>OX371225.1:263246996-268046996 GCA_947310385.1 Nephrotoma appendiculata | reverse complement strand
TCAATTCAATACCGATATAACTGAAGATGATATTTTGTTGATGGTGAAAACATGTTTGAATGCTAATAATTGTAAGGTATTTAAATTGGTGCCTAAGAGATACTGACTCCTTACAATATATGTACATTTTTTAAATGGGGTTTATCTGCTGAATTACGGATAACGCTCTTGGTTTTAATATTTGGCCTATTGGAGTAAATATTCGGGAATTCGAACAAGTTTACCTCATCAAATTAAGTTTCGGCAATCAACACGTTAATAGATTAAATTACTTTTCATGTAATGTATGTAGTGGTATTGATGTTCCAATTGACAATCTGCAGATAAATATTGGTTCCTGTTTAAAGTTCGGTAGGTTAAACGTTTGAAGTCTAGTAAAACATGATGACGTTACAATTTTATTAAATGAGTACAAATTTGACTTCCTTGCGTTAACAGAAATTCTTCTATGCTGTAAAATTTTTAACAAGTCACTTCGTATCAATAATTATAAAATTATCTGTTTTAACCGAATTAAAAATATGCAACTGGGTGCATAACATTTATTATCGATTTATTATCGATCTGAATTAAAAAGAAGATGTTAATAATATTGAATTGATTTTTTTAGAATATCTATCACAACATGAGAAAGTTGTATGTTGTGTAGATCTTAATTTTAACATGTTAATAAATAATAAGTTAAGTGCCTGCTTGAGGTTACATAACTTGTGCTATTTATCTTTTAATCCAACTAGATTAGATTAGCACTTTGTTAGATTTAATAATTTTATATGTGCTTGATAAACATAATATTATTTGTTTTGGTCAATTAGCGGTACCTGCCATTTCAGATCACGACTTGATTTATGCTAGCTACAAATTCTGGCGTGCTAGAGACAAAATTTATTATTCCATAGTTCGTGATTATAACGATATTGACTATATGAACACTTTATGGGTCATTTCCTTTTTTTAGGTTGGGGTGGTATCTATTTTTATAATGACATCAACGATATCGTTTATGAATTTAATTCATTTGTGTTACAGTTAGGTTTTGCTTGTTTACCATAGAAATAAAATATTGAAAAATGTCCTACTGCTCCTTGGTTAAATGTAAAGATTTTGAACACAATGGCGCGTAGAGATTTGGCTCACAAAAAATATAAAAGATCCAATTTAATGATTAATTTGGAATCTTTTAAACTTTTTAGAAATAAAACTAACGCATTCATCAATCAAGCGAAAAATTTGTTTTATTTTGGAAATATGCATAATCCTACATTAACATGGAACAACTTAAAATTGCTAGGTATTTCATGTTCGTCTACTGAAGGAATTATTACTTTTTCTGCTAATGACATATTAGACGGTATACGCAATTTTAGTGAATCTTTAGGTGTTTTGCCTTTACCGAATTCTGATTATTATAGTTCCAATGGTTAAAAGTTTGCATTTGATTGTGTTGATGAGCTTATGGTACTGAATGCCATTAAAGCTATTAAATCTGATTCACTGGCAATGGCATATGATATGGTTGACTTCAAAATATTAAAATTATTTATTGATTTGTTAAGAAGGATGTTATTTCCACTGTTTGTGACATTCGTCCGTCGGAAAAATTATGCAAATACAAATGCTTGAGAACCTTAATTGTTTCGATTTTCTTTGTAAATTCCAATCGAGATTCAAATCTGGTCTACAGTACTACAGCCGCACTTATTCATATAGTTGATGATATTTCTGCTATTATGGATAAACGAAGCTAATTTGTGATGTTAGTACTATTGGACTTCTCTAAGGCTTTTCACTGTGTTAATCATACACAATTGCTTCAAAAGCTTCAGTTGTATTTTAAGTTCTCTAATTCTGCTATTTTATTGCTACATTCATATTTCAATAATCGCAAACATTTTGTAAAACATGGTGTTGATATTTCCACCTTACCCGATGTTTTTGTTGGAGTTCCTCAAGTATCAATTTTGGCTCCTTTACTTTTTTCTATTTACATTAATGACCTACCATGGCATATTTTAAATTGTCATTATCCTTTTTATGCTGATAATTTGCAATTGTATATTGGCAGTGGCTTGTCGAATATAGATGAAATTGTGAAATAATGATACTATTTCATTTGTACCAAATGTTGATAAACTAGGGCTAATCATGAATTCAAAGTTGACATGGAATGATCATATAAGTTTGTTGTGTCAGCAAGTTAATTATAGTTTGTACTCACTAAGGTTAATAAAATAAAATTGTACAGTTAACTTACGATATACTTGGTGAAAAGTTTAGTTAAACCAATTTTCTCATATTGTGATGCGATATTTTTAAATTGTGACAGTTCGTAAAAACGTTTACTTCAGGTTATTTTTAACAAATGTGTACGTTATGTTCATGACGTTAAGAAGTTTGATCACGTTTCTGAGTTTAACCATTCGATTCTGGGTTGTGACTTTGTTACGTGGTAACTGGGGTACGAGGAGATCCGGTTTATTTTCTTACCGCATTTTGCTGTTTTACCGCATATTTGCATGGGGGTTTGAGTCTTTGATTAACCAGTCGTCTTAATGGCAGATGGCACTATTATCCCGGTTCAAAGACATAGAAACGTCATGGAAATGGTCATAATGTGACAGGTAGAGTTTTCTTCATGGTGATGGGAGAAAACGATGGTTCTTTTACGCTTGGAATTCGGACGAGGCTACAACGAGGAAATTCTCCATCCCATCAGCAGCAAAACACACCATCATTAGAAGACATTACGAGGTAAAATAATTTTATTTGTAACTGTGTAAAGAAAGTCATAATTAGTTACGTGTAAGTGACAAATCTGAGATACTAACACACACCAAACGTGTGACCATTCGTAAGGTTAAACGATAGTCACGTAATATGTTAATGATACGTGATTAGTGTTTATGCGCTGTTGTGATAAAAACAAAAAAAAAAAATTCAATAAAAATATATATCCAAACGATACCGTCGTGGTGTAATAAATCGGGAAAAGAAACTGAAACAAAAAAAAATTGTAGCCAATCAATCCAACAACAACAAACTTGAACAAACGTACGTAGGCATAATAATACAACGTGTGGACCGATTCGAGGCTGGGAATTACACTCAGACGGGGTGACTGGACGAACCGTGTGTGTGAGTACAGCGCGCCCAACCATTTTGAATGGTGCGGGAGACGCAGCCAGCAATAAGGATCAATCACCGTCGAGCGAGCTTAAATTGCCCCGGAACCTGGACGGGTTGGATCATCCCGTAAAGTAACTCATCACTGCGGACTGGAGTCTCAGCTGATCATTCGAGTCGGCTCATCAGGAGGAATATCACTGCAAATTTGGTAATATAATTATCCCATAATTAACTAGGTAGTTGAATCTTGAATTGTTGTAAGTTCCGAAATTCGGACGTTTTCGTATGAACCGCGTTCCTTTCGTTATTTCTTAATTTTATTTGTAGGAAAACTCCGGAGTACGTCGAGCTCTTCGTGCACCGCAGGATTCACACATCGGGAGCCATATATGTATAGTCCGAATTCAATGACTATTTGTTGGGCGATACGAAAAGGTTTACAAATTTTATATCCGACTTACTTGTTTGATAATTTGTGTTATGTACTTAAAATTAACGTAACCTATTTTTTTCGAGTCGGAAGAACTATTCCATAATAATTTTTTTGTTTAATTGTTAATTCGTAATTTAATAAAGATGTCATATGGGATATTTTATATGGAAAAATTGATAATGTCCTAAATTAATATTAGTTTGGGAGAGATGAGGGTGGTGGTGTTGATGGGTTTGGTCATTTTCTCGTCGGTATATTCGCAGCTCTCAAGACCCTGACACAGCATCATCCATTACACCCACGACAGGCTGAGTGCAAGCCGAGGCAAGTGCTGCGGGATGATGTAGTCAGGGTGTCTGTTTACACTAGACCCACGGTCTGAATCCACCGGGGGTCGCGGTACGTAACAACTTGTTTGAGTTTTTTCGTTATAGGACTGCTCTATTTATTTTTCAAATAATTAAATTAGGATGTCCATTGTACTTGTACAATAAATTAAATTTCTCTAAATGATTACGTACAAAACTTATTAATTTACCCGTTAACAGAACTAATATTTATAATAATTCAGGTTTAACAAATGCGATTGTCATTTGGATCAGTTTACCATCTGTGGTAAAAAATATAACCTCTGATAATAATACTAAAAAAGTTATATTTAATTTAAAAACGGATAAATCTGTGGAAACAACTAAAAACCACTTAAGTCAACTTACTTCTAAGTTGACTTAAGTGGTTTTTAGTTGTTTCCACAGAAATATTTTGTTATTGTTTAATTGCACATATTTGTAATCATTTCGTAATATTTATTGTTATATATGTACGAGGTTTATTTATTGTAGCTTAAGGTATTACTCAAGCTCTAATAGTTAAAACGGATCAAACAACGAGAAACTCCTATTGAAGCGGTCATTTTCGGTGAGAAACGAAAAAGGTCATACTAAGCTGACACTTCCAGTGGACCTTTTTTGACCAAAACTCACTGGGATCTCCCATTATGTGGAAGACGCTCGTACGGTAGTTATCACTTCCAGTAAACCGATTTTTACCAAACATTTTCTGGGATCTCGCAAGCTGTGGAAAGTGTGAATTTTCATTCTAATCCAGCCACATCAACCAATCCGTCCGACCAAAAATCGACCTTGTACAGCCTATCCATAGAGTTGAATTTTTGTTTAAAACCAGTGTTTTTTTGATTGAAAAATTAATTTTGACTTGTATTGTAGCAAATTTAATTTTGAATCCTTTATTCTAAAATATTTGCAAACATCGAAAAGCTCCAATTAAGGATGTCAGTTCCGTTGGGCCGATTCCAACCGAAAATCATTGAAATTTCCCAATTTGTGAGAAAAATCGAAATTTCACTGTCGTCCCATGACGAAGGGCCAGAAAGAACCGTGATTGTCTGTATTATTATTTATTAAATATAATTTAATAAATTTCGTAGGCTTAGATTTTTTTTAAAGGTTCGAGTTCTTAATCGAATGTGAATGTTGCAAGATTCTCGTTAGGCTCATCATAAAGCGTCATTACAAATTTAGATGTGGAATAAACGCAGCATTTAACTGCTTACTTTTACGTAGTAAAATAATTTATAGCCATATCATGAGAATTTTAGCCTTCGACAATTTTGCAGATTTATTATTCACTTTATTGCTGATAGCCGGAAAAGCGTTTTTCAAAAGGTCCTCTGTGGTATTAATATTTGTGTCTTTTCCACCACCCAGACGAATTGACTGATCGCGGTGAAACTTCAGACTTAAACTTTCTCCATAAAATTGAAGATCCCAGTAAGTTTTGGCCGAAATCGTTCTAGCAAAGGGGCAGCTTGTATTGAAGCTTTCTCGTTGTTTGTAAATATTTACAATTTTCGACTCCCGGCAACCCAAACATGTGATTGATCAAGATTTATCTTCATACTTAAGCTATTTCATAAATTTGAAGATGCCTGTAAAATTTGGACTAAATCAAAAAATA
Source organism: Nephrotoma appendiculata (assembly GCA_947310385.1). Lineage (NCBI taxonomy): Eukaryota > Metazoa > Arthropoda > Insecta > Diptera > Tipulidae > Nephrotoma > Nephrotoma appendiculata. The sequence continues at coordinate 268,041,460 of OX371225.1, read as the reverse complement.
AAATCGATCTTTCATTGGAGCTTATACTTTTTATCAAATATTTTAAAAAGGAATGCATTTCCGGTACGGCGATAAAGGAAAAAAACATTCTAAATAAATTTATACAATTCATCTCGATCATTATTCTAATAATGATCGAGATGAATTGTATAAATTAGAACACGTTTTTATCAAAATAGAGCATCCCTATATCCTAGATTAACTGCCCAGAATAAAAGTCATTGAAGTTAGCCCGAAAAAATGTCAGCCCGAAAATAGGTGCGTCTCTCGAAAAGAGTGTTGCTATCCAGAAAAAGTGTATATGTAATTAGAAAATGTAACTCCATTCCGAATTAACATTTCATCACAAATAGTAACCTAATTTTGGTATTGAAGAAAATTCAATGATATTTTATTATTAAAAAATCATTTCCAAGGAAAATTTACAAAAAAATGAATATTTCGAATTAAGATGGAGTCTCAAATTCGCTTGGACATATACTAGAGATATTTATGTGTAGTGGCACAAACCCCCAGATAGGTCTTGGTCAAACCAAAATGTTACGACAACCACTGGTCGATATCATGTCCATAGAGCATAATTTGACAACCCTTTCCTCGAGAAATTTAGAAAAAAATGAATATTTCGATTTAAGGTGGAGTCTTACCACCCATAACTCTTAAAGAGTTATGGTGTGGTAAGACTCCACCTTAATTCGAAATATTCATTGTTTTGTAAATTTCTTTTGGAAAGGGTTGTAAAATTATGCACTATGGAGGTGGCAGCTTTAATCATTTCTTCAAGTTTAAAGATTAGAAAGATTCAACAAGGCTGGTCCTTCTCGATTTTTTGAAATTTAAGCGGCAACTATACGTTTTTTTTTTACAAGACAGTTTTTACAAATAATCTGTTAGGTTTTACTTTCCTCTTTAAAAATATTGAGTGGAAGTAACAGGAAGCTTGGTGTTGCGTAAGCAGAGATGGCAGGCCTTCAGCCAAGTTTTTAATAATTCATATTTCAATGAAATTTAATTAACTTTCAAAATAGTAAAGGCGACATCGGTTATAGTTTAATTCATTTTTGAAGAAAATTTTTTGTGAGGTCTCGCAATTAGCATGTTAAAATTAGAGAGGGAATGTAGAGTAAAGGTCTGTACAGTGGTCTTGGATGTCGTTTAGAAATTCGTAGTCGAATTGTCACGTTAAACTTGGATAAGGTGTAAATTAAAAATTGAGTTAGTTATTTTACAAATAGAAGTGTTTTATTGAATGGAATTTTAAGATAATAGATCATTTGAGCTACGTACTTCAACTGTGATTATTTTAAATGGCTTAACCGTTTACCGGAAAATGTTCTTTAAAGGTAGACCAATTTCAGAGAATACTCATGATATTTGGCACAAAATTGGTATTAACAAGATTACAATTTTTCTCTAAATTTTGAGCATTACTCACATTCTACAATATTTATAAATGATGCATTTAAACTCACTTTACACCATCCCTCACTTAACGAATTAACCCGTTCCACGTAAATCGAAATTTGGCTAATCGAATTTTTAACTAAGGCAAATAACAAAAGTCGGAGAACAAATAATATTATTTATATATTTGCAAATTTATTAAGAACAAAAATAATTGCAATTAATTGCTAAAATAAATGTATACTAGTTAATTTGGATTATTCAGTTAATTCAGCACCATCGCGTATACGGCAGAGTTAAATTTATTTTAAAAATAGTTAAAAAGGTTTATTTTGATTAAATTGGAAAAATGGAATTCTCAAAAACTCTACGAGTAGGCTTTCCATTATCAATCACAACAAGTTTTGCTATTGCCATCCTAAGTTTAATGGCCAGCCATAACTAAATTATTAAATTATTTATTTAAAAAATTCCTTTTTGGATTATTTTTCGGTATTTACTCGATGACTGTGCCATTAACAGAATGTTTTTCAACGATATTCTCACGACTCTTTCACATAATTCTGTATATAGTGGTTATATGTGGTCGAGCACTGGTTCTCGCATTAAAGATGTGTTTATCATTTATCGTAGCACTTGTGATCGTAATTGCGGTGCTTTTAATGGTATCACTAATTTTGCAGTTTTTCTCGGTTTGGCATCCGCGGGATAATCCTGAAAGTTTTGTTGGTTTCCATGAAATACGGGATAGCGTGGCACACATACGGCATCAGCCGCAACCACACCAACAGCCATCGCCGCCACCGCCGCCACCACCGCAGCCACAGACGCCGCCGCAACAACCGCCGCCACCGTCTCTGCCGCAACCACCGCCGGTGCTGTCACCGGCGCTGTCACCGCAGCAACCGCCACCGCCACAACCACCACCACAACCGCCACCGCAACCACCGTCGCCACATCCGCCACTGCTGCCGCCGCAACAACCGCCGCAACCACCGCCGCAGCCAACACCGCCACCACCGTTACCACCGCCGCAGCCAACGCCGCCACCACCGCCGCAGCCAATGCCGCCACCACCGCCGCAGCCAACGCCGCCACCACCGCTACCACCGCCGCAACCAACGCCGCCACCGCCGTTACCACCGCCACAGCCAACGCCACCACCTCCATCACCGCAGCCGAAGCCGCCACCACCGCCACCAAAGCTATCGCCGCCGCCACCAACGCCGCCACCGCAAACACCAACGCCGCCACCGCAAACACCAACGCCGCCACCGCAAAAACCAACGCCGCCACCACCGCCACCACCGCCGCCGCCACCGCAGCCACCGTCGCCATCCCTGCCGTAACCACCACCACCGCCACCACCGCCACCACCGCCGTCACCGCCGCCACCGAGAAAGTTGAAATAATATTTTTTAAATAAAATTTAGTTTGGCAAAGTAATTTTGGGAATTATTTTATTGATGGACGAGGATATCTCAGGCGCGGATACGGCTCACACGCATATAAGTAGTATAGTTAATTGTAATTTGTTAGTTTGTTCTGTAGTATATTCATATAAATGTCATCATCGTTGAACAATTAATTAAATTAGTGCCGTGATATATTTTTTCACACTTCCTCGATCGGTTATCCCGATGGTAACACATGTGTAAATCAATTTATATAAAGGGTTTTCCATTTTTTAAGAGAAATCAATGAATGTTTATTTCATTGTAAAGAGGAAGGTATGCCATTAACATTTGAAAACAATATCAGCCAAATGGCCGCCACAGCTACGCTTGCAGCACCATATCCTTTTCATTAAATTTTCCATGACCAGTTCGCACATTTGCGGTTGTATGTCCTCAATAACTTCAAGATTTCCATCGTTAAGGTCTTGAATTGATTGTGGAACATTGGCATATACCTAATCTTTCACATGACCCCAAAGAAAAAAGTTCAAAGGTGTTAAATAACAAGATCTCGGTGACCAATTGTGATCATCTCTTCGAAAAATAACATGGTCTTGCTTAAAATAAACGTCGTCCACATCAATATCTTTTAATTCCGGCGATAAAAATGTCTAATTCCAAAGATCGATAAGGAATCAACAAACCTGTGTTTTCGTCAACACTATGGGCTACAGCAGATATATTCTCAGTTGTTCTTGAGCGAGGCACACGGTTTCGATTCTTTACATCACTAACTTGTCCCAACAGCTCAAATTTTTCCGCCAGTTTCACTATTGCCAGTCCAGAAGGTGCTTCACAAAGACCCAAAAGTGCTTTAGTTTTGCGAACTGTGACTGTAAAATTTTGATAATTTTTGTAATGAGTTTTAAGTATTTCAATACGTTGTTGAAGCGTGTATCGTACCATTTTTAGTGATGGTGTAGTTTTTACTTGTGACAGCTTCAAAATTGACAGCTGTCCAAATAGCAGGCTATTCAAAATGAAACCTCTTATTGAAAACCCAATATAATCAAACATTTTCAAATTACCTACTTGTAACTGGTTTTCCTGACGGGTTGATTACTCGTTTAATGTTGTCAATCCAAATACCCAAATATCTGTATACATTCACTTGTTCAATTCTGTTACTATCCACATTAATGTTAAGATTTGCGACATTCGTTCTTAAACCAAAATATACGCACACTTATCAGGATTCACTCTCAGATTCAACCTTTTGAATTTTCCCATTAATTCATCGTTTCCCTTTTGGGCCTTTCGATCCGCAGCATCAATGCTTCTTTCTTTTCCAATCACTAGAAAATCGTTGGCAAATTGCAGAATGATTTGATTGTCTGCATCGATGCGGTGTATTTCACTGGTATATAGGTTGAACAGACCTGGAGATATTTTAGTTCCTTGTGGAAGTCCCATATTCAAAACACTTTCCGTGAAACACACTTTAAGTGAAAATATACACAATTTCCGTGAAAATCCAAAATTCGAGAGAGTTTGTTGTAATTTCCACGGAACCACGTAATCATAAGCTCTTTCAATATCCAAGAATACCGCAACCGCTTTCTTATTTTCCTTTTTTACTTCCCACACAAACTTTTCCACGCGCTCGATTAAATTTAAAAAAAAAGAAAATTAAATTTATTTTAAAAAAAGTTCACAAGGTTGCTTTTGAGCATTGGCTTGCCCATTCATTACTGATGAGGAAGAACAATCTATAAAGCACTTCACAGAACAGTACTTTGAGAACATTTATAACAAGTGTCAAGCATTAATCCTTCAAATAACAACGAGCATAGAAGAAACCGAAAAAATTATACCAACAAACCAAACAACGGACATTCAGCTACCACGAATTCAAATCCCAATATTTGCTGGGGATTACCAGAAGTGGCGTGGATTTCGTGACAAATTCACCAAATCTATCCATAAGAATAGACAGATCAGTAATACGCCTAAAACTAACTATCTAAAGGGTCAGTTGAAGGGTGCTGCAGGCAAATTAATTAACCACCAATAGAAGAAAATTACCAAGCCAATCTTCAATTACCAATAATAATCTTCACCTTAACTTAAAAATTAGACAATGAGTCAAGGCGACTTTATGAGATCTCGTTAGAAGATCCAAGGGAATTCCAAACAACAACGGAATTTTTAAAAATTTTGGAAGAAAGGTTCAAGTCATTAGACGCCAATTGCAACGAAAAGCCAATACTCCTACCAACAACCGCCTCAAGTGAGAACAAAGATCAAATAGTTAAAAGGACCTTCTTAACAACAACAAATATCTGTGTCTACTGCCGAGGGGGACATACAATTAATAAATTTGGAGGATTTAGGAAATTAAATTCCAAAGAAAGATCAGAAATTGCAATGCTTCATAAATTATGCAGAAACCGTTTATCAGCAGCACATGAGGACTGCACATCGATTCTAATTCAGCGAGTATCTAAAAGTTATTTAACAACACAATTAGGTCCTGCGATATTACTTGCAGCTCTAATCGCATTAACAACAAGCGAGTGAAAATGCGTGCTCTTCAGAGCACTAATTGACCCAGGCTCTCAGGCGTCATTCGTCTCCACAAAGGCAGCAATTTTCTTAAGGCGAGTCAGAAACAAGTCAACACTAAAATCTTAGGAATTGGAGGAAAGGAAACCGGAGTGTGCAGTTATAAGGTCGAACTAATTTTATCTGCAAGGTTTCAAAGTTACTTTGGAATTAAATCCAATCCTAAGAGAATCCAGAAAAAGCAGTAGCACGATTACTGCAAATCGAAAGAAAATTTCTGAAAGATAAACCATTCACTAAATTATACCACGAATTTATAGGAGACTATCTAGCGCAGGGACATATGCAATTGGTAGAAGATGTTCCAGGTGACAATCCAGTATACTATATACCACATCATGGAGTGATCAACCACGAAAGTACTACCATAAAGCTATTAGATGCATCGAGCAAAACTACTTCGAGATTATCGTTAGATGACATAATGACGAACGGCGACAAAATTCAAAAACACAAATTCGTGCTAACAGCAGATGCGGAAAAGGGGTGACGGTCTCTTTATCGTAAACAATTTATCGTGTTTCAATTTAACGTGAACATTTAACCGTAGAACAGTTTATCGTAGACACAATTTACCGTGGACATAATTTATCGTGGGACAATTTATCGTAGAACAGTTTATCGTGGACAATTTATCGTAGAACAGAATAATGCGTGTTCTTAACCGATTATGATGGGATTGGGTATGTTGGATGGAAATGGGATTATTGAATGATATTTGGAAGAAGTTCTGGAATATGGCCATGTGGGACGGAACTCAGTAGTTTCTTAACCGATTATAATGGGATTGGGTATGTTGGATGGAAATGGGATTATTGAATGATTTTTGGAAGAAGTTCTGGAATATGGCCATGTGGGACGGAACTCGGTAGTTTCTTAACCGATTATGATGGGATTGGGTATGTTGGATGGAAATGGGATTATTGAATGATTTTTGGAAGAAGTTCTGGAATATGGCCATGTGGGACGGAACTCGGTAGTTTATTAACCGATTTTGATGGGATTGGGTATGTTGGATGGAAATGGGATTATTGAGTGATTTTTGGAAGAAGTTCTGGAATATGGCCATGTGGGACGGAACTCGGTAGTTTATTAACCGATTTTGATGGGATTGGGTATGTTGGATGGAAATGGGATTATTGAGTGATTTTTGGAAGAAGTTCTGGAATATGGCCATGTGGGACGGAACTCGGTAGTTTCTTAACCGATTATGATGGGATTGGGTATGTTGGATGGAAATGGGATTATTGAATGATTTTTGGAAGAAGTTCTGGAATATGGCCATGTGGGACGGAACTCGGTAGTTTCTTAACCGATTATGATGGGATTGGGTATGTTGGATGGAAATGGGATTATTGAGTGATTTTTGGAAGAAGTTCTGGAATATGGCCATGTGGGACGGAACTCGGTAGTTTCTTAACCGATTTTGATGGGATTGGGTATGTTGGATGGAAATGGGATTATTGAGTGATTTTTGGAAGAAGTTCTGGAATATGACCATGTGGGACGGAACTCGGTAGTTTCTTAACCGATTATGATGGGATTGGGTATGTTGGATGGAAATGGGATTATTGAGTGATTTTTGGAAGAAGTTCTGGAATATGGCCATGTGGGACGGAACTCGGTAGTTTCTTAACCGATTATGATGGGATTGGGTATGTTGGATGGAAATGGGATTATTGAGTGATTTTTGGAAGAAGTTCTGGAATATGGCCATGTGGGACGGAACTCGGTAGTTTCTTAACCAATTTTGATGGGATTTTGTATGTTGGATGGAAATGGGATTATTGAGTGATTTTTGGAAGAAGTTCTGGAATATGGCCATGTGAGACGGAACTCGGTAGTTTCTTAACCGATTTTGATGGGATTGGGTATGTTGGATGGAAATGGGATTATTGAATGATTTTTGGAAGAAGTTCTGGAATATGGCCATGTGGGGCGGAACTCGGTAGTTTCTTAACCGATTATGATGGGATTGGGTATGTTGGATGGAAATGGGATTATTGAATGATGTTTGGAAGAAGTTCTGGAATATGGCCATGTGGGACGGAACTCGGTAGTTTCTTAACCGATTATGATGTGATTGGGTATGTTGGATGGAAATGGGATTATTGAGTGATTTTTGGAAGAAGTTCTGGAATATGACCATGTGGGACGGAACTCGGTAGTTTCTTAACTGATTATGATGGGATTGGGTATGTTGGATGGAAATGGGATTATTGAGTGATTTTTGGAAGAAGTTCTGGAATATGGCCATATGGGACGGAACTCGGTAGTTTCTTAACCGATTATGATGGGATTGGGTATGTTGGATGGAAATGGGATTATTGAATGATGTTTGGAAGAAGTTCTGGAATATGGCCATGTGGGACGGAACTCGGTAGTTTCTTAACCGATTATGATGTGATTGGGTATGTTGGATGGAAATGGGATTATTGAGTGATTTTTGGAAGAAGTTCTGGAATATGACCATGTGGGACGGAACTCGGTAGTTTCTTAACTGATTATGATGGGATTGGGTATGTTGGATGGAAATGGGATTATTGAGTGATTTTTGGAAGAAGTTCTGGAATATGGCCATGTGGGGCGGAACTCGGTAGTTTCTTAACCGATTTTGATGGGATTGGGTATGTTGGATGGAAATGGGATTATTGAATGATGTTTGGAAGAAGTTCTGGAATATGGCCATGTGGGACGGAACTCGGTAGTTTCTTAACCGATTATGATGTGATTGGGTATGTTGGATGGAAATGGGATTATTGAGTGATTTTTGGAAGAAGTTCTGGAATATGACCATGTGGGACGGAACTCGGTAGTTTCTTAACTGATTATGATGGGATTGGGTATGTTGGATGGAAATGGGATTATTGAGTGATTTTTGGAAGAAGTTCTGGAATATGGCCATATGGGACGGAACTCGGTAGTTTCTTAACCGATTATGATGGGATTGGGTATGTTGGATGGAAATGGAATTATTGAATGATTTTTGAAAGAAGTTTTGGAGTATTGCCATGTGGGACGGAACTCGGTAGTTTCTTAACCGATTATGATGGGATTGGGTATGTTGGATGGAAATGGAATTATTGAATGATTTTTGAAAGAAGTTTTGGAGTATTGCCATGTGGGACGGAACTCGGTAGTTTCTTAACCGATTTTGATGGGATTGGGTATGTTGGATGGAAATGGGATTATTGAATGATTTTTGGAAGAAGTTCTGGAATATGGCCATGTGGGACGGAACTCGGTAGTTTCTTAACCGATTATGATGGGATTGGGTATGTTGGATGGAAATGGGATTATTGAGTGATTTTTGGAAGAAGTTCTGGAATATGACCATGTGGGACGGAACTCGGTAGTTTCTTAACCGATTTTGATGGGATTGGGTATGTTGGATGGAAATGGGATTATTGAGTGATTTTTGGAAGAAGTTCTGGAATATGACCATGTGGGACGGAACTCGGTAGTTTCTTAACCGATTATGATGGGATTGGGTATGTTGGATGGAAATGGGATTATTGAGTGATTTTTGGAAGAAGTTCTGGAATATGGCCATGTGGGACGGAACTCGGTAGTTTCTTAACCGATTATGATGGGATTGGGTATGTTGGATGGAAATGGGATTATTGAGTGATTTTTGGAAGAAGTTCTGGAATATGGCCATGTGGGACGGAACTCGGTAGTTTCTTAACCAATTTTGATGGGATTTTGTATGTTGGATGGAAATGGGATTATTGAGTGATTTTTGGAAGAAGTTCTGGAATATGGCCATGTGAGACGGAACTCGGTAGTTTCTTAACCGATTTTGATGGGATTGGGTATGTTGGATGGAAATGGGATTATTGAATGATTTTTGGAAGAAGTTTTGGAATATGGCCATGTGGGGCGGAACTCGGTAGTTTCTTAACCGATTATGATGGGATTGGGTATGTTGGATGGAAATGGGATTATTGAATGATGTTTGGAAGAAGTTCTGGAATATGGCCATGTGGGACGGAACTCGGTAGTTTCTTAACCGATTATGATGTGATTGGGTATGTTGGATGGAAATGGGATTATTGAGTGATTTTTGGAAGAAGTTCTGGAATATGACCATGTGGGACGGAACTCGGTAGTTTCTTAACTGATTATGATGGGATTGGGTATGTTGGATGGAAATGGGATTATTGAGTGATTTTTGGAAGAAGTTCTGGAATATGGCCATATGGGACGGAACTCGGTAGTTTCTTAACCGATTATGATGGGATTGGGTATGTTGGATGGAAATGGAATTATTGAATGATTTTTGAAAGAAGTTTTGGAGTATTGCCATGTGGGACGGAACTCGGTAGTTTCTTAACCGATTATGATGGGATTGGGTATGTTAGATGGAAATGGGATTATTGAATGATTTTTGGAAGAAGTTCTGGAATATGGTTTTCTGGAACGGAACTTGGCCGTTCCGTGGAAATGAGATTATTTAATGATTTTTATAACATGTTCCCGAAAAGAGGAAAAAAGTTTGTGGAGATCTTAAGTCTTAAAAGCCTTTTTTCTGGGAGCGGATTGTTGGCTGACTGCTCAATCCACTTATTGGGTTGACACGTGTGTGCATTATAGATTAGTGATATACATGTACATAGTAAGCTCCTTGCTATAAGTTAAACGCTCACTTCCGTCATCCCTATCCTGAAGAACATACGCTTTTGTGTGGATTTGTGGCGCCCATAACTCGTCCTGACAGGTAGTGTCAAAAGCCATAAGCAAAATTCTTCCTACATCGCTTTCTCTCGACTGCCGTATTAGTTTAGAGTTACCCAGCCAGCACCACAAAGAGGTAAAAATCTAAACCATATTTATAATTTTACAAAAAACAAAGAATTTGCACAACGCAATGTGATTGACGTCAAACATTCTCATTTTCAATAAAGTACGAAAACTTAATAACGAATAAAAAGTTTATTAGTTTATTGAATAGAATACTATATACTGAAGAATAAGTGAAAAATGAATATGAATATTTTAAACTGAAATAAACGAAATGGAACCTACTACTACTCTCTCAAGTTAACTTCAATCGCATGGAAAGCATCCACCAACTCTTTGAATATTGTGATTATCGTTACGCCTATTAAACACCGTTTTTCCATATTCGGGTTTAATGGACGTAATTTTGATATTTCGTCTGCCAATATATATACCCAAAGTTTAGGTAAACTTGATCAAACTAGTCATGCTTTCAACAAACAACATCATGATAATTATCGTTTTGAGCAAAATACTACAAGACGACGTGAAAGTACTATTGTTTATTTATAATTATATTTTTTTATTTTTATTATCCCCGCCATCTGGTCTGGGGCCGAGGCGGTCTGAACTCTTTCGCGGTCTGTTTTTTCCGTCCTTAGTTTTACGCCGTTGCCGTCCAATTTGAGAACGTACGGCTATAGGTCCGATTTTATTACCAGTTGCACATTGCATAGCTCGATGCCAGCTATATCGATGCTATATTGGCATGGAAAATGGGTTAACCCATGAGTTTTGCACTTCGACCGGGGGTTATAGATGTGTTCCATTTCATCACAGATCGCAAATTGTTGAAGAAAATTCCCTTTGCATCCTGCCTCTATCGGGATTCGTACCCGGTATCTCCCGATTCAAATATAAAATCTTTAACGACTGCGCTTTTTAACTTCAAACATTTCGATAATATTAATACAGGTATTTCTTCAGTTCGTCGAGGATCAGTGAAAAATTATTACAACATTTAAAATTTTTAAAACCACGAACAAAAAATGACTGGATGGATGAAGAATCAACCAAAGCGTTTTGGGATAAAAATTGAGCACGTCAGTGAAATCTATCTCAAAATTACAAAATAACTTCACCAAGACTGCATGACCGCGTTGAAATTGTCTAACCGATTGCGCAGGTAAAAATGAGACAATTAACAAGCACTTCACATCGAAAATGTGAAGATTAGATATCGATATCGCTGTATTATGATACGATAAAAAGTGTTGAAAAATAATTTCGCTATATTTCGAGGACGAAGGAAATCGCCATTGATAATAATAAATATAGGACGATTTCGTTCGTTCTCGAAATATGGCTAATTAATTTTTCAACACTTTTTGACAGACATACAACTAATGAACGAACGTTATTTCTTCAGTTCGATATCAATATCAAGATGGCTGCTCCATCATATGACGAAGTGCACTGCATGACATTGTTGCGAAAAATTAAAACGTTGGGTGATTAGGAACCAGTATCAGATTTTACCAATAATTTAGACATATGTTGCTTGAGATTAGTCGCCGTTGTTTCAATACTCGAACAATTATGATTGAAAATAGCAGTGTTTTAATACTCGAGCACTATCCGGCACCGAATGGGAAATTTCTACTAATACTGTAACTATTATTCACTGATGTTGCTGTACTATAAAAATTAGAACTAAATTCATCCATAAAACAAACATTTAACGGCTTGAAATATACGAATTCACATTTTTTTTGACATGACGTTTTAAACCAGTATTCATTTTGCTGCGTTTTTAATTCTTATTGTCGGTTAAGAAACTACCGAGTTCCGTCCCACATGGCCATATTCCAGAACTTCTTCCAAAAATCATTCAATAATCCCATTTCCATCCAACATACCCAATCCCATCATAATCGGTTAAGAAACTACCGAGTTCCGTCCCACATGGCCATATTCCAGAACTTCTTCCAAAAATCATTCAATAATCCCATTTCCATCCAACATACCCAATCCCATCAAAATCGGTTAAGAAACTACCGAGTTCCATCCCACATGGCCATATTCCAGAACTTCTTCCAAAAATCATTCAATAATCCCATTTCCATCCAACATACCCAATCCCATCATAATCGGTTAAGAAACTACCGAGTTCCGTCCCACATGGCCATATTCCAGAACTTCTTCCAAAAATCACTCAATAATCCCATTTCCATCCAACATACAAAATCCCATCAAAATCGGTTAAGAAACTACCGAGTTCCGTCCCACATGGCCATATTCCAGAACTTCTCCCAAAAATCATTCAATAATCCCATTTCCATCCAACATACCCAATCCCATCATAATCGGTTAAGAAACTACCGAGTTCCGTCCCACATGGCCATATTCTAGAACTTCTTCCAAAAATCACTCAATAATCCCATTTCCATCCAACATACAAAATCCCATCAAAATCGGTTAAGAAACTACCGAGTTCCGTCCCACATGGCCGTATTCCAGAACTTCTTCCAAAAATCACTCAATAATCCCATTTCCATCCAACATACCCAATCCCATCATAATCGGTTAAGAAACTACCGAGTTCCGTCCCACATGGCCATATTCCAGAACTTCTTCCAAAAATAATTCAATAATCCCATTTCCATCCAACATACCCAATCCCATCATAATCGATTAAGAAACTACCGAGTTCCGTCCCACATGGCCATATTCCTGAACTTCTTCCAAAAACCATTAAAGAATCCCACTAATTTTGATATACCACGCATATAACACTGTTCTACGATAAATTATCCACGATAATCTGTTCTACGATAAATTGTCCCACGATAAATTGTTCTACGATAAATTGTCCACGATAAACTGTTCTACGATAAATTGTCCACGATAAACTGTTCTACGATAAATTGTCCACGATAAATTGTTCTACGATAAATTGTTCCACGATAAATTGATTCCACGATAAATTGTTTCCACGATAAATTGTTCTACGATAAATTGTTCAACGATAAATTGCTCACGATAAATTGTTCACGATAAACTGACAGTAAATCGCGGAAAAGATGTTCCGGCAAATCTGGATGCATCATAGTAACCAGAATTTACAACGCATATTGTGGCGCAAAAATCCATCACAACCAGTAGGAGAATACAAACTAAAAACGGTTACTTACAGCATATTTTTTCGAAACAAAATTTTGATCTTAGATCAAAAATATGACTGGCAATGCAATGCATTTCAATGACATTTCGATCAAATTTATTGTATTGTCAGTTATTTTTTTGATCTAAGCTCAAAATTTTGTTTCGAACGAATTTGCTGTTATGGAACAACGGCAGCTACGTTTCTTTCTGTAAGATTGCAATTGGCAAAAGGTGAAAAGACTGCAAGATCATGGAAAAGGATTTTTACGTGGATGATCTACTGACTGATTAATTATGATTAATTTAAAAATCAACCACATAATAAAAACTTTAGGGATTCTCTATAGTCCTGAGGATGATACATTTGAATTTAACCTGACCAGGCTAAATCATTCAACGGAAGAACCAACAAAACGTCTACTGTTGTCCGACTATTCAAAATTATTTGATCCTGTGGGCTGGTTAACACCAATAACGATAACAGCAAAGATATTAATGCAAGACACTTGGAGAATTGATACATGGTGGGATGACAAGCTACCAGAAGCAATTGAAGAAAAAGGGAAAAATTATAAGATCGAATTACATGAATTAGGCAAAATAAAAGTAACAATATGGGTTAAAACAACGTCAACGGAAAAATCGGAATTACATAGATTTGCAGATGCTTCGCAACAAGCATATATGGGTTTATTTAAGAACCACAAATACGTTCGAGCAAGTTACAACCAGTTTGCTAGTAGCAAAAACCAGAGTTGCTCCAATCAAAACAAAACTGACAGTTCCGAAGCTGGAACTTAACGTAGCGCATCTGTTATCTACCATGAACATCCAGGATGTAAAGATGTTCGCATGGACGGATTCCACTATAGTTTTAAGCTAGATGAGAGCTGATATCACGAAGTTAGAAACCGAAGAGGAACAACATTGTTGGTGCGAAACGAGTATTGAAACAACTACGCAAGAAGATTGCAACTCTAGAACCAGAAATTGCAAGGTTATTTCAACAAGATGAAACAACCTGGCACTTCATACCACCTGCTGCACCACACTTTGGTGGCATATGAGAGGCAGGGGTAAAGTCAGTAAAGACTCATATGAAGAAAGTCATAGGTGAGACCGCATTGACATTTGAAGAAGCAACAATATTAACAGCTCAAATTGAGGCATGTTTAAACTCTCGACCATTGACTGCCTTGTACGACCATTCAAAAAACCTAGAATCTAACACCTGCGCATTTTCTAATAGGCGGACCAATAAAGGTAGTTCCAGAAAGTAATGATGATACTTGCACGCTATGAACACGTTGGCGTTTAGTACAAAAGATTCTAGATGATTTTTGGAAAAGATTGTCTAGAGACTACCTGCAGCAGCTACAACAATGTGCTAAATTGAGGAAATGTGAGCCCAATTTAGCTGTAGAAGTTCTACTAAAAGAAGTAGCACTGCCTCTGTCGCGTTGGAAAATGGGAAGAGTACAGGAGGTGCATACTGACTCAGATGGTTGGTTCGTATAGCGTCCATAAAATGAAACCAGAATATCTATAAACGACCTATCACTAAATTGTGCAAGCCAACAAGCGAAAAAGACCATTTATGGTCACAACAAATAATTAACGCAAATGAGACGTCAGATGCAAAACTAGCAACGTCGAACATCAACCACCCAGTTAGACGCCAACCAGGAAGACAGGCAAAAAGGGGAATCAAGCTCCATCTGGCATTATTTTCCTTGATGAGCATCTGTTTTTCTACTAGCAGCGCTAACGAACCGATGCAGATTGAGAACTTCAAACATTCTACTGTGCTCTGAGTTGGACTTTGGTTGTGCGATATAATTTAAATACGAATTGGGAAGAAATTTAGGAGTTGTTTATAGTATATTGAATGTAGTATATATATTTTATTACTTTTATATATATTTATATATTTTTATCTATCTTCAGTACTCCTATAATCGAAGATAGAAAGGCAGCAGGGTCTCTAATAATTTCACTAATCATTTACTTTAATTTATAAACATAATTTATTTGTTTATTTTTTAATTAACTGATTTTTTAATAAATACAATTTTATCTATTTATAAAATGTGTCTTAGCTTTTTTTAATAATGATTTCAACAAAAACTCTATAATAACTCTTAAATAACTCTAGCGAGAAAAATTTAAAACAAAACCTTATATACAATTTTACTGGTATACAACCTGGCTAAGGTCTCTATGGTTCAATATTCTAACTAAGGCCAAACTGTATACCAGTTATAACAATTATACTAACTATACTTTTAAATAAAACGTACTACTTAAATATACCTTTTGTAAATGTCATAAATTGACATTTCTTTAATACTAAACGTGTCATAACAAAATCAACAACAACAAAAATTGAGGTAAGAAATTTATTTACAAAAGATAAAGCAATAATTAATAATAAAATTTAATATATTTATTCTATAGATTCATTAACATGAATGATACACCACATACACTCCCCTTCCAGTGTAAATTAAGAAATTTAACGAATTAGTAATTTACACGATATTTACACGAATTTTCAATTTTGAAATCGAACAGGAAGTTTAATTACACGCCCGCGTCTTGACAATACTTCATTTGGTTCGTTACCTAACTGCACGTATTGATCAAAAACGACTTTTTCTTTTGAATTTGGAGTTTCATGAATCACTACTTTAGTTTTATTATCTAAATTCCGTGATACATTCGTTGCTAAAGGTTGATTGCTTGAAAACTCATCACTATTCTCAGTATAACACGGCTTGGTTCTATCAATAGAAACATTAACTTTCTTTTCCTTAATTTCCAGCTCAAAAAATTGTTCATCCCTCTTCAAAATTTTAAAAGGGCCTGAATACGAGGGTTGAAGTGACTTTTTAACTGCATTCGTTCGAATAAATACGGGAGAACAATTTTCTAAATTTTTACTAATGAAGATTCTCTTTTTCGAATGACGAGATGCGTTAACAGGTTTTAATTCCTCAAATTATTTGCGAATTCAGATTGTGAAATTAACGTATTTGATGATTCAATGAATTGTCCTGGAACTCTGATGGTACTTCCATATACCAACTCTACAGGAGTAGTTTTTAACTCCTCGCTAAAAGAGGTACTTAACCTAATAATACCAGCGGTAATATTTCCGTCCAATCCGGTCTGTTATGGCACATAATTGCTGCCTTTAACGACCGATGCCAACGTTCTATCATTCCATTACATTTAGGATTATACGCAGTGGTACACGTCTTCTTTCGAATCCAACCAGATGTGCTAATTTCGTGAAAAGATTTGACTCAAATTGTGATCCTTGATCTGTTACTATGAAATGCGGCATACCGAATCTTGCTATCCAATTTGTATCAAATGCGCTTGCAACTGTATTCGCTTTAATGTCTGTAATAGGAATTGCTTCCGTCCAACGAGTATACCTATCAATCATAGTTAGACAATATTTTCTTTTATTTGATACAGTTAACGGTCCGAGTAAATCAATATTGATTTCCATAAAACGTTCCCTTGTTAACTCAAAATTACCAATTGGTGCTTGAGTGTGTCTTGTAACTTTAGATTTTTGACACGCCAAACATTCCTGTGCCAATTTTCTAACATTTTTCCTAATTGAAGGCCACACTACGTATTTTGACAATAATCTAATTGAATTTTTTACTCCGGGATGTGAAAAGTTGTGAAGCGACTCAAATACTTTCTTCCTCCATTCTCTTGGGACGAAAGGTCTTATTTATCCAGTTGAAATGTCACAGTAAATGAATTTTTCTGTATTAAAAGCTAACGGTTGTTGTACTAAATTCAGTAAAGAGTTCTTGTCTTGTAGTATGTTTTTCAGTTCCAAGTCTTGTAACTGATGACTGGATGAGCTAAAAGTGTAGCTTCACTCAATTTTAACTTACATTTTTCAAACGCAAGCATTGACTCTTCTGCCCAAACAATTGGTGTTTTACTATTCCTTTTATATCCCTTTAAAAAATCGTTTAGTATAGTTTGGTCATGTGCCGCGGATGGAATGAATCTCCTATAAAAATTAGTCATCCCTAAAAATCGTTTTAACTGTTGAACATTAACAGGTTGAGGATAACTTGGAATAACTTCTACTCTTGCTGGGGATGGCAAAATTCCATTTTCATTTACCAAATGACCCAGAGACGAGATTTCTAGTTGTGCAAATACACATTTATCAAGCTTAATAATTAAACCGTTTTAGGCTAAGCGATTAAAAACTTGTTCGATATGTAATAAATGCTCGTCTAATGAAGTGGATGCAATCAGAATATCATCGAGATAAACGAAACAGAACGACAGCCTTCTCAAAACTGAATGCATCAGGCGCAGAAACGACTGTGCCGCATTTCTAAGACCAAATGTCATTCTGTTGAACTAGAAAAGTCCAAATGATGTTGCAATGGCTGTTTTGGGTATATCTCTTGGCTCAATTGGTATTTGATGATACGCTCTTACTAAATCCAATGTTGTAAATACTGTACATCTTGCTAACTGAAACGAAAAATCTTGTAGATATGGTACAGGGTAGTTGTCTGGCGTGGTTACATTATTCAATGTCCTGTAATCTCCGCAAGGTCTTCACTCACAATTTTTCTTGGGTACCAAATGCAGCGGATTAGCCCATTCACTTTTACTAGGACTATAGATGCCATAAGCCATCCTTTTGCCATACTCTCAAAATGCTCCCTTGCTATTTTCAATTTGTCAGGAGCTAAGCGCCTCATTTTACACATTACAGGTTGTCCTCGAGCCTCTAAGCAGTGCGTCACATTATGCTTAGGAGTGTTCAAATTCGAAGGAATTAATTTGGTTAATGGATTAATTTTGGTTTTATCAACCAATGCTAAAGAAAAGCTTTGATCATACGTGATGGATCCCACTGTAAACAAATTTGTTAACTGATGTAACACTCTGGCTTTTTGATATCTACGATTAATCCAGTTGACTTCAAAAAATCTGCACCAATTATTGGCATTGATACGTCGGTAACAATAAATGTCAATTTAAAACCCCTACGTAACCCAATATATCATGGAATGGTATGCGTTCCGTATAGGCCTTAATTTTAGAAGCATATGCCGCATATAAATAAAATTCCGGCTACTGACTTTTTTGATACAGAAATTTCCGGGTAAAACCGACAAGTCCGCACCTGTGTCTACAAGAAATTTACGTTTTGAATTTTGATCTAAAATAAGTAGACGATTTGTATGAATTTCGTCAACATTCGTCACAGGATGCTGACTGGAATTTAGTTTTTTGTACACGAATTTTGGGATTGACTAACGATAAAATATTTGTGATAACGACAACCATAAACGCATTTTGTTGCTTTATCCTTAAAACGACGGTGATAAAAGCACTCACTTTTATAGGATATTCGTTCTTTAGATCTTGACTGGCTTCTAGAAGAATTATGCGGACTATGTGATCTTCTCGCCTGGCTATGAATGCAGAAACTTCCATTAATATATCCTTTCGAAACTCAGCTAACATCTCTCGAAAATCATTAACCGATGAAACTGAGGTTTCCTTTTGCTTGACTAATTTCGATGTGTCACTGACTTCATGAATTTGCAGCTGTGATATATAGTTTCCATTAAGTCACCCGCGTGTTCAGCTACCTTTCCTAAAGTCACATCGTTTTCAAATGGAACTAATACTAATTGTATTTGTTGTGGGAATCTTTGTAACCATAATCGTCTTATGGTGCCTTCCTCAAAATGTTCGCCAGCATTCATATTCATCTGCTCAAGCAAATGTGAAATTTTTTGATCGTCCAGCCTTAAAACGTGTAACAATTTATTTAATTTTGATCTTTCCGGCTCACCTAGCAATCTAATCACCACCTGCTTAAACAAGGTATAAGGTTGTTTGCCTTTATTTTTCATTATCAAACTGTCAAATTGGTTATGTAACCTCGAATTTAATGCACTTTCCGCATGTGAATACCGACTGGACTCTGTAATAATATTTGCTACCTGGAATTGTTACTCCAAAAATAGCAAAACATACTTCGGGATTTTGGGAGTACAAAGGTTGGGGTGGTTTAAATGCAACATGCGCTATTTGTTTGAGATCCGTACGATTAGAAATAGATCTAAACTCACTGTCAATCTCATCACCAGATTTACCACTAGAAGACGACTCAGCAAAGCAAGAATTATTTGACTGTCCTTCCAAAATTATACGGACTATTTATATTTTAATTGCAAATACAATTTTATCTATTTATAAAATGTGTCTTAGCTTTTTTTAATAATGATTTCAACAAAAACTCTACAATAACTCTTAAATAACTCTAACGAGGAATTAGTGACACTACAGGATTAGTGTTAGGTGACATGTTTGAAATATTAACATAGAGAGAAGCAGATCAATATGAAGGACATTTTGAAACTATAGAAACTAATGAAGATCATTTTTTACTGCTAATAGAGAATTAAACCTCTATGATTGATAACTATGTAAAACTATTCAATAACAGCCAAAATGCTACAGTACAGGCAATTAACAACATTCAGAGGAGGTTGCAGCACCTACACAAAAGCAAAAATAACACACGTGTAACGGAACAACAAGTATTAACTATTTTGATGACATCCCTTGAACTAGTCGTTGCCACGGGAATTCACAATGCACATCTAAACATTTTACACCCACTCTTATTGAGCCCATCACAACTTGAAGAATAGATAGCATCTATCAGAGAACAAATTCAAGTCTCCATTACAATTCTGGGTCACGGATTGCGCAAGTTAGACCACGTATTTAAAAGTATGACAACCAGGACTAGAGTGACAAAGGCATATGTGAGATAAAATACCAAAACGTTACATTAAATCTTTGGATAAAACTATACGCACCAAATCGATGGGTATTCGTAATGAGACAAGGGAAACAACTGTGACGGTTGCATGTGGATCAGTTACAAACCAAAAGCAATTTACAGGGTCAGGAATAATAAATCTAGAATCGGGATGCGCCTTAAGAGACAACCACTTAAGCATACTGGCCTCTGATAGATTCGAAACTACCATAGATAATTTCGAAATTGCACCATACTTAAAGGGGATGCACTTAAAAGATTTAACACTATAAGGAAAATGATCTATTAACCACCCCTAATACAAGGGGCTTAGAAGAACAAATCTTCATTATGAAAGAGTTACAACGAACACTTTCATCATATTCATCATTGTACAGCAATACATCTTATCCTATGGATAGCACTTGCGGTGAGGATAACTGTCATAAATTGTCTGTATGACCCCTTCTCCAATCGCAAATACATCACGTAACCAACCAACATTAGTAAAAATTACAACCCGCGCCGCAAGATGTTCAAAATGAACAGCCTCATTTAACTACAATATTATGCAGTTTTGCAGAATGTTAATTTTAATCTAGCTATAAATAAAATAATTAATTTTTTACATGAAATTCTGCACTTTTGGATTTTATAAAATATTGAAATATTGAAATTAATATATGATCAGGGCCTTGCAGAGGAAATGTGAGGCCTGGGATATTGTGTGGCCCTTTTTTATAGAATAAAATATTTGCATTTCAAAAATTTCACATACACATACGAGTATGTATATATTTACAATTAGTAAAAAATCAATCAAATAATCACAATAATAAAGTTTGGTCTTTGTTATATTGGTGCTTTTCTCGCTTTTTTGGAAGCAAATTCAGATATTAGCTCAGTGTAATATACTTTACGCGCTAAATCAACATTAATGTTTATTGTTGCAAGGCCATTTAATCGAACTTGACTCATTGTAGATCTTAAACAATTTTTAATGCGTTTTAGATCATTGAAAGATCTCTCGCCTTCCGCTACACTTACTGGCAGAGTTAAAAAAAAATCCGAAGAGCAATTACAACATTCGGTAAAATATTTATTAGTCCTAAATGAATCATTTCTTTCAGCAATTCGGCTGGTTTCGTGCTGAGTTTGAAGATGGTTTTATAAACCCGTTTGAGTAATAACATTTCTTCAGCAACATCCTTATTAATTTTTTTGTCGCATTTTTTGAAATAATTTAACCGATAGTACAATGGCATCTTCATTAATTTCATTAAAATTCCAAAAAACCTCGAATAGATTACATAAGGAGTTAATGGATTGAAATCGACGCGTTAGTCCATCTTTTATTGAATCTGTCGTCTTGTTAAATATTTCGTAAAAGTGTGATTCAACTGCTGCTCGACACTTTAAATGACGATTTTCTGCAAATTCTGAAGTAATATCATTTGCAGCCGCAGTAGTTTTGCATTATTGAAGGATCGATCTCCCTCCATTGTTGTTTGATGTCTTGTATGGCTCGAACTAGGCCGTTTATATTATCTTTCTCTATATTTAAAGTTGCTTTTCTAGCTTGGATAATGAGATTAGTTTTAAGAAATAAATCCAGTAACTTCATCCAAACTGTCGTCATAAGCACACTTTCAAATGTTGATAAATATTTTTGAAAAGATCTAATTTGAATTTGTGCTTCTGCCGAAAGACTATCAATTCAAATTCATTTATAGCTGATAATAATGATTGCATGTGCAATGCGACTGGTTTAACAGCGACTATCCGTGCAGACCATCAGGTTTTCGATATATTGTGTAACGAGACTGTGCCGAAATGCTTTTTTAAAACTTCCCATCTCTTTAGACTACCACTAAAGAAAGTAAAAATTTGTTGAATATTTCCAAAAAATAATACCTTTGAAAGATTCAACTGCATTTACTCCAACTATGTTTAATGTATGATTTGCAGGGCAAAACACACAATTGCAATTTTTGGCCAAAAGAATCGATTGCACCCCGTTACATTTTCCCGCCACTAGATCCATTGTCGTAACCTTGCCGAACACAATTTTCAAAATTCAAATTTAGTTCCATTAAAAGGCTCAAAATTCGTTTGCCAATTTCATTCCCGGTTTTATTCGTATCGAATAATTATTGCAGTTTGCTCTTTGTTAGATGAATCTGACGTAGCATCGGTAATAATTGAAAAATATTTGGTTTCTTTGATTTCTTCTACGATTTTATGTTGAACAAACGAACCACAGATTTCGATAAACTCGTTTTGAATTCTATTTGAAAGATAATGAACCTGCATCCTTTCGCCGTTTTCTTGTGATGTTCGAACTTTCGAAACATGCTCTGCCAAGACTGGATCATATTTGCTTAGTAGTTCCACTAAACCCAAGAAATAACCATTTTATGGACTTCCGATACGATAATCTGATCCAAAATAAGCAAGTCCTCTTTCTGATAAAAATAATATTACGTCTATATTACGTCTTTCCAATAGTTTTGCCCAATTTTTCTGTTCGCTTTCAATCTCTCTGTAAAGCAGGTTAACTATGCGTGTATTAGTTAAAGCCGCGTTTTGCGAGTTCTTCCATTGGATATAATTTTCTTTATGTAAATTTGAGCTTTCGTGTGACGGTATACGATCATACAACTTTTTCCAACCGTATTTAGAATTATACCCAAATTTATCTTTTAAGTGTGACAATGCATCACATTTGCTGGTCTTCAAAATGTAGCAAGGAGCAAAATAAATAGCTTTATATTTATTACTCCAACACAACCAGTCTCTGGTTATAAATTATAAATTGTAAGGAAATCGATGATTTGTATCATCGTTTGCAATATTTAATAGAATTTTAAACCGAATAATTTAAAAAAAATGAATTTTATTGATCGGAGTTTTGTTTATCAAGAAGCCCTATATCTATATCAGAAACATCTTTAATTGGATTGCTTTGCACTTATTCGTCGATTTTAGTATCTGAATTTGGGGTATTATGAAGTGTCAAATTTGTAGTGCCTCGATCATCATTAAAATTAACAGCATCTTGAATTTAAACACCAACATCGATTATTGCAACATACGTTATTGCTTTCCGTCCCTAAATTTATATTTTGCTCGCTTTCACCAATATCATGTGTTCGCACTGTGTCAAAAAAGCTCGTAATGTTTTTCATTTTATTAACAGCATTTTCCTCCAATTTTTTTTCTATCTCTTGCTAGCGCCGCTTTCAAAATGCCTTTTCATTTCTAATAAGTTGTTTATCATAAAAAATACGTACGCTTTAAACCAACATAAAAAGGATTATTTAATTTGCAATATGTATTGTAATTTGATTTAATAAAATTAATTACATAGTGATAGTGGCATAAATCAGGTTGCAATATAAAAAAATATTATGGCACTTGCTGCATAGTAGAAAGTGTACGTCACACGATATATTTTCATACGAAGATTGATTGATTGAAAACCTACCTTAAAAGATTTTTTTTTATTTGCTTAATATATTTATTTTATCTTAAATCTGCGAATAAAATAAAAATTACATTTATTCGGTTTGACATTTAATATCTAATTTTAAAGGTGAAAGATTACATCACCTATATGAAGTAACCCAAGTATAACAATAATATTCCAAATGGAACTCATTTTGACAGTTCCAACTTTCGTTACATTTTTGAGACATTTCCTGGAAGACATGGAACTTGCATAATATCCAGTTCGTTGAGTTACGGGTTTTTGTTCCACAGTTCATAGTCCTAGTGTTCAGTAGGACAAAAATGATAAAAAATATCATGATATTTTTTATCAGATTTTGCCATTAAACACACTCATTTATCACAAAAAAAAAACAAGAATATTTTCGATTCTGGCTGTCAAAATTTGTGTACATTTTATTTCTAATATTTTTGCGTTATGATTTTATATGGACAGGAACAACATTTTGTTCAACTTTAATGTTATATTTTCTTATTACACAATAATACATTAAAAACAATGAATGGATTAAATCAGAGTCTGGAATAAAATTAACAATCAATATGGTTTGTGTATGTTTTGTGTAGTTTCTTTTCTGTGTTCTTCGTCAATGTCTCAGTTCAATCATAGACAAATTATAGTTCAATGTAATGATGTTTTGTTTTCCTTTACTGTGGACTGTATTTTTCTCGATGAATTAATTTTAAATTTAAAAACAACTTTTAATTTTATTTCTTTTTATTCTATGATTAACAAATTATACATTATTTCTATCGTACAAGCACACACGAACTAAAAACATAAAATATCATCCGTTTTAGTAAATTAAAATATTTATTGTACTAAAATTGAGTATAAGCTAAAATGCCGAAATCCATATTATCGAATCGAAGGCAAACAAAAAAGATAATAGATTTATCATTCCGGCCACCTTGAAATATTGATTTCAAAATATACTGATTATTCAAAACACATTACTACAATAGACTAGTCTAAACTTTATATAATGTTATCAAACGGATATATTACATATTATAATAATGATACTAAATAATATATTTATCTTATATAGAACCTTTTTTTTTAATTTAATTTGGTCATATATCTGGCAACAATAATTTAATTATGTTAAAATAATGTAAACTGAATTTATGAACAAAGTCTTTTTTTAAAAATTATTAACACTAAACAATAATTATTTGATTAATGCTTAAACTTCAAATCAAACATTGTAAACATATAATTGTAAAATCCCCTTTTTTACATAAAATATTTAATTAATTTCCGATACAAAATGTAAAATGCAAATGGCACATAAGATAAACAACAAATATATCCCATAATCATTTGATTCCAGTGCAACATCTCCCGATTGTGTTTCAATTGGTAACACACACACCTTTGTGATAGATCGTTTGAATTCGCCGTTTGAAGTTTTGACCGTGATGACCCGAACCAATTTATCAATACCGGGATGAACTCGGACAACTCTACCTAAAACCCATTTCATGGGTGGTAGGGGCTCATCTTTTAACAGGACTAAATTTCCAATTTGAATATTAACCGAACGTTTCGTCCATTTATTACGTTGTTGTAGTTCTCCAAGATATTCCTTTGCCCAACGTTGTCAAAATTGTTGCAATGAATGCTGCATTCGTTGATATCGCGACAACCGATTAAAATCTAAATGCAAAAGTGTAGGTCCGGGGAGGGAAGTTAACGGACGTCCAACTAAAAAATGCCCTGGCGTCAATGATACTAAAGCTAAAGGGTCGTTTGATAGAGGCGTGATCGGTCTAGAATTGAGACAACCTTCAATCTGAATAATTAAGGTGTTCAATTCTTCAAAGGTACAGTGGAACAAAAGAATACGTTTTAAATGAAATTTTGCGCTTTTAACAGCGGATTCCCACAGTCCCCCGAAATGTGGTGATCTAGGAGGAATTGTATTCCACTGCATGCCCTCGTTGGTACAGTATTATATATTTCATGTTGGTGGAGTTCGGTACTGAATAATTTTAAAAGTTCCTGAAGTTCGGATTGAGCTCCAACGAAGTTAGTAGCGTTATCGCTAAATATATTAGACGGACGTCCTCTGCGCGAAACAAAACGTCTAAGAGCCGCTCTAAATCCAGAAGTTGTCAGATCGGAAACAACCTCTAAATGCGTTGCCTTAGTTGCAAAACATATAAACACAGCTATGTAAACTTTTGATGTAACCTTTGAACGTATTTTATAGACAACATTAAAGGGTCCACAGAAGTCAATTCCCACATTTTGAAACGCATGAGATGGTTCTACACGTTCCGCAGGTAATTGACCCATCAGTTGCTCAATTGATTTGGGCTTCGATCTAAAGCATAAAATGCAACTATGGAAGATTTTATGACATAGTCTGCGCCCTCCAATAATCCAAAATTTTTGCCGTAACGTACAATGTAATGCTTGAGGTTCACAATGCAAATTTCTAATATGTTCACTCTTAGCTAATAATACGCGAAATGGATTATTAGGTGGTAGCAGAATGGGATGTTTCTGATCATACGACAACGTAGAATTCCTTAACCGGCCAGCAACACGAAGGATGTCATTATTATCAACAAACGGATCTAATTTACAAATTGAACTTTGTTTACGAATGGATTTAATAGAATTCAGTTGTATAATTTCGTTACTATAACTTTGATTTTGAATGAATTTTATTATACCTTGTAATCCGACATTTATTTCTTGTGAAGATAGGTCAGACAATTTACGTTTCTGTAAGTCTAACTTAGTATTTCTTGCAAATCGTAAACAACGAGCCGCAATACGAATCAGTTTATTATAATCGGAAAACAACTCAATAAAACAATTTGGTTCTTCAGTTACCTTTAAACACATTTTGGATTTAGAATATTCCGCATCTTGAAATTCAGGACTCACCAATTTAGTTTTCGGAATCGTCCATTGATCTTCATGTGTATAAAGAAATGATGGTCCTTTCCGCCATAAGTCGGACCCTATCAGCCCTGAGGGCATCAAACCACGGGATATTATATCAGCGGGATTTAATTCTGATGGAACATATGCCCATACTTCAGGTGAAATGATATCCTGGATCTGCGACACGCGATTCGCCACAAATGTTGCATATTTCGACGGCGCTGAGTTTATTCGATAAAGAGTTACTTCAGTGTCTGACCATAACTTGACTTTATCAAATTTAATATTCAAAGATTTCTGTACTTTTTCATATAATTGGGTCAACAGTAAGGCTGCACACAACTCAAGGCGTGGTATTGTCTGAGTCTTGAGTGGAGCTACTCGTGATTTAGCACATAATAAATATATATTGTAATTGTCATGCCAATCTAGTGTGCGAACGTATATGTAACGCCCGTAACCAAGTTGCGATGCGTCACCAAATCCATGGAGATACATGCGCTTTATTTTATTTGAGCTCATGATGAATCTTGGAACGTTAATACTACCTAATTCCTTCAGTTGCTTACAAAATTCGATCCATTCCGATTTAAATGGTTCTTGTACCTCGCCATCCCAGTTAAGTTGTGGAATTGACCACAATTTTTGCATAAAAGTCTTTGCAATGAATACCACTGGTCCACAAAGTCCCAGAGGATCAAATATTTGAGAGATCAATGATAATTAATGTAATATTTATAGTATCACATCGACAATTCCATTGGATTCCAAGAATTTCTACACTATCCGTTTCACCAAGTACAACTTCTTTATTATTGGATGCCCATTTTGTTAATTCAAATCCATCCTTGGCCAATAAACTAGTTATGTTGGTCTTCAGAATCTTTGCTTCGTTAATATTTTCTGCACCCGAAGAAAAATCATCGACATAAAAATCGTTAAGAAGTTTATAAGACAACTGTGGAAATTGATTATGCTCGTCTATCGCTAATTGTTTCAAAGATCGAATGGCAAGAAATGGAGCGCTACCGGTACCATATGTAACCGTATTTAACTGGTAAATACTTAAAGGATCGGTAGGATTTTATCGCCACCAAATTTGTTGCAATTTTCGATTAGCTTCGCGAACGTTAATTTGACGATACATCTTTGTAATGTCTGCCGTTAAAGCAATAGGATACTTTCGGAACCGAATAAGTAACGAAAACAAATCAGGTTGTATGGTAGGTCCCGTCATTAGACAATCGTTCAGAGAAATCCCTGATTCGGATTTTGACGATGCATTAAAAACCACACGAAGTTTGGTTGTGGTGGAACTTTCTTTCATCACGGTGTGATGTGGGAGAAAATATGATAAATCTGAATCTATGTTAGTAGTAAGCTGCATATGATTTAAAGAGAAATATTCTTCAATAAACTCACAATACAAATCTTTCAACTTGGGATTAGTTACAAACCTTTTTTCTAAATATAAGAACTGTTTTAATGCATTCTGCTTGTTATTAGCTAGGTTGGTTATATTTTCTTTAGTAGGAAGTGCGACACTATATCTTCCACTTCCATCACGCTTTACATTCGTAGTATAATGCAGCTCACATGCTTTCTCCTCGGTAGAAAAATTATTTCTGGGTTCAACATCTTCGATTACAAAAAATTTCTGAACCTCTTTTCGTATTTGCTCTACGTCACAACAAAATAATGAAACAGTT
The DNA here is from genome assembly GCA_947310385.1 of Nephrotoma appendiculata. NCBI lineage: Eukaryota > Metazoa > Arthropoda > Insecta > Diptera > Tipulidae > Nephrotoma > Nephrotoma appendiculata. The sequence goes on along the minus strand of OX371225.1, from coordinate 268,013,182 downwards.
TGGGGAGTAATTGGATTTTGAATTCTACCACAAATGAAAACTGATTCTTGAAACGGTGGCAATTCGTCATATATTTTAATTTTCTCGTCCGTAAAAATCTCAGCATAAATTTCTGCCCCGAGCAATAAATCAATTCGATCAGGTATAAAGAATTTTGGATCAGCGAGATTTATAGATTTAGGAAGACTATCTGGATCAAACTTAATTGGATGCAAAGGCAAATCTCTAGTAATTTTTGACAAAACCAAGAAGTTGAGATGTGTTTTGTAATTTTGGAAACGAGATTCCACCGAAAGATTGACCTGGTTTTTTATTTCGATAATATTTTGATTTATTCCAGTGACAGGAATACAAATAGACTTTTTGTTTGCTTTTAATTTTTGACATATGTTTTCGGTGACAAAATTTGATTGCGACCCTGAATCAAGTAGCCCGCGACATTGCATTTTTACTCCAGAATCACTTCCCACCCAAACTAATACTGTGGAGAGTAGTACTTGTGAAGCACACGCATGAAGGGAATATGTACGATTCAAACTAATGGTGGCAACAGACGTCTCATTCTTTAACTCAGTTGCCTTTGACGATACAGATTTCCCCGACATACTACAATCAGTATTAACACTTGATTGTGTACCTGACTGAATTGGTTGTGATTTTATGGAATCCGTGTCATGGACATTAGTATTATCTTTAGATTGACCTGGGAACGGTTTGAAATATGCAATAAAGTATTATGTCTTCGCTTACACTTGATGTATGTTACCTTTGACTTACAATTCGATACGTAATGAGACCAAAAAACAATTTATACATAATTTTCGATCATGCACCCATTGGTTTTTGTCTTTCCAAGGCAATGCTATAAACTTATTACATTTGTAAATAAAATGATTCGCTTTACAATAATTACAAGAAATTGGATTGTCAACATTAGACACTAGTGACTGAACCGATTTATGAGTTCTACCTGTACTTCTTTCTATATCCGTTTTTTTTAGAAACAATCTCTAAAAGACGAGCCCGGTTGCTCAAAATGTCCATTACTTCGGTTATGGTTAAGTCCTTCTCCAAAGATCCCTTGATTTCGATTTGTTGACGTGACGATACGTCAATTAATTGAGTAACATGATACACAAGAAATAAATCCCAGTGTTCAACAGGTGCTTTCAAAGCCTTGTGAGCATTAAATTGTTTCCAGAATGACTCGATAAATATTTTTAATTCGACCGCACAATTTTCTTGTTTCACTGGTTTCAAATCATACAGTAATTGCATGTGTAATGTTTTGATGCGAGGTTCATTTTCATAATGTTTGAAAAGTGACTTCCAAACTGCATCATAATTTTGCTCGGTATTGGGAATACCATCAATAAATTGATACGCTGTACCTCCTTTCAGACAATCTTGCAAATAAGTAAATTTCAATAGCGAATCTAATCTACAATCGTTATGTATTCTTTGTAAATAAATTTCTCGGAACTCAAGCCAAGACAAAAAACTACCGTTGAATTTTGGTAAAAGAATTTCTGGAAGAGGTATACACAACGGTTTATTCAAATTTGAATGAGCATCTGTGCCCTGCGATGAAAATGGACCTTTATTCAATTCACGTAATTTATTTCTCACTATCGCCTCTACATTTCTGCAACGTGCTTCGAAATTGTCACGAGCATCACTTTCAAATTCAGCGGGATCGAAATCTTCCAACTTTGCCTGCACTTCATCAAATTTAACAAATAGGGCTTTAATGCGATCTAACATCGACTCGTATTCACCCTTTGAAAATTCGGTCTCTTATTCTAACAGATTTTTATAATATGTTACCCGTCCCTTAATCCCACCAATTGAATTCTTACATTTCGTAATTTCGGACATTTTAATTTATATATATAAAAATGTAATCTATAGTCTAACTTATAATATTGTTACCTGATGAAATATTGATTAAAACCCAATGTTGCCCGAATTTGAAGGTTGCAGATGATGACCTTATATATCCTCTGGTTTTTCACAATGATGTCAGCGATGATGCAACACAACGATACGCCATGGTAAAACAAAATGCCTCAACCACGTATAATTCAATACTTATTTCCGTGTAATTTCCGTGCTGGAAACTGCGATGATTTACCACTAACGCTTCAATCCAAAAATGCGTCGAACACAATACAATAAAACAATATTTTTTCTAAATTTGAAAATGGCGTCGCGTCTTAAAATGTGTGCTGCACATTATACATAAAAAATCCAAATATCCTGCTCGTACGGACCAAATGTTCAATGTAATGATGTTTTGTTTTCCTTTACTGTGGACTGTATTTTTCTCGATGAATTAATTTTAAATTTAAAAACAACTTTTAATTTTATTTCTTTTTATTCTATGATTAACCAATTATACATTATTTCTATCGTACAAGCACACACGAACTAAAAACATGAAGAAGCCAGAAGTCAAAATATCATCCGTTTTAGTAAATTAAAATATTGTACTAAAATTGAGTATAAGCTAAAATGCCGAAATCCATATTATCGAATCGAAGGCAAAGAAAAAAGATAAAAGATTTATCAGTCTCTTTTATGTCCCTTTCCGCTGAATGATTGATTAGGTGACGTTGTGTGGTTAACATTATAGTACTCACGAGTAGTAGAATTATAGTAGAATTATAGTACTCACGAATTGGACGAGAATGTGATTTCCTTTACACTTATAAATGTAGCCTAAAAACGATTTGTGAAAGGTTTTAGCGCAATCAAATATCTGCAAATTCCTGCTACGTGAATTATAATTGAATGCATGTTTAAATGAGTGAATTACTATATGTACTGCCCGGGTTTGTTTTATTAGCTAAGAAAAGATGTGAAGTATTGTGAAAGACTTTTAGTAAATACATAATAAATTTTTGTTATGACAGCGTCAACAATGTTTTGACGTATAGAATTTATAATTTATAACTATTTTTGTCGATTTGGTTGTGCACTCGGGTTTGACGTAAAATTATACGGAGTGAAGTTAGGGTCACAAAAAATATCATGATAATTTTTATCATTTTGGTCGGACTGAACACGCCGAGTAAAACTTGTAATAAAATGGAACGTGACCGTGGAACTTAGTTCCAACAATTGTTCCAGAAAAATCGAAATAAGTTGGAATTAGCGATACTTGGGACGTATATTCAACTCAGTGAGTTACATGTAGTACATTTTAATCCATTTTTTCGCGAGAGAGGCGCTTAACTAACTTTTATAATATACACATGCAGTTCATTTTATTATTTCTTCAACGCGATAGAGGCACTAATTTTGCTTTTATAAATGAATTTTTTTTGTTAATTTTTTTACTTGAGAAAAGTTTAAAAGACAGAGGCCCCTATAAGGATGAGTCCCGGGGGTTTTGCCCCCTGCCGCCCCCCCCCCCTTCTGATATGGCCTGTATATGATCATTTATAATGTAAAAAACTACAACAAGAAATTATCAAATTTGTGTACAAACGACAAAAAATAAATGAACAATTCAGTTCTAATCAAAATTTATATTTACTAAATGCTTTTATTACAATATTTCGGTATTAACCTTCACCAGTGGAAAGCTCGGAATTAAAAGTGCATTAAAAGTATAAAATTAGTTCATGCTGAGGCTGAATTAAACAATTTGAATGAAATGTACAAAATGCCAAAGAAATTATCCCCAGTTAGCGTCGAGCTTTCAAAAAATGGAATACACAAAAACTTTACTAGTAGGCTTTCCATTATCAATCACAACAAGTTTTGCTATTGCCATGCTAAGTTTAATGGCCAGCCATAACTAAATTATTAAATTATTTATTTAAAAAATTCCATTTTGGATTATTTTTCGGTATTTACTCGATGACTGCGCCATTAACAGAATGTTTTTCAACGATATTCTCACGACTCTTTCAAATAATTCTGTCAATAGTGGTTATATGTGGTCGAGTACTGGTTCTCGGATTTAAGCTGTGTTTATCATTTATCCTAGCACTTGTGATTGTAATTGCGGTGCTTTTAATGTTATCACTAATTTTGCAGTTATTCTCGATTTGGCATCCCCGGGATAATCATGAACGTATTATTGGTTTCCATCAACTACGGGAAAGCGTGGCACACATACGGAACCAGCCACAATCACTACATATACCGTTGCCGCCGCCAACGGAAGGTCAAAGTTGAAATAATAATTTTTAAATAAAATTTAGTTTGGCAAAGTAATTTTGGAAATTATTTCATTCGTGGACGAAGGTTCTAATGCTTGGATACGGCTTACACGCATAAGATGTCACTTTGTTCCGCAGTATATTCATATAAATGTGTTCATCGTTTGACAATTAATTAAATTAGCGCGCTGTGATATATTTTTTCACACTTCCTCGATCGATTTCCCCCGATGGTAACACATTTGTAAATTAATTTATATATTTTCAAGCATATCTTCAAATTAGCTGCTTGTAACTATTCTACCTGTTCATTTCCTTATATAAACTAGTTGTGTACATATTTTCACGTTGGTAACACAACAGCGAGAAAAGGTGTAGTCACTAATTTAATTAAAACCCATATTATCAATTAACACTAAAACATTATACGGAAACCGAAGAGTGGGTTGCAGATAGAATAACTGTATATACTCCTCAACAAAAGTTTATGGGAACACAATAATAATTAAAAATTCATTTTGGCAAACAAGGCGAAAATATTTTGGAAAAAAATTAATCTTTTATTAATCAAAAAGGTAAATTGTTAGGGAAATTTAATACGGTAAACAATTTTGGTTTTATTTATTGATGCTGGTGTTGTTGTTGTATATCGATTAACTTTCTTCGGGTACATACTTTATGTATTATGTATAATCCTTATACATATGAGTAGTGTATCTATCTATCTGTACACAGGTAGGCACATGCGGTATAAAGAGATTCACGTCAATTGATTTTTTTTTTCATACAGTATCTCCATATTTTCTTTTTGTTCGGTATATGAATGTAAGACGTCATTATGTTAATAAAAAAGAATGTGATATAACTTGATGATAAGACGTATGTATGTGTGATACATAATTTGGTAATAATCGTGAAACAATGAGAAAATTTTCGAATTGATTTTTTCAGACTGTCACCACCATACGATTATATTCATTCTCTAAATATTTCGGAAAACGTGAGGAAAATTGATTTGTTTATTTTGTTAGAGCCTGAGACACAACAATAAACTGAGATTAAATTACGGCTCGTCGGTGGCCTAATTTTTTTTTTGCTGCACCTTACGGTTCGCGGTCAGGAAAGGACTGGTTTACCAACATTTTCTAAATGTTTAGTTTTTTATGCAAATTATTGCAAACTTAATTTCATCTGTTGTATCCTTAACATCTAAGTTTATTAATTAGTTAATTATGTCCAACTAATTAGTAGACCTCACTAAAAGCAGTGGTATAGCAATGCGCTGAATATACACGAACAAAAAATGAGTTTTGTTCATCTTTCATTGTGTTGTCTTCCTAATTTTCGTACAAAATTAAACATTCCAACGAAGAACTCGGTTTAAGGGAATTTGGAAAATTAAAATTTTTCGGCGTAACTTGGCCATTTTTCAACGAATTATAATTATACAGTTAAAATGGAATTTATCCATTTTTTATATGGCGCTGAATTATAATTAATTTTTGATAGAGATAACAAATTGAATTTTGGATATGTATTCTGTAACCTGTCTAAGACGGAACCCTAAGCCTTTCCTTAAACCAATCAGATTAAATTTTGTTTGAATAAGGTTTTTTGGAATTCTAAATCTGTGTGCCTGATGTAAACTCTAATTTTTGGTCTAACTAAATTGATCGTTAGTTGAAAATAAATTGAAAATTAGTACAAATCTCTATATGTATAAAAAAAAAGGTGTTCGTTCGTAAGCAATAAACTGAAGAACTATACTGCATCATGTCCGAGAAAATTTTACTAATTTCTTTACGAATTGTTTAGTAAAATTTTTAGTAAAAATTTCTCTAATTGAATGGATCACGAGAAGTATTCACTAACCCATATTTTCCTTTATATGTATTAGTTAGTTAACGCTGTATAAGACGAAAAACAAGGTTTCCATTATAAGTTTTATTTAATTTCAAAAGACCGTAAAATATGATTTTAAATATCAAAGATTAAAAATGTAAAAACAAATTTTAAAGATTTTAAGTGTAGTCGTTATTAAACACATTAAATTTTCAAACCCACAGCAGTAACACACATCAAAAATATCGTGTAACTACTCTTAAAATATATGCCAACAGATCACCCAACAGTGGAAAAATTAACAAACCTCCAACTTAGAGCCTTATTTTGACTTACGTATTAATCTGCATAGTGCAATAGACGAAAGCTTTCTTATTTCGACAAGAGACCTAAATACCTATAACAATCAAGAGGATGCTTCATCATTGTCCGGTCGATTAATTTTTGGTCGATTTAACGGACGCTCGATTTAACGTATCATTTTTTTATTTTCTTTTTCCGGATAATTCTATGTTTCAATTTTATATGCTAGATGGAAATGAGATTCCTAAATTATTTTTGGAAGAAATCCAGGAATATGGCATGTGGACGGAAATCGATCAATTCTTAAACGATTTTAATGGAATTAGGTATGTTGGATGAAAATGGGATTCTTAAATGATTTTGGGAAGAAATTCTGGAATATTCCTGGAGATTTTGCCACATGGCCTCATACCTAGTGCAATAGATTAAAGTTGTTAAACTTTACAAAAATACGCCACATGTCTATGCAGATCGTCAGAGTGCAACACCAACTTATTGGTTGTTTTATGGAATTAACTATCAGACCATTTATACTCTTGTATTGCAAGTACCTCAAAAGTGTAAATTTCTGCATTGTTTGAAAGGTTCTGAAGGTCTCAAGGTCTTAGAAGACATCATATTCCGTGTTCCCGTGAACAGTTTTCGAGGTCGTTTTGTGTATGGTTCATAACGTGATTTTTGTGAGGGTAGGTAGTTAGCCTACCGCTCAACGTACTAATTACATGAGCGGCTCGCGTACTGGTGATAGATGTTAAGGCATCCAGCCTTACCAGAAATATGTTATCGTCACGAAACGCTTGCTTCAAGGAAGAATGGTGGCCATATTCCACAACTCATTCCGAAAATTATGGAACGAATCTTATTTCCTACCAACATATTCAATTTCAGCATAATCGTTTAAGAAATTATCGAAATCCATTCCAGGCAACAATATTCCAGAAGTTCTTATAAAAATCATTTAAGAATGGGCTAGGAATTGGTCGATTTTCGTCCCAGGTGCCCCATTCTAGAATTCCTTCCCAAAATCATTTAAGAATCACATTTCTATCCAGCATACCTAATCCCATCATAATGAGTTAGCAATTGGTCGATTCCATTCAAGGCGGCCATATTCCAGGATTCGCTCCACAGAATTTATATTTTCGGATTTTTTCGTTCTAATTATGATAAAATGAAAGAGCCAGAAAAGAGCACTTTGACGACCCGCATAGACAAGTGGCATATTTTTCCGAAATTTAACAACTTTAATCTATTGCACTATGTTTATGGCTACACAGTTAGAAATTTTGCTGCAATTTTTAATGCAACCCTTGCATTAAAGCTTATACGATGCAATCATGTATTACATTCTAATGTAAAGCTTACATTAAAAATATTTATGATGCAGTTGCGTCAAAAATTACTGCAGTACTGCGTTGAAAGAAAATTTCTATATAATCTGGGGTTAACTAATTTTTAGCGAATTTATAATAATTCGCTAAGTCATTGTGTATACTGTTAATATAACCTTAAATCATTTTTCATATATTTGCTGTGTAAGGACGCCAATGGCCAATTGATTAACGTCAATCGATTTGGAAGTAAAAAACCGCAATCTGTGGAATTGGCCTTATACTTTTAGTTTTAATACAAAATAATATAAGTGTTAAAACAATTATTTGGGAATTTTTAATGTAGTGTGCTATGTGCTTTACTGTTTAAAGTACTGGACTATACAATTTAATGCCACTTACGACAAAAAATGATGCTTCCAAATGGATATTTTGATTATTTTTTAATGCAATGTACTACATATTTTAATATAACTTGTATCAATTTTAACAAAATATTCCGTTAAAATTTAATGTAAACTATACAATAAAAATTAATACAATTAGCATTAAAATCTGATATAATGCAACGTTTGCATTAGTTTGTAATGCAAGCTTGCTCCGGACCTATATGTAATGCAACTTGCATTACATACGGCATATTTTTTCAACTGTGTATGTAGCAAAATCGCCAGGATTCGCTCCACACAATTTCCATTTTCGGACTTTTTCGTTTTAATTATGAAAATCGAACGAGCCAAGGTTGGGAACCCTGACAATCCATCAAGACTTGTTTCGTAATATTCGAAATTGGATAGCTCCTATCTATTGCACTGTGTAGTCTGGCCCAAAAGATTCCTATTATTTATGTTTTTATTTGTTTAGTTCTATACTTTGTACCAATTTTGTGTACATTTGTCGAATATAATTTATGTCTCGTCTTCTACAGGTAATAACACTAATGCATATGCAATTAAAACGAGTCGGAAACGTTTCGTAAAAACTTCAAATACGTTACTGTATCGCTTTTGATAAAAATTTAAATATGTTATTTATGGGTACTGAAGAATGTGTCTGTAAATTTTAGTTGCAATCGGTCCACCGAAATTGGCAGCATCCATAGACAATTTTTATGTTACGAACCACTGATATGATTTTGATAAAAATATGCTTATGATTCAAGGGTCGTGAGAAGTGTTGGGAAAATTTGCTCCAAAACAGTCCGCCGTAACTGTTCTATGGTTTGTAAAGAGTGTTACTGTAAGTTTTGGTTAAAATCGGTCCACTGCAGCTTCGGTAGAAAACTCCATTTAAGAAGTTTGCGCTGTTTTTAATAAAAAAATTTACATATGATCTATGAGTCGTGAAAAGTATTTAGTAACGTTTTGATCGAAATCGGTCGATCGAAAGAAACTGTTTTCATAAGAGAGTTTAGATCAAGAAACTCAAGGTAGTGAGGAGTGTTTCTCCTCATAGGGTTTGATCGTCATCGATTAAACAAAACGGTCAGTGTTTTCAATTAACAAAATCATAAAAACTTCTAATTTATTTCCACAAGTAATAATATGGTCATTGCCTACATTTAAGAAAATGTGAATTTGCCGTGAATAACCAAAAGTCGAAAATATCTTCGAGAATAACAAAATTTCAACAAATTCATAAATTACCATAACAGAACCATGCATTCAAAATAATCAATATATATATAATGCTTCATTCAGCCATTATACAATTTATACACGACAAGCAAACCAGTAGACAAATACGAGTACGTGCCGCAAGACACAATACTAATCGAATTAATTTTCAACTATATGTACTCGCATTTCGATATGATTCAACAATTGAACTCAATTCAAATCGTAACATTGATAATGGTAATATGAATGATGTATGCTTGCATTGCAAAGCATAAAAATACAAAATCGAACCATCAGGATTGTGTTGCATTAATGGTAAAGTTAAATTGATACCATCAGTAGAGGTAAGTGGCCGGTTCTGGACCATCCCAAGTCCCAAAAATGAGGTCCTAGGTGACATAGTAATAAGCACACATTTAGGGGCTAAGGTATGACATATCGTTTACGATAGAACCTGCATAAATTTAGGGGCAAAGCAAACATTTAGGAGAAATTGGATCGAAAAGATTTATACATATTAAGGCAGAAATATTAGATAATATATAATTCTTGTTTAGTTGTAATGCATACTGTTCAAAATTATTGTAATCAAGAAAAAACACTCCTCCTCCCCATAATAATCATCATAATCAACCTTAAGCTTGGATTTTTGTTTAAATTATTTATAGAGATTTTCGATCGTTATATATTAGGACAGTAAATTTGAATAACACGAGGCTTAAAAAGTAATATACATAATTAAGTCGTTGACGATCATATGACCAAGAATAATTTCTTCAATTTGAAAATCAATGGTCAATCTTGATCTTGATTTTTTATAGTGAGGAAGTTTGTAATCTCTTAAAATAATTTATTATCTTGTTTTATTTATTAAGTTGTTCATTAACTTCAACGTAGTTTTTATTTATTTTCGACCTTGATCTTGAGTTTTTTTATCAGCGAATGTATATTATTATAATTTGTCGTAGACGTTGTTTTATGACAAGAACAATCAATGGAATATAATTTAGTATTAGTTTTAGTATTATTTTATACGATGACAAACAGAAATGATTACATACTTTAAAACATCACGTTTTATATGACGTCATGCTGCACAAAAAATATGCCATTCAATCATCTACGACTACGTCGTATACTGTATTGCTCCTAAATTTACGCTTTTTCGATGGGACATTTCGCCTAAATGTCTGTTTTTGATATCAATTTTCAGGAATATTTTTCACAACCTCAATATTATTATTCACTACTCAATATTAAATACTTTCAAGTATTGCATTTATTTCTGCATTACACCACAGAACTTTTTCAAATTTTTAATACTATTGAGCAAATTGATAACAAATGTAGTTTTTCCACATCCAGACGGACCGGATATCATCATTGTAAATGGTTGTTGTAACATTTTGAAATAAATAGTATTCAATAAATAAACCACTCGTATTTATAGTTTTCCCTTAAATTTTAGGTATATAACTTTTATTGTATTTAATAAAATCTCTCTACAAAATAAAATAATATTTCATCAGTTGTTTTTCTTTCTTAAATTGAATATCACGTTCGTCATTTCATTTATTTGACTATCATATTATGATGATCAAAAATAATTTCCTCAAATTGAATATTAATAGTCGATCTTGGCTTGATTTTTTTATTAGCGAATGTATATTTATAATTTGATGATTCGTAGAGGTTGTTTCAATCAATAGAATGTCGTAGTATGATTTTATACGATGACAAACACAAATAATTACTTTAAAGCTTACGTTTTATATGACGTCATGCGGCTTTTACTAAGATGACGTTTTATATGACGTCATGCTGCTAAAAAAGTACGTCATCTTCTTTGACTACGTCATACTTTATTGCTAATAAATTTACGCTTTTTTCGAGGCGAACTTTGTCCTAAATGTTTGCTTTTCGATCTCCATTGTCCCTTAATCTATGATTTTTAATCATGTACGTACACGCCATCTTTCTTATAAATGTATGCTTTATTTCGCCTAAATGTTTCCTTTCATAGGAAATTGACCATATATTTGTGCTTTTTGGAAAACTCGGCGAACTTTCTTCTAAATGTTTGCTTTTCAATCTCACTTGCCTCTAAATTTTTGTTTTTTCTATCTTAAACAACTATGTCATACCTTAGCTCCTATATGTGTGATTTTGACGTCATAAACAACTACGTCACCTATGACGTCATTTTTGGAACTTGGGATGGTCCAGAACCGGCCACTTTCCTCTACTACCGTAGTTGGAAGGAAAATAAAACTTGCTTTAGGACAAACTCCTACTAATCGACATTACATCACTGCACGCACGACTATTTAAACAGAAATTAGAATCTTTGATTGATATTGTTGTAAAACACAACGTTTATGGCTCTGTTCGATGTTGGATGTACTCATTTAAATGGTAAAAGTGAGGACTGCTACATGCTCATATTCTTATGTATATGGCGCATGGATAAAATTATTCAGTATTCACTTTAATGCAGTTGCTCACCATTCGCGGTAGCTCGATGCCAGTATCTTATCTATAGATCATTTAATGTAGGTCAGTTATCTTCCCTCCTCTAGTTCAAGCATATGCAGTTTGCCTAAGCAGCCAACTCACTTTTGAGAACTGCAATAGAATCATCCATTTGCATCAAGGGCACACTGTGGCATTTAGTGCAAAGCCTTCTACCGGTGTAAAGTATCTGGACACTTTTAAATTATTTGACACTTTAATTTGGACGTAAATTTCTGCAAGCATACAAAACTAATTTTTTATACAAAATATCGATTTTATCCGGATAGTTTCCCACGTGTATATTTCTTAAAAGTGTAAATACCAAACTAAACGCGCATCTCTAATATTTCCCAAAATTTTGAGAAAAAAATTTGTATGCTCATTTTTTCATTCTTTTCTTAAGGAAAAGTAAAAGGAATTCTATTGGGGTGTATTCTGTTTGTAAAACGAGAATAAATTTTTGTATTTCATATTTTGCTTTTCTGAAATAATTTTAATCATAAGGAATATACGCAATTTTTCTATGAAAGGATTTCGTATTAGCCCCATAGTGATGGCCATATAATTTTTAAAGGGCACACATTTTGGAATTAAATCGCGCAATTTTTATATGAATCCGCGATTTTTATATGAAAGGATGTCGTTGTAGCTTATAACAAATAACTTGAATCTCAGAGAGTAGCCATCATAGTACCAATATTGGTTTGGAAGGCCATACATGGTGAAATTTAAATCGCCTAATGCCATTTCGAAATGAGCCATGGGGCTCCCGCATAGAATTTTTGAACATTCACGCTATCTGGTATTACTATATGAAAGGATGATTACATGAAACTCAAAAACTGGCTTTTCTAGTGAATATAAAGGTTTGAAAGGATGTCATTGTGGATATTTTCTCAAACCTATACATCCACTAAGGGAACCAAGGAAAACCTTTCCATTAGTAAATGAAGTTTGTCGAACTATTTTTGTCCGCTAGAAATTAGAGAAATGGTTAGTGCAAAATTAAATGTAAGAACTTTAAATTATTTGAAGTTAATAAAAAGTACCTTTTACAGACCTTCTATGTAAACCTAATCTTCAAATTCACCCAGTCAAAACTTAGCAACCATTGGCTTAACATATCCAGTTGGTTCTTTGATTATCTTGTTAAAAAAAAGTAAGTAAGATAAAATGTGAACATCCTCTATGTTTGATTTTGTTGTGGTTCTACAATCTTATTAGGTATTTTTTTGCCGATTTTAAAGCATTCCTTTGGTCGTAGAGGCTTGAGGGCCTGAATACCCAAATCAAAAATTTTATGTTACACAATTTTACGAAGCTACCTAGGTAGCTAGCCTAATGCGCCAAAACAGATTTTTTTTTTTAAATTGTTTAATTTGTTTTGGAAAAGGTTGCCATTGAACTTTAAATGGTTTAATTTGGAATTGAAATCCTATTGAAACTGGATGACCATCAACGCCGTGTTTCGGAAAAAATTAAAATAGGAGGTACACAAATTTTGACGTTTTCATTTTGTTTGTTGTTAAAAACAAACCGATGTGTAATTTCATAATATTTTGTAAACTTAGTGCCTGGTTTATATTTTAACAGATGTAGTATATTACTGTCAAATAAACTGAATATTATTTCAGCTACAATAACGTCAATGAAAAACCGTAGCAGACACAAAACCGAGTATTGTTATGTACCACAGTGTTATAAATTAAAAGGCCTAGAACATATTTATTTAGTGACTCAAGATCTGTACGAAGGTTATCCACTACCATCAAACAAAGCAGTGTTTAATTTGTATGACTAGAAATCAATAGTTCAAAAAGTTCAGTCAATAGCATATGCATGTATACGATTCGACTTCCTCCATGCTACACTGACAACTATGATAAATGTCATAATCGATGTACATTTTGTTTTATTTATTTCCAGAAGAGGCGCTTTGCCTAGTTTTACAATCGTCAATTGGCGATTGGAGGATCACGGAGTGGCAGATGGAGAAAAATTTGAAACTCAACGAGCTATGCCAATTTGACAATCCGAACATAATCCAGCTATGCCAATTTGAAAATACGCGTGTTTTTTTTTTGTTATTACGAAATGTCATTGAAGGATTGCTAATGTAATGTTTATTTTTTCGCTAGCTGTGTTTTCCAACTTTTACAATCGTCAATTGACGATTGGTAAAGTAAAGAAATCACTACCTACTGGAATTAAAATAAAGCTGTGATTCCATGTAAAATATGACCACCAGCGCTCACGAAACGACAAAAAATTGATATAGCGGCAAAATTTAATAGTTGTGATTCCATGTAAAAAAGAATCTAAAATCACGGCTCCAATCGTCAATTAAGACTTATACCCCTGTGCTCTCCCGGAAAAATTTATTACTACTAAAAAGAGTTTATTCACGCTTTTGTATGAATTATCTATGAAAAGTGATCTTGGAAAGTTTAATATTATTTTTATATTGCATTAAAATATAAAAACTTTAAATTTATTTACGGCTAATATTAAAATTATCAATTTAAAAATGGAAAAAGTGTCTCCGATGCATCTAAAGCAAGCTTCATTTTTTCCACTAGTAGCGTTTTCTATACTTTCCCTAGTCTCAATTGATGACTGTTAAAGTTTGGAATGTGACCTCTAGCGCATTAAAAATAAGCTCATTGCGGGTTTTGTTTACATGAAATTATAGCACGGCATACTTTATGAAAATAAAAATTAAAATACAAAAATATCCGCCACAAGCTTAATTTTTTTGCCGTCAGATCCACTTATAGTTGTCTATAGAGAACTGTTTGTAGATCTGACGGCAAAAAAATTAAACTTGTGGCGAATATTTTTGTATATTAATTTTTATTTTCATAAAGTATGCAGTGCTAAAATTTCATGAAAAATGACTCAATCAGCTTATTTTTAATGCGCTATAGGTGTCACATTCCCAACTTTAACAGTCGTCAATATAATAATTTCTATTTAAACCTGTTTTTTTCTGGCATACTGAGGTAAAAAGTTAGTGTTAATTTTTTTTGAAAACAAAATTAAATGGGGAACAATTTTCCCTGCCAATTTATATATGGAAAAATTATTCCCAATTTATAAATAGTAGGCCGGAAAAAAATATTTGAACAGAAATTACACATAAATTCTTTCCCCAGTTCCCTATTCCCGGGGAATTACCAGAATAATACCACTGCTGCGCGTAATAATTTTTGACGTAACTGAAATTGTTTTTGTATTTTTTCGTTGTTGTTGTTGAAAATGCGCCAATTTTTGAATTACGAAATTATATTTGCTGAAGTTATGAATGTAACAAATTATTGCTTGTTCAACTAAATTAATATAATTATTGAAATATTGGATCTAAAATAAGTTTCAGTTGTCTTATTTTCTGTATGCAATAACGATTATTCAATTTTTTAATAACGTCAAAAATATTTCAGTATTCGAACAGCAATCGAGCAAATTATGGGAGAGACAATTATTTCACTAATGTCAAAATTATTACAGGCGACGAGCGAAATCGCCTGTCATATTACAAAACACCGAAAACATGCAATACCATCGACGCAGACGTCGACAATTTGTTCGTTGAAACAAATTCAGAGTCTATTTCTATTCTTGCCCCAACGTCATGTGCCAAAAACCCTTGAAGGTTAAGCGGTTTGTGGTTGTTTTTTTATCGCCATACGCTGACGTTTTTGTTCTGTGAGCTACAGCGATATCGCAGCGATTTCTTTTAATTCGTCGACGCTCGTCGTTGTCGCTGTTATTCAGTTTTGAGCTTAAAGTATAGGTAAAACTAGGCATTCAAAAATAATAGAACCGTTTGTGTGTTGGTATTTGAGTTTTGTACATTTGTAACAAAACATGTACACAACGCAGGGATTAAATATTAAAGTTTTAAAAAATGAAAATAACAACATAAGTATTTCATACATCCGCGCTACTGAATATTAAATCCTGTTAAGCCTCTACCACAAAAAAATTTGTGCTCAACCACAAACACAAATCCAATGTCCCATATTTTCCCATATAAATTGAAATTCATACCATTACCAAGTGAAAGGTCACGTTTCTGTTTGTTTTCCAAACAACATCGATTTCAACCATAAATAATAAATTTTGTTGCCATCAATAAAAATTTTCGAAAAGTAAAATCCTTAAAACCATCACACTAAAAAATCATAAAACCAAAAACCAAACCTAAAGAAATATGAAACATTTTAAATTATGCCACTGTCTCGTTCTTTATCCAGCTCTCCTTAAGTTTTTAAGCCAAATAAATAAAAAATGACCACAAATAATAAAAAGTTTTCAGTAAGTTCCTCGTTGTCTCTAAACTTTTTATTTTTCAACATTTAATTTTAACCATCTTCTTCCTTCCTTTGGAAAATATAAATTCTTATTGTTACTTAAAATTTATCATAACAGTTTTTGTTTCGTTTTAATTATTTATTTATTTATTTAATATTTTTTTATTTTATTTATTTTTTAGTCAAAAGTTATATACAACTTTTATATACGTACTTGTTGGCTTCATTTTCTTCTATAAATTTTCTACTTCTTTTTTGTCCTCGTTTTCCTTTTTCCGTTACTGTACAGTACATTTTGATTTTTTTTTTGTTCATCATAATATTTAACTTTTCAAGTTCGTTGAACTATCTCTCTTTTTAGCTAACGAGATTTTATAAAAAAAAAATGTTTCTTGTTAGCAAAACTTTAACAAAACTATATAAAGGTTAGTTTATGCTTTTGGATGGACTTATGGTTAGTCGTAATGTAAAATTGTGTAAACTTTTTCGTAATGTTCAACAAAATTTATCTTTGGTTGATGGATTTTTAATTATTTGGGTCTTCTTAATTAATGTCAAAAGTTCTAAAAAAAGTTTGTTATTTGTAATGCAGTGGTATAAAATGTTGCATTAATTTGCACAAGTATACAAAGTCCGAAACGAGATAATTTAAATTTAAAGCAACATAAATGATATAAGTAATGGGATCGTAAACAAATTTGAGTGTCATACTCGTAACTCTACGTTTTACAATCCCAAATTATCTAAAAATTTTATATCTCTGATTCCGTCTTCATTTATCCTTCCCACATTTGGGACAACTTTATGTGGTAGGGCTTCAGTTAGAACCGCAGCTTTAAAATTCGCCGTTTCTTAAAAAGTGATGATTGAATTTGGTTTCTAGGATTGAATTTGAATTCAAACATAAATTTTATGAAAAGCTCTGGTATCTGTTAATTCTACACGATTAAAGTGAATTCTAACATAGATTTTGACGGAATTTCTGACATTTGTGGTTGTTTTTGTAATAGCTAAGGTACATACAATACATAAAAGTTTTAGAGCTATTGGCCAGAAACTGAAGCCGCAAACATTCATTTCATGTTATAGAAAGAATTCTTAACAATTCCGGTAAGTGTTTATGACAAGTGTTCATCACAAATTGGTCAAAATCTTTAAAGAATGTATGGCGGGGAAAACTAGAAATATTATAGAGAGAATTCTAAACCATAAATCTTCCACAAATTGTCCGTGTAGGCCGAGTTACGGCCTTAGATATTATAAAAACAATTGTATATATGTATATATTGATTACCGGTGGGGGCATTCGAAATATTAGCCAAAAAATCTGCAATAAATTGATATGGCCGCAAAAACTCAAAATTTTATACGATAAATCTCAGCAAATTCTTTAGACCGATTCATAAGTTTTTTTTCTCGAAATTATAGAAAATCACCAAAAACTCACTTTACAATCCCTAGCCAATACCATAGAAGCCTAACGTTGTAATTGTCGTTAGACGATCAATTGCCTTTGGACATAAGCCTTTGGCCCTCGTTGGTATCAAAGTCTATCTGGCCAGATAATTTGTAGTAAATTATCTGCAAGCAAACAAAGTTTGCTGAAAATGTAGAAAACCGTTAATCATTGGGCTTTTTATAGCAGGCGAGAAACTTTTTACCTCTAGAATAGAAGATGTGCCACATTCACAAATACTGTACGCGATGCCATGGTAACCTTTCCATTTACAATGGAAAACGTAACACACTCAATCATAACGTTCAAAACCCATTTAAGTTGAATTTGATATCTCATAATACAAACAACGGAGAGAAGTATCAAGCTCTGTTTGGGTCTGCATTAATTACAGCACATTTCAACCCATGATCAACTCGGGTTCGCAAGGTATACCTTCATAACAAAACGTGTTGCAAATTTACATTAGGAAGAGGAAAGCGAATATTTCCATCTCCAATGGATGGACTCATTCGATGTAGTTCCGATGTAGCTGTAAATTTTCGGTTTATGTGATACACATTTAATCATCTACAAATTATGAATTTAGCAAATCGAAAGTTTGATGAGCCAAGCTAAATCGACGTTATACTTGTACTTGACTATTATTCAGCAATTGTGATGAACAACATAATAAAAGGGAGTGAATCATGGCATTATGGCCCAAGAGACCGAGCTTGGTTGCAGCTAATGAAGCCACTAAAACTAGCTTCAAATGAACAAAATTGTTATGTAAGCAATTACAGTCGCTCGTAGAGAACGGGAGCATAGCTAATCGTACAACACTGATGGAAGAGGAAAAGAAAACAAACGAAAAAATTTCAAAATTTGCGCGAAATTCCTTTTATTTCAGCTACATGGTAAACTTACCTGTACAGGAAATACTTGGGGTCATGAATTGTCAAATGATATGCAGGCAAATATAAACGCTCGAATTGCTGCCAGACACTGATTTTAATTAAACATCTTTTGCAGTCGTACAAGCTCGCACTTTATAAAGCACTCATAAAACCTTTGCTAACTTTTAGGACCGGGAGCTAGACCCTTAACTCAAACGACTGTAGAATGTGACCTATGCTTGAATCTAATCCAATCGTTTTTAATTTGGGGCAGCAATATCATTATTTTCATCAAATCAAAACGAGTTAAAAGGCTGGGCCACGTTGGTAGGCTGCGTGTGCGCTGGCATAATAGGGTGTCGAAGCTGGAAGGTGAGGACGGTTGATCGTGTAGGTTTAAATGATATAAAACAAAACGACCCACAGATATAAATTGACTTAGATAAATTAATTCTATGAAGAGTGAATGTAGGTACATCATAGCGGCAGACGAAGTGAAAATGTTTAGACCTGTTTTATAAATAAGAACAGGCAAAATTACCAGAGAGTTATGTGGAGAGAATTACATTCTAATCGCAAGGAATATCAGATTTTGTTTTTAAAACTGCGTCTTTAGACCTTTAATTATCATTTAATTGAACGATTTAATTTAAACGGTGGGTATTTTAGACTATTCAAGGAATGACAACCTCTACAGCTTTATAATTGAAACACCTCAACTAAAAGATCACTGGTATCGGACTCATCAAAGAATCAATAGGACGGCTTTCTTCAATAAACAGCAGGAACTTCTTAAAGCAAGATGACAGGATAAGCCAAATTCTATCATCATACCAAGATGGATAAACACAATTAAAAGCAAAAAGATTGAAATTCATAGTTTTGCGGAGACTTCTGAGAAGGCATTGGCTGCGGTAGTTTATTACTGAATTATTGATGAAGAGGTGAAGATAAGATTAATTATACTAAGATTAAAAATTATATATCTGGATGATTATAGCTATTTCATCATGCTGTGTAATACCTGAAGGAATACTAAGAGATTCATTGACAAATGTAAAAATTAAAAGTGCCAAGAATGTTGGATATCAATGATGTTGAATTTAAAAAACAAATAAAATTGCAATGTAGATGAAGAAAACGCTCGACCATAAACAGAACAACAAATTATCCTTAAAACACTTCTTGGATGATAAGAAAATACTGCGAGCTGGGGCAGAATCGAAAAATCATTAGTTCCATATGAGCAGAGTAATCCAATCATTTTGCGGAAGAATGGTCAATCAACCAACCTGATATTAAAAGATGCTCATCGTATTTTTCTATAAGGAGGAACACTTTTAGTTTTCACACTCTTACGACAAACGTATTGGATTACAGTTGCAAGATCAGCAATAGGGCATATAATTCACAAATGTCTGTAACAACCTTAGACCCTCAAGACAATCTTAGACTTTGCGGGACCTATCTCTATTTAAACGTCAAAAGATAGATCAAAGCAAACATACAAGAGGTAGATAGCTAATTTTGTGTGTTCTACGACCAACGCCTACTAAAAAATCTGCTGGGAGAAACCCCAAAGTCACAGAGGTAATCATGATAGCTAAACGTAACGTGGTTTGTTACACCAAAAAAAAAAAAATGACAAAACATCATATAGGCCGATTTCCTTACTTCCAATAATTACAAAAATATAGACTCAAACCATGAAGGTTTGGAATATAAGCAGTTTGATGAAATACTTAAATTTTACAAAACCGACACTTTCATGTTAACCTTTGTCTTGCTGAAGGAAAAACCAACACATTTCGGCTTAAAAGGTACAATTGTACCTTCATATAATTTATATGAAAATTGATAATAATTTATAGTTTGATGCTGTATAAAATTGTATATAGTATAAAAATATAGTGATTTATTATTTTTATATACAAATCGTTATTCAATAAAAATAAATAACAACTGTGATATTGAAACATTTTTGGAAATATTGATTGTCGCTGGGGTTCATAGAAACAATAAGGAGAATGTCGATAAAATGTGGGCGTTACACTCAATACCACTTACTAGAGCAGCTATGTTTCGTGATAAATTTATTTTATTGCTCCGATTTATTGAATTCAACAACCTTAAGATACGAAGAGAACGTCTTGAAACCGATAAAGGTGCCCCAATACGAAATATTTGGTTGATGATGAATAAAAACCACGAAAAATGAAGACACTATAGATGAACATTTTGTTTCCCTTTGCAGGAGACACACTAGATTTACACACAGTATATTCCTTTCAAACCAGCAAAGTACGGAAAAAAAGTTGTTTGGGCTTGTGACTCAGCAAATTTTTACCCTCTGCAAGGGCCGGTGGTCCTCGTCAAACAAATGTCGGTGAGCACACTGTTTTATATTTTGTTGCCCTATACAAAGTTTCTGGAAGGAATATTACAACCGATAACGTTTTAGCAAGTTTGCAATTAGCTAAAACGTAGAGCTGTTGGAAGATGACGCTAGTAGGATTAGTTCAAAGAAATAAAAAATAAAATACCGGCTAATGTGCAGCTTATATAACTAAGAGTATCTGGTTCGACAAATTTTGCATTCAACAAAGATGCAACTCTAAGTTCACATGTTCCAAAGAAGAACAAATCTGTGATACCTCTGTGATCGATGCATGCAACAAGTGAGCTTGGCGAGACTCTCAATGAAAAAACAGAATTCATCAAATATTATAATAGAACTTACGTGAAACGCAGAACGATGGCCTTTGGCACTTTTTAAACATGATCTACTAGGCGGCCTTAGCAACATATTTTAATCCATCGGGAATACAAACCAAGATTTAGGCCCGCAAGTTTGAACGAAGATTAATCTACAACCGGATTTACCGTCGGTTTGGTAAGTTTAAACGAGGATTATTTGATCCATGGTTATTTTAAAAATCCACCGATTTCGATGTGTTATTTTTTATTTTTCTATGATTTTTTCGTCCGAATTTTTTTTTCGAATTTTCGAACTGTCATTGTCAAATTTACGATGTAATTTTTTAATATTAAATAATAACTTTACATTATCTATTTAATTAAATAAATAAATAAAAATATTAGAAAAAATGGCTACTTCGTCTTCTTCATCTTCATCATCATCTAAATCATCCAACGATTCAGATTATCTGATTAATGAAAAAAGAAGAAAAATCAGAACATTTCAAATGTTCAAATCCGATGAAGAAACTGCAAGCAAGCATCCCGGTAATATACTTACTTGTTTAATCTGTCATGAATTGCAAACTACCGCAGAAATTCTGAAGGAACATTTCAAATTACATTTAAGATTTGCTTGTGATAAATGTGATAAGCGGTTTATTAAGGAAAGTTTCTTAAGGAATCATAAGTCAAACTCCCATTTAGAAAGTAAAAATATCGAATGTTCTATATGCAAATGCGTGTTTTGGGCTGTTTACAATTTGAAACAACATATGTTTACACATTCACAGGAGAGGATATTTCAATGTACGTTTGAAAGCTGCCATCTGAATTTTCGATAAATCAGTTCCCTTTAAGCACACAAAAAATTCATAAGAATCGGCACCGAAAGAAATGTCCAATATGCGATCAAATGGTCGCTAAATTCTGTGAATTGTCAGTCTATGTAATTTTTTTCATCCAGTAATGTGACATCATTTACAGATACACATATGTAGTCTAATTCGGATGACAAACCATACAAATGGATATACATTTTTATTCACATGAAAGTCAACGTCAATTTCGATGCGAAATGTGTGATGCCTTGTTTAAGTTTCGTAGTAGCTATCTTAAGCATATAAAGTGCAATACATAAAGGAACTAATTATCCTTGTCCCGTTTGTAATAGAAATTTTAATCGAAAGGATAACATCAATAAGCACGAGGTTTGTTCTTCGGTTACTCCAATAAAACAAACAATTAATCGAAAAACTAGCAAAATTTTTATTAATAATTGCCTTTACTCCGGATCTGAATCTTCAGCCGAATTTCACAGGCTCCAGGAATGCTTTGGGTCTGAAATTGTGGCTGAAAACATCGTCGGAATATAAATTTTGTTGTCGTACGGAACTTATTTATTGTCGTATTTTTCGTTGAAACTCTTTTCACCTGATTCGGTCCCTTGTTTTTCTGTATCCCTTGTGTCCTCATTAAATATGATTTCAATATCTTCTGTATCAAGATTTATTGGGTTCTGTTTAATGGGTGTGTTTCTCAATATTAGAAGAAATTGAGTTCCTAAATTAGAAACTGTTGACGCCGTATTTTGTGAGGCATAACTGGAATAGATTTTGATTGCGAAATAGATTTGTTTATCCGGTTCCGCATTTGATCAATTGTCGAGTTGTTGTAATCTGCAACTGAATTAATTTTCTGTTGTTTTGCTCTGCGGAAATTCAATGCTGGTTGCGTTGCGCAATATTGATTGAGCACCGTTCATATTTTTCGTATTAGATATTGACATTCTGAATTGGTTTCGTCTTTTATTGTAGACAGCACCAAATACACGTTAATAGTATCCATCCAATCTGATATGAAAATGATTGGTTTGCCATCAGTTTCAAAGTTCATCGAGATATCTAATCTTAAAGCTTCAGATAGGTTTAACAAGGTACAAAATTATCACAGGCAAAATGTAACTGAAATATTTTCTTCAATTTTATATTTATCAAACTCTTGAACACTCATGTTCAACTGAGATCGAAACGCTTGTGGATTTATTGGTGCATTTCCATGTAATTTTTTACTAAACTTCTTTCTCATTGACATCGAAAGTTATTTCTTCTTCGTTGGTTCAAAAACTATTTACTACAATGTCGGCAAAATTGCTGTACTTTGAAAATATTTGATTTGGATATGCATTGGCTGAATAGAAAGCTCGTAATGAATCGAACTCTAGAACTCGAACTGAATGAGTTTTAACCATACCCATACCGCGGGTTAGTTGAACCACAGTTTTGTAAGTGCAACATCAAGGCAGAAGCTACATTCCTTTATTGGTTTTAAATTCCGCAGTACAACAAGGAAAGATTTTACAGACACTTTACATTTAGTTTTCTCACTCTCACTGTCATATATAGTATCATCGAACTCGATAAAAAAGGCTGAATGAAATGTAACAATACCAAAGGAAGATTTTGTGGAATTTGTTGTGCGAATAGTTAATGCCAAAAAGACATAAGAAATTTAGTAACATTTTCTTTTTTGAACATCTATTGGTAACTCGTTTAAACTTACCAATTTAAACAACACAGATTTTTCGAGAAATTTTCCTTGTTCAAACTTACGGGCCTTAGAGCAAAGATCGACGGCGATCGAGATTTCTAAAAAAATCTGGCATATGAATTATATTTGCCTGCATTTGAATCCCGCAGTAAAAATCATTAAATAACAAAGAATCATTTTGTAAAATCGGCGAAATGGTGCTTCAAATAAATCCAGCCGAAATGTATTGTAAGAAGCACATGAGTCATTTTCACCCTGAAAACGTGAAACTGTTTATTATACTAAAATAATCTGTTCCAAAAATATAAAAATGTCATGGAGTTCGAACCCTCTTAGCTTTATAAAAAAAAGTTGTCGCAATTTTAAAACGCAAAAGTTACAATTGTACCTATTCAGCAGGATAAGGTTAAATAAGATAGCGAATACTCAGCAATAAAGAAAATATTAGCAGGAGTATCACAAAGTAGCGTTATGGGAGCAAGTTTGATCAATTTTGTTCCGTCTGTAGCGATTTGCGTTGATCATCAAACAACAGGTCACAACTTTTCTGCAGCACTGGATGCAGCTGTAATAATCGACAATAAAATTGATATTCACGTATTATATTTTATGAAGGCCGAAAAAAGTCGAATTAAGTTGAATACTTTACGAATGAACTGTATCATATATAATGGCATCAAATACCAATGCCTATGCTATGCAAAATAATATTACATTTAAACCAACAGACAGCAACGAAACGAAACGATTAATGGGCATTCATTTGTTTATTCTTTCAAAAAAAGTTGCCACAAGTAAGAATTTACACTATGTTAATGTGCTTGAAGTCCCATCCCAATCAACAATTCCGACATCTATTACAAACTTAGACCTTTAATAAACATGATGCAAATAAAGTGGACGAACAGATGATTCTATTTAAGGGAAAGGGAGCGGCCAAACGATAGGTGCCAAACAAACCGAAATCGAGTGCAATTTGAACAAAAAAAAAGAATGATTTTGGTCCATCAGAAGTGTTAAATATTTCAGCAAGAATAAATTCTAAAGGTCACAAATTATACTTTGCCAACTATTTGAGTAGTTTCCATTTGTTCGAGATTTTAAAAGTAATGGGCATCTGGATGCTGCTGGTACCGTCAGAATCAGCCGACTTTTCAACTTTCAATTTATGGATGGTAACAATATTTAATAAGCAAGAAAGAAAGAGGTTACTATGAGGAACTAAATTGAAAATACGTGAAAGTTCCGCAACCGCGGGTGATTAAATTATACAATGAATATATGCGTGAAGTCAATCTTCTTGTTCAACTCAAAACATGTTATCGTATATTCGAATACATTTTCTGGATTTTGCCTTTTCCGCTGGCTGGATCGAACACAAAATCGAGGAATTCCAAGCAATAAAATTAAATATCTCCTGGAATTTAGATTTAGCGTAGTCAATTCATTAATACTTAGCCATTCAAAGAAAAAACCGTGGCCGACTCAAAAACGGCTTAAGTAAGGCCATACTTACTTCAGATGAATTTAATTATTTTTTGTAACACTTCAGTAAGAATGTCGGTCTACATGAAGATCTCAACGGAATGTTTACTGTCATCTTTATCAATACAAAGAATAAGTCAAATATGTTTAACTTATATAAAAAAAATTCAGGTCTCAAAGAGTTAATGAAACAAAATATGTTGACGTAAACTTTACCAACAAAAAGGTCAACTGGATACAAGTAAAACTGAACTTCCAGCAAATTCCATATGCAAATACGGCAAAATAACTAGGCATACCTTAAGACGTGCAAATAAAATCAAAAGAGAGATGGATTGGCTCTTAGGAAGAAATTCTGAAACTTTACATAATAAATTGTTGCTGTACCGGAAAATTTTAAAACCTGTGTGGACTTACGGTATTAACCTCTGATCTTTGAAGAAATCACTGGTCCGGTTAGATAATTTCTTTTTCGTCTATATCATCAGAAATTCCGAGTATTTGTGTGAGCAAATCATATTTGAAAACTTAGTTGTCTAGAAATTGAACCTTCGAGCCGAAACTCGGCTGCTTTAGTACGAGGTCGCTAAATTTTTCTTTGAGATTCATACAACACACAATCTAATCAAATTTCATAATTAGATCTTTCAACCTATGACCTCGACTTTATTCTAATTTATAATACCACTAATTAAAATTTTCTACACTTAATACCCAAGTCTTTGGTAAAATTCTTATGAATCAAAGCAATGTCATAATTTCTTCACAACAAATCACTAACACAAAATTCTCCGAAAAAATGATAATTTTCAATTTGCTTTAATCTACAAACAATTTAGGTACACAAATTTTCTTGTAAACCAAAATCGCCATCATAAACATGTATACAACCGACTGTATATTAATATTTTACTCGTGCACAGACTATTTACACAAAATTAAAACTTTATCTAATAAATAAATAAATAAGTGGATGATTTCGAAAAGCCCAAGACCAACAAAAAAATTGTATATATACCAAAAAAAAGTTTGTTCTATAATCTAATTTGTTAAATTTTCACGTTGATTGAGAAATACAAAAGTTTTTCCTCAGTATACCCTTAATATTATTTCTTTTGTGTATATGTGTGTATAACAGATACAACCAAAAGCAACTTACACACAATTTCACAAAAAAAAAACCTTTTCTATTTTTTTCGACCGCACACACACACAAAATTTTTGGGAAACGGGACACAGTTTTGGCAAAAAAAAAACGTTGAAAATCAATAATTCCCACACGGTTTGTTGAACAGCACAAAAAATGCTCAAACAATGTTTCTATATTGTCATTTTATTATGTGTCATCACTTAAATTATATTTATACAGCAACACAAACACAAATAATATCAAACACGTGAACACATTTTAGCACTTGATATTAAATTTTCCGAAACCGTTTAATAATAAGATACCATGATATCGCACTTTAATTTTGCTGTATGTATAAAACTGGTTCAAGAATTTTCCCCGAGTTCATATATTTATATCTTTCGCTGTACATAGACACAGAGATAAGATCTATATAAATTAAATTTCCATCAATAATTGAAAAGCGAAACGAATTCTGTATATAAATAGGGACGACCTGTTGCATTCCAATAAAGATCCACACCAACCAGTATCTTATAAATAAATTATCTTATGTATGGCTCCTCGATAAAAACGCACGGAGCATAGCACAAAACAAGGAAATGAAATTATCTCCCTCCGACTTTCTAATTAAAAACGTTATGGTAACATTTTTTACTTGTTGTGCCGGGAATCGCCGCCCCTAAACTAAAGTATGTGCCCTATTAAATTTCAAATTATATAATATTTATACCATTTTCCGATCAAACCAAGAATAAAACATAAAAAATTTAATAATAAAAAAGGTTAGAATTTCAATGTTGGTGGAACCTTTCCAATAGTATTCGAGCACATAATTCGACGAGCGGAAAAGAAAATATTCAAATATTGAATTTCCATTTGGAAAATATCTTTTTTTATCGAATTTTCATATTATTATTTTAGGATATCATATTACTAAACTTATTATTATTATTATTATTGTTATTTCATCCCTCCCTATATGTATGTATGTCATTATCCCCTTTTTATTTTAATTTTCCATTATTTCCGAGCCATATGATTCTTTTTTCCAAAAAAAAAAATAATAAAGTAGTAAAAAATCTAAATATAGATAAAAGCACACAGTAATAAATTATTGATTTTCTATTTTCTCCGGTTCCTTTTACCGTACACATACGTGTATATCTAATTCGCACAAATTAAGGAAAAACCGAAAATTTTCTTTAAAATATTTAACACCAAAAATGTTTACAAATTTTTATTTTGAAAAACCACATCAAACCAAACACGAGGTGTGTGTGTTTCTGTGTACTACATACAACAACAAAAAATATATGTATATAAATTTTATAACACCTTCTACAAATATTAAAATTTTTCACCAATATTAAATTTTCACCATAATATACACACAAAAATAAAAACAACAACATAAAATAAAATGAAAGGATTCAACACACACAACAGGTAGTTGATATAGAAAACCATAACATAAAAATATATATATAGATAAACAAAACTATTTAAAACAATTATGTGCTAATAACATTATTATCATAATCAACAACATGATCATTATATATAAAACTATTTTTCTCAATTTGATATTTTTTTTTCATCAAAACAAAACCATTTTTATCAATATGAATATTTCTCTCCGCGTTAAACAAAAACAAAATTTTTGCTACTCAAACAAAACAAAATATAAATTATAGAAAAACATAAATGTAAAAAAAAAACACTTTGCGTAATTAATTTTTAGAAATTTTTTCACAACCTTGAATTTTCTATATATAATTTTCTTTCAGAACTTTTTTATTTTAGTATATTTACTATATATTATTCACTACCCGAAAAACACAAACACACACGCACGTAAATAAATATTTAATAGAGAATAAAATAATTTTCAAATTGAAATTATTTAATTTAATTAGTTTTTCAATAGTTTTATATTTATAACAAATTTTTTTTTCTTTATTTAGTTTTATTTTGGCGACGAGAAATTTTTGCGATCTGCACGGGCTAAAAGCTTTCACTAAACTGATTGTGTTAAAATGTACAGTAAAAATGTTGATGAAAATGGACAAAAAAGGGAAAACTTTATATTTTATTTTCGTTCTTTTGTTTAATATTATATGCTTTTGTAGCGTAGAGCGGGCACAATTTCTCGGCTCTCCAACGGTGTGCGAGAGAAAACCATAGCTTTACTATTTTCTGTATCTAAAGTGAAAGTAAAGAGATAAAATTTCCTAAATATGTAATAATTTCCCTATATTGTGTACTGGTGTACATGGTTGTGCGAGTGAGTGTACCTAACACGAGTACATAAATTGGGGTAACGTATTATTCCTTTTTCGTATTGCTTTATATTTTTGTAACAAAAACTCCAAATACCATGAAATTATGATATTTGAACTTTTCTCTGTTGTGTTGAATAATAAAAAGGGATGCGAACCGAGAACATTTATAAGGTGAGATGGGATGCGAACTGGTATGTAGTTTTAATTTAAAAATTCAGTTGAATTTTCTAATACAGTGATAATTTGTCTCAGTCGAGCATAAATCAGCAGTGGACTAAATAACATGATTCGGTGGTTGTTGAGTATATGACAGTCTTTCCCAAATCAAAAATACACCATTTTCTTGTATTCCATTTTAATATTTTTCAATCTAGTGTCCCACACAGTCCCAGTTCCTCCAAAACTTAGTGCGTTCAGTATTTGAGCCGGTAAAAAAATTAACGAAATAAAATGAAAATTGAATTCCTTGGAAGCTCGCTTTCAATGTTTGAGCGAGGCTTAGTACCTAATTATTTATCAAACCTCTTATTTCGTCCTTGGTAGATATCAAACTGGTAGTGGTAGCAATACGCAATGTCACAAATATTTTGATATCAATTCATTTCGAGTATCTGGGTCAGTGGCTCCATATAATTACCGCCAAAGTAAGAGTTGAAGGCATTACATGATATGATCACTACACCCATCAAAGTATAATTAAGTAAGTATCATATAACACCCACAGCAACAACCAATGATGGTGTAAACAATAATTTAAAGAAGCCAAATTCATCAGATTCGGCTGTAAGGGCAGCAACAGACTTATGAGTGTGTGATTCCACGGCTTTATTTGGTACATATTGGCAGAGAATCTCAAACTTTTTTCCTTTCCTTTTGGGGTCGCATTATATAGAAAAATGCTACGAAATTTTGTCCCAAGAATATGCAACGAAATAAAAAAAAATAAAAATAAAGTAAATACGAGAGAACCAAAACACGCTGGTGCGCCGAAAATCAATGTTTGGGCTCAAACTTTTTTATTTAAGCAGAGCCTATATACATATATACTGACTTTGACAAGTTATTTTAACACAGTATTAGTTTTGCCTGTTCGCATACTACTTTAAAATTGTACATGGATTTTTTTTTTTTTTTTTTTGCTTAAATAAAACGAACTTAATTGGTTTGATTTTCTTTCTTTGTTACAGGGCAGTGATTATTTATTTTGATGTTTATTGTCGATGACGTTTTTTTTTTTTCTCTCATTAGTTGTGTTGTGCTCTAGTGCAGTGATTCTTAACCGGGGGGCTGCGGCCCCCAGGGGATCCGTAAGAAGTTTGCCGGAGGCCGCCAAAATTTTCCTTCAGAATATAATAAAAAAAAATTGATAGTTGCAGCTTCAATAGGAACATTTTCGATCGATAAATTCAAGAGCTACTGTGCCGATTTCAATAAAAATGTACATATGTATTCTATGGGTCATGAGGAGTGAATCTGTATGTTTTGGCCGAAAACGACCTACCGGAAGTGGCGCTTTCATAGAAGCTTTTTCGTTTTTTGCAATTATATTGAAAGGTATATCATTTACAAGAGAAACTACTAAGAACGAAAGATTGTAAATTAATTTTGCAACGATACAGGTCCAAATCCGGTTTTCAAAATTTAAGCGGAAACGACGATTTTTGACAAGAAACTGTTTTTCATAAAAAAATCGGCCCGTGACTTTAGTTTTCTCCAATGAGGTCCTTCTCGTGGTTTTCGGTTTTCGATGAGTCTCATTTTTCGGATTTCCGGAGTACTGATTACGTTACTGACCTTATTTTTGCAAGTCGTGATGAACGGAGAAAGCGACCGTGTTGTTTTGGTACTATCTATGCCGATAATACCGATATAATTATCGTTTTCGGGGTTTTCACGGTACTAATTAAGTTAGACTTTTGTTTTTCTGAATTCGAGATGGGAAGCGGTGTCCTTTTTGGTGTCCACCTATACTATCAATGCCAATGTGGGTGTCAATGTCGGAGGTACTGCTTACTTTACTCACATTTGGTTTTTCTCACAGTGTGGTGGAGAGGCGGTCAATTTTGGTACCTACCTACTATCTACGCCAATAATGCTGACATGGATGTCATTTTCAGGGTATTAATTACGTAAATGACTTTTTTTTTGCAAGTCGAGATCATTTTCGGCATACAAATCAATTGATTGTGTTGGATCAAGCAGTCCCTTCTTATAAGTCTCCACGCCATTCATTCAATCGAGTTCTAAAATAGCATAGGTATTTTTAATCAAAATGAGCAGGTTTTCGAAATATTTTTAAGGGGGCCCCTGGGCCTAACTGCTCCAAAATAATTTCTTCCCAAAAATGTCTGTTTGTTCCGAAAGTGTGTTTCAGCCACTCTCACCCATATCGTCATGATATTTTTAGCATGTATAAGTTGTATGTACAGGGTGGGAAAAGGGATTATATCAAATTAGTAACATGCTCGAATCCGAGGGGTTCGTCTCCTGGATAAAGGAACCCTCCTAAGTTTCCACCCCATTTATATTTAAATGAGCAGTTTTTCTAATATTTATGAAGGGGTAGGCCCCCTGAGTCCAGGCGTTCTTGAATCGCCTGAAATGTGTTGTTCGATCTATAATCGTACCAACTATCAATATTCGTTATAATATTTGTTATATCAATATTCGTTGCAATTATATTCAGTACCGTATACCAAGTTAAAACAGATTTTATTTTGATTAATTTTAGAAATTTATTATTCTGTTTACTAAAACAGAAAATTGATTAAATCTGGATTTTGTTATGGAAATAATACCAGCTTTTGTTTATCAGAATTTTGTTTACTAGCTATAGCAAAACAATATCCTATTCTTAGTCAAATCAATTATGTTTGCCAAACGAAATAACAGGGCATAACGAACTTCACTGCCGGTTCATACGACGGATAACAGACAAGCAACAGGAAACCAGACAATGGATAATTTGTGCAATCAATACACGAAGTGCCTTCGAATCCAAAATTAAAACACAAGGAATGTGCTGCGCCGTAGGAAATGTGAAATTCCAATCGAAACATTCCTTGGTAAATATACGCAAGTGCAATTAGTGTTTCCAAATGTCATTGTCCGATGCAACAAATATCGTGCGCAAGAAATACATTCCAATAGTCAAGGAATTTGCAACGGTAAATTTATCACTACTACCACTGCCAGAAATTTGTCATACTTTACAAACTTTATTCGATCAACACAAAGAATTAATTCGATTGATTAGAACTGCCTTTGAACAAATGCCAGCTGATGACTACGAAGCTGTAGTTAGAGAAGACAAATCACTTGATATGTTTGCAAAGACGCTTTTATACTCTAAAATGGCAAGCGTAGTAAACACATGAAATATGTACATCAGCAAAAATGTTTCAACGTCACAAACAAGGTAAAGCAGTTATTGATATCCCAATTTATATTCAAACGGCGTGTTACACCGTGCGTACATACCCACACTGTATAATATACGCACGTGAACCAACGCCTTACCAAGAATTTAGAACTCTTAACAGTCAAATATGTGCCACTTATCGTAAATTAGCTTGACGAGAATTAAATCTTCTTGAAAACGATGCATACTGGGGCACTTCTCAACCACAGCAAATACGATTCCCAGCCAATCGTGATTGCCTCATTTCACACGTTGGAGTAAACACTGATTTAAGTAAGCATCAAAGCACTGGTTCAATTCAGAATGACTTGGCCGAGTGGATCTGCAAATGGCATTTTCGATTGTGATTTGCAACAAGAAAGATATTTTCATGTTAAAGAATTGGATACATTTGTTCAAACTAATCTACAGAACTTGGTTTCAGAACAACGCTTAGCGT
Source organism: Nephrotoma appendiculata (assembly GCA_947310385.1). Taxonomy (NCBI): domain Eukaryota; kingdom Metazoa; phylum Arthropoda; class Insecta; order Diptera; family Tipulidae; genus Nephrotoma; species Nephrotoma appendiculata. The sequence continues at coordinate 267,980,745 of OX371225.1, read as the reverse complement.
ATTTTAGAATTATGCATGTTATTGCAAGCCAAAATGATGGATTGTATTTCCTAGACGTGCCGGAGTCACAAGCAGTACTTTTCTCATTTCGTTTATTTTGGCAACTATATGATCACGAAAAGATATTGCACTCTCAATCGCGTCATCTATCTGATATATCTATCTACCACGACTTTGCTACCGTAGAATATTTTTAGTAAAAAATGTGTTGAACAATATCGTCAAAGCTAAAATTTTAAGTGGAAGATTTAAGCCAGAAAAAATACTATTGCCACGAATCCCAATGATTCAGGCAGATATGCCATTAGCATTAAAACGTTTGCAGTTTCCGGTACGACTCGGATTTGCAACCATCAATAAAGCACAGGCACAATCGCTACAAATATGTGAACTAAATTTGGAAACTCCATTCTTCTCACATGGACAGCTATATGTGACATGCTCACTTGTCGGAAAACCGTCTGACTTATTTGTGTACATACCTGACGGAAAAACAAAAAAAAAATATTGTGTATCCAAAAGGACTTCAATAAACAGAATTATAACATAAAAACTTTCTTTCTTTGGCTGCGGTCGAATAGTCGGGTAAATTGCACTTTTTACCTTTTTTTAACAGTGTACAGGGTAAATTGAAATACTGTACTAAATAGCAGGGTAATTGAGCTTTTGTTGTTGTGCGTTTGACGTTTTCTTTTTTCGTATGTTTGAATTCAAAAATTAAGTCTACTAAACATAATGGCTTGGTATTTTCAAATTAAATATTTTTTAAATATTTTTCCATGTTTTTGTGTGAATAATTTCTAAACTTTTGACAACAAGAATTATTTGGCAGTTACCAATACACCACCGAAATGAACCCTTTAAACACTATATTTTACTATACTAAGAATAAAGGAATAATAATAAAAATAAATTGGGGGCCACAAAAAATTATCGATTATTTGGTGGGCCGCGAGTACAAAAAGGTTAAGAACCACTGCTCTAGTGCAGTGAAAAAAATAAATAATAATAATAATATTATAGCCAAGAGCCAAATATTAAATTAATAGCCAAATTTAATTTTAATACTAAAATAACAACCATCTTTATTAACAAATAAATAAACAAAAATTGTGCTTGTAAAAATTTAATTGTTTCAATTTCCCGACAAAATCATCTCACGACTCAAAATCGATTTGAGCCAAAAATGATCCATCAAGATCGATACTCCCTCGGTATTATTGCAATGTATGAATTTATTTCGAGATATTTCAATTGGGCTGCAACTCCTGTTTGAGAAACTGAAGCAAAACACAAATAGTTAATTTGTTAACAATATTTATTTATTTGTGCTACATGTTTTAAACAATTAACGCTTCAGCTTTTCCACGTATCTCTCTAGTAAGATTCAGTCAGACTATATAAATTCACACTCACTAGTCCAGTTTTATCCAATATTACCTAAAATGGAATTAATTATACTTTAGTATTATATAAATGGGTCATACAAAATTAAATACTTATCTTGCCAATTAATTTATAACACTTAGCAAATAGCATATTAGAATTTTTCACTGTAAAACTGTTAACACAAATTATTATTAAAAAATGTATTGTTTACTTTGATATGTCAAAGTAATGTCAATCACTTTTGTCATCTAATGTACTAGATTAACGAGTATGTTTAATGCAGTTTCCTAATTAGTATCTAGTAGTGTATAATGATTTAATTCCGAAAACTAATTAGTATACATGAGATGACAAAATTGAATCAATAATTTCAAGAAATTTTGTAAAACAAATTCTTCTTTTTCTACCTGGCGAACGAATAACATCATAAACCAAATAATAAAAATATTATAAAATAAATTGTAAAAGTTTGAATATTGTTTAATTGCTACCTGCAATTAAGTTTATTGCGGTTGCTTATTGGAGAGATCAAGCCGAGTTGAATAAATAGAATTATTGGGTCGAGTCATAACTTCTGGCGTTATTAACAACATTTTGACGAACATTTTGGTGCCGAAACCCGGGAATTTCCCACAGAAAACAGCTAAGTAGAATTTTTATCTTAAATATACTACTATTTCAATTACAACGCATATACAGTGAAACTCGAATATTTAATTCTATATATTGTGCGGAACTTTTATTCGTAACATTGAGCTTAAATTAGTGCAGTAATAAAGTGTGATAAAGTGCTTTTATTTTTCGTGAAATTACAATGGAGAGATTAGAACGACTTCGCGATCGCGCTTACAATCAAATAATTCAAATTCTGCGATTTGCAGAAGAGATAAATGCAGATACTAACATCGAAGATATTAAAGGTCGGCTTGACATTTTGGAGCTTAGATACCAAACGTTTAGTGAACATGAGGTTGAATTATTTGAATTTCCCACGTATAAACCAATCACCGACAAAGTGGATCAACAGTACTACAAAGCACGAGCATTATTATCGACAGCTATTAACGGTCAAGGTCAAGGTCGAGATGAAGGTAACACCACACATGGTTTAAACACAACCTTGGAGCAGTTTATTGACCAGCAACGAACATTTTATGAAGGAGTGAATACATCACAACAAGTACGATTACCAAAAATCCAAATAGAAAATTTCTCTGGGGATTATAGATATTGGGCCTCGTTCCACGATTTGTTTCATTCTACCGTGCATAACAACAAAAATATCAGTGATGTGCACAAACTACAAATGTTGAAAGGGTTACTATCGGGTGATGCTGCCTCTCTTATACGACATATTACCATCACTGCAAATAATTATTCAGAAGCATGGGACAAATTATGTAGTCGCTACAATAAAATGACTCCAATTGTGACATCACTCACTCAAACATTTTTCGACCAGAAACCATGTGTTCAATCGAACGGCAAAGACTTACGGCGCATTACTGAAACAGCTGACGAGGTAATACGTGGACTTCGCGCACTAGGACCAGAAGCTGAAACTCGCGACCCTTGGCTTATCCACATACTACTTAGTAAAATCGACAATGAATCTAAGCAATTGTGGGCAAACGAGTCAGTCGGTACGAATTTTCCTACGTTCACAAATTTACTCACATTTCTAAATAAGAGATGTGATGCTTTGGAAATTTGCGATGCAACATCTAAAAGGCATGCCGTGAAACCAACTGCAAAATCGTTTCTGTCTTCAAGTTCTAACAATAATCTAGAATGCTTCGTTTGTAAACAGCCACATCCATTGTTCAGATGTCCGGTCTTTAAAAACCAAAATATAGATGCGAGAATGAAATTAGTAAATCAAATGGATTCATGTCGAAACTGTTTGAAAAAAGGTCACACAACGAGAACATGTTTCAGCAAAACGTCATGCCTAATTTGCAATAAACGACACCATACTCTGCTTCATCCAGGTGAAAGTGAAACACAATCAGAGCACAAATCTGCTTCCTCGAGTCATCATGTGTCAATTAATGATCCTTACGATAATAAATCAATACTTGATTCTTCTAAAGCTCAATCGACAAATGAAAAGGACCATCATGTTAAACCACCACCTTCGTCCAATAAGCAACCAGATGCTCAAGTTTTACATACGCTGTATTCATCGCCACACACGGTACTGCCAACTGCTATTATATATATTAGATCACGTACCGGAGATCTCCAGTCATTTCGGGCACTTCTTGATTCGGGATCGCAAACTTCATTCGTAACCGAACATTGCGCTCAACGCCTAGGCCTTAAGCGAAGTCAAGCTTCCATATCTATTTACGGGCTAGCCTCTACATCGACTGGTAAAACAAAGGGGAAAATCGATATAACCATTTATTCTCGTATAGACAAGCACTATACATTAAACGTCACAGCTCATATCATTGGTAACATAACAAGTTTATTACCAACCAAACCAATTAGATTAAATAAAGTCATTCCGGAATTACAATTAGCCGATCCGGAGTTTTACAAACCGAATAAAATAGATGTTTTGCTAGGAGCTGATGTATTTTTCGATGTTTTAAACCAAGAAAAACGTGCTGTGGACGGCTTCCCAACGTTATACTCATCCAAGTTTGGGTGGTTAATCGCTGGGACATGGGCAGAAGAAAATGTCAACATAAACTTACATGTAAACGTCGAGCCAGCCATTCTAACGTTAAATGAGGATCTACACCTACTTTTGAAAAAATTCTGGGAAATCGAGGAAATTTCTTATCAAGCAGAACTGCCAGTCAACATATGCGAAGAATACTATAACCAAACAACATCGAGAGATGGTAGCGGTAAATTTATTGTGAGACTGCCATTTAAGGAGCCAAGGCCGATATTGGGCAGATCATTCGAGGCTGCACATCAACGTCTTCTAGCAATGGAACGCAAATTCGCGAAGATGCCAGAGTTTTTTAACGCCTATCAGTCATTTATGAATGAATATGTTACGCTTGGCCATATGACTTATGTACCATGGAATGAAATCCCAGTTCAAGATGATGACAAATATTTTCTACCACATCACGCGGTCTTCAAAACCAGTAGCACTACCAAATTGAGGGTGGTTTTCGACGGTTCTTGCAAGACCAGCACGCAAACATCGCTCAATGATATTCTTCACATTGGCCCGAACCTACAAACGGATTTGTCAACGATCGTCATAAAATTTCGAAAACACGCAATCGCTATGGTGGCAGACATTGAAAAAATGTACCGCCAAATACTAATGAATTCTGACGATGCAAACTACCAGCTTATTTTGTGGCGCAATCATCATCTGGAAAATCTAAACGCGTATAAATTAAACACTGTAACGTACGGCACCGCTTGTGCTCCGTATCTAGCAGTTAAATCACTGAAAAAATCCACTGAACAATATCATCAGATATATCCAGAGGCTACGGAAATTATTAACAACGATTTCTACATTGACGACCTATTGACGGGTTGTGATAGTATTAACGAGGCTGTAACTCTGAAGGACCAATTAAACGAGATACTCAGTAAAAGTGGATTCCACCTCCGTAAATGGAAATCAAACTCACCAGAATTTATAAAAGCATTTTCACCCCAAGAGATCGAGAATATTCCGAAACTAATAGAGGATGATGCATCGATCAAGACGTTAGGTATATTGTGGAATGCTGAAACTGATACTTTTTCTTTTAAGGTCCAGCAAGATATCAATAATATACAATGGACTAAACGAAAAATTTTATCAATTGCCTCTAAAGTATATGATCCGCTGGGTTGGCTTGCTCCAATAATAATATTATTTAAAATATTGCTACAGAAGATGTGGTTACGTAAAATTGAGTGGGATGCATGTTTACCCGATGCCATAAGAAACGCGTGGGAAGATCTCTATTCCGCAACCAGAAGTTGAATCAATCCAAATTCCTCGAAGGTTAACGTCATTCATAAAACCAAAACAGATTCAACTCCATGCATTTTGTGATGCATCCGAAGCCGCTTACGGATGTGTTATATATTTACGAGCTGTCAATGAGAAGGATGAAGTGAGCGTGAATATCGTATATGCAAAAAGTAAAGTCGCACCACTGAAACAATTATCACTTCCCAGACTCGAATTATGTGGAGCAGTACTTTTATGCAACTCAGTCAAATATTGCATCAAGTCCCTAGCATACAACGACATAGAGGTTTTCGCTTGGACAGACTCGATGATAGTCTTACACTGGCTATCTGATTTTCCTCGGAGATGGAAGAGCTTCGTAGGTAATCGAACATCCCTGATCCTTGAAACCATCCCGCGTGATAAATGGTACCATATTGAATCCAAACATAATCCAGCTGATGTCATCTCCAGAGGTTCAAAACCGAAGGCGTTAGCAAAATCACAAATGTGGTGGCACGGGCCTCATTGGCTAGTCAATAATGAACAAAATTGGCCAAAATCAACTAAGGAAAAAGAAATCGTCGATAACGTAACTTCAGAGGAAAGACAAAAATATACAAACGTATTAACATTAACCACCGATGTTGACGACGTAGTTTTGAATTTAATAAATAAATTTTCACCTTGGTCAAAAATTAAAAAAATCATGGTATTCATATTACGATTTGGTTCAAAGAAAGGTAGTTCCCGATATTACAACAGATCGATAACATCAGCTGAAATGAATGAAGCGGAAACTATACTTCTTCGCAATGTGCAAAAATCTGCGTTTATTTATGAACTCACTATTCTAAGTAAGAACCAACAACTCCCTGTAAGAAATCAACTGTCTTCACTTGATCCGTTTATTGATCAAAAGGGACTTCTTCGAGTGGGTGGCCGATTAAGAAAATCATCGTTGCCATTTGCAGCAAAACATCCGGTTATTTTACCAAAAAATAACTTAGCATGCCAATTGATTATTCGTGAAGTTCATTTAACCAATATGCATGCCGGTAACGCGCTAACTCTGAGTATTGTGCGGAGTAAATATTGGATAATAGGAGCAAGGTATACAATTAAACGTTGTATAAAATACTGTGTCGTCTGTATCCGTTACCGTTGCCACAAACCTGAGCAGAAAATGGCTGATTTACCAACAGAAAGGTGTACACAAAGTCGTGTATTTTCAAAAATCGGATTAGATTACGCCGGTCCACTGTATATTAAAACGAGTAAACGAAGAAATTCTCCGATCGAGAAGGCATATGTCGCTGTCTTCGTCTGTCTAGCTGTTAAAGCGGTGCATTTGGAAGTGGTCAGCAGTTTAGATACTGAGTCATTCCTGGCTGCACTTAAACGTTTTGTTGCTCGACGAGGTGCTCCGGAGCAAATATGGTGTGACAATGGTTCTAACTTCGTGGGTGCTAATAGAGAACTCCAACAACTAAAACATCAAATAATTAATCAAACAAACAATTTATTAATCTCCGAATTTCTATTACAGAAAAATATTAAATTCAATTTTAATCCTCCACATGCACCACACTTTGGCGGTTTATGGGAATCCTCGGTGAAATCCTTCAAATTCCACTTAAAAAGGGTGGCCAATGTAAATCTTGTGTTTGAGGAGATGACAACATTGATAACGCAAATTGAAGCTCTTCTGAATTCGAGGCCTCTTTGTAAAATAAACGACGATCCAGCTGATTTGGAAATTCTCACTCCTGCGCATTTCCTGATTGGAACGTCCTTGACTGCTATTCCAGAACCGGCTCTAGATGAAGTGAAAACAACCAAATTATCTAAATGGCAAAATCTTCAGCAGCGACTCCAAGGGTTTTGGAAGCAGTGGCATCGTGATTATCTTGCTGCTCTACAACAAAGAAACAAATGGAAAATGAAAACCGACGTATTCCAAATCGATGACGTAGTGCTTGTCCGAGAAGATAATTTGCATCCGTGTCAGTGGATGCGTGGCAGAATCATAAACCTACATCCTGGAAATGACGGTCTCACAAGGGTAGTAACACTAAAGACATCCAGAAACGAAATAAAACGTCCTATAACAAAACTAGTTAAATTAGTCATTAAGAAATAAAATTCCTTAAGGCGCGGGAGTATGTTTGAGAAACTGAAGCAAAACACAAATAGTTAATTTGTTAACAATATTTATTTATTTGTGCTACATGTTTTAAACAATTAACGCTTCAGCTTTTCCACGTATCTCTCTAGTAAGATTCAGTCAGACTATATAAATTCACACTCACTAGTCCAGTTTTATCCAATATTACCTAAAATGGAATTAATTATACTTTAGTATTATATAAATGGGTCATACAAAATTAAATACTTATCTTGTCAATTAATTTATAACACTTAGCAAATAGCATATTAGAATTTTTCACTGTAAAACTGTTAACACAAATTATTATTAAAAAATGTATTGTTTACTTTGATATGTCAAAGTAATGTCAATCACTTTTGTCATCTAATGTACTAGATTAACGAGTATGTTTAATGCAGTTTCCTAATTAGTATCTAGTAGTGTATAATGATTTAATTCCGAAAACTAATTAGTATACATGAGATGACAAAATTGAATCAATAATTTCAAGAAATTTTGTAAAACAAATTCTTCTTTTTCTACCTGGCGAACGAATAACATCATAAACCAAATAATAAAAATATTATAAAATAAATTGTAAAAGTTTGAATATTGTTTAATTGCTACCTGCAATTAAGTTTATTGCGATTGCTTATTTAAGAGATCAAGCCGAGTTGAATAAATAGAATTATTGGGTCGAGTCATAACTTCTGGCGTTATTAACAACATTTTGACGAACAACTCCTACTTTTGTTTTCACTTAAAGAACGCCTTTGTTCGAGGGTTATAGAAATGACATACATATTTGACTATCGTTGATCGCCCGAAATATCATAAAGCGGCAATTGCATTACTGATCTATTACGAGAAATACTGGCGGAAGTCTATACTGGCTCTGATTTAAGCTTTAACAAAATTTAATAGCCGAAAATCCATTTTTGGGCAAAAAATTTTTTATTTTTTATTTTTAGGACAATATAAATACAAGTACTCTAGCCCAAAATAAATCAGTAGGCTTAAGCTTTTTTATTTAGGCATTAAGCAAAATTTCAAGCCCCATCTTCAATGTTTAAATTTTTAGCCTTAGGCTCAAACTTGAGATTATTTTATTTCTCTTTTCTCTAGAAATGTAGTTTAGTAATTTTTCGGTTTCTCGAGAAATAACGTGTTTTTCTCGAGATTTTACACTTTGTCTTCTACACTATGCAAATCTACTGATATTTTCTATCATGATATAAATTTTATCAATGTATGTATTGTTGTTGTACACCAAAAAATGTTATATATACATTTTGGCACTATTTTCAAATTATCAGGAGGCTATTTCACGTAATTTTATTAGTAAATTATTATGAAATGTCATTAGAAACTAATGTTTGAGGTTATGTTTTGCTATTCGATATTATTAATTGAAGTGGAAACTGCGTGTATTATACTTAAAAAAAAAATTAATTATTTGTTCAAATACTAAAAAATGTCTACCGAGAAAATATGTACCGAAAGTGTGATGCGGATAATCTACTTGTACCGCAAAAATAAAGTTTTGTGGAAAATAAGTCATAAAAATTATAGACGAAATTCCGTTTTTCAAGAAATAGCGGATGAAATTAAGGTAAATGTTGAGGATGTTAAAAAAAATAAGAAATCTATGGAATACATATGTTCCACATGAAAAAATAAAAGCCAGTAGAACAAACTGTGTTGACGATAAAAAAACTTGGTTTTTGTACGAAGAATTAAAGTTTTTGGACGAGGTGGTGGTGATCTGCGTAAAGATCAACCATTAATTATGAAACAACGGAAATGGACAATAGTGCTGTAAGTAGCTTTTACTTTTATATCAAATTACATATACATAAATGTTGAATATACATATTATATATTTAATTTATCACGCCAAATTTGACCCATTGAAACGGCACGTTCCCCTTTCCGACACAAAAATTAGCAATAGTGTCTCGCATTGTATTCACTAATTTACTGGAACTTATTATATTTCCATCTGGGTGGATACTGGAAAAGGTTGGAGGTAGTATATTTTGTCTCAAACTATCATATATGCTTCGCGTCAATAGCACCTAGGGTGTGCGAAAAGTTCCAAATATCCCAATAATCTTGCTTGTTGATCTTCCATTCAGCCTCCGTGTTAGTCATTTAAAACAATATTTTTATTATGTACAAAATTTCAATTTATATCTCTAGTTAATAAATATTTATATTTTTGTTAGGTGGAATCTGAAATATCTGAAGAAGCCATTGATTGCTATGAGTATGAAAAATCGTCAATGCCAACAACAAGCACTACAAAGTAATCAGCCAAAAAACAAAACAAATATGAATCGGCAATTACCTAATTTTGTTCATCAGACAATTTGAAACCGCTGATGATATTTGAAACATTTTCGTCAACAGTTGACTTTCAGTTAGAAGAAATTCACAAGTTAAATTTAGCAGAAGCTTTTGCTTGTATGCAAATAACCCAAAATGTAATTGAAAATAAACTTTCCGAGTTACTAAAAAATAAATCATCAGTTCAAACAAGCAACACACACCACAAAAAGATAAAACTCCAACACCAGTACATTTCGAACAATCAATTGATACAAATTTTTCAGCCAATACTCATATTTTTAAGCCATGCTCCATTAGAATTAAACCTACCTTATTACATCTACTCCAATTAACATTACAAAACACGACAGCTCATACTTTTCAAAATATTCGAATCCACCAGAGTTTTACGATATTTCACCGCAGCTAGATGCTTCAAATTCTTCAGTTTCAAATTATCTAATAACCACGATTACACTGATTAGAGAAACTTCCATCAGCAATACAATATTCAATATACCATCACCACCACTACAGACTATACCAGATTGCAAAAGAATAAAAGTTTTGGACGATGTAATGGTCACGTTCAAATACGAGAAATCGTAGGTATGGTGCAATAATGGCAGCTGAAATCACAGATGCAGATAACTTGGATAATTTGGATGCAGTTGTGAAATGCTGATTGTTTATTTTTAATTTTTGCCTACTTGACGATATTTTTAAAATCATATACTGAATTGTGATTTCTTTTTTTAATAAAAGTTAATAAAATTTAATGTACAATGCGGTAAGCGCTTCTGGTACAAAGTCGGATATTGTTTTTTTTAAACATGGTACAAATTTCCAACGATTGAAAAAAATCCCCATTTGCTATATACCTTAAGGTTATAGCAAGTGGGGATTCGATAGAACTCGGGATTATAGAATTCGAGCGCTAACTGCTTGCCGAAAATTGGTATCCCGTTTTTATATTTCATCTTGTACCTAAAACATATTTTTTTAATATTATATATTTTAATGTGTAAAGCTTGAATTCTTACCAATAGCAATATTTCATTACATTGTTCAAAAGTAAGCTGGGTGAAATTTTTAAAGGAACTGTTTTGGCCCCACAATAAGCTTTCTTATAGTTTATCTTCCAAAAGATTTGAGGTACGCTCTGCCAAAAATGGGTTAACCCAATATACCCGTTTCTTTTCTAATTTCTCTGTATTTTCAAGTTCTTCAAGCTTTTGTAACATTTTTAATTTTTTAACTACATACTTGAAAACGCCTCTCCATGTCGTATACTTTTTTAAATAATTTTTTTATAACACAAAATACTACAAGTATATACGATAATTTTTATTTAACCGTGGTAAGTGTTAAAAACAACTAACTTTTTTATAGAGTTGAAAGAATTTTGTTTGACATTTGAAGATATTATTATAATAGTGAAATGCACAGCTATGATACTTTTTGTTTTGCAGTGAATTTGCATAGTGTAGACTAAACTGAATAAACTAAAATCAAACATAACAAAATAAATAAAAGGCCTAGCATTTGTATGAAAATATTTTTCCGTGTTTACGCTTTTTAGGCCCGCATACATACAGCTTTTGATATGTCCTTATACACATACACACAATGATATAATCAAAGTAATAAATTCACAATCTAATACAATTTTAACACAATTTTGGAACACAATGTTGGCAACAATGCATGCATTTGACGTTTAATTTTTAACTCTTGTATTACATATTCAAAAATAAAATCAAAAATAATTATTTAACGAATTTAAGTTTGTGTGCTAGTTAAAGTCGTGAACCATCGTAAAAGTATGTTTAAATTTTTATTCTTTTATACTTAGTAAATTTTGGTTTAATTAATTAGTTCTGACATTTTAAACCACCAAAATGAAACACAATAACACAATTCAACGTTATCAAAGTGTGTGGGACGAATTTTCACATAGTGAAGACAAAAATATGGCTATATGTAAGATGTGTAAAAAAATAGCCTGTACAGGTTCCCCGACTACTTGAATACATCGGCATTTACAGGTTAACAAGAAAAGATAAAAGAAATCATCGATACATGCGAAAATATATAGCATTAACTGAAAAACGAATAAAATTATCCAGTGAGTCTAACTTCATAAAATTTTTTATACCAAAAATACGTACATCACTAGAAAAAATTATAGCTAGATTCGCTGTACTAGATAGATAACCTGCCGATTCAAAAAATTGCCGATTGCCAATTTATTCGACATAGCTTGAAACTTCAAGGCTACGATCTTTCCAAACAACCAACTAGTATGTAGTTAATTTATAAATACTGTGATAAAATTAGGGGTAAAATTCGAATGAAAATCACTGCAATGAAAGCCGACAATCAAAAATTTAGCCAAAGCATCGATGAATGGACAATTTTGCGCAACCGGAGGTACTTACTTAAACGTTTATATTTATTACAAGAATGGTGAATCGCAAAATCTTGGACTGGTTCGTATACATGTCATGTAAGTTGCCCAGCAGAAAAAATGGTTGATTTGATAAACGATAAATTGAACTCGTTTAAAATTAATTTTGAAAAAGATGTTGTCGGTACAACTAGCAATAGCGCTAGCGTGATGATTAAATTTGGATCCTTATCTCCGTCAATAATTCAATTGTGTTACAACCACTGCCATACATTTGGCAGTATTACGGCAATTTTACACCATTACAAAAATTATACTAGAAAATATATCCGATTACGTACGAATGAACTAATAGATGATTTATTAATAAATCTTACGGTTAACAAGATTCGAGGAATTATTCAACAATTTTAAATTCTCCAGTACACAATTCCATCCTTCAGCGGTATGTAAAAGAACAGGAATCAATTGATGTGGAGTTACAGCTACTCCACGACAGTAAAACGAAATGGAACAGCTTGTTTCCCATGATGGAGAGGTTTATAAAATAGAAAGGTCCGATAAAAAGGCCTTAATTGATCTGAATTTTCAGAATTTGTTCGATAATAGGTATACGGGTGCAGCGATAGGTATTCTAGAAGTACTGAAACAAGTGCAAATCGCTGTTGTGGTTTTATCGCGACACAATACTAATTTACTAAGCGGCAAAGGAATTTTAAAATTCCTTTTCGAGTCCCTTCAAAACAATAATACGCTATTATCAACCAGTTTGTTAAACGAAATTCAACCTGAAATTGGTAAGAGGCGAAACGTACCACTGGTTTCGCTTTTAAAATTTTTAAATAAACCTAATATCCTTACAAATCGGAATGCTCATGCGGATGGGAGTTCGTTTAAGGAGTTTTTCAAAATGATTTCAAAAAATGAACTAATAAAAGCTTCAAAAGCTCTCATGAAAAGACTATTTGTTTTCGATGAAGACTTATCCCGAGAAAACGTATGCACTAATAATTTGGTCGATTTGCAACTACAAGGTGCCGATTGTGCTTCAAAAACTTTGAAAGAAAAATTAGAAGATGCTATCCATTCGAGTTTAAAAACCAATAAAATTCGTAATGATATAAATACTGTACTAAAAGAAATTAACTTATTTGAACTAGCTGGCCAAATATCCCCAAACTTAAATTTGATTAGGAAAGCTCTGTTTACCATTCGGCCTGCTTCAACGCAAAATGAGCGAAATTTTTCGACATCAGGGCATTTTGTACATAAAAAACGAACTCGTCTGTCAGATAGTGCTATAGACGCCCTATGCTTCTTAAAATTTCATTTTAAGAAATAATTCGTTAGTATTAATTATCGCTGTGAGAGTGATCCTTACCTGTCTACCTGAATATATTTACTGCATATTTTGTACGAGCTATTATTTTATTCTCCATTTTAGTTAGTCCCATAAATGCTGAATTGGATTCAAGTCTGGAATGAAGGCTGACCACCACGTCGTCTCGAATTTAATGTCATTTATGAACTGCCAAGTGGATCAAGCTGTTTGACACCGGACATTTTCATGCATCAATATAAAATCATCATCTATATATCCTGCATAGAGCACTATAATATGCTAGCCCACACCATGCACGAACTGCCGCCGTACGAGACTGTTTCAGCAAAATAGCACTGCGAAAATCTCTCTCCTGTGCATCCGTAGACCCATCCTTTCTTATCATTACCATAGACCATTTTCGAAGATTTTTTGACGACCTTTTTTGAAGATTAAACCCAAATTGGGGCATTATTTTAGATGTTTGTCTTGCCATCTTAACGGCTTTAGAATCATGCGATGCTCCAGCAAACAAGTCGTCAGCAAACAAGTCGTTGCACTCCAAGAAACATTTCAGGTTTCTTTCTAAACTTGAATTATTAATAATCAACTTGCAATGGCCTGGAATCACTGTCAGACATCAGATTGTTGGTCAAAATTTAACCAAACTGTGAATTGTGAGCATAAATCTGGCCATCTGAATTTGTCAATTACTGTGGTTTAAGAATTTAGAAGAATTTATCAGCTCTTAACCTTCTAGTAGTCATAAGATTTTGAATTGCAACTCCCCGTATACAAATTTTTCTGTGTTTGCGTTCAAGTCCTAATTTATTCATTTATTAAAGACGTTTGAGATTCAGGATCTAGAAGAACTTGACACAATTGAAGCTGACTGCTCCACACCCTTTGCAAGTAAAACCTTTGGCTGTTTTGGTATGCTGGTGCTGTCTCGAATTTCTCTGGAGGAATTTCTCTTGGTAAGTGTGTTTGGAGCCTGCATTCTAGGTATTAGCTCGTTTCATAAGGAATCCGAATAAATTCTGCGTATTTGAGAATTATATTTCTGCAGTTTCACTAGCTCACTTATCTCTGGTTTCTTCATCTAATTTTTGAAGCAGACAAAAAACAATTGTCTTTAATCCCCGAATCCCTACGTCAGCCGTATCTTAATTTGAATTACGCAAATAAATCCGCGGTTGAGATTAGCAAGGATGAAGGAGTGTTAATCTAATGTCAAAATTTAATAATTTGATACCGTAATTGTATTATTGTAGTGCAATTTGCTGTTGCCAGAACTAAATTGGGGCGCGATTTGTTCCACATCAATAGTATCCTTGATACGGAATGAAGGAGGTGATTTTGTTGTTTTTGTCTTAGGTTTACCACTGCAACCTTTATACTTATTGGCGATTGGGAGCGCAGAAGTTATCGCAGCGTGTGTCAATTATTCACTAGATATTTAGAATATTGTGTATTCCTGAGCTTGGTGTACCCGTCACGTGACTAATTGAAACCACTGAGGTAAGAGACCGAGATCTTCATCCGGTTGTTCCTGATGCGGGATCAACGTTGCTTGAATGTAATCAAGGAGTTAAATGTACTTGCCAATGCAGTTGGTTGTTGCCAATACACAAAACAAGGATATTCTTGCTCACATAAAATCAACCTAAACTGTATACAGTATTCACGGTGATCCGAATTTTATTAGATGCAGAAATCTGCCACGTTTTAGTTTCTTTCTCTGTAGCATCGAATTATTTAGGTCTCCGAACTCGTGGCCTTACTCTATTTTTGAACAAAAGTTTGTGGATAAGCGTAACAACAACCTTAACGCCGTGCCAAAAAAATAAGGCAGCGGAAGTCGAGGTATGTTCCTAAACTTCCAAACCGCGTCTTTTAATTTTTTCTGTTTTAACAGAAACTAATTGAAATGACGACTTTCTTAGCAATGCAGTATTTCACTGATATCAACACTGTCATTTAGTTGCACTCATAAAAGCCTAGGGGAAGATTAATGGCAGGCTGGTGAAGATTAATGCAACATAACTATATATAATTGATTTCTTCAAGTACTCTAGTTAAACACTTTCGTGGCACCCACCAAAATAAGGTGCAACATTTATTCAGTGTCAATTTTTTGTACAATTCCAGTTTAGTTCGCACCCCTAAATTTCTCCAAATTCTCTTTCTTGCACTCATAATAAGCTAAATATTCGGATTGAGGGGAAAATTTATTTAGGGAAATTTTTTTATGCTACTCTCACTAGGGTTAAACAAAAAAAAAAGATGGTTTAAGAATTTTGTTTTCCTTTTTCCTTCATGTGTATATATTTGTGTATTAGGAACAAACACAAAAAAATATTACATACATTTATTGTTGCCTGAGGAGAGCATGCGCCAATTTTTTTTTTTTTCAGGACAAACATATCCTTAACAACACACAATAAAAAACAGGAACAACATTAGACGAATACAATGAAATAAATTTTTTTTTGTTGGTTCTTTGGCGGAAAATTCATTATCATAAATTAATCTTTTTCCATATCAAACATTGTGAAACATTTCTTTCGGGATTATGCATATTTTTTAGGGATATAATGCTGAATAATGTTTTATTTGCGTTGTAGTTGTTGCAAAATGTGCAAACATAAAATAATTTGAAGATGAATTCTCGTGGGAAAGATTCTTTGGGCATATTTTTTATGTGGCTCGATGTATACATTGCTGGTACATGTCCGACAGCAGTAAAATCTCCAAATATCCTACATATACATAAATGAACGAATAACAAAGCACACACAAAAATTCTCGTTATGTATTATGTGTGAGTTTATGTTAGTTGGTGTTGTTGTTGTTGCTCGTGTAATATTTTCCCATTCAACAGCCCTAAATATTCTCTGGTGGAAAATATGACTCAATCTCTGTGTGTTTATGATTTTCACACTCAAGTGAAAATATGTAACGTTATATACATATTTAGATATTTACGTACTCGTACATTTATCTTTTTTTAACCAACAATAATTTTTAGTATTTTTTATTATCCTGCTGCTGCCTCCGTGTGTGTTTTCATACTCAGAGTTATTGAGGATATAATTTTTTGTTTTCGAATTTAAGTTCTTTGGCTTTTTTTAAATGTATACGAAAGGATAATATGATTAAATTATTCATAGGGTTGAAAACAAGTTTAGTAGTTAAAAGTTTTATATTTTTGGTTGGGAAACCGTAATTAAATTTAGAGGAGTTAGTCGGCCAGACAATATTCTATATTATGTAGGACAATATTTCATGCGGAAGATACAATTTATTAATGGGTTTAGTTTTATTTTTGAAGGCAATATGTCTGCATGTGTGTAAAAAAAGAAAGGTTGAAAAATAGAAATTTCCAAAAAAATTTAAATAAAAAGTTTTATAAAATTTTGAAGTTGGAATTTCAGGATATTCCCTTAGGTAATAAAATGAAAGTCACTGCGTGTTTTTTGAATTGAAAATTTATTATAATTTGTGGTAATTACCAAAACGAAATTTTTAACAACACCCAGGAACATCTCTATGGCAAATCTCGAAATTGGCGACCATAATTTTGATAGCGTCGAAAATTTTAAATACCTCGGGTCACTTATAACATCATCAAACGACATGCAGGCAGAAATAAAAGTCCGAATCGCTGCCGGACAACGAGTTTTCTACGCGCAATCAAAATTATTGCGATCTAAACACCTATCGCAGTCGTGCAAGCTCGCACTTTATAAAGCACTGATAAGACCTGTGCTGACTTTCGGAAGCGAGAGCTGGACCATGACCTCTAACGAGTGTAGATTATTATCTACCTTCGAAAGGAAGGTCATCCGTTCAATTTTTGGTCCTATTAAAGTTGCGAACAATGAATATCGGATTCGCATGAACCACGAAATAAAGCAACTTCTCGGAGGTAGCGATATTATCGGCTTCATCAAATCTAATTGAGTGAGATGGCTCGGCCACGTTGCAAGATCGCCACAACAACGAATGGTTTACAAAGTGTTCCATCAACAACCAGCCGGAGTACGTCGTAGAGGAAGACCCCGACTGCGCTGGCGCGACGACGTCGAACAAGACCTACTCGTATTAGGATGTCGAAATTGGAGGACGAGAGCGATGGACCGAGAAGGATGGAGGACCATAGTGCGGGCGGCAAAATCCCTTCATGGGATGTAAATGCTAGAGAGAGAGAGAGGTAATTGCGGAATGCACTTTTTGGTTGATGTATTAAACCCTTCAAGTTACATTATAAATCACTTATCTTTCACTTGTATTGTAACACTAAATGTGGACTAGATGTGTGAGTGTTACACTCACTATGTGAGTGTAACACTCACACATCTAGTTAATACTCGCACGTCTAAAACCGATTTCTATTTCTAAAGTAGATTCCTTTTTTATCGAAATGTCTCTCTATTGGTTGCCAGTGAAAACTTGTATTAAAACCGTTCAGCATTAACCGTTGACCACGGGTATTATTAATACATAAGAATGCTTTTTGGTCTAAAGAGTGACCCTTCAACGCTTCAAAGGATCATGGATAATGTGTTAGGCGGCCTTCAAAGTAAATCTTTTGCTTGTGTCACTTGGTTGACAAATCGGAATTTCTACATCGAGAAATTGCCTTTTTGGGCCACATTGGTTCCTGCGATGGAGTAAAACCAAACCCAGAAGAAATCAAAGCTTCTTGGGTCTTGCAATATTCCGATTTTATTTATCCTTACTACGAATGCGAGTAATGTAGCTATTGGAGCAGTCATCTCGGAAGGTCCAATAACAAAGAATAAACATATTTGTTATGCATCTCAACCGTATCGGTATCGGAGCAAAATTACTCGACTATAGAAAAGGAGCTTTTATTTAGGTCCGCAAACCACGAGCCGTTGGCATGGCCCTTCAATCTCAAAGATTCAAACTAGAAATTGGTTCGATGGAGATTAAATTTAGAGGAATACGACTATGAAGTCGTATATAGGAAGGATGCCAAAAATTCGAATGCAGGTGCATCGTCACGGATTCAACCCGAACCTCTTACAATTAATAATTAATACATCTGCCTCTACGGATACAGAAACTGGAAGTGGCCGCCTTATACCATCAACTAATTCTCCGATAAATCATTTCAGCTCACAGCTAGTAATAACAATCAACCGTGAAATGCGAGGATTAAATATCACTCATGAATATCCCCATTCGGTTAACACATTGAGCATTTATATGCTCAACCATCATTACCAACCATTAGGCTTAATATCAGAACACTAGTAACGAAATATCAAGTTACGCGTGTTATGTGCGTTATCAAGAAAAATTCGGAACAACTTCAAAAAATTATTTGGTAAGAATAAGAAAAGCGATGGAGAAAATCACCCGCAAGGAATATTGGCAAATTATGATTTTATCAAAAGAACACACTATCTCCCAATCAAGAAAAACCTCATAACTTACATCAATAATTGCATTATATACTTGCAAGAGCTTGCAAGTTAAATATGATAGACATCCATTGAAGTTCGAATACAAAATTACTGATACACCGAAAAACCAATGGAAATTCTGCGTTAAGGTTTCTGTTTTTTTCGAAAATAATGTATTCCACAGAGTTTTGCAGAAATTCTCTAAATTTGTGGCAGCCTTCTACATGAAGACTCGCACCAGCAAAGACGTGCAAAAGAAACATATCAAATTTTTGAATGCTCGTATAATGAAAGAAATATGAAATCCCATTCTTTCGAGCTTTTCTACAAGAATATGACGTTCAATCACACCACACCAAGACATATTCGTCAACAGGGAATTCTTCGTTCATTCGTCTGAAACGTCTCAATAGAGAGCATTAAAAATCTAATGCACAAATTCATCCTCTCTTATAACAACACCATTTGTTTGGCAACAAAATTAACACCCTTGAACTTTTGACAGGTCATTATATGATTCAGGGCGATCTATCGACCCAGCATTTTCAAACGCGCAGGAGTACTTATTCAACCTCACATATGATGAGGTGTGCAAACGTATTAATGAGGAAACTCACGTAGAAAACTAAGCTAATCAATTAATTAAGAAAAGGTCTAAAAAATAATAAAATCACTGTCGCGTAAATTTTCCTCAAATTTTCCAAATAGACTTAGTATGACCTAAGCTATTAGAAAAACAACCCAAAGTATTGATTACTAGTGGACATTTTTGAGATATTTGCCAAAAACTAAAAATAACTTATATTATAGTGAAAGTTCTAATCCATAAATTTTTTTCAAATTGTCCCTGTATGTGATGCAAATTTTACAATTATTAATCAAGAAATTGCCGAGTTCCTTTCGGTTTAAAATTTATTTATATCATGTAAAATGTACATATACCATTTTTCATAAGGACTGGTTATGAAATGGACGTACTTGAAGTTTGTCCTAACTTGTCTTAAACCCAACAACAACGTTTCCAATTAATAATAAAATTTAACAGTGTAAAATATATTACTTCGGGAATAATAATAACACTCTGTCCTAAGATACTTCTAAGAGGTTACAACTTTTGAGGTAGATGTTTTCACTTTGTACTAGACCCAATCCAACTAGAAAACATGAGTTTTACAGAAAAATTAGGGGAACACTGGGTTTAGTATTCAAAGTTGTATAGGTAAAAATCGAAGTAAAAACCTTTTGTCCTAAGATACTTCTAAGAGGTTACAACTTTTGAGGTAAATGTTTTCACTTTCTACTAGACCCAATCCAACTAGAAAATATGAGTTTTCCGGCAATGTTAGGGGAACACTGGGTTTAGTATTCAAAGTCACAGATGGTTTTTACTTCGATTTTTACTTATACAAATTTGAATACTAAACCCAGTGCTCCCCTAATTTTTCCGTAAAACTCATGTTTTCTAGTTGGATTAAGTCTAGTACAAAGTGAAAACATTTTTGTTATAATAATGGCGATACATTTTTATTTTTTGTTGCGATCTTTTATCACTTTTTTAATTATATGTGTATATAAACGAACTGAATTTATATTACATTTATTTTCCACAAAAGATGTTATTTATAAGTTTACTTTTATTTATTTTAAAGAACTTAAATTATATTAACAAAAAGTTTAATAAATTTTTAAAAATTTGTTAATGTTATTAATTTTATTATGTTAATTGTTTTTTAAAATTTTTTTAAAAATTTATTAAACTTTTCGTTAATATAATTTAAGTTCTTTAAAATAAATAAAAGTAAACTTATAAATAACATCTTTTGTGGAAAATAAATGTAATATAAATTCAGTTCGTTTATATACACATATAATTGAAAACATTTACCTCAAAAGTTGTAACCTTTTAGAAGTATCTTAGGACATAGGGTTTTTACTTCGATTTTTACCTATATAACTTTGAATACTAAACCCAGTGTTCCCCTAATTTTTCTGTAAAACTCATGTTTTCTAGTTGGATTAGGTCTAGTACAAAGTGAGAACATCTATCTCAAAAGTTGTAACCTCTTAGAAGTATCTTAGGACAAAGGGATTTTACTTTGCTTTTTACCTACACAACTTTGAATACTAAACCCAGTGTTCCCCTATTTTTTCCGGAAAACTCATATTTTCTAGTTGGATTGGGTCTAGTACAAAAGGAAAACATCTACCTCAAAAGTTGTAACCTCTTAGAAGTATCTTAGGACAGAGGTATTTTACTTTGATTTTTACCTATACAACTTTGAATACTAAACCCAGTGTTCCCCTAATTTTTCCGTAAAACTCATGTTTTCTAGTTGGATTAGGTCTAGTACAAAGTGAAAACATTTACCTCAAAAGTTGTAACCTCTTAGAAGTATCTTAGGACAAAGGGTTTTACTTCGATTTTTACCTATACAACTTTGAATACTAAACCCAGTGTTCCCCTAATTTTTCTGTAAAACTCATGTTTTCTAGTTGGATTGGGTCTAGTACAAAGTGAAAACATCTACCTCAAAAGTTGTAACCTCTTAGAAGTATCTTAGGACAAAGGGTTTTTACTTCGATTTTTACCTATACAATTTTGAATACTAAACCCAGTGTTCCCCTAATTTTTCTGGAACACTCATGTTTTCTAGTTGGATTGGGTCTAGTACAAAGTGAAAACATCTACCTCAAAAGTTGTAACCTCTTAGAAGTATCTTAGGACAAAGGGTTTTTACTTTGATTTTTACCTACACAACTTTGAATACTTAACCCAGTGTTCCCCTAATTTTTCCGTAAAACTCATGTTTTCTAGTTGGATTAGGTCTAGTACAAAGTGAAAACATTTACCTCAAAAGTTGTAACCTCTTAGAAGTATCTTAGGACAAAAGGTTTTTACTTCGATTTTTACCTATACAACTTTGAATACTAAACCCAGTGTTCCCCTAATTTTTCCGTAAAACTCATGTTTTCTAGTTGGATTGGGTCTAGTACAAAGTGAAAACATCTACCTCAAAAGTTGTAACCTCTTAGAAGTATCCTAGGACAAAGGGTTTTTATTTCGATTTTTACCTATACAACTTTGAATACTAAACCCAGTGTTCCCCTAATTTTTCCGGTAAACTCATGTTTTCTAGTTGGATTGGGTCTAGTACAATGTGAAAACATTTACCTCAAAAGTTGTAACCTCTTAGAAGTATTGTAACGTTCATGTCGTTACACCCCTATATATATTTATAAGTATGTGTATGTGTATGTGTATGTGTATATATATATATATATATAGGGATTTGTGCTGATGATAAAAGTGTATGCAGTGCCGCTATGATAAAATAGGTGGCAGCGTGGTCGCTGGTGGTTGATTTGGTTTCGCTGTCGAACACATGATATTGAGCGCCTCGGTTGGTAAGGGTGTTTGTGCAGGCTTGACAGCTAAACAACAAATAACACGAAATTTATAATTCTTTTCTTGCGGACGTTTGGGTGGTAAGCATCTATAAATCACAAAGGTAAAAATAAATCAAAATATACCGAAAATATATATATATATTTTGGTAAATTGCATAACATTTAATACTTATATTATTTTTACCTAATTATATTATTTCTACGTTAATTATATACGTATATCCAGGTACACAAATTTAGTTCGTACAATAAAAAACCCAAATTCGTGCGCTAATTCAACGAGCGCAAATACCGATAAAGTCGTGCGATCAACAAAACGGGACATATACCTAAGTCGTGCGATCAACAAAACGGGACATATACCTAAGCGTGCGAGAATACAACGGGTGTCCATACCTATACGGTCGTGAGATACAAACAACGGGTGCCCATACCTATCAAGTCGAGCGATTAAAAAAAAACAACTTGTGCATATACCAAATTCGTGCGCTAATACAACGAGCGCAAATACATATAAGTCGTGCGATAAACAACGGGTACACATACCTATTTAAGTCGTGCGAGAATACAACGGGCGTATCTATTTGAGTCGTGCGATAAAAAACAACGGGTTCATATATTTAATTCGTGTGACTTGTCATAAAATTCATTGTGATATGTTGAAATTAGCTACAACCATTCGGACCAAAAAATTAAACTAAATCCGCACCTATCGGATTACATGTGTGGTTGGTAAATGTGGACAGGTAATATTCCGGGTTTTGGAGAATATAATACTAAAGGCGCGCGTCGCGTGTTTTTTTTTAATCATTATCATTTCAGATTTTGCGTAGAGATACAGGGAGCTCCTTGTGTACTCCAGGCTTATATCTATATAGCTACATATACTATTTACGAGAGTACTATTTACGCAGCACACGGGAATAATACATTCCGCCCCAACAGCGAACCACAACCTAAAGTGTATACCTGTATATCGAATAGTTTAACGCAGGTGGCATTTAGTAAATATTAATGTAACGTATCAACGTAGGAAAAGGGGGGAAAACCCCGTTTAATATTGTATAATTTAATTTTTGTTGCTATACTAATTTGTTATTTTTTTTTTTAATATTATAATATATAAATGTATTTCGAAATGTTTGTAGTTATTCGAAGCATGGTTGTTTAAATTATAGAGTTCGGGAGGAGAACAGTCGCGGCAAAGCCACTAGATGGATACGGCAATTTTTCCTTAGTTGGTGGTTTTTTTTTGTGTTCTGCTGTTTTTTTTGTGATGAAGTAAAAAGCAGCATTCAAAGTGTTACCAGGCACCACCACCCACACCCACGACAGATTGAGCAATAGTCGGCAAAAGCTGCAGGTGGTGACGCTAACATGTCTGTCAGTGTCAACGGGCGTGAAGGAGGTTGGATGAAGTCACTCCCCGAAACGTACCGTTACAGTATCTTAGGACAAAGGGTTTTTACTTCGATTTTTACCTATACAACTTTGAATACTAAACCCAGTGTTCCCCTAATATTTCCGGAAAACTCATATTTTCTAGTTGGATTAGGTCTAGTACAAAGTGAAAACATTAACCTCAAAAGTTGTAACCTCTTACAAGTATCTTAGGACAGAGGGTTTTTACTTTCATATATTCTTCTAAATCTTTTAAAATTCTAAACACAAGTTTATTAATAAATTGATACTTTTTCAATTAATTCTATTATTCTTGAGCATTTATTTACTAAATTGTAATATTATAAATAGATAATTAATTGAAATATTTTAAATTGCCAATAGTGTTAATGAAACAAATATGTTTTTAATTTACAGTGTTAAAATTAGGAATGTCTAGGAAAAAATTCACGTTACTATATAGTCAAGTGAATTTTTTCCTAAACTTGTCTTAAAATTGTTGTTGGGTTTAGGACAAGTTAGAACAAACTTAACGGGAATATGAAATGGATAGTTTAGTTCAGCACGAACAGATCCTAGAATTTTGTTCAAAACTTACTTTAAAATCGCTGATCAATACTACTATCCAAATTTTAATCGTTAAGACAGACAGTATTTTGTTAAATTTCAAGATTTCATATACCGAGTTGCTTTAATTCAAAGATCAATCAATTTATTATTTTAAGGATCACTTTTAATATTTTATTCCACTGAGATGTTTAATTTAGTAAAAAATTCCTACATAATGAATAAAAAAATTCCGCTGGTAATTACATAAAAAATAAATCCTCTTCAGTTATAGTGCTGCCACTTGCGGCGAGTAGCATTGTCTCTTATTTTCCGCTGTCAAATTTCGGCTATCTCATACAGCATGAAGTTCCCCAGCATGAAGTTTAATGCCATGAACTTTTATACCATAAGACCCGGTGTATCCGGGATCCATGCTTAGGCTTGACCATACATTCTAATCAATCAATCAATCTTATCAAATGCCTTACATATGTCAACAAATGCACCCACTATTGGTTTGCCACTATTGTAATGATTTCGTCAGTGCTGTTAAAGAATCTTCGGTGGCACGAATACATCTAATACCAAACTAGGATAAGCTGAAATAACTTCGTTTATCCAAAAAATCAACTAATCGCGTGTTAATGATTTTCTCGAAAATAGAAATGACTGGCAACAGTGAAATAGGGTGGTATTTTTCAATGTTTAAACTTTAAAGAAAACACTAAGAATGTATGTCTACAATATTGATTTGCATAGTTTTAAGATAGCGCTACCCCATCTAACATAATCAGTCGACCACTTATCTTCTAGATAATGAATTATTTTTAATTAAAATAAAACACATTTACTTTGTAGAAAATGAAAGAATTATTTATTCAAAATGTGCTCCATCTGCAACTTTCCCTCTCTGAAGAAAGCCTGGCCTTTGGAGCTGATCCAATCAAAAAGCCAAATTTCGATTTTTGAGTGTGAACTGAATCGGAGGAGCTAATATGAAGGAGCTACGTCTGGTAAATTCAGCGGGTGAGGTTGAACTTTCTAATCTTGTACTTTTAAATATTTTTCGTCAAGATAAGCAAAAATATCTATATTTGAAATTAAACTTTTTTCCTGAGCAAAATTTCACGGATTTTGGTTTATTTTTGTAAAAGTTATGCAGAAAAAATAATATTGCTTAAGTCAGATTTAAATAGAATTACACTTAGGTTCTTTTGCTTAAATTATTTCCTTGTTATGATATGTTAAATCTTAAGTGAAAATATGTTATTATGGTTTGTAATAAGTCATTTTTAACATAAGTTATTAACTGTAATTTAATTAAATTTATAGAAAATAATACTTGTAGGTGTGTTTTAAAGTGAACTGATAGTGTAATAAGCTGTTTCAGTAAAGATAGTTAAATGAGCAACTGATGCTGCTAATATTGACAACAATGAAAGTTGATAATGCTGAATCAGTTGCTAATAAATTTGATGTTTCTGATCTCGACCCAAATTATATGCCATTCGACTTAGATGAATCTAATAATTTGTCAAGCACATCAAATATTGAACAAATGGCAATGATAATAAAAAATAATTTGGAAAATTAAAATCAAACCTAAAAAGACCTCTTCAAAGATACCAAAAGCTCTGTCAAACAAAAGTTTTATTCAAAAACCAAAGATTAATTTTTGATCTATTAGCCTTTTAACGCAAAGTGACTGACGTCTAACGCAATATTTTAGAACTAGAGCGAAATGTGATCGACTACTCAAAAAACATTTTTAATGTAGTATAAATTTCATAGATGACTATAATTCGACTGGATATTATGTAAACTGTTCAATTAATTTGCAATTAATGTAACAAATGATGAAATAATAATAAAATGGGAAAAGGCTTACTAGGACGTGATTAAAAGGCAAATAGGCTCCAGCAAAGATATAACCAGCAATTTTTTTTTCTGTGGCCTTCTAAAAGTGGAAGACAAAAAGTTTCAAAGAATGATGAAAATTACGACTACCTGAAGAAACCGTATCCACTCAATCTATTATCATCTCGAATTAGGTAAAATTTGTTTGTGGTAAGTCAGAAATTATTTCGACGTTGTTTTGGTGAAACGGAAAGTTTTTTAAAAAGTGTTGTCAAGAAAAAACTATATTTTTCAGAAATATCATTTGTGGATCATCGGAGTAATGCAGAGCCATAAAATAAAGTTTTATTAGAGAAGATAAATAAAGGTTAAACTCATACAGACCGGTTTGGCTTATGAAAACTGCATAGTGGTTTGGGATAAGAATAAAAAAATATTTATGCGCTGATTTAACTTTGGACAAAATATACGGATTGTATCGTTCAAAATATGGAAATCCTGTAAGTCTATCAAAATTAACAGATGAAATAATATATTAACAGTTGAATAGTATTAGTTTCCCTTTTATTGTATGGCATTTACAGTTTTTTAAGATTTATACTATACTTCTATTCATTGTTTTCCTTCATCCATTTGAACAGATTTAAGATTTAATATCGATTGAATCCTGGTTTTGTATGCACTATATCAGTTTTAGTTTTCCATTCGGATTCTTTAGAATTGTAGATTCTTCTCTAAAGTAAGCTCTATTTTCGTTTCTTTTTGCTGACGCTATATCCCATTTAGGGAATCTGGTCCATGGTTTTTAAGGTCCCATAATCAATTTCTAATTTGGGATTAATGAATGATTGGTCAATTGAATCTTAGCTGCGTCCCATGCACCCAGAGAAAATTTTGTATATACTATTCTTATAAGGCACCAATCATGCAAAAAATATGTTCCATTTTCAACCTTACATAAGCTAGGAATAATAGTTTCATATTATTAATAATATATTCAATTTTCAAAAAACATGGCTTATTCCGACTACAAGTAATTATTGTACATAATAATGCATGAGTCGTTCAAAATTCAGAATTAAATTATTCATATGCTATGAATCACTTATGGTTCAATTCGGTATGTATAGAGCGTAGTATAGATTTATTTATTCTTAGTGTTTGAAGAGTGTATGGTTAGTTAATTATAATTCAACAATTGTTAAGAGCGAATTATGCAACTTTATTGCACAATTAATTTCGGTTATACCTGTTTAAGAATAAGCCATGCTTAATTAATGCTTTATTTATTCTTTGGAAGGGAGCGAATTATAAATTAATAGCATATTTAGTTTCATTTTTAAGATAATTTATTCATTATGGTTTTAATTAGTTATACATACAGTAAGCACTTAATATTCCGAACTATAATACACTTCATGCAGAAGTGGTTCATGGAATTATCAATAAATGTGCATTTAATTCAAATTTGATAACATCTTATAAATTCTATTAAAAATAACATTTATTGTAAATAATAATATAAAATTAATAAATTATATGAAAATAATAATCTATCAATATTCTAGCGAAGTGTACGAAGAGTTCACTTTTACCCAACCTGTTTTATAGATTTTTAAATTAAAATTAAAACCCATTACTTCAGTTTCTAATAGTCAACACAATTTACCCTCTGATAAAAACATATTGTATTAAATATAATTTTGATAATTCATATAAGTATATATATATATAACCCAATTTTAAATAATGTACCTTTGTATGGAACTGTCAAGAGTAACTCTAGTACATGAACTTTTTAGATAGCGCTCCATATTCAAATTACTGTAATAAGCATAAAATTACATTTCGTTTTCACATGATTTTAGTTTTTATTATTTTATACCAGTTTTGAATGGATCACAGTCACATTTATCTGTAAACTACTTTTTAAAGATGTCTCCAATATTACTTTTATAATCGTCCAATAGTTGTCGTGATTATCAAGTTGGATCTGTAGAGAAATAATTATAAAATTTGTATTAATAATCTTAAAATTAAGTTTTTCCGGTAGTGGTACTTACCAAACGATATCATTTTGTATTTCTATATTATGGCCACTCTTTTATAAACATAAGCCTACATCTTTTTTCTGTTCTGCACCTTTTGTTAAAAGTTTCCGTCTACTACTGTTCAATAATCTCTTTATGGACTTTAAGCCAATCTTTATTAGCACATACTTCTTCGATAACTAAATATAGTAAAAAACAAAAAGTGACAGTTTAGTATGGTAATAAGAAATTAATTATATATAAAATTTGTACCTGTAAATGCAGGATCGACTTTTTGTGGGTCAAGGGACGTTTGTATGAGTCTTCTTTTAATATCGTTGGGACATTCAATATTTTTCAAATTCCTCGATATGGCGCGGTGTTTGTGGTACAATTTCCTTGGTGAATTTTTTACTGGTCTTAAAATGTTTCTACAGTGAAAAAATTAATATTATTTATTAGAAACAAGAATTGAGTAATATTTTTAGCTTACTTAATTCAACTATATAGTACGCATTGTATTTTCTTCTGGAAAGTATTCGATTATTTTTTAAGGTTACTTTATAAGTCGGTTAAAGTTTTACATGTTATATTGTTCCGTTCCATATAATAACGAGCAATATAAATGCTGCCAGATGTGGTTTTGAAAAAGGAGTTGGCAACTCCTAACAAAATCAATAAATGAAAATTTTGAGATGCATTATAACAGCATACGAAAAATAAAGGTTGAAGTCGTTTGTGATGAACTAGGGGTTGAAAAATTCATTTATCATGAGTTTGCGAGGAGAACTGCAAAAGAACTAACTGGCTAGTGCTTGTTCTAGATTTGCGTTCAAAACTATCATTTAACGAGTGACAATGTGGTAAATTCTGCAACGAGATATTTCATATACATATATAAAAAGTAACCTAGATTACTAGGTACAGTACATGTAGTACAATTTTGTTCTTCAAGTCTATAAAGCAAGCTCTAAAACTCGCTTGGCTTCCAAGACCGTTTTAAAAATAGAACAGATTTCTATCTCGGCTAAATATTGGAGATTCCTCATGTTGATATCACATTCCTTTAAATATTTGGCTAATTGACAATCGATAAGAACAAAAATAAATTCATCGATATTATTTAAATCATAGTCTTCGATATCACTACCACCTGGCCTCATCTACAATGAAAATCAATTACATTTTTGTTTCTTTATAAATTTATTTTAATTTGTGTTTAACGATTTATGTGATTTACTTAAAATGTAAATATTTTTCAATGACCTAACACTAAACCCGAAACTATACCAAATTAACTAAAGTAAACTTTAGAATAAGTAGGATTACTATTTATAGGTAATTAATAATTTAGAAGAAGGGTTTTAAGAAACAGGCGTTTGGTTAAATAGTCTACATTTAACCAGAATAACCAAGTTGAGCATTAACATATCCGTCTACTGAATGTATTTAGTATGTACATAGATTTATTATTCGATGAATACATATTAGTTAATATGATGAGCAAAACTGATGGTTTCAATTATGGCGTTGCTGTAAAACCGAAAGCAATGTACAATTACATCATATAAATAAAAATGCAATTAAAAACAATTTAAATTAAAAAAAAAAAAAGCGAATTCCCATGCGACCATCAATGTAACTTTTCACCATTACAGTAGATCGGACTATACGACGTTCGTGCAAACTCTATTTATGCAATAAATTATAATTTTAGGGTCAAGTATTGATGAAAATATAATATAAAATTGCTAAAAAAACTGAACTAAAATTTATTTGGTATAGTGTTCAAAAGTCTTAAAGTTAGTTCTTGAGAAATTAGAATATTCTTGTAATAATTAATCCGACTTAATGTCTATTAGATTCATTTTCCATTATGACACAAACCACATAACCTCAAAACTTTAATTTTATCTACATTTATAGTGTTGTAATTCAGTTAACACGAAATCAGCCGAAACTACATACACTTTACACAATATCACGCTACACACTATAATCACAACAAGATTAATATTTTTTTAATCAACAATAAAAACTAATAATTTTTAATTAATTTTTCACTACCTCCAGTGTTTACGATTTTTAATGATGTAATGACGCTGCAGGAAAGAAACACGATCGAGAAATAGAAAAAAAAGAGAGAGAGAAGAGAGCGTTAGGAGAATAATGTATATATTATGAGTAATATGGCTAATTTATGCATATGCTGTGATGAACCATGAAATATTCTATTTATTGGGTATTAATTATGCAATTACTGTCATAGACAATGACATATTTGCATAATATATAAAACTGTATTTTTTATTTTTTGTTGGGCAATTATTCACGAAAATCATAAATTATAAATAATTAAGAATAACTTTTAATGAACAACTTATACTTATATAGGAATCAACTGCTCAATACTTTGGATAGGATTCAAAATTAAACACTTATTGTGATTTAAATGTAGGTACCATACCTAAATGTAATTCTTGATTTTTATTCTTTGGTTAGGTATAATTTGCTCCTGGTGATTTCTTTGGGTGTGGCTGTTGGATGGTACTAGCTGCTGTTGAATAAGGTCTACTGGCATACCGGGGTGGGATGATTTCGGTTTCTTCCATTTTAATAATAACTTGTATGCTGTTCACATGCGGTCAGCCAAATTCTCTCTGAAACGCTCCTATATTTTAACTTCCTTAATTTGTTTAATTGTTTTTTTTAAATGAAGTTTATTTGCACATCTGCGAAAATTTGCAAAATATATTCATTTTCCATAATTGTTTTTCAGTTCTATGATTTTTCCATTAATATAAAAATATATTTTAAATATAATTTTTTTTTGCAGTCTCAAAATGATTTATGATTCTTGTTTTTATTGATGACGAAAAGTTAAACTGGCGCATGTGAAATTTTTTTATAATTCTGCATGCACAGTTTAGTGGGCCAAATCAATTCGCAGACGAAGACCCCTAAGCTGCTTAAGCTATACACTACTCACTAGTGAAAACGTGCACGTCTCGCTTGGACTGTGTACATGACATCGGGAGTTACCTCGGTCAAAATACCAAGGTAACACACAAAAAGTATTGAAACAACAACAAAGTTAAAAATATTTCAACTCGAGTATGGAGCTAATAGGCCATAAAGCATTTCACGAAATTTGATTGAAATTTGACAGTACTCAAAGATATTTTTAGTAGTAGCCACCAGTAGCTTACCAATAGAAGAGAATGGTTTACATTTTTCAAATAATTTATTTATTTTATTCATTATTTTTATTTTTTATTATTTTATTATTCTTGCAATCTGTTGTGGGGTCAAAGATCAAACAACTCTTTCGTTGTGTACTTTTTCCATCCTTACTTTTACGCCGTTGCCAGCCAGTTCAACGAAGTACAGCTATAGGTCCGATTTAATCACCATCGGCACATCGCATAGCTCCATGCCAACTGGCATCGAAGATTCGTCGGCCCTTGAGTTGTGCACTCCGACATACACCAGATATGTTCCGTTTCATCGCAGATCGTAATATGTTGATGAAAATTTCCTTTGCATCTTGTCCCTATCGCGATTCGAACCCGGTACCTCCCGATCCAAAGCTAAAGCACCACCGTGCAATTTGTTCGGTATTTATTTAGTGAATTTATTAGGTACACTTCGGTCTGTAAGACCAAGTTATCAAAATTCTGGTAAAAATGTAAAAAATGATCTTCGTGCTGATATCTCTAGAACGAGTTTTGCGATTTGAAATTTTTCGCCAATCTTCTATTATTTTTAATTCATAAAATCAAAAACTTTCAAGACTAGTACCAGAAGGGGGTCGGGTACTTGACAATACGATATCCTTTAAATTACTCCAATATACTCGTGTAGTATACTAGTATTACAGATTACCTGGTTTTTCGAGGTAATCTCAACAATTAGTTTTGAACAATAAAAACAAGGAAGTCAAAAAATTCCTGTAGATATCGAATTATTGAATGTACTCACGAAACAACAAATCTAAAGACCCTGGTATCCTGCTATCGAGAAAGCAGAGCTATATAAAGTTTTATTATTTTAATATTTTCACTTCGAAGGGTGTCTAGAAATGGAGGTTTGCCTGTTTTCATAATAACGCCGTATGGAGGAGATCGAGGTAGCTTGTGGTAAGTCAATAAATCTTCAGACTAGCTTTATATATTACACTCAGTAGTACTTAGATATATTCGCGCCTGACGAGAGCTTACGACAGCCAAATAATTAAATTTTTGTGTGACTGCTCCTTTGAATTCTAGCCAGGTTCCAGGGTCACTGAAAGGGGCACACAGCAATCTCGTTTCCATTCATTTTTAAAGTTACTTTTACAGTGCCCATGCGGTCACCCAAATATGGACTAACGCAAACAACGGTTGCTTGATGTATATGGTATAGTTTTTATCGCATTATTTCTCTGCATCCATCGAGCAACTGAGAACTTTATGGCACGCGGCTTTAGTTAATTACCTATATTTTTTAGATTAATTTTTTGGAAATTTAATAAATAATTTTAACCTAAATTTCCGGGTAAAAATTTCCATTGTGAAGAATTACAAAACGCATACTAATTAATATGTTTGCTACAACCCAATTAAAACAAAATCTCACAAAAGATTAAAATTTAAAATGTGCCATCCTTCTTCTCCCTCACTAATTTAAAATATACAGACATATTTCCATGTGTCAATTATGTCTGTAACAATATTAATTACATAACCAGATAATGATTACAATACGTCATATACATAACTTTTTTTTGACATCGCGGCATGAGTACAGCTGTCACAAAGATTCCAGCATATCATACTATACCTCATCATATATAAAATCTCCTTTTTTTGTTATACGTATACGATACACATACAAAATACTTTTATGTTCCTTTATCCGCATCATCTTGTGAGCTTTTTAATTTTTCGTTAAATAATCCCTTTCATATTTAAAAAAAAAAAATTAAATTATATTAACATTTATTTCGCCGAGGCTGCAAAATCGTAATGTTACATTTTGTATTTAGGTAAGGTACTCTCGTACTTCACGTAAGAACCATAAAAATGCTATATGGAATGATAAAACATCTCTCAGATATGATATCTGTACATATACGAGTACATGTTATACGAACACATCTCACAGAATATTTTTTTGTGCTTTTTTGCGTTTATTTCGTGCCATATTCCTGAGTGCGATGTGAGAATATTTTTTAGCGAAGATTTCTTTGCTTCTGCTGCCGTCTTTGGTGTTGTTGTCACTGTTCTTCATTATTTCATTGTACTTGTTGTTTGTTATACGATTACGTACCATACTCGTTTATACATATCAACAAAAGGCAAAATTTGTTATCCCCATATTTGCATGAGCTTAAAATGCTGAAATGACTTTGTGTAGGCAAGACTTTTCAATTTTAAAAATTAAAAAGTCATGTAAATTATTTAAAATTTGCAAGATTGCAATTTATCGAAAAATTAAAATACTTTTCTGCTTAAAGCCAAACCAGACTAATAATTTTGTTAATCTTTAATTCTGCTTCTTGTACGTAATACATTAAACATATCCACTACCATATGATGCGTGATATTTTGTCACATATGTGAACTTTCAAATCTGTTGTTTGTGGTTATTGTGTCAAGTATTTTTTTCCTTCTGTTCCATTAAACATCACACATATGATGATAGTACGACGAAAACAAAATACTGGTACAATTCAAATAAAAATGTATACATAAAAATTGTTATACAAACGCGTGTAATACAAATCTGATCTAGGAATTTTCCTGAAAGACGTGAAACGAAGAAATTTCCCCAAAGCTAATATTTTTTTCTCGTATTTTAAGTTAACAATATATATAGAGGAATAATAATAAGTTAAAGAAGAAATAAATTCTTGGCATAAGAACAAGAATGATGAATTTATTGGTTTGATGATTGAGTATATGAAATTCATATATGTAAGAGGCGTTGTCTCCCATCACACATTTTCAACTCTCGTTACTTGCTTTCCCGATTGTAGTATCGGTTCTTTAGTTTACTAATTAAAAAATAAATAAATTGGGATTTGTAGCAACTAAACTGAGCATTAATCGTATATATTTTGCGCTAACAAAATAATTAGAGCAATTGGGGTTCAAAAACAACTTCAACCAAATAATGATACACTAAAAGGATCAAAAAATAAAAATGATTTACGAGAAATTAGTAAATATCCCAACTGTGTCAACAAATATTTAATCGAAATCAATTGCACAATGTTTCATAAACAAATCTTTATATGGGCAATTTTACAAAGCGCATCCACCAGAAAATAAGAGGAACCCCAGATTCGCACTCATCCTCTATAAAATTTTCGATGACAATTGGAGTTGAATTAAAAACTGCCTAGCATTATGCCAACAGGCCAGAACGGATGACGCTCGAGCTTCAAATAAGCAATTAAGCTCAAGGGAGTAAAACTATAAACGAGTTCCACGCCTTTCAAAACTGAAAGCTATAAAAGGGGTACTACTAAACTCAACCTGAAGCATTTTAATAATGTCTGGAGATTCAAAATTTGAACTTAAGGAATCTTTCGAAACATAACAGAAACGAAAGTTAATCGAAAGTTCAGAAACGAAAGTTCAGAAATGAAAGTTAATCAAATATCTACATCACGAGATCAATCACAATTACACCTAGTTCACTTTCAAGATTAGCCTAGCAACAGAAAAAAATGGATTATAACATTCAGCTACTACAGATGAAAATTATTAACAATTAACTTACCAAATATATTTTTGTTTAATAACTCAGACTGACATCCACATCGCCGAAGTTTGAAAATTCCATTTATTTTGCAGAAACCAAGATTTGAGTATGTAAGTCATCTGCATACCTTCATAGAAAAGTGCTCGACTACAAGCCGAGTACTTTCAATTTCAATTTCAATTTCAATTTTTAAATTTTTCCATTTTTAAAATTATCAATTTTTCAATTTTTTCTTTTTTAAATTTTTCAATATTTCAATATTTCAATTGCAGTCTTTGAGAAATTTACAACAACAACCCTATATGTGTAATTCCAAATTAGAATTGTTTTAAACCAACTTTTTTTGCTGGTATAGAATAATTCTATTCTATCGGTTATAAATTAGTTACGATTTGTAATAATATTCAATATTATTCGATCACAATACTATTTTAATTGGATATATTTAGTGGTGTTTTCACGTTTTTTAAACTTTAAAATGTAATTGTTCTCAACTAATAAAAATAAGTAAAGACAATTTTTTGTTATTACTTTGAGTACAATATTTATTCTATTCCAGAATGGATTTATCTTTTTAGTACTAAAGTAAGACCGTAAATATTTCCATATTTCGATATTTCAATATTTCAAGATTTTAAGATTTCAATATTTCTAGATTTCAATATTTCAGTATATCAATATTTTAATATATCACTATTTCAATATTTCAAAACATAGTTCAGTATTACAGTATTTCATTGTTTCATATTTCAATATTATAATTTTTCAATTTTACAATTTTCAGTTTTTCAAATTTTACAATTATTTTAGGATTTCAATATTTTAATATTTCAATATTTCAATATTTCAACATTTCAATCTTTCAATATTCCAATCTTTCAATCTTTCAATCTTTCAATCTTTCAATCTTTCAATCTTTCAATATTTCAATATTTCAATATGTACATATTTCATTTTTTTTTAGTATTTAGTACAATTTTAATAATTCAATATTTCAATATTTTAATTTTCCAATTTTTCAATTTTCATTTGTTCAATTTTTTCAAATATTTCAGTACTTCAATATTTCAATATTTAAATATTACAAATGTTAAATATTTCAGTATTTCAATATTCCAGTATTTCAATTTTCACATTTTCACTTTCTTAAATTTTCGTTTTTTAAATTTTCATTTTTCAATTTTCAATTTTCATATTTCCATTTTTTATTTTCAATTTTCAATTTTTAATTATAAATTCTCAATTGTCAATATATCAATTTATCAATTTTTTCAAATAATTCAGTGTTTCAGTATATCATTATTACAATATTTCAATCTTTAAAAATTTAAATACTTCAGTATTTCAATATTCCAGTATTTCAAATTTTTAATTTTCAAATTTTCAATTTCTTAAACTTTCATTTTTTAAATTTTCATTTTTCAATTTTCAATTTTCAAATTTCCATTTTCCACTTTTCATTTTCAATTTTCAATTTTCAATTTTCAATTTTAAATTTTCAATTTTCAATTTTCAATTTTGAATTTTGAATTTTGAATTTTGAATTTTGAATTTCGAATTTTGTATTTTGAATTTTGAATTTGAACTTTGAATTTTGAATTTTGAATTTTAAATTTTAAATTTTGAATTTTGAATTTTGAATTTTGAATTTTGAATTTTGGATTTTGAATTTTGAATTTTGAATTTTGAATTTCGAATTTTGTATTTTGAATTTTGAATTTGAACTTTGAATTTTGAATTTTGAATTTTAAATTTTAAATTTTGAATTTTGAATTTTGAATTTTGAATTTTGAATTTTGAATTTTGAATTTTGAA
Organism: Nephrotoma appendiculata; assembly: GCA_947310385.1. Taxonomy (NCBI): domain Eukaryota; kingdom Metazoa; phylum Arthropoda; class Insecta; order Diptera; family Tipulidae; genus Nephrotoma; species Nephrotoma appendiculata. The sequence goes on along the minus strand of OX371225.1, from coordinate 267,943,972 downwards.
TTTTGAATTTTGAATTTTGAATTTTGATATTTGAATTAAGAATTTTCAATTTTCAATTTTTAATTTTCAATTTTCAACATTGATACAACAACATTGATACATTCAACATTGATTCAATTTTGATACTAAATTCAAAATCCAAAATTGAAAATTCAAAATTCAAAATTCAAAATTCAAAATTTAAAATTCAAAATTCAAAATTCACAATTCACAATTCAAAATTCAAAATTCAAAATTCAAAATTTAAAATTTAAAATTCAAAATTCAAAATTCAAAATTCAAAGTTCAAATTCAAAATTCAAAATACAAAATTCGAAATTCAAAATTCAAAATTCAAAATTAAAAATTCACAATTCAAAATTGAAAATTCAAAATACAAAATTCAAAATTCAAAAAACAAAATGCAAAATTCAAAAAATTAAATTCAAAACTCAAAATTGAAAGTTGAAAATTGAAAATGAAAATTGAAAATTGAAAATTGAAAATTGAAAATTGAAAATTGAAAATTGAAAATTGAAAATTGAAAATTGAAAATTGAAAATTGAAAATTGAAAATTGAAAATTGAAAATTGAAAATCAAAAATTGAAAATTGAAAATTCTTAATTCAAATATCAAAATTCAAAATTCAAAATTCAAAATCCAAAATTCAAAATTCAAAATTCAAAATTTAAAATTCAAAATTCAAAGTTAAAATTCAAAATACAAAATTCGAAATTCAAAATTCAAAATTCAAAATTCACAATTCAAAATTGAAAATTCAAAATACAAAATTCAAAATTCAAAATACAAAATTCAAAATTCAAAAAATTATATTCAAAACTCAAAAGAAAGTTTAAAATTGAAAATGAAAATTGAAAACTGAAAATTGAAAATTGAAAATTAAAAATTGTAAATTGAAAATTGAAAATTGAAAATTGAAAATTGAAAATTGAAAATTGAAAATTGAAAATTGAAAATTGAAAATTGAAAATTGAAAATTGAAAATTGAAAATTGAAAATTGAAAATTGAAAATTGAAAATTGAAAATTGAAAATTGAAAATTGAAAATATAAAATTGAAAATTGAAAATTGAAAATTGAAAATTGAAAATTGAAAATTGAAAATTGAAAATTGAAAATTGAAAATTGAAAATTGAAAATTGAAAATTGAAAATTGAAAATTGAAAATTGAAAATTGAAAATTGAAAATTGAAAATTGAAAATTCTTAATTCAAATATCAAAATTCAAAATTCAAAATTCAAAATCCAAAATTGAAAATTCAAAATTGAAAATTTAAAATTTAAAATTTAAAATTCAAAATTCAAAATTTTGAATTTTGAATTTTGAATTTTGAATTTTGAATTTTGAATTTTGAATTTTAAATTTTGGATTTTGAATTTTGTATTTTGAATTTTGAATTTTGAATTTTGAATTTTGAATTTTGAATTTTGAATTTTGAATTTTGAATTTTGAATTTTGAATTTTGAATTTTGAATTTTGAATTTTGAATTTTGAATTTTGAATTTTGAGTTTTGAATTTTGAATTTTGAATTTTGATATTTGAATTTTCAATTTTTAATTTTCAATTTTGAGTTTTGAATTTAATTTTTTGAATTTTGAATTTTGAATGTTGTTTTTTGAATTTTGTATTTTGAATTTTGAATTGTGAATTTTGAATTTTGAATTTTGAATTTTCAATTTTGGATTTTGAATTTTGAATTTTGAATTTTGGATTTTGAATTTTGAATTTTGAATTTTGAATTTTGAATTTTGATATTTGAATTTTGAATTTAGAATTTAGAATTTTCAATTTTCAATTTTCCAATTTTTAATTAACAATTTTCAATTTTCAATTTTCAATTTACAATTTTCAACTTTTAATTTTCAATTTTCAATTTTCAATTTGCATTTTCAATTTTCAACTTTCAATTTTGAGTTTTGAATTTAATTTTTTGAATTTTGAATGTTGTTTTTTGAATTTTGTATTTTGAATTTTGAATTTTGAATTTTGAATTTTGAATTTTGAATTTTGAATTTTGAATTTTGAATTTTGAATTTTGAATTTTGAATTTTGAATTTTGAATTTTTGATTTTGGATTTTGAATTTTGTATTTTGAATTTTGAATTTTGATATTTGAATTTTGAATTAAGAATTTAGAATTTAGAATTTTCAATTTTCAATTTTCAATTCTCAATTTTCAATTTTTCAATTTTTTTAAATAATTCAGTGTTTCTGATAACATTATTTCAATATTTTAATATTTCAATCTTTCAATCTTTCAATCTTTCAATAATTCAATTTTTCCATTTTTTAATTTTTCAGTTTTTCAAATTTAATTTCAGTTTCAATTTCAATTTCAAATTTTAATTTTAATTTCAATTTCATTCAATGTTCGTTGAAAGGCTTCATCGATAATCGTAACGTTAACTATAAGATGTTAATTCCTGCTATGAGAGTTCCCTGCGAATTGAATGGGAGTTTCCACTGGAGTTTTATATTCAGCCAGCCTTCGGTTAAACTTTCGCGTTTATAAGGAGTATGAACCAAATAACTTATTTAATGGTCATTTGTTATGTCCATGTCTGAAAAACCATTTTAGGGTTTAACAATTTATTACTAAGTGGTGATGTTGTTAGTACCTTAAGAGTCTGGCACTTCTGATAATGCTTGTTATTCACATAATGCGACTCAATCCTTTGGTTCGAAGTTTTCATATGGAGGAACAAAAGATCATTCCCAAAATCATAAAATAAAATTTGAATGGTTTTCAAATGAATATTTCAATAAAACGTATTCGAAAAATGGAAATTTTTAGTAATTTTAACACATGCATGGGTGCGTGGTGCTGCTTTTCAACGATTCCCACAAATCAGTGATCAATAAATGGTTTTAAAAACGCTACATATAAACACCTTCTTTAGAAGTTTAATTTATTTTTTGAGTATATTTTTGTCAAAAATAATTGCTTTTACTCCAAAGAAGATTTTGCATTGGAAACTTACACATCAAACATAGATGGCCTCTTCGACGATTACCATTCCATTACAAATTTTTGGTTTTACAAAGAAAAAATTTCCCACTGTATTATTTTCAAAATACTTCACCGGAACAAAAGATCATTCGACTGAATAAAAATTGAGTTAAAAGACGAATTGAAAAATAAAATTAAAGCATCAATTTGAAAAGCTCTAATATATTGTGCTTTATTGGCTTTTCCAAATTTTATAAAAAAAAAACACGAAATAAAAAAATAAAAAACCAAAATGAATTGAACGATATCTTCTTTAAAAAAAAGCACACACACAAAACATAGTAATAAAAGGGAGATAAAGTCGAAGAAGAAGAGTGAAAAAGTTGAAATTTAATGAACAGCGAGATGTTCATGTTGTATATGAAAGCTTGAAATGAACAATTTAATTACAAAAGAATTTTATTTTCATTTTTAATGCTCTTATATAGATTTTTATTATGTTATACAGTTTTATTGTAAAGAGAAAGCTCTAGCACACACACTCATACATATATCATCTCAAAACATTAAGAATATGTACATTGTGCGAAGAGCAGTGTAATCGTTTTTTATTTTATGAATAAGATGCTTAAAAGATTTCTTTTTATGATTTGTGTGTAATCTATATGTATGTTTGAATTCATATCATACATTTTGATGCTGATAAAACAAAAATTTCTAAGTTTTTTTATTTTATTTAATTTGATGCTTCTCATCCTCACAAGAACGTATGTAAAGATGGCTTTGTATAGTATTTTATATGAGCTATATAGAGACACTTGGGATATATTTCAAACACTTGAAATTATTTACGGTATTATGATGAGTACTCTATACCATTTTTCTTGTTTGGTTTTCATTTTAATTGTTCTGTGTTTGGATATAATTTTGATTCCTTTTCAATGTCTTTTGTTATTTTATTTGCTGAATAAAATAAATTTATCTGGAAGTATCATCATTTTGTCCGGAAGTAATTCACGATTATTATTATCTTAATAAGTATTTCAGAGAATCCTTTCACCAATCAATGAGTTTCGGATGTTTTCTGATAATCTATATTATTTGTAATGCAAACATCATTTTCTAACAATATCTTACGTCCATTGCAATTTTATAAATTTTTAATGTATGCAATTTTATAATGGTATTGAAATTTCTGACCGAGTAAAGTCCGCTAAAAATGAAAAGAGAAATAACAAAAAAGTGAAAAAGTAAAGAAAAAGTGAAAAAGTCTTAATTGAAAAGTGAGAAAGGGTAAAGTGAAAAACTGAAAAAGTAAAAACAGTGAAAATTGAAAACTCAAAATTCAAAAGTGAAAAGTGAAAAAGGTGACCAATGAAATGTGAAAAAGAACAAAGTTGAAAAAAAGAAAAAGCAAAAAAGTGAAAAAGTCAAAAAATCAAAAAGTGATAAAGCGATAATGTTGTAAAGTGATAAAGTAGTAAAGTGATAAAGTATTAAAGTCGTAAAGTGATAAAGTGATAAAATGATGAAGTGATATAATGATATAGTGACATAGTGATATAGTGATATACTGATATAGTGATAAAGTTATATAGTGATATAGTGATATAGTAATATAGTGATATAGTGATCTAGTGATCTAGTGATATAGTGATATAGTGATTTAGTGATATAGTGATATAGTGATGTAGTGATATAGTGATATAGTGATATAGTGATGTAGTGATGTAGTGATGTAGTGATGTAGTGATGTAGTGATGTAGTGATGTAGTAATGTAGTGATATAGTGATAAAGTGATAAAATGATAAAATGATATGACGATATAGAGATATAGTGATATATAGTGGTGATACACTAATACAGTGAAAGTGAAATGTGAAAAAGTGCCAAAGTGAAAAGTCAAATGTGAAAAAGTGAAAACATGAGTAGTGAAAAAGTGAAAATCAGTGTTGGCATAACGTTATTGTAACGGAACGCAATAACGGAAAACCCGAAATATTTCCAGTAACGTTATTTGTACCGGTATACAAAATAATAAAATTGAAAATAACGTTATTTGTAACGTAACGATAAATTTATTTTCCGTTATTTCGTTACAGTTAAGGTATTCGAAAAATTCACGACCATAGCTTTTGTAGAGGTAATTTTTATAACCTGGAAACGTTGATAATTCTTGAAAACTTGCAATTCTCCAAGAATTAAGTTCTATAGTGTCGCAGCAGATTGAGTGAGCATAATCTCAATTATTCCATGTAACGATCTATTTATATTTTTATGTAAACTTCAAATTCCATTCGACCCTTTGTACCAAAAAATAACGTTATAACGGAACGAAATTAATTGATTTTTAAGTTACGTACCAGTAACCATAACCGTAACGAAATTTGATTTATATGTATAACGAAATTAATAACGTTACATTTTTTTTCCGGTATGCCAACACTGGTGAAAATTGAAGAAGAGACAAGTAAAACGTAAAAAAGTGAACAAATGAAAAAGTGATAAGTGTAACGTGTAAAGTGGAAAGAAAAGTAAAAATTGCATATTGAAAATTGAGAATTGAAAATAGAAAATAGAAAACTGAAAATAGAGTAGAAAACTGAATTTCGAAATTTGAAAATTTAAAACCCATATATTACTCGATAGATTCCATTCTTTTTAAATTTAATTTTTTAAGTTATCTAGTTAAAGTAACTTAGAATAAAAAATTTTTACTTCCTAAGAAAGTAGCCAAATTTACATCCCTGGCGACCGAAGCTTACTATTATTGAAAATTCGACACTTGCAAAACATTATACAAAAAATATTTAACAAACAAAACCAATTTTTTTTATCTACAAGCAAAGCTAGTATTACTTTTTTGCACCCTATCCTACGGTTTTGACAAAAATGCTGATTGTAACCGTTTGGTCAGGGTTGGTCCCTAGGTTTCATTGTTTGGTTACTGATTTGATTCCTAGGTAGGAGGGGACGGTGTCGGAGATTTTAGAAAATTGTGGAAAATTTTGGATTGTGTTACTCTTGCAGGGCGGTATATAATTTAAATTGACGTTGTGCATTTAAATGTTACCAAATTATGAAGAACGAAAAATTTTAACTGATTTCATCTTTAGTCTTCCAAATTAAATACAATTTTTTGAAAGTACATATTTTTATCCTTATGGTATATTCCAATTAGGTTTATTGTTAAATTCACAAAATAAAAGTCACAAATAAACGAGGAGCCCGGTTTTATCAAATTAATTCAATTTTGAATTAGTTTCATCGGTATTAAAAATGACTAGTGACCAAGCGTCAAAATATAGTGACCAATCCTCAGCATTGTTTGCAATGAAGTCTAACTTAGGTTTTATTTTTATTTTCATCATTTATTTACCATTTAATCGTAAGTAACCAGTCCTGTCCAAATAATTTCAAACATTATTTCTATCAAAACCTTCACGTTGGTGGCTAAATCACATATCTGATTTAGCCACCAGTTTTGCTCTTTTTTCACACATAGCCTAATGTGTATCATAAGCTAATTACATAAATATTTTAATGTTGGTTCAACACATATTTTAATTTGTGTTATTATTGTTGCCAAACCGAACAATAAACAAAATCGCGAGACACTCGTTGAAAATTATCCCTATATAGATATAAAACTAATTGAATTAATTTACATTTATATGGGATGAGGCGGTACATACGTATACGAGAACGTAATTTAATATGAACAGGTTTTTTATGTATGTTTAGAAAATAATTAATTCGTTAATTATGCAAATACATAATACCACATTAAAAATTATTTTTCAAAATCCTATGTAAATAAGTGCTAAATTGAATTTGGGGAGCATTACATCTATATGTGCTCGAAAAACACCATTTACCAGCCAACAACAATAAAAAACCTTTTTAATTATTTGCAAAAGGTTTTATTGTTTTGATGTCATTGTTTTGTGTGTGCGTGTGTGTGTGCGCTGTAATTAGAAAAATAGCTTTTAAATGGATTTTTAGATTTTATGGGAAACTAGAACAGGTACACATTATTACGGCGATACAAATAATATTCAAATTAACGTTTAATTATTTACAACCGTATGCTGGTGAATGAAACGTAAATGATTTATACTGATTGCTAATTTGGTGCTATTTTTTTCTATAGCTCTTCCCATTTCACTCCATTTCCAAACGTATCTATAGTAAACATAAAAAATTTTAACCTCGAGATTGTTGCAAATTAACCATTCGCTATATGCCGTGCAAAATAAATGTTTGTATCAACAGCCCAGACGGATGGATTGATCAGGGTGAAACATCAGAATTAAAGTTTTTTCTCATAAATTGAGAGTTTTCAGTGATTTTGGTCGAAATCATAGGAGATTTCTCGTTCTTTGCAAATATCTTTAAATATCTATCACTTACTAGAAAAACGATTATAACCTAAAATATTCTAAATTAAATTCGCAACAATACCGGATAAACGTTAAGAAAAATCTATCATTTATTGTACCTAACAGAATCTTGTATTAATGAATCTATAAATAAAACCTATAAAACCGAATATCAATATCTGATCAAATATCCGATATATCATCGTGGTGACGGCAAAAAGTCGTATGTCACGAAATATTTTTATTGTATCATTGTAACCACAAAAACAACAATAACTATAAGGTTCATAAACCTAATAACTGCGAAAATTTTACAGAAGGCTCGATGCGTATTTCTGGCAATAAAAATACATAGTGAAAAAAAAACAGAAAGGAAAATCGTCGATTGATTATAAATTGATGAATTTGTCGGCCAAATGTAAATCTCAATTGATCAGAAGAAAATATATTATAAAAAATTCCTGCCTCCAAGAAAACATCAACCACAGCTAACAAATAATACTAATTTTGAGCTAGTTAAATCACAACCATATGCTTAATATTTAAATCGAACTAAAAATCAAACTGAATTTAGAACGGGAAAAATAGTTGATTGTTTATAATTACCTTGTCATGTGGTCGCCATATCTGCCGCCCGTGTGCACGTGACGTTTGGCATATTGCAAAGGGAAGCCCATGAAAGAACATTTTATACCGACATTCAATTTATTATCTTTAAAGATGTGACTATTTTCTTATAAATATGAATTGACGGACAATAAACTTAAGGAAATTCATCGGACAAGTTTAGGCAATGCATTCACTTTAAAATGATTAAACATTATTTTAATCATTTTAAAGTGAATGCATTGCAACTCGGGGTCAACTCGCGTTCCATGAAATAATAAAAGGTTTTTTCACTGGCAATCTAGTATTTTGAATTATTCGCACTAAATTTTAAATTCAACTGTGTGAAATTAAAGTTTTTTTTCTAGACAATTAACCTACTGGTTCATATTTTCATATTTTCACGGAATACGTATTTAACCTTGGTCAGTGAAAAATACAAATATTGCAAAGTTATACGCAGGTTTCTTACAGTTTTGTGCATATGTGCTCGATATTTAACGCCGGAAGTATTAATGCTATTATAAACAAAATAATTTAAGGAAACGATCGTCGATTAAATAATATCGTAATTTTATGCATGGAAACTTTGTACTAAGTTTCGAAGAAAAAGTTCACGCTTCATAATACCGATAAGTAGTTTGTACTGAGCTTGGCGTAAACCAGCAAAAACAATGTACACTGCATCAAAAACATCATACACCTTATTTTTTTCAATAAATTTAAATATTTTCTTTACACAACATCTTTAGTATTTGATTTTTTTTTTCTATTTACTAACTAATATCATTTTTAAAAAAAATAAAAAAAAATATAAAAACTACTTAACAAAAATATAACAAAACTTAGTCAAGTAAAAAACCATACATCAAAAAAAATCATACAGTTCCTAGTATTATTACTAATAAATATAATTAATAATTTGTGAGCCACCCTTGTAAATAAATACGGTAGGGATGATATTGTTACTATTTGTAGCACTTTTTTGACGTCATATAGTTCTACGGCCATCTGAACCGAAAATGTTGAATCAGATACGCCTGATTCCACATTTTTGGATCACATGGCCGTAGAACTATATGACGTCAAAAAAGTGCTACAAATAATAACAATATCATCCCTACCGTCAAACACGGTAGGGATGATATTGTTGCCGTGGGTACCGAGGGGGTCAAGGATCTGGTGTTTGTTGGGACTACCAGGAATAAAGAACAATATTTGCAAATTTTACAGAATAATCTAAAAGAGTGCAATAAAAATTGAAATATTTGGACATATTAGCTTGGTTCAAGACAACGATCCGAAACATATGTACATTCCATTTGGTAAAAAACTAGTTGATTTACAATGTCAAATACATTTTACCGAATCCTACACAATCGTCAGATCTCAACCCCATCGGAATAATTTGGAAAAACGAGTGAGACTACATGATATTACAACAAAAGACGATTTAAAATATAAATTAATCGACGAGTAACATCAAATTACGTCGGAACAACAGAAAAACTGGTGTATTCAATTCGGAATCGTCTAAAATATGGCATAGCTCAGAAAGGGTGGCACACAAATTATTAATTATATTTATTAGTAATAATACTAGGAACTGTATGATTTTTTTTTCTTTGACTAGGTTTTGTTATATTTTTGTTAAGTAAATGAATTAATTTTTATATTTTTTTATTTTTTTATATGTGATATTATTAGTTAGTAAATAGAAAAAAAATCAAATACTAAAGATGTTGTGTAAAAAAAATATTTAAATTTATTGAAAAAAAATAGTGTATGTTTTTTTTTTTGGTGCAGTGTAACTTGTTTATATGTATTTGTCAATTGTAGATTTTTAGGAAAATACACAAAATAATCGCTTGTTAAAATTAAATTTTTAAGCGAAGACCGATCGAAAGCGAGAAACACGTACGCATGGTAATAAACAGACTTCCACGATATTCTCATCGGTTTCACTTGCTCCCTTAGATAATAATAATACCTAAGACAACCTAAAAGAGATATTTCATCCTATGTAAACGTAAAAATTTTAACTGCGTGTTCATTTTCTGTAAATAGCCGCATACAATCAAAAATATTCTGTTTTTTTTTGAGTACACGAATACGCAGTTTAACGAAAAATTATCAGATATATGTTATTTTAATGTTTTAGTTCAAATGAAAAATCTTATTTGATTGTCTGTGGTAATACTGACTCAATCAATAAATTTCATAAATTTATCATAGAGCTCAGTTAGTGAGACAGACGTTTGAGTTGATTTACGTCTTAAATCGCATAGCTCCATGGTAAATTTATGAAACTGTTTAATTGGGTCAGTAGTACTAATATCTTGCTCCCTTACAAGTGAAACCGATGAGAAAAACCTGTAACCCTATTTAGTATTACCCTATAAAGTAGCACCCCTATGCGATTTAAGACGTGATTTATCACTCAAGCGTCTGTCTCATGCAGATAAAGCAAATAGTGTTAAAGTTACCAACTTTAAATAAATATTTCTCAATGTTCTTTTTAAACATTATAACTAAAGTTTTTAAATTTCTATAAATAATTTAAATACATCTGGGGACCGCCTAACTGTTTACATTTCACAAAACACACAAACATTTTATATTGTTTTTGTTGGTTTGGGACAAACTTAGTATAAACTTCACATCGGTGTAATTTTATGCAAATTAGTCGGAAGATTAACTTAAAGGAACTAGTAGATTTTTAGCTGCCAGCATTTATGTCTTTTTGCAAGTGTCGGTTGATTCGAATAATTTCAAAAATAATTTTTAAACAAAATACATATTGCAACACACTAAATGTTACGTTTCGAATATTTTTCGAAATTATTCTCAAAATCAATGACCAGATGGTGACATCTGTTAAAAGAAAATAATTTCTCAGTAAGTACTAAAACAAATTTTGAAAAATCGTTTTTAAACGTAATAATCTCACCTGTTTGGCTCGCAAAAATTGAGTTTATGGAAAATCCTTAATAAAATCTGAAAAAATGTAAGATGGCCTAGTACTAAAACAACCCGTGTGCGAATTATCTACATATTCTACCAAGTCGTCATTGTCTACGCAAAAATCAATAAAGGTTGATTTATATTATCCGCGCGGCTCAGCACAGTCATGCATCGTCTCATGCATCAACAATTTACATTATCAGCTCGGTTCAGCTCATATATTGGGTTCGTATTTATTCCGGTGTGCGTTCGTATCAATTATTCTACGATGGAATATTTGAGTTGTATTTATTTATTTTATTTGTATGTATTTTGGTTTTCTTTCGTACCTATTCGTATTCAAATAATCTTTTTAGATTATATGATATGCGCTATACTGTACCACACCGAGATGCACTAATAATATAAATACTCTCATAGTAAATGCATGTAACAATATTTCTTTGGTATGAGATGTGCTGTGCCGCGCCGATAATATAAATCGACCTTTATCTACGCTATTTTCGACACCAACATGTAGACATCACTGGTTAGATCCTAGTGAATTTTGGTCAAAATTTGTCCACCGGAAGTGGCAGGTTCCATTGGGCCCTTTCGTTTTTTGCAAATATTTTGATAAGAATTTTTCGAGAAAAACGATAATGAACTGATAGATTCCTAATTAAATCTTCAACAATATCGGTTCAAAATGTTATGTGACCACTCGTTAGACGGGGTTATAGCATTTTATTTCTTAATCGTTTAGTCCAATTTTAGTGCTATTATCTCTTTTTTGCTATTATCTCCAACATTTAGGAAGCTTGCTTCCTTCTTTTTTTAGTGGAGAACAACGTGAAACACATGGACACTTCCAGGTAGCAGATAGTAATAAGATAATTAAGTGATTTGTATGACCTTTTTAAAGGGCATAAACTAGAGAATTTGCTAATTTCAAAATAACCTTCAGTTTTTTTTAAAACGAATTTAGAAGGTGACATTTTCCATATTTTTTAGGATTTGGAAGTCCACAAGTCATTTTTCTTAATCTTAATAAAATCACAAATCTTAATCTTATCTTAATAAAATCACATTGCAGAATGCAATAAAAATTATTTCTTGCCTTCACGACTACAAACAAAAAAGTTGGGCGATATTTTGGGTGATTTAATTTTTTTTTTTTTTTAAATATGAGATGAAAGCTTTAACTGACCCCCCCCCCCCCCCCCCCCGGCATTCTGCCAAACACCAGTCAATATTTAGTAGGAAGTATAAATACATTTACAAATTCCACTCATAGTGTCGGTCACTAATCGGAATAAGCAAGAGATTTTAGTTTTGGATCATTCGAGCTTCAAAAATAAAAGCAGAGCCAAACCGTGAAAATTAAAACTTTGTCTAAACATTAAACATTTTCAACATCAAATACCTATACAGTTCTCCAAAAATCGATACCAAATTTTAAAAACAAATTAATTCGTTATTTATTTAATGTGTATTTTCTATGTAAATATATAATTAGAACTAGTAAAAAATATGATAAAACTATAAAATAACAATCATTTGCTATTTTTTATGGTTTTACATAAATTATTACAGCACAAACATAATAATTAACTTGTTCGCATGTTTCTCAAATATAAAATCCAAATCATAACAACAACAATATCAAATATTAAATCGGTTAAGCTGCTAAAATGCGAGCATTTTTACAGGCAAGGAAATCTGTGCAGTTGTAAATTAGAATATTTCAAAATGAAATCATTAAGCGAAAGTTGTGAGGAAAATTATTTTATGTTGCTTTTAGAGCCGAAACATTTTGGTTTTGTTTTCGGATATTTATGGAAAACCATTTTCTTCTGGCATGAACAAAGTATAAAAACCTATAATCAAATGAGAAAAACGTGATGTTTCTAGAACACGTAAACTGTTTTTAGCTTATTATTATTTTATATGGCAATCCTCATTGAGATGGATCGTATTATGATTTGTGCTAAGCTGGTCCATTTTTTACTTAGTATCCAGTTTCATATTTATTGATTTTATATTTATTTTCAATTTCAACTTGTGTTCATTTTCAATTATATTTAATGATTTTAAATATCTTAATATCGAGAGGCGCTAAACGAAACATGAACATTAAATTTACTTTGTATTGTACGTTAACAAGGAACATTTTAATTTCGATATACAAATAGGTGTTATGTACCTGGCCTTAATAAATTTTAACACATTATGTATGCACATACATAACCAATAAAAACAATCTTTCTAAATATCAAGAATTTGGTTTTCATTGCAAATTATGTAATCCCAATATTCTTGTAAAACAGAAATACATGAATAATCTTCATTAATTTCTCTAAAGATTTGAGATATAGTATGTACCTACATACGTACTGTTTGTTTGCTTGTTATGTTGGGAGATGGTTTTGATTAAATTAGAAAACGACAGAAGTATTGAAAATATTGCATTTAAATATTTATGTTATGTTCAAATTTGTTCCGTTTAAAAACATTTTTCTTAAAAAATGTAAAATCAAAATTATTACAAATGATGGTAATGAAGTTTTTACTAAATTTTACTAAGTGACGCCATTTTTTTTGAGTAGTGTTTTAGTAATAACTTCATTCGTGTATATGGGCGATGGAAGTATTTACTAAATCTTACTAATTTTTTTCTAGATTGACTGTGTCGTAAATTGAATGAAAATTGATCAATTAATAAAAACGAAAATATTTTATTTTGTGTAAAGAAATATGTTGGACTGCAAAATAAATTAAAAATTAAAAAAAATCGACTATCATAATAACAAAAATCAATGGAAATTTTTTTATGGTAAAAATTAAAAGATAACTTTTTTTATGCGACACCGAGTAATAATTCAAGATATTTATATCCGATCAATTTAATCGCTACGAATGTGTTTTGCTGTGAAGGATGGCCAACTGAACTAATAGACAAGTTTGAGTGTTCTGTCATATTTCTGGCCTGATATAGAGGGGTGGTTTTGAATAATGCTCAAATTGTTTAGAGTTGAACTATTTAATCGCTTACTAAACTACTATAAACTATTTAAATGCCCGTTCACAAATGAACGAATTTTGATGAGAGGAATGCCACGCCAGAAATTCTGTTTTTGAAATCTCACAGTTTTCTTATTTTGTCGAGTAGTATTTGTTAGTGCGATTCTGTACGTCTAACGGTAAAATTTGTGCATTTTGGGAGGTAATGTGAAATTTCTGACTTGATTATCACACCAGAAATCGCATATATCAGTCTAAGCATTAAAGCATATGTTTTGGTTTAGTTTAATTGCGTCAAACTGTACATATCAAAAACAATTTAATTTGCCTCCATAATTGGGATGGATTTTTCCTAGAACGGCTATATTTACATGCGATATGTGCAACATCTTTTGAAATAGATCAACTATGTAAGAAAAATTTCTAGTCACAATCCCCCAATAAAAAACCCTTAATTCAACCCTATATTTACAAGTTAAATTTTTGAAATTCATTTTATGAATGATTTTTGGAAATCCCAACTTTTATTAATGCTATCACTTAAACTGCTTGTACTGAACATATTGATCAAGTTTCATGATTGTGTCTACTCACCATCATCCAGAATTACCGTAGGAAACCCCTACTATTTCAACCCTAATTTCAAAAGCTCACTTTCGAAAATTTTTGTATGGGTGTATAATGCGTATAGTAGTACAACGCGTAGGCTGTAGAATATCACAGGTAATCGTTGTAAAAATAATAGGCAGGGAAATGGGAACTTTACCAAATCATACAGCGAGAGACAGACCTATAGAAAGAATCGTAACGAACATCCCTTCACGATCCACACAGACACCTTCTAGCCGAAAAAGTAAAATGGTTGATTTCAGTTTTAAGTTCCAGTAAGGTCACCTTCTTTATGTTAAGATCATCTACTTTGTTTACGACTGTCGTATTTTCATTTGCTGATTGTCTCGGCAACGGTTAAAAGTCTCTTCTAAATAAGCAGCAAAAAGCGAGACTTTCTGTTTGTCACTTTTAGCTCAGGATCCGTCATCGTTTTTGATAGGCGGGACATGCATTTTGGATTTTTTCAGCCCCTTCGTTGCTTTCCAAAGCAAGTAATCGTCATCCTTTAGTTCAGAAAGACCTTGAAGTCGCTTTGTAATGCTTTCGTTCTTTATTTCCTTTATTAGTTGTTTTAATTTATTGCACAAAAAATTAAGAATAGTTTTGTGTTGCGGTGCACGAAAGTGCTGCCAGATTTTACGAGCTTTCTGTTTCTCTTTCAGTAGCTTTCTGACTTCAAGAGGATAGTTATCTTTCATTGTAGTGTTGGTATAAGAAATCGGTGAACTTTCCTAAGCTGCTTGTTGGCTATTGTTATTAAGTATTTCTAGTTCATCTTCCAGCTGCACCTTTGTTCTAATTGGTTCGCGAGATTTGTTCGATCTACCACTAATTTTTTGAATAGATTCCAATTGGTTTTATTGTTTGTTAACTTACGAGTAGGTGAATTATCTTTTTTTTATTATCATTGTACTCAGAGTCATGATAACAGGTTAGTGGTCAGATGGTAGTCTTTCACTATTTTCAATACACATGTAGTTTTCTAAAACTCCTTTTGTTACAAAGAAGTCAAAAAGATCTGGAATTGTATGTATGTCAGCAGGCATGTGTTGGTTGATCACCAGAGAGGAATTCACAGTTGTTCTTGCGAGCTGCATTAAATAACTCTTTTCCTTTAGAGGTTGTAAGTCTCGATCCCCAATAGGTATTATTTGCATTAAAATCACCACTTATGATAAAATTTTGTCCTAATGATTTAAAAAGTCGACTGTATCCTTCTTTTTTTAATTGATGGCGTGAGAGACAGTAAATAGAGGAGATACTGAGTTCAGTATTATTGATTGATTCAACTTTTATGGAACTTGCATAATTTCTTCTTCTTTGCCGGGTACTTCGTGTGGCAAATAGTGGTTTGATTTCAGCGTATAGCGAAAGTCATAGTCGGCATAGGGCCTGCCACTTCCGGTGGACCGATCTCAGCCAAAAATATCTGGGATCTTCAAATTTCTAGAAAAAGCTAAGAATGAAGTTTGAACCCGATGAAGCTTCCTTTTGGGATGTTCAATCGATGTTCACAAAATGTTTACTGAAACCAAAGAGTATGAAAATTTACACAGAGTAACGAAACAGAGGAAAAAATTTCATCATAAAAAATGCATGGGTTACGCAATTTAATTGCGTTAAAAACACATTTACGCATTTTTATTTAAAGTAATTTTTGTCGTTTTCTATAAATAGCTACGAGTATGACAATCTTCAATACTCAAAAAATAAAAAAATGTTGCGTAAGTGTATTGTATGATCGATTTAAATTGCGTAACCCATGCATTTTTTGATGAAATTTTTTCCTCTGCTTCGTTACTCTGTGTAAATTTTCATACTCTGTGCTGAAACCCAGTTGTTTTTTCAAAAATATTTATTTCCGCTTAAACTTTGGAAAACTGATCTGAACCGGTATTCTTGCAAAACTTATTCGAAATATGTTAGTTGATAATCGATTTTCTCGTAAATGATACACTTTTCAAAATAGATGCAGAAACCAAGAAGCTCCTATTGAAGCAGTCCCTTTCAGTAAAGGAAAAAAAAACTCATATAGAATCTGTCATTTCCGTTGGACCGATGTGGAGAATGCTTAGGTATGAAGATTGACCTCGATCAATTAGTTCACCTAGATTGCATCGAGGCCAAATTTTTGTTACGGTGGTTGTCAAAAATCCTCATTTCCGCTATATTTGTAGATGCTATAATTTTCAAAATATTTTCCAAAATCGAAAAAGCACTTTAGACTAATTTTGGCTAAATGTCACTGTGATCTTTAAATTTACCGAAATAGCTTAATTATAAAGCTTCAATCCGATCAATCAATTCGTTTGGGTTGTATAGGGGCCAAATTTTTGTATGTACCTTTTAAAATACAGTTTTCATAAATTAAAAAAAGCTCTTTTGGAACCTGCCATTTCCGGTGAACCAATTTCGGCCAAAAATCACTGGGACCTCCCAATTTGTAGAAAAGCTTAAGTATGAAGTTAAGATCCTATTTCATCAATCCTTCTGGACTGTACAAGACCGAAATTTTGTTGAAAAACAATTTTTTGTGAAAAATCGTCATTTTTGGTTAAATTTTCCAAAAGTTAGAACAGATACTGTTGCAAATTTAATTTAAAATCTTATAGTTCATAATCGTCAAAAACGAAAAAGTTTCTAAGGAAGCTGCCTTTTCTGGTGTACCGAGGTCGACCAAAAATCACTACGATTTTTCGATTTAAGAGAAAAGCTTATGTATGAAGTTCCACGAGGAACAGACAAACCGTCTGGGCTATAGAGAGGACACAGACATTAAATCCGCACGCACACATAGATTTTATTAAAAGTATATATTTTTTGACTTCGGTGATTTAGCGAATGGTAAATCTGAAAAAGCTCAGGCTCAAATTTTTTCTTGATTACGGTACTTTATTTTACTACGTAAAAGAAAGTAAAAACATTTACCCCAATATTTTGTCTCCAATAGTAGACTACCTTCGTACACTTGATTTTGAAATAGAAAATTTTAACTTATCAAAAATTTAGAAAGCAATTTTTAGATCCCTTGTTGAAAACTTAATTTTTTTTAAATATTAAACTTTTCCTCATCATTGCAAAACGTGAGAAAGCTTCCATGGAGGTTGCCACTTCCGATACACACGTTTCCATCAAATTTTCACGCCCTTGACTATAGGGATGTCAAATTTAGGTAAAGTAAAGTTTTGTTTAGCGGTAAAATTACAGCTCAGACGGCTTTTTCCATAAAATAGGAGGTTTCAGTGATTTTTTGGCAGAAGTCGGTCCGCGGAAAGTAACAGCTTCTATTATAGGAGCCTCTTCGATTTTTGCAGATATTTTTAAAAGTATGTATACATCATTTACAAGATAAACGATTATAAACTGAAAGATTAAAAATTCATTTTTCAACAAAATCGGTTTAGATCAGTTTACCAAAATTTAGGCGGAAATGACGACTTTAACAAAAAACTGATTTTCAACAAAATTTCGGGTCCCGTACATATACCATACGGGTTGATCGGACCACCAGAAGTGACAGATTCCTTGGATGCTTTTTCAGCTTTAGCAAATATTTTGAAAAGTATTCGTTTCTGAAAGAACCGAGTGAAAATTGTAAATCAAATTTCAAAATAATTTTTCCAGATAATTTTTATAATTTTTTTTTTTTGGAAATGACGAGTTTTCAAATTTAAAACATTATTTTACCTAAGTTCAACATAACTACAGTCCAGGTGGATTAACTTTTTGGAGCAAAACTTCTTATATTTAAGCTTTTCAAATAAATTGAGAGATCATTAAGACATTTGGTCGAAATTTGAGTACCGGAAGTAGTATATCGGAAGTATTTTAGTTCTGATAGTAGAACAGTTTTATTTATAAAAGATAGTTTTCGCTAAAAGTTCGATAAGTTTAGTTTTTCGCTTTAGAAACCATATGTAGTGTATTCGAGATCTATGATTTTAAACATTCATGGTAAAAAATCAGGTGTTGGCCTAAACATGTTCACCCTTTTGTTTTTTCTGAAATGCGAAATATTTTTCAAATTATTTGTGAAAAACGAAAATATTGTCCGGTAGACCAATTTCAGCCGAAAACTACTCGGAAATCCAAATCTATAGAAAAAGCTTAGAAATGAATTTTCACTCTGATCTGCCAAACCAAATGGGCTCTATAGAGGACACAGAAATTTAGCCTGCTCAGCAGCACATACACACAGAGTACTTTTAAATCCCTTTTTTTGCACTTGGGAGATTTAGCGAATGGTAAATCTGTAACAATCTTGAAGTCAGGATAATAATATTTGGTTTTACAACGTAAAAGAAAGAAAAGAAATATTCTTAGAAAAACTTTTTATTTAATGGCAAGGTCGTGTTTTTTTAAAGATTTTAGGAAAGTTTTTAAGACGAACTTCAATTCAGCTACTAAAGCCCCTAAAAGACAACAAAATGTATAAAATGTAGATATTGTATTAAAAAATGTTTATAGTTTGAAAATTGTTATAAACGTAACCACACTGCTTAACAATATGCGAAAAAATTACAAACATCTTGTAGGCGAAATTTTTTAATGAAAAGGTTTTCTAAAATATTTCTAAGAGCTTAAGCAATTAAAAAAAATTATTATAAACAAATAAAAACTTAATAAATAATAAAAACTAACTTTCAATTCAAATTACTGGCATGAAACTACAAAACACAGACTAACCAATAAACTACATTGTCATCTGTTAATCAAATTATATAAGTGCCAAGTTGACATATAACATTACCAAACGACACACACCCAATAATTTATTTAACAGAAAGCAAAAAAAAACTCATTAATTCGATGATTCGTTTATTGACCAATTCTCTAATGATTTGAAAATTAAACTTGGAACACACACACACACACGATCACAAAAAAATAATTGAATTTCCATTATATCCGTACACATATACAACTGTACGATTGTACATACACATGTATGCATATGCAAATTTAAAATCCTGTCAATAATAATGTCAAAAACGTCAATAATTGAATTCAATTACATTCACAAAAATAATAGTAAAGCGAATGTATGCCCAATTATGCTCTCTGGGCACAAAAAAAATAAAATTAAACTAAATGTAATCAAAAACTGTATATTTTGTAGTAACAAATAGCTTAATGTACATTTCATATATACGTAAACCGATGTATGTGCCAGCATATAGCATACACCATGAACCAGATTTCGGCTGTTTGTCTTTATGATAATAAAATAAATAAAAACATTTATTTATTTATTATTAAATTACCAAAAATTAATAATATATTCCCATATGATAAATATGTACTCGTATATGGTTTATTGGGATGATGCCAATATATCAGGGGCACCGAACGTATACTGGTTAATTTCGTGTTCGATACATGGTTTGGGATTTTATTATGTGTTCGAAACCATTTTAATTACATACATATATAATACATTGGTTGCATCAGCACATCATTTATATAAATGGGTGGCATATAATTAAAAACGAGTATTAGACCACCAAATACCAAAGAGACACAAAGCTTTTATTATTCCAAAATGTTTATTTACCATCTCATCTAGACAACGTGGAAACTTTCATGTTACGGAATACAGAAATGACATCATTCGGTTCGCAAACGAAACGAATGCGTATTCTTTCCAGATATCTTAACAGATTCCAATAGGCGACTTTTTCAAAACGCTAGTAACAATTATTTATTTATCAATTATGAACAAATTTACAAATATGATAAATAACGCGAGTAAAATATAATAAAATAGTGAATAAAAATAAACAATAAAAAAAGAAAATATATAAAACAAAAAATGAAATGGAATATTAAATTAAACACGCATTGTTATTCAACCTATTAAAGTTGATAATGCAGATAGTGTCTTTACTATCCCAGGCGAAAAAATAATTTATAGCTGAAAGATGTACTTCTTGATATACTTTACCTACTGCTTATTATTTATACTATGTTTATTGGTTAGGTCATAAACCTAATCCCCGAAATTTGGGGCAAGTCTGAAGGGGATAGGGGGAGGGGCGTAATTTGGTATAATATACCAGAAAATTCGATATTTTCGAAGAATTAATAAATTGTTCTGTAACTTTTGAGTAATCCACTTTCCCATGAATCCCACTATATATGTTTATTAGAAAGGTCATAGACCTAGATAACTCTACGTGAAATTTGGACCAAGTCTAAAGGGGATGGGAGGTGTAATTTGGTACAATGTACCAGAAAATTCGAAATGTTCGAAGCTTAGTTAATAAAATGTTCTGTATCTTTTGAGTAACCCACTTTTCTATCGATCCCACATATGCCTATTAGAATGGTCATAGAACTAGGGAAGACCACGCAAAATTTCCGTCAAGTCTGAAGAGGATAGGGGGAGGGGGTACAATTTGGTATAAAGTACGAGAAAATCCGAAATTTTTGAAACTAAATTAATGAAATGTTCTGTAGCTTTTGAGTAACCCACTTTCCCATCGATTCCACTATGTGTTTGACACCCGATGCTAAATTAACCCCCCCCCTATCCCTATCAGGCAAATTTTGCGTGGCCTTATTAAGGCCTATGACCTTTCTATTAAACATGGTGGGATCGATGGGAAAGTAGATTACTCAAAAGTTACAGAACATTTTATTAATTTAGTTTAATAGACATTTTATTAATTTAGTTTCAAATTACAACCCCTATCCCTTTCGGGCCTAACTAGGCTTATGACTAGAAAGGTCATGTACATTACCCCAAATTACACCCCCTATCCCCTGGACTTCATCCAAATTTCACCTGGGCTTACGTAGGTCTATGACCTTTCTAGGTTAAAGTGGGTCAATCAAAAGTTACAGGAGTTTCTGTTAATTTAGTTTCGAAAATTTCGGATTTTCTTGTACTTTATACCAAATTACACCGCCCCCCCCCCCCATCCCCCAACTTTTTCAGACTTGCAGCAAATTTTGCTTGAGCTTCGCTTGGCCTATGACCTTTCTAATAAACATTGTGGGATTGATGGGGAAGTTGGTTACACAAAAGTTACAGAATATTTTATTAATTAAGCGTCGTAAATTTCAAATTTTCTGGTATATAGTATTATACCAAATTACACCACCTTAACACCTTCAGACTTATGACCTATCTAATAAACATAGTACATGGGAAAGTGGGTAACTCAAAAGTTACATGAATTTCTGTCCATTTAGTTTCGAAAATTGTTAAATTTATTGTTATTTTCGGGTGTGGACCATTTTGGTAGAATTATATAGCACTTGACATATTCTTGCTGTATTCTGATTATTTGGACGTGATAGTTGAACTAGGTATATACAGTAATATTTTTTCGAATATAAAATATTTTTTTCGGCTGAGATAGCAAAGACACTATCTGCATTATTTTTCGGCTAGAAACTTTCTGGCTGCTAACTTTAACAGTAGTTGTCATTCGTTGTTTAAACAATTCCCTCGAAATATTAAAACCACAATCATCATAAACGCACTAAAAACATTTATAAGTGGTCCCAAATTATTAAAATTATTAACACAAAAAAGAATACGCAAAATATTACGTTGCGATCTAATGGCTCTCTGGGGAGAGTAAATGCAAAATTTCTCAAGCAAGTCAGGACAATCGATTCTAGAGAACAAAATATCCCTCGCATAGATATTGCAAGCAACAATGGACGGTTTACCTAAAGCTCCCGAACAAATCCCTGACTCAGAATTGGTAAACGTCGGAAAGCATAAATTAAAAATTGCTTTTGCATACTTTCCCTTATGTCAAAGTGCATTTGATAATATCACTGAATTTCACTGAGGCATCTTCAAGTACTCACCTAACGTAAGTGACATATAAGGTTTTTAAAGTGAAGGGCTCACAAAATTCCATTACGCTTAATAATACCTAAGAGAGAGTACCCCTTATTTGACCCTAATAAAATTTGTCAAGAAAAAATTGTTGCATGTAACATTTGTACAATGAATATGTTGTTACAACAAGTTTAAATTAAGAAATATGTTTAAAAAAATTAAAAAGCATAACATACGGGTTGATTTTTTGGAATGGTTGTAATATGGCCTCTTGCCTGGGCAATCAATTCCTGTCTTTTACAAAATCATTGTTGCAACATATCAATTAAGAAATCCGTTCAACAAGTTGTTACGACTGTGTGGTCTTAACAAGACATTTTTGTAAATTTGTTTCTATTCTCCACGTGGTTTCTTGCGTCCGGGTTTGTTGTCTGAACGTGATTTCTTGGTGGATGGATTCTTGTGTGTTTTCTTCTGTTATGTTGGCAACGGAACGAGAATGGGGGAGAGAGAGAGAGCGGTGCGCATCGAGTGTGTGCAAAGTAAAACGTTTTGAAAAAAATGTTTTTTTCTTGTATGTCTCTCTTTTGTACCAACGAAAATTTGGTACAGAGGAGAGACAGAGAAGAGAGATGCATTTTCTTCTAAAACGTTTTACGAGCTGTGCGACGCTCGAATATTTTTTTTAGTTAGTCATTCGGTTTTGTGATTTTGATTGATATCAAGAGTTTTTTTCTGGTGTGTAATTTTTCAAAAAAAATAAAAAGCTTGGAATTTGAGTTCTGCAAGATATAGTTTGAGGTTTTGGTTTAACCAAGTTTATATTTTTTTTTTTATATTATGAAAATTTATTGTTAAACCAAGTTTTGGTGATTCGAAAAAGTGCAGAAATACACAAAATTTAATTAAGAAAACGTGTACAAAGGTTATGGTGTAGTTACAATAAAAAAATAAAAAAATCATAAAAATAAATTTTTATTGTCTGGTGTGCTCAACGTTACAAATTACGCTACAAAGTATCGGATTTTTGTTGTGTATTTGAGGATAGCCGATTCGAGACAGCAAATTGATTTACTCAGTTACATCAATTGTGCCAACTTTGGTAAATTGCCTTCCACTTGGATTACTGTTATTTACGTCGTGTAAAAATTGAACTGAAGGAATTGTCTTTAAGCTGATTACACAATATACCACGAGAATAGACGGAATATTCCTGCTTATAAAACATAAAACGGCGGTGTAATCAACGGGTGGCCCGTTAAGGCCACGTTATATACGGTTTTAAGGCGAGCCAACGCCCAACGAGTTTCGGGTGGCCAGTTGAGGCCATTCGTTTTATATTGGTATCGGGGAGAGGCCCCGCAACGCAACGGGTTGCCAACCGGCACCTAGTTTTTATTGTATTATCGGTGGTCTGCCGCAACGTACGACCACTCAAGGTCGCAACGTAACGGGTGGCCAACCGGCCCCTCGTGGTTTATATTTTTTTGTGGCATCGGTGGTCTGCCGCAACGAACGGGTAGCCGACCAACCGGTTGCCCGACTTTGGATTTTGTTGATATCGGTGAAAGGCACCGCACCGAACGGGTGGCCAACCGGCACCTCGTGTTTATTTAGTGATATCGGGAAAGGCCCCGCAACAACAACGGCACCAAGGCCGCAACGGTCCGGGGGACAGGAGTCCCCTGTGGCATGACGGCTGCGCAAGGCCGCAACAGTTTTTTTGTAGTAATAAGGTACGATTTTTTTTTTTTTATTTATTTAATTTTAATTTATTTTTATTTTTCCATATATTTTAAATTAATTAAATTTTCAACTATTTTGTAATCGAGCGCCGCACAGCGGGTGCGCGCTCGGTGCGTATTGCTCTCTCTCTCTCGTTCTCTCTTGTCGTGGTACGGGGGGAAAAGGGGAGTTGTTTCTTTGTTTTGGTTATAATAAAATGAATTATTAAATTTTTTGTGTGGTATGATGGGAGCGGAGACTCCCTCTGTGTCGGTTTAGTGTTTGTGGTTCCTTGGTGCCCGCATCCAATTTCGTAACCGGGGCTTTGCCCTGTTTGAATTCGAATGGATGCGCGCACCAAGGCACCTCTCTCTCATTTATAATTTTTGAGTTGTTCGTTCCTCAAGTTCCGGCCGACGAATTTCGGCGGAACTACGGTTTTTATTTATTATTTGCGTTTCCCCAACTTTCTGTTAATCACGGTGTAGGCCAGGAGCCCTGCATGCCTCAAACCCCACGACCCTCGCACTTCTCGCTGAGAACGTAGCCGGCAAAACATCACCGTGGAGGCCTCTGCAGGAGCTTAGTGAATATCTGCAGGTTGGCAGTAGCCAGCCTGTAACAGTGGCGCCCAAGTCATGTCGCGAATTTTAATTTTTTTTGATTTTTTTTATGATTTGTAGCTTCATTCCCTTTGGCGTGCGCGTCCAGTGTCGAAACCGGTGTTTCGCATTGTTTGAATTCGCATGGACGCGCACACCAAAGCCAGTCTCCCGGTTGACATTCCCTATCTACGATCGCAACCAGCACGGGCTGTTTGATTGCGCGTAGATGGGGGGTGTCATCCCCTATTCTTTGGACATCCGACTTCCGAGCTCTTTCCCATTTCCACTATGTTGTGTCTGATTGTGGTGGAGCTCGGATGTCATTTGTCTGGAGTTTAGTTTAGCTTCATTTCTTCTCTTCCCCGAAATTTCTTGACCGAAATTTGAGGAACGGAACACTTTATTATTATTTTATTATTATTATTTTTTTTTATTATTTAGCCGACATAGAGTGGGATGTTCACTCCCATCATACCACCGTATTATCGTACTTGAGTTAAATTTTTTTTTGAATATATTATTTTTGATATTTTGATTTTTTTCTTTTGGTTTATTTGGGTTGTATTGGAACCCGCGGGTACTTGTTAGTACTTCAATTTATTATATTTTCCTTCGTTTGATTATATTTTTGTACTATAATTCTGCTTACATACCATTGGGTGTGTGGGTAGTCTTGGGATTTTTATATATTTTATTTTTTTTTCTTCTCTCGTATCGTTTCAAATTTCAACGAGCCCCTCCAAATTAGGTTCTCATTGAAAAGCGCCACTTTGGGGGGTATCTCGTCCTACCGTCGTTAATCTAATCGTGGGAATACGGGACCCACAAACCACCACAAGGTAACCATTCCTTCCTTCCTTTATTATTCTCTTACTTGTGTTTTTTTTCTTGCTATGTTGATACTCAACAAGGTGCATAATATCGTATGTACTTTAGTTTCAAGTATAATAACTTGCTTAGTCAACTAATATATGCTCATCGTATGTGCTGTATTATATTCATTCATAATAATATGCTTAGTAAACTAAATTTATGTATAAAAACCGTAGAAATTATAATAAAGATTCAGTTTTAAAACAAGAACCTCGTAATATATTTGTGTGCCCTCACCAGTGGTAAGCCACAAATACTAATTAAATACAACAAACTTACATGCTACCTTGCCTCCTTATCTGGGTGTGTTGGTAGTTTCATTAGCTACGTTATTATTATTATTAAATTTTGTTTATTATTATTATTTTGTATGAATTCAAATCCGTGGGATACGCCAGAAAGGCCTCAAAGACGTACAGTGTGGGATAACTCGGACGTAGAACCACGTATCCAACGTAACCATCCGTGGGATCGAGTGGAAGTTAACCAAATTCACATTCGAATTGAGTATTATCTAACGCACGGGGTAACTTTCTGGTTGTTTATCACGATTTGATATTCATTGGTTGAATTTTTGTTGTAATTATTTTAACGAGCCCCCCCAAATTAGATTCTCATCGAAAAGCGCCACTTTCGGGGGTATCTCGTCCTATCCGTCGTTAAACTAATCGTGGGAATACTGGACCCACAAACTCTTACAAGGTATCCATTCCTTTTCGTGTTATTTATAAAAATATTTCGTGTTTTTTTTATTATCTAGTTATAGTGGGTGTGGAATATCTTTAGTTGTAATTTCCTCTAATTTAAAACCTTCCGTTTGAGTTAGAGTTATTTTGAATTAAAATTTTTGTATTTTTATAAATTAATAAAGATTACCTTTTTGTCGAATTAATCGAACTTACTCCCTAACCCTACCTAATTCTAAAATGGACGTAACATTACTGCAACCCGATGAGATAGAGGTTGAGTATCTCCTTCGCGATATCCGCTTCGACACATCAGATGCAATTCATCAACTCGAGGAAGCGGTCCGAAGTGAGCAGGCCGAGATTAAACCAACGCCCGGAAAATGCATACAAGCGCATCGAAGAAACCGGATATTGAGATTTCAACGTGTCTCAAGAAATTGGAGGAGATTCGGGAAGAAATCACCCTTTTGGGTCCGACTACGAAGGATCCCCTATTATTGGCTCAACGTTACCATTCCCGGTTGTTGCATTTGTCCGGCCGGCTTAGTCGCGCATTCAAATCACCGAAATACGAGCAGCCCGCGCGTAAGGTACATCAAGCATGTTCCGAATTACTGACTAGTCTGCAGATGTACTTGGATGACCAGGAAAAATTGAACGTTTCCATAGAAAGCGCAAAGGGCATACATCTCACGGTGGAAATCCCTCTTCATGAGGAACAAAATGACGAGATTCAAGTTCAAAACCTCGGTAGCGAGGATGATTCCGACAACCCACAGCCGCCGGAACGAAGATGTACTTTGGAGGATCTTATTGATCAGATTCAAACGAACCACACGGCGGTACAACAATCAAATGCACAGACCACCTTGTTGGAATCCATGCTGCACAAATTCGAATTGGTATCACAGCAGCTGGTCAAGTTGGATCAAAGACAAACCAACCTCCAGACTCAAATCGTTGGAAATAACCTGTTCTCACAAGACATCCCGATTTCAACCGTACACGATCGAGCGCCTCCGACGTCCACCAGTTCGCCAGTATCGCCAAAATTTGTCGATCGACGTTTGTTGTCCGGTAGTGGACTAAGTTTCACGGGATCTCCATCGGGAATCAACATCGATATGTTCCTGTTCGAAGTTGACACCATCGCCTCATCCCGGGGATTATCCGAACACATTTTATTGTTAGAGCTCCACACCATTCTAAAAGACATCGCGTTGCAGTGGTACGGGACATTTCGTAAACACAACCCGCACGCTACCTGGTCAGAACTACGAAGCGGGATGATCGAGCGCTTTCAAGACCGTCGCACTAACTACGAAATCCGCAGAATGGTCGAAGCACGAAAGCAACAACCCACGGAAAGCTTCCTGGACTTCTACAACCATGTATGGACCCTCACACTACAATGTCGCACACCGTATTCCGACGAAGAGTTCATACAAATTCTCATGAACAATATGAAGCCTACGCTACAATACCACCTTACAGATCGTCAGTTCAGCAGCATCAACGAACTAATCAAAAGCTGTTCTGCTTGGGAGGAGTCTTTCCGGCGGCTCAAAGCTCCGGCGGATCCTGCAATCCATCCACGACGCGTGATCAATGAGTTATCAGGCAGTCTGTATGATGATGTTGGAGCATATGACTCTTATGAGAATTATCCCTTAACTGATGTTCTGCCCGATAACTCAGTATCCGCAATTCAAACGGGGAGCAGGTATCCGTCGGCAGCGGCGAGGCGTCCGGGCGGACAAGTCCCAGCAGACAGTTCGGGATTGGTTTACAAACAACATGCCAATTATGGTAAAAATATCGTCTGCTTCAATTGTTCAGATATGGGTCACACGTTCATGGATTGTCAATTGGCTCCAGTCGGATTATTTTGCTATCGATGTTGGCTTCGAGGAACGATATCTGCGCGTTGTCGACGTTGTGCCGAAGAACGAAACGTTCAATCAAGATTGTCGGAAAACCAGAACAGTGGTTCTTGGAGGACTGGGCCACGAGAATCACCACAACCACAACCGCAACCCAGACAGATGTTACCACGGACAAATCCACTCAAACTGATTTTGGAGGATGCAGCGAGCAATACGGACGCGGAAATCCGCTCCTATTCGAATCCGACGAAGAAGTAAGCTCGTCTGCCAGTAATGATTCCTTTCCCGATCCTTCTTCCCCATCCAATCCTTCCTCCCTTCCTGTCGCTCTTAAATTTTTCTATAATGCCCCATCATTGGCAAAGTTAGATCGTTTAAAGCGTTCCCAAAAATATTGGAACCGTCGCGTCGCAATGAGAAATGATGTGATTTCCTCCGTGCTATTCTCCGAGGGTAGTGACACTCGGCCTTACGCCCAGGTCTTTATAAATAAGATTCCTTTTAAGGGTCTTCTCGACAGCGGGGCGAGTGTCAGTGTTCTCGGGAGTGGATCGGAGAAACTTATGTCAAATCCATTTGTTGAATTCCATAACTTTCCTTCCACTATAACTACCGCGAGTGGCCAAGTCCAACGAGTTTTTGGTTATATCCGAGCTAACGTCGAATTTAACGGAGTCACTAAATTTATGAATTTTCACGTTGTCCCTTCCTTGGAACAACCGCTTTATTTGGGTATCGATTTTTGGAATCGTTTTGGAATTTCCCCAAAAATCTCCGCGTTAAATAATTCGGACGAATTAGGTGAAACTACCAACACACCCAAATTTCATATTTTAACATCTGATGATCGTCGTAAATTGGATCTTATCCGCGAATCTTTCCCGAGCAGCGATATTTTAGGTTTGGGCCGCACATCCCTCATCACTCATATGATCGATGTCGGTTCCGCAAAACCAGTCAAACAACGTTTTTATTCCGTGTCCCCAGCTATCCAGAAACTCATGTATGCCGAGTTGGATAGGATGTTGTCTTTGGGGGTTATCGAGGAGTCACAAAGTTCCTGGTGTTCACCGGTCACGTTGGTGCGTAAGGCCAATGGGAAAGTTCGTCTGTGCTTGGATGCTAGAGAACTGAACAAGGCCACCGTCAAGGATGCGTATCCGCTGCCCATAATCAACGGATTGTTGGGTCGTTTGGGACACACCCGATTCATTTCGGCAATTGATTTGAAGGATGCCTTTTGGCAGATCCCACTCGACCCAGCATCCCGCGATAAAACAGCGTTTACGGTTCCTGGACGGCCCTTGTATCAGTTCAAGGTGATGCCGTTTGGCTTATGCAACGCACCACAGACGCTTTGTCGCTTGATGCACCGCGTGATCCCGTACCAACTGCACGATAAGGTCTTTGTGTACCTCGATGACCTTCTGGTCATATCCTCCACTCTGGCTGAACATTTCGATTTGCTACAACAGGTTGCTGGATATCTGAAGGACGCTGGTTTAACAATCAATTTGACCAAAAGTAAGTTTGTGTTGAAAGAAGTAGACTATTTAGGGTATATTGTGGGTGATGGCTGCCTCCGTACAAACCCAGATAAATGTAAAGCTATTCTGGAGTACCCTATTCCGAAAACGACGAAACAGATTAGACGTTTTCTGGGAATGTGCGAATGGTACCGTCGCTTCATTCCAAATTTCGCCTCCTTAGCTTCTTCTCTCACCGATCTTACTGGTAAAAACACTAAAGTATGTTGGTCGGCAGCTGCTGATTCTTCCTTTAACGCTCTCAAAACCGCCTTGTCAACTGCCCCAGTTTTAACGCATCCTGATTATACAAAACCCTTTTTTATTCAGTGTGATGCCAGTGCCGTTGGGGTCGGTAGTGTCTTATTTCAGGTGGACGCCGAGGGGGTGGAGCGGCCCATTGAGTTTTATTCCCATAAGCTCAATGCGGCGCAGCGAAACTACTCGGTGACCGAGCTGGAATGCTACGCTGCCGTTCTTAGCGTGCGAAAATTCCGTCCCTACGTGGAAGGTTATCCATTCGTCATTTATACCGACCATTCCAGTTTGCGCTGGTTAATGAGTCAAAAAGACCTCTCCGGACGTTTGGCGAGATGGAGTCTTAAACTCCAAACGCTGGATTTTCAGATTGGATACCGAAAAGGTTCAGTTAACGTTGTACCTGATGCGTTGTCTCGAGCTTTTCCGGATGAATCCGCTCCTTGTGAGGATGATTCCGAAAGTAAGAGCACGCCTGATCCTGGTGTTCAATTTGGAGATCCAGTCTTGTCGAGTAAAAACATCGACCCTTCCGTGAATGCGTTAATACCTTCTTCAGTCCCCATTCTGCACGTTGATCAAAATTCGGTTGCGTTCCAAGATCCAGATTACGTCGATCAGATCGCGAAAATACGTTCATTAAAAGATTGTTCGCACAACTACAAAATCCAGGATGATAAATTGTTGATATCCCCTTCGTTCGGTTTTAAATATACGGATACCGACCTTTCAAATTGGAAACTTGTTATTCCTAATTCCTTAACTTCAACGCTTATTGAACAGGCTCACGTACCTCCCACTTCAGCACATTTAGGCGGCAGCAAAACTCTCGAACGCCTTCAGCGTCAATTTTACTGGCCTCAAATGGCAAAGCAAGTTAAACAGTACGCTGCTAGCTGCACTAAATGTAAAATGAACAAAGCTGTTAATTTCTCTACACAACCAGCCATGGGAGCTCAGGTTACGTCAACTCGCCCGTTTCAAAAACTATATGTCGATTTTTTGGGTCCGTATCCACGTTCGAAACTCGGAAATACCTGTATCGTTATCGTTCTGGATCATTACTCAAAATTTGTAGTTGTAAAACCTTTGCGTGAAGCTTCCGCATCTTTGCTATGTCGATTTTTGGAAAATGAGGTATTTCTGTTGTTCTCGGTCCCCGAAATAATCACCTCTGACAACGGGAAGCAATTTACCTCCAATTTATTTAAGGATCTGCTATCTAAATACGGTGTAACCCATTTACGTACGCCGGTATATTCGCCGCAAAGCAACGCCTCCGAGCGTGTTAATAGAACATTAATTGCCAGTATTCGTTCATATTTGAGCGATCACGACCATAATTTGTGGGACAAAAATTTGCAGGAAATTGCGGCTGCTTTACGTAATGCCATCCACGATTCGATACATTATTCCCCTCATTATGTCGTGTTCGGTCAACATATGTCGATGCACGGTTCGGATTACTCACTGCGACGATTACTCGATGAACATGATCCCGGTGAAGTCCAGGCATGGGCTAAGCCAGATCGAGTAAATCTGTTAAAAGATCGTATTATACATTATCTGCGTGTGGCATACGAGAAGGGAGCTCAGCATTACAACTTGCGTAGTACTAAGCGCTCTTTTCGAGTTGGACAATCTGTCTTTATACGATCTTTTGCGTTGAGCGATGCGACGAACAAATTCTCCGCGAAATTAGCTGGAAAATTCAAACCCGCGGTAATTTCTGGTAAAGTAGGTCAGGTGGCGTATACCGTCGAAGATTTGAATGGCAAATCCCTAGGCACTTATCATGTCAAAGACATTCGTGTTTAATCGTTTCTCTCTATCTTCATTTTCGTGTTGTTTGTTTTAGGCCCGGCTTATGAGACATCTCAGGGTGTGGGACGTTCCCACGTTTGTTACGACTGTGTGGTCTTAACAAGACATTTTTGTAAATTTGTTTCTATTCTCCACGTGGTTTCTTGCGTCCGGGTTTGTTGTCTGAACGTGATTTCTTGGTGGATGGATTCTAGTGTGTTTTCTTCTGTTATGCTGGCAACGGAACGAGAATGGGGGAGAGAGAGAGAGCGGTGCGCATCGAGTGTGTGCAAAGTAAAACGTTTTGAAAAAAATGTTTTTTTCTTGTATGTCTCTCTTTTGTACCAACGAAAATTTGGTACAGAGGAGAGACAGAGAAGAGAGATGCATTTTCTTCTAAAACGTTTTACGAGCTGTGCGACGCTCGAATATTTTTTTTAGTTAGTCATTCGGTTTTGTGATTTTGATTGATATCAAGAGTTTTTTTCTGGTGTGTAATTTTTCAAAAAAAAAAAGCTTGGAATTTGAGTTCTGCAAGATATAGTTTGAGGTTTTGGTTTAACCAAGTTTATATTTTTTTTTTTATATTATGAAAATTTATTGTTAAACCAAGTTTTGGTGATTCGAAAAAGTGCAGAAATACACAAAATTTAATTAAGAAAACGTGTACAAAGGTTATGGTGTAGTTACAATAAAAAAATAAAAAAATCATAAAAATAAATTTTTATTGTCTGGTGTGCTCAACGTTACAAATTACGCTACAAAGTATCGGATTTTTGTTGTGTATTTGAGGATAGCCGATTCGAGACAGCAAATTGATTTACTCAGTTACATCAATTGTGCCAACTTTGGTAAATTGCCTTCCACTTGGATTACTGTTATTTACGTCGTGTAAAAATTTAACTGAAGGAATTGTCTTTAAGCTGATTACACAATATACCACGAGAATAGACGGAATATTCCTGCTTATAAAACATAAAACGGCGGTGTAATCAACGGGTGGCCCGTTAAGGCCACGTTATATACGGTTTTAAGGCGAGCCAACGCCCAACGAGTTTCGGGTGGCCAGTTGAGGCCATTCGTTTTATATTGGTATCGGGGAGAGGCCCCGCAACGTGACGGGTTGCCAACCGGCACCTAGTTTTTATTGTATTATCGGTGGTCTGCCGCAACGTACGACCACTCAAGGTCGCAACGTAACGGGTGGCCAACCGGCCCCTCGTGGTTTATATTTTTTTGTGGTATCGGTGGTCTGCCGCAACGAACGGGTAGCCGACCAACCGGTTGCCCGACTTTGGATTTTGTTGATATCGGTGAAAGGCACCGCACCGAACGGGTGGCCAACCGGCACCTCGTGTTTATTTATTGATATCGGGAAAGGCCCCGCAACAACAACGGCACCAAGGCCGCAACGGTCCGGGGGACAGGAGTCCCCTGTGGCATGACGGCCGCGCAAGGCCGCAACAGTTTTTTTGTAGTAATAAGGTACGATTTTTTTTTTTTTAATTTATTTAATTTTAATTTATTTTTATTTTTCCATATATTTTAAATTAATTAAATTTTCAACTATTTTGTAATCGAGCGCCGCACAGCGGGTGCGCGCTCGGTGCGTATTGCTCTCTCTCTCTCTCGTTCTCTCTTGTCGTGGTACGGGGGGAAAAGGGGAGTTGTTTCTTTGTTTTGGTTATAATAAAATGAATTATTAAATTTTTTGTGTGGTATGATGGGAGCGGAGACTCCCTCTGTGTCGGTTTAGTGTTTGTGGTTCCTTGGTGCCCGCATCCAATTTCGTAACCGGGGCTTTGCCCTGTTTGAATTCGAATGGATGCGCGCACCAAGGCACCTCTCTCCCATTTATAATTTTTGAGTTGTTCGTTCCTCAAGTTCCGGCCGACGAATTTCGGCGGAACTACGGTTTTTATTTATTATTTGCGTTTCCCCAACTTTCTGTTAATCACGGTGTAGGCCAGGAGCCCTGCATGCCTCAAACCCCACGACCCTCGCACTTCTCGCTGAGAA
This sequence comes from Nephrotoma appendiculata, assembly GCA_947310385.1. NCBI lineage: Eukaryota > Metazoa > Arthropoda > Insecta > Diptera > Tipulidae > Nephrotoma > Nephrotoma appendiculata. Next base: position 267,910,267 of record OX371225.1, on the reverse strand, counting down.
CGTAGCCGGCAAAACATCACCGTGGAGGCCTCTGCAGGAGCTTAGTGAATATCTGCAGGTTGGCAGTAGCCAGCCTGTAACAAAGTTTCAAAAGATTGACATGACGACATCCCAGAATCACAAGGCCCTAATCGACATTTTTTGAAAAAAATGAAATATTGTTGTTAAAAAGTTCTATATGATCATAACGTTGGTCCTAGTATTACAGTGTTTTATGTTATGTAAGAGTGGTCTTGAGACATCACTGATTGAATATTTTCAATTGCTTTATTTTTAGTTCGAAAAATTTCAAAGCAAAATAATTGGTTTTTGTAAACTCATGGAAAACGATTTTAACTTTTGATGTTAAAGTTTTGTTTTAATTTTAACTGTTTAAGGAACAGATAATTCACTATATTTTTGCTGTCCTGATCTTTGGCAAAATTCCACCTCTACAATTTTGGTAAAAAATGGAATTTGCTCAAAATTTAAATATTTTGCACAATCCTTATAATTTTGAAAGTCCTCTGAACGCATTTGTAGAATTTTACAATATTTGCACACAAAAATATGAATATAAGACCAGCTTGGTAAATGTAGGGTTGCCCTCTAAGATAGCGTTTCATATTTTTATAATATTTTTCCATATTCGATTCAAAGTTTTAAAGTTTTTATATTCTTTGCACAAATTACAACTGCCTTTTTTGGCACGTGGTAGGCTAGACTGAACTGGTTATTAAAGATTTCTCGATAAATATATATTTTGCTGCTTCTAATCCTTCGTTTACCGATTTTTCTTTATACAGCTCGTACATTTGGTTGATGGAGAGACGAGGTCCCAGATATGTTTTTAGCGACAATAATGTGACTCAACCCCCAGGAACGAATTAATGTGCAATTTATTCTATGTTTATCTTGGTTAGATTCTCCTATCATTCCAGAAACATTATCTTTTCTGTAGTAAGCATTGTAAATAGTATTTTGGCTGACAGCAAGTGATCCCAAAAAATACTCCTTGCATACCCTTATCCGGTTTTTTCGCACTATAAAAAGAAATACTGTGTAATTTTTTCTTGTTACAGTTTTATTTTTTCGAACAGGTTGATTGCGATCGGTTGATATTAAAATGAAATTGACTTTGCCTTCGCATCGGTATCGTTGAAATTCCTAAGAATCTTAGTTCTTTCTTCCTCTGTAATACACTTGCAATCTGCTTTGCACGAAACAAAACACTTATCGGAACTTTTGATTTTTTTGCTGGCACTATTTTATTTCTAACAGAAATACATTCTTTTCCAGCCTGGTCCCTTTTCTGGTATAAAATTTCCAACCAACTGGATTTGATTGCTGTTTCCGAAATTTGGTTCTTACGTTTGAGTCAATATCTTCCTCCAAATATTCAACAGTTAGACGATCTTCATCAGAATTCATTGCATTTATTTCCTCTAAAACGGGATTTTGCACTTGAATTTCAGGCTCAAAGGCACTTGAATTATTTTCTGACACTTCTTCTATCACCATCACAAAGTTCTTCATTTGTCACTAAATATGTCCTGATTATACTTTGATGGTGTTCCAGTTTGCTAAATATTCATGGCCTTATTACAGTATGGTTCAAATTTTGAATATATCTGTAAAATTATAATTTGTATTACGATTATTAAATTTCACCTTATAACGATATTTTATTAATTTATTATTTAATTACTAACCTGAGAAATACAAATTGCCTTTATGTTTAGACAGAACGAGAATGAATGAAAAATAGCAGTTAGACTGTCAGAAATTTACCAATCACTAAGTTCTATTTTAAGTTAAGTTTTTGAAAGCTCTATAATCACATAAAACCTTGTACTACAGATTTTGTCCAAAAGTCGTATAGTATCTTGTAATTTTTCTAATATTTCGATTTGTTGTATTTCGAATCAGGCCAGTCGGGTTTGTGCACTCGCATGAACCAGCGTCGTATTTGCCATTTAACTCTCCCGTTCTCGTTCTTCTATCGAGGATAGGCCTCCGGTCCCGATCTTTGAATCCGTTCCTACCTTAAAGACTCTTTTGTTGATTAATAAATAAAATCGCTGTCATACCACTGGCTGTTGCTGGAGATTGGAAGGAATTTTTGTTTATTGCTCAACAATAAGCAGATCATAAAGCATCAAAATTGTTATATATTTTTTTTTATTTTTATGATCAATAAAATGTAATGAGCAACCATCAGAAATGATAAGAGAAGTTGTGTTTGAATAGCATTCATCCAGGCGAGGAAAAATTAAAACCGCTAAAACATTGCACGAGCATCATGAGAAGGAATAAGTTGTCGTTTAGAAATAATTTGTTTTGGAAATTAAAATTGAATTTTCGAATATGTGGAGGTGGCAGTACGACAGTATTAGGATATCAAATTATCATCGTCAAGTCGGGTGGATCGAGATATATAGCGTAGATAGAGCAGAATAGAATGAAATAGCAACCATTTTGAATCGTATTCCAATTACATAATTTCTTTACCTATCAAATTTATTGTTTTTTTTTTTTTTGGTATATGAAAAAAGAACATGTAAGTAAAAGTTTGGTAATTTTGATTGTATAATTGTGAATGAGAATAAATTTTGTAAAAAACCTGAACTTTTGATTTTTGGTGAAACGAAAATGAAATTTATAAAACAAGTGCGAAAATAAAAACTTAGGTGTTGGAGACATGAAATGTCGTCTGTTATAATTTGTTCGCATTAAGTCAAGGAACTTCTTTTTGTTTGAGGTTTGATTGCAAACGTATGTAAGACAACATCGTGAAAAATTTAAAGGTGTACAATTAAAGCAAAATCGGCTGAACATTTTGGTAAAAAGTAGGCGTTTTTTTTTCTGTGCGAGTGTAACCTTTTCTAAGAAGTTTCGTGAATAAACAAAAACCGTTGAGCTCTTCTATTTTTTGATGTTATTGAGTTTGCATGCGAGTGTGATTCGGATTAGCTTGTTGAGGCCTTAGTCGAGTGCCGTAGTTATAACATACTATCAATTCTGAGTGTACAGTGCGCGTTAGTAAAACATTAAAAAGCTAAAGCTAGTTAAAGATAGCCCTTCTAATTTTATTTCCCAACGCATTGTTTTCGTGATTTTTAAACGTGCAGTTATAAATTGGCGCCCAGTTTGTATTATAAACATCGGTTAGTTTTGAGTTTGCGGGTTCTGGGGGCCGGCTATCAGATTTCATATTGAATTCGTTCATTCCAAAACGGAAAAATCGTGAATAATTTGGAACTACGTTTCGTATAATTGCCTGGTTGATAACGGGACAGAGTAACCTTTCTACCCTCGTCAACAAAATTTTTTGTTTACGATTTCTTGGCTTTTGGAGAACAGTAACTCAATGTATCAAATTATGAAATGCAAATAAAACCTGAGAAGTCAGTTGATTGAATTTTAAGGCGAAGTCAAGGCGGCGATTAATAAAGGTTTTTTGGGGTGCAGCGAATTGCGCTGGAACTTATTTTGAGTGATCGGAACAAATCAAAAGATGTTAGATTTGTTATTTTGCTTGTTAAAAAAAAACAAAAGTTAGATTTGTTTTTTTTTTGCTTGTTAATTCGGAACGTTGTTGAGTGAAATTGTTGTAATATGTGGCTGAAGGAAAAAATGAATGAATTGCTAGGTTTTCCGTTAATTCCGAGCTCATTAACCGATTCAGAGTTGGAGTATGTGTTCAGGATACGCAATGTAATTCCAAGTGACACCCACTGGTTTAAAATAATCGAGTTGTATATAAACTTCGCCCATCAGAGCTGCAAAGGATGAAGTATAGATGACCAGAAAGACTTTTTCAATTTGATTGAGGCTTAGTTGTAATGAAACAAGACGAGGGAGAACGCAGAATATATGGTAAAATCAAGGATAAGGCACCATCAGGATAAAGTTTTTCGTTGTCCCTAATCGAACGATTCCTAGAGACCCCTAACGGACGGTGTCATATACATAACCCATATTCCTTCTTTATAATTTGATGGTATGCGTTTTAATGTTATTTTCCAATAATAAAGTTTTGTGTACATTTAATCTGTTATAATCCTTATATGTTTTGAGATTTCTGTGCAACATTTGTTGCATGCAACAAATGTCGTATTTTTTGGGACTAATTTCACAAGCATTTTATTTATTATATGAACGGTGTGTTTATTAAATCTGAGGTTACTTGAAAAAATAACTGCAAGGTCACGAGTATCATATACTCTGCTGATTTGAGCACCTCATAAAAAATAGCAAGGCTCCATTCAAGAAAAGTGTGATCTACAAAATGAAATAACTTGTAACCGTTATACTCTTATTGCCAGCACGCACATGCTTGCTTTATTATTCCGGGAGCGTCAGCTAGGGTGGGTCACTTAAATTGGCAATAAGTCCGGTAGCGGATTACATTTAATTCTTCATGTGCAAAAAAAAAAAATAACTAAAAACATCTGCTTAATTTAATTTACCGCAATCGAAATGTCGTCACATGTACCACACCCATAACGGGAGAAACTCATGACCCTACCTCCCACCCAATTTCACTACTTTCACCTCCCCCGTGTAAACTAATTAATGCAACATCGTATCGAAGAGAATCTCGTAATTAAATATCGCCATTATCTGCGAATTGTAAACTTAGACCCTTGTATAGTGGTGATACTTTACAATATTTGGGAATTATTATCTTAAATTTAACAAGCTAATTTGAAGTAATGAAATCCAAAAATAAATAACAATAATCATAACAAGCATCGTAAGGCGTAACAATAATCAATAATAATAAGAAGAACACATTCATATAAAGAAAAAAAATGGTTGATGTACCTTGTTTGTCCCAATGTAACAGGAGTGAAGGTTACCGCGTGGCCCAGATTCTGCTATTCCTGGTACTGGTACTATGCTTGTCCTTTTACTACAGCACAATTATACCACCTGGTTGATGTAGGTTATATCCTCCCCTTGGGATAATTTGCGGACCACCATTTATTTAATAACTTATTTGTTTCACGTACGTCGTTTACCCAGATTGGTCTTAATTCCAGTTTACCGCTGCTTGTGCGTCTTCAATATACCGTGACGGATACGTATCACACTACAGTTTGATGACACTTGACCTCGTGAAACCCGTTATAGTTTTCCCCACTTTCCGATGGTTAACCCGCTCACGGGGTGGCTGGTTTGTATTTTATTTTATTGTTGTTGTTGTTTTTTTTTGCAGCTCCTTTTATCGCGCAAATCGGGGGCAGCCGTTAAATTTACATAACTGGCTTGGTGCACTCTAAATTAAACTCGAACACTCAATTTACGTGTTTGGGTATTTTTTCTTTTTTTTTATTTCAACTAATAGAATTATAATTTGGATTCTAGTTAATTTTTATTTTTCTTTTATTTTTATAAATTTTTAGAAATTCTTATTATAAATTTTAATTTTTAATGAAGGAATCTTATTTTAACACAATATAAATTAATAAAAACTACCGTATGCACCACTTTACTTGGTTCGGCAACTAAATACCTTTTTTTGCAAAGATCCAAAATCGAATGACCATTACCAAAACAATATCCAATTACCAGACTCTTCTTCGTTACCTTTTCTTTCTTCGTTCTTTATTTGTTTTTATGTACCTATGTATTATTTGCTCGAGTACATAGAAAACAGATTATGGTACAAACACGTACAGCCTGACCTAGATGAACGGAGCTAGGCGTACGTTACAAACTTTACCCTTATTTCTATTCAACGGCAATTTATTTCGCGTAGGCAATCACAAAAAAATGTTAAGCTTATCTTGCCTACGCCGGATATCCATCACAGAATTGATATTAACATAAATTTTTAGGTTATCGGCCGGCATATATAAAACACTTGCAAAACTCGAGACATTGGATGACATCGTTAATAAATACTGTATAAAGAAACTGTCTTGTTAAACCCTTGAATGTAAGTTAAATGGGAAGGAGCAAATTTTAGATATCAGATTTTGCTTTTGAGAAGTACATAATGTCCGAAATCGATTAACTTCTGAATAGAAATTTTACGATCCATTATATCGAAATCTTTCGAACTGTCTGGTAAGTATCGCGGAAAAATCGAAATATCTCTATAACAAATTCAATAGAGGTCCCCACAATGATCGAGCGCATTTATTAAAGAGCAAGACTGCGCTGCCATCAGGGCCTGCTTTACTTGTCGTATTTAAACGTACTAAACCGATTATAATTTCCGAAGCATTGAATTTAATAACTGTATTAGAATTACCATAGTCAAGAAAATTAACTGGAAACATTAGTAAGAGTCATAGTTCTCGGAAAACCCCGTGATTTTCTTTTATTATTTATATGAATGAAAAAATCGTGCTCTGTTGTCTCTTTTGTTAGTTCATCTCAAGTGTGTTTTGCGATTTTTATAAGGAATAAAAATTATGACGAAAATATCGACAAAGAATTTTCCCAAATTTTGAATTGCAAATGGCATTTCGTCTGCCAAAGATTTGCCTCGCTTTGGTTGGCCATCAACGTCTTCAACTGAAGTTAACACCAATAAAGTGGAGAAAATGGTAACGGAAAATCGTCCATTTATGTTTGTGAGAGATATAGCCGTTGAACTTTCTGTGTCCCACGAATCAATTCGTAAGATTGTACACGATTGGTTGGACACGCGTTGTCGCTCGACTAGTTCCGAAAGAGCTGAATTTGTATACGAGGGCTGAAAAATTCAATCGCGTAAAGGTCATTGAAGACATGCTAGAACGAGTCAATTCTGATTCAACGATAAGACATCGTTTACACTTTAACATGCAAACCACTCAACAAACTTCGGAATGTCGCCTTTCAACTGAGCTGAAACCGAAGAAACCTCTTCAAAGTTGATCAAAAGTCAGATATTATTTGACCGTTATGCGGCAGCAAATTCGTCGGAAAACACCAGGTTTGTGGAAAGAAAACTTATGGATTTTGCATCATAAGAACGCACCATCTCACAAGGCTATCATTGTGAACAAATTTCTGGCCAAAATTCAACGAATATCATCAAACAACCACCGTAATCACTTGATATGGCTTCGGCTGACTTTTTTCTCTTTCCAAAACTCAAATTACTACTTCGAGGCATAAGTTTTCAGTCGATAGAAAATATCAAAAAGAATTCGCGGCGAGAACTGAAATCGATTCCGGTAAATGCGTTTGAAAAATGTTTTGGTAATTGGATTATTCGTTGGCATAAATGCGGATTCAGTGTTGCGTTCGTTCGTTCCTTCCTTCCGTCTGATTTTTTTTTTTAAATCAATTCAAGTTGCTGAAAAAAATTTACAAGAAAATAACGTCATTTGTATAACCACGTGTATTTTTTCGAAAGTGATCTACTTTGAAGGCGATACAATAAATTTGAATGAATAATTAATATTTTTTTTTGTGTTATTGACCAATTCCCGTTACTTTTAAGACAGAAAGTACATTTTCCAAAGAAAATCATTAGGAAATTTATGAGAAAAACAAGTGAGCCTTAAAGTCCAGTAAGTTTAATTTCTCAATTGAGGAATCAAATTTGATTCGATACCATGTATACCCATATACATTGGGGGTAAAAGAAATTCGGATGTTGGCCACGACATATTTACATTTATAATAAATTACATTTATAATAAATAAATAAATAAAAATAAAATAAATAAATAAAAAATAAATATTTACCGCTCCACTTTTCTCCGAACGTCGGGGAATCACAGCAGAACATATCTACCGAGAAACGATTGTATGCTTTTTCGTTAATAACTTCACGATTGCATGCTTTTTCTTTATCTGTAAGTATTAGTAATTTTCAAGCAAATACTACTAGGTAAAATTTAAATATGAAAATAAATCAAAAATAGTGGCACATTATCATTTCCATTTAAAGTCCAACTTGTTCATGCCAATGCATTTCCTCACGCTTAAAGTTATCTCCTCCAGTTCAATAATAATGTTATTAAATTTTTAATTTCACTAATACGAGCATCGGCTGTCAATTCCGCTATTTAAGCTTTAAAATTTTCAACAGCTGCTTTAGTGCTCCGGCCATTTCCGAGAATATAAAAACAATTTATTGTACTAGACCAACAATATTTCATTCAAATGATTTAAAACAAGCTGACAGTCTCACATAATTTAATACCGTTTCGAGGAAATCCATACCGAAGGGCCAATGAACACATATGTACTAAAGTTACAAATTGTACACTTACGCTACACTGCAATACCAATTTAGTTTTTAACCACTGTACACAAAAAAACTGTTTAATTCGACAGAAATAACAAATAGAAAAGCCACACTTTCCCATCCAAAATAGAAATCCTATGTATACAATGGATATCAAAAAAAAAAAAAAAAAAAAAAAAAAACCAAAAGCTCTAAATTTAAACAAACAGCAAAAAAATGCTAACAAGAACTTGAATCGTTTCTCATTTCTCTTGAAGTATTTAGTTTTGCTGACTAAATTTATTTTTAATTTGATTTGATGTAAACTTTTATTTTTTGTGCTTTTTTTATTTTATTTTTTAATACTACAATAGAGTACTGTATGCTATGACTCAAAAAAAAAATGTCAAGCAAAATGAAGAAGAATGAACAACAAAACTAACTTTAAAGTTGGGTACTCGTATATACACAAAAAAAGAGCTTTGGCTGCAAAAAGTAGAATATCAGCTAAAATTCTAATTTTTATAATTTGTTTATAAGCAACTTTATGGTATATAGCGTGCATCATTGCACGATAGGAATTTAGGTTGCAGTGTACTTTAAAAAACATAAATAAATATATATATTATATTACATTTCCGGAATGTGACAACAAATAATAATAAAAAATAAAAGTTTGTTGTTATTTTTATGTACAAGACATTAATCATTTTTTATGGTTCCATATACAATGCTACATTTACGGTCTCAAAACATTGGGGAGGTATAACGTGAATTTATATTTACATAAAAACCACTAGCAACTTTAATCAATGCGCCGTCACAAGAAGTTGGTAAAGTTTATTTGTCCGGGAGCTGTATAACTGGTAGTTTGTTCTTCAAAATTTTTGAATTAGCATCCTGAAAATTGATTGCGCAGTTTGTGGAACTTAAAAGTATAAAGTAAGTGTTTTTGTTGGCAAAATAGGTAGCAAAATATATTTTTTTTTTTATACAGATATTTTAGATATTCAATCACTGTCAACTTTGTACTTGGTTTGGTAGCTTATTACCTGAGAGCTCTTTGAATGTGTTTCGTCTTAGTATTATCGTATGCAAAAGGATAGCTTCGCTTATCTAGCATTCCCATACAAAGGTAAATGATGATTGGACTCATTTCGTTATCGTTTGGTCAGACTCCTATGGAAGCTATCACTTCCGGCGAACTAATTTAGGCCTAAATTCATTTAGAGCACTCAATTTATGAAAAAAATTTAGATATGAAATTTCTTCCCGACCAATCAATCCGTCTCAGTTTTACAGAGACCGAATTTTTGATGAAAAACAGGTCTTATTCGTAATTTTCGCTTAATTTTTGGAAAATTTATCTGGACCGGTATTGTTTCAAATTGTATTTAAAAAATTTTACCGGTGTACCGATTAAGGCCAGGTATTGTTACTTTTTAGCAGGGTTCTAAAATTCGCTCTACAAAATATATTATTCTTTCTTTACTGATCGCACAAATATTTTTTACCCTTGATCGTCGCGAATAGTGAATAGAAAACAAAATTTTACTGATTATATTCATCTTGCATTGAATAGAAAACAAAAAAATATATTCCCTATTCCCATAATAGTGGAATATTCTATTATCTATTCAAAGAAATATGAAAAGTAAAACAAAAGAAGAGAATAAAATTTTGTTTTAGTTCTCGCAAACAAAAACAATTGAATAGTACAATCAATTTCCACATGGAAAAATATTTACTCTAAAATACGAAGTATAAAGTATTCGCCAACTATTCGTTTAACAAGGAGCGGAGAGTAGAAAAATATAATTTCTGATCTATTTAAAACATCGATCTGTTTGTTTTTTCATTATTCGCTCACTATTCGTTGAAAACTGAATATTATTCTTAATTTTTTATTTTATTATTTACGAACGAAAAAGTGGGGAAAAAATTAAAAAATCATTTTGAGAGAATATAAATGGAATAGAAAGAAAGTGAAGAGTAGTTTTGAACGCTGCTTTTTAGCTATTCTAGTTGATTGATTGATTGATTGATTCTGAATGTACGACCAAGTTCTTACACAGGAGTTCCCGGGTGACGCCGGGCCCACCGTACGCTCTTTTTTACACATAACAAAACCGAAGGATTGGATAGGTAAGTTAAGTGGGACAGAATCGGCCCGGTTACAGACACCTAGGTATAGCCGATAGTTAGTAACACAAAGACAGCACAAAACTAATCTACTTGGGGAAGGATAAAGGTTTAATAGGTTAAATGGATAATGATGGTGTTGGTCATCAATAATTGCTTCTTTAAAACCGAAACCTAAGAAAAATGTTTCACATGTATCTGGAAATAACCTGAAATTGAATACTATATTAATAATTTTCGACTTCCTAAACAGAATTTCATGATTGAATCGGCCCGATTACATACACCTAGATAAAAACGATAGTTAATAACACAAAGATAATACAACTTATAACTACGCAATGAGCAATTAATGTATACCACATGCGAACATTCAATCTCCAGCGAGAAACGCAGAATTAACAAGTTCAAAACCGCAAACCCCCAAGACACCCTCCCAAAACAGGCTAAGTTTTAAGAAAATCTTCATCAAAAACACAAACCATCCAACCGCAAAGACGATAGCAAGAACGCTCTAAGCGTGTCTCGAAAATCCATTACTCCGGCCCCATCCACTCCGCACTCCCCGCCGACGACATTCAATATTCACTTATTATAGGACTAATATCATTAATGTAAACTAAGCTAATTAGAAGTAGAATTCCATGATCCCATAGTAACATATCTGATAATCTACCTGAAATTAATAAATTAAATATTTAATAATTAAATAATATAAATTATACCTAGAAAATAATTTTAGAAATTAGAATAGTGAATAAATGAAATTTAAAACGTTAATCCAAAATAAAAAGCTTTCGTTGAAAAAACGGTCATTTAGACTCAATATTCACATTAAAATAATGCTATATCTCGATATACTATACCGCTTTATTAAACCATCTACCTGAGCAACTGAAATTGGAATACGCCACATACCGCTTAATATTAACCCTCGCTAAATGGACATAAATTACTACTGCCATAAAAATTGGACCTCCGCTATATAACGGAAAAGATTTCTACCATAAAGATTGGATTAATACTTCTATATTCTATAACACTAAAAACCAACAGGCACATATAGTATTTGTGGAACTAAACGAAAACAAGACAACTGCAAAAACATAAATATTAGAATATCATATTTAAGGTTTGAAGCCGTACTGTATTTCCATGGAAGTCATTCGCTCTTTTTCTTGGTTTTCTAAAAATTTAACGAAAAGTTAAAAAAAGAAATAAAAAATATCGGGTTTAAAGTGATACATTTTAAATATTGTAGCAGATTTGTAGTCAATGCCACAAATCCGCTACAACACCCAAAATGTGTTGTGAGTAAAACAAGATCAGCCTCCTCCTCACTATGCTTTGAGATCTGGAATGCTCGTAGACTCAGCAGTGAGCACAAACGTAACAATATTGACATCAATCTAAATCAATGGAATATTAACTTTTGTGGTAAATAAGAAACAAACATGGTCAAAAGCTCCAGCGCCACCGAGCACTAAATTTGTCAATGGTAGAACGCTATCCTTAGTCACGCTATATTGTTCTATTGGTGGACTTAAATGCACACCTTAGTTCAGAAGAGATCCACAAAAATTACTTGTTAGTATTAACCTATATCATAAGATATCATGGAACATTCAATACAGAACATATATTCGCAAAATCCCCAGGCCTATTACTCATTAAAAGCCGCCAAAGAGCGAAATAACAGTGCAGAATCTGATCAGAAATCGAAAGATTGTCTATATATTGTTCCGAAATCTTTGATGCTATAAACAAAATGAACGGATGCGAGGAACTATGAATATATAAAAGAATATCGGCGAGATACTAGTCAGAATAGCTGGCGGTACATTCCAATCTCTAATTGGTTTGATATCTTAAAACTAACAGAGGCGCAATCACCAGCCATAGCAGAGGAAGACGACATTTTCCATTGGGGCTGCCTGCAACATTGGATGAGATTAGATGCACAAGTTAGAGTTGCTATCGAGCACATTAAACCCGCACAGGACGATATTATAGTAGACTTACAGACATTAGTTCAAGCCGCCGATTTATAAAAATCCTCTATCAGATTGAATTCCGTTCAATTTCCCATACCCTTAATTTGAAATCCCCAAAATGTAGATGAATAACGAAAAATTACTCTACTCTGGGTATACCCATTTACAAACCATAGTTTTAACAAATTTATGCAGTTCATTTGGATTCACGTTACAAAATTCATTATAAAAATTTTACAATTTTAAAATAATCCAATAAGATAATAAACTAATAAATGATAATATAGAATATTGTGATATAATTTATTATAAACATCTGTATAATATTTAAAAAATCAAGTAAATGAATAAATACAATAAAACAACAAAAGCTGTCGTTCAATCAAGCTGAAATGAGTTCACCTCAATCATCTCTCCACTCTATAATGTTGTTATACAAGTAAATTTACAAAAACCAGTGGCCCTATTCCTGAATACGACACGGAAACGAACGTACAAGATTCTCATTCAATTTTAAATAAGAATCGTAAGAATCTGATTCAATTCAAATATGAATCCTGCACCCCCGCCCCCGCACCGCACTCAGGAATGGGGCCGCAGGCTACATTAAACAATGACGGAAGCAACATACAATAATCTTCGAATATACTTATCTAACTCTAATAAATAAAATGTTTTTACTGCGCTTTAATAGATGAAACATTATGGCCACTCGTCCCACACAATGCATACAGGAAAAGCCAAAATACAAACATACATAATCATATAGTACTCGTATATATATTATATAATATTAATATAATAAAATATCAGATTAATTATTAAAATATTAAAATAATTGTAAATAAAAACAATCAATCATATATGTATATGTATAACATACACATATATACATATATATATAACCGATCAAACATCTATAGAAATATATCCATACCTATACCAATGTCTCCCAACTACAGGCCGCTTACACCAAATGATGACGACATGCTATGTCGACGTTTTTGTTGCTTTCTCTAGTTGTTTTGTCATTGAAAAATATCTTAATATTATTATTGCGCAATCTCGGTTTAGACATAACTTGTCGTCATGTGCGAAAAATGAGAGTAGTAAGAGGCCTGTAGTTTAGGAGGCATTGCCTATACCATACACGATGTATAGACAAGAAGGTGCAACATTGAGCATGTTAATGTGACGTCAATGTGGACAAGAAAAGTACTTGCGGGTTTTTTTTTATTATTTTCCTAAACAAATGGATAAAAAACGCATTTCTTCAAACAAAAAGCTCATTTAAGTTTGATAAGTACAGTTGAAGAAATTTTTAATTATAATTATTAATTATTTTCTGATTTTCAGTTAAAATCAAACAATTTTTTACTTAAATAAATCATTTAACGATCTCCAAATCCACATCAACTAAGAAATTGGGGCCTTCTTCAATTTGTAGAAAAACCCATCAATTACATATATCTGATAAAGACAGAAATTAACACTTCGTTTTTTAACTAACGGAAAACATAAAATAACAAATGAAATAAAATCGAGATTTAATTTTAATTTGTAATTTAAAGTGCATAATGTATTTAATTAAATGAATTCTTAAGAACACGAATATTTTAGAAGCAGAAGAATAAAAGCTACAGACAGGTACCCACTTAATATTTTATTAGTAAACTTATGTATTAATAATTTTATAGATTTATGTTATATACTCATAATTATTACATCCCCTTTTTTCCGTCGACTTGAAAAATATATCTCGGCAGAATCTTTTCTCAAATATTACGACCATAGAATGAAATATAAATGGTAAACCATCAAAAAGTGTTTAGTTAAACTGTAATTATCAAAATCACACCATCAATTTTTAAATTACGCTTACTGCAGATCCATTTAAACAATTAATCGAAAAATCGACAATTTCAATGTAAATTTCCGTTTTGTTGTCCACATTTGACGTAATGCGCACAAAACGACGAAAATGAAATGTGGGAATATTCCACCTTCGTTTCTTTTAAGGTCGATTTATATTATCGGCACGGCACAGCACATCTCATACCAAAAAAATATTATTACATGCATTTACTATGAGAGTATTTATATTATAAGTGCATCTCGGTGCGGTAGAGTACAGCGCATATCGTATAATCCAAAAACAATATTTGAATACGAATAGATACGAAAGAAAATCAAAATACATACAAATAAAATAAATAAATACTATACAAAATACAACTCAAATATTCGTAGAATGATAGACACGAACGCACACCGGAATAAATACGAACCCAATATATGAGCTGAACCGAGCTGATAATATAAATTGTTGATGCATGAGACGATGCATGACTATGCTGAGCCGCACCGATAACACAAATCAACCTTTACCATGCATACCATGATACCATACATACATATTCTTTGCAAACAAAAGTAGATAAGACAATTATCTCTCTCTCTCTCTCTCTGGCCTTCACATCCCATGAAGGGATTTCGCCGCCTGCACTAAGGCCCTCCATCCATCTCGATCCACCGCTCTCGTCCTCCAGTTTCGACATCCTAATGTTCGTAGATCTTGTTCGATGTCGTCGCGCCAGCGTAGTCGGGGTCTTCCTCTACGACGTACTCCGGCTGGTTGTTGGTGGAACACTTTATTTATCATCCGTTGTTGGGGAGACCTTGTAACGTGGCCGAGCCATCTCACTCGATTGGATTTGATGAATCCGATAATATCGCTGCCTCCGAGGAGTTGCTTTATTTCGTGATTCATACGAATCCGATATTCGTTGTTCGCAACTTTAATTGGACCAAAGATTGAACGGGCAACCCTCCTTTCGAAGGTAGATAATAATCTACAATCGTTAGTGGTCATGGTCCAGCTCTCGCTTCCGAAAGCCAGCATAAGTGCTTTATAAAGTGCGAGCTTGCACGACTGCGATAGATGTTTCGATCGCAATAATTTTGATTTGGCGTAGAAAACTCGTTGTCCGGCAGCGATTCGGGCTTTTATTTCTGCCTGCATATCATTCGAAGATGTTATAACTGACCCGAGGTATTTAAAGTTTTCGACGCTATCAAAGTTGTGGTCGCCAATTCCGAGATTTGCCGTAGAGATGTTCCTAGGTGTTACTAAATATTTGGTTTTACTGCTGTTCACCTCCAAACCAAGTCTTCTTGCGCAGCGATCGAGCGGTATGAAACTGTCTTTGATATCGCTAGGTCTTCGGCCAAGAAGCACTATATCATCTGCATATCCAAGAATTTGACCTGACTTATTAAATATACAGCGCGAGGTTTCGATGTTGCTTTTCCTCACTACGTACTCAAGCGCCAGATTGAACAGCAAAGGCGCGAGTGCATCACCCTGTCGAACACCAGATGTTATTTCAAAGGGGTCTGACACAGATCCTTCAAGTACGATTCTACATACAGATCCGGATGTTGTTAATTTACACAGAGAAACGAGTTTCTCTGGGATTCCCAGGCATATGAGCGCGGCCCATAGGTTGTCGCGGTTTATACTGTCATACGCCTGTCCGAAGTCTATATATAGCTGATGTATGGTTATGTTGTACTCCCAACATTTTTCCAAGATCATCCTCATGGTGAAACACTGGTCAGTGGTCGATCGGTTGGGACGAAAACCACACTGATAGTCGCCAATGATGTTTTCGGCGAAAGGGATGAGTCTGGCAAGTACAACATTAGCCAACACTTTGTAAGCAGTGTTCAATAGAGCTATGCCACGAAAGTTTTCACATTTAAGACGGTCGCCTTTTTTATGCAACGGACATATGAGTGCGGTCTTCCAGTTCTCCGGCAACTCTTCTTGGTCCCAAATACAAACGACGAGATCGTATAAACTTGTTGCAAGAGTAGCGCCTCCGAGTTTAATTAGTTCTGCGGGGATTCCATCGAGACCGGGTGTCTTGCCATTTTTCAATCTACTAATAGCTGCGTTTACTTCCTCTACTGTGGGATATTCGACAAAGAACTCTTCACCTGGCGGAGCTATTGCTCTAATGGGGGTAACTTCGTCATTCCGATTTAGCAGATTTTGAAAGTAGGTTTGCCATACTGAGAGAACATCAGCCACGTTTGTTCTCAGCTCTCCATTCCCGTCTTTGATGGCTGTACTTCTTGGGTGGAAGTCTTTAGTGAGATTCCTGGCGTTGGCAAAACAGTCCCTTGAGTTTCCTACTTCCGCTTGGAAGCTGATGTTTTCGATGCATAATCTCATATGTTCGCGCTTCTTTTGTCGAAGGAATTTAATCGTGACTTTCCTAGCGCGGAGATATTCTGCTAGAGTGCTTCTGGTATTGCGAGCCAACCATTTTTCACGAAGCATTCGTTTATTTTCGACGACCCTTCGGAATTGATCATCGAACCAATCGTTGCGGGGCCTCGGAGGTCTTCTTCCGATGGTGTTTTGCGCCGCGGTTGTTATGGCTGACTGTATAGCGTGCCACTGCTCCTGGATGTTAGGAGGAGCTTCTTCATTGTTATAGGGCCGGTCTAAATAATTAGTGACAGCTGATTGGTAACTCTGCAGTGACGCTTGGTCTTTTAGAGCATCGATATTCCATCGAACGGTCTTTTGTGCTTGTCTGTTAAACGTAGATGACAGTTTGCACTTATACTTAAATATGACAAGCATGTGATCGCTGTCCATGTCTGCACCTCTGTAGGATCTAACGTCAGATATGCTGGTGGAGTGTCTCTTGGACACCATGACGTGATCGATTTGGTTTTCAGTTCTTCCATCATTCGATCTCCACGTTACTTTGTGGATTCTCTTATGTGGGAAAAACGTACTTGATACAACTAAGTTGTACGTTATTGCCAGGTCGGTGACGCGTTGGCCGTTGTTGTTACTAGTTAGATGCAAGCTGTTGCGACCGATGTGCGATGTATTTTCTGCACTCCTACCGATTTTTGCATTAAAGTCGCCCACGATGATTTTAATGTCGTGGTGCGGTATGCTGTTGATGACTTCCTCGAGCTCGACAAAGAAGAGATCTTTGATGTCATCTGATTTATCTTCGGTGGGTGCATGCACATTAACGATCGTGATGTTAAATTTCTTAGTGCGAAGTCTGACCGTGCATATCCGCATGTTAATAGGGCGGAAATCGATGATATGGTGCTTCACGCGCCGATGAATGAAGAAGCCAACTCCAAATTCTCCTCCGTTCTGATGGCCGCTGTAGTGAAGAGTGTAACCATTGGTGGTGTCATGGATCCCACTCCCAGACCATCTAAGCTCTTGTAATGCAAGTACACGGGAAAAAAAACTGGTTACAACGAAGAAAAAATTGAATGATTCAAGAAAAATGAGCACTTGATTTTCAGCTAAGATAACTATTTCATAATGCAAACTTTCAATTTCTCCATTTGATGTTTCTATTTAAATATTGAAATAATATTGTTTTTATTGTTGAAAGAAATTCAATTTCTTAAAGCAAGAAAATATTATTTTGTAGAGCAAATCGCTTTTCTTATTTTTTAATATCTATTTCTTCATTAAAGATAACAAATTCTTGTTTTAAGGTGATCGCATCTCAAAATACAATAAATTGAGGCTTGTATTAAGAAATTTTCATATAATTATATGATCTACATTTCTTTAGTTAAGAGTCATTTTCTTATAATTAAAATGCAATTTCTGCCAGAAAACAGTTTTTTTCGTGATAGAAGAACCCATTTATAAATTGTAGAGAAGGAATTGCTTAAATACTTCAAACGCCTTTCTTGGAAAAACTTTAGAATTTCTAGATTGCAGAAAGTAACTTCTGAAAGCTTTAAAAGTATTTCATGTTTCCAGCTATTTTTCCTGTTTATTGGAGCAACATTAAATATAATTTCCAAAATAATAACTATAGAATTTTATTATATATTTTTTATTTTAATTTATTATAAGAAATATAAAATTCGATTTAATATTAATTAGCTATGTCATACAAATTATAATAATAAATACAATAATAAAATATAAATTTAATTAAATAGAAGACATATAGAATATTTTTATAGAATATTTTTACGCTATGATTTATCAAGAAAACTTTACAACTAGTTTTTACAATATCAGCAATAATGAAAAGAAAAGTTTAATATTTTGATAGCTTAACTCAAACACATTTTAACATGCAGCAACAAATAAACGTCGATAAGTTTTGAAAAAATTAACATTTAAATTAACAGCTAAACATTAGTTTTTGGTTTGTCGTCGTACCTGTAATTTCTGCAATAATGAATTTATTTTTATTTTTTGCATTAAGATTACTATTTTTAAATTTATTTTTCAATTAGCCGATCTTCCGGAGCTTACATTAGTGGTTTCTATGGTTGTTGTATAAAAAGCCTGCTGGCTGTTACCTGCTCTATAATACATTTCCTGAAAATAAGACAATAATTAGCAATGATTTTTATATATAAATCATTGTTAGTTACCTTCTTTTCTCCAGGAATAAATGCTCGATATCACTAGCAATTGTTCTTAATAAATCAGCTGATACAAGGTTTTTGACTAATATATCCTCAACTGTAGATACTAGTAGATTGCGGGTCCTTCCGTCGAGCTGTGGTAGAGTTGCTACATTAAAATGTTTAAGATTTTAAACCCTTTGGTTGAGTCGAGAAACTGTTCAAAGCTGCTGATGATATTTGTCCACTTGATGGAGAAGAAGGGGCTGGTTTATGCTGTGTCCTGATCCAGTCATACAACGATGAATTTACAGAATTTTCACTTACTGTTGCTATTTAAATTTAGTATTTTCGTCAGCAATTACTCTGATTAAAAAAATGTAAATAAAAGTCTAAAATCATTATGCACAAATTACTCACACAAAACACACAAAAGAGAGCGATCATTTGTTAATTTAAATTATAAATATATGTAATATATATATATATATATATATATATATATATATATATATATATATATATATATATATATATATAACTTACATTTAATTACTTAGCTTCACCTTAATTATTTTTCAACACCACTTTAAAACATTTTATTTGACAATCACAAAAAAAACACGCTGTTTCTATTAAACTATTCAAGAGATAATAAATATTACTTATTTTATTTATATTTCTCAAATGTTTCATCGTTTTCTTGATTTAAAAATAATAGAGTGTACATTGAAAAATCCTTTTCTATAATTAAAAGTATTCTTTCAGCATGAGACATACATATTAAACCAAGAAATATTATGTTGAAGTTTAAAAAATTACTTTTTTGTGATAAGAAAAACTTTTCTTGAAGTTGTATTGAATTGTATTGAAATTATTGAAATTTCTATCTTCATTAAAGAAAACTTGGAATGAGTAAAGATTCATTATTTCTTCAATCAAGATAACTTTTCTGAAATTCTAGAATTCATTAGTTTATCAGAAAGAGAAATAATTTTTTTATTATCAAGAAACGTTTTCAATTTTAAAATGTTGTATTTTAATAAAATTTATGTCTTGTTTTAAGAAAATATTAAATTTCTCGTTTTAAGAAAATGAAAGATTAAATTAAAAGTATTTCTCTTCAAACTAAATTTTTTCTCTTATTATAAAGAATTTATAGCAACGATAAATACAAGAAAAATAATTCTCAAGATGGAATTTAATGTTAAAACTTCAATCAAGAAATAATTCTCTTCGTAAGAAAACTATTTTTATACCTAGAAAAACTGGTATGGACATAGAAATTTGGTTTTTAAATTAAGCAAAAACATTTTTTATTAAATAAAGAAAAATATTTCTTTAAGATAGTAAGCTTATTTTTTTCCATGTACGTCTAATGTGTAATTTTTTGCTTGGTTCGAAAGGTTCCGGAGATCTCCAGGTCTTAAGAGGCTAAGCACGTTCCATGTTCCCATTTTTAAAGCGTTGTCCGTGTACAATTTCCGAGGTCGAGTTTGTGTTGAATCCGATATGGTAATCCGAGGCCTTTGTTTAGGGTTCATAACTTAAATGTTTTTATGAGAGAAGGTTGTTGGCCTGCCGCTCAACCCGCTTATTACGTGTGTGGGTCACGTGCTGGTGAGAATCTTAAGGCATCCAGTCCTACCTTGAAACACATTTATATAGCGAGCCGCTTGATACAAGACAGACGCCCGCTTCAGCCGCTCCTAACCTGGAGAACAGACGCTAGTTTGGTATTGGTTTTGAGGCGCCAATGGCCCGCCTTGACATGTAGTGTCCATGACTATAAACAGGATTTAGTCTGCTCGTCTCCACTACACCGCCTGATCTATTAGCGTTACCCAGGGAGCACCGGCGAGGAGGTTTGAATCTAGGACTTTGCCCCCCCAAGACAATTATCGTTGTGTGTAAATCAAAACCAACAACAATATAAAGCCATGCTAATGCAACAAATACAGAAAAAATACACTATAGATAGTTGTATTAGCATATATCTGTACATCGTATGTGCGCACTAGTTTAATAAGTAGTGGTGCGAAAGAAAAAAATTAACATGGGATTGTTAGTGTAATAAACACAATCTTCTGTAGTTTATCGTATATTGGTATCTGCGTTTCAGACTTTGTTCAGGGCTTTTAATTGTTGTTGGTTTTGGTGTAAATACAAAATGCAGAGAGAACGAAGATAGCTTCAAAAAGAAATTTATAATTTCCTTATAAACAATATCCATACACACACAAACACCTTTAATTCTTCCTAGTTAACATACAGTAAAACTTCTATAAGTCGAGCCATTATTTGCCAAAATAATTTGCTTGAGATAGCGAAAATTTGAGTAAAATAGATGAAAAACCAATTTCGCTCGAATTCCCCGAGCATATACACACGTATACATAGATATTATATATGTATATTATATACTTATGAACAGGAAATTTACCGAAAAATGTTCCTACCATAAATCGAAATTAGATTTAAGGAATACTTCGACTTACAGAAGCCTCACTGTATTTACATCCCCATCCACACTCATATACAGACACATCACACATAAATATATACATTTTATGTAAATAAAAAATATATTAAAAGGAAACTTCTCTGAATTGCGCTTCCATATGCATACATATACATATCCAGATATCGAAAAATTAAAACGAAATATACTTCGCATAGAAATATGTCCCGTTATAAATATTTCAACACGGTCTATGTATATAAAACATTTCGTCCGCTGGACACCACACTTTAATTACACGTTAATAGCACTTCTCTAATATTAAAAGTAAATAAACAAACAAATTTGTATTATAAACCACTTTTATTTATTTTAGCACATTTTCACATTAAACTGAATGTTAATACTAATTCTCTAATTCACCGACTGCACATAGGTACGTCTTCATGTATAAATAATACACATCCAATTCACTAATTACTTTCATTATTTATTATTATATTATAATTTTATTTATTTTTTATTATGTATTAAAACAAAAACTACACAACATAAGTATATTTAATTTTATTTATTATTTTTTGTTTAACACGAAGAAAGACAAACACGTCTTTCTCCTTCGACGATCAATCGCCGACCTGTTATTTTTTAGCTATTCTAGTGGACATTTATTTTAAGATTTTGAAAAAATAATTAGTACCGCCTCCAATACAATATAACAAATATTAGGAGAAACACGAAAAACGTGATTAGCTAGCGTAATTCCGCTTAGTGCTTTATTACTCATAAGATAAGACATGGAATATCGAATTGGAAATGATCTACCAGCCTGAGGTTCCGAAACTTAAATATACTAGACATTGTGCGCACCAACAAAATATCACAAATAAGTGCCGTTTATAATTGTAAGAAACTCATTGTTATCTGATTTTCGTAGAAACGTTAATGCGCGCCATTATAATGAACGAACAAAGGAAAGAATTTCAAGGTTGATGATACTTCATAAAATATTCTTGCAACGTTCCATTGTATATAAGGCACAAAAAAAGGAAAACACTTTCACAACAATAATCATAAATGTAATGTAAGTTTTTTGACAAGCGAAGAAAATGAAACGATTTTTAATAATAATTTTTTGTATTTGACATTTTGATGAATAATCTTTATTGGAGCATGAAAAGAAACGGAAAACCGTTTTTCTGATTATTGTTTGATATTTTGTATATGTACCAAACCGTACGTATACATACAAAGTATGTATATGCTTTTGTAATACGTTCGTTTGTACGTAAGATGTTAATTTTTCACGCATTAGAAACTTTTTCGTTTTTAGTTTGTTTGCCCCGGCTCAGCCTTTTGTGTACACAGATGTGTGAAATCCGAGAAAGTTGAAAATATTTGCTTCATACGTATGTGCCTTATGATTAATGTTAGTTTGAGTTTACACAACAAAAAAATCGTATACTTATAATTTTTTCATACTTGCTCAGAAAAATATTAATATTGAAATGATGAACTAAACAGAAAACTTTTTATTTTGAAACCTATTTTTAATCCTTTCCTCTGATTCGTGGTAATGGTTGGTGAATTCTCACAAATATACGTATCATATTTAAGGAATTTCTGCAATGCCAATATAATATTATTGTAGAGCACGTGGCAGAGAGCGTTAATGCGACAATTCCTTTAACTCTGAGTGCCTTAACTCCTAATTCAATGGGCAAATCATTCATTACTCCGAACACAACTTGAATATTTAACCATAGAAATAGCAAACGGCCAAATCATTATGTCATGCAATGTGCAGCGCTATTTGAAAATAATCTTATATTATAATACGAGCAATTATACCGTGTAACTTTTTTAAAAAATACCAGGCTTTAATTTCGCGAACGGTTTCTAGATAGAAGAAATTTACTTATAATGAAGGATCGAGCAGGCCTTTTAGTGCGATCTTGAATGGCCTTGAGTCTCATTAGTATCAGAGATATAGCCTTAAGTTTGGTTTTTTAAATTAGAATTACCATCTATGACTGTACTGATTGTAGCTTGCTATAACCCGTCAACTCCAGTGCAATCCGATTTGGATGATTTTCAGGAATTCTTATCCTCACATATTTTAAATTATAATCATTTTATAATTGCTTGCGATATAAATTGTAATATGCTTGATAAGTCCCATAAATTTCATAATTTTTTAAAAGCCAACCATTTGGTATCAGTCCCGTTCTTACCTACTCATAACCGTACATGGCTCGATCAATACACTGTGCTAGAAGCAGATTACTTTAGTGTAATGGGTCTAGTCAACACACTTTGCCTGATATCTCTGACAAAGCGTGTTAAACTGGACTACAAGCTTATCCATGACTACAGTCAATTAGATTCGGAAAAGATAGTGAATTACTTTTCTAGCATTAACTGGAACTTTTTGCATGCGTCTGATAATGTCAATCTCCTCTTCCAATCATTTTATAACTGTCTTTATTATATTCATAACAATTGTGTACCAACTAAAAACATAGTTAAATGCCAATCGGCTGCCCCATGGTTTAATTGCAACATTGCTAAAAGTACGCTTACGAGGGATCATGCGTATGCAAAGTACAAAAGAACAGGCGATGTGAGGAATCTAGAATTATATCGGAAAGAACGCAATAGAGTAACTAGCTTGACTGCTTCATGTTGTAGACGATCTGGCTTGTCATCTTGATCGAAAAAACACATTTGTCGTTCTAATACTGTTGGATTACTCCAAAGCATTGTAACGCTAACCCTCTATTCGGTTAACGTTAACAAAAAGAAAATGATAATAAAATGAAGGTAAATACGTGATATCAGAGTACCCCATGATTTTGCCGCAGCTCAGTCGTTCGAGGTGAATTTGGTCGTGGGGGTTGTACTCTGGAGTTGTTGATCACGGTCATGGCATCAAGGTCATAGCTCATCATATTTGCTCACCAGTTATAATGAAAGAAAATTTGAAATTTAACATCATTTACAAAATATTTATTAAAGAAAAAAAAATCATAAATTATTTCCTCATTTACCAAGAGTATATAAAAAAATGCAAATTATTAATTTCAAAATTAATTACATATTAATAAACTTTAACGATTTAAAAGAGAACAAAAGAAAATTAAGTTAGTCAATATTACGGGAGATGAACGGTGAATGAATTGATGCGTTACCTTGTAAAACGAGGACGAAGAAAGCGCTTCCTTTGAACTTGTGATACTGCAAGTATTGTAATCTGCTAAAAAAAACAAAAGTAATATTAAATAACTTGAAACTTTTTCTTCTATAATTGATTTAATTAGTAGTAGTAAAAATATAATGGTAAATGAAATTAGTATTTTGATTAAAAGAAATTCCATGAAAATAAACAACAAAAACAAACCAATAATATAATCCTAAATTTAGAAATAGTTATAATGAAAATTAATTAATTATTATTGAATTTAAAGAAAGTTAAGGAACAAATTGATTAAATGCTCTTACTCCAAATAAAAAAAAATCCGTTGCATAACGATAAAAGACATAATTCCGTTATATCACGCCACCCGAATCCTACCGTCTAATACAACCTGTACCTCCAACCACATTGTCCACAAAAGAAAATAGGATACCGTAATAAAACCAAGGTTTCTCCACTAGGTTATGGTCTCGATCAATTACTCGGATCTTCACCACGCGACTTATAATTTCTGCTGCAATACTCCACTTTACTCAGCTTTTTCACCAGCAACGCCCAATTCGTTTGCTCATCCAATTTATTGTTTCTGGTTAAATGATACTCCAAATTATCAAATTTAATGTAGCACTTGGTAATCTTGTACTGACAATTATCGCGTGTACTAACTAAATTATTTAATCGGCTGCCGGCCAATGTAGCTGTTGACACGTTAAAGTTTTATTTTTTTCACGATGCAATTTATACGGCGAACAATGGCTACGTACTGTAGCATGTATGTTCACTACACCAAGTCATAACACAGTTTTACACAATAGTAATTTATTACTTTCTGAATGAAATTATGGGTTATTCTGGATTGATAGCCAGATGGTATTTTTACATCAATAATTAATACATTAATATCACCTTGATATTATTACTTTCGATCGATTTAATTAATAATTAATTGGATTAATTAATAATTTAATTGGATCGATTGGATCACTATCGATCCAAATTGCCACAACACACTCTGTCACAAC
Source organism: Nephrotoma appendiculata (assembly GCA_947310385.1). Lineage (NCBI taxonomy): Eukaryota > Metazoa > Arthropoda > Insecta > Diptera > Tipulidae > Nephrotoma > Nephrotoma appendiculata. The sequence goes on along the minus strand of OX371225.1, from coordinate 267,884,868 downwards.
TTATTATATTAAAATAAGTACTATATATCTTAGATTGTTTTAACTTAAACCAACAAGGTGAATTTTTAATTTTAATCTTTTTTAATTTGTTTAGATTTTTTTTATAATTTTGTTGGAAAATCTGGGTATCGACTGACTAACCAAAAAAATTATCATCATCACGAAATATTATTTGAGCAAAAAAAATATATATATATACAAAAAAAAAATTTAGTTTTCATGTATTTTTCCCGCCAAATGAGAAAATACATATTTCAACGACATACCACAGAAGAATGTAACCCTAGTATCATACGGTTTGTATATCCATCGTAGTAAGCGCTAAAGAAGACAAACTTGGTGCGCGCAATATTGTTTCGTTCAGTGTATACCAGCGATAAAGTAGTATAAACAACAAGGTAATAAACAATTTGGGTATAGTACATTCGACCCACAGAAATTAAAGCTTATTGGAGTGAGGATCGGATGTAACGAATGTTACAGCATTTGACTCTTTGAACCATGTTTTGTTACTACAGAAGTTGATGCTTTTCTTTAATTTTGACAATAGAGCACTTAAACTTATGTTTAGCTATTTAACAGACAGATATCAAAAAGTCATTGTAAATCGAAAAGAATAGGTGTAGGTGTATTCATTGTATAATCATTATATAGTAATGTAATGGTAGGTTCGTGAGTGAAATGTTAGATACCACTACTGGTATCGTTTTAAACTTTTTAAAGAATTTCTGCAATTACCTATCCGCCTAAATAGCATAACCTTCTCCTAAATGTAGCTAGAATATTTTATAATGCAACATGCAGATAACAAAAAAAAATTCTATACATATACTTACAATGCGATTCATTACTATTTATGATACGAAAAAAATTTAGTTCCCATTTCTGTTTCTTTTCATATCAAATTGACAAATAAAATAACATATATAATAATAATTAACAAATACATAATTAACAAATAAAATAGTAATAAAAATAATAATTTTATATGAAAACAAACAGAAATGGGAACTAAATTTTTTTCTTATCATAAATAGTAATGAATCGCATTGTATTACTCATATAATGACGCTCTCATTATAAGTCAAAACAGTTTTTACGCTCAAAAGTAAATAGAAAATGTAACAAAGATGATGGAGAGAAAATACCGATCGCAACTAAGACTGCATACCCAATAGAATTTCTTATGACTTTTTACTTACAGAAAAGTATGAAAAAAAAATATTTTTTTGTCAAGTTTTTTTTTCATACTTTTCTGTAAGTAAAAAGTCATAAGGAATTCTATTGGGGATGCAGTGTAAGTTGGTTTTGTTTTGAATTGCAACAATGTTTTCTAAATTATAGACAAATAATTTTGAACGTTAAAATATTCGTCGAAAATTATAAAAAGCTAAAATAATTGAAGATTGTCCATAAAAACGATCTAGATTTAAATCCAATTAAAGATTATTTTAAATGATTTTGTAGGTACAACACATATACATTATTTGGTTTTCGTTTCGATAACTATATAGATAGACCACCGATGATATACATACTTATTTACACGCACACACTCAACAATTCAATGTATGTAAAAGGAAATCATACATCTACACACTACAAAGATTTAAAAATTGTTTGCAAGTTAATTTCGTAAATTTGTTCGTTTAAAATTTTATTGCTTGTCGTCTAATCGTAACGCATGTAGCTTTGTGTTTTCTTATTTTTAAACGTTATAAAAAGTTCATTTTGAAAATTTGTGTATTAAAAACTTTTGTGAATTTGCGTGATAAAATGGTGTGTGCTTACAAAAACTGCTTAAATAAAAATGACTGTAAATCCACCAGAACATTTTTTACGGTGTTGCATGACCATCGTCGTGTGTTCGACAAGAATAAAGTTACTTCCAAACGCATAACTATTATGAAGAACTTTAATTTTAATGATTTCAAAATAAGTAGTTTTAGAACAAAAAATATTTAAAAAACTGTCTTTCCCCAATTAATAATCTTGTTTGTAAGTGTAAGGTCAATGACATAGATGCACGATGCAAGCGTTTATTAAAATTCGAATTTTAATAAATAAAAAAAAATTGATTCCAAAAGTTTCGCGTACGATTTCCAACCAGACACACAACACTGAGAGTCAAACAACAAGAATATTGAAAACTTATTAAAAGAATTATCAAGTTCCACAAATTCCTCATGAATGTCCCATCTCACCATCTCAATTTCCTAGTCCGCAACATCAAATTGAAGACGAAAATAAAGAACCCGTTCAACGTTTAAACAAAATTCTCAGGTTTATATTAAATACCCCTCAGAAAAATAAAATGCAAACAGAAGAAAACACAATAAAAATATTAATTGATAATACACTTGACGATCGACCACAAGTAAACACATTTTGTACTTGCACAAATATTTCATAAATTAAAATTATCTTGGACCCAAGTTGAACAAAAAATGTATTTGGAATTTGATTTTAAATCACCTTCATGTTACAAGCATTTATTAAAGAAAGGTTTTAATTTGCCAGATAAGGATAAAAAATTGTATTATTCAGTATAAAAAAACTAGTACATGTTTTAAAATTTTTGTATGGGTTAAATTTTAATTTTATTTTTATGTGACTTAGAAGGGTCTTAGAAGGGTATTATGAAAATTGTAAAGAGATTAAAACTCTAATAAGCAAGTTAAAAACTACCATTGGCGATTGCTTTCCTATTTAAAATACAATTTAGATAAAAATATTATTGTTTTATCTTATGAGAGATTAATTTGTTTTTTAAGATAAAATAAATTACAACAATTTAAGCTATTGTAGCAACAAGAACTTTCAAGAGCCCAACTGAAATCCCATTTAATTAACCTAATTAAGGTTAATTAAATGGGAGCTTTTATGAAAATAATGCTCCCATTTAATTAACCTTAATTTTTATTTAGCTCTTTGGTTCTGTTCAAAACGGCTACTTATTTCATTCTAACGCCCGTTGCACATTTCAGCTAAGCTAAGCAAGAAACGTAGTTTCTATTAGCATAGTTTAGCTCGCACAGCTCATTCCGCTGCACATTTGAGCTAAGTATATCTCTCACGCATACATTTTAATACAAGTAAAATCCTATGTCTGTCAAAAATTAATTAACTAATTTTATTATATTATTTAAGAATTCAACCACTTTTTTGAATTTGATCCACAATACCAAACACAACAATACTCAAATGTCATCCAAATTTCAATATTTTATAAGTACACATAATAATAGCAATGTGAGCAATATAGCTGACTTTTGCAATCCAAAGACAACCAGAGCTAAGTTAGTTTGTATCGCTCAAAACAGAAAAACATAGCTCGCATAGTTTAGCTCAAATGTGCATCGTTCCATTAGGCCCGTTGCACATTTGAGCTAAGCTAAGCTAAGCGATGTCAGCTAAGTTCATCGCTCTTGGTTGAAAATAAAGAGTTTTAATGAAACGATGCACGCTTGAGCTAAGCTATGCGAGCTATGTTTTTCTGTTTTGAGCGATACAAACTAACTTAGCTCGCGTTGTCTTTGGATTGCAAAAGTCAGCTATATCGTTCACACATATGTACATTGCTATTATTGTGTACATATTCGCCTATGTGACTATGTGATTCTAATAATATTTTGGCAGACAAATAGCATTTTACTTGAATTGAAATGTATGTGAGAGCGATGTAATTAACTCAAATGTGTAGTGGAATGAGCTGTGGATGCCAAACTATGCTAATAGCTGCGTTTCTCGCTAAGGCCCCTTGCACACTTAAGCTATGTTCCTTTAGCAAAGTGAGCATGTTTTCAGATCACAGCTTTCGATTTACTTTGCAAAGCCTAAATAAGTGAAACCGAATTAGCGAAGCTTAACTCAACACACTCGTACGTCCCGATTTATTTAATTTCTTTATTTAAAGCTGTGGGATAGAAACATAGCTGATTGTGAGCTGATTAATTACGTATCTCCAAGGTGAAAATAAAAATTTAAATACGTTGCTTTACAGATTGGGTAGACTCTGAGATTTATCTACAATATTTCTGTTATTTGACTTTGGAAAGAAATCAAAACGTGAAGCTGTTAAATGAAAACATAGCTCATATCAGTCAAAATACTTAGCTCAAGTGGGAAACGGGGCTTATAAAAGTTTTTTATATACAACCAAGAACGATGAACATAGGTCAGTTCGCTTGTCTTAGTTCAGCTGAAACAGGACTTATTGTCTTATTAGTAGCCATCGTTCATGAGTATGCAAAATCATCCGAATTGATTCAAAGCGATTCAAGATGGCTGACTTTTAACCAACAAGCGCGCATAATTTTTATGCCTTAAAGGGAAAATCTGTACATGTATCATCACCTTAACAGAGCTCTCACAATAGACAATTTTTTCTCTAAAATAAATTTTTTTCTAAAGTTTGATTTTCAAACAAACTTCTAAGGCAAAATAAAAATTGTTTTATTGTGAAAGCTGTTTAAAGTCTCCACAAATAAATATTCGTTTCGGAAAGGTAATTAAGTATTAAAACGGTGTAAGACTAAATACAAATTAAGGTTAATTAATTAAATTAAGACATAAAAATAAAATTTTACAATTTAGAGGAAAATAAAAACTGATTTTTTTTATTCAAAATAAAATACACAACGCATTTTTTATTTAAAAAAAATAATTTGTATGGTACATCAAACAAAACAATTTAAAATTAGCGTTCGAATAAAGACGGAACTTAAAAGTAAGCCATTATTTATCTTGCCATAAAGAACTGAAACGTTTTCTTTCAGACAATGCTGACCAATCTCTAGCTTAACTACTATTTAAAAATAGTTTTAATTACAAAATAGTGAGCGGCAACCTAAACTCGTAAGCTATTCACTTGTATATTGAATTAATAAAAAATATCTTATATACTTCCTTATATCCCTTTTTCAACTAAGAAAAATAAAAAAGCTTCTCAATTTTAGTCCAACCCACACAAATGTGTGAGTAAAAAATTAACGTATGTAACGGCGTTGTTCATTAAAAATTTCGCTTGATTTGAAGTAAAACCAACACAACTGTGTGTATAGATATAGTGTTTTTTCGGACGGAAAATAAGTTAAAAAGGAATTCACAAATGTGTAAATTTGTTCAAAAAACATACAAAACTACATATACATGGTACTTTAGCCCTACCCGCACAATTGTGTTAGTAAAACACAAAAGGGATATGTAATTCATTTGAGATGGATTAATTCAGCCCCCAATTTAAACAATAAAATTTATTAGAGATTAACAGATTAGATTAACAGAAAAATGAATTTAAGTTTTGTTAGCGAACCTTAAATGCTCATAATTGGATTATAATTATACGCTCTAGATTTGCACACTGTAAACACCACATGACTCTCATTGGATTCTGTGACAAAACAGATCAAGTCAGACATGCTTTGGTTGAAATTATAATCTTTATAATGACATCCTCGTTTTTTCTATTCCAATGAGGAACAATCCCTTAATAAATAGTTGATTGAAAGACAATAATGAAAAACGACATACTATTGTAGTATGTCCAAGTGACAATTTTCCTATTTTTACGTACTTCTCTTACGTAATATTTTTTATGATAAAATCGAATTAATAAATTTTATTTTAATTTTGAAACAAATATTGGGTTCAATGTCCCTGAACTTTCACACAGAATTGGATAAATAGAAAATCTGCCTTTCCATAACAATACATTGTTCTTAATGTATGCATATATAAGAAAATTACTCGTTCATATTTTCAATTATAAATTACCATACTGTAACAGTGCAATCAACGGCATCCTTTTAAAAAATTGTATTTAGTTGTTCTATATAGATTTCTACATCGTTTTCATTTTTAATCTTTATTCGTTTGTGTTTGTGAGAACAGATGTATTTAAAATAAACAATAATAATACACAGCTAAGTATGTACTCAATATATTAATATACATATGTATATATCCTATCGTTCATATCTCCTTTCCAATAATGGATTTATTTGATTGAACAATTCATATTCTTTTGCATTTCTATCATAGAAAAAAAAATTATTTATGCTATTTTTTATAAAAAGAAAATTGAAGTAAGGTATTCATGATTTGTTTTATTGTTTATCACAAAAAATATTAAACACATTTTCTACATGACCTTGACAATTGTAAAACAATACGAGTTGAAATAAATATATTCTGTGTTAATATGTAGTATAATAAGTTAGAGTGAAGCAATACTATACTGGTTAATGGTATACAAAAATACGCCGTGTGTACTGTAAGTGTATTTATTCTTGCAAACATTTAGGCGAACTAGTAAAATTATTGCATAACTTAATTTCGATTAACGCGCTACCTGGATTTTCACCCTCTAAAGATTTTTTTCGAATGATGGTACTACTATATATGTATTGCTATGGTGTATTTCAAGGTACTATACTTGGCCCAACTCTGTTTTCCCTTTTTATTAATGACTTACCACAAGCAATAAAATACTGCAAATATCACATGTATGCTGATGATTGTCAAATTTATCTTGGTGGTACTAGTGAAAATATACTGGAAACGTTTAACAATATTAATCTGGAAATATCCAATGCAGTGTTGTGCAATTGTATGTAAACAACTGTTTTATACATTTTTTACGTAAAAAATGGTAATATACTTAAATTACTGTATAAAACGTATAATATTGTATAAAATAAACGCGTATTTAAAAACCTTAGTAAAATTAATTAATTAATTTGTATCATATTAATATTAATCATAAAAGAAGAAATATCCGTCGATTAATATTACAGAGTTTTCAGATAGGTTTGCACTAATTTCTGTAAGACAGCTATCGTAGTTAATCCCTAAGAGTCTGTTTGATAAAAAATGTCGACTAGGGAGGGACAAGTTTCGAATGTGATCGAAGATTTAATAATTTCAGTGCAAAGTTGAATAAGTTTTGGTTTCTTATCGCTGCGTGCTCCAAAAATCTTGTGGATTTCGTATTTCTTTTGAGTATAAAGTATGGGATATTCCACTTTCATTTCTGAAAATGAGCCAATCCTCATTTCCTTGGCCATTTAAATTTATTGAAACTGATTGATTTTATCCATTTGACTATCAATTAAAAGGTCGGTATCGTAATAAGGATGCACATAATAAGCTGGCGTTTTCGAAAAATATTTGTAGTTTATCTCTAAAATCTAATTTATCTCTAATTAAATCTTACCTGCACCTTAAGTTTATCTCTAATTAAATCTTACTTGCACATTAAATGATAGCCACATAAAACCAGCATTCGCAGAGTTTTGTACGCTTTCGATAAAATCTTTATCAAAAATAAATTTTGATATATGTATTTGCCATAACTATTTTGGTGTCTGACAAATTTAATTGGCCACGGAAATTTGAGGATCGAGGATTGGCACATTTACAAAAACAAAGTGGAATTTTTCAAACTTTATTCTCAAAAGAATCCAAACATTTTTTGGAGCACTGCAGCGAAGCCACCCAAACGTATCCAACTTAGCACTGAAATTATTAAATCTTCCAGCATCGACAGCGCAGATTGAGCGGATATTTTCAAATCGGGGTCAAATTCCTTGCCTAATTCGAAATAGCCTGACATTTAATAGGTCTAAAAAATTAATTCATATTTATTAATATAATTCTTTAAATAATAAAGAAATTCTAATTCGATTTGTTGATAGTGATGATAATGAAGATTTGCGATAAACAAAATTTCATTAATGTTACTTTTAAAAGTAAAACTGAATTTATAATAAATAAATAAACAATTTTTTTGAAATACAACATATTTGTTTTTTATTAATAATTATTATAAGCATAAGTAAACAAAATATTTATTTTTCAGTCAAAATTCTACTTAGTTAAGATATTAAAATATTCGAGCCAAAGAGCCATTGGTATAGTTTCATTTGACTTGTAATTTAATAAGTAATAGAAAACTCACTCGAAAACGGTTAGTAAAATTTTAATATCTTGGGCCAAATTTTGATTTGGTATATATTTTTATAGCTAAGGCTAAGATGAGCAATACATCGAACCAGCATAGTTTTGAACTTCAACTCATTCATACGAAATATCGTTTTCAAGCAAATTTGCACTATCCTTGATTTCTTGGCCGTAATAAAATCCTCTAGTTTTGGAGCTGGTGTATTTGGAGCTGGTGGATATAATTATATTATTTTGATATAATATAATATTTAAATTTTTATATACCTGATTTTATTTTTGTTTTTTTGTGTTGACATTTGACAATAACAAATGACACCTAAATTTTTTGATTTTTTCTCCTCACGTCACATAGCGCAACAATTTTTTTATTTCGTTTTGCTACAATATTAGAGCAGTATGAAGTTGTTTATTTTAAGCAATAATCGATAGAGAACAAATTGCACTACAGATGTCTCTGTCTGTATCAAGTTAAATAATCTTGTCGAAAGATGGTAATGATTTCTCGTAATCATCTAAACAATTTTTGTAACCGATAACATTAAAATGTTATAGCATTAATATTGAATGAGTTCGATGATTAATCGTTTTACACTTCAATCCCATAGTGTTGTGGATTTTGTTTTTCTATTCTAAAAAAATAAGTTAGTAGCTGAGAAACAAACCATATTTTCTTTGAAAAAAAAAATAATTGTATTTATATTTTTCTACAAATATTTTACTTTTAATTATAATTAATAAATTAGAAGAATTATAAATAAATTCGATTCAATTCAATTATTTAAAGTTCAATTCTCATTTTACATCATACCTATATCCAGTTTTCTTTATATAGATACGTAAGAATTGAGATTATGAAGTATAAGTAATTTTGAATTAGTGACGAATAGTTTTTGTATTTTCCATTTTGTAAAAAATTCTTATGTGTAAAATACGTATTTTACATGTAAAAAACCGAGTATATTACGTAACGTAAAAAACAGGCACAACACTGATCCAATGTATTGGCTTGGTCCAAGTCTAATGGAATCTCACTGAACATCGCTAAAACACAAGCAATTCTGATTTCTAAAAGAAGTTTCCCAGTGATACCCGATATCTTTATTGATGGTGTGAAGATTAATTTTGCGAATCATGTTAATAGTCCGGGAATTTGTATTAATGACAGGTTCTCCTGAGATTCTCAAGTTGTTAATGTTTGTGGTAAGATCACTTCTTTTTTGTATGGTTTGAAGCTATATAAAAATATATGCCCTAAAAATGTTCGAATTTTGTTGGTTAGATCATTAATAATTCCCCACGTACTATATTGCGAATTTCTTTTTATAAGATGTGATTCTACCTCAAGTACCATGCTGCAAGTTACTTTGAATAATGCCGTTAGATATGTTAATGGGCTGAGAAAATTTGATCACATATCAGCTAAGTTTAAAGAATTTTTTGGTTATGATTCAATTCTTTTACTTTAGAGCGTTATTACTTTTATATAAAGTCATTAATAACCGTGCTTCTTCATATTTATATGAGAAAATAAAATTTGGATCTAATCGAAATGGTAAAATAATGCTGCCTGTTAACCGATCAAATATCTACAACAAATCGCCTCTCTTTATCTCCTTCACAATTTGGAATGAGGTGCCGATTGAGATTAGACGTGTGAAGCCTTTTGCTAAATTTTAAAAGTTATTTGCTTTTGTTAAGAATACATTTTAATTTATGTTTTAGATTACTTTTTGTATACATTTTTGTATGGATAGAAAAGGTATGCTTTATCCTTTATGCTAAATAAATAAATAAAAATAAATAAATACTTGTGAATCGGAATCACAAAAAACCTAGGAATCAACGTGAGCTCCTTATAGGAAATTGTTGTAGATGAGCTAGCTGTAGTATAACAGGAGCCACACATATCAGCACGGAATATTACATGAAATAGACGAATATCTCAAATGACCGTGTTCAAATGACGTTTTGAGGCAACAAATACATGCATACCACATAACATTGCTGCAAGAGTTACCTATATGCAAATGGTAAAATCAAATGATCAAGAATTCAATTTTGGTCATTGGGCGAGGCAACAAATTGAATAAAATTCAAATTTCTTTCGTTGTATCCTTTGAATGCCTGAATAGGTATAATTTGCATTATTGCATTATTTTGGATGCGTTCCATCGTTGTTATTTTTCTAATATCATAAATTATACTGACACTATATGGAAAATTTGGGGAAAATTCTATTCCTTGAATTTTCCCCAAATTTTCCATGTAATCTCAGCATAATCTAAGCTATTAGAAAAACAACCGAAAGTATTGGTTACTAGTGGAAGAAATAGCGGATAGATGGATTTTTGTTAAATTACAATATTTCATATACCGAGTTCCTTTACTTTGGAGATCAATCAATTTGCCGTTTTAAGGATCACTTTTAATATTTTATTCTGCTGAGATATTTTATTTAGTGGAAAAAGTGGTACATAATGAATGAAAAATTTCCGCTGGTAATTACACAACAAAATTAAATCTCTTTAGTGATAGTGCTGCCACTTGCGGAGAGTAGCGCAATCTCTTATTTTCCGCTGTCAAAATTCCGCTATCTTATACAGCATTTAAACGTATAGGTTCTAATTAAAAAACCTAACTTTAGCCTACATCTTCAAAACTAATTAGTTTCAAGGTCATGTAAGATCACCACTAGACGTTGCCTTTTCGCCTAGGAATTTTCTTCTGTTTAGCACCGTTCTCGAGATGAAAGCCTAGCATTTTTTTTTAAACTCACCCTGTATGTACTATGATATATTTATATTTATCAAGGGTTTCTAAAATCAGAAACTGATTCCAAAGGGTTTGCTTTCAGGGAAATTCGTTTAGAGGGTCCTCCAGCGAGACCCGGACTCCTTTTTATAATTTTTCTTCTCAGCTCAGCGACTGATGAAAATTGCTGAAGAGACTTTTTCGAATACTATAGGAACCGATTGCGATGGGTTCTGATTTCAGGAAAATTCTTTTAAAATGTCATCGTTTGGGCTAGGGTCTAATTTTTAATTTTTTTTTGCTTATTGCGAGCCAATTTTTTTGAAAAAAATTAATGAATGACGTTTTCAATTGATAGCAACCGATTCGATTGGTTCAGATTTTGCAAAAAATCGTTCAGAGAGTCGAACGTTGGACCCCAGTTACCTTTTTTAAATTTGTTTTGCCTTGCACGATCTTGATAAAAAATGATGAAACATGGTATTCAACTACCAGGAATCGATTGTAATTGGTCCAGATTTCAGATAATTTATTCAGAGTTTGATCTAATTGAGACTAAGGAGCTGGGCCTTCTTTTAACATGTTACTTGGCTTTGACGATTTTTATAAAATTGAGCGGGATAAGATTTTCGAATGCACGAAAATGATTACAAGGAGTTCTGATTTCTGGATAATTCATTTAGGATTCTTTCAACACTCCTTCATATTATGGCACGGCATAACGTTACCTAATATTGCATCATGTTGTGTCTTATTGCATGATGTTGAACCATGTTGTCCCATGATGCGTGATGTTGCGCGATGTTGCGTTCGTTCACCATGTTATGGGATGTTTCACTATGATGTGGGATCATATTTGATCATATTGAATCTGGTTGAGGGGGTGTTGCCTGATGCTGTACCATGTTGCATGATGTTGCACCACTTTTCGTAATATTGCACAATGCTGCGTGCGGTATATTGCACTATGTTGCTTCATATTGCATGATGTTGTGAGATGTTGCAATAGATATTGCAGCAGGTTGTATTATGTAGCTTTGTGCCTTGTGTTTTTCGTTAATTAGATATCTGACATTGCTTTGCATCATATTGCGGAATGGTGTATCGTATTATATTGATTGCGTTACGGTGACATTATATGCTTGTACTATAGTCCAGTTGTTTTGAAAATGTTGATCGTTATGAGTAATAATATTGACCTGTAGCATTCGCTATCTAATTATTATTTTGACCTTACTCCTTTTTAAATTTTTTTCCGCTATTCAAACGATTTTGATCCCTTGGTCTAGTGCGGAACGAATCCTTTAATTTGTTAATTATTTTTAGCTAGGACGATTTAAATAAAAATTGGTGAAGTACAATAAGTTCAACAAGAGCGTGTACGGCATATTTGTACTTAAAACTATAAGAACCAATGTGGGCGGGGCTTACATCGGTTTGATATTAATTTTCCTAGGACGCTCTAAAACAAACATTAGTTTACTTAAAAAAAAGTGAAGGCGATTGATAAAAAAACGATTTGAAGCGGTGTTTCTAAGTGCGCATCTGAAAGGCACCATAATGTCGGTTGCAAGTGCAGCAAAATATATAAAAAAGTCGAAAACATTTGTATAGAAAAGGATTGCGCATTATTGAATGTATATAAATGTTAGCGATTTGCCATATAGAGGCAAAATCCGAAACACTATAAAAAAGGTGGATGAGGCCATCATAAAATTATTTGACGAAAATTCTGCGTTTATGCTGGATGCAGCTGTGGAAAAAATGGCGAGAAAGAATATTATTATGCCAAAAACAACCATACAAGAAGAGTTATGGAACATTGCTACGCATATGGAAATACTTTGGTCAAACCACTGGTAACTCAAAAATACATGGAAAAGCGATTACAGTGGGCGAATGAACATAAAAGCAAAGATTTTACGAATATTGTGTTTACCGATGAGTCATCCTTTTGGGGTTTTAATGTCAAAAGGCGTGTTTGGCCAACTTACAAAAAAATGATTCTCCGAACAAGCGCAATAGCTCCATGTATGGGGACGCTTCACCAAGCAAGGTTTTGGTAAATTAATCGTTTCCACACGGAACCTAAACGCACTTTTCATGAAAAATTTATTCATGAGGTTTGTTACCAACTGTTCTTAAATGGTTTCGAGCGGGGAACTCTAATTTGATCTTGCAAGAAGGACAACAATCCAAAACGCCATACCATACTCTTTTCGAAAGTTAAACTCAAAAAGGGCATCACAACATTGGATTGGCCATTACACTCAACTAATTCCAATCTGATAAAAATTTATGGGTACTCATAAAGATTAAACTGAAAATGGACCACATAAAAAATTTGAGCGATCTAGCGCGAGTTGTCTGGAAGATGTGGGAAAATTTATCACCACAGTATGCAGAAAAATTGATTGATATTATGGTCAAAAGAAGCCAGGCAATTATTAACAGTAATGATGAATTTACTATGTATTAGTTGATAATGCCCTAGAAAATGCAACAAATTTTCATAATAAAAACAAATAAAATCGTAGTTTTGCTTTTACTTAGTTTTTTGCCGTACACGCTCTTGTTGCACATACTGTAAATGCCAGGAATAGATTTTAAGATGCTAATTTGTTTGCTCGAACGATTTAAGAATAAGCATTTTCTAATGCCAGGAAAAGATAATTTTGGGAAAATTAATTTAAGATTTTTTTTCGGTGAGATGAGGTTTCGAGTGCTGAGAATCGATTGTGATGAGTTCTAGATTCGAGAAAATTTTGAATATGCCTCTCGGAAATTTACAATTCAAATGAACTTTAGCCATTTCTTAACCGATTGGGATACAATTCTTTTTGAAGGTTGAACATAGGATAGGATTCCTAAATGACTTGCGGATGTGATTTAAAGAACTGAGTAAATTGGATGGAACGAAGAACTTGCTCAAACGATTAGCATGGAACTCGGTCCGTTCTATGAAAATATCCAATTTGATTGAAACAAAATCGTGCTTAAGTAAAGCAAATATTATTTTCTTTAACAAAATAAAAGCGAATACAGTTATAATGAAAATTATTGATCTCGATAATTTTGCTTATTTATACCATTCGATATACTGCCGAAGACTGAAAAAATGATTTTCGAGGTAATGTTTGTCTGTTTGCATGTGTGTCTGTATCCTCCCTGCAGCCCAAATGGATTTTAAAGGAACTTCATACTTAATCTTTGTCACAAATTGAGTGATTCCAATGAAATTTAGAAGAAATTGGTCCACCGAAAATGAAGTTTTTAAGGTTTTTTGACGTTTTTGCAAATACTTAAAAATATAACATCAAGATTTTAAATTAAATGTGATGATCAAGAATTCAATTTTGGTCATTGGGCGAGGCAACAAATTGAATAAAATCCAAATTTCTTTCGTTGTATCCTTTCGAATGCCTGAATAGGCATAATTTGCATTATTAGATTAACAAAACTGGATTAAATCACTCATCCAAAATTTGACCTCAAAAACAATTTTTGACAATTTAACGTTTGCTGATAAATTTGCAGATTCCAGAGAAATTTTGCGGATTTTGATGTACTGGAAGTGGTGTCTCCCACATGAGCTTTTTATTTATGTGGAGTATTTTTAGAAGTATAGCATTTAAAAAAAATTAACAAATAAGAAAATAAGTCACACAATGGCTCAGGAAAATATACTCGTTTATGATCAAAATTGATTTTGAAAAAAATTGATTGTCATCATAAAAATTAGAAAATGCGCCAAAATTTCTCAAAGAACCTGTAAACTCTATTTATACGGCCCTAAAGAGACAAATTGGAAAATTCCGTTTACACTAAAAATAATCATCGTAAAAGTCCGTGCACTAGCCAGAAAGAAAGTCAAAACTTTGAACTATCAAAATGTATAAAAATAACGCTGTGATCATCTCTAAGATGTCAGTTATTTGATTGTTTTTGTTGTCTGCCCTATACAAGTTTAAGGTCATCATAATTAGATCTCGTTCACTACACTCATGGGGGTTTGACTATGTAGGTGAGATCCCTCTATCTGATTATGTAGATGAGATCCCGTGGATCCCATGGAACTCCTAAGAATAGCCTGTATGTCACATTAAATATCATCATAACTGAACCATGTTCATTTTAATGTTAGTACTTTATCTAGACTATCAGATATTCAAACTTCTATGAACATCTCAATTACCGGTAGGTAATAGAAAAATTGAAAAATACATAGATTGAAATAAACGATAAGAGTTAAAAATAAAGTTTTTTTTTTAGGATAATCTAAATCCAAATGGAATTTAAATTTAACAGTGTACATTTTTGGTATAATTTTTGTAGGGAAAAAATATGCCAAACATTTTATGAAACTAAAAAGTCGTTGATTGCTCCAGTATCCAGAGCAAATACCTAATATCGTTAGTTGGGTGATTAGGTCCAAAAAGTATATTAATATGATGCATCCAAAATTATGAATTATGAAACCTATCCTATTTCTTCCTCAGAAGCTATTCACCATCACCCAATTAAAATAGGTAGACTCAATTATAGATTAAAAATTAAAGATAAATAAATTTATATACAGAACTAATATTAATTTTTGATTATAATTTTAGATAAATCAATATTTATGTATTTTCATTTAAATTTTCAAAAATATGTGAGATGTTTTGTAATTAAAATTTTTTAATTGTTGCTACACGTACATAGTCCTAGTATTGGCGAAATCTAAAACTTTAAGTTGTAAAATGAAACGAAATTTGTTGGGTATTTTACTTTAACTTTTATATCCGTTGAAAAAACACTAACGTTTTTCAAGCATATCCTAGATTCTATATACGAAGTATTTATGTAATGAGATTTTTTATTTTATATCATAATTTATGTTCTAATCAAAAACCCATTTTCGTTATTAATTTTTATTTGATTTACTTCGTTATTCCAAGACTGGAAAATATAAATTATAATATCGGTGTTGGTGGTGGTGCTGTGTAGCGATGAAGAGAAAATATACGGAATATGTGAAGTGGTTTGATTGATGTATTTTAGATCGTCAAAAAATAAATCAAATTTTTGCCGTATATGTCTAGCACACCACGTATAATGTGCTGTGAATGTATATAATGACATGTTGGACACGAGTAAGGATCATTTTGTATATTCATATACGTAGGTTAGAGACACATATAATATATTTAAATAACCCAATTTTTTGTAACTTGCTTATCTAAGATGTATAGCTTCTAAGAAATATTCACCCACACAGAACCTATATATGATTAAAACAAATATTTGAGTTTTATTTTAATCAAAATCTAATCAAGAATCTATCGTCTATATTCTGCTACAACATTATTCACATACTTCTATGTTTACATATTAGTAATTTCTTTTGTATAAAAATCAAAAAAATTCATCTTCTTCGAATTTGGTAAGAAATTACATTTAACATGATACCATAGTAAACATACTCTTACACACCTCTACGTCTCTTAGGATTGTTTACTATTATAATTAATATTTATTTAGTTCGTTCGGTTTCTTGTGTTATGTGTATCTATAAATTTTTTTAATATCTATGATGTGACTTTAACAAATTGATTTTAAATTAATTTTGTATTTGCATGTAATTGAAAGACGAAATCGTGCAAAATCAGTCCAAACATCGAACCACAGCTGGAGTGGAAGAAGAGCTCGATACTTTTAGAGATTAAGTTCAAGTGGATAGTTAATATGGGTGGGATGGTCGAGGTACTAAATTACATAAATTTGTTAGAAAATGGGCCGACTCATTCGTGGAGTTACAAAAATCGGCAGCCCGAAAAAATACCACTGTCGCGACAGTAAAATGTGTCATGGTAATATGTTATTATATTTAGAGCATTCAGCCCGAAATTATAAATATAACTTTTACGTATTTTTAAATTATCCCTTCAATTGTTTGGAAACCCAGAGAGCCCAAACCTAACCTGAACACGACAATGCGGAAACTTAATTAGCTTACGTGATTGAACACCATGAATCTGATTGTTACTCAAATCATGGACTTGATGCATTTTAGGGTTAAGGCGGGGTAGCATTATAATAATACCGCAGCGTTTGCAAAAATCATGCAAGATTAAATTCTATATCTATTTAATTCAATCTAAGCAATTAGTTGTTGTGATACACTTTACGACAGTAATGCACATGATGTCATGAACATAATAACTACAAGTAATCATTAATTTTTGCAAACTCTTTTGAAATTTCTCAATCTGAAAATCAATCTTTAATGTTTAACTTTTATGTATCAACTGTGCTCACAGCATTAACAAGAAATTTTCTATAATTAGAAAAGTAATACATTTGCTATGAGACATTTTTTTTACTGCTTATTTCTATGTTAATAATAATAATAGTATTAAACTAATTAATTCTGTCAACTTTATGTCTGTGTATATGTTGCTACTTAGTTATACATCAAGTATAGAAATTTATTTCTGATATTTAAACGTCTTATTATTGATCTTTCTTATGTGTGTATATGTGTGTATGCAGGATTATGTATTACAAAACTTGTAATTTTTTTTCCTTATACGCTTCAAAGTAATAAAAATAAAACTTTTTATGTGACATGAAAATCTTTGAATGAAGCTTTTTAATTAAGAAAACATAAAGAAACTAAAGTTTATATCTTGTATGGAAATTAATTTCAACTTTGTCATGAGTAAAAATAAAAATTAATTAATTTGATTATTAAATTAAAAATGATAAAAATGATAAATTCCAATTAATTACTATACAATTTTGGTTGATTCTATTAAGCCGACTACAAAATGTTTTATGATGTTGTTATAGGATGGCTTCTGCCATCCCGCAGATTTTATCTAAACACACGCAGGGGCCTCACACGGTGATGTTTTGCCGACTACAACTCAGGGAGAAGTGCTATAGGTCGTGGGGTTTGAGGCTTGCGTGGCTCCTGGCCTACACCGTGATTATAGATGGTAAATACAGAAATTTGGTAAAATAAACCGCAAATAATAAATAATAATAAACCGAAACTCGTCGGCCGGAAACTGAGGAACGAAACGAATAATTATAACCGAGAGAGGTGCCTTGGTGCGTGCATCCGCTCGAACTCAAATCTTGGCGGGCACCAAGGGCCGCAGACACTATACCGACACGGAACGGAATCTTTGGTCCCACCATACCAAACCGAGAAGAAATTAGCAATTCATTTTTTTATTTTTATTAATCACCGAAGAGGGAATAATAACCACAATACAACAAAATAAAAGCGAGAGAAAGAACGAAAAAAGAAAAAATAACTTCCCACAAAGATATTGAGGGAACGAGACCCATGCGTACCGAGCGCGCGACACGCAACCATTATTCGACGCTCGATTACATTTTTTTTTTTTTCAAAAAGATTTAAAAATTATGGAACAAAATTAAAATAATTGAAATGTGTAAATAAATAATAGAAATAAAAATTTAAAAAAAAATATATAAAATCAAAAAAAAAAAAAAAACGTACCTTAATAAAATTAATGCTATTTATTTTTCACCAGTGCGGCCCAACCGCCAGTCATCTCCCATTACAATAATACGACCTTCCTCAACTGGCCGCCGGATCCGTAGACTGTAGAGTAGCCTCAACTGGCCACCACGATATCCCCCCGCCGGTAAATTCCACTAGTTAACCAAATAAAATATAGCCACATGATTGGTATTAGGTCGTTGGGCGTGTCCCGCCTTTATTACAAAAATTCACCGTGGTGCGTCCTCACACCTGTTGCACAAACTACAGTAACCACCAAACAAATAACCATGTTGTTGGACATCCGTAACAATGACCTGACCCCTTCTCAAGGGTAGCAGCACTACACGGAGAAGTATTGCTTCGATGCACCACGTACACAACCACAGGCACTAGGTACGTGTTTCACAGTGTATAACTTTTATTTGCTCAATGTCTACTCGAAACTCGGATAAATTTGCTCCATATAAATTAAACTTGGTATACAAACAGGTACTGTTACGGCTGCATTAATGTACCCTGCTGACGTCAGCTAAGTTAAATTCCAATTTGTTTCGTTATTGTTGTTTATGTACGGAATCCCCGACCACGTGTTGATGATGATTTCTGTTTTTTTTGCTCAATACTACAAAAGAATTTGAATTGTATAACTTATCAGTTATGTTTTATCTTCTATATGTAAAGGGGTAAATGAATATAAACATAGAGTCGATCATCATCAACCACCAATACTCTGTTATATACTGTTGCGTATTTTCGGATGCTGCATTATTCGGACTGATTAAGTTACCAATAAACATTTTTTTTGATTTGTATATCTGTATTATATAGGTGTATTTAATAATATTTGATACATTAGCTCCACTACATTGATACCATGCTATAGTACATAAGGTTCTATATATTATGTAATATACTATATATTTTCTTGTTTGCCGAGTACTCGACGAAATATTGATTTATTCAATGTCAGTGAGGTTTCCGTCAGTGGACACAAAAGCAAGAAATATATTTATAAAACCTTTCTGAAGTGAATTTAATTTTTTGCAACACATTATTCTTTTTAATCACATGGTAAGTGATGTGATTGTTAATTTCAAGGAGTGTTCATATGTGTTAAATGTGTGTTGTGTATCTTTAAATATTCCCTTCCGTAGCCAACAAGGTGAGGTAGGTAACTACCGCTATTGCATATGCGTACCAAAATTGCATATAGAGGAACGTTACGGAAGGCAAGCCGGATTTGCTAAATCTTTAACGGGTAGTTATTCATATCGCGATTGGGTAAGTGTAGATATTTACCGTATATCGTATTTTCGCAG
Source organism: Nephrotoma appendiculata (assembly GCA_947310385.1). Lineage (NCBI taxonomy): Eukaryota > Metazoa > Arthropoda > Insecta > Diptera > Tipulidae > Nephrotoma > Nephrotoma appendiculata. Next base: position 267,865,311 of record OX371225.1, on the reverse strand, counting down.
TGACTTGGTTTTCTTTACGATCCTATTTTTTGTTTTAAATGTTTTTATAGCGGAGCCTTCTTTGATTGCAATTAATTAATTAATTACAACTAACGGTCACATTCATTAAGCCATGATTTTCTTTGGAGGTGAAATCAGTTCAAAGGCAGCGATAGAATTACCATCGGGTGCTGGGTTTAAGTGAAAAAAGGGTGTGGAAAAAATAAAATAATAATATGTGAAGTTTGACCGCAAATCAAAAGAAAATCTTATAAACTTTTAGTTGGTCGTAAAATATTTGTTGTTTAAAAAAAAAAAAAAAAAATAGTAATATTGAATACTGGATGTAACGGAATCATATTCAGTTCCGTTATCAACCCAAATTCCAACATCAAATTTTAACACTCGGCATAACCTTCGAGGTGATACCTCAAATTCTACCAAAATAAAAAAAAACCATGCCGTATTTCGCATTGTTATTGTTTGTTTATGTTACTCAGATTACTGTACCTATATATCCATGCAGTAAGTGAATAAACGTAAACCATAATAATATAATGCAACATTATCAATTTTTTTTATCGATGTGTTTTGAGGTAAATAGCATGAGAATGGACTTTGCTATTGGAAATACCTCCAATTGAACATTTCGATCAAGTTATATTTTTTGGATATAAGCAAATTTTAGCGAGTGCATTGGGTAATCAAAAACCAATGTCACGTTTTTGTACATTTTTTTTGCTTGCGTACATTTTTGATGAATGTACAATATTTTTCCAATTAATTGGATATAAAATGTGCAAGAACATTTTGGTGGGGGATGAGTGATTAGATAGACCAAGAAGTGGTCAGTTCGTTAGTTGTGCAGTTTAAAAAGAAACGAACGCGGATTTATATTTTTACTGTTTATAGTTTTAGTGTTTTTGTAGTTTTTGTGAAAATTTATTTAAAATCAATCAGTGAAATTTGACAAACATTGTTATCAATAAATTTTAAGTTTCGTGAACCCAGTATAGTGTATTTTATTTTGTGGCGTTTGATCTGGAGTATAAGATAACCCATTCGTGTTTTCTATATTTTTTGTTGTGAAATTAATTAATGCTTTTGTTGTTTGTGTGTTTTATCTGAAGCAATAGAAAAATAATAGGAAAAAGAAGAAACAAGTAGAAAATAAACTTATTTTTCTTACATAAAAAAATAAATTGTGTTCTTGGGAGTTGTTAACCAGAAAAGTGTGCTGTTATTGGTAAGTATAGTGTTAAGAGGCGAGTACTAATAATCACAATAGTGGCGAGGTACCTTAGTTGCTTCTAGCAAAGCTGAGTCTTGCTAGAAGCGAGGGCATCGAGAGTAACCCGGCCCATAGGCTGGACACCCTCTTTCTGTTAAGGACCTCCTCCACTTTCAATAGGCAACTAACTCTTAGTTTTTTTTATTGTTAATACTACGTGTCTGTGCTTCTTAAGGTAATTATGTTACCCTAAGAAGCCAGAAATAACAACCATGGGTGAAAACCCATTCCCTAAATATGTTTAGGATCCGCCAGTGTTTGGTCCGATGACCTCTTTTCTTTTTTTGATCAAAATTTTAGATGGTAAATTTTAGGCCATCTTCCCTAAGTTAATATGATTGTGCGGTAATCTAGGTCCCTTATTTCACCTAACCCAAAAAACCCACGACCACATCCCCTACCAGGCTGAGCTGCGGGAAACCAAGCCGCACATGGGGCTAGGGCATGAAATGGGGACAATTTCTTTAACGATAGGGTATAATGTCGTAAGACAGTAAGCTTTTTTCGTTACAGTGGCGCCCAAAAGGGGCCATAATCCGGCCCAAAAATTCTGGTAATAAATACCACAATGTCTATTAAATTCAATTGAGGATTCCCTCACATTCTCGTCTAAATAGTCGACATTACTTTATGTAATGTTCAAAATTGTTAAATACTTTTAAGTAAAATTGAAATCGGTTTAAATGACCGTGTGCTTGGTTTTTATCATTGTTGGATGTCAATTTCTATCGATACGAGTATGGCAGCGGCAAGCCTGACCTTATTCGTGGTGGGTCATACGCGTACCGACTGGAATTGATGATTTTTGAGCTCCTATGCTGGATCCCCGAATGGATGGTTTATCTGTGGCATGTCCCAACCCGCACTCCAGGGGATAAACCGACATTCGTGGTAGTTATAGGAATTTAAGAATTCATCTAATATGGTAGAAGGCTGGAGCATGCGGTGATAACCGAACTCAGACAATAATTCAGTTGTACGGTTTTCGGTACCGTGTACAACAACCAGTTGTGCAACGGATGTTAGTAAGGGTGAAAAGGGTTTTTCTTGAAACAATGTGCATCATCTCTTTCCTGGCCGAGTGGTAAGACCGGGGGTATTAAGAGCTGGACATTTCTCAGATACTAAAACTACTTTTCCGCATCCTAAAGTAAATTGCACGACTGTCACTAAATTATCCTACAGTTTGATTCCACAATAGTGATAAGAAATTATTACGAGTTGTGGCAAATTTCATTATTTATTTTAAAAAAAATATGGATTTCCAAGTCGCAGTGTATAGTTAGATTATTGCGGTAATTCCACCTTGTTATCTGTTTAATTTAATTGTCATCCTTCGGGATGGGTTTTGCAAGTCCTCCCATAGTTAGTTTTAGGCGCGTTCAGGGTATAATGTGTTTAGCTGTCCAATCCGGTGTTCTATCAGTGAACGGATATTGATGAGGTTTTAGGACATAAGCTAAACATTATTATATCTCACACTGTGGAAATCTTTGGTGATAACCGGCGAGTTATCATCCCTAATAGACAGCCATAGCAGCCGAGGTTCGAGTGTCTGAAAAGACCTCAGCAACATTGGTTGACTTACATGGGAACGTTCTGTCACCCTCGCAGGTGAGCTCCTCTGCTGAGTTCAGAGTAAGGCTGCCAGCTGCGGATACGGGGGCAAGAATTTTGCCATGGCCTATTGGGTACCTTTAGTGTTACCTGTTTCCAAGTTCACCAAAGCAGCGAGGATCACCTTGTATGTCAGGTTTAGACTACCGTTGCATTATTGGGAACAAGGAAACAGTTTCATCAAAATTTCAATTTCAATTCTTTTATCCTATCCTTATTTTGATCCAAGTTGGCGGAATTTATTCATTTTAGGGGAGTGTTACCCGTGGTTGTTTAGTTTTGAATCAAATTTTTGTTTATTGGTGGTTATATAAATTTTTTTTTTTTTTGCTTTTTTCGTTGTAAATCAACAACAATAATAAAATGAATCTAGACTACCTAGATCAAGACGAGCTTCTTGTGGAGTTCGAAGTAAGAGGGATGGGTGAAGCCGCTAAGCAAGCCATGTCGGACGAGCTTAGAAAGACGCTTCAGGCAAAGTTAAAGGAGGAGGCTGAAGAAACCTACCTCCAGCCTCAAAGAGCCCATAGTGGTGCTCTTAAGCAACCACAGACAGAAGCTGAGGTATGCTTAAGGAAGACGCAAGCTTTAAGAATGGAACTGCTAGACTTCTTGGGGCAGGACCAACCCAATTTCGAGGAACTACCAAAGTTCCTAATGAAATTAAATCACATCCAAGCCCGTATATACCGAAGTTCCACGTCTCCAACGTTCCAAGCCCAAACAGCGAGTTGGACTCAAAATTTCAAGGAGCTAATTACAGTAGTCGGAAAACTCAGAAGTAAGCTATTGACGGCGCAAGCCGCTAGCGGGCAAGTGGAACGACTCATATTTGAGAAAACAAAAAAATTAATTGGTCGTGCGAGTTCAAGGCGTCGGCCCGGTCAAGCGAACCAAACGACAGACGATTCGTCAGACGAGGATGACGGAGAAATGTTAACTTCAAGCCCTTTTAAAATTAAGGGTGTAAAAGGGTCCGTACTCACGTATCAAGCTGGCGATTTTGTGCCTTCAGAATCTGAGGCAAGCACACAAGCAAGACACGAGGAGGAGCAACACTTAAAGCACTCATCCAGGTCATCCTCAAGATCCGGACAGGACAGGAGCAGATCTAGCAAAATGACGGATGCTAAGCTTCGCCGGGAAGTAAGTACCTGGAAGGTACGGTTCGAGGGGAGCAAGAGTCCCCTCACTGTAGAACGGTTCCTGGTGCGAATGGAATGGCATGCGGCACGTGCCCGTATTCATTTAGACGACCTGGTTGGAGTGATAGATCTCTGTTTGGAAGGGGATGCTCTAGACTGATTCTGGACCTCCGTAGACCGAAACCCGGGAATGTCATGGGAGGTGTTCCGTCAGGAGATGATAATTCGATTTGCAACGAGCAGAACCGATGATGACGTTCGAAGATTGCTCAACAATCGGAAGCAAGAATATCCCCGTGAGTCATTTTTGGAATTTTACCAAGCAATCCATCGCCTCACGTTGCAGACTAACAAGTCGATTTCTGACGACACAATTTATACTATTATTAGACGAAATATGCGGCCAGGACTGCAAATGGCCCTGCATAATGAAAAACAATTTCGAAATTTGGGTGAGTTTGCTCGTCGTTGCAGCTCACTCGAAGATATGTGGAAACGATTAGGTCATAACCCAGAGGCCGGGTTGACACCACACCACAGCAGTTACAGTTCCGAAAGGTATCAAACTCGACCCATGTTAAGAACACAAGGGAGGTATGAAACACGCCCTCCTCGGGTAAGTGAACTGGAATTTGAGGAGGAAGACTTAGATAGTGGAGGCTGGTGCTATACGACCCAGAATGAACCACAAGACTATATTGACCAAGTCTGCGAAATTACCGATAGACTAAAACAACGAGTCACGTTCCAAGACCAGACCAGAGGCAAAACATTGTTGAAGAGGCCGGACGGGTATTCTCGGCATAATGGCCAGCCATCACAACCTCGGCAATGGGAACCTATAAATGGTCGAGCGACACAGGGATCAAGAAGTTTCAGGTGTTGGAATTGCCATGACAACTCGCATCCATACACCGAGTGTCGTGAGCCCGTAAAAGGTATTTTCTGTTTCGGTTGTGGAGAGCAGGGAGTACTGAAGCCCAACTGCAGCAATTGCAAACCATCGGAAAACTGGAGGTCCGAGATGGGGAACACTCGGAGACTCCATCTCGAAAACTCCGAACCGAGACAGAGAGGACGGGTGCCGACAGAGGAGGCTGCGAGCAACACCGATCCGGAGCTTTTCCGGAGAGGAAACAGACAAATGTAAAGATCAATAGTTGCCAGTCAGTATCCTGCCAAACGGATAACAGGCAAGATATTAGACAAGTAAAATATTTTCGGGAAAGGCGCGAAATAGTTAAACTTCTAAACTCGACAGTTATCCATTCCAACCCTGACAACAGGCCATACGCCAAAATTAGAATTTGTGAACAAGAGATAGAGGGACTATTAGACTCAGGGGCGAACATCAGTGTACTGGGTCAAGGGAGCAAAGTCTTTTTGGAGAGCTGCAAGTTAACCTATCGTTCAATAGCAACCAATTTACATACAGCCAGTGGTACAGCAGAGAAGATCATTGGTTACATTTATGTTCCTGTCCACTTTAATAATCAGATCAAAACCCTAAAGTTGTTTATAGCTCCTTCGTTGTCCCAGAAACTGTACTTAGGAACAGATTTCTGGAAAACGTTCAATCTACAAATTTCCATATCTGAAATAGCACACACGGATGTGGGAGTACCAGAACAAGATAGACATATTTTAACTACTGTACAGCAAAGGCAATTAGAGGAAGTCAAAGCCAAATTTCCATCTTTCGGACAGCTCGGCTTAGGGCGGACACACCTAGTGTACCATGAGATAGATACCGCAGACGCTAAACCCATCAAGCAGAGGTATTACTCAATGTCACCTGCAAAGCAGAAGGAACCGGATAAAGAAATCGAGAGGATGTTATCTCTCGGAGTTATCGAGGAATCTTCTAGTCCTTGGAACTCTCCAGTGACCATGGTACCAAAAAGCAATGGAAAACTTAGATTATGTTTAGACGCTAGAAAATTAAATTCGGTGACCATCAAGGAGGCTTACCCCCTACCAATAATTGATGGGTTACTAAGTCGGCTAGAAAACACCAAATATATTTCCAGTCTGGATCTGAAAGACGCTTTTTGGCAGATTCCGTTGGGTTCAAAGTCAAGGTGTAAAACAGCATTCACGGTCCCACACAGACCGTTGTATCAGTTTACAGTAATGCCTTTCGGGTTATGCAACGCTGCTCAAACCATTTGTAAATTGATGCACAGAGTAATTCCGCATGAATTACATGAGCGTGTCTTTGTGTACCTGGACGATCTATTGATAACATCACCTACTTTCGAGGAACATATTCAATTGCTCCAAGTAGTTGCAAAGCACCTGACGGACGCCAACCTTACAATCAACGTAGATAAGTCTAAGTTCGTTTTGAAACGGTTAAAGTACCTAGGCCACATTGTAGGGGAGGGTAGCGTTAAGGTAGATCCGGATAAAGTCGCAGCTATCCAAAACTTCCCAATCCCGAAGACGGTCAAAAACATTCGCCAATTCCTGGGGATGAGTGGTTGGAATCGTAAGTTCATCTCGAACTACTCGTCACTAGCTGCTCCCTTTACGGACCTCTTGAAGACAAAGGGTGGTATAGTGTGGACGGAGACCGCACAAAAGGCGTTCGAAGAACTGAAGTCTTGTCTGTCCAACGCACCGGTGCTTACTCACCCCGACTACACAAGAACTTTTTACATTCAAGTAGATGCTTCCAAAACAGGGGTTGGTAGCGTCTTATTCCAAAAGGATGATGAGGGTGGAGAGCATCCCATCGCTTTCTACTCTCATAAACTAAATGGTGCGCAGAAGAACTATAGTGTCACTGAGTTGGAGTGCTTGGCGGCCGTTCTTAGTATACGCAAGTTTCGCTCCTATGTCGAGGGCTACGAGTTTGTCCTTATAACCGACCATTCTAGCCTTCAGTGGCTGATGAACCAGGCAGACCTTAGTGGGCGTTTAGCACGTTGGAGTTTAAAACTTCAAGGATATAACTTCCGTATAGAGTACCGAAAGGGCACAAGAAATATAGTTCCAGATGCTTTGTCTCGGGTATACACAGAGGAGGTGCATACACTGGACCACACTAGCAATCGCGAACCATTAGACCTGCAGTCCTTTGATTTTACCGGAGACGACTATAAAGAATTTATTAGCACACTCATGTCTTTAAAACCAGTACCAGAGGATGTTAAACTTGTAGATGGCAAACTGTTAATCCATCAACCTGTCAAAGACTTAGATCACCAAACAGACATTCCCAGTTGGAAATTGTGGATTCCCGACAGTTTGGTCCAACAAGTATTAACACACGCACATGAACCTCCATCAGCAGCACACATGGGGACTGGCAAAATGATTGAGTTTCTGCGTCGTAACTATTTCTGGCCAACCCTTGTGAAAGATACGAAAGGTTTCGTTGGGAATTGCCAAACATGTAAGCTCAGCAAAGCTGCAAATACCATCTTGAGACCAAGGATGGGGGAGTATGTGCAACACGAGAGGCCTTTCCAGAAACTGTACATGGATTTTCTGGGCCCGTACCCTCGATCAAAGAGAGGGAACACATGCATCCTTATCGTGTTAGACCAATACTCCAAGTTCGTATTGCTGAAGCCATTGCACGATGCAACTGCGAACAGGGTGATGGAATACCTGGAACGGGATGTATTTCCGTTATTCTCAGTCCCAGAGTTTGTTCTCACTGACAACGGGAAGCAGTTTAAATCCAATCTGCTTAAAAATTTTCTGGAGAAATACGGCGTAAAACACATATTCACCCCTGTGTATTCGCCACAGTCGAACGCCTCGGAGAGAGTAAATCGATCCATACTGGCTGCGGTACGCAGTTATATCAAAGGAGATCAACGCTCTTGGGATGATCATCTCCCACAGATCGCGGGCGCGTTGCGAAATACGACATATTCCTCAATAGGGTACGCTCCTTCCTACCTAGTCTTCGGGCAACACACCATAAACCATGGGTCACAGTATGACTTGCTCCGGTTACTAGGAAACCAAGCTATAAGTACCTACACGGTAAATAGCAAGGACGACCGGCTTGCTTTGGCGCGGGAGTTAGTTTTAAAACATTTGCAACAAGCGTACTCAAGATCGGCACACCAGTATAATTTGCGATCAAGGGATCGAGTACTGGCGGTCGGTCAAAAGGTATACGCGCGGAACTTCACGCAAAGTAGTGCAGCACAGCAATACTCAGCCAAACTAGCTCCTACGTTCATACCCGCGACAGTCCGTAAGCGTTTGGGCAATGTGGCCTACGAATTGGAGAACGAACACAGAAAACCTTTAGGCGTCTACCATATGAAAGACATAAAGACTTCGGGTTAAAATAAAATAAAAAATAAAAAAAATAAAAAATCACCTCGGGTTTTTGAACCTAGAAAAAAATAATGCGAATAATGGTTTAAAAGTAAATTTCTACAACGCAAATTATTATTCTTTGCAGACATTCGTTACTACCTTCACCATTAGACTGAATATGAACCGGTGGGCTCGGTAGTCACATAGTCAGTGTAGTGGTGAGGCGGAGGCTGGCATGCCGCGCGCGAAAAAAACATGTCAGCATAGGTTAAGCCAAGTAGTATTTAAGTCAGTAAGATTAAGGAGAAAGATGAGGTTGACCCAATCACATTCCATGCACATGGTTCAGCAAAGTGGGATTGGGGTAGCGCCATCTATTATAATAGATATGGGATAGGTTTAGTTCAAAAAAAAAAAAAAAAAAAATGTAAATTATTAAGGCTGTCATTGAAATTTTAGAGTTATGTATATCAATTTTTAAGAACAGCAAGAACCAGCAGACCAGAAGAAAGTGTACACCAAAATTACCAACGGCTGAGCCATCAAGACGCACTAATGTCACACTGCTCGAAAACATCACGAATCAAAGCAGCTAAAGCAACCACACCAGTGATAACAAATCAAATGATGATGACAAGTTAACACTTCAAGGGAATCAATAATATCCGGACGTCATGGTGCGACTCCCGAGCTGATAGGGATATTGATTAGATAAAATCATCTAAATGCTAAAGCATCAGAGGGTGACAGCTGTAAAAATATGACAAAAGCAGGTCCAATGAAGAGTGAACAAGATTGAAGTCCAATTAGACATCAAATTCTACACTAAAATATGGTGTTGCCTATTTGCGAGACCCGACCAGCATGTGGGAAGTCACGAGGGCCCATTCTTTTAAGCGCCGCAACAGCAACTGACCCAGAAACATATTTGTTTTGCGATTAAAGTTAGATAGCTGCGCAAACGCCACTGCGCTACATCAAGCCGAGAAGCGTTCCAAGGGGTAGCATTAAATGATCGGATGTCAAGAGTATGTGTGATGTTTGGTGCGGATTCAACATCTCATCAAAAGATCCCGATTGGTAATGACGTTGACGCCTGCTGCGTAGTGAATAACATCCGAATAATTGATATATGTACTCTAGAAGTTTATTGTTAATTTCATTCAAATAATAATAAAATGACTTGTTGATTGAACCTAAAATTCATCAGTCAAAATATGTAAATTGGTTTATAATATGTAATGTTCTTAAAAACAAATTTTTTTTACTGTTTTCAAAATCAAATACATTATTAAATATGAATATATTATGAAAGTAGCCCATAGTTATAATTTAGATTTAGTAATTAAGAATAAGTAGATTAAGTGCCCGGCTCCGAGACTTACTCAGGGTGTGGGGCGTCCGCCACGTTGGACTATCTAAATACTGATTCCTTAAACCTCGTCCTTTCTAAATAGAGTATGAGATTTCTTTTCATCTCAGGGTTTGGGTTTTCCTCACGCTGTAACGGAATCATATTCAGTTCCGTTATCAACCCAAATTCCAACATCAAATTTTAACACTCGGCATAACCTTCGAGGTGATACCTCAAATTCTACCAAAATAAAAAAAAACCATGCCGTATTTCGCATTGTTATTGTTTGTTTATGTTACTCAGATTACTGTACCTATATATCCATGCAGTAGGTGAATAAACGTAAACCATAATAATATAATGCAACATTATCAATTTTTTTTATCGATGTGTTTTGAGGTAAATAGCATGAGAATGGACTTTGCTATTGGAAATACCTCCAATTGAACATTTCGATCAAGTTATATTTTTTGGATATAAGCAAATTTTAGCGAGTGCATTGGGTAATCAAAAGCCAATGTCACGTTTTTGTACATTTTTTTTGCTTGCGTACATTTTTGATGAATGTACAATATTTTTCCAATTAATTGGATATAAAATGTGCAAGAACATTTTGGTGGGGGATGAGTGATTAGATAGACCAAGAAGTGGTCAGTTCGTTAGTTGTGCAGTTTAAAAAGAAACGAACGCGGATTTATATTTTTACTGTTTATAGTTTTAGTGTTTTTGTAGTTTTTGTGAAAATTTATTTAAAATCAATCAGTGAAATTTGACAAAAATTGTTATCAATAAATTTTAAGTTTCGTGAACCCAGTATAGTGTATTTTATTTTGTGGCGTTTGATCTGGAGTATAAGATAACCCATTCGTGTTTTCTATATTTTTTGTTGTGAAATTAATTAATGCTTTTGTTGTTTGTGTGTTTTATCTGAAGCAATAGAAAAATAATAGGAAAAAGAAGAAACAAGTAGAAAATAAACTTATTTTTCTTACATAAAAAAATAAATTGTGTTCTTGGGAGTTGTTAACCAGAAAAGTGTGCTGTTATTGGTAAGTATAGTGTTAAGAGGCGAGTACTAATAATCACAATAGTGGCGAGGTACCTTAGTTGCTTCTAGCAAAGCTGAGTCTTGCTAGAAGCGAGGGCATCGAGAGTAACCCGGCCCATAGGCTGGACACCCTCTTTCTGCTAAGGACCTCCTCCACTTTCAATAGGCAACTAACTCTTAGTTTTTTTTATTGTTAATGCTACGTGTCTGTGCTTCTTAAGGTAATTATGTTACCCTAAGAAGCCAGAAATAACAACCATGGGTGAAAACCCATTCCCTAAATATGTTTAGGATCCGCCAGTGTTGGGTTCGATGACCTCTTTTCTTTTTTTGATCAAAATTTTAGATGGTAAATTTTAGGCCATCTTCCCTAAGTTAATATGATTGTGCGGTAATCTAGGTCCCTTATTTCACCTAACCCCAAAAACCCACGACCACATCCCCTACCAGGCTGAGCTGCGGGAAACCAAGCCGCACATGGGGCTAGGGCATGAAATGGGGACAATTTCTTTAACGATAGGGTATACTGTCGTAAGACAGTAAGCTTTTTTCGTTACATGGAATAGAAATTACTAATTCATGTATAATTGTATATATCATAGTTCTTAGTGAAAAAAAAATATTATTGTTAAGTAAAGAGGGTTCGTGAATAGTGATCGGAGAAAAAACAAAAATTAAAGTTAATTTTTTTAGATACGGCTGCAGATGGACCTTTGAGCTCGAAGGGAAATTTGGTGAGTGATTTTATATAACGTACATTTTCCTTTTTTTACGATAGGCTCCAAACTACGCCACCTTGCCTCAATTAGGCTTACAGTATATAATATTATGGTTAGCTATAAATTTCATTCCAATTCATTTTATTAATAAATAAATTCGTAGTAAAATGAAATAATTTCTTTGTTTGTGGTGATAATATGGGGTGTGACAACAAAAATGTGAGTAATTCGTAAATTGTAGTGATAACGTGTAAGATTTGTTGGATTTTGGTATTAAAAAAACGGCGACTATGTGAATCCTCCTGTATCCACTGAAGCTACCCAGAATAAGACACGTGGTGTCGCCGAAGATCCAGTAACAGTATACATAAGAAAACTTTCACAATGTTCTCGCATTCAATAAAACGCCGGTGAACGTGATAATAATAGAAAACCTATACCATTTAGTGAAACTTCAAATAGAAATGTATTTTTTTACATGGTTTTGGGTTTATTTATAAATTGAAAAATGTCATTCTCAAATCAATTTCTTCAATTTCTCTTTTAATTAACACTAGGTATTTTAAATTCCATATTATTTAACTGACAAATTCTGTTATCGACGGAAATTTATGATTTTTTCCTTTTTTTTATTTTTATTTTTATTAATTATATATTTTTAGTTAACAATCCAAAATAAAAAACTCTGCTCTCGACTAGCAAACCAAACTCCGATTGAAAAATTCGCGCACCGCACAACGAACGCCAAAACGTTCTAGAAGAATCTTTTTTCTTCTCTGTCTTATGTTGGCATCAATTAACATTGATGCAAACGAGAAACATATAATAAAAAATATTCCTCTAGAGCGCATTGCTTCGCACACACACCTGATGCACATTGGTCTCGCTCTCCCATTTAATCGACGATCGTGCGGCCTTATCGTATGGCGAAAACGAGAATTAAAAAAACCGAAAATATTTTAGTACAGCAAATGACGCGTGTTCGTTACCATGGAATAAAAACAAAGAAAAACACTCATAAGGAAAGGAAAGGAATGTTAAGACCATGGAGTCGTAACAATGTATTCAGCAATGCTGACATGTTCTACCATCACAATTGCCGATATTTTATCGAAGTTTATTTCTCGTTATCCTAAACTAAAATGCAGGTTCAATGAATTAATTACTCATTATCCGAAATGAAAATATGATTATGAAACCTCATTTGAGGCGGCCAAATGCCTTTATGGGATATAATGCCAGAGAGAGAGCGAGAGTTAATTTGATTACAATTGGTCTAGTATTTTATAATTTGTAAAGATTTATAGTGTCAATAAATATTTTAAATGTGTTATAATTTTTAACATTTTAATCCTTTTTCAATAATTTGTTTGCAGTAATTTAAACTATATTGGTTTTGAGGAAGCTAGGAAATCGGTAAAAATACATTTAAGTACCGTATTTTTGATGATGGGTAAGTTTTTTTTTGTATAATTACATAGACAATTATGTAAGTGAAATATTAGTACCACTATTTTAATTTTTACTATTGTAGTGAAATTACAGATGAAATTATTGTTGAAGTAATCGATCTCCAAGAAAATGCGACAATACCAATTCAAGAAGCTGATTTCAATCTAATGAAGGAAGGTGTTAGAAGCAGCCAGAACAAAAACAAAAAAAAATGTAATACATCTCAATGGATGAAATATATCCGTAAAAGTAATAGGCAGAGTAGTATGCTCTATACAAATTCATCGGAAAAGCAGCAAAAGGTAGAGGCATAAAATTATCTGCCTGTCGGAACTCAATTAACTGCGTTTACAAATGTATGAATATTATATCACAAGACGATCGCACACAAATTAATAAAGAATTTTGGCGGTTGAATGATGATAAAAAGAACCACTTCTATTCGAAATTTGTGATAAAAATGAAAAAAAACAGAACTGAATCTTCTCAAAGCAGAAGAATTAACAGTTTTCTATATTTCTTTGAAAATGAGCCAAACAAACGAATCCAAGTTTGCCAGGAATTTTTTTTCAACACCCTAAATATAAATAAATGTGGCATATATTACTTTTTTAATCAAAACAAATCCCAATTGTGCCTAAAACACCATTAAAAGGAAAGTTTAGGTAAAAATGTATTTCAAATGACGAAATATGTAGATTTAATTTGTCAACACATAAATGAATTTTCGGTAGTTCAGTCCCACTATTGACGAAGTATAACTACGATGAAATATTTGGATGCTTTTCTCAACATATGCAAGATGTTCTACTTATTTAAAATTAAATATCGTTAGACCAACATCAAAAAGTGGAAAGACATAAATACGTTCAATGCAAAATTTAATTTGGGGTTCCATCTTCCTAAGAAAGAACTGTGCGAAAAATGCGAGGTAATGCGGTTGGCATCGGCTGCATCCCTAGAGCAAACCAACGAGCATAAGGCACATAATCTAAATAAAAATGAAGCTAGAACGAGACTCCGATATAATAAAATCTACCCAAAGCAAACTGATTTAAATTTTCAACTTTGATATGCAAAATGTCTTCCAACTGCCCAAACCTAACAATTCCAACTTCTTTTATAGGTGATAATTTTGCGTTTATAATTTAACGGGAATGGTTTATGGTGATAAAGAAGTTTTAAATGCAAAATAGGTCACAACTTTTAAATTTTTAGGTATGAATCTATTTGTGGCTGCGAAGGTACTCACATTGCCAATGCGCTTATAAAAATGTTGGGAAAATATATTAATTCACAGCCGCAAGTACAAACTGTCAATTTTTGGTCAGATAGCAGTGTACCGCAAAATAAAGAATTGTATTATTACCTTTGCTCTACAGAAATTTTTAAATACAATGTAATGAACTGGATTTTTGGAGGACGGCCACAGCAATATCCAAGCCATTGACTTTGTACACAGCATTTTGGAAAGAAATTTTAAAAATAAATTTTAATCTGGATTTTATAAATTTAACTATAATATTATATTTAATTTTAATATATTTTAATTTAACTATAACTTTACTTGATGTTTTTTAAAAATAGCATTTCCAAAAAATCGAGGAAATAGACTAAATGTTATGGACATAGACAACATAGCCTTTCAAGAAAAGTTGCTCCAAAACTGGACATAGACAAAACAATTACATTTTAATCTTAAATAATTAAAATGCTTTTTAAGTTTGAGCTTCTTCTAAAAATTAATAAATGGAAACCAAAATTTATTAATCAAATCCCTCAGGAACATCTATAACTTTCTAGCTAAACTTCAAACGCCGATTTTTCCAATATAGGCAAAATAGATATAGACAAAAAATAATTCTGTAACGACGATATGTAATCTGTTCTTCATATCTTTATTATAATTGGTGAAATTTACCAAAATTATTCAAAAACACAACAACAAATTTTGTTTTGTAAAATCATTTGTAAAAAATGGACGGGTGTAATTGTTGTGGCCTACACCTAGCTTTCTTCTACGATAAATGTAAAAATATCTGAAATACACCAAACTTAATTTTTTAGGCGAAAAATTGAACCTACCCGATTTTTGATAAAAATTGTCTTGTGTAATCAAAAATACTAATTTCTGCTTAAATTTCAGAAAACCAACAAGGTACTAATTATGGTTCAGAAATGTCCACCACATTTCGCATGATCTCCCAATTTATGGAAAAAGCTTAGTATACAATTTCATTCCTCATATTCAATCCGCCTGGTCTATAGAGATACCAAATTATCTTTTTAAAAAAAACTAGTCATTTCCGGTAAAATTTAAAGTATGGTCTGAGTAATTTTGTTTGAAATTTAATTTACAGTTAATTTCAGTTACTGATTCACTGATTAGTAGTAGTTACTGATTCAGTTACAGTTGCTTTGCAAAATATTTGTAAAATAAACAAAAAAACTTCTTTAGAAGCTGTCACTTTCGGTGGACTGATCTCCCATTTATGGAAAAACCTTAAGCATGCAGTTTCATCCTGATCAATCAATTCATATGGGCTGTGTAAGACCCAAATTTTTATTGAAACAAGATTTTTAAAAAAAATTCATAATTTCCGCCTAAATTTTGGAAAACTGGGGCCTAACTATATTGAGTAAAACAATATAACTATTATAAATATAAAGAAAAAAGCAAAATGTATGAAATTTTTACTGTTTTTTCCATTTTTGTTTCTACGCTTGTAGCTTGTGTTTCTTCGATTTCAATAGTAAGGCCCCTGATCTTGACCGGTATTGTTGCAATGTTAGTTTAGAATCTGTTAGTCTATGACCAATTTTTTCGTAAATGAAATACTTTTCAAAATACATGCAAAAAACGTAAAAGCTCCCATTGAAGCTATCATTTCAGGTGGATAAACAAAGAAGCTCCAATGGAAGTTGTTACTTCCGGTGAACCGGTTTTGGCCAATAGTTGCCCAATCTCCCAATTTGTGGAACAGTGTTTGTATGAAGTTTCGTCACAATTAATCATTCAAGCTTTTGTTGAACAACGGGTTATTTTAAAAATTGTCACTTCCTCTTAAATTTTGGAAAACTGATCTTATAATGTAGGATCAATCAATTAATCACTCATTATCCGGAATGAAAATATGATTATGAAACCTCATGTGAGGCGGCCAAATCCCTTGATGGGATATAGTGCCAGAGAGAGAGAGAGAGAGAGAGAGAGAGAGAGAGAGAGAGAGAGAGAGAGAGAGAGAGAAAGAGAGAGAGAGAAAGAGAGAGAGAGATCTTATAATGTATAAGGTGTTGCAGATTTAATATAGAATCTTTTAGTGCGTAATAGTTTTTCTCGTAAATGATATACTTTTATATATATTTGCAAAAACAGGGAACGTTCGTGAAAGATTTCGACTAAAAATCAATGGAATCTCCCAATTTCAGTGTGGATTTTCATTCCGATCAGTCAATTCGTCTCGGCAGGTTTAGAAGCTACAACATTCAGTGGGCACGGGAAATCGATAATTTAAAGATATTACTCCTATAAAGGATTTTCTCCTAAAACATCTGGTCCTTAAACCAAAATTTCATCTGAAATGCAATTTTTGGGATTTGTGCCTCTGGTTGTTTAATCAGCAGGATTCTCATTGCTTGGTACAAAATGCCATTGCCTACGATTGATGAATGATAGAATTTCAGCAACACGATTTGCATGAAATGTGCTAAATATTTTTGGCTGTTTATGGAGCCATTGGAGTAAAATGGTTGGGTGTTGACAACCGCTTACCCGGGTAAGTTTTCGTATTTTATTGCCCAAAATTTTATGGATTTTAGTGACTTATCAGAATTGCCGGAGAATTGGAAGACCGCGCTCATATGTCCGTTGCATAAAAAAGGCGACCATCTTAAATGTGAAAACTATCGTGGCATAGCTCTATTGAACACTGCTTACAAAGTGTTGGCTAATGTTGTACTTGCCAGACTCATCCCTTTCGCCGAAAACATCATTGGCGATTATCAGTGTGGTTTTCGTCCCAACCGATCGACCACTGACCAGTGTTTCACCATTAGGATGATCTTGGAAAAATGTTGGGAGTACAACATAACCATACATCAATTATATATAGACTTCCGTCAGGCATATGACAGTATAAACCGCGATAACCTTTGGGCCGCGCTCATATGCCTAGGAATTCCGGAGAAACTCGTCTCTCAGTGCAAATTAACAACGTCTGGGTCTGTATGTAGAATTGTAATCGAAGGAACTGTGTCAGACTCTGCTGTTCAATTTGGCGCTTGAGTACGTAGTGAGGAAAAGCAACATCGAAACTTCGCGCTGTATATTTAATAAATCAGGCCAAATTCTTGGATATGCAGATGATATCGTGCTTCTTGGCTGAAGACCTAGCGATATCAAAGACAGTTTCGTGCCGCTCGATCACTACGCAAGAAGACTTGGTTTGAAGGTGAACAGTAGCAAAACCAAATTTGTATCAACACCCAGGAACATCTCCATGGCAAATCTCGGAATTGGCGACCATAACTTTGATCGCGTTGAAAACTTCAAATACCTCGGGTCAGTTATAACATCATCAAATGACATGCAGGCAGAAATAAAAGCCCGAATAGCTGCCGCACATCGAGTTTTCTACGCCCAATCAAAATTATTGCGATCTAAACATCTATCGCAGTCGTGCAAGCTCGCACTTTATAAAGCACTTATAAGACCTGTGCTGGCTTTCGGAAGCGAGAGCTGGACCATGACCACTAATGATTGCGTAGATTGTTATCAACTTTCGAAAGGAAAGTCATTCGCTCCATCTTTGGTCCAATTAAAGTCGCGAACAATGAATATCGGATTCGCATGAACCACGAGATAAAGCAAATTCTTGGAGGTTGCGATATTATCGGATTCATCAAATCCAATCGAGTAAGATGGCTCGGCCACGTTGCAAGGTCCCCACAACAACGGATGACCAATAAAGTGTTCCATCAACAACCAGCCGGTGTGCGTCGTAGATGAAGACCCCGACTGCGCTGGCGTGACGACGTCGAACAAGATCTACAGGCACTAGGATGTCGAAACTGGAGGTCGAGAGCGATGGACCGATACGGCTGGAGGACCATAGTGCGGGCGGCAAAATCCCTTCATGGGATGTGAAGCTAGAGAGAGAGAGAGAGGTGACTTATCAGCTTGAAATCTTTAGTAATTATTATTTGTTAATAACAATTATTTGTTTTAGATTAGATTTTGACAAAATGTAGTTATCAATTTAACATGAAATTACAAATTATCATTCAATACTAAATATATGAAATTATGGACATACCCTGTTATGCTGGTTGTAAACATGAAGGTTAAATTTCTTGAATGGTAGAGAAAATCATCAAGTTATTCGTTAAATCCGAGTACCATCCGACTTTGCTAAATCTTGATTAGCTGGTCTCAATACTGAGCTGGTCTTAATTTTGGTTGTAAGGATAATTCTACTGTTTATGGACTTTACCATCCAAGAAAACGTGAAAGAATACTTCATATCATAATAAGAGTTCGACCAAAGACAATGAAATGAAATCAGACCCCTAAACCAATGGAAAATTTATGTTTAAATCAAATTCTCGATGTCGTTACAAATGGAAAAAATGTTCTAGCGGCTGTTAGTAGAAATGTTAGTTAATACTCAAACCCTATTTTGGTCTACATTATGAGCGCAATACATATTTCTCGCTCAATATATTTTTTCAATACGCGCGCGACAAATAAAAAATTTTATATTTGTGTATACAGTAAAAAAGAAACAAACGGAAAAATAATAAATTCAACTTATTTTTTATTTTCGTTTGAAAGTATCCTTTCTCTTATTCTAATATATATGTATGATTTATATTTTAATAAAACAGAATGAAATGAAACTAAAACGCACGTATTATGTATATACATACTCGTGGGGGCGAGTGGTCAAATCATGTGTCACATCATTATATTATTGGTCAAATCATGTCAATGAAAATATTACAACCACCCTAGAACTCAAACTGTGAAGAAGATGACGATGAAATTTTAATTGATCCCAACGATTTTAAAATACCTAACGAAGATTTAACAATTCAAATAAACACCAATACGCCAACATTAACTAATAAAGTTAAAAGCATAATCAATTACGTGGAATTAGTAGATAAAGCAATAGAAAGCATCCCCGAACTAGATGAATGCTCTGAAAAATATTTTTCTGGATATGCGGTATCCCGGTTGAAAAAGAAGATTAATTGTGCAAATTGTGAAAAATTAATGATAAAAGCGGACAAAACCATAAAATTGCAGAACGAATCTTTTATTTTTTATAAAAACTATAAAAAGGACTCCGATTTTGGCGCTCTTCATCCGCCATCTGAAATTTTTGCTGAAATCAGCAAAAATCACATACAAATTTTTCGGCAACTGTTTGATAAATCGCCTCACTCCAAAAATATCAAACAATTAATCGTTGAACAGTGTATTGAATGGACGAACAAACAAATCAACTTAAAATGGTGGTTTCAAGAAAACTCTGAATGTTCTAACCATCGTAAAGTTATTTTGGATTTTATGATTCTAGTTTTAATTAGAAAGCAATGTAAGTGGACTATTTAAATTAAAAAAATTAAGTAAATTTTTTAGTAAAAATACAACAAATACATCAAACACCTCATCCGGATCTTCGAATCGACCTATAAGAATCCATCCACGCTTACAAATCCTTAAATAATTACGACTGAGATAATTAGTAAAATTCCTTAGAAATATTGAACATTCTAATGTTTTTAATTTTTTATGCTTTTAATTATAATTAATCAATTAATATGTATTTTAATATGGTGGATTTCTAAAATATATTTCTTGAAAATTAATATACTATGTATAATATTTTCTATTTATTTTGTTATGTTAAAACTAAAATATCATATTATATATCATTGAAATACCGAATAATTAATTTTAAAATGAACAATTATGAAATTGTGTTTAACTACTCGCTTGTCTATTGTCTTTCATTATAAAACTCGTGAACCATCTATCATCTTTCACCCCTCCTATTCCCGAACCATTAAAATACTTTGCTCTATATTATAACGTTCATGATGATTTACATTATATAGGACATTTTAAATATTATTTGCCGATTGCCACAATAATTCTTATGATTTTTCCCGTATTATATCCACGCATATTTTTCATTCATAAAATTATAATCATGCGCATCTTTGTTTTTGTATCTGTTTGCAATCCTTACGCAATGATCATGCATTTGATATTCGATAGCAAAAAATATAAACGAATAACATGGAAGCAAAAAATAGTAAACACAACCAATAAACGTATATGTACATTTTTTAATGTTTGCTTGTTTGTATGTTGCATCGTTTTATACTATTTACACGTGTATGTATTATTGTGTGAGTGCGTAACTCAAAATTTTTCTTGTTTATATTATTCTTCCAGAAAAAGTATAATAGTATGAACAAACAATTATATATAAAGAAAAATGATAGTTGCATGACCCGTTCGATTGTATAACCCGTCAATGTTTTGATGAAACTTTTAGTTCTTCTTCATCTCTCTGATACTGTTAATGCTCTTTGTTAATAGTAAACTTAGGGAAAATTTAGTCATGAATGTATTTAATTTGGACAAACCAGTATAGATAGGCATATAAAATATAATTAATATAACCAAACACAAATATGTAATATGTATATGTAATTGTTTTCTGCGATCATTAAAAAACCATTTAATTATAATATTTTGCCCTTTCGTTCATAAATGTTTGATGTTTGATCATCTCCTCCTAATATTCGTTTTTTAAATTATACTTCATGCAGCACACCAAACAATCATCGTAGCTACATACTTACATCTAAAATAGATCCTCTTCCTTTTCATGGTCACCACGTGTTTAAATTCTATACTCGTATATCTAAACAAGAAATTATCGATCGTGCACAAACATTATTTTAAATAGTACATACTCGTATGTATATACGAGTATGTATAAACATAATACGTACGTTTTAGTTTCATTTCATTCTGTTTTATTAAAATATAAATCATACATATATATTAGAATAAGAGAAAGGATACTTTCAAACGAAAATAAAAAATAAGTTGAATCATAGACAAATAAATGAATAAAGATCCCTAAACCAATGGAAAATTTATGTTTAAATCAAATTCTCGATGTCGTTACAAATGGAAAAATTTTTCTAGCGGCTGTTAGTAGAAATATTAGTTAATACTCAAACCTTATTTTGGTCTACATTATGAGCGCAATACATATTTCTCGCTCAATATATTTTTTCAATACGCGCGCGACAAATAAAAATTTTTATATTTGTGTATACAGTAAAAAAGAAACAAACGGGAAAATAACAAATTCAACTTATTTTTTATTTTCGTTTGAAAGTATCCTTTCTCTTATTCTAATATACAGGGTTATCCAATTCGAGGTTGATAAAGTAGAAATCTGTATACCGACATCTGTCAAAGATAAACGTCAAGTACGCTGTCATTTATTTAGTTGACATTCTGCCATTTAAGAATATGGAGCATTTAACAATCGACCAACGCGTTAAAATTAAACGCGGAAAAACAGGCCGTCGATGCTGATTTTTCGAACAAAATTTTCTTCAGTGATGAAGCTCATTTTTCGCTTGGTGGATACGTTAATAAGCAAAACTGTAGAATTTGGGGCTCAGAAAATCCACAATTGATTGTAGAGAAGCCATTACACCCGGAAAAAGTCACTGTTTGGTGCGCATTGTGGTCTGGTGGTGTGATTGGGCCGTATTTTTTGAGAACAACCATGGACGAACCGTTACCGTCAATTCTGAGCGCTATGGCCGCATGTTAACCGATTATTTTTTTACGAAAATCGAAGATTATGATCTTGACGATATGTGGTTCCAGCAGGATGGAGCAACCAGTCACGTAATACGAGCAAATCGAGATCTTTTGCAAGAGAAATTTCCTGGACGTTTGATTTCGCGATTGGCTGATGTCAATTGGCCTCCAAGATCCTGTGATTTAACGCCTTTGGATTTCTTTTTGTGGGGCTACGCGAATGATCGTGTTTACGCAAACAATCCTCAAACTCTTGACGAATTGAAAACTAATATTCGTAAGGTAATGGCCGAGATACCGCCCGAAATGTGCCGAAAAGTCATTGAAAATTACCTCAAAAGAATCAAGGCCTGTAAGAAGTCCCGTGGAGGACATTTGAATGATATCTTGTTTAACTAAAAATGGCAAGGATCAATCTGTAAAATGAAATAAAAATTACAATACATTCCGAATATTTTGTGTGTTTTTTTTAAGTTTACTTTATCAACCTCGAATTGGATAACCCTTTATATGTATGATTTATTATATTTTAATAAAACAGAATGAAATGAAACTAAAACGTACGTATTATGTATATACATACTCGTATATACATATGTACTATTTAAAATAATGTTTGTGCACGATCGATAATTTCTTGTTTAGATTATATAGAATTTAAACACGTGGTGACCATGAAAAGGAAGAGGATCTATTTTAGATGTAAGTATGTAGCTACGATGATTGTTTTGGTGTGCTGCATGAAGTATAATTTAAAAAACGAATATTTGGAGGAAATGATAAGAAACATCAAAAATTTATGAACGAAAGCATATTTGACGATAGGGAAAAATATTATAATTAAATGGTTTTTTAATGATCGCAGATAACAATTACATATATTACATATTTGTGTTTGTTTACATTATGTATATTTTATATGCCTATCTATACTTGTTTGTCCAAATTAAATACATTCATGACTAAATTTTCCCTAAGCATACTATTAAGGATGATGCATGATTTAAATTCGATAATTTTAAAATACCTAATAATTTTATAAATGATTTTATTTTTGAGAAAATGAATAAAATCAGCTTACACCGGAAAGATGTCTTTAGGAAAATGTACTATGTGTTTGGATTTGCCTTCAAAAAATTGGTCAAGCATACAAATTTTTGTTAACGTTTTCCCCTTATTCCATATTATCTGAAGCATGGTAGGACTTGGTTTGTTTCAACTAGCTTTTGCAAATATTTTAAGAAGTCGAAAATAAAAGCTAGTTTTTGATTCTAACTAAATTTGCAAAAACATTAATATTTCGATTGCGGTTGTGGTATACATATATAGAATTATGAGTATACACAATATCCGTGCAATTCTATTTTTAATCTGCTAACCCCAAATTAAAATCATCCTAAGGTTTTAAAATGACAATATATAAATATGTATTTCGTTGTTCGTTGTTGTCAATTGATTTACAAGCTCACATTAAAAGTACACTGCAATTTTTCAGATACCAACCACACCTTATCCTGAAAACTACCCCAAATTTCTCTAGAATAAATGACCACTTCTTTGAAAATTTCAAAAATAGACTATTCAATATCGGATAATGGGTATCGCTTTATAATCCTCATCAGAAATGCAATTCGCGTGTTAAGTTGTAACTTTAAATCATGGACACAAATTTATTTAGCCACCCACTTTATTTATTAGGTGTATAACAATTTCTACAGATTTTTTCTTCGCGCTTAAAATTGTATTTAAAATAGAAATATTTTCACGGTATTTTGTGATTTTTACAGGATCGTGAGTTACATTACCTATCAGAATAGCAGAGTTTATAATGGTAACTGATAATCAGCATATTCGGCACTGCATTCTATACGAATTCCAATAAGGAACAAAGCTTCTAAAGCACGGGAATCAATTTGTAGTGTTCTTGGTGTCGACCTTGTGTCTTATGAATTTTGTAATTATTGGTACAAACATTTTGAAGTGGTGATTTCGATCTTAGCGCAGCCTCGAAAGTTTGAAGATGTGCGAGCTAACCTGGAATCAACAACAGCAACAGACATAACTCAGAAAAAACCTAATACCTAAATAAAATAATGCGTAATAATTGGATTCACATTAGTGATTTAAATGAATTGTAAGAAATATGTACTATGGACTTGAAGGATATAAAAATTAACTAAATAGAGTAAAATATTTTCTGGACAGTTATTTTTCAGTAAGTATCTTCTCCTGTACTAAATATTAATTTATTGCATTAATATGCCCAGTACCAAGTGAATTTTCTAAAACTGGTTATGTAAATGTATTTAATTAATGTGTAATAATCCATCATCATTAGTCATACATACTTTAATCGTATATAGTCCAATGAGTTGTCACAGATTTTTAGTGAGGCCTCATTAAACCTTATACGAAACATGTCTTTGTTTTCGGTAAGAATTCAGTGGGCTGAACTTGCTCGACATGTTTAACCCATTGCCGCACACTTTTTAATTGACGACCGTGCTCAGAAACACACATTTTGTTTTTCAATTGTTTATGACTGCCATATGAAATTGAGCGTCATTTATATGTTTGGAAGCGAAAATTATCACATTTTCTCACAGTTTTCCCATGAAAACTCTCGACGGCTATAGCCGTCATTTGCTCATCACATAATATTTTTCTATATATTTCCGGATACAGAAACAAATGACGGCTATAGTCGTCCGATTTTTTGATGATATATAGACAAATGACGGCTATAGCCGTCATTTGCGCGTACATAATAGGACGGCTATAGCCGTCATTTGTTTCTGTAGGCGGAAATATATCGAACTGCTAATCATGAAAAATCGCACAAAAAAAACAATTGATATATTATCTGGAATGTTACATCTTTTTTTCTTTGATGTATTACTGAATAATTAACAAAATAATGCATTAGTACACTTCGTAAGAATGATGTTCCTTTTTTTATTAATTAAAATATGCAGGACGGCTATAGCCGTCATTTGCGGGAATGGTTAAAGAGTTCGTAGTATAAATATTTTTTGTATATAAAATCAATAAGGACTTCTGCCTGATGACCTAAATCAAGGACAGGATCACGAAAGCCGCACGGAAGTCCCAGAAAATATTCGAACCCAATTCAAACACAATTAATTATAAACGGAACACGCAATCTAAATTTAATAAAATAAAAAACATTTCGCGCTAACATAAAAGGTGTTTTTTTAGAGGTTCACAATTTAGAATTAAAATAGAACAAAGAAAAATATTTTGAATATCAGTGAAACTAGCTTTATTGGATAGATAATTTTATGCTTGTTTCAGTTGTTACAACCCTAATATTGTGTAATAAAGGCCAATGAAACTCTATCATATTTTTCTTTTGTACAGATGTTAAGCTACTAATAGGGAAATATCCAAGAGTAATTTTCCAACGAGCAGTACAACTGACAAACATAAACACAATTACTTGGGTAGCTAAAGTATTATCATTTGGGTCGCTACCTTCAAACTAGGCGTATCATGATACTGGAACCTCTCCAAGAACACGATTAATTCGTTCCGTGTTCTTTGAAATCGTGTTGTTCAATACTACAAAAAATAAAATAAAAAAAACGACACGTTTTATTTTTTGTTATGATATATAAAACACAAAATAAAAGAGAATAACGAAAATCGAGTTGTTTGAAACCGTGAAATTTGAGGAAATGGGTATCCGTGTTCTTCGAAACCGTGTTCTTTGAACGCCGTGTTCTTGGAGGGTTACCTGTATTCTATTGGTGTGGAAATCATACTCGCATTTTGGATGAATGGACAACTCATCCAAGCATACATTTTCAATAACAACCTCATCTGTTTCCTTTTTTGACCGGACCAGCAACTTTAGAGTATGAAAAGATTCTGAAGTAAAACCTGGATGCCCATTTACTACTTTATACCAATAAGCAAGTGTATGAGAATGTGGCAAGCAGTTTTTAAATTGATTTCGAACATATGGCCTATGCCTTCGGAGAATAAAAGTTTAAATTTAAAGCAAACTTCCGTATTTCTTCTGAACATTTTCTGCCTAACTTTTGATTTTTAATTTTATCTCAAAAAATTGAACTTGAGTCAGAATGGTTTAAAAAATTATCCTTCTGGCAAGAACTAATAAAAAATTTTTCTTCAAGTTCGTCTATCAGGTGGCCCAAAATAATATTTTTTTCTTCTTTATCTCATACTTGTTTGTCGTAGATTATTATTATTTTGTGTTTGTTGTATTTAGTCCTTAAAGAAGTCCTTCTTGAACTCGTAGAAAGATCAGCACGTGATGAGGCCATTGCTCGCTTTAACGTTATTTTATTAAATTGTTTGTATATGTAAGAAGGTTTTATACTTTTATTAACAAAATAAGAAGACGTAGTACCACTACGATTGCTAGCACCAAGAGGTGAATTATTTGAGATTTTTGTAATGGTTTGCAATTTCAAAGGACCTTTGTAAAAATCGGATATATTATCGTCATTCAATTTTTTTATCAATTCACGATGATAAAATCTATATTAGTTCCGAATACCATCAGTTCAGGTACTTCGTCAATTGGTGGTAAATAATTCTGGTCATGGTCTTTATTAGTTTTATTTAAACGCAACGACTTGATTGCCAAATCATTTAATAAATTCAACGCATAGATTGGATCTTCCTCAACTTGAGAAGAAACTTCTAAATTGGCCCCGATAATATCATTAGCATCATTTATAGAAGTTGAATAAACGTCTTGGGAAACAAATTTTCAAACATGTTTTTTCAGTATGATATGAAATTACGGTTTGATTAATATTGGGGGGCATGTATTTTTAAGATAATTTTCAATGACGTCAAATCCACACGTTGATTCGTAAATGAACAAGATGAGAATGGCTGATTTTCTTAAAAAACTCCTCTGATTTTCTTTTGTCTTTATAAGCTTTAGAAGCTTTTTTCCTTATTGGAATTCGTATTGAATGCAGTGCCGAATGTGCTGTTTATCAGTTACCATTGTAAACTCTGCTATTCTGATAGGTAATGTAACTCACGATCCTGTAAAAATCACAAAATACCGTGAATATATTTCTATTTTAAATATAATTTTAAGCGCGAAGAAAAAATCTGTAGAAATTGTTATACACCTAATAAATAAAGTGGGTGGCTAAATAAATTTGTGTCCATGATTTAAAGTTACAACTTAACAATCGAATTGCATTTCTGATGTGGATTATAAAGCGATACCCATTATCCGATATTGAATAGTCTATTTTTGAAATTTTCAAAGAAGTGGTCATTTATTCTAGAGAAATTTGGGGTAGTTTTCATGATAAGGGGTGGTTGGTATCTGAAAAATTGCAGTGCACTTTTAATGTGAGCTTGTAAATCAATTGACAACAACGAACAACGAAATATTTATATATTGTCATTTTATAACCTTAGGATGATTTTAATTTTGGTTAGCAGATTAAAAATAGAATTGCACGGATATTGTGTATACTCATAATTCTATATATGTATATACCATAACCGCAATCGAAATATTAATGTTTTTGCAAATTTAGTTAAAATCAAAAACTAGCTTTTATTTTCGACGTCTTAAAATATTTGCAAAAGCTAGTTGAAACAAACCAAGTCCTACCATGCTTCAGATAATATGGAATAAGGGGAAAACGTTAACAAAAATTTGTATGCTTGACCAATTTTTTGGAGACCAATCCAAATACATAGTACATTTTCCCAAAGACATCTTTCCGGTGTAAGCTGATTTTATTCATTTTCTCAAAAATAAAATCATTTATAAAATTATTAGGTATTTTAAAATTATCGAATTTAAATCATGCATCATCCTTAATAGTATACTTAGGGAAAATTTAGTCATGAATGTATTTAATTTGGACAAACAAGTATAGATAGGCATATAAAATATACATAATGTAAACAAACACAAATATGTAATATGTATATGTAATTGTTATCTGCGATCATTAAAAAACCATTTAATTATAATATTTTTCCCTTTCGTCAAATATGCTTTCGTTCATAAATTTTTGATGTTTCTTATCATTTCCTCCAAATATTCGTTTTTTAAATTATACTTCATGCAGCACACCAAAACAATCATCGTAGCTACATACTTACATCTAAAATAGATCCTCTTCCTTTTCATGGTCACCACGTGTTTAAATTCTATATAATCTAAACAAGAAATTATCGATCGTGCACAAACATTATTTTAAATAGTACATATGTATATACGAGTATGTATATACATAATACGTACGTTTTAGTTTCATTTCATTCTGTTTTATTAAAATATAATAAATCATACATATATATTAGAATAAGAGAAAGTATACTTTCAAACGAAAATAAAAAATAAGTTGAATTTGTTATTTTCCCGTTTGTTTCTTTTTTACTGTATACACAAATATAAAAATTTTTATTTGTCGCGCGCGTATTGAAAAAATATATTGAGCGAGAAATATGTATTGCGCTCATAATGTAGACCAAAATAGGGTTTGAGTATTAACTAACATTTCTACTAACAGCCGCTAGAAAAAATTTTCCATTTGTAACGACATCGAGAATTTGATTTAAACATAAATTTTCCATTGGTTTAGGGGTCTGATTTCATTTCATTGTCTATGGTTCGACCTTGTCTGAAATGATTAAGTCCGGGTCCGCTAGTGCTACATTTTTATTCAGTTTTAATAACGATTTATCAATTGAAGGCTTCGATAAAACAGATAAACAGGATGAGCTGTGTCAGCGGTTGTAGATGGAGATGATACAGAAACTTTTGAGTGAGCGATCACGTTTGACATCGTTTAAATTATGCTGCTTTTCCACATTATTCGTTTGTGAACAAGACACAGGAAGCAGCGTATTATGTCGCTTTGGACATATTTGACAATGGTTCTTATTTCTACATCTAGTAATGATGTGCTTATCGCTAAAAAAATTAAAGCAACGATTTGATTTGTGATGAAACCTCTACGTGGATTAATAGGCATAGCACGAAATTTCGGATAAAGGTGTAATTAATGGGCCTCTGTCTCACGGATGGTAGATAAACTGTAGCCTTGATAACAGATATACATATCTAGTTTTGGAAAAATATTTTTAGTTTTGAGTGATAGAGAGAGGCAGAGTTTATTTTCGGGAACTAACCACTAAACGATTTTTCCTCAAACTTGGCCTAAATCATGTCGCCCCAATCCGAGATTTAAGCAAAACGGGACAAAAATTTAAATAAAAATTAATACATATAGGCCTCAATACACACTTGATTTATTAAGCGAAAAATTAAACTTACCAGACTTTTAGTAAAAATTGTCTCGTGTTACCAAAAATTATTATTTCTGCTTAAATTTCGAAAATCCAACAAGACCAACCCTAGTCCAAGCTGAATATGAAAGGTGACAGCTTTTCGTTATAAAAATGTTCACTAAATTTTATTGGGATCTCCCAATTTGTGGAGAAAGCTTAAGTTAGAAGTTTTATCCCAAACAGTTTTTTTAAATCAAAACTGATCATTACGGCCAAAATAAAACAAATGAATGAATGGCATATACTGTCAAAATACTTAAAAAAATGGGATTTAAAACTTCCGATGGACTATTTTCGGCCAAAAATCACTGGAACCTCCCAATTTACGGAACAACCTTAATATTGACGATTCTTCCCGATCAATCAATCTAGCTGAGCTGTACTGATGCAAAAGCTTTAAAAATCAGTTTTTTTTTCAAAAAATGTCATTTCCGTTAAAATTTTGATAAGATCTTTCATTGGATAGGCATATATTTGTTAATTTAATTTTAATTGTTTAGTTCATATTTGCAACAAAAAAAAACCCGAAAAAGCTGCAACTAACGGGTGGGTGGCCGATTTTGTTCAATACTATTAAGACTTCCCAATTGAAAATGAAATTTTGTTTAAATTTCATAAGATCTTTTTAAATTTTTTCAATGATGTTGAAAACTTTAGCAATTACCAAAAACGATAAAGAATCAAACGACAGTATATTCTACTGATTCAAATATATTCAATGATTAAAATTTCAATATGGGATTGATTTCTGAAATTTAAACAGGAATAACGATTTTTGATTATAAAAGACAGTTTTACTAAAATTTTGATAAATTAAATTTTTCTCAATAGAAATCAGGAGTGGTGTATACACTTCCGAAGAATTTTCGAATATTAAAAAATACTAAAGAATAAATACTTAAGATTCCGAATTGATATAGTCGTATACAGGTGCAACAATAATTCCTATGTGTCACATAAAAAGGATTTATAGTGATAAAATAAATTCCAGGGACATCTTTTAGTACGTGAAAATGTTTTGCACTGTACACCACATTACAATAGTTATATTTAAATTATATAATGTACAAGTTGAATATATGGATGTCTAGACATTTTATTTTCATACAGCATTTAACAACTCCTTAGCATTATATTATATATGATTCTTGAACAACAATGAAATCACATCTCGAATAAAGTTCCATCCAAACTATGTACCATAACATGTACGAGTAAATATACAACTTTGTATAATTGGAATATTCAGCATCCATGAGATGTGTGCTAAATTTAATTTTTCGTTCTCATTTATATAAAGACGAACATGTGCGCTATACATAGACTCTCGTTTCGGATGACATGTTTATTACGAATACATAAATTTTCGGTTCTAATTTTTCCTTTTATGCTACTCTGTGTAATGGATATATCGGATATACCAGTAGATATATGTAAATGGTGAGAGCTAGTAAACATAGGTGGATTTTTTTGGGGAGGGGGGGGGGGATATAAGTTTTTTCCTTTTCCACTTCTAAAACACAACATTCAAATTTATTTTACGGGTTCTTGTTGTTTCGTAAGAATTGCTGCTATAAAATTGTTTACTTCTGCTTACATATACATCTTGTTCTCTGATTTTTAATTCCATATGGAATAAAATGAAATAATAAAATGTATAAAAAATAAATAAAGGATCTTCAAAAAATACAAAACATTTTTGTTATCATTAAATTTTATGGTACTTCCACACCGAACCTACACATTAAAATACGCACTGCTATACCTAATGGACGAGTATAGTTGTTTTGGGCGAGGTTAGTTTACATGGTTTATATAGTACCAAACATAAAAATTATGTTTCCTCTGGGCCACATAATAATATGTCCGTATACGCGTGTGCCCCCTTTACGATGAATAGACAAATCTTGACCTTTTTCGAGTCGCACATAAAATTTTAAACGTATAAATATGTAACCACTCATCGTACATAAATCTCAATATATATCTAAATGTATTACATTCATCCATTAGACATTGTGCACATAAAGAGATTACTATATAAGGATACATTCGCATATCACAAATGGTAACTAATGAAATTTTAATGACCGTCCGCCTACAGGCACACACACACATTCATGTTACGTAACGAAACTAAAATTGAAAATTATATATGTAATGTATATTTTGGGTACGGAGCACCATTAGTGCGCCTAGTTCACTAAATTACTCATGGCTTCATATAATAAGGGTACAAAACGAAATAATAACAAAAGGAGCAAAAATCACGTAAACACAGACGTTAAAAAATAAATCAAATCATCTCTAGATTTTCTTCATTATTCTTCTACTTTGTCTTCTTCGTAATGATAACTTAATGTTCCCATTTTTTGATGTGACTTTTTGTATAAAAATATAAAATATATTTTTATTCTATGCACGCTAAAAATTTTATGGTTTCGCAACAATATAATTTTTGTGTGCGCGCTCTGTTGTATATGTACCCCGTATCCCCCCCGATATGGTTAACACAATGTGAATTTAATTTTCTTTTTACCTTGTTCTGCTTTGTATACCACCCACTAAAGTTGGTTCATTTCAACAAAGCATAAGGAAATGTTACCAAATTATAATATTTTGGTCCCGCATCAAAAATACCCGTCTGCGTAAACTATGCGCATTTTCGAGTTAGAAATCACAAAAAATTTTGTGTTTTTATAAACATTTATATTTTTTTTGGATGGATTCATTACATCATTTTTTTTCCTACTTCCTGAAAACGTGACAAAATGTTAATTATTTTTATTTCGATTACAATTTTTTTTGATTTAATCTTAATTGTACATGGGGGCATAAAACATTGTACGATGGATGTAAATTGTTTTCGATATAAATTTTGATTTGATGAATCGTGCTTTCTAAATCTCCGGAGACAATATTTTTTAATTTAATGTAGGACGGTATTGCTATTTGCTAATTCTCGTACATTTTTCAAGAAAAATACTTGACCAAGAGATTTTACTCCTCTGCTATATTTATTCAATTTCTTCTGAAAACTTTTATCTGTCTAGACAAAATAAACTTTGTAATATGGCCGAATTCGTTGAAATCTCAACAGTTTTCGGCTCAAATTTTCAGGTAGCTGTGATCTACAGTCAGTCACCAAAGTCTACATACACCACTAAAATTTGCAAAATCTAGATAAATGAAACGAACTAAATATTGTAATATTAATTAAATAATATATTTAAGCAAATAAAATTATTATTAGTGCGCAAAATAAAATGATTTTCAAAAAATTTATAAAATTTATGTCATAAAAATCTACATACAGTGGCACGTTTCTATTAATTCTCGAATTATTGTAACCGTTATCTTTTTTTATATAAAGACCTAGGAACTTCTATCGGGTTTTTTTATTTGAAAATAGCATCTTCTACAAGAAACATCCTTGGATTCAAATTATTGTACGTGTAAAATTGCCTTATGTAGTTTTCGATTGATCATAATAACTTGCACTGAGTGTAAAATAGGTACGCTTTTTACCCGGAAAATGTTCGATTGATCAAAAAAAATTGTACTGACAGCTAAATCTTATTACATCGAGTAGTTTTTGCTACACTGGGTTTCTTGGTAGAGTAACCCCTCTTTTCACGCACACCAGCAACTTGTATTGTCATAGCGCTGTCATTTTGTATTTAACGATTGTCAATTACGTACGTTATGCTCAACAGCTAGCACACACAGCCACATAAATGAGGGTAAACAAGTTTTTTGTTCGATTGACGAAAA
Source organism: Nephrotoma appendiculata (assembly GCA_947310385.1). Taxonomy (NCBI): domain Eukaryota; kingdom Metazoa; phylum Arthropoda; class Insecta; order Diptera; family Tipulidae; genus Nephrotoma; species Nephrotoma appendiculata. Next base: position 267,832,453 of record OX371225.1, on the reverse strand, counting down.
AAACAGTGTACTATGTTAGTGAGGGGTAAAAAATCAATCGAAAACACCATTAGTTTGAAAAAACTTCTTTTGTTTTTCGAAATTTCATTTTCAACCACAGTTCGCGGTAAAACCTATCGAAGTGGACGTAGTTTTAATCGTTTTGAATAAATTAATATTAATTTGTATTTCGGATGCCGTTGTTCTCGATTAGTTATCTATATTGCAATAAAATATTTGTTGGTGATTATTTTCCAGGTATTATGGATTTAAGTTTTCAGTTTATAAACGTGTTAATCTATGATTACTTTTTGATTGTAGATAACATTTGAATTCCGTAAAGACATTTTCAAACACAGTTCGCGGTGAAACGTATCGAAGGGAACATTAAAATCGTTTTGATAAATTAATACTAATTAATTGAAAAAAAGATCATTTGGGCAGGTAACTGCAAAGTCGAAGAAGATTAGAGCCGCAAGGGTGGCTGAATCAAGCGAACAGTATGAAACACGACTTGCAAATGTTCGAGGCAGTACATCTTCTTCTGGAGCTAATGAAACAACTAAACAGCGCGAAACACGACTTGCAAACGTTCGAAGCAGGATGTCGTCTTCTAGAGCTACTGAAACCATTGAACATCGTGAGGCCCAGCTGGAAGTCGATCGGTTACGATATGGACGATTAATAGAAACTTTTAGAGGTGATTTAAAGTTAGCAGCATTCAATTTCGAGAAAGACTATGATTACAATGTTTCAATTGGGCAAATCGAAAACAATTGTTTGTATTGTCATGCTTTTAAGTTTCACAATGAATCGCCTGGAATGTGTTGTTCAAATGGAAAAGTTAATTTGCCTCCTCTGGATAATCCACCTGAACCTCTTCTAGCTTACGTCTCCAGAACTACTGAGTTATCCAGATATTTTCTACAAAATATTCGAAAATACAACTCATGCTTATATACCATCCGTGCAACGCCGGGTAACTCAGCTAGTTATTTATAAAATAAATGCATTTTCTTGAAAAATTTGGCTTGTACTTTCTACAAATTTTAGATACACAATCCTAACGCCAAAATTATCTAAAATTAACATCTTACCTAAGTTGAAAAAGTGAAAAAATTTTCGGAAACTCAGAAAATTTTCCGGAAAAAGTTAGCTTCCCCCTCCTAAAAACTGTTGATAAACAATCCTGCATTTAAAAATTTTCAAAATTTATACTCTTTACGTGATTTTCTCGATGTATACGTAAAGTAAAATAACACCAACAATTCAGCAGTACACTAATACGCTCCCGACAATGAAATACGTTCACCAATGTTTTTTAGGTTTTACTGAAAATAATCAAATATCGCTAAAATTTCTACAACGGTTATTTATATATTCAAATTGCTAAATGATCCTAGATGGATATTGGTATACCTATCTCTTTGTTTACCTCGTGTTACTGTAGCACATAATTTTCGGGGTGCGTCAATGAAATACGTTCATTTACGAAAATGTCAAATAAAACTAATTTTGCGTATTTTAATAATGAGTAAGTGCGTGTTCAATTGGTTTAAATGCCGCATAAAAAGTTAAAAAGTTAAAAATTGTGGTGAATAAAAATGTCAAACTTTTTATCTGCTTGAAGAGCTGATAAAATTTTTTTTGTATTGTAATGTTTTGAACATAGTAGCATAACGAAACAAAAATAAAAAAATTTGAAAATTTGAAAAAGTTGCAGTTTTTTAATGGTGATATAATTTTTTTTTATGACATGATAATTATTATAATAAAATATTTTATAATACATATATAAAAATTTTAATTATAAATATTTTATAATACATATATAAAAATTTTATTTATTTAACATACGTGTTTTAAAACAGTGAAATTTTTTAATATTATGGAGGCACAAAACCAAAAAAGAAAACGTGTTGTTAATACGGCATACACAAAATGTGGGTATACTATATAATATATTATTGTGTATTAAATGATACTACTTATTATAATTGTATTATTATAGGGACAGAAGCAGAGAAGGATAAATTAATAGATGAAAGGATTAAATTTGACCACTTATTTACCGGAAAAAACGCAAAACAACGAGACGGCTGGAGTGAGTTTTTGATGATTTGTGATGTGAGTTTTTGAATATTTATATTTAAAGTGCCTCCACACTATGTGTGCCATTAATTTAATGTATTGTGTTTAATTAAAATATTAAATATTTCAGAAAAATAGGCAAGGAACTTCATAAATTGCCACAACTATGCCGTAATCAGTGGCAGTCTCTAGTGAGAAAGTATAAAGTAAGTAGTTTTAGATCAATGTTTACGAATAAAAAAGTTCAAGGTCAAAACTAAACAACAAGACTGCAAATAGTAATTTTTACTCTCTGAATATTCATAAACAACAAAAAAAAATTTCAAACAACTAACCGATACTTTTTTTCGTTTTGTTTAAAACAGTAAAAAATTGATTGATTTATTTGTTTATTTTTCAGGCTATAAGCGATGGTCACTCAGGCGATGGTGCGAATGATGATGGACCTACTTGTGATCCCAGTACGTGGCCATATTTTGATAAAATCCTTAGCTATGCGGCACACAAGCATAATTACCACCCGGAAATGTTCCTCAGCAACCTTAAAGGTCAACACCATGCATCAAATCAGGACACAAGTAACAGTGCAGAATCCACTTCCTCCTCGTTGGATACGACCATCTTTCCCCATGACGTACCCAGTACATCCAGGTCGTCATCACGCTCCAGTACCCTTACCTCAAACCAAGAGGAGTTAAGCTTGTTTGAGGTGAAAATATTAAAGCAAAACAAAAATATTGCTAAAAAGGTAGGTTCGATGATGTCGGTATTGGGCCAAATGGTCAAACACGACTACCCTGTAATCGATGTATCCCAATTATTGGTGCAATCCGATTCATCGGACGATTGACGTTGATTATTGTAAATATGTGAAATTAAAATTTATATTTAAATAAAAAACTGTTTTTTGAAAAATTTGATTTTGCTTTATTCTACTGGTATATTCGCATTTATTAGTTGCTGGAGCAAACTGTTTCGAAGCAAAATCCCATCGTTAGAATCTAAATTTCTGTTGTGGTCATTATTCCGTTGTAAAGGTTCATCTTCTTCAATATTAAAAATAATATTTTCATTAAATTCCTCACCCATCATACATATATTGTGCAAGATGCACGCCGTTCCAATAATTTTTATGCTATTCTCGATGTTCTGTTCGAGTGCTTTGAAAAAAATATTGCGCCACCGATTTTCCATAATGCCAAATGCGCACTCTACAACATTTCTCGCTTTACTATGAGCTGTATTAAACTTCCGTTGGTTAGCATTCGGATTTTTATATGGAGTGATGATAGCACAAGGATTTAATCTACAAGTATAACCATCGTCGCCAAGTAAATAATACGTTTGCGGTGGGTATGCTCCTCGTTTATAAATCGGGCTATTATGTAATACTCTGGTGTCATGTACGGAGCCCGGGTAACCAACAAAAATATCAATAAACATCCCGCTACTATCAACTACAGCTTGCAAAATTATAGAATAAAATTTCTTATAATTTATGTATTCGTCATGTTTATTGATGGGACATTTAATCCTTACATGGCATCCATCAATTGCACCAACAGCATTTTTAAAAATGGGAGCTTTTGCCCGTAAACAAAATTTAGCGCCAACATCGTCCAGCACATTTAGTGTTGGAGTATGGATCAAATGCAACATTTCGGTGCAAAAAAAATTTAGCACTTTCACTACTATATTCCGAATAGAGTGACGGCTCAAACCAGAAAAATCTCCCGTTACCCGATAACTGCAACCCGCAGCCATCCAATACAAAAATATTATTACCTCATACTCTGTCGACCAACCAGAACGTTTATGAGACATTAGTTGTAATATTTTTTTGTAAGTGGAATGGGTCCCACGCAAATTTTTTTTGCATATTGTGTCGTTTCCATTTAATATGCTTTCTATTTTATTCGATACGACCCGCAATTGTAGATATTTGGGTCTCTAAAATAAAGCAAATTAAAATAATAAATAAATATATTATAGTATGTACTGTTAAAAGGGTTACAAACAAGCTAACTAACCTTAATTGAATTTTGTTTTAATTTTTTTCTTGCAGCACATATTTTATTATTCGCAATAATTTTCTTATATAACAATATTATGTTACTTATAATCAAGAAATATAATTTTAAGTTATTATTTTCCATTTTCACTTGAAAAAATCTGCCGTGTTGACAATCAAAGAGAAGTGTCACATTTTTAACCAGTTGAAACAGATAAAAAGTTAAAAAATATTCACCACGAATAAATTTTAACATTTTAATTTTGTATGCGGTATTTTAAACCAATTGAAACACGACCTAATTTTAAAATACGCAAAATTAGTTTTTTTCCTTTATTTGCAATAGTTTGAAAAATTCGCTTTGGTAAAGAATTATACAGGTTTTTAAGGTAACTGAGGTTAGGTTGGAGGCTTGCATATATTGCTATTTGCAAGTCATTTAATGAATCATATTGCCTACCTTGACCGTATACCATTCTCGATAGTTCTGCCCAACAATTTTCTATGATGTTAAGATCCGGCACCTTTGCTGGCCATTGCATAACTTTGATTTTATTTGCTTCAAACTACTTTTGTACTATGCCAGATCTATGCGCTGATGCATTATCCTGCTGAAAAATCAAATTTCTTCGCCGTAGTTGCTTATAAAATGGTAAAAACTTATTATTTAACAACTCTTTATATCTTTCACTAGATCGCGATCCCGCAACAAATTCAAATTTCCACTTGCCGAAAGAAGAAATAATACCCCAAACCATAACGCCGCTCCCACCTTGTTGCCGTCTCATTTGTGTTAATTCAGGAGTTCTTATATCGTGAAAATAGTAGTTATAACAATCTGGGCCATCGAGACAAAACCGTTTTGCATCAGAAAATAAAAAATATTGTTCCATTCATTTTTCCAGCTCATGTGCTTCTCAGCAAATGCCATTCTGTCTTGAATGTTGCCTTTATTTAACGAAGGTTTACGCTGCTCTTTTCTTCATTTGAGGAACGCACGAAATTTCGGATAAAGTAATTAAATAATTTTTTTTAAATACCGTTGTACTGTTCGTATCGATGATGTGACACCAGCTGAAGCTGCTATCTGGCGTGCCGTTTTGCTGGAATTTCTAGAAATTCTTACAATTTTGCGTTTTCCTTGCTCAGTTTATGTACATTTTCGACCTTTATAATTAGATTTTACTCCATAGTTGGGGTATTTTACAATTTTATTGATCACATCTAAGCTACGGTTAACTTGTGATGCAATATTTCTATTGCTTAGTCCATTTCGATGCAAAAGCCAACACCGTCTGAACTTCGTGATATTCAATTTTTTTCCACGACCCATTTCCTAAGGTTGAATTAATATTATTTAATGCAGATAAAAAAAAAACGTATCTAAAATACTTACAAAAATTATAATAAAAATAAGTTTTCAATAAGACGATAAATTTCAATAAACAAAATAACAAAAGATTACCGAACGTATTCTATTGTCGCACTCTTTTCGATAACTATTTCTATTTTTTTGTTTTCGTTCCCATTTCGTTTTCAAAACGAATGTTCGCGGTGCTACGCATAATTGTGTTTAGTTAAAGTACCGTTATTATACAGAAAAAATATGTTTACTGTTGCCACTATCAAATAAACTGATAATTTAAAATGAACGTATTTCATTGTCGGGGAGTGTACATAAAAAATCATTATCCAATTTTCAAATGAGAAAACCATGAAGGACAAATAGTTATATAATTTATTATTATTCATGAAATTTTCTGAGCGCTCTTAACCTGCACCGACCAAATTAGCCCGCCTCAATGAAACCTGTACTATAATTTGTTACACATTTATTACAATTTATTACAACAACTACCGATTTTATTACAATTACCGTTTTCGAGGAACGTGTGGTCGGTTTAGCTTGTAATTAAACCTACACCGCCAAAATTGTAACTTTTAACGTAGGTGTGATATCGAGATGGTTCTCGCTTCAGAATTTATTACAAATTAATTACATTGAATAAATAGTAGGATATCAACCCTAAATCTTGATTAAGGGTAAATTTCACCCCAAACAATTATTTATGACAAAAACAACGATTTTACCAATATTAATAAATTACTATAACAGATTGCCACCAGATATTGAGTCAAATAGACATTGTGGAAGGTAGATCAACCTTATACAGATGTGTAATAAATTATCTTTATATCAGGTTACGCGGAAATGGCTCCAAACGGTAAAGGGTTCAAACGACTAATTTGAAGTTCGATTTTATCACCTTCAACAATTTATTACACCAGACCGCCACCAGATATTGTGTCAAATGTTACTCCTTGTGCCTTGTAGAGGGCAGTGTGCATACTGGAGTTTTTAACATAGTGACGAATCATGATTGTTTAAATTAAAATTTATTAAAACTATTATTCTGATGATGCCAATGACGGCGAAATATTAAGTTAATAAAATAATAAAAAACAGAAGCTGAGCAAAGTGTTATATAATTTCATACATCACATAAATTATCTTTGTATCAGGTTACTACAGATGGCTTTCTTCAGTACCAGCTGAACGTACGATCAGTATCGTTTGTCAACAAGAATCATTTTCTACAAAGATATCAAGAAGCGGAATACTAAGCTTATGCTCTGGTTGTACTTTGAAGGGAAGAACCATAAGCATACCAGCGAAGCAATCGTACTATCACAAAGTATACTCCTCAATAATAGAAACCTTTAATCTCTCAATAGAAATGACCTAGCAACAACAAGGTTACTCCTTTCACTTTCAAGATTTGATAAAGGTTCAAGGAATTGAAGAACTACAGCAAAGAATAAAGGCAGTAACGATGAATACAGGAGAAACCTTATCTCATCACCACGTGCACCACTCATAGGCATAATCTTTGTGGCTATCAAAAGGAGAATTGATGCAAGGAAAAATAATCCAGCCAGAGTCACTTCTCTAGAGGTGCTAGTATAAGGCACGATAATTTTCACATCTTGGCCGGGGAGAATGTTATAACAACAACACTTATGCTATAAAATTATGACATTGAATATATCAATTTTCCCATATACATGTACATCCGTTAAATACTGATGACATGGAATATATCAGTTTTTATATTGACTAAGGCATTTACATTTATTTTTGCATAGTCAATGAGCCAAGTGAATAAAAAAATTATTTACTTCAAATTTTTTACTTTTAAGTAAAAGTAAATGACCAGGTTTGTGTGAATAATCTTTTACTTTTACTTTAAAGTATCAACTGGGAAATATTCAAAGTATTTACTTTTTATACATTTTAATACTTAAAGTTGTCCTAGTATTTACTTTGAAGAAATTTAATCTCAAAAATATTGTGATTGAAGTGACATACCAGCACAACATAATTTTTTATTATTATAATTACAAATATAGTGATAATTTGCATATATAAAAATAATTGCTTATGTATAAAAATGGATAGATTCGAAGTGGATTTTGTAAAAGAGAAATGCGCCCTAAAAAACAATTAAATTCTGCTAAGTAAATCACAACGTCCGAACATAAAAAAGGCAAAGGAAGAGGCAATGGTGAAAATGATCGATGATTCAAAATCTCAACGTGCCTGTATCGAGGGCCCCAATAACGATCGGAATCTTAAACATTTTCAACCATAGATCTTTAGCGGGAATCATTATTCGATCAGTTTTGGCGAATACTACAAATTCAAGTGATTTTGCAATCACGTTATCTAGCACTTGAGGAAATATTTAGTCTAAAGTTCTATGGACCTCACCTCTTCGCCTACTCCATCTTGAAAAACCGTATCACTCAAGCAGCGTAAAAATATTTTCATTTATTATTTTTTGTTTATTTTACTCCCTCGCGTTTCATTTGGTAAACCGATACATAATTTCTAATATACCAATTTTCTGTCTAAACCAGCGGTTCTCAAATTTTTTGAGCTGCGGAGCCAAAGACTTAATAATTTTCACGGAACCTGCCCGAATTCTTGTGTAATTTTCAAGCTTTCCATTCTGCTCATCTGGAAAATATTGTTTAACTGAGTTAAGAATATCATCCAAATCTTGACGAATTTTATCACACAACATAAAATAGTCACTTTCTTCAATGTCCCTATTAATTAAACCGAAAAATTCTTGTGTAGGGAAGCTATCTAGCTCACAAGCGCGAATGCAAATGATCCCAAACTCCAATTTTATGTTAAAGGCTTGAATCTTATCATTGACTGTGAACACTGTTAAAACTGTTTTCCGTGAAGTGCCAAATTCACTTTGTTTAGCTTTGAGAATATGTCGGCGAGGTATCCAAATCGAAACAACCATTGTTAGCCTTTCTTGTAAATCCATTCTGTTTACCATGAAAAAAGTGCCCAATTCGGAACGGAGCTCGAATAGTCGAACAAGACATATCTGACAAGACATGTTTCAAAGACATTAGTATTGCTTGGAGGTTTCGAATGCAATGGCTGCTGGTGCAGTTTGTTGCAAATTTCTTGATTTTAGCAAGAGCGCTAGCGATTTCTCCTACTCTTGCCTCTGCACCATCCGTGCAGATATCAACACAGTTTTTCCAATCTAAACCATTAGTCTTAAAAATCATTCACGACTTTAAATATTTTGCCACCAGTTGTATTATTTGGTAATGGTTCACACAAAAAAGATCCTCTTAAAGCAAATTAATATGCTGATATCGGACAAAAACAAGCAAGATTGCAAGTCCAGCTGTGGTCTCGTCCATTTGCAGAGAAAACTTATAATTTTTCAGGCGAAATATCAATTAAGACGTTAGCTGCTAAATCTTTAATTCGACGAGCTACCGTGTCAGTGGATAGCGGCACATTAGTGATTTCTTTTGCCGCCTTTTCATCGAACCTACATTTAGCTATATCGACTGCACAAGGCTTGAACAATGTCTTAGCTATTGTATGAGCTTCTCCTTCCAGTGTAATACTATAAATAACGATATAGGATGCTTCAGTGACCTTCTCATTTCTAGTTTTGAAAGTGCAAACAAATAGGATTTGGCTGTCATATAGTATGTCATAGTATGAGAATTTGCTTTTCTTTTTTCATTTCTAACTCTTAATAAATTACTCATTTTTACCATTAAAAGTTGCTATCTACTTTACTTGTATTTTTCAAGTGTTGAAATGTCATGTAAAAGTAGAAGGTAGTCTTTATACACATAATTTTAAGTAAAGTTTTATTCACTAACTCGGTAGTATTTACTTGAAAGAAGTATTTACTTTTTTTATTCACTTCACCCATTGTGAAACAACTTTCATGGCAGTACAACAACTTAATGTTGGACAGTAAATTGCTATTTGAAGGGAACAAAGAGCGAAGGAGAGTTAAACGTGGTATTGGAGACACGGTGGGATTGGTCTTGGGAGATATGTTTGGCGTTCTCAGCCAGAAGAGTACGAAGCACAATTTGAGAAAATCAGCAACAACGAAAACCATTTCTTAGCGCTCATTAAAAACCAAACGACAGTAATCGATAACACCATCAAATTGGTTAAACATAATTCCGAGCTCACAGCTACAGCAATAAATAATTTAATGAAGGAACAACTACGTCTTCGGTTAGACATGGATCAACTACAGGAGTACCGCACCTACGAAAACCGAATGCGAGCAGTATTGATAAGCATACTCGAAATGACGCTATATTAAAGGGGCTCGAGGATACACAACAAAGCCTAATCGACGTAGTTTATCAGGCTAATAAAAAACACCTGCACTCGTCCATATTGACGCCTAGTCAGTTAGAAGAAGAGTTACAACTAATTCGCTCACATGTGGCAGCCTCCGTAACGATTCCAGGACATAACATTCACGATCTTCAGCATCTATACCAAAGCATGACTATACGAGGGCGGGTCACTCATAACAACATAATAATAGACGTCATCCTTCCATTGTCGTTTGCATGGGACTTAGTTGGGACTTGTTGGCCGTTATCCCCGTCCCGGACATTAATCACAGCAGTTCACAATCTCAGATAGTCATATAAACCGACTATATTGTAATGGACCATCAACGTGAAGATTTCGCGTTATTATCCGAAGAGTATGTCAGGAGGTGCCAAATTTTCCAGGATATGCAATTTCTATGCGAAGTTTCACCAATCATTGGCGCCACTAGCAATCAGAGCCAATGTGAGATAGCCATTTTAGAACGCCAAAATGAAACAACAGTCGACGTCATTTATGGGGATAAGGTGCAGGGCTAAAATCTTCAAGGTTCTGGTATTGCTCGCATAGATGCGGAATGCGTGCTAAAGGATTCCGGAGTTCAAATAATTGACAAAGGAGGAATGCACTACAACATTATCAATCCTGGTCGCAAAGCAACCAATATTATAAAGGGTGCTAAAAATATAAAAAAAAATTACTGCTTATATCGAAAACAGAATAAAATACAGTAATACCGAAGGTCTATTGGCAACTTTAAATACGACCAACTTGGAGAATCAGCTAGAAACTCTCAAGAGCAATGAATTCCTGCCTTCAGATAATGGTGTCCATCATATTCATCACTACAGTATGACTTATATACTATTCTGGGGCATATTGATAATCGGAATAATATGGATAATATGGATGACGCCTTACGCAGAAGAACGGTTGACAATCACCAACAACCCACACCATTACCAAGGCTGAGTATGAGTGCAGTGTAATGCGCATTTACCAGGGCAACTAAAGCTGGCCCGGAAATATGTTAACACCAGCTCAACATGTATATGTAATAATATAATATACTCGTAACATCAGAACATAATAACAATTATAAAACTACAATTTTATCTAATTTGCTGATTCTTAATCTTATATTAAAAAATCAACGTAATTGTAATGTATAACATTTATTTTTAATGTATAGCATTTTAATGTATATTTTTTTATACAAGAAAAAATAATGCATACCTACATTCATTATTTTTTCTTGTATAAAAAATATGTAATTCTTAGAACCTTTTACTGCAATGTATGCAAAAATCATATATAAAAAGACAATTTTTCAAATAAAATAGATCAGTAGCAAAAACTATTCCAAGCATTAATCATTTATTCAGACCTCATTCGCAGGTAATCTGACTAAATAACCATTTCACCAAATCAAAGCAGAGGCTTGATTTGTCTACCGCGTAACCTGATACAAAGATAATTTATTACACACCTGTATAAGGGTGATCTACCCTCCACAAGGTCCAAGGAGTAACATTTGACTCAATATCTGGATGCGGTCTGGTGTAATTTAAATTTTAATTTAAACAATCATGATTCGTCACTATGTCAAAAACTCCGGTATGCACACTGCCCTCTACAATAAGGCACAAGGTGTAACATTTGACACAATATCTGGTGGCGGTCTGGTGTAATAAATTGTTGAAGGTGATAAAATCGAACTTTAAATTAGACGTTTGAACCCTTTATCGTTTGGAGCCATTTCCGCATAACCTGATATGAAGATAATTTATTACACACCTGTATAAGGTTGATCTGTCCTCCACAAGGCACAAGGAGTAACATTTGACTCAATATCTGGATGCGGTCTGGTGTAATAAATTGTTGAAGGTGATAAAATCGAACTTTAAATTAGTCGTTTGAACCCTTTACCATTTGGAGCCATTTCCGCGTAACCTGATACAAAGATAATTTATTACACACCTGTATAAGGTTGATCTACCTTCCACAATGTCTATTTGACTCAATATCTGGTGGCAATCTGTTATAGTAATTTATTAATATTGGTAAAATCGTTGTTTTTGTCATAAATAATTGTTTGGGGTGAAATTTACCCTTAATCAAGATTTAGGGTTGATCTTCTAAAATTAATGCAGTGTTATTAGTTTGTAATAAATTCTGGTGCAAGAACCATCTCGATATCAAACCTACGTTAAAAAATACAATTTTGGCGGTGTAGGTTTAATTACAAGCTAAACTCGTTCCTCGAAAACGGTAACTGTAATAAAATCGGTAGTTGTTGTAATAAATTGTAATAAATGTGTAACAAATTATAGTACAGGTTTCATTGAGGCGGGCTAATTTGGTCAGTGCAGGTTAAGAGCACTCATTTTCTGTAGGTTTTCAGGCCTGATCAACGTCATTTCTTGTTCAGAAATTATTCAGTAGTCTTTCAGTATGTCGTAAGAATTACTTATTCAGCCATACTTCATACAACACAAAGAGCCATATTTTAAATATATTTTTTTATGATAAATTTCAATATTTATTGTTGTTACATTGCTTATTAATTTCAATTTATTTTATTAAATCAATTTATTTGTTTAATACTTATAAGTCTTTTTCAAATAAATATTAAATTAAAAAAATTATTTTTTTTAAGAAAAACTACTACTTGACATTATTTTGATTTATTTAATGATTTTAGTTTGAAGAATCTGTTGTGAGATTTCACAATACAATGGCGAAGTTGATTATTGTATTACCGCAAGCATCTGTAAGAACAAAAGCCAGTTATGTATTAGAAGCGTATACAAATATTACTTAAAACAAAAAATATACCAAATAATATCTTCGAAAATAATTTATAGCTAGTCAAGGCCTTTTTGCCTGCTATGCCCTGCCAATTAAATTGGCAGTATACCACATCATTGGTAATGAATTTAAATACCGGTTCAATAGAATCAGGATTGCTTCTAAATCTCCATAGTCCATAAATAAATAGTCTGTAAAAGAAAAAAAAAAGGTTCAATATTTTTATTTTATTTTTCACCGTAGGACGAACTTATCAAATGTTGTGCAAATTGCGGTTTTAAAAGGCTAACCTCCACAACATTCAGTTGTTAAATTGTTTGAACAGGGAAATTTTTCACAAATTCAACGTCACTTTTATTCTTATCTTCTCCAGTCAAATGTTGTAATAGTTTTGCGGTTTGCTATATACCACGTTCTCTTTAAGAAGTTTATTTGAGGCCAATTCGACTCAGTCATCATAAATAATTATGTCATTGTTATTATTATTATCTAATCTCGGAGCGGGCATCACTGTGATTTAGAATTATTTAGAACCGGTTAAAATATATAATTTTTGTGATTTTCTATTATTATTTAGTGTATTATTTTCACTCCTGCTGATGTCTAATACAAATATATTATATTTTAGCAGAACTTGCTACTCCTGTTAAAGACATTTAATTTTATTTATTTATTTAGTTTAATTTATTTGTTATTGTATTTTAACAAGATAAAACTTTTAAGAATATTATTTTGTGTTGTAGATCTGTACAGGGAAAGTGCAGATAAAAACTGTTTTTTCTTCTTTTGTATATTTTAACGGTGATAAAGCACTCTTCAAATTTTATTATTTTCGTTGTTCACAAAAAGTACTCTACTATATATTTACCGTCTTATGCTCGTACATACACGTATAGAAAATTATAAGAAGATGATTTTATTTAATGGCTTTAGCTCGCACTCTCGTCAATATTTGTATTGTTGTTGTGTTCCTTGTTGTTTATATTACGTACAAGTAAAATTATTCTCATACATTTTGCGTTTTATCCGATTCTGATGCAAAGTATGGAAAATTAACATGTACGAGAATTTATTTTCCCCTCTGTATTTGGTAAAATTTTCTTTGTCTGTTTACGTTTAGTGTTTTTGTTTAAAAAAAGTTTGCTGTTTGTTTTTTGTTTTTGGGATTTTCCTAGAATGAAAATTTATTTCCCTCTATGTAACAATTTCAATAAATTGTAGTAATATGTGTAAAGCGAGAGTGTACAATCAATGTATTAGTGCCGCAATCGAAATGTTCCTATTCAAATATTTATATATGGATACACCAATTAGTGTTACCACTATATAAAATTTGTAATCAACGAGTGTGCGCGCACCACATACGTACCGTAAAAGTTTTTCAATTTTGATTGTTCGGAACCCAATTTATAAATTTTCTTAACATTTAATGCAGACATTTTTTCTGTTATCACTGTGGCAGATAATCTGATAATAATGATATGATTATAATGTATAAACCTACGCGATCTGCATACATATAAAAGTGAATGTGTATCTGATGTCAAATATATTAAATCCACATACGTACATTATATTATTTTATGCTACAATATATACACATATGAAATATGGATATGCAAATTGATGAGCTGATTATGATGGATTGTTTTAAATTAAAATCAAAATTGAATTTTTTTATTTTATTTAAAAAATATGTAATATGTATATATAATATTTGGAACAAATATTTATACAGTCAACGAGATAAAATGAACAAAATAAATTTTTGTAAATTTCAAAAGTTGAAGATGGAAATATGTTTATATAAACATAATGTGTGTACCAGAAGATGCTGTGAATTTATTCTGTTTTGTTTGGATTATTTCCTAAATAAATATTCTAATATTTTATAATCAAATTTTTATTCGGTTAATGGAGAAAAGCGAAATCAACTCGTGTTCTATCAAATATATGAAGGATAATTTCGTTTTGGCTCATTGAGCTGCATTTAACGGTTTTAAAATTGGATTTAATGGTCTTCCATTATGTGAACTTGAGATTTGTAATATTAAATGTTGGATTATGCGATATTAATGTTTAATAAAATTTAATTTGTTTACATCGCGATTAAGGAATACAAGTTAAAGTCTTTTCAAGGAAGGAATGTTATTCCAAAAACTGGAAAGCGATGCAGGAGAAATTTTGTTTATGGTCTTTGACCATACATGTCAGAGCGAGCTAAGGGTATCACAAATCCAATACCACATCAGCGTATGTTCTCCAGGCTAGGGGCGCCTGAAGTGAGAACCTATCTTATAGCAAGGAGCTTGCTATGTACATGTATATTTTTAGTCCGTAACCCACACGCGTGCCAGCCCAATAAGTGGGTTGAGCGGCAAGCCAACAACATGCTCTTAGAAAAATCTGATTATAAAATTTTACTAGGCTTCGGATAAATTTATCGTTTTGATAATAAAAACGACCTCAGAAAATGTATACGGGAATATGGAACATACTAAGCTTTTTAAGACCTGAGATCGACAGAAACTTTCAAACGGATACGTAACTCCACCGATGGTTACACATTTTACTAGAAAATTTATTAGAAAAAATAAATAAAATTTGGCTTTTTAATTCACTCGGTGTTGAATGAAAAATCCATAATCTATTTTTTTATTTTATTGCAACTTACCAGCGACTTTGTCCAACCAAGAAGCGGCCAAGCAATGGCCGAGATCCGTTCCAGATGGCAACTTTTCCATAACTTATTCCAAAAATCATTAATAAACCCGATTTCCATCCAATATACAAAATCCCGTCATAGTCGGTTAAGACTACCAGTACCGAGTTCCGTCCCAGGTGGCCATATTCCAGAATTTATTCGAAAAATCATTTGAGAATCCCATTTCCATCCAACATGGAAATCATTATTAATGAATTACAAAGGGGATGACCGAAATCAATAAAAAGTTTATAAACCGAAGACACTTTAATTTTTATTTACAAATCATTTTGTTATAAAGTCAAATTTACAAACTACGATATACTGGAATACGATAAATTGTCCACACGATAAATTGTGTCCACGGTAAATTGTGTCTACGATAAATTGTTCTATGGTTAAATATTCACGTTAAATTGAAACACGACACATTGTTTACGATAAAGAGACCAATATAAAAATTTGAAGCAAATCTTTCTTCCTTATTCAGTCCTCGCAAGAAACACGCAAACTTCCGAAAAATTGTTTCGATGCATTAGGAAGAGTTTATGCAGCTGGAACTTGAGATGTGTTCGCCACTAGCTGGTTCAATGGCCTTAAAAAAATTCAGCGGTAGCACTATTATTTGAAGTAGTTGAACGAATGCTTGAGGTCCTGGTTCGCCTTTTTGACGAAAAATCTATATTGATAAGGCAAAATCGAATTATTGGCAAAATCTATATAGCAGTAAATGGGAAGGTACCAAGCTGCAAATTAAACATTTTTAAGAAATAAGTAACTAATGGATATCAGGCAGCTTCAACAAACAAACAAATCGTTTTATTACAATTAAAAAAAACACAAAACTATTTTGTTAAACTTAATTTTACTAAAACTAAAATTTTTGTAACTGGAAAATAACGAACGCTGAATATGCCAATTCAAATTTTAAAAATGGCTGCCACAGAAGTATTCTAAAATAAAAAGGCCGTATTGTACACATAAAATTTCCCTAGGAAATTTTATATTTTAGTACAGACGTGGAAAAATCAACTTGAAAACTTCTCGCCATTAGTACAACTTGGTTGTTTTGCGTTGTTTCTTTTATATGTATACTGACCGTGTGAAATGCTTGAATGAATTGTCGTTTTCGGTGAATTGTTTTTCGGTGAACTATTTTTTCGGTGAATTGTCGTTTTTCGGTGAACTTTCGTTTTCGATAATGTCTTTTTATCTGAATTGTTTTTCAGTAAATTGTCGTGGAACCATAAATGTTATAATCTACTTATAACCGAGTTTTCAATTGAGTGATAAATTAGCAAAATCTTCAGTCAGAAACAAGTCAAAAGTAATATTTACAAAATATACTTGAAGTTGAAATAAAGTCGTTTTATAAAACACCAAAAAAAAATAATTAAAACGCATACTTTCGTTTTATCCCGTATAACATCAAAACTGATATCGATGCGATTCATGAAAAACGACATTCCAGTGTAACTTAGTTTCGATTCGACTACCAGTAGTTTTTGGTTAAATCTGACGGAGTATTTCGATTTTGCACAAAAAAAAAACAGTTTTGTTAAACACCAGGTAAGAAGAGATTCTACCTTCAAATTTAAAAATACCCTTTAATATGTCAGTATTCTCAAAAACTTGTCTTTCAAAACGCAAAAAATATTCAAATCACAACAAAAGCCTAGGAAAAAAGTAAATTTAAACTGCAGGTAAATTTTGTGTCCAATGCATTCCAATCTCTTTGGTTACCTTAAAGTTTCGAAGGTAAAAGTATAGGGTATAAGCCGATTCAGGTATGAACAAAATTATCTTGAGTAATGCGAAAATTATAAACTTTCTCAACTATATTTATATCTAAAAATATTTAAAACAACAACATGTTTGTTCAATGAGTCCTTTCTACATTTTACTTTTTCTTTTGATATTAAGCAATATCTATGTCCAGGAAAAATTATTATTTAAAAACGCTTTTCTTACTCGTCGATATTACCAACTTCTTAAAAATTGTACCAAGAATTTTTCAATTTCTTGCATATTTTCACTAACGCTATAAAACAAAAGTCGTTTATCGATAATTTTACATAATAATTACTCTTGGAATAAGCACAAGGTTGTAGACAAAAGCTCGTTTCTTCGTTACAAATTTAATTAAAAGCTCTGTATAATTGGCTGTATCTAGAAAATAGTTGTTGCTTCGTCATTATATTATTTTTCCAATAAAAATGTAATTTGCATGTAAATTCTATAAATAGAAAACATTAATTGATTTAAGCAAAGAAAGCAAAAAAAAAAAAATTGTTTAAAACAAAAACAGAAGCTTTTGATTCTCACAAATAAAATAAGCTTAATGTTATTAGCATAAATTAAATATATTTTGTACATAAGTTTTTTTTTTGCCTTTTTTAATGAATAATAAATTTCATTGTTTTCAATTTAATTTTTATCAAATATAAACTTTAATAAAAAATTGTTGTCATACTTTGTAAACATTAATAACTTTATTATGTAAATTTTTATTACTTTTGTCGTTGTTGTGTGTTTTTATTTTTAACTAAAAATTAAAAACGATAAAATAACAAATTTTTTTGTGTAGTATATGTTGTATCTTAAACAACATCTTTTCATCTAATAACAATATCTAAGCCATTAATTTGTTAATTTTGTTGTTTTTTTTTCTTGTTGCTCCTCGTACAAATTACAACAGAAAATAATTTAAATTTTAATTAAGAAATATATATCATTTTTAATTATTTTGGGTTTTGTTGCCGTTGTTCTGGTTCATTATATTATTTTATGACAGTAATAAAATAGCAGTTTAAAGGCTATTGCTGGCTCTTTCTGGATTCAAAGTTTTTGCGTTGGCAGCTTTAATCGCAACCTTTTTCATATAGTCGCCGAAAGTTTGCGGGGTGAAAACATGTTTTAGGTCCAATGTGAAACTATACTCAAATAAAATAAAATTTCACAACGTTGTTAAAACAAAATAAAGAATTTAAATGTACCACTATCAAGAAATTCTCAAATTACCAAGGTAATCGATAATAAAAAATTGACGAGACAACAGTATTACGGATTATCGAAATATTTGCCATTTAGATGTTATAAGCCGTTATTTTTATCATCATATAAACTAATGAAATTAAGAACGGCGTACTCTGCCAGCGGCCTGAGGTACTATTCTGGTAATTCCCCGGGAATAGGGAAATGGGAAAAGAATTTATATGTATTTTCTGTTCAAACATCTTTTTTCCGGCCTGCTGAGGAGAAAAGTTTGATGTAAATATTTATAAATTGGGAATAATTTTTCCATATCTTGGTAGGGAAAATTATTCCCAATTTTAGAAAAAATTTAACACTATAGCGTTTTACCTCAGTATACCGGAAAAAAAAATGTAAACAGAAATTACATATAGATTCTTTCTCCGGTTATTTATTCCGGTTGAATTACCAGAATAGTGCCACTGCTCAAATAATTTTAAGGAGAAATCAGGCAGAAACGTGAAAATAAAATTGGATATCAAGAGAACTAGTTACCAGAAGTTCATGAGGAATTTTAAAGCTTCTGACATTCGATGGTGAGGTCTCATTTTCAAATTTAAAGATGCAGAGATACCGCCGAAATGTGGTGTCTTTGGGAATACCAAGATGACAATTTGAGCCGAGTTTCTCCTAATTTGTAATCAATAAGATAATACATAGAATTGAGACAGGAATTTAATATTTTAATATTTTAATATTTTAATATTTTAATATTTTAATATTTTAATATTTTAATATTTTAATATTTTAATATTTTAATATTTTAATATTTTAATATTTTAATATTTTAATATTTTAATATTTTAATATTTTAATATTTTAATATTTTAATATTTTAATATTTTAATATTTTAATATTTTAATATTTTAATATTTTAATATTTTAATATTTTAATATTTTAATATTTTAATATTTTAATATTTTAATATTTTAATATTTTAATATTTTAATATTTTAATATTTTAATATTTTAATATTTTAATATTTTAATATTTTAACATTTAAATATTTTAATATTTTAATATTTCAAAATTTTAATATTTTAAAATTTTAATATTTAAAAATTTTAATATTTAAAAATTTTAAAATTTTAATATTTTAATATTTTAATATTTTAATATTTTAATATTTTAATATTTTAATATTTTAATATTTTAATATTTTAATATTTTAATATTTTAATATTTTAATATTTTAATATTTTAATATTTTAATATTTTAATATTTTAATATTTTAATATTTTAATATTTTAATATTTTAATATTTTAATATTTTAATATTTTAATATTTTAATATTTTAATATTTTAATATTTTAATATTTTAATATTGTAATATTTTAATATTGTAATATTTTAATATTGTAATATTTTAATATTGTAATATTTTAATATTTTAACATTTTAATATTTTAATATTTTAATATTTTAATATTTTAACATTTTAATATTTTAATATTTTAATATTTTAATATTTTAAAATTTTAATATTTTAAAATTTTAATATTTAAAAATTTTAAAATTTTATTGGAGGGTCATGAAAGACTACTGTCGGCAGTGACCACCACTACATCGCCTTTGAAGTCGGCAGGAGACAACGGAACGACTCGCGGAGTAAACCCTGTAGGTGGAATCTACATAGGCTATGATATTTTAATATTTTAATATTTTAATATTTTAATATTTTAATATTTTAATATTTTAATATTTTAATATTTTAATATTTTAATATTTTAATATTTTAATATTTTAATATTTTAATATTTTAATATTTTAATATTTTAATATTTTAATATTTTAATATTTTAATATTTTAATATTTTAATATTTTAATATTTTAATATTTTAATATTTTAATATTTTAATATTTTAATATTTTAATATTTTAATATTTTAATATTTTAATATTTTAATATTTTAATATTTTAATATTTTAATATTTTAATATTTTAATATTTTAATATTTTAATATTTTAATATTTTAATATTTTAATATTTTAATATTTTAATATTTTAATATTTTAATATTTTAATATTTTAATATTTTAATATTTTAATATTTTAATATTTTAATATTTTAATATTTTAATATTTTAATATTTTAATATTTTAATATTTTAATATTTTAATATTTTAATATTTTAATATTTTAATATTTTAATATTTTAATATTTTAATATTTTAATATTTTAATATTTTAATATTTTAATATTTTAATATTTTAATATTTTAATATTTTAATATTTTAATATTTTAATATTTTAATATTTTAATATTTTAATATTTTAATATTTTAATATTTTAATATTTTAATATTTTAATATTTTAATATTTTAATATTTTAATATTTTAATATTTTAATATTTTAATATTTTAATATTTTAATATTTTAATATTTTAATATTTTAATATTTTAATATTTTAATATTTTAATATTTTAATATTTTAATATTTTAATATTTTAATATTTTAATATTTTAATATTTTAATATTTTAATATTTTAATATTTTAATATTTTAATATTTTAATATTTTAATATTTTAATATTTTAATATTTTAATATTTTAATATTTTAATATTTTAATATTTTAATATTTTAATATTTTAATATTTTAATATTTTAATATTTTAATATTTTAATATTTTAATATTTTAATATTTTAATATTTTAATATTTTAATATTTTAATATTTTAATATTTTAATATTTTAATATTTTAATATTTTAATATTTTAATATTTTAATATTTTAATATTTTAATATTTTAATATTTTAATATTTTAATATTTTAATATTTTAATATTTTAATATTTTAATATTTTAATATTTTAATATTTTAATATTTTAATATTTTA
The DNA here is from genome assembly GCA_947310385.1 of Nephrotoma appendiculata. Classification (NCBI taxonomy): domain Eukaryota; kingdom Metazoa; phylum Arthropoda; class Insecta; order Diptera; family Tipulidae; genus Nephrotoma; species Nephrotoma appendiculata. Next base: position 267,811,274 of record OX371225.1, on the reverse strand, counting down.
ATATTTTAATATTTTAATATTTTAATATTTTAATATTTTAATATTTTAATATTTTAATATTTTAATATTTTAATATTTTAATATTTTAATATTTTAATATTTTAATATTTTAATATTTTAATATTTTAATATTTTAATATTTTAATATTTTAATATTTCAATATTTTAATATTTTAATATTTTAATATTTTAATATTTTAATATTTTAATATTTTAACATTTTAATATTTTAACATTTTAATATTTTAACATTTTAATGTTTTAACATTTTAATATTTTAACATTTTAATATTTTAACATTTTAATATTTTAATATTTTAATATTTTAATATTTTAATATTTTAGTATTTTAATATTTTAATATTTTAATATTTATATATTTAATTATTTTAATATTTTAATATTTTAATATTTTAATATTTTAATATTTTAATATTTTAATATTTTAATATTTTAATATTTTAATATTTTAATATTTTAATATTTTAATATTTTAATATTTTAATATTTTAATATTTTAATATTTTAATATTTTAATATTTTAATATTTTAATATTTTAATATTTTAATATTTTAATATTTTAATATTTTAATATTTTAATATTTTAATATTTTAATATTTTAATATTTTAATATTTTAATTTTTTAATATTTTAATATTTTAATATTTTAATATTTTAATATTTTAATATTTTAATATTTTAATATTTTAATATTTTAATATTTTAATATTTTAATATTTTAATATTTTAATATTTTAATATTTTAATATTTTAATATTTTAATATTTTAATATTTTAATATTTTAATATTTTAATATTTTAATATTTTAATATTTTAATATTTTAATATTTTAATATTTTAATATTTTAAAATTTTAAAATTTTAGCTAAATGCAGGTAACATTCGTTAGCTGTTACTTCACCCCAAACCCGAGTGGGAGATGCCAATCGCAGATATACAGGCAGACTAATCTTGGAGATGGCTGCCAGAACAGGACTCCTAGTTATAAACAGCGGCTCTACTACAACGTTTCGCCACCCGGGATGTGCGGGACGATTCCCGATGTCACTCTCGCGTCGGAAGCCTAAGTGCCACACATCCACAACTGGAGGGTCATGAAAGACTACTGTCGGCAGTGACCACCACTACATCGCCTTTGAAGTCGGCAGGAGACAACGGAACGACTCGCGGAGTAAACCCTGTAGGTGGAATCTACATAGGCTATGATATTTTAATATTTTAATATTTTAATATTTTAATATTTTAATATTTTAATATTTTAATATTTTAATATTTTAATATTTTAATATTTTAATATTTTAATATTTTAATATTTTAATATTTTAATATTTTAATATTTTAATATTTTAATATTTTAATATTTTAATATTTTAATATTTTAATATTTTAATATTTTAATATTTTAATATTTTAATATTTTAATATTTTAATATTTTAATATTTTAATATTTTAATATTTTAATATTTTAATATTTTAATATTTTAATATTTTAATATTTTAATATTTTAATATTTTAATATTTTAATATTTTAATATTTTAATATTTTAATATTTTAATATTTTAATATTTTAATATTTTAATATTTTAATATTTTAATATTTTAATATTTTAATATTTTAATATTTTAATATTTTAATATTTCAATATTTTAATATTTTAATATTTTAATATTTTAATATTTTAATATTTTAATATTTTAATATTTTAACATTTTAATATTTTAATATTTTAACATTTTAATATTTTAACATTTTAATGTTTTAACATTTTAATATTTTAACATTTTAATATTTTAACATTTTAATATTTTAATATTTTAATATTTTAATATTTTAATATTTTAGTATTTTAATATTTTAATATTTTAATATTTATATATTTAATTATTTTAATATTTTAATATTTTAATATTTTAATATTTTAATATTTTAATATTTTAATATTTTAATATTTTAATATTTTAATATTTTAATATTTTAATATTTTAATATTTTAATATTTTAATATTTTAATATTTTAATATTTTAATATTTTAATATTTTAATATTTTAATATTTTAATTTTTTAATATTTTAATATTTTAATATTTTAATATTTTAATATTTTAATATTTTAATATTTTAATATTTTAATATTTTAATATTTTAATATTTTAATATTTTAATATTTTAATATTTTAATATTTTAATATTTTAATATTTTAATATTTTAATATTTTAATATTTTAATATTTTAATATTTTAATATTTTAATATTTTAATATTTTAATATTTTAATATTTTAATATTTTAATATTTTAATATTTTAATATTTTAATATTTTAATATTTTAATATTTTAATATTTTAATATTTTAATATTTTAATATTTTAATATTTTAATATTTTAATATTTTAATATTTTAATATTTTAATATTTTAATATTTTAATATTTTAATATTTTAATATTTTAATATTTTAATATTTTAATATTTTAATATTTTAATATTTTAATATTTTAATATTTTAATATTTTAATATTTTAATATTTTAATATTTTAATATTTTAATATTTTAATATTTTAATATTTTAATATTTTAATATTTTAATATTTTAATATTTTAATATTTTAATATTTTAATATTTTAATATTTTAATATTTTAATATTTTAATATTTTAATATTTTAATATTTTAATATTTTAATATTTTAATATTTTAATATTTTAATATTTTAGTATTTTAATATTTTAATATTTCCCGTGTGGGGTTTGCTAGTTCCTCCAAGTGGTGCCTCCCCAGGTGGCGGATGGGGGCAGCCCGCCAGATATGGCAGGTACCAGGGAAATCAAATACTCGGGCTGAACCAAAAAGTAGCACACCCAAGCTAAGGTGGTACTACATATACGGATAGCTGCATGACTAAGGGGATGCTTAGTCGTTAGTATGTGAACTCCGAATTCGGCGACATTCGTTTTAAAGCCTTCCTATGATAACGCAGAGCTCTGTCATAGGTGACCGTTTTTTCTCGTGTTACTCGTGGGCACAGAAAAGGATAAAAATATATTAACTAATGAAAATGAGAATGGTGCTTCTCTAACAGCATCACAACAGTCAGCAGACTCCATGGATATGTATGTTGAAACGGTAGATCTGACCAATGTGAAGAAAAGCGTTTTTAAAAGGAACGCAAGAACGCAGAGGACCTCTCTAGCTAATAAAATAGGAGAATCCTCGGTAGGTATGGGGGGCGAACAAGTACCTTACCGAACAGGGTCAAAGACAGCAGAGGGAGTAACGACAACCTAGGCCAGTTGTCTGAAACGGAAAAAAATGGAAGACGCACTCCTCCAGTATGACCTCGTATCCTGTGGAGGAGGACAGACCAGGAAGAGTTGATACAGAGGTGCAAGAATATCATCAACAAGATGAAGGCTGCAACTTCCAGGCAAAAAACGTTTCTAATGACATCAAAATTGGACTAGTGGAACTTGAAGAAGCATTTAGCGCCATTAACCAAGATATTTCAGAGCAGCGGAAAACTGATGCCCAATTGCTTAAAGTTGCCGTGCTACAGCAAATCCCACAACTCCCAATACAACGGGAAGGCAAAAAAGACCCGTAATAAGCCCAGCAGTCAAGAAGAACCAGATGGAGAAAAAGGTCAGGGAAAAGATACCATACGATAACGATACAAGGGAACCTGCTTGGGAAAGAGTGGTATCTAAGAAGGAGAGAAGAAAGGTTAACCCGGAGGCAAAGGGTGAAGACGATGAAAAACCGGAGAGTACGGCTGAGCTCGAGGCTGCAAAGAGGAGGACCAAGAGAAGAAGAGGCAATCGTCGAAGATTCCGGCCTGAAGTGCTGATCATACGACCAGCAAAAGGAAAATCGTATGCAGATGTTCTTGGGGAGATCCGCAGCCAAGTAAGACCCCAGGAATCTGAAACAGAGGTGCAAACAATTAGGCAAACGAGAGCAGGTGACGTCCTTCTGGAGCTAGGCCCGAACAGTAAGAACACAGATGGCTTTTGTAGGGCTCTAAGAGAGGCTCTGGGGAACCAGGCCAAGATACTAAACCTCCGGTCTAAGGCTTCGATAGAGATCCGCGACCTTGATGTGTAAAGCCATGAACGGAACCAGAAGTTGCGGCAGCACTAAGAAGACATATCCCAGAGGGAGAGGGTAAAAAAATTAATATTTTCCCTGCTTTAGGTGCTGCGGGTTTGGCCATATTGCCAAGGAGTGCAAAGGCATAGTCCGAAGCAAGCTATGCTATAAATGTTTCGGGTTTGGGCACAAGGCAAGAGGGTGTACCGCCACGGCAAACTGCATGCTATGCATGGAATAGGGGGTTGAGCAGCCGCAGCTAATCCATCCTGTAGGATTTGGTAAGTGCCAAGTATACCGCGAGGCACTGCAGGCGGCCAAAAAACGGAGATGACCCGTATCCTGCAAGTAAATATGAATAGGAGTAGGACCGCTGACCAACTCTTGCATCAGCTGGCACAAGAGAAAGAGGCCGACCTGCCAATCTTAAGTGATCAGTACCGCAGCAAGAAGGCTGAGGTAACATTCGTTAGCTGTTACTTCACCCCAAACCCGAGTGGGGGATGCCAAACGCAGATATACGAGGCAGACTAATCTTGGAGATGGCTGCCAGAACAGGACTCCTAGTTATAAACAGCGGCTCTACTACAACGTTTCGCCACCCGAGATGTGCGGGACGATTCCCGATGTCACTCTTGCGTCGGAAGCCTAAGTGCCACACATCCACAACTGGAGGGTCATGAAAGACTACTGTCGGCAGTGACCACCACTACATCGCCTTTCAAGTCGGCAGGAGACAACGGAACGACTCGCGGAGTAAACCCTGTAGGTGGAATCTACATAGGCTTGATGTTGAGTAGTTTAGAGAAGAACTAATGAAAGGGAGGCAACAAATGGCTGAGGCGGTGATACCTTCTACCATGGGTCTAATCGTTTCTGCTTGTGAGGCATCCATGCCAAGGAAGAAACCCCGACACAATAAGCCGTCTGTGTATTGGTGGACAGCGGAAATAGCGGATTCACGAAAAAAATGCTTAGCACTTCGGCGAGAGGCCCAGCGAACTAGAGACCGAGCTGCAACAAGCCAAATATCCGAGGAATACAGGCACGCAAGAAAGATACTTAGGCGGAAAATAAATGATAGTAAAGTTCGCTGTTGGAAGAAACTAATCTAGGACAACGATGAAAACCCTTGGGGACTGGGCTACAAGATAGTCACAAAGAAGCTAGGATCCCAGATACCAACACGCGTGATGGTCGCCTGCACTACCGAATTCATTGTTCGAACTCTCTTTCCTAGCCACCCAGAGCGAGTTGAAATAACAGAAAGATCAGAAGTGGAAGTCGTGCTCGTCTCGGAGATAGAACTCCAGAAGACCATCTCTTCATTAAAAATCAAGAAGGCTCCAGGTCCGGATGGGATACTGAATGATGTCATGAAGATCGTCTTCCAACAGGGTCCTGATCTAATGCGGGCGATATTTAACGCTTGCTTGGTGGAAGGAGTATTTAGCTCCAGATGGAAGAAGGCAGGGCTGGTCTTGATTAGGAAAGGTCATGGCGATCCGGGGTTGCCCCCATCCTTCCGACCCCTATGTATGCTTGATACGGCGGGTAAAGTCTTGGAGCAGCTAATCCGAACAAGGCTTACATCAGCGATCCAAGCCGCAGGAGATCTTTCACCCAGGCAGTATGGCTTCAGAGCTGGGCTTTCCACGATTGACGCAATCCGAAAAGTCACAGAGGCAGTAAGAAGGGTGGAGGACCACAACCACTTTTCGCGTCGCATCGTACTGTTAGTAACCCTGGGCGTAAAAAATGCATTCAACACGGTGAGATGGGGGGATGTACTCGACGCACTGATGCATCAATTCAATATACCACCATACCTAGCGCGGATATTGGATGACTATCTGAGGGACCGCACCCTCATATACGAAACAGAGGAAGGACAGTGGAGCCTATCGATTACAGCTGGAGCAGCCCAAGGTTCAATTTTAGGCCCCGATTTATGGAACGTATTCTTCGATGGCCTGCTACGAGTACAGACACCCGACGAGACGTGCCGAGTGGGCTACTCGGACGATGTAGCGGTGTTTGTTGGCGCGCGCGACACAAAACAAGCGCAACTTAGGCTAAGCTATGTAATGCGGACAATCAATGGGTGGATGGATGAGCACGGATTGGCCCTAGCTCTTAATAAAACGGAGATATGTATACTGTGAATGAGGAGAATCCAGTCATCTCTCCCGATGTGGGTTGGTGGAAGTGTCATACATACGAAGCCACTAGCCAAATATTTAGGAATACATATTGACTCCAAAATGAGCTTCTTAGAGCAGATTCGGAGGACAGCGGAGAAGGCAGCAAAGGGGGTCACAGCCCTGAGCAGGCTCATGGCAAACGTGGGCAGCTCCAGACAGAGTAAGAGGCGACTATTAATGACGGCGGTCCAATCCGTTCTTCTATAAGGGGCAGAAATTTGGGCTGACTCCCTGGAGAAGGAAGTGTACCGGAAGTGGTTATCCCAGGTGCAAAAGCGAAGTGCATTGCGAGTGGCCTCGACCTACCATACGGTCGCGGAAGCAGCAATCTTCATATTAGCGGGGTGTATTCCCATACACCTCTTAGCTAAAGAGCGAAAGTACGTATACCACCGAAAAAGAGAGGTCAGCCGGAAAGCAGCGATCCAGGAGGAAAGGGCCCATACTCTGGAAACATGACAGAGCATATGAGCTTCTGGTTTCAGAGGACGCACGGAGAATTCGGGTATTACCTGACAGTTCCCGAGCAATATAATATTTTATTTAATTAATAACAGCAGCCAAATTAATTTATTAAATGTAACGTGACGGTTTGATAAACAGAGGGAGTTGGCCAATGTTTCTTGACCAGAAAAATGAGCGCACTGAAGAAGTAATGAAGTGAAGAAGAAGGACAGTTATCTGTTGCCGCGCATTGATACTATTCAGCCAGCCTTCAGCGAGAAACGGTTTTTATCCATTTGTGGCAATGCCTTTTAGATTATGCAATTGTCAAGCGGCCTAAATTGGAAAACATATTTGGTTTATTTAGATAACGTCATTATGCTACATGCTATCCGTGTGGCCGGACGTCTCAAATCCGTTCAGTCCCGATTAGTTAGGGGCTCGGCAATTTCTTGATTGATCTTGGTCAAATTAAGCGATTTGATTTACATTTTAATACAAATTTTTAATTTTTTTTAGGAATTTTAGCATGTTCACTGGAACTTGGCCAATTATTAGTTAATAATTGTCAAATTTGATATGCAGGATTAAATTTTGATTTTAACTTCAATTTTGAACGAAGTTCCGGAATTTGGCCATGCTAGATGTAGTTGGGCCATTTCTTAACAAATTATGGCCTTATTTGGTATGTACAACAGTAGTATGTATCAAGACTGAGACAAAAAGGGTGGATTTGTAACAGGATAACGGATTGGGATTCCAATGTGAATTTAATGTGAAGTTCTGGAATCAAACCCTTCTAAATGAAACTTAGTCATTTCTTAATCAATCATGGGCAAATTTAAGTTGCAGAGCTCGATTGAGATTTTTACATAAATTTTCGCTGAACTTTTGAATTTTGGCCATGTTGGATGGTCTTTGGCCATTTTTAACCAGTAATAGTTATATTTGTTATATCGGTCTAGCTTGGGATTCTAACATAAATTTTGAATGAATTTGGCATTGCGTAGTTAAAAGATTATTATCTTATTATTATTGAATGCAATTTCGAAATTTCCCGTTTCGAAAATGTAGAATCCTAATCCAGCTTGATTTGCACCCAACATATATTTTATGCATTTACTACAATACAATGTACTGACAATGCACTGAGGAATAGATTACACAGCTCCACACAAAAAAAAAACTCCGGCATCCGAGACGAGAATAGGTATCCTATATGTTTTTGGGGTCGCTGATCACGAATCTGCACTCAGAATTGCAGTATCGCATCAAAATTTTTTTTCAAAATTACTTCTATGCTAAAATGAAATATAAAAAAGAAAAAAAAGAAATCGCCCAAAAACAGACTAAAGTCCCGAAAAAATTGCGAAAAATCGTAAAAAATCATGAACAGACAGACAGGCAGGCGGGTAGACATGCGAGTAGGTGAACTGGCAGGCTGACGAGCAGACGGGCTTTTTTATCGATTTTCATCGATTTTCATAGATTTTTTGCGATTTATTCAAAATTTTGATGCGATACGGAAATTATGAGTGCAGATTCGTGATCAGCGACCCCAAAAACATATAGGACACCTATTTTCGTCTCGGGTGCCAGAGTTTTTTTTTGTGGAGCTGTGTTATCAAAAGCTCGCTTTCATATTTGTTGTTTTTATGAATTCTGGCGGCCGCGGACCGGCCAGCTAAAATAAAATTTTAAAAACAAGCTTTTGATAATCGGAATTTTGGAAAGCATAATTTTGAAATGGAAATTTAGAAATTCGGACTTTTAAAAAGCGGGATTTTGTTTTCGGGATTTTCAAAAGCGGGCTCACAGCAGTTGAGGAAAAAGCTGCAGAGCCGAAGCCATCCGCTTTCAACCGAAGGCAATAAGAAAGAGCTGCTTTCGAAACTGCACCAAAGAACATCACCGACGCCACGACCATCAGCAATCCAGCAAGTTAGCTTAAAAGTTGCATCTTCCAATGTATGAGAATTGCAAATGTAAATCACTTTCAAATCGTTCTGTTTGCGAATATTCCACGTAAACATTTCCCTGTCTTGATAGTTAATGCTCGTTGGTCCCAAAATTTGAGTCGATAATAGTGAATGGTGGTATACCTTAACCATTCGACCACCAAGTGATATGTTTGTGTAGAGTAGAATTCAATTGAACGCATTCATCATTTTGTATCATGAAAAGTAGGTTATAACTGGTCTTAATGAAAAACAAAATTATTCCAGACACAATTCAAATGGCGAACCAAATTTCGCAATTCAAAAGTAAATAATTTGCTCGCACATAATTTTCCCGAGCCATTAGAGCGGAAAAACAGTTAAAACTATTTGTTTTATAATTAATTTTATTGCATCGCGAGAAGCGTCGGGCCGCGATAAATAAAATATAAATTTTTGTCGATAAATAATATTATCAGGCTAAATAATTCTAGAGTATGAAAAAAATATTGGTCTCTGTATTGATAATGTATCGCTCGGGTTTTTATGATATTACCTACCGTAATAGGTTTTTTTTTAAACAAACATAAAAATGAACTGAGTTGAAAAGGATATTGAATTTTATTGGCAGAGCAAAAAATATTTAAAAATTATTATTTAACACCATTTTACCGGTCCAGTTTTCTACTATTTATGATACAATTGTTCCGTTTGACAGTTTCAACATAATTGTCTCAATTTTTCACATCATAAACAATTTTTTGTGTTTTGTTTTAAATGAAAATGTATATATGCACCTGCTACTGATTGATATGATATTTTCTAACAAATGTGAATTGCACCAGCCATAACAATTCGCATAAAAAACATATTTTTATATTTTTTATATGAATTGTTGTTATGTTACAGCATAGTTTTCCATAAATAATAGAATATTGGATACACAAAATTGTTTTGACTTTCTTTACTTAAGGAATATCGATATACATTTTTATAGACCATTTCGAACATTACGCCAAATGGATAATTGAATTTCCAGCATTTTCCAGCAACTAACTATGCAAAAGTATATACAGCAAATCTACATTTGCAGTCAATTGTGATCCTTACTATATCATCTATAAATGGTGAGCTTCCCGTCCAAGTTCTCGCTAGATAAAGAAATACTGATGTTAACACTTTCAACTGAAGCTCATAACGTTCCAAATTCAAAATCTATTATTGTCGACACATATTTAGTTTATTAATGCCATTATCTCCATTTTGAATGCCTTAATCCTACATAATAGGTTCGTTTCTAAAACGATATGTAAAAATAAATATATGTATTAGTAAATATACTGTTTTTTAACTCTAACATATTTAAAAGAAACTAGCAAATAAAAAATGGTTTACATCTCTTTCACAAAATTAAAATTTAAGAATTCGGCTATATGATCAACAAATCATAGAGTAGCACTACTACTAGTAGAATTTATTCTACGTGGTTAACATTTAACAGCCAGTAAAGATGAATCGCAGAGTTTGAACCAAAATGCGACTACTATCGGATGATCTCTATATAGGCTTAACGTTTCAAGAGACATAGGTTTGGTTTGCAAACGGATTGGTGGAGATAGATCTTTTTTAATTTAAACGTATTTAATGAACGAGATTTGCTCAAAAAATATATCGCTAACAATCCGTTTGGAAATGTAACTTAAGTCACTTGAAAAGTTAAACCTCGGTATTCGGTCTCGGTATTGGCCGTTAAAAGTAAACCAATCATACTCCGTTTGTGACCTAGGCAAGTTATACTCAAAAACTTTCCGGTATCAATCCGTTTTGGAATGCCAACGACTTCATTTGAAAGGGTAAGCCCATAGTCTTTATAATTATAATTTTGGAACAAAACCTTTTATATCAAAGAATTCAAGGAACGAGTTTTACTTAAAATAATTTATTGGTAGCGATCGGTTTGGAAATCAAACCATCAACTCACCAAAAAGTAGTGGCATTTTGGTACAAACTCTGCGATATCTTCTTATTGAATGTTAAAAGTAAACCAGTCAAACTCTATGATACTGAATAAGTTCTATCCAGTTTATTATTATCCACTATTATTTTTGGGGGTCAAGAGGCGTCAGTGTAGAAGATGAATATACCAGCCCAAATCTCATCTGCACATGGTGCTCCCTGCAATTAATTAACGAGGGTCTAGCGACCAAGAATCCACTGCCAACCTCACTGGTTAGGTTGGTAGCTGCTTCAATACCCAGCCCTTCAACAATAAGGAATTTTTACCCCATGTGGTGCCCCAAATGCTCAGTTGGCTAATCCATTCGATCGAAGTTCAAAAATACCTAAATCACAACCTAGAAAAACACAGCACGCGACTTAGCAGGGAAACGAAAATATTGAATTACGCAGAGGTTTTAATGATTTTTGTTTTATGTGGTATCACAACATAGCAACAGAATCACTAAATTAAAAAAAAATGAGGACCTGAAAAGAACCAAACTGAAACAAGATCGGGAAATACTTTTCACTAGTTATCAGCACACTTGCCTGTACTAATGCTGAGTTCGATATAGATGATGAGGAACTTGCAACAGAAACTAATAGGATGAACAAGCAAAAGAAAAGACGACGCTTCTTCAAAAGTTAACTCAATTTTAGAATAAAAAAAAAATCAATTTTGCTTGCCAAACCCCGTTTTTTTATTTTTTATTTTTTTTTTGTTTCTAGAATTTTTGGAATTAGGCCTGCTCAATTGAATTTGACCATTCCACAACCAATAATTGTAAAATTTAATTTACAAAATTGGATTTGTATAAATACGTTCTTTTAATAAAATATATTTTTGGTCGTCCTAAAAAGAACGTTTGGGTTTTTGACGTTATTAATAGATTCTATATAATCCGCTCCTACGTGCGGCACGCAGTGCGATATGTTTGCTGATCACGGCTCCTACGTCCCCCGAAGTTCAAATCTAAAGCCCCTCGGAGGGGGTGCGCAGCTCCCGCGTGCCCGTGAGAGTTATCGAAGCCGTTATCCTCTATAATTATTGCATTGCATTTCAAAACCCTGTCGAGTGATTGACAATAATGTGTGTTAATGATATAATTAACAAAAACTAACTAATACAACTATAGCAAAAAAATAACCTCGTAAACAAACAAAAAACACCACCATAAAAAAGAAGAGAAAAAAAAATTCCTTTACTTCATAATCAAACTCATAAAAAAAATACGAAAACAATGTAACGTGTGCTAATGACAATAAAACAGGGTTTGGCAAGCAAAATAGATTTTTTTTTTGATTTTAAAATTGAGTTAACTTTTGAAGGAACGCCGAAAAGACTAAGGAAAAACGAAGAGTAGAATTCTCGCCAGAAGTTTGGGGAGCACTCGCAAGCAAAAGTTAATGAAACTGCCGAACTAGTGCATGTACCTCAACAACACCAACAACAGAAACAACACTAGATTTGTTACGAGGTCCACCGCTAACTAATGTGATATAGAGTATAGTGGCACTAAACAATATATTCGGAAGATAAACACAAGAGATTCCGATGCATACAGAGCTTTTGCGTCAAAGCTCACTGTACGAGAAAACGAGAAATTAAGGTTATGGCCAGAGGCCTGCATCTCATCACTAATAAGGAGGATATAATAGAAGACCTCAAAATGAAAGAACTGCAAATTGAAAACGTGTTTACTGCGTTAAAAACAGGAGAAAATTGAAAATAGTCAAGGAGCCAAGATCATTATAAAGGATCCCTGCTATTCATGCTCACATTCAATGCAAGCGAAAAAACACAAAATATTTTTAATATCAAGGCTTTTTATTTGTAATTGTAAGTAATATTTTGTCTAAAAAAAGCCAGAAAAAACTTTAAAAATATCAAGGCAATACTCAATGTGAAGGTAGAACCACTGACAAAGAAGTTTATTTATTTATTTATTTATTTGTTTGTTTATTTATCAATAATGACATTTTATAATACATTGTTATTTAAATTAATTAAATTTTATTTTATATACTAAATGTCTATTTTATCTTTAATGAATGTATGCAATAATTTATTAAATTGACCGTACTCTAATTCTTGAAGTTCACCTAGCATGCAATAGTCACCCAATGAATTATACAACTTTACTCCATTATATCCCAGCGACCGTTGTGAAAATGATTTACTATACATTGGTAGTCTGAAGTGTGTAATCCGAGTATTGTAAGTATGAACATTTCTATTAGAAGAAAGCAAAGTATCTAAATATTTTGGCAGATCTCCCTTTTCCAGCCTAAACAAGAATTTTAACACATTAAATTGTATTCTCTGTTTGATTGACTTCCAGTTTAAAATTTCCAACATGTCTTTTATGTGTGTTCTACTTTCCGCATTCAAGATACGTCGCATGAATCGATTCTGAATTTTTTGAAGACGCGTAATTTGAGTTTGATTCATGATAAACAGCACAGAAGAACAATAATCAATATGTGGAGTCACAATTGATTCATAAAAAACAACTTTTGTCTGCATTGGTAATTTATCTTTAATTCTGGTGAAAAATCCAAGTTTTTATTCATCTTTTTAGCGATATAATCCAAATGATCGTTAAAACTTAAGTGCTCGTCGATAATAACACCAAGATATTTATACTGTTTTACTCGTTCGATAATTTGGTTGTCAACTATTATATCTGCATTACTCTCGAACTTTGCTTTGATTGATAGGAGCATGTACCTCGTTTTCGAGATATTCAGTGATAGTTTGTGAAACATCAGCCATTTCCGTAGACTCTCGAGATCTTCGTTTACTTTCTGCACTGCTTCTGGAAGAGTTGTTGCCGAAATAGTAAGTAAAGTATCATCTGCGAACATATTTATTTTGCAATTCTGAATAACGTCGACTATGTCATTGATGTACAGAATAAAGAGTAACGGACCCAGGGCTGATCCTTGAGGTACTCCGAGATTATTTTGTATTAGTGACGATGTGTAATTATCAATTTTCGTATATTGTTGCCTCCCTTGAAGATAGCTGTTAAACCACTCTAGTTCTTTCCCAACAACTCCGTACTTGGTTAACTTTTTAAGTAGAATTCCTCTATCGATGGTTTCAAAAGCCCTTTCAAAATTTCAAAAGACTACAATGATTACTTTGTTGTCATCTATTTGACTTTTCCAGCTATCCAACAATAAGGGTTAAGGCCGTTTCACAAGAATGGGATTCACTAAATCCAGATTGTTGATCAACCAATATATTGTTATCAGCAATATGATTTACCAGTTGGTTTTTAATTACTCGTTCCAGAACAGTCTCATACAGTGGGAGCATATTTATTGGCCGGAGCTCTTCTGGCGTGGTTGGCTTCGAAATTTTTGGAATGGGAACAACTGTTGATATTTTCCATGAATCTGGTACCACTGCTTGCCTTAAACTACAATTAACTATATCAGTAAAATGTTCAGAGAACATTTGATTCTGCATTGCATCCAGCATGACAATTTTGTTTATACCATTTATTCCATATTGCGATTTTATTCTGCTTATTATTTTTAATATTTCGTTTTGTGATGTTTGTTGGAATTGAAATTTTTGTATGTTCAAAACAGCATTAGGAAGTTCAAAATCCGATATTTCAGGGATGTTACGGTGAATATCTACGACGCTGGACACAAACGAGTGATTTAGTGCATCTGCAATCTGTTGTTTATCGGTGAGTGTTTTGTTATTAAATTGAATACTCCATTGCATCGTATTTTTAGTCTTATACATAGATTTGAGAGTTTTCCATAGCTCCTTTGGGTTATATTGGTTTTCAATGAACTTATTCTTGAAGTATTCAGATTGTTGCTTTCTTAACGATTGTTTGTAAATATTTCTAGCTTTTCTATAGTTTTCCCAATTCTCGCTTGAATTTATTAATTTCAGAATACTAAAATTACGCTCCTTTTCTTGTCTTAATAATGACAAATTTTCTGAGAACCAAGGGATTTTATTTCTACTTTGAACAATTTTTGTTTGCGTCAGTTGTTTAATCGCATTCTTTATTTCCAGTATTAAGCTTTCAGCTTTCTCATTCAATTCATTCTGTGTTCTGTTGTGCTGCAGTCTAGTGATTAGGACACAATTTAATTTTTCACCAGAATAATTTTTCCGAGATCTAATTTCTTTAAATTGATCAAGTAACTGTGAATTGTTTCTGCTTATATCCACACATAACATACAATGATCACTTATTTGTTGTTCTTTTATAATTTCACATTTTGTATTTACTGAATTAGTTATCAAAAGATCTATTAAACTTTTGGTGGTTTGTGTGACTCTGGTATAATCTGGAACTACTTGCACCAATCTATAATCCATGATTAACTGCTTTAATTGTAAACTGTAAATATCGTTGCTTTTCACGTCAATATTGAAATCCCCAAATATATAGTTCGATTTATTATAATTGATAACTTCTTCGAACCATCCATCTAAATTATTTAAAAATGCTGCTTTTGTTGTTTGGTATGATCTATAAACTACGCCAAATATTCCTGTTGTATGGTATCCTTTTATGTTCTGAATCGCCAAAAACCAAGCGCGGTCCTTCTCGATATTCGAAATTATTTTAAAGCTTATGTTTTGGTGAGTATACATGACAACCCCTCCAGTATGACGACTATCCGAATCGCCCCGTACACATTTATAATTTTCAATAAAAAATTCCGAGTCGTACATGTCTTCTGTTGTTCTAGATTCACTGAGTAATACAATTGACGGTTTATATTGAATAATTATTTGTGATAACTCTAAGAAATTAGAGGGTAAGCTGCGAAAATTAGTGTATAGAAGGTCTTTTGTTTTGAACTGCTATTGATAACTTATTTGGTTTTTCAATGTTTTCATCTTTCGTTGGTATACTGCACAAGAGGTGTCCCAAGTCGTGTGGTTAATAGCAACATTTAAATTGAGCTTTGTATACAGCAATGCAATTGCTACACTTTACTTCTTGACTTGTACATTCACTTAACTTATGATTCTCGCTACATCTTGGGCAACAAAGTTTGCCGGTACACCTATTGCTATGATGGCCATAACCATTACAGTTAAAGCATCTTGAGATCCCTACTGACTCTACGACATGGCATCTATCAAAATGTATATTTAACTTCTCAGCTTGTAAGATTTTTGTAAAATCTATGGAGCCTACTTCTATGATTGTATCAATTTTTTGCGAGTTTCTTCTGCAATAAGTGGTTATTACTTTGATATCACTATTAGCGAGAAAATGGTTTTGCTGTTTTAGCGCAGATACTATTTCATCACTTTCTAGCTTCTCCGACATTCCAAGTATTTTTAATCTTGGTTTAAGCTCCGCTGGTAGTTTTACTTCATAATCAGCTCCCATCCTTTCCGTCACGATTGTCTTTAGTTTCTCCTTGGCATCATTAGTGTGGCACTGCAAAATAATTCCACCATTCGCAATGTTGCGACAGCCCATTGGTATAGTTTTTGGATCGAGTGACATTGTTAAATCTTCTCTAGTTTCTTTATTAGCTTGAGGTTGTTTTGGTTGTAACATAACCAACTGGTTGGGATTACTCTTTCCTACTGCTGCAAAAGAGTGTGGTTGCTTCGCAGGTTTTTGAATTTCTTCTACTTGATTTTTAATTTCCCCTAGCTGGTGTCCTATCTTTAAATGGTTTGCCGTTAAATGTTGTTTCATTTCCATGATAAAAAGATTAATTTTGTTGAACTCTTCGTACAACGTATCTTCTTCATAATCTTGGCACTCAAGACAAACGAATCTTGCATATGGACTCTTTAAATAACTTTACAAACTTTTCAAAGTTCCAATCCACACAAGCGTAATGATATAATTTCCTGCACCGTCCGAAACATCTAATTGTAGTCCGCTCTCTCGAATCAGTAGCTTTTTTACATTTTTCACAATTTGACATTTTAGAAAATTTTACCGTTCATTCACTTCACAAGATAAACACGCGTGTAAAAGGTTTAACTGTTCTGATTTTTATCGTAATTATGTGAAAAAATGCATTAGTTGCATAAAAATAAAAATAAAAATTTAATTTTTGCACTGGTGTCAAATGTTTTCTATTTTAATTTACTATTTTATTCACTTAATTCTCAAACTTTCACAAATCTTACAATACAACACATTCATCTTTAGTTCTTATGTATATTTTATAACTTTTAGCAATTAAAATTGCCGCTTACTAAATAATTTAATTATTTTTCCACGCACACAATATATTGATTACTACATCCAGAAAACAGGGTTTTAACAACACCCAAAGATATTGCGGGTGAGATGTAAGCTGCGTAAGTGTGTGAAATTTTAGGTGCGTAATTTAGTGTCGGGACACATAACTAACGGGAAAGACCTTTCTGTTAGCCGAACGACACCTACAAGGTGTATAAACAGTAAAGTACAACACTCCACCCAACTATAGAGGATGCTGAAGTAGCTCCACAACTTCAACGCAGATAATGCAGCAGTTAACTAATACGAATAATCTACGAATGAGCTTACATTAATGCTATAGTATATACTAATCAAATGAATAGAACACTTAGAATTGTTAATTGAAACGCGAATGGATTACCGTAGCATGTTCCAGAGCTAGAAATTTGTCTAACGTTAGAAAAAATAGATATATGTCTTGTATCTGAAATTCATTTAACATAAACTTCATATATTAATATACGTGACTAGGCTCGTACCTTACTTATCACTCAGGGGAAAATGATTGGTACTGAAACAGGAACGCCCGGTACTGAAACAGGAATTATACAAGTTATACCATAAAAATTGAATCAATTAATAATCGGGATCTCAGAATCTCTTCTATTTACTGTCCACCACGCCTTCAGCAAAACAAAAAAGAAGAATACAGCCAAATTTTTAAATCACTAGGACCAAATTTTATCATAGGCTGTGATTTTAATGCAAATAATAACTAATGGGGATCTAGACTTTCAAGCTCTAAAGGAAAATCGTTATTTAATGCAGCGCGCGAGAATAATAGTGAATTACTCTCTGGCGAAAAACCAAATTATTCTCCTCCAAATCTTGACTTCTTTGTAAAAAATAAGGAGATTTATATTACTTCACGTGCATCGAAAATAGTGAAGGACTATCATCTGACCACTCAGCTGTGATCATAACTCTGAGTGCAATGACAATAAAAAAAGATAATTCACCTAAATTAACAAACAATAACAGATGATTTACAACAATTGAAATTTATTCAAGCAATTAGTGGAAGAGCGAACAAATCTCCACGAGCCAATTCCACAAGGAAACACAACTAGTCTTTTGAGGTCAGAAAACTAGTTAAAAAGAAAGGGAATGCTCAAAGAATCTGGCAGCAGAGTCATGCTGCGCAACACAAAAATATTCTTACGAAACCTTCTTTAACGAAAGCATAAAAACGCGACTTCGAGGTCTTTCTGTACTAAAGGATGACGATTAACCGCTTGTAAAACAATAAAGGAACTAAAAAGAACCAAAATGCATTTGCTACCAATCAAAAATGATGACGGATCCTAAAAGTAACGGAGGCTAATAGTGACAAACAGAAAGTCTCACTATCTGCTGTTTATTTGGCAGAGACTTTTAAACATTTCCGAGACACCCAACAAATGAAATTCTGACTGTCGGAAACAAAGTGGATGATCTTAACATAAGGCATCCGACCTTATTGGAACTACCGTCACATCAAAAATATTTGAAAAACTGTTTCTGAAAAGACTTTAACCTCTAATAGAAGAGAGATATTTAATTCCACCACACCAATTTGTTTTTAGAATAACGAATGCCATTGAAGATGCTTTTGAAAATAAAAAGTATGCCCCATTATTTTCTTAGATGTAGCTCAAGCTTTTGACATAAATAAATTAATTAATCAAATTGGATGAATTTGAGCGAGTTATGTTGTCCGAGAGACTGAATTTCAGTAGCGTCTCGTTGCTCTTGAACGAATCTCTGAACGTCGATCGACCTCCTTCACTTTCTCATTGTTTGTATTTTGCTTGGGTTTCCGATTGCGATTGAATCCTATATGTGTACGCTCTTCCATTCTATTAGCGGCAGAAGAACTTCCAAGAGTGCATCATTTCTTGTATATGATTATAAATATGCGATTTGTTTTAAAGTACTTCCTCCACGACAAGCATTATGCAAGAAGTGTTCAATAATAAGTTTATAAATTTAAAAAAGTTAATTAAATTAAATTAAATTAAAAAACCAAATTAAGATAAAAATGAAGAGATGTAATTGTTGTGGCCAAGACCCGAGTCTCGATCTCGAATACACCACACTTAAATTTCTGAAACCCAACAAGGGAAAACCCTTTTTAAAAAATATTTGTTCACTGCAAAAATTGAAAAAGTTCGTACGAAAGCTGCTACTTCAGGTACACAGACGTCCACCACGTCTATAAATACTGAATCCGCCTGTTCTTTATAGATCCCAAATTTTGGTGAAATAATTATTTTTTTTTAGCAAAACTTGTCATTTTCGGTAAAATTTAAAGTATGATCTGAACTAATTTAGGTTTAAAATTTAATTTACAATGCTTTTATTTTAATCGTTTTACTTTCTTTTACATAGTAAACTGCAAATTGCTGCTGATTTATATAGAAGTAACAGATCCCGTAGGAGCTTTTTCGGTCTTTGATAAATATTTTGAAAAGTACGTGCAATATTTGAAGAATTGGAACTTTACACAAGCTTTTCCATACTATATCGTTGTATGCAAATATTTTGATAAGTATCTCAGTAAGTAGAAAAACGACAATTCATTTAAAGGCTCTAAATTAAATTTGCAACAATATCAGTTCAGATCATTTTTCCAAAATTTAAACGGAAAGGTTGATCTTTTACTAACTGTACGTGTCTTTTCTGCAGCTCAGACGGCTCCGAGTAAAAAACAAAATAACTCCTATGACAGGTGCCACTTCCATTGGACCAATTTTGGCCAAATATCACTGGGATCTCCAAAACTATGAAAACGGCTTGCTAGGCCGATTTCAAAATATTTTATAAAAATTCAATGGGACCTCCGAATTTGGGAAAAAATCTTAAGTTGTCAAAAACCGTCATTTCCGCTTAAATTTTTGAAAAAAAATTTGAGTCCGTATCGTTGAAAAATAATTTAGAATCTTTTGTTAATAACCGTTTTTCTAGAATTCACTTAGATCTGTCAATTTATATAAAAAAAACTCTTAAATACGCAGTTTCATTCGGATCAGGTAGAACTTTTGTGGAAATACTCCTAGATTAAATACCTAGATGACCTGGTAATTCCGGCAAGTACTGAAGAAGAGGCGTTTTCCAGATTGGTTCGCGTAGTCGCCGAGAAGAATGGACTTGATGTGACCTGGAGTAAGTGTCAATTTTTACAAAAATCTTTTGATTATTTGGAATACCAAGTTGGGAATGGTCGCATACTGCCATCAGCATGCAAGATAAAAGCAATTTCAAATTTCCCAGAACCTAAGACGTTGAAGAAATTTCACAGTTTTCTTGGTCTCACAGGGTACTTTCAAAGATTGCCCGAAAAATACGCATTGATCGCTAAGTCTTTGTCAGATTTGCTTAAGGATGGTGCTGTTTCCAAGGTAGGAAGCGAACAGAAAAGAGCGATCGCAACTTTGAAAATAAGCTCACTTCAGAACCAGTGCGGGGAATATATTCATTGAGTGGACCTACAGAACTTTACACTGATGCGTGCAAATTTGGTTTAGCCGTATTATTACAAAAGTGCCCTGAGGATCAAGTATATCACCCTATATTTTACTACAGTAAAAAAACAACTGAATACCAGCAGAGGTACAACAGTTACGAATTGGAAGTATTCGCAATTGTGACCGCGTTGAAGAAATTCAGAGCGTATCTGTTGGCAGGAACGCGTATGAAGCATTTTGATGCTCTTAGTCAAAGCCCTCTTTCCATGGTAAATTAAAGAAGACGTTATTACGAAACCGAAAGCGGTACAGAAAGATGATCCGAACTTGAAGCCAATTTTTACGGTACTCGAGACGGGTTCCTACGATGATTGTGTTGTGAGTAGCGGATGCCTTTACAAGCTTTTAAAAGGTTCTACAGTGTTATTTGTGCCAAAGTTAATGCAACATGAGGTAATTAGAACGTATCACGAACAAGGACATTTTGGTACAAAGAAAACCGAAAAACTAGTGCAGCGCCAATATTTTATCCCAAAACTTGGTGACAAAATTAAAAAATTTATTGATAACTGTATTCCGCCATTGGTAACCTACCACGTCGACCATTTGGGAATCCTAGCGGTGACTGGGAAAGGTTATAAATACATTTTAAGTGTTATTGATGGTTTCTCAAAATTCTTTTGGATTTACCCCACCAAGACGATTGACACATGCGAGGTGATTCAAAAGCTAAGGCAATATTTGGGAACTCAAAGCATATTGTGAGCGAAAGAGGTCCATGCTTCACTTCTGAAGTCTTTGGTAAATACTGCAATGATGAACAGAATGTACACACAAAAAAAACCACTGGTGTCCCAACTGTAGGGGGGGGGGGCAAGTTGAGCGGTTGAATAGGGTTATTATACCACCATCAGCTAAACTTTCGCTAGCAAATCTGAAAGACTGGTATAAGCACACAAATCGCCTACAGATGTTCATCAATAACACCTACCAGCACAGTATCGCACTGACAACGTTTGAGCTTCTAATGGGTGGAAGATGCGATGTGGTGAAGCCGCAAAAATTCGTGAAATAATAGAGGAAGAAGCTGTGTGGTTCTTTAACAATTATCGAGATAATATGAGGGAACATGCACGTCAAGAAATATTGCAGGTGCAAGATGAGAACCGCAAAACGTACAACAAGAAGCGCAAAGAGGCTATGAGATATAAAGAAGGCGATCTGGTCATGATCAAGAGATCGCAATTTACTACACCTTACAAATTATCGCGTAAGTACTTGGGTCCGTACGAGGGCCCAATGATGACATCAACGAGTTCGGAGTTTATGAAGCCTTACTACACAGTTATATCAGACGACAAAAATGAGTATCATGATATTGAGATTGTACAGGAGGAGAGTTCATCTGGGCCGGAGGAAAATTCAGGAGAGCCGATTGTGGGACACCCTGTATTTAATTAATCTTGTTTGTTGTATAGTATTACTGATTATTATTACAAGTATTGTAGACGAATACCCATAATTTGATCGTATGATTTGGTGCTGTAGTCTGTACTGCTGGCAGTCTGGTGTGATAATTCAATAAATCAAGAGTCGTAAAACAAAACCTAATTCCGCGTTTCATTATTGAGACGATTAAAAGTAAAATCCTACATACCTATACAGGTAACCCTCCAAGAACACGGTATTTGAAGAACACGGTTTCAAACAACACGATTTTCGTTATTCTCTTTTGATATGTTTTTTGTATATCATAACAAAAACTAAAAAATCTAATGAACAGGCGGTGATACATGTACAGTTTTTGCCTTTAAGGCAAAAAAATTTACCTTATACAAAATTGAGAAATGTTCAATTTAAAATTTTTGCCTATAAGGCGATTCAAGATGGCCGACTTTTAACTAATCAGCGCGCATAATTTTTATGCTTTAAAGGCAAAATCTGTACATGTATCACCGCCTTTATTTTATTTTATTTTTTGCATTCTTGAACAACACGGTTTTAATGTACACAGAGGTCTTTTAAAAAAATACTTCTTTTACTTCGGCGATATAGCAAAAGGAAAAACAGCAATAATCTCGAGGACGAATATTTACAAAATTGCGTGCTCGTATGATTAAAATCTGGGCCGCCCTAAGGATTAGCTGTTAGTTTTGAAAATTGAAATAATCAATTTGATTGGAATCAAGCCATAGTCGATTATAACGGGTAACTTTTGAGCTCTGTGAATTTTCAATTTGAATGTAACTATCAACAAATCGTGTTTAATATTTTTGTAAACAACAGAACTGATACACAATGATTTTGAATAGAACGAGCGTCCATTTTGTACGGAACTATCCATTTCTCTACCTATGAAGAAGAAAACTGAATTCTGGCGTTCACTTCGAATCGAAAATGTGAGACCATCGAGAGGAACGAGAGAAAAAGGATTTGATCATTAAAGTACCAATCGAAAATATGACACCAATTTCAAGGAGACAAGTCTATAATTCGATGATTATAAAATGAAATACTTGTGTAAAAAATATTTGGCAGTATTGTAATTTGACATAATTTTTTAAGCAAACCCTATTTTTTGTACTCTTGAAACTGAAAATTTCATGTCATCGGTTGTCGGAATGCCCTAAATTTAAGGAAATGGCATTAGAAGAAAAATGGGGCTACATCAGCAAAACCAACCGCTGTTTCATTTGCGTATGAGCATCGGACATCGAGCTATCGAGTGCAGATCGAAGAGTATGTGTCAGAATTGTCATCGCCGTCATCACGAAAACGAGAGCAAGGTACCAAATCAAGCACAGAACAAAGATGATACAGTGGTGTCAGCATTAAGTCAATCGAGGGTTGCGCAGCGTTGTTCGATGATAGGTAGTACAAGAATTTTACCTACAGCCATAGTTCGTATTACGGGAGATAATGGTACAGAGAGGGAAATCAGGGCGATGTTGGACTCATGCTCACAGACCTCATTTATAACGAATGATTGTGTACAAAAGTTAGGTCTTAAACGAAGAAACAGTCGCATCGTAATAAAAGGAATAGGTGGCGTTAGTGCAGGAAGCTCAAAGGGAGTCGTCACCACATGTATAAGATCGCACCTTGACATATTTCCACAAGTCGATAAAATCATGTATCAGGCGTTGATCTTGCCAACAATTTCATCCAGATTACCAGATTTAACCATCAAGCAGGGGGATCAACAATGGTTAGAAAACATAACGCTGGCAGATCCGCATTTCAATACCTCGGGTAACATCGATCTATTACTAGGAGTGGATGTGTTCTTCCATATTCTAGAGGATGGCCAGATGAGGTCTCCTGATGGCAATCTCGTAGCTCAGAAAACCAAGTTTGGATGGGTTGTTGGAGGAGGCCCACTAATAGCGTCAAGTGATATGGTCTCAACGTATACAACAACAGTTGATATTGATGCAGCTTTAAGGAAGTTTTTGGAGCTAGAGGAAGTCACTGATACGTTAGAAAGTTGTATGTCTGCTGAAGAGCAAACTTGTGTTCGATACTACCAAGAAACCACAACTCGAGCACAACATGGAAGATTCGTTACTCGGCTTCCATTCAAAGAATCTACTTCTAAGTAAGCAAGTACATTCAATTTAGCCCTACGTTGCATGCGGAGAGCATGGAAAGGCGATTTGAACGAGATCCAAATCTACGTCGTATGTACATCGAATTTTTGGACGAATACGAGTTATTGGGATACATGAGCAATGTGAACAGTGAAATAGATCAGAGCGCGTATTTCATGCCACACCACGGAGTTCTGAAACAATCGAGTTCGACCACGATGCTACGAGTCGTTAACAATGCGTCAGCTAAAGTTGGTGGGAAAAAATCGTTGAATAAAGTTTTGTTGAAAGGACCAACCGTGCAACCGACCTTACACGAAGTAATATTGAAATTCCAAATTTTTCAATATGTTTTGACCGAAGATATCGAAAAAATATTCCGGCAAGTACTTGTACACGAGCATGACCAGAAATACCAGTTGATACTATGGCGAAGATTACCCGAAGAAAAATTGCTGCCTATATCAATTAAAAACTGTCACGTACGGCACGACATCAGCATCATTTGTAACGACGTACACGTTAAATCAATTGGCTAAGAAATTTGAAAATACGAAATCAGAAGCAGCAAGGGTCATTAGACAAAACATTTACGTAGATGATTTGGGATGGGCGCTGAGTCTTCGAGTAAGCTGTTAAAGCTCAAGACAGATGTCGTGGAAATATTATCGAGTGGGGAATTCAATTTGAGAAACAACAAATGATGCGGCACTCGGGAAATTACTGAACAGCAAGTCAGATACATCAACCAAGACACTATCCGATCATCCAGATGCAGTACGAGTTCTTGGTATTCGTTGGAATCCAGAAGAAGACAATTTCATGTTCTCTGTAGATATGCCGATCACTGAAAAACACACCAAGAGAACATTCCTATCCGAAATTAGTCGAATATTCGACTCACATGGCTGGTTGTCACCACTGCTAATCAGGCCGAAAATGTTATTACAGAGCTTATGGCTCTGTGAACTTGAATGGAATGACGAGCTTCCAGTCGAAGTCGCGAAGAATTGGCGAGATATTAGAGCAGAAATAGTTAATGCATCTGCAATACGAATTCCGAGGTGGCTGGAAGTAACTGAAAAGCTTGTGTTTCATGGATTTTGCGACGCAAGCGGGAGAGCTTACGCCTCAGTTATAAACGTGCAATCAGTAGCGAAGGGAGAGTCTTCAGTTAATCTTGTTGGAGGCAAAACACGAGTTGCTCCTCTGAAACAAAGAAGTTTGCCGCAATTAGAGCTTCTTGGAGTAGAGTTACTCACGAATCACATGAGAGCAATTATAGACAAAGCGGATTTAATCCGAGGGAGATTTGTTTGTGGACCGGTTCAAATATCGTTATCGATTGGCTTTCAAGCCAGCGAGGAAGGTGGAAAACATTCGTTGCCAATCGGGTTTCGGTGATTTTGGAGAACTATAGTAGAGGTATGTGGAGGCATGTCCCAACCAAACACAATCCTGCCGATTGTGCAACGAGAGGGTTATCAGTTGTCGAGTTGTTGGATTTTTCCTTATGGTGGAGAGGACCAGATTTTTTACGTAAATAAAAAGGAAACTGGCCGCAACAGAAGCACATTGATCTAACCTATCATCTGTATGAAAGAAAATCTCAAATCATTTCACAACTTACGTACAACGCAAGCGATTTTCTTGAGCGTCTGGTTTCCACCACATCAAAATACCTACATTTACTCCATATCGCGTCTTATGTACGAAGATTATTTACTCGACCCGAAAACAAACAGAAACTAAAACATTTATCCGTAGAAGAAGTTGACGAAACGGAACGGTGGTTATGCAGAGGAACACAGAAGATTCACCTCAAAGAAGAATATGAAAGATTGCTGAAGAAAGGAGAGCTATCGAAAAGGAGTCCATTATTGGAGCTATCCCCTTTTTTAGATGAATTCGGAGTAATGAGTAAAATAACAAAAAACATCCGATTATTCTTCCATTGAGAAGAAGAAATGCGATTCCAGTCAAAGCGTACCTGTGTATTATTGTCTGATTAGCAACTAAAGCTGTGCATCTTGAGTGTTGTATGGAGATGAGCACACAAAGTTTTTTGGGAGCCTTAAAGAGGTTCGTCAGTCGTCGTGGCCTGTGCAATACCATTCTCTGCGATAATGGGACTATTTTCGTGGGCACAACTAATTATCTCAACGATTTACAAGTATTTTTATCGAAAAATAATGAAGAAATTTACAAGTCTCTTTTAGATAACCAGATTATATGGAAATTTAAGCCTCCTGCGGCACCACACATGGGTGGCATGTATGGGAAGCAGCAGTTTGATCAACCAAAACTCTACTGAAACGAACGGTAGGAGACCAAATATTGACACTAGAAGAATTCACAACACTGAGCTGCCAACTTGTCTATATTGAATTCGCGACCCATTTCCATTACAAGCACTGATGACCTCAACATGCTTACTCCAGCACATTTTGTGATACACCGACCAATGAGTGAAGATCCCGATGTGGTGCCAGATGAAAGACTTTCAGCCAACAACCGATGGGATATCGTCCGTCGCATAGTAACACACTTTTGGAGACGATGGCATGTAGAATTTCTGTCTACTTTGCAAAATAAAGTCAAATGGAAGACCGGTAAATAAAGATAAATAAAGTCAAATGGGAAATGGCAACTGGGTCGTGTGGTTCAAACTCACACAGGAGTTGATGGATGAGCAAGAGTAGCAACTGTAAAAACAATGCACGGAAAATTTCGCCGACCAATAATCAAAATGTGCATACTTCCAATCAATGAATCGGGTGATTCATGGCCGGCGGGATATTTGGATTCCACAAAAACGTCACCTGGTACACAAAATTAATCATCAACAGCAGACCATTAACGATGAAGCTCAACCTGAAAGTAGAAGAAACACAAAGAATCATCGAAATAAATACATTAAAGTTGTATACTTATCTGATAATCACAGATAATCCGCGTACGCACTGAAAACTATTGATACCTAAAAGAAATATCTATTTACATACATTAAACTATTAAACTTGCAGTATATAGCTAAATTATGACAGCAAGAAATTTATTTTTGTTTAAATTTGACAAGTCGAAAAATAAGAAAAATTATTGTAGTAGATTAGTGACACTAACCATGAACAAATTTCGTACCAAATATTATAGTAAATTATTTAATTAAAATGTTCAAGGTTAGAGGTCTCTATAGCGTTAATAGTAAAGTTTAGTAACCAAAATTTTGTTAATAAAGAAAATGTTCTCTTCTAATTTTTGCTGTCGAACCAACAAGGTCTCAAGCCAAACATTATAACAAATAAAGTTTATTGTAAATTATTTTGTAATTGCACAGTATAACCCAGTTTTTACTGAATGAGTTGGACTATAAAGCAAGCCACCAGGAACGAGAAAAAACATAACAAAATTTCCTGCGAGATTTGGAAAACAAAGTGGTACTCTTTTGTACAACAAGCATCATACAAGAAGGGTTTAATAATAAGTTTATAAATTTTAAAAAATTAATTAATTTAAATTAAAAACCCAAATTAAGGTAGAAATGAAGAGGTGTAATTGTTGTGGCCAAGACCCCAAAGTCTCGATCTCGAATACACCACACTTAAATTTCTGAAAACCAACAAGGGAAAACCCTTTTTAAAAAATATTTCTTCACTCCAAAAAATGAAAAAGTTTCTACAAAAGCTGCCACTTCAGGTACACAGACGTCCACCACGTCTATAAATACTGAATCCGCCTGTTCTTTATAGGTGCCGAATTTTGGTGAAATAATTTTTTTTTTCATAAAAACTCGTCATTTTCGGTAAAATTTAAAATATGATCTGCACTAATTTTGGTTTGAAATTTAATTTACAATGCTTTTATTTTAAGCGTTTTACTTTCTTTTATATAGTAAATTGCAAATTGATGCTGATTTTTCTAGCAGTAACAGATCCCGTAGGAGAATTTTCGGTCTTTGATAAATATTTTGAAAAGTACGTGCAACAATTGAAGAATTGGAACTTCATACAAGCTTTTTCCATACCATATCGTTGTATGCAAATATTTTGATAAGTATCTCAATTATTAGAAAAACGACAATTCATTTAAAGACTCTAAATTAAATTTGCAACAATATTAGTTTAGGGGTAGTTAGTTAAGGTTGATATTTGCCAAAAAAATCAAATTGTATGGTAATATAAAACAAGTTAACCTCGATCTTTTGAGTAACTGTATGTGTCTTTCTACAGCTCAGACGGCTCCGAGTAAAAAACGAAATAACTCCTATGACAGGTGCCACTTCCATTTGACCAATGTTGGCCAAATATCACTGGAATCTCCAAAATTATGAAAACGGCTGATGAGGTCGATTTAAAAATTTTTAAAATATTTTGAGGTCGAAAATAAACAAAACATTGTCGTATGATTCAAATCTGGACCATACTAAGGTTCAGTTGCTATTTTTGAAAATTGAAATTATCAATTTGAATGAAACCTAGCCATAGTATATTATAACGGGCAACTTTTGAGCTCTTAGAATTTGCAATTTGAATGGAACTGCATCGTTTCTTAACTAATCGTTTTTAATATTTTTGCAAACAACAGAACTGGGTTGTACTATAAGCACAATGATTTTTATCAGAACAAGTGCCCATTTTGAACGGAACTACTCGTTTCTCTACCGATGAAGAAGAAAACTGAACTCTGGCGTTCACTTCGTATATCGAAAATATAAGACCATCGAGAAGAAGGATTTGATCATTAAAGTACCAATCGAAAATATAACGGCAATTTCAAGGAGACAAGTCTATAATTCGATAATTCTAAAACGAAATACATGTGTAACAAATATTTGGCAGTATTGTAATTTAAAACTGAAAATTTAGTCCCATTTCAGTAATTTCGTTTTAGCCTATTCTATTCTCTACCTGGAAAATAGTGATGCTCCAAAGGTTAAATTTAAAACTGATAATCATTGTATATACCAAACAACATTCTAAGAAACTTCCTGTAGGATTTTATTTAGTTCAGGAGCATTTAGAACAATTTATCCTTTATTACTTAGTACTAGGAACTTATTGTATTTTCCATGATTTACCCCTTTAAAATTTCTAATAAAGAATATTCTTATCAAACGCTTATTAAGCAAAATGTTCATCCATAACATTTAACCGCCGAAAAAATCGTAAAAATTGTTCTACGTTTAATCTCTGGAGATTAATTTTCAATATTCCACTTGAAAGCACTCATTAGTTTATCTACTGGAAATAGAAAAACAACAACAGAGTTAAATCTGATCAGATAAGATGAAAGTAATATTTTCCTAACCAGTAGATTCTAATCAAAATAACAATATTAATTTATATAACTAAACAAATTTTATTCACCAAAAATATAAAAAAACATAAAAATTTAACAAGAACAAGTAATTTTACTTGTATTTTTTTCTCTGGGTTTATCTCGTTTGTTTCATTCATGACAACATTATTTTCCTTGTGTCTATAAAAAATAAAAAAAAATATTTTCCAGTGAAATGGAAAATTTCCACAAACATACAAAAAAACCCTTCTCTCCATTCATTTATTTAATAATAATAAAAGAAAGGAAAAACTTAATTTAATATTGGGAAAGTATAGATTCACTCCTCCGATACCTACATACATAAAGCTGTACCGAACGAAAACTCAATCAAGTGTTGTGAACATTTTCTTGTGCTTGAAAGTTCGGAAAAACAAAACCAATAATATTGTGTACCACATCAAAAGAAAATAAAATAAAAGAAAGTAAACCAAAAAAAAGAAATATATCTTCAATCTCTCTCACTATTATGTGAAATGGTGAAAAAGATAAAATTGAAAATGTACCAGAAACCCTTTGAATAAATTGGTTATGGATTAAAATAAACATAATATGTTTCTATAAATGTACTCCATATAGCTGCTATATACACAATAACATACTGGTCCATAAAAATAAAATTCAATAAACAACATCTAAAAGATATTGGGATACACACACACACACACACAACAACAATAACAAAATAGCTGATGGTTTTCTTTATGGAGCACCATAAATAATTTTTTTTTTTATAAGCCAAAGTGGAAAAATGAAAATTTATGTCTATTTTATTTCGTTTTGGCCATTTTGAGTTTCGGTATACAAAATTGAAATTCAAATATCGATAAGTTGGTGAATTTTTGTGGTTACGTCACATCCTTGTTTTTGATTGTTTTAATGCCGGTGACATTCAATTGACCCCGTGTATACGTCCATAAAACTAAAATACGTTATCTAAGAACATATACTATACATCATCTTTATTACCTCGCTTCTTCTACATACTGTAATCCAGATCGAGTCATTCATAAAATTTTATCATTTTTACAAGTCGTATAATCGACAAAATCTAGGTCATACTAAAAATTTGCTATTTTCTCGTTATTATATTTTAACATAGCAACAAACTTTTGAAGATGGAGTTAACCAAAACATTCTGTTCAAGGAAAATATTTAAATTGATTATTATTCTTAAAGAAATGGAATATTTCATTTTAATGTTTTACCTTACTCTACTATTTTTCTTAAATTGATATTAAAGATGCTAAATATAAATACTTAAAGATATGCAGTACGCTATTTTGTTCATTTTAGAAAGAGGTACTTTGGTAAATAATTAGTATAGCTTAGAGATACTACCACAATCAAGCCTGGATTAACCATTAAGCAATACAGAACCATGCTTAGGGCATCAAGCGGAAGAGGGCAGAAATTAATAAAAAATTGATAATTTAAATAAGTCTGAATTTTTCTGCTGATGATGTGGCCTATTCGATTTCATGTGGACCAAGCGAATGTCAAATCCACAATGCCTTATCGGAATTTTAATAATGATCACCCTTCCAGATACTGTTCATCAACAGGGACAGTTTACTGTTTTGTTTGTAGTTGATAATCACGAAAAAGCACTACACATCGAAATTCTATGCTGACATACTTAACCAGTAGACAAAGTGCGGGATTAGTACCAATGTTGAAAAACCAAATTCAGGTTGGGAATACTAGGTACCTAGGAATATGGTGGCAAGGCCTCGAAAACCATTCATTTTTAGCAGGCCATATTTCAAAATACAGGAATTCTGGCAAATGAAATCATTCATATATATTATATCGAAACCGATTTGTGAGGAACTAAATCAATTATTGGCCCAGAAGGTCCACGCAGACATTATTGACGTAATACACTGCTTCGGTTGTTTCAGTATGTAAGTTGATTCAACATCAGATCTGCCACATATCAATCGGTTAAATATTGTATATGGGTATTTAAAAGATGGGCAAGTTATAGCTTTATTTTCAACGTTTCTGTAAATGAAAAGCCATACGGGCGAAGAAACGGCCAACTCGGTGTTAGTATTTATGGGAAGTTTTTAAATAAAATTTGCAAAATGTACAGCAAAAAATGATGGACAATAAAAATTATGTGATATAAAAATCAAGAAATTATAAATAAATATTTTATGTTCATCGAATGTGACATCTAAATAAAGTATATGTGTATCCATATTGTTAATTAATTCACTATATTTAACAAATATATAAAATGAAAACTGAAATCTGAAAGTTAATTCAAAAAATATAGACAGATCGAAAATTATTGTGGTGTATGTTTTTGTGACGTTATTTACTGACGTTATTTGGTTTACAGGGGCTACTATAGCATTATTTGGTCCCTCTTATGGATTACAATGTTCTGATAATTTAGATTTTAAAGTTCTAAACATGAAGCATATGCTTCCGGCAGATAACTACTACTAATACTTAAATCTATTTGTTAATATTTAATAAATGACACGCAATTTATAATTATTAACTGACCAATTTACGTCCGCCGAATTGATGTTGATCCCCAATTAAATAACCGATACAAGCTGAATTGATGCCAATCAGACCAGTAGGCGAGTTCGTAACAATTACCCTACCTAAGCCTATTCATCCCGAGCAGTATCCAAACAAACGCCTCTCGAATTTAGACTGTATGTCACCAATCAATTAACCTTCTCATTTGCCTATGCCTTAGTCATCCTCGAAAACAACGAACGCCCACTTGTTTCAATTATCCGAACCTCTCGAACTTCAGCGATATACGCTGATTCCATTGAATATCTCTGCCACTTTTTATAATTCCCTACCGTTTGTGCAACCATTCCATAAGCCATCCTTCAATTCGATAGCTTTCTGCCATCATCCGAAAACATGGCCGCACCAGCAACGAGGTTTTCAGTTTTATGTTAGTCATACTTACCGATACCATCGATGAGTTGCAATCAACAACAACTCACATTCTATGGCATCATCAACACTGCTTTATTTTCGTTTTTCATTACATAAACAATCCTTGCTCCAAAATCATCGGTACCATCTGTACGAAATGATCCGATTTCATCCTCATTTACCTTCAGCACTGGGTCTCTTGGCTCCCGTAGACTGAAAAATGGATCCCTATGATATAACGATTTTGTATATGGTTGAGCATCCAAAATCCTGAGAAGTTTCTCTCTCCCATCTTGAACTTAAGCAATATCCTGGTTGAATAGTTAATCATTGTCGAGCTGGCTTAGCTCACTTGTTTTAATTTTTCCCGTAATTTATATTTTATATTTTATTGAAATTTAATAGATTCCACATATCTGACTCCACCACATTACCGACAGTCTTTTCCATCATCCGCTCCGCACCGTGTTCTGAATGCTCCAACGGTTCATATGGCGTACATCATCATTTATTTTGCCAGATATTTTCCCTTGCTTGCTTCCGTTTCTGCACGATATTTTCAATTGTTCAGTTCTACCTTGTTCTAACTTCTATTGATCAAACACCCGATTTATTTCTTCTGTTAAATCATTACTTGAATATGAATTAAATGTAAATTGAACATGAATTGAATATGAATTGAATATGAATTGAATATGAATTGAATATGAATTGAATATGAATTGAATATGAATTGAATATGAATTGAATAGGAATTGAATATGAATTGAATATGAATTGAATATGAATTGAATATGAATTGAATATGAATTGAATATGAATTGAATATGAATTGAATATGAATTGAATATGAATTGAATATGAATTGAATATGAATTGAATATGAATTGAATATGAATTGAATATGAATTGAATATGAATTGAATATGAATTGAATATGAATTGAATATGAATTGAATATGAATTGAATATGAATTGAATATGAATTGAATATGAATTGAATATGAATTGAATATGAATTGAATATGAATTGAATATGAATTGAATATGAATTGAATATGAATTGAATATGAATTGAATATGAATTGAATATGAATTGAATATGAATTGAATATGAATTGAATATGAATTGAATATGAATTGAATATGAATTGAATATGAATTGAATATGAATTGAATATGAATTGAATATGAATTGAATATGAATTGAATATGAATTGAATATGAATTAAAAATGAATTGAATATGAATTGAATATGAATTGAATATGAATTGAATATGAATTGAATATGAATTGAATATGAATTGAATATGAATTGAATATGAATTGAATATGAATTGAATATGAATTGAATATGAATTGAATATGAATTGAATATGAATTGAATATGAATTGAATATGAATTGAATATGAATTGAATATGAATTGAATATGAATTGAATATGAATTGAATATTAATTGAATATGAATTGAATATGAATTGAATATGAATTGAATATGAATTGAATATGAATTGAATATGTGCCCGCCAACCCGTCATTAAAATCAATTTAAATACACAAATTTATTAATTATTTAAAACACAAAACCAAACGATTTTTTATTTCTTTTGCATAATTTTTTTCTAACATCCACAATCCACAATTATTATTTTTAATCACAATATGAATTGAATATGAATTGAATATGAATTGAACACGAATTGAATATGAATTGAATATGAATTGAATATGAATTGAAAATGAATTGAATATGAATTGAATGTGAATTGAATATGAATTGAATATGAATTGAATATGAATTGAATATGAATTGAATATGAATTGAATATGAATTGAATATGAATTGAATTTGAATTGAATATGAATTAAATATGTATTGAATATGAACTGAATATGAACTGAATATGAATTGAATATGAGCTGAATATGAATTGAATATAAATTGAGTATGAAAGGAATATGAATTGAATATGAATTGAATATGATTGGAATAAGAATGGAATTTGAATTGAATTTGAATTGAATATGAATTGAATATATATTAAACATGAATTGAATATGAATTGAATATGAATTGAATATGAATTGAATATGAATTGAATATGAATTGAATATGAATTGAATATGAATTGAATATGAATTGAATATGAATTGAATATGAATTGAATATGAATTGAATATGAATTGAATATGAATTGAATATGAATTGAATATGAATTGAATATGAATTAAAAATGAATTGAATATGAATTGAATATGAATTGAATATGAATTGAATATGAATTGAATATGAATTGAATATGAATTGAATATGAATTGAATATGAATTGAATATGAATTGAATATGAATTGAATATGAATTGAATATGAATTGAATTTGAATTGAATATGAATTGAATATGAATTGAATATGAATTGAATTTGAATTGAATATGAATTGAATATGAATTGAATATGAATTGAATATGAATTGAATATGAATTGAATATGAATTGAATATGAATTGAATATGAATTGAATATGAATTGAATATGAATTGAATATGAATTGAATATGAATTGAATATGAATTGAATATGAATTGAATATGAATTGAATATGTATTGAATATGAATTGAATATGAATTAAATATGAATTGCATATGAATTGAATATGAATTGAATATGAATTGAATATGAAATTGAATTTGAATTGAATATGAATTGAATATGAATTGAATATGAATTGAATATGAATTGAATATGAATTGAATATGAATTGAATATGTATTGAATATGAATTGAATTTGAATTGAATATGAATTGCATATGAATTGAATATGAATTGAATATGAATTGAATAACAATTGAATATGAATTAAATATGAATTGAATATGATTTTAATATGAACTGTATATGATTTGAATATGAATTGAATGTGAACTGAGACGCAACAATTAAATCAAAAATTTGGTTCAAATTTTTTTGATTTAATTGTGACGTCTCAATTCACATTCAATTCATATTCAATTCATATTCAATTCATATTCAATTCATATTCAATTCATATTCAATTCATATTCAATTCATATTCAATTCATATTCAATTCATATTCAATTCATATTCAATTCATATTCAATTCATATTCAATTCATATTCAATTCATATTCAATTCATATTCAATTCATATTCAATTCATATTCAATTCATATTCAATTCATATTCAATTCATATTCAATTCATATTCAATTCATATTCAATTCATATTCAATTCATATTCAATTCATATTCAATTCATATTCAATTCATATTCAATTCATATTCAATTCATATTCAATTCATATTCAATTCATATTCAATTCATATTCAATTCATATTCAATTCATATTCAATTCATATTCAATTCATATTCAATTCATATTCAATTCATATTCAATTCATATTCAATTCATATTCAATTCATATTCAATTCATATTCAATTCATATTCAATTCATATTCAATTCATATTCAATTCATATTCAATTCATATTCAATTCATATTCAATTCATATTCAATTCATATTCAATTCATATTCAATTCATATTCAATTCATATTCAATTCATATTCAATTCATATTCAATTCATATTCAATTCATATTCAATTCATATTCAATTCATATTCAATTCATATTCAATTCATATTCAATTCATATTCAATTCATATTCAATTCATATTCAATTCATATTCAACTCATATTCAATGCATATTCAATTCAAATTCAATTCAAATTCAATTCATATTCAATTCATATTCAATTCATATTCAATTCATTTTCAATTCATATTCAATTCATACTCAATTCATATTCAATTCATATTCAATTCATATTCAATTCATATTCAATTCATATTCAATTCATATTCAATTCATATTCAATTCATATTCAATTCATATTCAATTCATATTCAATTCATATTCAACTCATATTCAATGCATATTCAATTCATATTCAATTCATATTCAATTCATATTCAATTCATATTCAATTCATATTCAATTCATATTCAATTCATATTCAATTCATATTCAATTCATATTCAATTTATATTCAATTCATATTCAATTCATATTCAATTCATATTCAATTCATATTCAATTCATATTCAATTCATATTCAATTCATATTCAATTCATATTCAATTCATATTCAATTCATATTCAATTCATATTCAATTCATATTCAATTCATATTCAATTCATATTCAATTCATATTTAATTCATATTCAATTCATATTCAATTCATATTCAATTCATATTCAATTCATATTCAATTCATATTCAATTCATATTCAATTCATATTCAATTCATATTCAATTCATATTCACTTCATATTCAATTCATATTCAATTCATATTCAATTCATATTCAATTCATATTCAATTCATATTCAATTCATATTCAATTCATATTCAATTCATATTCAATTCATATTCAATTCATATTCAATTCATATTCAATTCATATTCAACTCATATTCAATGCATATTCAATTCAAATTCAATTCATATTCAATTCATATTCAATTCATATTCAATTCATTTTCAATTCATATTCAATTCATACTCAATTCATATTCAATTCATATTCAATTCATATTCAATTCATATTCAATTCATATTCAATTCATATTCAATTCATATTCAATTCATATTCAATTCATATTCAATTCATATTCAATTCATATTCAATTCATATTCAACTCATATTCAATGCATATTCAATTCATATTCAATTCATATTCAATTCATATTCAATTCATATTCAATTCATATTCAATTCATATTCAATTCATATTCAATTCATACTCAATTCATATTCAATTCATATTCAATTCATATTCAATTCATATTCAATTCATATTCAATTCATATTCAATTCATATTCAATTCATATTCAATTCATATTCAATTCATATTCAATTCATATCCAGTTCATATTCAATTCAAATTCAGTTCATAATCAATTCATATTCAATTCATATTCCATTCTTATTCCATTCATATTCAATTCATATTCAATTCATATTCCATTCTTATTCAATTCATATTCAATTCACTTTCAATTGAACATTTATATTCCACGTATTACCAAAGAATACACTCAAGTCAAACAAAACATTTACAAGGTTATTATAAATCCCTCATGTTTTGCATTCAAATCTATTTTTATTTCTGACCATTTCAACATTTCACTGTATGGTAGGTGCAACTTTGTTTGGCCACCAGAGGCATTCAGTTGCTTTCAAATCGCCCATCCTTATTTAAGACAAAAGTCATAATATTCCGTTTGTGTACTTAAATAAAAATGTTATCATTTCAAATTTTATGTTATCTAGATAAAAACTAAAATATTGAATAGGTTTATATTTTATGCCGCCACCACTCTCTATCTTTTATACCTATATGCAGAATTAATATTCATAACTTATGCAATCACTGAACAAAAAAAAATTACAAAAAGATAATGAAAAGTATTTGTTACAACAAGGTTGGTACATTTAATGCGGTTGCCCACATCGTGTAATATGGCATACAAATACGCCTTTGAAAATTTTAAGAGCTTTCGCCATAAAAATGTACTAATTACAAATCGTCTAATGTACAAATAGATGATGGAATGGAATATATAAAATAAAATGCAGATCCTACCATTTTATATTATAGAACTAAACGTAAATCTACCGTTTTCTATTTATGTAAGAAGTCTGTAGGTTTATTTACGTCTATACATAATAGAGTTCATAGAATAGAATGCTTATATTATACTGTACTATAAATTATGCTGTGTTTTATGATTGCATCTCAAAACCAGCAGATTAAAATCATTTTACTGTAATTTTACTTAGAGGTTATACATTTAATGCTTTCAACAAATGAATGTATAAAGTATAGTTGTATTTCAATATGTACTTTGAAAGCTTCAAAATGTTTTGTTAAATTAAAAAAAAAAAAAACTCGTAGCAAATTAAATCCAAGAATGAACCGTTCTAGAGTTAAAATTAGAATCGAATGTTGAAGAAAATTGTATGTTTTTGTTTATGTACGAAGGTATATCAAGTTCTTCCTCATTGGCTCAAACGTAACAAGGACCTTTGTCGTCGTTCTTGTAAAAACGGTTTAGCTAAAATTGATACAAGTAGTGAATGTAAGCACAGATCTTCTGATGGTGCCAAACTCTGCCATGGAAACATTTTTGAACATTATTAGTTCGTATTTAATCCACTGTTTAGAAAATTTTTGTTGGATTAGCAAAAACCAAAACTGGGGGCTCATTTTATGGTGGTTATATCACATTTCGTGATATAGAGTGTGATGTAGAGAAAATGTCGTAGCATACTTGAGGCAAATGTTAGACAAATTTTGTAATGTCGTTTATTAATTTAAAGTAAGAAGACCGCAATATATTCCATCTCGTTCATACATACATATTAAAAAAATGTTTTGACGTTTGTTTTCAAAATACGTTTAAACGTCATAATAACTTATTATATTCATCGTAAAAACTATTAAAATTAAACGCAATATCTATAATAGTGGTGCTTTTAATAGTGGTAAATATAAATATTGTTGGTGTATATTTTAAATTGCTGGGAAAATTAGTGTAAGTTGAAAACAATTTCGATTCCCTATCGTTCTAGCGATAAAATTAATTGACGAGTTGCAAGCTTTGCAACTCCCAGGACCACAAAGATCAAACGGCTCTGCAGTGGATGATATAATGGAAAACATTTCATTTGATATAAAATGTTTGGTAGCATTTAATTTTTATGCAACCGATTCCTATCAGAACCAAATTCGAAGTATTGGTTATATGTCACAGACGGCAGTTAGTAAATCCATCGAAGAAGTGACTGACCTCCTCAATATCTTGATGGCCAAATATATCAAATTTCCTCAAGAAGAGTATGAAAGGAATAGAATAGCAGGACAGTATGCTAAGCAAGGGATTGCGGGGGTAATTGGACTAATAGATGGCACGCAAATTGCTGTCGCAGGATTAAATAAAAACGTTGAAATGGCGTACATTAATCGAAAGGGATTTCACAGCATAAATGTTCAAATCGTTGTGAATGACCGCAACATCGTCACCTATATAAATGCACATTATCCCGGGTCAGCTCATGACAGTTTTATTTGGGCAGCCAGCAAACTCCTAGCAATGTTCGAAAACGAGTACACCACCCCCGATGCTCAAAAATATTGGCTTCTTGGAGATCAAGGATACTCGTTAATGCCCTTCCTAATAACTGTGAGCAATGAAGGGACAACTGCACGAGAAAAAGAATTTTAGCGAAGGCATACGTAGTCAAGTTGAAAGGGAAATTGGTATAATGAAATCTAGATTTCGTTGTATACTCGGAGAGAGGAAATTGCATTACGCTCCTTTGAAGTGTGCGAGAATAATAAATACTGTCGCAGTTTGAAATTTTTTTATTAATAAATGGCTATGATGAGGAGGAATACGTTTCATCCGAGGAGGAAACGGATAGAGGTACTGTCAGAAGTGGAAACAGACTTACTGGAAACAACCCTTATCTTGACGCCGGTCGTGAAATTCGCAAAACTATTATTGACAATATTGTATTATAAGAAAAAATAAAAAACATTTTGTAAATTGTCACAGTTGTAATCACATTTCATTTTTATCATAGTTAAATATATTTATATAATAAAATAAAAATTTGGGAAAAAAATTCAAAATTTTTTTAATTTCTTTGGATTTCATTTCATTCAATAAATTAAAAAGTTTCCTAATATTTGGTTCAGTTTAAAGTCATTTAGAATTCTCATAGTCTCTCTGTGCCAGTTTTCGCTTTCCTTATGCCGGCGTTCGTTTTCGCGACTTTCCTGCATCATAAATTTAAGCAATTCATTTTTAAATTATTGCTTTTGCGTTGCTCGGTTAAAACTTCTTTTTGTAACCGAAAACTCTCCTGGCTAATTTTTGTTAAAGATGTTCGGTACAAATTGTTTGCCCGTGTTCGGCTTGTAGTTGGCTGTGGCCGTGGCCGTCTTGCTTGATCCGTTGCGGAATTGCTGAGTAAAGCTGGCATCGATAACTGGTGAGTCGATGGTGATTCCAGTAATGGATCCAAAGGCGATGCTGATTGTGATATGTCAGGCGATGCGGCCGGTACTGGAGTTTGAGATGATGTTTCTTGCCTTACTGTTACCGTCCGTGCTGTTGACAAAAAATATTATTTTGTTACACTATTTGCATAATAAATATTACTATAATTTAAAACGTTTACCTGAGTAAATCTCATACCAGATAGACCAGGTAATTGCCCCAAAGCCGAATCCTCATATTCTAAATTCTCTATTGGGTATGAGGTCTCCGAGCTACAAACGGAGTTCAAAACATTTTCAGGAGGACGCACCGTACATTCTTCCGCCGGAATGCTCGAGGCTCGTACTCCTACTCCATTAGGGACTCGTTTAGTGACCTAGAGGAAAAAACACAAAATAAAATTTAAAGGATTTATAAAATTGAAGGTAATTGTATTCATACAAATCCTCCTTCAGTGCAGTCTATGCCGTCTACTTGCTCTGGAGGTAACACACCCAGTAACCACTCCTCGAGTGGATCCAGCTCCACATCTAGAGGTTCGCCACCTCCCGTCCTGTACGCGTGGTTCCTTTTTTTGAAATTTCCCCCTAACAGTACCCCTTTTATCATAAAATGACTGTGAAGAAATAAGAAAGTAATATATATGTGACGCATAACATAACTTTGATGAGAAATTACCTTTCGCCATCCGCTAACATTTTTGACAGCTCCATCCATAGCATTCAGAAGCTGCGCTAATTCTTGCCAAAACTGTTTTTTTTTGCGTTTGCCGTCTACTGAGGCAAAACGGTTGTTTGCAACATCATATTGAGCAATGACACGCTCAATTATTTCGGTTCTCTGCTGCGATGTAATTCGTTGGTGTTGCCGACCTGTAGAAGCCTGCGGTAAGGAAAATAATATGTATTAATTTGGAATAAGTAAACACGATTCATGTCTATAACAACAATACACCGTAGCAATCAAATTAGTAAAATACATTATACCATATCACCTGTGAACTTTCACAATTGCTAAATTGTTAACTATGAAAATTTAAATTGTATACTATAAATTAAAACACATTTAATAATTAATTCAGAAATTCACACAATAATTAGCACATATGTACACTTACATTTTTTAGTAATTTCATTAAAATATTATTGTGTTATTTGATGTAGAAGAATGTTTTTGATAACCAGCTACATATTAAATTAAAATCTTTTATTTTGACATCGTACTATTTACATTCGTTTTACATGCATACTTCAATACTATCTAATTGTATTTTGATAATAAAACATCTGCAGTGTAAAGTTATGAAACTAATAGAATAAAATTTAACTTACCATATTTGATTAGAACCACCGCATGAAAACCACTTCGTAGTTAACGTTCATATGAGGAAAAACAACCATAAAACGAAATGTCAACTTATCACTTTTAGTTCATTATTTCCCCTCAAAATTTATTTCGCAGGGTTGTTTTTGTAGACTACTTTGTTTTGAATTATATCACAAAAAAAGTCTCCAATAGTGATATAAATTCGTGATATAACCACCATAAAATGACCACCCTGGTTTAGCAAAATTAAATCAAGTATCCTATGAAATAATTAAAACTTGCCAGTAGATTTTTTAATTTTTCGTAGTATGTATGTCGAACAGAATTGAATTTTATTTCTTAGAGTACTAGACCGAATTTTGCTAAACCAGTTTAACTAATCCTCCGTCTGTACAGGCTATTAGATTCGTATACTTGACCAGTTTAGTCATCTAGCTCTAATAAGTTCAGCCAGTTTGTAAATGACACATCGGGCAATCGAATTGCTAAGTTGAACTAATAAATGCATACAACGCACCATATCAAATTATTACAAGCAGCGCTAAGGTAATTACAATGTGTGTGTAAAACTAGCTGAATTACACCAGCGATGTATGGAACAAATTATAAATTGAATCTGTCTCAAATCAGTTCTGATTTTTTCTAAGGATCGACTTCGGATTCGAGCATACCACTTATTGCATATAACTCTCTTCCTAAATTTATTTCCGTGCTAACATTTAAAATACAATTTTTTTAGGAAAAATGTCAAAAGTATACCCGCACTTCTAGTTCCCGGGGTTCGACCTCTGTAAATATATCGTAATGTTGGTTCTAAATATGCAACTTATACATGGAAAAATTACATAATGATTGGCTTAGCGGCTGAAATGCCCATTTCCATAAAGACATTTTTGGGAAAATTTATATGGGATAAACCCAGCTGATCAATTACTTCTGTAAACCTGCCCATTGTGATCTAAAATCTTTTTACAATTCTAATTAGATTTTTGAACAGCGGGGAAGCTTATGAGAAGGTTCCTCTTGATGCAGAAGACAGATCCCCGATTCGAGCATGTCACTAATTTCATATAACTCCTTTCCAAAATTCCTACCAGTTTCAGGACGATCGGTTGAGTAACTAAAAATCCCATTCAGAACCAACAAATAGTTGAGAAAAAATTACATGGGTCACTTATATTGTCACCTAGACCCAGGAAATCAATCCCTTGAAAAATATTACGAAAACTTTCACAGTTTGGTATTACATAAAATTCTTATTGAAAATTTGAATCTTTAAAATGAATGACTCCATTGATGCAAGAGACCGAATTCTCGGCAGCGACCATGTCACTAACGCCATGACTAATGAATTATTAAAATATATACGTATGTGTGTGGCCCTATGGCTACTTTAATGTTTGTGGCCTTTCTACAGCCCAAACGGGTTGTTTGGTCAGGAATGCGCGTGAACTTTTTCCTAAATCATTTCTAGAAAATAAAAAATAAAAATTAGGAATAGTTTAGCAAAAACTTCATAGTCCTATATAGAAATGTGAAGTTATTCCTAAAATTAAAAACATTTCTAAGTATTAGTGAATATAGATCAATTACATGATGAACGATTAATTCAATGATGATCAAGCATATTGGAAATATTGTCTCAGCTACACAGCTTCATTTTTTATTGTGTACTAGTGAAATTTTCAATTGAATTTGCATTCATAATTTGCTTCCCTAAACTACCTTAGAGTTCGAAGGCATTAATAAGCGAATATTTGTAGATAGTTATTGGTCAGTATGCAAAAATTTCAAGAAAATCTCTCGGGGCTTTGGGGGTCAAATTTGAATAAAACTACAATAATTGAATTGTAGATCAATTGATTGTTTTGCAATTGTTTTGAATTCATAATTTTGAATTCCTCAGTGATATATTCAATCGAGTTTTCCCGGACTCCAGCTGGGTTTTTCAGAATTCTATGTTATTTTTTGAAACCGTTTTTTTGAGACCGCTTTTTGAGTCAACTATTTGATACCGCTTTTTGAAACCGCTCTTTGAAACCGTTTTTTGATACAGATTTTTGACACCGCGTTTTTGAAACAGCTTTTCCATACCACTTTTTGAAACCGCTTTTTGAAACCACTTTTTGAAACCGCTTTTTGAAACCGCTTTTTGAAAGCGCTTTTTGAACCCGCTTTTGAAACCGATTTTTGAAACCTGTATTTTTGTAAACCGCTTTTTGAAACCAATTTCAGAAACCATCACATTGAATTTTGGCCGAAATCGATCCACCGGAAGTAATAGCTGCTATAGGAGCTTTTCCAGATTTTGTAAAATATTTCGAAAAGTACGAGAAGTACGTAGAAATGTTCGGGATCTGTATATTTCAGACGGATTGATTGATAGAAATTAAACTGCCTATACTTAAGCTATTTTCATAAGTTTGGAGATCCTATTAATATT
The DNA here is from genome assembly GCA_947310385.1 of Nephrotoma appendiculata. Lineage (NCBI taxonomy): Eukaryota > Metazoa > Arthropoda > Insecta > Diptera > Tipulidae > Nephrotoma > Nephrotoma appendiculata. The sequence continues at coordinate 267,767,175 of OX371225.1, read as the reverse complement.
TGGATAAATCGGTTCACCAGAAATGACACCTTCCGTTGGAGTTTTCTCGTTTTGTTCCAAACGTTTTCAAAAGTATCTCAATTATGACAAAGTCGACTTTTCACTTAAGATTCTAAATTAGATTTGCAACAATATCAATTTACCACAAATTTAAGCGGAAAGGTCGATCTTTACAAAAAACGGTTTTTATAGTAATCATGAAAATTTTAGACCACGACTTTTTGACATATTGTCTGTTTTCTCTCTACAGCTCAGGATTGACTCATCGGGATGAAATTAAATATTCAATTACTTTTTTATTTAAAATAAAAAGCATTTACGAAAAAACGGTAATTTAAAAAGATTTTAAATTTAAATGCCGGAAATGTCGTGTTTTGATTAAAAAAAAATATTTCACCAAAATTCGGCATCTGAAGGTTGATTTTTTCTCTTTTTGTTTTTCATGTACACGTTTGTGACACATCACGCGTGATTAGCGACATCTGTCAAAGGCAATTGTTCTTAGTTAGCATTGCCATTTTAACATGGAAAGATAACACCCGAACAACGTTTTCAAATTATTGAGTTTTCAGTGAAAATTGTGTTGACTGACGAAGCTCAGTTTCGGTTAAATGGGAACGTTAATTACCAAAATTGACGATTTTACTGTTCACTTTTTACTCTTTACTTGCATTGTTCAGTGGCTAAATTATAATTGCCCTGCGACCAATGATGTATGCTTATTGCAATCAGTTGCATGTAATTGTATTTGCGAATATTCACGTAATCAATTTCTCTATTTTGATGATTAACGCATTTGTTAATTCCAGTATTTTGGAGGAATACTTGATCTGGTTATATCGGTGCATAATAAGAATAATAACCACTCAATAAGTTATGGAGTTCGATTGAATTCCACTTTGGGTGGGTGTTTGGGTGCTGTACACTTTAACAAATCCATCAGCAGGGAAAAAATTTAGTCAATCGATAGACTATTTTTAAATTATTTAGTCCCAATTTCAAATTATTTATTCAAAATTTGAAATTGTTTCATCCTAAGTTGAACATAAAACGGTATAGTAAATTTAAATTTTATAAGATTCTACATGGAACATGGCTATCTAATTACATAACGATTTCGAAGTCTCCTCTAATAATGTCAATTCTATTAGTACAAACCGATTGAAATTTGCCTTACAGAACATGCTTCCTCGAACGATATAAATTACTTTTTGGATTGACCATCAAATTAAAATTATTAATTACAATTTTTTTATTGTGCCGCACGAGAGTTGTGGCTAAGATATAATTATAAAAAAGCACTTAGTGGGCTTTTACTACAGCGAAAGATATTCTGCGACGCATTCAAAACCTTTAATTACCTATAATGGTAGGTTAGAAAATAAAATATAAAAACGATTTAAAAATTATATTCATCATTACCGTTAAATAAAAGCTTCGCAATAAAAATTCTAATCACGAAATGTTAACACAACAACAACATCAAATTTACCTTGGAAGACAGGAAATTCCTTTTTGCTTCTTCATCATCATAATAAAATACGAGCACAACAAAATGAAATAAAATTTCAAAAAAGTAAATTTTTTTTATTTAATTTTAATTTTGATGCTCGTTTAAAAATAAAAAATAAAAATTTTAATCGAAAAATTAAACTTTGGAAAGTTTTTTTTTTGCTAGGTGTATTCCAAAACGTGACGAAATTATTTTTGTATTTCTCAACGCAACACCTGAATATTTTTGTATTCATTTATTCGTGTTTTTATAAATTATACATTTTATGTCAGATTGAATTTTGCTGTTATTGTTTGTTGAGCTTTCGAAATGAAATACGACGATTAACCGTTTAACTTATGGGATAAAAAGCATGTATATGAGAGTTTCCCTCAAATTTATCTATGTATGTATGCGGGGTGGTAAAACCTAATGAGAATGGTCAGGTATAATAAATGAGTAAGCAACCAGGTATTTTGTTAAATTTCTCGTTCAAGAAAAAATCGTAAATGGTTCTCCAACTGTACTCAGTTTTGATCTTAATCGATCAATGCCTTTAATTCATCGTCTATGAATTTTTTTGGCTGTCCCAACCGATGCTTATCTTCAACACTGAAACCTTCATTTTTGAAGAGTCGAAAATTCTTTACATGATTTATGGGTTGGAGCATTGCCAGCGTAAACTTCCACAAGTATTCGATGTGCTTCAGCTGCACTTTTTTCAATTAAAACAAAAATTTAACTCTAATTAACAAGTTTTGTATAAAACTCAAAGCAATACAAACTGAATGTTAACGACAGATGTCTAATCTGTCTGAAACAACGGAAATCAACTGTCACTATAAAAAAATTATTACGGTCAGACCCACTTTTGAAAACGGACCGAATTAATTTGTATTCCTAATATACATATAAATATTAAACAAATGTAACGAAAGGGCCCACAGTGACACATAAAATTACTTATTACAATAATACATATACATAAATAATATCTGATCCCAAACCGAATCTATTTAAGGAACGTTATCATGCGGTATTTTCAGTTGACCAGAACAGACTATCGAAAAATCACAAAAAATTTCGAATTTATCCACATCATCATTGAAACACATAAATTAATTATGCTTTAAAACCAAATTGTATAGAGCTTTGTACAGTTTACAAAACGACAAAGACGTATATTCTGTCATCTTCATTATCAGTTGATTACCATCTTATACAAATAATAGGTCGGTTTAGTTTTGATTTTCAATTATCAAATTTGTTGTTTTTTTACTACACATTAAATGGTCTATAGTAAGGTAAAGAACACGATGACAACAGCAAATTCGATTTGTACCAAAATTTACCACCAACCCCAAAATGGACAGAATCCACATAAAAAAAAGGAAAATTTAATTTAAAATTAGACGACGACAAGTTCATGACATTTTGGGACGCTCTGCTATATTTTGTCACGTTGTACCGCATCAACTCTATTTCGAATTGAATTACAAGAAGTTTTATGTTATTTTTTTTTTAATTTTCGGGAAGTGGTGAAAATCCTAAAAACTTTTTTATTTATACACCAAAAAATGTTTAATGTTATTCAAGTTATGTCGGATTCGTAAATGAAGGCTAGACATTTTACCAAACTATGTATATGTGTGTGATAATTTTCTATAATTTATTTACCAATATGTGCGCGTGTGAAAAACTTTATGGACATCATACCACACAAACATACATCGTAAATCTCATAATACGTAGTTTAACCCAATAAATTGATTCGATTTTCCAAAAGATCAATCAATCAGAATTTCTGAAAATTATTTCAGTTTCAATGTTATTGGGCGGTCGTTTTATGTCTTTAGGGAATTGATATAATGAAATTTTGATTTGATCCGGTTTAATTGAGCATGTGCGTGCATGTTTCGAACATATTTGACTTTGACATATAATTAATTATATTATTTGATTGACCTAACGAACTGATTGAGTGGTGGCCAAATTGTATTTTATTTTGTAGGCATATGCTTTATAATCATTTTGAATGATTGTTATTAATTTTATAATACATTTATTTATTAAAAACAATTGGCGGGTCTCAAATTTTTTTTTAATTTGCTACCATTTACCAAGTTCTTGGAAAACGCCGTTGCATTTATCACGGAATTATTTTTGAAATAAAAACGTTTTAATTTAAAAATCGCTAAATTTTTACTATCAACATTTACAATTTAAAACAACAAAAATACAACAAAAACAATAATTTTAAAAACTTTAACTTTTGTGTTATTATTTTAATTTCTTTTGATGTATTCTAATGCTGATGGATAGAGCTTTTTTCACTTTATATTAACAAGGTAGCTTTTAATATTTTAAATTATATTTATATTCGTATGATTTTTACCGTATTGTTTATTGTGCCTTTCCACACGAGTATTTTTAACAATATCATGAATACAGTATTCTGTATTCAAATTGTTGGTTTTGTTCTATGTATGTATCTATAAATTTGGTTCATTTTCATATTGTTTTGTTCGAGGTACGAGCTATAATTTATAATAATAAGCGGGTTTATTTTTTTCGTAGAGTTTAAAATATAAAACAGTTTAGATGTTTATATAATTAAAATAATAAACTACATTAGTATATAAATATATTATATAAAATGGATACCACTGAACATGTATGTGAAGATAGCCAAAATTCCATCCCCGAAAAAGCGATGGCAACACTAATTATTGCTATTACGAGATTTTTTTTACTCTCAGCCCAAAAAATCACGACTTTTTTAATGTCAGCCCGAAAATTTACTGTCATGACGGCTAAAACTATCATGACACAAACATTTTTCTGGGGTGAGAGTAAAAATATTGCATTTTGGTGAAGGAAGAATATTTAAAGTAATTTTTGATTTTCGCTGTTGGTATATTTGGCGTAATTTTACTTTACGTACACATCGAGAAAATCAGGTAAGGAGTGTAAATTTTTAAATGCTGGATTCTTTCAGATCAGTTTTTAGGAGGGGAAAATTTTTCACTTTTTTATTTTTCCAAAATTTTTTTCTTATTTTTTTTAATATTAATTGCTTCGTCAGCCTTGCAGACACAGATCAAAGAGTTTTTATCGCTCTTATCGCTTCTTCTGATAGTGCCACAAACGTTAAAAAATCAACTATCAGTATATACTAAATATGTATTTTTTAATGTAATTTTAATTCGCTGTATACCTTAGAAGATGGGGGCTGCCCCAAACCCCCGCTTTTCCACAATTTATACAATTATTCAACTGTCAAATTAAGTTAAAAAAACAATTGAAAACATTTCAAAAATTTCCTGCAATTATTGCCAAATTTAGATTTATTGCTATAATTAATAATTAAATGTCGCAATAGTATACATAAAAATGTATAGTATTGCCATAAGCAACTTTTTCGATTTTCGGGGATAGAAAATTGGGCTATCTTCACAAAGGTCCACTGAACAATTTAAAATGTCCGAAAATAATGCAGCTGTTGCGGCTGTAATGGCATCTGCCGCCTGTTTGCTATTGGCTGCCACAGAAAAGGAACTTTATTTGTTACAATGTTTGGCTTGAGACCTTGTTGGTTTGACAGCAAAATTAGAAGAGAGCTCTATCTTTATTAACAAATTTTTGGTTACTAAATTTTACTAATAAGGCTATAGAGACTTCTAACTAACCTTGAACATTTTAATTAAATAATTTATTATAATATTTGGTACGAAATTTGTTCATGGTTAGTGTCACCAAGTGTCACTAATCTACTACAATAGTTTTTCTTATTTTTGGACTTGTCAAATTTAAACAAAACTAAATTTCTTGCGCTGTGATAATTTATCTATATAATGCAAGTTTAATAGTTTAATGTATGTAAATAGATATTTCCTTTAGGTATCAATAGTTTTCAGTGCGTACGCGGATTAGCTGTGATTATCAGATAAGTATACAACTTTAATGTAATTATTTCGATGATTCTTTGTATTTCTTTACTTTCAGATTAGGCTTTATCGTTAATTGTTTGCTGTTGATGATTATTTTTGTGAACCAGGTGACGTTTTTGTGGAATCCAAACAAAGGTAAAATATAATTGTATTTTTGTTAAATAAAACATTATTTTCTGTAATCTGTAATAAATTTTAAATTTTTATTTGGTTCAGTCATCAAAAATATGTGCCATCGCTAGCACGACCTTGTGTTTTAAATATGGTGGTGTTCAATACAGTTCGGGTGTTTCAAATTTATAACTTCTATTATAAGAACAATTTTCTGATTGGTTTCATCTGATTCTTGTTCTTAGTTCGAGGTATATATGTGATAAGGGTTATTTTCAAATTCTTCCGGTGAAAATGGATGGAGATCTTCTATGGGAATTGCCGATGATCTAGGTAGGAACTCTTGTATTGGAGGTGACTCAGGTAGGGGGTGTATTAATGGAGATGATTTAGGTACGTTATTTTTTAATGCAGTTGGTTTATGTAGGGTATCTATTTTATAATAGTGCTATTACTAAATTTTATAGGAGATGGGGAAAAGGGAAATATAGGACTATTATCTAATACTGACGAGGAAACAGATGTCGGTAATTCTGACAGTGATAAAAAAATAAATTTTACTTAAAACCATTTATGGATTGATAAAACAAATTTCTTCTAGCCTTTCCGCAACTTTTACCTCCTGAATCTCGTTGCACAATTTCCACAACGTTTTTGGTGGCGTTTTTGGTGGTAATTCCAATCTGAAAATATCAAAGCAAAACTTATGTTAACTCTTACACCAGACAGTTCGAAACTGGAGGAGCTGGGGGTGGCATCGTTGGTGTGTATTAGAAAAGCCAATTCATTGTAACACCATAATGACGGTTAAATAACATCTTCAGTGTTCATGCCACTTCTTTTAGAAGTGTGAATTTCATTCTTTCTCTTCAAGAGTTGACTCTGAAGAGTCCTAATTGTCACATTAGGTTGAAATTCGCTTAAAGCATTTAAAATGTCATTGTATCGCTCCCTTCTGTTTACCCGATAGGTGAAATTCTGGTCAAGCATAGATGCATTTTATATTCAGAAATTAAAACGAGTGTCTGTTCCCGCGTCCATTCATCTCGCACACGATTCTCAGATATCTCGCTTTCATGCATATCGGACATTTTAATTAATTAATATTAAGTAATACACCACAATTTATAAATTTTTTTCACAAACACAAGTAAAATTGATAAACCACAAATAAACGGAAATAAAAATGGCTGATAAATTTTTTTCTTTGAAAAATAACTGAAGTTTTTCACAGCACAGCTCAAAAATAATGAAAAAACTCCTGTCGCACATGTCAATTTTTTTAATTTTTTTTTTTTTATATTAAAGTTGCGTTAGTATTAGTATCTAACGACACGTAAATACAAAAAATTTCTTGATGAAAAATGTAAATACAAAATTCCCACAACAAATTTAATTTTGTAGACATAGGGGTAAAGAAACGAGGTTGAATACAGAATACAATTCTCTTGCGGTCGACATTAAAAGTAAGAAAAGCCTAAAGCAATAATGGTAAACAACTACTTTACCACTTTCGTTAGTGAACTTAGATCAACAAGTTCAATCACAGATGACACAAAAAAAAATCAAAATTTTAATTTATGGGTCGATAAAGAAGATAAATAGATGTCATTCATCAGCTGTCAAGTTAGCATTAAATTATTGCCAAAAAAATTTGGATTATCACTAAGACTTGATTTCACATAATTCGCATGTTTAATGGTGAGTTGAACCACTATGGAGGTCTGGATCCCATATTTATAATTCGTCGTGTTAGGGGCAATGAGTTTGAGTTCTGGCACTAACAGACCTGTAAACCTGTGTCAAAAATCGGGCCATATTTTTATGTGGTATCATAGTGAAATAAATGAAAAGCTTGACGCATGTTTAGTAGTAATTTAGACTGGGTGAGATTAGACCAAATCATAAATGGCTGGATCACATGTTTATATTTGGTCGTGTTATAAGGCAATGAATTTGAGTCGTGGCACTAACAATCAACACCTGTGCTAATTTCAATAACCCTTAACATACGTTAAACATGCCGAACATGGTATCCAGCAGTTTACGAATTGGTCTATAACGTCATCCAATCCATATTTCCATTGAACTAGCTTGCACCTTTTAATTTATTTTACTATGATGCTACATAAAATATGCCCTGATTTTTGACCCAGATGTTCACTGCTAGTGCCACAACTCAAATTCATTACCCCTAATATGACAAAAATGTATACGATACAGACATTTACGAATTAGTCTAACTTCACCCAGTCCATATTACCATTACACATGCGAATTACGTGAAATCAAGTCTTAATGATAATCCAAATTGTTTTCGAAGAAAATTTACTGCCAACTTTAATAACATGCGATTTTCCACTAATATCATCAGGGATGGAATGTTGAAACATCAATTTTTTCAATAGGGTCGAAATTTAAATCTCTTTCATTACGAAATTTAACATTTTTCCACTTATCAATTACATTGTTTTTATTGCAAACTCTACTTAATCGAAGAAAACATTAGTTGTGTTTTATTATTTGAGCACAGCGACCGGAGGTCCCGGGTTCGATTCCCGGTGGTGACAAAGAAAATATTTCACGGCTGGTTTAGGATCAATGAATTAATCACTCATTATCCGAAATGAAAATATAATTATAAAACGTCATTTGAGGCGGCCAAATCCCTTGATGGAATATAGTACCAGAGAGAGAGAGAGAGTTATAAACAAGAATTTATCTTGCTGCTTTTTAAATTAAATTTTTATTGTAAGATTAGGTTTTTAATGGTTTCAGGGGTTTACAAAATATAGGCCTTTTCAAATTTCCCATAGAGATGGATAGCGTTCCCGATAGCGGCTTCCGCTAAATAGGTTGAGCAAAATATTTTTATATCGATTTTTAACTAAAACGTCGAATGAAAAATCTTAGTTTAGAGTTAAATAAATTAATTATATGTAAAAATACCGGGATAAATATATGTTTTGACATAGAAAATTCTATCACTTACGTATTTAATGAGTGATATTTCATTTTAAAAAAGATACAAAAGAACAATTTATTCTAGTAGCGTGTGATGGCAATATGGAAAGCAAAATTGAAAAGCGAAATGGCATGCAATTTTATTTCTGCTTCAGTAGCATAAATAAAAAAAAAATATATCAAACTAAACAAATTAAATAATTAAATTCCATTTTATAGGAAAAATAAATTAATATTAAACACAATGAATGACCCTGGATTACTGATATTAGATAAGTGATATAATCACATATAATTCATTCTATTTACATTAAACAATTTTCTTTTAGCTTCTGATGCTGAACGATGCTCGTAAACCTTTTTTATGATTTAATCCCTGAAATCTGTTCTGGGGCCAAAGGAAATACGGAGGAGATACGGATATAGGTTACATTACCATTTACTCATTACATAGCTCCATGCCAGCCTATAGTACTGACATGGAAGATGGGTGGGCCTATTGAAATTACTTAGGATTGAACTTACTCGCCGGGTTGTATCGTCGAAGCGGGCATATCTTTCATATTGGTCGTTTGAGGGTGGCATATTTTGTTTGTTTTGTTGTTAGCCATCGTTATCGTGTATTAAAACAGTGTCATATGGCTGCAAATTCCCTTGATTTGATCATCATCCCAACTTTGCTCCGCTTCATTTTCTGAGAGTTGTTGAAATGATCCTCCGATTAAAAAATAAATGGGTGTAACAAACTCTACTTCGCCGTCGTTACTGTAAACAGATTGGTCTGCAGTTAAGGATGCGTCTAATTTGCGCAAATAGCTTGGAAAATTATTTGTAAGTATATTTCTTTTTATGTTGTAATCTATGCAATCTGTTCTGGAGCCGAAGCACTCGCAACTGTTTCGCGGTTCGCTTTTCACGTCCTACTTAACGCTTTTCACGTCCTACTTATTTCTTGCCAAATCGAAGACGTACGGATTTAGGTCAGATTTTATCACCAACTGCACATTGCAAGCTCCATGCTAACCTAAACTGGCATGGAAGATGGGTCGGCCTATGAGTTTTGTACTCCGACGGGGGGCCATAGATGTGTTCCATTTCACCACAGATCGTAATCTGTTGATGAAAATTCCTTTTGCATCCTGCCCCTATCGGGATTCTAATCCGGCACCTCCCGATTCAAATGCCAAAGTTTTAACCATTGTGCCATTTTGTCGGTAGTGTAATGTTATCGACATAGTTCTCGTGATTCGACAAATTTAACCGCATTTTCCGAAAGACCAACTTGATTGAGTGCTGCTGGTAGAATAAATCGCCAGTTTGCTTTGTCCTGCAAAAGATTAGAAAGAATTTCGCTATATAATTTTTTTTAAATGTATACTTCTTTGAGGTAATTTTTAGTGCCTCATCGTTGCGATGCATTGATTTTGAACGGGCCACAAAAATTAACCGCCTCAAATGATACCATATTTTGTACTCTATTTTCGGCGTAGCTGCTCATCATTTTCAGTTTTTGTTATAGATATTTTACTCATCTCTGAAATATCTTTCACCCAACATATTTGCGTCTTATTGCACTCATTTTCCAGAATTCGAAATTTGGTTTCCATAGTGCCACGGTCTATTTTGGTGTTGATTACTTTTTCATCCATCGATGTATCTCGACCCTGTCTTCCAACAATTTACCACCCAATCAGTGGCTGATGGGACGAATCGTATAATTATTTCCCGGTGACGATGACTATGTTAGAGTGGACGAGGCCAAAATCAAATATAGCACCCTCAAACGACCAATACGCAAGGTGTGCCCGCTTCGATGATGCAATTTTAAATCTGATAACGATTCAACCCGGGGAGTAAGTTCAATCCTGTGCACTTGTGTTTATTTGAAGGGGTACATCCACATTGCGCCAACTGAGAACCTGATTATTTACAGCCAACACCATCTGCTATCTCTTTATAACATTTAATCAGATAATGTTTTCATTAGTACGATAAATCGGTGTTTGAATCGCATTCTTCCGAACGTTACTTAAAGGGTATAATCTTCTTTATCTACCGATTTGTCAGGTAAATACAAATCTTTCATATCAGGACGAACAACCGACTTAGAAGCTCTCTTCGAAGGAGTGGTATTCAGTGTAAATGTGTATTGACGCTGTGCCAATAGACCAAAAACAGCTACAATTTGGTAGTTCGCCCCGTGTTTTATGATTGAAACCGTGTTCTTACTGCATTACCCACTTGAGTGATTTGCTTGGGCAAAGCTTGTTTTGTGACTTGAAAAAAATTGAAAAAAACATTATATTCAGATTACTTGCTAATTATTTTCTAAAGAAATGTAAAAAAAACCTGACATTTTATGGGCACACTTTCTGGAAGAAAGCCGTTACTTAATTGGTTAACTCCCTTTCACGAGATTATGCCCCTCAAAACTGGATAGCTTAGGTTCTCGTATCCATGTCCATTAAATGTGATACGTGTTTTCTCTCCTCTTTACTCTCCACGTCTATCTGTTTGATTTCTTGGCATTTCTTCCTTCATTCGTCAATTCTTAACGAAATGGCCTGGTTGTTGGCATCGGCCGTGGTTTCCTTTTCTCTTTTTTTATTAGTGCCTATATTTGCTTGGTATCGTCTGATTCCAGCTTTCACAACTTTGCTAAGTCAGTGGTTAAATTGGCTCTAACTACAGCATAATCAATAGTCAACGCGAATATTTTGTTAATGGTTTTACCTCTAGAATTGGTGTACAAATAAAGTTGAAATGGCCGTCTTTGACAGCGCTGATAAATGCGTTCACTGCCATTCCATTTAATACATCTATATAAGTGCGTTGCAGTAGCTAACTTTTACAAGCTCTCCCTATGTAGTTGCTTTTTGCTTTGGAATTGTATCATGAATAATTCTTGGCCATGAGCATTTCCAAATCTTAGTTCCAACTCTAGTAATGACCCGTTCATAGCTCTTTTCTATTGCAAATACAATTTGCAAGACACCTGCAGCGTTTCTCGAAGATACAAATTGAGTGGGTGGAACTCTTTCCTAGCATTCCAATAATTGTGCAGTATACTGCTGCATGAAACAGCACATTAAAATTCTCAAGTGGGATCTCGTCATCGTATGTTGGAGATTTAAATTTTCTCTTGAGCTTCCGGCAACTGTTTCGATTTAAATCATTTTATTTAGCTGGCCATCACCAATAAAATGCGAATGCAAGTTTCAAGCCGAGCATTACTTGCTTAATTTTATTTTCAAGCTCCATACTGATTTATCTTTCAAATTCCTTGAGCCGGTTATCGACTTTTCCTCAAGAAGTTTTACATTCTTCACTTTCTGCTGTTGACGCCCGCTTTGCTACTCTTTCGTAGTTCAGGCAACTGAACTCTTTGTTATTTACGTAGATCAGCAAATTAGCCACCTTGATTTCTTCACAGATCTGTCAGATTAATTGGGCGCTTTGTTCAATAAACTGGGTGGCCTTGCCAGCTTGCATTTCCTTCATTTGAAAAAACCTATTTCAGCATCCGCGTCCATGGTGCTCCGCAGCCTAGATAGGAGTTAATTTGTATTGCCTTCGGTGGGAGGCCCTGAACTCTGGAGCTTATTTCTTAATTGCTGAGATGTATATACATATAAGTGTTTATGGTTTTAACCATGACTTTTTTTCTGCAAACTCCTCTTCTAACACCAAACACCTATACCTTCTTGAATAATTCACTATTTTACTGTTTATCACTGTTCACTATTTCACGCTGTTCGAGATTATTCCATTTATTGTATCTGGCGATGTGTATTGCAATTGCAAATTACGCCGTCTTTTACATTTGCTTTGTTATTCCCACATTCCACTTGGAGAAATACATGAATCGATAACGTCGTCGCATAATCAGTAGGACTCAATCTCACAACCATTGAGATAACAATATTTAGTGGTGTATTTGGTAATTCTCGACGCATATCACAGGTTTCAAGTTTAATCTACAAAACTTAAGTGTTTCGAGTTTCTGGCGACTATGTCCCGTTAATTCCATAAATGATTTGTCTGAAAATATCTAAGTTTATATTATACATACATCGAATCCGTGCACTAGTGAAGATAGAAGAATTAGTAGAATTTTTCTTTAAAATATTTCAGATTGCATTAACGAACCGTACGGTATAGGGGCTAAACCTCTCAGATTGCAGTCAGGCTGAATGTTATAAATGTCATGACAGATCATCATGACAATTTACTGTCGCGATAGTGATATTTTTTCAGGCTGGGGCAGAAAACTCTCCCGATAGTTATAGTTTAGTGTTGCCATCAGGATTTTTGTAATGAATTTCTGGCAAGCTCTATAAAAATGAAGAGTTAACTTCGGACTATGGTACCAAGCAATTGGAATATATCTTAAAAATGCATACAAATAAGATTTCCTAAAGTATCCTGACACTGTTTACGGTCGCGATAGTGCAATTTTTCTGCCTGAGATATAGTAAACTCTCACGATAGTGATAGTTAAAAGTTGCAAACTTTGTTCATTGACGTTTAAGCGTTGGTGGGTGTAGTGGAATACCATGTTGTTTTCATTGGCGTGTTATCGAAACGAAACATTTCATTAAAAATCAAGCGTAATAATTGATTTATTTAAAATTTGTAAAGCTCTGGTTTGGAATATAGTATTACTAGTTGCAATTTAAGTTGCAGTTAAATATTTTATTGAAATCTGCGTTTCATGGAATATTCATTTCCAACATTTATCAGTAACCTGTTGATTTAGTAATTTGATACATTAGCAAAAAAACGAAAAACCACCACACCAAATGGATTTCCACTCAAATTCATATCACAAAAAAAAATGGAATATTGAAATTTTCTATTTGATGTGGTTTTCAATTTTGATTACGACAAGCGGAGAGTAGAACATATACACGATTTCTATAATTATTGAATGGTTGGTAAATGTAAATATGGGTATAGGTGTTTGGTAAATCTGTGATGGATTTTACAAATATAATGGTCTTGTATTTACTTGGTGGTGTTATTTTATATTCAAATATGTTTTCATCATAATTGGTATAAATGGAAATAAACCATTTTCATATTTGTATAGTTTTTAATAGTAAATCGTTTTTTTTAATTTTTAAAAGCTTTTAGGTTTATGTTATATATTATTGTTATAATTGATCTAATTCGCCTCAAACTTCCTCTCATAATACTTTATGAACCAAGGTAGATATTTCGTGTGCGTCATTCATTCCAGTGATTATGGCGTACACGACGGTCATGCCTAAATCAACTATATTGAACAAATCGCAAGATGCAAGCATGTGCATATTTTTCATTTTCTGAACCAGCAGAGCCAACCGCCTTATTTAGTGGTTAAATAATTAGCACGATGGATTCATGATAATTGGACGATACAAAGATTTCGCCGTCATTGTGTACCACCAAGAAAACCATCAGCGAGCGATATAGTATTGTGCCACAACAGAGAAGAATAAAGTTGAACCAACTAAAAACCACACCTGTTAATTCAAGAAGCCACCTCACTTCTACTACTCAAGCCCACTTAATCATTTTTTTACAAATCGGAAGATCATAGTGATTTTCGTATGGAATTGGTTACCCGGAAGTGGCAGCTCTCATAGGAGCTTTTACGTGTTTTGAAAATAAATATTTTGAAATGTTTATACCATTTTCAAAAACAAAAAAATTCTTGATTATATTTCAAACCAAATTGGTACAGATAATTGTTTTAAATTAGACCGGAAATGACGATGAGTTTTAATCAAAATAATTTTATTTATCAAATAAAATTTATTTTAATTATTTTTTTAAAGTCTTTCAGCCAACTTAGTTTATTTGATCCATGCATAACATATTAATTAATTTCAATAATTCCAATAATTCTTATATTCGCAAACAATTTACAATAATCCTACGTTCTCACCAAAAGTATGAATGACTAATTATTTGGAATCCGAGGCAAATATAGATACCACTCAAAATCTCTTTAGAGTGGTAACTATATTTGCCTCGAATTCCATATAATTAGTCGCTAGCAATGATGTCATGGTTTCTTGATCTTCCTCGGTTGTTCCTGAGACTATCCAACAAAAATTGTATTTCAGCTCCGATTAAAATGTCTATTGCGCTTGGCTTGTTTGTAAAATCTGCTAACTGCTATTTGTATCTGCTAACTGCTATGAATGCCAGAGGTGTAGTTAGGCCACAGGTTATTTTTGATAAAGTAAAGCATTGATTAAAAATTCGTGTTGATCGGGTGGTTGTACAACTGATGTCACCTTTGCTCTTGTCAGCCCAGCTTTAGTCAGTCCTAGATCACTTACTGAAATTCGCGAATTAGAACTTTTTCAATTTAATCGTTGCATACAGGATTCCATAATAAAATTTGCTTGAGAACCTGAATCTAACAAGGCTCGACATTTTTGGGGTTTCCCATTACAATCCAGTACGGTAATTTGTGCTGTTTGTAGAATTGAATGGAGTTTTAGCACCTTGGCACAATTAGTTTGAACGACTGATCAATTTAAACGGGTCATTGAATCATCTTGATTGGAATACGATTCACAAGTCTCAAGAGTTCCTTTGGTTTCTACGACATTGACATGGAGTAATGTATTGTGTTTACCGTAACAGGCTCGACATCGGCACCTTCATTGACAATTAAATATTGCGTGTCGTCGGCTAAAGCAATTAAAACACCTTCGATTATTTTTAACCCATTCCCTACTTTGGTTAACATCCAAATTGTTAAACTGATGGCAGTCAAATAGGAAATGAGTTTTATTATTGCAGAAAGCACATTCAAAAACGGTTGATTCATTTGCGACTATGTGCCCTTTTATAGAACTGTAAGGATTTCTCGGCTTGATCGAAGAGCTCCATGACTCCAGAGTCGGTTTTGATTTGCAAAAACTTAAAAAAAGTCTTCAAGTTTTGGCTGTTCTATTTCCGCTGATGTTTCCGCCCACATACATTTGTTCTTATTATCCAATTTAGTAACCAACCGGTAAATCAACCAAGGATCACGAGATTCTGCTATCGGGCCAACAGATTTTAGACCACGTACTACTTCATCTGCAGTATCTAGTAAATTTTCACTACGAAAGTGCGTATGAACGAATTAATAATATGTTTCAGTTTATGTAATGCCTCCTTGTAGTTAGCCTCAGTTACACTAATATGGCGAAGTAATGCGGCAGCTTCACCTCTTAAAAATCCCTTTAGGTATTGGAACTTTTGAACTTTGAATCGTGCTCCAAAATAAATCGTAAAATGACTGCCATTCTGTATATTCGCCTGAGAATGATGGTATGCTTAATTCAGGTAGCTTCAATTCAACTTGACCGACCGGTATGTGAGTGTTTAACTGTTATGTCCATTCCATGAGTTTCACCTCCAGAAATCATTGTTAGTTTGCGAAGCTTCGAATTGAGTTTTGTTTTGGCGTTGTGGTTCGACAAAACCATCAAGCGGTTATTCTATCAATGATCTACTGATGACCAGTTCTACAGAATGAATTATTCGCTGTTTTTCTGAGATTTTGGTCTCACATTCATGCATTTTTGCTGATATCTGCAAAATGTATCAGCAAATTCTACTCCATTCCGAGGATCGAAAATATTAGTATATCTTCTGGAGATACAACTCACCTCAAGTACTTCAAACATTTAAACTAAAGACAGTCACGTATGGTACCACTTCAGCACCTTATCTGGCAACACGTTGTTTCTCTAGATGATGCAGCATTGTTAAAGATAAATATTACATCAATTTTGCAAGGTGCCAATTTACCTTTGCGTAAATGGTGTTCCAATAATCGGGAGTTTCTTAATGATATATCGAATTGATGATAAAACTGGCATAAAAACTCTAGGTATGTACTGGCAGCCAGTGCAGGATTATTTTCGTATCAATGTCAATCTGGGTTCAACAAATACTTCATCATTCACTAAGAGAAAAATAATATCCCAAGTTGCCAAAATTTTCGTTCCTCTTGGAATAGTGTCTCCGATAGTAGTAGTGGGTAAATTACTATTGCAAAAGTTAAGGTCATTGAAAGTAAACTGGGATGAAAGTCTCCCAATAGCATACCATATGTATTGGACTAACTTTCTTAATGAACTCCCAAAATTAAGTCAGCTAAACATTCCACGTCGTTTGTTTAACGGTAGCAACAAATATCCAGGAATTCAATTGCATGGCTTTGCTGATGCTAGCGAAAAGGCTTACGGTGCCGTTGTCTATGTACGTTTCTTAGGTATGAAGGGTTATGCTGCTAACTTAATGTGCTCAAAATCTCGAGTCACTCCCTTAAAGTGCGTTACATTGCCCCGACTTGAGTTGTGCGCAGCCTAGGTTAGGTCTTTATCGTCCAAATGGAGAACCTATGTGGCACACCGTGTGTCCGATATTCAAGCAAGATCCGATCCAACTAAATAGCTGCACGTAGAATCAAAATTAAACCCAGCCGATTTGGTTTCTAGCGGAACTTTTCCTGATTTGCTTATGAATTCCCAACTGTGGTGGTTTGGACCTCATTTTCTTCATTCGTCAATTGGAACTTGAATTAATTCACAGCAACTTACAGTTACAACTTAATTCACAGTAACTTCACTGCCACAACTGCAAGCGCGGATCTTGTTGACGATCTCTTAAATCGAATACATCATAAAAATTCATTGGTCACAATTCAAAACGCCATGGGTTATAAACATCGTGTGATCAAAAATTGCCGCTTCAAAAATTCAAGGATAACTGGGCATTTGAATGCAGAAGAAATAAAAATTGGATTAAATATCGTACTACGTTTAGTTTAATCCACCTGCTTTGCGTATAAATGGTTACAAAACCCTAACTTCCTAGTACGTCATCCATCACTAAAATCCCTTCCATTATTTATGGATCAGCAAAAGATAATTACAGTTGGTGGCCGTTTGAAATTTGGAGCAATTTCTTATACATCACGCCATCCAGTCTTACTGCCAAGTAATCATTATTTTACGACTTGGCGAACTTAACTTATGAGGAGCTCAACACATTAATAAAAAAAAGTTGAAGCGGTGCTGAATTCACGTCCCATCACTCCAATTACTACCGATGATAATTTGGAAATCTTAACACCCGGTCATTTTCTCATTGGTCGATCGATAACTGCTATACCTACTCAGCTATAGTAAAACATGATGACATAAAGTATGCTAAGCGCTGGGAGTTGGTGAACCTCTTATACAAACAATTCTGGGGCGGAATCATGAAATATACGACCGGAAAAAATTTAAACGGATTTAAAAATATTTTCAAACTTATTAGATTAAAAGTATTCAAATTTACTATGATGGATGCAGACTGATGTGTAAATGCAACTTCTATAATTCTTTAAGAGAAATGGTTAATCTCATACAAGATTTTCGAAATTCATTTCAAATTTCAAATTTCTCGTCCCAGGTTCGTCGCCACTTCATTTTATGAGATGGCATTGAAGTCTTTTGTATTTCAAAATTTTAAAATTTACGGAAATATATAATTATTTTGATGTAAACGGGCAATATCATGAAATCCGATCGAAAAAATGATTTGTTAGAAAATATTTCATTGGACAAACACAAAAAATTTCGAAAAATGGTCAAAGTTGGCGTATGAAAATATTTTGTATGAAAACTCAAATAAATAACAGTTTAACATAAAAATTTAATTCGACAACTACTTCATAATTGAGCAGTTTTAAACGGAAATGTTGTACCGGTAAAAAATGAATTTTGAAAATCTTGTTGGAGATTAGCCATCGCTCTTCAAATATTATAGAAGTTGCATTTAAACATCAGTCTGCATCCATCATGGAAAATTTGAATACTTTTAATCTAATAAGTTTGAAAATATTTTTAAATCCGTTTAAATTTTCCGGTCGTATTTCATGATTCCGCCCCTGGTCAAGATGGTCAACTAAATACTTACAGCAATTGCAGCACAGGTATTATTGGAAAGATAAACAGAGAAATATTATTGAGAGTACAATCGTAATCATCAAGGACTCAAACCTACCACCTCTCAAATGGAAGTTTGGTAAAATAACTGAGGTTCATGCGGGTTCAGATGGATTAGTACGAGTAGCTTCAATAAAAATTGCAACCAGATTAGTCAAACGAGCCATCGTCAATCTTTGTTCACTTCCAGTAAATGTTGAACCACTGACTGTTCAAGATGGGAGATAATGATAAGGAACAGAATTTGTAACTGCTCATCAACCATTCAATTATACGACATTTGCTTTTCAACATATGTATCAATGTTATGTTAATTAATTCTTAATTTAAAGGTCGTAATTTTACCTCATGATATATATACTTGTTATTTACATTATATACTTGCATTATATAAAGTACATTTTGTTAATTTTTAATTGTTGTTTTTGCATACAAATTTCCTCTCTGAGATTTATTAATGTAATATGCAAACAATTTGGAAAATGAAATTGTTATTATCAAGATATTTGTTTCGGAATTCAAGTTATACCGAAAATTAAACAACCAAACAGCTAAAATAAATAAACTACAAGTTTATTGGCCAACAAATTATCAATTTGAGATCGCTCGTTAGCGAATATTAAAAGACGGTAACACCACAAGCAAGGAATAATTCAACGTTTGGAGATATGCCCTAATCTTTATTTTAATTTTCCGTTTTGAAAATACAAAATGTCACTTAACAGATAAACGTATGCGAAAATAAAACTAACCGGTTTTATATCAGTAGAAAATCTTTGTCAAATTTTCGCTTAAGAATTTCAAGAAAGCAATAATTTAAATTTTCGATTGACATGACGTAGTTTGGCAGGATTGAATTTCAAGAATATGCGCCCAGCTCGTCAAATCGGGTTTATTACAACTGGTTCGACGGGAAAAACAGGTGCTGAATGTGGGGACTTAGAACAACTCGAATGTGCTTATCATGCGAGATTCAACTGAATGATAAATGTTTTCAATGTTAGCTGGCTTTTTTCGGTCATTGTAGTCTTCCTGAATTTTTCCGAACTAGTGGAAAATTTTAAATTGGAAATTTTAGTGCAAATAATTACAATAAATTTTTTTTGTATAAAATAAAAATTTTAATTACTCGATTAAATTTTCATTCACAAATATTAATTTTAAAATTCGTTACTTTACAGTGTTTCTTATATGAAAACATAGAAAAAGTTTCCCCTCTAAATAAAATAAATTTAAAATTACGGCTCTATAAATCGTAGATGGTTCTGAAGGTATGACAATTTTAGTCTAAAGTCACTTATAAGTAAGAAAGCTAAAGTAAGATGTTCATGCCCACGGTGATTTCAATCTGAAACATATATACGAGTACTTACCGTAAAAGTCTCAACCTGGAACACATTATACCTACCGACATCACAGGGTTATTTATTCGGAGCAATTCATTATTTGCAATTCATCATTGTTATTATCATTATACTTACCATTATAATTATGTTATGATGCTGCATATAGATGCAATTATCTTAATTTATATGTAAATATTCCTAGAATTAAGCAAATATCATTAACTTAGAATCAAATTAATTATTGTTAATATTTAGCAAACTTACCAATGTAAAATTGTAAACATTCCGACATTTTTGTAATACGTCACATTCGTTCACAACTACACCAAAACGTAATGAAAGTTGGGTTGCGTGCAGTTAAATTACATTCCACATTGTGGAACGACAATTAGTACCACAACCTTTTAGAACAAATATGACATTCCAAAAACGACGGAAAATTTATTTCATTCATTTTGTGTGCGGCTTGCTATTCAGTCGTAAAATTATTAAACCAATTAAAATTATAAAAAAAACTCAATAAACTGTAACATATCAAAATAAATTATTTTAAGTTTTATTAATTATCATACAAGTTTATTGTACATTTAAATCACAGTTTTTTTTGGTGAAACTATTTCTGGCCGCCGCACACACACTTCTACAAACAAGGGAACGAATCGCAAGGCCACTACATTTATACCGTTCCATGGAAAGTGGATTGCCCCTACATAATTTGGTCCTTCGAGCCGGATCGCCGGATTGCCGGAAACGGAATTTACCAATAAATTTATCCAGCCTGGAGAAAAACCGAACGTTATCAAGTTGCAAGGAATTTACAACCTACCAGTAAATTCTTGCGTTAGCCAGCGGATTTGTAATTTATAACCGGCAAATTTGCGATCGACCACCACAACCAGTGAATTTAAAACGTACCAGTCTCACCAGCCAGTGGATTTATTATTTATAACTGGCAAATTTTCAATCGACCTCCACAACCAGTGAGTTTACAACGTACCAAATGGAACTCCAACCAGTGAATTTATAATGTGTAACCAGCAAATTTACAAACCAACCGATACAACCAGTGAATTATCAATCTACCTCACTCCACCCAGTGGATTATAACGGGAAATCATAACGGGAGATTAGAAACCACACCAATTTAACCACGAGGTTTTACAACGGGATCAATTATTCATCAGAAACCATCAATCAACACCATACAAACCTTAAGTATCATTTTTATTTAATTAATTTAAATATTTCATTTAATTTTCATTTGTTTAACACGATTAATATTGTTAAAATCAATCGGTTTAAAGTAAGATTAATACCAATATTCATAGTGCTGTTATCATAGTCAAACCATTGTTCGCTTGGTCAATTTAAATTTTTTTTTTATAAGTGTGAAATTTTCAAGGTGAATCACAACCACGCGTTAGTATTAAGTAAACCAGTGTGCACAATAATAACGGTATGGAGGCTTTTAAAAGACAGCGTGCTTCCCTCAAGGGGCGAATGACTAAAATACTTACGTTTGCCCAAACCCTTGAAGCTACGACCGACATCGAGGACATAAAAATACGGGTAGATAAAGCTAACCTACTATGTACCGAGTTTACAAAAATCGAGGAGAACATGTTTATGTTAGACCAAGAGGTGGAATCCCAAGCTGAGGCATTTGACGATACGTATTACCATGCTGTCGCTTTGCTCAATGGACGCATACGGAGTTTCAATTTAAATCAGGGAACCGCCACCAGTAACGGTGAAGTCTCCTTCCACCAAAGCATGACGGAAACCAAATTGCCGAGACTGCACATACCAGTATTCCAAGGAGATTGTCAAGATTGGCAAAGCTTCTTCGATCTATTCAATAGTTCCGTTCATGACAAGATTTCGCTTTCCGCGGCTCAAAAGTTACAATACTTAAAGGGATTGTTGAAAGGGGAATCACTGAGCCTAATTAAACATTTAAGCGTAACGGAAGCCAACTATATTGAGGCTTACCAGATACTCATCAAGAGATACGACCGGAAAAAGGCTACAATCAACAGCTACATTGACACATTTTTCCACATGCCAGCGATTTCCCGGGTTAATTCGTCGAATATACGAAAATTGGCCAGCACAACAGAAGAGATTACAAGGGGACTCAAGGCTATCGGAGCACAAGGTGAAGCAAGAGACCCTTGGCTCATCTATATTATAACAAACAAATTAGATGATGAAAGCCGTCAATTTTGGCAACACCACGCAGCCAAGATTGATCACCCTACGTTACAAGAGTTAATCGACTGTCTTTTAATGCGAGCGGATACTCTAGAGGGCATTCGTGATATCGTGTGCAAACCAAGTCCTCAAGCAAGCTCAAGTATCAGGCGATCACACACAGCAATACCAACGTCTGCTGTACTCTGTCCAATATGTAATGTAGAACATTTATTATACCAGTGTTCGAAATTCAAGGAGATGGACGTGTCAGAAAGGCGATCGTATATCCAGAAAACCTCACGCTGTTATAATTGTTTGAGCGAAACTCACTCAGTTCAATCGTGTCGATCGAAAAGATCTTGTTACATTTGCAGAAAACGCCATAACAGTCTTCTGCACTTACCAAGTACGTCTGCTCACGCAGTCAATACCAGTGATTTAAGTCAATCTAAAGCACTTCTTACCACGTTACCACCAAGCGAACATAGGTCTTCATTCAACACAGTAAATTCTTCAGTCAACACACCACATGATTCGTCACTCAACAGGTCATCACCCATCGTAACAACACCATCTAACAACATACCACCGAATCCACCTACTGAAATAATGAACGTAGCGTCAACCACTCAAATTGAACCAGTACTTCAGAACAAATTACATGTTTACAATAATAGTGATAAAATAGTGAGACCAATCGTTGCAAGTACGCAGAACTGTCAAGCACTTTTGCCTACCGCTCTTGTACATGTCAAGAGTGCATACGGAGAAATGCACACGTGTCGAGTGTTACTGGACTCTGAGTCCCAAGCCTCCCTTGTAACCGAAGCATGCGTTAAACGGCTATCGCTACCCACACGAAAGGCGAACGTTAAAATCACCGGAGTTGGTTCATCCACCGCAGGCACTGCCAAACGAGCTACCAGCCTAGAGGTATACAGTCGCGTCCAGGTAAATCAACATGTAATAGTTCAAGCGTTGATATTACCGCAAATTGCAAT
Source organism: Nephrotoma appendiculata (assembly GCA_947310385.1). Lineage (NCBI taxonomy): Eukaryota > Metazoa > Arthropoda > Insecta > Diptera > Tipulidae > Nephrotoma > Nephrotoma appendiculata. Next base: position 267,744,126 of record OX371225.1, on the reverse strand, counting down.
GCCACTACCGTCAGCAAATTTTTGTCCACAAGATTGGGATCACTTAAAGTCGCTGGACTTGGCTGACCCAAATTATTACGAAACCAGCTCTATAGACCTATTAATCGGCTCAGACCATTTCTTCGACATTATCACAGACGGAAAGAGGACTGGGATCGTTGGGACTCCTATTGCGCAGAATAGCATATTTGGCTGGGTCATAGTCGGCAATATCAACGAACACAATCAAAACTGTTGCGCAACTGTTACCGTCCTATCGGAAGTGGATATCAATGCGTCGTTACAAAAATTTTGGGAAACCGAAGAAATCCCGACAAAAAAACACTTGACCACCGAAGAACAATTATGCGAAAATCATTTTGAGCAAACACATGGACGTTCACCTGAAGGAAGATTCGTGGTTAGCCTGCCATTTAATCCTAACAGAGACAAACTTGGAAATTCATTGAATACAGCTAAACGACGCTTCTTTTCGCTTGAAACCAAATTGCAAAGGAACCCTCATATCAAGGAACTTTACATATCATTCATGCGAGAGTATATTTCAATGGGCCACATGAAACTCATACCACCAGACGAAATTGATGTAGAAGACGACAAATCGTACTATTTACCACACCACGCAGTGCAAAAGGAATCAAGTACCACAACGAAATTACGGGTGGTATTTGACGCGTCTTCTAAAACCTCAAACCACATTTCTCTTAACGATACGTTGATGGTGGGACCAACTGTACAGAACACATTGTATTCCATTTTGCTGAGATTCAGAAAGCATTTGATTGTATTCGCAGCGGACATAGTCAAAATGTACCGCCAGATTTCTGTCAATATACAAGACACTGACTACCAGCGAATTTGTTGGCGTGAAGATCCACTATCCCAATTGCAACAGTATCGATTACTAACCGTAACTTACGGGACTGCATCTGCTCCCTATTTGGCAACGAAAACTTTAATTAAATTAGCTGATGAGTACCAGAATCAATATCCTGCCGCCTCAAAGGTTATTAGGGAGGATTTATATGTTGACGACTTAATGTCCGGATCAAATTCAGAGGAAGAAGCTCATACGCTGAGAGACGAGATTATTAAAATTCTAGCTGCCGCTCGATTACCCCTACGAAAATGGACCTCAAATTGCCCGTCACTACTAAACTCGATTCCAATAGACGATCAAGAATTCTCACCAGTACAAATTCACGAAGGGAAAGAATCAGTAAAACTTCTTGGCTTGGAATGGAACCCCAAAACGGATAATTTTCACTTCAAAGTTTTAATTGAGCCAAATCCAGCAACAACTAAAAGGGAAATGTTATCCGAAGCATCGAGGATTTTTGACCCAATTGGTTGGCTGTCCCCATCCACCATTATGGTAAAGTGTTTGTTTCAATCATTATGGTTGCTAAATTTACAATGGGATGATCCCTTGCCAGTTACTATCATCAAACGATGGGCAGCACTAAGAGCGGAATTTAAACACTTGGAGAGAATCTTCCTACCCCGATGGCTGCATACCGGAACATTAGAATTTCAGCTGCATGGCTTTTGCGATGCCTCGGAACTAGCATATTCGGCAGTTATCTACACACGATGCATGGATGCAAACGGGACAGTAAAAACAAATCTTGTCACAGCAAAAACAAAAGTGGCTCCCATCAAACCCGTATCAATACCTCGTTTAGAACTGTGCGCCGCTCTTCTTCTCACAAGATTAATGACAACTGTTGTACAAGCACTCCAATGCCCAACGGCTGGTATATATTTGTGGAGCGATTCCGCAAACGTGTTATGGTGGCTCTCGTCCCATCCTCGCTCTTGGAAAACGTACATAGCGAATCGCACAGCTGAAATTTTAGCAAGCACAACCAGATCGAACTGGTATTATATACCAACACATCAAAACCCAGCTGATTGCGCCAGTCGCGGCATCCTGCCTTCCGTGTTAATCGAATTTGAACTTTGGTGGAGAGGACCGCCGTGGCTTATCCAGCATGAGGAACAGTGGCCCGATCAAAACAAATTACAACGCACTCATAGCAACCACGAGAAAAAACGATCAAATGTAAATGAATATATTACGACCATCAAAAGCGACTTCTTGGTTGAGCTGTCCGAAAAATATTCTAAGTTTTCGAAATTAATTCGAATCGTCGCCCGTCTACTACAATTTATCACTAACGTAAGAATGGCAATAAATAAAGAAGAAAGGACTTTTATCCTATCTCCTACCAATTTCAAAACTGCGACTCAGCTCATCATTAAATGGGTACAAAACGAATCATTCGCTGCCGAAATAAACCTATTAAGTGACAAGAAACATTTACCAAAATCAAGTAAGATTATTTCTCTAAATCCATTTCTTGATACTGATGCAATTTTGAGGGTTGGAAGTCGAATTCGCCATGCAAATATCCAGTATGACACAAGGTTTCCAATGATAATCCCAGCAGATCACATTATTACTCAAATGCTGATAGATGAAACACACACCAGATATCTTCATGCTTCCCAGTCATTATTAACATCAATAATCAGGCAGAAATACTGGATCATTAATGGTAAAAATGCTATCCGCCAACGAATCCGGAAATGTATCTCTTGTACCAGACAACGAGCAGATACAATGAGTCAACTCATGGGAGATCTTCCACCAGAGCGCGTTAATTTCAAATATGCCTTTCTACAAACCGGAGTTGATTACGCGGGTCCTATTTGGTTAAAATCCATGACCGGACGAAAAAGCACCCCACATAAAGGATACATTGCAATCTTCGTATGTTTAAGTACTAAAGCGGTACATATCGAATTGGTTAGTGAACTAACCACTGAAGCATTTATTGCCGCGCTTAAACGTTTTATGTCCCGGAGAGGAGTATGTGCTGATATTTTCAGCGATAATGGTACCAATTTTGTCGGTGCTTCCAATATATTTGCTGAAATTCGTAAATTAAATAAATCAAATTCTCATAATAACTCAATTTCAAATTTCTTATTAGATTTTAATACGAAGTGGCACTTTATTCCTCCATCTGCACCCAACTTTGGCGGCCTGTGGGAAGCAGCGGTTAAATCGACAAAGTACCACATCCGACGGGTACTTGGTAACACCATATTAAATTTTGAAGAGATGACAACTTTCTTGAGCCAAGTTGAATCCATATTAAATTCGCGACCTTTATGTTTATTGTCGCCAGATGAAGAGGACGCTCTAACACCAGGACATTTCCTCACTGGGCACCCGTTAACCATGTTGCCAGACCCAGACTTCAAACCAATTCAACAAAACCGATTGTCTCGTTGGCAACTTGTTCAACAAATGATGCAGCATTTTTGGGCTCGCTGGCACAGCGAATATTTAACATCGTTACACAATCGGTCCAAGTGGCAACACCAACATAAAAACCTGATGATCAACGACATTGTGTTGATAAGAGACGAAAATGTAAAACCAGCAAGTTGGCCACTTGGACGAATAATAGAATTACATCCAGGCAAGGACGGACTTGTCCGAGTCGTTACCATTCGAACACAATTCGGTATATTCAAACGACCAGTAACCAAACTCGTAATGTTGCCAATATATTGAACCGAATGGTTCAACGTCGGCGGTATGTTCATGCCCACGGTGATTTCAATCTGAAACATATATACGAGTACTTACCGTAAAAGTCTCAACCTGGAACACATTATACCTACCGACATCACAGGGTTATTTATTCGGAGCAATTCATTATTTGCAATTCATCATTGTTATTATCATTATACTTACCATTATAATTATGTTATGATGCTGCATATAGATGCAATTATCTTAATTTATATGTAAATATTCCTAGAATTAAGCAAATATCATTAACTTAGAATCAAATTAATTATTGTTAATATTTAGCAAACTTACCAATGTAAAATTGTAAACATTCCGACATTTTTGTAATACGTCACATTCGTTCACAACTACACCAAAACGTAATGAAAGTTGGGTTGCGTGCAGTTAAATTACATTCCACATTGTGGAACGACAATTAGTACCACAACCTTTTAGAACAAATATGACATTCCAAAAACGACGGAAAATTTATTTCATTCATTTTGTGTGCGGCTTGCTATTCAGTCGTAAAATTATTAAACCAATTAAAATTATAAAAAAAACTCAATAAACTGTAACATATCAAAATAAATTATTTTAAGTTTTATTAATTATCATACAAGTTTATTGTACATTTAAATCACAGTTTTTTTTGGTGAAACTATTTCTGGCCGCCGCACACACACTTCTACAAACAAGGGAACGAATCGCAAGGCCACTACATTTATACCGTTCCGTGGAAAGTGGATTGCCCCTACATAAGATGTAACGTAATAAATTTTGTTGAATCTCGTCCAAATAATAAATTAAGAAAACTCACAAAATTTGTAATAGATATTAAGGTTTATCGAAAATACGTATAGGTTTAAAGGTTTTCGTATCCGAAGCCCACATTTCAACTATATGAAACAATCAACCCTTACAAATTATTTTTTTTTCCTGTCTATATCGAAATTATTTTTATTGCGGTTTAAATTTCCTGACAACAGTGAAAATTTAAGGTTTAGATTGAGAAAAATAAAGGAAAATTTAGCAACGGGAAAAGATTAAACCATTCGTTCGTTAGACAAATCGGTATACAAAAATTAAATAAAATCGAATTTTCCCGTTTTTTTATTGACCAATAAATTTAATACAATTTTATCTCACATCTTTTATTTTTTTTTTTGGTTTGTTGTCAGCTGAAGATAAAAAGGAAATATATTTCGGGTTTTCCCAAGTCTGTATATATATTTTATATTTAACTTGATTCGATGACAGTCGGATTCTTTAAAATACAGCTCAGCACTGATTCTAAAATGTTCCAGTTTTGTAAAGACATATACACGTTCGTTGCCAAAGCATTGAATTTTAGCAGAACATAAACCGATATATTCAATATGTACGAATAATTCATGTTTTGTAAAATCTAAATAAATAATATTTTTGGCAAACGATATTATCGTTTTGTCTCGTTCGATTGGGATTTTTGAAATATTGGAAGAAAACATTTTTAAAGTTCTTAAACGTCTTTAAAATGTTTTAACGAAACCATTTTACACACGAAATATGTTTATTACTTACACACACACACATACAGCATTCTTATTTCCATTATCATTTCAAGATGTCGTATTATACGCATACATTAGTAAATATATACATATGTTTCATATACATAAATTTCCATGTAACGTTTTTTTATTCTAACGTCTTCAAAAAGCAAAGAAATTTAATTAAAATTTTTAATTTTATGAGTAGAATTTATAACGTTTTATAATACAAGCGACTCAACAACAAAAAAATATACAAATAAAAAAATTTGTAAAAGGAATTTTCAATTAGTTAGTAATGAAAGTTATTTCTATATTTTTGAGTACTACATACGAGTATTGCTATTACCCATAAAATATGCGGTTGGTTAGAGTAAAGAACAATCTCTTATAGTAAAAGATGAAAATGGAAAAATTATAAAATGGAAAGCCATAAAGCTTAATTGTAAAACCTATATATCGAAAAATAAGAAGAAATACTTTATTTATAAAAACTTTAGAGTTTGTATACTAACCACTATAAACTATACACATACAAACATTTTCGTTCATATAACACACAAACGTAGTACTATGGTGCTGTACAGAGTAATAATCATCCTATGTATGGAACACCATGGATATATACAAAAAATAAAATAGTAAAATAAACTAAACTGCAAATTCTATAATACACCGAATGAAAAGAGCTTTTCAAATTAATCCATGAAAATAACAGAACTGCATTTGAAATTAAAGGAGAATAAAACTCGGTAACAAAGTATATATAATATTTAAACAATGGGGATACAAATTGAAAGCTTTTCAACGTATTCTATATAATAAATGAAAAACTTCATTTTCTCAATCGTTTATAGTCTACTTGAAATCTTTCTCTGGAATAAAATTTCCCACAATAACGTTTTATAACTTCCATTTTAAAAGATAAAAGTTTTTTGTTTTTAACTTTGTTGCACAAAAATTATCATCCGATTTCTGGACAAACAAATTCCGTAGATTTTTTAGAAAATGTATGAAATCGAGGGAATACACTGAAAGAAATCGCGCGGAGATATTTATACATCTTGATGTGTAAACCCAAATTTGCAATAATTACCAATAATGCCTTACTAAAGTACGAGCATTGTAAAGTTTGCAGTGCAATATTTACAGTGCATTTTTAAATATACTAAAATATTGCTGAGGACCGTCTGATGACAAATTAGATTAATCATATTGCGATATTGCTAGGTAAATTTGAGCTGCACAATTTGAATATATCATTTTCAATGCAAACATATTAAAAATGAAAAAAATTTGTTTTTTTCGTTGATAATAAATTACAAAGTGTTTTTAAAATATACTTTGGTTTTTATCAATTGTAATGGTGTATTGTGATTGTTCCGTATATTGGTCTATTTCAGCACTCTCGAATTAATTACACAACCGTAGGAAATTCTTCCATTTGCGTCAATCTGTATGACAACGACTATGATAATCGATACCTACTTATACACAATCAACTTCCCAACCACCCCATACATTTTTCTTTCCTTTAACGCTGGATCGCGGATAAATTTGAATTTTTGACTTATAGATGACTAATGTGTAAGAATCACAACAATCAGTTTCGAACAGATGAGACTAATGATTTGAAAAGACGAAAAGAAAGTTCGTCTAGTTACCGGATTTGTCGGGAAAATGGTAATGGTTTGAAAATAACATAAAATATAAATTATATTTCTTTTTATGCGTGAACTCCACAGTAAAACAATTTTTTTCAGTAAAATTAACACGAGATAAAAATATCCTTTACTTGTTAGAATGAAACAAAAAAAAAATTTCAGTAAAATTTACCGGCAGTAAGCGGGGAAAATGTTGCCATAAAAACTGTAAAACTCAATACCTTTTTATGACAACATTTGTTTGTCTTTATCACTCTAACGTAATTTTAATATGTATACTCTCCTCTTTTCGGTTTCCCAGTATTTTTTACTGAAAAAATATGTTTCACTGTGGAATCCACGCATTAACCTGCATTTGCAGTTTTTTTTTGTAACCTTACTTCGCGTCGGAAGAAATTGTCGCTATTCTTCAGGATTAAACCAAAAAACTAAATTATAAAAGTGCTGAAACGGTATATGGTAAACACAAATTAAATTTACAAAACTTTATGTGCACTAACTTATATTTGTTGCTTTCTTGTTTTTATTTTAGAATTTTATAAAGGAATTTTAAAGGACCGGACCCATTCAGTTCCCTGAGCATTAAATGGTTGCTTATATGAGGAGAATTTAATTATTAGTAACATTAAAACAATTAAATGTCTGTGAAGGCTTGTAACCTTTGATATGTTCTAGGCGGATTGAATTATAGGTTGTCTTGTCGCAAGTTAATCTATACACACATGAAAGATTGTATCGAATGAGTCGAGATCAACTGACAGAAAATAAACTGATTTAATTGCTATTCGATTTTAATTTGATTATGCACGAAAATGTCGTGTAACCGAGGTCATAATTAGTTAATGGTATAATCAATGGTTTGAATGAAATGTTGTAGGTTGTGATGACGTAGTTCATTCGTCATTTTGATTTTGTTTGTTTTTTTCCCACCTGTGGATGCATCGCATAAATATTGTCGAATACAAGTAGTCATTCGGTCTTTGAGCGTTAACCAATTTACTTATACAGTGCCTGTCTCAGTATACGGAACGAAACAAAAAATTTTCTCCTCGTCGGTCGCACCTAATATTGAGGTGTAAATCTACCAGCTGCGCGAGGCATCCCGCGACAATTATTTTATTTGTGAGGTAAACAATATCAAATCGAATGGATGCCATTATAATGGGATAAATTTATGAATAGCATGTGCTAGCACATTTTTCTGTTTGTAAAAAGGGGCACATCAAATTTTGATGCATATGATTTTGCCAATGGGGAGGGAGGCGTGCAGGTGGTCTACAACACTGTGACCACGCACTAAGGAAGCTTTTTGTCGATTCAGAGTAGTTTCAGTTTTTTTTGTCGATAGGTAGTGTTCAGATTTTCCTTTTTGTTTGGTGTTAATATCATTCCCCATTTATTTCAGAAAAGACTAAGATTCGTCAGTATGGACATCAACGCAGCACAACATGATCTCTATGGTTAGTGACAAGGACTATACGCCCAACCGACTTTACCTAGCTGGCAAATGTGCTGCAGGTCACTATGTGAGAGCCATAGGGATAATGGAAGGACAATTCAACCCTTTGTCCAAAGCTTTCGTTACAGGCTGTAAATGAAAAATTAGTTTGATCGAAATTCACACGTAAGTTTATTGTCAATCTGGGGATGTAATTAATTAATAATTATCATCATCAAAAAAATCAATGGCATTTTGTGAAAAGTGAATAAAAAAATTAATTATAAAAAATGTGTTTCATTAAAATTAAATTTAATTATATTAAATATTAAATTCTGTCTTTTTCAATATTGAAGTTTCGAGTGTTTGCTTCTGTGCTTCTGTAAACCATTATCCACCTTGCTGTCACTATTTACTATGCGCTCTGTAAAGAGTTTCTAAAATATTTTGCAAACTGCAGAGTAAATATAGTATATCAAAGCAATAGGAAATATTGCATATCCACCTCGAAATAAAAATAATAAAATTTACTCAGCAAGTTGCAATAATTGATTTGTGAAATCGCAGTAAATACAAAGCGCTTGTATGGCTGAATTTTTAATCAGTTTTCATTAAATGTTACTCTGCTTTTTTGTAAATATCACCGATTATTTTTTTCAGTGTATTATGTTCGACACACGGCCAGAGTCGTTGGAACAATATTAGTCAACACACAGCTATTGAAATTGCTCTACAAATGCAATACATTATATAATATAATTGTGCAGTATATAGCCATAGAAAATATGTATTCATTTGTTTTCTGGTAATCAAAAATACATACTTTTGTCTCCACACACATAAGTGGAAATACTCCAAATTGCCACGCAGTTATTTTACCATGCCTAACAAATTAGCCCGTTGTTACAGAATGGTAACACCATTCTTCAGATTTTATCTAAGCATACGCAGAGGCCTCACACGGTGATGTTTTGCCGGCTACAACTCAGCGTGGCTTGCGTGGCTCCTGGCCTAGACCGTGGTTACAGAAACTTCAAAAAAACGCAAATAATAAATAAAACCCGGATGTTCCACCGAAATTCGTCGGCCGGAACTTGAGGAACGAACCACACAATAATTAGAACAGAATTAGGTGCCTTGGTGCGCGCATCTGCTCGAACTCAAGCAACGCTTCGATTTCGGATGCGGGCACCAAGGGACCGCAGACGACACGCCGACATGGAACGGAGTCTCTGCTCCCATAATACCATACCGAAAAAAAAATTAGTAATTCATTTTAATAATAAAATGGCGCTATTCGGCGCTCGATTACAAATTTGTATATAAAAAATCAAAATTTAAAAAAAATAAAAAGAAAATAAAAACCAACAAAATCATAGCTTATTACTATAATAAAAATCACCGTTGCGGCCTTGGTTGCCATCATACCGCAAGGTCGCCGTTCCGGACCGTTGCGGCTTGGTCGTGGCGAAAACTCGCTTCTCCGGTGCGACCCAACCGCCAATAACCTCCAAAATGTTGGGCATGGTACCGCCGAATAAATTTGGCTTCGCCTGGCTGCCGTAAATAAATTTGTTTTGTGGTATTTCCGCCTCAATAGGCCACCAAACTAATCACCGAAAACGTGAGAACTTCTTTCACCCCACTCAACGCTGCCACTGTGCCCGACCGACAAAGGTGCTACTCGAACAATTGCCCCGATAGGCAACCCGTTGCGGTGTCTTTCTACCAATATCAAAAACTGCAAGTGGCCTCGTGGTTCTCCACCCGTTAAAAAATGTGTTAAGTCGGGTTGTAATTCCTAACTTAGCTTCGTAGTGAGTTGTTATTATCTTACCACTGGTGAGGGATAATAACAGTCTGAAGTGTATTTAACTATTTCGTATACTTATTTATGCTGATGACATATTTGTGTCGCTAATGTTATGTGCTTGAACATATATAATAAATTGTGCCATGTTCAAACCCGTGATTGAACATACTGCGGGGCTGTACAATTGAGAGACCTTGGCCGTGGCGTTGGTCGTTGTGGTGGTGACATGTCTTCGGAAGAAACCCGGTGATTTGTCTTGCGTCTGCAGATATATAACAAAATTATGACCACTCCTATGATCACCATGGTGTAAGTCATGACGTAATGATGAATGTGATGCCCTCTATTAGAAGAGTCCATTGATTTAGGTAAGGCCGTTTCCTTTAATTTTTGTTGTGCAATGGCCGTTTAAAGATTAATTATGTCCTTATTTAAAGTGAGGTCCACTGAATTGTTGGTGCCTCTCTCTGATGGAATAGCTCCGTCGGTAGCTCCGATAAATATGATGAATTTTTCAGTTCACTCTGAATCTTTATTGATGCAGCAAAAGAAGAATTAATCATATAGGATTTTTCGTCGATAGTTGTGAGATAGAAATGCCCGTTTTTTAAAGTACATTTCCGATCCAGACTGAGTATCCTAGAATTTTGCAGCTTCATTAAGGTTATCTGACGATCACATATTAGATCAACGATTTTTGGTGCTGTTACTGAAAATAGCCATTTGTTTGTGTCTACTGGCATCCAATAGTTCAGTTGGTGCAATATAGTTGTACAACCGTTCAAATTCTGCGCTACATGTCTTTATAGGTTCATTTCACATTGTGACTGATTTGATTGTATGTTGTAAATTGGAGAAATGGTACATAAATATCCATTATTTTTAATTTGAACGCATTGTTGTAGTTCATCGTTAGTTAGAGGAGCGAAACGTTCTCGATGCATATTTACTATGAGGTATTCTGTTGTTCGCATTATTATGTGTAATTGACCATTTTCGATTTTTGAGAAAGAGGATATGATTATTCGTGACTCTTGTCTGCACGGTTAGCAGGTTGTAAATGTGCCCAAGGCTATTATCGTCATCGCCTTCAGGGATCATCTTGGTTGGTGAAATATAATCCTTAATTCGGTTGATTTCCTCTTTCAATTGTTGAGGGGCCAACAGGGCTGGATGGATATGTCCTTGATGGGCATTTATAATAACATCGATAATAACTCGTTGTTTATCTGCTATTCGCCTCATGATCATCATTATTTGAATAGTATATGTTGTAATAGATTGTACCCTGTCATAATGATCACCATCTATGGATAATTGTTGGATTTTTCCATCGAGATATAAGAACTGCTTGGCGATAATTTTAAAATGATTAGCAGTCGGTCTCTCTGTCGTGTTTAAATACATTTATTGTTGAGTCTATGATTGACGTTTGATTTTGGATTAATGCCAATAAATATTCTTCATTATCTTCTGCCTTTTCCAGTTGATTTTCTATATGTGAAGCATCACCGAGAATGTATCCTATTGTATCACCTATGTCACGTTTCCTCAGAGCGTGGTCCTTGTTCGTTGACCTGAGTAGGGCATTTTGCGATGTAATTTCCTGCATTTGTTCAGTTAGCTGGTGTACCACTACATCACAGAGTTTTGGTCTCTTCCCCCCGTCCACCCCGTCTGACAAGTGTTATTTAGATGACTGATGTAGTATTCTATAGCGCTGATGTCGTCCCAATATCCTGATAGGTTGTAGTTTACAATGATTTTCCACCGCAATGTCATCAAGTTAACAGTTCCGGTGTTGTGGAAATATATGCTGGCGTCCGTTGATAGTGGTTCTACAGTGCTTTCAGATGTTCCAAGGGAGAAAAGCCCTTGCATCATGCCGAGCATCAAGATTATTATAGTCTCATCGTTGGTCCTTTTTTGAATATTACCTTATTGTGATATACTTGTATTTTCTTTTTAACTTCTCGGGGAGGTTGAACACGTAAAGGTATCGTTGGTTTTTGAGGTTGCTCGACCGGTGAATGTGTATTCGTTTGGTTGGTTTCGTTCTCATATTCTATTGGTAGTCGTGAAAGTTTGTGAATCGGTCTTTTTATAAGAGTCCCTCCCGGGCCACGAAGTGAGACTACTCGAACTTTTTGGTCTAAGCCTGGATGTATTTCCATCACCCGACCAGTTAGCCACTTTAATAGAGGAATTTTGTCCTCTTTGATGAGAACCAGGTCCCCTATCTTCATGTTTGGTTGTTCATCCGACCATTTTCTTCTATGTTGAAATTGATTTAAGTACTCGCTATGCCATCTTCTCCAGAAATCTTGTTTAATTTTTTCTACAAGTTTCCAACGTGTTATGCCGTGAATGGTTGTTTCTGCTATTGTATCTTGTGGAATTGCTTTTAGAGGTGCACCGATTAAAAAGTGTCCTGGCGTTAAGAAGGTAACATCTGTAGGATCGGTCGATAGTGGTGCCAGTGGTCTTGAATTTAAGCAAGCTTCTATTAGTGAAGTAACCGTTGATAATTCTTCAAAAGTCAATGTTGCTTCTCCAATGACTTTTATTAAGCATCTTTTTACTGACTTAACTGCCGCTTCCCATAGTCCTCCAAAATGTGGTGCAGCCGGTGGTATAAAATGCCATGTTGTTTCATCATTTGCTAATAATTGCGCAATTTCCTTATTTGAATTACGAATTAGTGCAGCTAATTCGCCTTCAAGTTGATTTTTAGCACCGACAAAGTTGGTACCATTGTCGCTATACAAATCACTGCATAATCCTCTACGTGCAGTAAATCTTTTGTATGCCATGATGAATGCTTCACTAGTTAGATCACTGACCGGCTCAATGTGTATGGCCTTGGTTGTCATACAAACAAAAATCGCTGAATAACCCTTGTGTGCCTTGTGACCTCTTCCCTTTGTTGTTCGAATCAGAAGAGGTCCCGCATAGTCGACTCCAGTTCTGAAAAATGGTCTTCCGGGAGTAATCCGGGCGGCTGGTAAATTACCCATTAGCTGTGTTCCTGTTTTTGTATTGAAACGATGACATCTTGTACATTTCGATATGAAATGTCTTGTTAGATTCCGACCGTGGATGATCCAGTACCTGGTGCGAAGATGAGCCAGGGTTAATTGTGTTCCTCCATGCATTGTTTGTTTATGTGCTTGTTCAATCAATATTTTAGTAATGGGATGATCTCTTGGGACAATAATCGGATGTTTCTCGTCGTAGCTCCAAGAGGTTGTGTTTTGGACTCGGCCACCAACGCGTAAGATATCATCCTGCATGAAAGGAGACAAAGATTTAATCTTACTTTTATTTGCCACTCCTTTCTGGTTTGTAAGATCGTAAATTTCGTTCCTGAAGCGTTGCCTCTGTGCCAGTTTAATCAATACTTGGGTAGCTTTTTTTAGTTCTTCTGTCGTGGGAACTTCTTGGTTGTTTACAGTATTCCTTCGGCTTTTGTCAATAAATCTCAATACATATACTAGAATCCTTTTTATTGTATTGAAATTGGAATGCCTTCGATATAAATACTCAATCGGGTTATTTGATGTTACTGTCGTGGCCCCAACAATCGGTTGTTTCAGCTCCAATTGATCTGGCGTTCCTTCTAGTTTCATTGGTGTTAGTTGGATTGCCGTTTTGAAGACGTGTTGAGGGCCGTTCCACCATAAATTGTATATTATTAATTGATTGGCTTCAATACCCCGGGATGCACAATCTGCGGGATTATCGGATGATTTTACATAAAACCATTGAGATGAGGCAGTTAACTTCTGGATTTCCGAGATTCGATTTGCTACGAATGTTTTAAATTTGTGAGTCTTGTTTTTCACCCATCCCAAAACAATCATAGAATCCGTCCAAAAATAGGTTGGTGTTTTATCGAATTTCATGTCCTGTTGTACCTTGCTCATTAGATTAGCAAGCAGACTGGCTCCACATAACTCTAGCCTTGGTAGCGTTAACTTGGTTGCTATTGGTGCCACCCGGGTTTTTGATGTTAACAAAGTTGCCTTATTTAACGATCTATCGTAAAAATATATTACTGCTGCATAAGCCGCTTCTGAAGCATCACAAAATCCATGCAACTCTCCTGGTAACGTAGAGTTGAAGTTGATCCACCTTGGGATTTTGATCGCCTCTAGCTTCGGGAGAGAGACATAGTATTGGCAGCATTTATTTTCGACGTCTTCAGGCAGCTTCTCATCCCACGTAACGCCTGAGATCCATAGAGTTTACATTAAAATTTTGGCTTGTATTAAGGTTGGAGACAACCATCCTAATGGATCGAAAACCTTTGATGATTCGGATAACATCTTTCTTTTTGTCATGATACCATTGTTTTCGTTAAGGTTCACCTTGAATTCGAAGGTATCGGTTTTAGGGTACCACAGCAATCCTAATGTTTTTACAGCATCGTCGTTATTATGATCGGCTCGAGAGCTCTCGACTCTGAACCGACAGCTTCTAATAGTTGAGGATAATTAGACGCCCATTTTCTTAGATTAAATCCTCCGGTTTTAAGTGCACTGATAAGTTGGTTTTGTGCTTTTTGAGCTTCTTCGAGGGTGTTACCTCCTGATAATACGTCATCCACGTAGAAGTCGCTCATTATTATGTTGGCCGCAATCGGGAATTTCACTTTTTCATCTGTTGCTAATTGCTGCAATGTCTTGATAGCCAGATATGGCGCAGATGATATACCGAAAGTTACGGTTGTTAGCTGGTATGATTTTATAACTTCATCTGGCGTCTTCCTCCATAATATTTTCTGATATTGTTGATCATCGGGATGTACTTTTACCTGTTTATACATTTGTTCTATATCTGCTGTGTACGCCACTTTGTATTTTCTCCATCGAATTAAAATTGACATCAGATCTTCTTGTAATTTTGGACCCACGAGTTGAGTTTCATTTAGGCTAACGTTTTTATCGGTCTTAGCTGATGCGTCAAATACTACCCTTAATTTTGTTGTAGTGCTGGTGGTTTTGACTACTGCGTGGTGAGGAATGTAATATTCGTTCTGCGTATGTCCATTACTTTCAATGAGGTGTCCCTGGTTGAAATACCCTTCTATACACTCTCGATATCTAGTAGAAAATCCATTAACTACTGACAAACGTCGTTCTAGTTGAATGAACCTAGCCAGTGCTCGTTTTTTGGATGAACCGATTGATGTTATGTTTTGTTGAAACGGAATACGTACCATGTAGCGGCTGTCGGTGGTTCGACAGAAATTCTGTTGATAATGTTCTTCACACATCATTTCTTCTTCTGTCATAAAGTTTTTGGATGATATTTCTTCCACTTCCCAGAACCGCTTTAACTGGTTTTCAATATCTACCAAGGTAACCATGGATTGGACGCTCGGGGATTTTTCGTTTACAATATTTCCAAATATGATCCATCCTAGCTCCGTTTGTTGGGCGATTGGTTCGCCTTGACTTCCTTTTATAACTTGGTTCATCAGGATATTTGGGTAATAATCCGCACCTAATAAAATGTCAATTTTATTTGGTTGGTTATAAGTTGGATCCGCCCACAGTAGATTATTTAAATGTTCCCATCTTTGATTATCGAAATGTTGTTCAGGTAGTGGCCGAGTTATATTCGGCAATACTAATGCTTCCATTTCCATGGAGAAGTTTGAAGAAAATCGTGCTCCTACTCGAAAAGTGACTAATTTTGTGGCAGTCGTGATATCGCTATCATTTAAGCCACTAATCTGCACATGCGTTTTTATCGGCGGTTGTTTGATTTTCTTCGATGCCTCGTTGGTGATAAATGAGATTTGTGAACCGGGATCTATTAACATTCGTAACAGGGTTGGTTATTGCTTTCCATTTTGTACCTCAACCATTGCTGTGGCCAATAGTGTACCAGATGGTTGTTCAAATTGGTTTACAAAATGATTAGTCACAATGCATGTTTCGTTTGCTTCCTTTTTTGGAATGTCATCCACCCTTTTGGTAAGCATTGTACGTTGTGGGTGATTATTAGAGTGTAGGAGAGTGTGGTGGGCTCCTTTGCATACTAAACATCGTGTTGATTTTAAACACGGTTGATGAAATTTTTCCAAACATATTTTACACAGATTGTGTTGATTGATCAATCTGCTACGTTCCAATGTAGACATTTGTTGAAACTTCAAGCAGTCTTGAAGTTCATGTGTCTGCTTGCAATTAATGCATGTCCGTTGAGCTTTTACGTGTAGATTTTTAAGTCTTGGTAATTGTGGAGTGGTGCCCGGTTGTTGAGTTGGTCCGGAGTTGCGAAAGGTGAGTGATTTTGGTCTGGCGGCTTCTAAGGCTTGTAATCTGCGTTCCAAAAATGCCAGAAATTCCTCTATTGTTGGCATCTCACGAGGATCAGGAATGGTCATCTCAAACAGCCTCAAACTTTCATTATCTAGTTTTCTGATAACAATTGGAATTACTATGTAATTCCAAGATATGGTTATTACGCCCAAGTTTTTGATGGCATGCATGCTTTCCGTTAATGTATCGTATAACGATTTCATAGTTGTTTTGCTGATTCTGCATGCATGCTGGGGAAATTCAAAATGTGGTTGATATGTGTTGTTGTTGCCATTTGCCGCTTATTTTGGTACCAATAGGTATTTACCAATAGCTTCCAAGCATCTTGGTAATTCACCCCTGTTGCTTCCAGATGACCAATGATTCTAGCTACACTACCTTGGACTGTTGTTTTTAGTTGGTGCATCTTGACGGTGTCGCTTAAATCGTCATTTTCGTGAACCAACTTTCTAAATAAATCGTAGAAAGCTGCCCATTTCAGAGTTTCTCCGTAAAACTGCGGTATCTCAATCCGTTTTAATTTTATTTTGGTTTTTTCACTATCGATTGTTTGTTGTCCGCGTTCATTTTTAACCAATTTACAACGTAATGTTTCACTTTCGTTGACCAATGCGGAGTAATAATCGTCGGTAAAGTAAGTTGTACGCTCTTTTTCACCTGCATTTGCGTGCACCAATATGTCTTCGTGTAGTTGTTCTATTTGTGCTATCCTTGCATTCAGCTGGTGCAGCTTATGTTGTAGTTGGACATGATTGCCCTGCTTTCCTAATAGCTCATTTGTATCGGCTATTAACTTATAGCAGAGACGCATTTTGACCTCTTGTGTTTTGTACCGATGTGCTTGTTCTGGTTCAAGCGCGTAGTTGTTCGTGGTACTGCGGTTGCTTTTGGTACTACTATCGTTTGTAGCACTACTATGGTCGGTTGTTAATGGTTTTTTTGTTGGTGATCCCGTTGGAATTGCCTCTCGTGTTGCTATTTCGAGTTTCCTTTCTATCTCTTGTTTGAACGTTGTGTACAGTTGTTTTACTGTGTCCCGCTCAGCCCAGTAACTATGCGTTGGATCGTTGTCGAAGTGTTGGTCTTTCATTTCGTTGTCTGCATCTGTGTAACTGGACCACCAGTCATCTAGTTTATCCAGTTTATCTTCTAAGTAAACATTTGTCCGTCTACTTTCGGAATCCTTGCTGTAATTGGTTTTTAACCGCTGCAGTTGTTCGACACGCGTACATTGCTTTTTATATAAAGCACCCATATTTTTATTGTAATGTGGCTCGAAATGATTATGACCAGTAGCTCGAAGTATTTTGTATACCGCCTGTTTTTGTGGTTGTTAGGTTCGATGCCTGTTGGTTGTTGGCTCGAAATTTATATAGTCCGCCGGTTGTTGTTTTGGCGTCGAAGGACCAATGTTAAGTCGGGTTGTAATTCCTAACTTAGCTTCGTAGTGAGTTGTTATTATCTTACCACTGGTGAGGGATAATAACAGTCTGAAGTGTATTTAACTACTTCGTATACTTATTTATGCTGATGACATATTTGTGTCGCTAATGTTATGTGCTTGAACATATATAATAAATTGTGCCATGTTCAAACCCGTGATTGAACAAAATGATCACGGCACCCTTCAAAAATATGCGGATACCGTTAATTAGATGTACCGTTAAAACGAGGTGGTACCCGTTGAAATGCTGACCGGCCTCGGTCCCACTTGACACCCTTTGCAGTGTTTTCGCAGTTAATTTATCAACACCAACAAAATGTTATATATGGTATAAAGTATGATTGTGTACACTAGTTTTATCTCCAAAGATTCTTAAATAACAGTCACCTCGTTTGTCAATATTATACTTGTCATTTAGCGATTATTTCGAACACACTAAGTCCGTACGAGCTTGTGTTTTATTTCATACGAAAAATGGTCTCCAGAAGATAGTGGATTTATGGGCGTCTCATTTTAGCAAGTAAACCAACAGTACTTGCGATAATAAAAGCAACTGTTGTATTGCACAATTGGCTGCGAGACAAACGGTATCGAGAGTATATAAATTCTCGCACAACCATCTCCAAAGTGCTCTAGAAGATTCTTTTTTATTCTCTATTTCTCGTTTATTTCATTTTACATTGATTCAAACGAGAAACATATAACAACAATGTTCCTTTAGAGCGCATTGCTTCGCACACACCCGATGCACATTGGTCTCCCTCTCATCATCTTTGTCACCGTCGCGCCATCCCACAAAAGGTACGCAAAACCCAAGCCATCACGAAGTGCGTCCAGACGCCAACAATAAACCGACAAAGCAAAGCAAAGACACAACCCCAACCGATCCACAAGAAACAAACCGAGGGGAGTCAAAAATAAAGAAACTTATTGTTACAATCACACAGTCGTAACACCATTTTCAAATTTCCACCCATGTTGTTTACGCAAAATTCTTGACAAACAACATGTTTACAAAAATGCATGAGCATTACGTTTCTTAGGTTAGCAGAACCCATACAGCAGAATACTACAAGATAGTATGGATATGCATATGTATAGGCTAATAATAGGCTAATTAATTGTTCTATTAAAAAAAATTGGGCTCCATTGCTTCCAACTAAACCATGGAAATTTAGAGTTTAATTTTAGGCTAATTAAATGCCTTATTTAAATGTTTTATTCTGGTCATAATAGAAAATGCATAAGGCTTTATTATTTCAAAGGTAGCAGAACTCAAATCGAAAATCGGACCAAAACCGAAATTAGAACGCTTAACAAGATCAATTGACATACAAATAATTTTAAGCTCATTACGGCCTAATCCAATGCCCCATTAAAAATTTGGCATTATCGGCCAAACTTCAGGTCATTTAGTCCAAAGCTAGCAGAACCCAAATCGAAAATCGGACCAAAAAAATTATGGTAAAAACGTGTAGAGTCTAAAATTGTTTAATGAAACATTTGAGTATAGGCCATAATGAGCCTAAAATAATTTGTATGTAAATTTATCTTGTTTGGCGTTCTAATTTCGGTTTTGGTCTGATTTTCGATTTGGGTTCTGCTAGCTTTAGATTACATTACCTAAAGTTTGGTCAACAATGAATAGAGCCCAATATTTTTGATGTACCATTTGATTAGGCCATATTGAGCCTAAATTATTTTTTTGTCAATTGATCTTGTTTTGCGTTCTTATTTCGGATTTGGTCCGATTTTCTATTTGGGTTCTGCTAGCTTTAGATTAAATGAAATGAAGTTTGGACAAAAACGGGTGGAGCCTAATATGTTTTAATGGAGATTTAGGCCATAATGAGCCTAAAATTGTTTGTATGTCAATTGATATTGTTTTGCGTTCTAATTCAATTTTTGGTCTGATTTTCTATTTGGGTTCTGCTAACTTTAGACTAAATAACCTAAAGTGTTGTCAAAAAAGGTAGACCCAACATTTTTTTAATGGGACATTTGGTGAGGCGTAATGAGCCTCAAATTGGTTGTATGTCAATTGATCTTGTTTTGCGTTCTAATTTCGTTTTTAGTTCGATTTTCGGATTGAGTCTGCTAGCTTTAGATTAAATGACCTGAAGTTTGGTCAACAATGAGTAGAGCCCCACATTTTTGATGGGATATTTGATTAGGAAATAATGAGCCTAAAATTATCTAATGAGGCATTTGATTAGGCAATATTGAACCTTAAATTATTTGTTTGTCAATTTATTTTATTTTGCGTTCTAATTTCGGCTTTGGTCCGAATTTCGATTTGGGTTCTGCTAGCTATGAAAGGATAAAGCCTTATGCATTTTCTAGATTGAGCAGTAAAAAAAATTAAACAGGGTATTTAATTATTTTAATATTTTTAAATCATTTTTTGATATGGGTTCTGCTAACTTTTTCTAAGTGTAGCAGAACTCGCGTTTTAGTGTGAATGGGTGGAGCTCATAATTGATTAACAGAGCATTTAATTAGTCTATTATTAGCCTATAATTATCCATATTATCTTGTAATATTCTGCTAGCTTAAGGGACGTGGAGTATTTAAAATTTAAAACAAAAAAACGGCTTAACGAATACATACAAGCAAAACGAACAAATTTATTTTAACAAAAATAAATTTTAAATTCATTCAGTTTATCTTCAACCAACCAGCCAAACAAGTCTTGAAGAGTGCGTTCACACCAAGATGCCACCACATCTTTCCTCCATTTCAAATAGCGGATAAAATGTCATCAAAATATAAATTTTAATTTAATTTTGCTGGGTACTCACCAGCCCATTTCCAACAAAAAAAGCCAAGTAAAGTTTTTACGAATTGTTGATGGTGTAAAAGTTATTCCACTTTTACTGTTTTTCAGTGACACATGCGCATCCACCAAAAAATTATCAAGAGTTCTTTTTGTTTAACTTTCTTTTTTAAATACGATAGAGTGTGTCTTTTTAATAAAAATTCTGTCAAATAAAAACAATGGTTTTGTAAAGTCGTTTTGTTTCACAAAAATTTTTGTTGGTGGTTTAAGCTTGCTGCACGACTGTGACATTTTACACCCTCACTCACATTTTGAAGTTAATAATGTTTGCTCAGTAAAATTCGGCACACATTTTTCTACATTTGATTGAAATTTTTTGGATTGTGTGTTTCAAAAGCTTATAATTTTTTGTTTTGTGATTTCGTTTAAATAAAAATAAAAAGAAAATTAGAGAAAAATAAAAATGTCTCTTTTAAGACATTATTATTCATATTATGTCGCCAGCCATGCATACGATGAGTGCTTGAGTGCTTCTGTGGGAATTTTTATTCAACGACTTGATGTAAGGCAATGATCCATTAGTGCAGCTCAACGCCCATCATTAACACTACGGTAAATATTATAACAGTTGTTATATTTTCATGTGTATGAAATGTATATTAATTTGCAATTAAATATTGAATATTTTCAGCTACCTCTCTAGTGGGGATAGTATGGTATTAATAGGAAGATAGGGGTATCGTATTGATCAAAGTACTACCTCATTCATTATCAGAGAAACGTGCATTCACTTGTGGAATGTGTTAAAGGGTGTGGTGTTTCCCAAACCTTCATATGAAATGTCCTCATTCCTCATTGCCTAGTTGCAATGGACGGAAAACATGTGATCATACAACTAAGTCGTTCATTTAAATTGTTTATTATGTCAATATTAAAGCAACATTTTTGTAATTTATTTCTAGGCATTTGGAAATTCTGGTTCCGACAAACACAGCCACAGTGTCGTGTTGTTTGCTGTAGCAGATGCTAAATACAAGTTCACAATGGTTGAGATTGGAGCACCAGGCCATGTTGGAGACAGCACGATATTTCTACAATGTAATTTTGAGACTGAATGGTGGGTGGTGCCGATTTGAATTTACCTCTACCAGAAAATCTCTCTGATGAACACGAATATCCCTATGTTTTTGTTGGAGATGAAGCTTTCCCTCTACTACCACATTTAATGAGACCATACTCTGGTCGCAGCATATCACTACTGCCAATGGCGAAAAATGTTTACAATTATAGACATATAATTGTTTACAATTATAGATTATAGATTATAAAAATTAATTTAAACCAGTAGTACATACTACAATTAAATTCAAATGACTTAATATAATTTTTTTTCTTTTAATTCTTTATTTTTTTCGTCAAATTTCAAACTTAACTCGTGAATGAATTTTGTTTGTGCGATTATGGACCATTTCATGAAATCTGGATTAACGGAATCGAAGAAAACTCCTCTTTTGCTTGCGGAAAATCTTCCAAAGTATCCGATGAATCCAAAACTTTCATAATTTCATCCGAGATATTGTCATCCTGGAGTTTATTCATTAGTCGGGAATTTGACAATTCCGTAGTGCTTTTGGCTGCCCTAAAATTTAAAACTAGTTAAATAAATAAATTAGTTTTGTATTTAAGAATGAACTTTATGCTGAAAAGTTGGAAACGAAAAGAAAAAAATCCAATACATAATAAAACGTAATATTCAGTGAGATCTCTTTCAAGATATTACATGTATATTATACATCCCGTGTACAAATATATGTAAAATAAACACATTTATTTTATACAAAACAAAATTACTTACTCTTCAAGCAAATAGGGATTGATAAATTCCATCTTCCTCATGAAAATTTTATCTTTTTTTTTGTTGATTGAACTGCCTTGACTACCGCTTTTTCCAGGTTTCAACATTCCAATAATTTTTGCACGGGCCGACTTCCACCGTGTCATGCACAAAATATGTGAAATGTCCACTTCCTCGGCGATTTCAGCCCACACAACATTTTTCAAAAGTGCGGTAGTCCGCGTGGGGCCGCACGTACAAATATTATCTTCCGGCCTTCCTCACTTCACCAATAATTTTGAAGAGAATATTGAAATTGCCTTCTAAAATAAACATTTTCAATTAATTTAATTTTTTTTTTAATTGCACGTATAAATGTAAATGTACTTACTTTTATCCAGACAAAAAAAAACATTGTTACATGATTTTTCATTTGAGTATTCATATTATCCGTTCCGTACTTGCAGGTACTGAACGGAACGGATAATATAAATACTCCTATGAAAATACATGTAACAATGTTTTTTTTTTGTCTGATTCGAAAAATGAAGGAACTGAAATGAACGGATAATATAAATCGAGCCTTACTCGTAACTTCATACACAGCACAGAAAAAACCAAATTGAAAACAAATAAAACACATCAACAAATTGAATTACATTGACAAATGCTTGTCATAAAATGTTGCCTATTTTCTTTTTTAAGCAAAATTTTAATATCTGTGGGATGGTCTCCTGCGAACCAAGCAAGTAGCACAAACATAAAAATATTCTAACTCGCAGGGGAAATTTTTAAGCATTTTTGTATGAAAAATAATGAAGGGGAAACATTTTTAAGCATTTTGATTGGTTTACCGTGCGGATCAAATATATTAAATTTCTGTTCGCCCTCGTGCAGTTGGCTTTAAGTGACGCCAGCGCGAAAACTATGCGACATTAATGCATATTTTACAACGGTATCACACACCGGGTAATACGCAAAATAATGTTTTTATCTATTTTTTTACAATGTAACGCGGGTTTTACTCGTACATCAAGTAAACTTTTTGTTTGATAAACATTCTTGTTATCTAAAAACTATATTTTAATGTGTTTGTAACAGAGGTTATTTTTAAAAACTTTATTCTTGTTTAAGCTATTAAAAATAAGGAGAAATTTAAAGCAATGCGATTTACGAACTTTTTAGCGAATTTAATATTCTACAAAAAGTTCGAAAAAGAATTAACTTCTCAAAAGTTCATTAAAGAAACGCCAAATCGGCAAAAAGAATGCGGTTGTCGATAAAACTAAGCTTATTTGCATCAGGCAAATCGTATTTCATGCTAGTGCATCTTGCAATACGCATAATAAAAAAAAAACAATTTTTCATTTTTGTTTACAGTAAGTTTATAGAGTCACAATAATTTTAGAAATAACATATTCTTGATAATTTCAGATGGAGCAGCTATGAAATTGAATTACTCATACAAAATGTAGAAAACAAGCCGTGTTTGTGTGATTTGAAGTCAAACAAATATAAAGACAAACGATTCGCGGATGCTGCTTGGGAGGCAGTAGGAAGTGCTCTTAATAAAACAGGTAAACTAAAACAATGCTTTTGTTATGAAATTGATTTCAAATTTCACTTTTAAGGTGCCCAATGTAAGGAGAAGTGGACAATATTGCGTACCCAAAAGCGCACTATATTTAATAATTCAGAAAAAGTTAAATTTGGTTCAGGGCGGGAACCAGTTGTTAAATGGGAATTTAACAAAATGCTAAGTTTTCTTGAACCCTGTTTCAGCACAGGAACGTAAGTTAATTGTGATTATAAGTAATTGTCTATATAGTCGTACATATTTTATAATTTGGTATTTAATTTCAGCCAAATGTCAAACTAAAAATATCCTGTGGATATTTGTGAAAACAGTAACCATAGTGGCAGTGTTCTAATTGACGAGGAATCTGACATCGCTGAAACACTACTTACCAAAAATAGACCCATGGAGGAAAATAGTAGTTCATTTCTAGTTCAAATTCCAGCCGAGCCCTTAAAATTTCCAGATATTTCTCTCGAACAATCGACACCTCACAACACACCACCACAAAAAAAACCGTATGGACACAACAGTAGACCAGATCCTAATTGATCATTTAAACAGCAACAAGAAGGAAATGCAAGACGAGAATTATCATTCCCTCCTAGATTTGGAAAACAATTAGCAATGTTACCAAAACTAGTGAAAACAAAATTTGAAATACAAAAATTAGTATATAACAAAATATTGAAGAAAGCTGAGTCTACAGCATAGTAAAAATATAGATATTTTTAGTATATAATTAATAACCTTTTAAGAAAGAGAGCTGTGCTAAACCAATTCACAATGAAGTGATATTTTTTTTTAAATTTACATTTATTAATTATAATTGTTTTACTAAAAAGAAAAGTGTGAAATTTTTTTTATTACATATTATTATAAATGAATATTTGGATTCATGTGTAATTTTGTACCTATGAATGAATAAATAGTTGTAATGAATCATAAAGCTACATGTATTTCATTTAACCATTGGTGAAGTATGCATTTCGTTTACTAACTCTTGCACTATCTACTTACCTCACATACTAGTTTTTGACAATTCGTGGCCGTTGGCTAGTCTCTTTTGATTCTCTGATTTAAAAAATACATCAACAAAATATTTTTGAGAAAATTATAAATTTTATTAATTTTAATAATTCTAAATTTACTTAAGAAAAAAATATTAGTCTAATTTTTTGGTTCTGCCATGGCACTTGTCCAACACTTGAAGAAAAATAACTGGCTAAATGTTCCCTAAATACAACAGCATCAAATGATAAGGCTCCGGCATTTGAAGTGTGACAAGGAATGTCAATAAGATTTGTTCGGTTTAACCTACTTCTTCTAAACGCCAATGCCATTTCGCTTTCAACAACATGTTTTCGAACTTCCAATCTGATGAAATTATGTAAAACACACGTTGCTTGAACTGTTTCAATTGTTTTTTTTAACATCAGTAAGGAAAGGTGCATCGAAAATACGAAATTTGCTGCGTATCATCCCAAATGCACATTCAATATTCAAGCGTGCTCTACTCAAACGGTAATTAAAAATTTCTTTTTTTGCGCGCTCTTCATTATCTAATAAAATGTTTCTGGCAGCATATGGGCGCATTATACTGCTTGTTAGCGGAAACGCTTCATCCGCGATGAAAAAGTAGGGGTATGGCTCTATTTCATTAGGAAATGGTTCCGCTTTGGGCAAGTTCAACTTATTTCCATAAAATAGCTTCCCAAACGATGAATTGCGAAAAACAGCATTATCATTGGCACTACCACATGCCCCAACGTCCATAATCGTAAAAATGTAGTTGGCATCAATTACTACTAGCAATATCAAGGAATGAAGTTTTTATAATTGTAGTAGAAAGACCCACCGTTTTTTGGTTTTTGTATCCGTATATGTTTACCGTCTATACTTCCTAAACATAACTTCCTAAACTACTTTTCTGTAGGTGGTGCCATGTACTGTTTTTTAAGAACCGTAAGTATGATTTTGGAAATGTTACCCGTAATTTGAATTATAGTCGACGGAGCCATCCTCAAACAGTACTGTAGAGCCGGAAAGGAACTGCCTGTATATAGATTAGCATTGCTGCAATAAATGAAACTGGTATATTACCTAAGCGTAACCAATAACCGTTCTTCAATGGAAATCGTACGATTTGCATTGAGGTTGTTGTTTTTGATACAATATTTTGTTTCAACCATAGCCAGAAGTTTATTGAATGTTGGTCTTTTCATTCTAAAATAATTTTGGAATTTAATAGGGTTTTCTTTCAGTTGCGGCATAAGTACGATGTATGCACTTTCTTCGTGCCTTTTCACAAAGAAATCGATGCTCCATAACCTTAAAAAAATATTAATTTTACTTCAAATGTGTCGTACATAGTTACTATGCTAAATATACCTGTTTGCACATCTATTTCTTTCTATTTTTCTCTTATACAAGATTATATCTTGATCTTCAAGATCGTCCATTAATAATTATTTTTTAAAATGTGTACAGCTGTTGATGTTGTGTTTACGGTTTGTTGTTTAAAATATTTCTGACAGCTATAGTTATCACAATAACTTGTCATAATAAGATATAGGTGTCACAAAAATCACTCGTAAAAGTTTATCGAATGTATTCGTTATATATTTTTTTTGGTGTAAAACCTGCGTAAGTCGTGTTTATTAAAAAATGCATTTAACAATATTTCGAGATCTATGAATAAAATAAATGTTAACTTGTTAATTTTAAATGTTATAATAAGTGTTCGAAGTGTCTATTATACTGTATAAAATTTGGCTTAATCTGTCGAAACGCACTGGTTTACTCTTTCATAAACAAACTTTTTATGATAACCACCGAGAAAACTAAAAAACAGTAAAAGTGGAATAACTTTTGCACCATCAACAATTCTTAAAAACTTTATTTGGCTGTTTTTGTTGAAAATGAGCTCCTCTATCACCCTGCTTCGTTTGATCGTGCACTTCTGGGACACCCTGTATATTGTAAATATTATAATTATAAAATATATATAATTCTACAGATTTTTTTAAAATTTTATCGTCGCGTGGCTGGCGCTTACATGGCGTTGTCTGGAGGTCTAATTTTCGATCATTCTTAGCAGCATTTCTGGTCGTATTTTCTGCAATAATGCGTCGTATGTTAGTTGCTTAGTGTTCAATGGTCTCTGGCATATCGGCGTAGACAATTCACTTCACACCTCCAAAGAAAATATTCCATTGGTGTTAAATCACACGAACGCGGTGGCCAGTTGAGAGGTCACTACAAGGATAGGCAGGTAGTGCGATGCAGAATTGTTTTTAATAGATTATGCTGCACTGTAATAAATTAGAAATACTTTGCGGAAATACTTTGGAGGAATTATCTGATTTATACAGATAGTGTACCTAAACAAGTGAGGTGGAGTGTAAAACGTTGAACCAAAGCTGAACTAAGCTAAACTGGAAGCGATTCATTTTGCATAATTTATACATTTAACCATAATACGGTTGAAAATTTTCTACAATAAAACTTTTCGTAAAATTCGTTTATAAAAAATTTAATAAAAATATCACAACAAAGGAAGGTAGGTAGGTAGGGTAAATGTATGTAGGTAAAAGACGAATAAATACTTAATTACATTTTTTTTTCTTGAACACTCGAATACACAAGTCGGGTACTCTTTTTATTTATATGTGTGTGTATGTGGGTAAACTAAAAAGTTTACATTTAAATATCAAATGCAAAAAATAGTTTTGTTGAAAAGTTTTGTTTTAATATTATTTTTAATTTAATTTAAATAAAAAGAAATGTAATAAAAAAAGTCAGTATTTTGTTATTGTTTTAATAATTTTTATTATTATGTGAACTTATAAAGCAGGGAAAACTGAAGTATGAAAAATAATTGTTTAAATTAATAACGAATTTAACTTTCCACTTTATTTAAAGTATTTTTATTTTATTGTTTTTCTTTTATAAACAATAGACCAAAACTTTCAACTGGAAAGCCATTTAATGGTTTCTCAACTGTTGTATGTAGCAAGTGACTATTACTGAATAAGTATTTACTCGTACGTATATAGAAAATATTTAACGGCGTTTTTAATGAGACCCGTGAATGTGTATACTTAAATGGTGATGACAGAAGAACCGTAATTATCGCATCTCGATTGTTCGTTCAGAGACAGAGAATACAATATAAATTAACAGATCTGTAAACTAATGTTTGAATTCTACCTTTTGCAGATTAAGCACTCGGTGCTTGAGCGGTGAAGGTATACACTGATAAAAACTTCATTTTATTATTTATTATTGGCTCAATAAATTATTTTTAATTGCACGTGATTGAAAAAAAAAATGTTAACCAATTTTGGGTTAACAAACACATTAATTTCAATATCCTCCTAAATGTTGATCTTATACCACCTCCTTTCTTGTAATAAGCATTTGTTGTTATCAATATTATTGTTCGATTTCCTTCGTCTTTTTACTGAATATTGAGCTTAAATCAATATAAATGTCTGTTATAAATTTGAAATATAAACAAAGAAATGAAAAGCTCTCCTCTTATAACATTTATACTTCTGTATTGAACAATAAAAATGAAATGAAAGCTGTATAAAAGCTAAAAAAAAGTTCAAGAGGTTTTCTTGTTTTCGTAAGTCTCCTATTTATGTGAATGCTTTATATTTTTTGGGGAGATATAAATAATGTTTTTGTTGTTCATTTATTGATCGGGATTCGGGATGGAGACAAACACCCCCCAAAAAAAGCTTTACCATTTAACTCTGTTCGATTTGTGTTTTCCCCGCATCCAACAAAAATTTGATAATAGAGACAAATATTTTTTTTGTTTTGTGTTTGATTTTGTTATTTTACTCTTCTGTGCTTTTTTGTATATACGCGCGTATGTGTGTGTGTAGGTTTATATACAGAGTAGCAACAGAGCTTGGGTTTATTTAATCAGATAAATTTAGCTTTATTATTTTACATTGGTTTTAAATTGATTTTGATTATATGTTCGGATTGTTCAAATCCCCTGGATTACCCTGTTCCGTTTCTATGCGTGCTGTATATGGATATCGGAATAAACAAATAATGTTTATACAGAGTAATACATTTTGAAAATTATTTGTGAAATGGTGCGCGTCTGAATTAAAACATTTGTCGTTGCGAGTGTGGGATTGAGTCGTTCGAGTATTCAATTATTCCAATTTTATTATTTTTTTGACCTCGGTTTTAGTATTAATGTAAAAAATTGTTAATTCCATTTTGTATGGGAGTTTTTTTTAAACAATCTTATGATCAGTAGATTGTCTAGCCGGAAACTGTTAAAAGCGGAATATAATACACACGCCACTAAATCTAACACTAATTTTTTTTACAAGGTTTAATGTATTTGTTAAGTTTTTCTCTACATCCGTTCCAAGCCTTATTCAGTAAAAAATTTGCTGCTAGATTTATGGGCATCTAACGTAGAATGGGATGAAAAACTTAATTCAAAATTTGATGACAGATGATCAAACTACAAAATGGAACTACCACAGCTAGAGAGCTAAATTAGAATTAATCGATGGACTCACTACAACAGCCAGAACTACAGTGGAAAACCGAGTGATTGAATACAATCGATTCTCGTCAATACAACGGCTTGTTTACACTTCTTGCATACAGTCTACGATTTCCATCTAATATAAGGACAAACACCAGAAACATTTCACATTTTGCACCAGATGAACTAAACATATTGTTATTTGTGACAAATTTCTGTTACTTTTATCCAAGAGCCAAATAAAAAAAAAATGAAAATCATCCCGTTGCCCAGAAGACTATGTTAGGATGAATCATTGGAGGAAACTACGAATCATAGCTAGCCGCAACAAACCACCACCTGTCTGTCTACCCAAGAAGAGATAAACATCGACCAAACATTAAGGAAGTTCTGGGAAACAGAAGACTTACCAGCTGTAATACAGTATACATAAGAAGAGACGTGTGATTAATCGAACATTTCAACAAGCAATAACGATTGAAGGTTCAGGTAAATTCACAGTACGACTACCCTTTAAGCCCAATAAACCTGCATTGGTGGAATCATTTAATCAAGCCATTGGTAGGTTCAAGTCGCTTGAACAAAGACTAACGAGGGATCCTGAACTTCGCCGAAATTACACGAAATTCCTAGAGGAGTATGAATCAATCGGTCACATGGAAGCAATACTAGTAGTCCGGTCAATCTAGACATAAAAATGAGAGCGAAGGTACATAAATTCGCATCAAGCTGAAAATTGGTAGAATCGTTAAAAATGTGATTATAAATAAAACTTAAAAGTTCCCCATCATTCCCGTGTATGGAAAAAATTTTACTCGAGGTCAAAGGTCAAAAAAATGAGTTTTTCGCGATTTTCAGCGAAACGGTAAGTCTTATCATAAAAATACATTAGACAAAAATTGTAGGTCATCATATTATCTATCAAAAATTATATTATACAATATATAATCTTATACAAATCTTTTCTTAGTCTTATACAAATCTTTTCGGCTTTTGGTTTATGCGCATCTTATAATGATACAATAATGTACGAGGCAGCAGCAGTTTTTCATCGTCATCCTCATGTCCTACCACCACAAAGCGGCACTCTTATTCAATACGTTGCAGATAACGCTGATATTAATGTAAATACGTTAGACGGCAATAACACGCTCCACATAATGGGTATTATTCAAATTGTTACTCCAAAAAATTCAGTTTTACTAGAAGAACCTATGCCACGAATAAAAGAAGCTCTTTCAGTAAAAGATTTCAAGGCAAAAGCTCATGTGCCTATCAAAATGACGGTGTAGTAGGGTACAGTAAAATAAATGTTAAAGATTTTGTTTATGGAACTGAAATGGTATCTTTCCTCAAAAAAGCTGATGTAGTATGGTTTTATGGGAAATGGAAAAATGCGTGTTTACCCGGTTGGAATGGTTTTATTGAACGTTTAACAAAAAATCATATGAATTATTTTAAATCTCAAATTTCATTTTTACCATTTATTCACCAACCAGCCAGCAGCTATAATACTATCTATACGACCTTACTTTGTGCATTAGAGAACGCAAAACGGTATGGCTACACTGTATGCATCGTGACTTTTGACCAGCCCCTGTATGCAAAAGCTCGAGAAATGAAGTATCAAAAATCATCATCAGACTCGGAGGATTTCATCTACTGATGTCTTTTCTGGGAGCAATTGGGCATATTATGCAAGGAAGCGGTATGAAAGAAGTACTCGCAGAGATCTATGCGGTAAAATCATTAGAAAAAATGCTCAATGGTCATGCTTACGCAAGAGCTGTTCGAGCGCATACACTACTTCAGCTTACTTTGGCAATTATAATATTAAAAGAAGTCGAAATTAATGACTTAATAGATGCAGATCTAATCATAAATATCGAGAATATATTAGATAACACTCTTTCATACAATGACATTGAAAATGACGATGAAGTATCTGGAGCTTTACTTCATAAATTGAATCAGAAACTGAAAGAATATGAGGAACGAGGACCAAATGCCAAACTTTGGATTCAATATTTTTCTATGGTTTCCATTGCTAAAGAGTTTCTAAGAGCTGAGCGTATGGGGGATTGGAAAGCTCATTTAAACTGCGTCAAAGAAATGCTTCCTTATTTTCACGCGTCTGGACATTTTCCTTATGCTAAGTCTTCGCAACTTTATTTGCAGGATATGCAACAGTTACAGAATTTGATTGATCCTAAAGTTTACGAAAAATTTACTGAAGGATTTTTCCCAGTTAGACGTTCAGGCAAATTAAGTTGTGGAACTTCAACGGACATGGTAATTGAGCAGTCTATGATGAAAGCTATGAAGACAGATGGAGGTATTGCTCGAGGAAGAAGTACAAAAGAGAGCGCATAAGTAAATGGGTTTATAGTATGCATGCTATGAATACAGTTTGTGAAAAATTAGAAGATATCGCTAATGTTAGGATGGATACGACCAAGCAGCATGTTGATGCAAGTGATTCTAGAGTAAAAAAAGATGCTAAAGACATACGAAGACTTTTAGAGTGATTGTCAACGAATGATCCTTTTCCAGAGGTTGACAAAATTGAGAGTGGTGTCGTTGGTGATGATAAAATTAATTGTTATAAAGCTCGCGAAGTTGGACTTGCTTCTATGGCAAAAATGACAGGACTGACATTCAATAATATCAAATTAAAACGCGCTGACAAAGTTGTTCCTCTTTTAGCTATGACTAGTACCATAAAAGTTCATGAAGAAAAAGTACCTATTGACCCTGTATTATTGTTCCAACGCATTAGTATTACTGCAGCATTTCAAGATGAAATTGAAAAATATTTTGAATATGAATTAGCTCCCTACCCTTTATCATTATTTGATGACATCGGGATGCGTAAAACCCAGAAGTCTGCCATTTACGATTGTTTTGAAGAGGTAAATATTGATATTAACAACACTAATGCGACATACATCATTGACGGAGGATACTTACTACATCGCGTAGTGTGGGATAGCGAAGAAACATTCAACGTTATCTTAGATAAATACGTTCAGTATGTACGTCGACATTTTGGTTCCAGAGTTACTGTCGTATTTGATGGCTATGATGATTGCACGAGAAATATCAAAGCTGCAGAACAACGTCCTCGAAATTTAGCAACATTTTCATCTGCTGATGTTTTATTTGATGAACATATGACAATTCCAACCAGTCAACAAAAATTTCTTACCAACACTCACAACAAGTTACGGTTCATTTCCATGTTGAAAGAAAAGTTTACTGCTGAAAATATATTGGTAAAACAAGCTAATAATGATGCTGATGTATTGATTATTGAAACAGCAATAGAGCAATTCAATTTGACAAATACAACTATTGTTGTTGGTGAAGATATAGACTTACTCGTATTACTCACTGCTCGAACTCCAACTGAAAATACTATTTTCTTCTTGAAACCAGGAAAAGCTCAACATCAATCGAAAATATATTCATCTAAAAGTTTATCTACTTTTGCAAAGTGTCAAAATCACGTACTATTTTTACACGCAATAACTGGCTGTGATACGACATCTGCATTTTACAGGAGGGGTAAAAGAACAGTTTTCAAAATGTTTGAAAAACTAGATTTTGTTCAATGTGCTGAATTTTTTAAAAACAGTAATTCAACTCAAGTAGAAGTTTCCGCTTTCTTCTTTCTATGTACGGAGCTCCTAAAAAAACTACCTGCTTAGATAAGCATCGATATGTATGTTTCGTTAAAAACACTAAGAATAAGAAACAAGTTCAATTAGCTTCTCTTCCTCCAACCTCAGTTGCTGTTCATCAACATCTTCTTCGGGTTTATTACCAAGTTCAAGTGTAGCTTGATTATCAGCTAGACCTTACAGACTGGGGTTGGAAGTTGGTCGACAATACATTGGAGCCAGTTCAAACTTTACTCCCACCTGCACCGGAAAAAATGCTAAACACCATTTTTTGCAACTGCAAAAAAGGATGCAGTGCTAAATGTGGTTGCAAAAAAGTCGGACTGTTCTGCTCTTTGGCATGTACAAACTGTCAAGGCCGGTCGTGCTTCAATGTTGAATCACTAACAGAAGAGGATTCGTTTGATTCCAACGAGGATACATCACTATTAACGCAATTTACTTGCACGCAGAATGAAGATGAAGAAGAACAAGAACAAGAAGAAGAAGAACGAGAACAAAAACAAGAAGAACGAGAAGAGTTTGACGGTTACAATTCAGACGAATAAAATTCACCACTTTTTTAATTTACATCGCTTTTTATCTTTTACAATATTTACAAATTTCCGTAATTTTGCAATAGTTTTAAATTAAACAGGATCACAACTGACCCGTGGGGTAGGCCTACTGGGGAAACAATAGTAAAAAAAACGCGCTAAGTACACTACCTCATAGGTGGCGTGGAAACGTGTGCATATTATGCCCATAACAACTTGAACAACTTTTTGAATCGTTATATCCCAGAAAGAGTGGCTCGTAGAAAAAAAAGCACTGAGACATTTTTGATAGATAATATGATGACCTACAATTTTTGTCTAAAATATTTTTATGATAAGACTTACCGTTTCGCTGAAATTCGCGAAAAACTCATTTTTTTGACCTTTGACCTCGAGTAAAATGTTTTCCATACACGGGAATGATGGGGAACTTTTAAGTTTTATTTATAATCACATTTTTAGCAATTCCACCAATTTTCAGCTTGATGCGAATTTATGTACCTTTGAATGTCCAGATTGACTATAGAAAACGAAATAGACTTGCCAAATGTGAAAAAATATTACCTGCCACATCATCCTGTATTCGACGCGTCAGCTAAACCTATCTTAGGAATATCACTTAGTGATACGCTAATGGTTGGGCCGACCATACAGCAAACACTTCTAGAAATTTTAATAAGATTCCGGAAACATCGCTACATCTACATGGCAGACACCGAGAAAATGTTCCGTCAGCTATGGATTGATAATACTGATACAGACTATCAACGCATTATCTGGCGCGATTCATCAGCAGCAAATATAAAACATTACCGCCTCCTGACCAATACTTACGGCATGGCATCAGCTTCGCTTTCGGCAACGCAGGCTCATTCACCCAAATGCCGCGAACATATTAATCAAGAATTTTTACATGGATGATTTAATGTCTGGAGCGAGTGAAATTGATGTCGCTGTGGCCAACCAAACCGAGTTAATTTCTTTCCTAGAAAATGGACATTCAATGATGTGAGGCTTCTACAAACCATACCAGCAGAAGATAGAGAAATCTCTATTCGTGAAATTACCGAAGGAACTAAATTAATCTCAGTGTTAGTTATTAAATTTGACCCACAAGGAGATTGTTTTTCGTTTAAGGTTGTCCTGCCAGTATCCGTCAAGTCTACTAAGAGAAACATGTTATCTGAAGCATCGCGTGTATTCGATCCAATGGAATGGTTGTCACCTGTAACAGTCGCAACCAAAATACTTTTTCAAGGCTTGTGGCTACTGAAGATCGATTGGGATGATGAACTTCCTACAGATGTTCAAAATCGGTGGGTAAATATTCGAACCAAACTACAATTATTAGAAGATATCAGAATACCGAAATGGTTTAACTCCAATAACCAAATGCACTTATGTGGATTTGCAGATGCTTCTAACGCCGCATATGCCGCTGTCATTTACACGCGGAGTGTTAATTCGCATGGAAAGGTGCAATCGAACATCATTGCCATAAAAAACAAGGTCGTTTCCGAAATGACAACGGATACGTTCCTTGCAGCACTCAAACGATTTCAAAGAAATCGCGGGATCTGTATGGACGTTTATAGTGACAATGGTACATATTTCGTTGGGGCTGCAAATGAATTGAAATATTTCCAACAGCTACTATCAAAGGAAGAAAGACACATATCTGACTGGGCAGCCTCCAACAACACCAGATGGCATTTTGTTCCGCCGGCACCACCACATTAAACCGGCTTTGTGAAGCAGCCGTTAAGTCAGTAAAATTTTATTTACAACGTGTCATCGGACTGGCCATCCTAAGATATGAAGAATTGAATACCTTGTTGACACAGGTTGAAGGCCTACTAAATTCTATACCTATTTGTGAATCTCTTCATTGGACAGCCTATCACAACTGTGCCCGAGCCTGATATCACGCTTTTAAAGGTTAACCGTCTATCACGATGGCAGATGACTCATACATGTTCCAGCATTTTGCAAAACGATGGCAATCTGAATATCTCATCACATTAAACCGCTTGTCAAAATGGAGATGGAAGCATAACAACATTAAGGTGGGCGACGTAGTGATCTTAAAAGATGAAAATCTTCCACCAGGACAATGGACATTGGGTCGCGTCGCAGCATCACATCCAGGCAAAGATGAATTAGTTCGAGCGTCCAATAGCGAAAATAGCTCTTCTACCATTGATTGACTCATGTAATTCGTCAACGGGCCGATATGTCGGGAATCATCACCAAAGGAATCATCATCACAATAAACACAATTTAAATAGTTAAAAACAATATATTTTAAGTAAACAAACATTTAAATTTACACACACAGCTGTTACACCGCCTAGTAAATCCGTAGCTGAAAATGTATTGTTTTGAATTATTTAAATTGTGATTTTATTGTGACGATGATTCCTTTGGTGATGATTCCCGACATCGACTATGCAGGTCCAATCAGCTTACAATTGTGGAAAGGCCACTGTAACAAAACAACAAAGAATTACACTGCTATATTCATATGTCTAGCCACAAAGGCAATTCACATCGAACTTGTAAGTGGCCAACAAATGCCATCCTAGCCGCATACAAACGATTCATATGAAGACGAGGAATTTGTCTGCAAATATTCAGTGATTGTGGCACAAACTTCGTCGGAGCACTACAAAAGCAGGCTAAACAACAAGAAGCTGAAATTATAAGCAAAACAGCACAAATGGACACTGCTTAGTATTTTGTGCCCCCTGGAAGTCCCCACTTCGTAGGGTTATCGGAAGCCGGATTAAAATCGACGGAACCACCGTCTCCGCAAAACAATCGGAACTCACACTTTAATCTTTCAGGAACTTTCAACAATTGTAGCACAAATAGAGGAAGGCTTGAATTCAAGGCAAGTAGCTCCTTTCTCAAACGACCCAGAAGATGATGGATT
Source organism: Nephrotoma appendiculata (assembly GCA_947310385.1). Lineage (NCBI taxonomy): Eukaryota > Metazoa > Arthropoda > Insecta > Diptera > Tipulidae > Nephrotoma > Nephrotoma appendiculata. The sequence continues at coordinate 267,707,444 of OX371225.1, read as the reverse complement.
CTTAAGTCCAGCGCATTTCTTAACAGGGAGAAGGTACCCAGGTCACAAAAAGATGGAATCTGTTAACCAAAATCAGTTAAGGATTTTAGAAGAAATGTCACACGGATTATAAAATCGCAATTATAAAATAGGCCAAAATGGATTTTTTAACAACGTAACCTTCGAGTGGGAGAATTATGGTGATCCTCAAGGACGAACATTTACCTCCTTCGCACTGGCCACTGACAAGCACAAAAGGACACTGTGAACAAAATAACGTCGTCAGAGTTGTCTCCCTTAAATATAAAGATAACACGTTGAACTGTTCATACGAACATGAATCACCAAAATAGTGACTGTGTCCGTTCAACAACAACTAAGGATGAAAACAAAACAAAGCAGCAACCAACAAAGGGTAATGCACCAAAGAGTAATGCACAGTCTATTGATACCACACAGCTATAGAGCTAAGGTATATAGACCGGAAAGGGCAACCAAACCCTGTGGCGGCATCTGAGGTAAACTGGAAGTGGTAGCCGTGCAGTGGGAGGAGATGAAATTCTATATGAAAGCACAAGTCGAGTTGGCAGTAGCCTGCGAAATTATTGTCTGATTTAAACTGCAATATAATCCAACAACAACTTGAGTGAAGGTGCAACAACTTGATCGCAGATAATCATCTCTTATTAACAAGCAATAAGGAACAACGACGAGGAAGGCGAGGTCTGGGAGACACGAAAGGCATTATTTTAGAGGACATGTTTGGAATCTTCACCCATCGCGAAGCCAACCAGTATGAATCCCAGCATGCTTTGTTGCCCTGTGCACAAATGAGAAAGATGTAAATGTTTAAATATTGTCAGCATATAGGAATGTATGGTAGGGAAGATTTTTGGATGCTTGTGACACGGTAGAGTGATGTAAGCGGTCTCCTGCTCAAATTAAATCATTGATATCTAGAAAAGCGGTAAATGAGTTCAGGTGAGAATTTTTATTCAGAGGTTTATTTTGTATCAATAAAATTTTTCTTGAAAGTAAGTTTCGTGCATTGCGCTATTTTAATTAGGGCTACCATTCCTAACTCCAGTCCAGTGAGTGTCAACTCGCCAAACTGCAAGAAAAGTGTTTCTAATTTTTAGATTTTTGTGATATCGTACCACATTAGGCCATAACATTTCTCAACAATAAAGCACGACAACTTGTTCATTATATTCGTCCTGCGATAAAAATGATGGACCATAAAATCGCAATGACGACTTCCTACGGTTTGATGGAAGAGCACATCTAGAAATAATATTAACCGTTATTTTTGATTAAGCAGTGTGTCGCCAGCGGGGTCTCTCCCGTTTTGGAACAAAGAAGCGTAATTTATCAAAGGACAACAAAAATATCCTAATTATAAATTTTATAATTTTTGTACTAAAATTTGGTGATATATTTGCTTACATTGGTACTTAAAACTTGTGCGAACGAAAGCACTGCAACATCAATAGGATGCCATTCCATATAATGCTACGCATGATATATTCGTAGAAGCATCAAAGTCGACATAGAGTTTGGTTGTTGAACCGTGCTGGTTGAACATATCTGGTGTAATAAATTCCATATGCCACCACTTCAGCGATACTCCATTAACCTTGCGTTCCTGGTTTTTATTCAAACTTCTTTAAACTATAACCGATGTTTTGCAATTTTTAGCGAATCCCCTAAGACATTTTTATTTTAATGTACATTTCATAAAATCTTCGTCTACATTACTTTCTTCGATTGATTAACTTTGCATTACCTTTTTAGGGCCAACAATTTGAAAAATTGCAAGAGCTGATGATTTAAGCGATAGTCCTCATGACGGTCGCGAACGTGATAAATTTAGCAGACTGCTAAACCCACAATGCACCCTCATTCGGTTTTGAAATAAAATTTCCAACTACAATCCAACCGAGTAGTGTATTTTGGAGAAGCGGCAGGCTGATAGCCACTGAAATTTGGCCTAAAAATAGCATTTTGTAATATGACCCAGCTCCAATAAGGAGATTGATTTTTTATAGTTTGTGAAACAAAGGGTCAGCCGCTGCTAGATGTTAATTGGTGAATGCGGCTGAATATTTGTGAGTATGCCATAGGAATATTTTTGCAAAATATTTTGAAAGGTGTACTTGCAAAATTTCGAACCTATACATCTCAGCCGAGCCATCTTCTAAGTTCACGTTAAAGCACCACCATTTCACTCTAAAAATCAGTATGTGTCATTTCACTGAAGTGTAAACAAAATATTTTTTGTGCTCTAACCATGTCAACCTTTGGACCAACATAACAGAATTTGTGGGAAGCGCTGATTTTTCTTTTAATTTGAAGAAAATTGAAGCTGATGGACATCGATTGCTGTGGGAAGCATATGGGAGAGATGCTCCATCAATAAAAACATGTGAATTCTGGTGCCGCCAGTCAACTCAAGAGCAGCTCGATGAATCTTTGGGACTGACTCAACAAGCGATTCAAAATCGTCTCAGTACCATGGGTATGTTGCAAAAATAATGAAATTGGGTTCCGTATATGAACTCAAGCCAAGACACCTCGAAAGCCGCTTTTTCACGAGCGAACAACTGCTCTAGAGACAAAATCGGAAAGATTTTTTGTATCGAATCGTGAAAAATGGATCCACTACGACAAATGAAAGCACAGAAAACCGTGCAGAATCCCGGCTATGCATCAACTTCGACCGTCAAACCGAATATTCACGGCACGAAGCATGCTGTGCATCTGATGAGATCAGTTCAGAATAATCTACTATGAGCTACTCCAGCCTAACAAAACCTTATCACTGGAGAACAGTATCAAACACAACCGAAGCAAATAAGCCGAGCATCGATGCTCAAACAGCCACAGTATACCAAATGACGCGCTTCTATGGGATGTCCTATCCCACCCTCCTTATTCACCAGACTTCACTCCTTCCGACTACCACTTGCTCCGGGCGATGAATCATGATCTGGCAGAGCTTATGTAGAAGCCATAAATTGGGTCGATTTTTGGATCGCATCAACACACGAAGATTTTTTTGACGTGGAATCCATACATTGCTTGAAAGATGGGAAAAGTCGTAGCTAACGATGGACAATACTGTGAATAAAATATATTGTATCAATTTCTCTGAATATAGCTCCGAAGTTATAAAAAAAACCTCAAAACTTAATTGTCCCCCAAGCACTAAAAGATTCTAAATAAAATTTTCAACCATATCGGTCCGGATTAATTTTCCAAAATTTAAGCGGTTTGAAAAACAACTAGTTTTTGCATAGTAATCATGAAAAATGTTGGCCTCGACTTTTCTCACTATAGACCTACAGCTCAGACGGATTGATTGATCAGAGTGAAACTTCATACTTAAGCTTTTTCCATAAATCGGATGATTTTAGTGTTTTTGGCCAACATCAGTCTAATGGAAATGACAGCTTCCATAGGAACTTTTCTGTTTTGTGCAAATATTTTGAAAAGTATATAGCATTTAGAGAAACACGATTAAAATACAAAGATTGTAAATTAAATTTCAAACAAAATTAGTTCAGATCATATTTTAAATTTTACCTGGGATGACGACTTTTGATAAAAAAAAATAATTTCTCCAAAATCCGCCATATATGTACAGATGTGGCCAAATTATTATCACATTTATGCTGTGTGCCTCATGATGAAAATTTCGACTAAATTATTGTCTTTTCTAAATTGCGCCTTAGTTCATATTTGTCACTCATAGATGGCACCTGTATCACTATAACAGGCTGTGCCTCGGCTATTCATAGTCTAAATTTTTGTCTTTTCAAACGTCAGTGAAAGATATTGTTTTAACTAAAAAAAATATTTTGTTTTACAAACTATTTCAAAAAATTGATGGAAATATGGATGAAAGTATGGAAATTGCATTATTTGCAAACGTAATTACTACATACAATAGCGTTTTAAGACAGAAAAAGAAGTTTTTACGTAAAGACCGTTGCGAGGTAAATATAAAAAAAACAACTAACCTATAACCTATAACTTAAATATTTGTTCCAGCCGGAAAGACTATTTGTCAAATATTATAACTCTGTAATATAACGAAGTATTTTATCCGATGATGACATATTCATCAAACAACACATTCGCGTATCGGCCAAATCGCTACACTCAATGTTGTTGCTGTTCGAAGAAAACCATCACGGATTTTGTTTAAAATTTCGCTTATGTGTGTTTTTGTATTGGCTAGCTTGTGAAACCAGTTATCGGGTTACTGGAGTTTCATTTGGAATATCCCGATTTTCTGTACGCACAATTGTACACACAATGCTAGATTTATTCTTCAAGATTTCGAACAAAATAATAAAATTTTCAAAGCCAGAAGAATATGGACAAATTGGGCAGCAATTTAACATACGTGTAAGAACGTCGATATTTTCGAACGCTGTTGGTGCTATAGACGGTTGTCATGTTAAGATTCTAGTGCCTGTACATCTTCATGACCAGTACATTAACCGCAAGCTGGATTATAGTTTGAACGTTATGGCCATATGTGACAGCTTTGGGAAATTCATCAACATTGTTGCAGGTTATCCCGGTTCTGTGCATGACCAACGGGTGTTACGGAATAGTTCCTTATTTAAATCTGGAACTTTCCCATCTCCAGGTTACTACTTGCTTGGCGATAGTGGTTACAAATGTTCGTTGCGGCCGGTACCAATCATAACACCGTTTCGCCACGACCAAGTACTAACAACTCAACAGAAACATTTTAATACTCTTCATACTCGGGCTCGGAGCATTATTGAAAATGCATTCGGCCGGATGAAGACTAGATGGAGATCCATTTTCCAAAAAAGTCTGGAATTGAAAATTGAGAATTGCATCAAAACCGTGGTCGCATGTTGTGTTATGCACAATATTTGCATAAATGATGGCGTAGATGTGCCAGATGTACAAGAGCATATCTTAGATGATGATATATCGTATATAAATACAAATAATTTCGATCAAGAAGGCGCCTTACAATTTCGCAACACATTGGTGGAGCAAATTTAAAATAACTACAACGACTGGTACAGATCTACACTACAATATATGATTAATATAAAAAAATTAAATAAAATCCAAATTTGAATTCAATTTTTTATTGAAATAAATCAATATATTTAAAAATAACTTCATTATAAAATGTAAAATAATAAAATTTAAATAAAATAAAACCAAAATAAAATTTCAAAAACTAACAGTATTTCATTATTTTAAACATTATAACATAAAAACTAGTCATCCTCGTCAGTGCTCACACAAATGTTGTGTTTAATTTCCATATATTTAATGAAAAATTTAGCAGCCCTTTTCATGAGTCTTTCGGAGTCGGTTGTCTTCGAGGAACCCGAACTTGAGCTCGACCTAGAGGCCGAGCGAGATGACGTGGAAGGCTGGCTTTCGTCCGTTCCACCCGCTGCTACTTCCAAATCACTGCTTTCTGTTGCCGTATCATGTACCAGTGGAGGCGAAATATTATGGTGCTCTGCCGCATATTCATGGACCATCTCAAAATGGGGTCATGTCAATGCGGCCGGCCTATCGTCCTCGGTACCCTGCCCTGTGGGAGGCTCAATTATTGACTATAATTAAAAAATAAAAACAAGTCGGTTTACTAAAATTAATAAAAATACAGAAAATAAATAATATCACCTTATATTTAGTCATTATGTTAGTCCATTTTTTTCTCAATTTGATCCAATCTTGTTGTATACCTGCCTCTTCACCAACTGCCCTAGAATATTTTTGAAATTAAAATCAAGTACAGACTAATAATAAAATAAAATTACTTACTCCCAACTTGTTCGCACATCAAACATCCTTTGAGTGAACAAAGAATCCAATTTTATTCTTGCTTCTATAAACTGTTTGGTGTCCTCGTAACTCCCTAAAATTAAATAAAAATGAACTATTAAAAAAAAATCATAATCGATTAGAATATCTAACCTCAAAATATATATACAAAATAAAAAAACACAAATATTTATATTACTTACATCTATCTGAATAATGCCTTTTAGACATATTAAATAATTTTTTTTTTATTTTAACACGAAACATACAATTAAATAATGTAAAATAATAAAAACGTAATTTATTTATTGCACAAACAGAACAATTGAACACTAAAAAATGACAACCATTGAAAAGACACCTCGCGAGTTGTCTAAATACAAAAACCTGGTGGTTGGTAGCGCAACTACTCATCGATTTAGAAAAGACAATAATTTAGCCGGAATTTTCATCATGAGGCACACAGCATTAGATATTTGGAAGATTATTGCTTTAAAAAATTAATTTTTCAAATAAAAGTTAAACATTTTTATGATAACTATATTTATTAATACTTGTTGAACATTCCTTTAGCATTTTTTAATAATTTTATCCTACGGCGCATTTCACTTATTGCATTTATGGCTTTGATAAGTAAATCGGGGTCATTTTCCTAGACTTCTTTCATCGCTTCGATCAATTCACTGGCCAATCAAGGATTTGGATGACGTTAGTCCTTAAATATTCGGTGACTTTTTGCCATATTGCATGGAGAATTGTCATGCATAAAAACTCCGCCCCCATTAAATTATTCGTTCATAGTCGGCACCAGCTGTCGATTGCAGAACATTTAAATATGATTCGCGTTCATTATCTCGTTTACTGCATAAAGTGGGAAGAGTTCTTTTGATGATATTGCTGACCAAACCATGACTCTAACTGGTTGTTTGACCTGCTGTTGGATACAGGAAGGTAAATATTGTTCTCCTTTTAACCTTCGAATGGTCCTGGACAGTATCAAAGTCATCGTAGTCTCATCACTGAATACAACCTAATCAAGAAATAGAAAAAGATAAAGTTGAAAGAGACATTTATTGAAAAGTGTAACTATAAAATATTATTAGGAGAAGGGCTTTTATTGTTTGTACCTTTTTCCAGCCCTCTCGAAACCATGTAAAATGTCCATTTGTCCATGTTTTTCTTTGTTGTATAATCCTAGCTTTTAACCTTTGCTTTTTGCTAGGTCGTCTTGCACATAGCCCATATTGAAAAAGTCTCCGTCTTACTGTTCTCTCCAATATTTCTGTACCAACGTTACGCATTGTACCTCTCAGAGACTTACTGGAAAACGTTCAATCATCTTTAGCATTAAAAATCTGTCCTGCCTGACTGTTGTTTTAGGATTTCCACCACATTTTCTTCTTCTTCAGGGACTTGTTGAAGACTGAGATGTTAATTTTTGCGAAAATTTGCTGACGAATGATCGGCTCACTCCGGTTTTCTGGGCTATGTGCGGATGTGTATACTGGCCTACTTCCAAATACGCCGAAATTTTGGCTCTGGTTACAGCACTGATGTCCTTTGCTTTACCCATAATGAATTTCACTAATATTACAAAAACCACTTTCACTTTCATTTTTCAAAGTCACAAACGAGACTGAAATTCTTCAGTAAAATACTAATTCTACCTAGTTGTCATAAAATCAAAACAATTCGGAGATCAAACTAATTAACAGAACAATAAATACTCGGAATTCATATTTTGTCGACAAGGGTTCACAGGTATTAATGACTCATAAAAGGCGTATTTTCTGGGTATATTAAATTTTTATTGCACGAATTCCTTGGATTGGTCGATATCTACCATAATGACGTGCCAACTATACAATAGGTTGCAGTTTGGCCTTAGAAAATCACATTACCATGAATTTCGTAAGAGGTGATAATAATTTGGCCACACTGTATATAGACCAGGGGCATTATACTGGCTTTCGATGGAAAAAAAAATTGGGAAAAATATTTTTATAGTATTTTAGTCCAAATTGCATTTTTATGATCTACGGAAGGAATAAGTTTAGTGCAAAAAATTCAAAACAACGTAATTGGGAAACTTTTGTTGCACAAATTTTTTATAGGTAAAAATATTTTCCCATTTAACTTTGTTTCGAAAATATTTATAACTTATTCCCTACAAAAATGCTATGCAAATATTTTTCCCAATTCCCTATTCACAGGGAAAGCCAGAATAGTGCCACTGGAGTTACTGTTTAAACTCAAACGACAACAATTTCCTATTAAGACAGAATTTGCTATGACCACAACGAAGTCTGAAGGTCAAACAATGAACAAAGTTGGGATATACTGTCGGAACCTGTTGGGCACGGACAACTTTCTGCCGCATTCTCAAGGGTTCGTCGTTCTTATGACGTTAAAGTTATGGCACTCCAGTGGCACAATTCTGGTAGATCGCAGGGAATAGCGAATTGAGGAAAGAGTTTATTTGTAATTCCTGTTCAAAATATTTTTTTTTCTGGCGTACTGAGGAGAAAAGTTTGATGTAAATATTTACAAATTGGGAATAATCTTTCATGTCTAAATTAGCAGGGAAAATTATTCCCCATTTAATTTTGCTTTAAAAAAAAATTAACACTTAATTTTTTATTACATATCAATTCCTTGTCCAATTCCCTATTCCGGGGAATTACCATAATACTACCACATATTGATTGACTATTTGGAAAAACTGCAATGTCTGTGAAGTTAGACCGAAAAATATCCCAAAGAAGTGCGATGGCAACACTAAAAGTCAGATATCGCGAAATTTTTCAGTGTCATCCCGCACAATTTACTATATTACGTTTTGAGTGTCATCACGAATTTTTTTTACTATCATGACCTTTTTACTATCATGAAATTTTTTTTGTTATCCCTAAAAAAATCCAAAACTGCAAATTTCAGTAATGTCTGTTATTTTAACCCGAAAAATATCTCGAGAAAACGCAAAATTGTAATCATCATCAATACAACGTCATCCCGAAAAATATCGCGCTACCCGAACCGCTTTATGCGGCTTTCATAGATAATGAAACCAACTTTGAAATTTCAAAGTAAGAGAAAAAATTTATTAGCCGTTTGTCAGATATAGGGCTCAGAAGTCGACCTAGATATTAATTAACGAGCACGGCTTTATGCAGCTTTCGTAGATAATGAAACCAGATAGACTTTGCTATTTCAAAGTCTATGTTCATTTGTGTAAAAGAAAGTCGTGTGTTTTCCACAACAATTACACTCCTCAATTGTTTTTGTAAATGCTATATACTTTTGAAAATGTTTGCACAAAACGAAATTGCCTCTGTGGAAGCTGCCAATTCCAGTAGACCGATTTTAGTCAAAAACTGCGATCTTCCAACTTATGTATAGAAACAAAATTAAGTCACCCCAAACACTCAATCTATCTTGTAGAGAGGTCAGAGACATTTAGAAAAACAAAATCGAGCTCAGAAATTTTCATGCTCGTAACTATCCAAAAGATATTTTTTTTTTTGTTAGTATTTGACCCGCTCGCTTAAATTTTTGAAAAATTATCAAAACGCTCCAGAGTTCTTCGAATTTATAAAAATAGCTTAGGTGAGAAATTTTATTACGATCAATCATTCTGTTTGTGATGTAGGAGCCGAATTTTTGTACTCACTTGATTTCCCACGCACGGGATTTCCCAATTTGCGGAAAAATGTTAATTATTAGGTTGCATCCCAATTAACCAATCCGCCTGGCCTGTACAGGGCCAAATTTTTATTGAAAAACAGTTTGTGGCCAAAAACCTCCATTTAATCTAGAATTTCGGCAAACATTATTTGAACCTAAACTCTTGCAAATTCAATTTAGAGTCTTTTACTTCATAAACGTTTTTTTGGTAAATGCTATTCAAAATATTTGCAGAAATCTCATTTTCAAGCTGTCGCTTCCGGTGCACCTATTTCGGCCGAAAACTAGGACCTGGAAATTTATAGAAAAAGCTTGAACATGGAGTTTCATTCCGATAAGTCAATCAGACAGAAGTTTGTCCTAAAATTGTCCCGACTATTTTATTATGAGTATGTATTAGTTAATGTCTCGTTATAATGAATTATCATATTTGTAATATTTGAACATACGTATATAAACAAATTTAAAATAAAATGAGACTTTGACTCCAGAAAACATAAAAAAATCCACGAAAATATTTTTGTTGACTGTAAAGTGAAGTTATGTGAGATAGCTGACATTGTAAAGATATCAATGGAACGTGTTGGTTATATTTTGCACGAACATTTGTCCATGAGAAAGCTGTGTTCGAGGTGAGTACCGTGTTTGCTCACAATGGGTCAACGACGATAACGCGTCATGATTCCGTGCGCTGTTTGAGCGCAATAAAATGGATTTTTTATGCGGTATATGACAATAGATGATCATCCGAAGCGACCAAAAGCACAGCTGTTGGCTGGAAAGGTTATGGCGTCTGTATTTTAGGATACACATGGTATAATATTTGTTGACTACCTTGAGAAAGGAAAAAAAATCAACAGCGAATATTATATCGGGTTATTGGAAGGAAGAAATCGCTGAAAAACGACCACAAGTGAAGAAGAAAAAATGCTCTTTCACCAAAATAATGCACCACGTCACAAGTTGACAGCAACAATAATAAAGTTGCACGAATTTCACATTGAATTGCTTCCGCATCCGCCACACTCGCGAGATTTGGACCCAGCGATTATTACTTGTTTGCAGGCCTAAAAAAAAGTTCACAACGTAAGAAATTTGGCTCATTTAAGCTCTTGAAAAAGTTCTCTATGAGTCTGTCGTAAGGATTAACTGAGCGGTTTGAAATTGCGGACTTAAGCTTTTCCTATAAATTGCAGGTTCCCCTAATTTTTGCCCGAAACTGGTTCATTTGAAGTGACCGCTTCTATGTGACTTCTACGTTTTCCATATAGACTGTTTTTGTTTATTGGAACAAATAATGGGTTAGGGGGAAACATCCATTATTTTTTCGCAAGATCGCTTTAGTGACCCATATCCCGTGATGTATTTGTCGCCTTATACCATACTTGTACTCGTTACAAAGGGGAGAATCGTGCACTAAAAATTTCTTTTGTTATGGTTTTGATTGATCGTTTCAGTTGTGAGTTATAGCGTGTCAAGGATGGAGGTAAACAAAAAGAAAATTCGCTATGTTTTACAATTTTGCTTCGATAAAGGCGAAACGCAATACTAATCACAGCCAATTATGCGCAATTTCGGTTTCGTTGATTCCGTTCCGCTACGCACTGGAATGCCTATCGTCGAAAACGTCAATAAAATCAAGAAAATCGAGCCATTTCTAAAGCGGGTTGTAACTGCAGGCGACGAGAAATGGGTCATGTACGACAATATCAAGCGGAAACGAACATGTTCGAAGGCCAGCAAAGCGGCCCAAACGGTGGCCAAACAAGGAATGAACTGCACCGATTGAAGGCAGCAATCGACCAGAAGCGGCCATATTCAGCCAATAGTAGAGGTGTCGCGTTTCACCAGGATAACGCCAATCCCCACGTCCTTGATGAACAACCAGAAGCTCAGGAAGCTAAATTGGGAAGTTATTATGCATCCACCGGACCTGGCACCAGGCGATTATCACTTCTTTTTGTCCATGGCAAGCGCTCTTGGTGGTATAAAAATCGCCTCAAGAGAGCCTTGTAAAAACTGGCTATCTCAGTTTTTCGCTAATATAGGGCAAGTCATTTTGTAAAAGTGGAATAATGAAATTGTCTTCTAAATGGCAACGAGTTATCGAAAAAAAACGGCTCTTATTTGAGCCAAAATGGATGATTGTAGCCATGTTAAATAAATCCTCGAAATAAAATAAAAAAAAAAAATTCTTTTTCCCCATCCTTGTATTTCTTTTTATATATTAGGTGTGCACGTAGAAACTGTGCTTTTTTTAGAATTTGACTAAAATTAGTTGAAAATATACTTATGGACCAAAAAAAAACGCATAATCAGCTTAATAATTGTTTTTGTAATTATTATGATAAAATCTATATAGTATCTAGTTCTTACTGAAATACACATGCATTTAAAAAAATACTACCAATAGTTTTGTTGAATTCGAGTTTGGCACAAATTTGAGCATTTTGGCTGTTCAGTCTAAAAGTTTATTTACAGTGAATTGTTATTTAAATTATACAATTAAGTGTAAGAGTAAGGTTTTTCATTACAAACAAATAAAAATGAATAACTTGTCGGCCGGAAGAATTCATTTGAGTGTTGAGGATTGCGTGAAGACCATTACATTAGTTGAAGAAGGAAGAACTCAGTCTTACGTTGCACAACTGTTATGAGTGGACCAATCCACAATGTTAAGAGTGATCAAACGATTCCAGGATAATGGACAGTATCATGGTCGTGCTGGTAATGGGAGAAATCGATGTACAACACTCGCTGAGGATAGGTATATTAAATTAATTTACTTGAGAAAACGGTTCGTAACTGGACGTAGCATCAAAGCAGACCTAATCGGATCCCGAGATGCACCCATTAGTAAAAGGACCGTGCGTCGACGAATCAAGGAATCCAATTTGACTGCAAGAAGGCCAGTTTTATGTCCAGAGTTATCTACAGCACACCGTAGAGCTCGTTAAATATTTCCCTTCGAACATGAAAACTGGACAATGGAACAATGAGCCAATGTTTTGTTTTCCGACCAGTCTAGATTTTGCCTTGGATCATCAGCCCGTAGGATGAGAGTTAATCGTCGGCCTTCATTTTATTATTAATTAAATTTTATTTAATAATAGATATTTCGTTGAGAATTCCTCTTATAAATGAAGCAAAAAGGTTTTTATGCCTTCTTTTTGGCCATAAGTATATAATTGTTACAAAAATCAAGTATCGAATTATTCGCCATTACTATATATTTGATCTTTTGCCATTTATCAGCTAGATAATGAGGGCCTTCGCGATAGAAACTTTGTGGTTTCGAAGCAAAACAGCAATCGAGCCATTTTTGAACATCTTCAACTTTCGTGAACCACTGGGCTTTGAAATATGACGACATCGATCTGAATAACTAATAACCAGAGGGAGGCAAGTCTTGAGAATACACCGCATGCTATAAAACTTCCCAGCCAGAGACGTTGAGTTCCTGGGTCGGTTTTGCTGTATATGGGCGAGCGTTGTCATGAAACAATATCACCTTCCGCCTTTTTTGACCCTTAAATTATCTTTTTTCCTCCAGAGCATCACAAAATTCGATCAATTGCGCCTGGTTCAGCTGTAACTGTTTGATCAGAGGTTCAAGAAGTTCGTAGTAATTAACTACTTTCCAATCCCACCAGACACACAGTAACACTTTCATGGCATGAATATTGATTTTTGTAACTGATGTTGATGTCTGGATCAACCCATTGTTTTCCCCGTTTAGGATTATCGTATAAAATCCAATACCGAGAAAGGATATTCATGACATCTGCATGAACGCAGATGCATCTGCACCCTTCGGTTTTTGTTTTCTTCGGCCTGTTTATGATGAACCCATTTTCCTTTCTTCTGTATTTTTCCAATTGCGATTGCATGCTTCTTAAGTTGTGAATATTCGTCTTCAAATTAATTTTACTACACCTGGATGTGGATCGTCCTCAATCCATATTTTGTAATCCCAATTTCCTTATCTTGGATACGTTCCAAGCTAATTGGGGAAATCGGTACTGCTATAGCTTCAGCCATTCTTTAGTATCAATATACAGCCGGATTCATTTGGAATTCAAAATGTACAGGGTCCTCCGTCGGGATCCAGGTTCCGCTTTCTTTTTTTTAAGTTCAAACGCTTTCGATGAAAATTGCCTAAATAATGTTTCGAGTGCCAGGAATCGGTTGAATTGGGTCTCAGACTAAGGAAATTTTGTTTAGAGGGTCCTCCGTTGGGGCCTAGGTTCCGTTTTTAATTTTTTTGTAAATATGAACATTTTTGTTATAAAATGGTCAAAGTGGGTTTTTAAGTACCAGGAATCTATTGTGCTAGGTCTAAATTTCGGGAACCAAAATGTACAGGATCCCCCGTCGGGACGCGGGTCCCACTTTTGATAAAAATAGCCCTAAGAGTGTTTTCGAGTGCCAAAGATCGATTGTGTTGGGTCTCAGCTAAGGAAATTTTTTACAGGGTCCTTCGTTGGAGCCCAGGTTCGGTTTTTAAATTTTTTCTAAGTCTAAATGTTTTCGATAAAAATTGTTGAAAGGCGGTTTTTAAGAACCAGGAATCGATTGTGCTGTCCCAATTTCGGGAGAAAACATTTACAGGGTTCTCCATCGGGACCCGGGTATCATATTTATTTTTTATAGTTCAAACATTCTCGATAAAATTGCCGAATCTATGTTTTCGAGCAAGTGGAATTGATTGCGCTGTTTTTCAACTTTATTGGGCTCGTTTAGTGAGCCCACCATCGAGGCGCGTGGCCCAGGTTCCGTTTTTAATTTTTTCTAAGTCAGACGATGGAATTGCTGAGAGGGTTTTCGTGGACCACTACTCGATTGCGTTTAGTCTCAATTTCGGATAAACTTGATTATAAGGTACACCGTCTAACACTACCGCTTCTAACATTAAACACACCGCTTCTAACATTAATATCAGCACCAACTGCAAGCCGTTCAATCTATACTCGTAAATCACACGAAAAATATCACTGAAAACGAGATATTTCTGTTAAAAATCATAGAATTACACTGTATATTGGTCGTATGATAGACGTCTGATTTATAGAAAGTTCTTATTCGTTCAATATCAATAGTTTCTATATTTGTTGAATCGCGAAATTTATTTGTATATTAATTTAATTTTACGCACAATACCATATTTTGGTCATTAAATATTTCTCTGCAATAAAATTCAATTTTATCACTATACCTTTATACCCAATTTGCATATAACATTATTTTTAATTTTAAAATTCGTTATAACGAGAGTTTAACCAACACATACTAATTTCAAAAGGTTAGGACAAAGTTAGGACATACTTCACACCCGTGGAAAAATAGATTTTTTAGCCAAATCATCAATTTCGGTAATTTCTTTGAAAATGATTTGTTCCAATATTGTTGCAAATTTAATTAAGAATCTTTGAGCGCATTGTTGATTTTCTTATACATAACTAAGATGTACTTTAGAAAATGTTTGCAGTATTATGCCTACACAGAATATAGACAATGCCAAAAATTATTGTTTCTGTTTACAATTAGCAAAATTTTAGGATTCTTTTATGAGCACCCGCAAAGCATGCAAATATTTTAAGTTACTAGAATTAACAAATCTGTTTTCTTGAATGCTGTAAAATATGTTTTTCCGTATACTTTTATAAAATACCGCTAAAAAAGCGATCAGTTTTGGTGGGTTGGGTAATGACTTGAAAATACGACAACATAGGTCACAATACCAGTAAGTGAATAATCAAGTTATGTTTACAAAATCAATTACGAAACACTTTGATATGTTAAACTACAATTTTAAATTTCAATTTTGTGTTATGCTGACATATTTCATGCAACATTCAATGTCAAAATTGTAACATGAATAATAAATTTTTATTTTGTGATTTTTGACAATAAAATCAATCAATTTGTTAAGCACAACAACGTCTACATACGTATTTAGAAAACATGATATATGTATGTACCGAGCATGTATAACATAAAAATTGGAAAAACGGATATGAGAAATTTTCCAAATCAAAATCTTCATACATATATGCGACATGCATACGTATATAGGTATAGATGTGCATTCATAGAAATCACATCATTTACATATTCACATACGTGTGTACATTTCTTAAATATTTTCCAAAAAATATAAATTTTTCATCTATATCAGACATTTCAAAAAACATATGTTTTTATCATAAATCATATAATAAATTTATTAACTTTTATAACATATTTTTAAGTATTTTTGGAGAAATATTTTTCGAAATATTTTTATTGTTCCATTCCAACAAATTTCTTAAGTGCGGTGTGGTATATAAGTGAAGGGGATGTGTGAGTTAAGGACTAGAATTTATGAGATTCAACTTTGTTTTCGGTGTGGTAAATCACGTAATTAGTAAGTTTTAAATATTGATTAAGGTCTACAGTGGTGACATTTTTTATTTATGGCTTCGTTATTTTGGTGTGTCTCACATACTTAATATTGATTTTTAAGATTTAGTGAGGTTTTGTGTGATTAAAATTTACGACCTTATCTCACATTGACGTTTCTTTTGAGAATTAAAACTAAAACTATCTCTTTTTGGGTTTTTAAAGATGTATATATTAAAGCATTATAGACTGTATACCGATTTGCGAATTTCCGAAATTTGCGACACTTCAGATGAAGTAATACGTGGTATAAGGCCGTTGGAAAACTCATGCAATGGACGCGACCCATGATTTTAATCTTAAATAAATTGGATGAAAACACACAACCGCGTTGGGCGAGTGAGACCTCAGAGATCGATTTTCCAACTTGGCAATCATTTTTGGATTTTCTAACCAAACGGGCTGACTCGTTAGGAAATTGCCAACCACCACCTAGTAAACCACA
This sequence comes from Nephrotoma appendiculata, assembly GCA_947310385.1. NCBI lineage: Eukaryota > Metazoa > Arthropoda > Insecta > Diptera > Tipulidae > Nephrotoma > Nephrotoma appendiculata. The sequence goes on along the minus strand of OX371225.1, from coordinate 267,691,060 downwards.
ACCACGTTCTACCAACATCCATAGCCATACATTAGCAGTTAGAATTTGTCCATTATGTAATACCACACAAACGCCACAATACATTACTCCACTTACCATCCAATCACAACGTCACCACTACCCACACCACAACTGAGGAAAACACCGAAGAAGTAGCTACCAACAATCCTGAGAAAGCAGCAGTTCATTTAATACCGTCCACGACTGTGCATACTCACCAAGCACAGCCACCAACTAGATATTCGGGGAGCTAATAATTCTCTGTGTACTTGCTAGTGCTCTGCACTATTCAGGAAGTTTAGCGTCATTTATTACAGAGTCGTGCGTTCAGAAATTAGGACTACCGCGGAGGTATCAGAGAACTATAGTCGAGGGACTAGGTTCAACAAAGGTGGGCATTTCCCGAGGATGTGTGAATATATTGAAGTATTTTCGCGAACTAGAAAGCACACATCATTCCATATTGACTCGTTTGTTTCATCATCAATTACCTCACATCAACCACAGATACGAGTCCCTGACTACCATTTAGCAGAATCCCAAAATCTACAATACTTTTAGCAGACCCGACGTTCCAAGAGCCTGGCGCAATAGAAATTGTAATCGGATGTGACCACTAACTTTCGCTACTACTACCAGGACACATTGAGAGTGTCAATACCAATTTAGTAGCGCAAGAAACAATTCTTGATTGGTAATTTCGGGGCTATTGAAAACCAAACAGCCACCACAAATCACAACCTTTTGTACCTCAATTGACATTGATGAAGCGTTAACCAAATTTTGGGAATTTGAGGAAATTTAACCACCCACAAACCCCCTTCAAACAAAGGAAGAAATTTATTGCGAAAAACATTTTATTCATAATTACAACCGAAATAGCGATGGTATAGATGTGTCGTCACATTATCCTTCGACCCAAGAGCCGCACCACTAGAACAATCTAAGTCACAAGCCGTCCGAAGACTCCAATCCACCGAACGTAGATTTGAGTGAGATCCTGACTAGGGAATCCAAGTCGGTTCTACCCGACTTCGTGTAGTTGAGCAATTACTTACCCCCCAGAGACTTCGAGAAATGCTGCAAACAACCGAAACCGACAACCCTCTTATGCATCTCAACGAAAATGGAAAAAATAGAAACGTATGTTTGAAGAAACCGGTGAGGTAATGGTAAAAACACGGAACCGAAAGTCGGGTAACCGAAATTCGGGTAATTGGACTCCCTAGTCGGGTAATTGGATTCCCTCCAACGTATGGGATATGTACGTTTATGTTATTTTCATTTTCGTTGAGATGCATAGGAGGGTTGTCGGTTTCGGTTCAGATTACATCGTTCTGTTATGACAGCTAGAAAAGATATTTAGGCAAGTATTAATTACTAAAAAACATACCGATTTTCACAGAATAGTATGGATAAAGGACTCATCAGAGCAATAAGTGTTCCGCTTACTGACCGTCACGTATGCGGCACATCACCAGTACCGTTCTTGTCCACCCGAGTTTTGAAGGAAATTGCTAAGGACAAACAGGAAAAGTTTCTGAGCATGGCAGCAATCATCGAGAGAGATTTCTACGTTGACGACCTGATGGCAGGAGCAGACACATTAGAAGGTAAAAAACCTATTGATAATGACCGAGAATCACATCATTCAAGAGTTTTAGGTATTGTTTGGAACAAGAAAGCAGATCATTTCACATACAAGATTAAACTAAAAATCTCCCAGTATACACTAAGCGAGGACTGCTATCCGAAGCTTCTAAGCTTTTTGACCCTCATGGTTGGCTTTCCCCTATAACGATGTACGTAATATAATATTCCAAGGATATGGGCAAAGGGCTTAGAGTGAGATGATCCGCTGCCACAAGATATACTAGATGACTGGAACAATTTTCGAAACCAACTACCATTAATTGGGTTTGTAACCATTTCACGATGGCTCAAATTTACATCGAATCACATAAATTTGCTCGGTTTTTCAGATGCATCCAAGACTGCTGACGCTGCTGTCATATATGCCGTCTGTATCAATGAAGATGACAATATGGAGGTGGCTATTGTATCAGCCAAAACGAAGGTCGCACCAGCACAAAAACAAATTACCATACCAAAGCTAGCTCTCTGCGAGGCACTGCTACTGGCAAAATTAATGGATAGCGTGACGGAATCGCTATCAGATCGAGAAACAAGTATTTATATGTGGATCGATTCAACAATTGTGTTACAATGGCTAGAAACTTTACCATACGATCACTCGAAGTTTTTGTAAGCAAACGTGTTGGTCAAACAACAAATTACCCCAGGAAATAATTGGAGTCGCTTAACAACGAATCAAAACCCAGCTGATTGTGCTTCCAGAGACATACTACCATCCGAATTCTTGAATCACAAGCAGTGGTGGACAAGACCGGAATGGCTTAATTTACCCGCATCCGAGTAGCCAATCAAATTTCAACCTACCATCATGTGTAATTTTATTTCATTTTCATCAGTGATTGATTCGATTGTAGCTAACAATTCTAACTTTATCCGGAGGCCAGATAAAAAGTGGTCTCGTTTGATGTGAGACACCTCATAATTCTACCTACCGAAGATATAGTCACAGAATTGCTGGTGCACACAACCCAAAAACTTTACTTTACAATGTTGAAACAAAATTATTGGATAATAAATTGCAAGATTGTAATTCGACGAGTCATCAAAAGGTGCATAAGGTGTTTCCGATACACTTCGAAAAACACCCAACCAATGATGGCCGATTTACCAACTAACAGGGTCACACTTGTCAGACCATTTATGTCGACTTATGTTATCATCGAGACGAAAAGGAATGAAACCGGGCAAGTCATAAATTGCAGTATTCATATGCCTTAGTACCAAAGCCATACACCTAGAGTTGGCTGGAGATTTATTCACTGTCAGATTTATTGGAGCATTTCGACGTTTTATATCCTACCGAGACCTATATCGCGAAGTCATTAGCGATAACGGGTCAAATTTCATTGGCGCTAAATCCGAATTAAATGAACTATTTAAAATTGTAAAAGACATTGACGTTTCAAATTTTCTTTCTCAGAACCAAATCTGTTGGAAGTTTAACCGACCATCAGGTTCAACCCACCATCAGGTTGAATGGATCGATTAACACCGGCTCATTTTTTGACTAAATCAAGAATCCTTCCCATATAGTTAGTGTTAGTATTCATTTGCGTTAAATTCAAGGAGCTAAGATAGTCAACCAAAAGCTCTGCACACCGGCCCCCAAATTTTATAGGAACTAATTGGCATGTTTGATTATTTGAATCAATTTGCCATTGAATAGATGAAAGATTAAAATCAGACTATCACGCAACTGATTTTCGCATATGATTTCAGCTACATCATTTTCAACTTTAAGCAACTTATCTTCAAGCTTAGCAACAATCTCAAGACTACTTTGCATAAAGTTTATAATTCGAGAAATGTCTATGGATGTTTCTTCCAGTTTCTTCGGCAATTTAAGGGAATTCGCAAATTCACCTTGTTTGTTTTTTAACTGCACCATATCATCAATAATTTTTTTAAAGAACTTTGTACGTCTAGTTCCTTTTTGGGCACTAACTCTTGCACAGGAAATTTCAAATTCAAGCAATTATTCTACCGAAAGCTTGATTTTTCAGCTGGTAGAACAACACAGAGGCTGGAGTAACAGTTTTTACAGCTAGAACATGTGATCGAATTGTTTACAGTTTTTACATATATCATACCATTAAGAGATTAGTAAGATTTAATTGCGCAAGTAAATTCAACCAATAAAAAATATTGCCAATGATAAAAAATTATTTAGATTTCACAAAATAAAATTTGAAAATTCCTTAAAATTGAACGGATAAAGTTTCTTAACTTGTAGGCTCGTGCTCAAATCACGAACGTTTACATTAAGAGTTATATTTTCTAGTAGAGCAGAAGAATCTTGTTACGACCCTTAAGTCATAACATTGTTTCTTATGTGATTTTGTTTTTAAGTTTTTAATTTTGTTACCATCAAATAAATAATGCACTATACTGATGGCAATGCCATCTACCCTATGACATTGACATTAAAATTCCTTATTGTGCATGGACCTTAATACGCAGTTTTATGTTTATTGCTCGCCCCTATTGGATTACCATAGAAAAATAAGTTTACCATAGATTTCTCATTTGTATAAAACATGAAAATGAAATGTCAATGTCATGATTGTATTTGTGATTTTACATTGTGCGTAATGTTAAGTCACAAATACAATCAAGACATTGGAATTCTGGGTCGGAATGGCAGATCCAGCATATGTGTTGTCCATTCGGAGACGACCGTGAAATCTACACGGTCTCCCCGTGGCATTCCGGCAGTTTCAAGCTGCCGGAGTGTGAATTGTCGGAGATCTGGTCGTTCCTGGGTGGACACACCCGGTTTTTATTAATTTTATTCACCTTCCTCAAATTTCGGTCGATAAATTTAACAGGTGTAAATTTATCGTAACTCCAGTTTTTTAGTTTGCTTTTAATTTTGGTTTATTCTGTTACTCGGTGTAGGCCAGGAGTATGCAAGCCTCAATTTGCCCACGACCCGAAACCCTGAGATCTTGTCGGCAAAATCACAGTGAGAGTGGCCTCTTTGTGTTTAGATAAAATCTACGGGACCTTTTTCGTGCCACCCATAACAATCTACCCCATCAGATAAAAGTTGATGAGTGAAAACGATGTCGGCAACAGATCGCCACTTACTGATTGACTTAAGGTTAATAAGCTCCAAGCGATCGAGATAAGGAGGCAATTTGTAAATGTCCACCCATGGACATCCGCACCGAGCGTACAGCATCAATTCTTCGTATGGGCACTTCGTGGTATGGGGACCAAACCTGACTAGCGTACTCGAGCAAAGGCCTCATAAATAGCCCTTGTAGAACAGCGTTTGACAAATCTAAGCGAAGAGTTTGCTCTGATGACAATAAAATCGATGTGATTCTCAATGTTCAGTTCGCGGTCTTAAATTACCCCTAAGTCCCGTATGGCTAAAATTATGGCAACAACAGCGCTGTTGATGGTATCCTCTCGACTAAAGGAATTTTCTCGATTTCTAGAGTATATAATGGATTGACATTTATTCATTTTGAAATCAAGATTATTTTTAACATACAAAATTATGAAGTTTTTAAGGTCATGCTGTATAATAGGTTAACATCGATTGAACTAGAAATTAGTCGGTAAATTTTCATGTTGTCTGAATAAATGCAAATTGACGACTTGTGGTACCCCGGAAGAAACTATAAAAAGAGCAACCATTGCAAAACATCCATTTCATTTTCACTAAACCAAGCTTGCGCTTTACTCGAGGTATGCTTCAGGTCATTATCTTGCAGAACAGTCATGCGCCATGACATCTTCAGCATATCTGATCCTGAGCCAATTAAGACCTGTACCATACCACGAGAAAGCGCCCCATACCATAATAGAACCGCCACCATGTTTAATTGTTTTTTTCGTGAACTGTGGCGACAAACTTGTATTCGGTGGCTACGACGTCCGTTAAGTGATTTTTAGCAAAACTAATCCGGGCTCTTATAATTTTTTTTTGCTAAAATTGGGACAAACTGGACATCGCAGCCACTTAAATTATGTGTCAGCAGAGAGAGAGAGAGAGAGAGAGAGAGCCGTCGTCGAATAAAAGGATATTTTTTTGCGGTTCGGACAATTAAATAAAACATCCTCTTTTTTTGGTTATCTTTTTTCTACAACCACGATTTTCGACTGGGTTCTCCTGTTTTAATGCATTTAATACTAGTTTACGTGATCTAGCAAGTGTTCTCGGAAATTGATTTCACTTCAGATTTTAATCTTCTGGCAATTTGCGTTTCTTCAACGTTACAATGATTTGCACGACTCATTTCCACAAATAACCAACTTTTTTCTATGTTTTATAAATTTAAATTTAAGTTTTGACTACTGGCCACCAAATTTAATTATTTTTTTAATTAATTGTTGGATATGTTTCCCACAAAAATCAAACTAGTTCTGATGTTCTATTTCATTGAACACGAAAAATGCTAATATGTTTATTTTCGATGATTTCCCTAAATGTATGAACAAATTAAATTTTCCCAATAGACAGTTTTTTAGTAGGCAGCATTGTTATTGACCTCACATGCATAAAATTGAAAATTTTTGAAATAAAATTTTAAAAAGTTGAACGGTAATGAAAAAAATAGTGTCCTATTTCTGTATATACTTTGTGTGTTCACTGATGGTTTTCTGATATAAAAAATCGGCAAATTTTTGACATATTTTACCCCGGCTAACTTCGCTTCATTAAAATATCCCAATTTTTTTTATTACTCGAGTGAACAACGCGTTTATTTTTGGCTTGGTATATACAGTTGACAGTTCAGTATTTTAAATGTTAATTTCCTTTACAAGTGAATTTAATATATTTCCTAGTGTTGTTTAAATTTTAATAAAATATTAACGAAAATGTTTATGATTGAATCTAAGCCGGCTATTAAAAATTAAATGTTTTCAAAGCAAAACGCAGATGTCAAAAAAAAACCCGAAAACATCCAAAACAAAGTGGAGTTAAAAATATACCGATTTATAGGGTGCGCTCGTTTTGTAGCTCAAAAAACCGGGATATTTTTTATCCTCTTGTACATGAGTGAACATTAGGACTAAGGGACATTTGACATTGAGTTTGACATTTCAATCTTTTCGTTTCGTCATTGTGGGATTTGTTGTTGCCCAAAACAAAATCAAAAAATAAATCTGCGCCATTCAATTCTCGTGTCATGGCCGAAAGATATTTGGTGCTTGTCATTTGCACATTTGGCGCAAGAGGCGATACTTTTCATGAGATTGGCGGTTGCAGTATAATAATGTCATTGCAAAAAAAATATTGCTGTTGTATGTGTGTAAATGTCTGACAGTTGAGCTTTGAATTGTTTGAATTATAAATATATAGATTGGAGGTGGTGGGGGAGGGTGGGGGTTGGGGGTGAAATTCTGGGGTTATATGTTCTGATATGCGATATATATATATATATATATATATATATATATATATATATATATATATATATATATATAGGAAACCCTCCAAGAACACGATTAATTGAGACTACAAAAGAGAAAAAAACGTTACGTTTTATTTTTTATTTGTTGTTTTGATATTACTAAAAAACAAAATAAATGAAAATAACGAAAATCGTGTTGTTTGAAACCGTATAATTTGAGGAAATGGGTATCCATGTTCTTCGAATATCGTGTTCTTGGAGGATTACATGTATAAAGAAAAATAAATATTTAAAGTTTTTGCATTGCATTTAGATCGTTCGGTATTTTTTGTAAATTTTCCAGTGATCGTCTTTTTTATTTTTATTTTTTTATTTTACTATCCCTGCAATCTATGGGAATTGGAGCACGGTACTTCCCGAGCCAAACGACAAAGCTTTAATCATTGTGACAGTTTTTTGGTCTGTAATCAGATAATCGTCTTCTTTTGGACCACCCTTTACATTCAATTTAAGCGCTATTTTTTACAGTTCTGCATCAATTGTAAAAATTTGTCAGTGTTCTGTGTTGCCAGTCGTTGTTATAAGCTTATCTTGTCGAGATGAAAAAATTTATTTTATTCTAAATAACTCTGTTAAAATAGTTGGTTGCAGTAGTGATGATTTAAGAGAGCTTAATTGTAAATCTAAATGAAATAGTAACGAATTCGAAATGTGTGTGCATACATCGAATTGTTGATAATTATACTGATAATATTTTTATATAACAGCCCCGGCATTGTATCAGAAAGTGTTATTTGTTTTAATAGAATACGATTGCGTGCTAACGAGAGCTGGGTACCAAACTCCAAAATGGCATACATAATATATAACAATGAAAGAGGGTTAGTATGTGACTCCATGCATAGACAGTCGAAATCAATATTTGTGAAAGGTTTTAATTAATTATAACGGAGTGAAATACAGTAATTTTGTTAAGCGGAGGGTTGGCCTAAAATTTAAAATATATTTTTTTTTCTGTTTCAGGTTATCCCATGATGACGGGTCAAGTCACAACAATTTAAAAGAAACATGGTGCCATTATCGAATCAATGAACCCGTTAAAATTACAAATCATGTGATTGACGATTCACCTGAATTGCCAAATTTTTCTAAAGAAGCCAATGGTTTCGTTTATAATATAATATGCAATGGCCAGCAGCACGATATAATCATTGAAAAATTTAATTTGAGTATTACGCGCCTTGATTTGAACACGCTTGTTGGTTCGAACTGGTTAAACGACAATGTGATTAATTTCTACATGGGTCTATTAACGGAGCGGAGTAGAATATGTAATTGTTACGGTTGTCCCAAAATATATGCAATGAATACATTCTTTATGACGCGTCTCTTGGATTCGGGATACGAAGGAGTTCGTCGTTGGACCCGTAACGTTGATTTATTTTCGTACGAGATAGTCCCAGTACCAGTACTTGTAGGACAGGCGCATTGGACTATGGCCATTATAGATTTCAGAGAAAAATCAATAAAATATTATGATTCATTGGGATTATCGGATATGGGTGTATTGCTAAAGTTACTGAAATATTTAATTTTGGAATCGATAGATAAACGGAAAAGTCTGAGAATGGATGAATGGAAAACTGAGTATGTGACAAATATACCGCTGCAGTGGAACGAGAGTGATTGTGGTGTATTTAGCTGTATGTTTGCCGAGTACATAACGATGAATAAACCGATTACATTTACACAGAATCATATGGCATATTTTAGGAAAAAAATGATTTTGGAAATTGCGAAAGGTGAGCTTTTTGCTTAGATTTTATTTTACTGTAAAGCATAATTGTCTTAAGTTCAGTGCATTGCATCAAAGCAATTGAGATTATTGTAAACTTTTACCTAATCAACAATATTAAGGCGAACTAAATTTTAATATATTTAATAAATAATTTGTTTACAATATCTAAATATTTGTTTCATTCAAACTGATGATGCTATGTGTCCTTACAAACTGTTTCGCGGATTTTAAAAAAGTTACCAGTGCGGGTAGTGTAAAGTATATTACACGGAAGTCAAAACGACAGTTTAGTAATATTCTGTTAAAATAAAACTCTAATAGTGCGTGTAAGCCTATGATCAGTTTCGATAACTTAATTTACCCTACGAACACAAAAAAGAAAAAGGCAGAACACTTTCGTTTTTCACTGAGCATAAAATTACCTACACCTTTTTTGTATGGTAGGTTTGAATTATCCAGAACCGTTCGGTCGAATTATCGTAAACAATTTAGAGTCTTTCAATTCAACGCGAATATTTAACCGTACAACTATTTTTCTTGGAAATAATTTACCGCATGGACACCATTTATCGTGCGCCTGTATATTGTAACGGGTGATTCATTCAGTATTGTTTGACAGTTCATCATCAGACAACAAATTATTCAGCTGTATTACGAAAATTAACGTTCTATACGAGAAATATGTTTCGTACCCTTAGAGTAATTTATAGTCGACATAATCGGCATACCGAACCGAAACATTTGAAACCCTATTTTCATTATCCCTTTTTCAACCAAGAAAACAAAAAAATTGGCTCAATTTTAAAATTTCGCTTTATTTGAAGTAAAACCAACACAATTGTGTGTATAGGTATAGTGTTTGTTTTCGGACGAAAATAAGTTAAAAAGGAATTCACAAATGAGTAAGTTGGTTCAAAAAACATACAAAACTAAATTTTTGACATAGTACTTTTGCCCTACCCGCACAATTGTGCTAGTAAATCACTAAAGGGTTATTTGATAATAAACAACCCATTACGCCACATCCAGCACGTAGTGAAGAAAATACAACGGCGGTAGCTGAGAGCGTAAGCGATGACCGTGATGAATCGATTAGGCTTGTCGTTTAAAAGCATACAAAATTCAACTCGTGCAAAAATTGAAGCCGGCTGATATTCCAAACCATCACCGTTTTAGTCGTTGGGGTCTTGAAAAGTTTGAAAAAGATTCACTGTTTTCGGCCAAAATTTTGTTCAGCGTTGCCCTTTTCTGGTTTAATGGCTACGTTAATTAGCAAAATTGCAATATTTAGGCTGAAGAGGAATCCGAAGAGGTTAAAGAGCTACCATTATATCTAGACAAGACGGTTTGGTGTGGTTTATGGGCTGGCCGAAACGTAACTCTGAATGGCGCGGCGCCCGTTATTGCGCTATGATAACGAACTATTTGCTGCCTGAAATTGAAGCCCGTGATCTCGACGAAAATTGGTTCCAAAAAGACGGCACTACTTGCCAAATAGCCCGTGAAACCATGGCCTTATTGTGAGACAATTCAGTGAACAGTTAATTTCACGGTTCGGACCAGTGAATTGGCCACGTAGATCATGTGATATCACACCTTTAGACTTTCTCTGTTCAGGCTACGCAATGTTTAAAGTTTACATGGTTAAGCCGGTTACGATTGAAGAATTGGAACCCTTCGTTACTCACGTTATTGCAAAATTGACAGTATAAGAGATTTAAGTATAAATCAAAAATTAAAAGTGTCTTGAAATTATGAAATTTCATGGAGCTGGGTAATTTTTAACCGATCAAGCTGAAATGAATGAATATTTAATGGAAATAGGATTCTAAAATGAATTTTTAAATAGTAATAGTACTCGAATTTTTCCTCAATCGCGACGGTACTCGGTCATTTCTTCACCGATCATGAAGGGATTAGATATGTTTGGGTGCAATGAGATTAAAAAAATTTTTGTGGAAGAAATTTTGGAAAATGGCTACTGACATTACAGAGTCCGGTGCAAGAGAGTCCGGTGCGACTGAAGAACTTGCTCAATTTTATTGATCGTTACCACGCCGCTTGGTTTCCATTTTAATTTTGCTGCAATTACGATTTTCTAAAGCTTGACTAGCTTGGTTGATGTTGTCCTTTTGTTGTTTATTTTGCTCCGATGTACTCTGTGAGCGCCATAGATTTCAAATTTGAATTCGGCCAAAATTATATTGACGTCATGTTGTGGTATTTTTCGCAAGGAGGCTTCGACATGTTTGTATTCGACATGTTTGAGTGCCGTTTCAGGTGGCCATATTCCACAACTTCTCTAAAAATTCACGTTAGAATAACTTTTCAATCCAACATGTCCATAATGACACCATAATCAGTTAAGAAACATTCGAGATTAACATTTGGCCAAGATTCGCGTTAAGAGGTCATATTCCAGTTCAATAAACCTTTTATAATCCTATTTCACTCAAACATATTAAATCCCATCATGATCGGTTAATAAATGTGCGAGTTCCACCCAGGTGACAATATTCTGGAACATCTTCCAAAATTAGCTTTACAATCCCATTTCGTCCAGCACATGGCAGCACATTTGAAAACATCTTCTCAAAAATTCATTTACAAAACTTGTTTGCTTTTTAAGAGACTTTAAATCCAAGACACCAAATGTATTCTACGATAAACTGGTCTACACGTGTTTGTCGTCCTCTGCTGATGATGTCCAATCTCCTGTTTTTATGATGTTATTCCTGCGATGAATAATTTGAAGAACGAAAGCGAATTCCATTCGAAGATAAATGAGTTGAACAATCGAGGTAAATGGTGCTCAGTTATTCCACCACAATCGAAGTGAGCCGAGCAAGCGTAATCGGAGTTTGCCATATAAAAATGCTTTAAAGTAATGTCCGAACTATTTCTCAAAGCATGATCGCTCCAAATATTGATTGATTTGAGCTTGCAGTGTACAAATGGTCTTAAATGTTTAAATGGTTGTAGCACATCGCTAGGGCGCTTACTAGATTTCAAATCAAAATTTGTGATCTGAAACAAAATTTGGATCAGGTTTTCCATATAAAATTTGAACTGATCCGGATCAATGGTTGTCAAGAAACACGGCAAATATAACAATAACATTGTTAATTCTGTGGATGTCATCGAACATTTGGAAAATTCTCATGACGAATTGTTCAAAATTTTGAAAAATTTTCAAGAAACAAATCGGAGGTGAATGTTTGAGCCAACATGAAGATTTCGATCGAGTCTGAACAGAAACCATTGGTTTTGTTTGAAGTTGCATGTTTGAAATCTAAACCAAAACAAGAATTTGTTCAGCATTCAAAAATGAGATGGTTTTCGTAACTTAAACTATAGCCGGAAGTACGATTGTGAACGCAAGCTTCAATGCCTATGGTCATGTTCGGGTGCCATTTGATTTAAATAGGACGTTAATGTAAAATTTTAGAACGTTCAGACGGGATTGCCACTTCTTGTGACTGTAACGGAGAAAGAGTATATTTGTTTTTTCTTTTGTGCGATTGGGAAACCAAAGTCGATGACCAGCGTAAAAAATATTTGAGCATTTTCGAACCTGGTTTGGGTCACTATAATCAATTTAAAGCCGACTTAACCTTTAAATCTGATGCTACACCGATATATTTCAAGGACGTCTGTTACTGTAACAGATGAATAACGAAGTTAAAAAAGATATTGGTAAGGTTGGTTAAACTTAGCGTTCTTGAACCAATTCAATTCAGTCAATAGGCTGCACTCATCGTTTTTGTTCATAAAGCTAATAAAAAGTCACTGGGAATATTCCGAAAATATTAGGTCACGGCAAACTCTCAGCTCTGCATCGGAATTGAATACAATTCCAAGAGTTGAGGAGTTATTTCACCGCCTGCAAGGAGGGAACCGATTTTCGAAGATTCGGTTCAGCGAAGAACTGCAATGGACAGTTAAAGGGTCAATATTCCCGCGATCATTTGATTTCCGGGAAACGGAAATTTTGAAATTTTATTCCCGGAATCGCGAGTATTCCCGGGATATGGAATGGTCAATGTAATTTTAAATGAAATAATCGATTTGTTCGATTTCAATGAGCAAGTTTGGATCATGCCTTCCAGCGCATCATTTGACGGGTTTCAAAGCAATGTGCAAATCACATACGACTTTTATATTATAATCAATTAGTAGATTAGATCCCAATCAATTAATGCCGCACCAACCTCGTCGTGTACAAAACCCGTTCTAGCGCTGCGTCCATACTATTTTGTCAGGATTTGCAACCCAAGAGTTTCTGTTTTACCTGTATATCGATTTTGTCTCGTGAGTTACTCATTTAAAATGAGTGAAGCAAAAAAAATCGAATCCGTACACAGTGTATAATACACAATTATGTCTTTGTATTTGTATTTTTCTTTTATTCGTATTTGTGTCATTTGTATGATGAACAGCACCAAAATAACGCGATCCGGGCGAATCGGTTTAATTTTTATGGTGCTTACTTCCTTTTCTCAGCACATTACGTCTGCTCTCGAGCTGTGGAGTGTCATTATTTAACATGCCAATATATTTTAAATTATCTATTATCATAAATTAATTTTAAATCTAATAATAAAATTTTATAGGTAAATTTATTTTAAATTTCATAAATTTTAGAAATTATAAAAAATCCAGAATACATAAAAACGCAAAAATATGGCGTTTACAATGGTTAACTCTTTCAGTTCCAAAAAGCGCAATCGTGTTCCTCAATACACAAGCCGAAATCATGTTTGCACTCAAAGAGTTAATATGAATAAAAAAGAATGACACGTGACTTGCATATGCAGAAAAACAATCCTACGCACGAAACTAACATAAATACATATGCTACTACTATATCATTCCGGTTACACTCATTTCGTTTCACATATTTTGAGACAAAATCGATATACAGGTGTAGCGTGTTGAACTCGATATCTACTTATTCGGTATCCACTTACACATGCCATTCTCACGCTATATGTTATTTTCCACTTACATATGCCATTCTCATGTTATATGTTATTCGTCACGTTGTACGTTATAATATTGTATCAAACGCGTTTATATTGCAATGCGCTTAGTCGGCATAGTAAGTATCTTATAAATTGTAATTTTCTCTAAAAAACTGTAATTAGTAATATAGAAATAAAAGTAGAAGGTTGTGATGACCTTCTAAAAAATAAATTTTTTTACATTTAATTTTTAATGTAAAATTAACTGGCGTCCGAGCAGGGACCAGATAAGTGGTTAATGTGAAGTGAAATTAAGTTGTGTAAGTTCGAAAAAATATACCGGAAAAAATTAATAATCGATATAATAATAAATACGTGATAATAAAATGAATTAATACTGATACCAGAAATACGTATTACTGATATGTAATAATAATAATAATAATAATAATAATAATATAATAATAATATAATAATAATAATAAAAATAATAAAGTGAATTATTAATATCAAATGAAAAAAAGTACGGTAAAAGTTAATACGAGTAAAATTAACTTTCGAGCAGTAAAACACATTCTATAAAACCACGTGCCACAAAGTCGCAAGTAGCGACATAAAAAGTCGTGAAACTAGTGCAAGGAGGTTCACGGGAAATTAGGCACCGAAGTCTCCCTAAAAACAAAGGGTAAAACGGGGTTTCAACGACACCACAATTGAAGCAGCCGACCGTGCAGTTGACGCTGGAAGACGACGATCTGGTCCCCACACGTGAGGACAAAACCACCGGGAAACGTGTGCATCTATCTATATACTAATTCATCAAACAGAAATGAAGGTTCTCCATTTTATTTTCATCATATTACTGTAAGTGATACCAAATTTATTTTATTACTGTAAGTGATAATTTATTGCCAAGGCAATCTTATAAAGAAAAAGTTTCAAATTTTGAAAATTAAAGTTAAAGTAAAGTTCATTAATTTAAAGAATATAACCAATCGTATAACGTAAAGTCAAAGTGCAATCTTATAAAGAAAAATTTTGAAATTTTGAAATTTTTTTTTGCTTCTACGTAAATTAGAGATTAAAGCAAAGTAAAGTAAAATTAAAATAATTTAAAAATAAAAAGAAAAAATATTGAGAAAGTTTTAATAAAATATAATAAATAAAAGAAAGATTTTAGTGAAAATAAGTAAAAAGAAAATAAATATATAAAAAATAGAGATTATTTACAAAAAATATTTAAAGTAAAATCAAGAAGAAAAATCAATTAAAGTAATTATATATGAAAAGCAAATCGAATTACAATAATTTTTAAGAATAAATTTCGAAATTGTTGAATACAAATTTCAATACTCTTTACGTAACAGATTGATAAAAACATTCTTAACATATTTCCCTATCGTTCAAATTTTCGTTTCACATTATTCGTAAAATTTTATTTGCCACTCCAGCCAATTTAGATCCCAATCCTTATTACCATATACAATAATGACTGAACCACCTACAAATAACGGCAACATTATTCGACCCGCTGTATTAAATACAAACAATCGAAATAATGCAACTCCGCTCGATTTAACTGAGCTGACGGAGAAAATGCGGTGAATATCGAATCCGCGCGGAGCGGATTTACGCTTTAGCGCATTTTCTATATAAATCATAGACGATTACGCCAATTTTTCTTATGATGCAATTAAACATAGCCGTTTTCTTTATCAGTCATAAACATTTACGTCATTTTTTCCCATGATGCAATTAAAAATAAGGTAATTAGCATATGTAACATGATTAATTTTTTAAGTTATAGCCGGTTGTGTCTACGTATTTTTCACCCAAACTAAAAAAATCAAACTCGAAAACGCGCGGGTACGTTTTACCGCATTTTCTATATAAATCATAGACGATAAATAAATTTTTAAACATTTAAAAACTTTAAAACTTCAAAACTTTAAAACTTTTTAAACCTTTTTAAAACTTTTAAAAAGTTTTTAAAACTTTTTTAAAAATTTAACACTTTTTAAAACTTTTTTAAATTTAAAAAAAATTTAAAACTTTTTTAAATTTTTTTAAAACTTTTTTTAAAACTTTTTAAAACTTTTTTTTTTAAATCTAAAACTTTTTAAAACTTTTTGAAACTTTTAAATGTTTTTTAAACTTTTTTACACCTTTAAAACGTTTAAAATTTTTTTAAAACTTTTTTAAATTTTTTTTTAAAACTTCTGAAACTTTTAAAAAGTTTTTAAAACTTTTTTAAATTTTTTATAACTTTTTAACACTTTTTAAACTTTTTAAAACTTTTTTTAAAACTCTAAAACTATTTAAAACTTTTAAAAACTTTTGAAAAGATTTTAAAACTTTTTTAATTTATTCTAAAACTTTTTAAAACTTTTTAAACTTTTTAAAACTCTTTTTTACAACTCTAAAACTTTTTAAAGTTTTTAAAGCTCTTTTTTAAAACTCTAAAACTTTTTAAAACTTTTTCAAACTTTTTAAAACTTGCGAGGTAATGGCGTGTTCAAATGCGCATTTTTTAAATATTTAAATATCATATTTTTATTCAAATTTTATAACTTTTCATAGCTCTTATAGCCAATTTGGATCGTTTTTAATACATTTCATAACTTCTTTTTATTGCTAATTTTAAATTTCAATTTTTTCAATTATGTAAAATTTTAGAAAGGTTAAAATATTTTAAAGTTTTTATTTATATTTTTATTTAATTTTTTTGATTTTCATTAACCATTTTGTAATTAATTTTGTAAGTTTTAAATTTAGTTTTAATTTTTTAAGTTTTTAATTTGTTACTTTACTTAACTTAAAAAATGAAAGCGTTAAAAGTAAGGAAGTTGTTTGCTATTATAATAGCATTCTTATATAAAACTATTTACACAGAAATCAATAATCATATTCCATTATTTTATAAAGGTAGTGTTTCATAGCTATCTTAAATCAAATATATTTTATCATCGTGTGGATTAGGTGCGGTTTTCAATTGTCTAACAGAGCTTACTGCTTGATTTCTTGAACGAATTTATGATGAGTCATTAATTAAACATTCTTTGAATTCTTTAAACGTTATTCTAGATTTCACAACTTGTCTCTTTACTCCTTTATTTTTTTTATATCATTAGCATCAACAACTTTGAAAGTATACATTTTCGATCTTAATCCAATAAATTCACCCATTATTTTTCCATAATTTTCATTCTTCATTAGACCACTTGTATCGAGATACTTATAACAATCTTTTATGATGGGTTCATATACATCTGGACAAAATACTTCGTAAACTAAACTATCTGTTTCAGTATTACAAATTTTTATCCAACTTCGGCACCATTAGTCATAATGAAAATAATATAATGTAGTTTTAACTAGATCTAATATGCACATCCCAACATATATTGGTTTGTTGAAATACATTTCCAATTTATTTAATACAACCGCCACGATTGTGTAAGTGTATTGTATAATCCATTTAAATTTCATAACCCACGCATTTTTGATGAAATTTTTTCCTCTGTTTCGTTACTCTTCATAACATTACTTACTCTATGGTTATATTCAACTATAAAATAATAAGGCCCTTTTCGAAACGGATACTTATTTCAAACTTATTTACTTATTTGCCGCCATCTTAAATAAGTAAGAAAACCCGTTCGAATTGAGTTTGCATACTTATTTTGACTGCAACACGAAAACATTGAATATTTTCAATTGAAAATTCTTCAACCAATATTTTATTTGTTATTTTTACGTTTTCCATTATAATAAAATAACAAATATTCATAATATTTGTACTAACTAAAATGCTTAGTGGCAATTAAGAAGTATAAAAACGAAATATTCTTTCGTTTTATTATTAAAATATTAAATATTTATTATTGAAATATTAAAATATCGTATTTATGTTGATATGAATTTTAGATGGTTCATCTTATATTTTTTATAACATATTTGAGATGCTAAATTAAATCTTAAATAATTTTTAATTTATATCAAATTTGATTAATAGCTCTCGGTTATATAAAAAATAAATGCTGTAACTTTTTTCTCGCTACATAAGTACATAGATCGTGCAATTATAAATAGCAACAACCAATCTTTATCAACAATAGTTTTTTTAACTTTTTATTATATTTAATAACTCTATTTTAATTATTGTATCTACTATAATTTACTATTCAATATTGTCACTATTATGTTTTTAAAAAATTTATAATTTTTATACCATTTTACTACTTTTTATGATTTTTTAAACAAATTTTATAAATTTGATAACTGTTTTGTTACCTTTTTATAAATTTATTAATTTTTTGTTACTTATTATAATTTTAATAACATTCTTTTATTTTCTAAAATTTATTATTACTGTTTTTATTACGTTTTAATAACTTTTATAACTTATGCATATTTTTTATACAAATTTTACAACTCTTTATAACTCTTAAACTTTATAATTTTTGATCCGTAGTTTTTAAAAAATTTATAATTTTTGATACCATTTTAAAGGTAGCTTATTTTTTATAATTTTTTAGAAATACTTTATAAACTTAATAACGTTTTTTGTTACTTATTATATCTTTAAATAACATTTTTTATAATTTTTAAAATTTATCATTTTTTATAACTTTTTATAATTTTTATATCTTATTATAACTTTTTGCGTATTTTTTTTTTTATAATTCTTAAAGTCATTATAACTTTCAACATCATATTTTTTGTTCAAAGTTTACAATTTTTTATAACTCTTACAACTAATTTTTTATAACTTTTAATACATTTCATAAGTTTCTATAGCTTTAAATGTCTTTATAAAGGGTGATTTTTTTGTGGTTAGGATTTTCATGCATTAGTATTTGACAGATCACGCGGGATTTCAGACAAGGTGTCAAAGAGAAAGATGCTCAGTATGCTTTGACATTTCATAATGAATAGACTTACTAACGAGCAACGCTTGCAAATAATTGAATTATATTACAAAAATCAGTGTTCGGTTCGAAAAGTGTTTCGCGATTTACGTCCGATTTATGGTCTACATAATCGACCAAATGAGCAAACAATTAATGCGATTGTGACCAAGTTTCGCACTCAGTTTACTTTATTGGACATTAAACCAACCACACGAATGCGTACAGTGCGTACAGAAGAGAATATTGCGTCTGTTTCTGAGAGTGTTGCTGAAGACCGTGAAATGTCGATTCGTCGCCGTTTGCATCAATTGGGTTTGTGTTATTCGACGACATGGAAGATTTTACGCAAAGATCTTGGTGTAAAACCGTATAAAATACAGCTCCTGCAAGAACTGAAGCCGAACGATCTGCCACAACGTCGAATTTTCAGTGAATGGGCCCTAGAAAAGTTGGCAGAAAATCCGCTTTTTTATCGACAAATTTTGTTCAGCGATGAGGCTCATTTCTGGTTGAATGGCTACGTAAATAAGCAAAATTGCCGCATTTGGAGTGAAGAGCAACCAGAAGCCGTTCAAGAACTGCCCATGCATCCCGAAAAATGCACTGTTTGGTGTGGTTTGTACGCTGGTGGAATCATTGGACCGTATTTTTTCAAAGATGCTGTTGGACGCAACGTTACGGTGAATGGCGATCGCTATCGTTCGATGCTAACAAACTTTTTGTTGCCAAAAATGGAAGAACTGAACTTAGTTGACATGTGGTTTCAACAAGATGGCGCTACATGCCACACAGCTCGCGATTCTATGGCCATTTTGAGGGAAAACTTCGGAGAACAATTCATCTCAAGAAATGGCCCGGTAAGTTGGCCACCAAGATCATGCGATTTGACGCCTTTAGACTATTTTTTGTGGGGCTACGTCAAGTCTAAAGTCTACAGAAATAAGCCAGCAACTATTCCAGTTTTGGAAGACAACATTTCCGAAGAAATTCGGGCTATTCCGGCCGAAATGCTCGAAAAAGTTGCCCAAAATTGGACTTTCCGAATGGACCACCTAAGACGCAGCCGCGGTCAACATTTAAATGAAATTATCTTCAAAAAGTAAATGTCATGGACCAATCTAACGTTTCAAATAAAGAACCGATGAGATTTTGCAAATTTTATGCGTTTTTTTTTTAAAAAAAGTTCTCAAGCTCTTAAAAAATCGCCCGTTATAACTTTTAATAACTGTATAAATTTAGATACTACAAGTTTTATACATTTATGCCACTTTTCATTAAATTTGTATAGTTTTTAAAAAACATTAAAAGTTGTATATACTTTAATTACATTTAATTAGACACCACTAGTAGTAGTAACTTACTTTAGTATAGTAAATTAGTGCATAAAATACACACCAATTCTCACTACTAAGAGCGCTGCGTTCTATCAGTAAAATGATTATTAGTACTACTAACTAGTTAAGCTTCTCGTGGCCAGATCTCACAACTATATGTCACAAACTTTATTACGCTTAATTAATGCAATACCACTTCTCACCACTAGAACGCAGTACTTTCACCAGTAATTGTTACACGCATTTTTCAATTAATATTTTTTTTTAATTTTTTAATAAATTTTAGATTTTAATTTTTTTAATTTTCAAAATTCGTTTGTAATTAATATTTTTTATGTTTAAATTTTATATTTTTTTATTTTCAGGTTTTTATTTTAATTTTATAAAATTTTAATTTGTTATTTTACTTTTTAAATAGAGGACAACAGAATAAAAGATCTTCCGAGTCGGAGCAAGTATAATTTCATGTAATTTAAATTTAAGTATTACAACAAATCTTCAAACTCAATGTACAAATACTTTATAAACTTAATAACATTTTTTGTTACTAAAATAACTTTTAATAAGATTTTTTATAATTTTTAAAATTTATTATTATTTTTTATAACTTTTTAATAATTTTTATAACTAATTCTGTTTTTTCATGTATTTCTTTTATAACTTTTAACGTTATTATAACATTTAACATATTTTTTGTTCAAAGTTTATAACTTTTCATAACTCTTACAACTAATCTTTATAATTTTTAATAAATTTTATAACTTTTTATATCTTTAAATGTCTTTATATTTTATAATATAATTGTTATATTGTTTTAACTTATGTACTTTAAATTTTATACATTTTTGCCACTTTTCATTAAATTTGTATAATTTATAAAAAATTGCAATTTTTACACCATTTAATTACTTTTATATTTTATGATTTTTTAAACATAGTTTATAAACTTGTAAACATTTTGTGTTACATTGATCTAGAGTAAAGCTGTATACTACTATAATACTTAGCACAATTTACGAAATAACTGAACAATGATAAATATAGTAGTACATTAGCCTAGTTTTCTTTTTTAAATATAATCATTTTTAATATTAAAGCATGTGCTTTGTTATCGCTGTCATCAAAGTGTTCTTCAATTTATTCGATAATGTGGTCAGGCCAATAAGACTCGAAATATATTTCATAAAATATAAGTTCGAGCTCATCATACCATCTAGTTATGTATGTGAAACTTCTTCTTTATCATCTTTTATAGACAAGTAACAACGCATTTTTATTATTCATTTCTTGTTTTATATAAAAAAAAAAGTGTCATAACTTTACTGCATTTAAACTATTTAAATAATTTACTATCCTGCTTTTATTTGAATGTTCGTTTAAGTCTTCTTTAGGTTTTTGTTTATTTTTGATTGTCCGCCGACAAAATAAATTATGATAATCAAATAATAAGAACACTACACAAGGAAATGAATATTTAATCGAATATTTTTTTTTATTTTTTTAAATAAATTTTTAGATTTCAATTTTTTAATTTTCATAATTCGTTTGTAATTATTTTTTGTTTTTATTTTTTTATTTTCAGGTAGGTTTTTATTTTAATTTTATAAATTTTAAATTTGTTATTCTACTTTTTAAATAGCAGACAACAGAATAAATGATCGGCCGAGTCGGTACAAGTATAGTTTCATGTAATACTTAAAAATAAACAAATCCAAACTCAACGTACAAATATTTTATAAACTTAATAACGTTTTTTATAATTTTTAAAATTTATTATTATTTTTTATAACTTTTTAATAATTTTTATTACTTATTATAACTTTTCAGGTGTTTCTTTTATAACTTTTAATGTTATTATAACTTTTAACATATTTTTTGTTCAAAGTTTATAACTTTTCATAACAATAACAATATATAACTAATTTTTATAAATTTTAATAAATTTCATAACTTTTTATATCTTTAAATGTCTTTATATTTTATAATATAATTGTTATATTGTTTTAACTAAGGTACTATAAGTTGTATATATTTTTGCCACTTTTCATTAAATTTACATAATTAAAAAAAAAAAATTGCTATTTTTACAGCATTTAATTACTTTTATAATTTTTTAAACATACTTTATAAACTTGATATCATTTTTTTGTTACATTGATCTAGAGTAAAGCTGTATACTACTACATATAATACTTAGCACAATTTACGAATTAACTGAACAATGATTGACATTAGCCTAATAAAATAAAATAATATTTCTATCAGCTCTTTTCTTTTTAAATATCTTGATTTTTAATATTAAAGCCTGTGATTTGTTATCACTGTCATCAAAGTGTTTTTCAATTTCTTCGATAATGTGGTTAGACCCAATACTGACTACGTCACATTTTTAAATAATTTTAAATGTATATTAAATTTCATTTCGGTTATGTAAAAAATAAATGCTGTAACTTTATTGCATTCAACTTTTGAATATCATATCAAAAAGTTTATAAATTACGTGTAATTAACATTAACTTTATATAAAGTTGTCAGCTTTGCACTGCGTTTTATTTATCAGTTTTGTACTGTATAGCGATAATATAGTTGCGCAGGTCGTTGCCATTTATATTGTTGTAGAATAGTTAATATCTTTGATGATACTCTGATCAGTTTAAACATGAAATATATTTTTAAGAATTACTTCCTGATTGGTTTACTTTTTTATAATTGTTACGAAAATATGCGAAATCCGATTATAACAATAACAATTATAAAAAAAATATTATTTAACCTATATTTTGATTATATTAAAACTTTCAATTCTCATTTGCATCCATCAGATTTGCTGTTGTTATGATATGTATAGCGATACATTTTCAAGATCAAGTTTAGTTTTATCTTTCTTATTTCCGATTACTTAAAAATAATTCCTATATGTGCGCGCGCATCTACTAATATTATGCATTTCGACATATGTACATACAAATAAAATATAATAATAATAATAATTCTGTACTTCTCATGATTTTTGGTAAAAGAAATGAAAACTGATCTTTTCTTATCTTTAACCTACATAAAAAATAAAATGCAATTTTCTTAATCTTTATATATTTTGCGAACACAATAACAACAACAATCATTTACTATCATTTAAATTTAATATTTGTTACAGTTACTAAATTAAATATTGTAAATCGCACGTCGGACGTCGGACGTCGCACCCCGCGCCGCTTTTGAACACTTTTGTGTGAAATAATTTTAAAAGTAATAAATCAAATAGAAATTTAAAACCAAAAGTTTTCCAAAGTTTATCCTAAACACAATCCAAATATCTTTTAAAGTGCTGCCATCTAGCGAAAAGTACGGAAACTTACATAAAATAGTGCTGCCATCTAACGAAAAAATCATTGCAACTTAAAATTTCGAGCTTTCTCGAAAAAGTTTTTTTAGTGCTGCCATCTATAAAGAACTTTTCATACTACGTGAGCCAAAATTTGCAAATTTCAACCTCCATATAAAAATACATGTCATTTTGCGCTGGAACTCTCATAGTATACCTACTACTGTACATGTGTGAGTAGGTGAATGGGTATATTTGTGCGAATAAAATTTATTATGGTCCAACGAGTCTGAGTGGTTTCAAGATAAATCTAAAGCAATTTTTCTCTCCGACTTGGTACGATTACGATCTGCCGGGTTAACACGATTTTATTCATTAGCCTGACGTGACAGTGACTAAGGGAAATTATAAAGTAAATCTTGAGATTCATACCTTCAAGCATTAATATGAATATCGAGTGCTTCTCGCTGTGAAATGGGCAAATTCCTTTGCGATGTGCCTTTGTTATCTATTACCCAAAGTATGTAACTTAAATCTTTCATTTTGATTTATTTTCTTTGCACTTTAGATAGAACAGAGAGCAAAGTACATTTTCATTGAAACAGAACTCTTCATATATATTCCGTTTAAGATTAGTTTTATAATTAAAATTTTATCGTGTAACCTGTTGTCACCCTCGCCCAAATAAAATTTGGTTGCCTCACAAAAATCGGTAATAAATTTTCCATGAAATATATTTTTATGATCATCATACCATTTTCAATATTGTATGCTGACAAAATATCTATGGTGACCTCTTAAATGGAGAGGGGTTAAAATATCTTATATTTAACAACAATAAAAAAAAAATGTTGTTGTTGTTTTCACAAAAACAAAAGAAAACGAAAGCAACAAATTATTAAATTATTTTATTATGAAAATAAATTTCCCATTGTAATTTGACACCAATAAAACATAATAGAAATTTTCCCAGCATAAAGAAAAATTCATAGCACCCAAAAAGGAATAAATTCATTTTTAATTATAAAACCGAGAATAAAAAGATTTTTTTTTTTAGAAATTCAAGATTCATGAATTTTTAATCAAAACACTGTACAACAACACAGTGTACAGTAAAAAGCTCAAGTTATCTCATCCAGCAAGTTTTTCATTATTATCCAAATTTAATAAATTTTATTATTTGCCATGGAAATCGTGAGCTTCTTCTTATCTTTTTTAATTTAAATTTTTTCTCATTTTACTACTGTCATCTGTTTTATTTATCTTAAATTTTCATCTATAGTATATAGATAGGTACCTGTGTCGACTTTTTATTAGCTTTCCAAATTTTTCTTGTTTGTCAAACTTTGTTTTATGTTAAAATCAATAAGAAAATAAAAAAAAATTAATTTTTTTATTTTTATAAACAAATTATGGTTTATTGTTGTTGCGACACTAAAGTTTTGCCTTTATCTCCGCTTGTCGATCGGTTTATTTATATTTTTATATTGGCATTGACGTTGTTTATGGTTTGAGGCGATGGTCTGGTTGCTTGTCGGTTTTGTTTGGTTTTAATTGTAGAATTTTTTATTAAGGTAATAAAGATTAATTTGATGAACGTTTGGATAAAGTTTAATTAAGTCACTTTCAGCCAAAAATTTAATTTGGGGTATACGAGTATGATATTAAAGGAGAAACACCATTTGATTTCGACTTTAAATATTGACTATTCCTTTCCAATGGGCTATGTATAATATTTATATATTTAAGAATTTTCAGTACTGTATTGCACTATAATTTATAAAAAAAATAACTATCGAAATCTCCGCCAAATTATGTACAAAGCGTCAAATCAATGGCGCAAATAATTTAAGGCCGTGCTCTCTGCCATAAGCCAGCCGATCTGAGTTATTATGAAAAATATTTAGCCCTTGCTAACATATATTTAATAATTTATTGATTAACACGAATTTCACTTTCTTATTCTCTCAGCTCTCAACTAGATCTGACGTGCTCCAAAAATAGTAAAATGGTTGAATATAAAAAATGAACACAATGAACGAACACAAAAATAATAATATGAACTTCTATATTAATAATCCTTAACTATTTGTAGTGTTTGTGTATGATGAGGGCACCACTCCTCTCACTTCGGTCGAATCGTCTCTGGTGATGTTTAGTCTCTGGTAGCTGTTGCCTGCTACTCATTCAGTGATTCGTTGTTTGTGTACTATCATTTATACTTGTTTCCCAATTCCAACTAAATTCTGGTTAAATTGGTCAACAGATGCACTGACGATAAATTTTAGACTAGTTCAGGTGACTAATTCAGGTGGCACTTTAACCATGTATTCTTTAAACTATACTCGTAAACCCAACATGGGCATTTATTGTGTACGGTGCAACATTGATCTGAACCTGCATATACTGTGATGATGAATAAACAATGTACTCTTATAGTTTCATTGTACGCCAGATAGATAAAAGCTGGGAAATTTCCAACTCAATTTAAAAATTATCTTACCTAGTAATGCACTTCAACAAATAACTAAAAGCATTTTATCTCGAAAATTACTCATCTCGTTGCTCGTTATACCATTAAATAGGTAAAATAAAAATAAAAAACTCTTCATTTCGGTTACATTGTTGATTTGAATTTTCCACTTACACAATTTTCGTTTTATAAAAATAATGTTGACTCTGAACGAGTATAAACATTTAAATTGTTTTATAATAATAAAATATATTTAATATTAAAATAAATGATTTTTTGAGATACATGAAATTGTCATTTACTTTTCTTCATATCTCTAAATACGTCGTGCAAAAAACATTCACACTGTGTACAATATGTGTAGTAAATGAAAAGTGCATGAATAGGTATACTCGACGTAGAGCTGGTGGAAATATTATGACGAAAATCTACTTAAATATAATTTTACAGTGGATATGTGTAGACGTATGACCAAGAATAATAGATTTAAGAGCATACAGCATAAAATATACAAGTACGTATACAGTTTTATGTGCCGGTGATTAACATTCAAGTTCGTTACACCAGACTAAATGTGTATCTCTTTACAAATTCTATGATTCCATACTATTTTGTGTTGATTTTGCAAATCTGTCTTTATTTGTATAAGCAAAAGCATTTTTTATAAATAAGTTTCAAGTCAGCTTATGAGTAACGAGAAAATGTATCCATAAAATCCTAGACATAAATAATTTTAGTGCACAGATTGAATATTTAATTAAGATTTATAAATAAAATATATAAAAAAAAGCACAAGAATAATTATTTGCTAAGTTATTTTCGTACACACGTTACATATAGAAAGCTTTTTATTCATCTGGAAATTTTTAATTAACGACAAAGAATTCGAATCTAGAACATAAATCGATTTATCCATGGCTGAATGATTATTGGAAATAAATAGGAAAAAAATCTTGAGTACTTACTGCGGAGGAATCTACATTCATATACATACATATATAACCTACACAAAACACTGTATGAATGAAAAAATTTCCCATTCGTAATGTAGTTTTTATTTGGATTCCCGGAAATGGAAAATTGATTGGGAAGAAAACATCAACTATGAGTTGGGAAATATTCTTGCATATGTTGTTTATTTATGATATAGTGCTAAGCATAATATCACATATGAATGATTTTTACTTTTAATTTTAATTGAATTGCAAAAAAATAATGATTTTGAACGTAATTTATTTTCATGTCATCATGAGAACAACCATGGATCAAGGTATATGCTAAAGTTGAGGTAATTTAGATCGTGAAACAATCTAGTGAACTGACATAAATAGTGATTCATTTTAGACCACTTGGCAACCGTTTATCACGCAAAACTTTTACCAGTGTTGGACGTATTGTCTACATTGCGTAGTTAATTAATATTCTACATTTGTGGACTAGGGTGGACCTTATTTTTGAGAGTTACAATATCTAACGGGACCCCCTCTAGAAATGTGAGGTTATGCTAAAAACATTAATAGAAATAGTATTGGGCCAATCGAAGATAGTTTAGAGGCCGCGACTTTCACTTTCAAACGAACACAAAGGCAATCAAAAATGTTTCTCAAAGGAAAATTGTCGTGAATAGAAGAGATAATTTCGAAAGATTTGAGCTTTCCAAAAGTTCACAAATATTGAAAATCCGTTAACAAAAATGTCGACTCTATTGCCAATAATTTCCAAATTACAAAAACAAGACAAATTATTACTATTTTTCTATTATTTATTTGTGATGAAAATTAGCAATGTGGACAACTCAATACTTATTATAATCTTCTATTAACTTAACACCACGTTCTGTGATATCATTTACGACTTTTATTTTTATTTAAGAAATCTGCAAATTATTAAAAAAATCGCAAATGTTTGGTGTAAGAAAATCGGTTAATTGTTTTGTAATGAATGTTTTTACATCATAAATTTTCAACTCGACGAGCTTATACTAGACTCGGCCTCTACATTGCTCATCATATCAAACTGTTGCACCATTCTTCTTTTCTCTGCACTAGAGACGTTTTCGTCGAAAAAAGAGAATGCGATGACATTGATGACAATTGATCACATATTTTATTCAGTACAGCCATCGCCAACTTTTCGTTATGTGTTTTATAGAAAGAAATACCTCAAAATATTCATTTGTTCAAATCCAGCTTTGGTGCTTTAGCAGCTTTAGAGTAACGGATCGAAATTTTTACATAAAATCGTACGAATGCAAATGTCCCTTAAATTCTTCTGTTCTTTTGCCGTTAACTTAAATTCTCCACCAAATTTAAATAATTTCAATGCATAAATGGTTTTGGACAAACAAAAATTATATTAAAACAGGAAATTCAAATAAAAAACTTTAAAACAAAAAAAAACACAAAAACCACCAAATTTTGGTTTAACAATTAAAAATTTTAAAAATAGTCCTTTAGGATATTTTAAAGTTGTCCTTTGATAAATTAAAGTCAAATAGTGAATTGATATGTTTTCCAAGATGTAATCTGAATCAACGTGACCAAGCAAAACGTTACCAATAAAAGCCGCGCCCAAGAGAAGTCGTCTATTTTGAAGCGTGCATATTTTGTAATCCGTGCATATTGTTGGGTATGGGGAGGTAAGCGAGCCACATTTTCATGTGGTCGTAATCCTAGTTACTTTTCTTTAACAAAAAAAAAAAAAAAAAAAAAAAAATCATGAACTTCTTTTGAATGCTTTCAATTCTTTTTATGTGCACAGCATAGTATGGATTCCAGACCGTTACAGCATATTCCAGTTGAGGAGATCAAACATAACCGAAATAGAGTGAACATAAGGTTTGAATAACCTTAAATTCACTTGTCCATCTTTTAACAAATCCGAATTTTCGATTTCGACAAATGTAACTAGATTTAATTGTTTACCAAAAAGGTGAAACTCTTTATGTGATTTTAAGCGATTCTTATGTTATCTATTTTTTTCTCTTTGTTTTCTAACATATCCAATTTTCATAAAAATCGTCCAAGAATTGGTCAAGTTACAAACATTTCAATTTTCGCTTAACTGAATTTGGTAAATATTTTATTTTGAAAGAATCGCATAACTGCACTAAAATTGATGAACCAAATACATTATTGAACGCAAAATAGTATACAAGTTTTTTAGGCGATTCTTTCATGTGTAGTTAAATAGTGTGAATAGTTTTTTTATGCAAAAGTGAAACAGCTTAAGTGAAATCAATTAAGCGATTCTTTCAAAAGTCAGTTAAGGAAGTTATCATGTTAAAGAAATTACAAGCGATTTTTGCAATTATTGTGTTTATATAAATTTAGTTTGCGGTTCTTCTTAAATGATTTAGGTGATATTTATAATTTTTCAAACCAAATAAAAAAATTTGTAAGTGATCATAAGTGGCATTTTCAAGTGTATAAAATTAAAACCCTTTCATATAAGACGTTTGTATCAATATTCATTTTAATAAAATAATTGTATTGTGTTCATTTGTAGCGTATATCAATAAAATATTACTTTGGTAATTCAATAATTCAGTGTGTAATAGAAATACTATACCTTATACCGTTTGCTGAAGTCATATTAATATAACGGTTGCTTAACGTTTGCAATTTTTGTGACAATAATGGCGTCTCGCGCTAAAAGGATGTTGCAGATGGCGAGAAACAATGTAGAAGAGAACTCTAAAAGAGTAGAAACGAATAATTCTGTTATAGAAGGTAAGTTACAGCAATGTCTATAATACGAATACTTTAAGATTTCATTTTATGATTGTTTTATTTTACTAGATCTCGATCATCATATAAAACGTAGTAAACTTAATGTTCACGAAGCAGGGACATCAAAAGATTACCATATTAAAACAAGTGAACTTAATCTTCAAGATAACGGCCAAAGCAGCTAGTACTTTAAGATATTCGTCTTCGGATTTATTACATATTGATACAACAGAAATATCAAAATTGGCTGATGTCATTAAATCAAACATAACGCACATTAATTATTCGCCTCTTTCCTGTATTTCTACAACAGTAGCTAGTGGAGATTAACATCCCATTTCTACATTGTCTGCAATAGCCTGCCAAGATCCACATGGCTTTCCGGGTTTAATTACTAAAACAATTGTTCACCCAAAATGGAAGCGTAGGAAAAATTATGTATACCCCTAAAAGATTGTAAAAAGAAATATCGAGAAAAAATTATATTAGACCAACAGTTGATACGTACGAACCGCATATCTTTTTGCACTCAAAAAAAAAAATTGGATTTTTTTAACAAAAACTACTGGTTAATTTTACAGAAAATGTTGTTCGTTTTCAGCCAACGCTTCAAATCGTAAATAAACTGTTTTTTTATTCGTAAACTTTACAACCATTTTGAATTCCTGGTATTTTCCGGATGATTCGTAAATTTTTCTCTCATGTTTTGTAAAAGTTTTACAAAATTTATCGTAATTTTATTAAGGTCGACTGTTAAATTTACAAAACAAAATAAGTTAAATCTACAGTTAGTTATTGTTATTATTTACAAAACTTGTTGTAAAATTTGTAATGAATTATCGGTGTAATTAACAATCCAAAATGTAAAATTTACGAAACATGTTAGAGAGAATAACTAAAATATTTGTTATGCGTACAAATATTTCTTGAGTTGTGAATGGAATTTATCGTAGATTTTACAAATTATATTCGTTTAATTTACGTTTAATATTGTAAAAGTTCTGAAACTTGTTTGTAAAATTCACATAAGTTGTTGTATAATTTACAAATTTTTTGCTATCATGTTAGTGTGATGATCAAAGAAAATTGATAACTCTACGAAATAAATTTACAAAATTAACAGACCTAGCTGCGTTTTTTTTACAAATTTTTCGAGAAATAACGAAGCCTACTGTAGAACATAGTTACAAATACCACGTTAAGTTGACAAATTGTATTGTTACGTCTACAAAGCTTTTTTTCGGTAATTAACAAAATTACTAGATTTATTAACGAGTATATATAGGATATATATACCCGTTAATATATATAGAATATATAGGATATATAGAAAATAAGTGTTTCAATTGTAAAATAAAAGATATCTTCACTTTTTATTATCAAACATAAAATTATTTAATATAAAATAATAAATAACAAAAATATATTTCTTAAGTTTTATAGTTTTCATATTAATATTTTTTTTATTCAAATATTTGATCAATTTTTTTTATCGTTAGCCAATTGTTGTTATTTCAATTTATAGAATAAAAACAAAAATTCATAATTTGCGAATTTAAGTAGATATAGTCTTATCTGCAAATTTGCTTCATTTACAAGTATTTTCATTTCTTTTTATTGGTTTAAATTTGAATTATTTAAATCGTTTATTAGAGTTATCACGCTAAGTACTTCTTTGAAAATACCGTCTATGTTATTGATGAAAATATCCCATTTCGAATATATGGTTTTAATTCCCGTATATATTGTGTTAAATCAATATCGATCTACAAATAAATTAAATTTGTTAAATCACAAAATATAAACAATAAAGTTCAAAGAATATTACCAAATCGGGCATAATCGGGTGGTTAAGAATAGGCCAGTCAATGAAAATGTTAACTATTGTTTTATCTTCATTTGATAGTAGCTCCTTCGTTCTTGACAAGGATGTTGTTTCCCACTTTTGAATAACCAACTTCCTCGGGCTTCGCAAATTTTTTAAGTCCGTTTTAATTTTTAAATATTCTTCGATTGAAATATTTTTCACAGGATCATCAATCGTTGTTTCGGATGTTTTAGATGTTTCAGTTACCAAGATGTCGTCACGCGTTTTGAAAAATTAGTAAATATTTTCGAAACATATAGTCAAATTTGTTGTATAAGTGACCAGTTGGTGATCTTTGCCCTTCACGAATTGTAAAATATGTTTGCTGAAATAACAAAATAGAATTAAGATAAATTTAGTAGCATATCCCTTTTCCGGCCTGTAATCACAATTGTGTACGTTACGAAACAGAATCATGAAAAAAACCATTACAAACTATGATTATTAATGATTTACATACACATTTGTGTACGATGGACTTAAATTTAAGAAAAAAAAAATTGTATGGAAGGAAAACGGATATATTTGTTTCACAGATTGTTAATTTTGTGGATTTGTTGCGTAATCTTAACCTCGCTTTGAGCTTGTAAAAGGTATAAAACTATACTTTTATTGGTTCTCAGATTGTATTTTTTCTCATTAATTCTTTCGCTATCATGTCGTGCAGATTAAATTCTCGAACTTTTAATGAAGGTGTTTGTATTACGAAAAGTATATACCGAGAATGATGTCGAAAGATAGAGCACACAAACATTTAATAAATATTATTTAAGATCCCCTTTAAAACTAAAAATAATGGATACACATACTTTTTTACAATACTTACTAATCTTAAATGGTATTTTCCAAATATTTTCCTAGTAATTTCTTTTGAATAACACGTTTCCACTATTTTTTCCACTATTTTTCCACTTTACACTTATATTATATTTAAAAACCACTCTAACCGGTAGCACGTCTCATACTGAACAAATATAGTGAATCAAATGAATACCAAAATCTTTACGAAACTATTTCGTACATTTTACGGATTATATGTTTTTTTTACCAGAATTTTGTAAATATTACAAAGATACATGTTATATAACGAAACATGTTTGTTCGTTTATCAAAATCACTAAGTTAGTTTAGAAGTTATTTTACGTGTTAACAATTATATTTTTGTTAAATACGCAGGAAAATTTCTAGTTATTTTAGAATGAAATTTGTTAAAATAGTAGCCAACGAAATCTTGTATAATACATGTTCTGGACAATGTTTGTAAGTAATATTTACAGAATAAGACAAAATTAAACTACAGGAATAGACACAAATTATTCAAGATAAATTTTCATTTATTGAAGATCCCATACTCATTGAATTTTTCATGAGTTTATGCCATTGTAGTCGATAAAGTAAGCTCGATCTTTTCTTATTATGAAATTCATTTCTTAGAATCTAGACTAACATTGAAAAATGGAAATTGGTGGAATACAGCAAAAAATTGTAGATCTGTATAGGAACCAAGCGCACATTTTCGTGGAAAAAATATTCGATATAATTTTTTCCGTTTAAATCAAAATGAATGTATGCCAACCAAACTGCTATACAAATTTTGTGCATGCAACCCGCATAAAAACTGAATAAATTTAGACAAAATTTTATCAGTACATATGGAGGTACAGATATAAAATTTGTTGTTATTTTGAAAGGAATTTTTTTTTATTTAGAGGGATACAATCATATTCTTTTATAGATATTTATATTTTTATTGAAAAAATTAATGGATGCTTTGACCTATATAATTTGACTATACATATTTATTTAATAATATACATGCAATACATGTTCCAATTCTATAAATATTTTTGTTTGGAATTAAATAAGTCATTATTTGGAACCAGCTATAATTATAAACATACATATACAATGTAGATTTTTGATCATCTTTAAAATAAAAATGTTTGTTTGTTGAACTCAAAATTAAATATTTCATTCAAATTTAAAACATAAACAGTGACAAATTAACACAAATCGAAACGTCAAATACCAATGCGAAATGTCCAGTTGTTTGTAAACATAATAAAATAAATCAAAGTTGCACATACGTCTGCTATGATTAAAAAAATATTAAAAGTTGAACGTACGTTTTTCTAGCATTTACAAGAAATTATATCGAATATTTTTTTCCACTAAAATGTGCGCTTGGTTCCTATACTGGTCACTAAAGATTTAGATATTTATGTGGTATTCATATTAAAAACATCCATGTTTTTTAAAATAAATTATTAAAAAGAAAGCAAATAAGCCATATTTTCAGTCAATTGTTTTACATTCATAAATGTTAAAAAACGTAAATTTATACATATTTCTGACATCTTTAGGCCCACTTGTAGCATCATCAATGCAAATACTGCTTAAGTCTTGCAAAAATATCGGCAACCTACAAAAAATACATATAAAAGGCATCCAGTGCCAGATAATTCCAGATCTTTAGATCTTGAAGGACAATAAAATATTAACCCGTATTTTGCAGTAATAATGTTTTGCAAATCGAACAATTTTGATCTTTCGTTATTATTACAAGGAAACTTGTTAATTCTACAATGAAAACCTTACAGGATATTCGTTGATTTAACGAAAGTTATGTGAAATGAGAATATGTTAATTTTACAAAATGCTATATGCTATTTTTATAAAACAGTTTGTAAAACTTTGTTACAATTTTCGTTGTAAATTGTACTACTTGCCATTGTAAAAGAAATTTTGTATGGAAGTCGAGATTACAAAACGAAATTCGATATATTTACGAGCGCTTTATTAAATTTACAACAAAAACTTTACAAATATATTGTTATTTTAACAAAAATGGTGTTAAATTTACAATTTATAGTTTTACAAAGCAAATTTTGTTACAATAGAAAAACAGAATTATTTTTTTGAGTGTGGGTTAATTGAAATTACGGATAGAAAACGTATGGTTGTACAAAAATGGACCACTGCACCACGTAATAGAACACATTCGTGTGTAAACACTTTAATGGTGAACGGCTTGAGATTGGTAATCGGCCAAAAACAGCAGTGACATAGACAGCATTTTAAAAAAAATTGTTTAAAAACAATTATCTTCTGTTGAAAATTCCATTTTGGACCAACGCGGAAAGCGAACTCCAACCAATAAACTTCCGGAAGCAAAAATCCAAGAAAAATCAAACATATTAACCAATTGCCAGCATACGAAAGTCATTACACTCGCCGACGTACGAGCAAAAGTTATTTTTAAACGGATCTGAATATTTCGCTAATGTATAAATTGTATAGCTCGACGTACGCCAATCCTGTATCAATAACGAAATATGCGGAAGTTGTAACGGTCCTCCAACGACATTCACGTGTTTTTCGGGTATGCTGCAGTTGGCTGGGAGAGTTCATGTCGCCGTTATTTAGACCGCACAAATTTTCCACGTGTTTAGAATACAAAACAAAGAAAGAAAGAATAAACCCGTTGTTCACACTAACCCAATCCCACCCCGACAAGAATCACCTATAGATGATGTGACTTTCTGAAAGACGATCTTGTAGCCGAGCGTTTAATTTCAGAACGTCTAACGAAAAATCGGAAAAGGACTCCATAGAATTTTGTCTTCTACGCAGAATCTGTTCCTTAATTTCTTCTTCATAGTCAAATGAGCTAAAATATGCACGCATTGCTATTTTCATAACACCCCATGAGGAGTCGGGAATCGGGATGATCAGACTTAAATACCCAATACCAATCTTCCGCTTTTTTGCTTAGGAATAGACGTATAATTTTTGATAACTTTTCTTTTGGAAATCCATCATCCTGCGCCATCTGGTCCAACCGATAAAGAAAGTCGTCGACATTGGTGTTATATTCGCCCGTAAATGACAAATTCCATCTTTGGCGCAATTTATAGCTGTTTTCGAGTGAGAAACTAGGACTTATTTTACGCTCTGGGTAGATGTAGTCATGGTGAAAATCGTTACTGTCATTCAACCGTTGCCTTTGTTGAGATTGTTGAGTATTTTCAGATAGATTGTATGATAAGTTAGATGTTTTTCGAGAATTATGCTCAGTGTTCTGGCGCGATCGTGAATAAAAATCAGTTACTTTACCTATCATTTGTCTAGTTTTTTCGTCAATGAACGGGACATGGGGTATTGATACTATTTGTTTTCCGTGTGGTAGAGAGACGATATTTTCTGATCGATTTGGATTAACACGTTCCTCAGTTCCACTAGGGACTAACCTGGGTGAAATTTCGTTTCGAATTTTGCGTTTGATCTATCAATCGGTCAATCTCTTCGGTAGCACTTGGAGTATTAGCGTCCGCCCAGAGTTTCTCGTACCATTTAAATTCCCGTCTCCAACTGGAGAATAAACTTGACAGAGGGGCTGTTTCACCCATTGTCTGAATAAGCCTACGAACTCTATCCTTATAGTGAATTACTTTGGCAAATGCAAGATTGATAAATTCAGTTGGTGGTGAAACCCCCTGTTCATTACCAGCCCTAACTAAATCATCGAGAGTGCATCTACATATATTAACTTCTTCCTCTAACTTTGATTTAGCATGCGTATTTTTCGGTCTAATAGAATCGTCGTCTCGCTCAGCAGTTAAACTATTTAGCAAAATTTGTTTAGCGTCGGATGCTTTACTTGAAAGACCTCGAATTTGAAATTCTACTTCTAATTCGGGTACAGAAAGCTGCTGCAAGTATACATTAGGATCCATTTTGCACTGTTAGATTTTAATAGAACACTAATAAACTAGTGGATAAATCTAGATTTGGAATTTTTACTTTAACCTTAGAGAATAATGTAAATAGGTGAATATAGACGTTTACTTCAAGTTTTTATACAATTTAAAGCAAGCTCATTTTTTGTTATAATTAAATTGATCAAAAAAAAAAAAAATATATAAAATAAAAGTAATATTTTAAGAAAACGAAACTTTAAGAAATTTAGCAAATACTATTAGTAAGATTCGATACTTAATAATAATATTTTAATATGAGTTTGATATTATGAAATCATTGGTGATGTCTAAATCTGGTGGTTGGTGTGTGAACAAAGTAAGTGAGATAAGTTTATGTTTACAATTAAATTTTTAAATAGAGAAATACAACCATGTATCTTGATGGGATACCATATACAAAAGTCAAAGAGATTTACTTACAGAATCTCTGTGTACTCGATCTTTGACTTTTGCAATGAATTCAAACATCATTTTTTTCAGTTGCAATTCACAAACGGTAAGCTACGACAAGAAAAATAGCTGTTAAATAAAATCAATTAAAAAATCTTGTACAGATATTGAATCAAGGTAAAGAATTAGAAAACATTAAATCATAATGTGTCGATAAAAAGTCACCAAGATCGTAATCAACGTACAGTTCCAAGTGATTTCAAAAACAACCATCACAAAATTAAATAAAAAAAAAATTGGACTATGTAGTTCTGTAATGAAAACTAGCTAGCCTCCCGCTAAAACCAAAAATAAATTTACAGAAGAGAAAAAAGAAAAAAAAATCTACAAACGGAAATAAATGTATGGAATAGAATTAAGCGGTACTTATGGTTGCAGAGTTGAGCAGAGAAGCTGCTTGGATGTCTTCTTAGGACAACCGGCTTAACGAATAAAAATCATATTATCATTAAGACTGTAACTTTGAAGATTATAGCCACATCTCACTTAAGCCAACTTGAAACTTAATTAACTGATATAAAGCACATTGTTATAACTTTCTACGAAAAACGTGCTTTATCATATTGACACTGCAACGTATAATTCCCGTTGTCAGGTCCTTGCTCGGGCGCCATTTTGTAACGGTCCTCCAACGACATTCACGTGTTTTTCGGGTATGCTGCAGTTGGCTGGGAGAGTTCATGTCGCCGTTATTTAGACCGTACAAATTTTCCACGCGTTTAGAATACAAAACAAAGAAAGAAAGAATAAACCCGTTGTTCACACTAACCCAATCCCACCCCGACAAGAATCACCAATCAACAAAAAAAACTTATTCCATTTTAACAAATTTTATTTTTCATCAAAAAAAAAGACAAGGAAACTATAATTTTTATAAATTCAAACATAATAAGATACTAACTTACATATGTATTGTATCTACATAATAAGATGTACTATCTACATAATAAGATACTAACTTACATATGTATTCTTATTATTTATAATGTGTTAAGATTAATGAAATGGATTACGAAAAGACAAGAACATAAAAAAAAAATAAGTAAGATAAAAAACTAAATAGTTAGAACTAGTAAGATAAACAACTAGTTATAAGAATTTAAGAAAAAAAATTCTTTTCTTTTTTTTTTCTCTAAATATTCAGCACTTCCAATTTATCTTAAATGAATAACCTAATTAACCAAGTTCTAGGTTCACCGTAATATTTAACTTTTTAATGATTTTTTAAGCAATAGTTAAACCTACTCTTCCGTTTTTTGATATCACCGAAACTATTAACTTGAAAGGTGGGATCACTACCGCTAGCAACACCAACCACATGTGGTGAGGAAAGGCGCGTCCCAAAAAAAAAAAAAAAAAATATATAGCGGTATTGGATGATCTGCTACCGTATATGGTACCAAGTACCAAACCGACAATTTGGTTGAATATTCGCCAAGAATTAAGTTTAATCTTTTTTTTTTTTTTTTATTCAACTATGTGGCTCCTAAAACCTGCATACATAAAATTCCGCACTTAGAATCCCCCGGATAGCTCTCCTATAAATATTGTGAGGCCCCGCTGGAATTAAATTTTATTTCAAAAATTTTTTTCCTTCCACACTACACATGGTTCGGTATCTCGGTTTTCTTACCTCTTTTCACCTTTAAATGCCATTTTATCCTTAGGGATTATGTGACTTAACAATCGAGATAAAACCGGTACCGCCTGCTTTGCGCGTCACTCTATAATTTTAATGGGTTTTACTAAAAGTAACCCGAAAATTGTAGTCATCTGACAAAACTTACGTTACATGCACTCTTAGGTGGACTTATAATTGTAAGGAGAACAAAAAGTTTCACAAAAAAAAATTTTTTTATTTGTATTTTTATTTTTATTTTTTTTTTTAAATTTTTTTTTATTTTTTTTATTTGTTGCTACTAGCATGGAAACCTCACTATAACTACTTTGACAATAATAATTCTGCTCGTAGCAAAATAAAGAAGTATATAGCGTCTGATTACCGGTATCCCAAAAAAGTGTTATTATACTCGTCCCATATACCACTACAATATCTAGGAAAAAAACAATTAACGTCTCATATACATCAATCTGCACTTCCACCGTAGATAGGTCATATCGATCGATTATGTGTGCTGTTAGTGGCATTCAACTTTATATAAACGAAAATGCACTCTCACACTTGCAACAAATTACCATGGCCTTATGTACTATTATGTACATTATAAACAATCCCAGATTATGTACAATAACAAGGTAATAAAAATCGTGTTTGAGTTTATTGAACTACATTAGATTTGTTTGTCAATAAAAAAAAACGGCACAGGGAATTCCCTGACGTAACATTTTGATCGTTTGACGTTTAATGTATATATATATATATATATATATATATATATATATATATATATATATATATATATATATATATATATATATATATATATATATTTTTCTTCAATAAAGAGTAGGTACCTAATTGAGCAGCCGTAACAAAGTTTTTAGAGGTTTGATACAATTGTTATTTCATTTTTAATTATATTGATTATAATTATTTATTCTAGAGAACGGATTAAAATTTAAAATGCCAAAGACCGATACATGTTCCTGATGATGAAAAGAAGAATTTAATTGAAGTGCAATCACATCATCATTAAGAGGGTCTAGTACCAAAGTAATGGTATCTTGTGCAGGTTCGATAAGCACTTGTGTGAACATTTTTATCTAGAATTTTTTTATATTCATTAGATAACACGTAAAGCTCGTGCCTAGTTTTTCTAGTTTTTCCAAATTTTCTTTTAATTTTTTGTTATTAGCTCTCAAACTTAGGCAAGTTGTGCAGGTTCGATTGGGATGCACAACGACAGTAGACAAAAAATTCTTTCAGAAGAATGAACTAGAACTCTTAATCTCGTGCCTAGTTTTCTTCTTTTCTAAATATTTTTCAATTTTAATATATCAATTATAAAAATAAAAATAGTTTATCAAAATTGTTCATGAAAATAAGTTCAGGTAATTTCCGATGGTGGCTATTACTCGTTTGGTATGCGCGCGCACATAAAGGGAATCAAAAGTTTGTGTATGTGTAAAGAATTTTACACAAAGAATGGAGAATAACAATGGAGAAAAAAACGTAAAGGAATGAATTTGGTAGTTTTATGTATTTATGATTATGCAATCGAAACCAATACTAATTAATTCTACATGGAATACTAATGTAATATGTTAGATTTTTGTGTTGTGTGATTTGTATTTCGATTCGATTCAAAAAAAAATTCGAATCAATGAAGACACACACTCAAAGGCGATAACGATGTAATTTTTGATACACATTATATATATTTTTATTTATTATATAATATGTACATGCTTTGATATTTAAGATTGCTATAAAATATTTGTTGTGTACTAATTTATTATTTTACAATCATAAAATTTGTGGCGACATGTGAAGACCCTCGGATTGTCGACTAACATGCGAGTGTTCTTGCAACAAGATCGAACTGCAGATGTGTTTTTCGATGCAACTATTCGACATTGGTAATGGGAAGATCGCAGTTAACATCTCAACTGGTTTCACCATATTGCCCACCCATGTCAATGATCTCTACGGGCCCATTTAAAATTCCATTCCGGGACAATTCTTTTTTTCATTTCGGTTGACACAGTTCTAAACCAGGGTGAAGTAATTATTTCGTCACCATTGCACCGTTGTTATGTATCCAAAGGTATACTCACCACAACTCCGAAAAACATTTGGTGAGTTCAGCACTGTGCGGGATTGATTACCGGTATAGCCACAGAGATCATATATTATACTAAAGTGTCGAGTTTAGCTTTAGAGATATTTATAAACTAAATAAAACTTTAAATTCATCT
Source organism: Nephrotoma appendiculata (assembly GCA_947310385.1). NCBI lineage: Eukaryota > Metazoa > Arthropoda > Insecta > Diptera > Tipulidae > Nephrotoma > Nephrotoma appendiculata. The sequence continues at coordinate 267,650,544 of OX371225.1, read as the reverse complement.
CTGAATTAATAAATTAATTTATTGTAATAAATAATAAACTTCATAAACTCTTAAATACCCGTCCTTATTTTAAATAAATAAAAGTTGTGAATAAAAAGGTGAACAGTTGGGTGTTTCAATTTTCAAAAAGACTGTGATATAAAGGGGAAATAATGGACGCCTAACCGAGAAACAGGTCGTATACAACACCATGTTGAATAACATCAATCAACCTCGACTATTCAATGGAACGAGACTGGCTGTGAACAACATCATCGAGGACGCCGTCCAACGGACTTGCCATTTGAGTTCAAACGGCTGCAATTCGTCGTGCATCTGGCATTAGCGATGACCATCAACAAATCACAAAGTCTGTCATTGGAATTTTGAGGGATCAACTTGGAGTTTCAGTGTTTCGCCCATGGACAACTGTATATGTCGCCTGTTCACGTGTCGGCATGCAATCATCTTTGTTTGTTTACGCGCCGGAAAACAGAAAAACGTAATCTACCACAAAGCTTTGCATTGAATTTTAACCTCAATTTTTTTCCTTTTGGAATGTTGATTGGCATTCATAATCGCTTAATGAAGAGTTACATTCAAACCAATTTTAGTTGGTACTGCGCTGAGCTACGTTTAGGGAAATTTGTGAAAAGTGTTGTAAAACAATTTCACCATATATCAAGGAAGTTTTTATTAGGAGGTTCTCCAGAGTCGTTGCAAATTACGCTGCTACGTGTGTGGTAGCCTAAGGCTTTTTTATGATAAAACGACATCTATCTCTAATGTTCACCTTTTTAATGTTAAGTGCTTGTCGCTTATACCATTTACACTATCGCCCCTTGCACAATAGATTGGATAATTTCCTCGCGGTCATCTTGGTGAAGTTATTTTATGTTTTGATATATAGGTATCGCTGAAGTGCCCAAATTTATCTCAAAATGCTTTCTAGATTTTTTATCTTACCAGTTATTATTTGCTTGTAGGGGATTCCGTCGAAAAATAGATACCAAAGCATCTGTTAGCTCTGTTTAACTAATCTTTCACTGATCCTCGATGGACACTGATTGAATTAGTATATTATCGAAATTATCTCAGTTATTGATTATTAAGTTTTTCGGTAATCTTGCGTGCGGTTGGAACATTACATGATGAATATTTCGCATTTATTTGATTCATTCGTTTGAACAGATATCTGTAATTCTAGTGAAATGTCATGCTGCATGCATATATCAATGCATTTATAAAGGAAATATGTGGTTGCAACCAACGATTTGTAGAACCTGACTAGCTCAATGGTGGAGAGGATAACTATTGATTGTATATTATGCATCTAACTATGACCATATATTTCAGAGCTTCTGCCAAAACTCGTTTTAGAATCCCAAAACTTATTGTAAAAATTATTTTACAATACCATTTCCATTCAACATATCCAATCCCATCATAATCGGTTAAGAAATAGACTAGTTCTGTTCCATGTGGCCATAATATAGAACTTCTTTAAAATCAATTTAAAATCCCATTTCCATTCAATCTCATCACCATCGGTTAAGGAATGGCCGAGTCTCCAGGCCGAGCCATATGTGGCCATATTCCAGAAATTCTTCCGGAAATGTGGAATCGCATTTCCATCCAACAAACTCAATCCGCTCATAATCAGTAAAGGAATGGTTGAGTTTCGTCTCAGACGACCATGTTCCATGTTTTAGAATCCTATTTCAATCCAACAAACCCAATCCCATCAAAATCGTATAATAAATGGCCGAGTTCCGACCTAGGTGGCCATATTCAAAAACTTGTTCTGAAAATCATTTTAGAATACTATTTCCATCCAACATACGTATTTAGTATCTAAACCCTACACACGAATAACTGTTCCGCAATAAATTGTTATACGGTAATTTGTTCACGCACGATAAACTGACAGTAAATCTTACTCAGGCCGCATCGTAAAGTTTTAATAAAATCTACCCCTAAATATTTGGCCTGGACTGCATCTACAGTGTGAATATCAACAAAATTAGGGGTAGATCCATTCCAAATTTGAGAGTGTAGATTTTATTAGAACTTCATGATTCGGTTCGAGTGAACCCAGATACTAGCATTTCCTAATTTCCTTATACCGTAAACCGATGAACTAGAAATGTGTTTAGTCACATTTCCTATTGACCAATACGAGATCAATTTCGTTAAACCCTTCACCATGTGCTAATAATGTACATGTTTTATGTGGAAATTGACTACCTTTCATTCCTATATAGAATATTATTAATTCTCAACGCCTTACTCGTGTGGATCTTGTCTACCATAACTAGACAAATTGTTCAGTACATAGAAAAATATTAAAATAAGAGTTGATATACACTTCATACATATATATATATATATATATATATATATATATATATATATATATATATATATATATATATATATATATATATATATATAACCATCAAGATATAGCAAAAAAAAACTTTCAGATCAAAAATACGTTTACGAATTGCAACATAATATCTCATATGTGCTTACAAAATAAAACCATATAAAAAATATAGAAATTGCAAAATAATAAAATGCATACTCATATTATTCATTTTATCATCTTATCAAAAAAATAAAACTAAAGCACAAAAAATTCGAAAATACAAAAAAATAGCACAGAGTTTAAAAATTTAAGTTTAAAAAGCTCTGTGTATGCATATATTGCTACAAACACACTCGTTCGTCTCTAATACGATTACCGAGTTTTCGTTTTTTTTCCTATTTTATTCTCAAATTTATTATTATTGCCATATACTACTCATAGCACACATAATAGATGGAAAAATGAAAATTGAAAAATAGAATTTTCCTTCAGAACCTTGAATAACAACATATTATTCTCTATTTATACGTACGTATGCACTCATCTAACTACACGATAGGCTACACGTACATAACATACGAGTACGAGACGAGACTACACATTTCAATGCTTTTCTTCCAATTAAAATTATTATTTTTTGATTTCTATGTTCTAATTGGAATTAGAAAATGAATAAAACAATCTTTCCTTTTTTTGTATTATTACGAGTTACAACGGATATACATCTCTAAAAATCATTCAAATGATAATGAAATGATAAGAAGATTTTTAATTTTTTTTTTTTTTATAAATACTTACGAGTATATACAATAAACGAGATTACGAGTAACAGTGATAATTGAAATAAGCATGAATTTATGTTTGAAAAGTTAAAATTGAAAATTATGGCTCAATTAATTTTAATTGACTTTATTGAGTTCAAATATAAGCCACGCTTTTTAAAGAACAATTGTTAGAAATCGCGATTACTTAAGTCAAATTTCTTACATAAAAATTATTATATAAAAAATCGATAGTACTGCTTCGGCACCAAGTCCCAAATGCCAGTGATATAACTTGGCAAAAAACAAGCATTTGTTTGCAGAATGTAATAATACAGGGTGGTACAGCAAGAAAGATGCTGCCAAATGCACCCTCTTCGAAGGCTTACCATTAGGCCAATCATTACTTAACTCATTTGGTGATGCTTCAAATTACCAAGATCACCAGATCTTCAAACGAAAATATCTTTCAGTACGAGAAGGAAACGCACAACTTCGTCGCCAATTAGAGAAGTAAAGTAATTTAAAGTTAAGTTTAAAAAAAAAATTAAAATTTTATAGAAATTGAATAAAGAGCTTAATAACCTGCAACCGATGATGACAGTATTCTATTCCATATGGGTAAAGAAGAATTAGACAAAAAAAACAAATTGAAGCTCAGCACTCACCAGACCCACCCACTCTTACCAAGTAGAAACTTTACCTGCAAATCTAAAAGAGGTTTCTAGAAGTCAATTAAACATCAAAAAATAACTAGTTCTAGGACAACAACCCGATAAACCTAAAGATAAATCACCTCCACCTATTTAGTTTCATTGCCTCTGCGTAATTTGGTATAAAATGACGATACCAGCAAGCCATACCAAGCAATCGTCGCGTTTGTTTAATAGTCTTTGGCGCGGGAAAATTTTTAATAGCATCCACTTTTATCGGATCTGTCCGTATTTCTTGTTCTCCGATGATGTAACGCAGGTATCTGGTCTCTCTTAGTAAAAAGTACCTTTTCTCAATATTAAGGCCAATTTCCGACCCTTGACAAAAATTCGGTGGTTTTTCCGACAGTTCCAGGTGGTCGTCAAACCCAGTTGAGACAATTAAAAGATCATCTAACTAAATAAAAATGTTCTCTCTAAGCTGATGCGGTATTATACTCTATTCATCAGTCTTCACATGGCTTGGGGAGCATTACATAAACGGCATGACGTAGAACTGATAGAGAGGACTTTCTAGAAAGCGGAATTTGCCAAAAGGCATCTTTAAGATCGAGGCTGATTATATATTTCTTATTTTGCATTCTACCAAGTAAACCGTTGATGATTGGAGATGGGTAGGGTCTTTCTTGGTAACCAAATTAATTTTTCGGAAATCTAAACTTTTTCCGTTCTCCTTTTTAACTAGAACGACCGGAGAACTGTAGGGGATACAACTCCTTTCTATTATCCCGTGTTCCACGATTCGTTCAATTTTATTATAAATAAGTTATTGCATTGCTGGAGAAACTGCATAGTGCTATTGTTTAATCGGTACCGCGTTTCTTATATCGATTAATGTTCCACCAGATTTGTTTTTCCTAAACCTTTGCTCGCATATGATGAAAAAAGAGCTACAACCTCTGCCGTCTTAGGGCTTACACAGCATTTAATTTGTGTTTGTTGTCATTTTCGTTTAACGTTATTTCGCTAACTATTTCGAGAGCGATGTTAAACTGTTTCTAGAAAACTATTCCGACGTAAATTTTCGATTCAATGAAGGTACCACACAAAATTTGATATCAGTTTTATTCCTAAAATTGACGGGTAGATTAAGATAAGTTATTACCGCATTCGTAGATCCATCAGCGGTTTGGATACCTAAGCTCAATTTCCTAATTTTAATGCCTACCTATAGCGTATGCAGTAATGATTCTGCGGTCTTTCCCAATATGCTAAGACTTGCGCCACTATCCAAAAGCCCAACCTAGCTCTGACCATATTAGTTTTGGCATAAGGCCGTGGATCATTGTCTAAGTAGTTATATTAACTGATGATATTGAACAAGCGCGTGGTAAGAGTTTTTTGTCCCTCCAGTGGCACTATTCTGGTAATTCCCTGTTAATAGGGAATTGGGGAAAGATTTTATATGTAATTTGTATTTAAAATGTTTTTTTCTGGCATACTGAGGTAAAAAGCTAGTGGTAATTTTTTTGAAAACAAAGTTAAATTGGGAATAATTTTCCCTGCCAATTTAGATATGGAAAAATCATTCTTTTGATTGGAGGGCATCGATAAATATTTTTTGATGGTATCGGAGGTCTGTGCCTGAAGATTCTTCCCAAACGGAGTTCCCCAGAAGGTGCAGCGTTCGGTGTTACATTTCCCTTAATACGCCTTTTTTGGCATCTCAAGCAATCATCGACGCTAAATCCTGCCAGACCACACCCCTCACAGAATTTGTGTGTCTTTTCGGTTAAGCGGAAGTGTGTCTCTTCGGTGCGGCTTACTCGGTTAAGAACTCGGTAGAATTGATTAACAAAATTCAAGACGTCGACATTCCTTTACATTCAAAACTAGTTTCATTTGACGTTGCCAGTCTTTTCACTTCTATTCTGATTAATACTTTGTCCCAAATAGTTTGTAATTACTTAGATAGGGATGTTGTAGATGAGAGCTTACGTCGTGAACTGAAGTTAGTTTTTGAGACTTGTATTAAACAAAATTATTTCTGTTTTGATAATACATATTTCAAATTTGCTGATGGTCTACCCATGGGCTCCCCTCTGTCACCTTTGTTGGCTGAAATTTTCATGAATTTCTTCGAACAAATGATCATATCAAACAACAATCCTTATTTTCGTCATATAATCTTTTGGTATAGATATGTTGATGACATATTATGTCTATGGAATGGAACTGATAGACTGTTAGACTCTTTCCTAACTTGGTTAAATTCTCAATATCCCACCATTGATTTTACGTTAGAAAAAGAAGAAAATAAATGTATAAATTTTCTAGATATAACAATAACCAGGATTAATTCTACTTTAGACTTCAAAATTTATCGGAAACCCACGTATACAGACGCTGTTATCCCTAGTTCTTCAAACCATCCCCATAATATTAAAATGTCAGCTTTCCACTCACTCATAGATAGACTAATAAACATCCCTCTGTCAAATTCAAATTATAACACTGAGCTTAACATAATTCTTCAAATAGCAACGAATAACGGATATGCAACTAGGACTATATTAAAGTTATTGAATAAAAAGCTAAAGCGTAAAACTCTAACGGGTATTTATCCACCAGATAGTCCACCGCGGGAAAATTGGCGTCGCTTAGAGTATATAGGAAAAACGAGCCAACGGATTAGCAACATCGTGTCCAATTATACCAATATTAGTTTTGCTTTTTATAATAATAACACAATAAAGAAAATGATTTTTAACAATAAACCTAGAGTTGATCGCCTTTCCAAATCTGGTGTCTATAGGATCAATTGCAATGATTGTAGTTTCTCCTATATTGGTCAGACTGGGCGCAATTTTGGAGTTAGAGCTAAGGAACATTTATCTGGTTGCAACCAATCAACTTTCCATAATCATTTAACGTCAGAAAATCATACAGCTAGCTTAAACAATTTAGATATATTACATATACAACCCAAAGGCAGACGTTTAGATACCTTAGAATCTTACGAAATTAGAAAATCAATATTTCTTAACCAAAATATCCTTAACGAACAGAGAGAAATCCGGTTCTCACCAATTACAGATCCCGCCCTTTTCTATACTCACGTACGCAATAATATACCTTGAATTTTGTTACTCAACCTATGACTCATCGCACACCTGCGCGATCCGTAGATTAATTTTTATTGCTTATTTTTTATTTTTTTGCCCTCCTTCTTTTATTTATATTTTGCTTTTTTCTACTATATAACAAAATTTTTTACTAACACAAATCAGTAGATACTCCTGATGATGACCTAACAAGTCGAAATCGATCGAGTGATTTTTTAAACTTTTTGAAAATTATTCAAAATAACTGCGAAACAAAAAACAAGTGATTAATAAAAATGTCTTTATTAAGTATTAGTGTGTTTCGCCAAGTGCCTACGGCCAATAGCGTAAAAAGTATTCAATATTTCTTCGTCAGATAGGGGATCAGTATGTCGCTAGTTTGCAGTTTCAACTTCGGTTAAGTAAGCATTAAATGATTCTTTGGGATATTGAGTGAGGCTTCGAATGTATTTCCTGGTTTCACGATCTCCTTGTACACTGCCGAAACGTTCAAGTATTGTCTCTTTCATTTGTCGCCAGGTAGTGCCGTTTTTTCTTAATATAGGTACCCTTTATCGCCTTTATAAATTACAAAATTACTCATTAAAGTACCTAATTCAAAACGCATTATAACATCTTGAATTTTTTCCTCTCCCCTTTTGCTTTTGCGCCCCAAAAACGATATTTTCCATTTGGTGAGATCCGTGTGCGTTTCAAAGTCAAATTTTGAAGTGCGCGTTCGATAATGTACATCAGTATCTGAACATCCTTCTGGTTCACTACCACTTTGATTAGTCTAACGATTTTTTGCTTTTAGCTTATGTTAACGATTCTCAGAATACGTTTGTTTGACGGACGCTAATTTTTTAGTAAACGTATTAGACATTTCATCCAGTTTTTCAAAAAAACGCCTTTCTAAATCTCTCCCAAATTCCTAATTTCACGACTTGAACCCGCCTCATCTATGTTTTTAGAAGAAGATGCTTCAGGTTTAGAGCCTATCTTAGAAAAATCAGAATTGGATTCTAAAATTTCATGTCGCAACTAATCGATCTAGCGAGCCTGTCGAGTGAACTATTGGATAACCGTTGAGCTCTATCACGTCAATGTACAATTTTTATCAGAATTTTGCGTTTTTTAAACGCTGAACCGTTTCCTACTCGATCAAGGGCTTTATCCAACTCTATATACACTGCTGACTAACTGCATTAAGCTCAAGTTCTGACTCGTTAGTTTTTTTTTTTTTTTTTTTTTTTTTTTATAGTTATAAGTTATTTTTTAGTTAGTTATATAATTTGGGTTTGACACTTTGATTTTGACATTCTTTCTGAACTAACTCTAAAAATTTCTTTTCAACCCCCATGGTCGAACTGGTTATTTCGACTTAGTTCATATTCTACCTTTAACTCGTCAGGCGTTAAAGATCCATTTTTTTATTCTTTTTTTTTATAATTCACGCTAACAAAGTTGTCATAAAAAAATTGCAACTCTAACGATTTTTTATTTAAGTTGAATGGCTTACTTACGAGGACAAAAATGATCGTCAAATCAAAGTTATGGCTATAGTGGTCTTGGGTCTTCACGCAACTAAATCCGAAGAGAAAGTAATTGAGGATCTCAAGTTAAAGGATCATCAAATAGAAAATACTGTAAATATCATTAAAAAAAATCGAATCTGAGTAAGGAGTCCAAATCAACAAAAAAACAACAATTTATGCCTACTCTTAACTCCAAGGAGAAAGTGGAAACAATGAGGGGTTGAGCAAAAAGTTACATCTTATAAACTAAAAGTATGTAGGATCAGGAATTCCACAGGATTTGGAATGAAATGCTGATCAAAAAAAGTTCCTTGTCATATCACTATAACGTTCGCTAGTGACTGTAACGGATGAACCATTCGGATTTTCATAAAAATATGGTAAAATGATCGCTTCAGCTGAAATTGCACACCATATTGGTTATGATGTGGATTCTCTACTGCCCAGATCCGGCTGTTTTTTTTTGTTTGTTTGGTAGCAGCTTTTATGTTAATTTTATATGGGAGTAAATCCAAGTTTTTATGCAAAATATTGGTTTGTGTTGGTCTTCGACGTACAAGTTCTGGCACACGGTATCTGACTGACGAACAGCAGCGGTCTGGTGTTCTAACTATACGTTACCGTTCTAACTATACCCACTTTGGTTTATTGGCCACAAGCTCTCATTGTGTGGGTAACTGCAGCAGGGACACTTTCGAATTTCATAATGAAACTTTGCATACCGATTAAGCCCAATTTGTGCTAATTAGTGCTCACGGGAAAAAATTAATGTTAGTCCAGGACCCGAAAAAACGGGAAAAGAAAATTTTAATTTCGCCTGAAAGACGAAAAAAACCCAATTTCTAGAAAAAACAGAAATAATTTAAACCTATAAATTAAATTGTTTATTGAGCTTATAAGTTTAAAAGTTAAAATAACGGTTATATAGCTCTTTTTTTTAAATTTTCTTTATTAACACTTACGCTTTCGGAACCATTTCGGTTCCATTCTCAAAAGTATATAAATCAATTTAACAAAATAAATATTTTCTATACAAAATAAAATAAAATCGAAATCAAGGCGAACTAAAACGTAGCTATTTTCCTGTAGATATCGAAAGCTTACGAGTAAGTGTTAATAAAGAAAAATTAAAAAAAAGAGCTATATAACCGTTATTTTAACTTTTAATTCAAACCTAATTTTAAAACTTCACAAAAGCGGTTCCAGCGACAAAATTTGTGCTTATCATAGAAATATAATTTTCATAAATTTTCATTAATAACTTGAGGAAAAACAAGCTAGCTCCTAAAATATATTACATATATTGAGCAAACAAAATATAGATATACCGTTCAATAATATTTTTGTTGAACAACAAATAAAAAAATAGAAATAACATATTATAAAATCAACGAACTAGCATTAATCCTGTCACGCATGTTCATTACCATCCGAAAAATATAGTGGCTAAATTTGTTCTAATCCAGAATTGGCCCAATTCCGTTGAACAACAAAGACCGTTCAATTAATGATTTTCTGACAAAAAGTGTTCTACAATCCAATGATGTTGGCATTTCTGATTAAATATGACAGGATTATGCTATCTGAAATGCTAATTTGTTGATTTTAATATGTTATTTCTATTTTTTAATTTTTTGTTCAACAAAATTATTATTGAACGGTATACATCTATATTTTGTATGCTCAATATACTATCTTTTAGGGGCTAGTTTGTTTTTCCGCAATTTATGAATGAAAATTTATGTAAATCATATTTCTATGATAAGCAAATGTCGTCGGTTGAACCGCTTTTGTGAAGTTTTAAAATTAGGCTTAAATTATTTCTGTTTTTTTTTCTAGAAATGGGGTTTTATTTTTTTTCTCTTCCCGTTTTTTCGGCTCCTAGACTAGCACTAATTTTTTCCGGTGAGCACTAATTAGCACAAATTGGGCTTAATCGGTATGCAAAGTTTCATTTATGCAAAGTTTCATTTTGAAACTCGAAAGTGTCCTTGCTGCAGTTACCTACACGCTCTCTTTCATCAAATTCTTTCATAATCCGGTAAATTTATCCGCATATATTCCCTCCAAAACTTTCACGTAATTTTCTTAATGTTAATGTTAATATAATTGATGATTGACTTATGCAAAAGGTTTTCACTATTAAAACGCGTTGTTCAAGTCGAATATCTAAATGGCAGCAAACAATTGTTACGTTTCGGATAGACTGAAAAGATAACAACAAAATGTATAGTGCTTCTTCAAAATACTGTCCCCATGTTATTTCGTGTCTTTACGTCTAAAAACAAAAAAGTTATGACCATTTAAAGGTGAGATTTTCGGTAATTTTAAAAAAAAACTTAAAAATATCATATCTCAGTTATCATGAGAGTTAGGACATCGGTTCCATGGGATGAAAGCTTAATCTGCCATAAAACGTTGTCAGTCCACCTGCCAAACACCCTGTATAAACAACAAAAAATTGGCTACTCGATCAAAAAAACCTGGAGTAGAGAAAATTACAATGGGTGTGACAGCACATTTTGACACCAATTGGAGTACCATTTTTACCTTCAGGCTGCGTGCCATACTGAAGGTAAATCGGAATTTTAGTAAATTTTTTGGTAAATTGAAATATTGTACTAAAAAGCAGGGTAAAATGAAAAAAAGGTAATTGGTTGTTGTTGCTATTTTTTTGACATTTAGTTTTATTTCAATCAACAAAATAAAAATCGCACATTTATTGTTTCTGCTTGTGCGTACAGGGTATATTATTGGTTTTTATATTTTTAAATACATAAAACAAATTACAATATACAATTTTAAATATAATTCAAATTGAACGAAATTATGGATAAATCAATTTTGGAAAAGCAAAAAAAAAATTATTCGGAAAGATGTAAGTTGATTTTTGGCATTACATGTACAAATTCAGATTTATTTTATTTTAGGGACAACAGAGGAAGAGCACGATCTTATCCAAGCAAGGATAATGTGGGATAAACTCTTCCAATCCAAAAATTGCAACCCACGCCAGTGTTGGGAGTAAGATTTTAATTTAGATTTTTATGTTGTAGGTTTTATACGTTAAATGTTTGTTTAATTTTTTGTAGGTAAGTTTTAACAGAACCAAAACTTAAAAAAACAATAAAAAATTTGACACAAAAATGGCAAAAGATTTTGAAAAAGTATAAGGTAAATTTTGTTCTCAGTCAAAATCATCCATCAAACATACCGAAATTAAATGTATGTATATTCTTATTACAGAAAATGATCCAACCGCAATCTGGAGTGTCGACCGAAGGCGGAGAGTTACTTCCTACTCAGTGGGAACTCTTTGATGAACTCCACAATTTTTTAAAAAATAAGCATGGTCTACATCCAACATATGTAATCGATGAAGAAGTGCGTGATATTCCGGGACCATCCTACTCATCGAACAGCTCCAGTCGTATGAGCATTAATTCTGCGGACGACCTTATGGAGGTTAATTCCGACTCCACGGATGAAGTTGACCATTTTTTACCCGAAAAACGCGTTAAAAAAACAATAAAGAAGAGATGATCAAAATCATGAAAGAGACTTCGAATGACATACGGAAACGGGCAAGAAATATTGAAAAACTAGTTCACTTTGCAACTAAACAAATGTTCCCTGATGCGGAGTTTCCAGATTTAGAATAAATCAAACCACATCTAAAACAAACAAAAAACCAAAAGACTAATTATGTGATATTGAAATGAAATGCGCTTTATTTAATTTTTTAATAAATGAATTATTTATGTTTATTTTTCTGTTTTTATTTTTACATACGTGAACACAATTCATCTCGAAATACCATTCCATCTCTATAATCTCTTAGCCCACTTGAGAAATTATCGGCCGTTACAATTTCCGTTGAATCGAAGTCTGTGAAATCTCCAGCTGACAAACAAATATTGTGCATGACACACCATGCGCATATCACTTGCACACATCTTTTTACTTCAAGCTCCAAAGATTTGAAAAAAAAATGGCTCGCCACCTTGTCTTCATCATGCCAAATGTCTGTTCGATTGTGATACGCGCCTTCGAATGAGCATGGTTGAAACGTGTTTGTGCTTCAGTGATTTGGAATCCCTTGTATGGTGTAATAATAGCGATCGGATTTACCATACATTTATATCCCGCATCACCCAGTAAAAATATCCTTCTGGTGGAAATTTACCCGTTCTATATAACTGGCTGTTTACCAATACTCGCTGGTCATGCACCGACCCCGGATAACCACAACACATATTTATTATTTTATAATCTGCATCGCAAACAGCTTGCAGTTGGATAGAGTAGTCCAATTTTCTGTTAATATATTGATCTCGTTGACTGGAGGGGCATTTAATTTTGATATGGCACCCATCGATAGCACCTACAGCTTTCTTAAACACTTCCGAACGCGCTTTATTCGCAAACTTAATTACGATGTCATCTAAGGCGGTCATTGCCGGCGCTTTTTGTACTACATCTTTTGCTAATTTCTCGAAAATATTCAAATATTTATGCACGATGTTTTTTATAGTGCTTTTAGGCATTATCATGGCCTTAGATACTACCCTATAGCTAGTACCACACCCCAACCAAAATAAAAACAATATCAATTCTACTTCAAGGCTCCAGCCGTAAAGTTTTTCCGGAATCAATTGTACCAATTTTCGGAAGGATTCTGGAATTATTCGGATATTTTCCCTGGTCTCTTTTAAATTTCCATTTAAAATTGCTACAATTACTAGTGGTTTATAATCGATACACCTAGATATTTTCGGCTAAAAATTAAAAACAAAGTTATAAATATTCTCAATGTACTACACAATGAAATTACCTCCCTCAAACCACTAATTTCAAATAAAAGAGAGTCGTGAAATTTTAAATATTGATCTAATAACTTCACAATTTCTCCACACATTGCAATAATTAACGTTAGTTTATTATTATTAATTATTTCCAAATTATTTTCTTCCATTTTACAAACAACAATTTTCGAACTTTAATAGTAAAATTGCAAACAAAAGCAAACAATTTGTGTTTGACGTTTCTTCCATTACCTATAAACCGGTGATTTTAACCCTCCAAACCCGCATATTCACCCCTCCAAACCAGCACATTTACCCAAAGTTTGGCACGACATCAATGGTAAATTTGTACTAAAATTATAATTTACCGAATTATAGGATTTACCTTGAGTATGGCACGCAGCCTCAGTGTAACATTTTTCGTTCAATCGAAATCAAGCATTGTAGTAAGCATTGACTTTCGCGTCAGCCAGTCGTTTGTTTTTCTTCATAATATATTTTTAAGAGCTTTTATGTATTTCAATACCCAAAATGGAATAAACATACAATTTGTACAGATCTTTTAGCAGCTCTCCCCGAAATCGTTCCGAAAAATTGGAAATTGTGTTTCTTTTTTACTGGAGTGAAGCAGTGCCCACCCAGTAGAATGTTGAAGTACCCTAACTGGTGTGGATTATTAGGAGGATATATTTTGAAGCAGCTTCCTGAAACACTACACAAGTATTTAACGAACGGAATATTTATAAGTAGCGCTTCATATGTAAAATGTCGTTAAAATAAAGATATCTCTGTATAAATACTTGAAAAATGTTGTTGCTGCGTGAAGTTGAAGGAAGGTTATATTTCTCTTTGCCACTTAGCTATTGACACAAATTCGAAGTATTTGCTGCTTGGCTGGCTATCATACAATGGCTATATGCATGCATGTCGATCGTGCATGTTTCTGGTGGAATTCAGAGCAACTGCAAACTTTTGAAAACGATTATAAATCTAACTATGAGTTACAACCATTTTATAATTGGCCCTGTAAAATGAACATACAACTTTTGGAGAAAACTATAAACTGCACCCTTATTATGAATGAGCTTTGATGCTCAAAATGGGGTGTGCGGTTTTGCAAAATTGTAAATTGCATAAAAATAAATAAATAAATAAACGTTAATCTAAGAAAGCGACGACAATTTCATTTAAATATGAATTATTCTATACAGATGATCTTGGTAAACTTTGCTTGAAATTCTTATTTTATTTTTCCATGAAAGAAAAATTAAGAAGGCAAAAATGAACCGAAAAAATGCCTTGTTTGGCCATTACTGACCAATTTATGTTTTATCTGTAGTATAGGAAAAAAATCTATCTTTTTACCAATTTGATTTCCTCTCGTTTTAGTCGAGCTTCACACAGATACCAAATTTTTTGTGTTGCCTTCTTAGACGAGTAACATGGATTTCCGTGTGCTTTATGTTGTTCTTTAAATAGAAAGAGAGTGGTTTTTGCACGAGAATATAAACGAAATTCCGTCGGCATTGTGAATTGGGTCCTTGCCAATTTACCTCATTTTTATCATCATCGGAAGAATGGCCTGTTGCATTTTTTTGGGCATAAACCATTTGGACTTTTGTATATTTTGTATAGTTTTGTATACGCTTGACAAAATTGTGGACAAAAAAATTTAAATTTCGATTCATTTAATAATCTGATAATACTGTGCTTGATGATTATTCGATCGATTTAAATCGATTTAAATTCATTAAATGGACAAAAACTATAAAAAAGTTTTATTCGTCGAAATGAAAAGCAAAAATAAAAAAATAACTCAAAAATATGAATGTAGATGTGGTTTTTCGATCTTGATATGTTCGAAAAAGTTGTTTGGCTTGCGCACATGAATGCTTTCAACGTGAATATGGGGCATATCCTCCATCCGGTCGCAAATTAATTATTTGCGATCAGAAATATGGTTACTAGATTAAATTTTCCATGCCAATTGAAAAATTTTATTTAAATTCAAGTTTATTTTGCGATTGTAGAGTAGAAATCTACGAAAAGACTGCTACGCATTTTCCGAGGTCGCAGTATTTTTATGTATTTCTACTTAACAATCGCAAGAAAAAATTAAATTTAAATAAAATGTGTCAATTGGCATGGCAAATTCAATCTAGTAACCATATTTCTGATCGCAAATAATTAATTTGCAACCGGATGGACGATATGCCCCTATGAGTGTATGTTTTGACATACTTTTGACTCAGAGTCAAAACATGTCGAAAGCGATATCTCAAAATGAAGACTAACTTTGAAATGAGACTAGTAGCACCATAAAATTCAGCGTACTCGAATTAGGTTTACCCCCAGTGCCCAGCTTGTTATAGAAAAAAAAGTTTGCGATTCAAGCACAGTGTCATCAAATTATCAAATGAACCGAAATTAAAATTTTTGTATCGGCAATTTCGCCAAACCTCGGATATCAGCGGTACGACGCGAATGAATTATTCTCAATTGGTTTGAAAAAATTCGTAAAATGACGATGACGATTTATTGCTCCATATATCCGAACATTGGGAGCCATTTGAACCACATCATGTCCTTGTGGATCTGTCCATATCATCGGGACACCAAATGGCATTGCCGCTCCAGTGTTTTGCCATCTATGCAGATGGAAAATGCATGCCGTAAAAACGAAAGACGGCGTCCAATTTACACCACTAATAACATTTTGTGAAAAGTGTAGTCGATATACTATATGTAAATCAGCAGTTTCATCACTTATTTTGTAGCGATTGCTCATAATTGTAAATTTTTCACACACATAACAAAAGCACTGGAGTTTATTTTATACTCTCTCTCTCTCTAGCTTCACATCCCATGAAGGGATTTTGCCGCCCGCACTATGGTCCTCCAGCCGTCTCGGTCCATCGCTCTCGACCTCCAGTTTCGACATCCTAGTGCCTGTAGATCTTGTTCGACGTCGTCACGCCAGCGCAGTCGGGGTCTTCCTCTACGACGCACACCGGCTGGTTGTTGATGAAACACTTTATTGGTCATCCGTTGTTGGGGAGACCTTGTAACGTGGTCGAGCCATCTAACTCGATTGGATTTGATGAATCCGATAATATCGCAACCTCCAAGAATTTGCTTTATCTCGTGGTTCATGCGAATCCGATATTCATTGTTCGCGACTTTAATTGGACCAAAAAATGAACGAATGACCTTCCTTTCGAAAGTTGATAACAATCTACAATCGTTAGTGGTCATGGTCCAGCTCTCGCTTCCGAAAGCCAGCACAGGTCTTATAAGTGCTTTATAAAGTGCGAGCTTGCACGACTGCGATAGATGTCTAGATCGCAATAATTTTGATTGGGCGTTGAAAACTCGATGTGCGGCAGTGATTCGGGCTTTTATGTCTGCCTGCATGTCATTTGATGATGTTATAACTGACCCGAGGTATTTGAAGTTTTCAACGCGATCAAAGTTATGGTCACCAATTCCGAGATTTGCCATGAAGATGTTCCTGGGTGTTGATACAAATTTGGTTTTGTTACTGTTCACCTTCAAACCAAGTCTTCTTGCGCAGCGATCGAGCGGCACGAAACTGTCTTTGATATCGCTAGGTCTTCGGCCAAGAAGCACGATATCATCTGCATATCCAAGAATTTGGCCTGATTTATTAAATATACAGCGCGAAGTTTCGATGTTGCTTTTCCTCACTACGTACTCAAGCGCCAAATTGAACAGCACAGGCGCGAGTGCATCTCCCTGTCGAACACCAGATGTTATTTCAAAGGAGTCTGACACAGTTCCTTCGATTACAATTCTACATACAGACCCAGACGTTGTTAATTTGCACAGAGAAACCAGTTTCTCTGGAATTCCTAGGCATATGAGCGCGGCCCAAAGGTTATCGCGGTTTATACTGTCATATGCCTGACGGAAGTCTATATATAATTGATGTATGGTTATGTTGTACTCCCAACATTTTTCCAAGATCATCCTCATGGTGAAACACTGGTCAGTGGTCGATCGGTTGGGACGAAAACCACACTGATAGTCGCCAATGATGTTTTCGGCGAGAGGGATGAGTCTGGCAAGTACAACATTAGCCAACACTTTGTAAGCAGTGTTCAATAGAGCTATACCACGATAGTTTTCACATTTAAGACGGTCGCCTTTTTTATGCAACGGACATAAGAGCGCGGTCTTCCAATTCTCCGGCAACTCTTTTTGGTCCCAAATACATACGATGAGATCGTATAGACTTGTTGCAAGAGTAGCGCCTCCGAGTTTTATTAATTCTGCGGGGATTCCATCGAGACCGGGTGCCTTGCCGTTTTTCAATCGACTAATAGCTGCGTCTACTTCCTTCACTGTGGGATATTCGACTAAGACCTCATCACCTGGAGGAGCTATTGCTCTAATGGGGGTCACGTCGTCATTCCGATTTAGTAGATTTTAAAAGTAGGTTTGCCATACTGAGAGAACATCAGCCACGTTTGTTCTCAATTCTCCATTCCCGTCTTTGATGGCTGTACTTCTTGGGTGGAAGTCTTTAGTGAGATTCCTGGCATTGGCAAAACAGTCCCTTGAATTTCCTACTTCCGCTTGGAAGCTGATGTTTTCGATGCATAATCTCATATGATCGCGTTTCTTTTGACGAAGGTATTTAGTAGTGGCTTTCCTGGCGCGGAGATATTCTGCATGTGTGCTTCTAGTGTTGCGAGCCAACCATTTTTCACGAAGCTTTTGTTTATTTGCGACGATCAGGCGACATTGATCATCGAACCAATCATTGCGGAGTCTCGGAGGTCTTCTTCCGATAGTGTTTTGCGCCGCGGTGGTTATGGCTGACTGTATTGTGTGCCACTGCTCCTGGATGGTAGACGGAGCTTCTTCGTTGTTGCTAGGCCGCTCTAGATAGTTAGTGACAGCTGATTGGTAACTCTGCAGTGACGTTTGGTCTTTTAGAGCATCCACATTCCATCGAACGGTTTTTTGTGCTTGTCTGTTGAACGTAGATGACAGTTTGCACTTATATTTAAATACGACAAGCATATGATCGCTGTCCATGTCTGCACCCCTGTAGGATCTAACGTCAGATATACTGGTCGAGTGTCTCTTAGACACCATGACGTGATCAAATTGGTTTTCCGTTCTTCCATCATTCGATCTCCACGTTACTTTGTGGATTCTCTTATGTGGGAAAAACGTACTTGATACAACTAAGTTGTACATTAATGCCAAGTCGGTGACGCGTTGGCCGTTGTTGTTACTAGTTAGATGCAGACTGTTGGGACCAATGTGCGATGTATTTTCTTATTTTATACTACTATGACATAATTTATTTTAAACTCTTTATATACTGTAGCTAGGCAATGCTGTTTGGTACCTCCTTTGCTTTTATGTTATAGAGGTCATAAATTTAATTGGTTTTTGTGTTGATTATGTCTTTAAATAAATTATTGGTATTTTAGTTTTTGTATATTTTCAGGTTGTGAATTTTGGCCGTAATTTGACTCATGACTCATGAGAAATTTGTATATGTACAGGATACAAATGTCTCATGACTCATGAGTCAAATTGTACCCAAAATTTATACCCTTGGTATCGATCTTCTTACCTGTCTAATTTCAGTTCTTTTTTGGTTCTGCGCAAAATGGTTAAATTTTTATTGAATTTAGTGAACATATAATTTCAGTTTTTATGTGTTGTGCAAGACTTGATTTTATATACTTTTCTTAAATTTGGTTATGTCATTGAAGTGTTCTTTCTATCTTATTTAAAATAAGCGTCGTTTGGTCTTAATATGCCGACCTCCAGTTGTATTAAGCCTTAATTGTGTATACGGATCTCTGCACATGTAGACCCATGTTTCTCCAGATGGCAAGGTAGAGCCGGAGTCTTCTGTGAGAAGCTTTGCCAAAACTGACAAGATCCTGCCTTTTTCAGGAACACGCGAGAAAGCTCGGTCAATAGGAGAATGACTTTGTAGAAGTTACGTGGACCAAGAGGAGGAAGAGACTTTAGATAACTTTCGATGCTTGTGTTCGGCACTATCAAACAGTCATACAGAAGGCATACTTTTTTTTTTTTTTTTTTTTGTATTTGTGGACTGTGGAGTGTGAGATATTTTGCGCTACCTACTCAGCCACTTCAACCTAAGCTTGGCCTAAGTAAAACACACATATCTGGTGTAGATGGTGTTTTGGTCTTGATATGTTCGGTAAAGTTGATTGTCTTGAGTTGCGCAACAAAAGAAGCATAACGAAAATCTTAATGGTTCACTATTGGTGAACAACGAAAAAAATGCCTGTTTTTTACGCCATTTTGTTTTTAAAAAAACCTACTGGGTGCACTTAAATGGGCGAAATAATAGGAACAACTTCACTGAAAAAAACAAAATGAAAACCAAATGGTTCAAGAGCTATCAACGTGAAAATGAGTGTATATTTTGGCAAATTTTTGACTCAGAGTCAAAATATGTCGAAAGCAATATCTCAAAAATGGGGACTAATTTTGAAATGGGAATAGTACCATTGAATTTAGCGTACTCGAATTAGGTTTACCCTCTGAGTGTCCAGCTTGTCACATTTTTCAACTTGCACAGTGTGATTAAAATACGAGTATGGGATGAAATACCACAAAATATCGTACGTGCCCGCTCGTTAAAGTTTTTTTCGGAAAATTACGTAAAGCAAGTGTATAGTGGAATATTTATGATTTGTTGTTATTTTACTTACAATTTTTATTG
This sequence comes from Nephrotoma appendiculata, assembly GCA_947310385.1. Lineage (NCBI taxonomy): Eukaryota > Metazoa > Arthropoda > Insecta > Diptera > Tipulidae > Nephrotoma > Nephrotoma appendiculata. The sequence continues at coordinate 267,630,588 of OX371225.1, read as the reverse complement.
TGACAGAATCTGAAAAACACTAATTGTTTTCAAGACTAATCAACAAAAAATTATCAAAATAAAGTTATTAAATGATTGCCGCTTCCATATATTGCTTGAGAAAACTATGATTAGAGGTATATTGCTTGATTCTAAATTTCGTTAGTATATATATCGATAACCGTCACAATACACGCAACTTCATGATATTGTAGATTTTAAATTAGAATGAAAATTGTTTTATATTTTTATTTGCTTCATTTAATTTCTATCACAAAAAAAAAGAAAATCTTCAACAAGTGTATTTTTTCAAATCCATACAAGAGGAGCAACGCTAAGTACTAAAATAAGAAGAACCATTCATTGTGTATTAAAAAATGTTTTATTTACTTTTTATTTTATATAATTTATTAGCATTTTGGAAAATTGAAAAATAGAAAAGATTCTTTAATTCTAATTTTCTTAAAACAATTTTGAATAAATACGAGGAGTTATACGAAAGTAGAACAAATATGTTAGGCATTTCATAGAACTGACATACAAAACATACTCGTGTAATTAATTTTTGTTATTGTTGTAAACCGAGTAGTTTTATAAAAACCATCTAGATTTCCCATACCACATCGTGACTTAAAATAGTAACATGGAATTATGTTTTATGTATATAAACATTATGTGAGTCATGTAATTCTATGATAATTTCCATGTGAAATTTAATCACGTTGCGAATTGAAATGAGTCGTTTGGTGTATTATTTTTGTGTGTACGATACGTTTAGGATCGGTGCGGATGGATTTAAATTTAGTATGTATTCCGCCGTTGAAATGAAACAGGTGTGTATTGTATATATTTCAACGTCACGTCTTGTTGTATATACGAGTGAGGCCTATAATTACCGCAAGCTGGTTGGTATTATTTGTGGTCAGTTATAATTTTTAAGTTTCCTCAACTCATATCATCTATCTTGCGCAAAAATAACACACGAAAATAAAATGTACTAGAACAACAAGGGAAAAATGTCAGAAATGTCATCGCATTCATTTGTTTCGTTGATACAATCGTATTATGTATGTAACTGGATAACCCTGGGCCGATGGCTTGGGAATATAAGGAGCAGCCAGGAACCAGATGTGGAGACTTGTGTTAAGGAAAATGAGAAGCAGCAAGAAATCAGACTAAAACGGAGAGTGGGATACGGGAGTTTCAACCAAACTCATTTAGACAGACAAAGACCATCAGTCGGGTCTTCCCAATGGGTGCTTGCGGCATTTAACTATGATTCGCAAATAGACTACCATAATTATCTTAATGTTCTAATTATCAAAATGAACAAGCCCCTAGAATGTGCTGCAATAATGTCTAGGTGAGGTTTCCACTACTGGATTCGAGCTAATTAAATCCTGTCGCATTGGACCGCCACAACAGAGGAAGCAAGACTCTTGCGCAATTGAATCGCCAAACTCCTTGCTAATTTATGTAATGGGAAACGAACATGATAAATGAGATCAGCGCTTCTAGAATATTCTCGGTACATGCCCTTATATTGTTAAACTGCTTCTGGGATACATATCATTGTTCAGCGGGGTGGTGAGACACTGCAACGGATCTTTGAGTCAGTTTGATCCCACGGAGCTATGCAGTACCCGTTGATGTTATAGCGAGATGAGGATTATTTGGCCTGAGATTAAAGATGAGCGTTTATTCAAGCACCCTCAGCAAAAGCTATAAATATTGAAAGATGTTTTAAGAAATAAGATGTACAACATTCTTGAAGAAGCTCGCTCTTTGTATTCTTATCGAGTGACAAAACAGTGGACTGCTACATGCTCACTCATACTTCTCTGCTTGAATAACAAAATTTTTCCAACTCAAATTAACAGTGTTGCACTGAATGACGGTTCCTGGACAAACTCCCGTAGCAAACGATGTGTTATTTATGATTATTATTAAAAAAAAATTGTTTAATTAGTTAATTTAATTTACTTAATTAAATTTTGGCCCGCCATGTGTAATGGCGGTGATGCGAGATACCATCGTGGTGTGCGACGGTGCTCACAAGCGGCGTCTTGTTTTCCCAACGAAGACAAACTGCATGAATGTGTAACATTTATTTTTGTTAAAATAAATTCGAAACTGAAGTACCGTATTTTCCCTACATTGTTGAAAATTTAAAGATGTGCCTTAATGCAAAATTTCATAGATCAAAATATATTTTTATATTTAATATTCTACTGTTCCAGGGTAAACATATTTCCTGGTTTTGAGAATTGGAGATGGCGAAGTATGTGAACCATTCAGAGAAGCACACAAGAATCTGGGTTTACTCGAGAATGACCCACAGATTTAACGTGTTCTCCAATGAAAATTAGAAAACTCTTCGCCATTACGTTAACGACATGCAATTCAGATAAGAACCTAAACTTTTTGCCACAAATATTCAGTTAGGTTTTAATTCTTTTGAAAGCCAAGCGTATTACAGCTTGGAGTGCAAGCTCCAAGGATATGTGGCTCCTACCTTTTACACAAGTAACTAACTTTTGGTAGACCATAAGATGCCATCGTAGGACGCGTAAGAATATCGGGCGGCAGTCTATTTTCTTAAATATACCCGCGACACAGGCAAAATATATCTTGTAAATCTGGCTCTTCCTATTGCATCATTTACCACCCTAATGGCTAGAGGACAAGCAACCCACTTAGCTTTGAAGCTATATCTCTCAACATTGCTACAGAATTTAAGAACCCTATGTGCAAAATAAGCATTAGTTTGGGTATAGCTCTAACATTATTCTTGTACAAACTCGTACACTACAAGACCTCAAAGAGTCCAATGAGCTATGTTCCTGGCTTATGACCCACTTCTGGGGTTCTGGCTATTAAATTTTGCCAACGGCGTCCGTAATTTGTCTATCAACCCTGGCTGCCTTGCTTAACACATGCCTTATATCTTTGCTGTCCATCAAGCCATTGATTCATAAAATATACAAAATCATTGACCATACAACTTCAGAAATCATGATTGGCTATGCGAGAGGGCCATCCTCGCACCCAAAAATCAGAGCGGGAATTAAATTAACAAACATGTCCAGAACCAAATGCCAAGCACTGTTGCCTCACACAAGTCATTTGATTCTGCAGTAGACGCCAATGATGCTGTTAGTTATCCGCTGGAATTTCTGAACACCCTATGGACGGGAAGCGCTAAAACAGAAGATGTACTCTCATACCTTGCGTACCGTTGATATCGCAGCTACTAGTCAAACGAGTCTAGTTCCCAGTTAGACTGTAATTTACCATTTGCCATCAACACAGCTCAAGGATAGTCCCTTGAGAACACGAAATTCAAAAAAACAAAATCGTTACACAGACTCTGAAATCAAGCAGCTTGGAATATTTTTAGTATGTCCTCTAGTTTCATGGGTTGCCTCCACAATACGCAACCACATTACCAGGATGCATTACCAGGATGAAATTGTTAGGAATTATGGAAAGGCGAATCTTTTTGTCACCATGACCTGCAATCCGAAATGGAAAGAAATCGGGGATATTTTTGAGTCCTGTACAGCCGGAATAGTGTTTACATTGTGAAAAAATCTATTTTGGAACTGTGAACGCAATCGTTCATACAATATAATTTCAAAATTAAAATGAATCTGAATTCCTAACCATGAGCTATCGCCTCACTTTTTTGAAATCATTGACCCGTCAAAAATGGCAACCGTAATCCGAACAGTCCATGCATGGTGCAAGGGAGATATTCCAAAGGTTTTCAAAACGAATCCCATTCCCAAGTAAAAAAAGAAGAGAGACTGATGAAATAGATGGTTTTACCGGCCATCATATTAACAACGAATGGTCCCATACGATATTTGGTATCCGAAAAAACCCCGACGAATATGTAATATTGACGATAGACAATTCATTTTCAGTAAGAGCAGATCGCTTGCTGTTGTGGAGGGATTATACTGGTTGAAGCCGGCCGTACCATTTAAAGATATGCTTGTTCAAACTGAACCAAAATAATCCAGATGCAAACCAATCGAAATCTTGAGAAATCCTCGATCACTGTATTTTGGACGACAAACAGAATTTCTGGAAGAAGCGACAACATTGCGGGAATAAAGTATTTGGACGGATGTACACTGTTATCAAGGATTCTGAAAGATTTTATTTTAGACTCGTTTAGAGTGAAGTTCCTTTTGTGGAAAGCTCATGTTAATCAGAGGAGGTTTCCGGTAATGTTCAGCTATTGTTCCACATGTAATGCGGTCTACTGTGGTTCGGTCGAGCTCAAACTAATCGCAAAACAGATACAATTTTGAGGAGGTGAGTCTTCAATTTTCTCGAAAATAGTTGGATTCCGTCAATCTGGCAGGGTAACGTCAAATACTGATGAAACACTGAAAATCATACTACCGAACCCTAAAGTTAAAACTATATTCATACTACTTCGGAATCACAACAACAAGCAAGGATTATGCAATGGTATACCTCATAAGAGTAACATCGTTGTAATTTCAAGGATCGATCTTTCAAGTTCCGACCTGTAGAATTCAGTAGAAAATACAGTATAATAATAATAAATTAAACACGATGATTTAAGATAAACTTTTGTTTTTATATTTTTATTTATACAACACTACCCCATACGATGTTAGTAGTACAACAACACGTTTCAGAACTTTATTTATATAAACGGACTGGTTGATAGTAAATATTCCATTTTTGTTTTTGTCTACTTGTATGCCGAGATATGTTCTTACTTCTCCTAAATTTTCCAATTTAAATTCGGATCTTAAAACCTGTTCACATTGTTTGATCATGTTTTCATTTGCGCTCGCCACAAGCAAATCATCGACATAAATAACCACATAACAAATGTCTTCACCTTGTTTTCGAATGTATAGGCATTGATCATTTTTGCTTTGTATGAAGCCAGAATTTAAAAACACATTATGCACTGACTGGTTCCAAACCCGTGCTGATTACTTTAAACCGTAAAGACTACGTTTAAGAAAACAAACTTGATGTTCTTTTCCATTATCCATAAAACCTGGTGGCTGCTTCATGTATATTTCTTCCTTTAATTCACCATGTAAAAATGCAGTTTTTGCATCATAATGAATAACTTTCATACCTTTCCTTGCAGCAACTGTCAACAAAATTCTAAATGTCGTTTGTCGTGCGACTGGAGCAAAAATCTCATCGTAATTAAAGCCATATTTTTGAGTAAAGCCTTGCGCGACTAAACGTGCCTTAAATCGCTGTGGTTCACCTTTTTCATTTCTTTTTACCCATTTGGAACCAATAGGTTTTCTATTAATGGGCAAATTCACCAGTTCCCATGTATTATTATCGCGTAGTGAAATCATTTCTTCTTCCATCGCTTTAACCCATTCATCTTTATTCACACCGCTAACTGCCTCATTGTATGTCAATGGTTCTTCTGTTGCTTGTTTAACTGAAAAAATTTCATCTTGAAATTTAGTTGATGTCCATGTACCTTTGTTTGTGCGTTCGGATCTTTGTACATCATTTTTACCATGTGTATTCTCTTCATTATCAACAGTCGATGTGTCCATTAAAGTCTCTTCATCACTAAAATAAGCATCACTGTCCGGAAATGAAACTGCATTTGGCTGCAATGTCTTATCCGTGTCCGCAAAACTGTCATCAGAATCATGTGTAACCTCAATCGAGTTCAATTCAGATTGTTCAGAATCCATACCATATCTCACAATTACAGTGTGATCGTCATTGGAAATTGAATCATTTGATTTATTCAATTTACCATTCTTTCGTGCTGGAATAACGATTTTAGTTTCCAGTTTTGTCCTTTTGTGTAAAAATTGAACATCTCTGCTAATCAATATTTTTCCTGTTTTTGTGTCATAGCATCTGTAAGCTTTCGATTTAGTATCATAACCAACAAATAATGCATGCACGGATTTATTTTCAAGCTTATGCCGTTTCTGTGGCGAAATCCATACATAGCATTCTGCACCAAAAACTCTCATATGATCGAGCTTCGGTTTACAACCAAACCAACCTTCAAACGGAGTGGTTAAAATCGATCGTCCTGGTAATCTATTCTGAATATAATTAATTTATGAATGCAACCTGAATGACCAGACTCAATATTTTCATCAATTTTATTGTCTGGGCCGGCAATCAGAGCTTTATTTGTTTCTTTTAAACGGCATAATCCCCCTCGTGATAAACCAACTGCCACTTGTTTTCCATTAAAACTGATTTGACATCGTTTGTCCTTTGAAAATAATGCATCACAACCTTTTTCATTTAATTTATACACTGATATTAAATCTGTCTTGATTGAAGGTGCCCAAAATACATCGTTTAATACCACAACATTATGTTCATTGAATTTGTTCATAACCTCAATTTGAACGGTACCTTTACCTTTAACATCAGCAACTTGACCATTCGCTACGGAATCTTCATCACGATAATTTGTATCCAGATTTTTAAACAACGCCTTCATCACGTTCAGTTGCCAAGTTTACTTTCTTTTCGTCGGTAGCTTTCTTTTCTTTATCGCCTCTTTGTGTCTTACATTTCTTTGCATAATGACCTTTATTGCCACAACGATAACATACTATGTCCTTTTTCTTTAATTGGCTTGATTTATTTATTTTTTTGTGCATTACTTTCAACGCGGAGCCATTCCCGTTATCCATCTCGCCTCTGTCCTTTCGACGTTTATATTCATCAATTAACTTCGATTGCACAACTGCTGCTGTCAGTTCACTTTCTTTACGAGATTCCAGTGCGGTTACCAATGTATCATAACTTTCAGGAAGGCTTCCCAACATCGTTGCACTTTTCCAATCCTCTGGTTTCACATCAGTATTTAAACCGACCATCTGTTGAAATAATTCATTGATTCTACTCAGGTGTGCCTCCATGTCGCCACCTTCTTCCAAACGAAGCCGCATAATTGTTTTCATCAGGCGCACCCTACTATTTGCCGTATTTTTCTCATGATACTCTTGCAACGCGGTCCATGCTTCTTTTGACGTTTTAGCATTACGAATGTGTATCAACTGCTCATCATTTACACTCAATCCGACTGTTGCTAAACCCTGTTGATTTTTTTATTCCATTCTTCTAATTTGGTCGCTTCTGTAGCTGTGGGCGCAAAATAATTTCCATTATTCAGTCTATCAATATGATATTTTGTCTCTACTGATGCCATTTTGTGTCTTCGATAATACGAATACCTCGCGTAGAATTGACTTTCTTTCGATGAGAGAAAATAAATAATAATATCTCACAATAAATGTAACATCCAATTAAAATACTATTATTATTCGGTTACTGGGCCCATAACCTGTAGACTTCTGAAACGTGTTGTTGTACTACTAACATCGTATGGGGTAGTGTTGTATAAATAAAAATATAAAAACAAAAGTTTATCTTAAATCATCGTATTTAATTTATTATTATTATACTGTATTTTCTACTGAATTCTACACGACCTGTGACCCTATTCTGGTAATTCCTTGGGAATATGAAATTGGGGAACAACTTTACATAGCTGTTCAGGAACGGAGGAAACATCTAAAGTTAAAGAAAAGATGCCAATATTTTAATCATACAAAATACTTACCTCATAAATTATTCATTGGTCCTTCGAGTCGGATATTCTCAGTTAAGTACACATTATTTTACGAATAATTATAAGTGATCAGTGAATTAGAAGGCATAAGAAAACAATGGTCAGTATTTAGAGGAATATTGCCCAAAGTAGTTAAACTCACAAACGGCCTTTCTGAAAAAAGCTTCAAGCATGTTCGCGCTCATCAGTGAGCTGGAATCCAAATTGGATGAAACAGAAGAGTCATATTACGTCATCATGACTAAACTAAACTAAACTGGCGTACTCAGAGAAGAAGCACTTTCGATAGTAAGGCACTTTAAGGTTACCGAATCCAATTATATCGAAGCATTAAAAAAACTCATGCAAAAATATGACCGCAAACGCCATACAATCAATGCATTTATACGCAGCTTCATTGAACAACCTCACGTACAAGTCGCAAATGCCGCAAACATACGGAAATAATTAGATACGTCGGATGAAGCAACACGAGGTATAAAGGCTTTAGATGACAAAGCTGAAAATCGAGATCCGTGCCTCATATACTTGTTACTACAAAAGATAAATGATGAGACTCACAGTCTATGGGCCCAGAAAAACATTGAAAATTAGTTTCCAACAATATGTTAATTGTTCGACTTCTTACTACACCGAACTGATGCGCTTGAATCGATAAGGATACAGCCCGTACGCTCACCAAAATCAAATGTCGAAATGAAATCGAAAAATTGTTTCACTACTACCGCAATTAACGTTGCCTGTATAGTCTGCAACAAAGTCTCGCACAGACTAATTGATTGCGATCCATTAAAACCCTCGATGTCAAGGAAAGACGAAACCTAATCACTAGTGGAAAGCGATGCTTTAATTGTCTAAATTCAAAACATTCAGATGTCGTCAGTGTTCCAAAAAGCATCATACACTCTTATACATTTGACTCCAGAATCGAATGTTACAGCTCTTAGCATCACATTCCAACTCCGAAGGAAGCGCAAAATTAAAACTTCATACACGAAATGACGATCAGATTGCCGTTGAACACTAATAGCAGGAATTGGTCAATCGCATGGGGGAGCTTCTAACGGATAAACAACATTGCGCATGGCTTCAAGATTTAACGATGTTCAGATAGAAACCATTCAGGCGCTCATCGTACCTAAAACCACACCATAACTCACATTATCACACATCATCACACTACCTGCAAACCGTGAAATATCGATATTTTGCTGGGCGCAAATATCACTTTGGAACTATTGGAAGATGGCAGCATGAAATTGGACAACATGACAATGACAACATGAATTAAATTATCAGAGGCAGCTACCACATTTCAATAAAATGCCCAGAGAGAAGGTAGATTGTGAAGTATAGTTCAAGACAACCACCATACGGGCGGAAGATGGCAAGTTTGTTACCAACATTTCATTAAGAAAACAAAGCAAGCCCTAGGATCCACCTATACCAACAATCATTATCACGGCTATTGGCTATGGTAAGGTGATTTAAGGTTGACCTCCCATTTCGGAAATTATATAAAGAACTTATGCAGGAATACGAAGGCCTACACCACATGCATCCTATCGAAATCAATAACACCGAGTTAAGACAATGAAACATTTTTCCACATCATGGGGTTTTACAGTACAACCATACTACGTGTAGTCTTTGATGCGTCTGCGAAATGAGTCGCAGGTGTATCATTGTACGACAATTTAATGGTGGGACCTAACGTACAATCATGCCTATTCCATATCGTTAACCATTTTTCTGCCTGTCCACACAATTGTGTGGCGAAATTTAAGCGAAATTTTTTATCAAAAACGCCATTACATATTATTTTTTGGTGACACATTTGTGTGGTTTGGACTTAAATTGAGCCAATTTTTAAATTTTTTTGGTAGAAAAAGGGTTATACGATTTTGACAAAACCCGACCTGTTGTTCGAGCTCCATACAAGCATAGTGAAAATTCTAAGCAGCAGCGGATTCAATTTAAGAAAGATGTCATCAAACAGTACAGAAATGCGAAAATTACTAAATAATAACGACAATACCAGTCTGAAGGTACTTTCCGACCATCCAGAACCAGCAACGATATTGGGAATAGATTGAGATGCACACAGCGATCAATTGCTATTCCAAGTTCAATTGGATGATAAGGAAATCCACACCAAGAGGAGCTTTCTATCGGAAGCCAGTAAGATATTCGACCCATTAGGACTCCTATCACCCATCACAAATACTGTTCCAATCATTCTGGTTAAAGAAAATCGATTGGGACGAACAATTGCCTTCAAAGACGCGTTCAGCTTGGATTGACCTAGGCAACAGCATCAGTCGAATCCCACAAATCAGAATGCCGAGATGTATCACTATGTCAGACTCCTTCGAATTACACGGATTTTGTGATGCGAGCAAGTGGGCATATGCAGCGGTGGTATATTCAAGATCACAAAACAGTCAAGGAGACTTGGCACATTTGAAGTAAGTGAGTATAGTGAGGCTCGAATTAATGACTGCATTACTTCTTAATAAGCTAATCAATGAAGTGAAGGCAATTCTATTGTCTAAAATATCCTCTATATCACGATGAGGACCGATTTTAGGATTGTTTTGGATTGTGAACGAAATGTGGTGGATGGGTCCATTATGGTTAAAGCAGACCAACGATCAATGGCCAGATCATCCAAAAGTAAGAGACACTAGGACGAAAATTGCCGGACCTATTCAAGTTTATGATGCTACTGAGGTGAGCAAACAATTCCCTAGCTATTTTCAGATGAAAAAAATCCTGTCATATATGTTACGTTTGACCCATAATATTCGTACGCGTGACCAATAGCAATACACTACCAAATTCGAGACCTCCCGGAAGAATATCGATGTCTTCGCGATGGTAAGCCAATACCACGGTAACGCAAGTTAAGGCAACTGAATCCCTTCATAGATGCGGAAGAAATTATACGTGTTGGTGGACGAATCCAGAAATCAGCGCTACCATAAAGTTTGCGAGATCCCATAATATTGTCCTGTACAGCTCCAATCGCCACTTAAATTACTCGCGACGTACATGAAGGAAAACAGCATCCTGGTATTAATCTATTAAATAACCTAGTGCGAGAGAACTTCTGGATCATTCGTGCCAAGGGTGTAGCAAAAAGGGTTTTCCAACGGTGCATCAAGTGTCTAAGGCAGCGTCCAAAAATGATGGATCAACTAATGGGTCAACTACCAGAAGATCGAGTAAATTATACTGTACCATTCGGCGCAATTACGGCATAGATTTCTGTGGACCATTTAAAATTCATCCAGTGCGGCGATGAGTCTCGATTTCCGTGAAGACGAATCTATGCGTTGTGGTATATTTCGCTACACACGCGATTCACATCGAAGTGTTCATGAATCATATGTCATACAATTTACTGTGACAATGCAACCAATTTCGCTGGCGCTCGAAATCATCTAAAAGAGGTCAACGAGTTTTAAAAAACGCAAGAAGACAATATCGCTTCCAGACTCCTGCAATATGGTAATAAATGACGCTTCAATCCACAGGCAAATCCACACCAGGGAGGTTTGTGTGAAACTGCTGTGAATTCGATAAAAACCAAACTTACCAGAACTATTGGAAACGAAATCCAATCCATCTTGAAGAATTTTCTTATTTAGTCTCTAAAATTGAAAGCGTATAAATTCGAGACCACTATATTTCACGGATAGCGGTGAGCCAGATTTCGATCCCAAACATAAAATTAAAATATCCCCGCATGCAAGATGGGATATCGTCAATCATGAGTATTAACATACGCTTCAGTATCGACAACGGCCTAAAACCGACGCAATGGTTAATGGGACGTATCCTGAAATTGTATCCGGGAAATGACGGTCATGTTCGTGTAGCAGACATTAAAACCCAAGCTGGCATAGTTAAGAGGCCAATACAAAAATTGTACCGACTTTCAAGCTTTGTTAGTATGTTCAGGAACGGAGGAAACATTTAAAATTAAAGAAAAGAAATCAATATTTTAATCATACAAAATACTTACCTCATAAATTATTCAATAGCCTTTATCTATAAATCAGTTTTTTCTGGCCTACTGAGGAAAAAGTTTAATGTAAATATTTGTAAATTGGGAATAATTTTTCCACAGCGAAATTACCAGGAAAAGTTATTCCCAATTTTATTTTGTTTTCAAAAAAATTACCACTAATCTTTTACCTTAGTATGCCAGTAAAAAATTATTTAAATAGAATTTATATGTAAATTCTTTCCCCAATTCCCTAATCCCGGGGAATTACCAGAATATAGTGTCACTGAAATTACCTTATAAACTTTAACAATGATAAAAGTTGGGAAATATACCTGTTGTAGTCTATATTTGGACACATTCAACTTAATTTTTCATTCTCAAGAGTTCGCGGTTCCTATGACGTCAAACTTAAGAATATTTCTAGGCCGCACATTCTGGAAATTGGCTTGGCTGTATAATTTCATCACATTACACCTAAAAATTATAATAATTAGTTAATTAAATTTCATTCAATTCATTTTATATTCTTACCTTTGATTTGTTGACATAACGTAATTGCTAATTAATCTTAATAATTATTGTTTAATTTGTAATCAATATTAATAATTTAACTTCTTCAAATTTATAACAAGCCTTAACAATATCGTTTCACTATTGTAAGTCAAACGGCACGTATTTGAATTCTATAATTAGTATAATCGTGAATTGTATAATTATGGTATAATTTATATTGTATAATTGTAGTAGTTTGCATTGTATAATTTTACTACTTTTTATTGTATAATCTTTTAGTACCTTTATATAATTCTTTTTATCGTTCACTTTTACCTTGCATCTTACCGAGCAAACATCAACAATAAAAACACAAATAAATAAAAATTAAATATAATTCATTAAATATAAATATATTGTGTTTGCACTAAATGAGTTTGAGGCGACAATTTACCACGGATTTCTTGGTGTTATTAGTTTACCAAAAACTAATTTGGATTCAACAACCACAACAATCATCGCTGTATAAACCATACCCCGGTTTATACATATTTTTTGGTCCTTCGAGCCGGATGCTGGATAATTCACAGCCAGGAAATCATCGCCACGTGCAATTTTTCACCAACGCCATATTGGGACGCCACTCAAAAACCTTAAGTATACCATTTTTTATTTTATTAGTTTGTGGTTTTTTATTTATTTTCTCTTGCAATCGTAATCAATCACTTAAATTCATAAAAATTTTAATAAAAATTAAATACAAAATCGTTGGTTATATTCTTTTATTCTTCACTAAAATTGGCATAAATTATTTATTGTGAATTTCAACTTCGTTACATTTTCGCTCTCAAATTTTACAATTTAGTTACTCGAACTATATTCGCGACACAAATTTAAGTGTTAAAGTGAAGTGAACCTTATTAGAACATCAGTAAAAGTGATAAGTGTATAAATAGTGCCAACAATAAACAGTTTAAAGTGTAAAAATGCCGCCAAAGGTAGACCAGTTTTTGAGACGCCGCGAAACCACGTTGCTGCAAATAAAGGGAATGGAAACCTTCGCCAACAACCTTACCGACGCTGAAGATATAGAATCCGTTAAGGTGCGAGTGGAAACGCTGCAACGTTTGATGACGGCATTTACTGATGCCGAAGACGAAATATTTGCCAGAGATGGAGAATCGGAATCGAACGCCGTACAATGTGACGATATATACTACAAAACTATCGCTAAATTAATCACTCACATAAAGCGAATGCAAAAGAAGACGCCAAATTTTGATGTTTCCGCCACCTTTAATAATGGAACGCTCAACAAAACACGCTGTGATATAAAACTACCACGCCTAACCTTACCAACCTTCGACGGCAATTATCAAGAATGGCAATCATATCACGACATGTTTGTCTCAACGGTACATGAAAATCCGGGATTGACTGGTGTACAAAAGCTGCAATATCTGAAGGATTCACTAAGAGGAGAAGCTTGAACATCATTAAGATACTTGGCAATAACCGAAGCCAAATACATCGAGGCATACCAAAAGTTAACTAAAAGGTACAGTTAGAAAAAATTGATACTAAATTCGTTCATTAAAACCTTTATTAGCCAACCGTCAGTCAACCAAGCAACCGGAAAACAACTTCGCCAAATTTGTGATACATCAGATGAAGTAATCCGCGGTATAAGGGCATTGGGAAACTCAGGCAATGGACGTGACCCATGGTTGATTTATTTGATCTTAAACAAGTTGGATGAAAACACACAACAACGTTGGGCGAGTGAGACCTCAGAAATCGGATTTCCAACTTGGCAATCATTTTTAGATTTCATAACCAAACGGGCTGACTCGTTAGAGAATTGTCAACCACCACCTAGGAAACAGCAACCACGGTCTAACAACATCCAAAGTCATACCGTTGCAACCAAAAATTGTTCACTATGCAAGGAGACTCACAACCTGTACAAATGCCCGAAATTCAAGGATATGGACACCACGGGTAGAAGAGAATATATGCAAAATGCAAATCGGTGTTATAACTGTCTGTGCGATTCCCATCCTGTGTCAAGATGCAGGTCGAAAAGATCGTGTCGCAAGTGTCACACGCTTCATGTCATACCATGCTTCATCTCGACACAGTGTACAAAACCGAAGATAATCCTGCAGGCAGTTCAGACAACAAGGCGATTACAAGTACATTAGTGGCCCAGTCCGGTGAAACCATACAATCGTGCCAAACGAAAATCCATAACACGGGATTTCTGCAAACGGCCCTAGTTAACATTCGCGGGAGAATAATGATTTATTTACTTGTAGGGCGTTACTCGACTCTGGAAGTCTAGCTTCATTCATTTCGGAAGCGTGTGTTCAGAAGCTAGGACTAAGGCGTACCAACCAACGCACATTAGTGGAAGGATTATCATCAACCAAGGTCGGAACAACGAGATGAAAAGTAAGCCTAGAGATTTGTTCACGAACTCAACCAGAAATGTCATTCAACCTCGAAGGTCTAATATTACCGGTCATTACATCGCAGCAGCCACAGACAACCGTAAGTTCTCACCACTGGGAAGAATTCAACGACCTGGATCTAGCTGACCCGACATTTCACAAAGCTAGCTAATAGCTCAAGAAACCGTCCTAGGCTGGATTATATCGGGAACATTCTATGACCAAAACCCAACAAAATTAACAAACCTTTGTTCATCAATTAACATTGATCAAACTCTTACTCGATTCTGGGAAATCGAGGAAATAAAACCAATTACCCCCCACACCCAAACAGAAATTTATTGTGAAAATCATTTCTTAAGTAATTACAGAAAGAATTCATCTGGACGATTCCTGGTAGCTCTACCATTTGACCCGGAAGCTGCACCGCTTGGAGAATCCAAATCACGCGCCATCAAAAGGCTCCAAGCCATCGAACGCCGGCTGGCCAAAAATATAGACCTGAAAACAACATACACGGAATTCATGAGAGAATACCAAAATTTAGGCCACATGGAACGTATAACGAAGGATGAAATGGACATACCATGGAGCCTATCATATTACTTACCACACCATTTCGTATATAAGGAAACCAGCACCACCACCAAGCTGCGAGTAGTTTTCGATGGTTCGTCAAAAACTACTACTGGCCGATCGTTGAATCAAAATCTGCTAGTTGGACCACAGATACAGCAAACTCTTCAGCAAATTTTGTTGCGGTTTCGCTTCCACCGATACGTCATGACCACTGATCTGGAAAAAATGTTCAGACAGGTATTAGTTTCACCACCGCATACAGAATTCCAGAGGATACTATGGAGAGAAGAACCGACTCATCCAATTCAGGAATATCGATTGCTAACAGTTACATACGGAACCGCATCAGCATCCTTCTTGTCGACCCGTGTATTGAAGCAAATCGCTGAAGATAACCGACATACATTCGAAAGAGCTTCAACCGTTATCGAGAGAGATTTTTATGTAGACGATCTAATGACGGGCACGGACACGTTGGATCAACTCATCAAATTAAAACAAGAATTAGTATCAATAATGCAAGCGTCAGGATTTAACCTTCGTAAGTGGCTGTCCAACTGTCTACCTAACGAGGATACTACATTTGATTCCCAGAAGCTAATCGAAATCGACAGGGATTTGCAATATTCAAAGGTACTGGGCATTTATTGGAACACCCTAACTGATGTTTTCACTTACAGAGTCGCTCTGAACGATGTCCCAATACTCACCAAGCAGGGCCTACTATCGGAATCATCACGGTTATTTGACCCTCAAGGTTGGTTAGCTCCGTTAACTATATATGTTAAGATATTATTTCAGCAAACATGAGTGAAGGCTTTGGACTGGGATGACCCCTTACCACAGGATATTTCTGAAAATTGGTGCAAACTACGCAATGAGCTAAAGTTAATTCAGCAAATTACGATACCAAGATGGTTGAATTTTAACTCCACTATGATAAGCCTACACGGATTTTCGGATGCATCACAAAAGGCATATGCTGCAGTAGTATACGCCGTATGTTCAATTGAAAGTGGTGAAGTAAAGGTAACAATCGTGTCAGCTAAAACCAAGGTAGCCCCAGTGCAGAAACAAATAACGATACCAAGGTTAGAACTTTGCGCAGCACTTCTACTTTCAAAATTGATGAAAAGTATTCAACTGACCATGGGTGAACGAGAACATAATGTGTATTTATGGAGCGATTCTGAAATAGTACTAGCATGGATAGCAACAATACGAGCAAGGAGAACCCTGCCGATTGCGCCTCTCGTGGAATACTAACCTCAGAACTCATAAATCATCATCTCTGGTGGACCGGACCACAATGGCTCAACTATCCGGAATCTGAATGGCCGAGTAACACACAGCCTTCAATCATCTGCAACGTAACCACACAACCAACACTGATTGAAGAGATCACCAATAAATACTCAAATTTAAATAAAATTATTCGTCTATTAGCTTATTGCAAACGTTTTATTAATAATTGTAGACTAAAATCTAGTGAAAGACTTAAAACATTCTTAACGTGCAGTGAGTGATCAAGCTAACGAACTATTAATAAAATATGTACAAGAGAAGAACTTTAGCACCGAAATAAAGACTCTTAAAGCGCATATACATTTAAATAAAAACCATAAACTAATAAATCTTAATCTTTTCATAGATCAAAATGGTATCCTTAGAGTTGGCGGGCGTATATGTCATGCGAACATTCCCTACGACGTAAAACATCCGATATTGCTACCACCCGAAGATGACGTCACCGAAATGCTGGTTCGCACCATCCATGAAGAATTGCTATGCGGCAACCACACATTATTGCACACTACACTAAAGCGAAAATATTGGATAATTAACTGCAAATTAATTATACGCCGAGTCATTAAAAGATGTATCAAATGCAGCAGGCACACATCCAAACCTATTCAGCCATTAATGGGTGATTTACCACCGAACCGCGTCACCCTCGTCAGGCCGTTCTTATCAACAGGAGTTGATTACGCTGGACCGATATACGTTCGACCATCAAAACGCCGAGGCCTAAAACCAGATAAGGCCTACATAGCTATTTTCGTATGCCTAAGCACAAAAGCTGTTCACCTCGAGTTAGCTGGTGACCTATCAACTGATTCATGCATTGCTGCACTTCGGCGATTCATATCACGACGTGGTCTTTGTCACGAGATCATAAGTGACAACGGATCAAATTTTATTGGGGCTAAAAACGACCTCAATAAACTCTTCCATACTATAAACGACACTAAGATATCTAATTTTCTCTCCCAAAACCAGATAAATTGGAGATTCAATCCACCAACCGGGTCACATTTTGGAGGTTTATACGAAGCAGCAGTAAAGTCAATAAAATACCACCTGAAGCGGACTTTAGGACAAGCATCACTAACCTATGAAGAAATGGCAACCGTCTTGACACAAATTGAAGCAATCCTAAATTCCAGGCCACTCTGTATAACCTCAAAGGACGATATCAACATCAGGATTTTTATAAAAAGTGGCATTCGACTTATTTGACATCACTACAAAGACGGACAAAGTGGCAATCTAATGCGGGCGCAATTAGGTTGCGCGATATAGTATTATTACATGAGCAGAACATACCTCGGGGTCTCTGGAGAATTGGACGTGTTGTTGAGCTGCATCCTGGACGAGACGGAATCGTTCGAGTTGTCACCGTGGAGACATCATCCAACCGATTTGAAAGACCGGTTAATAAACTATCCGTTCTGCCGGTATCTGATTAACTACTGTAATACCTTCCGGCCGGCAGTATGTATAATTTCATCACATTACACCTAAAAATTATAATAATTAGTTAATTAAATTTCATTCAATTCATTTTATATTCTTACCTTTGATTTGTTGACATAACGTAATTGCTAATTAATCTTAATAATTATTGTTTAATTTGTAATCAATATTAATAATTTAACTTCTTCAAATTTATAACAAGCCTTAACAATATCGTTTCACTATTGTAAGTCAGACGGCACGTATTTGAATTCTATAATTAGTATAATCGTGAATTGTATAATTATGGTATAATTTATATTGTATAATTGTAGTAGTTTGCATTGTATAATTTTACTACTTTTTATTGTATAATCTTTTAGTACCTTTATATAATTCTTTTTATCGTTCACTTTTACCTTGCATCTTACCGAGCAAACATCAACAATAAAAACAAAAATAAATAAAAATTAAATATAATTCATTAAATATAAATATATTCTGTTTGCACTAAATGAGTTTGAGGCGACAATTTACCACGGATTTCTTGGTGTTATTAGTTTACCAAAAACTAATTTGGATTCAACAACCACAACAATCATCGCTGTATAAACCATACCCCGGTTTATACATGGCTATACCAACATATTTATCATATACATTCTAAATTTTGTGCCATGAATTGAAAATTGTAAAAATGTGATTTTATCTAGTGATTCCTGATTGTGACGTAACAGGTACCATAATATCAAACACTGCTAGATGCGGTTATAAATGACGTGGTTCGATTTTTAGTTGCGTGAAATAACTTATTTTCTGAGCTCATGATTTAATTACGTGCAGTTTGTTTTTTGTTTGAATGATTTTATTTGGCATTGTAATTCTGTCGCTCCTAATGTTTTTCTAGTGTTAATTTTTCAGCTGGATTCTACATGGTTATTGTGATTCATTTTCATAATGATCTTTCATACATAACTAAAGTACATCTAAATTTTGATACACACGGCATACATGCGATTTGTAATCAATCGAGAGCGAGTGTAAAAATCTTTGTGAGCGCGTGTTCTAAAAATAAGACGAACTGTTAAATTTTCCGCATTTTTTTTCTCAAGGCAATATTCGAACATTATTAATTTCATTTGGCCATGGTCTGGATCCAATTTAATAACTTAGTCATGAAATCAATAATAAAATTTAAACGCAAAGTATAATTTTTTATGTAGCATATTATTGCAAACAATTTTATAGCCGCAAAATTTGTTGGTTTATTTAACTTTAAATTGCTGGATGGATGCCTAAAAAAAATAATAATAATTTTTTTTTTAGAAAATCGGATGCGTTTTTATTACACGGGGTGTAATAAAACGTTTGTTTTAAGAGCCGCCAATAAACCAAAATATTTTACGTAAAAACTCGTTCGGTCGTAACGGAACGAGGTTTTATTAATGTGAGGTTTTACGGCGGTCATGCATATGATAAATCTAAGTTCTATATGTCTTCTTAACCAGTTTTCAGTAGAGTAACCACAGTAGGATCACCCAAATCAACGAACGCGAATAGCTCATATTCGAGGTGTATATCAATCAACTAACTCGATTATTTATGTCGTGTTTTACCGTTTGAGTCCCAGAGAGTATTGAAAAAACACTGTCAAAGAATCCCAAACAGCGCGACCGTGCTTTCTCTATATGATAGAGGAAGATGAAATGAATGAGATGAAAAGGCAATCTATTGAGACAAACCTATTGTAAAATGTACTATTTACATTAAAAGAATCTGTTTGATGTACTTGCTTGATTAAATCTGAGCGCGCGACTTTGACATTCGGTAACACACCGTTAGTTGTCGACAGTGTTCGAAATGTGCTGGGTTTTCTCGGCGTAAAATCTCAACAGCGCGATCGCGCTGCTTGGGACTCAAATGGTTAACTTTTCTGTCTTGAGGGTTTTTAATCACTCACCAATTTCGATAAATTAGAAGAATAACACAGACACCGTAACCGAAATAAAATAATACGAATTAAAAAAAAAATTGATCCATATTTTATTTCGGGGTGGAATTTCAGTTCGCTTCCTCCGGAAGTAATATACAGTTATGTATGTGTAATTGGCTGACTCAACGTACCAGCATATGGTGATTGAAAAACAAAAGGTTAAACAAAATATGTTTTCGGCGTCTTACTTTTCTTGAAACCTATAACTGGCGCTGCCGAACGGCAAGTGTATATGCACTTAGAGAAAAGTAAACTCATATTAAGCGGTAACGTAACGATTCATTGAAATTTCGTGTTTGAATGTGTGCTAAGCTTATATTTGTTTGAATTGAGATGAGTTCGATTTCTTCGATTGATTTTTATATTCTAGTTTTGTAAAATATTTATTCTACGTTTGAGACATTAGTATCATATTTTGAAGAATAGGTTTCTAAATTTCAGTATTTCAAATTTACAAAAATATAAAATAATATCTCACTTCGAGCTAAATTTCTGTTCCAAACCAGAACATTCACTTTTCATTTAAGATTTAATTTTCTTAAAACACAATGGTTAAATCAGAAACTGGGGATACCTAACATCGATTAAAGAAAACAAAACTTGATGGTCTTGATGGATTTGCTTAAATCAAATATTTTTATTAAAAATTGGAGAAAGTTTATACCACATTTAAGAATGAATCTATTTTTGGATGGAGATTTGTATAATTTCAGCTTATATTCGAATTTTTTGAATAAAATCAATTTTTATAATTTTTTGAAATTGTATTTTTTAAAAATAAATGATGGTACATAAAATTGTTTACAATAATATTAAAATACTGAAAATTTGGGGTAAACTGGACCTTCTTCCAATATTCGTAATGTAATTGGTTATTCTTATATTTTACTATTCAAATTTATAAATTGGGGTGGTGTTCCACTAATTCTTTCTTAATTAAATAATCATTTAAAATTATTTCAATCTTTTGTGAAAATAAATTTATAATTTCTTGTTAGGTTAAAATATATTTAATTTTCAATAACCTTGGTCTTAATTGTAGATCTTTTTCTAAAAACAATATGCATGATTTTCGGTTAAAGTATTTGGGTAAGGAATCTGAAACAATTTTTGAATAATAATCTAATTTATAAAAAAAACACAACAGATGTTTAAATTTTCTTTAATTTCACTCAAAGAAATGGTACTAAATTTTATTATTTTAACAGTGCTATCAAAACTCTTGTTATGTAATTGTGAGTAGAAATTTAATAATAAATCTTTTTACTATTGAAACTGGCAAATTAACTCTGGAAAATGTTATATTAATATATATTTTAATATCAAGTCTTTAGATTCGTAACGCATACACCAAAACATGCGTAAGGGGCCTTTTTTAGGTATATTTTGTAATGATTGTTATAATAAAGCAATACTTGAAAGTTCCAAAAAGCACGAGGGAACTGAATTTTCAATCGATGACTTCCAAATTTTTTTTTTTGTATTTCGTGTTTGATATCCGTCCGGTTGGTGGCAAGCAAGAGTAGACTAGCTTTAAAACTTTGAGATTTTTTAAATCTGAAAAAAACACATACTTACATGATTATTAAGCAACTAATAATGTATCATTGAATTTAAAACATTTTATCAAACAACCGAATATGTTTTACACATAAATATAGAAAAGCAAAAGACTTTTTAATACCACGATCCAAGCCCAGGGCTCAGATACTATTTTTTAAAATTAGTCCCAAATTTATTCTACGATGAATTAATTATATAGGGTGTCGGTCTAAAAACGAAATCGTAGGGAGCGGAGGATGGCGGTCGATCCTGAGGACGCAATTATTAATAAACAAATTCTAAAATTTTTAAAGGAGAGTAATAAACTTAGGCAAAATCATTTCAGAATTCGCTTGGGCTTAAGATATTGAACTTAATTCAATGATTCCATTTAAAAAATATTAAATAAAAAAAAAACAAGTATCATAACGTGTATAAAATAAGCGATTAAACCATCCAGTGTTGCACGGCGCAAATTGTGCTTCGTATTCCGTCTAAAAATACCTTTACAAACAGATAATTATAAAAAAATTATACGAACAGTGTAAATCATCTTCTTCATCTTCAATAAAATCAGTTTCGTTATTATCAATGTGGTTGTTTTTTGTTTCTACCGACGTATAGGAATTAAGATATATCAATTAAAGTCATTAAATCTATCAGATCCTTTTTTTGCGGCCGTTATTAAATTTGGTTCTGTAAACCTATGAGCGTCATCCAATTTCACCGCCGTTCTACCTTTTTTTGAAATATTAATTTCCAAAAATGGTTCATTTACCTGTGATCATAGAAAAATAAGTTTACCATAGATTTCTCATTTGTATAAAACGACTTAAACTCCAATGTCTTGATTGGATTTGTGACTTTACATTGCACACAATGTAAAATCACAAATTTAATCATGACATTGGAATTTCATTTTTACCTCTCGTTTTATAACTACAAATGAGAAATCTATGGTAAACTTATTTTTCTATGCTGTGATTAAGCAGAAAAAATTATTTAAAAATTTCGAATTGACTTTTGATTCTCCTACGTGGAGTAAATTTGTATATAAAATTTTACCAAAATTTTTGGTGAAACGCAACCATTTAATTTGTTTCCAATTCACTGTATTTTTTAAATTGTAAACGTTTTGAATCACGACTTTTCATTGGAAAAAGATTTGAAGTCTTATTTTGGAATTCATTTCACTGACTTCAAACCCCTTTTTTTGTGGTACTGCAGCTTTGGCCAAATTGATACAATTCTCGTGGATGTTGAATTTGTATACCAGTGTTTTTCTTTCGCCGTTCGATTTTTGAGTGATCTTGAGCGCATTTTATATGGATGTGCCCAACTTCAAGAAATTTATGATCAATAGTTTCGAACCCGACTTTTACTTTGGCTATTAACAACATCATCGAAGCAACTTTTGAATTTTTATTTTGACAGAAACAATTGTCGCTGTATAAAATTAAGGACTTGTACGTAGAGCGGATTAAGCGCGATTCAGATGATGAAAAAATGTTGGCTCAGCAAAAAAAAAAGAGTTTGGTATATTCAAATTTTCAAATTGGCGTTTTGGTCTTTTTTTGAGCAAATGCTGCCATAAAATAAAAATACTGCTATAAAATATTATCGACCCGAGTATATTTTATGGTAAAAAATATTATTTATGGCAGTTTATATTTCTTTCTTAATTCAACTAATGCGAAAAATTTATATTGTGTGTAGCTCTAAACGCACAGCAAACATTTTGCTGGGCCAACATTTTTTCATCATCTAAATCGCGTTTTAATGTGATCGAAGAGACATGATGATATCTCATTAGAACCACGACCAGCTGAACCTTCATGCCACATATAGCAATGTGCTGTCCCGATGATGCCGTCATGACTGGTTAAATTGTAAACACTTTAGTATTGTTTGTAATATGCGATATTCAAATTAAGTTTTGGTGTAGGTAACACTTGTTGAAGATTAAAAATTAATGCCTTTTTGGAAATATTCGTTTTTGCTTCCACAATATCATCCCGTTTTGAAGAGTATCCCAAATCAGCAATAATATGATGTTGCTCTTGAGTCATCTTCATTTATACCACCTTGTCATCATCGCAGACTAATCTAATTTGCATTTTCAACTTGTCGCATTAGGTTTTTAAAATCTTTTGTTCATTGTTTTAAATATTTCACTGTATTTAGAGAGTGAAACGTGCCTTTCATAATTATCACTATAGAATTGGTACATTTTGGCAATGTTCAAATCACTTTCTAAATATAACTGCGCACTTTTATTACGGGAATATGTAATGGGATTCGTATTTTGAAAACCTGTTGATATGATCCTTGACTTCTTGAATTTTTTCCGGTGTTAATTTGTTAAGCGGTGTATTTTTACCCCGTCTATCCATATCGATTGTAATTCCCGGTCAACTTATTTTGTATTATAGTAGTTTCTAAAATGATAGTTTTTAAAATGTATCAGTCTCGCCTAAGGTATGTTTAAAGAATTTCTGAAAATCTTGCTTATTTCCGAAATTAACAAGACTTTGTGTTTTTTTATTTTCAATAGAAATTAATCCGCAAACATAAAATCTTCTCAAATTATATTCACCGAATGCCCAATATTCTTCAAAAATAATTAGTTGATATTCTTCGCTAATTTTATCATTACATTTCCATATACAAGGATCATTTTTCTTTCTTCGACTTTTTTCTTTGTGGCATTATTATAGTATTTACCATAATTTCGTCTTTGTTGACGAATTTAACTTGGCTTAGTATGATTTTGTGCTTTTATTTGAGACAAATTATTTTCCAAAATTACTTCCATTCCCTCAATGCTGCTCTTACAATCATCCTCGCTACTTAACAAATCTGGCAATGAATTTAAATTTGATGGTTCAAAGCTTGGATCAACGTCGATATCGTACCAGACGAATGTAATTTTGGTTCAACCTTACCTTGTAATTCACTTTCAATATGTCGAACGGCATACATAATATTATAAGTTTATCTTTTTACTAAAATTTTATTTTGATAAAAATAAACTGTATTACCTGTAAAATGAGGTTCAGGACTAATTTCAACTTCTGGGTTATCAGTTTTTGTGTTCATTTTTGAGACGCAGGCTTTTCCCAGTTCTAATAAAGCGGACGGTTTACTGATCGTTTCATTACTCATTATTGGATTTAATACCCCTCTTTCTACAAAACGCATTTATTTTTATCAATCGGGGATGATTCATATTCTGTAAAAGAAATTTAAGGTTTATGAATTAAAATTAATTTATTAATTAATTTATGAAAAGATTTACAAATAATAACCTGAACTGTTATTTCGTTTACGTTGATTGTTAGCATTCAATGCCATTTGCAACATTTTCTTCGATCTGGACATATACATGGCTAAAAAACTTTCATAAACTAGCTTATTAAAATCGAACAAAATTAAATTAGGCTTTTTTTACTTTTAAAGTTCATAACTTGTTTTTTTTCACCACTTTGAACTTATTAAAACGGCTTATACCTAAATAAGTTTAAAGAATATCAAATGACTGTTTTACAATTTGAACTTATATTAATTTAAACCTACTTACCAAAATTGTTTTAATATTTCATTATTTTTTTTACTAAAGACCCAAATGCAATTAGTATATGAATGAAATTTTTATGGGAAAAGGACTTAAATACAATTAAAAAATTTAACATAAAACTTAGATTGTGGTAAAATGGTTTAATTCAAGTTTGTCCCAGAATATTAATTTATTAACTATACATACCTGATTTAAGTGAACCGTCTTAATTCTATTTAGACACTAAATTCTCACTAAGCACAATTTGGTATATCAATTTTCACGAAACAAGTCCTTTTTCAACAAAAAAAAAATCAGTTAAATATACTAAGCCCTTTTTCGTTAAAACAATAGGTACGTTAAAATAGAGAAAAAAATATAGGAGCAAGAGGAAAACATAAAAAAATAACGATTTTTATTTTATTAGTATCTCATACTTCGTTTATTCCATGTGAGTGGAGATTTGTATTAAGGTTGTGATCCTCGTCACGAATTTCATGAAGGTTGCCTGGATATAGAATAGCCGCATGTTTCATGAAAATTAGAGTAAACATGATTTTTATTAAAAAAAAATGTTTTGGAAAAGTAAAACTATCGAGGAAATTGATACATTTTCTCGGAAAATTTGGCTTGTTCTTTTTTAAAAGTAAGAAATACCTTATTTTTAAAAAATAAAAAAAGTGAAAAATTTTGATAAACATACAAATCCTACATTTAAAAATTTCTAAATATTAAAATATTAAAATATTAAATATAAAATAAATTAGCATGTTAAATAATGATACTCCACAGCTCGAGAGCAGGAGCCTGTTCACGAGATTTACATTGTTACAATATTTTTAACAATGACAGCTCAAAATCGTTCATGAAACTACATTGTAACAATGAACACGTGCCTTTTTCGTTCACGAACTCTACATTGTTACAAACGTCATTCTCAACCCAACTCGAGACTGCCTCTACAAATGTCATTTTTAATGGTGTAGCTATTAAAAGCAACATGATTTTGTAGGTTTGAAAAATAATTTAAAGAACAAAATTCTATTTTTAATATATTTATTTTAAACTAGCTGACCCGGCGAACTTCGTACCGCCTCAAAATCAATAAATGTTGTATATAGTTATTATAGCTTAATTAAATTGAGTTTTTTTATTAAGATAAAATGAATTTCTCTCTTTATCTCTCTCTCTCTCTCTCTCTCTCTCTCTCTCTCTCTCTCTCTTTCTCTGGCACTATATCCCATCAAGAGATTTGGCCGCCTTAAATGAGGTTTCATAATCATATTTTCATTTCGGATAATGACTAATGAGTGATTAATTCATTGATCCTAAACCAGCCGTGCAATTTTTTCCTTGTCACTACCGGGAATTGAACCCGAGACCTCCGGGGCGGATAAAATGAATACTCCAAATTAATTAAATTCAATCAAAATGAAATATATTTTAATTACATTGAAATGAATGTAATTCACGTGGCAGCAAGGATTTCGTTTTATTGAATTGATTCGAAATGATTCGCGTAGCATTGTTGCACTACTTTCTTTTAAACTATTTCCTGAGTAGGTTGCAATAGGGTCGATTCCCTTCAGTAAAACAACTTGTGATATACGACATTTTTTGTTTTATTGTCAGGTGCGAGAACGAAGAAAGCGGATGGTTTGCCGACACGTGAACATGCTATGTACAATTGGCCGTGAAACATTCATTTTCTAGATTCAGGCCACAAACACTCAAGGATGGGCCTTGTGATTTGTTGATCGTCATGGCGAATGCAAGACCAATCGGAAATTGAATTCGTTTAAACTCGAATGGCATATCGGTTGAGATCATCAGAACTCTCGGAATGAGAACTTCCTCACCTTTGAACTTTCCTTGAGATTTCTCAAAATAAAACGCGTTCCGTTATATAGTTTTGGTTGATTCAGGTTTCGTAGCATGATGATTACCGGCAACACACCAACTTTCAGTTGTAAATTGTGCGGGGGCAAGCTAGCCAGATCCAATGAGTTTAAAAATTCAGTTGGACAGTTGGTTGCTTCGTCTTTGTTTGTCACACAGTCGATAGATTTGAAGGAATGAAGTGGACCGACGGTTATATTTTGAATTGTGAAATTTAAGTGATCCCCATTTTTGTTCTTTGCCGCAAGAATTACTCGTTCACTCACCCAATTTTGATTTTTGTGGTTATATTGTTCGGGAACACTTTGTTGATGAGCTCGTCCTTCGATGAGACAAAATTGTAAAATTTTTTCCAATGTTTTAATAGTTATTATGCTATTCGGAACGGAGTCAAATCCAACAAAACAAAGATCATAAAAATCGGTCCAGCCGTTCTTCAGTTATAAATGGTGTAACTAACCCGACTTTGTTTTATATATATAGATAAATTAGTGTTTTATGGATACACTGATTATTTTGATGCTCCATAATACAATGATTAGTTCGTACATGGTTTATTATTTAGTTACGATTCGTATTTTATGGGAAAAAAAATTGGAAAAAATTATCCTACGCAATCCTACGCAATACCTTACGCAAATCGAACTTTACAAAATCATAAAACGTTCATAATAGATCGTTAGGAATCTTAAGAAGTCTAATAGTATCTTGAACGAATGTAGTATCTTGAACGAATGCCGCATCATCTTCTGTGATGTCACAGTAAAAAACTGCGACACGAGATTTTTTGGCAGCTGAGGCTGCTTGATATTCTTCAATCTATAAATAAATTTTTTATTCTAGTCTTGTATTTTATAAAGGCCGCTCGGTCTTACCGGTTTGAAGAGTTTGCGGTCACGTCGTATCTCAGCACGGATTATACCATCTGTAATAAGTGCTTTGCCGACATCGACATTAGTGGCAAGATCGAATAGCGTAGCGTAGACCGAAGCAGCAATTTTAAACTCAACATATAAGTTTAATGTCTTGTTTACAACATCTTGGGCAAACGAACGAACATGCCTTAGTCTTGTCGTCTGCATCAGGCGGGAGTACGGCTAATGCAAGAACATATTCCTGTGCATATGGTTTGTCAGATGATAAGACAGGTGGTAAATGAGCTTTACGACTGGCGGGTAATGTCTGAAAAATAATATTTAAAGTTAGTCTCCAGTTTCGATTCCCTCGAGATTAATCTAATTAAATATTATTAATTTTTAAAAAATATAGCAATTCAAAATAATAATTAACAGAATTTGCTCCAGAATTGCTTCTCCGTTTGAAACTTATATTGAAAAATCACAACAAACTCCTTCGTACCACAATAAAACATTGCAGTATCAGAAAGTTCACCATTTATTTTGTCTACGCAAATCTAACAAATTTTACTGCAATCTCAGTTTTAACAATACATTTTCTTATCTTAATTCTGTGGTTATGTTTTTAACAATGTTTTGACACTTGGGCCAATCTCATAGTTAACTATTACGTCATTTCTACAATGACAGTTGTTACGATATTGTAACAATGTAAATCTCGTGAACAGGCTCCAGACGTAATGTGCTGAGAAAAGGATATAAGCACCATAAAAATTAAACCGATTCGCCCGGATCGCGTTATTTTGGTACTGTTCATCATACAAATGACACAAATACGAACAAAAGAAAATAGAAATACAAAGACATAATTATGTATTATACACTGTGTATTCGATTTTTTTCTGCTTCACTCATTTTAAATGAGTAACTCACGAGACAAAATCGATATACTGATTTTCTCGATGTATACGTATAGTAAAATTATGCCAATATTATTATTATAGTTTTAAACTTTCCGAAACTAGAATTATTCAGTTTTACCGGTAATTACATATATATGATTACCAAAGGGGTTTGGTATTTGTATATAATCACCAATAAAAGTGAATAATTCTAAAAAATTATACATATTAACCGACGCAGTTGATAATTATGTATAATGACCGTTAATTACATATAATAACCAATTATAGACTTTAACCGTAACATATATATACTCAAAACATTATTTCCATGCAACTAAATGTATGTAAAAGTATTAACAAACCTAACGGCTTTACACGGGGATGGGACTTCTCTTTGGCGCTTGCAATGTCGGTTTGCTTTTGTCACATAAATTTTATTTTTATTCACTTTTACGTTAAACACTTTCCTAATTTCTTAACTTTTAAGTTTTATTTTTATTACACTTATTACACACTTGTAACCAAAATATTGCTGAAACTTATTTTTACTTATAAAAGTAAATAAATATTATTTTAAGTCGCACCACACTGTATTTTAGAAAAATATTGTAAGGCATGTCCACTGCCTTTGAAAATTTTCGATCACACGAAAACGATGCGAAAAATATTAACGCTATTTCTTTAATTGTCTACTGCTGAAAAGAAGTTAATTCTTAATTCTAGAATTAAAATTTCGCTTAATATTATTAAATTACACTTCGTTGATATTACATCAACAAATCTATTGTTTTATTCTAAAAATGAGAATAATTTTCTAATAAACGGAATAAAATTGTATTTTTATATTCTAAAGTAGATTTTTTAATCTTAGATATATTGTTTTTAATCTCGTTTCAAATTTATTGACTACCATATATTTAAGAATGACCATGTTCAATCATACATATAATTAAAGGAAAGGATGCTTATTTTTTTTTTATGAGAAAGGTTTTAATTTTAGAGAATTCAAAAACCCGTCCCTAATCAAGAATTCTTCTAAACAAGATAAAATTAGAACAACGCCAACTAAGTTGAATTTAATTATTTAAGATTACTAAATTATGTTGTTCATGTTCTAAGACATTTAATAATCTAATCTGAGTATACGCGTATATATATATATATATATATATATATATATATATATATATATATATATATATATATATATATATATATATATATAAGTTAAGCACATCATACAGCCATGTCAGCTAGTTACACCACATGCATTTCATGGGAAATCGCATCAACGTGGAATGTGCATCTTTCAACACTTTTCAACATCTCAAATTACTTTTTATATAAAATATTCTAGATAATCAAAAATGTAAATGCGCGTGTACAAAGTGCACTAGCATATTTCTCATAACGTAAATTTACATATCAGCAATATTTTCACTTTATAAATAAAATCTAAAATGTAAACTGGTTAGATATAAGTTGGTAATAAAATAAACCGGACATAGTCCGAAAAAATAATTTTTTTAAGTAAACTTTTCCAAGTTCACCTTAACTGGCGCCGAAACAGTGAGTTAAGTGAAAGTGAAAGTGAAAGTGTAACAGTTCAAAGTTATTATACCCACGAGAACATAATAACAAAGACAATAGTAACTAATCCCATGAGAACTTAGTAAATTCGTCTACGAACATAATTAAATACGGCTATACCCGCGAGAACATAGCTAATTTATTTAACACTACCGTGAGTGAAAATCGTACTGCAGTAGGCCGCCAGCAAATATAAACGCTAGCAGCTAAAAAGGAAAAATACGGGTCATCCGGATCACAAGAAGCTAACTCTAACTCAAGTGTACAACCCCCGGTGTGCACTTTAAAGACCTCTGAGGAAACTCTAATCCTCAGACTCACAATTACCCAGGAGAAATTCCTCACTAATGATGAAAACTGTAATACTGTAGGTACCAGTAACGAAATTTTAATAATACAAAAGTGAAACAATAATACGAAAAAGAAGGGGAAGGTGACACTCCAGCTAACTTATATCTCCAGGGAAACTCTAATCCCTGTACACATAACCATAGGAGAAATCCTCATAGCTCAAGGGAAACGCTAATCCCTAGGCAAATATTTACCACAGGAGAGATCCTCATGTCAATTTTAATATTGTAAGTTAAAAATTTATAATAATATTAAATTCTAACAAATAATTACAAATCGTAATCATAAAATTTTTTAATAATAATATAATACAAAATCATAAAAGTTCATTAATAATTATCTTAAAAATTCCTGAATAATAAATTAAATATAATACAAAAGTATAATAAACAACCAAAAATAAACATTTCTTTAATAATAAGTTTAATAATTAAAAGTCGCTGAATAATAATTCAAAACATAAATTCAAAAAGTTATAAAACAATGGCTACAATGGATCAAATTCAAGCGTCCATCGTTCAATTAACTGGTGCACTAAATGCACATATAGAGGTTATATACAAAATAGAAAAAAGATTGGAACGGCTGGAAGCCAAAGAGCAACCCATCGGTAATAACACAACAACAAATGGGCCAAAAAACGAAAACGATCTAAGGGAAATAAGTAAACTCCCAGATTGTGTAAAAGAACTCCAAATCTTCGACGGAAATCCACTACACTACGTGTCGTGGGTAAACAGTGTAGAAGGGATACTGGAAGACTACGAAATCGTCAGAGATAAACCCATTTACCAAGCTATTCTTCAAAGCATTCGCAGAAGATTAGAGGGGCGGCAGACTCGGCACTTATTTCGTACAATATTTTCGGTGGAAATTGGAGAGACATTAAGAACTGCCTATCATTACACTACGCAGACAAAAGGGATCAGCGCACATTGGAACACCAACTTGGTAAACTAATACAGGGCAATAAAAGCATAGACGAGTTTTATGCAAATGTTAATCACCAACTATCATTAATAATAAACAAAATAAAAACTGAAAACTACAACAAAGACACAATGACTGTACTAACCGAAATGTACAGAAATCGTGCACTCGATGTTTTCGTGAGGGGATTATCGACCGAAATATCCAGGATGTTAACCATTCAGAGACCGGCAACACTACCAGAGGCATACGCATCCTGTCTTGAGATCCAGAACCTCAACTTCCGGAACATGCCGATACACAATAGAAACCTGAACAACATGGTCACAATTCCGGTAAACCAGATTTTCGAACAAAACAAATTCCACCAAGAGGCTCCAAGACCACTACCCAGACTGTCCATCCAGCAAAGGAACATGGGATACGGCATAACCCAACAACAACGGGAAAAATACATACCACCAAGGCCACAACAATCAAAACCACCAGTACCAATGTCTGTCGACGAATCGATACGAACAAACAGAGTAAATTATATGAATCGGCCAAACTTCAAACGTGAACGTAGTTTGGATGTACACGTTAACTCACCAAAACAACAAAGAGTTTTCCACATCGAACAACAGGATGAGAAGTTATACGAAGAGTACGTCGAAGAAAATGGTGAATTAGAAGAGCAACTAGAAGATGAGGAGGAATTCGAATTAAATTTTACGGAAGAAGCCTCTCTAGCATACCTTACTTAGAGTACGTCTGCCAAAACAACAAAATCTTAAAGTTCCTCATAGACACAGGTGCTAATAAAAATTTTATTAAGAAGGAACTAGCTATTTATTAAGAAGGAACTAGCCATTCTTTATAAAATCAGCTGCGGGTGATGTATTAATCAAACATAAAATCACCGCACCAATTTTTAAGAAATTCGGTAATGACATCGCAACCGATTTCTTTGTTTTGCCTGGATTAACCACATTTGATGGAATAATCGGTGACGATACTCTGAGGAAAGTAGAAGCCGTAATCGACCGAAAGAGGAATGTGATCACAATATCACCAGGAATAGACATTCCTCTGAAAAATAAAACATCAAAGCAAGTAAATAACATCGAAATACGAGACCAACATTTGGACGAAGCAAGTAAGGCGAACCTACGATCGATAATCAACAAGTTCAAACCATTATTCGGTTCAATTCACGATACACAAACCATCGAAACCAGTGTAAGGGCTGGGATAAAGAACACGTCGGATAAAGCTGTATATACAAAAATTAGAGAGGATAAGCTTTTTGATAAATTGGCTAAAGAAAATCTTCATGTTAACATTATCAAAACGGAATCCCTGGAGCTGCATTAAATAGCCTTCGAACATCTGAAGGAAATCTGTCATCATCAAGCAGCTGTACAATACCAACTCCGAAGGAAGAACCCATATCAAGAGCAATACTAAATATAGTTCATTTCTTTACAGCTTGTGCCTTTGGACTATGGCAAAGTCCTTAAACATCTACCATTACGACACCCCGATAATTTCTGTGAGAGAAGGGAATGGAAACATAATCAGTGGAAACTTCAAGATAATCCACCAAATTGACCTTAGCTGCTACGAGGATATCCTGTCCAGATTACAATCAGAAATAAAAGACATCAGTCCAGCTAGCATCTATAAACCACAGCTAGCGTACCAGATCAGCGAAATCAGCAAACTACTGGAAGAACTCAAGAACCACAAACAAAAAACTAAGCGTTCAATCAATTGGATTGGGTCAGCTTGGAAGTGGATTGCTGGTTCACCGGATGCAACTGACTGGGATACCATACTTAACAGTCAGAATAGGATAATAGAAAATAACAACGAGCAGTACAAAATTAACACAGCCATTACCCAGAAGATTCAACAAATTCTCAAACAACACAACGAAATCCTGCTACACCTAGATGGAAATATAGATGAGCTATTCCAACAAACGATGTTCAACCGCCTTCAATTGCTAAAGGAGGAAGTGAAAGAAATAGTAAGGGCAGCCCAACTAGCCAAAGGGGGGATAATTAATTCAAATCTATTGGATAAAGAGGAAATCAGTCGATTAGTGAGTGAAATAGAAACCCTACCATACTATAATGAGATAGAAGCCATAGAACACGCTGAGCCAACTATGCTAATGAAGAACTCAATAATTCTTTACGTCATCTCCATACCAAAAATAACCGGAGAGGAATTTCATCACGTAAAGTTAAGATCTACCATTAAGAACAATAAACAGATTCATTTAGAATATAATGAAATTCTAATTAATCAACACAAAGTATATGGAATAATTAATAGGTGCAAGAGTAGAAGAGAAGTCACTATATGTGGACTTAACCAAATACAAGAACTAAAGGAAGACCACTGCATAAGCCAATTAATGAAAGGACTCAACGCAGGATGTGAATTCTCATTTAACGAAAAAGAAGTAATTGAATCCGTAAATGAGAACACCATATTTTTAAGTAATTTCAACGGTACAGTAACACAGAATGGGTCAGACAAACAGTTAGAGGGAAACTTCTTGATCCAGTACCACAATGAAACATTGGAAATAAAGGGATGGACTTTCACCAATAAGGAGATAAAAACATCGCAAATTCTCCCACCCATGCTGCAAACGAATATTACACAGAGAGGGGTGAAGCTTAACTTGGAGTATCTTCATAATCTACATCAAAGAAACATAGGGCTACTAGACAAGCTCGCCATTGATTACCGAACAAATAACGCAACAGACCTTGGGATCATAATAACAGTTACAATACTAATTATTATCTGCATCGCACGAGCGGGATATAGGAAACGGAGGAAAACTGTCTGGCTTCAGAAAGAATGCAATACAAATCACGCAGCGACACCATCAGGAATACAACCAATCCAATTAAACTTCTAATCCACGGGTCGAGGATTTTTAAAGGGGGAGAAGTTAAGCACATCATACAGCCATGTCAGCTAGTTACACCACATGCATTTCATGGGAAATCGCATCAACGTGGAATGTGCATCTTTCAACACTTTTCAACATCTCAAATTACTTTTTATAGAAAATATTCTAGATAATCAAAAATGTAAATGCGCGTGTACAAAGTACACTAGCATATTTCTCATAACGTAAATTTACATATCAGCAATATTTTCACTATATAAATAAAATCTAAAATGTAAACTGGTTAGATATAAGTTGGTAATAAAATAAACCGGACATAGTCCGAAAAAATAATTTTTTTAAGTAAACTTTTCCAAGTTCACCTTAACTTATATATATATATATATATATATATATATATATATATATATATATATATATATATATATATATATATATATATATATATATATATATATATATATATATATATATATATATATATATCAAACTAATTTAAATTTTGTAAATTTTTGTATTTGATAAAGATATCTCTATTAGAAATTTATGTATTTATTATAGATACATGCACTTTATCAAAAGTAATATAAGTAAAAAATTGTAATGTATCAAAAATCTATTGCTAAAATTTTATAAACTTTTTTCCTTCACGACTGTAATTATAAGGCTTGTTTATCGTAGTTTAAGATCAAAATCCACTGAAAATACATACGATCCTTTAACGATATTTGGAATACGTAATTAGCGTATTTCGTACTTGTTTGTGAATTATAAAATCGATCATCTGATAAATTTTTAGAATTTCAACTGTTTTATTGAAATTTTGACATTAGATACGTATCATAAGTCGCTAATTAATTCTTGAATTGTACTAAAAGTTGAATTTATTGATTCATTATTCGAATTTTCTTAAAATTAGAATATGATTTTTCTCAGTTTGTGAAGTCGTATAAGATACCACAACATTCATCATAGGATGACCGAACTCAGTCCAGCTAATTCAAGTTCATGTAGAGCAAGCACTCCAAACTAGGGTAATACCTTAAAATAATAATTAGGTCCTGTAAATCATTCAACATTTTCTTAATTAACAAATTTGAAATTCCGCATATTTCATAATATGTGACAACCACAGTTTATTAAGATAAGAGAATATTAATTAGAATAATGTAGCAGTTATTCATTTCTGAAACTCCCCAGCCCCCAAAACAAAAAAAAATAACAACATTGCAGCAGCTTACAAAAAATTTGTATCATACACAAACGTTTGTCTGCCGGTTGTATATAAATATTTTTGTATAATTTGCCATAAACTAATTTTTTTTTGCCATAGCTCGACAAATAGCACACACACAAAATTGGATTCATCCTTCCTCACATAAACTTCATGAGTTCTATGTTGAAGTTAACACACATTTTTTTTTGTTTGTTAATTCATTGTAACACAAGTAGCATTAAATTGTATACCACAATAACCAACTAGATAAAAACCAAAAAATAAAACGGCGATGAAATAAAGTTTTGCTATTTTGTAATAATATTTTTGCAACAGTAGCTCTATGTACAGTATAGTTGTTGCAGTTCCGATCTGGCAAAAAACAGAAAAAAATTAAAAATTATAAATCAAATTGTTGAGTGTCAAGTTCAGATATCGCGGTTTATTACAAAACAATTTTTTTGTTACCACGTTCACCATAAACTGACTCTATATACATACTCGTAATTTAGAATTTTTAATGAAATGTTGAAATGCATCTGGTGAAATATGTTTTTCTGGTTAAATCACACCGATACGATATATAGATTATGCCAGTTTTGGTATTTATTTTCCAAACCCTTGGCATATTTTTGTATTCCAAATCCACTGTACATGTATCCGACTATAAATATTGAATTAAACGCCTTGTAAAGGATTTCTGCAAATCTGAACAAAATATATATATAAATATAAAACCAATTTAAAAATAAGAACAAAAATTTATATATAAATTCAAGCAAAATAAGATCAACCTTTAAGACTATTCAAATAAGGGGAAAACGAAAATAAAAATTCAATTTATATTCAAATTGGTTTTATAAATCGATCGTATGAAATA
The DNA here is from genome assembly GCA_947310385.1 of Nephrotoma appendiculata. Lineage (NCBI taxonomy): Eukaryota > Metazoa > Arthropoda > Insecta > Diptera > Tipulidae > Nephrotoma > Nephrotoma appendiculata. The sequence goes on along the minus strand of OX371225.1, from coordinate 267,594,059 downwards.
CACAACAAATAAAAAAGTCGACAAAATATTCATATATTGGCTTTGGCTACATATACACGTACATAAACACGATATACATACAAAAAATACAATTCATATGGGTTGTGTCACACTTCATCGCTAAATACGATACGTATATCGGGTTTTAAATCAATCCTTCTCGCGCGTTTAATTTTCCAGAACAGATTCCCTCCCGAATTACATCCCCCCCGCCCATGCATGTCAGAATTATAAACTCGGTATAATTTTGAATCCCGTTCATATTATATCCTCTTCCTCAAGACGTGTGTAGGTTGGTGTACAGACATACATCGTTTAATGTTTATTTCACAAGTATATACACATAAATTTGCGCTTTTCACGAATTTTCAATTTTCTTTCTTTCGTACTGCACACATCTCATATATTCAAATGGGGTTTCTTTTCACAATTTTCATCTATCGCTCATATTCTACCATCGTATATGCATGAATTCCTAACCAAACATGTACGAGTACCATTGTTTGCTTTTATCCTTTTTCCCGCAATTTTTTTTTTTTTATTTTTTGATCAGCAACCAACAAAAAATGAGAAAATAGAGGATTCAAGCGAAAATAATAAATAAACGTGATGGAAAAATTAAATTTTCAATGTTGATTTTATTCAAATCTATTTGTTTTCAACATTTTTTTTTATTTATTTCGATTTCATTCCATCTATACATCATGCATGCAACAAACGCTGAAAACCATAAAGTGAATATTACTGTATATTGGGGCTAGCGGGCTTGATTGGTTTCAATAATATAAAATACAGATGGAAAAGTGCATTGTTGTTATTTTCATTACAAGTTTAACGAATAATGTTCAGCCACGTAAGTAATTTAGTCACAGTCCCAGATATATGTCCAATCCCCTCCCTCCTCACATACACATTTTCTCTTAGTCTTCGACTATAGACTTCGTCCACTCTTATATCGAAAATATCGTCAGTGTAAGTCGCTCCGAGATGGAACATTGTGAACATTTCGCGTCTGTATTTAGACCCCTCACCGCATTTGAAATTAATATTAAACTTCAAAATGGATTTTCAACATGAAGTCACTTGTGACTTGACTTCTTAAGCCATACAATTAGGAAGGTGGAGAAAGTGGCACTCACCCTTCGAAAGACAGAGTTGAAGTCATTTCAAACATTCCAGAGCCAACATCAATTTGCCAAATACGGCAGTTCAATTGTTTGTTGTGGATAATTAGTATTTGTGGCTTACTACTGGTGAGGGCACACCAATATATTACGAGACTCTTACTAGGCATATTATTATGAATGAATATAATACAGCACATACGATGAGCTATTAGTTGACCAAGCAAGATATTATACTTGAAACTAAAGTACATACGATATTATGCACCTTGTTGAGTATCAACATTCTCCCGGGCCTGACTTCCTAACCTGTAGGCTTCGTTTGGTGGAAACCTTCTGTGACTTCGGTATTTGTAGACCGTGAAGACAATTATGCCAAAGGTAGTAATCGCATAGAGAACAGAACATTGATGAATGTCATGATGTGATACTGCGATTTCTCCTTGCAAGTATCGTATGCGCTTGTGCAGCTCAGTTATCTCATTCCCTAAGGTTGAGTTTTCCAAATCGATTGAGATATTTGTAGGCTTTTTAATCCACTGCATCGATAAGTTGCCTTTTGGGAGATATGATGAATCAATTACAGTTTCTTTGAAGATTTTATGTGTTGTTAAAAGAACTGGCAATTCTTTTAACGTACATCCGTTTTCAAGTGAAATTATTCCATTGCGCGGCAATTGTACTGCCCCCATCGCAAACTATGGTAGCCTACCGTTCTTGTCGGATTGAGAAAATCCACTTATTGTCTTTCAACTTTATCCATATATCTTGTTTATTTTGCGATACTCCTTTTACAATATGACAGTTGGATGGTTGTTGTGACGCTAATAAATTTAAATCGCATATAGAATTGTTGGCGTATACGGAATAAATAGGATGGATCAACATACAAATATACTCATAGTTGCTAGGTTTGCAGTGACTAAACTCGTCCTTAGACATCATGTAGTATTCATCACGATGTATCGAGGAAACTAAATAATCATTTGGTGATTAAATTTTTTTTTTTATTTTTTTTTTTTTTTATTAATCATTGATAACATCATTGATAACATTACCAATTTTTATTTACAAAAAATATACAATAATTTAAAAATATATAAATTGGTAAGAAAAGTGTACCTTTGGTTCAACAGAACACGGGCCAGGTACACTGATTCGTTTTTAACGAAAAAATGTTTTGTAATTATAAAATACTTAGAAAAAAAAATGTAACATAACAATATAATTTAGAGTATAAAATAAACTTATAATTTAATTAACTAATAATTTACGGTATAAAATGATAATAAAGTATATAAATATAATAGATGATAATAATATAATCTCTAGACAAAAATTAATGACAGTTGATTCCAATTATTATAATATAAACGTCACGAAAGTGTAACTCTACTCGTTCGAGTTTCAAATATAAAAACTGAAGAGCTCCTCAATATTCTTGGTTGTACTAAGCCAATGTTTTAGTTCTTTTGAAAATGATGATAAGGTGCAACACCTACGAATCTTGCAAGGTAATTTGTTAAAGATAATAGGTAAAATTACATAGAAAAAACTTCTTCTGAGATGTGAATTATATTTTGGAATATTTTTTTTGAATAGAAGACTAGATCGAAGACTATAGTCTAAATAGTTAATAAAAGAGTTTCCGCTGATATTGTAAAAAATTCTTAAAACCTTGAAGACAAACATGTGACGCAGAGGCAAAATATCAAGAGTTTGAAATATGGGCCAGGAGGGTGAACACGTTTCTTTAAAACAGATGATTCGAGCAATGTGTTTCTGCCTATTAATTAATGGCATTAATGTGGTTTTGCATGCGCTACCCCAGCAGGAGAGACCGTATTGCAGGATTGAATCAACTAATGCGAAATACACCATTCTCAATAAATATAATGGACAATATGAACGCAAAACGTACATTTTCCTTGCTAGCAATAAAACTTAGTTTTCAAACCCTCAATATGCGCCTTCCAATTTAATTGTTCGTCTATCAAAATGCCAAGATAACGATAAACATGAACCAAGTCAACCATGAAAAATCCACTGGAATTACAGATCCTATTGCAATCATACTCATGATACTTAATGGCTGGTGGTGATGACAATCCGTGTCGAAAATGTAATATTTTCGTTTTATCACTTAGAAGAAGATTGTGAGCTTTGAGCCAAACCGAGATCACATTCAAATCACTATCAATATACATAATGTTATCTTGCAAGCTAAGACTACTATAGGCAAACGAAAAATCATCAGCAAATGCAATGGGAGAGCCACAGAATTGTTGCCTAAAAATTCCGTTTACATAAATCAGGAACAGTAGAGGCCCAAGGACTGAACCTTCAGGAACCCCTACATTAATTGGCAGAACATGGCTAAAATTGATTGATTGATTCTGAATGTACGACCAAGTTCTTACACAGGAGTTCCCGGGTGACGCCGGGCCCACCGTACACTCTTTTTTACACATAACAAAACCGAAGGATTGGATAGGTAAGTTAAGTGGACAGAATCGGCCCGGTTACAGACACCTAGGTATAGCCGATAGTTAGTAACACAAAGACAGCACAAAACTAATCTACTTGGGGAAGGATAAAGGTTTAATAGGTTAAATGGATAATGATGGTGTTGGTCATCAATAATTGCTTCTTTAAAACCGCAACCTAAGAAAAATGTTATTATTTCACATGTATCTGAAAATAACCTGAAATTGAATACTATATTAATAATTTTCGACTTCCTAAACAGAATTTATTGATTGAATCGGCCCGATTACATACACCTAGATAAAGACGATAGTTAATAACACAAAGATAATACAACTTATAACTACGCAATGAGCAATTAATGTATACCACATGCGAACATTCAATCTCCAGCGAGAAACGCAGAATTAACAAATTCAAAACCGCAAACCCCCAAGACACCCTCCCAAAACAGGCTAAGTTTTAAGAAAATCTTCATCAAAAACACAAACCATCCAACCGCAAAGACGATAGCAAGAACGCTCTAAGCGCGTCTCGAAAATCCACTACTCCGGCCCCATCCACTCCGCACTCCCCGCCGACGACATTCAATATTCACTTATTATAGGACTAATATCATTAATGTAAACTAAGCTAATTAGAAGTAAAATTCCATGATCCCATAGTAACATATCTGATAATCTACCTGAAATTAATAAATTAAATATTTAATAATTAAATAATATAAATTATACCTAGAAAATAATTTTAGAAATTAGAATAGTGAATAAATGAAATTTAAAACGTTAATTCAAAATAAAAAGCTTTCGTTGAAAAAACGGTCATTTAGACTCAATATTCACATTAAAATAATGCTATATCTCGATATACTATACCGCTTTATTAAACCATCTACCTGAGCAACAGAAATTGGAATACGCCACATACCGCTTAATATTAACCCTCGCTAAATGGACATGAATTACTACTGCCATAAAAATTGGACCTCCGCTATATAACGGAAAAGATTTCTACCATAAAGATTGGATTAATACTTCTATATTCTATAACACTAAAAACCAACAGGCACATATAGTATTTGTGGAACTAAACGAAAACAAGACAACTGCAAAAACATAAATATTAGAATATCATATTTAAGGTTTGAAGCCGTACTGTATTTCCATGGAAGTCATTCGCTCTTTTTCTTGGTTTTCTAAAAATTTAACGAAAAGTTAAAAAAAAGAAATAAAAAATATCGGGTTTAAAGTGATACATTTTAAATATTGTAGCAGATTTGTAGTCAATGCCACAAATCCGCTACAACACCCAAAATGTGTTGGGAGTAAAACAAGATCAGCCTCCTCCTCACTATGCTTTGAGATCTGGAATGCTCGTAGACTCAGCAGTGAGCACAAACGTAACAATATTGACATCAATCTAAATCAATGGAATATTAACTTTTGTGGTAAATAAGAAACAAACATGGTCAAAAGCTCCAGCGCCACCGAGCACTAAATTTGTCAATGGTAGAACGCTATCCTTAGTCACGCTATATTGTTCTATTGGTGGACTTAAATGCACACCTTAGTTCAGAAGAGATCCACAAAAATTACTTGTTAGTATTAACCTATATCATAAGATATCATGGAACATTCAATACAGAACATATATTCGCAAAATCCCCAGGCCTATTACTCATTAAAAGCCGCCAAAGAGCGAAATAACAGTGCAGAATCTGATCAGAAATCGAAAGATTGTCTATATATTGTTCCGAAATCTTTGATGCTATAAACAAAATGAACGGATGCGAGGAACTATGAATATATAAAAGAATATCGGCGAGATACTAGTCAGAATAGCTGGCGGTACATTCCAATCTCTAATTGGTTTGATATCTTAAAACTAACAGAGGCGCAATCACCAGCAATAGCAGAGGAAGACGACATTTTCCATTGGGGCTGCCTGCAACATTGGATGAGATTAGATGCACAAGTTAGAGTTGCTATCGAGCACATTAAACCCGCACAGGACGATATTATAGTAGACTTACAGACATTAGTTCAAGCCGCCGATTTATAAAAATCCTCTATCAGATTGAATTCCGTTCAATTTCCCATACCCTTAATTTGAAATCCCCAAAATGTAGATGAATAACGAAAAATTACTCTACTCTGGGTATGCCCATTTACAAACCATAGTTTTAACAAATTTATGCAGTTCATTTGGATTCACGTTACAAAATTCATTATAAAAATTTTACAATTTTAAAATAATCAAATAAGATAATAAACTAATAAATGATAATATAGAATAATGTGATATAATTTATTATAAACATCTGTATAATATTTAAAAAATCCAGTAAATGAATAAATACAATAAAACAACAAAAGCTGTCATTCAATCAAGCTGAAATGAGTTCACCTCAATCATCTCTCCACTCTATAATGTTGTTATTCAAGTAAATTTACAAAAACCAGTGGCCCTATTCCTGAATACGACACGGAAACGAACGTACAAGATTCTCATTCAATTTTAAATAAGAATCGTACGAATCTGATTCAATTCAAATATGAATCCTGCACCCCCACCCCCGCACCGCACTCAGGAATGGGGCCGCAGGCTACATTAAACAATGACGGAAGCAACATACAATAATCTTCGAATATACTTATCTAACTCTAATAAATAAAATGTTTTTACTGCGCTTTAATAGATGAAACATTATGGCCACTCGTCCCACACAATGCATACAGGAAAAGCCAAAATACAAACATACACAATCATATAGTACTCGTATATATATTAAATAATATTAATATAATAAAATATCAGATTAATTATTAAAATATTAAAATAATTGTAAATAAAAACAATCAATCATATATGTATATGTATAACATACACATATATACATATATATATATAAACGATCAAACATCTATAGAAATATATCCATACCTATACCAATGTCTCCCAACTACAGGCCGCTTACACCAAATGATGACGACATGCTATGTCGACGTTTTTGTTGCTTTCTCTAGTTGTTTTGTCATTGAAAAATATCTTAATATTATTATTGCGCAATCTCGGTTTAGACATAACTTGTCGTCATGTGCGAAAAATGAGAGTAGTAAGAGGCCTGTAGTTTAGGAGGCATTGCCTATACCGTACACGATGTATAGACAAGATGGTGCAACATTGCGCATGTTAATGTGACGTCAATGTGGACAAGAAACGTACTTTCGGGTTTTTTTTTATTATTTTCCTAAACAAATGGATAAAAAACGCATTTTTTCAAACAAAAAGCTCATTTAAGTTTGATAAGTACAGTTGAAGAAATTTTTAATTATAATTATTAATTATTTTCTGATTTTCAGTTAAAATAAAACAATTTTTTACTTAAATAAATCATTTAACGATCTCCAAATCCACATCAACCAAGAAATTGGGGCCTTCTTCAATTTGTAGAAAAACCCATCAATTACATATATCTGATAAAGACAGAAATTAACACTTCGTTTTTTAACTAACGGAAAACATAAAATAACAATTAAAATAAAATCGAGATTTAATTTTAATTTGTAATTTAAAGTGCATAATGTATTTAATTAAATGAATTCTTAAGAACACGAATATTTTAGAAGCAGAAGAATAAAAGCTACAGACAGGTACCCACTTAATATTTTATTAGTAAACTTATGTATTAACAATTTTATAGATTTATGTTATATATATACTCATAATTATTATATCCCCTTTTTTCCGTCGAATTGAAAAATATATCTCGGCAGATTCTTTTCTCAAATATTACGACCATAGAATGAAATATAAATGGTAAACCATCAAAAAGTGTTTAGTTAAACCATAGACAAATAAATGAATAAAGATCCCTAAACCAATGGAAAATTTATGTTTAAATCAAATTCTCGATGTCGTTACAAATGGAAAAAAATTTCTAGCGGCTGTTAGTAGAAATATTAGTTAATACTCAAACCCTATTTTGGTCTACATTATGAGCGCAATACATATTTCTCGCTCAATATATTTTTTCAATACACGCGTGACAAATAAAATTTTTTATATTTGTGTATACAGTAAAAAAGATACAAACGGAAAAATACAAATTCAACTTATTTTTTATTTTCGTTTGAAAGTATCCTTTCTCTTCTTTCTTTAAGTCATACACTTATATTTTAGTAAAACAGAATGAAATGAAACTAAAACGCACGTATTATGTATATACATACTCGTATATACATATGTATGTACCATTTAAAATAAGGTTTGTGCACGATCGATAATTTCTTGTTTAGATATATAGAATTTAAACACGTGGTGACCATGAAAAGGAAGAGGATCTAGTTTAGATGTAAGTATGTAGCTACGATGATTGTTTTGGTGTGCTGCATGAAGTATAATTTAAAAAACGAATATTTGGAGGAGATGATAAGAAACATCAAAAATTTATGAACGAAAGTATATTTGACGAAAGGGAAAAATATTATAATTAAATGGTTTTTTAATGATCGCAGAAAACAATTACATATACATATTACATATTTGTGTTTGGTTACATTATGTATATTTTATATGCCTATCTATACTGGTTTGTCCAAATTAAATACATTCATGACTAAATTTTCCCTAAGTATAATATTAAGGATGATGCATGATTTAAATTTGATAATTTTAAAATACCTAATAATTTTATAAATGATTTAATTTTTGAGAAAATGAATAAAATCAGCTTACACCGGAAAGATGTCTTTGGGAAAATGTACTATGTATTTGGATTTGCCTCCAAAAAATTGGTCAAGCATACAAATTTTTGTTAACATTTTCCCCTTATTCCAAATTATCTGAAGCATGGTAGGACTTGATTTGTTTCAACTAGCTTTTGCAAACATTTTAAGACATCGAAAATAAAAGCTAGTTTTTGATTTTAACTAAATTTGCAAAAACATTAATATTTCGATGGCGGTTGTGGTATATACATATATAGAATTATGAGTATACACAATATCCGTGCAATTCCATTTTTGATCTGCTAACCCCAAATAAAAATCATCCTAAGGTTTTAAAATGACAATATATAAATATTTCGTTGTTCGTTGTTGCCAATTGATTTACAAGCTCACATTAAAAGTACACTGCAATTTTTCAGATACCAACCACCCCTTATCATGAAAACTACCCCAAATTTCTCTAGAATAAATGACCACTTCTTTGAAAATTTCAAAAATAGACTATTCAATATCGGATAATGGGTATCGCTTTATAATCCACATCAGTGCCCAAATTCTCTAAGCAGTAAGATAATTTGTAAACGTGTAAACGATAATTTATCTTGCCTTTTTACAATATTTGCATTCTGTAATTGCACTCCAAGATAAAATTTAATACGGTTACGATAATAAATGTCAAAACTTTACACACTCTTATGATGTATGTAGGTTCATATTTAGACTTTGAGGGCCTTTAACTACCGTTCCCATTTAAATTTCAACATTCATCTTATGGATATAAGTTACTCTAAATAGCATCTGTTCACAATCTATAGTTCAAGTTGTTACGGGTTGTGGTATGGCTAATTTTACAGGTGAAAATTTTATACAATATATTATCTTGGCATTTTTAAATCACATTCTCTAAACAGTTTTTTTACCCAAGATAAACCTATTGACAGCAAGCGAGCAAGATAACATTAAACGTCAAAACGAAATTTTAATTATTTTATATCCTTATTAACTCAAAAAATATAATCTCTAGAAACGTAAATTGTTGCATATACATCAAAGCCATCTAGAATCACACATAGCCCCCAAAATCATATTTAAAAATATTCGGAGTCGGGAGTCATTTGAAATTCAAATCAAGATACGGTTAGATAGACTTATAAAACAAACCAAATGTTTCACGAGAACATTACAATAGTCAAAAAATTCTTTACTTCGTATGGTAAAGGCGTGTACAATATAAGTCTTGTTTACAATTGATCGATCCGTTGAATTTTGGTTAATGTTGTGTATTCTAATCTGTTTAAAGGTTATTCCTTATACTAAGTACAAAATCGCATTATTATGTAATTATTATTTGCAATATGTTTTTCAAATCCAATCGAATCTGTCTTAAGCAGATCATAATTTCAGTGTATTTCGTTGTTGAAGACCCATTTAGCTCTTTCCGATGCCCTATTTAGCTCTTTCTGCACATGCGGATCTCGAAAAGTTCGGGATCGTCTTATTAGAATTTTAGAATTTCGAGTAAACTACAAAAAGCTATGCGTTTTAAGCAACGAAGCTCATTTAAAGATCAAATTTAGTTAGCCACTGCCACTTTTCCGAACTCCACGAGTTGCTCATCCTATATTTTTTATGTATAGCACCGAAAATTTGTTAATCGAAACCATTTCTAGTAGTAGATGTAGGTCTAGTTATGGAGGGACGTTTTAATGTTACGATTTGTTTTTTTACCATGAGTTAATTTTTAATCTTTGTAAAATGTTTGGGTTAATCTTAAGGATCGGTAACGAGTAGGAGGTGAGAATTTGATCAATTACCTGCACTTTAGAAATCGATTTTATGCAATATACATCTTGTTTGACCTTAGTGCTCGTTAAAATCTAAAGTATTTAATGCATATAATATAATTAAATTTTGTACTCGTTCATTATTATTCGAAATTTGTCCTAATTATTAATTTCTCAAAACATAAGATTAATAAATAGTTTAGAATTAAAGCATTGTAAGATCTTATATATAGACTGTTGAGAGCTCCTACTCCTAGTGCCTTTACATGAAATATTAAACAACAACAAACTGAAATTTGTTAACTAATTTAGATTTTCTATAGGCCGTCATATTTATTGTGCTCGTCAGTTTTCTTAATTGTGCATGTGTAATGATCAAGTAAAATATTGCAAGTGCCACATATTAGCAGAAAACTAACTGGATAACCATTAAATGAAGGAAATGGCTGTATTTGGAATTTTAATAAACTGCACATTTGAAAACAAATGAGCTTGAAAGCTCAACGTTTTATGTGTACGGTTTTATTCTAAATTGTAATGTTAATAAATAAATAAGTGCACACCAAGTTGAAAGCTTTGCTTGCTATGTGGAGAGTGGGTCCAATTTAGATGTTGTCAAATCAGACACTTGAAACACATGACATTTATATTTGAAAATTGACCAACTAAAATTGCTTTTTCTGTAATCCACAGACCATCTCGTTCTAGGATATTCTACCCCTTAAGTCTTTTTCTTCTAATATTAATAGGTACATTATTTATTCCCTATTTTAAACATAAAATTATAAATAATAAATTTATTTGTTTTATTGTTTTTGTGGAAATACTGGAGCTAACCTAAGCAAAAGTATAGGTAAAGTGAAGACGATCGATTAAAATATTCAAATGTTTGATTTACTGAAAGAATATTTTAATTCCATAACAGTCCACTTTTACATTCTAAATGGAAAGAATTTTACAACTTTTTTATGTAAAGTATCGCAGTTATTTAAATTGTTAGAACTTGGCTTGTTTAATTCCAAAATAAAATTTTAAACTGAAATATCAAAAATTGCAATTAGTTATTAATAATATCCAAACGAAAGCGTTTTACACATTCAAGCAAAGTTATTCCGCGATAAATTACTTGTGTTACTTTTTGACATAAACTTATCTTGTCACTTTACATTTTATGTTGAAAAAAATTTAGAGAATGCGAATTTACTAAAACATCACGATATCCAATATAAATCTAGACTTCTACGATAATTTTTTTCGTGTGTAAAAGTTATCACTTTTACATTTTACAATTTATCTTGGTTTTTAGAGAATTAGGGCACAGAAATGCAATTCGATTGTTAAGTTGTAGCTTTAAATCATGGACACAAATTTATTTAGCCACCCACTTTATTTATTAGGTGTATAACAATTTCTACAGATTTTGTCTTCGAGCTTAAAATTATATTTAAAATAGAAATATATTCACGGTATTTTGTGATTTTTACAGGATCGTGAGTTACATTACCTATCGGAATAGCAGAGTTTAGAATGACAACTGATAAACAGCACATTCGGCACTGCATTCTATACGAATTCCAATAAGGAAAAAAGCTTCTAAAGCACGGGAATCAATTTGTAGTGTTCTTGGTGCCGACCTTGTGTCTTATGAAATTTGTAATTATTGGTACAAATATTTTAGAAGTGGTGATTTCCATCTTAGCGACAGCCTCGAAAGTTTGAAGATGTGCGAGCTAACCTGGAATCTACAACAGCAACAGACATAACTCAGAAAAACCTAATACCTAAATAAAATAATGCGTAATAATTGGATTCACATTAGTTTTCAATTCCTATAAAAATCATAAACATTTGATAGTTTAAATTCTCCTAAACTTCTGAAAATTTAAATGAATTGTAAGAAATATGTACTATGGACTTGAAGGATATAAAAATTAACTAAATAGAGTAAAATATTTTCTGCACAGTTATTTTTCAGTAAGTATCTTCTCCTGTACTAAATATTAATTTATTGCATTAATATGCCCAGTACCAAGTGAATTTTCTAAAACTGGTTATGTAAATGTATTTAATTAATGTGTAATAATCCATCATCATTAGTCATACATACTTTAATCGTATATAGTCCAATGAGTTGCCACAGATTTTAGTGAGGCCTCATTAAACCTTATATGAAACATGTCTTTGTTTTCGGTAAGACTTCAGTGGGCTGAACTTGCTCGACATGTTTAAAGAGTTCGTAGTATAAATGTTTTTGGTATATAAAATCAATAAGGACTTCTGCCTGATGACCTAAATCAAGGACAGGATCACGAACGCCGCACGGAAGTCCCAGAAAATATTCGAACCCAATTCAAACAAAATTAATTATAAACGGAACTCGCAATCTAAATTTAGTAAAATAAAAAACATTTCGCGCTAACATAAAAGGTGTTTTTTTAGAGGTTCACAATTTAGAATTAAAATAGAACAAAGAAAAATATTTTGAATATCAGTGAAACTAGCCTTATTGGATAGATAAGTTTATGCTTGTTTTAGTTGTAACAACCCCAATGTTGTGTAATAAAGGCAAATGAAACTCTATCATATTTTTCTTTTGTACAGATGTTAAGCTACTAATAGGGAAATATCCAAGAGTAATTTTCCAACGAGCAGTACAACTGGCAAACATAAACACAATTACTTAGGTAGCTAAAGTATTATCATTTGGGTCGCTACCTTCAAACTAGGCGTATCATGATACTGGAACCCCTCCAAGAACACGATTAATTCGTTCCGTGTTCTTTGAAATCGTGTTGTTCAATAATACAAAAAATAAAATAAAAAAAACGTTACGTTTTATTTTTTGTTATGATATACAAAACACAAAATAAAAGAGAATAACGAAAATCGAGTTGTTTGAAACCGTGGAATTTAAGGAAATGGTAATCCGTGTTCTTCGAAACCGTGTTCTTTGAACGCCGTGTTCTTGGAGGGTTACCTGTATTCTATTGGTGTGGAAATCATACTCGCATTTTGGATGAATGGACAACTCATCCAAGCATACATTTTCAATAACAACCTCATCTGTTTCCTTTTTTGATCGGACCAGCAACTTTAAAGTATGAAAAGATTCTGAAGTAAAACCTGGATGCCCATTTACTACTTTATATCAATAACCAAGTGTATGAGAATGAGGCAAGCAGTTTTTAAATTGGTTTCGAACATATGGCCTATGCCTTCGGAGAATAAAAGTTTAAATTTAAAGCAAACTTCCGTATTTCTTCTGAATATTTTCTGCCTAACTTTTGATTTTTAATTTTATCTCAAAAAATTGAATTTGAGTCAGAATGGTTTAAAAAATTATCCTTCTGGCAAGAACTAATAAAATTTTTTTCTTCAAGTTCGTCTATCAGGTGGCCCAAAATAACATTTTTTTCTTCTTTATCTCATACTTATTTGTCGTAGATTCTTATTATTTTGTGTTTGTTGTATTTAGTCCTTAAAGAAGTCCTTCTTGAACTCGTAGAAAGATCAGCACGTGATGAGGCCATTGCTCGCTTTAACGTTATTTTATTAAATTGTTTGTATATGTAAGAAGGTTTTATACTTTTATTAACAAAATAAGAAGACGTAGTACCACTACGATTGCTAGCACCAAGAGGTGAACTATTTGAGATTTTTGTAATGGTTTGCAATTTCAAAGGACCTTTGTTTAAATTGGATATATTATCGTCATTAAATTTTTTTATCAATTCACGATGATAAAATATATATTAGTTCCGAATACCATCAGTTCAGGTACTTCGTCAATTGGTGGTAAATAATCCTGGTCGTGTTCTTTATTAGTTTTATTTAAACACAACGACTTGATTGCCAAATCATTTAATAAGTTCAACGCATAGATTGGATCTTCCTCAACTTGAGAAGAAACTTCTAAATTGGCCCCGATAATATCGTTAGCATCATTTATAGAAGTTGAATAAACGTCTTGGGAAACAAATTTTCAAACAAACATGTTTTTTCAGTATGATATGAAATTACGGTTTGATTAATATTGGGGGGCATGTATTTTTAAGATAATTTTCAATGACGTCAAATCCACACGTTGATTCGTAAATGAACAGGATGAGAATGGCTGATTTTCTTAAAAAACTCCTCTGATTCTCTTTTGTCTGTGGCATCGAATAATCATGCACTTAGTACATCTTGTTCACCGAAGCCAATTGCTTTCAACCATTGCTTTTTCAATTCTCCATATTTTGGTAAGCTAAAAACAAATGTTTACATTATAATTTCTGTAAAAATTGTAATTGTAATCCACAAACCTTTGCCGAAACATCATTACATTCATAGACAATCACTATTTGGTGCGCTTTATGGGCTGTCGGATTCATTGGTCTACATGTCTTCAAAAACAATGAAGGTCGGAATATTATAGTGAACGGTATAGGGACATGATTTCTAACTTTGTTGTGCCCCAATTGGCTGCCATAAATATTGCTGATATGTGGCTCCAACAAGACGGTGCCACATGCCACACAGTGCGGAATATTTGACAAAAGACTAATTTCACGTAATGGTCCTGTTAATTGGTCACCGAGATCGTGTGATCTAACTCCATTAGATTATTTTCTTTGGGGGATATGTTAAGTCACTTGTCAACGCTGGTAAACCAGAGACGATCGTACTCTTGGAACACAAAATTCGGCAAAAAGAAAAATTGTGAATTGCTGCGAAAAGTGTATACAAATTGAACATCCAGATTGCGCCATCTACGCGCCAGACGCTGTGGCCACATGGCCAAAATCATATTCAAGCATTAATGACATAAAATTATCTATCCAATAAAGCTAGTTTCACTGATATTCAAAATATTTTTCTTTGTTCTATTTCAATTCTAAATTGTGAACCTCTAAAAAAACACCTTTTATGTTAGCGCGAAATGTTTTTTATTTTATTAAATTTAGATTGCGAGTTCCGTTTATAATTAATTTTGTTTGAATTGGGTTCGAATATTTTCTGGGACTTCCGTGCGGCGTTCGTGATCCTGTCCTTGATTTAGGTCATCAGGCAGAAGTCCTTATTGATTTTATATACCAAAAATATTTATACTACGAACTCTTTAAACATGTCGAGGAAGTTCAGCCCACTGAAGTCTTACCGAAAACAAAGACATGTTTCATATAAGGTTTAATGAGGCCTCACTAAAATCTGTGACAACTCATTGGACTATATACGATTAAAGTATGTATGACTAATGATGATGGATTATTACACATTAATTAAATACATTTACATAACCAGTTTTAGAAAATTCACTTGGTACTGGGCATATTAATGCAATAAATTAATATTTAGTACAGGAGAAGATACTTACTGAAAAATAACTGTGCAGAAAATATTTTACTCTATTTAGTTAATTTTTATATCCTTCAAGTCCATAGTACATATTTCTTACAATTCATTTAAATTTTCAGAAGTTTAGGAGAATTTAAACTATCAAATGTTTATGATTTTTATAGGAATTGAAAACTAATGTGAATCCAATTATTACGCATTATTTTATTTAGGTATTAGATTTTTTCTGAGTTATGCCTGTTGCTGTTGTAGATTCCAGGTTAGCTCGCACATCTTCAAACTTTCGAGGCTGTCGCTAAGATCGAAATCACCACTTCTAAAATATTTGTACCAATAATTACAAATTTCATAAGACACAAGGTCGGCACCAAGAACACTACAAATTGATTCCCGTGCTTTAGAAGCTTTTTTCCTTATTGGAATTCGTATAGAATGCAGTGCCGAATGTGCTGTTTATCAGTTGCCATTCTAAACTCTGCTATTCTGATAAGTAATGTAACTCACGATCCTGTAAAAATCACAAAATACCGTGAATATATTTCTATTTTAAATATAATTTTAAGCGCGAAGACAAAATCTGTAGAAATTGTTATACACCTAATAAATAAAGTGGGTGGCTAAATAAGTTTGTGTCCATGATTTAAAGTTACAACTTAACAATCGAATTGCATTTCTGATGTGGATTATAAAGCGATACCCATTATCTGATATTGAATAGTCTATTTTTGAAATTTTCAAAGAAGTGGTCATTTATTCTAGAGAAATTTGGGGTAGTTTTCATGATAAGGGGTGGTTGGTATCTGAAAAATTGCAGTGTACTTTTAATGTGAGCTTGTAAATCAATTGGCAACAACGAACAACGAAATATTTATATATTGTCATTTTAATACCTTAGGATGATTTTTATTTGGGGCTAGCAGATCAAAAATGGAATTGCACGGATATTGTGTATACTCATAATTCTATATATGTATACCACAACCGCAATCGAAATATTAATGTTTTTGCAAATTTAGTTAAAATCAAAAACTAGCTTTTATTTCCGACGTCTTAAAATATTTGCAAAAGCTAGTTGAAACAAATCAAGTCCTACCATGCTTCAGATAATTTGGAATAAGGGGAAAATGTTAACAAAAATTTGTATGCTTGACCAATTTTTTGGAGGCAAATCCAAATACATAGTACATTTTCCCAAAGACATCTTTCCGGTGTAAGCTGATTTTATTCATTTTCTCAAAAATTAAATCATTTATAAAATTATTAGGTATTTTAAAATTATCAAATTTAAATCATGCATCATCCTTAATAGTATGCTTAGGGAAAATTTAGTCATGAATGTATTTAATTTGGACAAACCAGTATAGATAGGCATATAAAATATACATAATGTAACCAAACACAAATATGTAATATGTATATGTAATTGTTTTCTGCGATCATTAAAAAACCATTTAATTATAATATTTTTCCCTTTCGTCAAATATACTTTCGTTCATAAATTTTTGATGTTTCTTATCATCTCCTCCAAATATTCGTTTTTTAAATTATACTTCATGCAGCACACCAAAACAATCATCGTAGCTACATACTTACATCTAAAATAGATCCTCTTCCTTTTCATGGTCACCACGTGTTTAAATTCTATATATCTAAACAAGAAATTATCGATCGTGCACAAACCTTATTTTAAATGGTACATACATATGTATATACGAGTATGTATATACATAATACGTGCGTTTTAGTTTCATTTCATTCTGTTTTATTAAAATATAAATCATACATATATATTAGAATAAGAGAAAAGATACTTTCAAACGAAAATAAAAAATAAGTTGAATTTGTTATTTTTCCGTTTGTTATTTGTCACGCGTGTATTGAAAAAATATATTGAGCGAGAAATATGTATTGCGCTCATAATGTAGACCAAAATAGGGTTTGAGCATTAACTAATATTTCTACTAACAGCCGCTAGAAATTTTTTTCCATTTGTAACGACATCGAGAATTTGATTTAAACATAAATTTTCCATTGGTTTAGGGATCTTTATTCATTTATTTGTCTATGGTTAAACGTCTTTATCAAACCATCAAAAAGTGTTTTTTGTCCACATTTGATATAATGCGCACAAAACGACGAAAATGAAATATGGGAATATTCCACCTTCGTTTTTTTAAGGTCGATTTATACTATCGGCACGGCACAGCACATCTCATACCAAAAAAATATTGTTACATGCATTTACTATGAGAGTATTTATATTATAAGTGCATCTCAATGCGGTACAGTACAGGCAAAAGCAACAACAATTAAAAGCCCTGAACAAAGTCTGAAACGCAGATACCAATATACAATAAACTATACCTTGTTAAAGTTAGCCGAAAGTTGCCAGCCGAAAGATAATGCAGATAGTGTCTTGACTGTTTCAACAGAAAATTAAACTCTCTGTATACTCTCGCTCCTATCGATTTTTAAATTCCTATAAACAGAAATAATTTCTCCTTCACCCAAAGGATATAACCCGATCCTAAATTCATCCTAAATTCTAGTTTATGACTGATTTTTGCTGTATTCAAGACACTATCTGCATTATCTTTCGGCTGGAAACTTTCGGCTAACTTTAACAGTATATAAACTATAGAAGATTGTTTTGGTTACACTAACAATCCCATGCTAACTTTTTCCTTTCGCACCACTACTTATTAAACTAGTGCGCACATACGATGTACACATATATTCTAATACAACTAAAATAGTGTAGTTTTTTCTGTATTTGTCGCATTAGCATGGCTTTATATTGTTGTTGGTTTTGGTACAGCGCATATCGTATAATCCAAAAAGAATATTTGAATACGAATAGATACGAAAGAAAATCAAAATACATACAAATAAAATAAATAAATACAACTCAAATATTCGTAGAATGATAGACACGAACGCACACCGGAATAAATACGAACCCAATATATGAGCTGAACCGAGCTGACAATATAAATTGTTGATGCATGAGACGATGCATTACTGTACTGTGCTGAGCCGCGACGACAACACAAATCAACCTATACCATACATACATATCCTTTGCAAACAAAAGTAGATAAGACAATTATCGTTGTGTGTAAATACAAAACGCAGAGAGAACGAAGATAGCTTCAAAAAGAAATTTATAATTTCCATATAAACAATATCCATACACACACAAACACTTTTAATTCTTCCTAATTAACATACAGTAAAACTTCTATAAGTCGAGCCATTATTTGCCAAAATAATTTGCTTGAGATAGCGAAAATTTGAGTAAAATAGATGAAAAACCAATTTCGCTCGAATTCCCCGAGCATATACACACGTATACATAGATATTATATATGTATATTATATACTTATGAACAGGAAATTTATCGAAAAATGTTCCTACCATAAATCGAAATTAGATTTAAGGAATACTTCGACTTACAGAAGCCTCACTGTATTTACATCCCCATCCACACACATATACAGACACATCACATATAAATATATACATTTTATGTAAATAAAAAATATATTAAAAGGAAACTTCTCTGAATTGCGCTTCCATATGCATACATATACATATCCAGATATCGAAAAATTAAAACGAAATATACTTCGCATAGAAATATATCCCGTTATAAATACTTCAACACGGTCTATGTATATAAAACATTTCTTCTGCTGGACACCACACTTTAATTACACGTTAATAGCACTTCTCTAATATTAAAAGTAAATAAACAAACAAATTTGTATTATAAACCACTTTTATTTATTTTAGCACATTTTCACATTAAACTGAATGTTAATACTAATTCTCTAATTCACCGACTGTACATAGGTACGTCTTCATGTATAAATAATACACATCCAATTCACTAATCACTTTCATTATTTATTATTATATTATAATTTTATTTATTATTTATTATGTATTAAAACAAAAACTACACAACATAAGTATATTTAATTTTATTTATTATTTTTTGTTTAACACGAAGGAAGACAAACACGTCTTTCTCCTTCGACGTTCAATCGCCAACCAATTGGCAGAACATGGCTAAAATGACCATTCATTTTAACTACCTGAGTACGACCATTTAAATATGAATATAACCACTTGTGGATCGTATAGCGAAAGCCAATGCGGTAAAGCTTCATTACAACAGTAGAATGTTCCACTCTATCAAAGGCTTTAGTTAAATCTATAAATAACACGGACGCCTGTAGACTATGGTCAATGTTTTTACTTATTTGTTCTAAAAATGACAATAGAGCTTGTTCGGTATTTCTGTTCTTTCTAAAACCAAATTGTAAGGGAGATAGAAAATTGAATTTATCTAAAAAGCTTACAAACCAAGCTTTCATAGCCTTTTCAAATATTTTTGAAAAAACCGAGTGGAGGTAGATTGGACGATAATTATTTACAGATGTTCTAACATTTTTTTTAAATATTGGAACTACTACGGTTTTCTTTAAGGTAATCGGAAAAATTCCGGTAGCCACACTTAGATTAAATATAAACGATAATACATCAACCACAAAGCAAGCCGTTTTTTTCAGTACAATTTGACACCTCGTCTATACCAGGAGCCGATCGATTTCTAAGAGAATTGATTATTGAATACAGTTCCCCAGATGATATAGATGAGAAATGGAAAGTACTCATTATATCATAGTGTTTTGTGATTAATCTGTTTTTTTCAGTATTGAGCATTTTGTGAGAAGACTGCGTCGAGTCACCAACAGTTGTAAAATAATTGTTGAATACGTTGGCAATGTCAACTGACCCTTGAATAGAATTATTCATCTCATCAATAATTTCTGTAACTGGAACATGCTGTGAATGGCCAACTATTATTTCGTTCACTGTTTGCCAGTTTTTGCGAGCGTTTTTGCCATTACTACGGAACTCGGGAACTGTCGAACATAAAACTGTTTTTTAGTAGCACATATTTTCTCGTTTACAGAGTGACACAACTTCAAACTATACTGTTTTAGTCTATTATTATTAGGGTGCTTCTTGGCCAGTTGGCAAATCTTGTTTCTATTACGTATTTGTTTCAAGAGACAATTGGACATCCATGGCTTTAACTTAATTAATTGCTTGTTCACTGATATAGAAGTAGTACATTTATCAACGTGACCTCTAAATATGTTTAAAAAATGGTCAAAAGCCAAAGACGGATCCCTGCAGCAATATACATCTGTCCATTCTTCACATGTCAGCAGATTAATTAATTGATTGTGATCAACATTCGATACCTCTATATTTCTACTAGTATTTGTATGTTGAATACGCCCTGACATTTCGATGTTAATTAAACAATGATCTGATATCTTAAGATCTAAAACAGCACACGACACCTCATTAAAGTATTTTTGATCAAATCGATACAGAACATTGTCTATACAAGTTGCCGAACTATTTGTAATTCTAGTAGGTTCAGAAACCAAAACATCAAGACCGTTATTGGAGACTAACATTAGAAAACTATCTAGGAGTGAATCGTTTTGTAAAAAGTTGATGTTGAAATCACCCATAATAAATAAATTAGTATGAGATACGTCATTAATTAGCTTGGCGAACCCATCAACGAATGTATTAACACTAGTATAATTCAGTCTATATATGCAAACTACGAATAATAATTTGGAGTTTAGGGTGAATGTAACACCGACGGCATCAAATGTTTGAAAGTTAAAATTAACTTGTTTACAATGCAAGTTATTATTTATATAAATAGCTGCTCCACCCGCACGACTGTCTTTATTGCACTTAGCAAATAAGTTATACCCATCTAAACAATAATTTTCAATTTCCTCTTCATAAATCCAAATCTCAGAAAGACCAATAATAAGAGGCCTCCTTTTCGTGGAGTCAATGTATGCACACAGTTTATCATTATTTTTCCTAAGACTTCTTATATTTTGATGGATAACATAAAATTCTTTTAAATTACTATCCATTGCACAAACTTTTAATAATAATGAGAAATGTTGAAATAACATCGAAATTAAAAATAAACAAAAAATAACTCAAAATCTGATTAAAAGTAATGTTTAATAAATGCAACTCTTCGATACCGATAAGAAAATATACTGCCACTAGAACGAGAATGAGTATATGCAATCGTAATGTCAATTTATGGAAGAAGTAAAAAAATAAAATATCCAAAATACAAAACAATCTTTGGATATTTGAATTAGTTAAAATAATTGTGAGTAAAATAATAGAAATTAAACAAAATATACTAATTAAAAAATTTTCATTTGACAAAAAATTGAAGCTAAACAAAAATTAATCCATCGTCTAGAGTATATGCGTGTAATCCGACCATTACAATTCATATACCTAAAAAGCATTTGTAAGGTTTCATTACCAATATATCGCCAAAAAATAAAAAGCGGAACTGTCAAAAAAAATGTTTAAAAAAAATGTAAACAAAAGTTTCCAATTAATTATAATAATAAAAAAATGAAGCTCCAGAGACATAAAGTTAAGTATATAAAAAACTAAGATAGTTATAAAACGAACCACCATACAGTTGTAATATTGTTTTCCAATAGATCCTTGTTGTTGATTGCCATCCAGTATGTGCGATTATGCATCCGAATTATTGTCGGCTCTTTCCAGTGTTCGTTCAAGCTGGTTGAGATCGCTGATGGAACGGACGTCAACCACATCTGAATCAGGTAATTTGCGGAGTAATATTTTATTGTTATTGCACCATAAAAATCGATAATTGTGTTTTGTTTTGAATTTTTTAACTTCCGTGCACAGTTTACTCTGGTGTTTTGTGAGATGGTGCAACAGACGAATTTTGCTGTTATCCAACCCGGAATCAATTTCATTCCACAACATTGATTTACAGCTGCGAAATAATTGTAATGTATGTTGTTTATATTCAATTGATTTAAATGAAACAATAAATGAATTTTTTAGAAAACTGTTATCATTAATTAGTTTCATTTTTTCTATGGATACGATGGCTTCATTGGAAATTGCCTCCCCTGATTTCTGTACAACTTTAGAAAACAGCTCTGAGGTGAGTATAGTATTACTGGGCAACCAACAGACAATGATATTACGCGAATTTTGTATTTGGTTGGGCAAATCGACCTTATCCTCCAACCAGCTTATTTTGTTGTCGTAAAAATCCATAACCTTTTCTAGATGATTGAGTTTAATTTTCATCGCATGATTCTCACTGGATAACACATTTATTTTATTGTTTAATTCATCAACTGTGTCGCTGATGAATTGTTAGGATCGTTCCAAGGCATCCAGTTTTAGATGCACGTTGTTCAGGCCTACCATCACATCATGAAGTGTAAGATTTTCTGGTATTTCGGGTTCATTGACTTCCGTATAGTCAATCATCGACCTTCTCGTGGTACCACGACAAGTGAGACATAGCCATGCAGCAGAACCAGCACTAATGTTTTTCACCATATCTTCCGAGAGATTTAGGCATTTTGTATGGAATACCTTTTCACAGTTGCCACATTTAATACCGGGAAATCTGCCTTGCGTGACAAATTTTGAGCAGGAGGCACAGTATATAGGCATTATTAGAACAATCCAAAATGGAAGATTGCAAAAGTGACTCTTCGAATTATGCAATCTATATAAATAAAACAAAGTCGTGTTAGTTACACCATTTATAACTCAAGAACGGCTGGACCGATTTTTATGATTTTTGTTTTGTTGGATTTGACTCCGTTCCGAATAGCATAATAACTATTAAAACATTGGAAAAATTCACCAAAAAAAAAGTTATCAAGAAAATTCATTTTCTCATATATTTAGTACATTTTGTTTTTTTTATTTTGTTCGTCTCAATACAGTGGTGGTTTAGGAAAAAAGAAAAGTCGGAAAAACTCAAAAGGGATGTCCCAAAAATCTAATAAAAAAACATTTTTTTATATGAATTTTGTAGGTGTAGTTTGTATGTGACGAGTGGTGCAGTGGTTAAAGCTTCGGCGCTTGGACTGCAAGGTACTGGATACGAATCCGACTGGAGGCTGCATGCACATTTACCATTTTATTTTTTATCCAATTTTTTTTTTTATTTCATCTACTTATCTATTTATATAGATAAAATCTTCGTCCGAGTTACGATTTCAGTGCGAATAGTAGATTTTGACAGCTCCAAAAAAAGTTTTTT
The DNA here is from genome assembly GCA_947310385.1 of Nephrotoma appendiculata. Classification (NCBI taxonomy): domain Eukaryota; kingdom Metazoa; phylum Arthropoda; class Insecta; order Diptera; family Tipulidae; genus Nephrotoma; species Nephrotoma appendiculata. Next base: position 267,570,411 of record OX371225.1, on the reverse strand, counting down.
TCCTTTGCGATTTTAATATTAAATTTAATTTATTTTTGGTTTTGGTTATTTCATATTAGTTAAGTGGTTTGTGGTTTAGCATATAATATTAAAATAAGTGGTGGAATTTAGTGAAATAAGAGGTTGTGTGGTGTATGCCAATAACAATAAGAAAACAGTATTTTTTTGCGTACAGTAGTACGTAATTTTTTTAGTGGTACAGAGTGTCCCAACACCGGACACCAGTTTTTTTTTTTTGTTTTTTTAATTTTTTTTTTATTCTGCGGAATTCTATTTTCGATCGGGATTTTTAAACGGTAAGTTCCCTTCGAAGATGTTCACTTTGTGAGGTTATCACATTTGTGATTGTGCGCACATCGATAATTGATTATGTAATTTTGGATTGTGTGATTAATTTTCCAGTATTATTTACAATGCCGCGAGCCAGAAGATCTAATCTTTCACCACGAAGCCGTAATGCAATTAGACTTCAGACTATTTCGAATCAATCCACTGCAGATGAACAAGAAATCACACGAGAAGTGCGCCGCGTTAGTATGGCCCGACTTCGCGCTTCACAAAGACAAGCACAAAGAGAGGCAGTACGTCAAATGGCTCAGTTGACAATGAGAAATCGTCGAGCTTATCGCACAGATCAACAACGAGATAATTTTCGACGCGCAAGAAGAAATCCTTCAAGTGTTGATTTGAATCGAATAGCGTTTCAATACGATTGCACAATTGACTACAACTCGCATCCTTTCGTTCGAATTGGCCCAATGGAGTTTGTGTGCGACCATTGCGGTGCATTGAAGTTCGCTGGAGAAACGCCTGGATTGTGCTGTCTCAGTGGCCAGGTGAGATTGCCATTATTGCCTGCACCACCTGAACTGTTGCGTTCATTGCTTCGTGGCGAGACACCAGAATCACGACATTTTCTATCCAACACTCAAAGATACAACGGATGTTTCCAAATGACTTCATTTGGAGCAGACATTATCGAAGAACGCGGATTCAATCCAACATTTAAGGTCATTTCTGCTCGAGAGAGTAAACATTCATTTTCTTTTGGTGATCAAAAATCTATAATTCTGACTTCGTCTTCGATTTTACAGATTCAAGGCCAAATTCACCACCGAATTGGGTCATTGCAACCGATTGAAGATGGACAGCATAAATTCATCCAAATATACTTTATGGGCAATATGGAGGATCAACTTGATCGGCGCCAAACGATCAATACAGCAATGAAAAGGATAGTTCTGAAAGATTTGCAGCAACTACTCCATGAACATCATGCATTGGTTCGATTGTTTAAATCTGCGTTGGATCGCATGCCAAGTGACGACTGCAAAGTCGTGATCAGAGCAGATAAACGACCCGCTGGAACACACGAACGCCAATTTAATGCTCCAACAATAGATGAAGTCGCAATTGTGATTGTTAGTGAAAGCGTGGAACCGCGCGATATTGTGCTTACACGTCGCGACACTGGACAACTGCAACGAATAAATGAAACACACCGTTCATACGATACATTGCAATACCCGCTGATGTTTTGGCAAGGAGACGATGGATATCACTTCAATATCAACGTGATAAATCCATTGAGCGGGGAGTACTGATATCATAATTTAGATTATGGCACTAATTTTACTGATTTCATTTCAGGTGAGGAAACTAACAAGAAGGTTAGCTCGATGAATTATTATGCATATCGTTTGATGATTCGTCAAAATGCTGACTACTATTTGCTGCGATTTCGTCGTTTGCTTCAGCAATATATCGTCGACATGTACGTCAAAATCGAAACAGAGCGCCTCATTTTCATTCGGTTGAACCAAGCTAAACTGCGTTCGGAGGAATATATCCATTTACGCGATGCAATCAGCACCGAAGGAGATGCAGCTAATGTTGGTCGATTGACTATTCTACCGGCGACGTACATTGGCAGCCCGCGTCATATGCATGAATATGCGCAAGATGCAATGACATATGTTCGTCATTACGGTTGTCCAGATTTATTCATCACTTTTACTTGCAATCCGAAATGGATAGAGATTGTTCAACTGTTGCTACCCGGGCAAATAACAAGTGATCGGCACGACATCATCGCACGTGTCTTCAAACAAAAAATCCGGTCGCTGATGAACTACATTGTTAGGCATTGCGTCTTTGGGGATACTCGATGTTGGATGTATTCAATTGAATGGCAGAAACGAGGCTTGCCGCATGCTCACATTCTTATTTGGTTAGCCGAAAAAATTCGACCAGACCAAATAGATGACATCATATGTGCCGAGATTCCTGATCCCGAAACTGATCCAGACCTGCATGATGTTGTAATTACGAACATGGTTCACGGTCCGTGTGGCTCCATCAATCCCCAATCACTGTGCATGGTCGACAACAAATGTTCCAAGCGTTATCCACGAAATTTAACTGCAGAGACTATCACTGGCAATGATGGTTATCCACTGTACCGGCGTCGATCAGCCGATGATAACGGTAGAACTATCACAACGATAGTGAGAGGAAATGAGTTCGTGGTCGACAACACTTGGATTGTTCCATATTCGCCACTTCTTTCCAAAACATTCAAGGCACATTGCAACGTGGAGTACTGCAATTCAGTGAAGTCCATAAAATACATTTGTAAATATGTCACGAAAGGTAGCGATATGGCAGTTTTTGGTGTTCAAAATCCCAATACAAACGATGAAATCACGCATTATCAAGTTGGTCGAGATGTAAGCTGCAATGAGGCGATTTGGCGTATATTCTCATTCCCTATTCATGAACGTCATCCCACTGTTGTACATTTGGCGGTGCATCTGGAGAATGGTCAACGAGTTTATTTCAACTCATCGATGTTGCTCAACGTGCTGAGACACCTCCAGCAACAACACTGACCAGTTTCTTTTCGATTTGTCAAAGTGATCCGTTTGCACGAACATTGCTCTACTCTGAGACGTTATTACACTTGGAACGCCTCATCAAAAAAATTTCAACGTCGGAAGCAAGGCGATGAGGTTCCTGATCATCCAAATGTGCGTTCTACTGATGCTCTTGGTCGCATTTACACAGTTCATCCGAAGAATGACGAATGCTTCTACTTGCGGTTGTTGCTGGTGAATATTCGTGGGCCGACATCATTTGAATCACTTCGAACTGTCAATGGTGTAGTGTGCCCAACATTTCGTGCTGCATGTCAACAGCTCAACTTGCTTGAAAACGATACTCATTGGGACATGACAGTCGCTGAATCAATTATTTCTGCAACTCCAAACCAGATACGCACATTATTTGCTATCATTATTTCGACATGCTTCCCATCAAATCCACGTGAACTATGGAGCAAGTACAAGAATGACATGTCAGAAGACATTCTACATCGAATTCGTGTCAGTTTCGGAAATCCCGATCTCGAGGTGAATGAGGAGATACATAACCAGGCTTTGCTTTTGATCGAAGACATGTGTTTTCGCATGTGCGGCAGTTTGTTAGTCAAATTAGGAATGCCAACGCCATGTCGTGGAATGAACGACGCTTTCAATCGAGAATTGGAACGTGAACATGAATATGATCGAGATGCATTGAACCAATCAGTTCGAACCAATGTACCACTGTTGAACCTCCAACAGAAAGGAGTGCACGATACGTTAATGAAGGCAATTCATGATGGAAATGGTGGATTATTTTTCCTCGATGCGCCCGGTGGAACTGGGAAGACATTCCTCATGTCATTGATTTTGGCCACTGTTCGTGCGAGATCCGATATTGCTGTAGCAGTTGCTTCTTCTGGGATAGCGGCCACATTGCTAGAAGGATGCCGAACAGCTCATTCAGCGTTGAAATTACCGTTAAACCTTCAATCGGCTGAAAACCCGACATGCAACATTGCAAAACACTCAGCAATGGCGAAGTATTTGGTAGCAAGTAAAATCATCATCTGGGATGAATGTACAATGGCGCACAAACGCGCATTGGAAGCACTCGATAGAACTATGAAAGATCTACGCAATGACTCAAGATGTTTTGGAGGCGCAATGATTCTAATTTCTGGCGATTTCCGTCAAACAATACCAGTTATTCCAAGATCGACCGCTGCTGATGAAATAAACGCTTGCCTCAAATCATCGACTCTGTGGTGTTATGTGAAGAAACTTCAGCTGACGACAAACATGCGAGTTGCATTGTTAAACGATCCATCTGCCGAAGAATTCTCCAAGCAATTGCTGACTATCGGTAATGGCCGTGTTCCGGTCGACAAATCGAACGGATTGATTTCGTTTCCTCAGAACTTTTGCATTTTTGTCTCAACGAAGGACGAGCTCATCAACAAAGTGTTCCCGAACATCATTACTAACCACAAAAATCACAATTGGGTGAGTGAACGAGTAATTCTTGCGGCAAAGAACAAAGATGTGGATCACTTAAATTTTACAATTCAAAATCTAATCGTCGGTCCACTTCATTCCTTCAAATCTATTGACTGTGTGACAAACGAAGACGAAGCAACCAACTATCCAACTGAATTTTTAAACTCATTGGATCTACCTGGCTTGCCACCGCACAATTTACAACTAAAAGTTGGCTCGATAATCATCATGCTACGAAACCTGAATCAACCAAAACTATGTAACGGAACGCGTTTGGTAGTGAGAAAACTCATGGGCAATGTAATTCACGCGACGATACTTCAAGGGAAGTTCAAAGGTGAGGAAGTTCTCATTCCGAGAATTCCAATGATCCCAACCGATATGCCATTCGAGTTTAAACGAATTCAATTTCCGATTCGTCTTGCATTCGCCATGAAGATCAACAAATCACAAGGCCAATCCTTGAGTGTTTGTGGCCTGAATCTAGAAAATGAATGTTTCTCTCACGGCCAATTGTACGTAGCATGTTCACGTGTCGGTAGATCATCCGCTTTATTCGTTCTCGCACCTAACAATAAAACAAAAAATGTCGTATATCACAAGGTGCTACAATGAAGGGACTCGACTCCATTGCAACTCACCCAGCAAATAGTTTAAAAGAAAGTAGTGCAATAATGCTACGCGAACCATTTCTATTCAATTCAATAAAACGAAAGCCTTGCTGCCACGTGAATTACATTCATTTCAATGTAATTAAAATATATTTCATTTTGATTTTTGTAATTTCATTGAATTTTATTAATTTGGAGTATTCATTTAATTTATTTAATCTTAATAAAAAACTCAGTTTTATTAAGCTAATAACTTTAAAAAACATTTATTGATTTTGAGGCGGTACGAAGTTCGCCGGGTCAGCTAGTAATACATATATGTATATTATATATGTATATATATGTAATATTGAGACACGCACAAAACTTTTTTAATATATAAGAATAAATTTAATTTGTATTTTAATTTAATGTCTTAATTTTTCTATTTATTTCTTTTTTATACACTTTCTATTTATCTAGACAACCTTATACTTTGACGTTTTGAAGGAGAAATGAAAATGATGGTATTGGTTTAAATATTTGATCTCGCTGTGTTCATCAATAGAATCTTCAACTCAAAGATCATATATTGACCACTTATTTTTCCTCTGCATGACATTATTTGATACAAGCTCAATAGTTCATAGTTTTCATTTTGCGAGGGCACCAGTACGTCAGGAAGCATATGATGTTTTATATCTTCCAGAGCCTTGCTGAGTTGATTTGTAGGTAATATTGATGTGCTCACTGCCTTATTATGTGTGTTTAAATTTAAAAGGACTTCAATTAGTTTTTGTTGAGTGTCTTTGAAGTCGAGCATTAGAAGAAGTGCATGCAGGGTTAAAGATGTCAACCTTTCGGTATTGTTAATGTCATTTAACGTAGCGCCTATTTGTTTATTAATAGCTTGCCAATGACGTCTATAGTCTTCATCAGCACGTTTTAAAATGTTTAGGGTTGCAGCAGCAATCGAAGTTTGGTTCTTGGCTATCATTAAAAGGTGTTGTTGATTTAGTTTAATTTTTGTATTTCCTCTTCATAGTGCTTCGCATCACGGTCGTCAAGAACTCCAAATAAGTAACTTGCCAAGTTGCCCACAATATTTAGGATTCCTCGTTTTCTTCTCCTTTCTATGTAGTGAAGTATTGCGTCCTCGATTTCAGTTAGAATGTGCATAAGCTGATTGTTAATTGCAGAGCATAGCTGATCTTCAGCTGTTTCCGTACATAGTTGATCCATGTTCCTTGCCAGACTTCTGTATGACGCCAAATCTGAATAATAGGATGTGAGGTTAAAATAAACTACTATTTTCCACTGCTGGTTGGTGAATTAGAGGTTTCCTAGGTTTTCTAGATACAGTCCAGGTTGATGACTAAAGGTGGTGATGTTGTACTTTGGCAGTTCGGCCGAGGTTACTTGATTAGGCAATGCAGTGAATGCTATTAAGCTTAGTAGAATCAATGTTAAATCCAACTTGGTGATCAATGGTGATGGGTCTTTTGTACACAGAACCGTTACCAGCTTTTACTGTGACTACCCTTGTCAAACCATCGCTGCCGGGATGTAGGTCGACGATCCTTCTCAAGAGCCAGTTTGTTGACGGTAAGTTGTTGTCCTTTATTAAAACAATGTCGTCTACTTTGACCATTGGTTGTTTTCCCGTCCACTTAGTTCTTTGTTGTAATTCGGTGATGTAATCATTTGACCAACGCTTCCAAAAATATTAAACCAGTTTTTGTAGTAATCTCCAACGATTACTGACGGAAATGTTTTCATCCACCAGGTTCGATTCTGTGATAGTAATTATCGAATCACCAACTAAAAAATGTGCTGGTGTTAATATCAATGCTGTTGGGTCGGATGAAACTGTTGTAAGCGGCCTTGTATTGAGACATGCTTCTATCGGCGATGTGAAAGTTGCTAATTCTTCATATGTGAGCGTTGTGTCTCCAATTACTCGTTTTAGGTGGAATTTTAAAGACTTCACAGCCGCTTCCCAAAGTCCCCCAAAGTGCGGTGCAGATGGTGGTATGAATTGCCATTGAATCCCAATGTCAGCTAACATTCGTTCGATCTCATGATTTGCTTGTTGTAGAGCTTGCTGTTTATCCTTTTCTAGCAATGATCGGGCTCCAACGCGGTAGGAAATAGTAACCAGATTTATTGATAGTATCAGCAACCTCCATGTGTCCCAAGGCGATATATTCATCAATGAAGTTTCTGTACTGCGTTGCTAGTTGTGGATTTTTGGCAAGGCGTTTTTCTACCTGAAGTAAGCGTGCCATTGCGCGAGCAACCCAAAGGTAAGGTGAACTACACTGCTCGTCAAAAAAACCCGGACACTTTAATTTTTTCGAAAATCTTCAATTTCTAGAGCAATTACGCTATTTTAAAGGCACTGTCATATTAAATAGTACACAGCCGAAAAATAGGTGTAATAGAAACCGAATTTTTTTTATTTAAAATCCAATCACAGCAACAAAGTGTAATAAATGAAAAATATTCAAAATTTCGATTGTTACGTTTCTAAATAAATGGGCATCTATCAATTGTTTTGAAACAGTTAAAGTATCATTTATTGTTAGTATTATTATAACAGTTAACGTTAACAGTGCTTAGTTATTATTATTAGCAAATATTATAATTATGAAACCAGAAAATATCGCAAAAGTAATCGCTTTGAGTGAGGATGGCCGTAACGTGCGTTATATTGCTGCCCACCTAAGTTTCCCTCGAAGTACAGTTCAAGACGCTATTAAACGATATCGTGAAACTGGTCAGTATGAGCGAACGGTTGGATCAGGTCGTAAAAGAGCAACAAACGAGCGGGACGATCAGTTTATGGTATCAATGGTACTGCGAGATCGTTTCCAAACAGCTAGAATCGTCGCTGGTCGATTGGTACATGTACGTGGTGTCAATATTTCAATTAGCACAGCATCGCGAAGATTAAATGAACATGGATTGCATACAGGAGTGCTGCTACAGGGCCAGAGCTTCTCCCAGCTCATCGAAGAAACCGTTTGACTTTTGCTCGTAACTACGTCAGTTGGACTATGGACTACTGGAAGTCCGTGTTTTTCACTGATGAATCAAGGTTCAGTCTGCGATCACGGGATGGACGGGAAAGAGTATAGCGGAGATCCGGAGAGCGATATTCACAATGTGTCATATCCCCATGAGTCCCATTTCATGACCGCTCACTAATGGTGTGGGTAGGCATTTCTATAGACCCCTGTACGGACCTTGTATTTCTACGCGGCGGCACTATAACTGCCCAAAGGTATATCGTGGAATGTCTAGAAGAATTTGTGGTTCCATACGCCCCATTTATTAGACAGCAATTTAAACTAATGCATGATAACGCCAGGCCCCACGTTGCAAACGTGGTCAACAATTATTTGGATTAGGTGGGAATTGATCGAATTGTTTGGCCCGCTCGCATCCCTAACCTTAATCCCATTGAGCACATGTGGGATATACTAGGGCGTCGTTTAAGGCAAAGGGAAGTCGTTCCAGAAACCCTGGATCATCTTCAATCAGCTTTGCAGGAAGAATGGGAAATGATACCTCAGGAGTACGTTGCAAACCTTGTGCACAGTATGCCAAAAAGAATGCTAGATGTGATCAGAGCTCGTGGCGGAAATACTCGATACTAGAGTACCGACCACTTAGATTGATTGTGGGTTTTTATTTAAATAAAGATGAAGATATATCAATATCCGTTTTTCGGAAATTTCGTTATTTCAAATGTTTGGTCCTGTGGTTACTTTTATTAAACGAAAACTTGATCTGTTAGTGCCTTTTGGCGCACATTATATTATTTCGTACAACCATAACGCGAATAATGCGAATAATTACCGCATTATACTACGTTTAGCCGAACTGTTATTGTCTATTCAGACGCGTTTGGCTACGCTACTTGAATTTTTAATTATAAGTTTACTTGTTTAATATAATTTATTTATTTATACAATCAATAATATGATCTTTAGTTTGTTTTTTTTTTAATTTTTATTTTTACACATCTGCACTTTGTTGGTTGGCGGCTCTGATGACATGTTTGTCAAACATCTTTTTTATGTACTTGAGTATCATGTTGTACGCTAAGGTTATCATTAACGTTACTGCTATCAACTCTATATATGGAATTATAGTCCCCCATGTACTCTCTTCCTGTTTTCCTTTCTGTAACGGAGCTATGGTTGCTGGTGCCTCTGCTATTATTATCGTTTCTTCCTTCTCGTTAGAAAACCAGTTTCCCATTGCTTTGGGGTAGAAGGTGACAAACATGTTTATCAGTATTTATGTTCGTAGTTACACTTGCCGAACTGGAATATTTTGTTTAGAAAATTGCATATATGTATAATTAATTTTTAATATTGTTTATGAGCAGTTGTGTTGTTTCTATTGTACCAATGAATTTTTCTTTTTTTAACGACAAAATTTTAAGATTATGACCCGATTTTGTTTCTAGTTGAAAGTAATCTTTTTGGAATATTTTTGTGAGGTATATGGTTGTTCACAAGCCTCTACACCATATGCCGGATTTAAACGGTCTATCGAAATCGAATTATTTTTTTCCTTTGATCTCGATTACAATGTGTTTTTGTAATCGTTTGACCACTCTGTAGGGACCATCGTAAGGTGGTGTTAAGGTTAGTTTCACCTTGTCGACTCGAACAAAAACATATTCACAGATTAACAAATCTTTTGGAATATAGATATTGTTTTGGGTCTGGGAACGTGTATCCGTTGGAATTAGGTGTTGCATATACTTTCGTAATTGCTCGATGATGTCGGATCTTATTGCGGATTTGAAGGAATGAAAAAATCTCCAGGCACTCTGAGTGTTTGTCCGTAGATCAAATCGGCCGCGGAACAATTTAAATCTTCCTTAAATGCTGTACGAACTCCCAAAAACACAAACGGAAGTTTTTCACTCCAATTAACTGTGTGGACCTATATGATGTTGGCTCAAAATTTTTGCCCAAAAAATGGCGGTTTTAAAAGCTAGCAACACCAATGCAAGTGTCGTGAAAAAATTAAACTATCGTGATAGAAAATATTAAGATACAAAAATGATAAATCTTTAAAAAAATTGTTGTGGTTCCTAATGTATATGAAGTTGGGCTAAAAATGTTAACCCCAAAACTATTAAGGTTCTGTAAAATATACGAACATTTGCTGCATCAAGTATCTGCCAAATATTTTGTATTTTCGATATGTTAAATCAAAACTTATGCTGTTACCACAGCAAAACCGCCATATTTTAATGTCAGCCCAAAAATAAATATGTCATAAAACTATCAAACCCGCATGATAAATCAGTTCTATCCAATCAAAAATAACCGAAATAAATAATATTTCAGTTCCGTAGCAGTTTATTTGAGACTTAACTTCTGACTTTAATTAGAATTTATGTTAAAGTATATACATCGACGCATTAAACGAACTAATCATTTGTTGGGGGGAAATTGGATCGGATGTTTAAGGGGTTCTCCTTGTCGTTATTAAGATGATAAAACCATTCAATGAAATATTTAATCCGCACGACAAAGGACACCGCCGGTGTAAAGTTTTAGGAGGATGTAATTGGTATCTCATGACGAGAATGGCCCACATATAGTCACATTAAGAACATACTGTATATCTTCATGAAAGCTGAGATTTTGGGTCTTGGTCATCGGTCTCACTATGATTTTCAAATAGTTCTGGTCTTAACCTTTGCCGGTGCAAAGTTTTAGTAGGATGTACATAATTCGTATCTCATGGCGAGAATGGCCACTTTTAGAATACACTGTATATCTTAATGAAAGTTGAGATTTTGGGTATTCGTCATCGGTCTCACTATGTTTTTCGAGTAGTGTGGGTCTCAACCTTTGAGTTAAGATGTTGTGCATTGGTCAACAGTTATTCGTGGTAAAAGATCGTCGAACGTTGGCGACGACGAGGGGTGAACCCTTCAATTTTTTATAAATTTATAAATGTGTTCGTAATTCAAATTTTTTTGTGTTTTATGTTTTTTTTTTAATTTTTTGATTGTATTAATTAAGATAGTTAAGATAGTCGGGTGTTAGCGACAATGAGAAGAGAACCCCACAATGTTTTATACATTCCTAAATGTGTTTGTAATTCAAATTTACAAGAACAACCGATAACCAATACCCAAAATCTCAACTTCCATTAAGATATACAGTGTGTTCTCAAAGCGGCTATATGTGGGCCATTCTCGCCATGAGATACCAATTAAAACGTCCTGAAACTTTGCACTGACAAAGCTTAAGACCAGAACTCTTTGAAAATCATATTGAGACCGAGGACCAATATCCTAAATCTCAACTTACATTAATTAATTTCGGCTTACTTCAAAAATCTATAACGAAAAATATTTTTGTATTTTGGGCTGACATCATTAAAATGTCGTGACATACGATTTTTTTGGGCTGAAATTTCTTACATGACAAAAATTATAGTTTTCGTTTTGCCGCTGAGTTTTTTTGGGTTGACATTTGGGCCAACTTCACATACATCCGACATGGGCGACATTTGGGCCAACTTCACATACATCCGACATTTTTGGGGTTTCGGATAACGCACAAAAAATTATTTAAATTTTTCAAATATCGAGAATCTGATTTACAGAGCCCGTGTGCACAATGCTACCATATTGTGATGTTTTCAATTATTTGTTTTAAACCAATATGTAAGTAAACAAAAATAAAAAAAAAGTTGTGCTTCAGAATAATTAAAAATCTAATTTTACAGCCATACATTTTTTTTGACATACTTATGCCAATTTTTTTTACGCTAGTGGCGCCTTTAATGTTAAATGCGAGAACCAAGTTCTAGAAAATCGCTAATTGCAAAAACAAAACAAAAATTTTATAAAAAACTAGCTGACCCGGCGAACTTCGTACCGCCTCAAAATCAATAAATGTTTTTTAAAGTTATTAGCTTAATAAAATTGAGTTTTTTATTAAGATTAAATAAATTAAATGAATACTCCAAATTAATTAAATTCAATGAAATTACAAAAATCAAAATGAAATATATTTTAATTACATTGAAATGAATGTAATTCACGTGGCAACAAGGCTTTCGTTTTATTGAATTGAATAGAAATGGTTCGCGTAGCATTATTGCACTACTTTCTTTTAAACTATTTGCTGGGTGAGTTGCAATGGAGTCGAGTCCCTTCATTGTAGCACCTTGTGATATACGACATTTTTTGTTTTATTGTTAGGTGCGAGAACGAATAAAGCGGATGGTTTACCGACACGTGAACATGCTACGTACAATTGGCCGTGAGAGAAACATTCATTTTCTAGATTCATGCCACAAACACTCAAGGATTGGCCTTGTGATTTGTTGATCGTCATGGCGAATGCAAGACGAATCGGAAATTGAATTCGTTTAAACTCGAATGGCATATCGGTTGGGATCATCGGAATTCTCGGAATGAGAACTTCCTCACCTTTGAACTTCCCTTGTAGTATCGTCGCGTGAATTAAATTGCCCATGAGTTTTCTCACCACCAAACGCGTTCCGTTACATAGTTTTGGTTGATTCAGGTTTCGTAGCATGATGATTATCGAGCCAACTTTTAGTTGTAAATTGTGCGGTGGCAAGCCAGGTAGATCCAATGAGTTTAAAAATTCAGTTGGATAGTTGGTTGCTTCGTCTTCGTTTGTCACACAGTCAATAGATTTGAAGGAATGAAGTGGACCGACGATTAGATTTTGAATTGTAAAATTTAAGTGATCCACATCTTTGTTCTTTGCCGCAAGAATTACTCGTTCACTCACCCAATTGTGATTTTTGTGGTTAGTAATGATGTTCGGGAACACTTTGTTGATGAGCTCGTCCTTCGTTGAGACCAAAAAGGCAAAAGTTCTGAGGAAACGAAATCAATCCGTTCGATTTGTCGACCGGAACACGGCCATTACCGATAGTCAGCAATTGCTTGGAGAATTCTTCGGCAGATGGATCGTTTAACAATGCAACTCGCATGTTTGTCGTCAGCTGAAGTTTCTTCACATAACACCACAGAGTCGATGATTTGAGGCAAGCGTTTATTTCATCAGCAGCGGTCGATCTTGGAATAACTGGTATTGTTTGACGGAAATCGCCAGAAATTAGAATCATTGCGCCTCCAAAACATCTTGAGTCATTGCGTAGATCTTTCATAGTTCTATCGAGTCCTTCCAATGCGCGTTTGTGCGCCATTGTACATTCATCCCAGATGATGATTTTACTTGCTACCAAAACTTTCGCCATTGCTGAGTGTTTTGCAATGTTGCATGTCGGGTTTTCAGCCGATTGAAGGTTTAACGGTAATTTCAACGCTGAATGAGCTGTTCGGCATCCTTCTAGCAATGTGGCCGCTATCCCAGAAGAAGCAACTGCTACAGCAATATCGGATCTCGCACGAACAGTGGCCAAAATCAATGACATGAGGAATGTCTTCCCAGTTCCACCGGGCGCATCGAGGAAAAATAATCCACCATTTCCATCATGAATTGCCTTCATTAACGTATCGTGCACTCCTTTCTGTTGGAGGTTCAACAGTGGTACATTGGTTCGAACTGATTGGTTCAATGCATCTCGATCATATTCATGTTCACGTTCCAATTCTCGATTGAAAGCGTCGTTCATTCCACGACATGGCGTTGGCATTCCTAATTTGACTAACAAACTGCCGCACATGCGAAAACACATGTCTTCGATCAAAAGCAAAGCCTGGTTATGTATCTCCTCATTCACCTCGAGATCGGGATTTCCGAAACTGACACGAATTCGATGTAGAATGTCTTCTGACATGTCATTCTTGTACTTGCTCCATAGTTCACGTGGATTTGATGGGAAGCATGTCGAAATAATGATAGCAAATAATGTGCGTATCTGGTTTGGAGTTGCAGAAATAATTGATTCAGCGATTGTCATGTCCCAATGAGTATCGTTTTCAAGCAAGTTGAGCTGTTGACATGCAGCACGAAATGTTGGGCACACTACACCATTGACAGTTCGAAGTGATTCAAATGATGTCGGCCCACGAATATTCACCAGCAACAACCGCAAGTAGAAGCATTCGTCATTCTTCGGATGAACTGTGTAAATGCGACCAAATTCGTCATTCTTCGGATGAACTGTGTAAATGCGACCAAGAGCATCAGTAGAACGCACATTTGGATGATCAGGAACCTCATCGCCTTGCTTCCGACGTTGAAATTTTTTTGATGAGGCGTTCCAAGTGTAATAACGTGGCATCTCAGAGAAGAGCAATGTTCGTGCAAACGGATCACTTTGACAAATCGAAAAGAAACTGGTCAGTGTTGTTGCTGGAGGTGTCTCAGCACGTTGAGCAACATTCGATGAGTTGAAATAAACTCGTTGACCATTCTCCAGATGCACCGCCAAATGTACAACAGTGGGATGACGTTCATGAATAGGGAATGAGAATATACGCCAAATCGCTTCATTGCAGCTCACATATCGACCAACTTGATAATGCGTGATTTCATCGTTTGTATTGGGATTTTGAACACCAAAAACTGCCATATCGCTACCTTTCGTGACATATTTACAAATGTATTTTATGGACTTCACTGAATTGCAGTACTCCACGTTGCAATGCGCCTTGAATGTTTTGGAAAGAAGTGGCGAATATGGAACAATCCAAGTGTTGTCGACCACGAACTCATTTCCTCTCACTATCGTTGTGATAGTTCTACCGTTATCATCGGCTGATCGACGCCGGTACAGTGGATAACCATCATTGCCAGTGATAGTCTCTGCGGTTAAATTTCGTGGATAACGCTTGGAACACTTGTTGTCGACCATGCACGGTGATTGGGGATTGATGGAGCAACACGGACCGTGAACCATGTTCGTAATTACAACATCATGCAGGTCTGGATCGGTTTCGGGATCAGGAATCTCGGCACATATGATGTCATCTATTTGGTCTGGTCGAATTTTTTCGGCTAACCAAATAAGAATGTGAGCATGCGGCAAGCCTCGTTTCTGCCATTCAATTGAATACATCCAACATCGAGTATCCCCAAAGACGCAATGCCTAACAATGTAGTTCATCAGCGACCGGATTTTTTGTTTGAAGACACGTGCGATGATGTCGTGCCGATCACTTGTTATTTGCCCGGGTAGCAACAGTTGAACAATCTCTATCCATTTCGGATTGCAAGTAAAAGTGATGAATAAATCTGGACAACCGTAATGACGAACATATGTCATTGCATCTTGCGCATATTCATGCATATGACGCGGGCTGCCAATGTACGTCGCCGGTAGAATAGTCAATCGACCAACATTAGCTGCATCTCCTTCGGTGCTGATTGCATCGCGTAAATGGATATATTCCTCCGAACGCAGTTTAGCTTGGTTCAACCGAATGAAAATGAAGCGCTCTGTTTCGATTTTGACGTACATGTCGACGATATATTGCTGAAGCAAACGACGAAATCGCAGCAAATAGTTGTCAGCATTTTGACGAATCATCAAACGATATGCATAATAATTCATCGAGCTAACCTTCTTGTTAGTTTCCTCACCTGAAATGAAATCAGTAAAATTAGTGTCATAATCTAAATTATGATATCAGTACTCCCCGCTCAATGGATTTATCACGTTGATATTGAAGTGATATCCATCGTCTCCTTGCCAAAACATCAGCGGGTATTGCAATGTATCGTATGAACGGTGTGTTTCATTTATTCGTTGCAGTTGTCCAGTGTCGCGACGTGTAAGCACAATATCGCGCGGTTCCACGCTTTCACTAACAATCACAATTGCGACTTCATCTATTGTTGGAGCATTAAATTGGCGTTCGTGTGTTCCAGCGGGTCGTTTATCTGCTCTGATCACGACTTTGCAGTCGTCACTTGGCATGCGATCCAACGCAGATTTAAACAATCGAACCAATGCATGATGTTCATGGAGTAGTTGCTGCAAATCTTTCAGAACTATCCTTTTCATTGCTGTATTGATCGTTTGGTGCCTATCAAGTTGATCCTCCATATTGCCCATAAAGTATATTTGGATGAATTTATGCTGTCCATCTTCAATCGGTTGCAATGACCCAATTCGGTGGTGAATTTGGCCTTGAATCTGTAAAGTCGAAGACGAAGTCAGAATTATAGATTTTTGATCACCAAAAGAAAATGAATGTTTACTCTCTCGAGCAGAAATGACCTTAAATGTTGGATTGAATCCGCGTTCTTCGATAATGTCTGCTCCAAATGAAGTCATTTGGAAACATCCGTTGTATCTTTGAGTGTTGGATAGAAAATGTCGTGATTCTGGTGTCTCGCCACGAAGCAATGAACGCAACGGTTCAGGTGGTGCAGGCAATAATGGCAATCTCACCTTGCCACTGAGACAGCACAATCCAGGCGTTTCTCCAGCGAACTTCAATGCACCGCAATGGTCGCACACAAACTCCATTGGGCCAATTCGAACGAAAGGATGCGAGTTGTAGTCAATTGTGCAATCGTATTGAAACGCTATTCGATTCAAATCAACACTTGAAGGATTTCTTCTTGCGCGTCGAAAATTATCTCGTTGTTGATCTGTGCGATAAGCTCGACGATTTCTCATTGTCAACTGAGCCATTTGACGTACTGCCTCTCTTTGTGCTTGTCTTTGTGAAGCGCGAAGTCGGGCCATACTAACGCGACGCACTTCTCGTGTGATTTCTTGTTCATCTGCAGTGGATTGATTCGCAATAGTCCGAAGTCTAATTGCATTACGGCTTCGTGGTGAAAGATTAGATCTTCTGGCTCACGGCATTGTAAATAATACTGGAAAATTAATCACACAATCCAAAATTACATAATCAATTATCGATGTGCGCACAATCACAAATGTGATAACCTCACAAAGTGAACATCTTCGAAGGGAACTTACCGTTTGAAAATCCCGATCGAAAATAGAATTCCGCAGAATAAAAAAAAAAATTAAAAAAACCAAAAAAAAAAACTGATGTCCGGTGTTGGGACACTCTGTACCACTAAAAAAATTACGTACAATTGTACGCAAAAAAGTACTATTTTCTTATTGTTATTGGCATACACCACACAATCTCTTATTTCACTAAATTCCACCACTTATTTTAATATTATATGCTAAACCACAAACCACTTAACTAATATGAAATAAACAAAACCAAAAATAAATTAAATTTAATATTAAAATCGCAAAGGAAAAAAACTTTTTTTGGAGCTGTCAAAATCTACTATTCGCACTGAAATCGTAACTCGGACGAAGATTTTATCTATATAAATAGATAAGTAGATGAAATAAAAAAAAAATTGGATAAAAAATAAAATGGTAAATGTGCATGCAGCCTCCAGTCGGATTCGTATCCAGTACCTTGCAGTCCACGCGCCGAAGCTTTAACCACTGCACCACTCGTCACATACAAACTACACCTACAAAATTCATATAAAAAAATGTTTTTTTATTAGATTTTTGGGACATCCCTTTTGAGTTTTTCCGACTTTTCTTTTTTCCTAAACCACCACTGTATTGAGACGAACAAAATAAAAAAAACAAAATGTACTAAATATATGAGAAAATGAATTTTCTTGATAACTTTTTTTTTGGTGAATTTTTCCAATGTTTTAATAGTTATTATGCTATTCGGAACGGAGTCAAATCCAACAAAACAAAAATCATAAAAATCGGTCCAGCCGTTCTTGAGTTATAAATGGTGTAACTAACACGACTTTGTTTTATTTATATAGATATAATTTGAAATTCAAATTTCCTTGGTAAAATTGATTGAGTAGCCAGGATTTTGGCTAGCAAATTGCTTGCTTGTTAGCCGATCGAGTATCTACCCTAATATCTGAAGTGTCTCAGTTGTCAACATAAACAATTTACGCATACGGAAGTCGGCTATTTCGTTCAAAATATTTCTTGAACTCAGGAGTTGTAAACGGACGGCCAATCAAACACAAACCTGGTTGATAACCATTGAAGCTGTGATACCTAGGAGATATTCTGCAATTACAAAACCGTACTATAAAATATCCGCAAATTAAATAATTTGAAAATATTTTGTTTTAGTATTTAATCTTTGCAATCGGTTCTGCGACCGAAGCACAGTCGCAGTCGCTTGCCAAATCGAGGACGTACAAGATTAGTCGGTCATACTTGTGTTTATTTTCATCACTGATCGTAATCTGAAGATGAAAAATCCCTTTTGCATTCTGCCCCTCCCGATCCAAACGCCAAAGCTTTAATCGCAAATCTGTTATTTGTTAAAACACGTTGTGAATTCAAGAAGTTATACCAGTAAAAGGTTTTATGTTGTTTCCCGTGTCTAGAATTCTAGACAATCAAATTGCAAAGCGCTAATTCTACTTAAATTTAACGTAATGGAAACGTTAAATTACAAGAAGATTTTTCTAAGAAAGCAAACGAAAACTTTTAATTTATATTTCAGATTAAAAGTTTTGTATATTATCTCAATTTAATATTTTCATTTCCAAGAATACAAATAGAAAAATTGGAAAGCTTTTCATTATCGATTTTCTGTTTTATTTGTACTTTTGTTTACTTTTCTAATTAAAATCTTACGATTTTTTTTAATTTAAGATAAATGGTTATGTTTTTCTAATTTTATATGTTTTGTTTTGGATAAGCATATGGTTTAAACTAATAGTAAATTGTTTGGATGAAGAAAAACAAAAGTTTTCGTAAAGTTTCGACAATTTTCTGGAGGGGTGTATATAGGTACGTCGAGAAAGTTTTAAAATTTTTTAAATTTTAAGTTCTTTTTTTCATTTTTTCATTGGTCTTGGAATATTCCTCGTGTTTAATTGGATGAAAGGTTAATTTGTAGTGGTTTTATTTAAGTTTGGTAGAAGTCAATGTGCTAGCGATTAACGGAAATTAGTAATCCGCATACTCAAAATAAACCGTAACCAACTTTTAACGATAATACACACACACACACAAGTACTAATGCAAACAAATTAAAACTGAACCACAGAATTACTATGTACAAGTTAGTCGAGAGCGCAAACACCTGGAAAAAAACTAATTAAAACTTTTTGATTTTGCAACCATCGAAAGCACAGAAAACCAAAATTTTTCCCATTTTCCAATCAAATATGTTTTCGTTTCAACTTAAATGCATTTTGATTTTTTGGTAATCAGTTTTTTCCGTTTTTTGATTCTCTGTTTCAGGTATTCAATTTAGATTAAAGCTCCGTTCGATTTTTTTTTGTTTTAAATAAATTTGCTTCAAACTTTTTCTATTAAAAAAAAAAAAATCGAAAAGTTATTTCCAATTTTCATTTCTGTGAAATAGAAAAGTTATTTTCCTGTAAATTAAACAGAATTCAATTTCTGGGGGTGAGATTGAATGACTTTTTTCAATCAAAACGTAAGTTGAAAAATTAATAAACAGAAAAAAAAATTAAAAATATAAAAATGATTGGGATTTGGGATATTTAAAAACCAAAAATTAAATTTAAGTGGAAATCAATTTTGATGAAATTTCAAGTATAAAATGTGGAACAGATTGTTCATCGTTGTTCATTTAATGAGTTTTGATGTATTTTGCAGCTATAACAACTTCAGTAATTGCTAGATTAGGTATAGGAGAACGACCCATGAGGACTAACTAGGCGAGTAAGTGGGAAATACAGTACCACCCACGAACCAAAACTCAAATTAATGGAAAAAATGAAGAAAAGTGCGATGCAAGTAGTCTGATACCCAGTAGCGGCGGCGAGATCCATCTATTGGATGACAGAACGACGTTCACCTCGGCTACCCAGCCAGGTGGCCATGCATCGAACTGTCGACAAAGTGTGGAGTTTTCTCTAAGTCGCTTACAATGTATATATCGGAAGCGAAATAAAGCGTAGACGAATTCTGGACGAGATGGTGAAAGTGAGCGAAAAAGTGATCCACTTGGGCCATGAGTGATGTATGTGAAGTTAGCCCAGAAATTCATCCCAGAAAAAAGAAATTTTTGCATCAGGCAACACTAAAGTTATATATTTATATACCAGCCCAGGATTTCATTAAAATTAATTAAATTGGTATTAGTTCAGCCCAAGAAATATGAAAACCTCGTAATAAAACATATTGCATGAAAAGAAAAAATATATTCAGCGCCCAGCCATATTTAACCGAAAAGTTTTCAAATAATTACATTGCACTGAGATTATAGTATCAGTCACAACGGTAGGATTATCTTGAAATTTTAATGGTCGGTAACGGACATGATTATAAGTGGTTACTACTAGATTTAATTTCCGGAACTAGCGGTTTCTGGGAACCAAGGAGTAAAATATTTTATATATTGGGCCCAACACGTGTGCACCTGTAGCGCCAATCGGAACGGTACGATTTTCTTGAAATTTGTAGGGTACGTAGAAAGTATAATGACAAGTCATTACTATTAGGTTTGGTTTCCGGAACTCTTTGATTCCAGGAGCTATTCAAGCAAATCCTTGTCCAATGCATTGGCCCATTCAAATATGAGCTTGTAGCACTAATCAGAACTGTAGAATTTTATAAACATTTTCATTGTTTACATTTATACATTTTAATTATTGTGCTCGTATTAAGATGCTGATGAAATTTTATGTATGTGCATTTGAAATAATTTAAACATATTTTAAGTGAAGAATCGTAAAGCATTTCAATCCTCTCGTGAAAAAAATTATAGACATTCGCCTGACTAATGACTGAAGCCGTATATATAATTGCAATGACTTAGAATTGCATATAGAATTTTTTCGCTACTCTACACTACATTGCCTGATTCATTTGGAATTACCCAGGGAGCACTGCGAGGAGGTATGAATCTCGGACTTCGCCCCCCGTACCACTTTTGTGGATTTATATTAGATTTATTTAAATGTGTATGGACCAAATGTTTTGTAGCATCTTTTAGACGCAGTTTTAGATGCGTTTAATAAAATGGATATTGTGAAATATTTAAACCTTACACACACTCTTATAACAACGCAAACCAACAAAGCTGATTTGGTAAAACTGCAACTTTGTGTATCGCATTTAATGCACAAGATGATGTCCGATATTAACAAATATTTCTCGAAAACTTCAAAAAATAACCAGATTATGAAAGAAATCATGGCCTCTATCTATTTATTGGCAGACTATAATTTAATTCAAAATATTTGGCGTAATTTGTCGGTTGTTTTGAAAAATAAATATCTAACACCAAATGGTATAGATAGTTTAACTATAGTCCTACAGCAAAGTGCAACCATAAAACTGGGAATTTTACGAAATACCGATTTGTTTGAACTGACAGAACATAAAGACTACACATCTTCATCAAGAATATTGAATGAAAGTACAATATTACAACACCCAATTCTTAGAAATGTTTCAAAACAATATATTACATATTTACCACTCTGGTCCAATGTTTTTCACGAGAAGACTCACAGCAATAGTCATATTGAGAGCTATTTTGCTACAATAAAAAACGAACTAAACGAAGTTTAACTCTTGGGAAAGTTCCATTAAACGCGGGTTCACGTACGTGATCAAAAAAATTTGATCACAATATGAAGTTAGAAACAAAAGCTATTGCTCTAAATATTAAGCTATTTTACTTGACGTTTCATTTGTCATTTTCAACCATTTTAATTTGTGTGTTGTGTGTGGCTGTGGTGACGACGGATAGTAAAAATAAAAAAAATAAAAACATTCATTTCATTTTCATCAACATTCGTTTATGGTTGAGTTTGCTAAATCACAATAAATCGAATGAATGAGTGATAAATTGATGAAAAGTTTTGAAGATGCTCGTAACAATCCGTTTCAATTTCGGCATTTGCAGTTGTGTCACAATTTGGCGGATTTAAGTAAAGTTCCGAGCCCAAAGATCGTGTTAGCTTCTACTTCCGATATTGAATGTGGATAAGCACGTGATTTGTTTGTACAATGAGCTTCAAATTCTAACAACAGCATTATTCTAACGGATCGTACCTCGCCTGGGAGTTTTGCTCGCGATTTAATAGAAAACGGTTTGAATGGGTATAAAATTATTATACGAACAATATGCGATAGTATAAATATAAAATAAAATATGTATTTCATTTTTCATAAAATAAAGACAAAAGTGCAAAAAAAAAATTGATTTAATTCAGTCTTGTCCGATCTAGCCAATCTAATTATTTATTACTCTATCCTTCACTCTTCTGCTTATTGTGGTAAGGGATTACAATTGGCGCCGTGCATCGGTGTGATCGTTTTATGGTGACTAGTTAAATTCATTTGTACCAGCTGGTCGCCTATATCTGCACCTTTCGAATCCTTCGTAGTACGTCCAAATCGCTTAAATTATTGCTGTAATATTCATTCAAAAGTTAAATGGAGATAATTTAGTGATTTAAACAAACGATCTACTCACATGACTACAGCCGTCAAACGCTTATTTAAAATTAAGTTTTCTAGCACATCTAATTTACGTTTATGATTATCCTGTTTTACTGTAATATTAGCGATATGGCACAGAACCGCTTGAAATGGTTAGTCATCGCATCGGAAATAGGCTGTCCTATTTCCGAATTTTATTCAATGTAATAATTCCGCAATTACACAACATTTTAATACTCAAGATATTTTGAAAATACGTCGCACAAAATTACAAATTGTTTTCACAATTTTAATACATCTATTAAATATTAAAATTAATTAATTATGTAAACGCACGACAAAATTAAAACACCAAATGCCGCCAATGAAAATGGCGCGTGTTTTGTTTGTTTTTGATATTGACGTGAGTTATATAGAAATGTCAGAAAAACAGCAAAATTATTTATCCCTTTCCCACTTAACCACACAACTGTGTGGGTAAGACAAAATTATCATGTTTTGTATGAGTTTTGAACCAACTTACACATTTGTACATTCCTTTCACACAATTGTGTTGATTGTACTTCAAATCAACCGAAATTTTTTATCAAAAAGCCATTACGTAGTTTTTTCACTTACACATTTGTGTGGTTTGGACTTAAATTTAGCCGATTTTTTTTTTTTTTTTGTAGAAAAAGGGATATAATGAGCGTCATTATTGCTCATAATTTGTTTTTTGTTTTTTCTATGTTGGATGCTTGCGATCAAAAATTTGCCCAAAGATAAAAATATTTCATCTCAGGCGGGGAAATTCCAGCGATTTGATTGGCTTGATTCGCGAATCATTTTTTGATCACGTACGTGAACCCGCGTTAAGATTTCTAAAAGAATTTGATCGAAGGAACAAATATGTTTTAAAAAGAAAAATGTTATGCATCCCAAAACGATTTATTAAACCAGTATATCGATTTTGTCTCAAAATGTGTGAAACGAAATGAGTGTAACCGGAAAGATATAGTAGTAGAATTTGCGTTTGTGTTTGTTTCGTGCGAATGATTGTTTTACTGCATATGCAAGCTACGTGTTATTCTTTTTTTGTTTATTCATATTAACCCTTTGAGTGCCAACATGATTTCGCCTAGTGTATTGAAGAGCACGATTGCACTTTTTGGCACTCAAAGGGTTAACCATTGTAAACGCCATATTTTTGTGTTGTTTATGTATTTTAAATTTTTTTATAATATACATTTTATTTTTAAAATTTATGAAATTTAAAATAAATTTATCTATAAAATTTTATTTATACATATAAAATTAATTTATGTTAAAAGAAAATATAAAATATATTAGCATGTTAAATAATGATACTCCACAGCTCGCGAGCAGACGTAATGTGCTGAGAAAAGGATATAAGCACCATAAAAATTAAACCGATTCGCCCGGATCGCGTTATTTTTGGTACTGTTCATCCTACAAATGACACAAAAACGAACAAAAGAAAAATAAAAATAAAAAGGCATAATTGTGTATTATACACTGTGTACGTATTCGGTTTTTTTTGCTTCACTCATTTTAAATGAGTAACTCACGAGACAAAATCGATACTCAGATTTAGAAATAGTTGAAAAAAGTAATAGTAATGTCAATTTTGAGGAGAAAAGTTTGGTAAATGTAATGGATAAAGTCGAAAATTGGAGAGGACAGCCTGTTAAGGCATCCCGTTCGAATTTTAATTTAGCAACACTGAAGCGTCTTAATAATATTAATGAAGAAGACAAAAAATCATCCATAATCAAACGTTTGACTACGAGCAGAAGTAATATCTCTTATGACACTGCTAAATATTCGAAAAATACAAAACGAACTAAGTTAACCGAAGTATCAAATAAAGATCATTTATCGTATTTGCGCAACGGATTAATCACCGGAGAGAATTACACTCACACATGCGCTTTTGATTCCCTAGTTCAATGTTTTGCTAATTTGGAAAATACGGGTTTCTCAATAACAAGTGAATACTTTGAACTTGTTAATTCTCTCATAGTGGTTAATATGGAAAAAGCATACGAAAAGCGCTTTAATATCTTAACCAAATTATACGGAGTAAAATTGAACTGTTCGTCGAATATAACGCATGTGTCTGAATTTATATTTAAAAATGACAATATTTTTAGTATTGAGTCACAAAAAAATGTATTACCTGCAATACAACATCGGTGAAAAATGTTATAAAATATATTCCACTAAATTTGAACCAGCTTGACATTTTAGAAGTCGAAAATTTCGGAAAATGCCTGGAACCTTTTGAATTTTACTGTCGAAATTGTTATGAAATTAAGCTTCAACAAAATTTAATTTTTAGTAATGCAATATTCTTATATGTAGAGCCATCGATCGATCGCAATAGACAAATAACATTAACCAATATGCCACTAATAATAAAATTAAAATCAAATTCTTTTAAATTGAACAGTTTCGTAAATTATGTGCCTAGTTCCCAATATTACGTCAGTTATTATCATCGAAATAACCAATGGGAGAAATACGACGACTTATTAGAGAGTTCACTCAAAATAAAAATCTCAAAAAATCATAAAGTCATACCGCATTTTCTCGCCGACGTCAAACAGGACTAAAAATCGCAATACGGTTCGTTACTGAAGATTATCCTTTCCATTAAGCAACACGCAGCTACTAAAACTTTGGTCCATACACATTTAAATAAATCTAATATAAATCCACAAAAGTGGTACGGGTGGCGAAGTCCGAGATTCATACCTCCTCGCGGTGCTCCCTGAGTAATTCCAAATGAATCAGGCAATGTAGTGTAGAGTAGCGAAAAAATTCTATATGCAATTCTAAGTCATTGCAATTATATATACGGCTTCAGTCATTAGTCAGGCGAATGTCTATAATTTTTTTCACGAGAGGATTGAAATGCTTTACGATTCTTCACTTAAAATATGTTTAAATTATTTCAAATGCACATACATAAAATTTCATCAGCATCTTAATACGAGCACAATAATTAAAATGTATAAATGTAAACAATGAAAATGTTTATAAAATTCTACAGTTCTGATTAGTGGTACAAGCTCATATTTGAATGGGCCAATGCATTGGACAAGGATTTGCTTGAATAGCTCCTGGAATCAAAGAGTTCCGAAAACCAAACCTAATAGTAATGACTTGTCATTATACTTTCTACGTACCCTACAAATTTCAAGAAAATCGTACCGTTCCGATTGGCGCTACAGGTGCACACGTGTTGGGCCCAACATATAAAATATTTTACTCCTTGGTTCCCAGAAACCGCTAGTTCCGGAAATTAAATCTAGTAGTAACCACTTATAATCATGTCCGTTACCGACCATTAAAATTTCAAGATAATCCTACCGTTGTGACTGATACTATAATCTCAGTGCAATGTAATTATTTGAAAACTTTTCGGTTAAATATGGCTGGGCGCTGAATATATTTTTTCTTTTAATGCAATATGTTTTATTACGAGGTTTTCATATTTCTTGGGCTGAACTAATACCAATTTAATTAATTTTAATGAAATCCTGGGCTGGTATATAAATATATAACTTTAGTGTTGCTTGATGCAAAAATTTATTTTTTCTGGGATGACTTTCTGGGCTAACTTCACATACATCCATGAGTGCGACTGTTTACTTCTTTTAGGCAGCTTCTGGTTAAAGTGCAAATCATCTGAAGTTCCACCATATCTATACTTCCCACGTTTATAGCATATGAGCAATAAACTGCAAGATGTACACTACTAGAATAAAAATATTTTGCAGAAGTTTTAAATGAATTTGGCACAATGTAAGAAATGGAGAAAGTGATTAAAATTAATTAATAATTAAAATTAATTAATTGTGCAACTTCAAAAAGTCAATCAAAAACAGGTTGAGCACAACCAAGTCGTGTCATGTTTATACCAAAAATTAGAACATCTTCACCAGGAAAAAATTCATGGTGTTGTCATCAATTGGGGTACTCGAGATCGGTTCAGAATCCTTAGTCAAATCGATTCCCTCATATGATGGGAAAATAACTACCAACATGGCTAAACACATTGGAGTATATACCCAGTGTATGGATCGGCAAGGATTAAAGAATGTTCATAACTTCTTCAATAACATGAAAGAAATATTACAGAATATCAAATCATTATTAAAGCAAAATAAATGTTAAATGGTTCGTAGCCTGCATGCATAGACAGAGCATTCATAGACGACTGTTGTTCAGTAACTCAAGAAAACAATCTTATTTAATTCTAAATTTGTGAAACAAATCACTAGCGTAAACCCACCAAGGAACAGTCAATTCAATCCAATGAACGAGAACAATTGTTACTCAGTGAAGAAAAATCAATCCCTATGGTAGATATCTCAATGAGATCTAAAAATACTTTAAGTATAAAGTTTTGTTCAAATTTATCAATTCATCTGGCATTTAAAGGACTCAGACCGAAGTACATGCAGCTATAGAACCACCTTGAATACCACTTTAACTTCAACGATATATAACGAATAGGAAATCTGCAACAGATCTGTAACTGTAAGTAAAAAAGAAAATATATACATAATTCTAAAATTAGATTTTCCGGTTGATTAAACCAAAAAATACTGGCCTAACAATTTTTTGCGAAATTCCGAATGAGTTTTATTTTTGATTTGCTTTAAACCACACGATGGACATTTTTAAACATAAACAAAAAAATCTGAGCAGCGTACATAAATTATACGCCTTCATAAAATCAAACTATGCAGCGCTTGTAGACATTGCTCCACATAACAGTTTTTTTTTTCAATGTACCCAATTTTCACATAACTGTCACAATTTAGATCAGATGCATTTTTCTACAATTAATCGTATAACTATAACCAACCGGAACATTTTCATGTATATTATATATACCTAAGTGTGCGAGCGACATCAAATGGAATTCAGTCCTCTAAAAATATCAAGAAAATAATTTGATCTGTCACCAATTTTTGTTTTATTTTCATTCGAATAAAAAAATAAAATGTTTTTCTTTCTGTTTTAATGGAAAATGGAAAATGAAAATTACGAATTTTTCATATTATATATATGTATGTATATTTACGTTTAAGAAGAGTATGCATACATAATTAATTAGGAGATGCCAGCGAAAAAATTTAAATCTTGTTACAATCGTACTCAGGAAGGTAGGAAAATGATGACAAATACCGTTATAATATGTTATGACTGACTGTGTGTGTGTGTAATGTGTACATATATTTCTGACTAAGTTACAATAACAGAATCGTTACGTCATAAACTTTTTTTTCGTGACTCTATTGTCGTGCGATACCCAGGATATACGAATTGTTAAGGAATCCACCATCAAGAAGAAGATATTTAATTTCATGCTAAGTCATTTTGATATCATATGGTATAGGTACCATAAACATAATCTCGACGTGTATGTTTATACGGTATTTGTGTCACATTTTTATGTGATTGATATACTTGAAACATAGTGGAAAATTAAGTATATCTAGTAGATGTATATAGAAGAATGAAATAATATAATTCGTTTTTTTTAGCGTGGGAGTATGTGAGTGCCTTTAAATTAGATACGAAGTGGTATAGATATCGTTTAAATTATATGAAAGAACTGAATTCAATTCCATAGTGGAATGGGATAGTATATAAAGTACTGTAAAAAATGATCATTAAAAAAACTATAGCGCATTTACTTTTAGACGAATTTATCATTCGTTACTTATTTAATATTCTATTTAATTTCTCATTATTACTTAACCGCCCCTCAACCTAGGATATTCAGAGGGCTTCGGCTGTCTCTGTGTACATCCAGGTAGCACCAAGGTAGCCGTGTCCTCATCGCGGGGGGCGGGTATTGCTTCGGCAGTAGCCAAGTGCTACCGGGGACCAAATTCCAGTGGTATAAATTGGCTAAAATCAAACAATGAGTACAACAAATATGGAAAGTAATACCCCAGGTGGTACAGCAGCAGATACGCTGACAAATTCTCGCTCTTCGGAGGAAGGCCCAATAGATTCTGGGGTGGGCCAATCATTGTTTAACCCATTTGGACGAACAAATTACTAAGATCACCAAGATCTTCAACTGAAAATATATTTCAGTACGGGAAGGAAAATGCCGAACTCCGTGAAAAACTAAGACTAATAAAGGAATTTACAACTAAATTGAAAGAATAATTCACAATTTTAAAGAAAAAGAATGAAGAACTCAAAAAAGCAGTTGAAACACGTGCATAACTTGGGACGACACCCAGCCCTACAATCGATGATGGCATTAATCCATTCCATACGGATGAAGAAGAATTAGAAAAAGAAACAAATTGGATGTGGAAACGGAGTAAAAAACCAAGTAAGAAAAGAAAAGCTCAACACTCACCAGAAACAGCAGAAACTTTACCACCAACTTCAAAAGAGGTTTCTAGAAAACAGTTAAACATCAGTAAACAACTACCTCTAGAACAATTACAAGCAGCTAAACCAAAAGAGAAATCACCTCCATCAATAAATGTCGCTGAGTCCTCACCAGAAGTAGAAAAATCACTCGAACGGCAACTAATGAGTAATGTTACGGAACAAGAGTATAAAATTACTGCTCTGAAGAATAATGTATGGAAGATTAACACTTCAAATCCAAACGCATACAGAAACTAATTAATGAAACTGAATACGGAAAAATATCAGTGGTACACGTACGAAAATAAAAACAATCGTCCCATCAAAGTCATGGCAAACCAAACCTGTGAAATTAATTCAAAAATGGAGGATCTAGAAAATAAACTATTTAAAATCCTTGATGCCGTGAACATTATTAAAAAAGAGAGACGTAGCGGAGAGAACCGACTAGAACGCGTTTCAAAAAGGGGGCTTCCCCTGTTCATGCTAACGTTTAATAAATCCGAGCAAATAGAAAAAATTTACATTATAATTGGCATAATCAGCAAGCGAGTAAAGATCGAAGCTGTTAGCAGTACAAGAATAGTACAATGTAAAAAATGTCAAGGCTATAACCATACACAACGATATTGCGCACGCGAACCAAGATGTGTGAAATGTGCTGAAAAGCACCCAACACAAACTTGCAAACTATCTAAAGAAGAACCAGCAAAATGTATAAATTGTTATGGGCAGCATCCAGCCAGCTACCGAGGATGTGAGACTGCCAAGCAGCTACACAAAATGAGGGATCAGGCACGCTACCCCCTTTAAGTCATCCAAACAAGGATCGAGCAAGAAATGATGCATCTATGCGTATGGAGAATCGCACATATGCTCAGGCCGCTTCAAATTCGAAAGAAAATAAGACGAACGGTACCGATAATTTCAAAAACACTGTCCAAGCAATTTTAAAGCGCCTCGAGGAACAGAATAAACTAAATTAATTAATTCTGGATCGACTTAATTCTGGAGTTCTCTCAGTAGGAGACACTATCGAGGAATCGACAACGAAACTCCAAGAAGCATGTGACAAAATAATAAAATGAACAAAAATGCGGCGTATCGGCGTATGAATTTTATCAATCTAAAAGTCAGTTATAAACCTGTAATCATTAACGGTCAGCAGATTCCGTATGCAAATAATGCTAAATATCTAGGGATGACCTAAGATACCAAGCTCAGATGGAAAGAGCACGTTAAAAAAAATCGATGAGCTTATAATCAAATATCGAAAAATGTATTGGCTCCTCGGGCAAAATTCGGAATTGTAAACCGAAAATAAATTGCTATTATATCAACAGGTGCTAAAGCCTGTATGGATTTACGGAATACAGCTCTGGGGCTGTACCCAACACCAAAATAATAAAAACTTTTCAAAACAAAGTGCTACGTGGTATAGTTAACGCTCCGTGGTACATTAGAAATGATGACCTTCATAGGAACCTAAATATCCCGACGGTTCAAGAAGAAATAAAAAAATTTGCAGTAATTCATGGACAACGTATCTATCAACACGTAAATGAAGAGCTTCGTGGTATGTTGGACACTTTACATGCAGTAAAACGATTGCAGAGAACGAAACCAATTGATTTAATGGATTAAGGACACCAAAACAAAGACTATTTCAGTAAATAACCTATATAAATGGAGCTGGCCAATGGGCCTGTTCTCATTCACAAGTGACTAAATTAAGAAAGAAAAATTACTAGATGAATTGTATTCAGTTGTAATACTTTAAATAAATTAAAATAAATATATATATTACTTAACCATGCCTGCAAATTTCTGTGGATTTGTCGGCATTCCATTTTTTCAAACGATTTCTCTTTTCTTCAATAGTTTTTTTAACCCTTGACATTTGTTCAATTTAAACTATTCCAAAAAAATAATCAATAAATGTCAGTGCATGGGCCGAAACAAGAAGCTATCCGCAATACCTCTGGTATTCTTAGTTAAGTTAGTGCGACCCAGAGGTTCTCGCGATTGTTACTGACATGATATGTTCAGTTCATGTATAATAATGGGAGATTTTTTAAGCATTTGGTTTATAGTTTACAAAAAAAGCACAGTAAAAAATGTATGAAATTTTTATTTCAACTGATAAATAAATGTTTGTCAATTACTTTTTAAAAGGTCGTATGTTTAAAGTGGTCCAAGTTTTCACCACTTTTCGGCGGGTATCTCGCTAATAATCCATTTAATGTTGTCTTTCAATTCTACAATTGTTGTTACTTTATTGTAATTCAGTTTCTTTTGTCACACATTCACATCAATTATATTGGGTTTTAAGAATCAAATGTGATAGTCTTTTGAGTACCATACTAAGATTTTGAATATGGTTTTCTAAATTGTGTCCGACCATAATGATATCCTTCAGATACGTGTTGCACTGCACTGGAACATGGCGATACCGTTTTTTAAGTCGAAAATGCAACCTTGTTGGTTGAAAATGCCGATTTTTCCTTAGATTTTCCTTCAAGATCCATAGAAATCTACTGAAAACCAGACTTTAAATCCAACGTGGAAAAGTATAACGACTTTCCTACACTGTCCATTGTATGCCCCTCAATCTTAGGGATTAGAATCGTCGTCTACCGTTTTCTCATTTAGTTTACCATAGCAGTTTATTACTCTAAATTTCCGTTTATTCGACGTATCCATTTTTTGGGACCGCCTAAATTGGAGAAGTGTTGGGACTTTTTTAATTACCGATTACTAACGAATTACAACATGTCCTCGGTTTGGTTCTCAATATCTATTTAAAATGATGTGAATATCCATACGTTTTAGTAAATACAGGGTTTTCATCTTTCGGCCCACTTTCTCGTTCTCTTTCGTTTAGGTGTTCTGTCCGGATTAGGATCTTGATAATTTTTCTACCAATTATTTTGTTTTGACAGTTCAGGATCAGTTTTAGTGTTTCAAAATTATTTACTTTCAATTCTAATTTTGGTGGAGCTTTTCCGGTGGATCTGGGACCTGGGTTGTCTGTCAACAATCTCACTTAAAATAGTTCATTTTGTATAAACCCGGTTAAATGGTTATGTCGTTGTTCAATTTTTCGAACACTAAGACTAACCAGTATCCGTTCTCCGAGGTATCTTATGGTGACAATGTATAAATGTGATTGTATTGAATTCAAAATGAATTCAATTGAATAAATTTTCGCTATTGATTCAGGGGCAGTATTCTTGAAATCGGTGGAAATTTCCCCAATCGGAATACAATTTGCTTTGAAATTCTCTAGGTTTATTATTCGAATTTTTCGCAGGCTAATCATTTTTTTAAATTCCTTTTCTTTTTTAAAAAAGACATACTGTTTTCCCCTACCCGTTAGGGTAAATTTACTCGTCCGGGTAAATCATTATGCCATTAGTAAGGAAACAAATATTGTATTTCAAGGAGAGTTGGTACGACCAATTTTCGGCAGATGGCACCACTGTCATTCCAATGAATTTCATATATTGCCGTGATAATTCATTCTGATGTGGATTGAAACGAAAACAGCCAACGAATTGGACATTTCGAGTTGTGGGGGACATAAGAATTTATGTAAATTGTGAAATTAATGTCCGGTTCACATTGAACAGACATTGAACATTGAGCATTTCATTGCGAGTTAAATTAATAATTTAGATAAATAATTCAATCGAATTGAATTTTCGTAGTTTCCGTGAGCTGATTTTATTCATTCTCTACAGTGAATTCATGAAGATCATCGAATGTGTATGTGAATGATCCGACTGGTGATTGACGTTCCGAACGCATTTGCTGTTCAGTTTTTTTCGGATATCATCGTGAGTAGAATTAAAATCGATTTCAACAATTCTGGAATGCTGTTTTTTCACTTCAAATTTCCTTCAGCGAATTGGTGATCACCGTCAATATTAACATTTCCATCCGTGTGTGAACAGCCGGTTCAATTGGATTGGATACATTGTGAGATTAGGATTGCTGATTGACGTCTAATAAATTCAAACGTATTGTTCACATCGATCTAGACCTCAAGAATGGAAGAAAAGAGCACTACGAGCCTCCGAATCAGACGAGCAACGAGCATTAAGGAAATGGAAATGGAAAATCTTCGAGTACATGCCGCTGAGACCCGTTCGTCTGAATCATCTGAACAACGAGAAGTGAAGGCGGATTCATTGTTGTAGCTCGTTGTGTTCATTCCGTTCGTTCCGTTCGTTATGCTGTTTTGTAAACCAATAGGATTTGTCGCAAATGACGTTTTATTTCTTCGGTATTTTTTTCATCAAGTTGATCTATCTTCAACTATTTTACTGAAGGAACATGGCAAGAAAGAGACGACATGATATATAGTATAATAGTAGAAACAAACAGACACATTTTCGATATTTTTATTTTGTAGTCAAGTACGTTGTTCATTTTGTGTTTTGATGTTTTGTTTTTTCATCGACAATGAACTTGTAACGATGGCCCTATCCCGGTTCTCGTTCCCATCCCTGAAAAAAAAAAAAATAATAATTTCCCTATCCAAATAATAATTGTTTTTCTACCCTGTCCTTCTCCTCCACGAGAAAAAGACTATAAATAAGCCGATTGTCAGTCAGTCGAGGTTGAACGTTTTTATTGAATATTTTGTTTACCACTTGTGCACCAAGTCTATACAAAGAAAAAATATTAAAATTTTTTTTTTAATTAAAATTTATATTGTGCCTCATAAAAAAAAATATATATAATTATATAAAATGAGTGGAAGTAGTGCTTATAGTTGAAGAATCCCTGTATAAAATTAAAATACAACCGATACGCGTGGGGATCGCGTAGTACATAGTAGTTATTTAATTCAAGTTTGTGATTTTGTGACGCTACGGCCTACCCAAATATTGTGTAGTAAATAGCGTAGTAAATAGTATAGCGATACGCTATAACCCAAGTTTAAAAACTAAATTAAAAAAGGCCAGGTGTAATTCAGTGGGTAGCATTTTTGAGCCTATATCTGTACTATCTATCTGTGAAATTTGATAGGCAAGTGTAAAACGAACGGTTTGGTTTACGAGACCGCTAACCGCGCTAATTCAAGCGGTACCAAATTCTAGTGTGGTACTGTGTTGATACGAACACATTATATATATGGCGAAAACCTAGTGATGATATTATAAGTAAGAAATTACGTTGGTTAAATTAAAAAAAAAAAAAAAAACGGCCTAAAGTGTTGGTAAAAGAAAAATACCGCCAAAACCAAATTAAATAGAGAGTGTCATTGATTACGAAAAAAAAAATAAACTGTATTATGAAATGTTCGAATTAATAAGTTAAGCTATAAAAAAAAACGAAAACATTCTCTATACTAATTACGTGCATAGTACTATTGGTTTGTATGTACGTAACCATACACCACTGTTATACACCTTCGACGGTTGTTTATTACTTGATCATCATTATTTACGAAATTGGAATGGTACACATTATGTACCCCATTATCTATGTATAAATCTCTACAGTTCGCGATAACGATATTCGCATTACAGTTCGAAAACAAATATGCGGACACTAATTTGATGCGGAACCATACGATAGCACGGTAATTGGATTAGCGGGTGCAATTCATTCATGTATTTATTTGAATATTATATATTATTATAAACCTATATATATTTATTATTATTCCATATATTATTATATTATATATTACTATTTACATTTATATTTATTTTTACATTATATTACCATTTACCTATATATTTATTATCTTTATAAGAAAAAAAAAATACTTTTTTTTATATCAGGTAATTTCAAGTCCGGACTAAATGAGAAAAGAAAATTTTGCTATTCTTAAGTTCAATTTAGATTTAGTTTTTTTGCATTTCTAGTTGTAAGCATTATATTTCATTTTATTTTTTTTATGTGAACATTCAAGCTATGCGATTTGATTTTGGATTGTGCTAAATTAGAAACAATAAAGATCTTTCTTATGTACTATTTGTATATTAACCAAACTAATTTATCATCTTCTTATTTTTCTTACTTTAATATCTTCTTGCTCGGTTTTTTTTGTAGGTTTCCTCTTTAATTTCTCTATATGTTTTTGTTTATTTTTTTTATTATTTTTTTTATTTTTTTTGGTACAGATTTAGGTATGCAGAAATACCCTAATTACTAAGACCCTCTCTTAGGATGATGGAGGCAATCTAGGTGGACCTGTATGCTAGCGGATTCTTTGCATTCCTTCCCCTTAACAGCGGTATTCACGATTCCTGTAAGTTTTTGAAAACCCCACGACATCCCCTGAGCTCAGCCGGCTACAAAAACCGCTTCAAAAAATATTCAATATTCTCTGCAGGAATATTCTGTTCAACGCAACTTTCGTTACGTTACAAACTCATTAAAATAATACTCCAGTAAAAATACCGAACACAACGAACGGAACGAACACAACGAACTACAACAATGAATCCGCCTTGAGGTTAGAAATTGATCGAATACGTCTACTCAGGCCCATTCGTCTGAGAAAACTGAACAACGGGAAAGAAGGCTGCAAAATGTTCGAATAAGCACCGCTCGATCAAGACGAACACTGTACGCTGATTTAAATCTTGGTGCATTCCATTATGACAGTAATAATGATTACAGTCTTCATCCAAGTGTCGTCATTGGAAAAATGGATAAAATTTGCATGTATTGTATAGCGCCCACAAATTTAAGAACGAAACGCTAGGAATGTGCTGCGCCAACGGAAAAGTTAAACTGCCAGAATTACATCCACCACCCAAAGAACCACTATCAACGTTGCTAACATGTGTTACACGTGAGTCGAAGCATTTTTTGGAAAACATCCGCAAATATATTTGTATACAATTGTATACAATTCATGTTTTCAAATGACATCGTTCGGTGCAACGAACAGCGTGCGCGAAAATTACATGCCAACATTCAGAGTCCAGGGGCAAATTTATCATCGTGCCAGATCGCTTCTACTATTGCCGGACGCAGATTACAAGTTTCTTCAAATTTATTTCATGGCAAACAGTGATGAACAAATTGAATAACGATGTCATTATAATGCGGGCACTATACGACAAATCGTGGCTGCGTTACAACCCCTTTTCGATCAACACAATGAATTAGTTCAGTTGTTTAAAAACGCCATTCAACGAATGCCAGCCGATGACTACGCAGTTGTAATTCGACCTGACAAAAGACCCGTTGACCAACACGAAAGACAGTTCAATGCACCAACAATAGATGAACTGCCGATCGTGATAGTTGGCGAAGAATTCGAATCGCGTGACATAATTCATTATCGCAGCAGTAGTGACGTTCAGCGAGTCTCCGATAATCATCGCTCATACGATGGATTGCAGTATCCGATTCTGTTTTAGCGAGGAGAAGATGGATATTATTTCAACATCAAAATGAGAAATCTACAAACAGACGAGGAAACGAATAAGAAAGTCTGTCCCATGAATTATTATTCGTATCGATTGATGATTCATCAAGACGCTGAGAACCACATTCTGAAATGTCAACAATTGTTTCATTAATACATCGTCGACATGTACGCGAAGATTGAAACCGAACGACTCCTATATATTCGATTGAATCAAACCGAGTTGCATTCTGAAGAGTACATCCATTTACGAGATGCAATCTTTCATGATGGTAACGTGAATCCAAACGAATTGGGAAGAATGGTCATATTATCGGCCAGATTTGTTCATCACATTTACATGCAATCCAACATGGGATGAAATTAAAGAACTTCTGTTAGCTGGACAATCATCTTCGGACCGCCATGACATTACCGCACGCGTATTTAAACAAAAATTGAAATCTTTGATTTATTTTATTATCAAGCATCACGTTTTTTGAGAGACACGCTGCTGGATATATTCCAATGAATGGCAGAAAAGAGGATTGCCAAATGCACATATTTTGGTTTGGTTAATCAACAAAATTACGCCAGATCAAATTAACCTAATCATCTCAGGAGAAACACCAGATAAGGACATTGATCCAGACTTATTCGACGTCGTTACCAAAAATATGATTCATGGTCCATGTGGTGCATTCAACAACAATTCACCATGCATGTCTGATGGAAAATGCACAAAACGATACCCAAAAAACTTGGTTTCTGATACCATCACTGGCAATGACAGATACCTACTCTATCGTCGACTATCAGTTGAGGATGGCGGCAAATCCATCGTTCTGAAAGTACGAAACGTTGATGTCAAAGTCGATAATCGTGGGGTTGTGCCATATTCACCATTGCTCTCAAAGACCTTCAAAGCACAGATTAATGTTGAGTATTGCATTTCAGTGAAGTCGGTCAAATACCTTTGCAAATATGTCAACAAAGAAAGCGACATGGCAGTCTTCGGAGTAGGGAATGTCGCCGCACCGCTCGATGAAATCAACCAATACAAACTTGGATGCTACATTAGCAGCAATGAGCAGTATGGCGCATCTTATCATTTCCAATCCATGAACGACATCCAACAGTAGTACACTTGGCGGTGCATCTCGAGAATGGACAGCGCGTGTACTTCACAGCAGATAATGTACGTACAAAGGCATTGGTTCCACCGGTAACAACTTTAACTGCATTTGTCTTATTGAGCCAAGATGATATTTTTGCAAAGACTCTACTTTATTCTGAGGTATCGAAATTCTACAAATGGAATGCATCGGCTAAAAAGATTCGGCTAAAAAAAGGACATCCCAAATTTGAATTCCAGTGACGCATTAGTTCGTCTGTACACTGTTCACCCGAATAATACAGAATGCTTCTATCTGCAATTGCTGTTAATCAATGTGTTACAGGCTGGCTACTGCCAACCTGCAGATTTCACTAAGCGCATGCAGAGGCCTCCACGGTGATTTTTGCCGGCTACGTTCTCAGGGAGAAGTGCTAAAGTCGTGGGGTTTGAGGCTTGCATGACGCTCCTGGCTTACACCGTGATCATACAGATAGTTAAGGGAACGCAAATAATAAAAAAACCGAGTTCCGCCGAAATTCGTCGGCCGGAACCTGAGGAACGAACAGCAGATAATCAAAAGAAATAAAAAATAATAATAATAACGGTAGAGGTGCCTTGGTGCGCGCATCCATCCGAATTCAAACGGGGCCAAGCCCTGGTTACGGAATTGGATGCGAGCACCAAGGGACCGCAAACACTAAACCGACACAAAGGGAGTCTCCGCTCCCATCATACCACACCCGAAAAATTTAGTAATTCATTTTACTTAAACCCAAAAAACAGAAGAAGAGAAAACAACTTCCCTTTCCCCCCGTGCCACGATAAAAGAGAACGAGAGAGAGAGAGAACAATGTGTACCGAGCGTGCACCCGCTGTGCGGCGCTCGATTACAAAATATTTTGAAATTTAATATAATATACAATAAAAAAATGTAAAAATGAAATCAAAAAAAATTTTAAAAAAATAAAAATAAACAAAACAGTACCTTAATTAAAAAATTCGAAATGTTGCGGCCTTGTGCGGCCGTCATGCCACAAGTACCACCCGGTACCCGGACCGTTGCGGCTTTATGTGCCGTACACCACCGATGCGGCCTTGGTGCCGTTGGTGTTGCGGGAAAGCTCCCCGATAATACAATGGGTTGCGGCCTTGCGCCGTTACTAAAAATAAAAAAGAGTGGCCTCAACTGGCCACCCGTATCGATGCGACCTTGTGCGGTCGTGCGTTGCGGGGCCTTTCCCCGATACCAAAAATAATACAATAGCCGGTTGACTACCGTTAGTT
Organism: Nephrotoma appendiculata; assembly: GCA_947310385.1. Classification (NCBI taxonomy): domain Eukaryota; kingdom Metazoa; phylum Arthropoda; class Insecta; order Diptera; family Tipulidae; genus Nephrotoma; species Nephrotoma appendiculata. The sequence continues at coordinate 267,531,870 of OX371225.1, read as the reverse complement.
GCGTTGCGGGGTCCCTTGTTGACTACCCCGTTGCCGGATTCTGACGGAAATTCCGCACTACCCAAACGGCTGGCCGCAACTGGCCACCGAAACCGCTTATATTTTGCCCGGTTGGGCCTTAAAATGTTGGTCGTCCTTCGCCTTAATCCCCAAATAAAATTGAGTGGCCTCACCTGGCCACCCGTATGTTGGGCGTTGACTCACTTTACCGCAAAACAACTTGAACCGTAAATTTTGGGCGTTGTCTCGCCAAAACAAATTTCTGCCCTGTTGTTCCACTTGTCACTACCCCAACTATTATCAGGCTCTCAATTGCGGTACCCTCACAAACTGGATATCATCCACTTTAGCCCTCGTAAGGCAGCCTTTATGGCTGGCGACAGTAGAGATTGCCGATAAAATTCACTCTACTTCTTTGCCACAAACAAAATTTGAATCGGCACCAACCTCACAAACGACCAAAACACAAAACTTTGTTATACGTTAATTTTTCTCAAGATCCACCTTTATTTTCGATATATTATTATTATTATTTTTTATTTTTAGATAATACAACAATTTATTCCAAGTTTATATCAATAAAAAAAATATTCACAAACTAAATTTAGCGTCAAAACTTATTTCCTTGTGAAAATCACAAACTGAATTAAATTTACTCACAAACCAAAAAAAACTTATTTTTTTCGTGAAAATCACAAACTCAATGACCACAAGAAAAAATTCTTGCGCCGCACAACTCGTAAAACGTTCTAGAAGAAATTAATCTCTCTTCTCTGTCTCTCCTTTATATCAAATTTTCGTTGGTATAAAAGAGAGACATATAAGAAAAAACATTTTTTCCAAAACGTTTTACTTTGCACACACTCGATGCGCATTGTTCTCTCTTTCCCTCATTCTTTCTCACCTCTGCGCCACCACACGATGGGGCACAAAACCAAACGTCGAGAGTGCGTTCATAACACATTTGAGGTGAATAAAAAAACAAGAGATGATGGTTGCGACCAACACAGTCGTAACAAATGTTCGTGGACCGACATCTTTCCAAGATCTAAGAACAGTGAACGGTCAGCTGTACACCACTTACCGCCAAGCTTGCCAGGAACTAAATTTTCTTGAGAATGATGCACATTGGGACACTGCACTCGCTAATGCATCGAATACTGCACGACCACATCAAATACGCACGTTATTTGCCATAATATTGACAACCTGCTTCCCATCTAATCCAAAAGATCTTTGGGAAAAAGCAAGGATTACATGAGTGAAGATATTCGCTTTTTCGTTTGCGCGCTGCGAATCAAAATCCGGACATTCAATTCACATCAAACGTGTATAATGCGGCATTGATTTTGATTGAAGACATATGTGATTTGCAACGATAAACACATTTTGATTCTAACGAACTGGGTACATTTGTTCAGACCAATCTTCCGCAGTTGGTTCCAGAACAACGCATTGCGTATGACAGAATTATGCGTGCAATCACAGAACAAAACGGTGGACTGTTTTTCATAGATGCGCCAGGTGGTACAGGCAAGACATTTCTTCTTTCAATCATTTTGGCAACCATACGATCACAATATAATATTGCACTGACCATTGCATCACCTGGAATTGCGGTAACTCTTTTGGATAGTAGCAGAAAAGCGTATTCAGCATTGAAACTGCCGTTGAATTTACAAAACACTGAGGCACCAACATGCAACATCAGCAAAAACTCTGGAATGGGCAAAGTACTCCAAACGTGTCAAATTATCATATGGGACATTCGTACAATGTCTTACATGAAAGCATTGGAAGCGTTTGATCGTACACTGCGAGATTTGAGAGGAAACACACGGATCTTCAGTGGCGCACTCATTTTATTGTCTCGTGATTTTTGGCAAACACTGCTGGTTATACCACGTTCAACACCCGCTGATGAACTTAATGCATGTCTCAAATCATCAGTTTTATGGCGTCATTTATAGAAATTGACTTTGAAAAAGAACATGCGTGTATAACTACAACGGGATGCATTGGCTGGAAATTTTACAAAACAATTGATGGATATTGGAAATGGTCGAATTCAAATTGATGAATATATGCAATGTATCACCTTGCCAGCAAACTACTGTAAGATCACAGAAAGCATAGACAAGTTGGTGCCAAAAGTGTTCCCAAACATTACACAGAAATTCAAAAAACATCAGTGGCTTACAGTACGCGTGCTATATTAGTTGCCAAAAACATCGATGTCAATACCATGAAATTCACTATTCATAATGGAATAGTCGGCGAAACGACAACATATAAGTTCATCGATACTGTGGTGAATCAATACGAAGTTGCCAAATATTCAACTGAATCCTTGAACTCACTTGATTTGCCAGGCATACCACCGCACGTTCTTACATTGAAAATTGGTGTGTCCATCATTCTTCTTCGAAACATAAATCCACGACGACTTTGCAACGGAACCAGACTCTCAGTCAAGAAAATGATGAACAATGTTATCGAGGCAACAATTTTGACTGGAAAGTTCAAAGGTGAAGACGTACTGTTGCCACGTATCCCAATGATCGCGACAGATATGCCATTCGAGTTCAAACGTTTGCAGTTCCCGGTGCGACTCGCTTGCGCAATAACTATCAACAAAGCACAAGGACAATCGTTGCAAGTGTGTGTATTAAATTTGGAGAAGCATGGAGCTTCTCTGGTGTATAAAAAATCGATTAGTTCCAAAAATACGTCAAAATTTAGTCATGTAGTCAATCCGATAAAATCTAAATAATATTCTGAACTATTTTGTTTGGAATTTAATTTATAATTGGTAAAATTTTGAAAATTTAAAGGTTGTTTATAGTATCACCGCCAGCACAGCACCCTATACAAGAAGAATTCTAACGACCTGAAATCGAGCTTCCCGAAGGGCAATTAACAGCACCAAACCGGACTGATTGTTCGATGGCAAATAAGAACAAAATAATACAAAATTAGATATGCAACAAAACTGGTGAATATTATTTTATAAAGCATTGAAGTATATTTAAGCAATTGAGTGACACACACAAAACTACATATTTCTTAGTGCTCCAGCTGAGTATACTTTCGAAACACAATTAAAATAAATAAATTAGCAATGAGCATTCACCGTCAATAAAAGTACTTCGTTGACATCCTCAAATCGTTGAACTCGCGAAAAAAATGTCACAAGTGTGAAAAACGTTATGTGTCATATTTTTTTACAGCAATGCCCATATTCCATTATACAAATATTGATACAATTTACTAGAAAATGTAACAAACATCCATATAATGTCTGTTATCTCATTTGAAAGGTTAGAGATTATTGATAATATTATTACAAAATATTTCATTCGTCTTATTTCGTTAGAAAAGTCTTTACATACATCTTTTATATATACAAAAGCAACACATGGAACAGATATTTATACAGTTGACGTATCTTTTAAGAGCATTTCTTATAATTTTATTTTGTGTACTCGTTTTATGCGATGTGTACGTCTTAGGAGTAAATAATAAATTCAATAATCTTCCCAGCTCATTTGCTTGTTTCTCAACAACAACGTTAAGTATTTCTTTTCAAAAATAGTCTAATGTAATATGGTTTAGATAGGTTAGGTATATTTAGATGTTTTTTTTTTTGTGATATTCGAAAATATATGATAAATTTCTAATAAGATTTAATCCAATTTTTTTATGTGATAAGAGATACACATTTCGGTATATACAAATATAATAAGAAGAAATAATTTTAATTTTTTGCGTTCGGAATGATTTAGAACTAGAGCTTGAAAGATTAGTCGACAAAATGATTTATTGCACTAATTCTGGTTTATATTATAGAGTAGATATATAAATTGTATTTAAAGAAATAATTTAAAGTAGTTTCTTTTAATGTCTTAATGATTATCACGATTTACATTCATACCATCGAAAACATTTAATCGAATACCACATCATCGTAAATATTTAACCGTATAGCCACTTAAAACCAGTTAATTGTAAGAAGATTTATTCGTTAGACCAGTGGCCCTATTCTAGCAATTCCCTGGAAATAGGGAACTGGGGAACAATTTTGCATAGCTTTTATCTATAAATAAGTTTTTTGTGGCCTACTGAGAAAAAAAGTTTGATGTAAATATTTGTAAATTGGGAAAAATTTTCTATAGCGCAATTATCAGGGAAACCATACTAAGCCTGAAAAAAATATTTAATAGAATTTATTAGCGTCTTACTTTGGGAATTTTACAATAAGAATGCCGTACGTTTCATTCCAACCAGAATAGTTTTATTCGAAGTTTTTGTTGGAATAGGAATGAAATTATTCAACGCAAAGTTATCCTATTGACCACAATAATAAGTATTGATTTTGACATAAAAGTGAATCGCATGCTTCGTTTGATTTTATTAATTTTTTGTACCAACCGATAACAGTATAAAAAAAATTGCATGGCTGTTACTTGGGCACAAATTTCATTCCTATCGAATGGGAATAATATTTCCCAAAGTGTGATCATATGTATGAAAATTCATTTCCCAATTCGCTATTCCTGGGGAATTAACAGAATTGGGCCACAGTTAATCGTATGGGCAGTTAATCGTAAACCACATCTTCCTATCCTAATGACGATTTTATAGGTTTCCAATTGAATGGCCTAGAGTTTCAGATAATCCTTTATCATTGATGCCACTATAGTCTATTGATAGTCAGAATTGTGGTCTGTAATTTGGTAAAATTTTCTCTATAATGGAAATTCACCTTACGTTATTTGATTAACACCGATACGAAGATTCTACTAAATTTCTTTTAAAACCATATTGGCCAATTAAAGAATTAAATTCGCCAAAGCATTAAATTTTTTAATAATTAATGATTTTTCAATGAAGTAGGAAATAACTTTGATCAAAGGTCGGATCCTGTCTACCGTTTCAGCTGGTATTTCTTTCCCGGTAGCGATTCAATAGGGTCAATAGCAATATACTTATATAATAACCAAATGATTATATTATTAATTATTTGGATTAGCATGAATTCTCGTCCATATCTTGGAATTAGTTGAAAAATTATTTTGAAGCTACTTTCTTGATTTTAATCTCGGTAAAAAAGCAGTTACTACACAAATTCACTGATCAACTTCGAGTAATTCTAATTCGTATGACTTCGAAACGAACATTGTATTACAGAAGGTTCATTACCCAAGTTTAGCATCCGTTTCTTAATCAAAAGGGCGGCGTACAGATAAGGTGGTCACATGCAAATTTTTCTGTCTGCTATATTACAACCTTCATATAAATGTTGAGCTGTTTGAGTGTTTTTACCGGTACTATATGACAGACGTTGTTAATTTGGCCAAGAAATGGTGCTTTGCATTTTATAGCGTATAGTGATGATTTTATTCATTAAAACACCGTCGCTCAAAGTATTTTATTTTGACAGTACTGTATTTGGTATAAAAATGTAACTATGAAAAAACTTCTAGTTTTTAACATAGATCCTTCTTTTTTCCATAGACAACTAAAGTACATGTAATAAATAACAAATATCCATTTTATTCGATCATTCCGTTTTCCGAGCAAAATATCACATATATTATATATAAATTAGTACGTCATTGCCATATAAAAACTTATGGCTTCAATTTTTTCAAATATGGTCCTGGAATAAACTGCATGAAGCCTGATTTGTTAAGTAATTAAGAAATCATAGAAGTTTAATGATTGATAACAGAAACAATAATTTTCGACATTGTTTATTTATTTTTTATAACACTGCTATTTTTAGAAACCCTTGTATTTAGCATGAAATTAACGTGCCTGATAGCAGTTGATCGACTAAGGATAGGTTTCAGTGGTTGACACTTAGGCCATTAATTGGCCCATTGTTATACAACGCATATACAGACAATATACCACCTGCACATTGCAAGCGCCATGTAAACCTGTACATTGACACGGACGGTGGGTCGGCGTTGAATTCTGCACTCCATCAGAAGGTCGTAGTTGTGTTTATTAACATCACCGATTTAAATCAATGATGAAAATTCGACTTGCATCTAGCGTCTGATGGGGTTCGAACCCAGTACCTCCCGGTCCAAGTGCCGAAGCTTTAACCACTGCACCACTTGTCCGGTAGTTGTTCAACTAAATTGCTGGTTAAATTAATTTATTATCAGTTTCTATCAATTTATAATAGATGGCGTAAAGACAATATAGTAAAATTGTATATTCTCATCCGCAAATTAAATATATGGTGTGCCAATTGTCATGCTGTATAAGATAGCAGAAAATTTTCAGCAGAAAAAATGTGTTTAGCTATTCACCGCTAGACGCATCACGCAAATTAAAAATTCTCAGCAGAAAATTTTATGAAAAAATCAGAGAATATTTGAAAAGGAAGAGAAAATGTATGTTTAAACGTTTAGAAGCGATAAAATTTAATTTTCTTTAAAAAATGAGCAACACAAGATTCACACTTGGCGTCAGTTTGTAAGTATGGTGAGATTAAAATAAAATATTTAAAATAAAATATGTATTATATTAAAAATATTTAAAAAAAAAAATAAAATTGATGACCAATTCACTAAATCTCAACAAATCCAAATGTTTTTTGTGTATAATCATCACTAACACAAACACGTAATTTTTAACTAAGGAATTTTTTTGAAATTATTTGACGACAGTCTCAGCTACCATACAACCATAACCCAAGGGTAATTATAAGGGGTCTAATACTTTTGTTAAAAAAACTGAAATCATTTCACATTAAAATTACTTCAAAATTGTATGGAAGGGTACTAACGCCAGGTGTGAATCTTGTGTTGCTCAAGTATATAGATTATGATCTATGCTACCATGAAAACATACACCCAAGGAAGTTACAGAGGGTTTTTCTAACACTTTTGTTAAAAACTGAAAACATTTCACATTAAAATGACTTCAGAAATGTATGGAGTGCTTTAAACGACGGCGACTTTTTTGATGTTGCCCTGTGTTTGCAAAATGATGATTATGGTAATTTAAGTATGTTTTGAGAATCCTTACACTATACATACGCAAATCGTTTTTTAAAGAATATTAACTTTCATCGCTTCAAAACGGTTAAACATACATATTCTCTTCCTTTTCAAAAATTCTCTGATTTTTCATAAAACTTTCTGCTGAGAATTTTTAATTTGCATAAAAATATCAAAAATTTTCTGCTGGTGTAAAAAAATATCAGCAGAAAAAATTTAATTTTTGTGATAGTGATGCCTCTAGCGGTGAATAGCAAAACACATTTTTTCTGCTGGAAATTTTCTGCTATCTTATACAGCATCCAATTGTCGAAGTTTTTATTATCGATTGCGAATAATTATCAATTTAGGATCAGTATACGTTCAGGGTTAGGTGAGATAGATTACGTTACGTCTACGAGGTTGTCGGCACATCTAAATACAATAAATTGTCTCATTAGTTTTTCTTAATTTTACATAGCCGGTCTGATAAAGTTGCTGTCTATAGCTATTAGCTAATTGTTTATGTGATACAGCATAAGATAGCGGAATTTTTATAGCGGAAAACAAGAGATTACGCTACTCGCCGCAAGTGTCAGGTACTATCACTAAAGAGAATTTATTTTGTTATATAATTACCAGCGGAAATTTTTCATTCATTATGTACCACTTGTTTCACTAAATAAAATATCTCAGCTGATTAAAATATTAAAAGTGATCCTTAAAATGACCAATTGAAGAAGTAAAGGAACTCGGTATATGAAATCTTGAAATTGAACAATATTCCGTCTTTCCGGCATTTCTTCCACTAGTAACCAATACTTTCGGTTCATTTTCTAATAGCCTGGGTCATACTGAGACCATATGGAAAGTTTGGGGAAAATTCATGGACTAGAAATGTCACTAGAATTTTTTGATTTTCTGCGACCAAATAAGTTATTTTCAGTTTTTGGCCAATATCTCCAGAAAATCAAAAAAATTCTAGTCCATGAATTTTCCCTAAATTTTCCATATAGTCTCAGTAAGACCTAGGCTATTAGAAAAACAAACGAAAGTACATATATTGGTTACTAGTGGAAGAAATGCCGGAAAAACGGAATATTGTTAAATTTCAAGATTTCATATACCGAGTTCCTTTACTTCTTCAATTGGTCATTTTAAGGATCACTTTTAATGTTTTATGCCGCTGAGATGTTTTATTTAGTGAAAAAAAATATACATAATTAACGAAAAATTTCCGCTGGGAATTATATAACAAACATAATTCTCTTTAGTGATAGTGCTACCACTTTCGCCGAGTCGCGTAATTTCTTATTTTCCGCTGTCAAAATTCTGCTGTCTTATACAGCATAAACATGCATGAGTATTATGCTACTAAGCCAAACAAACTATTTGTTACTATATGAACCGACTCATACGTTCACCTAAACTGATTCACATTTGGTAAAAAATAACGCGATTTTACAACAGACAACGTTAAACGTCACATTTTATTGAGTAAAAGTCAACCTGGACAACATTATCCTTATCGGGCACGGTTAGTTTGATGAATATACTTAAAATTCCATGACAAGTGAAAACCAACCGCCGCCTTGAGTGGCGTTGAAAATGAATTCATGTATTTTCCAACTGACCCATACGCCAAAAATTTAACCTAGCTTCCAGTTCCATCATCTCATACTGTACTATATATCTTTCCATCTTTTAATTGAAATTTATGCATTAAAGAAATATTTGTCAGTCCCATGAACAAAACATTTATAGTTAAATTCAACTCCACTTTTTTTTAGTTTGGCCAAATGTCAATAGGTGTCAGCAGAATATATATGATTAGAATATTTTTTACAATTTTTGTGGAATGGAAATATGAATTTTTAATTTTGGTTTTAAAGCGAAAATACATGTTTTATATTATGGGGCTCTATTTAGAACAAAAAATTGTATTTAGTCTGAAATTAACGTTTTTACTGTGAGCCTAAAGGTCGAGCCACATAGTTTTCCTTTCGTTCCGAATCGTTTTCAATAAGTTTTTATAAATTCTTAAACACTTAGCTTTCGTTTCGTTTAGAGTTTTTTTGTGTTACAGATCGATTTTTTTAAATATCGTTTGAATTCAATAGCAACCATTACACGGTCAATATTAATGTCATTACCAGTTATGCCAATTCCTGCATCATTACTTCTTCAATATTTTTTGACGTTACGCAATCATTATTAATGACAATAATTCCATCATTACCAAGCTTTCATTACTGCTAGTTAGAGAATTTTTTTCTCTTACATTTAACATGGATCCTAAATAAAAAGCATGTATTGCTATAATTGTAGCATTGTCTTTGCAAAAAAACTGTACACCGAAAACGGTGGATGAACCGGACTGATTGAAGAAAACAGAAAATTATTTACTAAATGAATTAAAATTAAACGAAGAAAATGATTATACAAATTATTTAAGAATGGACGAAGACCAATTCGAAAGAATATTGCGAATGGTCAATCAGTTTCCTGTAGGACAACATACCACAATGAGAGAAAATATAAATATCACTGAAAGACTGGCATTGAGATTTAAAGTTTTCAGCTGCCTTGTCACCTGTTTCAATAAATTAGGCCATTCTCGAGACATGCGAAATACTTATTTATGTCTTGCAAGAGTACATAAAGGTATGTTTTACTATATTTGAGGTATATATTAAATTAAATTTCATTAAAAAAATTGTTATTTGTTTTCAGTTTCCTAAAACTCCCGAAGAGTGGATTAATACTTCGAATGATTTCGGAAACCTGCATCAATTTTAGAATACATTGGGAGCATTTGACAGAAAGCATATTGCCATTACAAAACACCGTAATTAAGGTGCCATATGTATTTTAATTCTAAAGGGTTGTATATCATCGTTCTGTTGGCAGTAGTGAATGCAAAAAAGGAGTTTATAATGATTGATGTCGGTATGAATGATGTCGGCCGCAGAAAATCAAAAAATTCTAGTGAAAATTTAGGCTATTAAATTTTCCCCAAATTTTCTATACAGCCTTAGTAAGATCTAAGCTATTATAAAAACAACCGAAAGAATTGGTTACTAGTGGAAGTTTTTGAGATATTGGCCAAAAACTGAAAATAACTTATAAGGCTGCAAAAAATCCAAAAATTGTAGTGAAAATTTTAAATTATACATTTTTTCCGAATTGGCCCTGTATGCGATGCAAATTTTACAAAACTTATTTAATAAATAGAGGAGTTCGCTAAAATTTAAAATTGGTTTATGTCGTTTTATACCATTTTTCATAAGGATTGGTTATGAAATGGCAAGTTTAGTCCAGCTCGAGCAGATCCTAGAATTTTGTCTAAAACTTACTTTAAAATCCCTGATCAATACTACTAATATATTGTTACATTTCAAGGTTTCATATACCGAATTGACTTAGAAGAGGAATCAAGTAAGAGTAATCATAATGAATATAAAATTTCCGCTGGTAATTACATAACAAAATAAATTCTCTTTAGTGATAGTGCTGTCTCTTATTGTACGTTGTCAAATTTCCGCTATCTTATACAGCATGCAGATTACTTAATTATAGATTATTTCTTTATACAATATTTTTAATGTGTATAATAATTAAGTTTAATAAAGTAATTCATTTTATTAAAATTTATGAAATTAAATAAGTAATTACAAAATCTTGTTTTATTTTTTTATTATATGTATTTGAAAAATAAATGTGTAATTGTGGCAGGTGCTGTTGTTCGCCTAAAGACGATTGTGTGGAAGAGGTTGTTGACGTATTTGACCACCAGGTTGGGGAAATCGTCCATGATTCCTCATTTATTTTTACTTAATTTTTGGGTAGTGTTTCCTGCCGAGCCTCAAAAATAATATCACTTATCTCTTTTTCAGCAAACATTCATCGCCGCGAATCTAATGTTATGAGCGCCTCACCCCAAGCTATTGCAATCAGTGTTATATATATTATTATTTCCCGTGTTGGTCATAATTCGTCTTTTCTTTGGGAGCCGTGGTGCTGGTGTCATTAAACTTGACTGTGATGCAGTAGAAGGGCTAATGGATGTCGAACGTTCCACCCCGTGAATTTCTTCTTGGAGATCATCGTTTTCGGAAGTCTGAAAAGAATATAGAATTTATTACCAATTTTAAATTTGATTTTTATTACTAACCACCTTGGTTGTTTATTGATTTTTTAAAATAAATGGTTCCTCATAATTATCCAGAAACTGGAGGGAATAAAACACCGACAAACTAGGTTTATTGATCTCATCTGCGCCTTTTCCCGATCTTTTGGAATCCAATATTTTCTTTAACTCTTTCCGATAATTGGATCGAAGAATATTTATTTTACGCTTAACATCTGCTCTATTAGCACCACACTTGATTTTTTGAAATATTGTTAGAAGTTTATCCAACGCCAAATTTCGTTTAACTTTTATAATATACCCAGGATTCATTGGTTTCCATAATTCTGGAATCGTTACGTAGATTCCTATAAAATCACTAAGCACATTAGTATGCTCGATATTCCCCATTAAAATCGGTTAATTATACTGGGTATTTTCGCTATTGATCTCAACTGTCTGAATGAGTGAAGAGTTAAAAAATTGTATTGTATTCTACACACTGCCAAAAATGGTAACCATAAATTTCCAAAAGAATAATTTGAGGTTATTGTTTAAATTTTTTTTTTTAATTTGTTCAACTCTTTCGGTTCGGTTCCGCCTTTATCTGAACAATGTGACAATGTTTTCGGTTTTCAGATGTTTTGACATATTTAACTTAAAGGTCGGAACGAAACCAAAACTATGTGCCTTGTCTTTACCCCGTTTTTTTTGTCTAAATTTTTGACTAACTTAATTGTAAGTTCATACCAGCTATTAGATGACACAAAACAAACAGTGCCTGATTTTTAATTAAAATATCCTACATAAATTAAGATTGATAAATTTCCAAAATATTTTTAATTGGAGAATAATAAATCTGAACTAATCATGCAGTTAAGAACTAAATATCACAAATAGTTTGATTTATGAATATTAGAGACATCTACCTATGACTAGTCAGGACTAATTTCCAATTTAGCTAGTCGGAAATTGAAAAAAATAATAATTTTTCATATGAATTTCTGACTAACTAATTTCATGTTAATTCATACCAGTTATTAATAGATGGCGTAAGATATAATGCAGAATGCACTGAAATTGTATTCTTTATTTCAATTGTCGAAGTATTTTAGTATCGATTGTCGATAATTACTATTTTATCACGCTATTTAGGACTAAATATTAGACGCAGTACGTTTTATGGATACAGTAACAACTATAAATCACCAATCAAGTCCGCTTTAGCGATCCAAGAATAATACATTAGCGAATCGTTCATTCCTTATTATTGTTATAGTTTCACAGTATACTGTGAAAGTATATCAAGGATATTAAATACAGGGTTATCCAATTCGAGGTTGATAAAGTAAACTTAAAAAAAAACACACAAAATATTCGGAATGTATTGTAATTTTTATTTCATTTTACAGATTGATCCTTGCCATTTTTAGTTTATTTTATTTATTTTATTTATATTCTCAGTTACAATATAACTACCAGATTATTCAGTGGATTTATTGTCTTTTGAAGAATAATCTGAGTAAGTATGTACAGCTAATTTATATTATAAAAAGTAATACGAAAATAACAATATCAAAGAAAAAAAACAATAATGAAAAAAATACAATAATGATAAATGTAATACATAAATTGCCTATAATTAAAAATACAATTCAATATTGGACTTAAAATACTTTTTAATACTATTCTTAAATTTCAAAAATGTTTCAGATATTTTTAAATTATCAGGTATTTGATTATATATAACTGGTCCTAAAAAGGTAATCGACTTTCTTCCAAATTCAGACTTTATATGATGGTAATTAATTCTTTTGCAATTTCTTGTTCCATAAATATGACGAATACAATCAAATTTAATATTAGATAACACTGAAGATACATGTAGCGCTTTATACATATATAGCGTTATTTGAAATTTATGTAACACGTTAATGGGTAACACTAAATTATTCCCACTATAGTATAATTCTTTAGTTGGAAACAGAAATGGCAACCTGTAGACTGATTTTAAACTTTTGTTCTGCATTACTTGAATTTTATTTAGCCTAGTTGCAGCGGCTGTTCCATATGTAAGTAGACCGTAGCTGATTCGTGAATGAATGAACGAGTAATAAATCATTAACAACACCCGTCTAGGAACGAAAAAAGATAATTTCCTAAGAAGACCTACAAGTGGAGCAATTTTTTTACTAGTATAATTAATATGATCCTGCCAAAACATACGAGCATCAAAAGTTACTCCTAAATATTTAAATGAATTAACTCTTTCAATCATAATGTTGTTCACTTTAAATGGAGGTAACGTAACCATTGATTTATATGGGGAATGAAATATCATATGTTTAGTTTTAGATATATTAAGTGAAATTAAATTTGATTTAAAATATTCTAATAATATATTGAGATCGTGATTCATATCATCCATTATCCCACTGGCATCTAAGGTTTCATAGAATAACGCCGTATCATCAGCAAAAATTCTAATTTTGCCCTTTAATGGTAAATAAGAAATATCATTAATGAAGATTAAAAATAAAAGTGGTCCCAGAACACTGCCTTGTGGAACACCACATTTGATATCCAACATATTACTTCTAACTTCATTGACCATGACATACTGTTTCCTATTTGATAAATAGCTACTCAGCAAGCTATAAGGAACACCCCGTACACCATAAATATACAATTTGTAACAATTCATGATCAATACAATCAAAAGCTTTCTGTAAGTCTAAGAAAAGCGCTCCAACATACTTTTTGTTGTCAAAAGCTGTAAAGATCATATTTGAAATTTCAACAAGAGCTAATTCCGTGCCAGCTCCCTTTCTAAAACCATATTGATATGAGTAGAAAAAGTTAATTGAATCAAGAAAATTTACCAATCGGGAGAAGAGTAATTTTTCAAAAATCTTGTCAAATACTGATAAAGTTGAAATAGGTCTATAATTATTAATTGATAAACTGTCACCATTTTTAAAAACGGGAATAACTTTCGCAACCTTTAACCAATCAGGATAAATACCAGTTAATAAACATTCATTAAACATTTCTGACAAAAGTTTTGAGAAAAAATCTGCTCTACATTTAACCACATAGTTATTAATTTTGTCCGGCCCACAACCCTTACTATCATTAAGTGAATGAATAATATTGTACACTTCAGTAGCTGTAACTGATGAAAAATACATAGAATCACAGTTCCAATAAATGGTACCGAATTTATGAATATTTCTGTCAGAGTTGATAGATTCACTAATTAAACTACCTACCTTAACAAAATAGTCATTGAAAAGGTTAACTATATCACCAGTATCATTATAAAGCCGTCCGTTACATAAAATTGAATCAAACTGAGCTGTTTTGTGATTTTTATTAAGAAACAAATTAATATTTTTCCATAGATCTCTTTGGTTTAAATCAACAAACATTTCATTAAAATAACGTTTCTTAGCGAAATATTTTTTTGATTTTAGTAACTTACTTAGGCGTTCTAGTTCCGCTTTAAGAACAATGTTATTGGGATTTAGTTTACATCTTTTTAACACTTTGTTTTTCTCACGAATTACTTGCCAAATATCATAGGTAATCCAAGGGCATAAAGTATTTTTTAATTTAACTTTGACACTTATTGTATTAGTATATTTATTATTAAGGTCATTGTATTTCTTTACAATTAATTGTAAAGTGCTGTTAGGATCATGAATATCAAGGGGCATTGAAATCAGAAAGTTATTAAACTCTTCATTTAATTTATCAAAGTTCACAATTTTTTTATTCAAAATTTTCCCAATGTACTTAGCTGCGTAGCAAAATTTTGTGTAAAGAAAATTGTGGTCGCTAATGTTTGAATAGATGGTACAATTGTAAACATTTTTAATGTTTAGAAAGCTAGATACGGCATGATCTAATATATTGCCACTAGCAGAACGAGTAATATTCGTATTAGTAGTTATCAAACCATGGCTCATTAGCAGATTTATATAATCAGTTACATAATCATCTGTTTTGTTGATGGGAATATTTAAATCGCCAAGTAGAATATTATCTGATCTGCAGCTATCAGAGAGAAAACTATCTAAAAAGTTAAAAAAACAATCAACATCAGAACTAGGTGGGCGATAAATGGCACATACATTAGTACCAACAAATCGAGGAAGCTTAATTTGAATGAAGTGAAATGGGTATAAACCATTATCATTTTTCAATGAACAATATTCAATGTCATTTCTGATATATAATGCAAGACCTCCCCCAGATCTATCATCTCTACATGAAAATATACTACTATAATTGTTGATACTGTACGACATCATATTGTGACTCTGAATAAAAGTTTCCGAAATAACTAAAATATGAATATCAGATTGTAGATTATCAATGAACTCTAACAGGTTGTCAAATTTATTAATGTCATTCATCCCACGAATATTAATTTGGAGAGTGATCAATCGTTGAGTGTTACTACCAAAGTCACCGTTTGAATTCATTTTAAAATCATCAACATTATCAAAATACTCATTATGACAATATTGGTTTAAAATACTACTGAGCTTACTCATAGCCAATAAAATGAAATAAACAGTAAGATCCAGTCATTAATAACATTCGTTGAAAACGTAAACAATACCAAACCGTAAAAGTTTACTAATACCAATTTAATGAAATTCAATAATGAATGAACGAAAGAAATTGAAAATAGAATTTTAAATCGTATAAAATTTGCCAGATGATAAAACAATGTCAAATATATGAAAAAATTAGACCAATTAAATTCGACGCGAACAACACCAAAAATTACAACAAAAATATCTGAAACATCTGTAAATGACATTTCATAAGTAAACAATAAAATTATTGTAGTAATAAAATTAACAACTTTTAAAGTGTATAATAAACTATAGAAATAAAATGTAAGTAAATATAGGCTATAAAATATTGAAAATTTAAAATAGTGAAAAACTAAAAATATTATTATATTTACATGACAACAATTCGGAGTTGGGGATAATACATCAATTATACAATCAGCACCATTATCGACCGCACCAGTATGTCGTCCAAGAAATGTTTGTTCAATATAGTTGACATCGTTCATCGATTTAATATGATAAACAATAGCTTCACTATCCTTCCTCAGTAAGATTTTTCCTTGCTTACACCACAAGTATTTGAAATTTAACTTTTGTTTTATTCTTTTAGCTTCTGCATACAGTTTGGTTTGGAGCGGTGAAAGATGATCCATAATACGAATGATGAGATTGTTGTGTGATGATGGGCAGCTAACCCCAAGGTCAGACGTCCGTATGTAATTTTTATTAGTTGTTTTTGATTTATATTTTAATAAAATTTCATTTTTCAATTCGTTATTATGTGTTATAATTATTAACATTGGTTTTTTGGATGTGCTTGTTCGTTGTGGATCCTTATGATTTACAAAAAATGCAGATTGAATTACACTAGTTGATATCTAGTTAAACAAGATATCATTCAAATGTCCTCCACGGGACTTCTTACAGGCCTTGATTCTTTTGAGGTAATTTTCAATGACTTTTCGGCACATTTCGGGCGGTATCTCGGCCATTACCTTACGAATATTAATTTTCAATTCGTCAAGAGTTTGAGGATTGTTTGCGTAAACACGATCTTTCGCGTAGCCCCACAAAAAGAAATCCAAAGGCGTTAAATCACAGGATCTTGGAGGCCAATTGACATCAGCCAATCGCGAAATCAAACGTCCAGGAAATTTCTCTTGCAAAAGATCTCGATTTGCTCGTGTTACGTGACTGGTTGCTCCATCCTGCTGGAACCACATATCGTCAAGATCATAATCTTCGATTTTCGTAAAAAAATAATCGGTTAACATGCGGCCATAGCGCTCAGAATTGACGGTAACGGTTCGTCCATGGTTGTTCTCAAAAAAATACGGCCCAATCACACCACCAGACCACAATGCGCACCAAACAGTGACTTTTTCCGGGTGTAATGGCTTCTCTACAATCAATTGTGGATTTTCTGAGCCCCAAATTCTACAGTTTTGCTTATTAACGTATCCACCAAGCGAAAAATGAGCTTCATCACTGAAGAAAATTTTGTTCGAAAAATCAGCATCGACGGCCTGTTTTTCCAACACCCAATTTGCGCATGTTCTTCATTGTCCATGGTCAGCAGGCTTTAGCTCTTGTGTCAAATGGACTTCATACGGATGAAGATGCAAATCCAGATGCAAAATGCGCCATAATGAGCCATAAGATAGGCCTAAATGTTGAGCTCGACGAGGAATTGACAAATTTGGATCTTCTTCCACACTTTCAGCTACAGAAGCGATATTTTCAGCATTGCGAATGTTTTGATGATGCACAGACCTTACAATATCAGTAACAGATCCAGTTTGTTCAAATTTATTCACTGTATTCAATATGGTTTGCTTTGTAGGACGATTATGACGACCATAATCTGCTCGTAAAGCGCGAAATGTGGATACGACAGAATCACTATTTTTATAATAAGATTTAATAATTTTAACGCGTTGGTCGATTGTTAAATGCTCCATATTCTTAAATGGCAGAATGTCAACTAAATAAATGACAGCGTACTTGACGTTTATCTTTGACAGATGTCGGTATACAGATTTCTACTTAATCAACCTCGAATTGGATAACCCTGTATTAATGGTATTGTGGATTTTTATTTAGTGATTAGAGATCGCATACATTTATTTTAATTTTTATAGTTTTCATTTACTTTCAAATTACAGAAACCCAATTTTTACTAAAAACATCATGCATTTTATAAAAGTAAACAATTTGCTTATGCATTACATTTTATAAATAAATCCTTTTAGGAGTAATAAAATTATAATTGTTTTTATTTCATTAAGATAGTTAAACTTATTCATTTGTATTAAGCTCGGTCTAACGTTTCGCTTTTGAAAAGAAAGCAAAAGAAAAACGAACTCTACATGCATAACTTCTAAAACTTCTTAGCTCAGTTTAACTTTCATATACCAAACGTATGAAAAGTCGTTCATATAAGCCAGATTTCGCTTGGTGTTCGTTAACGTTTCACCAAGTTTCAGGGCAATAAATTTCAGTAATTTGAATGTATCTCGATTAACGATTTTTTACGTCCAAATTATGGTGAAAAAATTAGCGATTTTATAACGCGTGATCATCCGTACTTTACGTAAATGCTGAAAATTTTAGAGCTTTATGTAGTCGGGAAGTTGGTAAAAATTTCATTACAAAAATCCACCACAGATAGACAGACAATGAGAGTATAATAAAAATATGCAAAACTAGATGTCGACGTTGACTACGAGTAGTCGACGTTGTCGACGCAAACATGTAGAAATAGTATATAATGTGTAAACGCCAATCTCTGGAAAATATATTGAAGAAAGCTCATTGCAATCATGACATTTCTTACTATCAGCCCATGCCCCACCTATCTTCACATTTTTTACTCTCAGCCCCCAAAACATTTAATGTCATAACAGCTAAAACTATCATGACATAAACATTTTTCTGGGCTGAGAGTAAAAATATTGCATTTTCAAGAACCTTTGTGAAGATAACCCAAATTTCTATCCCCGAAAATCGAAAAAGTTGCTTATGGCAATACTATACATGTTTATGTATACTATTGCAACATTTAATTCACAATTATAGCAATAAATCTAAATTCGGGTATAAATATTTCCGAATAACAGCTAATTAATAAATAAAAATGTTAAGAGTTTAATAAAAACAATAGAGTTATAAAACGCATAAATAAACAAAAAATAACTAAATTCTACTATCCAAAAAATATACTGACAGCGAAAATCAAAAATTACTTTAAATATTCCTCCTACACCAAAATGCAATATTTTTACTCTCAGCCCAGAAAAATATTTGTGTCATGATAGTTTTAGTTGTCATGACAGTAAATTTTCGGGCTGACTAAAAAAAATGTCATGATAGCAATAATTAGTGTTGCCATCGCATTTTTCGGGGATGAAATTTGGGCTATCTTCACATACATTTTTCAAGATAATATGACATCAGAAAAATTTTCGGGGCAGGGACAAATAAATGATATTAATTATTTACCCAACCCCGATTATTTTTTTAGAAATTTTACGTGATATTTTAGGATTTAGGATTTTTGGATAGTAGAATTTAGTTGTTTGTCGCAATAGTATACATAAACTTGTATAGTATTGCCATACGCAATTTTTTTCGGTTTTCAGGAATAGAAATTTGGGCTATCTTCACAAAGGTGGAAAATATCTATATACATCCAATTTTTCATATCAAATTATTTATAATTTGTTTGAAAAAAAAACTATTTCTAATTTTGACTTTATTTTTTCGTTCTCCTGAAAATTTTGGTTTTTTAAATTGGGCCACATTTCGTTGAATATGTATCAGTACCAAGATACCGAACACGTTAATTGTATATAATTAAAATCTCAGTAATCCATATCCTGCTGTTATCTTCAAAATTCGTAAGAATCTTTAATCTCTTCAGCGCATATGACGTTTTCTGACTTAGCGAATTACGTTCTAAATAAAACGCGATAAGTAACGTAGATCAAAGCCACGTGACCAGACACATCAACTTTTTTGTGCAAGTAAGTATGTTGTTTATTCAATCGGTTTAGTGATATATCGTACCTCGTAATCGATTGAATTGGCACTAAATACTTACACGACAGTACAACCATATATCTCACCGCCAAAGTGTTTTTTATTTACAGTTGTATTTGAAAGATTGATGTAATTATAAAACGCTTTAATATAATTTATTTTTTTTGCTTTTTCGAAAATAAAATTATCAAATAAAAATAAATAAAAAAAAAAAACGAAAATTTGTTCTTATTTTGTAGTCAGACACAATATTTTATAATCATCTCGCGTAGTAATAAACTGGCTGCTGTATTGAAAACACAAGCAGTTTGTTTTTATTTATTTTTTTTTGTATAATTTGTATCGTGTCAAGTATATTTTCTTCCTTTTTTTGAACTGTCAGTTGTAAAACGTGTTGTGTTGTTTTTATATATATTATATCTGTGTGTGTGAGCGTACCTCATTTTCATTGTGCACTGTACTGTATATTACTATTATAGTTTTATGGTTGTTGAAAGGAAAATTTGTACTCTATATACGATTTTCATTAATTTTGTCCAGTTTTAATATTTTAGTATACCGCTTATCTACTACACATTTTAAATAAGCTAAGTGTGTCCGTTCTATATATGTACGTATGTACGTGTTTATGTCTTTGTTAAACATTAAAATTTTATTAATTGTTTAACACTACAAACAATAAAAACGTGTGTTCCATATATTGTGTATGATATAGAGATACTCTCTCGTGTAGACTTCGAGATTTAAATTTTTATTAAAATAAATAAATTTTATAGTTCTACTCCTATTTATAGATAAAATTTATTTTTCCCAATATTTAAAACATTTTTTATTATTTTTATTATCCATAATATTGGTTTTATAATTTGTGTGTCATGTGAAATAATTTTGTGTATTTGCTTAAAAAAATCTCAATTTTCTTCTTTGGTTTTTCTTCATCAAACACACACAAAATCTAGATTTATTGAGAGGGACAACGACGGCGAAGAAGAAAATTGGTAATAAAAAAAATTTTATTTCTGAAGAAAATTAAAAAAAAAAAAAAAATCTAAAAAATAATAATATTGATATATGTGATTTTTATTTATAAATAAATGTGATAAAAATATATATGAAAGTGATAATTCTATTTTTAATAACATATAATATTTTGTTATTATTTTTATTTATATCTGTACCTATATATTGGTTTTATTTGTGATAAACATTGTGAATTGCTTTTTAATAATTTATTTTGTTTTGTTTATTGTTATACGTTGATGGTAATTAATTCATTTATTTTTTTTAATTTTATGATATGAAAATTTTTTCTTTTACGCCCATTTCAGAGTCTCTTAGAATTTTTTTTGTTTTATATAGGTATCCCATATGGTCGGGGCAGTAAGTATACTATAAAATTTTCACTAGTCTATCTTATGGAAAAATGTGTTACATTTTGAAAAAATTTTGGAAATAAAATAAAATTTTATTTTTGGAAAAAGAAAAATTCGTCGACATTCTATTGTACAGTAGGAATCAGATGGTCCAATTTAACGAAATAGATATTTTAAGGAATTCTGTTTTGATCTAGTTGTTAGCAAATTTTATACATCGTCATGAATCTTTGTACAAATGTATTTTTTGTGACCTTCTTCTTTGTAACTGTTAAATATAATCAAAAGAACAAGATCTAGACGTATTTATGACACTCACTTAATGGAAATGCTAACCGTCAATTGTAACTGCTCTTTTACTTTACGTTTATGAAAAAGCTATAAACATCCAAATTGTTTACTATATTTGTGTGAACAGGTGAATTAGCGATTTTTAACAGTGTTTCCAATTACACCCATCTCTCGATTTACACGGTGCTCGATTTACGCGATTTCGCTTTTACACGGTTAACAAAATTTTAAAAAAAGTTCTAATATTAAAAAAGTACTAATACATTATGGGTAATAGGTAATTATTAATACCACATAAAATTAATAAATTAACTTTTCAACATAAGTAATTATAATCTTATTTTTTTTATGATTTATTTTGTATTTTATAGTTTATACCCCTATTATGGTTTTCGCATTTTACATTCCCGGCAAATGCAACTCGTCAAACATACAATCTGGTATTATGGTTTTCGCATTTGACATTCCCGGCGAATCCTACTCACATTGTTGGTATTACGATATTCACCTAAACGAGCTGAACTGTCAAAATGATTCGCCATCTTTATGTAGGCGAATCTTATAAAATTGGTTTTCTGTTTTCATTTCACAGTCAAAATCAAACAATGGAGGTTCACGTGTAAGTAATTATATTTTCAAAATAAACGGAAGAGATGGAGAAAAATCCAGATATTGCCAGGAGAATTCCCAGCTTTGGGAAAAATTGACAATCCGTAAACCTGTTTTGGAAGGATTTGACCGTAATGTTGAATAGCTTGGGACCTCCTATAAAATAATGTACCAGGCAGAGTAAACGGATTACATTGGTCCCTTAACGATTTTCACATTCGTGCCATGTTAATACATATTTTCAAATGGTTTATCATAAAAAGATAGATCGACATTAGATACTCGTAACATGATTTTAAACTGATTTTAGATTAATTGAAAAAAAAAACCGTAATTTATAAACACAAAATCTGAATAATATATGATTAAAACAACACAATTATTGACAAAAAAACCACAAACGCCAAAAAAAATTGTTATAAAAATTATTATTCGGCTAGTGTTACTAGATGTGCACTCGCCAAAATAAAAGCGAAAATCATAATACGAATACCCAACTCACACGGATTTAAGATTCACCGTGAATCGTTCGGCGAGGCGAAAACCATAATAGGGGTATTATTTATATTTTAATTTACAACATTTGATTAGGATTTATTTCATATTTTAATTTATAATATTTTTTTATAATAATATCGGATATAATATTTTATTATAATAATATGTTGAAGAGGCAGCTCAAATCTCTTAACAAAATTTTTAATTCCTACGGGTTTTGTTTTTCCAAGGCATTTCATGGCACCTCATTTTACCCATTCAATCCAATATTTCTGGAAACACACTTATTTTAGGAATTTGCTACTTTGATAAACACAAATAGTTACATAAATTCACTAGTAGAATAAATTTGCTGGTTGGACCGCCACAATATCAATGTTTATTTATTTATTACATATCTATTTACAAGCATTAGCCGGAGCTTTTATACTATAAGAAAGAAAAATCACAAACAAAAAAAGAAAAAAAATCTTATTAATTCTTAATCAGGTGTTTAAAACTGCTTATTTAAATTACCACTAGTGGCGTTTAAATAAATCAGAGTGAGAACTAAATGTTTGTAAATTGTTTTTAATTCTGCTTTACTTTATTCAAACATTCCATTTTTATACTAAAAATTAGTACACACATTGCAAAAATAATGTAATTTACCATATATGAACATGTAGTTTTCTGACTGTCGCTGGATATCATGTTCAATTTTTAGACAACATACTCCCGGGCCGACAAAATTAAATATTCAGATTTCTCGGCTGTGGTATTAGATTTTGTTGCTTGTTATTTTTGTGCTGATAACAATACGATAAAATACAAATGATTGCAATAGTTACTAATGAACAGATTGGCACGTAATGGTGAACGTGATGTGAAGGCTGTCGTTATAGGGGTGTGTAACCTAAGAACCTGAAGGGTGTGTAACCTTATTAATCTCGGCTCTAGTTGGTGTTTGCGGTTGTTGATATGTATTTGGTGGTTGCTCCTTCATCTTACAGTTTGTTTTACGCTTTAAAAAAAGTGAGATGGAAATTCGGATATGATTTCCTGTAACTCTTGTTTTTACTGTTAGTAACTGATAAATGTGCCCCAGACCCTTATCATTGTCTTCTTCAGGAACCATCATTGATGATGGAACGTAGTCTTAAATTCGTATAATTTAGTTTTTTAATTGTGCTGAGGGTCAAGTCGCGTTCCGTGAAATGATTAAAATGAAAAGTTTTTTTCATTGGCAATCTAGTAGTTTGAATTATTCGCACGTAATTCTAAATTTTACTGTTTGAAATCAAAATTTCTTATGAGGAATGCAAACCTACTCGATTGCTAATGAAAAAAAATTTTCATTTTCATTGTTTCACGGAACAGGAATTGACTCCCTGTGGCCCTATTCTGGCTCTCCCTGGGAATTGGGAAAAATATTTTCATAGCATTTTTATCTAAATTGTATTTTTCTGGCCTACTAAGAGAACATGTTTTGTGTTA
This sequence comes from Nephrotoma appendiculata, assembly GCA_947310385.1. Taxonomy (NCBI): domain Eukaryota; kingdom Metazoa; phylum Arthropoda; class Insecta; order Diptera; family Tipulidae; genus Nephrotoma; species Nephrotoma appendiculata. The sequence goes on along the minus strand of OX371225.1, from coordinate 267,507,863 downwards.
ATATTTTTGAAACAAAGTTAAATTGGAAAATATTTTTCCCTATAAAAATTTTGTGGAACAAAAGTTTCCCAATTCACTTTGTTTTAAAATTTTTTACACTAAATTTATTACAGCAGTAGGCCAGAAAAATATAATTTTAACAAAAATGCTATGAAAATATTTTTTCCAATTCCCTATTCCCAGGGAAAGCATAATGCGGGATGACTCGTTGTTTATCTGCGATACGCTTCATAAGATGCATAATTTGGATTGTATACATCGTGATGGGTATTGATGATCGGCCTCTGTGGATAGCGAGCGTACCAATCCCCCAAGACTGTTGTGCGGCAACTCTAAACTGATTATCATTTAACTCTTTGTTATGTTGGAATATATTTGTTGTCGTTTCTTTGATTGATGTTTGATTTCGTAACAGTTCCAATAGATATTCCTCGTTTCGTTCTGCTTTTTCGAGTTGGTTTTCCATGTGAGAGGCATCCCTTTTAGTCGTCCTACCGAAAGCGTCACCGAGGATGTATCCTATTGTATCACCGATGTCCCGTTTCAGGTTGTAATTTATGATGTTTCTCCACCTTAATGCCATAAAGTTGACAGTACCGGTGTTATAGAAGTAAGAACCGGCATCTGATGGCAATGAGTTTATTTTAGTTTCAGATGTATAGCAGAAGAAAGAAGTTGTTGCATAGTTGTTCCTTTTTTGCAACCTGCCATGATGTGATCAGCGTTGTGCGTTTACGCGTATTTTGAAATTTTTGACGTCACGGCACGGGTGCTATTACAATTGCTTTTGGCGTCGACAATGTAGACAATTGGCATAGAATATGTGGGGAAGATAAATAGATAATTGGTAGATGATTGTAAAATATTTTATTGGTTTATGTTTGTACTTATATTTTATAATAATACCTTAGTATTATTATAAATTAAAATGCGAAAAGGCGTTTGTTATAAGTTGGCCGTATGACAATGACAATGCACTAGCATTGCCCGTTTTAATTTTAATACTTAAAACCAAGTTGAATTGTTGATGAATTCAGAATGAACTAAATTGATGATTGTTTGGCTATTAAACACTAGGATCCACTATACACTACAAGGTCGTATTTGTCACAAGAATATATTGTGACAAATAAAGATGTCAATATATATACTACAAGTTTAACCTGAATTTCCTGTATGCCTCAAGCACAATCAAATATCGATACGATGCCCATGGCCTATAAATCTATGCTGTTGCTTTGTGCCTAAACTAGGAAAATAAATACAAAAAGTAGGTTGTGCAATAAATAAATAGAGATAGCATGAACATGTTCAGCTGTGGCACAGCTTGAGCCACCCGTATCGATAGTGTGATACTTCACATTTCAAGCGATCATCCTTCTTGAAGATAAGGCACATCGCTACCAGTTTCAATTCATCAAACTTCGCTTCGCCATGACGAATGGAAAATGCGGTCAAAAGTACGCCACTACAATGTTTTTCTTTCGAATAACAAGAGTGCTGAATTAGGGAATTCGTTGTAAGATGGATCCTCATAATTTTCAGATTTAATTTAGTCTAACAAATTACGCAAATTGCGTAATTTTAGAATTTCGGTCTTCCACCATTTGCACTTTTTCGATCTACAAATTTGCTTTGCTGTTCTAGCGAGTACAGCCTTTTTAGCTTTACTTTTATATTCTGTTGCTCAACAGCAAGCGGCTTCTCTCTCCCCTAATCTGGCACCACGAATTAGAAAATTTGTGTTGGTCTACGAAAGAAGGTCTCATTCTGGAGGTATTACCATCGCGTGATCATTGGTCAATTTAAGATGAATGGTACCAGGTCATGTAAATAGGTGGACTCAATAAAGAATGTACTGGCTTCAATGAGTTGAGGTCGTCGTCTGAATTAATACAAATAGGTCGTGAGTCGCATTAATCTGCATCAAATGCATTATCATTTCTCCATAGGTCAGTAGAGCCTCCAACAATGTTATTTTTAAGTGGTATTTTGTAGGCATTACTGACGTCTCATATGGTGGATAAAATGTCCGAGTAATCTAGTTATGTCCAATAAATTTTAAATTTGCATTATTATTTACAATGTCGAATAATTCACAGGTGTGGGGTCGGTTTTGCCCAAACGAAGTTTGATCCGTTGTCACTTATAATTTAAGAGAACGACCTAATATAAACTGCCGGAAGGGTGCACTGCAATTCTTTATTGAATGAATCAATAAACAGAACGACAGCAAGCATATGAATAGGTTTTAGACCTCTACGTTTTGATTTCTGAACGTAAATTGGTCCTGATAAATCGACACATTGAAACTCTGTTTCCCACATAAATTTCGAAGAAGCGCGGTGCGGTTCCAATCCAATTTATGCTCAAATGTTGAACTTTTGGTACGTGGCAGTTGTTTGTTCAGAGAAACTCTGTACGTAAAAAAATCTCACGTGGGACCATATTTTTGAAATCGACGGAAATTTGCCCAACCGGAATACCGTTTGCTTTGAAATTCTCTGTATTATTCGAATTTTACGCCGGCTATTGAGAGGAAAAATATTTAATGATTTGTTTTTTTTTTGTATAAATTTGGGTCCCCATAATTTTTAAATCTAAAGTTAAAAGTTTATTCAATATTGAAAAGTTAGATTTTATATGTGTTTTTGAAATTAAATCTAGACACATTTTAAATCAAAATTGAATTGGAAAGCAACTATTATTTTTAATACGGCATTATTTATATTTAAAGATCTTGCAATAAACAAGAAAATCAAAGAATAATTAATAAATATTTTTGTTGTTTTGTTAATATCTAATGAGTATGATTAATTTTAGACATTGTCGACGTTTGCGACATTTTATCATGAGTACCACGAGTAGCAGTCGCATAGTTGTTTCTTTTTTGCAAGATTGAACCGGTGTAGGATAAGGTTGAGTGATTCTTGTATCTTTGTTGGTCTTCGTTCTCAGGTTCTATGAGCAGTGTCGATATTTTAAGAATCTGCCTTTTTATTAGCTCTTCTCCTGGGCGTCGAAGTAAGACCATTTTTACCTTTTGGTCTAAACCTGGATGTACTTCTTGAATCAGTAATTTAGTGATTGGAGTGTTCCTTGGGACGATAATTGGATGTTTCTCATCGTAGCTCAAATTTGCTGTGTTTTGAACTCAACCACCGATTATTAAAATGTCTTCTTGCATGAATAGAGACAAAGCCAAGGATTTAATTTTACTACTATACTTGCTATTCCTTTCCGAATCTTATAGATCACGAATTTCAGTTTTCCAATGTTGTTTTTGCGCAATTTTGATCAACAGTTGCGTAGATTTATGTACTTCCTTTGCCGCGGGAGCTCCTTGCTTAACCACCTTTTTTGATATTTGTCAAAAAATCTCATAGTATATACCATAACCCTTTTTATTGTTGCCGGTACATCTGTTCTATGTCCGCCGTATATGCTACTTCGTATTTCCTCCACCGAAGTAGAATTGACATTAGATCTTCTTGTAGACAACACCGAGTTCTGTTGTTGTACTAGTTGTTATGATTACAACGTGATGCGGAATATAATATCCGTTGTTGTTATAATCCGGATTCTCAATCATGTCCCTGATTGCAGTATCCTTCTATACCATTTCCGATACTCTGTAGAGTATTCATTTACCACTTACCAGAGATGATAAGTTTTGGTTAAACGTAATTCGTACTATATAGAGTGCACCAAAATTGGTAGATCAAACGAAAGAGGGTAATAGGGGAGCTCATTTCCAACAAAAACGGCCAACTAAAATTTTCTCGAATTGTTGAGGGTGCAAATGTTATTCCACTTTTAGTGTTTTTTATTGAAATCACATGCGCACCCTTCAAAAAATTAATTTAAAAGAAAGCAAGAGTTCTGTTTTTTAATTTTCTTTGTTAATACGATCTAGAAGAGTGTGTCTTTCCAATAAATTTATTTTTATAAGCTGCATTATCTTTTGTCAAATAAAAACTTTGGGTTTGTAACCTTTTTTTGATTCGTAAAATGTTTTGTTGTTGTTTAAGTGATGCCAGCGGGAAAAGAAAGTACTACAGAAAGTTGACCCACTATCACAAAAATATACGACACTAATGCAGATTTTAAAATGGTATCACACACCGGGATATTCACAATAGAATGTTTTTTATCAATTTTTTTTCAAGTAGGTTGTGTTTATTAAAAAACGCACTTAACAAAAATTCGAGTTCTAAAATACACTTGGGTGCAAAAAAATCGCACATTACTCAATTTTCCACAAAAGTTCAAAAATATCAAAAAAATCCAATATTTGTTTAATTTTTTTATATGCAATCATTCAAAGTCTATTTCAATACCTATCCAGTGGTACTTTTTTTGTAATTGTGCCATGCCCACAAAGTGATTTTTGTCAAATGCATATAGCAGGCTTTCGAATTAAATTCTAAAAATAATTCAACAAGATCCATACAATAGCATGCCATGAAATATATCGCTCGGAATTGTGATCATTCGCATATCGACGCTTAGCCTGAACGATCCTCTATTGATTACGTCTTCAACCGGAGCAAAGAAATGGATACCACACCAGAGGTAGCCGCACAAGTATTTGCACTAATTTATGCGGGGCAGCACCAAAGTGAAGTGGCTCTACAACTAAATTTAAGCCGATTCTTCGTTCGTCGCGTGTGGCAGAGATATCAGGAAACTGGTGGCTTTAGACGGCGACAATGATCTGGCTGACCTCGTGCTACAGCACGAAGAAGACGACTTTGAGAAGTTAATCAAACTGCACGCAGACCGGCAAATGGGCCGAAATTGACCTCAGCCCACCGACGAGCCCGTCGTGAGTTTGCTTTAGAGCATTTGAATTAGACAGAAGAAGAATGGAGAACAGTCCTGTTCTCTGACGAGTGCAGGATGTATTTATATGGCACTGATGGGCTCGGGAGAGTATACAGAAGACAAGGAGAGCAATATGCACAATGCTGCATTAAAGAACGTGTCTCATGAAGACACGTATTAGAGGCGAAGACAGATCTTGTATTCATCACACGAGCCAATACCGGATGTCGATCAAGAGGAATGAATTCTCAACGTTACACTGAAGAAGTACTCGATGAGTACGACTTACCTTTTGCCGAGTTTATTGGTGAAAATTTTCTGTTTATGCAGAATAATGCGAGACCAAACGGCAGCGTACGGCTGGTGTAGTATACCATCGAACATTTATGGGACGAGTTAAAAAGAAGGGTTCAAGCCAGAGATGTTTCTCCAACAAGTCTCCAGGAGCTGCAACAGGTGATCGTAGAGGAATGGGAGGCGATAAATCAAGATTTTGTGAAAACTTTTGTGAAATCAATGCAGCATCGGATGGAAGAGCTGTTATTCAGGCCAGGGGAAGGAATACTTCTAATTAATAAAACTGTTTTTTTTTGTTTATTTCCATGTTTTAATTCGATTTTTACCCCTAATTTTCTTGCTGTCAAATTCACAAAAAACGTGTACCTCAGATGTTATCCCCAAAAATCAGTTTGATGGCACGTACAAATACAAAAAAGGTACCACTGGATAGGCACTGTAATAGACTTTCAATCTATTTTTGAACTTTTGTGGAAAATTGAACAATGTGCGATTTTTTTGCATCCAAGTGTAGATGCTTTGTCAGACGTAAAATAAAATGAAAAAAATAACTTTTTTTACAATATTAATTTTAAATATTATTATTCAGATTTCCCTCGAATTTCCCAATTTCCCGGATTTTCCCCTGATCCTGGAAGTCTGTGGGAAATCCGGTGGGAATCCGAAAGAAACCCGAGAAACCCGGCGGAAATCCAGGAGATTCGGGTGAAATTGGGGTAAAATCTCGCGGAAATCGAGGAAATCCGGAACAATTCTGTAAACCTGGGGAAAATTCGGTAGAAATCCGGAAGAAAACCGGGAAATTCGGAAACCTTTGTGGAAATCCGTTAAACATCCGGGAGAATCGGAGGAAATCCATATAATAATATTTATAAATAAACAAAAATTATTTTATTCATTTTGGTTTATTTCTGACATAAAGCATCTATTTGAGAAGTCGAAATTTTGTTAAGTGCGTATTTTAATAAACACAACATACTTTGTGAAAAAAAATGATAAAAAACATTCTATTGTGAATAGCCCGGTGTGTGATACCATATTAAAATCTGCATTAGTGTCGTATATTTTTGTGATAGTTGATCAACTTTCTGTAGTACATTCTTTTCCTCTGGTGTCACTTAAACATCAACAAAAATTTTAGAGAAACAAAAAAGTTTACAAAACCAAAGTTTCATTAATTTTTTGGTGAGCCGCGCATGTGATTTCACAAAAAAATACTAAAACTGGACTAAATTTTACACCATCAACAATACGAAAAAACTTTACTTGGCTGTTTTTGTTGGCAATAAGCTCCCTAACACCCTACTTCGTTTGCTCTGCGAATTTTGGGACACCTTGTATAATGGCCATCAACGTGTTGCAGGTAATTCTGTTGGTAATGTTCGCCACACAGAATTTCTTCTTCCGTCATGGGCTTCTTCAATTGCTTAATGAATCTCTATCAAAATCATGTAATATCTTACATTTCGAATCAATTGCATATCCAATTAAAAGCTCTTAACTATTCTTCCACTCATTATCATAACGTTGAGTACCTACGTAAATCGGATTAAATTTATGAATCACAGCCGATTGATGAACGATTAAAATAAAAAATAACAAAATGCAAAATTTAGTTTATTAGATTTCGGTTGAGTTAAAATTTTAGTATATTTTGATCAGAAACGCAAATATTTGCTTAATCGCAATGAAAATAAATAAATATTTGCACGAAAATAAATGATTTGTTAGTTTTGGCATTTAAAATATTTCAAAATAAATATTAGATGTGAAACGTGGTGCATCGATATATCTTAAATTCGAATTAAGACATTTCCCCAAATCTTCTGGTACCGTAAATTTTAAAATCACCCGACTGTCACACAAACGGTTTAAAACTGTACAACAAAATTTGTATACATAAAATAAATCTCGTTAAGTTGTGTACCACGCGACCGTATCCATATTTATGACAAGTTTAAGACACTGATCTTTAAATTTCAATCAATCAATGAAAATAAGAAGTGTTTGTATTTCGTCTAATTTCAAATCGTTTTGTTCTAAAAATAACAATTTGTTTATATATTTTGACTAAAAATACTGTCAGTCAGTCAGTAGATTTGTAACAGTTTCGTATTAATTTATTATTAATAGGTAATTAAAGTAGAAAAATTATAAACAAAAGAATAAAAACAAAACGAAAATTAATTGTAACGTTTATAGAATTTTCTTTTTTATTTTCGAATACAAAAACAAAAACTTCTTGGCAAATGAAAAACTATTCTGTATGCAGACAGACAGACAGACAGACACTTTGTGTTTTGATTAACAATGGGAATTTAAATTTTAATGCTGTCGTAATTGCTTCAATTTTCACTTTTATTGTTTCAACTTTGCATTTGGCATGAAAAGTGAAAACAGAGATTTCATTTTATACAAAAACAAAAAAATCGTTTAAAGCTCTAATGTTTACCGACAGTGTTTATAAAATACGTACTTGTATGTGGAATAATTGGCACTTTTTTGAAGTAACGGTTTTAATTAAGTTAGAAATTGTGAAAAATGTTTTGAAAAGATATAACTTAGTTCGGTTCTATATAGAAATCGTCGATCAAATATTGTTCCTTCGTTTTGTTATATTATGGCTTCGGCCGAATGTGGATGAATTCTGCGATCTGAGAATTTACCGAATCGCTGAAAATGTACCAGAAGGCTTACGGTGAATCGACTTTGTCAAAAACAGGTGCTTATGAGTGGGGTACAGGTACAGTGCATTCAAAAGCGGTCGAGATGTGATGGAAGATTTGCCCCGCTCTGTCGGCCTCAACTGAAGTTAACATAAATAAAGAGCAGGAAATGGTAACGCAAAATTGTCATTGAGGTTTGATAGAGATAGTCGCTGAGTTTTCTGTGTCTCACGAATCAATTCGTACACGATAGTTTGAGTATGAAACGTGTTGCCGCTCGGCTAGTTCCGAAAGACCTAAATTTTTTCAAAAACTCAATCGCGTAAAGGTCGATCAAGACATGCTATAGAACGAGGCAGTTCTGACCAATCGTTCATAAACCACGTTGTGATAAAACTAGTCAACAAGCTTCGGACCGCTTTTTAAAAGAGCCAAAATCGAAAAAACTACGTCAAAGGCGATCAAAAGTCAAGGTAAAGTTAATTGTTTTCTTTGATTATGGCGGAGTGAAATTGTGAAAGAATTCCTGACCAAAAACTCAACAAATATCTTCGTTTGTGTTTCTCTTTCTCTTTTCTTTGTTCGATATTTTTATTCATCTCTACAAAATCTGGAAACATTCTTTGACTTGAGATGAATTGACAATATAGACACTGCGTAAACAAACTTCTTGACAGATCGCGTTCAAACTTCAGATCAAGATAAGCGGGTTTTTTAAATGACCAATTCCCGTTACTCTCTTGACAGAGTGTATGACGTGTGTGACGTTCTGAAGATGAGTTTTTTTTTTTTTTCTAAAATTGAAACTTTAGCGAACCTCAATTTATCGGAAGTTGCTGTTTAGTATTTAAGAAAAAAATAGTAAAATACATTTTAATCTTCGATCGCAGTAGTAAATTGTTTGACATCTAAAATTTTTCTGGTCATTGCCACAGACTACAGTCATTTTATTTTGAGTTAGTATGTTGAGTTGAGATCTATAGACATAATTAATTTCCATAAACCAAAAAAATCTATAAAGACGACAATCTGATACGAAAATATTCAAAATATTATAAAGATTTTCAGAAGTAATCGTATGTTAGATAACTCAAATTTTCTTAAAGAGATTGACAAAGACCGACCAAAAGGCACAGTGGTTAAAGCTTTGTCGTTTGGATCGGTTGGTACCGGGCTCGAATCCCGATAGGGGCAGGATGCAAAGGGAATATTCATCAACAGATTACGATCTGTGATGAAATGGAACACATTTATGCCCCTGTCGGAGTGCAAAACTCATGAGCCGGCCCATCTTCCATGCCAGTACAGGCTGGCATGGAGCTATGCACGAATTGGTTGGCAACGGCATAAACGTAAGAGTTGGGCGAGCCTTGGCCCCAGCACAGATTGCAGGGATAATAAAAAAATAAATAAAAAAAGAATGACAAAGAAATCTTTTGAAAACTAAAAGTAAGTATCCATATTTCGGCAGCTTTCCACAGCAAGAGGTGTTTTGAACTGTACTCATATTAAAATTATTAAGCCAAATTCTTAATGGCCTGATTCCGTGTACGACTCTAGAATCTGGATAAATAATGATTTTTACATTAACAATAAAGTGTACAAAATACTTGTAACACCTCAGCAAAATAAATTTAACGATCTACAAGCTGTATCGACAGCGTTGTGCGTCCTCGCATAATTTGGAATTCTCAACATGTTGGTGTCGAAAATAGCTTAGACAATTCATTGTGGCGTAAACAATATCGTCAATTCGTCAAGTATGTAGAATATTTATAGATTTCCAATATTGTGAAAGTTATAATTCTACTTTTACAAAACAAATATAAATGAGACTTGGTGGTTCTGAGGCGCTTCGCGCCCGTTTGTTCCCAGCAAAGTGTAGTATATTTTTTAAATAGATCTTATGTAAGATTACAAAATGAAAAGAAAACTGTAATTATTTGTACGAACAATATTTATTAAAAATTAAACTACAGTATTTCTTTAAAAACAACATTTCGAGAAAATTGACGGTCATCGTTGAGAAGCTTTCCCTGCTGTGGATTGTCTTCGATTCTTATTTGGACTTGGTGAGAATCTCTTGAGCGGGAAAGAGCGATACACAATTGCCTATGGGAAAACACTGCCGTTTGAAGATGAATTCCCACGAAATTAAAAGACTGGACTTGCGCCTTGTTTATCGTTATTGAGTATGCCGGAATTATTGGAACAACAATGAAACGCGTTCCATTGCGCATACCTTTATTAGGATTTAGATTTCGTAGAAGCATTATGATAACACACTTTTCCAAAAGCAATTCGTGAGGGGGCATGGCGGACGGATTCTGTTCATTGAGGAATTCAACGAGAAAGTTGAGTGCATCGTTAGGATCCACGCTTACTAACGAATCTGCGCTGTAGTAAATTTCTGCCTCACCATGAATCAAGTAGATTATTCTTCGATTAATCTCAAGCATTCGTTAGAGTAACGATAAGCTTAATGACTTTTGAGAGCTCATCTGTTGACATTTGCTCAATATTATTAAAAATGACACTGATTAGATTTTGACTTGTGATCATTTCAATCGAAATTTGAATTGTGCCCACCTCATAAATGCCAGGTGTTGCAGGCCAAGTTCCTGATCCGTCTTGCAAAAGCCATTCATTGTGCTCGTATTGATCTTCACTGCACATGTTGGTGGTCAATAAAGTTGTTGAAACTATGGTTCCATAAAGGGCTTTATCTTATGCAGCATTCGATGATTTCAGTGCTCGTTCCTCTTTGAACGGCTGGTAGCGTCTGACGAAAATTACCGCCAAACTTTACCTTCGAAGCTAATGTCATTTCCCATCACCTCTCGCAAGAGCTCACCAATGCATCGGAGACCATTCTTAGGAAGCATTGTAATTTCATCGATAACAATATGAGGAGCCTCACACAAAACTGCAGCTTCTGGTGATGTCATTCGCATTGATGAAATTGAACTATCAAGAAGTGACACTGGAAGTTTAAATCCACTAATGGTGCGTCCTTCCTTAAGCAAAGTGGTTACTATTCAGGTTATTGCAAATAACATCACAATTTTTCCTTCACCTCGAAATTTTATCATTAAAGTTGTGTATAAGAAGGTCTTGCCTGAGCCACCGGGACCATCGATAAAAAAGAGCTTACATTGTGGTTGATTATTTTCAAATGCAGTCATAATTTTGATGTATGCCGCAAGCTGGGCTTCATTCAGCTTTCCAATTTGTTCGACCTCAAATCGTGCGTCTTCTTCTTGATCATAAATTTGATCTTCTTTGAACAGGCAAACAAACTGAACCTCATGACATTCCGTGAAGTTTGAGAACAAAATTGACATCATGAAGAGCACAGTTGGTCGATATAGATGCACTGTGCCGTCGCATGTATTGGAGTATAAAACCTCCTAGATGATCCTGCCATAATTTGAGAGGTTGAGCGGTTTGCCTAAAATACAAATGTAAGCGAACATATCTCGCAATTGCTTAGGCATCAAGTATGTTCAACCGTCTGTGAAGCATCGCTCCCATTCATCATCCGACTCAAGTAGTCGCATAAATTTTCATCTACCGTACACAAAATCTCTAAACTTGTTGAACCAGGAACATGTAGTAGCAGTAATCAAAGATAGAAGCGTTCTTCATCCTTAATGCTCACCACGTACATTCGTGCTATTGTCCTTTCGCCTCCACTATGTCGCTCTTGCCATTGACCTCGCTTATAAACAAAATGGTAAGGGATATCGGTGTAAAGGTGAACTCGTGCAGTTGCGTCTTTCGTGTTAAGCAGAAACCAAGATTCAATTTAAAAAATTACGTTTTTTACAACACAAAATGTTTTACTTTAGTATCAAGTATAGCATAAAAGTTTTTTTTGAATAGGAGTAGTCAGTGAGTGAGTGATATAGACGTTATAATATACAAAAACAAAATTTTTTTTGGTCACCCTCTGCGTTCTCGAATGAGTCAGTCAGTGACATAGACATTTATAATATATACATATTACTATAATATTATTAGTAATGCACAAATGTCCGTAGCTTTTTTCTACTCGAGAAGGGTAAGAGGTAGAAAGTTGATATTTGGCATGCTTTTAGTTTAGGGTTCGATGAGAAAAAAATTCATAGCCGTTGGAATTACACCGATAGGTTTTTCCTGGGCTGAGCTATGATGGATCAAAATTTCAGAAATTTGCCATTGAAAATACATGGGATTCAAAAATTGATATTTTTAAATTTTGCAACATAAAAATACTACTTATTACAATGTTTAGAGGTATATTAATTTCTTTCTTTATACTTTTTGTTTTTTTAATAATTATTTATTTATTTATTTATTTATTTGTTCATTGACATTACAATTTTGGTAAAGGAAAAGCACATATGGAAGCAATATAAATGAAGAACAACAACCACAAAAAAAAAAACAAATACTTCCATTAGGCATAAAAACCTCCGATTTTTTCAAAAAACAAATCCACTCCATGCTAGTACCCTCCGTATTGAGCTCAAGCTCATTTGTTACAGAGAACACTACAAGAAGTGAATACTTACATACTACATACAAAAATAATACAAATGAAAAAAATTATTACAAAAATAGTACTACATGTATTATCATTCAAGCGCGCCACGCTAAATAATCAAGCTTTAAAAGATTTAGGCGACGCTGACCTCTTAATTTCTAGTGGAATAGAATTCCAAAGAGAAATACCCCTAACAGAAAAGGATGTATTTAAAGACCTACACAGATTTATAGGGGGAAGTAAACGTAAATTTGAAGAATGGGACCTACTGAACAATAACTTGTTAAATAAATAGGGAGGTTGCTTCGATCTGAGAAGCTTGAAAATAAAAAGACACACACGAAGTTCATAGAAGTTAACCAAACTACAGCCAAGAGTCAAATTTAAGAAAGGAGAAATGTGATCATATTTCCTAATACTAAAAATGAAACGAGTACAAGCATTGAAACATCTTTGGAGAACATTCATATTATCCTGAAGCATTCCAAACAAAACAACGTCACCATAAAGAAAATGTGGAAGAAAATGCGAGAGGAACATACGCTTTTTAAAACTACTATCGGCGAGCCCTACAACCTTATATAAACAACTAAGCATTCCAAAAATCCTTTTACTAACCTTAACTAAATGATCACCCAAGTAAGAGTTTTATTAAAAATTAACCCTAAATTTCTAACTGTATTAGAGAATGGAATTAAACAATCACCGAGAAACAGTAGTTTTTAGTTAATTTTTAAATTTTATTTAACTGTGTCAAATGATTGATATTTTATGTCATTCACTCTTTGACCGTCGATCTTTTATTTGTAAACAAATCATAAATTCCGACCCATCCTTGCATGGGTCGCACGGGTCGCTAGTTTTAAAATAATTCAAGACATCCTAATTCATTTTTAATTTTTTTATACATTTTATACATATGGCAAGGCCATTTGTTTTTTGTTGAGTACTCGTAGACGATGTCATCTTATAGTAGATCAGTTGACATTTATTTGACATTTAAATTTATTTGAAAATTTTAAAAAATGCTTGTAAAAGTTAGAATTAAAAACCATGTGGTGGCGCCACTTAACATATCCCCAAAGGAAATAGACTAATGGAGTTAGATCACACGATCTAGGTTGCCAATCAACAGGGCCGTTACGAAAAATTAGTCTTTCATCAAATGTTTCTTCGAGTAAATTACAAGATTTTTACCAGCCAAACCGTGGTTCCAAACTTTGATTCTTTCAGCGTGAATCTTTCCTCGTTTCTTTCCCCTTCACCAACAAACTAATTTTTTGGCGGAGAAATTTTTGATCCTTTTTTTCAGCAAAATTTTTTTTTGATTCACTGATTTCTTCGCATTACTACGAAGATAAATATTTCAAGGACATCTTGTTTATTTTTCGTTTTTTGGTTAATTTTAGTTCAATGTTTGCTTGGAGTGCAAAAAATATATTTTTTCAACCAAGGAAGCAATTTTCGCAGCAAATAATAAATGGTTTTTACAATACGAAATAAATCAAAAAACATAATTTTACGCATTTTACGCACATACATAAAAAAAGAAATGCGCAAAGAAATCAAATGTGGACGTCGATTGATTTTTTGAAATCATAGAATCACGATGAAAGAATTAAAGTGTGGCGAGGCCCAATTGGGTACAAAAAAAATAGAAATCTTTGTATATGTTTGGCGTTAAAGTGTCCTCCTGCTACTAATTTAGCTCCCAGGGGTTTAAAATAGTTTGCAAATTTGTGTTTTTAATATAATTTTCGTAGTACTGTATGCTCCACAAATCATAGATTTCTCTATGAAAATTTCCGTTAGGATATTAGTTGTAGTCAATTTTACCGAGTCTCATTTGGAGTAAAATGTGTTTCAGAGACCATCATTATCTCAATATTGTGTTCATTAAATAAATGTTGTACTTTTAATTAATGTTGCGCTAGCCTGCATTAGTATTCTATCAGTTGCTCAGCGAGTGTTGCGTGTTTCTATAATTTGAATAAATTAATTAATTGATTTGTTGAGAGAACTTATCATTTTGTAAATGTACCGGTCTTTATTTTGATGTTATTACCTTTATTACGCCCGCTACTTGCAACTGACTGTACGAATAATGTTTCTTCGGTCTGTAGACTGTAAGACCAAGTTAGATGAAATCCCGATGAAAATGACAAAAATAACCTAAGTTTGAAGCCCCTGATCACTAAAATATGCGTGCGATTTGAATTGTTTGTCTTCTTCTTCTATTTTTAATAATAAGAATTAAAAACTTTTGAGACCAGTATCTCAATGGAGTTGGGCAACTGTCATAGGAAATATTCAGCTCAAAACTACTACTGTGGCTCTCGATAAAATTACATATTGCTCATTTTGATAAATAATCATGTGGCATATCATTTGAAAGGTTTCGGTTTAAGAAACCCATTTTGTTATGAGCCCTCTAGTTTACAAATTCACCGTTTTGGACTCGTAGCTTAATATTATAATTTACATATTTTGTAAGGAAGACGCCATATGCCATATCGTTCGAAAAGTTCTGAACCAACCAACAATTTTGTTACCAACAATTTAGTTTAAAAATTCACCGCTTGGCACTGGTGATATATTATTCCTTATACATATTATGTATGCTTATCATTTTAAAAAGTGAAGCGATGTCATTCAGAATCGTTACAAATCATGGGGACGTCTCACACCCTAAAAAGCCTTATGCCGGGCAGAAATTAGCTCCACAGAGATAGGTTGTATAATTTAGTGGGTTTATGACTAATAACATGGGACTAAAATTTACGTTCGTATATCTTTGGTACGATACGTGCCTAGACTTTTCCCCTCCACATTGCGTAACTTATATGCTACATTTCCCACTTTGCTACATTTCCCACTTTGCAGGTGTGAACTTAGGCGATAGTTATTTAAAGGCCTACGTAGTTTATCCCATAATCCGAAAGTAATCTCCATAAATTATAATCAGAAGCATGCAAAGTCATGGTTGTCCAAATGTTAAATAGTGGGGAGAGAATTTGGTCGTGTTATGAATAACATTACGAAGAGCAGCAGCTACTTCTTGTATGTATACATCCCACTCGTTGTGAGTTGAATCCGTCAGATAGCTGCGGACGGCCAGCCGATAAAATTGTACGGTTCACACGAGGCATTGCTTTGGGGGGAGTATATTGGGGTCCGAATGTGACCTACTCTATATTTATTCAAAAGCTCCTGAAACAATTGGGATATAAAACACAACGTTTTCGAGATAGTTACAAATCAACGCGGCTGTCGATTCACGTAGAGGTTTCACTAGGACAAATAATAAGTTATTATATGTGAAACAAAAGTTGGTGCAACTAGATGCTACTTCTTGGATGTTTTTAATTCGTTGGTGATACATCGCTATCAAAAGCAGGATCATCAAAATTTGTGTGAAGAGCTTCCATATTTTAGTTATTTTCATCCGTTTCTTTTTTTTTTGAAAGCTTCCAATGGAGGAATGAGATTCAAAGAAGAAAATGGTTCTTCAGAGAACGCCCTTGACAGTGCGACTGGACTTTTTGGTTACGAAGACTATAAAGTGTTTTTCTCCGGCGTAATCTAGTTGGAATAATACGCTTCTTATGCTAACGGTACTGGCGTCACATTGTATGTAGAATGTTTCATGAAAGTCGGGATTTATCAAAACGGGTGCAGATGTCAAAGATTGCTTTAATAAATTAAATGACTTATCAGTCGTCCCGGACCAGCTAATTTTGGATCCTTTTTTTAAAGATTTGTTAATGGAGAAACTATGATGGGAAAGTTGCATAGCCACAATCGCTTTAACCATCTCCGTAGCATAAATAGTTTACCTCTTTCAGCAAAAACCTACTTTTCTCAACGTTTATGGTCAATCCCGCTCATTCTGCAGACTGAAAGGAACTATTGGAAGGTTCTGAGTTTAGCTCGATTTGTTCATCCTCCCATGGTTGTTTAAAGCAGGATTAGTATTTCTTGAAGCAGTCCGCTGCAAAAGGCTGGATTGATAATGTCTCGAGAGACCCTGGTCCCCCAGACCGCCACTGGCCCCGTTTACTGTTTTCCAAACATCGTGGATATTTTAGGTTACCAGTATAGTAAGTGTTTTAAGATTATCATCACAGTTCTGAATCATTTCGATATGTACTGAGTTGGATGTATCAATTGATTCATTCAGCTTATCCTGGTCATTTCTAGGAAGTTGTGTAGTGTGCCTATTAATATCTAACATGGTTGTAATGCATTTCTAGCTGGTCCGATATACGTTAGAGAACTAGTAGCACGTCTTAACAGGCTTGAAACATGAAGGAGTTCCAATTATATTGTATGGGTCAGCCTGTACTTGTTGGCTTCCTTTTTCCCCTCTTCTGCTGTGATTACTTGGTTTTGTAATGTTTGTATTGCGGAATCCTCATCGACTGTAATTTTATGCCATTTGTAGCGATGCCATTCGGAATCGTTACAATGGTTTAAAATTTGTTGCAAAATCTTATCGAATTCCAACAAATAAAGGAACTCGGACGTTTATCGGATCCACGATTTTTACTCAATAATTTCACATAATAATGGAATTTAATATTCTATTGAGGGGTTTAGCTGCTTTATTTCTAAGGTTACCGTTCTTTCTAATTTATGATTAATGAAAAATTGGTTCATTGAACCCTAGCCAGGTGCCACCGCTGCTGGAAGATGCACATTGCAACTGGAAGAGACATACCGCGGAATGCCACTGGATAGTATCGTTTTTCTTTGATTTCCAAATTATTTTTATATTGTTTCCGTGGTGGGATGTGACATTTTTATATGGTTCTCATCGGTCCGGAGCTCGATAAACACAAGTAAGGCTAAAGGGCTCCGATTACGACTTCACTTTGTCAAATGACCTCTTAGCCTGGCAGATAGTTTTTTCGGTCTCTTAATTTTGTCAGGCTCATATTTTTGATTACCAGGTTAATCTCGAAGATTAGCATAAACCGGTTTGTGCTACAATCACTTTCTTCAACCTGCTCTTAATTAAGGAATTATTAGATTCAATTTATCATGAACACCACCTACTAGTAAATCGCAAACATATCGTTAAAACATATTTCGGAATATTACACCAATTATCTCTCTACACTCGTTGTAGGAGTATGAGGATACAATTTCATTTTGAATCGAGACATCGATTTTGTAAAGCTCATTGGCCTTTGTTATCATTGTGCTTTATTTTATTTGTAAACAAATACATATCAAATCGAGAAGAAGAATGTTAACGACATTTTTTGCAATAAATAAAAGGTTGACATTTTTTGTTATTGTGAGATTCAGTCAATGACTTACACCATGAACAATGTAAAAAATTTATACAAAAAAAGGTCATTTCAGCATCACAATCGTCAACGGCCGCCTATATATATGTACAAAGTCAATTACCTTTGTTGCACATTAGTACGCGAACAATCTCTAGTTATATATTATGGATTACACCTGATATACCGAGCTAGTTACGTATGTAAATGTCTGTCAAGCGGCAGTATAAACAAAACAAAATTCCACAGTTTAGCTAGAAGGATTTCAGATTTTAATTAAATTGAACTATGTGTGTGTGTGTACATATTTCGTATATATCGTGTACAAAAACCTATTATTCTGAATAGTAACAGATACGTAACTTGGCAGACAATTAAAACAATACCTCTCAGTTATATAACAAACGACGAATATGGATTGTGAAGTTAATTAAAAATATGTTTTCAATAATTTACAATTGTTGCAGGCAGAATATTTGTTTCATTGCTTCATATGTGCCATATACCTATACTCAGAATTTAGAATATGCTTCCATATTGCATTGTCTACAATCAAAATAGACATTTCTATTATATGAATTATTTGAATGATCGCTATTTTTTGATAAATATTTTGTCAAAATATAATAAAAAAAAAAATTATTTCCCTATAAAATAGTTTTCCAAGAAATCTGTATCTCAATAGAAATACGTCAATTGATTTCAAGTTCTGAACTGCATTGGAAATTAATTCATCTTAACATATAGAGGCGGCATAATTTATAATAATTTTCATTTAAACACCACAATCTGATTAACTCTGCCGTACGGGATTCTTTTGTGAGCGTTACAGGTAGCGGCTTTCTAAAATCCTAAAATTTGCCAAATCTCTCAGTTCCCTTTGTAATAGTTTTGTTTGTCTGATTGTTTTTTCTGCAAGGTATAAGCAAAATAGTGTTATCAATTTATACATAGAACTCACATTAAATCTTACAATACACATAAGGGATGATATTGCCGATACTATATAATACTTTTTTCGATACTCAAAAAAGTATTTGGATACTTTCGTGCCATTTTCAGTACTTTTAAGAAAATTCCCAAATTCTCGCTCGTAATTTGTTTATGGGACAATTGTAGAAAAAAAATAACATAGTATTTAACGCAGCGTGTAACATGAACCCAAAACTAGCCCCCAAAATGTTTTACCAAACATAAAAAAGAATAACAAAATGCAATCCTTTGGATTTCGTCTAGTAACGGGTGGCCCATCTAGCGTTTGCAATTTCAACTAACGGTTATTTCGAGTGTGGCAACACTTATGTCATTCGTGTTATGACAGAAAAATGGTTTAACATTTGAAATTTACGAAATGGGTCGTTTTACGCTTGAACAAAATTGAGAAATTATTGAAAAGTGACTTTCAAAGTGGTGAGTCATCTACCCAAACTGTTTGAAATTTACATGGAAAATTCAGTATAAATGAAATGGCTAAGGCAATTTGGATTAATTTGGGAAGTGGGTTCGTGAAACTGGATTGTTATTGGATAAAAAAACATGTGCACGTATATTTAATTACACTACTACTCAAGAAATGAACATTTCACTCAGCTGTGTGATGAGCTTGATCTTAAAAGTTCTAGCTTGATCTTAATATTTAGACCCAAGCGCGAATTTTTATAAGAGCCGCATGCAAAACGCAACTCTTTCTTATAGATTACTGTTCAAAGAACTTCTGTTATTGGTATAAAAAGTTATAAACGTAAAATCTAAATGATAAATCACGTGGATGGATAAGTATAGATAGTCTAATTCATTTCGCTAAAATTTGAAGGTGGCATTTACCAAAATTGTCCGATTCGTCTGTTAAATTGAACCAGAAGCCCCGGTACCTTGGTATGTACAATCAAGAATTTAGTAATTAAGATTTGTTGCGGCACAGAGCTTGCATTCTAGAAGGTCTGCTCTAACCAAATTTTCACAGTTAAGCGTTTAATTATTTTGGTTCCTAGCGTGGCGAAATTACATGGAAATGTCGACAATTTTCTACTTTTTCAGTTATAGCTAAAGATGAATTTATATTACGTGTGTCAGAATTTTCCGGAAAACTTTATCGCACTTTGAAGTGCAATTGTTTCCTAATAAAATAATTTGGTTGGTTATTTTTAGTCTCTTACAATGCCCTCAGTCTGTGCTATGTCGGGAAAAATTAGACGCACTTAGAAATGAAATAAGCTGATTATCGTTATGTTTTTTATTTCTCGAAAATACACACACAAAATAAAATTTGATTTTTTTTTTAAAACTAGTAAGCAAAATTTTACTTATTGGACAAAAATAAATAAATTTAATCATGAGTTTGTACAGATAAATTTTTTTTTATTGCGTAGGAGAACACACAACGTGTGAAGGGCTAGATTTGTTTGCAAGATAGGGTATTTTGATCTACTTCCCTTATCGCAGACTTTCATCCCACGATTTAAAAAAAATAGCACTAATATGTTTTGACCAACTCTCAAAAAGTGGGTGTTGTAACACTTCATTACTATGGCGAGCAGAGGTAGGCGTTTACGCGTCATTTACTTGCAATTCACACCGTTCATAAACCTTGCATGTGTAAGTGTAAGGTATTAATTTATTTTTCGTCGCCATGTTTAGCCAGATAGTGGTATCGCAGCAAGTACGAGACAAACGTATTTAAAATTGGAAGAAAATGCTCACTGTTTCATATGCGAATCGAGCTCTGTTATAAGCGTAAATGGTTTGTTGCTTGACTTGAATTGCTCGATTTTGCTGTCGATTTTGGATCATTCTTACTTTGCGGAACTAAATGTGCCTAATTAAAAAGAAATATCGAAATTTGGTTTACAAACTTGACACTCGAATAGATTAACCTTCTAGACTAGACGACTACTTGTATTTTACTAGTATTTTAACTTATCTCAAATGCAATCTGCAATCATTAAAATTGCAATCTCAATTAGATGATTCACATACAAAAAACTTTCATACTTATCAATCGGGGTCTCACCCACTTTTACTCAATTTTAGTTCTTCAATGACGATTTTTAAATTAGTTAAGCTTCGACAGCTATTTGTCGTATATAACCTGAATCCTATTCATCGTGTTAACCTTTTATTCCTCGATTACTCAGAACACAAAATGGTTAGTGTTTTTTTTTCGGAACCTGGTAAATTTACAATATAATAATTCTCATAATGTAGTGAACATATATTTACCTGCATAACACATCCTCTTCTAAATGTTTCGGGATATTCTTCACTTGCCGTTTCTATTGTGTATATCTATACTACGGTAAGTGGAATCCGGTAACTTCTTCGTTTCTTTCCCCTTTATCTATATTTTTATTTTACTTTATAGGTAAAGAGGAAAGAAACAGAAAAGTTACCGGATTCAAGTTTCGTTACCGTATTATGGATATGCACTAGTATTTATTTAACTTTAAAAATTTTGCCAGGTTCGATTACTATTATCTTTTGTCAATTTTTTTCCACCTGCTTGAATAAATTTCATTTAACAAAACTTTCCCCCCATATAATTTATAGCACACGATAATTAATTGGAGCACAATTTTAACTATGAGTTTAATATTACACAGTAAATATAAAATACGGACATAATTTGATCATTTTTAGTACAGTTTAGTATTATAATTAATTATTCAAAACACCTATAATTAATTGGAACATACTTTTACTAATAATTATAGGCTAATTAAATGTCGCATTAAAAAATTTTGGGCTCCACCCCTTCCAAGTAAAACGCGGGTTCTGCTAGCTTTAGAAAAAGTTAGCAGAACCCATATCAAAAACTGATTTAAAAACAATTGGAAAATTAATGGTTAATTTTAGGCTAATTAAATGGCCTATTTAAATTGTATTATTCTGCTCGATCTAGAAAATGCAAAAGGCTTTATCATTTCGAAGCTAGCAAAACCTAAATCGAAAATCGGACCAAAATCGAAATTAGAACGCAAAACAAGATCTATTGATAAGCAAATGGTTTTAGGCTCACTGTGGGCTAATCAAATGCTCCATTAAAAAATGTTGGGCTCCACCCGTTTTTGACCAGACTTCAGGTCATTTAATCTAAAGCCGGCAGAACCCAAATCGAAAATCGGACCAAAATTGAAATTAGAGAGCAAAACAAGATCTATTGATAAACCAATAATTTTAGGCTCACTATGGGCCTATAGTGAGCCTAAAACTATTGGCGCAAATAGCGTAAAAAGTATTATATTATTAAATTTGAATTTTTATATTATTATTTTTATTATTAAATTTAACATTTATTCTTCAAACTGAATTGAAACATATTCTGATAAAATGTGATGAATTAATATTTAAATATTTAATAATTTTTTGATTTTATTTAAATGCGTGTTTCGACAAATAGCATCCGAGCTATTCTCCTATCGGAAGTTACCCTTTGAGGAACCACATCAAAATCTGCAGCGTTATGCACGATTTACATGTTCCAATTTTTTTTCCAACAAATTTTTTACTGAAAAATAGAGCTGCACGCATATAAAAAAAAGTTACTAGTTAAAAAGAGTCAGCAATATAAACGAATAGGGCAATACTATAATTTTTTTGTATGTCCCATAAATTTTGACAGTTTGAACAACTTGCGTTTAAATTAGATAACGCACAACATCGAATTGCAAGTAAAAATAAAATATTTAATTACCGCTCATGTTTGCTCGTTTTGTTTGAATGATATTTATGGCTGCTTGATGTTTATTTGTTACTTTTTTGAATTTTTTTTTATTTTACTGCTATAAAAATACTCGTAGAAACTATATTTTATGGCAACATTCCCAGTTTTATGCCAACATTTGCTCAAATTAAAACGAAAAAAAACAATTTTATTTTACTGGAATTTGTTTCGTGCTCCTCTCGCAAACGAAAATCATAATATACTTAACCTTTCATTTTTTACTGGAAAAAAAATTGGAACATTCCATGGGAAAATTTTGTTGAAAATCTATTCCATGGGAAAATTTTACTGACTGCTTGCCTGACTTGAAAATTTTACTATTTTGCTTAGCCAACTGACATAAAATTGGCACTTGTTGCGTTCATATAAATTATTGATTATGATGCACGCCTTTTTAATTTTTTTTGGAATGTTCCAATGAAAAATCAATCCGTTTTAATAAAATCCGCATTCTTCCTATGAATCTGCCAAAACTATTTTCAACCGCCATTCGTGCTGAGTAGCTGAATGGGCGTTAGCTTTGCACCTGGATGGTATACGAAGACTTGAGAGCAGAGGAAATGCTTAATCTGCTATGATGTGATGCTTGGTAACTTTGTTAGTCAAATATGCAGACAAGTTCGAGTATCGAGTCCCTAAATACTACAGCATCATGCACCCCACCAAGCCTACCAACATTAATGTACCTAAAATACCAAACGAAGCAATAATAATTTAGTAAAATGCACATTATAAATTAATAAATATGTATGCAATGTAAGTACCTGAAGCAATAATCACTATCGACGCTAATACTACAACGGAATAGTAGTATTTGTAATTAAAATAATATTCTCGTGACTTTTCCGGTTTTTAATTGGATATGGGTGCCGTCCAATGCACCGAACGTTCCGGGAAACTTGAAGGAATTTAGAAAATTCGTGCTTCAAGAATCCCCCGTTTGTCTTCTCTCAAGGGAAAACGAACCTCTTTCTTGTAAATTTCTCTATCAATGAGTTACAGAATTCCTCAACAATATATTCAACGATACTTTTACTAACCTTATAAAAATCGGCAACTGTGCTTAAGTCGCAATTGGTTTTCAGGATATGTAAAGCAATTGATATGTATTCAATTTTTTTGAAATCGGTAGTCTAGAAAATTTCGTCCTACCATTCCCCAGTGTACGTCTGGCTTTGGAGGAAGCAACCCTTACATCACCCACATTTTATTTATGTTATGCTTGGATGACACCACTGATATTAAAACAGTATTTATTTTGTTTTCCATCTCCAAACATTATTGAGTTGAACCCTTTAATTTTTTCTTCGTTTGTGTTTTTGTTCCTTAAGCTCTTCATGTAAGAATTATAAAGCTTCAAAAATTCGCGTTACTTCTATTTCTATAAATAAATAACATTCAATTTGATATAAAATCAAATTCGTCTTATATAGGTCGTATAACGTGATTACTGATTGAGATTTCTTACCGAAGACATGTTCCAATATTAAGTATCTGTATATATTCAATAAAAACGCTTATTTGAAACAATTAATTAATTTGGTGTATGTCAATTTGGGCCAAATTTCCATATCATTTGACATCAAATATGTATAAACAAATTGGTTCGCGTATTCGACAAAAGGAGGGTGATCAGTAGTTTACATTCACCGTCAAGACGGAAAATCCAATTTATGATCATAAAATTAATTTTTAGAACTATAATTAGTTTTATCGTCAAAACAAGGTTTCGTAATTATCCAAAATAATTAAACGGCGTATTTTTTTTTTTTCACCGCGAAAATAATATTACGTTTTTTAGTAGCATTTGGGATATAAAATTATTGTCAAACATTAAAAATAAAGAAGTTTCAGTTTGTTTTTAAATAATTTATAGGTTAGTTTTTGTTGATTTCAAAATTTCCCCAACTTTTATACATAAAATAAAAATGTTGTGTCTCAGTCACATTCTCAGCTGTGAAATTTTTATGTTTTTTGGTAGAATAGTGGCTTAAGTCAGAGTAAAACTGTGTGTTACATAATTTTTATTTATTTTGCAAATAAAAAATTTGAGAAAAAGTATAATAAAAAAGTAAAATATAAAAGTATAATAAGTAAATATAGAAATAAATAGTTTTGTCAAATTGATTCTTTGGCAGCTGATGCATTACTTCCTTACGTATCTTCCTTAGGTGAGCTAATTAAATATGAACCAAGTAAATTAGGAATGACACCGAATTAGATACTGGAAATGGACGCTAGATTAAATCGGGCATATAAGGCACTTGCAAACTATATGAACTAATTTTTTAATTGGCGTTTAAATCTGTGATTGATTTTTTATTTGTGTTGGAATTTTAAGTGTGTTCATCCAATGCTACCTTAATACTACAGGCAGCTGAGCTAAAATGATGACGAAACGCTACGTCGACGGTTTAATATATATCATCCAGGTGGCAGATAAATTTTAAAAGAGAAAATATTACAGTACAAAATGTATTTAGTTGTAGTTCTCCTAAAATCAAACGCGAATATCATAGTAAAATACCAAAAAGTACGTCTTACTGCTTTACAGGAATTAAAAATTTTAAAAAATTATTTTCTAGATGATTAAAAAAATTTTAAGGTTGTGAAATAAACGTTGAACTAGGATAAAATAACAATAAAATAAATTCAACTTTAATGTTAGATTTTATTTGAAATTTTTAAGTAAGCCATTTCCTAATTTTCAAAAACTGATTTTTAAATGTTTTAATAGTTGTTTAATTTTAAAGTTTGACTTCGGCACAATGCGGGGGTAAAGTGTAATTATCTTAAAATTATTATTTCGCCCTCTAGGTTTAGACATAAATTTACGCCATGCGCAAAAAATGAGAGTAGTGAGAGGCTGTAATAAAGGTGACAATGGTTCATCATACTAATCGTGTACGATGAGGATGTTATTCAAGTTGAGCATGTACTTGCACTAATATTGATTTTATTTCGTATATTAAATATACTTTGAACTTCCAAGTACCTTTTAGGTAATGTCGGACGTATACTAATTAAGGAGTCGCGGTAGATCCACTTTTAAATTCCTGCCCCATGTTCATGTATGACATGGGATTTAATACTAAGGACAAGCGTTGTTAAACCCTTTGATAACCCGTTTAGCGCTATCATTTTATACTTGAGGCTACCTTGTCTGCGTAATGCAGAGTTAGACATTTCTCAATTTTATACCAATTAAGTGGGATGTTATATGATTCTAAGGCTACGTCTCTCGCAAAGATACAGCGTATCTGTCAGAGATCATAGATCTGTAGGACCCTGTCTACGCACTTTGTTCATGACCTAGAATCTCCCGGTTGGTCTGAGAATCGGGCTATGCACTTCTCGGTAAAATACCAGAAATTCATGAACGGTTGTTAAAAGTGTTTAGCACTATTCACCTTCAATTAGAACAGTAGAATTTTATCACTGCACGATATTAAATTTCTTCCATTGTAAAAAAAATACTGTAACACGACAAAACCTACTGAACAATCTAGTATAGATACTCGTGTACAATCACTCACAAATTATGTGTGTTATCTTATCTGGAACATTCATATAACAATTTCAATATCAACAAATTAAAATAAATCTGAAATTAATTTATAATGGAACTAGACGAATTTATATTTTCAACGATAAATAAAAGTTCGCTAAATCGCTTTGTAGGCTGGGAAAAGGAATAAAATTATTTTGGTATTTTCCCTACAGATTACTCGCAGTTCATTTTCCTCTTTGATTGGTACCAAAGAATACTCGTTTAATGATAATTTTAATGTGATTATCGATAAGCATCGAAACGATTTAATGAAATAGAAAATTGACATTATTTTCCTAGATCTGCATAGACGTATTAAATGGGTCTGTTCTATAGAGCGAACGATTCACAAATTTAAGTATTTATTGGTTCGTAGGCAAATTGGAAATTTTGATTTTTTTTTTTTTTTTTGGTGGATGAAAAACAGAAACGTAATAGAAATCCGCCTGATGGGTTGTAAAAATAAATTATTGTTTTCATTTTTGGAAATATAGTATTTAATACCGACCATATGTTAACAGCGATTTACTATTTTTAGCAGTATTTTAAGTGAAAAATTGACAAAATTTATTTTTACGACCATGAATCATATGAACGCATCTAAAAATATTTTTAATTGAGTGAAAACGAAAATTATAATTAATTTTAAAATTGAAAATGGATCATTTGATGTGTTTGTGTGCACAACATCATATAGTAAACGAGATGGTGGTCTATAATTAGGTGCTATATAAATAGGAGATTGAACATTATTTAAGTTTTCAGATTTTTTTTTGATATGAATATTAATTAATTATTTTGCTTATAAATGGAGGTGTTACTTTATGATTATATATTGGCAACATGTGTGTCATAAATTATGCGTCTAAAAATCGTTCGTAAAACGGTCTTATTAATCAAAATATTAATTTTTAATTAATGTGGTATTATTAAAATAATATATAGAAGCTTGCCTAACTTAAAGCGCAATGAGGAGCACTTCTGAAACATTTAAACTGTTACACCCAAAATTGTTATCATCTTGACGAGTTTCGACGCGCAACATGCAGTATGTAAGTACTCCGCGCTCTTGCATCTCTGTAACAAAAGTATAGCCACTATGGAAGAAAATTTCTAAGGTTCGTGTAATTTGCCATAAGCTACAACGACATCCTTTCACATAAAAGTCGCGGATAGCGTGAATATTCAAAAATTCAATGCGAGGACCTTGCGGCTCATTTTGATATGGAATTAAATCGTTTTAATTCTACAATTTCAGGGTCCCCTACAGTTGGTAACATGTTGAGTAAAATCGAGGCCAACTCTATGAAAATGTTTAGCACTGTGAAATTTTTAAATCAAATTGGTGATGATTTTACTAATCATGATAGGGGACCTGAAAGCGCTCAATATAAGCCTTTTTAAGCCTAGTGTTAAATTTTTTGTAATCAAAATTAAATTGGGAGTAATTCTTCCTGCCAATTTAGATATGGAAAAACTATTCCCGATTTATAAACATTTACATCAATCATTTCTCCTCAGTAGGCCGGAAAAAAATATTTGAACAGGAATTACATATAAATTCTCTCCTCAGTTCCCTATTCCCGAGGAATTACCAGAATAGTGCCACTCATGACTCTGAAGCGGCTGCTTGAGTTTTCACTTTATTAACCTCACTGAACCCTTTGGAGCATTTGTACACATGCGCTTTCTCAATTACTACTTCGTTTCTTGCTTATAGTTTGATTGCAGGTGGCGTATCTTTAACGGGCACGTCTCGAATTTTTCATTTAACATAAGATTCCTCACAGCGTAAATTGGCAACCCAATTGTGTAAACAAGTGTGTAAAGTCTCGTAAGAAATCATGAAATTGTGGTACAGCAAGTGAGCTTGAATCATCTCCAGAAATTTTTTAAACTGGTTCGCGTTCATTTTGAAAAGGTAGTGTATAGAACATATGTGAAATTATCCCACAATTCTATCCCAGAAAATAAAAAATTTTAATCAGGCAACACATATCAATAACCAATTTACTTTTGTGATAGTCCAGAATTTTTATCAATTTAAATGAAAAAACGAAAAATTATCAAATTTATTAAATTCGATTTGTTTTTCATATAATAAAAAAAAATCTAGCGTATAATGGATGAGGACATTCTGAAGCTTGAAAATGACATCCACCGAAACATCATTATAAAGTGATGAAGAAACATCATATCAAAGATTCAATACGGGACAAAAGAAATTCACTGAACCATTGAAGCAGCTCCAACATCATGGTTCAAGTGATAACGGATCAACAGAGGAAGGTCCAACCCCGGTAGAAAAAACTTCTCCATCAGCAAGATATCAGAATGCTTTTAATGTATCGTAAAATGGACGCAATTAATGCAAAACTAACATCAAACGAGTTTTCAGACTAGTACTTCAAATTGAAAATTCATCCATATCATCAACTCAACTCCGAGATAAAAGAAGTTGATCAACTACATAAAAATATCCTCATGGAAGTCGAGGTTCATCCTTGACCATAAATACTTCAATAAAGATTACTTTCGAACCCTAACAGATGCGGTAGAGGCATTAGTAATAAAATTACACCAGAGAATCAATCAAAAAAAGGTAGACCCGGCAGCCACATCCTCATCACAACCATTAAAGCTACAAAGGTGGAAATACCAACGTTCTACGGCGAATATGAAAACTGACATGAATTCGAAGATATATTCACAAGGCTCGTTCATCAAAATAGCAAACTATCGAATACACTGAAGATGACATATAAAAAATCCCATCTGCAGAAGAGAGTCGCGCAGCTAATCAGCCACTTATCAACCATTGGCAATAACTATGAGATGGCATGGGAAATCATAGAAGCCAGATATAACAACGAATGGCTCTTAGCCTCATCCTACTTCAATGCTATATTATCATTGATTAATATACAACATGCAACAGCATCCAATATCAGAACGCTACACGATACGGAGATGTTGCACAACATGAAAAACTTGAAGCTAGATAATCCCTTTGAAGCCCTCATCATAAACCTCGTGATGAAAAAGTTAGACGGAGATACTTTGGAGAAATATGAAAGCAGCCTGGTCCGTCCACGCGGAAAGAGTCTAATCACTGGAGGCAGTTGGAGGACAAAACAGAACATCGCACGGCCGACCAAACCAGAGACCAGCGTGACACGGAAAAGTTTGCGGGTATTGTGGAGGACGGCATAATTCTCTCAAGAAGTGCATTCATTATCAAAATCTGGCCATCAAGCGAAGAATCGATTTTGTGAATCGTACCGAAATTTGCACGAACTGTCTCGCACATAGTCGAAAAATATCATGAATCGAGAAACCAGGATGCATCAACTGCAGTAATCGACATCACCACTTTTTGCCTGAGCCAGAGCCAAGGCCTGCAAAAACGGTATCTGTCAGCACATTGGATGGCAATCAAACAACACTGTTAGCAACGGCTGTTGTAAAAATCAACTCTATCTGCTGATAGCCGTTCCATGTACGAACGTTAATAGATCAGGGGTCCCAGGTCTCTCTCATTATGGAGGAAGTAGTTCAACAGCTACGCCTACCAATTGAGCAGACGACGGTTAGGAACTCAGGAGTTGGAGCTAATACAACTAACAAGGCAGGTGCGAGTGTCATTTTGATTCCTCATACAGATTAAAGGTCGACACATACGTGCTACCAAGGATCATCACAAACATCCCAGAACAACCGATCACCAGAAGGTTTGACGATAAATGGAGTAGACTACGAAATTCTGGGTTATTCTGGATTACTAGCCAGATGGTATTTTTACATCAAGGTAAAAATCAAGATGATGGAAGTTTGGTTTCGTACTAATGAAACATTGAATTTTTTGAATAAAAAAATTCGGTCGTCTCATCAGACTGCAGTGACCAGACTAAAAGCGGAACCAGTCAGGAATAAGAAAATAAAAAAATAATAGAATAACAATGCGATAAATGGCATTTCAATGTTATTACCCAGTCAAACTTAATGTTCATGTAAGAAGCCGAATTTCCCCTTCGCAAAATTTTAGCTGTCACTTATTAAAATAATAGTGCGCGCTATTTCTCGCTCGAAAATAAGAAATACTTAAAAATACGATTTGTTGTTGTGTTTTATACACAGCAAAAGAAGATAAATTTGTGATGCGGGGAGTGGAAGCCATATTTATTTTGTGTACATTTGTTTGTTTACTATTTTATTTATTAAATAAAATTAATTTAATATTTTTTCATATTATGTGATTAATTTTAATAATGTGCGATAAAGTAAAAATGGTGTTTTAGTGAATTTTGTTAAAAATTAATTTGTTAAAGAGTATGATATTATAGTCGTATTGTAAACGCTATATTACTACTATAATATTTTAATTTTGTTTAGTTTATTTCCTTTTTTCATTGTGATGTAAAAGCATCTCGTGTATGTGTACATTTTCAAGTACGAAATTTATATATAAAAATATACATATAACAACATGAACAAATATGAAATTTCTCTAAAAGACATTTCACAATATAAAACAGCTGTTTGTAAACCAACAGCTGTTACTTAAAATTATTATTTTTCACTGGTTCGAATGTCAAAAAAAAGAAAAACAATTGGTTAAAATTCGTTAAAATTCGTATTTTTTATTTTCTTATTCCTCACTAGTTGAGGCTTAAAAAAAATATTGAAAATACTTTGAACTTTCATACAAAGGATAATCACAATGCCTTAGCGAATTTTAATGATAACCCAAAATTTCATATAGAAATCGCATGTATGCGTTAAAGCCGAATTTATTTGACTCTGTGGCAAAATTTTCTGCGAAAAAATTTGCTGCAGTTTGAAGTGAAGTTAGGAATTTATTTTTGTTAAGATGCCTGCCTTCAGCAAATTTAACTACAGAATAAATAATTTTTATTCCGAAGGGGCAATAAGTTTTACAAAATGAAATGTAGGAGAAATTTGTTTACAAAAATATAACCAATTTAGGTAATTTGATTGGTTGTTTTTGCTCTCACTTTCTTCGATTTTTATTCTCCAGCAAATTTGTCTGCAGAAAATTTTGCTACAGAGTCAAATAAATTCGGCTTAAATACAATAAAATTCGAGGTTACCAAGGGGTTGGCGATTGCGTAGCGAATAATTAAAATTCGCTAAGGCATTGTGATTATACTGTGTATGAAAGTTCAAAGTATTTTCAATATTTTTGTAGTTTGGTCACTGCAGTCTGATGAGACGACCGAATTTTTTAATACAAAAAATTCAATGTTTCATTAGTTCGACACCAAACTTCCATCATATTGATAACCTCACCTTGATGTAAGAGTAGATTACGTTTAGAGGCAGACCAAGCGATATAAGCAAAAGTTTGGGATGAATATCTCCGGGACTTCAAGAGGGACAGTCCAAAAGCAGATCGTAGCAGCTCTTACGATTAATAAGACGGAATTAAACATGGAAAAATTATGGGAATTAGAAGAAGGTTCCGAAAGACAGTAATAGCTGGTCGGTAGAGAAATCATCATGCGAAACAGTGTTCATGCAAACCACCAAGTGTGACAAATATGGCCAATATAGGGTACAATTGCCATTCAAATAGAGCCAATGGGATCTGCTATGAAGTTCGCGACGGCGAGCGCTAAAAAGGTTTCTACACCTGGAAACAAAATTCAGTAAAAATCCAGGATTGGGACCACTATACATAAATTTCATGCGAGAGTACATCCTGATGGGTCATATGTGAAACTGGTTGACCACGACAGAGGTTAGCTACCCCATCATGCAGTAGTCAAGAAAACAACAGACGCTACCAAAATTCGCTTAGTTTTTGATGCTTCGATATGAAAAGATCGATGAGAAAACACAGATAGTGTTCTCAGCATACATCAAAAAGATGTACCGGCAAATACTAGTTCAAGAGGAGCATCAGAATTTACGGATTTAGCACGAATTTAATGGAGAGAAAGCGGTTGACTTCCAATAGGTGTTTTTGAATATTTTACGCAGTGTTCCTCGCAGTAAATGCATTTGCGAAGTGTATATTTGGATAACGACTTCTGTAGTTATGCTTATGTCGTATTTTATATTAATTTAACTTAGCATCTTTTATTAATATAGTTTTTATCGAATAAAATTAAATGTATTAATGTGATACAGATTTACGTTTCGTAAATTAAGGTTTGCGATTTTACTAAGGTTTTTATTTGATTTTATACAATATTATATGTTTTATACAGTAGTTTAAGTGTATTACCATTTTTACGTAAAAAATGTATAAAACAGGTTTTTACATACAATTGCACAACACTGCTGGCGATTCGAACATTACATCAACTCGCCAAAGATAAACACAGTAAGCACCCCAAGGCAAGCCATATCCTAAAGCATGACAAGTGAAAGCACAGCTTATCGCGCTATTTCATTAAGGGGGAATAGAATTGAGTAAATGGCCAAGGAATCATTCTGACCTATTACAGGGATTACACAAGGATGAGATCTTGAGCGGCAATCTTACCATCGCGGATGAACAATCAATCAAAACCTTAGGTATAGGCTATAGTCCGTCTGCCGATTGCTTCATATTCCAAATACGGTTACCACCGAATGGAAGAAAATATCGAAACGCCAGTTACTTTCGAAAATATCGAAAATCTTCGACCCTTTGGGATGGCTGGCACCATTAATTATCACTTGTAAAATAATGTACCAAAGGCTACGGAGTCTCGACCTAGACTGGGACGAAGAGCTACCAGCAGAAACAGGTAGACGCTGGGATCAACTCAAGCTCGAGCTGAATTCCGCGCGACAAGCAGCATGCTTACGCGGCTGTACTGTAAAGCACTATCAATTTACAAAATACCATCTGTCTTTTGGCGGTGAAAACCAGGGTAGCGCCGGTAAAATCAAAATTGACGATACCTCGGCTCGAGTTATGCGGCACGGTACTATTGAGTCGGTTAGTTCAACAAACAAAAAAATCTTCGAGGTTAACATAAGTGCAACAACCTTATAGTCCCATTCCATGATTACGCTGGCATGGATTCAAAAACCATCATCATCAGGGAAATATAATTCGGGTCGGTGGCAGGTTGGAAAACTCGTCCGTATTATTGGAATGGGGATATAAAAAAAACATTACACGGAGGCAATGCGTTAACTTTGGCGTTCCTTCGGAAAAAATTAAGTATTCGCTGCCGTCGATTCAAAGTCGCAACCACAGAACAACTAATGGGGAATTTGCCAAATCCCCGCATTACTGTATCACGCCCGTTCACCCACACTAGGGTGGACAACGCCGTCCCAAATCATATTCGAACTATCAAAGGTCGCGGAAATAAATCATATAAGTCATACATGTGCATATTTATGTGTTTAGCTACCAAAGCAATCTACATTGAAGTGGCCACAGATCTTTCAACAGAGAGATTTACAAGTGCATTCCGCCGATTCACCGCTTGTACAGGTAATGTGGCACTTGTACAGCCTCAACGGAACTAATTTCGTAGGAGCCATTTTGGTGGACTAAGGGAAGCAGGGATCAATTCCCAGCCCAGAGTTCATTTTCGGGAACTTGCCACTAAACGAGTTTTTTGTAATTTAGCTTAACTTTAGCTACTGGTGTATGGTATATATAAAAATCATGTAGCCCTGATCCGAGAAATTTTTAGTTATGGCGACTCATTTTTCTGTCCAACCGGGCATTACAAAGCTTTCAACGTTTAACAACTATGATGATCATTTGAAACATATAGGATGTTCTTACTCAAACATGCACTTAATGCATTTGTTTTCATGAAATACATCAGAATCTTTTAGTTCTTAACAGAAATTTTTTTTCGGAGAAATATCCAGATTTGAACGCTTGTATCTTGGTGAAATAACATCTTTCGAAAAAAATACTGTCCCATTTTTTTTTTTTTTGCACAGTGTATTTGCAAACAACGGAAGGGGTGCTATAGTCGCTGTCAATTCTAGTGTACTGATTTCTGTCAAAATTCACTGGGATCTCCAAATTTATGATAAAAACGCAATTATCAAGTTGCATTCCGATTTCAATTCGTCGAGTTTATAGAGATCCACTCATTTAGTCTGCACGGAACCACATGCACACGTCCACAAAGAGGTCTTTTCTTAATATAGGAAGCAGGTAGCAGAAAATAACGAAGTTCTGCTGACTGAATTACAACAACGATTAAAGCCGCTATCCGATCAATCACAATCGGCATCTTCTATTGCCAACAACAACGAGAAAAAAGAGTCGGAGCCACCTCGTACTGAATCGATCGAGCAGTATGACAACCCGCTGTTCAAAAAACAAGATGTACTCATGTGCCAGTTGTATAAAAATATCGCGTCGATTGAGTACTCACTAGATACCGCAGAGTGCTCAAAAGAATATTTACAGCTAAAAACTAACCAGTTGTAAAAACACATGGATGTGATCGACCACATCGAAATCATGGTAGAAATCGATGAATATGAACAAGTGACCTCGTATTTTAAAAAAGACTTCCACAGCACCTTTCAGGCCAAGGTGGAAGCAACAATTATCAAACTACAACAGCTCCAGAGAGAAATACCGAGACTACGAAAATTGGAGTTCATTCAACGACATATTTACTGAACTTATTCACCGAAACAACAACCATTCGGATACAATAAAAATGTCATATCTTAAATAGCACTTACAGAAAAGTGCAGCGCAACTTATCAGCCGCCTTTCAATAACCGGCAAAAATTATGAAATGGCTTGGAACCTACCACAGTCGAGATACAACAACCTTCGACTGCTGGTTGCCAAATATTTAAATTCACTGTTGTCACTTCCAACGATACAAGTTGCAACTACCGGAGCGTTAAGAAATCATCACGACTCCGCGAAGAAAATGTTATACAACATAGAACGGCTAAATTTGGGCTCACCATTTGAGTCATTTGTATCTTGGTCAAAAAAATGCATCCAATATCCGCAAAGCTGTATGAATCAACGGTATCTAATCCAAGGGACATACCAAAAATAGCAGAGTATTTTGATTTCATGGATAGAAGGTTCCAGTCACTAGAAGCAATGGGCAGCACAAAATCAACCGTAACGCGAGCATCTAACGTAGCACCCTTCGTGCCTCCACTAAAAAGTATACATGCCGCCACTACCAGCTCCCATTGTTGGGTTAAAGCGTATAGAGAACGTCATGGATTAGAGCAATGCGAGCAGTTCCGAAGAATGCCAAAATTTGACAGAGCAAGGCTAGTAAGTGACTGCAACCTTTGCGTACATTGCCTCGCACAATATAAAAGAGGTCAGTGTGAAACTACAACATGTATGGTGTGCAATGGACACCATCATACACTTATGCATTGCAACAATGCAGCATCTTCAGGCAAGAGTACAAATCAAACTCTTCTGATCAATCAACAAGGACCTGTGTTATTACCCACCGCCTTAATCAAAGCAACTTTAG
Organism: Nephrotoma appendiculata; assembly: GCA_947310385.1. Classification (NCBI taxonomy): domain Eukaryota; kingdom Metazoa; phylum Arthropoda; class Insecta; order Diptera; family Tipulidae; genus Nephrotoma; species Nephrotoma appendiculata. Next base: position 267,472,523 of record OX371225.1, on the reverse strand, counting down.
GCACTGGACAGGCCGCTACTTCAAAAGCTCTGATAGACACAGGATCCCAAGCCACCTTAATATCATCAAAGGCCACTCATCTATTGAATGCAAACAAAAGAAAAATCAACGTGAATGTTGCTGGCATAGGTGCGAACAAGGCTGGCGTTTGCAGACACTCCATCAACATCAAGCTAAGCCCAAGATTTCGGGAGAGTTTTTTATGCTTATTAATGCTTTGGTATTCGACCAGCTTACTCAACATCTACCTGAAACCAACATTGACAAACGTAAATGGAAGCATCTGGAAGGAATACAATTAGCCAATCCCCACTACAATCGCTAGCACCCAATCGACTTGGTGATTGGAGCGGATTACTATCCGTTAATAAAAACAGACAACATCATATAGGGCAAACATCACGAGCCCATGGCTCAAAACACTGAATTTGGATGGGTCAAAATCCTACCGAAGAAGAGGTACAAATCGAAGAATTTTTTAAAGAGAACCTGGGTCGCAATTCAGATGGAAGGTACACTTTGAGGATTCCTTTCAAAACTAGCCAGCACAACTTAGAGAAAGAAAATTGAGAGAAAATTTACAAAGGATGCCTCATTCAAGCATATGTATCACCAGTTCATGCTGGAATACCTGGACCTAAAGCACATGGAGTTAGTTCGAGGGGAGCCTAAAGAAATCAAAGTGAATCAGAACTATTACATGCCACATCACGGTGTTCTCAAGGAGAGCAGTACAACAACCAAACTACGAGTTGTCTTCGATGCTTCATCGAAAACCACCACAGGAGTATTATTAAATGATTTAATGATGACTGAAAAATGTACAGACAGGTACATGGATTCATGAAACAGATCGAAATTACCAGAGAATATTATGGAGAGACGACCCCGCTAAGCCTATGGCTACCTACAGGTTGAATACGTTGACCTATGGGGCTATAGCAGCCAGTTTTTTAACATTACGAGCGTATTCGCAACTAGCACAAGATGGTAGCAGCACTTATCCAACAGCATCCAAGGTCCTGTCGTCGGATTTTTACGTTGATGAGATGGTAACTGGAATTGATACTCTAGAGGAAGCATTTTAAACTATAAAGGAATTAAAGGAACTCACGGAATCAGGTGGTTTGAGTAAGATGATTCGCTACCAGCGACACTAAACGCTAGATGGACAAAGTACAAGGAAGAAATGTCCATAATGAAGCAGATAATGATTCCTCGGTGGATTGACACAACAACAGAATCATAAATTGAGCTGCATGAATTTTTTGACGCATTCGAGTCTGCGTATGCTGCAATGGTATACTGTCGAGCAACTGACTGATATGGGCCACATTACAACACACTTATTAATGGCATAAACACGTGTAGCACCTATTAAAATAAAACTAACCATTCCTCGGTTAGAGCTCAATGCAGTGTTACTACTCGCAAAATTGATGAAACACGTTCAAGGCGCAATCGACCTAGCACACAATAGAACTTACTGTTGGTCAGATTCGACCATCACCTTGGCTTGGATTCATGGGGATCCCCGGAAATCCAAAACATTTGTAGCCAACCGAATATCTACAATAGGAAGCATTTTGCCCGAAACCACATGAGGGCATGTAGAGTCTTCTGAAAACCCAGCAAATTTGGCTACTAGGGGTACTACGCCATTAACCTCAGCCAATAATAATTTGTGGTGGAGCGGACCAGAATTCTTGCAACTTGAAACAACATACCATAGTTTTGATGCAGCCAACGCTGAGAGCATTGGAGGAGAATTACAACTGGAAGAATTAAAAGATAAGACGATATCAGTTAATTTAGTTACACCAAATGACAGCACCAAGACTTTAATCGTGAAATCGAAGGTTTAAGATCCTCAAACACCTTCAACCGGAAAAGCCGACTGTTGCTTCTGAATCCAGTGATTAACAAAAACGGCCTGTTGCGCGTGAATGGTCGACTACAAAATTCTATTCTACCAGCGGTCGCACAAAGTACCGTATTATTAACCAGGAACAACATAATTACTTTACGGATCATAGAGGATGCTCATCGCAAAACGTTGCACGAGGGCACTCAATTTACTTTCGTCTATCTAACGAACAAATATTGGATTATATATGGAAAAAGGGCTGTGCGCAAGGTGAATCAAAAATGTCTAAAATGTTTCCGTCACAAGCAACATATGTCAGAACAACTAATGGGAACTTTGCCAGCTGCCAGAGTATTACGGGAAGAGCATTTGTTAAAACAGGAAATGATTATGCTCGTCCCATCCAAGTGAGAACAACAAAAAGAAAGGGGCACAAGGCCTACAAAGGATATATAGCTTTTTTCGTATGTATGGTAACTAAAGCGATCCATATCGAAATAGTAAGCGGTGTTACAACGGAATCCTTCATTGCTGCTTACAAGCGTTTCGTTTCCAGGAGAGGCTTGTGTACCGATATTTTCTCCGACAATGGAACTTACTTTGTTGGAGCAAATTCTGCATTAAAAAATAACTATCGCATGGCCATGACAACATTAACGAGCGACATTGCAGCTATGTTAGCTACTGATGGAACCAATTGGCACTTCATTCTGCAGGTATTAAATCAGTAAAATTTCATCTCAAGAGGGTTATTGGTGATTCAACATTAACATTCGGGGAACTGTGCACGATAACAACTCAAATTGAAGCGTGTCTTAACTTTCGGCCTTTAACACCACGCTCAAATGATGTCTCTGACTTAGCAGTAATAACTCCAAGGCATTTCTTAATTGGTGATTCATTGAAGGTGCCACCATGTGCAAACATCGAAACTATGAGGTTGAAAAGAAGATGGCACCTGACCGAACAATTAGTACAACATTTCTGGAAACGACGGTCTACTGAATATATTCACCAATTGCAGCGAACCAAGTGGACAAAGATCCAGCCTAGCTTGTTGGTAAACGACTTAGTATTAATAAATGATGATCAACTACCTGCTACCCGGTGGAAGCTGGGACGGGTTCTTGAAACTCATGCTGGGACGGATGGCTTGGTTAAAGTCGTCACAGTAAAATGTCAGGACGCAACATATAAAAGGCCAACTACAAAATTATGCAAGCTACCGATCGAAGATGGATTGAAGGAAGCATTGCCACCACTACAACCCAATAGTTGCGAAAGAAGTTCAACTGATAACAACAATTCGCAAATCAAATGGCACTAGCAATATTCTCTATGTGTTGCATTTTTGGACCATTCAAATAAATCCTTTCAACCAGTCTACCGGAATACACTTTGAGGAATTAGGCAAGCTAGAAATAGTGGCGACGAAATGGACATTAGCGTTCATTACAACTTAATCTCTTATTGGGAGGAAATCGACAATTTCAAAGCAGCCCATACCGAATTGCAGTCGGCTTGTATGAAGCTGTCCGGTCTAAAATGCGGCATCATTCTTCTTTGTATGTCCCCGTCTCCATTAAGGCGACCAGAAGGAACTGACGTTTAGCGGATGTGCGACATCATTAAAGTCCGGGAATATGTCGAAGCAAGTTCAACATGGTGCTTCATACAGGGTTAATAGCACATGTTTCCACGTAGGGTTAACATGTAGTGTCAAATTTTTATAGCATATAAGCATTTTCTTTACTTTATAATTATATAATTGTAACCTCAGTACTTTGTAATTTCGGACCTCACCAGTGGTAATCCGAATAAAAAACTACCTACTTCACCAAATCAAAGCATAGGCTTCATTTGTATATATCCCGATCAATCAATCTATCTTGGCTGTATATCGTTTTTCTCGTAAATGATATATGTTTCAATCCATCTGGGCTCTAGAATCCATCTTTCAATTCTCTATACTATAAAGCATTATTTTCCAAGAGACAAAAGAAACAGAGTAAGTTTACTAGTTGATGCTGCCAAATCTGTTCATGGGATAAACTGCCAGAAGTAAATAAGTTTACTTATCTTTCATAATACATATTAATGCAAATTAACTAAGACATACGGTCCATTACGATATGAAAAATTATACTCAAGTCTTATCATGTAATGAATGCATTTTTTCTTGTCATGCAGCCCATTATTCCGTATAACAAACATTTTATCATAACAAAATTTCATGTAATATCCTAAAAACATTAGAATTACATTTATCATTTAAATTGCATGTCCTTAATTTAATTTCGTAGACACGATAAAACAACTCTCCCTCGCACACACAAACACATTATAATATGTAAGAAAACAAACAAATACCAATGTACAACAAAAGCACAACATTAAAAAAAATGTCCTCTTTCTAATTTTCATAAATAACATGATCGGGACAACAAAAATCATAAATTACAAAACATAAATTTTGAAATACTCGTCGTACCATAAAACATATATAAAATGTAGACGAGAAGCAGCAGCACCAGCAGAAGCAGCACAGCACAGTACAGCACAAGAACTCTTGCCATTGGACTTTTTTTTTTTTTTTTTTTTTTGTTTTGTGAAGTAAAAATTACTTGAATTAATGATGCAATCAATAGAACAACATAAAAGCTATCATTAATGATCTGATATTTTTGCCATCATTCCTGTTTTATAGTTAATGTTGTTATTGTTGTTGTTTTGGAAAATCTATTGTCATTCGAGAAGAAAAATACGTTATCAATTTATATCTTTTTTTTTTTATTTTTATTTTATTTTTTGTTATCAATTTTTTATTCTAATGTAGACAATTTTTCGTTTTCTTTTCGCTACATGTATGTGTTACATGGTAAAGAGGAAAAACCAGCAACGTGCATGCAGGCAAGGTATACGGAAAATGTTGAAAGCACAATTCGTTTAGTTAGATATAGACAATGTTGTGTTTTCAAATACCTTTCTAGCAAGATGATTTTATTGATTTTTACTTCTGCTGCTTTCTGGTATAGATTCGATTTTTATGCAGCACTATATGTTCGTCATACAGGAGGAGATTACAGAATATAACAAGAAATGAAAATAAAACCATAAGCAGTGATTGATTTTCATCACTTATCAATATAACAATGATATTGCGACGTTATACTATAAATTTTTGATATTGGTTTCGGAATATGGCATATGTTATAGAAAATTGAGACAAATATTTATTTGAGAATTTTCATTATTACCGGATAATGATGAAATGTATGTGATTGCATGATTAGGAAATAAAACGTTTTATCTTTTTTATTTTTATTACGACTTCAAACATTTGAAGTTGGTTCAGTTCTTCATACTTTCTACTAAAACTTAAAACTTCTTCAAACGATACTCTTTCGCTTATCTCAGTCTTTTCGTCCGACGAAAACCTATAAAAGCCAGCCTAAACCGTACAACAGCCAATACAACTATAGCGCAGGTAGCAAGTTGCATTGTGCATCATTGTGCACTATATAATTTTCAAAACGGAACCTCATAAATCCTGAAATAGACGATTTTTCGTGAAAAAATTTAACAATTTCAGTCGGGACCATACACTATGCAGCCAAACTAACTATGGCACAAGTAGCACGATGCGTTGTGAATCATTGTGCACTATATAATTTTTCAGTCGGAACTTTATAATTCCGACCAGAACCTTACAAAGCCAGTCAGTACCCTATATCAGCCAAACCAACTTAAGCACAAGAGCACGATGCATTGAGCATCATTGTTCACTATATAATTTTATATAGTAGTTTTCTATATATTTTTGCAGTCAGACTATAATGCCATCCAGAATCATAAATATCCAGTCGAAACAAAATGTTTACATAAATAATGCAACATATGATTTTTTTCGGAACGATCAAAACGTAATGCACTACAATGCACGACAATGCATCGTGCTACTTGTGATATAGTTATTTTGACTGTAGAGTTCTGCTTAATTTGTGAGGTTTTTCCCCGGAAAATCGTATATTACTGGATTTATAAGGTTTTGGCGAAGAAATATATAGTGCTCAATGATGCACAATGCATCGTGCTACCTGCGCTATAGTTGTATTGGCTGTTGTACGGTTAAGGCTGGCTTTTATAGGTTTTCGTCGGAATAAAAAGGTTCCGGCTGAAAAATTATATAGTGCAAAATGATGCACAATGCATCGTGATATGTGTGATATAGTTATTTTGACTGTAGGGTTCTGCTTAATTTATAAGGTTTTTTGCCCGGAAAATCATGTATTACTGGATTTATAAGGTTCCGGCGAAAACAATTTATTGTGTTCAATGATGCACAATACATCGTGCTCTTGTGCACAAGTTGGTTTGGCTGTTATATGGTACTGACTGGCTTTGTAAGGTTCTGGTTGGAATTATAAAGTTCCGACTGAAAAATTATATAGTGCACAATGATGCACAACGCATCGTGCTACTTGTGTCATAGTTAGTTTGGCTGTAGAGTGTATGGTTCCGGCTGAAATTGTAAGGTTTTTCACGAAAAATCGTATATTTCAGGATTTATGAGGTTCTGGCTGGAAAATTTAATAGTGCACAATGATGCATAATGCATCGTGCTACTTGTGCCATTGTTAGTTTTGCTACAGTATGGTTCTGGCTGGCTTTATTAGGTTACGGCTGGAATTATAAGTGTCCGGCTGAAAAAGGATATAGTGCACTATGATCCACGATTTATTGTGCTACTTGTGATATTGTTAGTTTGACTGTATATAACAAAACCATCGTTTCCGGCTTAAATTATGAAGTTCCACCGAAAAATCAAATATTGCATGATTTGTAAAATTCCGGCTGAAAAATTATATAGTGCACAATGATGCACAATGCAATGTGTTACTTGTGTCATAGTTAATTTGGCTGTAGAGTGTATGGTTCCGGCTCAATTTGTAAGGTTTTTCCGAAAAATGTTATATTTATGGATTTATAAGGTTCCGGCTGAAAAATTATAAAGTGGCCAACGATGCATAATGCATCGTGCTACTTGTGCCATAGTTGTTTGGTTCCGGCTGATATGGTTCCGGCTGGCGTGACGGACACTTTTAATTACATTGAAATGAATGTAATTCACGTGGCAACAAGGCTTTCGTTTTATTGAATTGAATCGAAATGATTCGCGTATAGCATTGGTGCACTACTTTCTTTTAAACTATTTGTTGGGTGGGTTGTAATGGATCCGATTCCCTCCATTGAATCACCTTGTGATATTCGATAATTTTTGTTTTATTGTCAGGTACGAGAACAAACAAATCGGATGGTTTGTCGACACGTATGGTTTGTCGACACTTATTTCTGTTGGGGGTTCAACAGTGGTACATTGGTTCGGACTGATTGGTTCAATGCATCTCGATCGTATTCATGTTCACGTTCCAATGCTCGATTAAAGGCGTCGTTCATTCCACGACGTGGCGTTGGCATTCCTAACTTGACTAACAAACTGCCGCACATGCAAAAACACATGTCTTCAATTAAAAGCAAAGCATGGTTATGTATCCCCTCATTCACCTCGAGATGGGGATTTTCTGAACTGACACGAATTCGATGTAGAATGTCTTCTGACATGTCATTCTTGTACCTGCTCCGCAGTTCAAGTGGATTCGATAGGATGCATGTCGAAATAATGATAGCAACAATGTGCGTATCTGATTTAGAGATGCAGAAATAATTAATTCAGCGATTGTCATGTCCCAATGATCGTTTTCAAGCAAGTTGAGCATCACATGCATCACGAAATGTTGGGGACACTACACCATTGACAGTTCGAAGTGATTCAAATGATGTCGGCAGACGAACATTCACCAGCAACAACTACAAGTAGAAGCATTCGTCATTCTTCACATGAACTGTGTAAACGAGACCAAGAGCATCAATAGAATGCACATTTGGATGATCAGGAACCTGTTGAAGTTGAAATTTTTTTGATGAGGCGTTCCAAGTGTAATAACGTGGCATCTCAGAGTAGATCAATGTACGTGCATACGGATCACTTTGACAAATGGAAAAGAAACTGGTTAATGTTGTTGCTGGGGGTATTTCAGCACGTTGAGTATAATATTCGGTGTGTTGAAATAAACTGGTAAGCCTTTTTCCAGATGCACCTCCAAACGTACAGCAGTGGGATGACGTTCATGAATAGGGAAAGAGAATATACGCCCAAATCGCCTCATTGCAGCTCACATATCGACCAACTTGATAATGCGTGATTTCATCGTTTGTATTGGGATTTTGAACACCAAAAACCGCCATATCGCTGCCTTTCGTGACATATTTACAAATGTATTTGATGGACTTCACTGAATTGCAGTACTCCACGTTGCAATGCGCCTTGAATGTTTTGGAAAGAAGTGGCGAATATGGAACAATCCAAGTGTTGTCGCCCACGAACTCATTTCCTCTCACTATCGTTGTGATAGTTCTACCGTTATCATCGGGTGATCGACGCCGGTACAGTGGATAACCGTCGTTGCCAGTGATAATTTCTGCGGTTAAATTTCGTTAACAATGCTTGTAACACTTATTGTCGACCATGCACGGTGATTGGGGATTGATGGAGCCACACGGACCGTGAATCATGTTCGTAATTACAAAATCATGCAGGTCTGGATCGGTTTCGCATTTTGACGAATCATCAAACGATATGTGTAATAATTCATCGAGCTAACCTTCTTGTTAATTCCCTCACCTGAAATGAAATCAGTGAAATTAGTGTCATAATGGAAATTATAATATCGGTACTCACCGCTCAATGGATTTATTATGTTCATATTGAAATGATATCTGCATCGTCTCCTTGTCAAAACATCAGCGGGTATTGCCATATACCATATGAACGGTGTATTTCGTATATTTGTTGCAGTTGTCTAGTGTCGCGACGTGTAAGCACAATATAGCGCGGTTCCACGTTTTCACCAACAATCACAATTGCGACTTCATCTATTGTTGAAGCAGTAAATTGGCATTCGTGTGATCCAGCGGGTCGTTTATATGCTCTGATCATGACCTTGCAGTCGTCACTTGGCATGCGATCGAACAGAATTTTAAACAACCGAACCAATGCATGATGTTCATGGAGTAGTTGCTGCAAATCTTGCAAAAATCTCGCCGATCAAGTTGATCCGCCATATTGCCCATAAAGTAAATTTAGATTTATGCTGTCCATCTTGAAGCGGTTGCAATGACCCAATTCGGTGGTGAATTTGGCCTAGGATCTGTAAAATCGAAGATGAAATCAGAATTATAGATTTATGATCACCAAAAGAAACTGAATGTTTACTCCTTCGAGCAGAAATGGCCTTGAATGTTGCATTGAATCCGCGTCATCGATAAAGTCTGCTCCAAATGAAAGCATTCTGGTCGTGATTCTGGTGTTTCACCACGAAGCAATGAATGCAATTGCTTAGATGGCGCAAGCAATAATGGCAATCTCATCTTGTCACTGAGACAACACAATCCAGGCGTGTCTCCAGCGAACTTCATTTACCGCAATGGTCGAATACAACCTCCATTGGGGCAATTCGAACGAAAGGATGCGAGTTGTAGTCAATTGTGCAATCGTACTGAAACGCTATTCGATTCAAATCAATACTTGAAGAATTTCTTCTTGCACATCGAAGATTATCACGTTGTTAATCTGTGCGATAAGCTCGACGATTTCTCATTGTCAACTGAACAGTTTGACGTACTGCCTCTCTTTGTTCTTGTCTTTGTGAAGCACAAAGTTGGGCCATACTAACGCGGTGCACTTCTCGTGTGATTTCTTGTTCATCTGCAGTGGATTGATTTGCAATATTCCGAAGTCGAATTGCAATACGGCTTCGTAATGAAAAATTAGATCTTCTGGCTCGCGACATTATAAATAATACTGGAAAATTAATCACACAATCCAAAATTACATAATCAATTATCGATGTGCACACAATCACAAAAGTGATAACCTCACAAAGTGAACACTTTCGAAGGGAACTTACCATTTGAAAAACACGATCGAAAATAGAATTCCGCAGAATAAAAAAAAATGAAAAAAACCAAAAAAAAATCTGGTGACCGGTGTTGGGACACTCTGTACTAAACAAATTACGTACAATTGTACGCAAAAAAGTACTGTTTTCTTGATGTTGTTGGCATACACCACACAATCTCTTATTTCACTAAATTCCACCACTTATTTTAATATTATATGCTAAACCATAAACCACTTAACTAATATGAAATAAACAAACCCAAAAATAAATTAAATTTAATATTAAAATAGCAAAGGAAAAAAACTTTTTTTGAAGCTGTCAAAATCTACTATTCGCACTGAAATCGTAATTCGGACGAAGATTTTATCTATATAATAAAAAAAGATGAAATAAAAAAAATTGGATAAAAAATAAAATTCAAATTTGCATGCACCCTCCAGTCGGATTCGAATCCAGTACCTTACGGCCCAAGCACCGAAGATTTAACCACTGCACCACGCTTCATATACAAACTAAACATACAAAATTCATATAAAAAAAGGTTTTTTATTAGATTTTTGGTGTTTTCCTTTTGAGTTTTTCTGACTTTTCTTTTATTCTTAAACCACCACTGTATTGAGACGACCAAAATAAAAATAAACAAAATGTACAATATGTATGAGAAAATGAATTTTCTTGATAAATTTTTTTTTGGTGAAGTTTTCCGATGTTTTTATAGTTATTATGTTATTCGGAGAGAAGACAAATCCAACAAAACAAAGATCATAAAAATCGGTCCAGCCGTTTTTTGAGTTATAAATGGTGTAACTAACCCGACTTTGTTTTATATATATAGATTTATAAATTATATTCATCTCACATAAATATTAAATCAAGATGATTGTGGGAGCCATACCAAAACCCACACCGATAAATAAACCCTCGATACACAAACTCACCCATACACAAACATATCGCAAATAATTCCACACATGAAGTACTAGCCTGCAGCCGCACTGTCACCACCACTCATACGCGTTTGCAACAATAAAAACGCACAACAATACCCACACTCAGACCGACTCGCACAACCACCTCCACATCTAGACCAACATAATAAAACTCAAGCAATTTGACGCAACATGATGCAAAATCGCACAAAATAATGAATCATCACGCAGCATGGTGCAACATCACGGAGCATGCAACATTCTGTAATATGACGAAACACAGTGGAACATCACACGTTATCTCTTAATAATATGCAATATCAAGCAATAGAATGCAATATCTCAAACCATCCTACAACAAAATTGTGCAACATGTTGCATCATCATGCAACGGCCCATCCGGAGAACTAATAAATGAATTATCCAGAAATCAGAATTCCTTGCACTCGAAACCCCTTTCCCGCCAAATTTTTCGTTCAAGGAAAATGACCAATTGACGCAACCTATTATGGAACATCACGCAACATTCCTCAAAATATGCAACATTAAACAACATCGAGCAACATGGTGCATTATGACGTAAAATGAAACAACATCTTACGATATAGTGCAACATACAACAATGCAACATCATGCAACGCGGAGCAACATTATGCAACATGGCCCATCCAGAAAACTCCTAAATGAATTATCCAGAAATCAGAATTCCGTATAATCGATCCTTGTAACCATTTGTAATCTCAAGAACCACAATAAATAAGGATTTATCGGAATCAATTCCTGACATCCGAGACCTCCCTCAGAATTTTTTTCAAACAAATGTGACCCGCAAGACTCTCGCGATCAATTCCTGTCATCAGGACTCAAAGTCTAAGTAAACCTTTGGTTCAGGTTTTTGCTCAAAATCGATCGAGCCGTAAGAAATCTAATAAATAGATACGGGTCCTACCGAAGGACACCTGAAACGAATTTTCTTGAAATCGCCACTGATCAAATGCTGGCCCTTTCACTAGTATTTATGAAACCTGTGTTGAACCCAGCCCTCACAATCCTCTAATGAATTTTCCTTAAATCCGGACCCATCGGACCCATCAAAATCAGTTTTTGGTACGCAAAAACCCTGCTAAAGGGTCCCACCAAACGACCCTCTAAATGGATTTTACATAAATTTGGACTAATCGGATGACCCCTTATACTAATTCCTACAAAAGCAGGTGCAGTAGCAATCGATTCAAAGTACTCGAATCATACCGCTCAGTAAGTCGCTTGAGCTGAGAAAAAATAAGGAAAAGGTACCGGGCTCCACTGACGGACCCCTTAAACTAATTTTCGTTAAACCAAGACCCATTGCAATTGTTTTCTGGTACTCTAATATTAGAAGCTTAGATTAGATTAGATAGAAAGTTAAATTTTTTGGTGAACACTTTGTTATTCATAGTCTAATTGGACTAAGCCTATCTACATAAATACCTCCGAGTACTCGTACATACAAATTTATCTTTATCATATCAACAAATTTCAACGCAAACATTTTTATATATCATTTATAAATTGAGAAGTTTTCGACATGCATCTCTGCACAAAAACATAAAACATTTTTTTTTAATTGAAAAATCAAAATCTCTAAACTATCATTCATACCCGTATTTCAAAATGTCAGTGTTTATGTTGCAAAAACCGTTGAAATGCATAGAGATTTATGCAGATGAAACCTTGTTTTTTTTAGTAATTTCCGTTTTATAAAGTTTAGTTATTAAAAATATTGTAAACTATTACGTGTACACACAGCTACAAATCTTTTATACCCAAGAGATAAAATATATGCAGATTTTATCAATATTCAACGCAAATAATTTATATCGACGTTTATTTCACATCAAATGCAAAAAAAAATATCAGATGTATATCAGACACAGTACCTACCAATATTGATGTCTACAGTTTTAATCAGTTATGCAAAATTTAATTAAATTTTAAACTCGTCTCTCATGTCAGATGTATTCAGTGGTGAATTTCGATTGCAATAATAAAATTTGATTTTGGTTTTTCATGTCTCGTTTATATGTAATAAACGGGCGAGTACATCAAGAACGATGATTTCATTAATATTTTTGTATCAGATTACGTGGGCCTTACTGTAATAATTAATGATTTTACAATTTTATTATAATTTGATATAATTAAAATTATTAGCCCCATGGGAAATATGGTTGGCAATAATTAATGATTTTTTTAATATTATAAAATGTGTGGTGGTTTGGTATGACTTTATGTATATAGATAAGGTTACTACCCTATTTTGTGCCTGGGTATAGATAGTAGGGGTTTTTCACACTTTACTGTTATTGTGATTACAATAATAACATTTCTTATCAATGTTTCTTGCGACTTTGTACTCCTTCAGTCCTATATTACTTTCCATCTGTCTATCAGCCAACTCATGCGGCAGCCATTTTATCTCCTTTTGAAGGTTTCCTATATCATGTAAAGGTTTGGAAATACCTTGGCGAGTTGCACTTAATGCCTCCGGAAGTTTATCTTGAGCTTTCGTTTCATCTTCATCCAATAACGCTTGCAGCTCGGTGTCTTCAAATGTCTTTGGTCTTCCAGAGCGCTACTTGTCCCAAATCGTAATTTCCGACGAGTTTTGTTAAAAAACTGAAAACATTTCACATTAAAATGATTTCAAAAATATGTATATGAAAGGCTACTGACGCCAGGTGTGAATCTTATGTTGCTCATGTATATAGATCATGATCTCAGCTACCATAAAAACATACACCCAGGGTAGTTACAGGGGGGTTTTTCTAACACTTTTGTTAAAAAACTGAAATCATTTCACATTAAAATGACTTCAAAAATGTATGGTGTGCTTTCTACAATGGCCATTTTTTTGATGTTACCCTGTGTTTGCATAATGATGATTATGATAATTTTTATTATGTTTTGCGAGTGCTTACACTATACATTCGGAAATCGTTTTTTAAAGAAAATTAACTTTCATCGCTTAAAAAACGTTTAAACATACATTTTCTCTTCTTTTTCATAAATTCTCTGATTTTTTATAAAACTTTCTGCAGAGAATTTTTAATTTGCATAAAAATATCAAAAATTTTCTGCTGGTGTAAAAAAATATCGGCAGAAAAAATTTCATTTTTGTGATAGTGATGCCTCTAGCGGTGAATAGCAAAACATATTTGTTCTGCTGGAAATTTTCTGCTATCTTATACAGCATCTGATCGAGCCATCTTTAGATACCTACGAAGCGTAGGATAAGCGATTTAGGAGGAGAGCTCCCGGGAATTTCAGTCGGGTAACACACAAGCCGGTGCGAAGCAAATAGAGAACAGTTTCTTCTTCCTCTTCACTCCATTCTGCTCGCTTAGAACTTGACAGGTCTAATTTTGCCCAGATCTGCCTAGTTTTTACACTAGAAAGTAGGACCGTGTTGTTCGTTGTTCTTCTAAGTTCCTCTTGAAGCAGTAATTTGCACGTAGCGAGCAGTAAATCAACATCCTCGCTAATTGGTGAAATGACGCAGGTTTACTATAAAATCGAAATGTCCTGGCAGTGGTACCCACGTCCGGTTGATGTTGAACTGATCTGTAATCTCGTTAAGGGATGAGAGACAATTGTGGGCTGCTTTCGACGTAAAGTAATATGATTTTAGTGTAATAACTATTTTATAGTAATAAACCTGACTGTCCATAAAAATGCAAATGTCAGTTGTAGATATAACATTATACCTCAACCAGTTGACGGCTTGACTTATCGCGATTTGTTCAGCTTAAAAATTGCTGTAATAGTCCGGAATGGACGGCGAAAACAAATTTTTTTAAATATTACATTAACTTCAGTCCATTTACCATGAACGTAAGTGAATTATAGACTACCCTTGAACATAACTTCCAGCTGGAAAAAGGTTAAGTCAGTCGTTTTTTGGATATCCGCCGGTATAATGCCATCGGGTCCTGCCGCCTTATAAGGTTTAAAGCTATTTATAGTCCACAAAATTTTTCTCCTGCTTACAACCTGGCTTACAATGCCTACGACTCTCTTGTCGCTAATCTTTATGGCGCAGAATCGGATCTACCTGGAAAGTGAGTTTTTAGTATTACCTTCAACGATTCTGCACTAGTTATGTGGTCCAAGAACCATCCGGTCGTTGGAGAAAACGCGGAGGGGTGAAACTTAGAGATAGTAATTTATGCAACCTAGAAGTCTGAGAGGACTCTCGTATTTTACTACAGTAACCTCCAGACATTTGTTTTAGCATTTTTTAATTCGTATTTTAATATTTTGGAGACTTCCATAGCAATTCTACTCCTTAGCAGCTTTAGTTTCTCAGCTTTTCTATAAAGAAGTGGTGATTTGAAGTCCTTTCGACCACCACCACGATTGACAAAATATACCCAGTTGTGTACTAGGAGGGCACGCACCTCATAGGATTATATCTATTAAAGGCGACGGATTGCTGATCTACTAGCATTTGTGTTGGATCAGGGAAGATTGGAACCAGTATTAATAGTGAACCCCACAATCGTAGTGTTCCCCAAATTGTTTGATGTGAAACTGTTTAACTTACCAGGGAGTCTCAAATTCCAAATTTTCATTTTTTGAGCCTTGGTTAAAGAGCTTTCTAAAATGGCAGATGGAACATCTTCCTCATCTATTGGAAGGCAAGTTGAAAATAGATGTATGTGAAGTTGGCCCAAATTTCAACCCAAAAAATGCGATGGCAACACTAAAATGATGATTTGAATAATACTGAAAGTGCGATGAAACAAAAAAAGTGGTATAGAATTTTGGGTCAACTTCATACACCGCCATTTTAATACGATGAGGAAGACCGATTTGGTATTGCCCCCGAACTTGATCAATTTTTACAAATTTGGAATAAATGAAATTTACACATTCACGATATCGAGGATTGGCCAGTACCCAGAGATTTCCTACAGACATGGTACATATGTGTAGTAAGCTTAAGACATTCTAAACAAATAAAAATTATCCCCATTTTAATACGATGAGGTAGACCGATTTGTTATTGCCCCCGAACTTGATAAGCATCTATTTTAGAACTAGAAATTTTATTAAGTGCGTTTTTTAATAAACACGACTTACGATCGTTCAACACTTTACAGTCACAAACTCCTTATTGAAACCACCAAACCAATTTAAAATGCAGTTTAAATTAGCTTTTATTTTATTGGTGGTTTCAATAAGGAGTTTGTGACTGTAAAGTGTTGAACGATCGTATAAATGGAAACCACGGCGAGTACACAGTGCAATAATTTAAACACGACTTACTTTGTGAAAAAAATTTATAAAAAAAACCTATCGTGAGCAGCCTAGTGTGTGATACCATTTTAAGATCTGCATTAGATAGTGGGTGAACTTTCGTAGTATATTATTTTCCCGCTTTACACCACCACGTTTACACCAAGTTTCAAAAGGGTAAAAACACATTAGATAACTGCAAGGGGTAAGCGAAAATTAACACGAATTCCACAGAAAGAGAATATATTTGTGGCTAAGATTGATCATTACAGACAAATTAATTTCGAATAAATTAGGGTTTGCAGACTATAAAGCGGACTACTATTTTGTTTTTTTGCAATATTGTGACAAACTGGATCTGTACATTGTGTATATTTCATTCTGCACCCCCTCAAAAAACGTTTCAACCATTCCTGGATATGACACCTTTATAATTTTCCTAAATATTTTAAGGGTTGATACATCAAAAGCATATTTGTATGGTAAACAAACCATATAGTTCTAAATTCCTCCAGACACTGTACACACAAACAAAAAAAACTTTGTATTTGCCAAAAAAAAATTGAAAAATTGTTAAAATCTAAACAATATTTTTTCCTAAGTACATATTACAAAATATTATTTATTTATTCAAACAATAAAATTATTTTTCAATTTAAATAAATAAATGCAAGAAAGTTTTAAATAAAATAAGTTATGTAAACTTTTGTTGCTTTCCCAAAAATAATATAAAATTTTAAAATTTATTAATTGAATTTATATGTTGAAATTTAATTATTTGAAGTTTTTATCATACACTCGTACTCGTCATATACTTATATGTTCTAAAAAATACTTTATATGTGTTAGTTAATTTAAAAATTTTATAATTTTCCATTTTTCATTCGGTTTTCCCATGCGGTATAATGCTCTGTGTGCTACAGCAGTATATCGTGAGTGTGGCAGGCGCACACAAACAAATAATTTCGGGATTTATGGTTTCTTTCTCGTAGAATACATTTTTGGTAATATACATTGGGTGGGTGGCATACATTTTTTTTTGTACCTTACCCTATATATCGCGTAGAAAGTTTTGTATTTCCATATAGGTTTAAGGATCACACAAAAATAAATAATGTTGAATGGAAACTGTGGATTTATCACAAATATGCGAGAAATAAAGGGGTACAATTAATGATATGACACTTTAAAACAAATATCTCAGGGGTGGTTTTAATTTTTTTGTTGTAGATATTTAAAATATTTATGATTGCAATAATCGGTTACGCGCTTTTGTTTATAAATTAAAACTTATTTTTGAATTTTTTTGTATACTAAAAGCACTGTGCAATTTAATTGGTTTTGGTTGGTTTTGGTTAGTCTCTCAGGACTAAAGAAATTTTACACAATTTATGGAATTAGGTACTATTAATTATGTAATAATCTATAAACTGAGTGTCCCTAAAGAAGCTGACACGATTCGGACCGTTGGATTACTTGATCAAAACGAAGGTGAGGTTACTTCTAGCACTGCACGTTATAGCCCCTATCAAGTAATATACGTTTAAAGAGGAGCATTTCAACCACCTTGTATTAAAGAAACTTCAATATCTTGAGGAATTAACATTTTTATTTTCAAGCACTGATTTCATAAAAAAGCAGATAACATTCTCTTTTAAATAATTATTGATATTTAGTTAAAAATATTATAAATTGAGATAAAAATAAATTTCTTTCTGTACCATTTTACGTTTAACAATTGCTCTACGTCAGTAAATACTTTTTGATGGAAATATAGTTCAGACTCTTAAAGTTAAAGTTAAAGTTAAAGTTAAAGTTAAAGTTAAAGTTAAAGTTAAAGTTAAAGTTAAAGTTAAAGTTAAAGTTAAAGTTAAAGTTAAAGTTAAAGTTAAAGTTAAAGTTAAAGTTAAAGTTAAAGTTAAAGTTAAAGTTAAAGTTAAAGTTAAAGTTAAAGTTAAAGTTAAAGTTAAAGTTAAAGTTAAAGTTAAAGTTAAAGTTAAAGTTAAAGTTAAAGTTAAAGTTAAAGTTAAAGTTAAAGTTAAAGTTAAAGTTAAAGTTAAAGTTAAAGTTAAAGTTAAAGTTAAAGTTAAAGTTAAAGTTAAAGTTAAAGTTAAAGTTAAAGTTAAAGTTAAAGTTAAAGTTAAAGTTAAAGTTAAAGTTAAAGTTAAAGTTAAAGTTAAAGTTAAAGTTAAAGTTAAAGTTAAAGTTAAAGTTAAAGTTAAAGTTAAAGTTAAAGTTAAAGTTAAAGTTAAAGTTAAAGTTAAAGTTAAAGTTAAAGTTAAAGTTAAAGTTAAAGTTAAAGTTAAAGTTAAAGTTAAAGTTAAAGTTAAAGTTAAAGTTAAAGTTAAAGTTAAAGTTAAAGTTAAAGTTAAAGTTAAAGTTAAAGTTAAAGTTAAAGTTAAAGTTAAAGTTAAAGTTAAAGTTAAAGTTAAAGTTAAAGTTAAAGTTAAAGTTAAAGTTAAAGTTAAAGTTAAAGTTAAAGTTAAAGTTAAAGTTAAAGTTAAAGTTAAAGTTAAAGTTAAAGTTAAAGTTAAAGTTAAAGTTAAAGTTAAAGTTAAAGTTAAAGTTAAAGTTAAAGTTAAAGTTAAAGTTAAAGTTAAAGTTAAAGTTAAAGTTAAAGTTAAAGTTAAAGTTAAAGTTAAAGTTAAAGTTAAAGTTAAAGTTAAAGTTAAAGTTAAAGTTAAAGTTAAAGTTAAAGTTAAAGTTAAAGTTAAAGTTAAAGTTAAAGTTAAAGTTAAAGTTAAAGTTAAAGTTAAAGTTAAAGTTAAAGTTAAAGTTAAAGTTAAAGTTAAAGTTAAAGTTAAAGTTAAAGTTAAAGTTAAAGTTAAAGTTAAAGTTAAAGTTAAAGTTAAAGTTAAAGTTAAAGTTAAAGTTAAAGTTAAAGTTAAAGTTAAAGTTAAAGTTAAAGTTAAAGTTAAAGTTAAAGTTAAAGTTAAAGTTAAAGTTAAAGTTAAAGTTAAAGTTAAAGTTAAAGTTAAAGTTGAAGTGGAATTGAAATTGAAATGAAGTTGAAAGTTGCTACGGTATAAGTTGCGCAATCCCACCAGAGGCAGGATATAAAGCGAATTTCCTTCATCGATTATGGTCGGTGATGTTAATAAACACAACTGAGACCCTCTGTTGGAATGCACCGTCCTCGTCAGTGTTCAGGTTGACATGGAGCTTGCAAAGTGCAGTTGGTATACTGTAATTGTGTGAGTAGATGAATGGATGTGTGTGTGTGCGTATATAAAAAAGGGAGTATTAATTAGTCCTAAAAGGACAATAAATCATCCAATGGATTTATTAATACTATCTTTATTAAAAAAAAAATTTGAAATTGAAATTGAAATTGAAAGTGCTAAAATTAAACAGAAAGTGAAGATGAGTGTGAAAATTAAAGTGAAGATGAAGGTTTCATATTCATTTTTCATAGTTTTTGGTTAAAATTGATTCTTGATCTCATAAGACATCAATACCTCGTTCGAATTGAATTTACAGAGGATTACGTGTCGCTTCCCTAAAAGTTCCCAAATCTGCCGCGTATAACCGAAGTAAAGCTTTCTGGGACCCGAAATAAACGCCGCCAAGGCGTCTTTCTTAATAAACGGTAAATTTATTGTCCATTATTATTATTATTTATTCGTAGCGGTTTTCTTCGCTATCGTTTTGATGTATTATATACATTCGTCTCTTTAATTTTATGTGTGAGTGTACTGAGGAAGTTTCATTTTGTTTTATTGCATATTTATTACATATTGCGTAGTTGGCCTTACCCATTATCTTATTATTTACCGCTTGTAAGTAAAATTTAAACTGTGGCTCTGATTCTAGACAGTCAATTGTTTTTGTTTATTATCATATTCTGGTATTATTTTGATGGTGTTAGAAATTCTGAATGAATCGATAGTGAATTGATGTTTTTCTACGGAAAGCTTTTGTACCTCCGTAACATTTTCGACTATTTTCGGTTGCAAGAATGTTAGTGCTCTTTCGGGTTCCTCTGATTTCGCATTCTTGACTTGTGGTTGTTCTATAACTACATACTTTCAATTGATCACTTAATTCATTTACCACTGACTCGATTTCGTTATTGTGATCGATATTCCAATTCGCTATAATCGATCGATTAACTTATTGCTCATTCACTCTTTATTTTATTTTAGCTTTACATGTCAAACCCGTAGTTCGCGAAAGTCACCCCAACCAGTAGGATTTCTTTCAAGAGTTCGATAGTATCCCTATGTCTATCGATCGAGGATCTCGATCTGGTTTTTAATTTTGCAAAACCGTGACAATTTATATTGAAATTTAATAAAAAATTTATTAAATAAAAATTGTAACATGAAAATACGCTAATCAAATGGTATGCCTATCTGGTAGTTTCATGTGTGTTAGGAGTTAACAGTCAGGGTGTTCTAGGTCCTAGCGATGAGTCTACTCCTCTGATGAGGTTTTCAACCTTTTTCTATAGATACTGCTTTTTTATAATTATTTAACTTATACAAGGTTCATGAGTTCATTTTTCGATTAATGTTCCTGCGCCGTTAAATTTTCACTTTAACTACACTAACCGAATGTTAAATAATTTGGCCCGAAATTTCCATCCCGAAAAAAGTTTTTTTTTCATTAAGTAACAGAAAATAACACCATCCCGAAAATTTTAGTAATACTATTTTTTATGAATTAATCTTTGCAATCTGTTCTCTGATCGAAACACTTCACAATCTTTCGCGGTTTACTTTTCACGTAATACTCTATGTAATTGCCAGCCAAATTAAGGACGTGTGGCTATAAGCCCGATTAACGTAGAAGCATCTACTCATCGCATAGCTCCATGCCAGCCTATCGGCCCATGAGTTTTGCACTCCGACAAGGGGTCATAGCCCCTAATCGCGATTTGAGATTTGACCTCGCCATTTTCCGATTCAACCGCCAAAGTTTTAACCATTTTGCCGTTTGGTCGGTTATTCTTAAATTAAATAAAAAATCAGACCGAAAAAGTTGTAAAATTATACAACTGTTTGCAGTGCACATAAAATCGCATTAAAAAAGAATTGTCTTTTGGCGGTCTCAGGGATGTCCTCCTCAAATGAAATATGAAAGCAGGTATGCCAATCAGCACAGAACTTAAATTTTGGAGTCCTTTAAAAATCATTATCATTAATAGTGAATATTGATCATCCCGCAAAAAAACTTAAAATAAATTATTCAATAGAAAATATCTGCATTACCGATTTTTTTTTTGCGACTCAGAGATGGCTTTACGTGGTATATTGAGTTAGGTGTGTCATTCAGTACAGAACTGAAATTTAAGCACTCGTTCGAAAACCATGATCATTAACTTTCAATAACAGTCATAACACAATTTCCCATTCATTATTCAATTGAAAATTTGTTCATTACCGAATTTACTTGTGAAGATTTTAGGGTTCTCTCCCACACATGGCATATAGAGTTAGGTGTGTTAATCAGTAGAGAACTGAAATCACAGCACCCATTCGTGTGAGTGGCAGACCTAACTCGGTATTCCATACGTGTACGACTAAAAGAACAACGAAAAGTCACAATTACGACAAATCAAAACGCTTTAGAAAAAAAAACCTGTTTACGTCATTTTTCGTGAGTCGCAGTTGTAATGCTCACATAAGTGAAGGTAAAGGCAAAGCAATATAAAAAAAAGGTACATCACTCATCAATGTACCCTCATTTCCTTGCAGCAAGACATCCACCTAAAATAATTTGAAGTTAAATTTTCATGAGGGATCAAAACACTATAATTATTTCGTCGTCTGGCGCCAATTTTTCGCTATTTATGGTTTTGAAATTCCCAAAATCATCAAAAAATGAGATGCAAACCATTTTCATTTTTTTTTCATTTTCATCATTTTCATTTTTTCGCGCACAACTAAATATTTTTTGGTACAAATAATTTTCACTTTATTATTTTTATTTTATTTCACTAAATACACGCCATTTAATCATAATAACAATAAAATGAAAAATTGAATTTAATTGTGTTGATTTTATAATTTTGATAGCAACAACAACAACTACAACCGCCAGTATTATACGCAACAGCAAAAAAATATAAATGAGCTTTTTGGTGAAATGGAAATAAGAAAATAAATTTTTGAATAAAATAACAATAAAACTGATGATTATGATGATAAATGATAATTAATGTCGTTTAACAATTTTCTTTATTTTTTTTTTATTAAATACATAAAAATTATAGAGAGATAAGAGAAAATGTTCGGATTCGGATTTTCCAGTTTTTCTTTTATTAATTAATTTTATTTTTTCGGTTGTTACAATTTTTCATTACACAACTGAAATTTAATTTTCGACTTTTTTTTATCGAAATTTAATCAGAAAACCAAAACGAAATAAAAAATTGTGATGGAGAAAATTGTTGAGACGACAACGACAACGACTTCGACATTACAAAAACACAAGAAGAAATTAATTATTTATGTAATCTGAATTAATGATTGTGGTATTTTGTTGACATTTTACTTAACCGATTCTAATTTTCTGGGTTGGTTTTCTACATGCCGAAGGGGAGGGAGGAGTATTTTAATCAGTTTCATTTCGTTTTCTTCCTGTCCATATTCTTGTTGCCTAAATCTAAAATCTTTTTATAGATGACGATGACCATCTCACAATGAAAAATTCATTTGATAGACATATTTTTCTGTTAAGTCGGATATCTGATGACCATAAACATAATGATTACATTCAATTTAGGGTAACGGTAGAATTAAGTTTTAAATTAAAATGTATATGGTAAATCAATTTTTTACATATAAGTAAAATTAAATATATTCAACATATTGATGATAAACCAAAATTATATCTTTACTAGCTGAGCCTAGTCCGCGTTGCTGGCCATAAGTAAAAGATAAAAAAACGGATTTTTAGTTTTACAAATCAAAATTAGTTTATAACTATTCCTTATGCATTTATTGACTATGTTTCACTACTATATCTAACAATAACGTTTCTAAAGCTTGCAGAACCAATCGAGCAGAGCCTTAAAAGATTCTATATATAATTATAGGCTAATGAAATGCTCTATTAAAAATTTTGAGTTCCATCCCATCCAACTAAAACGATGAGTTTTACTAGCTTTAGAAAATGTAAGCAGGACCTATATTAAAAAATTATTTAAAAACAATTGATAAATTAAAGGCTAATATTGGGCTAAATGCCCAATAATTTTTTACATGAATACGTCTTTAAATTTGCTTTCATAGGGAGGCAATTCAAAAAACTGATAACAAAATCGGTATATACAGTTTACTGCTGCAGCTATATATCTATTATCTACATTCAAAATTTAATTACACCGCTCGATAGCAAAAGGATCAAAGAATTCGTTACGTTGAGTGAGGGAGTGTGGCGCATCGCATGCGGTGGAGGGGGAAACGCCGCCATTTTAATTTTCGCCGTTTGTTTTGAACTCTATAGCTGTGTTGCGTTCAAAAGATTACAACAACAATTGCATTGTATTCAAGCCGATTGTCTTAGAATGTTAAGAAAAAAATTTTTAGGATTAGGGGAAATAAAACATTTTATGGTTATGGTGTTTACCGCAAGGCGTTATTTTTTCTATTTTTCTCGAAAAATTTATCTTGTAGAATAATTTAGCATTTGTTATTTGATAGCAAAATACCGAATTTAATTTGTTCTATTTCATAAAATAAAAAAATAAAATAAATATTAAGAAAATGAACTAACACAGAAAAATTAAAACGCATTAAAAAAGTTAGCCAAAAGTTGTGGCTTTCACATTTCTTAGCTAAGCTAAGCGGATTAGCGAAAGCAACAGTACTTATGTTTTCTTAACCGATTATGATGGGATTGGCGATGTTGGATGGAAATGGGTTTCTTAAATGATTTTTGGAGGAAGTTCCCTAATATGGCCATCTGGGATGGAACTCGGTAATTTATTAACGGATTATGATGGAATTGGATTTGTTGGTCAACGAACGTTAATACACTTCATGCTAAGTGAGTTCAATATTTCTTCTAACGTTCGCCATTTATTAATTGGATATTTGATTAGGCCATAATAAGCCTTAGGGCCTTAGCCATAATTAGGATTAGGTTAGGTTTCAGTGGGTGCTACCGCACACTTAGGCCAATTTTGACCTATTGTGATTTCACTCGTTTACGCCACAACATTAACCCCTTCACCTATTCACCTAATCACACAATTAGCCTGCACATTGCAAGCTCCATGTTAACCTGTGCATTGACGTGGACGGTGGGTCGGCGCTGAATTCTGCACTCCTTCAGAGGGACTTATTTGTATTTATTAACATCACCGATCGTAATCGATAGCGACAATTCGATTTGCATAAAAAACCTTATTTGTATAACAATTGAACTTGTTTTACGTTCTAATTTCGAGTTTGGCCCGATTTTCGATTTTTGTTCTACTAGCTTTAAATTTAATGAGCTTAAGCTTGGTCATAAACGAGTGGATCCAACGTTTTTAATTGGGTATTTAATTAAGACAAAATGTGTTCTAATTTCGGTTTTGGCCCGATTTTGGATTTGTTTTTGCTCGTTCTAAAGTGGCCTAATGCTTTTTCTAGAACGAGAGAACCAAATGGAGTAAATGCTGGATGCGTTTTGCTAGATGCTTTACCAAGTAATATTATCCTATTCAATAATTTGTCTCCAATTGATAAAGAGTTCGAAAAGGATGACAGCTTGGGTCTGAAATAGAGGTTAAATTAATTAATCATTCTTAATAAAATATGTTGTACTTATATTTAATTTTATACATAAAACCGATTTATTGATGTAAGGTTGTAATAAATCTGTAACGAAAATTATCTAGTACTTGAACTATCTAGAATCAAATTATTTTTCATTATTTTCTTAATATTGTTGTTATCATTATCAATATCATCGATTGGGAGGGAAATGGGGCGTGAAAATTGTTGGTTGGCAGGCGTATCCTGGCAGTGGTATGTGATTGCGCATTTCAAGTAAGATGGCCATATAAAAAGTTCAAAAAGTTTGTGGCCAAAAAAATGATGCTGAATAAAGCATTACGAGAATGGTTCAATAAGCGACAAAATAGCCAAAAGAACGTCAGTTGTAGAAATCTCGGGTTGAATAGGTCAGTTAGAGAAGTCATTTTCTGATTTCGTTAATTGTGAGCCAAAATTATCAAAACAGCATCGTCATTTTGGAAATGGCTGAAATAGAGAAAAAAGATTTAGAGGTTAAATCCAAATACATCACGGCAATAAAGGAGCGTCAAAAGGACACAAAACCTATGAATCTATAAATCTATGTGATGTCGATTCTACCAAACTTCCAGCAGCGATTATCATTGACGGGTACAATTTTAATCAATTAAGATCAATTGTTATTAGATTTAGCATCGCAAACCTTGTTCATATCACAAACTTGCGTAAACTGCTTCGTATTGTTCGAAAGGCTGGCCGAGTTCGGGTAGAAGGTTTAGAAACATTGATTTTGCCCACCATAAGTGCGCAATTAGAAATATACTCTCGGTTCGATCAATCCCAGTTTTTAATTCTCAATGTGTATGTGTTGTTCAAAAATACAACTTTAATGGAAACTGATGAAACTCAAGGTGTACCAGTTGGTAAAATTCCAAACTCACAATAAGCAGACTCAACCTTTTGTGAATTTAAGGAAATAGATATTTTATTAGGTGTTTATTACTTCTTTCATATTTTACAAACCAACTAGGTTCAATTAAACAGAAATATAGTTGCTCAAGATACAGAGTGTTCAACTTAAGGAGAACCGTATCAAATGTTTCACATTATAATTAGTAATGAACAAGTGTTAAAAAATTCGTTGTGAAATTTCTGGGTAGTATTTATTAGCTGATAGACTATATGCACGCCAGAAGAGAATGGAGAAAATTTCGATTCACGTAAAGAAGGTATAAGGGGCTTATGATTGTAAAAATGATTCCACATGAGCATGGACCGACTCTATAGTAATACTATCTTAGTTGACAAGTCATCCACAAGTCATCCAGTCCCCCGTAGGAGGAAGTTGCTTCATCATGTTCCTATATACCATTAGAGATTGTCTCATCGTCTTGGGGATCCAAACCTTCCACACTGATAAATCACTCAGCGATTGATCTTTGTGAGGTTCTATTCTAATGAATACGCGATCATTATAGATTTTAAAACTCGGATATAATCCAGGCGAGTTATTTATTTTAGACCGTAATTTTTCGTACTCCTCATCGTTAAATGCGTCGGAGTCGAGTTGGACGGTGGCAACTACCAGGGGAATATTCATTTTTAATTCTTGAAGGCAATCACAATGCACTCGGGAGAGGGCATCGGGTACAATATTACTTGAGCCTTTTTGGTGGATTATCTCAAAGTCATACATTTGAAGTTTTAGGCTCCACCGTGCGCGTTGCTCACTCAGGTCCTTCTGGGGCATCAGCCACTTTAGGCTTGCGTGATCCGTTATAATTGTGAATTTAAACCCTTATATAGGGCCTACATTTTTCCACACTTATAATAGCCGCCAAACATTCCAACTCTGACACGCTATAACCTTTTTGACATTGGTTTAGTTTTTTCGAAACATACGCAATTGGACGTTCTTCTCCTTCGTTTATTCTTTGAAGAAAAAAACCCTCCTACCCCGGAAGTGCTCGCATCACAACGTATATAGAATTCTTTCTTAATGAGTGCTGTGATATTTGCATAATTGGGTTTGAATCTTTGATACCAACCGGCCATTCCTAATAATCTCCGCGTTTGTTTTACAGAAGTTGGTGTTGGATACTCCCTCACGGCGTGTACTTTATCCGGGCCCATCCTAAGTCCTCCTTCCCCCACCAAAAATCCCAGACATCTCAATTCTTTTCTTAGAAATTTACTTTTTTCAACGTTTATGGTAAGATTAGCCGTTTTCAACCATTGAGCAACAAGTTTAAGCAATTCGAGGTATTCTTGCAACGCACCAGATATTATCAGCAGATCGTCTAAATAAACGAAAACACGATCATGGAAAGTATGAGGCACTACTTTGTCCATGAGTCGTGACATCGTTTGAGGAGAGTTACACAATCCGAAGGGCATTACACAGAATTGATATAATGGCCTACTGGGAATTGTAAATGCCGTTTTCTCCCGCGAACTATTCTCCAACGGAATCAGCCAGAAGGCATCCTTGAGGTCTATGCTCGTGATATAATTAGTTTGACTCAACCGACCAATCAATCCGTCTATCAGTGGGAGTGGGTAAGCATCTTTTTTAGTTAGTGCGTTTACTTTTCTGGAATCCAAACATAGTCTGATTTTTCCTGGCTTTCGTACTAATACTATGGGCGAACTCCAGGAACTTGTGCTCTCCTCGATAACTCCCAGACTGAACATTCGATCTAACTCTTCATACATGAGACATTGGATGGCCGGAGATACTAAATAATGTCGTTGCTTGACTGGGGCGCTGTCTCCAACATCAATGGAATGTTCAATTAATGAAGTCCGACCGAGTTCAATTAATGATGATCCGTTTTGTTTTGCTATTGAGTGACTCACCTCGGGAAGTAGTCACTTTTATTGAAAATGGTATGTAATTATTATTTTCAATATGTGTTATTTTAATGTTAGAATTATCGGGGGTGATTTTGTTAGATATTTGTTGTCGAATTTGTAGTTGAAATCGGGTACTGTAATATTTTTACCGGACGCGCCGTACCCGGGTTCGTAATGGCGTCGAGTTTCCCTGTCGTTTCGATTGACAAAAATTACACTGTGGTTTTATAATATTTGCTTTACCACAACCATAGCAAAAAATTCCTTGCGGGGCCAGACGGCAGTCTTAATACCTACGGCCAATATCACGACAATTCCAACACAGCAAATATGTTTCATCACTAAACGTAACTCTTTTTTGAAGAGGTTTTTGAATGGCATCTACCTGTACGATATTTAGTTGATGATCTTTCGTGATGGATTCATAATGATCATTCGGTTGCGAAATTAGTTCGATGGGTTCGTTGTAGTGTTCATTTACTGTTATATTTCTTCGGTGTCGATTATCATGTAGAACTCTTGGATCATAACCAGATCGAGACCACAAACGTTCAAACCTTTCACATATGACCCTTAGTTCTTCGGTTGGCCTAACGGGAATAGTCGTTGTGGCGCTTTGTAAGGCCGGATCCATGTTTTCTCGAATGGTCTCTAAAAGTTCAGATTCTGAAAAACTGTGGTTTAATCGACCATTTAATGCCTCAATTTTTAGCAAATAGTCATTGAAGGAGACATTCGGTTTTTGTTTTCGCGATTCGATAATTCTTCGAGTTTCTCGTTCCGACTCGCTGCTGCTGAATCGAATTTTATCTGAAAATATCCGGCAGTCGGGTATTTCTTGGAATATACCCAGCACCAATTTTCCGCATCATCTGACAACAGACGAGGTAGTATCGCATCTAATGCTTGCCGCGGTATATTATCACGATGTGCAAATGATTCCAGACGAAATAGGAAATCGTGGATATCAAGCTCTTTTGGTTTCCCCGTGAAAGTCAATTTCCATTTCACGTCGTGACTCGTCGGTGAATAATAATAAGATACGCGCTTAGGAGGATATTGTTGCTGTGGTATATAATACATGGATTGTGGTATGCCTTGATGTGGAGGTATATTGCTATTGGTTGACACATTCGAAATATTGGGCTGAGACGTAAAATCATGTACATTCACATATGCCGCACGGTAGGTTTGTATGTTTGTAAATGTAATTGTTGCATCTGGGCTTCAGGCTTTCTACCGTCTATATTAAAAAAATTACAGCCAAGCCCCTGTGAATAATTCATGTATGGTGCTGAACTTACCGCAATTGAATGACTTGGTATTACTTGTTGATGGTATGGTTGCTTAATAATTATAGATGCCAACTATTAATTTTAACAGGGTGGTCGAACATCTCAAAACTAATTCTAACTAACTCACTAGATAAATGATGCAGCCATTTTAATACACAGAACTACAAAATTAAAAGATGGCTTTGCTATATGTAACACCTAAATAACTTTTCAGATAATGATTTTAAGATTTTAATTATTTATGGTAAATTTAATATTATCATACCTAAAGTTTATTAAGGATTTATGAAAAAGTTGCCCAAATATAGTAAACGTTTTAAAAGACTAATCAGCTTTTAGATCAGGAAGTCAGTAATCATAAAGTATTTGCTTTGTGCTAAGCGTTTTATAGCTGTCGGACTTTGCATGGAATGAGTATTTACCTTAACCCTATATAAGCCATTTTTTATGATTGTAAAGAGAAATCTCAATGTGGAAAAATTGAAAATAAGGTCTAAAATTGTCGTAGGAACTACTAATCCTGGGTACGAAAATACCACA
Source organism: Nephrotoma appendiculata (assembly GCA_947310385.1). Lineage (NCBI taxonomy): Eukaryota > Metazoa > Arthropoda > Insecta > Diptera > Tipulidae > Nephrotoma > Nephrotoma appendiculata. The sequence goes on along the minus strand of OX371225.1, from coordinate 267,443,045 downwards.
AATTATGTGATTTAATAAATATGAACTTAATAATAACAATAATAAAAAATCCTTCATTTAGGAATTCGACGTGAGCATCTTGTTTTAAGAATACCAAATACGATTTTTGCGCTTAAAAGTTAATTTGTACAAACCTCCCTACCATCAATGTAAAAAGCATTATAAAATGTAACGTCTAAACGATAACGTGAAAAGGTTAAATTTAATTAATCATCAAAAATAATATTGACAGCTATCACATGCATTTCAACAGTAAATAACTTTAACCTAAATTATCCTATTATTTTCCAATTTAAACGAAAATACGACCGTATTAAAATAACAATAAAATATGAACTTACATGCGCCTACCCGCAACCCAAAAACACTTTCACGACCCAAAAATATAATTATATACCTTTTATAAAGCCCACCACTCGCCTCGTGTACATATATAATTTTCTTATATGTCCCCATTTGTACCTATGGAAACTCGAGTTGGATACATAAAATTTATGTCTAATTGGATTTTATGTTGTACATATTTCAAAATAATAGATAATCATAAAATATGAAATATATATTAAGTATTTCCGATATTATGCCGGAGAGCCATTAAAATTTCCAGTTTTCGCCATTAACACAGTTTATTGCAAACGGATTTAAGGATTAATATAAAGTTTTACCTTTCCTGTCGAGTAGAAACATACGCCCGTAAAATATATTTGGCTAAAGCTCACCTGCGCGCAACAGATGTCCGGACAATTGGGAATTCGGTATATGTTGACATAATCATTGATTATAAACGTTATATTTAATCAAAAAAATCAATCCACCGGAGACCAGAACAATCAAATTGTGGAGGAAGCACAAAAATTCAATTTTTTATTCCATTCAAGAATTTTGCTTTTAATTTTCAAAAAATAGAAAAATTTTAGTACTTAGGTACAATAAATAACTGGAATAAGAAAACCTAATATCATTATTTATTTATTAGAGGTATGAGGATGACAATATAAAATCAATTTGTGTACCATAATGACAGAAAGTTTTCTACTTCGATTTTGTTTTAGTTTTTACCTCAGCCAACTATTAATTTTAACAGGGTGGTCGAACATCTCAAAACTAATTTTTAATTTTCCTAGCTATCGGAAAACTGAATATTTAATAGTATAGAGGACTAAATAATTCTATATGTTGACTACTAGTCGGAAGTCTTAGTAATCATCCTGTAATCAGTAGTTATTGCCATTATTACCAAGCCATCGAAATAAATTTATTCTATAATTATTTTTCATAACGATTTTTTATGCTCGCAGTTTTTGTTATGTTTCGTTCTATCGAATGAAATCAATAAAATATTAATTGGTGGGTTTTACTTGAATTTATCATCAACCCGTATAGAAATCGATTTTTACCCTACTCGTAATAGAAAACAGGGTTGTGGTTTGGGAGTCGTATTAAAAAAAATATTATTGTTTCGTGGACTGATTGGCATGGTTATAGAGTATACTACATGGACTTGATTACTACTGACCCGTTCTATACTCAATACACAAATTGTACTTCTTCCATACCGATGTAGATTTATTCGTAGTTTTAAAACAAGCTAATACGGTGATGAAAATTTCATAAAACCTCTCTAGAACTAAAAACGTATAACAGTATTAATGAATCATTCAATTATTGCTTACATTCAACCAATATATAAAATATAAAAAATGATTGGTTGTTCTATGGTTTACTCGTAGCATAAACTGACCACAAATATTCGCTTATTGATGCCTTCGAACTACATAGAAGGTAGTTTATAGGAAAGCCAATAGAATGAGAAATTATGTTTGATCTTATAATTAAATAAAACGGTTAAAGCCCGAAATCGGTAAATATCCGAAATAAATATTTTTTTAAATCGTTTACACGATTAAAAACTGGGTTGTACAGAGGTCAGATGTTAACGAAATATTTACTGACCTTTCCCCATACATCACCGTAGTCTTATTTATTCCCCTTTAGTGGTATAATCGACACAGTTGACACAGCTAACTCTGGCGAGTGCTTTTAAGCTAGTAAAGAGCCATCTGCCCCTACCATTTCAAATGGCTTTGCACTATTACCATAAAAAGTAGTCCATGATGGAGTGAAAGGTAAATAATTTCGGGAATACAGAATTTTCATTTCATAGACTTTAAAGCAATAAAACAGTTTTTTCCAATTTTTATTCGGACATTTACCGCTTCCTGGATTTTACCGTAACATATACATTAAATAATTACATTTACATGATAAGCTAAGCACTAGTTTCAGAATATTCACTTTTGGTAAGTTGAAAACTTATTAGGATCCAATTATATTACATTTTATTTTATTTCGGTATCAGAATTTTCAGGGTTATGCCTGTTACTCAGAATTAATATTAATCTTGCAAAGCTTGATTTTTAGATTGGATAATAAAAATTATATTTACAATAATCATTATAGAGCGTGCAACAACTTTAAGTTCGTTTTAAAATTGTATATTAAATAAAAATGCAACAAATATTTTCAAATGATTAGTACTTTACATTCGAGAGTACACCTTCCGACTAATAACGGAATACTATTTTATTCAAATCACTGCCTTGACTGGATCTGCAGTACTCAATTCTGTCGACCTTATTTTTCAGTACATTTTCAATCGTTCGTCAGTATAGGCAGAAAGTTGAGGTTTACGGCGTAAAAGTGAAGACGGAAAAAGCAAACCGCGAAAGAGTTGGACGAGCCTTGGCCCCATAACAGATTGCAGTGATAATAAAAATAAAAAAAAAGATGCAATTCATCTGGTTAGAAAACAATATAGTTATGTAATAAAATTAGCAGAAAAAGTCAGAAATAACTACCGAGCTATTATTTTGAACAATATTGTAACCATAAAAATTGGTGTAAAAATTATAGCAAAAATCACTTTTTTATAATTTGTCATTTTATTTATGTTTTCCTTATTCATACTTCAATAATAAATGTCACTAATATTTTATGAAATATTGACGAGATAATATGTTTTTACTCATCATTTTCTATAATAAAAATATGTGGGAAACAAGTGTTGTCGATCAGTTTGTAAAAATAACTCAGAAAAGAAAAACGCCACCTGAAAATATTTAAAAGCAAAATCAACAATTATTTTGAAAAAAAGTTCGAATCTGTTAAAAAGCATCTGGTAACTAACCAAAAGCATCAAATTGGTGTTTTTTACAATATTTAATATTTTTTTTTTATTTTTTTTATTTTTTAAGAAAGTATTAATCATTCAATGGATTTATTGTCCTTTTAATCACCAATCGTAATCGCTCAAGAAATTCGCCTTACATCCTGCCTCTGGTGGGATTCGAACCCAGTACCTCCCGCTCCAAGTGCCAAAGCTTTAACCACCGCCCCACTTGTACGAGTTTTGCGGAAGTTTCTCACTAAATAAATGATGCAGCCATTTTAATGCACAGAACCACAAAATTAAAAGATGGCTTTACTATATGTAACACCTAAATAACTTTTCAGATAATGATTTTACGATTTTAATTATTTATGGTAAATTTAATATTATCACACCTAAAGTTTATTAAGGATTTATAAAAAAGTTTCCCAAATATAGTAAACGTTTTAAATGACTAATCAGCTTTTAGATCAGGAAGTCAGTAATCATAAAGCATTTGCTTTGTGCTAAGCGTTTTATAGCTGTCGGACTTTGCATGGAATAATTATTTACCTTAACCCTATATTAGCCATTTTTTATGATTGTAAAGAGAAATCTCAATGTGGAAAAATTGAAAATAGGGTCTAAAATTGTCGTAGGAACTACTAATACTGGGGACGAAAATATCACAAATTATGTGATTTAATAGTTATGAACTTAATTTAATTAAACTTATTCGTGAGACGTAATAATCGTATCAACCTCATACCATGCGTAACACCATCGTCACCGAATGTTGCGTAAATTGTTACGATAGTCATATTCTGTTTGAAAGATCCGTGTGTTGCGATCATCCATTCTGCTCGTGTCTCAACAAATACAACAATATTTTGAAATGGTGTCTGGCCCAGTTCACGCAGTCCACGGCCAAAACATGCGGCCAAATGTTCTACTTCAATGAAATTTTTCCACTTGTAATCACTCATATTGTACTTTTTGAAAACGCGACCATTTGGTTGTAATTGGTCTTCTTCGCCGAGAATTTGCTTTGTGCCAAGGCATCGTTTTGCAGTATGAATTTTTACAACCGGATTGAACATATTTTCCATCGTATTGATACCACTTTGCAGCATTTTAACATGTATTTCTCGAGGGGGATCAACGCAACGGTAAGTGATTTGGGTGTCATCTTGATTGATTGGTATGGCCTTTATTCTTTTAGCAGCGGCCGTTCGCATCCAGGGCCTTTGTAATATTAGATATACTGGAAATATTATTATATCGCAAACCAATGTTATTCTTTATTTATTTACTCAATTGTTATGTATTCGGAAATATTTAAGTGAAAATATTTAAAGGGAAATATACAGAATAAAATCACGCTTTTAACTTCATTCAACCTACCATTCCTGTTAAAAGTTAAATCACCGACACATGTCACATTTAATTTCTTATTATTTATTAACATTACAAATGTGGTTAATGATTAGTGATCCAATCTTTCTAACCATTGGGAATTAGCTATACGATAGTAATGCTGTTTTGATTTTTTTTTTTTTTTTAATTTATTTTCTTAAAAAATATACATTATTTCATACAAGAAAATATTATTTCATTTAGATATTAAAAAAAAAATTCACAAGTAAGTATTCTATTTTACTCTAGTATTATATAATTCTAACTATTTCTTTATTATAATCAATCTTAAAATGTAAATAGGAAAACAGTACAGCAATTCAAGACACCCCCAACAAACTTTCTCCGTAGTGGAAGCAAAAGTACATATATAAAGATTATATAAAAATAAAAATAAAATTTACATAAACAAAAATTTAATGGCAATTACATATTATGTGATAAATTATGTTCATGAACAAACTGACCAAATAAAAGCTTTTTGATTTCTTTCTTAAAAATATTTATAGGAGTTATTTTTAGGTTTTCTGGCAAGTTATTGAAAAGTTTAATACCTTTATAAAAGATACTACTTTGGGCAATATTTGTTGTGTAAGGAGGAACGCGATAGTGGCCACTAAAACGAGTTTGCCTGTTGGTCACACTGTAGTTTGTTGTAAGGTCATTATTGAACTTTATTAAATTATAAGTCATTTTATACACTATAATTAAGTACTCATAGTCAATTAGCTTGGATACAGGCAACATATTTTCGGAGTATAATAAAATTGTGGGTGTTAGTGATTTTAGTCCTTTCAAAGCCTTGATAGACTGATTTTGTAAAACTTGCAATTTTTCTACCTCAGTTGGCGTCATATAGTAATAAGATACAATATATGTGAGTGTACATATGAGAAGTATTTTCCCACACGCCGAAACACACATATTATTGAAGCAATTTTGGCTTGAGTATGGTTTGTATGCTTGTCCCAATTGAGTTGCGAATTGATGTATAGCCCTAAATAGCAAAACTTGTCGACTCTTTTAATTAGTTTATTATCAGCTATAGTGAGTTCACATAGTAAATCGTAATCCATTGGATTTTGTCGTATATAAAATATGATGAAGTTCGATTTTTCATAATTTATCTGTAGTTTGTTCATTGAAAACCAGCTTTGTAGAACTTTAAGGTCAGATTTTATAGCAGGTCCTTACATTGAAATATTTTTAGTTCCATATAACAAAGCTCCATCATCTGCATAAAGCTGTAATTTACCAATTAGGGTAAGTTTGAAAATGTCATTCATATAGCAGAGGAATAGTAAGGGACCCAGAATGGATCCCTGGGGAACTCCACATTCTAGAATTCGACAACTGGAAGATTGATCCTCAATTTTAGTAAAATGAGTTCTGTCAGTCAAGTAGCTTTTCAACAGTGACAACCTTTTGTTTTTTATTCCCATAAACTCCAATTTCTTAAAAATTATTGTATAATCCATGCAGTCAAAAGCTTTTCTCAAATCAAGAAAAAGAGCAGCAGTAACTTGTTTTCTCTCAATATTATTAAAAGTGTTTTCAGATAGATTTAAAGTTGCAGAGAGAGTGCTACTCTTTCTCAAAAATCCAAATTGATTCGGGGCAATTAACTTGTTCTTTTCTAAATGAGTTACAAGCTGGTTTTTTATAACCGTTTCAGAAATTTTAGAAAAAAATGGTAAGATAGAAATGGGCCGATAGTTATTAGGGTTCAGTCTACTTCCTGATTTATAAAGGGGGATAATTCTTGCTTTCTTAAACTCATTTGTCAGTCATTATTTTGGAAATTTCCTCCTCATTTACTATATAAAAATTATTCAAATCATACTTGGTATTATACTGTAGTAAACCAATGTCATATTGAACATTAGGGAAACACTCGATAATTCTTTTACCAGCTACGTTGAAATGCTCCTTAAATTTCTCAGCAACTGCTAACTTATTATTTTCGATAATGCCGTTAATTTGGAGTTGAAATTCTTCAGGTATGTTGTTGAAAGATTTATTTGATATTAATTCACGAAAAAGAGTCCATGCTTTTTTAGGATTAGCTATACTATGGTTAAATTGCGTAGCGTAATATTGCTTCTTTCTATAAAAAATTTCTTTTCGAATTTCTAATTTCAAAGTATTAAATCTCTCTTCATAAAATCCATTTAAAGCGTATTTCTTTTTAAGTTTGTAATATTTATCCCTAATTTTATGTTTATTTTTTAAATTATTGGTAAACCAAGGCTTTTTAAATTCACTTTGTTTTATTTTTTGCGTAATAATTTTGGAGTTACTTAATAATTTATCAACTAACGCTAGATAAAATTCTTGAAAATTTATTTCTTGGTAATCTAGATTTGATATAAACTCTTGAGTGCGGCAAAGTGATCAATTATAACTTTTGTTAGTATTATTTCTTTATTTCTAATAGGAACAAAACACTTTGTAAGGATGAATTTATGGTCACTAAAATGTAAATCACCATAAATAATTAGAAACGTATACTTACTAGAAGTTAAAACATGATCTATTAGTGTTCTAATTTGATTTGAGACACGAGTGGCATATTTGGATTCTATTTTATTTACAATCTCAAAACCATTTGCTGTTAAAACGGATTGGTAACTATAAACTTCCGAATCAGATGTATTCAAAAGATTAATAATAAAGTCTCCAAAAATTAGTGATGTTTTATATTTTTCTAGTTTTTGATTTAAATAATCTAAAAATTGGGATAAGGAGGTATGCGGCGGTCTATAGATTTCAATTATGTTAATATTAACTAGCCTACTCTTAATAACCAAAAAATTATTCTCCATTAAATCTGAAGCTTCTAACAATTCACATGTTAGATATTTAGCAGCAAATATACTAATCCCACCACCACCTCGTCCTTCACGAGTTACATGAAATGAGACAAAACCATCAAGGTTAAAAAATTTCACTTCACTTTGGTACAAAAAAGTTTCAGTCAATATACATACTTCAATTTAAAAGTTCAATGTGCTTAAAAATTCTAACAGTTTAGACAATTTGTTCATAAAGCGATTTATGTTGATATATAAAATATTCATCCCTTTCTGACTAAAAAGTTTTAGTTCAGAGTTGAAATCATTAAGGTCAGTGAAATGCTTGTTGCTGTTATCATCATAATTACCGTTGCCGTTCCGATTCACATTGATATTCATATTCTAAAGTTAAATAGAAAAAAAAAATAAGAAAAAATAAATAAAATAAAAATTAAAATAAAAATACTAAGCAAGAAAAAGATAATAATAAACTTTACGATATGTATTTGTAATTCAAAAGTGTTAAGCAATATACAGTTGTGTTGACCATCAGAAAAATAGGTTTGTAAATGTAACTACAACATGACAGTTAAATCATCTATTTAATTATTGATTTAATTTGATCCAAAGAGTGAATAAGAATAGCGGAATCGTTTTCTTTCACTCGAATATAAATTTTTCCATTCGTAATCCAACAGTATTTGAGTTTGTTATTTCTCTTAAGGTTCCTAAGCTGTTTCAATATTTCTCCATTTACGGCAGTTACTTTTTCACTGATGTGGATTATATTCTCCTTATTTGTGTTGTTGCATAAATCGGGATATATTTGATTCCAGAATAAAGGTCCTTAATCTTTAGCATTTTTAAGTAGGATATTTTTCGATTCGTGTTTTTTGAACTTAATGGTGACATAAACGGATGATTTTATTCCACTACGTACTTGACGCTGGTTTTTGGTTTGTTGTAAAAAAGATGAAAACACATTCTCCACCCCAAAATGATATAACGTGTCTAATTTGATTACCATATCTTTAGCTGAGGGAACCGCTGGTGGTAAGCCAGTTATCACTACATCGTTCTGAAATAATTAACTTCAGCTTGAAGCGTTTGAATAGCTGTATTGTGTCTTTGCACACCATTTTCTATTTTATCCACACGTTTTTTTGTATTTTTATTGTCGGTGATAATACTATTCACAGATTCTTGAAGGCTAACATGAATTTGTGATACTGATATAGATAATTGTTTAATAGCTGTGAAAATATCAGCATTGGTTGGGTTAGGATTTTCAAGAAGTATTTCCAAATTCATTGTGTATATTTTATTTATTTAAGTAAAATCTAATATAAAGTAAAATAAAAACTGATCAGAATTGTAGAAAGGCGTATCTACTCGTATTTACGTGTCTCCTATTTTAATTTTGCTTGTTTGTTGATTTAAAACATATTAGCACGAACTAAAGCACTTTATACAATAGCTGTGTTCCAATGGAAACAATTTGCTACTCACAAGTACTTGTGAGTAGATAACCAAAGGAACGGGCAAAATTATGACAGCAACATATTTTGTTGTACAAAATCAAATTTGTTTGAATATTTTCAGACAATTTGGTAATACATAATGTCAAAAATTGGACATACCATGAAGGCAAAGCCTTAATCTGTGCGTACGCTAGCAAGAAGGAGGAGTATTGAGGTTCTAATAGTGAAAATGTAAATAAAATTAATTTATATATATTTATTATAAAAATCCACCGCTTTAATAGTCGAATCAATTCCATCAGTTTAATAATTTTAAATATATATATTAGGATATTTATAATTGGATCAATTTAATAATTATAATTAGTAGCTAATTGTAATTTTACAAATTTTATTGCAAATTTTTTATAAGTAATTGTCCACAAAAATCCCTTATTGTCAATCAATCGAATATAAACAAACAAAAAATTGTAATAAATCTGACATTTCAACATAATCAAACCATCACAAAGCCATCTGTTAGATTTTTTGAAACTAATATACCTACCGTCAAATTTATGCGTAACTACTTTCAACATCTACACCACCATTTGAGCATGGGTAGCTGCGAGTAGTTACAAGTACTTGTGAGTAGTTTGCTTTCTCCATTGGAACATAGCTAATCACTTCATGCATATCCAAAATACAGTAAATTTGTGACGTATGTACATAGTATTTATTCATTCACTAAAACTGAGCAGGTTTTTATTTCTATAGCACTTTACCCCTGAGATATAATCAACGTGACTGCGACGTTCCTAAATGTAAAAAACACTGTTCTCCATAGCCTGCTGAAGACTTGTTAATCGCGTCGAATGTAATCACTGTAGTTTGAAATCATATATTTTTACTTTTGAGTCACGTCGGTCGCGTCGAGTATATCTCAAGGGTTAGTAAGAAAACTATTATTCATTTATTTTAATTTTCAATAATTGGTATTTATAGCACTTAATCAATATTATTTAATTATTTATTTCTTCCGATCAGCACACACAACTTATTCAGACGCCATCTTTTTCTCGACGTAATTCAAATTAAGAAAATGGAAGAAATGGAATTAAAAATAAGATTCAGATTTCAGAAGCAGGCAAAAGTTTTTAATGGACATTTTGTAGTATAGAGACCTCTGTTTCCAGTGGCCCGGCTCCTTTTTTAGTTAGACTTTTTTAGTTAGGCGTTTTAGTAAGAATTTTTTTAATTATTAGTACTGCATTCAGTGGGCGGTATTTAATAATAATTATTAATTTTAATTTTTTATTATTTTACATCTTTCTTTTAGATTTTATTAAAAATAGGTATTAACGGAAATTAAAGAAGATAATTTTGAAGATGTGGGTGCAATTAAATAACAATTTTTAATTTTCAGATGACCGCTGGTTTTTCAGTTACATTATTAATAATTATTTCGTAGTTAGAATTGTGTTGTCATTGTGTTACTAACTATCGACTACTTGGGTGTCTGTAACCAGGTCGAGGTCTCTCATTACTAATTTAACCTTCCCTATCCCTCGATTTTGTTATGTGTAATAAAGGTGTACGGTGACTCGGTGTAATGAGGTGGTTTCTGATTTTTACCAAAATAAAAAAAATCCACTAACTCGATTATATTTTGACAATTACTTTTATTTGTTATACTTTAACATATTAATTATAAAACAAAATTCACACGTTTTTGTAACTTAAAAGAAATACAGACTAAAATTATTACAGACATTTTTTATATATTCGTCTTCTTTGTTAAAAGGTTCTACTTCGTATCTTACAAATTTACAACCGCACCAACAAAACTCGATTACAATTCGTTTCTTTTCTTTTTCGGTGATTGGTGGTGTTGTGTAAATATTATGTCCCTACATAATAGTGTTGACGTAGCGATATTATGTCGCTACATAATAGTGTTGACGTTGTGTTGCGATATTATTTCGTTACACCGGCCATATCCGGGATTAGTTGTCTAATGACTTGGCCGTATATCTCATTCAAAGCAATTCAAATCAAGTCATAGATGGTTCCACTCCCGAATCAACAGCCACGCGCTTGAAACAGCTGTGCCCTACCAGATAGGTAGGGATCTGTGATAGTTTACATATTTGCAGCTACAAAGTGCAATTATTATTGCATTAGACAAAATTTTATCTTGGGCTGACAAATCGACATCGTCGCTAGTAACGCAATTATTATCAGTAATAAAAAATGTTAGATTTCAATTGCCCATTCATGTTATCGCAACGCTTCCTCTAAACCGGTTCTTGCAAACGGAAAAATTTTACTTATCAGCTACCATTGAAGTGGCTTATAACGTACAAAGTGTTGTATCCGATATACGTAGCGATGCCAGACAATTTCTTTGGAGGTATATTTAGTGAAGTATCTAAAGTCTGTGACGAACATGACATCAATATTCGCATTACTCATCGTGCTGGAAAAATATATTCATCGGTGTAATATTGCTACTGAAACTCCAGAACAGTATTACAGAATATCAATTTATATCCCATTTTTGAACTCTGTGTTTGGCTAAATTGATGAACGACTCAGTAAGCACAAAGAAATGTATTGCAGTTTTATGGTTGGTTCACGTACGTGATTAAAAAATGATTCGCGAATCAAGCCAATCAAATCGTGGGAATTTCTCCGCCTGAGATGAATTATTTTTATCTTTGGGCAAATTTTTATCGCAAGCATCCAACATAGAAAAAACAAAAAACAAATTATGAGCAATAATGACGCTCATTATATATATTTAAGTCCAAACCAAACAAATGTGTAAGTTAAAAAACAGTAAGTGGCTGTTTGATAAAAAAATATCGCTTGATTTGAAGTACAACCAACACAATTGTGAGAAAGGAATGCACAAATGTATAAGTTGGTTCAAAACACATACAAAAATAAATGTTTAACATGATTCTTTTATCTTTACACAATTGTGTGGGTTACTGGGAAAAGGGATGTATAATTTTGCTGTTTTTCTGACATTTATATATGACTCACGTCAATATCAAAAACAAACAAACAAAACACGTGTCATTTTCACTATCGGCATTTGGTGTTTTAATTTTGTCGTGCATTTACATAAGATAATAGTGTTTATTTAAATTAAAAATAATATTAATTTTTATGTAATAAGTTTTGTGTAAAAAGTAAGAAGCATTAAAAGCTATCGGCTGTTCTTCAGAATGAATAAACTTTGTTTGATACATTTAGCAATGAAATCAATGTCGTGGAAGAAGTAGAACCAAGTGAAGTAGATGAACCGATATCAGTAGTAGCCGCGGACATTGAAATAGTTTACGGACCTGCAAATATTTCAACCGAAACGGCGCACATTGGGGTTTTTAGTAGTGCTTAGTCCCAAAAATGTCTAGAGAATGCGAACAAAAATGTACCAAATTGAGTATTTATTTTTTTAAATACTCTTTATGAGATTCTTAATAGATCCCTCATGAGAATTTTGTCTGAAATTTTTTTGTATGCATAGAAAACATACTCAGATATTTGTTTAAAAACATCACTTTTTTTCTTAACCCTTTGAAGCATATATTTTTGTGTGTAATATTTTATTCTAAAATTTGGTACACATTGTTTTTTGCGGTCGCTACGTTCAAATATGGAGTTAGATTTTCGTTATTGACAGTTGACAGCTGTCAATTAGCAGTCAAATCACTTTCACTTGTTATAAATCTTGAATTTATTCTCATTTAGTACGTTTCTTGGGTCTGAGTATGTACTGATGCATACAAAAAAAGTTCAGACAAAATACTCATGAGGGATCTTTTAAGAATCTCATAAAGAGTATTTAAAAAAAAAATACTCAATTTGGTGCATTTTTGTTCGCATTCTCTAGACATTTTTGGGACTAAACACTACTAAAAACCCCAATGTGCGGCGCCTAGTCCATCTAATTCGGATCGAACAACTACTCAACAAAACCGGACCAAACACGCTAGCGAATCTAGCAATGTAAGCGCAATAGAATCAATTTTAAAGGAATCAGAGCGCAAATGGAAGCTAATAGGGACGCCTTGAAGGACCTTAAAAGACCAGTAACTATGCTTTCGGTTTTGGTCAAAAATTTAAATGAGAGATTTATGAAATTGCCAACCTTGGAGCAAACGGCATTCGCACATGAGTTGAATATCTTATTTGACAAAAGAGAGGAGGATTGGAAAACGTTAAATTTAATTTAATTTTTCAAATTTTTTATTAATATTATTATTAGTTAAAGAATTTATTTCAATTTGATTTATATTTTTGGTGATAAAAAATGTATATAAATTGTATGCCTTGTATGATGTAAAGTTTATATTTCAAAATAAATAATTATTCTGCCAAGGCAATATATCCACTTCATTTAAGTATACTTTGTACTGGTCTCTGATGTCGACTGCACTTCGGTTTGGATTATTGGATCCCAGTCGTTGTGTTGGTGACATTCCATTCCCACCTTCTTCTCGCCATCTCCCAGGGCGATGTGTTCCACCAACATAATTGTTGACTAAATCAGCACTCTTCGATCAGCTTCTCCCGTAGCCAGTTATGCAAGACCACCGTTGATTTTATTATGGCTAGCACAGTTGGTTTGCTTGCTATAATAGAGCGACGATATATACGCCATCTACTGGCCAGTATCCAAAGGCATTTTGAACAACTCTTTGAGCTCAAGATAGTCGATAATTACACACATTTTGATCTTCGGGAAGCACCGAAGCGTTTCTCCAAGGATATGGGCGCATTAAATTTGAAACTAGAGGAAGCGCCTCATCACCAACAAAAACGAACGGGTGTTCTTGATTATACTGTAACACCACGGGCGGGGGAATGTCTAATAAAGCACCGCGATTGAGAACAGCTTTGCCAAAACTGCTATTACTAAAAATAGTGCTGCCTCTAACATGGCTGGGGCCTATTTGAACCATACTAAATTTATAATTTGCATCTGAAACTGCAAATAGCACGAGACTGTGGCTGTGTTTATAATTAAAATAAGTCGAGCCCGAATCACCAAAATCGATATTTTCATTTGCAGCACCGAAATTGTTAATTACGAAATCTGTATTGTGTTAGGATGATTCGTCTGTTATCTAGAAAATTTTTATTTTTATTTAATCAGTGGCTCCAGGAACACGGTCACTGCGCATTTTTTTTAACCTAAAACTCATGTATGTATGTATATGATTATCTTATTTAATTCCCAAAACCTGCATTCGTTTAATATAAATAAAATTAAACAAAAAAAATTATTTTATTTGGTCCACGAATATTATCGTGACAAAAAAACCAAAAAAAAAATTCAATAATAAATTGAATTGTTTATCTTATTATAATCTTAACAAAAACAATTTAGAATTTTATAAAAAAAAACAAAAAAAAATTTAAATTATATTATTATGATTTTTAAAGTTTAGCGACGATTTTACGAAAAACAATTTGGTACCAAAAATATACATACTCGTACTCTAGACGAACGTTGGGCGCCATGATGAACGATGTATCCGATTGTTAAGTTTGTGTGTTACCGTAGTATTGTGGTTGCCAATATACAGCACACAATGTGCCCAAACTGTTAATATAATTGACGTACGAGGGTATATCAAAAAGTCTTGCAATATCATATGAAAAAAAAGAGTGAGTGAGACAACAATATATTTTTCAAAACCATTTTTTGTCGCGATGAAACCTCTAGAAGAACATTTCGATGTAAATTTTACAGTTCGTTTGTTTTTGTCAATTTAGTAACACGTGTTTTGAATTTTTCTTAAAATGAATGAAATAGAATATCGCGCCGTTATTAAATTTTTCTGTAAAGATGGACGAAATGCAATTTATATATTCAACTATATATCAAAAGTTTACGGCGAATCTGCACCATCATATGCCACAGTAACAAGGTGGGTAAAATTATTCAAAAGTGGTCGGGAGTCATTAGAAGACGACAACCGCTCGGGTCGGCCAGCAGATGCTATTAGCCATGAAAACGTAATTTTGGCCGAATCTATTGTATTGGAGGACCGGCGTATTTCTGTTTCGCGGTTAGCGTGGAAACTTTCTCTTACATACGGTACCACATATACTATATTACATGACCACCTTCACATGTCGAAAGTAAGTGCGCGATGGGTTCCCCGTTTGTTGAATGCAGAACAAAAAAAACGCGTGTTCAAACTTCAAAGGCGATTTTAGATATGTACAAAGAAGATCTAGAAAATTTCTTGGATAACATAATAACAGGCGATGAAACATGGCTTCATCACTGGGATCCGGAATCCAAACAAGAATCGATGCAATGGACTATGCCACCGAAAACCACAATCACAGGCATATATTTTGAGGTTTTGCGAAAATTGAAAAAGTGATCCGGGAAAAACGGCCAAGGAAAGTTAGGAAAAAAATCTTGCTTCTTCACGACAATGCACCAGTGCACAAGGCTAATATTGCTCAAGCTGCATTAAAGGACTGCGGGTTCGTGGAAATTCCGCATCCACCGTACAGCCCAGACTTGGCACCCAGTGACTACTTTCTGTTTCCCAATTTGAAAAAAACACTAAGGGGCCGGAAATTTTCCAGTGACTATGAAGTACAGTCTGTTGTAAATGAATATTTTATGGAGCAAAAGAAATCTTTTTTTTAGAGGGTTTAGGCAAGTTAATTGATCGATGTGACAAATGTATAAAACTTAAAGGAGATTATGTCGAAAAATAAAAATATTGCTGTCTCACTCTCTCTTTTTTTCATATGATATTGCAAGATTTTTTGATTTGCCCTCGTAACTTACGGTTTTATTAATTTTTGCAGGTATTATGCTAGATTTATTAATTAGTCAATAGTTTAATAGTTTGAAATATATTAGATCTAGATAATATTATATGAAGCCGTTTTATTTTTTTTTCTATTACTATTTAATTATTATTAGGTTTATTATTTAACGTTATTACTTAAGCTATATTTTCTTTTAAATGTCCTTGCAATTTCACTTTTTTTTTTTCGTTTAATATTTATTTAGTTTTCACTTTAATGTCTTTTCACAACTGATTTATTTATTTATTTTGTATTTATTTTATAAATTTTTAATTATTTTTCTAATGGACGCAATACCATACAATCCATTTATACAATTTAGTCCACCATTGAATGTTAATTTTATATTTTCACTCTTTTATTTATTTTAATTTTATAAACTTAAGCCTATAATAATTGGCATACTTTAAATTAAGTCATGCTTGCGATCAATAATTATTATAATTAGTTTTACTTCTACATTCTAAGAGTAAAAATTATTATTAAACAAAAATGAACACCACCAAATTTATGTTTAAGGTGTTTTTACTGTGGCTGGACCGAGACTGCCCTCACCAAACCAAAAACGTTTTTTTTTCCGGCCTCCAACAAAACGAAAATCAAAAAAACAAATCGTCAGCCGTACGCGCTCGTCGTTTATTCCGGTTCTTAACTCAAACCGAATACTTCCTAGTCAACTAAAGTATTTTTTGCAATTTCCAATCAATAATCAACACAATCAATATCAATTAAATTTTTTCTACTTTACTAGTTGAGGCGCACTCATACAGTCGAAAATAATTGATATTTTGATAAGATGAAATCAACGATTCGGTCAATCTAAACCTGGGGCGAAACGCAAGATTCGTAACAATATCCTTCCACATTGTACAGCTTGGCTTAGGGAAAACTGGGTCTTTTAATAACTCCCATTATTTTGTACATGTTTCTCTTATTATTTATGAGGTAATGCTTGTCCCCAAACGATATCCATATCTTCCAATGGAGATCATAATGTCTCCATTCGAAAGATACCTAAAGAAATATTGCGATATAATTAGTTTGCGATATAGCAATTACAATATATTTATTAAAATATTTACCGAATGGATAGTTAAGGACAACCGCTGACCTGCAGTTGTTGATCTTCCTCCGACAGGCAATTGCTGTATTGAGGGGCTCACGATTGACAGCAATTCGTCAAACGCTTCACGCGTCATTCGATGAAAGTTGACGAGCGTGTTGGTATCATTCAGCCTCATCTCAGCAACAAGATTTACGTAGTATCTTTGTCGGAGTCTATTGCGATTGATAGGATTTACACCAAATCTCCTACCACTAATACGCGACCGATGTTCCGCGATATATGCTGTAAGCAATGCACTTACAATATTCAAGTTGCGCGACAAAATATTTATAGAAGCTTGTCTTGATAAAGAGATTTTGGGTATTACTACCGATTAACAACAACGCGTGAAAAAACAATAGATAAAAACTTCAAGTTTTTATTTTATTTTATTTACACCCCTATTATGGTTGGCGCATTTTACATTCCCGACGAATCCAACTCACATTTTTGGTATAACAATATTCACCCAAACGAGCTGAACTGTCAAAATGATTCGCCAACTTTTTGTAGGCGAATCTTATAAAATTGGTTTTCTTTTTTCATTTCACAGTCAAAATCAAACAATGGAGGTTCACGTGTAAGTTATATTATATTATATTTTTATAACATGAAGAAAACAACAAATCCCAACCAATTTTCGAAATTAACGGAAGAGATGGAGAAAAATACCGATATTGCAAGGGGAATTTCCAGCTTTGGAAAAATAGACAATTCGTAATCCTGTTTTGGAAGGATTTGACCGTAATGTTGAATAACTTGGGGCCTCCTATAAAATAATGTACCAGGCTGAGTAAACGGATTACATTGGTTCCTTAACAATTTTCGCATCGTGCAGTGCTAATATTTTCATCAGGTTTATCAGAAAAAGATAAAACGACACTAGATAACATAATTTTAAACTGATTTTAGATTAATTGAGAAAAAAACGTAATTTATAAATACAAAATCTGAATAATATATGATTACAACACAACTATTGACAAAAAACCACAAACGTCAAAAAATTGTTATAAAAATTATTATTCGGCTAGTATTACTAGATGTGCACTCGCCAAAATAAAGGCGAAAACCATAATACAAAAACCCAACTCACACGGATTTAAGATTCACCGTGAATCGTTCGGCGAGGCGAAAATCATAATGGGCGTATTAATTATCAGTCGTCACGACAGCCAAACACAATACACAAATTAAAATGGCTGAAAATGACAAATGAAATGTCAAGTAAAATAGCTTAATATTTAGAACAATAGCTTTTGTTTCTAACTTCATATTTGTAACGGAAGTATTTATTTCAGTTTGAAGGAGGACATGAAATTTTTTTGTTGGGTAGGAAACAGTCGGCTGGGGGGTTCATTTAATTTATACCCCTATTATGGTTTTCGCCTCGCCGAACGATTCACTGTGAATCTTAAATCCGTGTGAGTTGGGTTTTCGTATTATGGTTTTCGCCTTTATTTTGGCGAGTGCACATCTAGTAACACTAGCCGAATAATAATTTTTATAACAATTTTTTTTGACGTTTGCGGTTTTTGTCAATAATTGTGTTGTTGTAATCATATATGATTCAGATTTTGTGTTTATAAATTACGTTTTTTTTTTCAATTAATCTAAAATCAGTTAAAAATTATGTTATCAAGTGTCGTTCTATCTTTTTCTGATAAACCAGATGAAAATATTAACATGGCACAGATGCGAAAATCGTTAAGGAAGCAATGTCATCCGTTTACTCTGCCTGGTACATTATTTTATAGGAGGCCCCAAGTTATTCAACATTACTGTCAAATCCTTCCAAAACAGGATTACGAATTGTCTATTTTCCCAAAGCTGGGAATTCCCCTTGCAATATCGGTATTTTTCTTCATCTCCCGTTAATTTCGAAAATTGGCTGGGATTTGTTGTTTTCTACATGTTATAAAAATATAATTACTTACACGTGAACCTCCATTGTTTGCTTTTGACTGTGAAATGAAAACAGAAAACCAATTTTATAAGATTCGCCTACAAAAAGTTGGCGAATCATTAAGACAGTTCAGCTCGTTTAGATGAATATCATAATACCAAAAATGTGAGTTGGATTCGCCGGGAATGTCAAATGCGAAAACCATAATAGGGGTATTAAACTTCCATTGCAATTTTCGTTCATGTCCAACATGTGTACAATTCGGAGCAACTTAGCAAGCAACCACTTCACATCATAATAAAAAAAATTAGTTTTTCATTTTTTTTTAAAGGAACATAATTATTTAAAGTTTAATTAAATTTAAAGTTGAAATTATTAATTACAAGATATAAAACTAATAAAGATTTTGGTTTTGTAAATATGGTTTCTAGTTTATATTGCGAGTACCAAACTAGATTATAACATCATTTAAGTAGCATATAGTATTTTTTTATTTTTTTTATTTATTTAAATAGTACAATCTTATCAAATTATAATTTATTACTAAAGATAATAACGCACTTATTTGAAACTAATAAGTGGAGCGAGTGTGGGTTTACAGAAATCAATATTCTGCTCCCAATAACGAAACTACTGACTAGCTCATGCGGTTTAATTCTTTTAAGGCGTCTCAGTTCTTGTGTTATGTCAAGAAGTTGTATTGCTTCACTGTTGGTATGTTGCTGTAACCTTCTTTCATGTTTGATTGCAAATTCCTGGATCACTTCATCAATCCATTTGACATTTAGGTCTTTGTGTAATTCCTCGTTGGTTACGTAGCGGTAAGCATTCGTTATTGTACGTAGAAATTTGTTTTGATAACGTTGAATAATTAAACGATTTGATTGTTTAGTACAGCCCCAGAGCTGGATACCATACGTCCAAATTGGTAGTACAGGCTAAGCTTAGAATGTCTTCCTATTAGCCAGTACATCTCACGTTGTTTCATTTTCATTTGCTCTGCTTTTTGTCTAACATGATGTTTCCAGTTCAATCTTGAATCGAGATGCAATCCGAGATATTTTGCAGATTAAGCTTGGGGAATTTGTACCCGATTGAGAAATGTATGGATTCGCTACCGATTCGCTTGATGCCAATACTGCGGTATCACCAGCAAAAGTTCCAATGAAGGTTGTTTCCGTTGTCGGTATATCAGAAGTGTAAAGTAGATATAGGATGGGTCCTAATACGCTACCCTGGGGCACCCCTGCTATGGCTGGGTAAAAGTTGAAGTATGTTACTTCATGTGATACTCTAAATATTCGTTTGGAGAGATACGACTCGAGCAATTGACAGTAATTTTTTGGCACTAATTTACTTATCTTGTATAGATAAGACCCTCATGCCACACTCTATCGAAAGCCTGTGATACATCTAGAAATACGGCAGGGCAATATTTCTTCTCTTCAAGTGCTTGTTCTATCTTTGCAGTCACGCGATGAACTTGATCAATTGTTGAATGTTTATTCCTGAATCCAAACTGGAAGTCAGGTATAATGATCATTGGTCTTAGTCGTTTCAATAACAACTTCTCAAACAATTTTGAAATAGTAGGTAACAAAGAGATCGGCCTGTATGAGCCCATTTGCTCGGCTGGTTTGTCTGGTTTTTTTATCATGATTATTTGTGCAACCTTAAAACACTCAGGCACATATGTAAGTCGAAAGCAAGCATTATATATATATATATATATATGTCAACATAGTCACTGCTCTCTTTGATAACTCCTTAAACATCCTTGGCGAAATGTCATCAATTCCAGGTGACTTTTTGGGATTCAGATTCATGTCAATTTCTTGTGCAATTTCAAGTGGGTGACACTTCTGATATTTGATGGAGATCTATAGACTGGTTTAGGATCAATCCTAGATTGTATGTCGTGTGGTTGAAATACTGATGCCAAATGTTGTGCAAATAGTTCTGCTTTTTCTTCGTTACGTCGCACCCATTCTCCATTTATGTTCCTTATAGGTGGCACTTGGATTATTGGCCTCTTGAATCTTTTAGTAGCTTTCCAAAGAGAATAATTTTTGTCAGCTTCAGGACCCAGTCCTTTCAAATAATATTCAGTACAAGCTTCTTTATGTTCTTTAATTAATCGGTTAACTTTATTACTTACCCGATTAAATTCTCTTTTGTCATTAATGTTTCTAGTTCTATGCCATACGCGCCTTTTCCTACGCCTTTCTTTTATCAGTTCCCGAATCGCCAGGGGGTAGTTGATCTCTTGTACGACTTTCTCACCTAATACGGGTGTAGCCTCTATAGCTGCATCACGTATGGTGTTAATAAAATGTTTAGTTTGTAATTCAAGTTCTTGTTTAGTTTTAAGACTAACTTTTAACTCAATTAGAGTATCCAGTTTCTCTCTAAATAATTCCCAATCAGTAAATTTATTAGTAAGGTTAAGTTTGGTTTTCTTTCTTATGACTAATGTACTCAGAATCATTAAGACCGGTGTATGATCGGAAGTAAGGTCGTCAATGCCTTCAACTTCAATGTAATTTGAGGCTATTCCTTTCGAAATATAAAAGTCAATCAAATCAGGAATTTTGTTTATGTCTGTAGGCCAATAGGTAGGTTTACGCGATGAGTGATATTCACATCCTGACATTTCTATTGCACTTAGGAGTTCTTTTCCTTTCCCTAACCTTGGTCCAAGTTTATTAAAAATGTTGACATATTGATTTCTTACGATATTATGTCTTGGTGGGCAGTAGATCGCCCCTAAACTTAGTTCAGCACCACCATGGTTAATCGTTATTTCGGTTGCTTGCATAAATGGTTCCTTAATTTCTTCTTGTTGGAAATGTAGGATATTTTATTTGATTAAGATTGCTGTCCCTCCTCGAGCACGACCACTAGGATGCAATGTCCAATAGGCTCTATATCCTGTAATTTTGATAAAGTTTTTCTCCGTAAAGTGCGTCTCTGATATTAAAGCTGCATCTATGTTGTTGGTTCTTAGAAATACTTCTAGTTCTTGAGCTCTTGCATTAAGCCCGTTAGCATTCCAGGTAATTATACGTAGGAATGTTACAGTCATTTACTTTTTATGTTTTAGCGGTTTGTTTGGTGGTTTGGAATTATCTTCCAGTTTATCCACTCTGTTAGTAAGCTGGCTGAAATTTTGTCTCATTTCTGCCTGAAATTCGGTGAGCATTTTCATTATATTACTAATGGTTGGCTCGTTTGGCACAGGCTTCTGCCTGCTTACTTGATTTGAATTGTTATTTGAGGTTTTGGTCACCTGGGCGTAGGAAACCCCCTCTCTAATTGTATCATATTGTTTGTTTGGCTTTTGCTGTAGGCGCTCTGCTACTGTAATTTTTCTCGGTAGCTGAGCATTTAGTTTTTTCTGATACACCAGGCATCCTTTATAGCTAGCCGGATGACCTTTTTCTCCGCACAGTGCACAAGTTGGTATAACATTTCGCGGCTTTTGACATTGTTTTGTATGATGATTCTCAGCACATTTGACACATTTGGCTTGCCTATTGCAGAAGTTCTTCGTGTGTCCTAACTGTTGGCAATTTATACACTGAGGTATACCTATTACCTTTTTAGGTGGTTCAATAGACACCTTGCAATATAGCAGGTTCTTAATTTCATATATGTCCTTATTGTTTTCCCCCTGTAACAGGTCTACATAAAACAATGGGAAGTGTCTAATAATTTTCTCATTATTAATTGTCAACTTTTTATGAACGTTAATAATGTTGGTTACTTTATGACCATGGTCCTCGATTGCCGCTTTGATCTCTTCGCGATTGGTAGATGACGGTAAACCTCGTATTACGATTCTATACCATTTTTCACTTTTGAGCTGATAAGTATGGTATTCCATCTTATATAGTGTACTATCCTTGTTATTGGATTCAGTGTCTTTTATATCGCTAAGTAGTTTTTTAATTTTACGGTAGTCATTTTCAGACTGCGTTGTTATTTTGATGTCGTTATTGGATATTGCTTTAAACTGAGCAGGTTTCTCTGTCACTGCCAATACTTGAGCTCTGAGTATATTAAAATCTCTAACGTTGCTGACATTGATTGGTGGTGGTAAGGGCTCCTTTTTGTGTGCTTGTTGTGGTTGTTTTGGTATTTCGTTATCTTGCGGTAGAGTTACCCTTGGTGATGGCGTTTTGGAGAGTCTCCTCTTTTTATGTACATTTAGTTTATTTTGTCTAGGTTGGGTTTCTTTCTCAAGTTCCTCTTCATCCGTAAAGTAGTCATTGGTTAGACTTTGTAGGCACCATTAGTAGACGTAGACGTAGACGGACTTCTACCATTAGTAGACGTAGAAGGTTTATTTTGCCTTTCTAGTGATTCGATTCTGTTTATGTAAGTTTACCAAAATGTCTTGGTATTTATTACATTGTAACTCATACTGCTGGCATTTTGTTCTTAGTTCATTATTCTGGCGCTCAAGCGAGGCTAATTTTGATGTCATTTCATTGCCGTCTTGAAGCATACGGTGTCTTTTCGTTAATGTTGGAGAATGCATGAGTTCTAATGGAGAAATGGGGCTTATACTTCTATCTGCTCCAGTAGCTAAGCTTGCCACTATTAAAGCCCCCGCCCGTGTGGAGATGTCAAACTTCCATCGTGGCGCGTCCCCTGGTGGCGGATAGGGGAATGCTCTTTAACCGGCTTGCCGGAGGGTAGGTGGGAAATAAAATACCATCCGCGAACCAAAACTGGCTAGGGGAAGGAACCCCGAACAATAAACCAACCATGGCAGATCAGAAGAAGATTAATGCTACGGTGCAGGGATTAGGATGCCCAGTACCGGCGACTTCGGAAAGTGAGCGAGCGGGCTTCCAGACGTCGATATCCAGCGACCACAATGCTTTAGTAGTAGCATATAGTATGTAGGAAAAAATATTTTTTTTTTTTTTTTTTTTTTTTTTAAAGTTAAAATTTTTTTTTGTAACAA
This sequence comes from Nephrotoma appendiculata, assembly GCA_947310385.1. NCBI lineage: Eukaryota > Metazoa > Arthropoda > Insecta > Diptera > Tipulidae > Nephrotoma > Nephrotoma appendiculata. Next base: position 267,419,385 of record OX371225.1, on the reverse strand, counting down.
TTTTTTGTAACAATAGTTCAATTACACATATCTACTAAAAAGTTTATTTTAATTTTAGTTTTATTGTTTTTTTTTTTTTCACAATTAAAATTGGTTCAAAAACTTACGTTTTTTTTTATTTTTAATCGATGCAATTAGTTTTTATTTTATTTAGAAATTTTCTAAATATCTCCATCACAGTGGTTTGACCATACGTGTGATCCGTAAGATAAATTTTTATGACGTTAACCTGTATTACATTTTTTTGAAGGCCGTTGATCACTCGAACACGCGTTGCTAAAGTTGAAAAATCCTATATCCTGGATATGGATGTTCGACACGGCTTAATACCCACCGGTGAATTTAAAAACTTGTGATCGAACGGCCTTTTGAATATTTATCTGGTATTACAGAGTTTTGTATCCGATTTTTAATTAATATAATATTTGGATTTAATACCTAAACACACAAAAAAAAATCACGTTAGGCCGCTATTGGAGTGCAATCCGCAATCAATACTTACTATAAATATGGTATATGTATATTTATTTATACAAGTCCAATAATGCATATATATATTTTTTTTATTTTATTACTACTTAGTACTATGAGGCCTATTTACTATAGTAATAATTAATTAATATAAATTTTCGAATGAAACACTTTCACTTATTATTATACTTTGAGTGGTGCTAACTGATCACTAATAATTTTATTAATGATTGATTTTGTTTTGTTGCTCGCGCAATAAAATCAACTGTACAGGTTTCGGATGCAATCCGATAATTCTATACTTCGTGCAACACAACGTATAACAGATAAAAGTTATTTGAAAAATGTAAATTTGCTTTGGCACCGAACCATAGAGGTCATTAACAATAACAGCCGGCCTCATAAGACCATAGGCAATACGAATAATTATTCATGAACGTTACATATTGTGATCAAACATTTTTGATCACGTACGTGAACCAACCATTAAGTGCATTTTACCAAACAGAGAATCTGTATATGACAAAAAAAATTGTAGAAGCAGCAATTTAAAAAATATACATCTATTTTGAACAATAAGGTGAAAGAAGGATTAGGAGAATTGCAATTGTGGTGGAAATATGTTTCAGAATTAAATAGTTGTTAATTAATTCAAATATTCCGTACACTACCGATTACGACCATATGAAAAAAGTTTTGGACGAACTGGCTCAACAGTCAAGACGATTGAATATAAATTATAACTTTGTAACGCCTACGATTGTTATTAATAAAATTATTTATTTGCTTGAATTTTTTTGTTTGTTTTTCCTCTAAAATCCCCCCCCCCCCCTTAATCAATTCCTAGGTACGCCTCTGTGTGTTCTATTTCATCATCGATCGTTATCAGAGTCGAAAAATCGATACCTAGTGATTCAAATGCCAAAGCTGTAACCACTATGCCGTTTCATCGGTTGAAACCTTTTTTAACCAATTCCAAAAACAAATTCGATTCAAAAAATTTTTAAAAAATCGTTAATCAAATTTCTTGGCATAATAAGTTGACTATTTCATATAATTTGGAAAAATCAAATGATGAAACAAGGACTTTAACAAAAATGGTGAAGTTCTGAATTTGAGCAATTCCTACACACATTTCAACAGTATTTCCTATAATAATTTAAACGACCCTAAATGTGAATCAATTCAAGGCGAGGTTGGATTAGTTGACATTAATTCTTAAGTTGGTGCTAAACAATCAAATTGTTTGTGTCAAATTTTTCAAATCTCATCAATAACTGAATATCCATCATCCTTTCTGAACCATTTTGTTATGTACATAATATATAAATACCGATACCAATTTGCAAACAGTCCATATTATAATTTGAATGACATATGAGCAAACATTTCATTTAATTTCGTTACAAATTTTCTACTAATATCGTCTAGTTACAGCATAATTTTGTTAGTTTTGTATTATATTTATGTACTGAGTGGTTTACTTAGGCCCAAGCATATCAATCATATCCTTAATACATATTACTGCTTTCCTTATGCGGTTATGGTTATTGTATATTATGTTCATAGTCGTACTTGAAAAGAAAACCCATCCCACTGCTGTACTCGTCCCTTTGAGGGCAAATATACACCGCAAACAATCCAGCTCGGAACGGAAAATGTGTATATATATATATGGAAAAATGTATATAGTAACAGTAATAATGAAAATGTCAACCAAAGAAAATAATAATAATAATAATAACATTGGTCAACAATACTGTCGCTTATAATTTTTTTTTCTATTTGTAGATATTTGTCAATTTTCTATTTTATTTATTTATTTGGTATACATTGTTTGTTTTCTTCTATGTATATAGCATAAGACCAACCGACGCAGTCGTTTTTCTCCGTTTCTACAAAATTTTAATGCTTTAAGCTTTCATTTCCCATTTAGCTTTTTTCTTTACAGTACATTAAAGAAAGGATATAAATTATTAAATTTGTTATAAGAACGAAACCAACTACATATATATAAGTACAATAACAGCAAGGACAACAACAATAACATTAATAAAAGGTCGGTTGGAAAATATAGAAAAACTATTGAAAAATTAAAGAATTTTTCTATTATTCTGTCGATTTTCTGTTCGATTTTCCACCAGAGTGTTTTTGATTTAAGTTGGTATATTGGGTTGGAAAAACTATTATACGTCGTTATATGTATGGTGAATATACGATGACGACAATGGTGATGGTATATTTCCGAGAAGTCCAGTTGGCGTAATTGTTTTTCATTTCATTTTTAATTTTTTATACATTTTTTTCAATATTGGATAGTAAATAACCATATTTTCTTTATTTATTTATTTATATTAAATTAGTTTCACTCCATCAATAATTTTTAATAGACAATAAAACCAAAACTATTCGTTCTGGTTAGTTTTTAACGATAATTGCTACAATTACAGTTGGCTTACGTCATTTAGCTCATTCCACCGCACCAAATCAAGTATTTCAACCAATATCTCCCAAATAGCGCAATTACTCTCATTCCATTAAACAAAATGTAAAAGGTTGCCTTTAATGTATGTACGTACATATGTAATTTTTCTATAATTATGTGAAATTCATTTTTGAACTTCAGGCTTGGTTGCCCATGCCCTTGTGAGTAAAAAGTTAATCAAACGCGAGATGGGTGGAAATTAAATCAAAATAACGGAACACCCAAATCTCTTATAGGTTTTTGAGTTGGTGAACTTAAATTTAATAAACGCTACATTGAAAATTCATGAAAATTCACAATTTTTGGCAAATAATAAAAAACTGTTGTTTATATTTTTTAACCTTTTGCAATCTGTTCAGAGGCCGAAGCACTATCAACTATTTCGCGGTAGCCAAATCGTGGATGTAAGGCTACAGGTCCGATTTACGTAAAACCATCTGAGCATTGCAGGGTTTCATGCTAGCCTATATAGTGTACTTCGACACATACTACTATACCGTACAATATTTTAAAGTTAGTCAAAATTTTCAAGCCGAAAATAAATAATCGATAATGCAGATAGAGTTTTTCCTCTACTAGACACTAAAATTTTAATTTGACGATTAATAAAATAATTAAAAGTTTTCGTCTGAAATTAAAATTTTGTGCGCAGTCGCTCTTTGATTCCACTTTGACCACTAATTAGACCTTAATCGTAGATAAGCTCAAATTGTGATAAAGAATGGGTGGGGAAGGGGAATGCAATTTTCTGGAAATTCCGAAATTCCTATTTAAAGTAGTAAAACTTCAGTAAACTTTCAAATTTCTCCGTTTGCTTACCGATATCTCCTTAACAATTTGATAGGCTCTAATTCTAGTAATCCATAATGAGTGTTGAGCCATTCTGATGAGGAAAGAAGAACGATAGAAAACAATTTAATCTCTTAACACCGAGAAGAATCTATAATTCTTGCACGAGTAGGACAAGCAACAGTTGTATATAAATTGTACTAAATAATTGGCAATTTACGATTTTCAAGAATTTTACGATTGCGACATAATTGGTTGAGATCATTCACCAAAATCATTTCTCTCAGTGTAGAATTGGAGTCGGTTGGAATTTAAAAGAAGTCAATGCACTTTATTCGAGTGGAATTTATCGAATACAGACGCAAATCAATACAATGCATTGTGGTAAACAATATTTTTTGTTTTGTTCTCCGGCACGTAAATGAACAACGATGATGGTTTACCAACTCTTGAACACGTGACGTACAACTGACAATGAGAAAAACACGGAAATTCGATATTTATTCTGCACACTTCCAACGATTGTCCTTGCAATTTGTTAATCGTCATTGCAAACACCAACGAACGGGGAACTAAATGCGCTTGAAGTCGAACGTAATGTCATTTAGGATCAGAGGAATTCTCGGAATTAGAACATCCTTTCCTTTGAATTTGCCCTTGATGATCGTCGCTTGAAACACCTTGTTCATCAGTTTCTTCAAAACTAATTGCGTCCCGTTACAAAATCTTGGATGATTCAGATTGCGCAGCATGATTATCACAGATCCAACCTTCAGCATCAAATTATGCGGTGGTATTTCCGATAAATAAAACCTATTGAAAAACGCAATTTGGTTTTGAATCAAGTAATTCAGACTGTTAACATCCTTGTTTTTCGGTGCTCGCTCATTCGCTGATCAAATCGTGATTCATATAATTTCGGCAGATGTCCGCAAACACTTACGTGATAATCTTTTCCTTTGACGTCGTGAAGATGCAAAAATACGAGGGAAACGAAATGGAAAAAGGAATTTCACCATTGCCAAGCGCCAACAGTTATTTGAAAAAATCAGCAGTTGATGAGTCGTTCTGTAACGCGACTCTCATGTTCGTGGTCAACTGCAACTTCGTCAGATAGCGACAACAACTCGAAGATTTCAGACATGCGTTGAGTTCATCTGCAGCTCTTGATCTCGGAATGACAGGTAGCGTTTGACAAAAATTGCCGGCCAGCAGAATCATCGTTCCACCAAAACGTCTTCTGCCACTTCGTAAATCCTTCATCATTCGATTGAACGCTTTCAATGATCGTTTATGTGCCATTATGCACTCCTCAGAGATAATGATTTTCAATACCTTGGCCATCGCTAAGTACTTGGCAATTGAGCACACTGGCTTGTCATTCGTGTGGATATTGATTGGCAAATTTTATGCAGAGTGTCCGACAGAGTCGTCCGACAATGTGGCTGCAATTCCAAATGATGCAACAGCTAACACCATTTGAGATCTCGAGCGAATTGTAGTCATAAGCAATGAAATCAGAAAGATTTTATCTGTTCCACCGGATGCATGGTTTTCTTCGTCAACTGTCTTCATTAGTGCATCGTAAACGTTATTTTGCTGTACATTCAAAAGCGGGACATTTGTTTGTCCTATTTGGCTCATTGAATCTCGATCATACATGCATCGAACAAATTGGTGAAATGCCCATCTTCGACAAATACCTGCCGCACATAAGCACGCACATGTCTTGTACCATAATTTATTGTTTCGTATCTCGTCCTTCATTTCAAGTTCATAAATCGACGTTGCAGTGCGAACTCGATGTTAAAAGTCGTAAGCCATCTCGCATTTGGATTTGTTTCGAAATTCCAATGTGTTATATGGATGGCACGCAGCTGAGTCATATGTGTGAGTCGTTTTCCAGCAAATTCAGACGTTGGCAAGCCTCTCGATAACTGGCGCACAACACACTTGTACTATAGTACAAGATGATTCGAATGAAGTAGGACCACGAACAGGGAACAAAAACAAACGAATATAGAAGAATTTGTCTTGTCTCCGGCAAAGCGGATCAGTCGAATACACACCGACGTACCCTGCGACAGGTTGATCTTTCTTTCTTCGATATAACTTCTTCGTCGACTGGTTCCAAGTATAATGGCGTGGCATTTCCCAGTTGAGCAATGTTCGTGTGAACGGATCGCTTTGGCAAATTTCAAAGAGATTGAGCCAAGTCGGATCAGCCGTTCTCAACTTAAAACATCATTTTTCGATTTTCCCAATTTTCCGGTAAATTTTTACAAAATTTTCTTTCGTAACCCAAGCAACGCTACTGCCAACTTACGTCGATTTTTATAGAACAATTATTGGAACTAAGTTCTACGGTCAAGTTCCATTTTATTACAAGTTTTACTTTGAACTGTGGAACAAAAACCCATAACTCAAATAACTGGATATTTAAGAGTTCCATGTCCTCCAAAAAATATCTCAAAAACGTAACAAGAGTCGAAACTGTCAAAATGAGTTTCATTTTGCTTTACTTGGGAAGAACCATCTCATGGCAATTGCGAACACAACAAAAAGATTCAGCCAATTCAGTTCTGCCGTTCTTAAATGAAAAACATCATTTTTCGATTATCACTATTTTCCGATTTTCCCGGTAGATTTTCTCAAAATTTTCTTTCGTTAGAACCATTTCCTGGTAATTGCGAACACAAAAAAAGATTGAGCCAAATAGGTTCTCCCGCTCTGAGAATCCTGAGAAAAATACTTTTTCGATTTTCCCAAATTTCCGACTATTCTGGTCGATTTTCGCAAAAAAACGTTTCGCAAAAACCATATTCTAACAACTGCAAATACAACAACAAAGTTTGAGCCAAATCGGTTAAGCCATTCTCAACTGAAAAACATCATTTTTCAATTTTCCGGCAGATTTTTCAAAAATTTTAACTCAAAGAACTGGATATTTAAGAGTTCCATGTCTTCCACAAAATTTCTCAAAAACGTAACAAAAGTTGGAACTGCCAAAATTAGTTCCATTCTGTTATACTTGGGAAAAACCATCTCCTGGCAATTGCGTACACAACAAAAAAAGATTGAGTAAAATCGGTTCAGCCGTTCTCAACTGAAAAACATCATTTTTTGAATTTCCGAATTTTCTAACTTTTCCGGTAGATTTTCCGAAAGTTTTCTTTCGTAAGAACCATCTCCCAGAAATTGCAAACACCACAAAAGAGATTCTACCCAAATAGGTTCAGCCGTTCTCAACTGAAAATCACATTTTTTGATTTACCGAATCTACCGACATTTCCGGTGGATTGTCGAGATTTTTTTTTTCGTAAGAACAATCTCCTAGCAATTGCGAACACAAAAAAAAAGATTGCGGAAAATCGGTTCTGCCGTTCTCAACTGAAAAACATCATTTTTCGATTTTTCGAATTTTCCGGTGGGTTTTCACAAAATTTTCTTTCGTAAGAATAATCTCCTGGAAATTTCAAACACAGCAAAAAAGATTGAGCTAAATCGGTTAAGCCGTTCTCAACTGAAAATCACATTTTTTTGATTTTCCCGATCTACCGACTTTTCCGGTGGATTTCCCCGAAATTTTCTTTCATAAGAACCATCTCAACTGAAAAACACATTTTCTGATTTTTCCGACTTTTTCGGTACATTTTCTCAAAATTTTCTTCAAAAATCGGTTCAGCCGTTCTCAACTGAAAACCATAATTTTTCGATCATCAGTTTTCGATTTTTCCGACTTTTCCAGTAGATTTTCTCAAAATTTTCTTCAAAAATCAGTTCAGCCTTTCTCAAATGAAAACCATCATTTTTCGATTTTCCGACTATTCCGGTTAATTTTCCCAAAATTTTCTTTTGTAAGAACCATTTCCTGACAATTACGAACACAACAAAAAAAAAATTGAGCCAAATCGGTTAAGCCGTTCTCAACTGAAAAAGATAATTTTTCGATTTTCCCAATTTTTTGACTTTTCCGGTAGATTTTTCCAAAATTTTCTTTCGTAAGAACCATCTCCTGGCACTTGCAAAATCCACAAAAAAGAAGGTTCTCAAATGAAAATCATCATTTTTTGATTTTCCGAATTTTCCAACTTTCTCGGGAAATTTTCGCAAAATTTTCTTTCCTAAGAACCATCTCCTGGCAACTGCGAACACAACAAAAAAGATTGAACCAAATCGGTTAAGCCGTTCTCAACTGAAAAATATCATTTTTCGATTTTCTCAATTTTACGACTTTTCCGGTAGATTTTCCCAAAGTTTTCTTTCGTAAGAACCATCTCTTTTCAACTGAGAACATAACAACAAAATATTGAGTAAAATCGATTCAGCCGTTCTCAACTGAAAAATATCATTTTTCGATTTTCTCAATTTTACGACTTTTCCGGTAGATTTTCCCAAAAAAAAATTTCGTAAGAACCATCTACTGGCAATTACGGACACAGCAAAAAAAAATTGAAAAAATCGGTTACGCCCTTATACCGTTCTCAACTGAAAATCATAAGTTTCAATTTTCCAAATTTTCGGACTTTTCCGGTGTATTTTCACAAAACAATTTGTGTAAGAACACCGCTCTACTCTATGAATTATTTCCTGGCGAGTGCGAACACAACAAATAAAGATTGAACCAAATCGGTTCAGCCATTCTCAACTGAAAAACATCATTTTTCGATTTTCCAAATTTTCTGGTAGATTTTCAAAAAATTTTCTTTCGTAAAAACCATTTACTGGCAATTATGGACACAACAGAAAAAGATTGAGAAAAATCGGTTCAGCCGTTCTCAACTGAAACACATCATTTTTCGATTTTCCCAATTTTCCGGTGGGTTTTCACAAAATTTTCTTTCGTAAGAACCATCTTCTGGCACTTGCAAAATCCACAAAAAAGATTAACCCAAATTAGTTAAGCCATTCTCAACTGAAAATCATAAATTTTCGATTGTTCAAATTTTCCGATTTTTCCGGTGGATTTTTCCAAAATTTTCTTTCCTAAGAATCATCTTATAACAATTGCGAACACCACAGAAGAAGATTTAGCCAAATCAGTTCAGCCGTTCTCAACTGAAAAACACCATTTTTGAACTTTCTGTCTTTTCCGGTAGATTTTCCCAAAATTTTCTCTCGTAAGAACGATCTACTGGCAACTGCGAACACAAAAAAGAAAAGAATGAGCCAAATCGCTTTAGCTGTTCTCAACTGATGAGCTTTTTCAGTTGAGAGCGGCTTAACTAATTTGGCTAAATCTTTTTTGTGGATTTTGCAAGTGCCAGAAGATGGTTCTTACGAAAGAAAAAGTTGTGAAAACCCACCGGAAAATTGGGAAAATCGAAAAATTATGTGTTTCAGTTGAGAACGGCTGTATTTGCAATTGCCGAATTCATCGTAAATGGGTGGTACTTATGGGTTATAAAATTAGTCAGAATCTGAATTGATAAATTTTTCTTCTCTATAAAAAATATATATAGGTTAAAAATTATGTTTATAATTTCAAATACTTCTGGTTTAGTATCCAAATAAGCGATACCCATTCAATCGATCCTTTTTTCTCCACCTAAATACATTATTTTAAATCTTTAGTGAAACAAAAGCTTTATAAACATATCACCTGTTGATAAATGATATCGATTTCGTATTTGTCTGCCACATCCAAATATGAAACTATATGCAATATTATTAGAGCATTAAAATTAAACGACTGAAGTTTATGTTCTAATCCGAACCAACATTAAATGTCCATCCATCCCATCGCAAATGCGGTCAAATGTGTTTATCCTCAAATAAAAAAAAAAACTTACGCAACATCAAATAACGATAAAACCTAATATACAGTCGATTAATTATATAAGTTTTTCTTATCTCCTCTATCCACAAAACTTCAAGACATTTTAAGGCCGACAGTACAAATAAAAAATAAAAAAACACACAACATAAACAAATCAACAAGCCGTCGTGAAAATATACAAAAAAAAAATACACTCGCAATTTTACACGCGCGCACACACGTATCAATAGAAAATCATACCGAATATTAATCATCGTATATAAAATTGTTGATGTATCGTGAAAATGTAATAAATCTAACAGTGTAAATATATACATAAAGCACACACATATCCATTTACAATTTGCGCAGGCTTTCGGAAAAAATTTTAATACAATTCCTCACTCGTCACAACAAAACGTTTCATTTTCATTTCGAATATTTATTTCTCCTCGCAGCACAAAGTACTCGTACATGTGCTAGTAATTTTCCTCAATCTCTTAAAAAAAAGAAAATACAAAAATACAAAAATAATAAAATAAAATAAAAATAACAACAAAAATTTGTTTTTCCTGGTTTTTCATTCAATTTTCCATACATTATAATACATGTACGTGTGGGTGTGTATGTGTAAGTATTTTCACCACAGTATTATGTGCTAGTGATGGAAATTTAATTTTTTTTTTATTTGGTTTCGTTATTGTTGTTGTTGTGTCGTTTTTCTTTTTTTATTTATTTATTTATATTTTTTTTTATAATTTTATTTAATTTTATTACAAAAACCGATTTTTTGTTTTTATTTTCATTTTCTTTTTTTTTAGTTTATTATAATCTAACAAACGGATCGGGAGTGGAAAAAAGTTTTTCAGTTTTTTTTGTTTAGTAGTGTGTCTCATTAATTCCGTTTCGAGTTTTGTGCTTTGTAACGGAATTTGAAATTTGATTTTTTGTTCTTTTTCGGGGGATAATTAAAACACGCTGCGTTGCATTAAGTGAAAATATGATATATGTATTTTGAAATATTGTGAATATACAAATTAGTGTTTTAGAAAATAATTTGTTTGTGTGATTTAAAATTAATTAACGGTTCAGTTTTGTTTCACATAATTAAAACTATTTACGTATTCGTGGAGAACATTTCGAAATTATGTCATAATGTAATTATTTTCTAATTTACTTTTAATTATTTCAACCGTTTATACAATTTTGCCGCTCTCTAGACATATTATTTGAATATAAATAATTAAATTATATAAATGGAACAAACGAACCAAATATATAACAATATTTTCCAAAGAAAAACAAATTTATTGTCTTTCTTCATATTTTTTGCTACCTGTTGTTAGCACGTTTTCATTGTGTTTTCCATATTATTTATTTTTAAAACGTTTTTTCAAAAAAACAGTCGGTTTTAATTTTTAATAATTTTACTAGAATAAGTACATGTACTAAATATATACCTCTATAAATAAATAGTTATGATTAAATTATAATTAAGGATAACGTGGTACGGTGGTGGAAATAATTATTTTATTATTTAAATTTTTATGGAAATGTTAATCGCTCGCTTTTGAACCGATTTATTATTGACTCATTTTACTGTTCGACTATTACAACTTTACTTAATCAATGCAAGTGTAAAGTGAGCTGGCAATCCGAAGTGGAGTTGCCATCTCAATACTACCACCAAATGGTGGTGGCTTTGGTGACTATAACTGACAATTCTTTATTTGTGCAAACGTATTTCAATTCATACAATTCATCGTCAAACTTTCTCCTGGTGAAATGGTACTTATGACTCCACAACAACGTCGACAATTACTTATAATTCAAGCCAGTAGCGATCGAATATACTTTGAATTTCTGTTTCCGGACATTTTAGTTAAGTCAAATTTTATTCCTAGAAAATATTTTTCCAAGCAACTGATACTAAATTACTGACTAAACTAAATAACGGTTAGTTTGTACTGTGCCTAACATGTAATACTTAATTGCGTACTAAATTGTTAATTATGTACCATTGTTAATAGGTACTTCTTTAATTAAATTTGTTAATCAGAATAAAATTTTAGTTTGTTGTATTTTACGCCATCTATTAATAACTGGTATGAACTAACATTAAATTAGCCATAAGTTCACGGACAACAATAACACAACGTCAATCAATTCCAGTCACAAATTTGTACCATCAGTTGCGTAACACCGGCCAAAAATGATTCGTTTCTCGGCCCTAAAAGAAATTGGCCCTCTCTTTTGGGAACACATTGGTTATCATGAAAACGAAAATTACTTCAAAATTTACTTCTGTCAGCATTTGTCACATTTCAAACTACCGGTGTGAAGTTTTTAACGAAAAGCGTGCCTACACAAATTAACGAAAAGTGTAACTTCTAAAGCGTGTAGCAATTAAAAGTGTAATAGCACACTTTTACTAAAAAAAAATCGTCAAAAATGTATATTTCATGTAAATATCGGGACCAAATTTTATCATAATACTACTGTGGGCAAAAAGTAGTAAGACTTTTTAATTTAAATTTCGCGCGGAAAACCATTCGTCGAAATATTATTTTTTCTATGGTGGTATCACTGTCAGTGACATCTCTGCCAAATGTCACATCAAACTAATCTTCTGAAGATTATTGTTTGTCTTTCTGAAGTACAAAAAGTGCATTTGGCGATGTTTACAATGAGTGAAATTATTCAACAAAGAAGTTCCATTAAATTCTGAGTGTGTAGAATCAATTTTGTGGTGCCGAAACGTTCAGAATGTTGCAAAAGACCTTCGGTGATAATTGTATGTCGCGAGCAAGTATTTTTGATTGGTACCAAACCACGTCAACGCAAGTCAAAAATCAAGGTGATGTTGACAGTTTTCTTCGATTATCGAGGTGAGGTGTACTCCGAATTCCTTCCGACCGGCCAAACTGTCAACAAGAAATACTATTTGAGTGTTATGCGTCGTTTGCGCGAAGCTATTCGTAAAAAGAGGCCTTACTTATGGGTCGACAACTCTTGGTTTTTGCACCACGATAATGCACCTTCTCATACTGCATTGGTTTTACGTGATTTTTTCGCCAAAAATTCCACCCATATCGTTCCGCAACCACCGGATTCGCCTGATTTAGCTCTGTGCGACATCTGACTGTTCAGTAAACTCAAACAACCGCCCCGGGGAACCGTTTTGAGTCAATTGAAGACATTAAACGTGAATCGCTACGCGCATTGGAGGCTAATCCGGAAATTGACTTTAACGGCAACCCGAAAATTATGGTCAACACAATTTAACACAATCACAAAAGTGCGACAAACAATTGTTAGAAATGAATTCAGAGAAGAAGAATTGTACTACAAACAATTGTACACAGAAACAATTGTACACTGAACAATTCATCGAAAAATCAAATATGCGAAAGAAAGAAACAATTCATCGAAAAGACTCGTAATGCATATTAAAATATATTGATCAATTTTCTCTAATTGTTCAATTTTGTGATATACGGAAAACAAACCAGGACAACTTCAGGTAAAAAAAAAATTGTATCGATATTAAGCAGAATTTGAAGCGAATTATTGTGATGAGGAGCATCATTTATTTAAATCAAACTGAATCTAAAACTTAATACATACTAAATGTTGCAAAAAATTGAAAACCTGTGTCAAATTTCTATAAATTCAACTTATCCGGCACGCAAGGGTTAGATCGCCTATTTTTTAAAAATCAGTGTAAATTCCAGGTAATTTACATAAATTTGTAATTTAACATAGATATGCAATAACTCTTTCTCTATCGAGAATAGAAAGCCGCTTGACGATTTCTAGAGTAGGAGCTGAGACATGATTATAAAAGCCAAGTGATGCTCCAAAATCGACAAATACGCTTGAACAATATATTTACCAAGCAAATAACCATTTTTTTATAAGCCCCAATGTGCATATCCATACTACGGTAACTTGAATCCGGTAACTACTTCGTTTCTTTCCCCTGTATCAATAAATATTTTTTATTTTATTGGTAAAGGGGAAAGAGACGAAGTAGTTACCGGATTCAAGTTACCGTAGTATGGATATGCGCATTCGCCGTACAAGTTCAAAGTGCAAAGCTTGCTTTGGTAGCAATGAGAAAATTTCAATTAAATCAATAGCAGGTTTTTGTTTTTCAACATAGTCAAATTTGGATAAAATCCAGGGCATTATTTAACCAAGAGATCTTCATCTTCCGACAATTAGAAAATCGTCGTAGAGGGAAACAAAAAAACACTGTTTATTTTTCCCTCTGAATATTAATAACCAATTGCTAGCCTTTCTTCCAAATAGGTGTTGCAAATTTAAGTAAAATTTAACAATAACTGTTGGAGTACATTGAAAGGATGGAGTGTAAAATGATACAAGAGGCCAAACTGAAGAAATTGAAAACCAATTTTTGGCTGAAACATGCTATATCTTAGATCATCCTGAACCACAAAAAAGCCGTTTTACCACAGTTTTTGAATTTTTTGCAACATTAAGTGTGTAAACTTTTAGATTCAGATTTTCAGATTTTGCTTCTAAAGAAATGGCATATTATCCCATAATCAGATAATTTTTTGCAAGCTTTTTGAGTTTTCACATTTTTTTCATCATGATTTAGCTGGATTCAAATAAATTATACACCTCAACTTAATAATCTTTTTCAAAATCTACTTAACATCGATATAATTTTATTTTGATGAATAATTGTAAAATCTTCATTTAGGAAATCTTATGTAAGTACTGATTTTCAACAGGAACTTTAAGGTGAAAAATTTTGTTTTGGGTGAATTGTGTTTTCGATGAATTGTTTTTTCCAAAATTGTTTTCACGCACATTTGGTTATTGTAAAATTGTAGTTTTCATATTTATTTTTCGATTAATTGTTTGTCGCATAATTGATTCAGAATTTTCGGGGAATCGCCATCTAATAATAAACAACTTGAGTTGTTCAAAACAGTTAAAAAAAATAAATGAAAATAAATAGTTTAGGGATGGGGACACAAGGTTTAGGACGTAAATTTCATAAAATTCTAAATATTCGTTAAAATACATGCCAGACTATGGCTGATTCCACCAAATTCAAAAATGTTACCATGTGTGGAAATATATTCCTTAATAGTGCTAGTTGCTTAATAGTGGACAGATTCAGCTGTTCGGAACAGTTAATCATATTAAAATAAAAAGTTATGGGGTGTCTCCACAAAAATTATATTTTTTTTTCCTTTATTAATTATAACTTAGAACTGTGCTCATCTAGAATTTTGTCTTTCAAATTTGTACACACTTAACATTTCTTAAACAATTCTGATTTGTTCTGGGATTCAGAAAACGAATGGTTAGTCCCATAATTAATTAAACCTATTTAAAATACTAATTTTAATTTGGTAAACGACAGGGTTATCTATCACTTGGCGAATATAGGGGTTTGAATGTTCCTGGAGCGTTATTTTGTGTTTGGCGCAGCGTTGTGCTGTTTTGTCTACATGGCGTAATTAATACATTGTCTACACGTGTAGACATTATATGTCGAAAATTAAATAACTCACGTCGACAATGTGGAAAATTTCGACAATGTCGAAAATTAATTATAATCATGAGATATTAACAGAACAACAACAATATTTATTAATTTTTCTTTGGTTTTCTTGTTTATTGCAAGATCTTTAAATATAAATAATGCCTAATTAAAAATAATAGTAGCTTTCCAATCCAATTTTGATTCAAAATGTGTCTAGATTTAATTTCAACCACACATATAGAATCTAACTTTCCAATATTGAATATTTTTTTTTTTTGAATAAATTTTAGATTTAAAAATTATGGGGGCCTAAATTTATACAAAAAAACAACTCAATTAAATCTTTTTCCTCTCTAGAAGGCGAAAAATTCAAATAATATTATATAGAATTATTCCAATTGGGGAAATTTCCACCGATTTTTTTCAGGCTCTTCTTATGAGCTGGTGTCGATTATGCTGGACCAATTTACATTCAAAAATCAAAACGTAGAGGTCTAAAACGTATTCATGATGCTTGCTGTCGTTCTGTTTATTGATTCATTCATTGCAGTGCCGCATTCTGGCAGTTTATATGTCGTTCTCTTAAATTAATAAGTGAGATCGGATCAAAATACCGACCCCATATCTGTGAATTATTCGACGTAGTAAATAATAATGCAAATTCTAATTTTATTGGACAGAACTAGATTACTCGAAAATTTTATTCACCATATGAGACCACAGTAATGCCTATAAAATACCACTTAAAAATAACATTGTTGGAGGTTCTACTGATCTATGGAGAAATGATAATGCATTTGATGCAGATTAATGCGATCTACAACTCACGACCTATTTGTATTAATTCAGACGACGACCTAAACCCATTGAAATTAAACCCATTCATCTTAAATTGATCAATGATCACGATTGTAATACCTCCAGTTGTCACCATTTCACCCATGTTGTGCAAATGTTTCGTCGATTATTGCATCTTACTGTTTTTGGTGGTTTGCCTGCTCCTGCGGGCGCCTCACACAATACTCACTCGTCGATGAATTACAATTCTTAGAGCATTTAGTAAGTGTATCGAATGTAATTCACACATACGCTGCATCTGCAATCGACATAATTTTTCTATTACGTGGTGCAGATTAGGGGAAAGGAAAACCTCTTGCTGTTGAGCAACAGAATATAGCCCAAATTGATGTTCCAAACCGATTTACAATCGCAGTACTCGTGAGAGCAGCTAATCAAAATTGTAGATCGAAAAAGTGCAAATGGTGGTAGACCGATGTTTTGAAATTACGCAATTTGCGTAATTTGTTAGACTACATTAAATCTGAACATTATGAGGATCCATCTTACGAAGAATTCCCTAATTCAGCACTCTTGTTATTCGAAAGAAAAACATTGTAGAACCGTACTTTTGACCATATTTTTATTCGTCATGGCGTAGCGAAATTAAGTTTGTTGAATTGAAAGTTCATTTCCTAGGTTATCGACGTTGTCTACATAATCAACATCAGGAACTTTACATATTTCACAGTGTGCTTGAACGAATTAATATGTGCCGGAGTTCGGTCGATAAAAATAACGACTGACGACGATCCCAGCTTTCCAGCTTATGTTTGATCTCATTTTAAAAGACAAACACTTAAAACTGCCACAAGCCTATTTGAATGTTGTATCGTGCAGTCGTGCTGTTTCCCTTTTGTACGTCGATGATATGTGATTTTGCCGATGTATGCTTCTTGGGGGGAGTGTCGGCATGATTGGTGTGGGCCAAGTAGGTGTCGACAATGTAGGTGTTTGTTTGTGTTGGTGGTTAGGTTCTTGACTATCTATGGATGACAGGGATTTGGATGTTGTGGTTGTCAGTGATGTTATTTATGTTGGCAATGTGGATGTTAGCCATTTTGCTCGTTGGCGAACCTGTATCGACTAAATGGTACTTTCAGCCAACAGTCTATATCCCTTTTTCAACCAAGAAAATAAAAAAATTGGCTCAATTTTAGTCCACCCCACACAAATGTGTGAGTAAAAAACCATATTATGTAATGGCGTTGTTGATAAAATTTCAGCTTGATTTGAAGTAAAACCAACACAATTGCGTGTATTGATATAGTGTTTTTTTTCGGACGAAAATAAGTTACAAAACAATTCACAAATGTGTAAGTTGGTTCAAACAACATACAAAACTAAATTTTTGACATGGACTTTTGCCCTACCCGCACAATTGTGTTAGTAAAACACTAAAGGGATATAATAGTCCGCAATATATGTAGAATCCTTATTCACATGCAAATTAACAATATCTAAACCTTATAGAGACATATTTATTCGGATAATGACTTGAAGTTGGTACGCTGGTCGATCTAACATTAATTTTGTATACAAATAAAATGTATTAAGCTAAAAATATTTAGCTCAGAATTTTGCTAGTTAGTATGCTGCTCCTAAAATATTTTTGTTAAGACTACTTTTTTTTAAGACAAAAGTTTTAATTTAAATTCTGACAAAGCCGTTTCAAAATTGAGTTGTAGAAACTATCCGAAGACTATTGGAAAGCTCTTAAATAGTATTTATAATATTTATTTTTAGGAAATAATAAATTACTTAGAATATGTTAATTTTCGAACCGCCGAGGTTAGTGTGTCTAGTCTTTTAAAACAAAGACAAGAAATCTTACCTAAGACCATTTATCAGTCAGTGACCGTGCTTCAGATTTGGGGTATAAATTTTAAAGATACATTTGGACATACTGATTTAAAAATAAAAATATACTTAATAAGGCTTCGACAATCGTCGATTTCTAGAATTCTGAAAGAAACCAATTCTGTTTTATATTAAATGTGAAACGAGGAGAAGCAGTTGAAATTTCCACAGGATACATGCGATTGGATAGCAATTGCAAATGATTTTTACCATTAGTGGGGCTTCCATAATTGTCTCGGAGCAATTGATGGTAAAAGATAAGTTGCAATATTTCACGATATAACATATTGTTTACATTTTGCAGGTACGCATTCTAAGATAAACACAATGAAGAATTTTGGTTCGAACTATTATTGCTATAAAGGCACCAATTTCTTTGTTTTAATGGTAATAGCATGTTGGAATCCCACCCATTGGGATAAAAAAAATTTAGTACCACTACCAATGCCAAACAACTTGCCAGAAACACAAATACCTTCACCATATGTTTTTGTGGCAGACGACGCCTTTCCGCTAAGTCACTATATTATGAAACCGTATTCCCATAAAAATCTAACAACGAATCAAATACGGTTTGATTATATGTTATCGATGAGTGGTAGAGAATGCATTTGAAATTCTCGCCAGGCATGTTCAAGTGTTATTCTCTCCCATTCCTAGAGAACCGAATGAAGCTATTAAAGTTGCATTGTCATGTATTTGCCTTCATAATTATTTATGAAAAGATATGATACCTGAGGATGTAGATGACAAAAATAATCGACATTTTGATTCCCTCAATAATCTAGAACAGTTGGTGCAGCAAAGGAAAAAACAGCTACTATAAGGAAAAAGTTCGAGGATTACTTTGCAACATTTTACCCCGAGATCTCAATTTAAATTGAATTATTTTACTTGTTTAAGTAATTTCTATTTTTTGTGTTTCGAATGAATAAAACATGAGTTCAAATTATTTTAATAATTTTTATTTATTTTATCTCGCTGATATTGGAGTTTTTTTTTCAAATTTTGAAGGTTTTTGTCTAGCTCTTCCAAATCTTGTGCAATACAGTCACCGTACGCTTGTTGCGTTAGTCGAGATTTCATCAGCTTTGAAATTTCTTGTGCGGTCTACAAACATGCTTCTGACAATTGTTCATCCTGAGACTTGGCAGATAATCTCACTTTTTTGGTTGGTAATGAAATTGGTTGTGGTTATCCTGTTTGTGCTTGGGTAGAATTAGGTATAGGTAACGTGGCGTGGAAATTGTTGCTTTTATTTAAGTGGCTTGCAGTTTGTATTAGATATACGGATGGTGAGGCCAAATAAGTATTTCTAGCCTGGCTGGTCCCTGGAAGCTCGGGTATATTATTGGATGGTGGCTTCAGTCTCATTATCTTCACTTTCCAAAAATTCTATTTCGGACCATGCAGAATTTGTTTCATCCATTTGGTGACTATAGGTTCTAACACCAGAGACCACAATAATTCCTAAAACCAAATGAAATATTAATGAAAATACATAACGTAAAAATGTTAAAAGTAAAAAATTACTATTTATGGACGGCATAATTTTACATGTTTCTTTAAGAAACAATAATTTTTCATAGAACCACGAATTGGAATCCTCACAGCTGTCTACATCATCTAAAGATGCTCCACTTTTCGTATTATTCCATTTTCTAAGTACATCATCTATGAGAAATAATTAAATTTATACTGATATATAGAGGAGCAAATTTGAAACTCTAAATATTGGGAACTCGCTATATGTAAAAACTCCATTGAATGGGAATGTAGAGTTTAGTTCTTCTACCATTTTTGACCAAAATAATTGCTTTTTAGATTTATTTTTGTAACTAATGATTCCAGATGTACCCCATCTGCTTGACTTTTTCTATTATGTAAATAATATGGATATGGTCATTCCAGGAAAGTTTTCTTTTTGACATATTTTGTTTTATAAATTACACAGAAAAATTAACACCGCATCCCCAATAGAAAACTTATGGCTTATGGTTTTCAACTTACGACAACTTGAAAAATGACCAACAACTTGAAAAAATTAAAAAAAAAAAAAAAAAACTTCATTTTATAAAATCATTCTTTGTTTATTTGTCAAAATTTTAAACGTCAAAATTAAATTTTTCAAGTAAACGATCAGTGTGTGACTATTATACATTAAAATTAATAAATACGTTTTATAAGTGAACAATATGAGTTCTAATGACCGTAAATTTGATTTGGCGCTTATGTCATTGTTAACTGTGGGATATATAAAGCTAAGAAAGCCGGAGGGGCGATATTGGGTTCATCCACTTTGGCAACAGAGGCCTCAATCTGGGTCGTATGAAACTCTGAACAAAGAGCTCTATAAGTATCCAGAAAAATTTAAAAATTATTGCCGATTGACAATAAAAGAGTATATGGTGTCGCCTTTTAAAAGGCGCCACCAACTGAGTCTGGCACACAATTAAACAAGATTTTTATAATATGTGGAGCTTTACAAATTGTTTGAGGTGTATTGATGGTAAACATGTCATCATTAAATGCCCTAACAAGACAGGAACACATTTCTACAATTATAAAAAATCTTTCGGTATTGTTTTAATGTATGTGACGCAAACCTTAAATTCCTGTTGGTTGACATTAGAGCGTATGGATCAAACCACAACGGAGG
The DNA here is from genome assembly GCA_947310385.1 of Nephrotoma appendiculata. NCBI lineage: Eukaryota > Metazoa > Arthropoda > Insecta > Diptera > Tipulidae > Nephrotoma > Nephrotoma appendiculata. The sequence goes on along the minus strand of OX371225.1, from coordinate 267,398,999 downwards.
AATTTTTAAACATTCAGCTTTTGGGAATAGATTTTTAAAAAATAATTTAAATTTCCCCGATGATCAACCGTTTCCAAAAAGTAAGAATGACAAAAAATTCCCATTTTTTTTTTATTGGAGATGCTGAATTTCCATTGCATAGAAATATGCTAAACCCTTATGGTGCAACCATATCAAAAAAAGTATTCAATTACCGATTAGCAAGAGCCATAAATTGTATAGAACGTGCTTCGGAGTGTTAGTTTCCCGGTTCAACGTTTTATTTTCACTGATTCGAGCATTGCCAAAAACTATCGACAGCATTGTAAAAGCCACCGTGGCTCTTCATAATTTTATTATAACCAAGCGGCCGAAAAAACCATATAAAAAACAAGCAGACGTTAAATGTTCACTTGCACTAGATAAATGCAGTGAACTGAGTAGGAAGAATACAATAAATTTAACCAGAGAGAATTTAGCGATGCGTGAAGAAATTACAAACTATGTATTTTGTAAAGAATGATCTTCTAAAATTACACTTTATTTCAAACAAATAATAAAAATATTACATTAATAATTTAAAATTATAAAGTTTATATTATTTTAATCGGATTCCTTCTCTTGGTGTAAAACAGTCGTTAATTTTAAGATTGTTTTCAATCGTCGTTTTTTTACAAGTCTGGTGCTGAAGTACCGAGGGTACATAAATTACCAAAGTGCTCCACTTCAGGATATATATTTCGGTCTTTTAAATTCCGTTCTTTGATAACATCGATCGCGTCCGAGAGCTTATCTTCCAAATTTGTTTTTTTAAAGAATTTTTGTTTCCCAGCTGACTCTAGGATCGACTTATGGGATGACCCAGGTTGCACATTCTCGTTTGACAAATATTTTTCATCGTTTGTCTCGACCATCATGTTCTCCGAAACATGCTCAAAAAGCTGTTTATCGCTATCTAAATTATTAATATCTGAAGCCGGATTTTTTTTTATCACATTTGACAAAATTGATCTAAAACCCCCGTCACATTCGAGATTATCATTTTCCTTGTTGAAATTTTCTTCGATCAAATACTCCTCAATCATTTTTGGGCTCCCAATTTGGTCTACATTTTCAAAAGTTTTAAAATAAAAATAAAATGTTAATTTATTCAAATTTTTAAGCAACATAAAAAACTTACCTTCTCTTTTGGATAAACATCTTTAAAAAACACATTTATTCAATATACTTAAACTTGCTCTTTTTTGTACCACCGCCCGAGCAACTATAGGTATACATTTTTGTTATCATTGATTGCCTATGAATAACAATTTCACAACTTATTCCACTTATTTTGGCAGTCTTCTGGAGGCAATCGCATGAATTTGCCTATATCGTGCAAGGCGTTTTCTGTTGCCGATTTGTTTCGGTGCAGCTTGCACTTTTTATCGTACAAATAGATAAAATCTTGTACCGCTTCTATTAATTTTGCCTCCATTTCAACAAATTTTTTATTGTAATATACTATATGTAATTGATTTCAAAATGTATTTTAATTTTCAAATGGGTCGATAGCTATTTATTTGTTTGGTTTCAAATTGACAAGCAGAAAAAAAACAAATAACCAATTTTGAAAATGTGCTGCACTTCATTGTATTACTCAAAAGTGAAAAGTTAAAAGTTTGATCATTTTTCATAAGATTTTCACCAACCTAACGAACTAAAATTTTTTTTTCCGAAATTTTTTTTCATACGTCCTCGAGTTGGCTGAGTATGCGTAAAGTAACGACGTCAAAAGCACAATCACGAAAGAGCAGGGTGAGCCTTGAGCCCCAAAACAGATTGCATTGTAAATATATAAAAAAAAATACTCTTCATAGACATAAGTCATAATTTTTCTATTGGGGATGTGGTGTAACATGTAATATGCAATTAATATAGAGACAACTACATGTGGATCTGACGGCAAAGAAAATTAAAGTTACTGTGGCACTATTTTGGTTTTTCCTGGGAATAGGGAATTGGGAAAAATATTTTCATAGCATTTTTGTCTAAATTATATTTTTCAGGCCTACTGTTGGAATTAGTTTGATGTAAATATTTTTGAAACAAAGATATATTGGGAATTATTTTTCCCTATAAAAATTTTGGGGAACAAAAGTTTCCCAATCAACTTAGTTTCGAAAATCTTTACACCAAACTAGTTCCAACAGTAGGCCTGAAAAATATAATTTAGACAAAAATGCTATGAAAATATTTTTCTCAATTCCCTATTCCCAGGGAAAACCAGAATAGTGCCACTGGGGTAGATTCTCGATTGGCCAGCAAGCAAGCAATTTGCTAGCCGAAATCCTGGCTACTCAATCAATTTTACTAAGAAAATTAAAATTTCAAATTGTGATTTTTATAATTTTTTTTGTTAGTTTTACAATTGCACAGTAAAACAACACAAAAATTTGCTGTTCATTTTTTATACCCGCAAAATTTACTGTGCAATCGCAATAAAAAACAAAAAAATTTTGTAAAACATAATTTGAGATTCAAATTTCCTTGATAAAATTAATTGAATAGCCATGATTTTGGCTAGCAAATTGCTTGCTTGCTGGCCGACCGAGTATCTACCCCATTGTGTACAATTTTGTATATTTTTTATTTTCATAAGATATGCCGTGCTAAAATTTCATGGATGGGAAAAAAGACTTAATAAGCTTAATTTTAATGCGTTAGATGTCACATTCCCAACTTTAACAGTCGTAACTATTTGTTTATTTAGAAACAAAAGTCAAAATATTTAAACATAGTGTTGCCAACACCTATCTTCTCTGTCTCCCTTTACCATTATTGTAGCACTTTATTGCACTTGCAAAAAAGCAAGTACCATACAGTTATATAGCTCTTCAAATATATTTTAATTCAACCAACTTCAGAGCCCAGTTTCTACTTGCACACCTAATAAATATATATTTACCTGTACAATTTGATCTAAGCTACATTTTAACGCTGTTTCAAAAAGCATACACATAAGCCGTCAAGCTGAAAATATTGTGTAGAGCAAAATTTTCAAATTTGTTTTCTTCCACATTTGGCTATATCCGATCAGCGCAATTGTGTGCAATTATTTTTAGAGAAAATTTATTTTAGCTCAAGCAGCGTAAACCTTCTTTCTGAGGCTTTTGGTTACCGCTAAAATTTAGTTTAGCTCGAGATTCATACCTAGCTTTAGCGTTTCGATTAAACAAGCATCAAAATTAAAGCTGAATCTTTATATTTCACATAAATCAAATAGAAAATAAAATCATATTCCCAAATCCATTTAAAATTTAAATAAATTTTTATGAGAATGTTCAACAAATTTATATACCTTCCAATAAAAACTCATATAATTTTGTATGTCTTACATTTGCTTAAAATTATTTAAAGATACACAACGTACGGGCTCTGAATTTGTCCAAATTTTGTGACATTAATTTTAATTTAATATCTTATTATTTTTATTTGCAGGGGTCGATCACAATAAAAGCCGAATAATTTGGATTACGCATTTATAAATGTCGCGATATTGTGTGGTAAGTTAAAAAAAATACTCAATTAAAATATTAAATAAAAATCGATCTTGTGTAGGATTTACATCTAGGCCAGATCCTTTGGTTAGATATATCGCTGTAATTTTAAAATGTATATAAATTCAATGCTATTTTTTAAATTGATGTTGTGACGAGTTTGATAGATTTATAAATTATTTAAATTTTTTCTTAAGGCGTGTAACGGCGCCATAAATTTTCATAAAATTCACCCACGCCTAACATACGATTAGATTTTTAGTCAAAATACAAATTCCATGAATCAATCAGCATGTACCACAGTAATTATTCGTTGTTGTCGGAGAGATAATAATATGTCGTGCAAAGTATATTATCTCTATATGATTTTATAATATTCGACTTCTCTCACCAGGCACATCAACGTACAAATTTAGACGAGATAATTTCATCAAAAATTATATAAAAACCTAAAATTTGTGGAAAATCCATCGCACTCGCGCTATATAAATATAAGACGCCAAAACATAAATTAATAGACGTTAATTGATGCTTCAAAAAAAAAAATTTTGTAAATTTTTTCACCGCGTCAAAACCTTTTCATCGTATATAATTAACAAAATTAATTTATCATTTCAAAAACTCTAATTATCATTATATATATATTTTTTAATGTCTATCATAATTATGTTAAATATTCCCCATTCAGATTAAATTAAATTATTCCTTTCCACATAACTATATTATAAATATGTATATAGATACGAGTATATAACGCGCGGCAAAAAATAACGCACGCGGCAACGCACCTTTATAAACAAATCGCACATAAAAAAAATTAACAACCGAACCGAAACAAGAAAAAATATTTTCTCTCGTATAATTAAGGCAATTAAATTATCTAATTATTTTATTTTATTGATCTAATTTACTTAAATTTTTATTTACACTACTTTACGAGTAGTATACGAAATACTACTCTACTTGTTTTACTCCAACATACAAAAAAAAATGTAAATTTAATTAATTCATTGGTTTGAATGTTATTTGCATGAATAAATACAGAATTTTCATCAATTTTCAACTCTTTGATTATACATATCAACAGGTGTCATTTACCCCGCACGCCAACAACAAAACACATCAACAACCACTGTGCACAATACGTTTCTACCAGGCAGACATACAATGTCATGGCATAAATTTGTACTAAAAATAGCGAGTAGAACATAAAACTATTTTTAGGAAAATGACACGAATTTTTATTGTTGTTGTTGTTGTATTTGTTGTTGGGGAAAATTATATTAAAATAAAATAACGAATTAGACAAATTAGAATGGGAATTTAAGTATTTCCTGATTAGTGTGTGTGCGACTTTGAAAGTATTTGAACAAGGGATGAAAATATTTTTGAATTTAATTAAAAAAGAATTTTGTATTTTTTTTTTTTGTTTTTTTGACGTTGGGGTTGAATACTTTTGCGCTCGTAAATTTTTGTGTAATTAGCATATCCTTTTCCAAAGGTATATATACCGAATCGAGTGCTTCTTATATAAACTCAAAGACGCACATAATAATATGTAACTATCTATGAGGCGTACATGACCATATGACATCAACCAAAAATGTAATGTATTTTTGCGAACAAAGTAATCTTTTCACTAAGGCTGTGTAACTTTACTTTTGGCAATTAATTATGTATCTTTATGCAACAAATACACACACACGAAGATAAAAAAATGGTGGCAACCCGAAAATATTTTGACAAATGAAAAGTCAAAAATATGCCATTTTTAGTAATATGCTCGTTTAAAACACAATAACGCGTTTTGGTTATCCAAATTTATTACAAACATCGTCGTTCTATGAAAAAAACCATTTCGGGGATTTCTTACAGAGCCAGGCATTCGCAAACTTATTTAGTGTTTTGAAGAAATTGGACCAGTTGTAGGTTGCAGAGTACATGAACACCATCGCCCAATTAACTCTTTGAGATGTTTACTAACTAGATTTTTGTGGCCAAAATTGGATGAAAGTGATTTAGTTGATATTTGGTTTCAGAAAGACGGTGCCACATCGTCAAACACTCGACTTATTGGCAACCTAGTTAGATGATCGCATAGTTTCAAGAAATGTTGTTGTCATTTGGCCACCAATATTTTGCGATTTGACATCGATAGATTATTTTCTTTGGGGTTTTTTGAAAAAATTATCAACAATTTTGATGTTTGGATGCAGGATGTGATGGTTGAATGTCGAAGGGCCGAATGTCAAAAGGCCGAATGTCAAAGAGCCGAATGTCAAAGCGCTGAATGTGTCGAAGGGCCGAATGTGTCGAAAGGTCGAATGTCGAAGGGCCAAATGTCGAAGGGCCAAATGTCGAAGGGCCGAATGTGTCGAAGGGCCGAATGTATCAAAGGGCCAAATATGGAAAGGCCGAATGTGTCAAAGGGCCGGTTTTTATTTTGTTTTTAGAAATATATTTTTTTAAATTTGTTGTTTTATGGAAAATTTGTAAATGTTTTTTGTAAATTTTTTTTATTAAACGTAAATGAATTAACTAGCTGACCCGGTAAACGTTTTTCTGCCATATAAATTATTTCTAGTGAATATTTTGGTTGTTAAATAAAAAATAACGAATGTATTGTAGGTGTGTGGGGTTAGGATCTATGTCAGAAAGAGGAATGAAGCGCTGTAGACGATGACCGCCGATAAAAACAAAAAAACACTAACCATTCATGTTCTCAATTCAATGTATTTCATTAACGTAAATGGACATATTCCTTGTTGATCTTTTAAAAGTTAAATGTAAAGTGAAAAAAGTAATATATTTTTTATCCTAAAGTAGGAAAATGAAATAAAGAAAATCAATATTAATTTCGAACAGCAATTGAGTGTACGATTTTTTTGGTTAGTCCGTCTTTAGCCAATACAAATAAGCTCGATGGTTTGCCCACGCGAGAACATAACACGTATAATTGTCCGTGTGAAAACTATGGTGTGCCCAAATTTAAGAAGCAAATAGACATCGTTTGGCCTTGCGACTTATTGATTGTCATTGCGAATGCCAATCTAATACAGGGTTATCCAATTCGAGGTTGATAAAGTAGAAATCTGTATACCGACATCTGTCAAAGATAAACGTCAAGTACGCTGTCATTTATTTAGTTGACATGCTGCCATTTAAGAATATGGAGCATTTAACAATCGACCAACGCGTTAAAATTATTAAATCTGCTGATGCTGATTTTTCGAACAAAATTTTCTTCAGTGATGAAGCTCATTTTTCGCTTGGTGGATACGTTAATAAGCAAAACTGTAGAATTTGGGGCTCAGAAAATCCACAATTGATTGTAGAGAAGCCATTACACCCGGAAAAAGTCACTGTTTGGTGCGCATTGTGGTCTGGTGGTGTGATTGGGCCGTATTTTTTTGAGAACAACCATGGACGAACCTTTACCGTCAATTCTGAGCGCTATGGCCATGCGGCCGGGTTAACCGATTATTTTTTTACGAAAATCGAAGATTATGATCTTGACGATATGTGGTTCCAGCAGGATGGAGCAACCAGTCACGTAACACGAGCAAATCGAGATCTTTTGCAAGAGAAATTTCCTGCACGTTTGATTTCGCGATTGGCTGATGTCAATTGGCCTCCAAGATCCTGTGATTTAACGCCTTTGGATTTCTTTTTGTGGGGCTACGCGAAAGATCGTGTTTACGCAAACAATCCTCAAACTCTTGACGAATTGAAAACTAATATTCGTAAGGTAATGGCCGAGATACCGCCCGAAATGTGCCGAAAAGTCATTAAAAATTACCTCAAAAGAATCAAGGCCTGTAAGAAGTCCCGTGGAGGACATTTGAATGATATCTTGTTTAACTAAAAATGGCAAGGATCAATCTGTAAAATGAAATAAAAATTACAATACATTCCGAATATTTTGTGTGTTTTTTTTAAGTTTACTTTATCAAGCTTGAATTGGATAACCCTTTATGAAATTGAACGAGTTTGAATTCAATTGGCATGTGTCTGAGAATCATTAAAATTCGTGGAAGCAAAAATTGTTCGGCTCGGAATTTACCAGTCATATTGGTGGTTTCGATAAATTGGTGGAATCGCGTGCCATTGTACAGCCGTGTTGGGTTCAAACTCCGAAGTAAAATAACAGTAGATCTAACTTTCACTCGTAGAAGGTGTGGTGCCTGGCAAATCCAGTGAGGTCAAAAACTCTGTTGGATAATTTACAGCTTCGTTGGCATCGCAAACTGTATAGATCGATTTGTATGATACCAAGTCGCCTGGCAACGCCTGCTGTATCTTGAAGCTTAAAACATAAACGTCCACATTTTTTGGTGCCAGAATAGGTCTTTCTTCGCAAATTTTCCATCGCCGATATCTAACAATTGGTTCGAGAATGTGTTAGCGGATAGATCTTGTATAATTTGGACGCGCATATGTTTATTTTGAGCTGGACTTTTTCAACATTATGCCACAATGGCGATGATTTCCGCGTATGTTGAACGTGGAATGACGGGAAGTGTTTGTCTGAAATCACCAGAGTATAAAATCAATGATAATTTTGCATTGTTTCTGCACTGTGGCCATGGACGATTGTTTTTTTGCACACTTCCACTGGGTTATTTTGAATATTCAGTGGCAGCTTAAATGCTGAATGAGCTGTTCTGCCTCCATCCAATAAAGTTGCTGCAATGCCAAATGATGCAACCGCAAATGTAATGTAATTATTTTATCGTATTTCGGCGAGAATTAGCGAAATGAAAAATGTTTTACAACTTCCATTTGGTGCATACAAAAAAAAGAATCAACCTTGTCTCGCTGAGACTGCCAGCATAACAATCGCTGCCATTTCTGCAGTATTGTACTGCGTTCACGATTCATTTTGGTGTCAATTAAATCAGATGCACTTCGATTTGGCGAACTCATACCGAAATGACTGAGTGCTAAATTGGCAATGACAACTCAAAGATTCTCGATAGCAATCAATGTTCATTGTACATATCGTCGCTGAATGTAATCGTTAGATCGTTGCACCGTGTACGAATTCGATGCAATATATCGTCAGTCATTGAATCTTTGTGCTTATCCCGCAACGTGTCTGCTCGTCCCGGGGGAACATGTACTCAACACTATAGCGAATAGTAGATGAATTTGTGTTGGTGTATCAATGCTGCTGCTGCAAGCATATCGTCCCAGTGATTGTCGTCTTCGAGCAAGCCGAGTGCAACGCATGCATCTTTATATGTTGCATATTGTTGTTCATTCACTTTCAGTATATCTTGAAATGACAATGAACCGGTGACATTAACCAACAATAGTCGCAGATAGAAGCACTTAATCTGCCTTGGGGTGTCTGTATGTACACGGGACAAAGTGTTTGATTTGAATAGACTGGGGCACGCATCAATTAGTATGCTTTGCTTGCGGGGCATTCATTTTATTGTTTGATTCCATGTGAAATAGCGTGGAACTTCGGAATAGAGTAGTGTTCGTCCATGGAACCGAAAGTATCCGAAATTACACAATTCGAAAAATTGGTGAGTGTATTTTTTGGTGAATTTATGGCATGCTCAATTGCTGTATCGTTGGTGAAAAATACCGAGCATTCACATCGGTATTTTGAATTTGAAACACTGCCATATCACTGCCTTTATTCATATACTTGTAAATGTATTTGATGCTCTTCAACGAACTGCAGAACTCAATATTAATATGAGCATTGAATGTTTTGCTCAGCGCATAAAAAATTTCATAAAAATCGGTCGAGACATTTCGGAGGAGTGCGACCACCAACACCACGACACGAGATTTTTATATATGAATTTATGTATTTTACTATTTTTCATCTTTGGATATTCATGAAATTCCACGTATCCAGTCAGCGAAACATTTTGGTGAAGGAAAATTTTGTCATGCGCCACCTGGGACATTCGGCCATATGTCAGCCTCCTGATAAGAGGTATATGGTACAAAAATAATTAAATTAAATAAAAAAAATACATAAAAAAAAATTCGGTCGGCCCTTCGACACATTCGGCTCTTCGACATTCGACCCTTTGCAATCATACCTAAATTTTCTACATTTATTATGGGCTTTTTTAATATAAAACAAAGTAAAAGATGGAACACCTTTTATTAGAATATATAACAGCAGTTCTGGAATCTTGTCATGCTGGATAGAACTCAGTCTTTTCTTAACCAGTGATGCTGAAATCTAAATCATACAATAAAATTATTTTTCAATTGGAGATACTTTCCTAATAACCACCGTCTCGAAACCTTGTTAGTTGCTGATCACCTTCGTCAAGTCATGTAAAATTTTCATGGTTGAATTGGTAGCTCTTATTAATTTTTTTAATTATATTTATTACAACTGATTTAGAAATCATCTAGTAATTAATCTTTCATAATTTATATTCTCGTTTGAAGGGTTGTAGCCCTTTGGCTTTACAGTTTTATTATATTTTTAATCGATCCAGATTGGATCTAGTAGATCAGGTGGTTTTTTTCGCAGTCGTCTTACTGGGTTTGACTCATCAAACATAGCACGTATCTCAACATTAAGATGCAGACTAATACGTTACATGTATATCTCGCCTATTTGCTAATTTCTTCACTGACGAAATCCATCTTTAATTGGGAAACTTTTGTTCCACAAAATTTTTATATGGAAAAATATTTTCCCATTTAACTTTGTTTCTAAAATATTTACACCAAACTTATTTCCTCAGTAGACCAGAAAAATATAATTAAGAAAAAACTACTATGAAAACATTTTTCCCAATTCCCTAGTTCGAATATTAATGGTGTAACTCGATGGAAATGGCAAGGGGAGAGCTTAGGTTAGCGACGTGAAGAGCTGCAATAAATTAAGCTTTTAATAGTTCTTCATTTTTAGTGGTTGTCACATTTATTAGCGTTTTTTGATTTTGTAATTCGTCTTTTTTTCTTATAAAAAAATCTTGCGTTTTGTACAACGAACAATACGTGTTTAGAATTTAAATGCCTCGACAATTTATTTGGTTTCATTGCTTCTTTTCGTTTTGCAACTCCTTGAACTTCTATGCTTACAAAGCCATATTTTATATCACCACGATCATATTTTCTAATTTTAATGTTACTTAATTTTACACCTTTTATATCATCATCGAAACTTTCACAAGTATTTTCTTTACTATATTTTCTTTTTGAAGTTCTTGGCCTGGAATTATTTACATTAAAAAAATTTTCTAATGTTCCTTTCTGGTGTCAGCCCTTCCCGTTTACAAATCCATACAAATTTGGCCCTCAAATTATGAACAATAGAGATGGAAAATTTTCCAATTAGAAGAAACGGAAGTAATGATAAACGGTTTTAAGCAAAAGTTAGTAAAGTATGTAAACTTAATTTTGTCACCACTTTATAATCAACAGTACAGTCGTATTGTGTTAAAAAAAAATTATTATTTTTAAAATTACTTTGGCTTTCCGCGGTGTAAGTAGCATATATTTTGAATTTATTTCTTCTGTACTAACAAAGTTATATATAGGAATAAATAAGAAATAAAGAAAAAAACTAAATAAGAAAATTTGATCTATCTTATTTCACTTTTCAATACGATATTCGGCTATACATAAATTTTCTTTTTATTATATTCTGAAGAAAATTTTGCAAACTTTGGTAGCCCCCTGCAAACTTCTTGCAGTCCCCCAGAAGGCCGCAGCCCCCTGTTTAGAGTTACTGTACTAGATGGTTAACAATTGAATTAAAAACTGTTCATGGTTTTGTAAAAATAGGTTGAATTGGTTTGTGGCTCAATTAAGTAGCATGAAAACCTTGGATTGTTTCAACCTGATATTAAAATTTCCGCTGGATGAAAGTCGTTTCTACGCTATCCTATGTGCACAGTATTATACTTACGAAAAATACTCTCAAATCTTTAATTTTATTTCATCGACAAATCAAACCATACTAATTTTAGCAGTTTACCTTCTATTATACCCCATAAAACTTTTCATCAAATCCCTTGACACTCATGTCCCCATCAAAAGATGAAATATTAAAAAATAACAAACTCCAAAAATTTAGAACAAAAAAAAATCCTAAAAATAAATTGATTCTGATGATTTTGACAATTTTTTGTCGATAAATTTTATTGATGACGATAATAGTTTGGGATTTTTTATTAAATTATAATTTTTCACAAAAATATTTTTGTTTTTGGGGAGAAAATTCATGTCTAAATGATTTAATGAGGTCACAAAAATAAAAATATTTTCAATAAATTGTTTTCCAATTTATTTCCTTTTTCTGTTATTTGGTACTTTGGGATTTTGAGCATTTTTATTCTAGGAAATAGAATATATAGAGCAGCAATAATAAATGTGTAGTTAATTTTTAATACGGTTTGAGATACGGTTGGAAAAACTACATACGAAAAATGTGTCTATCAATCAAAAAACGAAAAACAATAAAATATTTTTTAGGGATATACACATTTTGTCCTTATCAAATATGTAGTTGATCCTGAACAGCGTGACATTTTAATTTGATGGTAAACAACATGCCATGGTGATACGCTAAATTATATCCAACCGTATCATTTTATTATGCCACAATTATAATTAATATCAAGACAGCCGATATTGAATGGGGTAACGAATAATGTTACCATAGAGAGGTTAATTCCAAGAGGTAACATTATTAAGAAATTGGGTTTAACCCTCCGTTGTTACGCAGCGCAAAAAAGAGCAAACATCAAATATAATCAAAATAATCAAAAACGAAATTTATAAAAATTCTATAATCTCAAGGCACCTCAAATAAAAATTAAAGTCACTTCATTTCAAATTAATCAATCCGCATAACAACCGTCGCCCACAGAATATACGAAAATTCTAGTTTTCCCTCTTTCACCGAAATTATAAAACAGCAAAGTAAATCATTTGAGAATTTTCATTTCACTTCATTCTCCAAAGTTACTTTAAATTATTATTTATTTTTATTTTATTTTGCAGAAATGGGAAATTGAAAATTTAAGATTTTCCTCCACAAAATGTAATAAAAAAAAAATGACGATGACGAAGACAACGACGACGAGGAAAAAAAGTTGCGAGTAGAATTTTTTTTTTACTTATTCCTTTGAACTTTTCATCTTCGTATTCTGATTGAAAAGACTTCTTGCGTTGAGGATAATTTTCTTTTCGAGCCTAATGATTACAATATAAAAAAAGTTCTAAAATTTTCCCGATTTTCCTTTTTCTTATATATTTGTAATTTAATGAGCGATTGTTTTGGTTGGAAGTTTTATTGGATTGTTGTTTATTTTGTTCGGTTAAATACGTTAATGTGATGGCACTGACATTTATAGTAAATAAAAATTGGAAGTAAACATTCGAAAAGTACGTAAAAGTTGCACCCTAATTGTGTACCTGCGCGCGTATATGTATGTTAGCAGTGGTTACTATGTACACGACATTTATCTAATCAGTTGTGATTATAATTTTAAGACTGCGTAAATATGTAAACGACAGGTGATGTCAAAATAATGTTTTAGTATGAAATGTGACAGTTATCTGGACGATAGGTTTTATTAACTTTTTTGTTCCCACATAACAAACGAAATATTATTTCGAAGTGCTTGAAACGATTCAAAATTTCTTAAATATTATAAAAAAAAATCCTTATCAAAAATCTTAACTTAATTTCGGTGTTTTTATCAAGCATATCTATTTATGTTTTTAAAGATTCTTTTTCAAAAAATGGATATTTTTAAAATTGTATTACTATCTAGTTTAACTGGCCATCTTATTCGGTGATCTATTTTAAGCACTTCCATGTTTGGGTGTTTTGGACTTCCACCTTCTCTACGGCTATATTTAGTGGATTTAGTACACCTTAATTCGTAGATAGCTTAATCCGATTTCTACTACCATTATGTCCATCCGTATGTGGACTTTTGAAAAAAGTGAACTATAAATTTTCAAAATTGTGTGGTCACACTACTAAGATTTAATCTCAATATGCTTTTTTATATTCAAACTTATCTCATTAATCTCAGTAATGTAACTTAGTCTAGTGGTAAAAAAGTCGGACTAGGAATATAATGGTATTTAGTTCAAGACTGGGCAAATTTCGATAGACCCCCGTCCTACCTTTTTATTTAACTCGAGCAGACATAAATTGCATTGTGCTGGTTCACATAGTGGCGCAACCTTTTCACTACGAAACAAAATTTTAGAGTAGGCATTTTTCCGGTAAGTTGGCACCAATAACTTTATATGTCACTCGTGTAGTATACTCACAAAATACAAAACGGTTGAACAATAAAAACATCAAAGGATGAATATTTTGTATGAGTACAACAGATTCATCATGGCTGACTTCCTTTTACGACCGACAAATGTAAAGGGTGTTTTATTTCGAGGTATAAAACTTAGAATTTAAATAAAACACAGAAAAATATTTTTAATGACCACGAATTTGACTACACCTGAAAGATCGTTTTTCTGACCTGTGGCCGCCGCGGCTTGCGCGTACATAGTGTAATCTGGAGGTCTAATTTTCGAACACTCTTTGCATCGTTTCTCATATTTCGGCAATAATTCGTCGAATGTAGGTTTCCAAGTGTTCAATCATCTCTGGCTTATCAGCGTGGACAAGAAACTTCACATATCTCCAAAGAAAATAGTCCAGCGTGGTGGTCAGTTGATAGGTTTATTTCTCTATATTAATCATTCATTAAATGTTTATTTCCCCAGTCTTGTTGGGTTCACATATCTCTGATGTCAATACTGTAACTGTGTAGATGTACTGGTTTTTAAGCTATGGATCGCAGATTATCTGCACTCCAAACGCGACCAATCACTCCAAATGCGAGCTTGAAATGCAAAGCTTCACTGCAAATGCGGGACGGACGTAGCGCGCAATGAGTTTCACGAACTGGGAGTCAATTCGCGTTCCATGAAATAATGAAAATGAAAAGTTTTTTTCATTAGCAATCGAGTAGGTTTGCATTCCCAATAAGAAATTTTGATTTCACACAGTAAAATTTAAAATTTACGTGCGAATAATTCAAGCTACTAGATGACCAATGCCGCCCCGGTGGCAAAGTGGTTAGCATGCTTGCTCCAGCGACCGTGGTGACAAGGAAAAAATTTCACGGCTGGTTTAGGATCAATGAATTAATCACTCATTATCCGAAATGAAAAAATGATTATGAAACCTCATATGAGGCGGCCAAATCCCTTGATGGGATATAGTGCCAGAGAGAGAGAGAGAGAGAGAGAGATGACCAATGAAAAAAACTTTTCATTTTCATTATTTCACGGAACTATTATTTTCAAAGTAAATCTGAGCAATTTGCAAACGTTGCTCTGGCATTAGTGTATTCATTATGAAATTGCAAACCAAACTATCCAAAAATCAAATGTGACGGATGACCCTGAAAAACTCCCTTTGATCTCGAATACGCCACACCTAATTTCTTAATTGAAAAATAAAACTACCGGAATTATAATAAAAACTGTCTTGTATAATAAAAAATCATTGTTCCTAATTAAATTTGAGAAACCCTACAAAGTTTCAACCCTTGTTGAAAATTTAATCTTCAATGCAAAAAAAACGAAAAAGCACGAATGTAAGCTGCCACTTCTGGTGAACCGATTTCGACTATAATTCACAGGGCCTAACAATTTGTGAAAACAGCTTAAATATGAGGTTTCATCCCGAACAATCAATGCGACTGGTCAGTACAGGGCCGAATTTTTGTTTAAAACAGTTTTTTCACAAAATACCTCATTTCCGCTTAAATTATGGAAAACTGATCTGGGCAGGTATTGTTGCAAATTTAATATAGAATCTTTTTATCTAAAAGTGTAATATACACTTTTTAAAATATTTACAAAAAACGAAGAAGCTCTTACGGAAAATGCCACTTCCGGTGGACCAATTTCAGCCAAAAACCACTGGCAAATCCCAATTTACGAAAAAACTTAAGTCTAAAGCTTCACTCCAATCAGTTAATCCATCTCAGCTATATAGAACCAACAATATTTACTTTGCACGGCACCTCACCCAGAAACAAAAATATTTTTTGAAAACTACTTTTTCGACTTTGCAAAAAAAGCTCGTATATGGAACCTATCACTTCCAGTGGACCAATTTCGGCCAAAACTCACTATGGCTCTCTAAATTTGTAGAAAATACTTAAGCATGAAATTTCATCCATATCAATTTATCCGTCTGGGCAGTACAGGGCTGAATTTCTCTTAATAAACGCCATTTCTGCTTAAATTTTGGAAACAACCGGTCGGGTTTTGTTGCAAATCGGTGGAACGATTTCAACATAAAAGCATTGGGATCTCTAAATTTAAGATAAAAGCTTGAGTAAGAAGTTTCATTTCGATCAGTCAATTCGTTTGGGCTGAAAATAATCAACAAATGTCTGTCTGCATGGAACCATATACGCATGCACCGAGATTGCAAAAATCTCGATGTCAAAATTTTTCATGAGCACTATACTTTATTCCACTACGTAAGAGAAAGTAAAAATTGAGGGCTACATTTTTTGTTTTATTTATGTAGCTCAATTAGTATGAAATTGATTTGTAACAAGAAACAAATGCCTTGTTGAAGCACAATACACAATTTTCCACAATTGCTTGATAGATTTTTTAAATTGACTTTTTTTGTTTTTGCATTTTCGTTCAAGCTTCCTAAATAAAACGAAAATAGTTTTAGACGTACATAGACTGCTGCACTTGAGTTTTTAGTGGAAAGTAATTTTACTCATCGTTTTTTATCAAGTGTTCATAAACCGAAGCACGAGGTCCGTTGCGCATTTCAGCTAAACCAAACTATAGATTAGCAAGGCTTAGCATTATGCATATAACATAGTCATACAACATAGTTTGGCTCATATAGTTTATCACAAGCACTTTTCAACTATAAAATCACTCATTCGCAAAAATTGTAAAAGCTCTTTGGAATCTGCCACTAATATTAATGGAAATAATAGTAAATCTGCCTGCTCCTATTTGGTGGAATAAAATTATTTTGCTTCAAAACTCATTTCCGGTAAAACTTAAAGAATGATCTAAACTAATTTTATTTGAAAAAAGTAAAATGATGATGACGAAGACAACGACGACGAGGAAAAAAAGTTGCGGGTAAAAATTATTTTTTCTTATTCCTTTGAACTTTTCATCTTCGTATTCTGATTGAAAAGACTTCTTGCGATGAGGATAATTTTCTTTTTGAGCCTAATGATTACAATATAAAAAAAGTTCTAACATTTTCCCGATTTTCCTTTTTCCTATGTATTTGTAATTTAATGAGCGATTGTTTTGGTTGGAAGTTTTATTGGATTGTTGTTTATTTTGTTCGGTTAAATACGTTAATGTGATGGCACTGACATTTTAGTAAATAAAAGTTGGAAGTAAACATTCGAAAAGTACGTTAAAATCGCACCCTACCGCACCCCACCCCCACCCACGTAATTTACAATCATTTTGTTTTAACCGTTTTTCCGTAAATGCAAAAGTATAAAAATATTTGTAAAAAAATTAGAAAGCTCATTGCAAAGACACTTGCAACTTCCGGTGTACCGATTAGGTCAAAATCACTGAAATCTGTCGAATTGTGAAAGAACCCTAAGTTATAAATTTCATCCCAATCAAACAACCCTATGAGCTGTAGAGAGAATACAGACAGAAAAAAATTTGAACCGATATTGTTGAAAATTTAATGAAGAATCTTTCAGTACCTACTCGATTTTCTCATAATTGAGATACTTTCCAAAATATTTGTATAAATGAAAAACCTGGTATGAAAGGTATCATTTGTCTGGGCTGTATAGAGGCCGAATTTTTTTGTGTACCTTTCAAAAATATTTTGCTAACAACGAAAAAGCTCTTATGGAACCTGCCACTTGCGCTTCACCGATTACGACCAAATATCATTAATATCTCTCAATTTGTGGAAAATGCTTAATTATGAAGTTTCATCCCGATGAATCAATCCGTCCTGGATGTACAGAGCCAAGTTTTCTGCAAAAAAGCAGAACAAATATTTTTTTCGAAAAAATACCCAAATTTGAAAGTTTTTAACTTGGAAAATAAAAACCTTTTAAAAAAAAATTTTGCTTCTATTATTGAAGGAAATTTAGTCTTCTTTTCGATACTGAAATCCGTTTCATTTTATTTTGGTTTTTATGACTTTTATGAGTAAAATAAAAAAATTGTCAGAAAGAAAAAAAATATGCTACTGTTTGAGACTGTAAACGAACTTGCTCGATATTTCATTCCCAAATCCTAATTAGCTATTTTAGAGAGAATTAATAGAAATCTTGAAAAAGATACTGTGGAAATTTTGGTACGATGACTCCTTGTCGATTTATTGAAATTTTAGCGAATGTAACCAAAAAATTAGACTATATGAGTGTCTAATTTTTTGGTTACATTCGCTAAAATTTATTATTTTTGATGGTTCAAGATCAATGAGAAAATAAGTTTTTGCAGTAAAAAATGTGATTTATTTCAAAAGGTATATTGCAACAAAAATCCTTTTAAATATTATTCAAACTTCAAAAATCTACGAACAAAATGGAATTTTCAATATTGTGTGTTACCTCCTCTAGCCTGCATTACTTCATAAATACGCCTTGGCATTTGTTGACATTCTTCTGGTAAAGCACTTCGAAGCTCTTGCAAATTTTTTGGTTACTTGCTGTGTGTGGCCGTGCATTATCATGCATAAAAAATTCCAAGTTTGAGCCTAAAAGTAAAAAGTTCAACATCGAAGATGGGGCTTGAAATTTTGCTTAATTCCTAAATAAAAAAGCTTAAGCCTACTGATTTGTTTTGGACTTGTATTTATATAGACCTAAAAATAAAACAAAATTGAGCCCAAAGATTGATTTTCGGCGCACCAGCGTGTTTTGTTTTTCTATTTACTTTATTTTTTATTTTTCTATTGTTGCATATTCTTGGCACAAAATTTCGTTGCATTTTATAAAGCGACGCCAAAAACATATTCGACGTTAAAAAATCCACACCCAATTTGCATTTTCACGGAAAGCATATAAAGCCATAAAATTTCTTCCACATGTACTGTGGGTTGATGTTAAAGCTGATGTAGTATTACTACCAACTCTGTCTTGTAATTCCACAAAATACCCACCCAAACTAAACCCGAATCTCCATGATATGCAACGACTGGTATCACGCAAATAGGGTTTAATCTTTGTCGTATTGTAAACGCCAAACTTCACATCGGCCGTCTGATGCATACAAATTGAACCGCGATTCATCCGATAAAAGGGCATTACACCAGTCCCTCTGAATTCAGTTTCTGTACTACAACGCATAATTTCATCGTTGCCGACGAAGATTATCAGTAGAACTCTAACAGATCGACGTGCTCTTAGTCAATAAGCTTTCAATCCATTTATTATCATCTGTTTTGATATCTGATTTTGTACTGTTCTATTACTTTTAATTTCTTGAGTGCTACTTCTCCTGTTTTTTGTAGCATAACGTTCGATAGCTCGATCTTCTCTTGGTGTAGTTTTTCTTGGCCGCCCAGATCCTTCACGTCATCTCACACTGTCTGTTAATAAATATCGATTACAAGTCTGGTCCGCAACAGACACACTAATATCACAGATTTGACGTCCCTTAAGCTAGCAGAACCCATATAGCAGAACAATACAAGATAGTACGGATAATAATAGGCTAATAATAGGCTAATTAAATGCCGCATTAAAAAATTTTGGGCTCCAACCCTTCCAACTAAAACGCGGTTTCTGCTAGCTTAAGAAAAATTTAGCAGAACCCATATCAAAAACAGATTTAAAAATAATTGGAAAATTAACGGTTAATTTTAGGCTAATTAAATGCCCTATTTAAATTTTTTTATTCTGCTCGATCTAGAAAATGTAAAAGGCTGTATCATTTCAAGGCTAGCAAAACCCAAATGGGCATTCTAATTTCCGGGTAGAGCCCAAAATTTTTTAATGGGGCATTTGAATAGCTCATAGTGAGCCTAAAATTATTCGCTCATCAATAGATCTTGTTTTGCATTCTAATTTCGGTTTTGGTCCGATTTTCGATTTGGGTTCTGCTGGCTTTAGATTAAATGACCTGAAGTCTGGTCAAAAACGGGTGGAGACCAAAATTTTTTAATGAGGCATTTAAATAGCCCATAGTGAGCCTAAAATTATTTGCTTATCAATAGATCTTGTTTTTCATTCTAATTTCGGTTTTGGTCCGATTTTCGATTTGGGTTCTGCTGGCTTTAAATTAAATAGCCTGAAGTCTGGTCAAAAACGGGTGGAGCCCAAAATTTTTAAATGGAGCATTTAAATAGCCCATAGTGAGTCTAAAACTATTTGCTTATCAATAGATCTTGTTTTGTATTCTAATTTCAGTTTTGGTCCGATTTTCAATTTGGGTTCTGCTGGCTTTAGATTAAATGACCTGAAGTTTGGTCAAAAACGGGTGGAGCCCAAAATTTTTTAAGGGGTATTTAAATAACCCATAGTGAGCCTAAAATTATTTGCTTATCATCAGATCTTGTTTTGCGTTCTAATTTCGGTTTTGGTCCGATTTTCGATTTGGGTTCTGCTGGCTTTAGATTAAATGACCTGAAGTCTGGTCAAAAACGGGTGGAGCCCAAAATTTTTTAATGGGGCATTTAAATAGCCCATAGTGAGCCTAAAATTATTTGCTTATCAATAGATCTTGTTTTGCATTCTAATTTCAGTTTTGGTCCGATTTTCAATTTGGGTTCTGCTGGCTTTAGATTAAATGACCTGAAGTTTGGTCAAAAACGGGTGGAGCCCAAAATTTTTTAATGTGGCATTTGAATAGCCCATAGTGAGCCTAAAATTATTTGCTTATCATCAGATCTTGTTTTACGTTCTAATTTCGGTTTTGGTCCGATTTTCCATTTGGGTTCTGCTGGCTTTAGATTAAATGACCTGAAGTCTGGTCAAAAACGGGTGGAGCCCAAAATTTTTTAATGTGGTATTTGAATAGCCCATTGTGAGCCTAAAATTATTTGCTTATCAATAGATCTTGTTTTGCATTCTAATTTCGGTTTTGGTCCGATTTTCGATTTGGGTTCTGCTGGCTTTAGATTAAGTGACCTGAAGTCTGGTCAAAAACGAGTGGAGCCCAAAATTTATTAATGGGGCATTTAAATAGCCTATAGTGAGCCTAAAATTATTTGCTTATCAATAGATCTTGTTTTGCATTCTAATTTCGGTTTTGGTCTGATTTTCGATTTTTGTTTTGCTAGCCTTGAAATGATAAAGCCTTTTACATTTTCTAGATCGAGCAGAATAAAAAAATTTAAATAGGGCATTAAGTTAGCCTAAAATTAACCGTTAATTTTCCAATTATTTTTAAATCAGTTTTTGATATGGGTTTTGCTAACTTTTTCTTAAGCTAGCAGAACCCGCGTTTTAGTTGGAAGGGGTGGAGCCCAAAATTTTTTAATGGGACATTTAATTAGCCTATAATTAGCCTATAATTATCCGTACTATCTTGTATTGTTCTGCTATATGGGTTCTGCTAGCTTAAGGGACGTCAGATTTGCTCAATTTCACGATATGTCACACTGGCTTCAACTAATACCGGGTTTCCATCGTCATAGTATACAAGTATAATAGTATTATAATATTAAAGTATTACGATGGAAAACCAAAGTTGATAGTATAATAGTTAATTAAAATATTTCAGTATACTAGCTATCAAAATATAATACGTAGCAAATATTATTTTTAACGTTATAAATTTAACAGTGTAAAACTAAATTTAATTTTCGTAGCTTATCCATTACCATTTTTAATATTTTCTCGCCGCAATGAGAAATAATTTGTTGGCTGATTATCGTTATATATTATTCTTATATAGTATGTGTCAAATAAATTAATAATATCCTTTTTATCAAATGATCAATTCGAGCAGGCTTAATCCAAACCGTACGATGGAAAACCAGCTAGGCTTGATAGTAACTATAATAGTATTATACTATTATTCTATTATGCTATCGACGATGGAAACCTGGTATAAATCTACAATTTTTGTAGCGTGAACGAGTAATCGTTCTTTTCAATCCATCTCCCTTGAATTGTCAAATAAATATGCGATGAATTAAATTATTGTTTGCCATAAAATGACGTAAAAGTTAAACAAACTTAAAATTGTATTATATTGTCATAGAGTGCTTGGTTTACAAGATAAAAAATGTACTTGTTTACGTTTATACGCTTTCCGATAAGTTTCTCACTAAAACTTCAGACAAGGAGTCGTCACACAGAAATTTCCAAAGCATCATTTTCTAGGTCTCAAACAGCAGCATATTTTTTCTTCTTCGATATAATTTTTATTATATTTGAAAACGTAAAAAAAATCCAAAATAAAAAATAACGGATTCCAGTATCGAAAAGATGATAAAATTCCCTTCAATTAAAAGCAAAATTATTTATTTGAAAGGTGTTATTTGATCAAGATACAAGCTTTCAAATCTCTGTATTTTTTTGAAAAGAATTCTTTCGTAAGTTTTTTGAAATTTTCATTTTCATTTCTGCTTGTGTCATTTCGAAATGTAAAATTTCATTATATTCAGTTGCGAATTAGGTATAAGACATGTAAACTACTGCTGCCTTATTTTCAGTCAAAGTAGGCCTGATTTCCACCGTCAATTTTTTCAAGTAATGATTGCAGACTTTAGTACATTTCTCCTCGTAAATCAATAAAAATATTATTAACGGCCAACTAAGCCAACCAAACGAATTTGGTTATCCATTTGCTTTTAAAATATTGAAGTTCTACTATGAAATAGTTACTTTAGATAAGTAAGGAGACCATGAAGGATAATAAAAGTGTTTCGGAAAACTTAATTCATACCATTAATTGGTACCTGCGTGGCTACATAGCGAAACATTTTAATGTTGATGAAAAACAATTCTCTGCGTATTGTACCTGAACCGATATATTCAAAGCTACCTAGGCGAACGTCTATTATTGTGTAAATTTATAAACCATAAACGATGTCATTGTAAAATACAAAATGGTTCCAATATATACCTATAAAAGAATCCTGAAATAAAGGCAAAGTAATACCCATAATCTTTTCGAAAAGCCTTAGAATATCTCCCTTATATATTTTGTTGATTTTACAGTTGAATACACCGGTATCATCAATTTGCTGGAATTGGATTAAACAACAACAATAACAAAATATATATAAAAAAATCGTTACTGTTCATTTCTATCGCATCTTTCGATTTTTTATTTTTTTGTTGTGTTCATCTTAAGTTTAACAAAGTAAAAAACGAAGGTAGGATGATTAACTTTGCGTGTTTCTATGCTACCTACCTTTGAGACGAGTGTATATCAGTGTATACCTCTCTTCCAAAAAAAGAAAATTTGATGACAAATTTGTTTTTATTTTGATTTTATATAGGTGATTTTCTATTTAAGAATAAAAAATTTGACGAAAGGTATATACAATTTTCTTTGTTACTTGTATAGGTTGCTGGTCTTTATTTGCTGTGGGAGGAAAATGCTATTCACGTACTCAAGGTACAAATCCATTAATATTGACCCAAATTTATTAATGTCTGTGTGCCGAATTTATCATCACACTCATATCCGTCTCCTCCATCTGTACCCAGAAACAAAAAAATTATTTAGAACAATTTTTGGTATCTTAATTATCTCGCACACATCTTAGTATTTTAAAGAAATTTGGCACGATACATTTGTATAAAGAATTTAACATCGGATAACATTATTATAAAATATGTGATTTCCATAAATTTTCTCCGCACTCAATAAAATAAAAAAAAAACTCATGGAAAACATAAAGATGAGTTTTTCCTCTCAGGTACTTAAAATCCTATTTCAAGCCGTAGAGTTACGTCAAATCTCGATTTTTTTTTTTAATATTATGAACTATTAAAACGCCTATACTTATATAAATATCATTCAGATATGTCAATGAAAATTATTTTTAGTGTATGGATCAATAAAAATCCGATGATGATCATATCTCTAAAAACCAGATGATTTGCGGTTGAAATAATTTTTTTAATATTTTAGTTTTTGCGCGTGCAATGATTGTGGTGATTGGAATATGGCCATTTATCACGCGGTATTTCAAACATGTGCGTGTTCTTATTTGTGTGCAAAACATAAAATTTTTGTCAGAATAATAAATTGTTTTAATAATTAGACCACATAGTTGGATCTGGATTTGAAAGATTTTAAATAATGTAAAATAATACTACGGAATTGCCTCAACGCGATTTGATTAGAAACAAATTTATTTTTTACAAATTTTGGACAATTTGGGAAATTTTCAAGGCTTTTCCAAATGTTGTTATACCAACCAAAAGGCACAGTGGTTAAAACTTTGGCGTTAGGTCGGTTCTTATTTTCATCAACAGATTACGATCTGTTATAAAAAGGAACACAACTTTGGCCCCCTGTCGGAGTGCAGAACTCATGGGCCATACCCACCTTCCATGCCAGTACTTTAGGCTGGGATGGACTTATGCAATGTATAGGTTCTACGAAATTCGGACCTATAGCCATACACCCTTGAACTGGCTGGCGACAGAAGTAAAGACGGGAAAAGCGAATAAAGAAAGACTTGGAAGAGCCTCGGCCCTAGAACAGATTGCAAAGATAATAAAAAAAAATGAAAAGACTTTTTATTTTAATTTTCGTTATACAATTTTAAAAAATAATTTTATGTATTCGACTACTAACAAGATTTATAATTCCAGCCACTTTAATTTTAGTAATTATCGAAGATATGTATACATGTTGGTGTTCAATAATAAAATTCCATCCTCGCAATTTAAGACTTTAGCGACTGTAGCTTTTATTTCACAATACTTATAATAGGTATTTTAAAGAAAAGAAAAGGTGTGGAATGTCAGCTTGTCGAGTAGCATTAGATTAAACAGTAATTGAGCGTAAAGCTTCGGTTAACAAAGGTTAAGCCTAGCCGGTGTTGCACACCAACTCAAACACCTCTACAGTTAAAAAAAAATATAAAAAGAAATCAAAAATATAGCATGTAAGCTATCAGCATAGTTGAGTAGTCTCGACGATCATATATGCCATTTTAATATTTTGGAATCAATTCAGCTTTCACATTCAATGCTACCTAAGCTATCTCAAGTGTGTAAGTTTGAACTACGATAAATTAAAAATATATGTGTTACATAAAATAGCCGAGCATTAAACTCAAGATTTGTTTTTTTTAATGAAATGTTTAAGTTTCGCAATTTATGGAGACTCAAAATTGACAAAGCGTAGTTTTTTGATTTTCTCGGTTTGACAAAAAATATTAGACCATCAGGCTCAGAACCGTAGGTAGGACTTTACGTATCAGTAGGACTTTACATCACGGTAAATCTGTTGCAAAACACGGAAGATTAAATTACCTTTGCAGTTCTTGAAAGTTAAGAGACATCATTTTTTTCAATTCAGCACATAAAATTTTGTTTTGTTTACATGAAGTAAGAACTACAACTTCCGCCTGAAAGCTTATGCAGAAACTCCTGTAAATACATAGTGTACGAGTACCTAATAAACGAAGATTTTAGGCAGATTAGAGAATGCTAAACCTTGAACAGATATTAGGATATGCGCCATTTGAGACAAGGATTTTTGAGGAAAACGGCTCCTTGCGAAATTCAATGGAGGCCAATATACAGTGAGTCACAGCCAAAATATCCAAAAAACAACTATAAATATCTAGTTTTAATTTACATTTATTATAAGCTTCAGTATTAATTGTTAATTTCATAAAACAAAACAAATATAAAATTTCAATTTATAACAAAATAGTTACAAAAAACAAAATGTCCACGTAAAAACATGTCACAGCTAAAATGATGCACTCTCTTTGATTTCAAAATAGTGGTACTTTTTCTACACAAAACAAAATTTTCAATGAAAAACAATTTTGGGTATTAGTTTTAAGCAAACTTTAATGCGATTATAGTCAATATTGTACGTCAATATAGGCAAATAAGTGAAATTTTGTAACAATTGAAAAAAAAGATCGCCTCACAAGTATTGAAACACGCGAATTAGTTATTGAACACTTTTAAGATGGTAAAACTCACAGAAAAATTGCAGAAATGTTTTTTTTTTTTTTTTTTTTTTTTTTTATTTAAATTATTTCAACTGAATACAATTCCGCCCCGGTGGCAAAGTGATTAGCATACTTGCTCCAGCGACCGGAGGTCCTGGGTTCGATTCCCGGTGGTGACAAGGAAAAAATTTCACGGTTGGTTTAGGATCAATGAATTAATCACTCATTATCCGAAATGAAAATATGATTATGAAACCTCATGTGAGGCGGCCAAATCCCTTGATGGGATATAGTGCCAGAGAGAGAGAAATACAATTCATCTAGTAATTTTTCTTTCTTAATTTAGTCACTTGTGAATGAGAAGAGGCCCATTGGTCAGCTCCATTTATAGATTATTTACTGACTGATTTACTGATTTATCTACTTTGCTCTGGTGTCCTTAATCCATTAAATGCATCTGAAGTGTCCAACATACCACGAAGCTCTTCATTTACGTGTTGATAGATACATTGTCCATGATTTACTGCAAATTTTTTTATTTCTTCTTGGACCGTCGGGATATTTAGGTCCCTATGAACGTCATCATTCTTAATGTACCACGGAGCGTTAACTATACCACGTAGCACTTTGTTTTGAAAAGTTTGTATTATGTTGGTGTTGGTTTTCTTTGTACAGCCCCAGAGCTGTATTCCGTAAGTCCATACAGGCTTTAGCACCTGTTGATACAATAGCAATTTATTTTCGGTTGACAATTCCGAATTTTTCCCGAGAAGCCAATACATTTTGCGATATTTGATATTAAGCTCATCTTTCTTCTTTTTAACGTGCTCTTTCCATCTGTCTGAGCCTGATATCTAAGGTCATCCCTAGATATTTAGCATTATTTGCATACGGAATCTGCAGACCGTTAATGATTACAGGTTTGTAACTGACTTTTAGATTGGTGAAATTCATATGCGTGGATTTCGATTCATCCATTTTATGATTTTGTCACATGCTTTGTAACGAACACCAGTTAGAAAACTAATGCCCGTTGACAGAATATTCCTGAAGGGATTTCGAGCGGTCATTTTTATCCCGGCTAGGGCTCATCATGTGAGGTGGGGTTTTTCGAAATTTACAGGAATCAGTATTAGACCGCAGTATTGGATTCTAACATTTTTAAACTAAAATAAAAACTCAAAATAAAATTCATAAATCAGAAAAAAAACACCAGAAAAGACATTCACCATCATCATCATCAACCTAACACTCAGAAATGCCTACTCTTAGCCCCAGATCATCCTCACGTTTCAATTGGCTTTAGCCTCTCATTGCGTTTTTATGAACGAAATGAAAAAAATATAAATGATTACATTGATAACTAAATAATGGATGAATAATTTTTATTCTCATCAAATTTATCGAAGCAAAAATGAAATAAAAATATAAAAAGAAAAACCAATATAAAATGAACTACAACTACCTAAACCCCCTACTAGCTTAAACTAAAATTAATAATTATTGCTAAATGAAAATTATTTATATAATGAAATTAGTAATTAACGAAACTATACCAAAAAAAATATAATTATAAAGTGTTAGTTTAAAGTTTGATTCTTACTCCATGTTGATTGTTGCATGTTGATTGGTGTCTTGCATAACCAACCAGTGTATTCCGTGCTGTTGTATGTCCGTCCGTATGTTTATAGATACAACGGAATTTTAATACTTGACCGCGACAGCGTTAACTATAGCTGCACACCGATCGATTCACTTTATGTATTATATTATTATTATTTGTTTATGTATTAACTTTATTACTTTAAATTATTTATTTATGTATTAACTATTTATTTATTAATTATTTACTTATATTTAAACTATTTTTATTAGAATAAGGATTATTCAATTATTTATTTATAACAGATTATTTATATATCAATAGTATATGTGTTTTAAGGCTTTATTTATTGTTCGTCCTTGAACACCGTTGTGCATACTTAAAGTTCGCAGATTTTCCAGCACATGGCACAAGGTTATATTATTTTGCACAGTAACAAATTCTAGTCATTTCTAGTCATGAATAATGTAAATTCGAAACTTTGTTTTAAAATATTTTCACTTGTTTATTTGTTAATGAAAAATATTGTTTTATGTGTTTTTTTTTTCTTTTCACTAACTTTAGGCACTTAGATTTTAGAATCACTCACACATTTTATTGTCCAATGGCGTATAATATTGTTTTAATCACACCATTAATCGTTAGTAAATTAAACTAAAACTGGCACTTAAACTAGCAATATCTTAATTTTATTATACTTAGTAATTCTTTTTATTTAGTTTTCTATGAAACTTTAACTTATTTTAACTTAATAATTTATATTTTTTATCGTGTCACTTGACTTTTTTAATTAATTTTATTCTTTATATTTTTTTGGTTTACATACAACCAATCTCTCCCAAATTTCAAAACTTAATCCCCTTTTTCTCAATATTTTGCTAATCATCAACTCGAAAAAAAACAAACCATAATTTTTCTTGATTGACCACATAATATAAAAACTGCATTACCATCATGGGATAATACCGAATTATTACAAAAGTCAAGCAGCATTGAACTTAACACTGTGGTGGTGGTAGTTAGAGATAAAGAAAAATCGATTTTTCGAATAATTGGAATTTCTTTGTGCCTATCAGCACAGCTTCTTGGTGTTTCGTTGTCGATTCCTCGATAGTGTCTCCTACTGAGAGAACTGCAGTGTCATCAGCAAATGTTGCAACGGTAACATCGTTTAATTGAGGTAAATCTCTGGTGTATAGCAGGTAAAGAATAGGTCCCAAAACACTACCCTGCGGGACTCCTGCCGAAATCTTTTTTAGCTCGGAATATTCATCTTCATATTTCACGCCTTAAAAGAATTAAACCGCATGAGCTAGTCATCTAATAAATAAAGTTTCATTATTGGGAGCAGAATATTGATTTCTGTAAACCCACACTCGCTCCACTTATTAGTTTCAAATAAGTGCGTTATTATCTTTAGTAATAAATTATCATTTGATAAGATTGTACTATTTAAATAAATAAAAAAAAAAAAAAAAAAAAAAAAAAAAAAAAAAATATTTCACCCTAATGTGGCGATTCTCTATGTATGATTTTAAAATCATATAATATTGTTTTGGTAAATCTCTATGTAGTTTGAAGAGTAAACCTCTGTGCCACATCTAAGAAGATACTAGAACAAACCTTTTTCCTTTCTAATGTATTCTCAATGACATCTGTAAGCCTATGAACCTGCTCAATAGTTGAGTGTTTCTCTCTGAAACCAAACTGATTTCTTTGTTTCTTTGTTCTATGGTTCTTTTCAATCTTTTGAGCAACAGTATCTCAAACAATATCGCTAGTGTTGGTAGAAGTGAAATTGGCCGGTAGGATTTTCTATCATTCGGTGGCTTGCCCGGTTTCGGAATCATTATTACTTCTGCTACTTTCCACTGCATTGGCACATGCTTTTGCCTGAGAATCGCATTGATTATGTGCAGTAATTTACGGGTACCTTTTTCAGGCAGCTTCTTTACTATTTGCCCTGTTATCAGATCATAACCAGGAGCTTTCTTTACTTTTATGTTCTTAATTTCAGCTTATAGTTCTTTTAATGTTACAGGCCTGATCTCTTCAAAATCAGTTATTCTGGGCGTATCAGCTGTGTTTTCGTCATTGGTCTGCTGACCTAGAGGTTGAAATGTTTCTTCAAGATGTTCAGCAAACAGGTCAGCTTTATCTTTCGCAGTTCTAGCCCATTTCCCATCGTTTGTTTTGATTGGGGGATCTGCGTTTTTGGTCGTTTTAACCCTTTTGTTGCTTTCCAGAGGGAATAGTCGGTATCTTTAGTTGGAGCTAGGGAATAAAGGTATTTTCCAATTGTTTCATTTTTCACTTTTTTTATGAGTGCCTTAAGTTTGATGCACGAGTTGTTTAAGGTGGTTTTATCTTGCGGCGCACGCGCAGTCTGCCATTTCTTTCGGGCTTTTCGTTTTTCCTGCACTAGTTCTCTTACTTCTATTGGGTAAATAACGGAGTTTTCTTTCCTGGATGATAATTTGGGGGTGGATTCCCAAGCCGACCATTGTATGACATCAAGGAGCTTGTCTAGTTCCTGTTCTATTTCATTTTCACTTTTGATTGGCACTTGAAGTTCTATTTTTTCCTCTACCAAATGCCTAAACAGTTTCCAATTTGTTTTGTTGTTTGTGAGCTGTGGTGAATTTGTTTTTTCTATTACATTTTCACTAACCGTCATAATAACAGGAGAATGATCAGATGTTAGACTTTCATCATTTTCTAGGAAGATGTAGCGTTCCGATATGCCTTTAGTGATGTAGAAATCTATTAGATCTGGGATTTTGTTAGGATCAGTTGGCCAGTACGTTGGTTTCCCTCCTGAGTAAAATTCACAGTTTGAGTATTGGCCTGTAACGTTGCCAACACTGTTCGTTATTGAAAATAATGGACAGGTTAACAACTGTTAGCAGAATATCCTCGCATTGGCCTCTGAGCGGTGATATATAGCTGGCTTAAGCTCAGGGTGATTGGCGTGGGGGTTTTCAGGGCGTACGAGAATCTTGTATACACCGCAGTTATACAAATAATAGTAATAATAATAATAAGAATGAACATTCTAACAATGCATTTTAAATTTCATGAAAAAAAATATATTTAAATAAAAATGAATAATAAATTTTATAAAAAAAAATTAAATATTCGTATATTTTTATAATATTTTCTGTAATCATTCCAATAGTTACTAGAAAAAATACTTATTTTTTTATCAATAGTGAAAGAAATGACTACTTTAAATAAACTTAGTACCAAGCAAAAATACTATCATACAGACTTGTAATTAATATATTAATTCATAATTGGTACTGATCATTGAATAAAATACGAAAGTTAAATATATGTATGTTGTAAAAATGAAATTTGGTTTCAAACAAATATAAGATAAAATAAAGATAAAGTAAACACAAAAAAAAATTAACGGTTTGAAAAGAATATCGCGGCAAAATACCACACTCCGTAATATAATGAAACGTAAATTACACACTTACCAAGGTCATGATGAAAGCGCTTTCCACATGGTGTTGGTATACCTGAAAAATAATTTGTTGTTTTTTTTTTTTTTACGCGATCCCGCAACTAACGAACTATTATTTTCAAACTGTAATCTTACACATTTGATTCTTAATTTAAGAAAGATTATTATTTTAAAACTGAATCACTATTGGTTTTTCTTTTAACTTAAAGAAATTTAAATAATTTTATAAAAATAACAACAATAAATAACCACACACATGCAATAATGTAGCTGTGTTTAACACAAAAGAATAATTCCGAGCACATAATATGCCCAGCCGTCCTAAGGCAATTATACACAAAAAAAAAGAAGACTAGAGATGCTTATGTCTGGTCCGCGATGGCACGTGTTTTCGCACAATTTTGTTCTAGATTGGAACTTGAAGGTCGTCAATTCTATCACTCGGTATCAAAATGATGTAACCGCAGTTATCATACAGCACTAATTCTTCTCTAAGAAAGGCACGAAACAAAAACCAGAGGAACACATTAGATTTATTGAAACAGTTTGATCAAAATAAAAAAACATTAAACTTAAATCATTGTAAAGCTATAATGAACGTACCTTGTTGTATCTCAAACACTTGGAAGAATTACGATTTTTTTTTCGGTCCAGATTACGACTTATACAGTCAGCTGAATCGACCTCAAACGACCATCAGTCTCACATATAGAAGTCGGAACACAAAAATCACTTCTATCTGTTAATATACGGTGAAGTTTTTAGATAGATTTCAATAAATTTTTGTTTATTAATTAACACTCACATTAATTATTATAATTTTTCCACCGATTTATTTTTGGTATAATTATCCAAATCAGACTGATCTAATCTTCGTTTGATCTCAATGTTTTAAACCCAATCTCGATCGATTCTTCAGTGTATTGGTCTGAGAGTACCACCACTAATTTCCTTTGCAAATATCACCCACACAAAACTAATTGATAATCAAATCAATTATTCGCGATAGAATGAAAAAAACAAAGAATTTGCCAAATTTTCTCTCTATACTTTGCGAATGATATAGGAAGAGGAGAAGTGAAAGTATCCAAGAAAATGCAAAAGAGAACGAACGATAATTTACTAAACTCAAATTATGCTATATGCACATAATTGAGGTCATTAGTAATGCTGCTAAACTAACATACTGTATAGCACAACATAAATATTATTTGTTTGTGACATAAAACATTTCCGCTGGTAACGAGAAAAAAAACGTTGATCGTTACAGGCCAGCTGCAAGTAACTCTTTGCCTTTTGGAGAGGTTAATCTTGAACCCCAGAAGGTATTTTTTGCATTAAAGTCACATCCAATAATGAAGTTACTTCCTAATTTCCGGAACAAGTTAATGTAGTCTTCTTTCTTTAGGTTATACCGTGGGGGGCAATATATCCCAGATATATTACAGGTGTTGTGATAACCAAATTTAACCGTCACGGTGGTTACTTGCATGGATTCTTTTTCTATTTTTAATTCGTCATGATGTTTGATATTATCCCTAATAAATATAACTGACTCTCCTCTTGCTCGTTCTGCGGGATGGGTGGTATGGTAACCAGTATATCTCCCGATTGATACGTAGGAGCTGCTGGTAAGATGTGTTTCTGATATTAAGCATATATCAATTTTCTCGGTTTTTAAAAATAGTTCTAATTCTTCTAGGTGTTGTGTTAATCCGTTTGCATTCCATATGGCTATTCTTAATGAGTAGTTTTGATGTCTGGTTTCTGCTCCGGAATTATGAATTGAACTATTTATTGCATACATTATTTATGTTTAACTATTTTGGAGCTTGGTATTTCCAGCAGATTAAGTCGATCCAGAATTAACTTATTTAGCTTATTCTGTTCCTCATGGCTCTTTAAAATTGCTTGGAAAGTGTTTTTGAAATTTTCAGTACCGTTGGTCTCATTTTCTTTCGAATTTGAAGCGGCCTGAGCATATGTGTAATTCTCCCTACGCACAGATGTTTCATTTCTTGCTCGATCCTTGTTTGGATGACTTAGAGGGGGTTTGCGTGCCTGATCCCTCATTTTCTGTAGCTGCTTGGCAACCTCACATCCTCGGTAGCTTGCTGGATGTTGCCCATAACAATTTATACATTTGGCTGGTTCTTCTTTAGATAGTTTGCAAGTTTGTGTTGGGTGCTTTTCAGCACATTTCACACATCTTGGATCGCGCGCGCAATATCGTTGCGTATGGTTAGAGCCTTGGCATTTTTTACATTGTACTATTCTTGTACTGCCTGTTTTAACAGCTTCGATCTTTACTCGCATGTTGAGTATGCCAGTTATATTGTAAATTTTTTCTATTTGCTCAGATTTATCAAAGGTTAGCATGAACAGGGGAAGCCCACTTTTTGAAACGGGTTCTAGTCGGTTCTCCCCGCTACGTCTCTCTTTTTTAATAATGTTCACGGCATCAAGGATTTTAAATCCTTTATTTTCTAGGTCTTCCATTATTGAATTAATTTCACAGGTTGGATGTAGTCCTCTTGCCATGACCTTGATGGGACGATCGGTTTTATTTTCGTACGTGTACCACTGATATTTTTCCATATTCAGCTTCATTGCCAAATTTCTGTATGCGTTTGGATTTGAAGTGTTAATCTTCCATACATTATTGTTCAGAGCAGTAATTTTATACTCTTGTTCCGTAACATTACTCATTACACTTTGGATTTCTGAGTAGTTGGTTACTCCTACTATAAAAATCGGTGGTGGAGCTTTTACCTTTGGCTGTGCTTCATTTTGTTGAGCTGGTTGCAGTTTGAGTGATTTTTCTACTTCTGGTGTGGACTCAGCGTCATTTATTGGTGGAGGTGGTTTTTCTTTTGGTTTAGCTGCTTGTTGTTATTCTAGAGCTTGTTGTTTATTGATGATTAACTGTTTTCTAGAAACCTCTTTTGAAGTTGATGGTAAAATTTCTGCCATTTCTGGTGATTGTTGAGCTTTCCTTTTCTTACTTGGTCTTTTACTCCGTTTCAACATTCAATTTGTTTCTCTTTCTAATTCTCTAATGTCATCATCGATTGTAGGGCTGGGTGTCTTCCCAAGTTCTGCACGTAAAATTGTGAATTCTTCTTTCAATTTAGTTGTAAATTCCTTTATTTCTCTTAGTTCTTCCCGGAGTTCGGCATTTTCCTTCTCGTACTGAAATATATTTTCAGTTGAAGATCTTGGTAAATTGGTACTTCGTCCAAATGGGTCAAACAATGATTGGCCCACCCCAGAATCTACTGGGCCTGCCTCCGAAGAGCGTGGATTTGTCAGCATATCTGCTGCTGTACCACCTGGGATATTACTTCCCGTATTTGTTGTACTCATTGTTTGTTTTAGCCAATTTATACCACTGGCATTTGGTCCCCGGTAACACTTTGCTACTGCCGAAGCAGTACCCGCCCCCCGCGACGAGGACGCGGCTACCTTGGTGTTACCTTGGTGTACACAGAGACAGCCGAAGCCCTCTGAATACCCTAGGCTGAGAGGCGCAGAAATGGTGAAAATAAGTTCTTATACTGTTCAGCATAATATTGAACGCTTCATTTATCAACACCGCGTTGAAATTAAGCCTAGAAAAGCGCACAATAAAATATTTTCAGGAAAAGATTGTCGATGGATTGTTCGCAAAATGATAGAAAACACTCTAAAAATTCTTAATATATTTCTTGTTTATAATACAAAATTCTATAAATTGATTTCATCCGTAGATAAGGATGTCCTCACTATTTTTCTTACTAACGTGAGCCCGAACTAATAATTCATATTCCTCAGGTAAATTTTGATTAATGAAATGGTAAATATATTATTCTCTTGGGTTATTTTAACGATAATTGCCAAATATTTAAAATATGTAATACTAATAAATCATGAGTTACGTTTATTCCGCTTAATACAGGTATCATTTTGATATGCACCAACACATATAAACGTTAAGCATAGATTTAGTAAAAACTTCCCACTGTTATATAAACATGTGAAGTTTTTGCAAACTTTTTTACTAGTAAAACTTTAGCAGTATCTCCACATGCATCTTCATCCGACCGTCTGCATTATTATTAGTAGGATCTCACACAATTGCATAACGATCAAGATTTTTTTTGTTTTCAAACCGAGAATGGGACTCCTTTAAATTATCGGTCATCGTAATTTCAAAATCGTGAGCAATTTTGAGTACGAATGTATGGAATATATTTATAATTTATTGCACACTTTTGTATGCAAACTGCAAAATATTTATAATTTTACAGTTAAATGTAAGTTAAACTAAATGTAATAAAATTATTTTTTGGCTAAATAATTGCTTAACTTCAATTTTTGACAGATAACGGCAACGCCAAATTGTAATTAGTTTAAAAAAAATCCGCGACACGTAGAAAGAAATACTTTTTATAATTTTTTTTTTTTTCAAATACAAATGTATAGCTAGATGGCAGTAGTCATTTGTTTTAGCATACTTTGGAGCTTGGTCAAGACGAAAACAGATGGCATTTTAGAAGAATCGATGATTATTGTTTTCTAAATATAGATAACTAAAATTTGAAAATAATTATGGTTAACCATTTAACTAAACTTTTTTGATTGTAATCTATAATGTTAATTATAATTATAAAGAGATTTTTTTAGAATTTTCACGTTTTTTAAGTATATTTTACATATTTTGTAAATTTCACGATTTTTTTGTGATTTACGTTTGAACAAGTAAAATGTAAAAAATATTTTTACGTGTAAAATACCCATTTGTGATGTCAACAACCTAAATGTTTTTTTTCTATGTGTACGCTTAACGCCGTTCCAAAATAAACATTTTAATTTTACACCCACCCTATCTATACACGTTTAACATGAAATGTGTGTCAAAAATACATGTTGACACCTATATGAAACACATAAACACGGAAAACAAAACAAAACATTTAACGTATACGCAACAGCGATTGTGGGCGAACAAGCGATTCTGGGCGCGAATCACTCGAATTTGAAACGATGCCAATTACTTGATGCCTACAAAAATTATTTCCATCACTGTTTTTCGTAAATTACACACAATGTAAGCATAAGCACACATTTTCCTTGATATGATAAGAGAGAGATTACACATTCTAATTAGTACATCGTCTCTTATGGAACGATTAAATTAATTTGTTAGAAGATTTAATTTATGTAATTAATAGTCACAAGTAAAAGACAAAAATAAGGATATAAATTTTCTTGCTGTTCCAGAATACCATTCGTTGCCTGTTGTTGAGAATTTATTTTATGTTTTTTAAACAACTGAAGAACATGAGAGCAAACAAATTGCATTGTTTGTTGCAAGTGCATACGTACGAGTATGTGCTACACAAAGTAAATTTATAGAGTCTGGTGCTTGGTAATAAATTTCCAAGTTACAAGAGTGTATAGGTGCAAGCTTCTTGTTCTGTACATATAGGAGAGGTGGACTTATTTTTGTTTACCTAAGAGATAGAAGCGAAATTAATTACGAAAGTACGTACAGAGATTAATTCTAGTACGTGAGAATTCACAAACTAAACCATTTTCACTTAATATATTAAATTGTGCAAACAAATCACATTTCGAAAATTGAACAACAACTTATTTAATTCCATTTTAATCCGCTTTATTATTTAATCATATATAGGAATTATTCCTGTAAATTTGTCATGAATACCTAAGTAGATAGACTACTTCTAATCACGTGAAAGTACTAAAATTTAATCCCGCACTATAAAGTTACTGCATTAAAATGGGGCACAAAAAAAACAGAAACCTAAATGAGCACACACATGTACGCTTACGCCCCTAAGTTTCTACAAACAAAATATTATTTGTACATACATCTATAACACATACTACACAATATGAGAGGAGATATGATAAGATAAGATAATAATGCCATATATAAAATTTTCAAGTCTATTATAAAAGCATGTATACGTACGTCGTACACACAATTCAAGATAGGCGACTGACTAAATGACAACAACAAATTAAACAATCGTTGAGTGATAAGATAAGGAATGTTATGTCTAACAACCAACACAAAAAAAATATGAATTTCAACCAAAATACCTGCTACACAATATTTTTTTTTCATATATATAGGGGAAGTAACGTGTCGAATTTTGACCGGATTTGCTCCCGGCAAGAGATGTTTTATAATGTTAACACATACAGATGGCCATTGATCATCCGAATCCGTTATATGGGCACCACCACCCAAATATGATTCATGATTTCAACATGAAATTCCATTAAACTACACCCAATAGTTGTACATGCATACCAATACATAGATAGAGGCATGTACACAATTAAGCAAACATATAAACGAGAAACTCCAAAACCAAATCGGAAATAAATTTTGTAATAAAATTTCGCACACAAAAACCAAACAATGGAAACTAACTATAAAACTTTATTTTATATATTTTTTTTTGTTAGTACAAAACTATCGTACTATTTACATTCGAAATATCAATATTTACGCAAATGATTCGGTTCACATAATTTCGAAAAAAAAAACTATTCCAAAAAATATTTATTTATTTATGCTGAATTGACCATTTTTCATATTTGTATGAATTTCAATAAAAATTTTATTAAAAAAAAAAAACTATTTCGAGCTTATTTCATTATATGACAATTACACGTCATGTGTGGAACTTTAAAAATTCCCATTAAACAGTAAAAACTATATTTTGTTTATTTTCGGCCTGCAGCACTTTACTTCTGTAAATCAAATTAAAAATATTAAAATTTAATTTTAAAACTTAAATGTGTTGTTAAACTATTGGTGCGTGCCTAAGCGTACCGTAACAACTGGGTTGCCTCATTGCGCACGAAAATTAAATCAAGACTTAGAAACAGATCACAAAGACACTTGTTTCATCAAATACAGCTTCGAAATGAGCTATCAATGATCCAACAATCTTATCAATTACGACAAAAGTATATGGACGATCAAACGAAACAGAGTGATAAGGGAGCTCATTTCCAACAAAAACAGCCGAATAAAGTTTTTTCGAATTGTTGATGGTCAAAAAGTTATTCCACTTTAGTGTTTTTAGTGACATTCACATGTGCTAAAAAATCACCATAAAGATTTGTTTATTTCGGGCTACTAGATTTGCTTAAAAAAATTGGTATACTATGGGTGTTTTCTTTTATTCATTCCAAAGAAGGAATGGAATGGATAGGTATGATGATCGTGTGACCTCGGTATATTGTAAATATTAATTAAATTTACAAAACAAAGTGGGATGGAGCAAAAAAAAATTATCGGGGGTGTTTTAAGTTTCAAAATAGCTTGGGAATCATTTTTTGATAGTTCAAGTGATTCGGAGGATGACTAATAAAAATCGAATCCAAAAAACTTGTGGTATTTTGAGCATACTGTTTGTGAGTTAAATGACTCCCAGTTTAAATC
The DNA here is from genome assembly GCA_947310385.1 of Nephrotoma appendiculata. Classification (NCBI taxonomy): domain Eukaryota; kingdom Metazoa; phylum Arthropoda; class Insecta; order Diptera; family Tipulidae; genus Nephrotoma; species Nephrotoma appendiculata. Next base: position 267,360,836 of record OX371225.1, on the reverse strand, counting down.
TCATTTTGCCTTTTGCCTCGAACTTTGGAGAGTTTATATCAAAATATTATAAGAAACGAAAGCAAATATATTGATAGCTGCTCGCCTGGTCATCCTTGACTGCCGCTAGAAAAACAAATTTTAATGACCTTATGGTATTTGGGTAACACTGAATGTTTTAAGTAAACTTGTTAATCTATATTTCGTTTTTTATAGATCAGCGTCAGTCACGTCAGATAGGTTCGGGGTTTCCATAATCGCTTGTTGGTACGCAGTTTTTAGTGTATCTAAAGAAATATTAAAATTAAATTACGCAAACAAAATAGTTTCTTCTAAACATTTCTCAAAATTTTGTGAACGTAATATCAAGCTTGTGGGGAGCAGATCAACCTTATCCAGGTGTGTAATTAATTACTTTGTGTCAGATTACACGAAATTGGCCCCAAACCGTAAAGGCGTTAAACGTATGTAATTTAAAGTTCGTTTTGGAGAAAATTCCGTATAACCTGACACAAAGTTAGTTTATTACACACCTGGATAAGGTTGATCTGCCCTCCACAAGGTCCAAGGAGTAACATTTTCCTCAATAATCTGGTGGCGGTCTGGTGCAATAAATTGTTGAAGGTGATAAAATCGAACTTTAAATTAGACTGTGAACCCTTTACGATTTGGAGCCGATTCCGTGTAACCTGATACATAGATAATTTATTACACACCTGTTGTAATAATTTATTAATATTCGTAAAATCGATGTTTTTGTCATAAATAACCGTTTGGGGTGAAATTTACCCTTAATCAAGATATAGGGTTGATCTTAAACTATTTAATCAATGTAATTAATTTGTAATAAATTCTGGGCCAAGATCCATCCCGATATCACAGCTACATCAAAAGTTACTGTTTTGGCGGTGTAAGTTTAATTACAAGCTAAACCGACCACTCGTTCCTCGAAAACGGCAACTGTAATAAAATCGGGGGTTGTTGTAATAAATATGTAACACGTATGATAACTTAGCAAAAAGTCTTTTCAGCCTGAAAAGGCTTTTTATATTTGTGTCTTCGCTAAAAAAAAACAAAATCGAAAGAAATTACAACATTAAACAACATTTCATTAAAAACATAAGAATAAATGTTAAATTGTAAAATCGTATTTATAAAATCCTCGTAGATATTACTGATATTCATATTTCACACATTTAAAAATAAAATCTTCTATACAATTAAGAATTGTTTTAATGCTACAATCATACATTTTCAACATTTCTTGTGCGGATCCCATAAATATCTGTGCGAAATAGTTCTAGAATAAATATACTATGTAATTAGTTAGGACAAATAACCGTTCAACTACCAATCAAATCACAAGGGGGCTCATATATTTCCTTACTCTATCAGATGCAAATTAAGCCAAACTTCTGTCAGTTTGATATATAGTGGCGCCGATCTCAAAATACAAAACGCCAAATGGGTAATGGTTTCAGGCGTCTGAATTATTAGACAACACGACCAGAAAATCTCATTACGATATCATGGGGAATACTGGTAGAAATAATTAATTGAATCATTCAATACCACTTGCGTATTATGAATTATTATGAACTTTAGTAAATTTGGAATTTTCTAGCTCCAAACTCAGAAATGTCGGAATACGTTCAGAAATGTCCAGTGGCGAACGTTGTTTTATTTTAACTGATCAAAAACCGATATATTAAAATATGCTAAAAAATTCACTCGACTGGCGGTGAGAAATTACCTGATACTTGTAACTTATCAAAAAGAGATCAATTAGAAACCATCAGAAATTTTCACTTGAACGCTCTTCTATTTTAATTGAACTAACGTTTTATTTGATCATGCTCTTAACCTGATTTGGCGTATATTATCATGTGGGGTGTTACATTCTGTGTTTCACTATTTCTGACCGTTACTACATAAGCACCTAAATCGTCATATTTGAGCCATTTACCATTTCTGAAACAGTAAGTTATATAGTGCCCCTGCCTCCTGCAGAGTAGCTAACGATCGACTTTAGTTTGTAGCACACGCCGCCAAAACGTCGTAATTTGATTTACAACTGGAAAAGCATTTTCAGTGTAAATGCTTATTATATCTAGATATGTACGTGTTGTTTCTGTCATAGTGGAATTTTGATTTTGCGGCTTTTCCTCTGGATTTTGGCTTTTAGGATTTATTCAATTGATAAGCATCGCTCCTTTTATATAGTTTTCTGTTACTTTGTTTGGCTTCTTTTTATTTGTTTCTTTTTAGATTTTAACACTTGAAGTTTTGTGATCTTGGTTCTTCCTTTAAAGAAGATAGTATTTATGTATATGAAATTTTGTATGCATGTAAGTATTGTTATTGAAGTGCGCTACGACTCGCGATGCCCACCGATAGCATTTATTTGCCCTCGGTTCTCTTAAAATGTATGCTTCGGACTAGGTCGAACATGTTTAACGTGGTTAGTTTGAATGTTCAAAGCCTTACTTTGAATATTGACGAGCTTCGTCAAACTTTTAATGGGGTCCCAATTGATGTTATTTGTTTATCGGTAACATTTTTGACATCCAATATTTCTAATTCTGAGTTGGCCATTAGTGGCTTTAATTTGTTCAGGCGGGATAGGGTTAGTCCACCGGTTAATTATGGTGGGGTATGCATATATGTTAACGAGCATATTAAATGTAGTGTTGTATCGGTACTCCCTCAATTTCTCAAAGGCTCGTTTCTGACTTTGAGTTTCTTTTTTTAAATGTCTTCGTGAATAAGCGGAAATTTCTTTTAGTTGTAGTTTATAATCCTCCTAAAACGAACAAGAGGTCTTATGCACGATTCAAAAAATCCCTTTTAGACATTGAGTGTCTTTTTAGTTATTTTTCCTGTCGGTATGATGAGGCTTTCATTTCGGGTGATTGTAATTTTGATATTTCTCAAGAGTCTTTATTTTCTCGTAGCTATTTGAATATCTTAAATAGCATTAACCTTTCGGTTTATAATACTGTAGAGCCCACTTACTCTTGCGCTACTGCAAGTGGTGGTTCTTTTTCGCTCATTGATCACGTCGTAGCTTCTGCTGATAATTCCATTTGTTTTTTCAATCAATTGTTTCTTGGTATTGGTTCTCACCATGATCTTCTTGTTTTTTCTGTTAATTATTACTCTCGACATAGACCTAAAAATTTCAGCTTTAGGGATTTTTCTAAAATTATTGAATCTCACCTTTCATCAACTTGTGGCTCTATTTGTTAGGATAATATTTTTTTTCTCTCTACTTCTACTGACCAAATTGACTATTTTAATTCCTCTATTAACTATGTATTTTATAATTGCGTTCCTCTCACTACTATTTATTTTAGACCTAGATCCTCCCTTTGGATGACTCAAGAGATTTTGAGTGCTATTTCTGTTCGTTTTTCCAAATATCGTCTTTGGAAAATTAGCCCTAATTCTTTGTCTTATCTAGCTTATAAGGGATCTCGAAATAGAGTGGTAGGTTTAATTCATATCGCTAAGCAAAATTTTTTCAAGGATAATTTAGATCCTTCACTTCCCTCTAAGATATTGCAACGTGCGCAACTTGGGCCTTTGTAGTTGCAAAGGGGCTGCTTCTGTAGATTTCAAAGCAAATGATTTTAACCTTTATCTAATTAACTCTAGTCACACTCATGATATTTCCATTATTGATTTAGTGTTCGTCGAACCCCTTTATTCTTTTTCGTTTACAAATATATCTACTGTTGATTTGCATTCTGATATTTGGGAAGTTAAATCGCAATCCACTGGCTTAGATATGGTTAGTTTGAAATTAGTTAAGCGCATTTTTTCTATTGTATCAAGGTATTTGTTCCATATTTTCAATTTTATTTTAACGACCTCTTCATATCCCGCTCAGTGGAAGATGAGTAAAATTATTACTATTCCTAAAATTAGTAATCCTTCTGAGCTTTCCCATTTCCGCCCTATTAGCATTTTAAGTTCTCTGTCCAAGGCGTTTGAATTGGTAGTAAAAAACCAAATTCAATCTCATGTTTATAGCTTTAATTTGATTAGCCTTTTTCAATCAGGTTTTAGAAGGTTTCACGGTACTACCACTGCTTTACTGAATGTTTGTGATGATATTCGTCGTAGTATGAGTAAAAGAGAAATGACTTGCCTTACTCTGTTAGATTCTAAAGCGTTTGATTCGATTAATCATCAAATTTTGTTTAATAAGCTTATTTCAAACTTTAATTTTTCTCTCTCTGCTGCTAAATTGATTTTAGACTATATTTCGGGTCGCTTTCAGGCAGTCTTTTATGACAATTCTTTTTCTGACTTTTTACCTCTCTCTTCTGGTGTTCCTCAGGGGTCGGTTCTTGGCCCTTTACTATTCTCAATGTACATTAATGACATTGCATGTTCCATTCGTCATTCTTCTTTTCATATATTTGCTGATGATGTCCAAATATAAAGGAGTAGTCGCTTAGATAATGATTCCATTCACTCTAATATTTCTTTAATTAACGATGATTTGGAAAGAATTTATAGTTGGTCATTATCTAACCGACTCGCTCTTAATGCTAGTTAATCCCAGTCTATTATAATCTATAAAAAATCTTTAAATACTTCCTCTTTTCCTGGAATTTTTCTCGGTGATTGTTTAATTCCATTCTGTAATACAGTTAGAAATTTAGTGTTAATTTTTAATAAAACTCTTACTTGGGGTGATCATTTAGTTAAGGTTAGTAAAACGGTTTTTGGAATGCTTAGTTGTTTGTATAAAGTTGTAGGGTTCGCCGATAGTAGTTTTAAAAAGCATATGTTCCTCTCGCATTTTCTTCCACATTTTCTTTATGGTGACGTTGTTTTGTTTGGAATGCTTCAGGATAATATGAATGTTCTCCAAAGATGTTTCAATGCTTGTACTCGTTTCATTTTTAGTATTAGGAAATATGATCACATTTCTCCCTTCTTAAATTTGACTCTTGGCTATAGTTTGGTTAACTTCTATGAACTTCGTGTGTGTCTTTTTATTTTTAAGCTTCTCAGATCGAAGCAACCTCCCTATTTATTTAACAAGTTATTGTTCAGTAGGTCCCATTCTTGAATAACAGCTCTTGAATAACAGGTTCCAAAATTACCAAAACCGGAAACTATATTACAGTTTCAGAAAGGCCAATTCGAATAATTTACAACAATATTTTGAGCAAATAAATTGGAATGAAGAGTTTAATAACGATAACATGGATGTAAACGTGGAAAAGTTTTATACACATCTATTTAAAGGAATCGATTTATTCGTTCCCGTGTCTATGAGTAAACCGAACAAATATCCTCCATGGTATGACGATCAACTCATCAGTCTTAAAAATAAAAAAGACAAGGTTTATAAATAAAACCTCAAAGTGTGTTCCCAGGATAGTAAACAGAAATTTACTGCTTACAACCAAAATTTTGAATCTTATTTTGAACTGAGATACCGAAGCTATATTCGTAATCTAAAGGATAAAATAAAAGGCGATCCCAGACACTTTTGGAAATTTTTTAAAACCAAACGCGAAATTGATGGTTATCCAGCCTGGATGAAATTTAATGATCAAAAGTCTTGTGATCAAAGTGTTGGTCATCTAGGGCAACCAAAAGTATGCACTAAAAAAATTGTTTTAAGCACTTAAAATATGCTTTAAAAATGTGGTTTTATGCATTAAAAATATGCTCTAAAAAATTATTCAAAAATGCAAAAAGCACCATGCTAAAAAAATGATAAAACCAATCAATAATATTTCATTTTATTTTATTTTTTGTTTTAATTCAAAGTTCATTTACAAAACTGGATTCCAAAAATTATTAAAAGAATAAAACCAAATTAAAAAAAAGTTAACTAAAAAAGTGTATTTTTACATTTTTTAATTTTAATTTTCATTGCAATAAATCGCAAATATCTGGCTTAAATTTTCAAAAAGAAAGCTTTGTCTATTTGAACGGAAAACACGTATACATTGAGAAGCTTCTTTCCACATCAACAGAAGTAGTTGGTACAAATTTAAAAGATAGCATTTCCTCAATAGTATATGTTTCTGGTGCGCTGCCCATGGAAGCTGTGGCAATATTACCAGAAATACTACTTAATACAGCAAACCCGTAATTCTTGCCGATTACGCTAGTAAATTTTCGTTTGATAGTGTCAGCTGCTTCTCCTTGTACATTATTTATTTCTTTTGCAGCATCAGAAACAATTTTAATTTGGTCAACAAGCAGAAGACCGGAAGTCTCCAACTTAGTGATTGATGTCTCAAGAAAACAGTAATTTGCTGCAATACAGTTTATAACAGCTTTTACTGAGGGCTCAAATAATAGATGCTTTGAGATTTGATTGAGGCTGTCTCCTCGTCGTCCAATGCGTTAAATACACAAATTAAACCTTCAAAATTATTTGAATAATATCTCACAGCTGCTAGCCATGTTCCCCATCGTGTTGTTATTGGTTGTGGAGGAAGTGCGATGCCGGGTGCTATTTCTTTACAAATCTTTATTCTTGATGGAGTTTTTAAGGACACTTTTTTAATATTGGATATTAAACGATCCACCTTAGGATAAAATCCACGAATATATTCACATAAACAATGAGACCTTGTGCAACACATGTTAAATGTGTAATTTTTGGGTAAAAAATGTGAATTGCTCGAGCTGATTTTGTCATATAGGGTGCTGCATCTGATGAAAAAGTAAAATCTTTTCTTTATCAAAATTTTCGCCTAAAATTTTTACTGACTCGTCAAAAAGCCGGGCTATAGTGATGTGATTTGCTTTTTCAAGGAGAGCTGTGTTAAACAAAAAATTTGTTTGGAAAGTGTATGGTCGGGGTGCATAATACCGACGATAACATTAGCCACATACCTACCAGCTTCATCGGTGGTTTCGTCAATGGCTATCCATACAAAATGGTTTTTTATATTACGTCTAATGTTTTCAACGGTTGTTTTATATAAACCGTTTACATAATTTGTACGTAAAGTGGTTTCTGATGGTACTTTATGGTCTGTATATTTCTCTAAAAATGTTCGAATATTAGTATTGCGCATTTTGTATAACGAGATGTCTGCTGCAATAAACGCAAATCTTTAGCAAATTGGTCATCTTTGTTAACGGTCGAACATTCACCGAAAAGTGTTGAGTAGATTTTTTAGTTAAATCCTGCTCCTTGAGTTGGATATGATTAGCAGTTGCGAAGTGCTGTTTCACCATGAAAGTAGTATCTGCGGATACCACTCTATTACATACTTTGCAGAACAAAATTTTACCATCAGTTTTAAAATCGTTATACTCAGCCACATAATTTTTTAATTTGTTTGAAAGGGATTGTTTCATTTTGGCATGTCCTAAGAAATAATTTTATATATACATTTTGGTATTATAAAAATAAACTGGATTTGAATTTTTTATATTTATCCGTGTACTTACTCGGTATTTTCCTCAAAAATTTTATTTAAATAAATTTAAAAATTCAAAAAAAAAATTCGTATCTTATTGGTTTTTTTCTTTCAATAAACAAATAAAATAACCGCGTCGGTACTTTCCCGTGAAACTGAGATATACAATGTATTATACCATTGAGACTGACACAAACATTGGTATAAAATAGAGAAAAGTACCACATGGTGAGCATTTGAAACAAAAAATACCCTAAAGGCAAAAAAACCTTTTAATAAATCTATGTAATTTCTACTAGTGGCGCTAGTAAGCTTAAACAGAATATGTAAAATTTAGAAATTGAACTTAAGGCAATAAAAATATTTTTGTGAGAACAATATTTTTAAAAATATAACCAAAATATGCTTTTATTTTTGAAAATATGCTTTTTTAGGCGAAATATGCAAAAATATGCACTTTTGGTAAAATATGTAAAAATATGCACTAACAAGTAGGCTTTAAAATGCTTAGTTTTTCATGAATCGGATTTGTATCTTGCTCTTTCCAAAATTTGTGCACTGGAAAAAAATATGTAATTGCATATTTTTGGTTGCCCTAGATAACCAACATGTTTGCTGAGCTTTTCAAATCTGTTTATAAAGCGGAAGACATTGATAATTTATTAATAAAATAATGATTTAAGTATAAATAAATATTAAAAAAAAGTTCAGAAATATATATTAATTTTTTTGTTACTAATTAACTTATGAAATAAAACCGCGAAAGTATGTCGTTCTATTCTTACTTTTTAGCATGTTTTATACTCTTTCATTTTCGAATATTTTTCTCTATTGTCATCTGCGAAAGAATAGTGTAACTTATGACGATGAGTAGTATTCATTGCATAGCTAGGTAAAGGTAATGCATTGGTTGACCATGATTTTCTGAATATATTTAAAAATAAATCCAAAACATATAATCTATTTTTGTTTAACCGCGGCAATCGTAGTATTCTTATGATGATTTTGTTGGATAGAAATCATAGTTGGCTATGTTATGAATTCTGTATGTTGTATGTTCTATTGTTTTAAATTGGTCTATAGTGGTGTCATTTATAATTAATTATTTTTGTGGAAAAGTTTTCTTATATTAGTGTTATTTGTGATTATATAATTTTGAATATTTGTGTTTAACAAATTTTTTTTGATTTATACATTTTAAAATGCCGCCAACAAAGCCGAAAAAATTGGAGCGTCTAAACGAGTCCGTATCCGTGATACACGGTCAAATCGAAGCCGCCGCCGTGAAAACCGATTAAGTTCACTCGTCGTGAAATACGGTCCACTTTCGATGTCCGACAACGCGAACAAAGTTTAGACACAACCCGCCGCCGTGAAATGCGATCCAATTCAGATGTTCGAGAGTGTGAGCAAAGCTTGAACACAGAACGTCGCCGTGAATTACGATCAAATTCCAATATCCGAGAACGCGAACAAAGCTTAGATACATCCCGTCACCGTGAAGTTCGATACAATTCTGATGTTCGAGAGGGCGAACAAAGCGTAAATTCAGTCCAACGTCGTGAAATACGCTCAAATCCCGATATTCGAGAGGTCGAGCAAAGCTTAGATACGGCCCGTCGTCGTAGAACACGGAATAATTCTGATGTTCGATAACGGGAGCAGTCTCTTCAAACAACAACTAGAAGGAAAATCTGTCGTATGAAGATTTGGGATGAGTGCGTTCAATTTTATGAGGAAATATTAAAGAAGGGCCGATTTACAGTTGTTCTTGTTGCAATAGGCTCGCTTTTTTAAAAAATCGATAAAATTTATAAATCGAGACACCTTAATTGGTCAAGGATGTACATATTTATTTTTGAATACTTTGATCATAGAAAGAGGTCGAAATTGTGTGCAACTTCAGTTTTGTACAACATGTTAGAGGGCTGTTGTGGGAAAAAGTTTTCCAAGGCTTTGTATAAATTACAGACTATCTCCATTGGAGGAACGATGTGTGGCGCCAAGAATTCCTTTTATGCAGATTTATGCCCTTGGGACTGGAAGACAATTCGGAATCAGAGGTGGAATCGTCAATGTACCAGTTGATGTTAGTATGGTGACAAAAATACCTAGACACCTTAGTAACACGCATACAATTCAATTGAAATTGAAAAGAAGGTTACAATTCAATCACCACTATATGTACGAATCTATTAACCCAAATTACGTACATGAGGCAGCGGAATATTTGGTAGGCACTGATCTGTATATAATGGAGGGAATTACATTGGATCAATCGTGGTTGAATCAAAATATCCAACATATCGTCGCGAATTTTGATGAAATGCCGACTGAACAAAATGAAGCAATTTCAAGTCATGCGATGGAAAATCAGACGTCGATGACAACTATTTGCAAGAAGAAACACTGATTGATTTGAATATTGGTATAGAATTCACTGCCGGTGAAGGTAAAATTCCTTTATCAATTCTCATGGATGAACATGCTGCGGAATTATCTTTCAGCACAATTTTCGAAGGATGTCCCAAAAATCCAAGAACCAAACTGTCTTATGATACAATAGTTAATTCTGAAATACGGCGACGAGCTGTCCAAGTTGATCATCTTTTATACACTCAGAAGAAGTCTCAACTACTTCAAGTGAAGAATTATTTAACAACTGCGCTGCGTAAAAAAACAGCTAATACAACAGTGACTGCAGGAAATCTACTGAGCGACTCATTTGTAACCGATTTAATTAAGCGAGATGATGGTTATAAGTTTCTAGCTGGTATAACTGGAACACCTCCTTATTGGGAAAGACAAAAAAACATTTTCTGGCAATGGCGAGATAGCTAGGTTTGTAATTGTGAATTTATAATATTATTTATATATTTATTGTTTATAGTTAAGAAGTATCCTTTTGTTTATAGTGTAGGAATGTGTACGTTTTTCATTACACTCTCCGCAGCGGAAACCAGATGGGTAGAGCTACTAAAATTTTTAAAATCAACGGTCGATAAAGTGTATGATGCAAATGTTGAATGCATGGACTTCCAAGAACAATGGCGACTTATTAGGTCTGATCCGGTAGCTTGTGCGTTATATTTCGATCATCGTTTTAAGGAGCTGAAGAAAACATGGAATAGCACAAATGGTCCATTTGGTAATTATGCAGTCAAAGATTATTATTATAGGATAGAATTTCAACACCGAGGCTCACCACACGTTCACATGCTGCTATGGCTCGGAAACGCTCCAATCTATGATGAACATTCTCATAATGAAGAGGAAATTAAAAATTTTATGTGGTTTTACGTACAAGAAAATTATTCATGGAAAAGTTATTTGTCGTTTTAATGCACCGTTTTCTCCAATGGATCGTACAAGAGTGTTAAAGCCATTTTCTGCGACTGGAGATCTATTAAAGCGCCTGGGCGAGCGTCATAAAAAACTGTCCGATTTGTTACAAAAAGTTCCGGACAGTATAAAACCTTTCGAAGATTTATTGCAATTTCTCAACTGTGTATTTTGAAATTTTCACTGCATTGTACATAACAAAAATAACTTTGTATCTTCAACGGCTATAGCCCAAAAATTTTGTCATTGATGAGAAGCAATATGGATATACAATTCGTGTTGGATCCATACGCTTGTATTGGTTATATGGTGGACTATATTAACAAATGCAATCGAGGTATGTCGAAATTATTGCGGGAGGCCGTTGATGAACTCCGCCTTGGAAATTTCACAATAAGGGAAAAGTTAAAACGTGTTGGAAATGCGTTTTATAACGGTGCGGAGGTCTCGGCTCAGGAGAATGCTTGGTGTCGATTAAAACTCCCAATGTCTTACAGTAGCGTAGCCAGTGAGTTTATAAATACAAAACCGATCAAAGAAAGAACTCGAATTGTCAAATCAACAGAGAAGCTGAAAAAGCTTGATTCAAATTCTCCAGATATTTTCGAAATGAGCTTAATCGATAGATATAGTTTGAGGCCCGGTGAACTGAACGATTTGTGTCTCGCTGATTTCATATCCAAGTATAATATTAAATCGGGATCAGGTGTACTCATGGAAAATGACAAGCAAATTGAGGATAATGAAACATTCGAAGGAAGTCATATATGGAACGCGGTGGTGTATATCAATTGCGTAATAATGCTGGCACAATAATAATATAACATTGAACGAGATCCTCAGAACTATTTTCGAGAACAGGTAATGTAACTGGAATATCTAAAATAGAACTGTAGTATTAAATCAAGCAATTGTTATAGGTAATGCTATTTTTACCATGGAGAAACGAAATTGAAGAAGTCGAGCAAAATAATTGTCAAAACTTATACCGGGAACACAGAGAATGAGAAAATTACGAGAAACTGCCAAAAATATTACTCTTCGGATATAGATTTCGATGAAATCTATAATATAGTTCGAAACGAGCGGGCAAATGATGAAAACGAGGGAACAGAAGAGTCTCAACCGATTGCGCCAAATTTAATGGTTGATATTGGGCATGAAATAGCAATCGATATTGCTCGATAATTTGTAGTACCGAATTTACTAAATTTATGTGACTTTCAGAATCTTGTAGTTTCTCTGAATGACAGACAGAGGGATTATTTAATGCACGTTATTAGTAATTTAAAAACCAGTAACGAGAATCTTCCGTTTTACCATTTTGCTTGTGGCGGCACTGGAGTAGGAAAAAGTAGATTGATACAAGCCGTTTATCAATCTTTGAGCAAAATTTGTTCGCCAACAGCGAGGATCAAACCACAAAAACGAAATTTTTCTTGTCGCTCCAACTGGCAAGGCAGCACATGCAGTTTTTAGTCTTCCAATAAATCAGCTTAGCGATCAAACTGCATTATCCGCTGATTTATCGAATACTTTGGCGTCCATATTTATTAATTTGAAATTGATAATTATAGATGAAATCTCCATGCTAGGTTCTAAACAAATGTTCAATATTGACATGAGGCTACGACAAATATTTAAGTCACAAGAAATGTTTGCCAACATTTCTATAATGACCGGTTGGTGACAAGTATGTGTTTCAACCGAAGAAAGTGACCATATTTCTGAAATCGTTGGAAATCCGTTGTGGAAAATATTCAAAATGTACGAACTAACCGAAACAATGAGGCAACGTGAAGATGTGCAATTTGCCGAAGCTCTCAAGCGATTAGCAGTTGGAGAATTAAACTCTGCTGATGAGGATATGTTTCGATCAAGATGCTATCCACACCACTCTTGTCTGCCAGATATTGCTAAGAACGCGATACACCTCTTCCCTTTAAACAAAGAAGTAGAACATTATAATAATCTTAGACTCGAAGAGTTGAAAACCTCTACCATCTCACCCAGTGATTTTAGAAATGAGAAGATTGAAAGCTGATCTATTTAAACCGAAATTTGAGTTCCTAAAGAATGTGCCTGTGAATTCAATGCAAATCATAAGCCACAACGTTCAGTCACTGAAAGCTAGTTATAGATATATAAATTGTGACATGACTTATCTTCGCAGCGATATATTGTTGTTCCAGGAGACCTGGCTCACGATGGTGACTTTATAAAATTTGATGGTTTCGATGAAGTTATCAGAAATCATTTTGAAGGTTCGAGAAACCGAAATGCCATGTTTTCGAAACGTATTTGAAAAGAGTTTTGGATATGAAATCAAACACGTTGATATTACGGCAAGTGTTTATAAAAACATTCGTTTTATTAATATTTATAAGATCCATCATGCATGTCTAGCTTTTTAAGAATGTTTTGTTGAGTCAAGTTAATCTTTTCCAAGCTTCAAATATTATTCTCGCTGGTGATTTCAATCATAATGTTTTAATAAATAATGATTTGGAAGAGTTTTTGTTTCATAATTTCAAATTACACTTAATTTCAAATCTCGGATCAACCACTGATGGAGGAACAGCAATTGATGCAATTTTCGTCAAATTTGAATATGATTTTGATTTTTATATATATGAATCTTTGTATTCTTACCATAAGCCATTAGTTTTAAGATTAAATAATATGAACTAATAAATATACGAAACAAATTAAATACTTTTAACTGATATCAAGTTAATTTTATTTCTCTAATTATTATATCCACATAGTCTTTATAGGCAACACAAATGCTTGTAGAGTTCGGTTTCGGGCTGACATTTGAATTTATCATGGAAACACACCATATAAAAAAAGTCTTTTCGGGATGGTTTTTTTCGGGCCAAATTAACAGACATATGTGTTACAAATTATAGTACAGGTTTCATTGAGGCAGGCTAATTTGGTCGGTGCAGGTTAAGAGCACTCATTTTGTCTTATAAAACACAACGATCCAAATGCAACTAAACCTATTTATATCAATTACGTTTTATTTTATTTTATTAGTTTACACCATCCTCAACCACTTAAGATAAAAAACAAAAAAGTTGATATATCATACATCGGGCTTTATTGGGTTAAAAGAAATGGCCGGAGTCATTATTAAATTAAATTATTTTCCTAAATTAAGATTTGTCCGGAAAATTTTGCTCACCACTGTATATAGACAGATAGGTAATGAGTAAGGAAAGCGCGGTTGCTACTGCCGATGCAGTACACACACCGATGAGGACGCGGCTACCTAGGAGCTATTAAGTGTACACAGAGGCAGCCGAAGATCTCAAAATACCTTAGGTTTACGGATAAATGAACTTATTCAATAAAAATTTTGTGTAAAACTACTTGTATAGCTTTTGGATTATATATCGACCTCTTTACATCAAACATATGTTAAGGTGTTATACATTATTAAAAAAAAAATATTAAATAATATGACGACAGTAAAAACCTAATAATTCTTATCTATCGCTAAACTAAAAATAAACAAATCACCGACACATCTAAACGCGACCGTGCCTTGCTCTGTTACACACTCGAATCGTACGTCCATATCACGTTATCTTTAATTTTGTTGTTTTGTTGTACTTCGTTTCCTTATCTTATCCAATCCCGTGATCGCGTCATATAAATCTTTCCCCTTGTGTATACATTTTTCATGTAATATGTGAAATATCAAAAATCATATATACATTTTTATTATCAGTATTTAATTTAATATTTTTTTTTTTTTTCTAGAAAGTAAATAAAACACAACTACACCATCAGACCAGCAACGCCAGCTCGAAAGATATCTAAAAAAAAATTTACAAAATAAAATAAAAATGTGTATTACTGTTAATACGGCCCAAGAACAGTCATCAATGTATCAACAATTATGATATTCAAAGTGCTTTGAAAACAGCGAGAAAATTATTTTTTGTAAATTTTGTTTTTGTAAAAAAAAAAAGAAATTTAATTTATTTTGTCAAATTTGTAATTAGTATATAATTTTTTTTGTTAAATCGTTCTCGTCTCGTGAAAACTTAGTAAAATAAAATAGTAAATTTACTGTGGAAAACGCAAAAAAAAAAAAAAAAAAAAAAATATTATAAAAAAATAAAAATTGAGTTGTTATTATTTAATTAATTGTTGTAAATATTTTATTTAAGCTGTATATTTATTTATTTATGTGTGTTTTGTTTAGTTTTGAAAAGTTTTACAAATCAAAAGGAAATTAAATTAAATTATTTCGTAAATTGGATAAAAAGCTTGTTTTGTGTATTAAAATAATTTTTTTTTTATATATTTATTACAAAGTGGTGTAAAACTGTTATATATATTTTGTGTACTCGTACTATTTTATTTTGGATTGTGTCAGAAGTTGTGGAATTTTTTTTTGTATTACTCTATATACATTAGACGGAATTCGATTCGCGCGCGGCGCTCTATAAAATGCTTAATTCATTAGATGTGCTGGCTGGAAAAATATCGCCCGGATCAATCGATGGCCAACTAGAAAGCGAGAATAATAATAAATTAAATCATATAACTCATAATAGTAGTCATCCGTATGTTAAACCAAATTATAATCATTGTCATTCGAATGAGCATGAGCTGAATATTATTTGTAATAAGCACAAGTGAGTATTTATTGTCTTTAAAAAAAAATTATTTTTTTGGTAATTAAGTCATAAATGTTTAAAAATTATATAAAAAATTTTGTTGGATTATGTTATCATATATTTAATATTATGTTTAAGACGTTTACCTTAATATATAGGTTTTACGCCTGTTCAGTAGTATACATACGTAAATTTTTTAAGTATACCTGTTCTGTAAGCTTCACTTGTAATACGTTGTGAATGATATTTCCTCGATCTGTGTTTTGTATGTGCTGGTTCCTTGTGTACAGTACCATTTGTATTTGTATAGGGCTTTGTTAGAGAGTTTTGTAAATGAGTGATTCAACTTATGATATCAACACAACACAAAGAGGTAGGTATTGAGTCATCATGCGGTAAAACACTTTTAAATTAAAATAAGACTTGTGCGATAAGTGAAGTGGTACCGTATATGCGGTTAATGGAAACCATTTCGAAAATCTAACCAAATCCAAGGTTTTATCAAGTGATCGATTTTTATAAACATGTCATACAGTAGGCTCAATTTGTATGCTTAACAATTATAATTTTTTACTAAGAAAATTTAAAATAAGTAAAAAATTGGAGAGATGTTGTAATACTTAATATTGTTGGAATTGGGTGTTATGAACACGTGACTGTTCGATTTAATTTAAATGAAAATTATCGTTGGGATGGAGGCCTATTTTACATAATAAATACTGAGGTACAGGGTATCAAAGAAACTTTTCTTGAGATGGCATCTAAGTTCATATTTTATTTATTAGCTTTTAAACTATTTGAGATCCAAACATAGAGTTTTATTTATTTCCGAAAATTTTTGACTTTATCATACATTTTTCTAAAACACACTGCATTTATCAAACAATTTTTATTTATAATGTTGTCCGTCATTTAATGATGGGAATCTGACAATTGCCGTATAATTGATGCATTTCCTTAAATCATTTTACTTTCTTTTATATAGTAAAATATAGTATAGTCATGAAAAATGTTTACCTCGATTTACCATTCACTACATAGCCGAAGACAAAAATAATTTTAATGTTTGTGTCCTCTCTACAGCCCAGATGGTTTGACTGAATTTGAAAAGTATATCGTTATTTTTCAAATTCACTTCTCATTTTCAACAAGAAACCGTTTTCAACCAAAATTTGGTCCCTTTGGTCCCCCCCTCCCCCAAATGGATTAATTGAACGCGATGAAATTTCATACATAAGCTTTTTTTACAAATTGGGAGATCCTAGTGGATTTTGGCTGAAATCAGTCCACCAGAAGTGACAGATAACATTTGAACTTTCCGTTTTTTCACTGGAAGTGACAGCTTCATAAGGGCTTTGTTGTTTTTGCATGTATTTTGAAAAGTATATCATTTACGAATTAATTTTGATTTTTAGATGACATGTGCCATATTCGAAGGCTGGTTGCATAATTGTTTTGTACCTGAAGTCAAAAATTACTTAGAAAAAAAAACTCTTGAAGGAAGTCAAAGTTCTTTTGCTGCTTGACAAATCTCCAAGCCACCCAGTAGATTTGCAACACCCAAATGTACAAATTAAGTTTCTATCGCCAAATACCACTTCGTTGATTCAACCTCAAGATCAAAATATAATTTATATATAGCCCATTATATTACAAGATAATTTTAAGCACTTTAAATGCATGTTGGGAAATCATTTGGCCGGAAGTAGTTCCTGAAATTCATGCCATTGTGAAGGGCTTCGAATAGGTAGGGAAATGGAAACTTATTTTTTAAACAGAGATTTATAAAATATCTGTCAATATATACGTCATCGTGTTCAGAGATCTAAGCCAAGGCAAACAAATGTTGTGACTGATTTCGTAAATTCAATATCAATATAAATTCAATATTTCTATATAAGTAGAAAAGTTCACCGCAGCAAATCGTGAATTGGTAACCATAGTAAATCAAAAAATTTCAATTGATGAATTTTCTATCAGCAAATCTGTTAGTGATGGTACAAAAGTGCCGCAAAAAAATCAAAAACGGATCTCATTTTCGGCACTCAACATTTATTGGAACCAATCACCCAGTTTTTCATGCAATCTTTCTTCATATTACACGGTGTGTGGGAAGATAAGTTCGATTTTTCTTTATGTTCTTTGAGACGGTTTTGACGGTCACGTCTTGATTAACACTTGATGTAGTTATTTACCATGTAAATCTATAAACTAAAAGATTTATTTGCAATAAAATCGGTTCAGTTTGATTTGTCAAAATTTAAGGGGAATTTCTATTTTTGAAAAGAAAATAACTGAAACCTCAGTTTTCAAATGTCTGTGTCCATTTACAGCTATAACGGAGTAACGGAATAAAACTGATCAGATCCCATCGATGTTTGGCTGACAAGGCCCTCCAAAAGTGACAGTTTAAATGAGAGATTTTTCGTTTTTTGCAAATATTTTGAAATGTAGGAAGGATTCTAAATTAAATTTTCAGAAATATCGCCCCAGATAATTTCTAAAAAATTTAACCGAAAATGACGATTTTAGACAAAAACTGATCGGAATGAAACTTCATACATTAGCTTTCTCCAAAAATTTTAAGATCCCAGAGACTTTTGGCTGAAATCTATTTACCTATAGTGGCAGCTTCCATGGGAGCTTTAGCCCAGACTGTTTAATTGATCGGGATAAAACTTCATACTTAATTTTATTCCCAAATTTTAAGATCCCAGTGATATTTGGCTAAAATCATAATCCTTACTCGCCTAAAAATGATACCTTTCATACGAGCTTTTTATGTTATTTCAAATATTTTGAAAAGTACCCCAATTATGGGAAAATCTATTATGCACTAAGATTCGAAATTAATTTTGCAACAATATCGGTGCAGACCATTTTTCCAAAATTTAAGGAAAAAGGTCGATTTTGAACAGAAAACTGTTTTTTTTGTATTATTATGTTACAAAATGTTGACCTCGAGATATTTGACTAAATGTCTGTGTCCGTTTGACAACTCAGAAGGATTAAATGATCGGGGTGAAACTTTCTACTTATGCTTTTATTGATTCACAAAAATTGGGCGCTCCTATAGGGGTTTTTTATTGTGACCAAGTTTTACATAGCAAAAAAAAATAAAGTAACCCTGAAAAATTTTGAGCTCAAAATTTGTGCAGATTTGTCATTCGCAATATCGCCGAAATCAACAAAAATATATACATTTAAAAAAATATCTGTTCGTGCGTGTGTGACTGCATACTAAATGTCTGTATCCTCTATAAAGCCCAGACGGTTTTGGCTTAAATCGGTAGTGAAAAGTATATTATTTACAAGAAAAACTATTATGAACTAAAAAAAATCTTAATCAATTTTGAAAAAATATCGTTGTAGGTAGATCAGCTTTCAAAATTTAAGTGGAAATTACGATTTTTGACAAAAAACCCTTTTATACAAAAATAAAAATTCGGTCCATTTACAGTACAGATTGACTGATTGGTCGGGGTAAAACTTCATACACAAGCTTTTGCTACAAATTGGGAGGCCCCAGTGACTTTGGTTAAAATCGGTTCACCGAAAGTGACAGCTTCCATAGAAAATTTGTCATTCTTCCACCGGAAGTGACTGTTTCATGTATTTTGAAAAGTATATCATCTAGGAAAAAAATGGTTATAAACTAACAGATTGTAATTTAATTTTGCAACACAACACATTAATTTTGAACCTTAAAAGATATTTCATCATCAGATTACGATTTTCGCGAAAAATATGGAAAATATTGAATTTTTTTTATGATTTCTAAACCAGGAAACCTCCTCACTTAGAGTTGCCCGTAATATCTAAACTATTTTTAAAGTTACTTTTAAAAAGGCTTAACCCGATAATCGACAGAAATCTCTGTATTCTGAATCATTAGTTTGACTTCTATAATAAGCATTCAACTATTGATCAAGTATCAAGCATTCACCGCATTAAAAAGAAAAAATTTCTTTATTTCACCGTACATAACCGTACATAACGGAAGGGGTTAAGGAAGAAGAGATAACGAATGCTCTGAAATTGAAGAAATCAACGTGGGTGTTCCTCAAGGAGCAGTATGAGGGGGTATGTGAAGGAAATTCAAATTTTTGTGAATTTTGAGAGGTGCCTCGACCTACGCCTCTAAATTAGAAACCATTTCCATTGCAATAAAAATTATTCTCGCCAAAGTATGAAACATTTATCGTTAAATAAAAATAAATAATTTTTTGGGGATTCCAGGGGTCCACTCTCCATATATTTCACCATCTTCGTTTGGAAAACTGAGATTTTTATGACTTGAGCAAATTTATTAAATAAATTGTATCCAAAGATGGTGGAGATTTGGATGGAGATTTTGCTTTCGCAATCGACTCTAAAATCGTAATTTCCTCTTAAATTTTGGATAATTGGTCTGGACAAAAATTTTTACATATTTGATTTAGAATCTTTCAGTTTATGGTCTTTTTTCTCGTAAAGGATTTACTTTTCAAAATATTTGCTAAGAACGAAATGCTCCTATAGGGGAGCTTTCATTTCTGGTGGGCTGATTTCGCCCGAAAATCACTGGGATCTCCCAATTTATAGAGAAAGCTTAAGTATAACTATACTTTATTTTACTAAGTTTCCTTCTGTTTTGAAACCATAACATCAAATGAATTAGCTTTAAGAACTGTAATTTCAGCTAAATCGTCTTATGACAAAATATAAACTGATTGACTGTGTTGGCCAGTAGAAAACTGACTATTAATCTTGTAAATTAATGGTTGTTTCTAATCGAATAATGCGCCCTTGGCATTAATATAGACAGTTCGCTGGTGCACATTCTGTTCTTAGCTGGCGTTCATCTCATGATATGACTCTTCGCACATC
Organism: Nephrotoma appendiculata; assembly: GCA_947310385.1. Taxonomy (NCBI): domain Eukaryota; kingdom Metazoa; phylum Arthropoda; class Insecta; order Diptera; family Tipulidae; genus Nephrotoma; species Nephrotoma appendiculata. Next base: position 267,340,600 of record OX371225.1, on the reverse strand, counting down.
ATGACAGAGTTGGTTGGAGTGTTTTCTAGGAAGTCTGTAATCGTTGCTTGGTTGGTTGGGAGAGGTTGCGTACACGATTCTCGTCCAGCCAGATATTTCAAGGCTTCAAATGATGATGCATTTGTTTGCACCGATTTTATTATGTTCCATTGTTCTTCTACAGAATAGTTTGGCTAACCTGGGTTTCTGAGAAACAAGCGTCAAAGTTGGCCCGAACAACTTAATTATTCAATAAAAGAGGCTAAAAAATGAAAATATACTAAATTGATAGTGTTGTTTGCTTTGAAATGTCAGAAGCCAAGAATTGTAGATACTTTTGTTTCAAATTTTTCGAGCAAAACGCAGTGCTTTAGTAGTTGCTACTGTTCTATAATGCGTAAAGCTAAACCTGCTAAGGCAAGCCATCTATTGTCGTTGATGTCTTCATAATTTTGTGAATTGGCGCATTGAAGCTTGTTTGAATTGATTTAAAATCATTTATTTGCTTTATTCGCGAAAAAGTAATAAATATTTCTTGCCAACTTTTCACATGTATCGGGTAATCTTTTTGCAGCTTTGGACGAACACAAACGCAGAGAATGACACGTGCATCCAAGCAAAAATACGTATGGGTTCAAATTATTTATTGGAATTTGGTTGTCGTCTAAAAATTTGATAATACAATTGTACACCGACTGAGCGTCTGAATTATCGAGTTCATAATTGCGAGGAAACTATCTTTGGTCAAATTTGTTGTACTATCGAAATATCGTGCAATTAATTCCAAACACTTTTTCGAACTAATGTCAGTCATTTCGTCAATAATAATTCAGAAATGTTGATTTTGAAGTTTCCTGCTTTATGTTTTAGTACCTTCTTCAGCAAGCAGCATTGTTATTGTATCCGTACCTCTTGTGCGGTTAAATTTCAATTTTTGGCATATTTTCGATTCTAAATCAATAGACTTAATTAAAACGATTAATGGATCAATTAAACTAAATGGCAAATTATTTGGGATGGGGAACATCAAAATTTTCAATTTAGCAAATTTTTGTTCTGTCCTAAAATTCTGCTCATCTTCGTTAATAACGAGCGTTTGATGTTTTAATGAACTAATCACAGGCTTTAGAATCATTTTAACAGTGAAAAATTGTTCGCTCACAAAAATGCTCGTCCTTTTTTGCACTCAGCCAAGAAAACACAGTAAGCCAATTTGAGTAAAATTTTCGGTTGGCGGTAGAATTAGAATTTCGTTTCATTAATCTAAATATGTATTAAATTTAAAAGACCTTGCAGTTTTGACAAAAAACCTTTCACAAACACACTAACCTGTCGTTTAAAACATCTTCGTTAATTTCCATAAAATCACCTGTTATATTATTTGTTCCGGAAGAATTTGATGGTGTATCAGTATATGTCGGTATCGGAGCCGGACAAAAAATAACAATAAATATATTTTGAATGACTTACTCTGGTTTTTTCAAACACTTGACTTACCCTTGTTTCTCTGTAATGTTCTTGGTTCGGGATTCCTTATCGGTGGAAATGTCTTCAGAAATATCTAAAAGTAAAAAACAACTTGCAGGTGAGACCGCAGATGTTGATGATACAGGTAAATCTTCTTGCAAGTCATCATTCCTATTTGGATTATTTTTAAAAAGCTTTTCGAAACTGCAAATATTAATTTTCTTAGTACCAAAATATGTCACACCACCCACTGCTCTGTTATATTAACTGACTTCAAAAAAGTTTATTTCACTTTTTTTGTTTCCTGTTCATTTTTTTAATAATTATGTACCTAAAAATAATATTCACGGTTGTGTCACTTGGGTATCGCAACAAAGAAAAATTTTCCGAATATGTTCCAAAAATCCAAATTCTAGTTCCAACGTTCTTTCTAACTTTGTGTAGTGCGTATGAAGTTTTAAGGTTAAGACGGCACGGACAAAAATAGCAAAACTGTCAAAATCATTAGCTGACTGGCTGAGTACACAGGCGATTTACGTACAATTTACAACAGAAAAAATGTCAAAAACTATAAACTGCGCTGAGAGTAGTGGATTTAACTAACAGAACATAGATGGTGTTGATGTGCAATTACAAATTATTCACAAAAAAAATACACAATAACGTTTATCAGAAAAGGTAACTTTACTATTAATTTTTAATATTAAATATTAGAGTGCCCTCTACAAATTTTTAAAATGCCTTTAAGTGTCTCACACTCTTCATATTCCAATGTGTTGTTGTTTTTTGTGGTAGATTATAACTTGTAGCCTTTGTGATGAAACCGTCCGGGATAAGATTCTTTCGATAGGAGTCCAAGATAAATCTAAATTTTGATAGATACTATTTCAAAAAAACATTGTAGTGCGTTATATAGTCGTTTAAGGCTCCACCTTTTTAGCACCCCATCTAAAGGTTTTGACAAAAATGATGATTGAATTCTTTTGGTCATCGTTTGGTCAGAATTGGTCACCTGTTTTTATCGTTTGAAAAATTCAGAAAAATAAATTTCCAGGGTAGTACCCCATTGCAAGAAAATCATACCGTTTTTATCAAATTTCGTTAGGTAATCGTTAGGTCAGGATTGGTCACCACATTTTGCCGTTTGGCCATCAATGGGTCAGTTTTTATTGCGAAAAAACAAAATCAAAATTGTATTAATTCAATAAAATCAGGTTCGTCGCTTATGTGGGAATTTCATTTTACAAAATTAATAAAAAATCCAATTGGAATATACCATTTAGATAAAAGTATTTCTTTTTTCAAAGAATTGTATCTAAAGTGGAAGACATAAGATATAATCAATTAAATTTTTTGGTTCTTCATAACTCGTTGACGATTGATCACTAGTTGATTTCGTTTAGTCATCACCTTGTTAGCCGAAAAGTTAGCCGAAAATTGCCATTCGAAAGTGAAAAAATCGGTAATGCAGATAGTGTCTTGACTAGTTCGACCGAAAGTTAAACAAATTATATATTAAATTGAAGTATCCCAGCCGAAAGTGACTAACCTACAAAATCAGCCGAAAACATATACATATTATAAAAAGCAACAATTAAAATCTTCAATTTAACCGATTTTAATTTATTGTTTCATATCAATTGTGAAATTTTGTTTTTTCTCTTCTTCTGGAGATTTCGCCAGATGGACACCAATCTGACTATGCCGATTTGATAGCGAATAAACGGGTCCCATTTGAAACCCGATATTTTAAAACGCGAATTGTCAAAACGCGATATTTCAAAACGTGATATTTCAATACACGATATGGTACAAAACGCGATATGGTACAAAACTGGAATTTAGGATCGGGTTATATCAGGCGGGTGAAGGGGAAATTTAATTTCAGTTTATAGGAATTTAAAAATCGATAGGAGCAAGAGTATAGAGGCTCGGTATCAATTGGGCCGCTGCACTCCCGTCGCTTCGCAATGCACATTCTATACCATAACGCGTTTTGAAATATCGCGTTTTGAAAAATCGCGTTTTGAAAAATCGCGTTTTGTACCATATCGCGTTTTGAAATATCGCATTTTGAAATATCGCGTTTCGAGCGGATCCGCCCATAGGCATAGGTAGATTCTGAGTATAGTATAGGGTTGGAGTATGTCTGTTGGGGTTATAGGGGTGAAATTTTGATTTTCCCCATTTTTGGTCAATAAAATCATTCGCCATTCGTGATTTTGTCATATAAACACAACAATCTGACTATGCTGATTCAGCCGATTCGAGCCCATGACCATAGGTAGATTCTGAGTAAAGGGTTGGGTGGATCTTTTTTTTTTTTTTTTTTTTTATTTATTTAAATTATTACAACTGAATACAATGCATCTGGTAATTTTTCTTTCTTCATTTAGTCACTTTTGAATGAGAAGAAGCCCATTGGCCAGCTCCATTTATAAGTTATTTACTGAAGTATAGTCGTTGCTCTGGTGTCCTTACTCCATTAAATCAATTGGTTTCGTTCTCTGCAATCGTCTTACTGCATATGAAATGTCCAACATACCACGAAGCTCCTCATGTAGCACTTTGTTTTGAAAAGTTTGTATTATTTTGGTGTTGGTTTTCTTTGTACAGCCCCAGAGGTGTATTCCGTAAGTCCATACAGGCTTTAGCACCTGTTGATACAATAGCAAATTATTTTCGGTTGACAATTCCGATTTTTTCAACAGCAGCCAATACATTTTTCGAGATTTGATATAAAGCTCATCTTTTTTCTTTTTAACGTGCTCTTTTCATCTGAGCCTGGTACCTAAGGTCATCCCTAGACATTTAGCATTATTTGCATACGGAATCTCCTGACCGTTAATGATCACAGGTTTATAACTGTATTTAAGATTGGTGAAATTAACATGCGTGGATTTCGATTCATTGAACCCGATACGCCACATTTTTGTCCATTCTATGATTTTGTCATATGCTTCCTCGATAGCGTCTACTACTGAGAGAACTGCAGTGTCATCAGCAAATGTTGCAATGGTAACATCGTTTAATTGAGGTAAATCTCTGGTGTAGAGCAAGTAAAGAATAGGTACCAAAACACTACTCTGCGGGACTCCTGCCGAAATCTTTTTTAGCTCGGAATATTCATCTTCATATTTCAATCTAAAGTGGTGATTCTCTATGTTTGATTTTAAAATCATATAATATTGTTTTGGTAAATCTCTATGTAGTTTGAAGAGTAAACCTCTGTGCCACACCTTATCGAAGGCCTGCGCCACATCTAAGAAGATACTAGAACAAACCTTTTTCCTCTCTAATATATTCTCAATTACATCTGTAAGCCAATGAACCTGATCAATAGTTGAGTGTTTCTCTCTGAAACCAAACTGATATTCTGGGATAAGGTTTCTTTGTTCTATGGTTCTTTTCAATCTTTTGAGTAACAGTATCTCAAACAATTTCGCTAGTGTTGGTAGAAGTTAAATTGGCCGGTAAGATTTTCTATCATTCGGTGGCTTGCTCGGTTTCAGAATCATTATTACTTCTTCTGATTATGTGCAGTAATTTACGAGTATATTTTTCAGGCAGCTCCTTTATTATTTGCCCTGTTATCAGATCGTAACCAGGAGCTTTCTTTACTTTTATGTTCTTAATTTCAGCTTTTACTTCTTTTAATGTTACAGGCCTGATATCTTCAAAACCAGATATTCTGGGCGTATCAGCAGTGTTTTCGTAACTGGTCTGCCAACCTAGAGATTGAAAGAATTTTTCAAGATGTTCAGCAAACAGATCAGCTTTATTTTTCGCACTTCTATGCAATTTCCCATCGTTTGTTTCGATGAGGGGGATCTGTTTTTTGGTCCTTTTAACCCTTTTGTTGCTTTCCAGAGGGAATAGTTGATATCTTTAGTTCGAGCTAGGGAACAAAAGTATTTTCCAATTGTTTCATTTTTCACCGTATAGTCTGCCATTTCTCGCGGTCCTTTCGTTTTTCCTGCACTAGTTCTCTTACTTCTATTGGGTAAATAACGGAGTTTTCTTTCCTTGGTGATAATTTGGGAGTGCATTCCCAAGCCGATCATTGTATGACATCAAGGAGCTTGTCTGTGGATCTGATGGGGTTATAGGGGTGAAATTTTGATTTTCCCCAATTTTCAACGATAAAATCGTTCGTCATTCGCGATTTTGGCATATAGACACCAATTTGACTATGCCGATTCGATAGCCCATGGCCAAAGGTAGATTCTGAGGAAAGGGTTGGGGTGGGTCTGATCGGGTTCTAGTGGTGAAATTTTGATTTTCCCCATTTTTGGTCAATAAAATCATTTGTCATTCGAGATTTTGGCATATAGACACCAATCTGAGTATGCCAATTCAATAGCCCATGATCATAGGTAGATTTTTATTATAGGTTAGGGGTAAGTCTGATGGGGTTTTAGGGGTGAAATTTTGATATTCCCCATTTTCAAAATATAAAATCGTTCGTCATTCGTGATTTAGACACCAATCTGAAAACTGTTGACATTAAATGCTAATTTCATATTACAACGCTCTTATTCTTGCTGAACTATTGAATGATGAAGATAATTTTCATTAATATTTAAAATGACAAGCATCTTATGGCAATGATTATTGTATAATAAAGGAAACAGATCGGCTAATGAATTTTCAGTCCTTCTAAAGCCATACGGTTTCCCTTTAACAAAAATTATTACAATTTGTCAATATATATAAAAAACAGAAAAATATAAAAAATATAAAATATAAAAAATACATAAAAATATACTTCACAAATAATTCACGACGTTAGACAACAAATGTCCTTTTAGCAATTTCTTAAATTTAAAAATATTATAAGTGTTTATAATTGGGTCGGGCTGTTTATTATAAATATAAGGTCCAATAAATGATACAGATTTTCTTCCAAATTCTGTTCTGATATTTAAGCATGTCAGCAAACTAGTAGACCTAGTTTCGTATCTATGAGTTACATATTTATATTCTATATAAGATAAACATAAGGGCACAATCAAACATTTGTACATATAAACACATAAATGCAATTCGAATAATGCGCCAATTGGAAGAATTCCCTTAGTTACATCGCGATATAAAGCTGATGTTGGATATAATACAGGTAGTTTATAAATAGATTTACAACACTTGTTTTGCAGAATCTGCAAATTCCTTAATCTAGTTTTCGCTGCAGATCCAAAAGCTGCAATAGCGCAATAAAAACATGCATGAACAAAAGAGAAATAAATCATTTTTAAAACATGAGTTGGAACAAAACTAGCCAATTTTCTGATCAAGAACAAGAATGGACAAACTTTCAAACAAACTGAATTTATATGATCTTCCCAAGATAAATGCTTGTCAAGTATAACACCCAGGTATTTAAGTTTATCAACACATTCAATAGTAACACCTGAATATTGGAAACTCACAGTGTGGCAAATATGATGAGTGAAAAATTATAATTTTTGTTTTGCTGAGATTAAGAGAAATTTTGTTCATATCAAAAATTCAATCAACATGTTTAAATCATTATTTAAACAAACCTGCATTTGTGTACAATCATTGAATTCGTAAAAAATTGCAGTATCATCCGCAAACATCTTGATTTGTCTAGAATTAGGTAATTGTGCTATGTCATTAATGAAAATTAAAAACAACAGAGGCCCCAGGACGCTACCCTGCGGAACACCACAGTCAATATTTAGTAAGGCGCTTTTTATTCCGTTCAATTCAACAGATTGTTTGCGGGTAGTAAGATAACTTGCCAATATATCAAAAGACACACCGCGGAAACCATACATATATAACTTCTTAAGCAGCAACTCATGATCTATGGAATCGAAAACTTTTCTTAAATCCAAAAATAATCCACACACATACTTTTGATTATCAAAAGCTCTGTAAATTAAATCAGTTATTTCAATTAATGCGAGATCAGTACCCGAACCCTGTCTAAATCCATATTGATATTGATAAAAGAAATTAAAACTATTTAAAAATTCAATCATACGGCTAGCAATCATTTTTTCCAATATTTTGGCAAAACCTGATAAGATAGATATGGGCCTAAAATTATTTATTCATTTACTATCACTAGATTTAAAAATGGGTATGACTCTTACTATTTTTAAACAATTCGGGTAAAAATTAAACAAAGTAGACAGTAATTCAGAGAAAAATGTTGAATTGCGTTTTAAGATAACATTGCCAATTCTGTCATAACCACAACCCTTACTATTCTCTAAACTGCTTATAATATTATAGACTTCAGATGCCGTAGTCAGTGATAAGAAACATGAATTAGACATAGTTCTAATTGTTCGAAGTTTATTCACATTGCCGTCAGATGCTAGTCTATTTTGGTGTAACTCTTCCAGCATCAACAAAAAATTTATTGAATATATCACCAAAATAATATTCGTGTCGCAATATTCAACATCATTATACATTATAGTATACGAATTCATTAATTTGCATAATATTTCTCGGACTTAATCTTTTTATTTAGCAATTCCAATCTGTGTCTTAACTGAGCACTATTCGAATTTCGCTTAAGTCTTTTGGAGATACGATTTTTACCTTTAATTAAATTCCAAAGATCATAAGACATCCATGGACAATTACTAGAGTTTTTTAAGTTCATCGGTGTATGCTTAATTGTAGTAAAATTATCAAGTAATTCACTATACTTTTCAGTAATTGATTTTAATGTAGAATCAGGATTTTGAGTGTCGAATCTTGAGGAAAGAAGAAAGTCTTCAAAGAGCTGATTAACTTTCTTATAATCAATGATCTTTTTTTCTAGTATTTTAGACGTATATTTTGGTTTAAAGAGAAACGTAGAAAAAACAAAACTATGATCACTGATATCTGCACAGATAGTTGAGTTCAAAACACGTTCAATATTAAAGGAAGCTACTTATTGTATGATCTAGTATATTGTCACTTGCAGATCTAGTTGTATAATTGTTAGTAGCAATCATTCCATGACCCAACAAACAAGTTTCATAATTTGAGATTAGAAAAACTCAAGAAATAGTTTGGTATCTGAAGATGGTGGTCTATAAATACCGCAGATTCTTGTAGAGCTAAATCCACCAAGCTGAACACAAATATACTGAAAAGGTAGATTGCCATCATCAACACTGAGAATATTATAGGAAATATCGTTTCTAATATACATAGCGATTCCTCCGCCTGATCGATCAGTTCTACATGAAAAAATACTAGTATAATTATTAATATTAAATGAAAATATATTCGAACTGTTAACCATTGTTTCTGTTATGCATAATAAGTGCACATCAGTTCGCAGACTCTCCATGAATAAAAAGAGATTATCAAATTTAGTGGTATTATTCATGCCCCCGATATTGATATGAAGAATATTAAGTGTTTTAAATTTGGAACATTAATTGGATTTAAGGAAAAATCATCGACACTTGAATAGAAACTATTGGTGCAATTACTTTTAAGTGACTTCCGGCTCATAATAATGAAAATTTTGAAATAAAATACACAGATCTGTTAACATAACACGAACCGAAAATTTTGAAATAAAATACACGGACCCAATTAGCTTAAGATGAACCGTAACATGATTTAGGAAATTTAGTAAATACCGTAAATAGTATCCCAATGAATACAATGAACTGCTAGTATTTATATGAAATCTAACAACGCCAAATGTTATTGTGAAGTTAAGTATCTAATATGTAGCACAAAAATATATGTGATTCAGTGATAACTCGTTAAATAGATAATAGTACACTGTAAAAATATTTATAGCACCTGTATAACCAATTAAAATTACTACAGAATTACTGTAGTGTGAACTCAAACCACACCAATAAATAACAATTTCTATAGATTTCTGGTGAGTATGTAATAAAAATAAATAAATAAATATAAAACATTCCGAAATAACTATAAAAATATGTACAACGCCATCTAATAAAATTAATAAAATAATCAATTTATGGTGATTATAGTAGTGCAAACGATACAAAAAGTTCTCAATCAGCATTGATTTGCGAAGATTCCGTAACAATAAAAAATATATATATTCTAAAAGTACTATCAACCTTATCAGAAGAACCCCAAACCAATTTTCAAAATCTACCTATGGTCATGGGCTATCGCAACGGCATTGTCAGATTGGTGTCTATATGCCAAAATCTTGAATGACGAACGATTTTATAGTTGAAAAATGGAGAAAATCGCAATTTCATCCCCTTAACCCCATTAGACCCACCCTTAACCTATACTCAAAATCTACCTATGGTCATGGGCTAGGCATCGAATCGAAATAGTCAGATTGGTGTTCATCTTGCAAAATCTCGAATGATGGACAAACTTATCGTCGGAACAACGGAAAATGGAACATTTCAGCAATATAACCGAATAAAACCTATTTGAAACACATAATCAAATTCTACTTAGAGACGTGGTTCATCCAATTGGTACAGTCAAATAGTTCATTTGTCAAAATTCTTATATACAAAACATTCATCAGCTAAAAGTGACTGCGTCCCATGGCTATTGTATAGATGCCTGTTATTGACATTTTCTTTTAGAAAATTGATGATTCATTTGTAACTTTTAAATCTGTATTGCTGGCATTTTTGGCTTGAATATTGAAGTTATTCTTCTTTATCGACACAGTCTGCATTATCGACGTTTTAAAATATTTTCGGTTGTGGTAACAGAATTAATACCTGCATTACCATCTGTATGTTGGAATAGCAAAGACACTATCTGCGTTACCATCTTTAGGCTGGAAGCTTTCGGCTAACTTTAACAGTATTTAGTCATCTTTACTTAATGGTTTAGTGTGAAAATTCGTTAAAAACCCTAAAGTTATTTAATAATTTTCACAATAAATCATTAAGTACGGATGACCAAACGAAATCAACCAACCGTGACCAATCCTCAACGAGTTATGAAGAACCAGAAAATTGAATTGATTATATCTTACTATATGTCTTCCACTTTAGATACAATTCTTTGAAAAAAGAAATACTTTTATCTAAATGGTATATTCCAATTGGACTTTTTATTATGAATTTTGTAAAATGAAAATGGCAAACGCCAAAATGTGGTGACCAATCCTGACCTAACGATTACCTAGCGAAATTTGATAAAAGCGGTATGATTTTCTTGCATTGGGGTGGTACACGGAGATTTTTTTTTCGAATTTTACATTATTTAGCTATTTACCGTTTAATCGCAAGTGACCAAACGATAAAAACTAGTAACCAATTCTGACCAAACGAATTCAATCATCATTTTTTGTCAAAACCTTTAGATGGGGTGCTAAAATAGGTGGAGCCGTCGTTTACGCTTTCATTTAAAATAAAGTGCGTCGAAACAGACTGCAAATTTAAACCAAGATTTTTTTCAGTCTACAGTGGTTAACAATATGGCGACTAATGTGCACTAAATTCCGAATACGTATCCATCCATCAAACCTAAAATTAATAATCAAAACGTAATATAATTTCAATTTATCGTCCAACAATTCTACGCCCATTGGACACAATCTGTCATATTTCAGACGCAATATAACCTCAATCAATCATGATTTGTGCGACGTACGTACGATACTCAACCAAATTGGCTAAATAAAAATTTCACAAATAATAAAATATAAATATACCATAGACATGATAATAAAAATCCACCCATCAATAATTGACTCAAATTTTCAATCTCCCAGCAAGAAAATCGACGAAAACAACGTTTGGTGGTGAAATTTCCGTTAAAGAGGCACCCGAACCAAACAAATCACACAAAAAAAATATTTCATCTTACATTATTATTAAATAAAGTATGACATCAATTCGTCTCTTCATCTAAATGATTCTAATTTAATCAGATTTTTATAAAAAAAAAATAATAATAATAAATTATGAGATTCGTTCATTTTGCTTATAATTTTATTACTTTACTTATGATATAAGACGTCTATGCTGCTGCTGCTGCTCTATAGATAGGATAGAGTAGAGCTCTCAGTATTTGTCTTAGATTTTTAAATTATTCCGTTTGACGTAATTTTAATTTATTAAATAAAAAAAAATACGAAATAATTTTTTATAATAATAAAATTAAATTTTACATTTATAAAAATAAAAGTAAAATGAAAAACTTAATAAAAATTTATTTATATGAATGTCATGCTGTTTTTGTTTATCTTAAGTATACGGAATATTATACAAAGACGTCAACAAGTTTATTGTTTCTTACGCTCGTATCTTGCTTTGTGAACGAATATTGTAAATTAGGATTTATAATGAACATTGAATAGAATACGGATTCATTAGGATATTTAAAGGAATAAAGACGAATATAAAATAGTTGAATAGCGTTTAAGGAGAATGGAACAAACAAATGTTGAACGTCCAAAAGTCGAAAAATACTCACAGCTCGTGAAAATTGATCCAAATGCGTTGTACAGCGAATGAAACAACACTTTAATTGTTATTCGTGTTCTTGCAAAGTTGCAAGATGTTACACTTTTTTTCTATATACGGTTTAGGTTAACGTTCAGTTCTTTCAACTTTTATATTTCTTTTATTGGAAAAGTTTTAATTATATGCCGTTTCACTATACACTGCAATAAACATTTTTATTACTGTGCAATTTGTAAGTTTTAAAATGCTTATTATTTGAATATTGGAATATTGATTGTGGGGTAGCTCATGAGCTTTTGTTATTTTTAATACAACTTATTAGAGAAAGAAACTTATCTATTAGGTAAGATGTTTAACTTGTAAAATTATATTCCTCCGACAGGATTACCTCAACCGCTGGGTTGGCCCGCAATAATAATCCAACATTCTCCCAACTCGGTCAAGTTTTCTTTGTTTCTTGTGTTTTAAGTGTTGTAATTTCAATTTTATTTATTTTTGTAACAACTATCTAACACTACAGAACGGTATGAAAATGGGAATGGACGATATGCCTGGTTTGTGGTAGTTCTGAAGTAAATGTGAATATTACTATCCAAAATCGACAAATCACTCAAAAAATAGAAAAATCACAGAACGCCATAATCGATAATGTTCTCAAAAGAATGAATGAATTAGAAGAGACATTAACAATGGTGGCTCATGCCTTGTCCCACTCTTCTGTTCAACTAGAAGGACGTAGGGTCACAAGATCCATTTCCGAAACCTCCATACAAACCCGGACGAACAGTTGCGCAAACTATTGACAAATTCAATTTTTCTCTGTGGTCAGCAGGACTATTTTCGCGGTTTGCACCACCTAACCTAGTAGCGCAAATTTTAAAGCTGGAGCAAATAGTACCGCAAATCCATAATGTAATCAAGACACCTCAACCTTGTCACATCTACAAAAGATTATGAAACAGATATTTTACTTTGAAAATGTAATTAAAATGTCTATAAAATTTGATAATTTTGTTTTAAAAACACTCTTTCCGGTTTATATCAGCTGCGAAACCCCATTTAACTAAAAAAGCTTAATTTAAGAATCCTTTCCTAATCAATATGTGGTTTATAGATGTGATCGCTCCCCAAACAAGCATAAAACAATCCAATGGCGTAGTACTCATAGTCGTCGATACATCACTGCCATAGAATTGGTAGATTTAACGAGTGTTAGTTTAACTAGTGTTCAAATCAGTTCATATTTGTATCTCATCGAGTACAGACATAAATTTTGCTGTATTGTGTTAAGTATACAAACAAATATTTTTCTTTTTTTTACAAAAGCTACTACACTAACAGGCAATAAATTTGATGGTTTATTGCAAGGGTCGTTTAACAACATGCTTCAACTGAAGGCAATAAAAATAAGCAAACAAGATTGCCTCCAATTGTGACGAAACTGGATTCCAATGTCATACGACAAACAATGAAAAAATTTAAAATTATTAATTTTCAAATGAAATTGACATCAGTTGGACTCAAGGTATCGGTTTTTGATCCTTCACACATTAAAAAAATCTCACAGAAGTACTTAAGAATGTAGATGCAGAACTGTTTCGTATACGTTTGAAGAAAATAAAACTTCTAGATATGTCCTCCTCGGCTTATCATCCTTGCCAATTGATAAATCTATATCACAGAAGTTGGACGTAAACCATCAAACATCACAAAAGTATTATTTTTAATGGCATCCATACAATGCTTACGACTTTTTTAGTCGTGGAAAACAAAGAGGCCATTTACTCACAATATTTTTACAACAAAAGTAGAAAAAATGCACCCCCCCCCCCCCCCCCAATGTCAAACCCAAAGCACTTGTGTTGAGTAAACAAAGATCCACAAACATTTACAAAAATGAGAACTCCCTTAGGTAGCTGCTTAGCATCTTGGATTCGTACTGATAAAAAGTTGGTCTACTCATCATCAGGCTGCAACGACCAAACTGCAAAAATCTAACTATCGCTTTGTACCGATAGTACAAAACAAGAACTTAACGATTTAGCGAATTATATCACCAAATCAGAAACTTCAGGAAATTCTCACTATGTATGTGTAGTAAGCCAGTGCCCTCTATAGTACTGGCCTGAATTAAATTTCACAAATTTAACAAAAGAAAATGCTCTCCAACGAGCATTCGAGCCACCAAAAATCACACTTAGCGAATTTTTCAAACTGTGCCAAAAACCTGATGTTTTCGGACAATTCGCAAAAACATTATATATACCGATGTTCCACGCTATTTTACATGGAACAAGTCAGATAAAAAATGGGATCCACGTAGACAAGGCGAACCACATCCTATAAATCCGTGGACGAACGGCACATTCAACACTCAAACTGCCATTAGACGTTCACAACAAGCCGAACGCAATGTGTAACATCTAATAAAAACAGCGGAATGGCTGAAGTGCTGCAAAAAAGTTAGATCATTATCTGGGATAAATGTACTATGGCTCATAAACATTCACTCGAAGCATTGCATAGAACTATGCAAGGATTAAACGGCAACAGCAAACTCTTCGGTTGTGCTACCTTATTACTATTCGGTGATTTCCGTCAGACATTGCAAGTCATTCCACTCTCTACTTATGCCGATGAGATTGACGCGTGTTAAAACCAATCATTTCTATGGCGAAGCGTAGTGACCGTTCAATTGACCATCAAAATGCGAGTACAATTGCAAAGTGACCCGTCGGCACAAATATTTTCTGAACAATTGCTGGATATTAGCAAACGGTAATATCGAACTGCATCTACACACACAATGCATCAAATTGCCAGACAATCTATGCACTATTGTTAATTCAAAACATGAAATAATTGAGAATGTCTTCAAGGATATTCAGAATAATTACTTGAACCATTATTGGCTCAGTGAACGTTCTATTTTGGCAGCGAAAAATGTTGATGTTGACGAAATTATTTTTCAGATACAAGAGTCGTTCCCAGGCGAACTGATTTCTCTCAAATCAATCAACACTATGTCGTGGATGAAAATGACGCAGTAAAATATCCAACTGAATTTTTAAATTCAATAGATATGCCAGGAGTGCCACCACACAATCTTATATTAAAAATTGGTTCGCCGATAATTCTGAGAAGTCATTTTTTTTGCCACGTATCCCAATAATACCCTCGGAAACGACAATCCTATTCAAACAGCGAACATTTCCGATTCGAGGCAGCCTACATGAAATGCGGTCTACAAAGAAGACGGCTTGTGGCAGGATAACGTCTGCCGGGTCAGCTATTATAATATATAATAATAAATTAATTTTATTCAGAATTTGATTCCGATTTCGAGGGCGATTTAAAGGGAATCCCTATAAAATTTGAAAAACCCCGTAAAAATTAAAAAAGCATATGGATTATTTTTTTTGCCCCAGTAAAGGAGTTGTTAGGGTTACGAATATAAGCCACTCGGTGTGCCATCCTAACGGTGGATTAATAGTATGGCGGCCAGATCCGTATAGGTGTATTTTTTCAAAATATTGCCAATTGGTAGCGGTCATTTCCCCATTTTCGGTTTGTATTCCCGTATAGGAGGATTCCTCAACTCCTGTAATATAAAAAATATTAAATAGTTATAAAAATGAAACAAATAACAGTTTCTTTACTTTATATGTTTTATATAAATTGTTCCAATTCGATCTTAATTGACCTGGGGTAAATTCCAATAAATTAGCCGTTTTACTGATGGTTGTATGGCAATAAACTTTTTTATTTCTTTGCCGCCCCGGTGGCAAAGTGGCCAGCATGCTTACTCCAGCAACCGGAGGTCCCGGGTTCGATTCCCGGTGGTGACAAGGAAAAATCGGACGGCTGGTTTAGGTAGGATCCACGAATTAATCACTCATTATCCGAAATGAAAATATGATTATGAAGCCTCATTTAAGGCGGCCAAATCCCTTGATGGGATATAGTGCCAGAGAGAGAAAGATAAAAATGTTTGGTTCCTCGTGGTAGATCCTGGCATCTATTAGCCGAAAGGTTTCTTCGTCACTCACTGAAACAATTTTTAATTATTATCAAATATATTTATTAAAATTATTTTTTTATACTTATAAGTATCCTCCGTATATAACGCGATTGATCCGCCATTTTTTTAATGAAATTTTAATCCGTTTATTGAGACCTACGTTGGACCTCCAATGTCAAAATTATAACGCATAGCTGCTGTAATAATTTGATTGCATTCAGCACAATGTCAAAATTATTGCAGAAAATTAAATTATTACGGTCCTAAGAGAACAAGGCGGAGACAAAAACTACAAAAAACTGGAAAACTAAAATAAAAACTGAATAACCTTCCACTTCCATGTAATAATTACAACTAAATAATATTTTGTAGTGTTATTTTCCTTTTTAAAATGTATCTGCCAACTATTTTTTTCAGCTTTGCCATTGTATGGATGCCATTAAAAATAATATTTTGTCCGAAAAGCCGAAAATAATCTTAAATAAATTAATATCACTGACAATTATAAAATACTTCTTAACTCACAAAAGTAGTGCGTTAAAAAGTAGATCAAATGAGTGTGTCATCTATTTTGTTTCGTTTCCGAAGTCCGTCACATTCAACAACTTAAAAAGTCATCGTTACATCGGCAATATCTCCTGCACCAGGGATATACTTCGTAACAGACCTGAACGTCTGACAAAATGCCAAACTTGCTTTATGTTTGGGCACACCACGAAAAATTGTAACATGATATCGAAGTGCATATATTGTAGCCTCTTACACATTGGAGGCCATGAAAGTTCAGTTAAGGACAATGAAGCTGTACTTTGCTGTGCAAACTGTCAAGCAAAATATTTTGCCAATTCTGTGATTTTCCCAAAACGATCCGAGTTTTTTCAAATAAGGGAAAAAATTAATCAAAAAAATTACACAAAATCATTACCAAATATGCCCACGTCATCAGCTAACTTTCCGAATCTGGTAAACCAGAGTCAAAATGCTAAACAAATAACTACTCCGGAGGTACATCTACATACTGGACGATCCGAAGGGTACATCTACATAATGGTGCCTTCTCACCTAGACTTGCGGAGCAGCGAAAACTAGTCTTTACTTGAGCCTCTACCGAACGGAACATTAAAGGTTATATGTTTTTACACTCCATACTCAATAAAAAATTAATTTACGACCGATTAAGGGTTCTCAGTTTCCCTGAGACTGCGTTAGATGTTAGTCAAATTAATAATACAATTGATTATTTCAATTCTTCTATTGACCATAATGCCCACCAGACATTTCCGACTAAGGATTTTCGTCCAAATATAAATTAATACTGTCAGATGAGATTTTTCTATTAAACAAACTTCGAAATACTAGACGAAGACAATGGATCTGATAGTATTCCCATATCTTAAAAGTATCATAAATTTATTAAATCACGTAATCAGGCAAAAAATATATTAGATTATCAGTATTAAACGACAAAGTACGGTGAAATAACTCACTAAAGGTTCCAAACCCTATTGGCAAACGATATACTATACATAAAAAAGAAATTCTGGAAAAATACTGATTAAACAATCCGCTGGATAATAACAAGATAGTTTTCACTCCAGAAAAATGTGAAATCCTAGCAAAGATCGAAACTAACGATATAAAACAAAGCCTTCAAAATATCAATGATTATTCAGAGTATCGGTCTATGAGGTGAAAAGCAACATACGTCAAAACCGCCCATTCAAAGCTCCAGGGCTAGTCTCAATTTTAAATATCGTGTTGAAACATCTTCCCGATTCTGGGTTTCTATATCTTTCCAAACTATTTCATATCTGTTTCAAAATTTATTACTTTCCTTCTTGCTAGAAAATTTCAAAAGCTGTAGCAATAGCCAAACCTAACAAAAGCCCTTCGGATAGCAGAAGCTACCGGCCAATCAGGTTCTGCTCTGTCAGCAAAGTTTTTGAATGCGTAAACAAACATCATCCTGATTCCACAATAATTCGGGTTCCATCATAAACATTCCTCAATCCATCAGGTCCATTGTAAAATCGATTTCAGTAAACGTCAAAGAAATGTTAATAAATCTACAGGGATGGTCCTTCTTGACCTTGAAAAAGCCTTTGATTCAGTATGGATAAATGGTCTTTTACATAAACTCCATAAGTATAAATTGCCTAAGTATATTATTGAATTACTTAAATCTTACTTCCAAGATCGTAAATTTTATGTCCAGATCTTGAACTGTAAATCTACGTTAAAGATTACTTCCGCAAGTGTTCTACGTAGGGATGTAAAGCCCTATATTAAGTTGTATCTTTCTAAACGACATTCTATTGTTTGTCAATCTTCAAAACTGAAATTAAATGCAGAAAAAACGCAGGCTATCAACTTTTCGCGGTGAAGGAGGCATTCTAATTTACCTCTGGTTAATAAACATAAATGTAAACGGTCGAAATGTGAACTGGGAGGTAAATAAGGTACCTCGGGATTCTCCTGGATCCATAATAGACTTTCAAGAATCATATTAATTTTATTACACTTTATCCCATTTTAAACAGAAAGAGTGGGCTTTTGCTGTATGTGGACGAGCTGGATGACAAGCAATATCAACTTCCTTCATCCTCAGCCCGTAAATGGTCTTTTTCCTCCCGAGCATCACTTAATTTATTTATTTATTCTTTAGAATATAATTTTGCCAACCACATACCCCATTTTGAGCTAAGAGCTTCTTTATAATGAGGAATGCAGTTGAGGTCAAAATAAAAATGTTAATCTGTGTCGTGCTATTTATTTTTTTTTAATTTTCATTGTACTGAAAAATATAATCATGATACTGAGCTCACATGTGTATGGTAGATTTTTACTTTAAGAGCACAGCCTCCATTAATGCTTCTCATTTATGGTTCCGGTATGTCGTTTTGAAGATAAGCCAAATACAGCAGCAAGTTCAAAATGCTTCATGATGGTCTTGATTTGATCAATTGGGCCAAGTAACGATCAGCTGTAACAGTTCGGTAGTAAATGACTCCTTTCCAATCCCATCAGATACACAGTAACACTTACAGTCATCAGTAACACTTACAGTAACAGTCATCACCCGTAATTATTATGTGGAAAAAAAATTATTTTGTACCGAGAAAGCAAATTCATGCAGATGTCAACTCTTCGGTGTTTGTTTTCTTCGATTTACTGTCAATTTATCGTGAACAATTTATCGTGAGCAATTTATCGTAGAACAATTTATCGTAGAACAATTTATCGTGAAAACAATTTATCGTAGAACAGGTTTTCGCGTGGCGTTTATCCAAATTAGTGGGATTCTTAAATGATTTTGGAATATGGCCATGTGGGACGGAACTCGGTAGTTTCTTAACCGATTATGATGGGATTGGGCATGTTGGATGGAAATGGGATTATTGAATGATTTTTGAAATAAGTTCTGGAATATGGCCATGTGGGACGGAACTCAGTAGTTTCTTAACCGATTATGATGGAATTGGGTATGTTGGATGGAAATGGGATTATTGAATAATTTTTGGAAGAAGATCTGGAATATGGCCATGTGGGATGGAACTCGGTAGTTTCTCAACCGATTATGATGGGATTGGGTATGTGGGATGGAAATGGGATTATTGAATGATTTTTGGAAGAAGTTCTGGAATATGGCCTTGTGGGACGGAACACGGTGGTTTCTTAACCGATTATTATGGGATTGGGTATGTTGAATGGAAATGGGATGATTGAATGATTTTTGGAAGAAGTTCTGGAATATGGCCATGTGGGACGGAACTCGGTATTATCATAATACAGATCGTATCATAATACAGCGATATCGATATCTAATCTTCACATTTTCGATGTGTACTTTCATGTCGTCTTGTAGTATTTTGATCAAGACAATAATCATCATGATGTTGTTTGTAGAAAGCATGACTTGATCAAGTTTACCTAAACTTCGGTTTTAGATATTGTCAAACGAAATATCAAAATTACGGCCGTTAAACCCGAATATGCAAATACGGTGTTTAATAGGCGTGACGATAATCGCTAATTGTGATGCTATTATACGATGTTATTTTCAATTACCTTTTTTTCCTGTGTCGTTTAAATATCTAATTTGTAATAAAGCACTTGTTCAAATAGTTGGTAGATGCTTTCCATGCGATTGAAGTTGTGTAGAGAGAGTGGTAGTAGGTTCCATTTCGTTTGTTTCAGTTTAAAATATTCATTTTATTCGTTTTTAACTTTTCGTATTTTATTGAAAATGAGAATGTTTGACGTCAATCGCATTGCATTGTACAAATTCTTTATTTTTTGTAAAATTATAAATTTCTATAAAATATGGGCGAACAAATCTAGATTTTTACCTCTTTGCAGTGCTGGCTGGGTAGCTCTAAACTAATACGGAAGTCGAGAAAAAGCGATGCAGGAGGAATTTTGCTTATTGCCTTTGACACTACATGTCAGGGCGAGTTATGGGCGCCACAAATCCAATACCACATAAGCGTATGTTTCCTTTTTGCTAGGAATGACGGAAGTGGCCGTTTGACTCATAGCAAGGAGCTTGCTAAGTACATGTATATCACTAGTCCGTAATGCACACACGTGTCAACTTAATAAGTGGATTTAGCGGCAAGCCAACTATCTGCTCTCAGAAAAAATCCTTTTAAAACTTGAGATCTCCAGAACTTTCGAAGCAAGCTTGAATTCGCACTCTGGGCATAGTTATACTACAACAGCTTAGATTGTCTGAGAGTTTGATAAGTAAATCCACCGGTTACTCATTTTACTAGAAAATTTATTAGAAAAAATTAAAAATAGAATTTAACGTTTTCGCCCAAAAGCGAGTACAGTAATTTATCATTGACTATCGTCCAATCAAGATACGGCTAAGCATGGGCCGACATCCGTTCCAGGTGGCAACTTTTCGGGATTTTGTTATAAAAATCATTAAAGAATCTCATTTCCACGGAACGGCTGAGTTCCGTTCCACATGGCCATATTCCAGAACTTCTTCCAAAAATCATTCAATAATCTCATTTCCATCCAACATACCCAGTACCATCATAATCGGTTAAGAAACCACCGAGTTCCGTCCCACATGGCCATATTCCAGAATTTCTTCCAAAAATCATTCAATAATCCCATTTCCATCCCACATAGTCAATCCCATCATAATCGGTTGAGAAACTACCTTCTTCCTTCGTTTTCTTCGGTCAGTTTATGAGGAACCCATTTTCCTTCCTTCTACATAAAGGCTATAAGATAAATGATGTACTTCTTCAGGTAGTACTCGAAACTAAAGACCTTGGGACATTCTCCGTTTTGCAAAACGTTGAACGGGTGGAATTTCTGATTTGGGGAAATTTTTTTGGAATGTTGTGGGAATTGCTAAAAAGTGCATTTATTGGTAATCTCTACTAGTCCTAATCGACGCACCGGATGTTTTAAATTCAATTAAAATGAAGGTCCCTGGTAGACAACCAAGAGATTATGACTTCCTTCGCTTAGATTGTACAACTAAGAGAGAGAACTATGCCGATATTGAACCACAGAAGATGATGTGTGAGAGTTTCAATAAAATCAACCTTTTGTTTGATTTTTGTTTAACTAAAGATAATTTTCTAAGTAGATTAAGGCAATTTTATGTCTTCCAGTGATTATATTCTTGTTACTTACCTGTTGCTTTACTTTAATATTTTAAATTTTCAAATCCGAAATGAATTTATTTTATTTTGTATTTTTACATTAATATTTTTCAAGTCAAATATGTAGACCTACTTAAGTAAAAATGCTCAATATTACGGATACAATGAACTAAACTGATTTGATTTTAAATTATCTTATCGTGTCCGACATTTAATACAACATGAACCCTTTATAGCTACTCTACCAAATATTTTGACTGTTATTACAGTCTTGACCCGTTTCCAATGCGTCCATAATATATCCACTTTATATAAACACTTTAAACACTTTAAAACTCATCTCAAAAATTACAGTCCATTAAAACGAAAAACTTTCCCGATTTTCATTAAATTTAAATAGCTGTCGTAATTACTCCATTTCACAACAAAAATAATTAAAAACAAAAATGTTACAGTTTTTTAAGGAGTTCGCCAAAGTTGAACGTGTAAAAGTATGGTGGGCTGTATCAATTGTAAGCGAATGTTGTTGTTTTATTACATAACAAAATCATTAACATTCTCAAGTATTTACAAATTGAAGACTTTTCCATCTCACAACAATAACAACACGTAATAATAACGATTTGATAACGAGGGTTGATATAGAGAATCGAAAGACGACATTATAAATAATTTGATGCCTATACCAGGTAAAACTCACGCATGCTAATTCCGACATGACGGCGCAAAATTTAATTATATTTTTCAAAAAATATATTTTCCACAATTTTCTACCAATTGAATTACGGTACAACAAATTATTTAGATATTTTTGTGGTTGGTATAAGTGGCGCAGCTGTATGTAAAATTTTCTGCGGAGGAAAGAAACCCAATAACTGAATTACGAGAATTTATGTTTATCACATTTATTATGATTCATCGCCCGAATATGTAGCCAAATAGTCCACAGATGTTTTATGTTCATTCACACACTTTGCGTTGGTTTATCGCTCGTAATAAATTATGTTATGCGAGGACGAGAATTAACCCGAACCGCAATTCGAATACGATAATTTCTTGCTTATTTTAAAAGTGTTTTACGACAATTTAAATGCAGACGTTGGCTAAAATGTACATGTTAATATTTTGTTTAGGTGATCGATTAAAACACGAACACAGTAAATGAGGCTAATTCAGAATTGCGTAATCAACAACTATGTAACCAAAACTCGGCCGTTGAGTTATAAGCATAAGGTTATACACCCGAAACTAGTTAAAATAACACTGACCCTGAAAATTTTGTCAACCATCGAAAAAGCTTCTGGTGGGAAATTAAATTCATTCATATTTGACTGTTGTAACCCTTTAATATATGATGTCACGTTTGATACTACGCTCGATATAGTGTTACTCCTGAAATAAAGATCTAAAAACCTTAGGGTGGTAGCAATATGCCAAAATAATATGAAAGTTACATCCAAAAAATGGAGGGGTGAATATATTGCGGCCACCACCCTATTTTCTTTTACCATGAACGTATACATTACACCAAAACCAACTTGATTACTAAGGAAAAAATTAAATTAACCGGACCCTTGGTAAAACACTTGTAGATATCAAAATATAATAGTCAAAAACACTTTCCCAATTATAATTATCTTAAAATTCCGTATTTTTTTATTTTACCGAAATTGTGCGTTCGTCAATTATATTGGTCCGCATCTCGCTCCGCACTCTAACACGTCATATTTGCATAAATCAAAAAAACTGGGTCTGCGTCGGACCAGACGGTGGAAGTTATACTTCTTTGGCCATTTGCACACGCCCACCCACACACACAGACAGATAGGATATGTAAATGAAATATAAGACATTTTCCTCTGTTATTCAATATATTTCTCTTCAATATATTATTATAAATGACTTCAATATTATACTATACACCTATATACATTATCATTATCAGTAATTTGTTCTATAATCATTCTTTCATTTTGGTTATTTTCTGGTTGCTCGTTAGAAATCGTATTATATTCCAAGAAAGACACAATCGGTTTATGATAACTAAAGTAACCAACAAATATTCTAGATTCAAACTTCTCAAGATATCTGCTAAATACAGCATCAATGGTCGTTCCGTATTTGGTCGTACTTTGATACTTATCATTCGACATTACCAAGTCTAGCTTGTCTTTTAGGAAATGTATCAATGGCTCTGTTTTTGCATCGGAAAAATTTATGTTGAAATCGCCGCTCATTATAATTGGGATTTCATGAAAATTTTCCTCGAGCAGTGCAGAACCTTCTCTAGTGTACATTAATAAGTTTTGGTGTATAAACTTCATGATCTGGTTAACAGTTTTACCAGGGGAGAGGTATATTGCCACAACTACAAATTCTCGACCAGTTTCTGGAACGCATTTACTGATACAAATTTCACCAATAGCAGACTGTGCTGCAACAAGAGATTCTGATGCCCCCGAATGAACATTCATGTGAGGAGTGACTGTATTATTATGGTCACTTGCATTGTGATAAATAGCTACTCCCCCCGCAGGAACATTTTCCCGTTTGTACTTTGCTATGCAATGAAAATTCGGAATGTCGATGTTTTGCCCATCTCTTACATGTGTTTCCGATAATATAATTATTGTACATTTTTTGAATACGCTGTCATTCAGATCGAGTGCATGTGCAGTGAGACTAGTCACCGCGGTCTCATTTCTCAATCAGAAAGTTTTTGGTGGTTATAGAGCTCCACCAAGCTTTAATAGGTATCTATTAGATACATGATCAACACAACTTATTACCACAAAAAAACTTATTTTTATTTTTAAAATATGGAATAACAATTATTATCTTTTTATAATTTATTTTAATATATTTTTATTTTATTTTATTAACATATCTGGTTTCAGGAAAAAACTAAAAACGACTAACTTTTGTTTCTCAAAGCTAGCTAACAAAAACCAAAAACTACAATATTTTTTGGATACCCAACTAATCATTTATGGTGCTTGAAAATTTAGGAAATTTATTTTAAATTATTGAATCATTTGGTTGGGCAAGGTGTGAAAGACGCCACAAGTTCAGTACGCTGAGCAAAATTTGAAAGTCAAATCTATGATCGAACATCCAAATATTGCCCAAAACCTAAGCGTAGTCTCATTTCTCAATCAGAAAGTTCAGTACGCTGAGCAAAACTTGAAACTGAAATCTGTGATCGAAGAAAATATTGTTCAGAACTTTACCGAAGTCTCAAATTTCAATCAGAAAGTTTAGTGCCCTGAGTAAAATTTAAAATCTGTGATTGAACGTTCAAATATTGTTCAAAAACTTGAATATTATAACCGCACAATTATACATTTCTGATTGTTGATTAATTTCTATTTTCACTTTCATTTTATAAGAGAAGGAGCACTCACTGTTTTGCTTGATGAACACTGTGAATGGAATTGTTTTTTTTTTGTTTACGTTACACCACGATTTTGTTTATTTGCTTGTTGTTGTTGTTATATTTTATTTTAAAGTAAATCAAACAATGAAAATGAAAAACACAATGACGCACATTAACGAACAAGCCTACTGCCTATACAAAAACGTACAATCATCGAATTGTCTTACTTTTTAGCGTGACGCGGTTTCTCGACCAGCACCCCATCCCAAAAGTCTCCAACGAGCGCAAAGAAGTATAACTTCAAAAAGTCAAAAATTAATTTGCACGGAAAAAACTTAAGTATGGAGTTTCATCCCGTTTCAATTTTTATGAAAAACAGCTTTTTCTCAAAAATCGTAATTTCCGTAAAATCGATAGAGCTCCTATTGAAGCTGTCACTTCCGGTGGAACAACGAAGAACCCCCTATGGAGGCCGTCTTTTCTGGTCGACCGATTTCATCCTTAATTCACTGAGATCTTCCAATTTGTGTAAAAAGCTTAGCTATGATATTTTTTCCCGATCATTTTTTAAGATCTGCTCACTAAGATCTTTGAATAAATTTTGTAGGCAAATTAACAATTTGTCGGCTGAAACTACGCTCAATACAACTTTTTCTCAGTCCAGGTTGCGTCGCCGCTAATTCAAATGCTTCCGCGACCGGACAGGCAGTACCGGTATTATACATTATCGAAACTACTTGTCCAAACGTTGATTGGTCTCTATTGCACTCTATTAGTCTAACGATCTTAATGAATCACATTTGTTCTTGCTTTGTTACCATTTAAAGGATCATTTATTCCATCTGTTGTAAGCTGGCATGGCATTCGGCTTTATCATACGAGTTCTTAGAGCAGTAGCGGAGCCGTGTTAATATTAAAAGTCAGTAGATCTTATCAGTCTGCCATCGACCTTTTTAAAATTGTTAGAAATTATTGTTTACACAGAGGGACTGTATGTAGTCACAGAGGGACTATAGTTGTGTGAAACACCACTTCAGGAACTTGTTATTAGGATTGAAAGTTCCCTAAGAAATAACTCACATAACTATGTTTCTATTTATAGTACTCAAGTGACGCATTGTTGTACTCTCTCTACTCTCATCGTTGATGTGGCTCGTCATGGTGTAGAACACCTAGTTAAACGCCAGCTACCCGGATTTATCGCTCAGGGTTATGTGGATGATTTTGTTCTTATGGTTTCAAACAAGCACTTAACCGTAAGGTGGTGGTGTGTCAAAAGGGATTTTGCGTAAATCCATCTAAAACTGATTTTATAGTTTTAATAAGACGTACAAATGTAAATGGCTACTTGCATTTATCATATTGTGATATTCCCATCATACAATGATTAGAAATACTATTAAACTTAGTTTATATGATTAATATCATCATTGTGTGTTAAATACAATTATTTAATTGATTGATTGTATCAATTGTGATATTATGATACAATCAATCATTTAAATAATTGCATTTAACACACAATTATGATATTATATAAACTAAGTTTGATAGTATTTCTAATGATGGGAATATCACAATAATTTAGTATTATCATAATATAGTAAATGCAATCATGTATTTATCATATTTTGTTTTCTGAGTGTAGGAGCTATTTTGGATGCTAAGCTTTCATGCATCTCGATCAAAAACTTCATACAAGTACCCAATTTTCATGGCAGCGCCTTTGAAAATTCACGGGGATATCTTCCAAAATGTTATTTTTTATAAACTTACGGGTAGATCGTCTGTTGACCAATAACTATCTTTAAAGGGGCAATTACAAAAGTTACTTGCATATAAAATTTGTCCATTGTTTACTTTTTAAGGAATACGTTGAAGCTTATCGTTTAAATAGTAGTGAAGCATAAATATCTCGTGCAAAACTTAACTTCTCTAATTCGTTTTCCATGCTCTTTCTGTCTAGAAATTTGTGTATATCTTAAGCATATATATTTAGGAGGTTTCAAGTATAGTGAAAACTTTAAGAGCTAATTTCTTCTGTAGTTGATATTATTTTACAATTTTTGAATAACATAAATATTTACCTTTCATATGATCATCCCATATACAGATATCTTATCAAATTTATACTTCACAGTTCTTGAGACTTCAAATAGTCTAATAGAATAACCTCGGCTTTGGAATAGGTTAAGATAAACGTTTTATTTCTCCTTTTCATTGTAGTTCAATGAAGAACCGCAGAATCAAAATAATTTTCTACGGCTAATTTGTTAGTATTACGTGGAACTAACGGTAGGTACAAGAATTTTTTATCACTTTCTTTTTGGCACCTAATTGTGGTCCCTGAAACAATCGATTAATCTGGGTTTGAGTGGTCTGGCACAGATATTACGTGGTTTATTTTTGTATTTGATTTGGAAATGGTTTTCCAAAACTTTCTTAAAAAAGTTCGATGTTATTTTTTGTTTTTGAGCGACCTGATAACTGATGCGAAACTAATATCAGCAATTCATTATAAAAAATAAGTGTCAAACATAATTTTATTTCCCGGATGGTGGCAGGCTCAGACACCGAAAGCGATTGAGGGCAAAATAAAAAGTTTTGCTCCGGAGCAAAAAACGAGAGCAAATTTTTTTTGCTCCTAAATAATGCTCCGCAAAGAACAAAATAAATTTTGCTCCTGTTCAATATATTGTTCTGATCAAATAAAAATTATTTTGAGAACTTTAATTTCGCTATTGCCGCGATTTGTTCTGTAGAAGAACATTTTATAGTGTTCTTGTTGTTCAACTTTTTATTTATCTTGTACGTAGTTGATTTTAAGGGAAAAATGTTAAGAAAAATGTGTTTCCGATAACGTGTATTTGCTTAGTTTGAAGAAGGATTTAACAAGTAAATTTTTATTGTTTATGCAGTTAGTGGTAAGTTATTCATAATTTATACACCTTTACATCTAAGTTTAATATTTATATTTCTCTAAAAAAATGGTTCTTGAGAAATTAAATTTCAAAATACAAAATCAAAAAGAAAACTGAGCTTATAAATTATGATATTTTTTTATTTGGTAAAGATGAGATTGATATTAATCAATTATTTAATCTTAACAACAAGATATTTTATTTTATTTGCTTAAATTACTACGATATTTGCTTAATATTAATTTAAGCGCAGAAAAATTACGTTCAACGCTCACTTAAGTGGCTGGCGCAGATAAAATCACTGTTGTCTGTTGATGTAATTGGTGCCGAAACTGCTCCGAATGATGTCGTAAGGAATCGCTCCAGCAAAGACGAGCACCTTGATTCGATAATTAGAGCAGGGATATTTTATGCTTTAGAAACAGAACTGGTATTACGTACAGGGCTTTGACCGCATTTGTTCGTTTCATCATAATTATCCCATTCCATGCGAGTATGCGACCATTTCACATCAAATCTTTCAATAAAATATAAATAATAAATTTATGTTTAAGTACGAAAACTTTATGCTAGGAACTTTGTCGGAAAAGTTCCGGACATGAACATTATAAAAGAACAATAAATATTTTGCTCTTAAAGATTAAATCACGTTGGGAGCAAACAACCGAAGAGCGTTTTATTTTGTTCTCGCCCGGAACAACATTTTTAAATAATTATTATTTTGCTCTTGCTCGGATCGGAACGATATAAAAGCTAAGGAACTATTCATGCAAACGTTTCATTCGGTCCCTGGGCATCATAGTTCTACCACTAAATGAAAAATGAAAATTTAAGATGTTTCTTGATAATAAAAATGATTTTATTGATAAAATTCATAGAAATTGGTAAACGACTCAACAAGGTCAGGGGTCGAAACTTCAAAAGGTAATCGGAGCTTCGGTCTGAAAATTGACTCTCTATTAACAATTACATTAAGTTTAACGAAGCGAAAAATAAAAACTTTCTGATTTGCTTGATATTTGGTAGGAAATATGTATATGTATAAGAAGAAACATTTCTAAGGATATAACTACCATTGCACAAATCCGGAAGATCCACGAAAAAGTAAAATTGAAAATGTCCTTTTCCAATAGTTTTGAATACTACATACGCCTGAAGTGGACAAACTATTTTTTGATATTCTTCATGATATTTTAAATAAAATGCAACCACTTATATACTCTGTTCTGATTTTCTGCGAAAAATGACCCAATTAAAGTAAGCCGACTCCAGCCGAAAAATTTCGATAAAACAGATACAAATTTTATGTCTGGAAATAGATTAAAATGAAAGATCTTACTCAATTTTCATGTGCCGAGTCAGCAAAAATTCGGGTGAATAAAACGTATAAAATGTTTAAAAATTCACAGAAACACGCAGCTGAAAAACGCCGGTAATTCAGATTAAATAGACATACAGCTATGACACCTCTAAATGGTCAATTTTTAAAAAATTTCAAATTTTGTGAGTGCGCGATACATTCAATCGACTTTTTCCAAACTTCCAATATGGAAATTGATCTGAAATTTTTCCCAGGTGTGAGCATCATTAAGACCTTTCATTCGAATCTATTTCCAGCCATGACAACGGTCAATTTTTAGACATTTTCAAGTTTTTGTGTGTGCGATCTATTTATACAAAATTGTGGACATTTCACTTGAAAATTAACCTGAAATTTTTGAAGTTTTGCTTAATTAAAGTTAGTTTTTCAAAATTAAAAAAGTTTAATTTTGAATAATATACGTTTGCGAACCAAAATAAACATTTTTGATTTAAAAATAAATTACTATTTAACACCAAAATTATGTATCTGCTTTATCGACATTTTTTGACTGACTTATTATACGAATCTGCTTTGCCGACGTTTGCAAGCGGATAATGTAAGTTGTTCTCTGATCTGCATTATCGAAATTTTTCGACTGGTGAACTTTAGTTATTACAGCCGACTCTGCATTATCGAGTCGGCTAACTTTAACAGTATCGAAAAATAATGTTAGGGGTTTTGGTACTGTTTCGCAAACCTACTAAATGTACAAAACGAATTTTATATTTGTTTGAAGTAAATAACAATAAAATTTAATATTGACATCTAGTGCGTTTATGATACAACAAGAAAACTCCCAACTCTCAAGTCACGATTTTCGAACAAAATACGTATACTGATAACAAAATTGCTGCTTTTTCAAGACATTTCAAACTTTGTCACATGAGGCATGATTTTACTGGAAAAAATAGAATGTAAATAATTCTAGAGCCATATCGGTAGTTTTGAATACTAAAGTACTTTAATTTATTATTCTGTTTTAATCTATGCAACCTGTTCTGGGACCAAAGCACTCCCAACTCTTTCGCCATTCGCTTTTCTTTTGCCCAATCGAGGACGTACGGCTATAGGTCCGATTTTATCACCATCTGCAAATTATATAGCTCCATGCCAGCTTTTACTGGTCGGTACATGAGTTTTGCACTCCAACAGGGAGGTCATAGATGTGTTCCATTTCTCAAATGCCAAAGCTTTAACCACTGTGCCATTTAAATTGTTTAATGAGCTTGTTAGTATAAAGTTTAAATAACGGTTGTTTAGCTCAATTTCTATATTTTTATTATTAGAGCCTAAGATTTCGAAACCTTTTTGGTTAGATTCTCAAAAGTATAATAAATCAATTTATCAAAAAAAATATTTTCTATACAAAATAATATCGAAATCAAGGCTAACTAAAATGTAGCTATTTTTCTGCAGATATCGCTAGCTACTAGAAAAAACAAATATTTTTAATTTTCGAAAAATTAAAACATTTATTTAAAAATTATAATTTCAAAATTATAGGTCGTTCAGCAAAGTTCAAAATCGTCAGTCAAAATTATAGATCGTGAAACGCTGCTAACAAAATGTTGCTTTTCCAAGACCACATGATTATATGGGAATGAGATACACACAATTGTTCCCAGTGCCACAACGGTGATTTTGAGTACTATGTTGCATCATCTCATTTTTTGTCATTCTCAACGACCTTTTCAATTATATGCGTCACTGATATATTCTATATTAATTTAATATATAATTAGCTACCAGCACCGATTCGGTGGATTTGTGATCTAAAGAGCTAAATACAAAATTGTTGGTTTCCATGACCTATCAAATGGTATACCGAATGAGTCTATGGTGGTCTAGGCCTAAGGCGCCTATGGTAAACATAATATACAGCATCATTTCAAGTTCTTTTCACCTTCACCAGTATGCATTGTATAATAAAGAAAATAGTAGCTACCAGCCCCAAAACGGTGGATTTCTGAACTAAAGTGGTATCGTTAAAACTGTTCTCTGATTCAAAACCTTACATACGATATCCTTCGAGTATATGAGAATAATATAAAGAAATATCGTGGTATTTGGTGGTTTTTATCATATTTCTTATGGCAGATACTCGACCTTTTAGAGTTAGAGATCCCAAAAGCCCTTAAATTTTCCGAATTAAAAATAAGAAAAGATTGTCGAAAAAAAATTGAAAACGCACAAGCCGTTCTTGAAATATCATCGGTACAGAGATCTAGACGAGCTGACTAATTTTTTTAACTTTGATTTCTATAACCAAGTTATTGGAACAATGATATACAAATGAAAATGTCCTATTCCCAAAATTATTTTTACGACGTTTTGAAGGTCCTTAATCTCAAAAATGAAAATGCGGGATGTCTGGGTATCTGCACCGACGATATTTACAAAACGATTTACACTAAGCTCTTGAAATTTTTACCTCTAGAAGGTCGAATACCTGCTGTATGAAATCACATAAAAACTCCAAATACCACGACATTGCTTTACATTATTCCCATATACCCGTTTAGTATTCGTATATCGTTTGGCACGTTTTGAATCAGACAACAATTTTTACGATATCACTTTACTTCTTAAACCCACCATATATTGGTCGTACATCGTTGAAATGGTCTTGAAGAATGGGAGCAGTTGCATTTATTTCATTTCCATATAGTCTCGGGGAATATCGTTTGAAAGATTTTGGCAAAGGCAACAATTTTATAACTTCACAGTTTTGGTACTGATAGCTAACTATTAATTTATTATAGAATGAATAACTGTGATCATTGAAAAGTTCTTGAAGAATGCCATAAATTTAAGTGAAGTATCTTAGTACTCCACATTACCATTGTGGCGTTGGTAACAGTTACATTTCTTCTTATTCTGATATGATAATATCATTTTTAGGCGTTTGGACGAAGGAAAACTTTTTTAACAGCATATTTTGCTATTTTCAATAAAATCATGTCACAAATTTATTTGAAATGTCTGTACCGAGAACATGGTTTGGTTGTCGTTTAATATCATGGTTATTACCTTGTATCGTAAGGTACACTGTTATCATACGGTATCCAAACCACATGGTTCGAAAAAATAAGATCAAGGAAAATTCTGGACCAAGGTTTGAACCTCCTCGTTAAAGAAAAGTATTATCTATCCGGCTACTATCACGCGGTCTATTGCTCCAGCTTTGGCTCGTCGGATTGGGGTGGATGTTGATAGCGCTTTGGAATAGATCTTGCTAGACCGAAATTTAAAAAAAATGTAAAAAGAAAAGGAACAAAAAAAAAACACACAGACTACTCTTCATCCTAAAACAAATCAACCAAATCTCATTTCCATGCAACAAGATAAAACTAATTAACCGTCCATTTTAATTGGTAAAACGTTCGTGATTACATAAATATTTAAATAATCCATATGAGTCTTAAATTAATTATAAGTTTAAGTTAGGACCAAAATTTAATATTTAACTAACTTATAAGAAATTTCATAACAAAAAAAAATTTCTAATTGTAAATATTAAAAATAAAAAACCTCTTAACGAGGTAAATGTTCGAGTGGCGAAAGCCGAATTCAATTCACAAAATTTCTGATGTCAAATTTGTGCCGAAAAAAACAATTGCATTCGATTTGTCAACGATTTTTCGGAATGTTAGTGCATTCAGCGCGTTGTTGTTGAACATTCCGAAAAATCGTTGACAAATTGTTGTTTTTTCGGCACAAATTTGATATCAGAAATTTTGTGAATTAAATTCGGCTTTCGTCACTCGAACATTTACCTCGTTAAGAGGTTTTTTATTTGATATCAATGATTTTGGCACGGCAAATTGAAAATGAATTGAATTGCGATTCGTTTTATTGTTGTCAGTCAAAACAGTTCATACACACTCGATAGCACACAAGTGGCCGCTGCGTGTTATTGTGCCTTAAGTCGTATTCATACGACGGATAAAAATCCGGGATTTTTCTATTCCATCGTTTTAACCTTTTAACCAATTACATCACGTAAATTATACAACAGACCCGCTTTTTTCATACAAAAAATACACATACACAGACGCGCGGCATTGAAATTACGAATAGCGAGAGGCGAAGAACGAATTACGCATACTTTCACACAGCTGTCGGCTGTGTGTTACGGAGTGTTCATGATTCGTTCTTCTTCTCTCGATATTCGTCACTCCAGTGGCGTGCGTCTGTGTATGAGGCCGAAGCCGTTCACTATGGCACATTTCAAAACAGGATGTAATAAAACAGGACATCACAAAACAGTACATGGTACGAAAAAGGACCGATGAAAACAGTACATCACAAAACAGTACATGGTACACTAAAGTACATGTTACTGAACAGGACCTGTGAATACGTTTAGTAATTAGGATATTATCAAGTGAATATTTGTCTTCACCTAGAGTAATTAGACAGTATATTATATAGAACTATAATTGGTTTAGGTTATAATAAAATATCCCTTCACCTAACAATTGCTGTGTTTTAATATTGGAGCACTATCCGGAGCCAAATGGCAATTTTCTATTGAAACTGCAGCTATTATTCACTGGTGTCGCTGTACTATAAAAATTAAAACTAAATTCATCAATAAAACAAACATTTATCACCTGAAATATATTAATTGACATTTATTTTGACATGACGTTATAAACAAAAATTCATTTTGCTGCGTTTTAATTTTTTATTGTAAGATTTAGTTTCTAATGGTTTCAGGGGTTTACAAAATAAAAGCTTTTTCAAATTTCCCATTGAAATGGATAGCGCTCCCGATAGCGGCTCCCGATAAATAAGTGAGCCGAGATATTTTTTTATCGATTTTTAATTAAAAAGTTGAATGAAAAATCTTAGTTTAGATTTAAATAAATTAATTAAATGCAATAATAGCGCGCTAAATATAAGTTTTCACATAGAAAATTGGCTGCTCCGGATACAACTATCGGGCGCTAATAAAAAAACACAGCAAATATATAACATTATTTTAATTTAAATCTCCAATATTCGATCGTTGCAAAATAAATCAAAAATTTAAATAAATATATAAATAATATATTTATTTTATTTATATATTTATTTAAATTTTTGATCTATTTTGCAACAATAAATAAAAATTAAACAATTTTTTGGAATGAAAAACCTGCAAGATTAAGTTATTAAAATCGTAAAATTGACTATTAACTATTTTGCGGTGTTCTCTTTTAAAGCTCGATTTATATTATACGTTCCTTTCAGTTCCTTCATTTATCGTGTTAGACAAAAATATATTGTTACATGTATTTTCATAGTAGTATATATTATCCGTTCCGTAAGTGTAGGAACGGATAATATAAATACTCCTATATAAAATATATGTAACAATGTTTTTTTTGTCTGATACGATAAATGAAGGAACTGAACGGAACGTATAATATAAATCGAGCTAAATACGTACTGTTATATTTTATACTGTTTTGCCATGTTCTCTTCTTGTGATGTGCTGTTTCAATCGGTCCTGTTCCGTACCATGTACTGTAGTGTACCATGTACTGTTTTGTGATATCCTGTTTTGTGGCATCCTGTTTTAGCACATCCTGTTGTAAAATGTGTCGTTTCGTATGGGACCCGTATGAGGCACAATGCTCTATTCCACACTTGATCTCACAGAAATCATAACTTTCTTCTATTCTTTCCCCGTTTACCTATGATACTGGTTTTAATTGCGACTAAACAAATTTTCGGTGAAATCACACTAACACAAACATAAATGAAATAAAAAAGACGGGAAAGGTTCGGAACCGAACTCTATAAGCAGTTTTGTTGCCTATATAGTATTAACAGTATTATTATTCCGTGTCTAAGAAAAAGAGGTTCAATGCAGTGTAGTTTGTGTATTTCAAATATCACAAACACCCACACCCACCTAATGCCATCTACACCCAGCCCAACCGACCCCAATCAATCGCAAACCACGCCACCTAAACATTACCACCCAAAACCCATCTCATCCGCACCACTCTACACCGCACTACCCATGCTGAAAAGTAGTAGGGTCAGGTCTCATCATTAGGTTCAGATAGGTAGTTTTTTCATTATGTTCAGGACGATAGCCTACGTTCTGGTGTACTTTTTCTGGTGTGTGGTAGACGATTATATTTCTTTATATTGCATGCATTTTTTTGAATCTTCGTTTTGTAGTATTTTAGTAGATTTTATTTCAGAATCGTTTACCACATGCCACAAACAGGTCATGCCGAGTGTGATCTTACTTATTACACACCCCCAGTTCTCGTAGGCTATCGGCTGAATATTTGTAGTTTAGTTTTTAGTGCATATTACAGAGTAGTAAAAATTTAGATCAGATGCATGTGTTTTTGGTAGAAATTCGATTGAGAAATTCAACATTTTTTTTGCATGTTTCTTGCTGTTTTGTCACTAACTACATGCAGCTATCATTCATTTTTGATTCCTTAAACAATACAATAAAATATACATATTTTAGTGTGTCAGTTGGAAACTACAATTAATGGTAGCTACCCTCTCGCTGGTATTCCATCTTAGGAAATCATCATAAAGATTAAAAAAATATCGATTTTATGCAAGGAGACTGTCAAATGTTCAATGTTTTTAGAGATTTTTTCGATCACATCCATTTGTCAGTTTTTTCATTTTTTTTTTGTTATGAAAACAGGGTCACTGGTAAAAATTCTCTTAGCAATGATAATAATATGATGTATTTATATTTGTTTCATTGTAATACGTTGATTCACTATCATTATGAACCGCAACGGACCGATATTAGGATGCATTTGAGCCAAAAAATGAAATTTTGCAAAAAATTAGGGTGGCTTTTAAGTTATGGAGGTCAATATCTAAAATACACGAGTTTTCTGGGACAAACGGTTGATGTCATATTGTAGGAGAGGTTTGTGGCTAATAATCCTGAAAATATGAACAAAAAGCCCTGGGCTCATTTTTTTGCAATTTGGCCGAATGTGGCCGGCCGAATTTTTGATTTCTGGCGTCAATACCTTTCCAACGATATGCATATGTCCGGGGTATGTCAAATAGGGTCAGCGCTGTGGGCGTGGCCAAAATGGCCAAAAATGGCCGTTCAGAGGCCGGCCTCAGCGAACATGGCGACCAAATCAAAAAGTTATCGAACAAAAGTTGCTTAGTTTTTCTGGTACTACAAATCTCAAAATATGAAAACAAACGTAAAAATTACGGACAAACATATACATATACCAAAGCAAGATTATATGGTGACGTCATAGAAAAACTTAAAAATGTCATAACTTTGGTCAAAACCATCCGTTTTGGATGTTTGAGGTGTCGTTGAATTGGTATTGATGTCTACAATCATAATTTGCTAGTTTGCAAAAAATAATTGGAGCACTTTATGGGGCAGTTATAGCCGAAAAACGGATTTTTTGGGGCAATTTTCGGAAGGTCATATCTCCTCTCAATGTTGTTAGAAATGTTTTTATACATTATTTGGATTTATTTTTCAAGACCTTTCCAATGGTATATAACATGATCCTGGCGGCCTCAAAGGGAAAAAGTTTGAAACTTGCTGTACATATACTTCGTTCGACTTCCAGCACAGTAGGTGCTTTCGTCACTCGCCGTCCAAAGTAATTTAAATTCAGCATGCTAAATTAACACGAAATTAAAATAACACTATTAATATACAAATTCTGGAAATTTAGAAAAATAAACAAATTTTCGATTTTGGATTAAGATTATTTGTCGCCCTCGTTAGCTTAGTAAGTAGAGTGCATGCACTGTTATTCGGGGGTCCCGGGTTCGATTCCTGGTAGTGACCAGTAAAAAGTTGCGACTGTGTGTTTTTAACGTGCTATATGTTATTTTAATATGTTCGCGTTCTTTTCAGATTTTCAGATTTTCAAGCCATAGTAGTTACGGCGTTGTCCTTAATATTTTAAGTTTTTTTTTCGTACTTACTGAAGTTGCTTACAATCAACTAAGCTAACACCGTGCAGGTCAGTCCTCTTATTATTTGAATTTCGAAAAAAATATGTAGAACCCCTGGGACGACCAACGGCCGTAACATGTCTTTGTAAAAAATTTTACAAAATCAATGAAAAGTCATAAAAATTTTCTGAATCGTTTTGTGCAGATTTATTAAATGAAAACTTTTCTTAATAAACTATATTTTTTACCAAATTTTAAGCAAATCAGAACAGTTCTAATGCTTCGCTTCAGTGTGTAACAATATT
Organism: Nephrotoma appendiculata; assembly: GCA_947310385.1. NCBI lineage: Eukaryota > Metazoa > Arthropoda > Insecta > Diptera > Tipulidae > Nephrotoma > Nephrotoma appendiculata. Next base: position 267,303,206 of record OX371225.1, on the reverse strand, counting down.
AAAACTTGCCTGATGTTGACGATGACGATAAACAAATTATTTTAAAATCTGTGATGATCGTATAGTAAGAACATGTTTTTCTAAGTCATTTTGCAACCAACTTTCTTACTGGAAATTCGCAATGTTTCCAATTTCCAGTGAAATTTCTGGGTTTGTTAATTTTCAGACCAAAGTTCTGATTAATACTTTGCTTTTTTGGAATCAGAGACCCTCAAAATGTAAAGAAACACATAAAATGGATTTAAACTATTTTTTCATCAATTTTATCAGGATTTAAATAACTTGGTCTTACTTTCACCATCGTACGATTACCACACTTATATTTATACGCTTTTCATAAACTTATAATGTCCTAACGTATTTCTATCAAGCTTAGAATTCGTTATGAATTTTCCACATTGGAAAAATTTCAATAAATATTAATAACCTGTAAAACATGAAAAATATACTAGAAAATTTACATATTTATCGAAAAATTTTCTAAGGATGTGATAATGGCATTATTACATTTTATCATCAGGTTTATTACCATGGTACATGTACGTAGTTTCCACATTACCATATCATTACGAATTTAATAGTTCGTTATACCAGCGAAATTCTCTCATATCACATCTACATTCCGTGCACGCGGACGATGCACGATTTGGAAAAAAAAATCGTTTACACCTAAAGTTCATTAACATATGCATACATCGGTTGATTATATACCAAAAATTTTGTTGTTCTACGCCATGTTAAATTTCCTCTGGCACGCTGCACACGTATAATACCGAACATAATGTAAATTTAACATTTTTATATTATTATGATTACATATATGAAAATGAATCCTTTGGGAACTGTCCTCCATCCAACGATTATTAATACGATTAATTCGGATAATATAATTGCAAAACAACGAGAATCGAGAATAAAATTCAATTTATGATGGGCCATACTCGTAAATCAATATACAAAATAATACGACGTGGCATGGTAGATTTCGAAAATTTTAATGTCGCTAATAAAATTTAAATGCGAATTGAAAATATGTGTGTTCGTCTCTTGACACTTGCGTCAAGAGATTTTTCATCAAATGTTCCGTATAGAAATTTGTGTAATAAATCAAAGAGTGGTTAAAATTTATTATGGTGCGGAAAAATTCGTCATAATCTTTTTTGTATAAAAATAATACTCGTTTACGATATCATGCATGGTTTTAAATGCGAATGGGTTAAAAATCCTAAACATAGGTTGATTCGACTATAGACAGTTACAGAATCGCCATAGTAAAAATGTGTTTTTTAAAAACAAGACTAACAATATGTAGCTTCTCTACAGTCGAGATGTATTGACTGATCTGGATGTAACTTCATACTTAAGCCTTTCTCACAAATTGTGAGATGTCAATTTCACTTTTCACACATTAATTATGCAAGAATATCGGTCCCGATTAGTTTTCAAAAATTTAAGCGGACATGACGTTTTATCGTCGAACAACGGCACATCAAATTATTGGCATACATCTTTTGTTATAAAACTGGAAAAAAAAGAAATCCAACTGCGTCAAATAGCTTGATCTTGGTAGCTAATTCACAACGCCGAGGCACGAGATAACTCTCCCTTCAAATTGTATCTTCAACAACTTCATTGTTTCGTTCGCTGTGTAACAGGTTGCACCTTAGTGTTGAAACATGTCTTCGAAAACCATTTCAGTAATGTGGTTGAGTCAACGCCGTTGACGGTAACTGCATTACCAGCTGCATTCTCGAAGAAGAAACATTCAATCCGTACGCCAGATCACCCAAATGCGACATTTCTGATTGTTGACATAGCCATCAAGTTTGAAATGAGCCTCGTAGGAGAACATGATTTTCTTCAAAGCATCACCGCTTACATGTTGTTGCTCTAACATGCATCTATGTGTGTTGTGCGTCCGTGTAGTTCTCTACGACTACGGTCTTAATGGGACACCCTTTATAATAACTCTTCGCCGTTTTTATCAAAAACTGGGCATTTATTGTAAAAGAACGGTACCGTAAAATGGGGTGGAATTGATAGAAAAAGAAATAAATTGTGTTTGATTTGCGAACGTGTTATAATACAACCGAAAATTTAATAACGATTGTTATCAAAACGATTGTGATCAAATTCAATCATTATTTGGGTCATCTTTGATCACCTAAATGTGCTATCATGTAAATGCTCTTTGCATTATATAAAGCTATATCAATGTCGGACCGATTTTGAAATCGATCAACAATTTTTTGAAATATTCCATACTTTTTTTTATTAGAGTTGTCTTTGATTACCCATATTTTAAAGGAAGTAAAACAGAGAAATTTCGATAAAAGTCATAAAAATAGGAAGGAAAAAAGATTTACAAACAAATCCTCTGATATGGCACATGTAAGCACAATTTAATAAATCTTTTAAATTGTGCTTACATACTTCTTGTACAAAATTTAAAAAGAAATGTTAAATTTCAAGTAAAAATTAAACTAAAAGTAAATAATATGTCTTTATCTCCTTTACGCCTACAGCAAATTTGAATTGATATGAGCTACCCATCCTTTTTATTATTTCTGGCATGAGTAGTACTGCAAGAATTTCATCAATTTCGACTGTTGTTATATCGGATTCCACTGTTTTGAACATTGTCTTGTTTCCATTGAATGATTTAAGTCCAATTACTTCATATTGCTTACTATCAATCACATCCTTAACTATACAAATATATTTGTACCGCCTGTTGATCTTGATCATCGCTGTTTCTGACTCACTGATTAAACTGGTGACGCTTTTGCCTGGAATAACAATAATTTTATTTTTCCTAGTTGGAGGGTTTGATGCAAACCGATGTGTTTTTAGAAATGAGACCAACGATGTTTCTAAAACAACGTCAGGGTTAACTGATGAGCCACCTCGGATTTTATCCAATACATTTTGAGCATTAAAAGGATAAACTTTGGTGGCTCTAAATCCGTTTTTCAAATTTTTAGAGATGGACCTTCCTCATTGTCAATCATTTGTTTATTATTCATTATCTTTAATGTCTTACTCAATAGAGAATGGAAAACAATTTTTTGGAGTGTTGTTGATCTTCCATTGTTTAATTTCCATTCAGGTTGTAATCTTCGACATGCATTTTTGAACGGGCCTAAAGAAAGCTACATCTAACGGTTGGCAAATGTGTGTGGTAGACGATGTTTGGTGGTAGACATACAAATGCAATGTTTCCTCTTGACAAAGTTGAAAAACTCGACTTGTGAAATGGGATGCTAGATTGTCTCCAATTACTACCTTTTTACCTTCCAGTATTTTCGCGTGTGGTAAAAACTGACCTTCGAATCAATCTGTGAGCAGAAAGCTTCCATCCAACCATGTGAAGTCCTGACCACTTTCCTTAGGCATAACACCGCTCTATATACAACATGAATAACCGGTGGCGCAACACACCAGATGCTGAACCACATATCATAATTTTTGAGGCCGATTTAATGTGGTTCATTATTTTTTCAGGATATATAATTCCTCTCCTATATAATAGTAATTTCTTACCCGGGTCGTCCGCTACGTTCATCACGGCGTAATTTAAAATATGTGATGGAGGAGCACAAAACACATTAAAGATCTGTGACGCTCTAATAATGACTACGCCCATTCTTGTCCATAGTCAAATTACTCTTAAATTTGGTAATATTGTGTCCAGCAGAATCCAAATATATTTTGGTGAGCATCCTTAAAGCGATCCTTAAATCGTATTTTATAGAAAATTGATGCTTGTCGAATTGATATTTTGTTAATTAACAAATTTTTCTACCGCTATATCTAATTTGTCCGTCGTATAATCACGATATTTTCGTGCACCTTACTTTCGTATATGATTTTGTGGCATTTTAAAACGAAAAACTGAAATAGAAAATAAATTATGCAAATATTTATTTAGATATTTTATCTCTGGGGTGACATTGACCATGGGGTGTCATTGATCATGCAATCAATCTCAACCCAATTGATCAAAGTTACCTCCGAATATAATTTTCTAATAACGAGAAACCAAATTCGAAATTTTGATATATTACCACAATTATATTAATTTCATAATTCATACTAACGATTTTAATTCTTTAACACTTTAGAAACTATACGAGAGCAAACATTTTTTTTTGTAACACGAACAAAAAAAAATATTTGTTGACACCTGTTTTTTCATATCCACACACCACAAAGAATAGACTAAAACTGCGTGAAACAAAGCAACAAGTAATATAGAACTACAAAATTGTAACGGGGATTGAGATTCCTAGTTTTATGTGTGTATATTTTATTTATATGAGTGTGTTAATATGAAGTTCTGTGATTCATTCTACCAAATATAATATTGCCGATCTCATATACATTTTTTCGCCAATTTTTTTTTAAAAGATGGAACCAATGCACAGTAACCCACCATACGGACACTTTTTTCATTAAAAAGTTTAGCTAAGACAACAATTTTTGTTACATGAACAAAATTTTACGAACTTTAAATTTTTTTATCGATCTTTATTTTCGACGATTTGCACATGCTGGATGCACATGTTGAAGTATGTGCATATACCCAATATGCAATGCCGACGGAATTCCATTTGCATTCGCCTTCTAAAACCACACTGCTTCTATGGAAAGAACCATGTGTATTACGCGGAATTTCGTACTCCCCGCCAAAGAAAAGTGTCACAAAAATTCCGGTGTCGGTGTGAATCCCAACTAAAAAGAGAAAAAAAACACAGAAACAAAAAGCACGTGTTTGTATATATTTTCCAATTGGAATAAATACTAATTCTTATTTGAAATAAAACAAAATTTTCCATTTATAATAAAATAAATATTAATTTTTTATTAGCACAAAAATACACAATTAAATTTTATAACACAAATTTTATAAATTAAATTTTAAGCACGTTCACCATACGTCTTGTTCACCATACGCGCATCCAATTGAATATCCCAACAAGCACAACCGATCTTGAAAAGAAAAAAATGCATTGAAAATTTACAACGTAAATGTATTTCGCGACGACGCCATTGTGAGACAGATTTTTATTACCTTTTTAGTCCAAATTTGTACATCGCGATCACTAAATAACTTAATAATTATTATTGTATACTTAAATTTAAAACTATTTACTTTAACAAATAGAAAACATTATAATGAAACACAACACTTTAAAGAAAAAAAATCTAATTATGTAGTGCAACCGTGCACGTCGACTTGTCAGAAGAAACTGAAAATAAAAGATGCAATCGAAACTTATAAAACGAAAATAATATTACCGCGAAATAGAAAGAGAAAAACAATTATTTTTCTCCAAAATCAATATTTTTTTGTCTTTGATATTTTGTAGTACGGAATTTTGTACGACATTTGAGCAGTTTTTTCCACACAGTGGAATAATTGCATACTGGGTACTTGTTGAATAAAAACGTAAACAAGAAGCAAGATCAAGTTTGAATTTCTTCAATGGTTTTTGCTTTTCGTAAAATATTTTTTTTTTTTGTTTTGTGTCCTTTTAAAACAAAATTATGTTTTGTGTCCTATATTACCTACGAGTATGTACCTTATGAATGAACTGTGAAAATATTTTATGATACGAGAGACTCCATTAAAAAGAAGTTATTGTAAAGAAGACTTATTATTATTGTATATGCAACATTGTTATTCGTATTATTAAGCGATAATTTGTTAATCCGTGGATAATTGATAGTAGAGATAATAAGAGATATATTTTAGATTATATTATGTAGATTATATTTTTTTTAATATTAAATCTAAAGAAGCATACACGTGTTAATTTTATCTTGTCTTTATGAGTATGTATTTTAAAAACGCATATGAACAAAATCGACCTTGAACTAGTGTATGAACTAGACATTTTTGTTTTATAAACTTATTCTTAGTGAGGAATACCGTCGATGACTAGTTGAGCGTTGCACTTTTTTATTTATTTATTCTTGCATCGATTGGTTTTGATACCGAAAAAATCTGAGAATGATAAAATTGCATAAAAGGGCCCCAATTTATAAATATAGTCTAGGAAGCAAGAATATTATTAAATTATAGGAGCCTATTATAATGAAAAATATTATTTCGTTAAAAAAAAGCAGCAGATAATTTTTTTTTTATGAAAGCTGATGTTCGATAGGAAGGAACTAAAAGAAACTCGCGTTTATAGTTGATAAATTTGAATTTAGTTTGATTTCGGTTTGTTATTTATTTAGTAGAAATGTGGAAATGGGAATTGAAGGAAGACGAACAAATATGAATATTTATACAAAATATTTTTTTATTTTTTCCTGTGATGTATGTGCAATAAACTTTTATTTAAAAAAGTCGAATATTATAAATGTATTGTTTCTCCAAAATTATTTTTCCGAGGAATTAAATTATTTTTCCTTTAAATATTATAAACTTTTAACAGGAGAAGCTGCCACATTAGTTCGTCATATCGCAGTAACTGAGGCAAACATAGTGCGGCTACAGAGAAGATTAAATAGAGATACGATAAAAAAAGGCTCGTGATGACAAATCTCATAAAGCAGTTTGTTGATAAGCCAGATATATCAAAGGTTTCGGCTAAGGCGCTTCATCAAATAGCTGACGTATCGGATGAAGTTCTGAGAGGATTGAAGGTGTTAGCCGAAGCGGAAAAAGGGACCCATGGCTCATTCATATTTTGGTAAACAAATTGGATAGTGTGACTAAGGGCAAATGAGATAACTGTAGAGGATTTCGCTACGATGAGAAGATTTTTCCGATTTTTAAGCAAACGAAGTGATTTATTGGATACTATAGAAGTCAATAAAGTGTCGACCAGCAATCGAGTTAAATCCTTCCAATCAAGTGCATAGCCTTTGTGCCTTAAATGCTCGCAAGGCCATTACCTCAGTAAATGTGACCAGTTTCTTTCCCTAAGCGTTAATGATAGACAGGTAGGTTTTGTGCCTGAGAGAAAGCTGTGCTTAAACTGTTTCACTCCAAGCCATCAGTCAATCGTATGCAGCTCGAGTTATACATGCGGTAAATGCCACAGAAAACACCATCTTATGCTACACACCGAAGATGCAGTCAGGCCAACAGCGAACACGGCTACTAGAAAAAACATAGAAGAGGCTATGACTCATGTCGTTGTCAAATGCAGCAACCATATCAAGTTTCCAATCATTATTACCAACAGCAGTAGTTCGAGTTCCAATCTGGCAATCTACAAATGTATGCAGAATGTTGCTGGACTTGGGATCTCAAGCGTTATTCATTACCGAGGAATGTATGCAGCGATTAAAACCTACGAGATCAAAGGCAAACTTCGCAATATGGGGCTTGGCACCGAGAAAGGTCACTACGAGAGTTTCAGCTTGTGTCACACTGAAATCCTTACACTCGACAAAGAATGAGGTGGTGAATTTTTTTTTTTAAATTTTACTGTTACATTTGTGGTTTTGCGCAGCAGTGTCTAATAAAGAAACTACAACATTTTCATTGTGAACTTTTAATTTTTTAGGTAACATAAAATAGCAAATATGATTAACAATTAGCTTTTCTGAGATTCTGAAATTTTCATCAAAAAATATTTACTGACGTAAAGTAATGTTAAGAGTTAAATGATACAGAAGGAAAATAATTTCTTTAAAAAAATAGAATTCTAAAAGTTTTGTTTAAATTTGAAATACTTTTTAACTAAATATTAATAATTATTATACCTTATTTAAAAGAGAATAGTATCAGCTTTTTAAATAAATTAATACTTGGAAATAAAAATAGTTATTTCTCAAGATATTGAAATTTCTTTAATACAAGGTGCTGCGTTGGAAGGCTGCTCTTTAAACGTGTATAACTTGATAGGGGGGCTTTAACGTGCAAAGTGACAGAAGTAACCTTACCTTCGTTTTGATCAAGGAATCCAACGGTACCATTCGTGTTAGCTACTTTAGGGACACCCTGTATGTATAGATGATAATTAATATAAATATGGGCAAATATTTAAATAATAAAAATTTAAGATTTATTTACTTAAATTTTTAATATGTATTTCTTAATAAATTTTGAGTTTGAATTTCTTGTATTTTTTAAGTTCTGGAATACAATTCCAAATTAACCAGAAACTTGAATATTGCTTAAAGAGATTAAATGAAATTTGCTATGATCTGCGGGAATTGGATTCCAAAATTAATTGTTTTTGAAGTTGTTACATTGTATTGGAGTGAAACTTCATACTTAAGCTTTTCACATAAATTAGGAGATCCCAGTTATTTTTAGCCGAAAGTCCGGAAGTGGCGTAGGAGCCTTTTCGGTTTGTGCAAATATTTTGCAAAGTGTATTATTATAATTAGAAAAAACATTATGAACTAAAAGATTCTAAATTAAATTCACAATAATATTGGCTAAAATCAGTGTTTCAATGGAAATGGTAATTTTAACAGAAAACTGTTTATCAACAAAATTCAGGATTTGTACAGCCAGACTTTACTATAAATTAAGAGACCGCGTTAATTTTAGAAGTGGCAGCAATATTATATACATACTTTTATATAACATTCACGAAAAAACCATTAAAAACCTAAAGATTGTAAACTAAATTTGAAACAAAGTTTGTTCAGATTATTTTAATTTATTTTACGTATTAAAATAAAGTAAAGTAACCATGAAAAATGTTGATCTTGCGATTTTTGTTATTTTGTCACAGAAAAGCAAGGTCTGATGAAAACATCGCTGCTGTGCGCGAGTGTACGGGAAACTCCTTGGCAGTTAAATTTCTCGTCATTCACAAGATCTTGCCCCGCGACTTCAGCTTGGCAAATTTAGTGTAGAGGCTTGGGTCTACACCCGTATAAAATCCAACTGACCTAAGAACTTAAGGTAAACGACCATAGACAACGCCGTAAGCTAGCTGGTTTAACTCTGGAGCAGTTAGAAGTTAACCCAAATTTCGCTAAAAAAAATCATCTTTATCGACTTCTTCCTTTGGGGCTACCTTAAATTGCAGATCTATGCGAGTAAATCGCAAACAATTGATGCCCTCAAAGTAAACATAACGAACGCCATCCAGCAAATTCAGCGAGATTTATTCGATTCATTGAAAATTGTACCTCCCCAATACGTCCCACCAAGCAAAACCCCAACGGACATTTGAATGACGTTATATTCCAAGCTTAAATACCATAAAATATTATTACAAACAAAAAATTTCACACAACATGTTTGATTTACAATTAAAAATCGAGCATCCTCGTAAATTTAATTTCAAACACATTAGTTTGAAGTTTAGCTTTGATAATGATGTTAAATTGACATCGAAAGCTTAGAAATTAATTATTATAAATTTAAAATCTGAGCCATATACCAAAAAAACCTTATATTCACTATTATTTACTCATAAAATATTTTCCAAATACATTAGTTTGGTTAATTTTTTATTTTTATCGGAAATGATGACTTTTTCTAAAATAAAACTTTATGTCACAAAAGTTCCAGTCGGATTGACTAATGTGTATAAATTTGTATTAATTGCGAGATTCTTGCGAGATTTAGTGGGAATCTGTGTTCCAGAAGTGGCAGCTTCCACGGAAGCTTTTTCAATTTTTTCACTGATGTTAAAAAGTTATAGATTTAAAGATTAAAGTTTTAAATAAATTTAAAGATTAAATTTACAACAAGGGTTGTGACAAGTAACTTTAATTTTTCGCTTTAGAAATCAAGTTTGATGTATTCGAGATCTATGTATACATTCGTGGTAAAAAAAAGTGTGGTGTTGGCCACAACATATTCACCAATCCAATTGTTTACAAGTTTTTCTGCATCAATGCACTTTGTGCCAATAATATTTGCCACGGAGATGCTGGCGTTCATGCGTAATGTTTACAAAAAATGTCAACAAAAGTTTCCTTTATATAATATACTCGTAAAGGTTAGTAACATGATACTATAAGTAACTTGTACTATGGAATTTTACTGGAAATAAAATAATAAATTTTAATTATCATCCCCATGCTTCTTTTATTGCTCCAATTTTAAAAATTCATAAAATTAATTTACATTTAATTGTGTGACGATATTTTAAAATCATTGTAATCATTTATTAAATTTGGTTATGCAACCAGTTGCAACTTATTATTTTAAAACAAAAAATCTATATTTATATAGAAATCTAAATTTAAAATCTAATTCTATTTCCTGCCAATCAAATTAGATTTTTCATTTTGAATTAATATTAGTGAACTATTTCCATGTTCCAGGAAATCGCTTAAATAAGTGAAACAATCCCACCAACCAACTAGTTGAAATTACTCATTCGATAAATTTTTCGTAATCAGCAATAATTTTAATTTTTATTTTTACCAAACCACTGGACTTTTCGCGACCAGGTCAGTAGACTTACTTTGGCAAAAAATCTGAGGAAGAGTTGCACGAAACTGGGGATAATCACTTGATTACGCCCGAGTTATCAAAATACTTTATTATGCAATGTAAATTACTAAATGGGTACAAGACTCAGTCGTAATATAAATAAATAAAAAAATAAAAAATATCCAGATATCATTACAAGTCAATCATCTGTTCAACCGCTAAGAAATATTAAAAAATTTAAGGTTTATTTAATTTGTCCATATTTCATACTTAAATCGTTAAAAAATTGGCTACCTGCTTTTTAATATTATTAATGTATATTACATCTTGTAATTTGTATGTTATATTAACACGTTGCCGCACACTTCCAAATGTGTGTTTTGATAACTTTTGTAATTGCAATGATATTTCGTTACGGAAAGGAATGTGTTGTTGAGAGTTGAAAAATATGTCGGTATTCCTTAAAAAACGAAAAAATTGTATGCCTGCTATAGCCGTTATTTGCGCTAATGAGTTATAAAACGAAAAAGTTGTATGACGGCTATAGCCGTCATTTGCGCGAATGCGTAAATAACTATCGTTTATATATTAGCATTAGAATAAATTGCAGTCGAGAGTACACGATCAACGTAAAAAATAAAAAGAAACAAAATAGGAATTTAAATAATTTCGTTTTTCTGTTTATAATATTTAAAGGAAAAATAATTTAATTCCTCGGAAAAATAATTTTGGAGAAACAATACATTTATAATATTCGACTTTTTTAAATAAAAGTTTATTGCACATACATCACAGGAAAAAATAAAAAAAATATTTTGTATAAATATTCAAAATTTGTTCGTCTTCCTTCAATTCCCATTTCCACATTTCTACTAAATAAATAACAAACCGAAATCAAACTAAATTCAAATTTATCAAGTATAAACGCGAGTTTCTTCTAGTTCCTATCGAATATCAGCTTTCATAAAAAAAAATTATCTGCTGCTGTTTCTTTAACGAAATAATATTTTTCATTATAATAGGCTCGTATAATTTAATAATATTCTTACTTCCTACACTATATTTATAAATTGGGGCCCTTTTATGAAATTTTATTATTCTCAGATTTTTTCGATATCAAAACCAATCGATGCAAGAATAAATAAATAAAAAAGTGCAACGCTGAACTAGTTTACCTCATCGACGGTATTCCACACTAAGAATAAGTTTATAAAACAAAAATGTCTAGTTCATACACTAGTTCAAGGTCGATTTTGTTCATATGCGTTTTTAAAATACATACTCATAAAGACAAGATAAAATTAACACGTGTATGCTTCCTTAGATTTAATATTAAAAAAATATAATCTACATTTATTATCTCTACTATCAATTATCCACGGATTAACAAATTATCGCTTAATAATACGAATAACAATGTTGCATATACAATAATAATAAGTCTTATTTACAATAACTTCTTTTTAATGGAGTCTCTCGTATCATAAAGTATTTTCACAGTTCATTCATAAGGTACATACTCGTAGGTAATATAGGACACAAAACATAATTTTGTTTTAAAAGGACACAAAACAAAAAAAAAATATTTTACGAAAAGCAAAAACCATTGAAGAAATTCAAACTTGATCTTGCTTCTTGTTTACGTTTTTATTCAACAAGTATATGCACATACTTCAACATGTGCATCCAGCATGTGCAAATCGTTGAAAATAAAGATCGATAAAAAAATTTAAAGTTCGTAAAATTTTGTTCATGTAACGTTAGATGTCTCACAAAAATTGTTGTCTTAGCTAAACTTTTTAATGAAAGAAGTGTCCGGATGGTGGGTTACTGTGCATTGGTTCCATCTTTTAAAAAAAAAATTGGCGAAAAAATGTATATGAGATCGGCAATATTATATTTGATTCTACATAACTGCACATTATTTTACCAAATTTTGTCAAATAATATATAGTACTGTGATTATAGGCTTCTGCCTTTAATTTGAATCGTTTCTGTGGTGCAAGATTTAGTCTGTGTTTATTTATCCTGTGCTTTTGACGTCGGACTACGTCTTTGTTTTCATTATATATGGGGTACAAATCTAAATTTTAATGTGTAACGAAAATGATGACGTCACGTCACGGAAATACGTATTTATGTTATTAAAGTAAATAATCTCTTGTTGAAATATTGTAAGGTTTTGTAAACGGTAAAAAACAAATAAAATTAAAAATTAATTTGTGGATTAAAAAAACTTAAAAGAAAACCCTATAAATACATATTTTTATTTGAGTTTTATGTAAACAGCAGTGTTGGCATAACGTTATTGTAACGGAACGCAATAACGGAAAACCCGAAATATTTCCAGTAACGTTATTTGTACCGGTATAAAAAATAATAAAATTGAAAATAACGTTATTTGTAACGTAACGATAAATTTATTTTCCGTTATTTCGTTACAATTAAGGTATTCGAAAAATTCACGACCATAGCTTTTGTAGAGGTAATTTTTATAACCTGGAAACGTTGATAATTCTTGAAAACTTGCAATTCTCCAAGAATTAAGTTCTATAGTGTCGCGGTAGATTGAGCGAGCATAATCTCAATTATTCCATGTAACGATCTATTTATATTTTTATGTAAACTTCAAATTCCATTCGACCCTTTGTACCAAAAAATAACATTATAACGGAACGAAATTAATTGATTTTTAAGTTACGTACCAGTAACCATAACCGTAACGAAATTTGATTTACAAATATAACGAAATTAATAACGTTACATTTTTTTTCGGTATGCCAACTCTGGTAAACAGCAATGAACTTGATCAAACCACCGCGCGTCATATTGTTTCATAGTCAAAAAAAAATAAATAAAAATTCTAAAAAAAATTTATTCTCTTATATATAAATATTGTGTAGATTTTTATTTTTTTTATGCTGTATAAGCTTTGCTTTTCTACAAAAGTATATAACCGCAAAGGTCAATTCCAAAAATAGTTGGATTTTAGAGTTAAAGGTCTTCAAAGTTTCCAAATGATCGGAAATTAATTTGATTTAATAATTTGACATAGCTTTTCTTCGATTACACATACAGTAACATCAAGATAACCAAATCCACATCAAAATAAATGTTTTGTTCTATTATCATGAATATAAAAGCATGGGTTACTGTATAAAATTTAAAACTTTTTTTTATACTGGCTACAGAAATCAGGAGCAGTTGACAAGTGCGCGGAATAAGGTGCATAAAATGAATGTTATCGAGACAGGAGGTTTGACGTATCTATTAAAGCTGTGTGTCGGAATGCCTTTTATGATCACGACTAATATAGATGTCGTGGATGGAATTGTAAATGGCGCAATTGGTGAGCTCAAGCATCTAGAGTTTGAAGACGACATTTTGAAAATGATATGGCTTCATTTTGAGAATGAGTTTATCGGATGCAAGCTGCGAATAAAATCCAGACCTCTCGTTTTCTCGAAGCAGGGGGTATTGCGGCAGAACTGGACGTCGATTGTAAAGAGAAACACCAGTATTACGTTGAGTTCCCACATAAAGTGCCGTCGCTCTCAATTCTCGTTGGTACCAGCGTGCGCACTCACGATTCACAAGTCGCAGGGAGGCACATTTAAACAGATCGTTTTTGAGTACAATAAAACATAAGACCAACAACTTCTTTACGTCGGTTTATCGCGTGTCACTTCGATGGACGGCCTTTACCTCACCAACGCAGCAAACGATTTCCAGTTCCATCACGGCAAGGGTAGTACCGCACCAAAAATTAGAGAGTTGCAATCGGAACTAAAACGGTTGAACAACCATAGGGTGAAAACCATCTGCGACAATATAAGAGAATTCATCGACGGAGCCTCTAATCTGAGACTCGTGACTCTCAACGTTCAGAGTTTGTTGGCACATAGTGGAGATCTGGAGTGCGACGATGTTCTACTGACAGCAGATTTGTTTGTTATTAGCGAAATTTGGCTTGACAACGATGCGACAATAAATATAAATGGATTTTACTGCATAATTAAGTTTAAGAGAGACACCGAAAGAGCAGGCAGTGTTGCTATATATGAAAAGAACGGTGCTATCACTATGGCCGTGCCATTTATGTTCGCGAATGTTGACAATAATTTTGACAGGTTCGGTGATATCTGTGGGGCAGAAGTGGTCATCAACAAACACAAAACAATTGTATTCTCTGTTTATATCTCGCCCAATACGGCTCAATCTGATATGCGATGCTTCTTGCTGTAACGTTTTCTATGTTATACGCTGAACGGTACATCATCTATCAACGAGAAACATCAAGACACGATTCCGATTATGCTATGTGGTGACTTTAACTGTAATATTAGAAAGGAAGAAAATCATCAATTCATCGACTTCATGCAAGAAAAATTCAATTTGAGGTTGGTTTCCAGCGCAGATACAACCACTCTGAGTGACAGTTGTTTAGATATTATATTTTGTCAGAAATGTGGATAATGTTTCATGTAGAAATTACATAACTTATTTTTCCCATCATAGACCTATATTTGCAATAACGTAGCAGAATATGCTAATTTTTTTTATATAAATATAATTTTGAAATAAAAAAGAATAAAAATCATTTTTAATTTGAGTGATGTGTAATGTGTCGTTTTTACTAAATACGAGTAGTACCTAGTTTTAATTCTAAATTTTGGTTTCAATTAAATGTATAAATTAACTTTTCTGATTATCACGTAGTCCTACGTTAATGGATCGTGTCTCTGATACAATCTCGTCGTTTTTTTTACATACATGTCATAGAGGCGTACATTCCGATAAGTATTGAACAGTAGCTTTAAATAATTTCTAATAACGGATATATTTTATAATTATTACACATACATGTTACATATTTGTGATTAGTTTGTGGTAAAATGTGCAGCGGTAAAAATAAGTGCATAATACAATATTATTTGTGAATTGAGTATATATTAATATACGTGTTTTTAACATATAATATACATTTTTTTTAATGATCTCACTCACTCATTCCATATTTTTTATATTGTGCCGTAATAAATACACAATAATACGTACACATTGGTTATTAACGGGAACATTGTGTAGTGTTGTATCCTATTTCAGCTAAACTGAACTGAAACTTGTGTCGCTCAACATTTGTTTTGCTGCGCACTATTGCGCAACTTATTCACAATGAACTCAGTAATTAAATGTTGTTTCTGTAATACGTCATCCAATCATACATCTGAACGCGTTCCGTTATTACGTGTTGACTCCAATTTTATAAAAAAAAATTGACTTTAATTGTATTGATTGTAAAAGCAATAATGTTAACGGACAACTTTTATTGCTAAACGAATCAATGGATGCAATTACTCGCAGTTTTGTTGAATATAAAACAGGGTTTAACGAAAATTGTAATCGAATATTTAACTTGGAAAAGCAGTTAAATTTGTTGTGCAACAATTTTGACGAAATTTCTTCTTCCTTAGATCGTACCGAAGATTGCATTGCCGCTAATACCAAATCAATCGCGCTTTCCAATTTCGGTACCGAAAAATATTTTGCAAAAACTAGTAAGTTTATCGACAATTTCGACTCGATCATTAATGAAGCGGTCAGTAATAAAATTGATTCAGTTATTTTATGTATTAAGAACAATCTGACCAACATCCAACACAACAATGAACTTACAGCTGACAACAGTAAGAACAATTTGCTCATAAATAAACAGCTGGCATCAAATACTGAATTAATTTTGAGGTTGTCCAACGATATCAATACTCGTATATCAGCTCGTACTACTTCAGATAGCTCGAGTAAAACCATTGATGACTCGTTAATCGTGCGACTTGAGCAGGAATTGAGAACTACAAGTGATGCTTGCTATGATCTAACAAACAAACCTCTTAATTCACAAACCAGCTGCAATTACAGATCGCGCTAATATTCTTAGTCTTCAACAGGAACTTTTTCCTGCCACAGCTATCAATCATTTAAATAGCAGCCTAGCCCGATCATCTGAAGTGGTTCCTGCTAACAAGGATACCTACTCCAGCAACTCTCAACACAGCAACTCGCTCAAATACAGCAGCAGCAGCAATGTTAATCTTCCACGCATCCTTAGGGCTGTCCCTAAACCGAAAATCATATTTGTATCCCAGTTGTGTAACAATACAACTAGCGCCGATGTTATATCACACGTTAATTTTATATTAAATTCGCATAACATCCAAGGAGAAAATGTCAAATGTAAAAATATATCCGCTTCAATGGACAAGTTGCGTCATTTAAATTAACCATTCCTCAAGCTACATTTCACCTATTGCTTTCCCCAGAGTCATGGCCCGACGCAACGTATCTCAAAGAATTTGTCGATTTTCGAAATTATAATAATAACATGACAGTTCCAAAAAACTTAAACGCTTGTCCCTCTCCTACCAGAACGTAAGGGGACTTAGAACTAAATCTCGCGAAGCCTTTTTAGCAATTCAAAGACTTTCATTTGATGTTTTTGCCCTCACTGAGACCAATTTGAACAATGATTTCAACAGTAATGAATTGTTTACCTTATTTTTATCATATTTAATTTTTAAGTACAATTTACTGGTTATAACATCGTACAAGTGTTGACTACTAGAGAGAGATTTTTTTAATTTTTGCTAAGCTTATATAGAGGTTTAAAACGACTACAGCTCCTCAATGATTAATTGCGAGAATTAATTTTAGTACTAATATAAATATTAATCTAGTACAAAATATATTAAACTATTTTAAAGCTTTTCGCTCAAAATTTTGCTTACATAACGTCAGTACTTCGCGGTACTCTCTAAAACCTGTTCATGGTTTTCTTTTATAAAGTGGAAACTCTTTAGTAAATTGTTAGTTATGGTTTTGATTGTATACAATGGTAAGATACAGTTCCATCCGGTCCTGATAAAATGTAAAGCTCCTTCTTGGTACCAGCAGTATCCTTTCATTGGGCAGGACTTTGTTTGATTATTCCTTCTTTATGTCTTTAGATCTAAGTCCAGTTACAGCGTCATCACTCAAATAAAGATTTTTATTTTCCATAGACGCAGCATTAAAAACAGTTCGATTCAGTTCATTAAAATCCGTTTGAAAAACCGCATACACAATTTACCACATTTAAGCGCTAAATATAAAATTTTACAATTTTGTTTATTTTTAATGAATATAGTTGGTTAAAAATATGGCATTAAAATATAATTTTTTTATTACTATGCGATTTTTATTGCCACCGGACATTTGCAGAGTTTTCTTCTCTACCCAACTCGTTTTTAAAATAAATATAAATAAAAAAATCATTACAATATTAAAATTTTCATTTATTAAATTCCAGATTAATTGTCACGTAAATATTTTTATCATTTATTGCAAAAAATTAAATAAATTATTATTTATTTATTTATTTCATAAAATTAATGGAGGATGTAATTAATTTGAAAATTTGATTTTTAATTGTTAATTTTGTGTTGTTGTTGTTTAATAAATAAGGATATTACTAAAAGCAATATTTTATATTTTATGTTTGTAATTAGGTCAGTTATTAAATTTTATATAAAGCTTTAATTAGATTTCTGATTTTCCATCCTCGTGGTGTCCCATCTATAATTAAGAAAAACATTTTTATTGTTGGCAAAGGAATAAATAATAAAAAAAAATTGTCAGAGCTAATTATAATTAAAAGTAATGAACATTAAATTTATTTTGTGTATCACCAACAGCGGCCGAGTTCATTTCGTCAAAAGGATTCAGAAAAAAAGATATTTTTAGATAGCTTTTATCGCCAAGCAGTGACAAGTCGTTAAATTATCATGGGCAAAAGTTTTACTTTAAAGTACCCAAAAATAATCTAGCGTAATAAAATTTAGGTACAACGATCGTGTTTCATCAAAATAATTTGCTTAGCAATACGATAACGAAAACCGCCTCATCATATTTTAAGCAATTCCAATAGATAGACACTGTGTGCAATGACAAAACATTTTCCTTCTATTATTTTATTAAATTTGAATAGAGTTACCATAATAAAATCCACCCTCTTGTGTAATATCATCATCGTATACACTGATAACAGTTCATAAAATAACCAGGGAGAGATTATAAAACAGAAATCCAACACATCATGTAAATATGACATGATAATCACATCGTACATAAACATGATATAATTAAACAATCCGTTTCAGATTATAATTCTGTAATCACAAATTATTACCCATTGAAACATATCACCACGAGATCTCCCAAAAGGTCTGGTTAGTTCGTAGCAGCAGCAGCATCAACAGAAAAAAAAAATTTTTTTTGTCGTCTCTATCTTCTTACTAAAACAACATTGGGTTCCCATATTTTCTCGCACATAAAGATTTTTCCAAGATTTTTTTTTGTTTGATGAAATAATATAATTAAAAATGTTTACGATTATTTTTATCATGTACTATTATCGTTATCATCATTATTATTGTTTTGGGTTAACTAAGTAAAAATTATACAAATAACTAAATTAATCTCTCGTATTGTTGTTGTGTTTTGGGGAGTACCAAATATTATAAAAAATCGAAAAAGGAGCAAGTTAGCAAAAAAAAATTTAAATCTTCTAGAATTACAAGCCAGCCCGAAAATTTAAATTTCCTATGGTTTTAATTGTGGATAATAAAGACTTCATTATCATTTTTCCATCTCGTTATTCGTTCATTTATTATTTTTCGGCATTATCAGCAAAAGAATTATAATTTTCTACACAAAATCTTTATAACAATAATTTTTAATTAGACTGAGACTCTCTGGTTTGCCCTGGCAAAAATTGCTATGTATTTGGATAATTTTATGTACACATAATGTTAATTGCTTTGGTTGTGTACCAAAAAAAAATACGCAGAGCTGAAGAAAAACAAAAAAAATTGGTTCCCCCTACCCCCCATAGGATAACTACAAAGTTAAAAATTCGAAATACAGAAAAATTATCTGTTTATTAATCAAAAATGCTTTGCAACAACATTACGAAACCAACAAACCAAGAGCAGATAAATTGTATCTGGTGATTTTGAAAAAAATAAATATTTTTATCGTATTTTTACCGTAAGTTTGACATGCTTTAAAAATTTAAACCCAAGCTGAAGAAATCGGCAAAACCAATTCAAATAAATTGGTTCTGTTACAGCCAAAGAAACCACAAGAGATTGTTTCGAATAGCGTTACTGTAATGGTATATCGAAACGTTTCGAACGAAGCAAATCGGCACAGATAAATTTGGAACTAATTTCTTTTTTTCCTTTATCTCCATTTTGGAGCATAGGGCGTCTACTACGCTAGACCATCGAACTCTATTTGGGGCTATTCTCTTTAGTTCCCCCATGTCTTCTCGAGATGTTTTGCTTCAGTTAGCACCGTTCTTTTCCAGGTCACTACTGGCCTTCCAACTTTCCTCTTTCCTTGCGGATTCGCAGTAATTCTTCATTTGTGATCTTGTTCGGCCAGTACAAACACTTGGAGCCTTCTTGTTATTTTCTGGGTATGTTTCCACGTTTCACAGACATACAACAGTACTGATGTTACACAAGCATTGAACAATCGTATCTTGGTGTTTCTTGACAGGACGGATGCATTCCAGATCTTATGGAGCATGTTAAACGTGTTTCTCGCCTTGTTGATGCGTTGATTAATGTCCTCTTCCGTTCCAACTGTTCTTGATACAGTACAGCCAAGGTATATGAATTTTACGACATCTTCTATTGTTTCTTGGTTGATGCGAAATGGTGTACTAATGCTTGTGTTCAGTCTCAGGGCCTTTGTCTTTCTTATGTTTATCTTGCCCGACATCTTGTGCTATTTCTGATAACTTCTGTAGCTTTTGCTGCATGTCTGCGTATTTATGTGTTAGAAGGCATAGATCCCACTGAATTCCGTTTGGTGGTGTGGTATCTAGATTGCGCATGACACTATCCAGTACTATGAGGAACAGTAGTGGAGATAGTACACATACTTGTCTATAACTCCTCGTGTATTGTAGTATGTGCCACTCTGCTTTCCTTTGTATTGAACTTTGTTTCCAGCATCCCGGTACATTTCTCGGATAATTTCGGTTAATTTCCTCGGGATGCCTATTTCTCAGAGTGCTTTCCAGATTGCGCTGCTATTGATGGAGTAGATATAGTGGTCAGTTCCATTCGTTGGATTGTTCGATGATAATTCGGACTGTGTTGATGTGGTCTGTACAGCTTTTCCCTGGTCTGAAACCAGCTTGTTCGTTTCTTATGTATTGGTTCACAGTTGGTGAGATTCATTCCAGGATGATCATTGCTAATACTTTCATTGTACTGTTGAGCAGAGAGATGCCTCGCCAATTTTTGCATTCTCTTAAGTCGCCTTTTTTTGGGATCGTTATGGTTAAGCCCTTTTTCCATTTTCGCGGAATTCTCCCAGTATTCCACACTTCTATTAATAGTGGTGTCAGTGCTCCCACAGTTGCAAATGCGTCATCATTGAGTAGTTCAGCTGGTATGTTGTCGGTTCCAGCGGCTTTATTATTTTTTTCAGCTTCATTATGGTGGATTGGTATTTCTGGTTTCATTATGTTGCCATCTGGAAGCTCCTCAATTGGTTCGCTATCTATGCAGTTGTTCTCGAAGAACTCTTTCCATCTATTTAGCTGTTGGTCATCTGTAGTTACGACTTGTCCATGTGAATCCTTTATTGGTGGTGAATTTGTAAATTTTCCAGCGATCTTTCTTACACATTGATGTAATGTGTGCATATTTCTATTTGCTGCTGCTGCCCCGGCAGTCGTGAGAATGTCTTCGGTGTATTTGCTACAATCGCTCCTTGCCATTTTCTTCACTTGTCGAGCTGTATTTTCATATTGCCTTCGAATTTTCGCAGTATTTTGATTGCCTAGTTGTATTTTAAGTTGGCAGCGTTCCTCGATTTTCTTCCACGTTTCATCTCTAATCCATACAGTTTTCTTGTGTTGTCTTGGTAGCCCAGCACACTTGTAGTATTTCTTAATCTATCTATGTTGAATTTCCTCCGATTGGTCCTTGTAGTTTTCACAGCGGCTGGTTTGATTTTGTAGGTTGCTATTACTAATTGCGGTGTACATCTGCTCCTCTCATTGCTCTGACATCTTGTAGGGAGAATAGAAACTTCTTATTTACCAGTACATGGTCAATTTGATTTCTTGTTCTGCCATCTGGCGATGTCCAGGTGTATTCTTGTGTGAGAATCTGCTGCCGCCTAATGAATAGCTGATTTGTGACACAATAGTCGATGAGTCTATCTCCGTTGTGGTTCCTTGCAGAATCTAGTGCATGTTTACCCATGATTGTCGCCATTCCGGTGTCGTCAATTCCAATTTTCGCGTTGAAATCTCCTTGGATAATTTTGATGTCATTTCGGTGTGCACTTGACATGGCGGCTCGTAGAATTCATCTTTGATTGTGTCATCTGCTTCTTCTGTGGGCGCATAGCATTGTTTGATTGTTGTATTTCTGATTCTGGCAGTGGAAGCGTGCTGTGATTATTCTGCTACTTTTTGGTTTCCATTCGAATAGTGATTTCTTTCCTTTATCCGTTGTTATTATACCTACGCCTTGTTCGTGTGTACTTGCTCTAGCAGAGAACATAATATAGTTTCCTGTGCTGGTTGTTATGTCTCCGATATCCTTCCATCTTACTTCGCTGAGGCCGAGAATTTCTATATTGTATCGCTTCATTTCCTTCTCAACTCGTGCTAACCCTGATGTTTCCGTTAGAGTTCTTATGTTCCAGTTTCCAATTCGTGTCCGGGTACGATAGCCAATGGTCGATATTTGTGTTGTTTGCCGATTTGAATTATTTCTTCTAGTGTTCGTTTCTGTACTAATTTGATTTCGGATTAATGAATGATTGGTCCAATGAATCCTAGCCAGGTCCCAGGGCTGCTGAGTAAGGCATACCTGGCCTGTCATGGGGGAGGGAGGTTCTCATTTCGTTCCATTTTCATCCATTTCCATTGTTACTTCTATGATGTTCTTAAGCGGTCACCCAACTGCGTACTCACCCTACCAAACGTTGCTTCACGTGGTTGGTGTAGTTTTTATGCCTTTAACTGTCTCGTCCGCTCGCCCCCTTTTAAATAAATATGAGATTAAAATTCGTAGGAACCATGAGTTGGTCCAGGACAGCCATCAACATCAGTTGCAAAAATGAATATTCATGAAAGTGTTATTGTGTGCCTGGAGTAGTATGAACGGAGTCATTTACGAGCTTCTGAAACCTGGTCAAACTATTGCAGCCGAACGTTACCAGGCCTAATTGATAAAATTAAGTGATGCTCTGGAAGAAAAAAATACCATTTACGGGCCAACGCCCGTCACGGACAACGCCCGTCGACATACAGCAAACTCAACCCAGGAACTTATTTTCTCCTTAGGCTGGGAAGTGTTACAGCATGCGGCGTGTTCTCCAAACTTGGCTCCCTCTGATTACCACTTATTCAGATCGATATCTATTTTGCTTCGAAATCACAAAGTTTCTATCGCGAAGGTATTCATCATCTACCTGATAAATGGCAAAAGACTATAGATAATAATGACGAAAAGAAAAAGGTGGCAACGGAATTGTAGAATATACCGAGGATCTACAATCCAATTTAGATTAGGTTCAAATTGTTCTTAAGTTCATCCAGGCTCACCAACAGTATTAACCGCTAAAAAATCGTAATTTAAAGTGGATAAAAACATTAGCACTAAAAAAGATATGCGCAGAGACGAAAAAAGTACTCGGTGCGAAAGGGTCCAAAAATGTGTAAGAAGCAGGCAAGGTTAAATCTTATCGTAATGGTTACATTCTCGGCATCAGCAGTTGTAACTCCACCTATGGTGATTTGCCCCTATAAACGGTTTCCCGAATAGATTCGCAGGTCTTTGTCCAAAGAATGGGGATTGGGTGTCTGCGACAATGGATGGATGATGAAAGAGATATTTTACGAGTATATCTCAAAAGTACTCCACCCACAGCTTGGTACAAAATTTTACCCGAAAGCTACCAGGATCCTTGAACCGGCAGATGTCGTTACGTTTAAACCAATAAAGGCTAGTTTGAATCTACAAGGTGGCGGAGAAACAGCCCAATGGATTCATTGACTAAGGATAAATTTGCCCTTTTCTCGGTTCCTCAGAAACGGCTAAGAAAGGGTTTAGAGCGTGCGGTTTGTTTCCTTTCAACAAATTAGAAATTAATTTGAGTAAATGTTTAAGAAGCTCATCAAAAACCAACAGTGATAAAAAAATTATGTTTCTATTCAAAGCAACCCTTTCAGAAATTCTCTAACGACTCGTGACAAAAACTATAACATTTTGGGAAGATTAAAAGCGGTAAAGTTAAAGCTAGTGACTTAAGTGATGACTTCCAATGTTGATCAATCCACGCAAACAGATGCACACGACTGTGTTTTACAAATTGAGACAAATTGTTTTGGCATTAATTCTTAATAAATCTAATAATAAGAGTACAAAACCACCAAACGATCACGAGACAACCGTGACTATCATGACCATTGATGAGTACCTTAATTGGCCAGAGACACCTTTAAGAAAGAGATGTAAGCAAATAAAAACGAAGAAAGATTTTGTCATCACCTCACCATTATAGAGGCAACAGGAACAATTAAGAAAGGTAAATAATCAAAAATTGGGATTGAATAAGGAAATCGGAAAATACAAAGAAATATAAATAAGGAGTTAAAAAATTCTCCAAAAATTGAATAATAATAAATCTAGACGACCAAGGAAGACAAATTTAACAATTCGACCAAAGATAAAATGTCAGAGAAGCACTGTTTAGCCAACAGCACAGCATTTTTTAGTATAATTGGCGATTTATGTTCTACAGTTAAACATAACGACAAGTCCACCGCACTAATAAATATTAATCAATGTAAAAATATGGTATCTACCGAACCAATCATACAAGTTGTGGATTTTTCTAAATTAAGTAAGTTTTTCATATTTTATTTCAAAACATAGTATATTCAGATGAAAGACAACTAATTAATCTAGAAGGAAGCAATCAAAATCCAATGATCAAAATTCTCAAAATTAAATTACGAGGGTTCAAAAAACGCTGTCGCTACAGATAAATAAAGAACTCAGTATGAGATTAAATTACATACCTACAGAGCTGAGCTCCAGAGTAAAATTTTTAGGAATGTCAGAACAACTAGAAATTCATTTTGGCTGATAGCGACATAAAAGTAGTAACAACCTATCGAAGAAGAAATACACAGAAATTCGTTACAATAATTGTAGTTGATGCTATAAGAAAATAATGGAGTAGTAGAGTCAATTGACTTAACAAAATGAAATGAACGTCATAGTTATTCACAAGCTAACGTGCCCAAAATGTAGCGGAGACCACAAATATAATGATGATAATAGCAAAGAAACCAAATGTTGAAACTGCATTGAAACAAATAATAAGCTAAATCTAAAGATTAACGTTAACCTGGATAATAATTGTACAGTATATCAACACAAGTTGAAAATACAAAGAAACCAAATCAATTACCAATAGCAGTTTCGAAAACATGACGCCTTGGTGTACCAACATCCGAAGTCTATCGTGAAATTTCTTTTAGTTACAAGAAATTGTGTTCAGCTATAAAACAAGATTATAATGGTCTAATCCACAAACTGTATGTAAGCTTTTGTACTGTAACTTTACAGCACCAAATTTGATGACGTAAAAATTAACGTTTGAAACTTTTTTTGTATCGCCTAAATGTTGTTAGTGAAATACACATACCATAGAGTATCGAATGTTATAAAGAGTAATGAAACAGAAGAAAAACGTTCATCCAAAAATGCGTGGGTATGCAATTTAAAAGTGTTAAACAATACAATTGATTTACCGCACCTGTTAACGTTTTCTAACAACGACACAAGCAGTATGACAATATTTGATACAAATAAAATAGAAACTTGTTGTGAAAGAGTATTGTATAACACATTTAAATTGCGTACCCACGCATTTTTGGATGAACATTTTTCCTCTGTTTCGTTACTCTTTAAAACATTACTCTATACATTTACTGCGATAAACAATTTACTGCGATATACAAGAGGAATATGCGATTACGAATAAAATGTGAACAAGCCAGACAATTTTATTGCGAATTGAATTATAGAAAATTATTTAATGATTGATTATTCGTGTCATGTTGCTCTATTGAAAGTGTTGTGGAGACGTTTGGTGTCCTCCAACATTGCGGGTCGGCTTAAAGAGTTTTATGAGCAGCAAGTACAGTGACAAGGACCACACTGATCGCTTGTATACGATAAATGCATTTGTACTGATACACCAGATCCAAATGTAGTGCCTTCGAATATAGGCAGACAAAAATACAGATGTATCCTTTTGTTAAAACACCACCCATTGGGTCTGCATAGTCCACGCCACTGTGCAAAACGCTCTCGAGGAAGTAACACGATGCGATAAAATATTATAAATCAGTTGCTGGCTCGTCATTGCATTTATGTACGTTTGAGCGCACCAAGGTGTTGATGCTTAGCATCAGCTGTGTACAACTGTATAGCATTGTGCGATGCGCTTGCGAAATTATTAAATGTGTAAGCTGGCTGTCTTTGAGAAGAATGATCGATAGCTTCCGTGCGTATGGCAAGTTCGATTCGTTGAGCCGCCCTCCCATCCATAGTATACCGTTCTTGCCGACGAAAGGGTTCAAAGATCGAAATGGGCTGAAACATCTGCAGAAGGCCGTAACATGAAGTAATTTTATGAGCGTTGAATATCGAGCGAGTTATAGTGTAAGTCATTGTAAGAGACGTCATTTTATTTTTCATTCTTCGATGTTAGTGTAAGCCTCGCTTGTTCTTTGGCGTGGCCAAAGTGTGATTTTTCGTTAAGCTACGTATACTTATACGCAAAAATACAAAATATTTTTGATTGTATGTGGCTATTTACAGAAAATGAACACGCAGTTTAAATTTTTACGTTTACATAGGATGAAATATCTCTTTAAGTTTGTCTCTCGTATAAGTTCAGCGAACACTGGCACGAAGCACCAGACGTTGCAAGCTGACCGTTTTTAGTGGTTTTCATCCCATGATATGCTGAGTACTCACAGTTCTTATAGTATGATTTTCACGATAATTGTGGTATAAGATACCCAGCCGAGCGGATTGAATTTAAGGAGATATCCAACCGAGCGGATCGACAGTATACTGTTCGTTTGGTTGGTGCAGAAACATTCGATGACGCATCCAAGACCAATTTAGCACAAGTTGACTTTGATGTTCGCGGACGCCGATTGTTATCTCATTTATAAGCTATTGGCTGTTCGAAGACTACTTCTGCAAATCAAAACCACCATATCGAAGCACTTCCATCATTTACCTCTGAATCTCGATAAAATCCGAGATGATGTCTAAGCCGGTCATCAGGTCATCGACGTAGGTGTCTCTTAATGCGACTTTAACTGCAATTGAGTATTTCTCCTGTTCGTCTCGTGCTAGCTAAAGGATGGCTAGCTCATCTAGAGAAGGCTGCCGTATGATCCACTGAATTTATGTGTTGAATAAACGTGAAACGAATGAATGTGAAACGAAATCAAATTGATGTTTGCGAAAACGAGTTAGCATTTCGAAAGTGATATGTGCGATAGTTGTCATTTGTTGTGATTTTCTGACACTGCTTCTGACAGAACGTAGGTGATTATTCTTGACAAACCGGCATTCCATATGGGGTAGTTGAAGAACTGCATCCTCTCATGACATTCCAAAGGATGTTGAGTTCTCATTGAATCGCAGGGATACGGTGTATCTTCCATCTTCAGTGCGATTGTCGAGATGCACCTCGATGGTTACAGTTAAACTAGAAGTCTGATTGGTTATCTGGCACTCCACCTAGCCGGAGAGGATGTAACCAAGTCTCATATTATTTGCGATTGATGAACCATTAATGCCGCTGATGCAACCATCTTTCTAAAGCATCTCGATGACGTCAGCTCCAATTAAAATATCTATCTTGTTGGGTCGTGCCTGCGACCATTTCGACGACGAGGACTGTAATCGATATGAAAAATGTTGAAGCCTCATTCGCACAGATTCCACTGATCATGAGTTAATGTAGTCCCCGATATGAAGCTGACCTTGGATTCTGAATCCAACAGAGCTCGAATGACGAAGTTTTGGTTTGATAGCGATACAAGAAGTAATGAATGGTGATGCTACTTGATTCGTAATAACCGGAGTTTGTGATAATTCAATAGACTATGTGATTTGTGAATAGCATGTGGTATCGTTTTTTGCAAACCCAGCACAAACTAAACTTACAATTCGCTTTGTACGGACGAGATTTGACCGTTCTTCGAATGCAAGCTGTTTGAATTGATCGCACTGGAACACGTTGTGATTTCCAACACAAACTTGACACGTGATGCAAGAATCCGAAGTGACGACGAGTGAGTGAGTTCATTGCGTTACAGGTTTTCGTTCGATTTAATGGAACCTCCTTGTGCGACTGTAGTGGATTCAATTGTGCTTTAGTAACGGAAATCATCTCCAGTGATTGCTATCAGATGTTGAAAGGAAATCTTAGTGACATATCCCAATGTCGATGGATTTCTAACACTCCAGCTTGTCTGCGACTAAAATTATATCCCATGTGGTGACCGGTACTTCTAAAAACAGCAAACTGCGAACGGTGTCTGTCATAGAATCAATGGTGGTGCAACCCCACAGCTGATTTGATTTATAGTGCAGGCATGGTTCTGAATCTTCGAAGATTACTGTCGATGATGAATCGACGGTAATTGTATCGATCTCGTGTAACTTTTGCAAATTGGTCAGCTGTTTATGGTTAAGAACGAGGTCGACGGACAAATCCAATTCGTGTAATCGCCATCGAAGACTGGAACCTTGATTCGAGGCAGCTATGTACCGACGTACTGCTGCACGTGAGTTAGTTTGGCATCACCTTGGGGGTTCTCGAGCTAAGCTGAAAGCTGCCTCTATATAGTTTTCAAATTTTACACTGCAAAGAGGTTTAGTTTTATTTTAATTTTGAAATATTCAATAAACTTGGTTTTAATGTGAAAAATGAGTCTGAAAGACTCATCGCTTACAATGTTAGTAAAATGGCCCATATTGATGAGGGTTAAGTAATTTTGGGTTATTCTGGATTGATAGCCAGATGGTATTTTTACATCAAGATGAGGTTATCAAGATGATGGAAGTTTGGTTTCGAACTAATGAAACAAAATTGCATATAGAAATCGCATGTATGCGTTAAATACAATAAAATTCGAGGTTACCAAGGGGTTGGCAATTGCGTAGCGAATCATTAAAATTCGCTAAGGCATTGTGATTATACTTTGTATGAAAGTTCAAAGTATTTTCAATATTTTTGTAGTTTGGTCACTGCAGTCTGATGAGACGACCGAATTTTTTAATACAAAAATTCAATGTTTCATTAGTTCGAAACCAAACTTCCATCATCTTGATAACCTCACCTTGATGTAGGGTTAAGTAATGAAATTCATCCGAAGAAAGTATTGGAAATGAAACCAACCAATTTAGAAATAGATTTGGCTGAATTAAAAAAACAAACGAAAATTTACAGAGGCAATGTATTGAATAGCAACAAAAACTAGTCGCCATTAGTAAATCACTCTGCTCGACCAAAGAGAATATGGAAATAGCGAAATTGGATTCTAAATTGGACTCTCTATCATACTGTCTCCTCTTCCTCTTCGTCAGGGCTTTTTTATTTATTTTTATTTCCTTACTTTTACGCCGTTGCCAGCCAATTCGAGGACGTACGGTTATAAGTTCAATTTTATCACAATCTGCACATTACTTCGCTCCATGTCAGCCTATACTGGCATGTAAGATGGGTCGGCCCATGTATTCTGCACTCCGACAGGGGGTCATAGATATGTTCCATTTCATCACAGATCGTAATCTATCGGGATTCGAACCCGACACCTCCCGATCCAAACACCAAAACTTTATCCACTGTGCCAATTGGTCGGTAGTTTCAGGGTTTCTCGCTGGATTAACTTTAATATGAAGATTCTTTTGTAATCGCTAATGTTACTTTGGTAAAACAGCTCATTAAAATCTCATTCTCGTCATGATCACTCGACATGAACTCAGGCACTGGATAATTTCATAATAAATTCAGTTCTTTCAAAATATTTCGGTTGAGTAAACCTAGATTAGTTTACGAACAGTATACAATTTAAAAAGTCCATAATTTCTATTTGTGTAAAAGTGGAAAATGTTTCCTCCCTTTTGTAATACAAAATAGTTTTTCATTATATTTAAAAAACCTATGAATGTAGGTATCTACACATACGACAGTTACATCGTTGAATTATTAACGCGACATTTATTTTCTTCTACATGACTTGTATCAAACAAAAAACCACCACCATGTACATTATTTCGTACGTTGTAATTTCGACGTTGACAAAATCAATATTTCGTATTTAATAAAGTGTACGTATTTAATGTAAAAAGTGTACACAATACAAAATATGTACACTCGTACGCCATATTCAAACCATTTATTTTTGTAAATGTATTCTCTAATTATTTTCTAATCAATAATCGAACACAAAAAGCATATGGCTGTTTTCCCTGAATAGAATTGACACACGTATACGTGCATATACCTATATAGACAAATAATGGTATTAGTTTTTTTTTATTAATAAAATATTCAATCAATCATTATTCCGTTTATAGTGCTCACCTGTCCGATATAATATAAAACATGTACGTTGGTTATAATACAACATTATGTAAGTAGTACTAGGCAACTGGAGGCAATTAAATTTGATTTGAAAGAAAATAACAAAAAATTGATTAATCTAATGGCCCGCGAAGTCTGATAATCCTTATGAATTGCCTAGCAATCTAAGCTCTTTAACTTTTGTGGACTGTATGTAGTACGTGACAGGCCAGATTTTTTTTTTTTTTTTCAATTTTAAATAATTTTTCAACATTTTGGGCACGTTTGACTTTGGTATATGGTTCATTATCTCACCAGAGAAATTGTGTAAGCAGAATATGTACCAAAACCAAATAAATCGTAAACTCATGAACATTACTAGCTCGTCTAAGAACATAAAAAGAAAATTAAATGCAAACGATAAAACCTTAGATTTTAAAGAAACAAGAAACTCCTCTGGCACGGACCCAAAATCTGTGCCCTCACAAACACAACCGTAATAAAATTATTATGAAGAGATATTCATTCATCTTATGTTTTTAATAATAAAAAGAAAATCTGACGTCGACAACAAAGATCATATTTTATGAGAATTTTCTTCTTTTTTATCACTTTATTGTTTTATCTAGGAATACAATAAATTTTACGGATACGTTAATTCATAATTCGAAGCTGCGTACAGTAATAAAATAATTTTGGCGCGCACGCGGGAAATTCGAAATGTCGACAAAATTTATTAGCACAACAATGCCGGACGAGTAATTATTTTGTGTGGTTTAATAAATAAATTTTATTGTCCGATGATAATAATGAGTTGTATATGTGGGTTTGTACTGTGTGTGCTACATTTTCTTAAGACTTTTCTTTCTTTTATAGAAAACCTGGTTAACACTCGTTGCTCATAAATTAGAAGCTTAAATCTAATGAAATTTAGAGTTTAGAGGCAAAATGAATTTATTAGCAAGACGAGGTTTTTAATTGGACGCGTAATTACTAATTACAAACGGTATAATTATAATTTATTGTTTTAAGTAATAAAAATATAGAAAATTTAAAGTAATTTTTTTTATGATGTGTGCGTATATATGCAGGGTGGCCCGACGAACTGAAAGGAACTTATAATTTGACTTGGTCACATTTCAAGTGAATACCTAAATGTTTGATGAACATTGAAATAAACTTGATGCAGCGATGCATTTATATTAGTGGGGCGCTGAAAACGTCACCCACTAGTGCCCTAGAGGTCATGCTATCAGCGATCGATTCTCACTGGTGAATTTGGATTATATAACACCCGTTTTGTCCTTTTGATAGCGTTTTAAGGTGATTCTCTCCTCTAGGGAGGATTGAAAGAGTGGTCGCATCCTGGAGACCGGGACAGTTAAATTCTTCATCGACGGCTCCAAACTCGATGGTAGAGTGTGAGCTGGTGCATTCTGTGTGGCATTAAATATGAGTTTATCTTTTCGTCTCTTTGATTACTGCAGCGTGTACCAGGCTAAAGTTATAGCGATTGAAGAGGTCATGACCTGGTTGAAGCTTAGTATAATATCGTTGACTGATATCACTATTTATGTGGAGTATCTCTTAACGAGATGAGTGAACATTTCAATATCCAGTTGGCCTGGTTTCCGGGTCATTCTAATGTTGAGGGGAATTGTTCGACTCTCCAACTGGAACCAGGGAGAGAATGTGTAGGAAGACTTATGTCTGGACTGAAAGCAGCAACCCATAGGAAAGCAGTTGCCTTGGCAAATTCTAGATGGCTCGCTAGTCTGACTGTTAGGGTAGCGAAGCATGTATGGCATGAGCTGAACTTAAAGTGCTCCATAATCAAGTCGAGGAAGAGGAAGAGACTCTTGTTCACTTCCGATGCTTATGCATTCGCTAGCTTGCAGAAGACATGATCACTTAGGCAAACACACTAGGGACAGCCTCTCTGACATCGAAAGCTGTAATGTTCGAAATTTTTTACTCTATATGTGAATAACACTAAATGGTTTTAAAGCGAGTTTAATGATTTCGGATCCTGTGGTATCACAATGGGCCGCCCCGGTGGCAAAGTGGTTAGCATGCTCGCTCCAGCGACCGGAGGTCCCGGGTTCGATTCCCGGTGGTGACAAGGAAAAATTTCACGGCTGGTTCAGGATCAATGAATTAATCACTCATTATCCGAAATGAAAATATGATTATGAAACCTCATTTGAGGCGGCCAAATCCCTTGATGGGATGTATAGTGCCAGAGAGAGAGAGAGAGGTATCACAATGGGCCAAAATAGACCAAAGAGTGTGATAGCAACCACTGAAACCTAACCTAACCTAACCTAATTCATATATCGAACTTCTAAAGAAGCGTTAACTGAGGTTGTAACGAACCCGTTCAAGGATGCCGTTGCCAAATGGGAAAAATATTAGTGTATTTCTCCAATTAACGATGGAGTCGAATGTATGCTGTATAAGATAGCGGGAAGGTAGTACTATCACAAGAATATTTAGTAATATAATTACCAGCAGAAATTTGTTATTCATTTTGTATCTTTTTTTCACTAAATAAAACATCCCAGCGAAATAAAATATTAAAAGTGATCCTTAAAATAACAAATTGATTGATCTCCGAAGTAAAGGAAGTCGGTAAATGAAATCTTGAAATTTAACAATTTTCCATCTTTTCACCTTTGCTTAACGAATTACGATGAAATTTGGAGAGTAGTATTGATCAGGGATTTAAAAGTAAGTTTTAGACAAAATTCTAGAACCTGTTCATGCTAGATCAAACTTGGCCATTTCATAATCAATCCTTATGAAAATTGGTTTCTAGATTGAATTTTGATTGAAATATAAATTTTAGATGAAAAAATGGATAATCTGTACATTCTACACGATTTAAATGGATTTAAATCTAGAGAAAACTCGGCTATCTCTTAATTAACAATTGTAAAATCTTCATCGCATACTGGGATAATTCGGGCAACAGGCTATATTACGTTACACTTTACTTCAATCCGGCCACCTGGATAGCTTTTTAGCACTTGGAACATGCCATCCAAATAAATCAGTTATGTATTCTAAAAACTCAAGTTAAAATGCAACTAACGTCCCATAATTCAAATTTCACCATGATCGGTTAAGATTGGCCGAGCTCTCGTTTTCAAATTTTTATAGATTTCAGTAAAAGCGGGATTTTGAAAATTTGGATATTTCTGGAAAAATTCGATTTTGAAAAATTTCATTTTAAAAAGTGGGATTTACATAATTTGGGTTTTTGAAATTCGGCGTTTCTCCAGGCCATCTGGATTTGTTTAAGATGTGAAATAGTTCTAAATTTATAATTTATTTTATATCAAATTTAAGAGCTTATCGTTAAATATGAATTTTTATTTTATTTATTTCCAGGTGAGTACCATTCAATTATTATGGAGATTACACCATTTTCCAATGGGGGGAAGTATTAAAGGTAACTAACGAGTTTACAACAGTTGACGCTTAGGAACCATTACCAAAATTTAATTTTATATTTCTAATATTGGCCTCCTTCATGCTTCGATTCCGATATTCCGGTATTTCTTTTCGAGAAGTAATAAACGGATTGAACATTTTTTTTAAACAAAACTGAAAAATAATGAATGAAATAATTCAGAAATGTAAAATAATCAAAAAAAAAATAACAAAATTTTCGTATGTTAATAACCATAGTTGTAATTTTTGTCCCTCAATGTTCCCTAAACGTAAAATACTCAACACTTACTTTAAGCTAAAAGTGGGGGTCGATATAGGTATAAATACAGATATTATTTGCAACGATTGTTGCACAAATCATCAACGTTAAATTTTGTTCTAAAAAAGCGAAAGACCACTATACAATGGTTATACTTTATGAGTACTTTAAGCTGAAAGTGATCGACCTCACGACTCAGCCATATAAATAACAGGCATTAATTGAAACGATTGTTGTACAAAAATTTAACGAAGATTTTATATGGCCGACCTCTAGAAGAAACCATAATCTATGGACAGGTCGGTTTATTTTTTTCGAACAAAACTTTTCGTTGAAACTTTCTGCAAAAATTTTTACAAATCTTGTCAAATATTAAATAGAATAATGGTCCGTTTATCATGTTTTAATTTAAGTTTTATCCAAATTTATTAATGGATTCGTATTTTTAAATTTCTAAAATCCGATATATTCCAGTGCTCCGCCAAACATTTATTTTGAGAACTCGATGGCGTCATGTTCTGTTGCTAAATATTAGCAAAATATTATTAAAAAATCGTATCTACCAATTCCGTGGACCTCGCGTAGTGTCAAAAGTTCTTGGAAATGTTATGTGGTGGAAAATATCAAGGAAATGTAGATTAAATCTCGAATATTTAGTCCAATTGTGCAGTTCATCGCCTGAATGGGATGGTATCGAAGATGAAAATTACACTAGCGACGACGAGTGGATCGAAAAACGTGTTTGCGATAATAAAACTAAAATAAATTGTTTTCATTGATATTAAATATTTTAAGGTTTTTATTTATCTCAATTGATTTCTAAATCAACCTTTTTTTTATTAATTCCCCAACTTTGCCTATTTTTTGTCAAGTTGGCAAAGTTGGGGAATTAAAGACGGATGATTTCGAAATCAAATGAGATAAATAAAAAACATAAAATATTTTATATCAATGAAAACAATTTATTTTAGTTTTATTATCGCAAGCACGTTTTTCTATTTTAATGCTACACCGGTACGAATGTAACTAATTCTCCATAATTATGTTTTATTTTTCTATTTTTCGTCGTGCGCAATTTCTATTCACTTTTAAATTATGCCTTTCTGATCGGATCCCCTTCAAATACGTTACTTTCATTATGTGTACAGCTTACACAATTTAAAGTACTTTATTAACGCCTATAAAGCCTAGTTTAAAAAGTGTTAATACTTGAATACACCCATAAAATTTCAAAAGCTTAACCTTCTGAACAGATACTTTCCAAAAGGTTTTCTTACAAAGGCAGTACCAAAATATTTTAATGTTATCAGTAAACATTAAACACGAGTTTTCTAATGCAAATACATACAAGTACTTTGCCAAAATTGATTAAAGTAAATTTCTTTAATTTTTCATGTCAAAAACAATTCAAAATTCCAAACTTTTATTTTTATACGATTCGAAAATCCAATTAGGTGCCATCTATTGACAAACGAATAAAACTTATATTTTATTGCGTTAGATTCTCCGGACATAATTAGATCATAGATAAATAAAACGAACGAAGCTATTCAAATTTAAAACCCGATCAATATTTTCAAATGTAAAAAGCAGAAGGAAAGGTTTAATTTTATTTTAAATTTTAAATAAGTAAAATTTACATTAACTCGTAATACTTAATTTAGTGCCGACACCATACCAAAAGTACTATACTACGGACGATACATCCCCATTTCTGCTTTTACAACAACAAAATTATCGTTTTTGATACCACTATATAAACCATAAACCAGATGTGGTGACAACACACAATATTTATGTATAATACGAAACAATTTATTTTTTAAGGAAATTGGAAAAACAAAACAAGTGAACAAATAATATTATACGGGAAACGCACATTAAAAATTGTCGACAGTAAAGTTAGTTGGGCCATCAAAATTGATCTCCAAAGAATTTTTTATTTTTATGTACACAGTGCGAGGTTTTCTTTGTAAATTTGACACGAAAACGAAACACTACCGCATATTATTCCTGCATATAAGATTTAATCTATATAAGAAACTGTTAAGAAGCATTAGAACTTATTATTTGTTTGTTGTTGTATATGGTGTGCGTTCTTCATTTCGATTTACTTTTATTATTTTGAACCCAAAGCTATTTAAACTAACTATGTATATACGGAATAGATGATACTAGATATGCGATAGTTTTAAAATCTTAGTCTATAGGGTAAAATTACAAAGGGGGGAGGGCGGAAAAGACGAGGGTACTACAAAATACACACATATAAGAATAATATTACTTAGAGATTTTTCGAAAGACAAAAAAATAACAATGTTTATGTGTAGAGCAGATAATCTAATAGCAAACATGGGTTAGAATTAATAAAGTAGATAACAATTTTTCATTGAGTTTGGAAATCAATAAGCACTGTTCGGTATACATATGTAGTTCTTTGGATTATCAGTGCCGTTATCATCCTAACTTAAATCGATACTCGTACAAATTATTATTATTATGATTATCCTGAAATTTATCGGCAGTTTTACTAGACAATAATAGATTCTATATACCAAAAATATATTTATATATAGATTTAGATACTTAACGATTGTTTAAACACCTACCTAGCAGCATCATAACGTCTTAATACCAAAAGTTAAATATTTATTCTGCCACTGTTCTCTCTGTATGTATACATATATATTGTTTAATTTAAACAAAAAAAGTTGTTACTTAAATTAAGCAATGAAACAAACAAATAAACAAAACACAAAGCATAACAAAAAAATTATAAAGAAAACACGAAGTAATTTAATCTTTGGAATGTTAAGAAATTCACGTAAGTTTGTGGTGAATATGTATGTACACCGTATTCCTATATATGCACCGTGGTTTGAGTATTTGGGTGTAAAATGATTTTTTTTTCGTTATACTTATAATAAGAAGGGTGAACAAAGAATATGATTCTTTGTGCGAAATCTTATTATATTCCCATATACTTAAGTCTACCTATTACAATTGAGGGTATAGGGTGAAATATGAAACGAATATATGAAGTGATAATAAGTAAAAATAAAAAGAGAAAATGTTAAACATAATTTTCTGCCTTGGTTATATGGTGAAAAAATATGGAAAGTGTGGGTACATATTTATAGGTAATTCACCCTAAAGAAAAATTATACCATCAAAATTAATAGGAAGAACTTTATAAAGAAATTTAAGATTTACAAAATACCGAACTCGGGTATCTCGACAAAAAACCAACTTGACAAAACCGGCCGAGAAGTATAAAAGGCTGAAGTGTATGCTATACAGATAAACCTCCTACAACGCGATAGCCTACAAAAATTGGGGTTATGTTCAAAAGAACAAAACATTGAAT
This sequence comes from Nephrotoma appendiculata, assembly GCA_947310385.1. NCBI lineage: Eukaryota > Metazoa > Arthropoda > Insecta > Diptera > Tipulidae > Nephrotoma > Nephrotoma appendiculata. The sequence continues at coordinate 267,266,015 of OX371225.1, read as the reverse complement.
TTTTGATAGTGTTTCTATTACATATATATTGCTCTTAAAAATAATTTTATTCATACAAAATTACAAGATTATTTAGAAATTGTCAACACATATTATAAAAAAAAACTATAACCTAATAGTGCTTCAATGTGTAGTGGCGTTCGAAACACTTTCCTTTGTGCAGGGGTACATTGCAAAACTTGCACATGTACCGCGTTTCACCGCGTAGTTTGTGAGGGGAACACACACGACAACAACGTAAAACATTTTTATTTTTGCCGGTTTCAACTAGAGATTCAAATGTATGTTTCCTCATGTCCATAGACAGTCTCCCTGGTGGATCCGATTTGCAAACCTTGCTCGAATGAATTGAATAAAGCACAATTTATGAGATGCATTACCATCCTTTTAGTCCATTTAACAGTTTTTGTAAAATTGAATAATACGATAAGTACTGGCTCGGTCTACGCCTTTCATTTATTGATTATAGTCGATCAGAGCATTTGGCTTTATAATTTTTTGTATCTACTTTTTGTTGATGTTCTGCCTCTTCTTCATCTCTGCAGAGTGAATTGTGGAAATGAGATTTACAGTCTTTTTTGATTGCCTAACTTGCAATAATGTATCTTTTTTCCTTCTGAAAGTTGTTTCATCATTTTCCAAACTGTTTTCAGACAGTCTGGAAGTCCTCTATTTTTCGGTATGGTACCGCAAATTCTTATTTTGTTTCTTCAATAATATCTCACTGTTTTGAACACTGTTGTAATAATTAACCATATACACATGGTGCCAATAATCTGCAAACAAAGATAACACTACCTGCATTGTTTCGATTAATCTGTTTCACCGCAATAAATTTCAAACTTGCATATGTAGCCAGCATTACTTTCACATATCATACGTACCAGAATCCCATATTTTATAATTTTTCCAGCAATATAAACTCTGAAGAATAGTCTTTCTCTACATGGTACTATGCCTTCATCTAAAAACTGTTTAATAGGCTTTTAAGTTTCTTTAAATTTTGAAAAAAAAAATATCCAAAAGCAGTCTGATTTTGCAAAGTCTATCTGAATTGTCTTCCACGTTTTCATTATTATTGAAATGACCGGCACTCCATATTTGACGGAATCTCATCTGCTCATCGTTTTTGCAAAAAAAACGGTGTTTCTGTCCACGGTTCAGTGCTCCAATAATTATCTCGTCGGCCCTTGCGTGCCTTTCCCATAAATATTATAAGCCCCAAAAACTTCTCCATTTCTTTAAAAGTGATGTCTTTCCACTTAAGTGATTTTTTATACGTTTTGAAGTTGTCTTTGTTTTGGTGATAATACCTATTTGTCTCCTCCACAAGGAACACAAATAAATTATCGTCGATAAATAAATGTACGACATCTACTACACTGTCAGGAACGTTTTCGGTGATCTCTCGATGACCATTCTTCACCATGATCTAAATTAGAACTATGATGAACTTAAAATTCTTCTTCGGGTAAACGTTGATGGACGAGAATAGTATCTTTTTCACTAGAATCGTAATCGGATAAATTTTCTGTTACTTTGGCAGGAAGAATTAGATAAATTATCAGCAAACAATTCATCGTCACTCTCGTATGCATCTTGATTCATTTTCGGGGAAAATAAAATTACAATCTTTAGGAAAATAAAATTATAACATTCAAAAATAATATCACTCAAGAAACACGCGGCAAGATTAGGTGTAGTAGGATTTGAATGTCGCACGCAATAGTACTTTGGTCGGGCGGTAGTAAAATTAAAGTAGTATTGGGCTGTAAAATTCAATTTGAATATTTGGATGCCTTAAATTGATAAAAGGGCTAATTTAGATAATTTTCAGAAACATTACTGCATTACTGGAGCATATTTTTAATTTTTTGAAATTTTGGGTCGAATTTTTTTCCCCACAATCATGTTTCGTCAGCATTGAAGACCTCATCTGCTGAATATTCTTGTTTAAGAACAATTTTTACCAATTCTGGAAAATATTTCTCAGCGGCCTTTGATTTTTTACATTGTGAAGACCATGTCGTGTTTTAAATCTTTCAAAACATTCATTGCTGGCCACAAACATATGGTTACTTTTGTCTGTAAGGTTATGAAGTTTTTTTCAACAATTCAAGTATTTTTAACGAATTTTATTTAATGTCGTTTTTATCTAAAAATGTTCGTTTTTATCATATCTCCAATCAAAACAAAAAAACCTTTTCCATTCTCTCGATTATAGTCACTCTTGAGCGATAAGCTCAAGTTGAGATTTTCATAAAGATAGTGTGGGTTCTTCTTTAGTATTAAATTAAACATGACAGTTAACGTCAAGAACTCAAGGTATTTTCTCAACCTCATGTTAAATGTCAAGTTTGAAAGTAAAGATATAGAGTCACCAATTCTTTTCGAGAACACGTATCTAGTACAAGCGTTAAAAGCAACATTTAATTTCATAAATGATTTCTTGAAGCATTCTGAGTATATTGATGCACAGTATTGGCCCTACTAATGTACGAATAATGTGCATTTGAACGTTTTGTTCAATTAGTTTGGCTGTACTCCACAACCTACCTAATATTCCATAAATTTTACCACATAAACTATTTACATCAGCTGTGCAGTTTAACTTACTGTCAATAATCAGACCTAAGCTTTTTACGTGGTCATAAAATTCAATTTTATGATTATCAACTACAAGTTAATTAGTAGGTCTAATGACTCGTGTACTATTAGATAAGATAATAGCTTGAGATTTTGCAGGATTGATTTGAAGTTTATGCGCGCGCAAGCGTCCAATCCAAAATATTCTTTAAAGTCGTATTTAAATTATTTACCACGCTATCCAGATCATCTAGCTTACCAAAGGAATATAATTGTAGATCATCAGCGTAAAGGTGATAGCCAGTATCTTTAGTTTGCTCAATAATATGACACACTTGGTTTATATACATTGAGAACAAAAGAGGTCGAAAAATGGAGCCTTGAGGAACACAAGATGCACTCGTTGAGTTGCTGAAACTACCATTATATTTTACCGATTGTTGTCGCAAGTTTAAATACGAAAATATTAGATTACAAGCACTTTCTGAAAAATCATATTCGTAACACAGCTTTGACACTAATAAAAAATGACTACCTTGTCAAACGCTTTGGAGAAGTCTAACAAAACCAATATACCAACTTTACCATCTTCAATACCAGAAGTAATGTCATCAACGAATATTGACAAAATATTGACTATTGTGTTGATCTTTGAAGTCTAGGTTCTTGCGCATGGTGCGTAGTTGATGTCGTTGGATTATCTCGTTCAACCCCTCTTTTTTTTCAAATTTTTTGGTAATCCCGTAAATTGTAGGCTTTGAAAGCACTCGCACTATATTCCTTCCGAAACTTTTCCGTTATTTTCGTCCAATCGAATACTCTTTCATGATTAATTTGTCACGTGTGTACCTCACGACTGTTAAGTATGAGCTGCAAATATTCATTTCGCATAAATGGCGGCAAAAAAAATAATTTTTTATGGTGTGGTATATATGTTATCAGTTTTTGAATCGTGTTCTAATCAGTTTTGGTCAATCCGGTTTTCACAGCCACTTTAGCTGTCGAACACATTCTGACGACCATTTTTGAAAACTTATTCTATAATACTGTCCAGAAGTTCTTGATCAGGTTCAAATTTGAACTACAAGTGACACACAGTTAATGGAGTATTATTAGACTTTAAAATCTGCTGAGTTCGAATGAATGGAAGCGTTATCTTGTAAGAAAAAATAATTCGTTTCACCAATTTCGTCTCATAGCTTATTAGTAAATCGTTTAACAATTCAACATATTTGGTTGCACTTATTTTCGTTGAGATAATGCATGTAGGGGTTTTTCCATAACATCCAATGGGCTCTCAAATCATCAAATATACACCGCCAAGATTACGTTACGAGACATTCTCCATCAGAACCATCAAGTATAATTTGTTTCTCATCTGAAAATATAAATTATCCTAATCTCACTCGCCTGATGGCGGACTGTTAACTGTGGTTTTTGCAACTAGTCTCGTGTACTCCTAGCTATAGTGAGATTTAAAAATCTGCTAAACCCATCTTATGTTCATGTTGAGTTTGAGTTTGAACTCCGACTTACAGCAGAGCTATTCGATTTGTGAACTACCAATAGTTCCTGCAGCAAATCTCTAACAGAGATAACTAATTTTAGTCCTTTTGAGCAAGCCTCCTTTTAGTCCTTTTATTGTGCTATAAATTTCAGAAAATCTATAACCACCGTCTTACTTCTACCATTTCGAGCAACTATTTCTCGGGTAGTCATTCCAGGTGCACGGTAGGCCAAAATTTGACTTCGCTCCTTGTTCGTCAACTCCTTATTTCGACCCATTTAAGCTTATTCACCAATTTTTTAGTTTTCATTGCAATAAATTATTTTTTAATTCAAAAATTTCTTACAAACTTAATTTAATGATCACACCCATCACCCGATTTACACGGTCTTATGTTTCTATTTGTTAGATATTTCTAATTTATTTTATATATTTTATGCTAAAATAAATTAATTATTAAAAACCAAACGATAATTTAAGAATTTTATTGTATTTTTTGATTTGCTACGGTTTTTCATACAAAAATTGCATTTTCGATTTACACGGTATTTTCGGTTTTACACGGTTTTCTGCGGAACCACTGTACCGTGTATATCTGGGGATCGGTGTATTTATTATTTCGTATAGGTATAGTTTATAAGTTCTATGATTTTTTTTTTTAAACTTGAATAACGATGCGAATTATCGGAAAAACAATATCCTTAAGTTATATTGCGTTATATTCCCTCCACTTAAATTGGAAGAAAAATAGATAGATAAATATTCTAGATAGCGCCATAGATTCATATATGTGTACTCTACTAGTGTAAACCCGATTGAAGTTCTAGTGGAGCAATTTTTCTGAAGAGCGGAATTTCTTGGAAATTTTACTTCTAGTAAAATACATATCTCATTATTGTCGGCAATCTGTAAACGTGTCACTAAAGTATTTTTGTAAGGTCATGTGTGTACTCTACTTGTGCAAATCTGATTTTAATTCTATGAAGCTTTTCTTAGAAGTATTGATTTTAAGAAAACATTGCTTAAACAACCACATCCAAATTTTATTGTTAAAAAGTGCAATATGAGTGAAATTTTATTAAATGCCAAATTTTTGTTCTCTCTAGCCTCTCTTCCAACTACAAATATTTTCTGTTAAACTTATTTTTATTTAAATAAACATTGCTGAACAAAATGTGTATTTTTGCAAATTCAAATTGAATGAAATTTCATTCTCTTTGTTCTCAAGAACAGATTTAGTTTATTTTTTCAACAGAAAGACTCAAAAACAGATATCGTTCAGTTTCACTCAAATTTTGAAATTCCTACTGGATCGCACCAATGGACCGAAGCGCCTAAAAAGAACAAAGCCTTTAGAATTAGTGGTTCCCTGAGGCGCTTAAATCAAAGGATTGGCAGCTGTGGCATGAACCGATAGGTTTCATCATAAGTTTGAAAATAAAAATTAAGTGTAAATTTCATCATTCACAATCCAACTTTATTATATTTGTTGAGTAGAGGCTTTCATGCATATTTTTCTTTTCAAACAAAACCCAGACTTTTCAATCTCAAGTTCTTCTCTTCTTCAACTATGTTAAAGTCACGATTGAAAAATAATGCTATTTAAAATTTAACCAGTTTTTACAAATAAACTAAAATTATTTTAAAATTGTGTGAAATTTTGATAATATGTTATTTTTAATAAAAATTTGATCCAATTTTTGATGAAAATGTAAAGGAGTTCTTCGATAAAATAATAGCCTTAAATTTTCAAATTTAAATGAGGGCTTAAATTTTCACTCCAAATTTTAAAAGCTGTGTAATCTGAAGTCCCAAGTTTCATTACAGGAAAGTTTCTTCAAAATTTGAGGTTTAGTTTTCCACTCAAAACTTCAAAAATTACATATCGTCGGTTTGATGCAACAGTGAAACAACTCAAAAAATCACTCAAAATTGTTTGTAAGAACGGCGTTTTTCAAAATTAAATAAAAATACATTCTGATTAGTTAAATATTTTGTTTTCTATTCCTACATCTTCAATCGGATCTTAATTTTTATAATTCTTTAAAATTTTGCAAATTTTCTTAGGATAGTTTACAATATCTTAAAATGTTAACTTCTATCGCGAATTGAGTGATTTTTGAGAGAGCATGTACAAAATAATAAAAATATGAATTATTGGGTATCGTTTACTTCTAAGCTTCTAATACATATCTTAGAAATGAGTGAAATTTGAGTTGTGCCACTATTGCACGAAACCAACGATATATTTCAATGATTTTTTGTATTTTAATTTTTTTTCTTTTAAGCTCCGACATTCCCAATATTTGTGGTGCGTGGACTTCAGTGTAGTTTGGTTTGGTGAACTCCTGGAGTAACTGTAAAATTTGAAATCATATCATGATATTAAATCTGAAAACAATTTAGTTTTGAGAAAATTCAGATTTTTGTCTCAAACCATAAAGTCCTGTTTCACTCTAATTTCAAACTGAAAGTGAATTTGGAATATTATGTGAAATTTCGATAAATTGTATCCTTCAAGATCTGTTCAAATTTTACTCGAATTTCTAAATTTATTAGGTGTGCAACACTGCTCTGAAGTTGGTTCCAAATCGCCCACCATTTTGCATATAGTCATTACTGTGTTTATGCCATAAGTTTCAGTGATTTACATGCTGTCGTACGTGAGCAACATTTATGTGATTGAATTCTATTCTGTTTTCATATAAAAAAAATACTGCTATAATGAATTGAAAAATGTATAAAAGTGCTTTGCAAGATAGATTCACGTGGTGGATGAAAATCCGTGTCAAACTATATTACTTTGATTGCACGCAATGGGAAAAATACTGAATGATGGAAAATGGGTTCCTAATAAACTGACCGAAGAAAACAAAAACCGAGAAGTTGATTTTTTGCACAAAATCATTACGGGTGATGAAAAGTGGATTTTGTACAAAAATCCTAAATGCAGAAAACCATGGGTTGATACAGACCAGTCATCAACATCAGATGCAAAAATGAATATTCATGCCAAGAAAATGTTACTGTGTGTCTGGTGCGATTGGAAAGGAGTCATTTACTACAAGCTGCTGGAACCAGTTCAACCTGTTACAGCTGAACGTTACCAAGCCCAATTGTTCAGATTAAGTGATGATGAGGCGGAAGGTGATATGGCTGCATAATAACGCTCGTCCACATATCACAAACTCAACCCAGAAGCTCATCTTCTCCATAGGCTGGGAAGTTTTACAGCATGCGGCGTATTCTCCAGACTTGGCTCCCTCTGATTGCCACTTATTCAGAACGATGTCACCAGCGATTCAAAAAAGTTGAAGAACTGCAAAAATGGCTCGAAAAAAAATAAATGGCAGAAAACCATAGATAGTAATAACTAATATTTCGATAACTAATCTTTGTGACAATTATGTTTTTAATAAAATTGAGTTTGACCATAAAATCAGGGCAAAATAAGTCCTGTGCGTTACTCACATTTTTGTTTTTATTTGCCAAAATGTACACTAATTTGTCAAATTTAGTTTAGTTAAGTTTTTTACGTATTTGATAGACATTCATATTTACTCTATCTACTTCAATACCCTAGTAAAAGAAAGTAAAACCTTGTTACATATTTTTGTACAATCATTGTATTGTTTCGCGTTTAAAACACCCAATGATGAAATGCCTTCCAGGCAATTGATGCGCAACAAAGCACAAAATACAAAAACAAGAATCTTTTAAATTACATTAATTTAAATGTTTACCCATCGTACACACACACACACATACATACACACACACTGATAACAACAGTACAATACAATTTTCAATTCAATGAATTGTCGCATCTGATTTTCACATGCGACAAATAACCCAAATAAAAAAAACTGGGAAATGAATCAAACGAGCAGAAAACAAATACAAAACAACAATGCGCGCGGTATAAACGGATGAGATGAAAAAATAAAATTTAAATTGGGATATGAGCTTTTTCGAGAGCTTTAATGTCAATGTGTGCCGAATTTATTTGTTTTTTTGTTGATTCCAACAATTTATTTGCGACTAAAATGTCATTCATTTACAATAAAACAACAACAAAAAAGTTACAAAAGTATTTTAATTATATTCCTTTGCAGCATCCGAATTAAAATTAATGAAATACAATTTTCATTTGATTTAACATTTAGATTTGTGTTGTTGGATATGCTTCATCGTATATAATGAAATTTGACGAAAAGTTTTTCATTATACTTAGAAAATGAGATAAACTGTTGTGATGTGTTGGAAAACCTACGAGTAGCAATTTATAAGATTAAGTGTTTATATGCCCAAACAACTTTATTGTAATTAATGTCTAATTAGTTTGTAAACTGTCTCCAGATTTCATCGAGGTTTTACTAATTGAGAAGATTATTTCTAATAGGTAAATTTTACTTGGACTTGTTTCTGGCGTTTAATTTAATTAAAACAAAATAAATAATTATCACATACATTAGAATTATGAAAAAATTTAATTAAAAAGTATGCAACCAAAGAAGTGGTGCCCACATGCAATCCTGCGACCTCGCGCTTAATTGAGGATATCTTCAACTTAGACCGTGTTTCCAACATACCAACTACTAAGACTTTGAGATACACTTGACCTCTTCATCAGAAACTTCATCACCCATTTACACCCAAACTTCATCATTCATTTGCTCACCGCCGATGGCGCAGGATAAAATTTACAATTTTTCTCATCCTCTATGGAGGTCATCACGAAAAACACCTACCCACCCTTCATTTTTTTATGGAGATGAACATGTTTACGCATTTTCACTCCCTGCTATTTACCCTCCCAATTTGATGTTGATAGAGTATCTTGCTAATTCACAGCTTTCAGGTACTGTCAAAACATTCCTTAATATCAAAGTCATATATATCACGAATCATAAACAGCCCAAATCCAATGAATGAAGAATTACACCTGCACATATACGTACATATATTCCTTAAACTGAACGCGGATCAAAGCGTTCAGAACAATGAAAAGGTGGTGCCTAGTGTTCTAAACATATCATTATTCTGAGGAATATCGGCAACCGTGTGGAGGCAATTTATTTACTCTTTGTAATTTCCAAAAGGAATATTTGGTTCCTCCTTTGATGTAGTTGCATATTCATATGGAACTTGATTGGGGGTCTAATACTTTATGTTTAATTGAAACAAGTTTCAAGCTGAACAATACATAGAGTTCCAGCAACTTTTTACGAAGCTGAAAACTCAATTGGCTAAACTAAAGAAGTTCGATTCCCAAAGCTTATGTTAGTATACACCTACATAGTAAAGAGCGCGTTACTAGGTAGGTATAATATTTTATCCACAAAATGATATAAATTGAGAGAAAATTTCCGGTGATAATGATTCAATATTGCAAGAAAATTGATGATTCATCAACCTTGCGCAGAGAGCTGAATTCTCAACCTTGCAGGGCGCCGAAGAAAAAGACATGTGGCATCTTTTGGCGCTTATCTACTAAAAAGTATAATTGTCAAATATTGCTGTGTTACGAATGTCTCGCAGCCAACCCTCAGTTTCCACTAAGCGCACAAAGTGACGGCCGTACCTCACCGAATGACAAGTACTCAGTCTGGTGAAGACACCCCCCCCTCCCTCCGAATGACCCATTGACCCCAAAAGGCCGATGCCTAGCCAAAACGAAGCGGCATAATAGGTAGGGACGTCTCTTCAACAAACCAGGTCTCTCTTCACCCGGAGAGAGCTCCAGCTAATCCCCCACGATTCACACTTCGACAGCATGAGACCGCCGAAGTGCCGCGAATGGACGACACCTACCCTGGACTAACCACTCCGACCCTGTGGATCTCCTACCAAGAGGATGAAGAAGAGTGGCAAGCCAAGCCTGCAAATATGGCATAAGCGCAGAACGAGAATCCCTTTCTCATCATACCGAACCGAAAACTTTAATATTTCATTTTATTCACAAGAATACCAATTAAGGAAAAATGACATAAATAATAATAACCGGGAAACGGATCCCGACCAATAAAGAGAAAATAAAATGAAACCCAATGCCAATGGGGGTCGCAGTGCTGGTTTTTATTTCAATAAACAACAAAAGAATTTATACAAAAGAAAAGAAAATGCGGTTGTGGATACCACCACGAAAATAATTAAAACCGGACTACACCAAAAATATTGTCGCCGAAAGTAAATAATTTGAATAACGAGACCAATGTGTGACAGATCGTTATGTGGTGCTACATTACACCAATATATTTAATGAAAAAAAATGTAAAATCGGAAATATAAATTGAAAATAAATTGAAAAATAAAAATTAAAATTCACGAATTGAAATAAAAAAATTTAATAATCAAAAAACTAATGGTACCTTGGGCCCCTTGGTTGGGACCGCTCCCCTCTTATACCGCTAGTTGCTGGGTTGGGCTTTTCTCCGTCTTTAGGTTAATATTTGACAATGGCCAGATGGCCACCTGCTTGTTACGGGGCCTCTCCCCGATTCCACTGTAACAAATGGCCGGCTGGCCACCTTTTCGTTGGGGGTTGTTTCACTGAAACCGTTATACTGTTGAATAGCCTCAAATGGCGACCCGTATATAATGCTGGGCGTTGTCCGCCTTAAATCGTACAAAACTTGTTGGGCGTTGGCTCGCCGAACCGTAAATACAAATTAAGTGGCCTCAACTGACCACCCTTTAACTGTAGACAAATTTTGTTGGGCGTTGTCCACCGAAATCACAAAGTTAAGTAGCCTCAACTGGCCACCCGTTGAAAAATCCGCTGGACCGGTAATAAATAAGTTGACGTGGCCTCAATTGGCCATCCGTATATTGGGCGTTGTCAAAATATGACCCTTGATTTAGTCAGACTGCACTGCACATTAAACCTTTTTTTGTTGTACTACAATTTTCACAATTTCTTATTTGTGACACTATGATCATCCTGAAAGAAACAAAATTTTTACTGAAGTAGAGACCTACGTAGAATGCAGAGTCCCCATAAATATATTGGCGACTGCCGACTATTTATTCGGTAGATATTTTCAATCCTTCTCTACTTTTATAAAAAAATCACGTTTTTGATCCGATAGTTGCGAGATTTAAAACAAATCTTTTAATTTTTTCAACAAATTTTTTTTAAATTTTTTTTTAGATTTTCCATTTAAAAATACATATAGTACAACCACAAATTTTAACTTCCCTACTCCACCCATAAATATTTTTTTAAGCTATTTTCTTAATTATTTTTATATAAAAATGACGTGACACGATGTTCGTACACGCTAACCTCCGAAAACGTCCAACCGAAGTATTGTAGATTGTAGTTGAGTATTGAACTGTCATTTTGTTGTGTGCAAATTTCTATACGTGTTAAAAAAAAATTGGGGAAAAAATTAGCCAAAAGTTTATGAAAAATATAGTGCAAGTTGTTTGAGGAAATTTTTAAGTTGATTTAACGAAACTGTTTGGCGTATTCCTCTTTTTCCCATACACGAACGAAACCCTGCACCTTGGGATTCATCTTGAAAACGGTCAACGTGTGTATTGCACTGAAGAAAATGCTCTCCAACGAGCATTCAAGCCACCAAAAACCACACCTACCTAAGTAGCGAATTTTTCAAACTGTCAAAAACCTGATGCTTTCGGACAATTAGCAAAAACATTATTAAATACCGACGTTCCACGCTATTTTACATGGAACAAGTTAAGTAAAAAATGGGATCCACGTAGACAAGGCGAACCGCATCCAACAGTCGCAGCCGTATTCAAAGCCAATACATTGGGACGACAATCATTGGGATCTGACACATCGTCAACTGTTCGCAATTTTATTAACGACGGTTTTGTGGAAAAAATACAAGAATTATATGGCTGAAGACATACTACGCCGAGTTAGATACACAAACCAAAATCCAAACATTGATTACACGCCAGAAATGTAATGAAGCTTTAGTGTTGATCGAAAATTTGTGTACTTTAATTTCAAATTGGCCAATAAATCATTAAGGATAGCCATCGCCTGATCGTCCGGCGGCCGACTTAGTTAAGATTGATGTGCAGCGAGAAGAACCATTTATAACAATGTTGACTTAGCTACAATTATTGCGAACGTCGGCACAAATATTTTCTTCTAATCCAGCAATTGGGATATTGGCAACGGTAATATCGAACTGCATCTAAACACACAACGCATCAAATTGCAAGACAATCTATGCACTATCGTTAATTCAAAATATGAATTAATTGAGAATGTCTTTCCGGACATTCTGAATAATTACTTGAACCATAATTGGCTCAGTGAACGTACTATTTTGACAGCGAAAAATGTTGATGTTGACGAAACTATTTTTCAAATACAAGAGTCGTTACCAGGCGAACTGATGTTTCTCAAATGAATCAACACTTTCGTTGATGAAAATGACGCAGTAAATTATACAACTGAATTTTTAAATCGATTAGATTAAAAATTGGTTCGCCGATGATTCTGCTTCGTAATTTAAGCCCACCCAGATTATGCAAAAACACACGTTTGGTCATCAAACGGATTACCGGAAATGTTATTGAAGCAACTATTTTGAAACCGGACAAGTAGTGCAGTGGTTAAAGCTTCGACACTTGGACCGAGAGGTACTGGATTCGAATCCTATCAGAGGCTAGATGCAAATCGAATTTTCATCATCGGTTCCAATCGGTGATGTTAATAAACCACAATTGGCCTAAGTGTCAACCACTGAAACCTAAACCACCTAACAGTTTTGAACGGAAAGTTTAAGGAAGTAGTCTTTCTTTTGCCACATATCGCAATGATACCCACGGAAACGACAATCATATTCAAACGGCTTCAATTTCCGATTCGTTTGGCATTCATTATAACAAACAACAAATCTCAAGGGCAAACAATGTCCGTTTGTGGACTAGACTTAGAAAATTCATGTTTCTCTCATGGCCAGTTATAAGTTGCATGCTCACGTGTGGGTAAACCATCGAATCTCTTCATGTTGGCAAAATACAGATTAACAAAAAATATTGTTAACAAAATCGCACTTCGTTAAATTTAAATTCATTACTATAATTCATTACTATTGAATGTTAGATGATTAATAAATAAAATTAAAAATATGTACCGAATGTTAGTTTTATATGGATACATAGTATAAGTTGATTATATAGATAGTATAGATAGTATTCGTATGACAATAAGCCACACTGTTCCGCAGCTTTAAGATATGTAAATAACATTTTATTTGCATATGACTTGTGCATATGTTCTATCATATGTCAAATGCATAAAATATCAGACACTTGTGGTACCAGATAAAAGGCGGTGTACATGAAATGCGGTCTACAAAGAAGACGGTTTGTGGCAGGACAACGTCTGTCGGGTCAGCTAGTTTATTAAAAAATCGTAGAACACACTTGAGATGAACTGACAAAATAGGGCAATATAAATAAATTAACTGACAGATCGCGTCCACACTTTACGTCACGATAGAAGCCAGCTGTGCCAACTTAGCTACAAAAACAAAATTTACAATCCCTTTAGACGGACTTCATTTAAATCATTTAAAAATGATCAATTCCGTTACATTTTAAAGGCATGATTTGGATCTACCGTGATTATTAAACTAATATTAACCATTACGAAGAGCCCGGTATTGAAGCAGAAATTATGAAAGTTAAAACCACAAAAGATGAAGCAATCAAAAATAGGGGTCTCGGAATCTCGACAATGTTTCGACATTTGGCCCAATTTTATCAAATTTTTAAATTTTGCATGCTTGGACCTAGTTTGTTCATCCATTATACAAAAGATACCTGATATATCAGGTACTACAGTAGCAGCCACTGGACCAAAAATTAGCTCATCTTATTGAACGAAGCCAAATCAACACATGTCAACTTTACAAACCAAAACGTAAACTGAATTCCCGTGGTTCCTAACTCAAACCAATTCCTTATGCAAATACAGCTGAATACATTGGTATGTCCTTGAAGTAAGATGGAAAGGTTACACTAAGAAAATAAAAGTAGCGTTGAACATCAAATATAGGAAAATGTGCTTGCTCAAATTCCGAGCTCTCAGTACACAGCAAATTGCTTCTTTACAGACAAGTAACTGCCAAAACCATGATGGACATGGTATGACGTTACTCTACGCAGTATTTATAATACAATTTTGTATATACATATACAGAAATTAAAGTTCGCATTTAGCTAAGAAACTGCTTTATGAGAATACATACAACAATAACGATGTGGAGATATGAAAGACACAAAACATCAAAAACAGAAACTCAATAATATCAAAGAAAGCACACAAAACTTTAATTTGCTTTCCTTATTTTAACACAAAATTGTTTATCTTTACATCATTCTTACTGTAATAAGTAGCGCTACGAAGCTTTCATAATTTTACAATTTACAAACCAAAATGTGTATTAACTCGAAACTTTTGTGTGTGTATGTGTGTTGGATATTATTACTGATATAAGTTTAATCAAGATTTCGCTATAAGTTTTCCATTCCTCTTTTATTTATTTTTGTTTTAACTTTAACTTTATTTATTAAAGAGTTTTCCATAGAGGATTTTATTTAAATTTTTTGCTGCCAGATTATTTGATGTGATTAAACAAAATTAGGAAAAATACTTTTATGACTAAGTTTTTGTTTGATCGAGAAGCTCTAAAAAATAAACGAAAAAAAATTATTTTTTGGAAATTTGTAAGATTTTAATTTAATTAACCGTATTTTATAAGTTTGGAGATGGTAGAAATGATTGAAGGAATAATTATATTATACATACCTTATTAGCTGCCTATTTACGATACATGTTTCTATTGCACTAAGTATAGTGGTTTGGTTGGCTTAACAGCTCGTTATGAAAATTGGAATGTAAAAAACTTCCTAACTTTTTTTGTGGTTAATCAGTTTTATTATTATTCTTTGATTGCTAATACTTGTTCTTGGTAAAAAAAAATAACCACACCAAAGATTCAAAATAATAAAGAGTGTTCCACCTGTTACATTTTTTGATAATAAAAAAAACACAATGTATATGTTGGAAATTCAAAATTTTTATGGAAAGTTGGTTCTATGCCTTTTACGTGTGGACTATAACATCGCTCATGTGACCACCACGGCGCTTGTTACAGCCCTGCATCCGAACATCAAAATTGTTGATGACTTTTTCCAATAAAAACAGTTTAATGGCCTCAATTTATTTCAGCTCAAATGTTGTTCTTAAGATCTTGAACTGTTTGCGGATCAATGCTATACACTTAACTTTTCAAGAAAATGCAAAGAATATAATCTAACGGTGTCAAATCGCAAGATCTTGGTGGCCTGTCGGGATTACTACGTAAAATAAAATAGCATGTTGATTATTTAGAATGAGGTGATTATAGATGAGGCATATACATTGATCTAATGAAGCGGTAATAATTACTAGTATTAATTACTGTTTTTATTGTTTTTTATTTTTCCTGGAAATTTTTAGTATTAAAATTTCATAAACAATAATTTTTTTATTCATATATTGTTAAGTACATTTTATATACAAAAAACCGTATATCGAAAAATAATATTGCTTCATGTGGGGGGAACAGACATATAAACCAATGTACTGACGAGAGGCACGATTGTATGCACAACATAAGTATGTTGCATGTACATATCCTGTACAGTGTACATTGAAAACACAGTAACAAAACGTTCTAACAAAAAACGTATTGCTGTTGGGAAAACGATAGGAATTTGCTGGAATTTGATGATTACAAAAATAGATTGAGATTTATATTGTGATAAAATCCAAATAAAAAACAATAACCCTTTTTTGTTTTTCATAAACAATTTTATAATTAATTTATATATAAAAAACGAAACTTTACTCATTAAACTCAAAATTTGTTAAATTTCAATACGTATACGGGGAGCTTCGAGTAGATATAAAAAAAGCATTTACAAATTATATTTAGACAATAAGCCCATCGGCGACAACTCAATTAAAAATGTTGATTCAAATTATAAACCTAAAATTAATTTTCTTTAGGCCAAATTTTTCAAATTCAAATACAAAATTAACGTAAAAAATATTTTAAAAAATAATAAAAATTAATAAATAACTAAAAGTAGGAATTAATCAAAAAGTTTTTTAATTGCAAATAATTGCTTTTTGTGCGAGGATTTTATCGTAAAGGAGGAGGGTATTATGCTATATAGCCAGCCACTGATTTTTAAACAAATTAATGTGGATTTCTTTATCTATATTTATTACAACTGATTTACAAATCATCTGGTAATTTATGTTTCATAATTTATAATCTCGTTTGGAGGGTTGTGGATGGTCATTAGATCAAGTGGCTTTTTCCATATAAATAAGTAAATACCTTCCCACTAAGAACCAATCCATCGTTCTGTATTTAAAGCTTAACTCTTCTTTTTTCTGAAAAATCAGACCTCTACTCTAATTTTGCCGTATGATTATCTGAATTACTGGTGAAGTCCAGATGTTGATTGTATTTAGTTCTACTTTATTTTTACCCAAAATGTCTTGTCCTGTAAGAAGTGTACAGGCTGGAATACTTGACAACGATTCACATCTTCTCTCGTTCATAATGCAAAGCGTCCTCGCCAATTAAGATTTCTTGAGTTCCTGAAACTAGCAGATCCCCCTCCACCCCCCCCCCCCCCGCCCACCATAGCAGAACTTTTCAAGATAGTATAGTTAAGTATACGCTAATAATAAGCTAACTAAAAGCAGTATTTAAAAGTTTTGGGCTCCATCCCTTCCTACTAAAATGATGGATTCTGCTAGCTTTAGAAAAAGTTAGCAGAACCCATTTCAAAAAATGATTTAAAAACAATTGGAAAATTAAAATTAAATTTTATATTAAATATTAAATTAAATTCCCCCAATAAAATTTTTTTGTACTACTCGTTCAACTCGTAGTAAGCTTTATCTCTTCAAAGCTAGCAGAGCCCAAATCAAAAATTGTGCCAAAACCGATATTGTAACGCAAAAAAAATTAAACAACAAAATAAATAATTGATTTTTAGAATCGTCCGTGAATTTAATTTGTTTTAAGATGCAGCCCTAAAATATCGATAATGCAGTTTTAAACTAATCAAACGAAATTGACAGTCGATTTTCGTCGGCAACATAACATGTCCATTGAAAATCCGAGTCGAAAAATGTCGATAATGTAGATCACCATTTTATGCCGGAATATAATTATTTATATTAAAAAATCTTATTTTGCTCTTCCTAAATACCAAAAAAAAAACTTAAGTGACATGTTTAGAATATATTCTAAATAAAGTGCCTTATTAGTGATTATCATGTAAAAAACGTCAGGTATATTTTCATATAGAGAGTCCGGGAAAACTCGATTGAATATATCGCACACGCAAAATTTGAAAATTGGTAAAAATTGACCGTTTAAAGTGTCATGAATGGAATAAGATTCAAATGAAAGGTCTTTATGATGTTCACACCTGGAAAAAATGTCAGGTAAATTTTCATGTGGGGGTCCGGGAAAACTCGATTGCGTGAAATTTTTTCCAGCTGTGAACATTATTTAGATCTTTATTTTGAATCTATTTCCAGCTATGACACTAATTTTTTAAAAATTAACAAATTTTGTGTGTGCGTTATATTCAACCGAGTTTTCCCAGGCTATCCACATAAAAGTGATCTAAATGGTTTTCCAGAGATAACTATTATTAAGACCTTATGTTCAACCCTCAATAGACCGCATAGTCTCCCAGGTGGTTTTTCAACATTAAAACTCAAAATTTTAATAGAATACGTAGAGCTAGAAGCTTGAAGCTCCCTGACATCTCTACAAATTTTTTTTAGGTGATTTTAAGATATTTTTGAATTTTGTAAGATTTACCTATAAAACGGGAAACCTGATTGTTCGCAACTACCTCCTTATAGACGGCGGAGTCCTCGGGGTGCTATATACTACCCATTCAAATTTTATCCAAATATAGAATTGAGTGAATAAAAGTGTTTTATTTTTTTAATTGTTTAAGTTTTCGTGTGTTACGCTGGCGTGGGCAAATATGGCATTTTCCTTGCGTTTTTGTACGGCCAGATGAATCCCTTTCAGCTACCACTGGATCGAACCTAATAATTTGCAATCTAACATATCCTCAATGGCAGAACGAACGCCAGGTATGCATGTAACCATCGGATTTAACACGGGACGCGAGATATGTGGTTGTGCCAATTCGGAAGCTAGTTTGGTGATAAATACTCGGCGCGTTGTGCGAGATATCATATCACGATGGGTTTAAATAAAAATGAGATAAGCTGCCAAAGTCATTATATCAACCATGTTGAATAACATAGCCAGCGGCCATTGATTGGTCTTTCTCTTGCAGGAATGTTACCTGACAAATGAAACAAAATAGATAGATTGATACCATTGAAGTATGTGATGTAAATGCTCACTATCTGATCCATGGTGTCCACACCACCTTTCGTCTTGTTATAATCCAATATTATCTGCGGCTTGCCGCTTATAGCGTCGATCTCGGAATCAAAGTGCATCGAAAATAAAAGGATCAAAATTTTTTTGTGCTTTGTGGTATATCCGACCATTGTACGTACAACTTTCGCGGTACGCGAAGACAGATGTACCAACATTATTCCCTTTCGTCCACTTTAGTTCCTTGGCAATATAGCGTTTGTCCTTGCGCAATGTTCCAATGAGGCCCAATTTACGAGTTGCAAGCATTTCAGCCAGAGGCAATGTAGTGAGAAAGTTATCAGTGGTGATGTTTCGGCCACTGTTTTCATATGGTTTCACTAACTAGAGAACGACATTCTCACCCATATTACGTTCCCTATCAGCTCCGGGTTGCCGTCCCAGATAGATGATGCCGCCTAACGGATAATGTGTTTTCGCGTCGGCGGCCCAAAAAACCTTCAAACCATTTTTAGCCGGTTTTGAAATAAATTTCAATTGTTTACTGTAGTTATGTCAACAATAACTGTTTTAATAATAAATTAGAAGTAGAAAGTAGAAAAATTCTCCAGCTTTAAGTCCGCAAATTTCCAACCAATAGCAGTTATGAAACCTAATTGAAGATTGATTTTACGCAAAGAACGGAGACCAATTTTCAACGAGACCGATATATTTTTCCCGTGTCACGTATATTCGAATAGCAGGAATTCTTACGATCAGCGGGTCGTAAATTAACAAATTTGCATTTTTATAGTAAACAATTGAAATTTATTCGAATTTCGGCCGAAAACATGCTTGCATAAAGAAAATTGAGTAAATTTTTCTACGACTTAAATACGTTCATAATACAGTTTTTCTATCGAAAAAGGTCAAAAACAGCAAAAAAGCCAGCCATTTGCATCTATCCGAACAATTTCAAATATTGTCGGTAAGACAGTATAAAATAATATACGACCGTTTGGTATTACTTAGCGTACATTTGGGGGCTATCATATTCGCATACAATGTTACAACATTCGCACATTAAGCAAACGAATAACATTATTGTGAAGAGCGCGGATGCACGGTTACACAAGATCCATTAACATACTCCGGAAGAAAATATTGGGTTCCACTCGTTCTTGACCAAGCATAAGGTCATTTGATTTAAAACTAGCAGAACCCAAATCGGAAATCGGACTAAACTAAAATTAGAACGCATAACAAGAACAATCGAATGGGAAAGAACAAGTAGAGCCCTACATTTTTAATGAGTCAATTGATTTGGCCATCACAGTTTTGGTCCAATTTTCGATTAGTGTTCTAGTAGTTTGAAATTAAATTCCTTAAGCTTAGTCAAGAACGAGTAGTGCCAAAAAAGGTTTACCGAGGAATTTAAAGAAGCCATAATAAGCCTAAAATTTTTCGAATGTTAATGGATCTTGGTTTGCGTTATAATTTCGGTTTTAACCCAATTTTTGATTTGGGTTCTGTTAGCATTGAAGTGATAAAGCCTATTGCTTTAATGGAGCATTTAATTAGCCTAAAATTAACTTTAAATCATTTTTTGATATGGGTTCTGCTAACTTTTTCTAACGCTAGCAGAACCCATCGTTTTATAGTTGGAATGGATAGAGCCCAGAATTTTTAAATACAGCATTTAATTAGCCTATTATTAGCCCGTTATATATCTATACTGTCTTGTAGTGTTCTGCTGTATGGTTTCAGCTAGGCTAAAAGATGTGTCATGGTGGCGTGATAGAGCACGTCAGATTGATTCTTGAAAAGGGTCAAAAGCTTAACCTCATCATTGTTAATTGGACAAAATTACAAAACCCACAGACGCTCTAAAAATCTCGTTCACCCCTTATTGCTCTCGAATAACAGCTCGTTGTCTGCTATTAAACAATTGTAATGTCATAGACAAGTTGTTGTCTCGGAGCTGGGTTTGCTCCGATTAGATAAATTCCATTATCGGAGCAAGTATCTATATATAATCCTCGCCTGGAAACAAATTGTTTGTCGGTAGCAATGAAAGATTTCGTTGGGTGACAGCATGCTATTTCGATATGGGTCGCCTTAGTTGCTTACATACGAATAGAGCTATATATCCTCTGTAGGCCTTGTGTCCCGTTACTATCCGCTTAATATCAGAAATCCAGTATTTGTTCCTTAAATATTCGGATTCCAAGATATCAGTCAGTTTTTTTTGTCTAGATACAAAACTTGTTCCTAGATGATTTTGATAATTTTAATTTCTGAATAAAGAACTTTTTTATTCGATGGTTCTCTGGCTTGTTGGCTGTAAGCGTTTTGTGGTAAATGAATCGCTTACAATATTCAATTAATCGTTTTTTGCATATTGTAGGCGAGTCATTTTATTGAATTTGAATGTCGCTAAATAGGTTGTTCCACGGACGTTACGTCTGCAGAATTCTCATTTGACTTTACATGATGTCTTGTTGTTGTTAG
This sequence comes from Nephrotoma appendiculata, assembly GCA_947310385.1. NCBI lineage: Eukaryota > Metazoa > Arthropoda > Insecta > Diptera > Tipulidae > Nephrotoma > Nephrotoma appendiculata. The sequence goes on along the minus strand of OX371225.1, from coordinate 267,244,997 downwards.
TAGAATGCTCCTTGTTATAGATATTATATTGGCCACAAATACTTTGAATCAGCTTGGCTCCGATCTGCCTCAACATAGAGTAATTGTTGAATCATACTATTGTTGCCTGGCATGATTGCAACGGGATCCAACACTAATTCATTATGAATAAAGTTTGGCGTAGACCGTGTTTTGTTTGCCGCTTGTTGTTGGACTCAAGACGGCTTTGTTCCATTTGTTCCTTGCTTGTATGCCTGTTTTTGTTTTGCTGTGCCGATAAATGCCGAATACGATACGAAAACGAGAATACTAGATACATATTTGATTTGAATTAGATTCGTACGATTCTTATTTAAAATTAAATACGAATTTAATATTCTCGTTTTCGTATCGTATTTAAAAGTAGGAGCCACAGGGGCGTTTCTGTTATGCTTTCCAGTTGTTACTTGGGTAGTCGATAGGTGCGATTATTTTGGACGTAGGGTGGCCTAATTTACATTAAATATTTTATGAAACAAAACCTTTTTGTTAACAGTTAACGTTGAGAATTTGCAGAATTTATTGTAAATATTTGTAATTAATATTATTTAATTCAAATTCATATTTACAAACATCCGAGGGTCGATCAATAAAGGCGGTGATACATGTACAGTTTTTGTCTTTAAGGCAAAAAAATTTACCTTATACAAAATTGAGAAATGTTCAATTTAAAATTTTTGCCTATATATACAAGGCGATTCAAGATGGCCGACTTTTAACCAATCAGCGCGAATAATTTTTATGCCTTAAAGGCAAAATTTGTACATGTATCACCGCCTTAAGTAACCGTGTTAAGAATGAAGACGCAAGTTTTCAAATTTAAATTTTTGGATTTTTCAACGTAATCTTCTTTTATAGGTCGAACACTTTTCAGGCGATAACCTCCTCGTTTGAGCTAAACTTTTTTCCTCCAAGGTATATTTTCATGTTGGGAAACAGAAAGAAATCGCATGGGAAGCCATTGCTACGCGATCGTGCTAGGACGGTGGGTGCAGCAGTAATTCGTAGCGCATAGTTCATGCAATTTGTCCGCGACAATTCCGGATCACAATTTCGGCAATTTCTGCTATCGCGGCACCCATCAGATCGACACCTTTCTCACACTTATCTTATCATTTAAAATATTGATTGCTATTCCGTGCGACCCGCCTACGGCCTCTGCTGTTTCACGCACGCCAGTTCGGCGATCAGCTAGAATCATGTCGTGGATCTTTTCAACGATTTCCTCGGTAACAACATCTGCCTCATCATCAAAAACTGATGTACGACCACGTTTAAATTCGTTGAACCAATATCTTGCAGTTGTCATAGTTGGTGAAGGGTTTCCTTAGACAGTAATCCAACTTCGCTTTTATTCCTTTTCGTGCTTTGCCATCCAAAAATAAAACGAGAATTACGGATCGATATTGCTCTTTTTTACATTTTATTGAGAAACACGCAAACACGAGGAATACTACTGGCTGAAATTTAGTATGGTGTCGGTTGACTGATGACAGGATGTACACGATAGTAATGTTAACTTCCCTGAACAACTAATAAAGAAAAAGTAAAAGTTTCATTGTGCTGTTGTTATTGTGTTATGTATGTGTGTGTGTGTTGTTAACTTTTAATTTTTTAGATAACATAATATAGTAAATACGACATATAGTTCGACAAAGAGTCTGAACTATGATTTTATCAAAAAATATTTAGTGACGTAGAGTAATTGTTAAGAATTAAATGGCACAGAAACAAAAAAATAGAAGAATCTTAAAAAAGTAGAATTCTAAATGTTTTGTTTAAATTTAAAATTATTTTAACTAAATCGTTATAGTTATAATACCTTGATTAAAAGGCAATGGTTACTTCTCAAGATATTGAAGTATTTTTAATCCAAGGTACTGTATAGAAAGGCTCCTCTTTAAACGTCTATACTTTTATAGGGGGCTTTAATTTTCGAAGTGACAAAAGTCACTTCACCTACGTTTTGATCAAGGAATCCAAAGGTACCATTCCGGTCAGTTACTTTAGGGACACCCTGGTAACCTATGAATGCCAATTGAAGTAATTTGTCCATCATATACCAACAACCGTTAAACAGGTTCCAATAAAAAACATCAAAAGTTAAAGAGAAAATTGAGTTTTGGGATAAAAACAGGAATTTGGACAAAACTTATTTTATGTCCTCATTATGATTTCGTCGTGAGATGGGTTTCTTTCGACTAAATACACTTTTATTGTGCACAAGGATACCAAAACGGTAAACATAATAAATTGTGACCACACTCCACAACAAAGAACCTGTTGAGTGTAAGATTTATGTTGCGTCACGATTCACCTTGCTTTGGCCAAAATTATTTTTAGAATTGCCTGCGCGAACTCATAAATCACTCAAAATATTTTTCTGACTAATTGAATTTTCGTCTAAATTTGCATTAGGTATTAAATCATATTTTATATTTTAACATAATTAGCACACTCAAGCGAACATAAAATAAATAAAATTTGTTTGTTCGTGTTTGAATACCTTTACAATATACCGATCAGGTTAATTATATCGAGTTGTGCAGAAAATACCTTTCGAAAACATTTTTAATATCGTCTAATTTAATTTTTGTTCCCTTATCAAGAATATTACATTATAATAAAGCAAAAGCACAACAGAAGACAATCTTAATCAAATTAAATTCATCGTTTTTCAGCTAGATAATTTTGTTGTTTTTTGCTGCTTCTGTTAAGTTTCTGCACACCCCCATCTCGTTTAACAATGGGAACACGACGGAAAATATATCGAGGAGTAGTTACAACAACTCTTCAAAATTAAAATTTAATTTACTTTTTGTAAAACACTTCATTATTATTAAATTATTGTTTATTATTATTACTCGTATTTTTATTGGTAGTACTCGCATTTTATATAGACTCGTACAGAGTGTATGATAAAGGATATCAACTAAAGCTCTTAAACAATTGCTATTATGAAAGCAAAAGATACGAGCAATAAAAAAGGATATGCGGGCAATAAGTCAAATCGAATGGTGTTATAGGATTTATTTGTCCTTTTTATTAATGGCATGTTCACAAGGAAATTAATTATGTTTTTTGTGTAACGAGAATTTCACAAAGTGGACTAATATGTTTATCGATCTTTTTCTATCATTTCTTCATTATAGCCTTTAAATTAATGATTTTTAAATCCAATCAAATATCAAAGGTTTTGAGAAACCTGAATGATCTCTGTTATTATTTTATAAAATAAATTAATTTCCAACAAAATAAAAATTAACGACTTATCTTTAAATTTTAGAAATTTATCAAATTACCGTGTCGTCTCATCAGATTGCAAATACAATAAGATTCGAGGTTTAAAAGAAAGCTAAGTATATGAAAATACTTTGTTTGTCCAAAATCAAACTACAACTGTCTTGGTAGCCTCAAAATTTCATATTTAACATCAATTTGAAAAAAAAAACTTTCCAGGTCAAATACATATATTGATTTCTCGGTATTCCGGATTTAAAAACCCCGAAAACTTGTACATTACTCCTACAGTGAGCCTTAGTTGGAAACCTCAAATTAAAAGCTTTAACAATTGAACTATTTGATCAGTTCAATTAAAAGTTTTTAAAAACCAAATAAAATATTTTCAAACTCAATTTTGATATTTATGTAATTTTTTGTAATTTGGATATTGCTAAATAAATTTATTGTGAAATCAACAAATCAACACTTGAAAGTTATGCGGTATTAAATAGTTCCATCTAATTCAGAGAATTTAGGAAAAAGTATTTCACGTCCTAAATTGTTTAAAGCTATAAACCGATTATCGCTGCTTTGCCCCCTTGAAACTGGGTACACGGATTGAATTTCCGCTTTCTTTCCTTTATACTTTCCCATAAAGTGCTTACCACGAGAGCTGTCAAGACAATTTATTGTATAAAACAAAAAAGGTGGTACACCAAATCGCATTTTGCCATTTATTATGAGATAGGGGAAATAGGGATTAACGCAAAATTTTCTTAACGAGTTTAATACAAATTAATACAACGTAAAGAATACAAAATCAACTCACCTCCAACCTGTTAAACAAAAAAAAAATTTGATCCCAAAATAATTCATTAAAAAATGAAGGTTTGTAATTATTGTCACATTGATCAATTTTCAACAAAATTTCAAAGTATCAAAAAATTGAATACATATGTGATTAATTTTCATAATTTTCTTGAATGCAGATTCAAAGTCTATTTCAACACCTATCCAGTGGCACGTTTTTTGCACCTATACGGTGCCAGAAAAGTGATTTTTGGAGTCCACATCTGAAGTACCGGTTTTTTGAGAATTTGTCATCATGAAAATTAGTGGTAAAACTCAAATTAAAACATGGAAATCAACAAAAAAGCTTTTTTTATTAATAAGACATATTCTCTCCCCTACCCTTAAATGTTCGATGGGATTGAGGTCCGGGCTTCAAGCCATTCACTTGTTGAAGGTGCTGGTACACTGTACCAGCCGTATGTGGTCTCGCGTTATCCTGCATGAACAAGAGGTTTTTACCAATAACACCTTCCTCGTCCATCTTTGCCATGTAAACACATCATGCATTCGCCAGAGAACAGGACTGTTCTCCATTGTCTTTTCGTCCAATCCAAATGCTCTCAATCAAACTGAAAGCGGGCTCGTTGGTAAGCTGGGTCTGTGTGCAGTCAGATCACCTTCCCGGAGTCGTCTGCTAACTGTCCACTGACTTACTTCGATTTCACGAACTTCTTGGAGCCGCTGTCACAGTTGCACCGCATTCAAACGACGATTTCGCAACGAAGTCGTCACAAGAAAGCGGTCATCACGCTGTATTGTAACACGAGGTCGGGCAGATGCTTATCGCTCTCTATAGCGACTGGTTTCTTAAAATCTCTGTCACACTCGACGAACAGAGAATTGACTCAAATTTAGTTGACGAGCCACTTCACTTTGGTTCTGCCCCTCATCAATTAGGACAACCACTTCAGCGGCTACCTCTGGCGTGATATTCATTTTCTTGTTCCGGATGAACATAAGACCGTGCAGGCTAAGCTTTCATATACGAATGATGATATTTCCCTTAAAAATATATTTCTATACCTGCCACAAGTTCCGCAACCGGTGCTACCTGGAAGGAGCGTTTTCGGATTGTTGCTTTCTATTGTTGATCTTGTCCTGGTTTTTGACAGAAAACACATGTATTTAGTATCATTGGATAGGTTATGAAATGACCTTTAACTTGACATACATTGATTAAAAAAAAACATTTCAATTCGCGAAAAAATTAAAAAAAAAGAAAAGAAATAAATGCAAATTGGATTTAAAAATGGATTTGTGATAAAAATTGGCTTGTATAATCAAAAATCATTATTCCTTCTTTAATTTCAGAAAAACAACAAGGTCCTTTTTAAAAATGTAATCTTCATTTCAAAAATTGAAAAAACTCCTACGAAAGCTGTCACATCTGGTACGCAGATGTCCACCATAGTTCGCATAGCCCTCCCAATTTATAGAAAAACCTTTAGTATGAAGTTTAATTCCAAATAGTCAATCAGCCTAGGTATGTTGAGATGCATAATTTTACAATCTTTTTATTTTAACCGTTTTTTTAAGTACGAAGTTTCATCCCGATCAATTATTCCGTCCGAGCTGTACAGTGCTGAATTTTTGTAGAGAAACAATTTTTTGTAAAAAATCCTAAATTCTGGACAAATTTTAGAAATCTTTAGATAATCTGGCCGATATTGTTGCAAATTTAATTAAAAATCTTTCAGTTCAGAGTCGTGTTTCTCGTAAATGCTATACTTTTCAAAATATTTCCAATAAGCTTAAATGCTTCTTTGTAGGCCGCCACTTCCAGTAAACGGATCAGCTCAAAAATCACTGAGATCTTTCAAATTATGAAAAAGGTTTAAGTATGAAGTTTCATCCCGATCAATCTATCCGCCCAATGATTGAATTTTTACAGAATATCATTTTTTGACGAAATCGTCATTTCCGCTTACATTTTTGGAAACTGATCTGAACCAATATTGTTGCAAAATTGATTTACAATCTGAAGTTCAAAACCGTTTGGCGTCGGTACCAAATCCCGAATTATGCACGATTTACATGTCCCAATTTTTTTCCCCAACAAATTTTTTACTGAAAAATATAGCTGCACGCATATAAAAAAGTCACTAGTTAAAAAGAGTCAGCAATATAAACAAATAAAGCAATGCTATAATTTTTTATATGTCCCATAAATTTTGACAGTCCGAACAGCTTGCGTTTAAATTAGATAACGAACAACATCGAATTGCAAGTAAAAATAAAATATTTAATTGCCGCTCATGTTTGCTCGTTTTGTTTGAATGATGTTTATGGCTGTTTGATGTTTATTTGAAACTTTTTTTATTTTTTTTTATTTTACTGATATAAAAATACTCGTAGAAACTATATTTTATGGCAACATTCCCAGTTTTATGCCAACATTTGCTCAAATTAAAAAGAAAAAAATACAATTTTATTTTACTGGAATTTGTTTCGTGCTCCTCTCGCAAGCGAAAATCGTAATATACTTAACCTTTCATTTTTTACTGGAAAAAAAAATTGGAACATGTAAATCGTGCATTACAAAAGAACAAATTATCAAAATCCCGAAAAAAAGATCCCGACTTTCAAAATCCCGACTTTCAAAATCTCCACTTTTAAAATCCCGACTTTAAAAATTTTTAAAAATATTAAATATTAAATTTTGTTTTTTTATCTAGTAGGTGTCATTAATAGATTCTATATAATCCGCTCCTACGTGCGTCCCTCGAAGTTAAAATCTAAAGCGAATCGGAGGGGTTGGATACGATTTGCTAAATACAAAACTCCAAAAACGAAATTCCTAAATCAAAATTCGAAAAAACAAAATTCCAGAAACAAAAATTCCAATAAAAACAATTCCTAAAAATAAAATTCCAAAAAAACAAAATTCCTATACAAAATGCCAAATTTCAATATACAAAATTCCGAAAGGCGCGCGCTTTTCTATTTCCATGGCCATAAAATGGAATTTTTTTTAAATTTTTATTTAATTTATAATTAGGAAATTTTCGATTAAGGTTTATTCAACAGTAACTTGTAATTTGTTAAAACTGTTGCAGTACTTATTTATTAATGACTGTACCATACACAAGGAACTGTAGGGGAACGGTGTGGTGTTCCAAAAAACCCAACCCTATTTTCTAGAAACACAACAAGCGTTAACCAATCTGGTAAACAATGGAAATCATGTTTGAGTAATAATTTTTAAGAACAATTAAATTAAAATTAATTAATTGAAATAAATCAATTATAATTTATGCGAAATGCTGGAAATATTATTAAACTAATGCAAAAATGAAATTTTGAATATGAATTTTTTTTTCTAAAATAAATAAATTTTAGAATTTTCTTACTTGGAATTTTGAATTTGGATTTTTATGTTATGGTTTTGTAAAATGGAATTTCATATTTTTGTTAATTGGGATTTTGGAAATTTAAGCCAGTTGGAATTACGCATTAAGCTGGTGAACGCGTCCCACTAAAAAAAATGTGGCAAGAAACAGCAAAGTTTTCAATGTTGTGATAAAGTTAGTTATTTAAAAAATATTGCTCATGCTATAAAGTTACATTAATAGGGCTTATTTTATACTAAACGCCCTTTTCCGGATGGCCAAAAATATATCTTATTAAAAGAACAAATTTATACAAATCCAAATTAGTAAATTAAATTTTACAATTATTTTTTTGAGGAATGGCCAAGTTCAATGGAAGAGGCTCAATTATAAAAATTCTAAAATAATTCACATTAAAAAGCAAATTATATCCAATAACCCAAATTTAACCAAGATCGACCAGAAAAAGACCGAGTTCTTAATAAAAATGAAGATAAAAGATTTTTAAGGTTTCGGCAAAATCGGGATTTCGAAAATCGGGATTTTAAAAGTTGTGATTTTAAAAGTTGGGATTTTGAAAGTCGGGATTTTTTTTTGTCGGGATTTTAATAAATCGGTCTTTCGTAATTCGGGATTAAGTACCGACGCCCTTTCGTTGCCTATTTTGATTTTCTTAATTTGTAGTTTGATTTCTCTTGCGTCAAATCTGATATGGTTTCTTGTATCTCTTTATTTTAATGATTAGCTTTTTGATTTTGTTGATCAAATTGTTGATTTTCCAAACATTTCAGCTATACAGGAGTCGCGCCATATCGAAAGTTTCAGGTAGCTCGGAACTCCACCATCTCACGTTTATCATCGATTCAAATTTGTAACTCACCGTCGGTAAATTACACGGTTTTAAATGAAAATTTAAGTCCGTAACCGTTAAATTCGGCATCGGTACGAAATCCCGAATTACAAAAGACCCACCCCGACTTTTAAAATCCCGATTTTCAAAATCCCGATTTTCAAAATCCCGATTGTTGAAATCCCGAAACCTTTAAAAACCTAGACAAACGTCACGATTTTTTTTAAACATTAAATTTTCTCTTTTTTATCTTCAATTTTATTAAAAATTCGGGCTTTTTCTTGTCGATCTTGGTTAATCGGATCTAATTTACATTTTAATGTGAATTATTCTAGAATTTTTGGAATTGGGCCTCCTCAATTGAACTTGGCCATTCCTCAACCAATAATTGTAAAATTTAATTAGCAAATTTGGATTTGTATAAATATGTTTTTAGTTTTTATCTCCTTTGCCAATTCTTCGATTAATTTATAGATGAGGTCTTCCGATTACTATTTTTAGTCGTGCGTGCCAGGCCTCAACCAAGTTTTGTGTTCTAGGGTAATTATCGCCATGGTTCTGGAATATAGTCCAGAACTCTGGACTGTATTGGGGTCGTCCTTGATATCCATGAACCCCTTTTATAATTTGTTTGGAACTATTTTGCAATTCGTTTGGCGTCTAGATTTAATTATTTTTTGATCGCGCCAAAATACTCGGAAACCTCTTCCGGAGGTACGATTGCTAAGCTTTTCAACATGCGAATTTGCATGTTAAAAGATTCATCGTTTCCAAATTTAACCTGAAGGTGTTCAGATTGTATTTTTCTTCATAATGTTTGATCGAAGTGGAAAATGCACCCTTTGTATTCAGCCAATGGCAAATATGCTTGCTTTTTCAAAAACTGACTCAATTCTTTTTGGATTTAACGAGATATTCCAATCACGAGCAATTTTACAAAGCTCATAGAACATCTCCGAGTAAGCTTCTGTTGATTTTGAGCTCATTATACAAAATAGTAATGACTCGATCTGGTCGCCTATTTTACCATGGATCGAGAATAACTGTCATAACCATGGATCGAGAATCAGCCTCTGCTAGCAACATCAAAGATGAATGTTTTCGAGATAGTAAGCGTAATCATCAATAATCAGCTTATCTTTATTTTTGTTCGTTTTGCACAATGAGATATTCATTTTGCTCTTTTTCTTATTATTTTTTTTATTTGGTTTTATTTTTTTGGTTTATTTATATTTTTAATAGGCCTCTTAATTAATATTTTTTTATAATTTTAAAAACTAAAATATTCCACACACACTAAAATAGTTCACTGGAACGGTTCGGTTATCCAAAAGAAAAAATTCCAACTAGAATTTCTAAAACCCCAATTAACAAAAATGTAAAATTCGATTTTACAAAATACTATAACAAAAAAATAAAAATTCTTAATTCCAATTGACAAAATTTATTTATATAAAAAAAAAATCCATATTCAAAATTCCAATATTTCATTAGTTTAGTAAGATTTGCAGCAAAATTCTAATTGGTTTATTTTAATTAATTTAATAATTATTATTATAATATTATTATTAAATTTAATTAATTGAAATAATTATTCATTTAATTAAATTTAAGATACTTGTTCTTAGAAACTGTTACTCAAAGATGATCCCTATTCCATCATTTCACACTTTGATTCTTTCGTCGTGATTCTATGAAACGAAGAAAGAAACACGACGAAAGAATCAAAGTGTAGAACGGCGGATAGTGTACCACATTGTTTAACCCTTGTTGTGATTCAAGAAAACAAGGTTGGATTTTTTTTGAAATACCGAACCGTTCCCCTTCAAACTTACCAATAATTCCTACTAACAAAGTTGTGGCTACAGTCATTAATAAATAAGTACTGTAACAGTTTTAGCAAATTACAAGATACCGTTGCATAAGACTTAATTAAAGATTTCCTAATTATAAATTATAATAAAATTTCCAAAAAAATCGGATACCCCTGGAAGTTTTTTGAAATTATGTACATTGGAATTTTAAAATTTTGCAGTTTGTATAGGAATTTTGTTTTTTGGAATTTTTCTGGTAACGTCCCTTCATTTCGACGTGGTATAGTTCTCGCCTGTAGTTACTTCGGTATTTCCGATTCAGCACCTTTATTATCTCACTGTAACTGTTGCGATCATTTTCTGAAATGGTTTGCAGTATTTCTGTATTTCTGTTGGCAACAGTTTCAAATTGGAACTTTAAAATCTAAAACAAAGTTGTTGACTACTTGCGATATTGTTCCATTGCTTTCAGACAAAAAAGATCTTTTTCGAGACGTTTAACTTCAAATTACAACTTCTGTTCAGTATCCTGAACATTCGACTTCACCAGATCAATTTCCTTCGTCCAGCATTCGACTGCACCTGTTAAACTTCATTTTGTACTTTCTCTACTTCGACGCGTATTTTTAGAAACGATCGTATATTTCTTGTAGCATTTTTCGTAGCCTATTTTTTTTTTTTTAATTTTCAGTTTAATTTCTCTTGCGTCAAATCTGATATGGTTTCTTGCAACTCTTTATTTTGATGATTAGCTTTTTAATTTGGTTGATTAAATTTTTTATTTTTCAAACATTTTAGTTATACAGCCATTGGTCATATGGAAAGTTTTAGGTAGCCCAGAAATTACCTTCACAATTTGCCCTGTCAAATACGGTTTGTATCACTGTGAATTATTGTTGAATAAATTTATAAGTTTGGCGGCTTACAACAATACTAGTAATTTCCAGCGCTTCCGGAATATTACTGAAAATACTAAAAGTAATCTTAGAAAAATTTTCCAACCACTTACGTAACACTTAAAACACAATCACAAATAATTTTCACTAATATTTATTACCAACTCATTTTTCCCAGTTTACAAATAAACCACACAATTTATTCTTCCTAAAACATCACTAATAATTTTTTGAACTGCTCACTTTCGCTTTTAATCTTTCGCGTATCGTACCTCCTGAATGTGTGGCTCATGAGTGCACTACACGCGTATTTATAAACCTCGCTGAATATTCGAGAACGTTTACAGATCTTTGGTTTTGTTCTAGGATAATTCTGCTGTAATCTGCAATACCACTAACCTGTTATAAAACCATAGACAAATTATAAATAAGACTGCTAAACCAATGGAAAATTTATGTTTAAATCAAATTCTCGATGTCGTTACAAATGGAAAAAATTTTCTAGCGGCTGTTAGTAGAAATATTAGTTAATACTCAAACCGTATTTTGGTCTACATTATGAGCGCAATACATATTTCTCGCTCAATATATTTTTTCAATACGCGCGCGACAAATAAAATTTTTTATATTTGTGTGTACAGTAAAAAAGAAACAAATGGAAAAATAACATATTCAACTTATTTTTTATTTTCGTTTGAAAGTATCCTTTCTCTTATTCTAATATATATGTATGATTTATTTTTTAATAAAACAGAATGAAATGAAACTAAAACGCACGTATTATCTATATACATACTCGTATATACATATGTACTATTTAAAATAATGTTTGTGCACGATCGATAATTTCTTGTTTAGATATATAGAATTTAAACACGTGGTGACAATGAAAAGGAAGAGGATCTATTTTAGATGTAAGTATGTAGCTACGATGATTGTTTTGGTGTGCTGCATGAAGTATAATATAAAAAACGAATATTTGGAGATGATAAGAAACATCAAAAATTTATGAACGAAAGTATATTTGACGAAAGGGAAAATATTATAATTAAATGGTTTTTTAATGATCGCAGAAAACAATTACATATACATATTACATATTTGTGTTTGGTTACATTATGGATATTTTATATGCCTATCTATACTGGTTTGTCCAAATTAAATACATTCATGACTAAATTTTCCCTAAGCATACTATTAAGGATGATGCATGATTTAAATTCGATAATTTTAAAATACCTAATAATTTTATAAATGATTTTATTTTTGAGAAAATGAATAAAATCAGCTTACACCGGAAAGATGTCTTTAGGAAAATGTACTATGTGTTTGGATTTGCCTTCAAAAAATTGGTGCATACAAATTTTTGTTAACGTTTTCCCCTTATTCCATATTATCTGAAGCATGGTAGGACTTGGTTTGTTTCAACTAGCTTTTGCAAATATTTTAAGACGTCGGAAATAAAAGCTAGTTTTTGATTTTAACTAAATTTGCAAAAACATTAATATTTCGATTGCGGTTGTGGTATATACATATATAGAATTATGAGTATACACAATATCCGTGCAATTCCATTTTTAATCTGCTAACCCCATATAAAAATCATCTTAAGGTTTTAAAATGACAATGTATAAATATTTCGTTGTTCGTTGTTGTCAATTGATTTACAAGCTTACATTAAAAGTACACTGCAATTTTTCAGATACCAACCACCCCTTATCATGGAAACTACCCCAAATTTCTCTAGAATAAAGGACCACTTCTTTGAAAATTTCAAAAATAGACTATTCAATATCGGATAATGGGTATCGCTTTATAATCCTCAGCAGAAATGCAATTCGATTTTCAAGTTGTAACTATAAATCATGGACACAAATTTATTTAGCCATCCCGTTTATTTATTAGGTGTATAACTTAATTTCTACAGATTTTTTCTACGAGCTTAAAATTATATTTAAAATAGAAATATTTTCACGGTATTTTTTGATTTTTACAGGATCATGATTTACATAACCTCTCAGAATAGCAGAGTTTACAATGGCAACTGATAAACAGCACATTCGGCACTGCATTCTATACAAATAAATTCCAATAATGAAAAAAACCTTCTAAAGCACGGGAATCAATTTGTAGTGGTCTTGGTGTCGACCTTATCTTATGAAATTTGTAATTATTCGTACAAACGTTTTAGAAGTGGTGATGCTTCGAAAGTTTGAAGGTGTGCTAGCTAACCTGGAATATACAACAGCAACAGGCATAACTCAGAAAAAACCTAATACCTAAATAAAATAATGCGTAATAATTGGATTCATATTAGTTTTCAATTCCTATAAAAATCATAAACATTTGATAGTTTAAATTCTCCTGAACTTCTGAAAATTTAAATGAATTGTAAGAAAATATGTACTATGGACTTGAAGGATATAAAAATTAATTAAATAGAGTAAAATATTTTCTGGACAGTTATTTTTCAGTAATTATCTTCTCCTGTACTAATTATTAATTTATTGCATTAATATGCCCAGTACCAAGTGAATTTTCTAAAACTGGTTATGTAAATGTATTTAATTAATGTGTAATAATCCATCACCATTAGTCATACATACTTTAGTCGTATATAGTTCAATGAGTTGTCACAGATTTTAGTGAGGCCTCATTAAACCTTATATGAAACATGTCTTTGTTTTCGGTAAGACTGCAGTGGGCTGAACTTGCTCGACATGTTTAAAGAGTTCGTAGTATAAATATTTTTTGTATATAAAATCAATAAGGACTTCTGCCTGATGACCTAAATCAAGGACAGGATCACGAACGCCGCACGGAAGTCCCAGAAAATATTCGAACCCAATTCAAACAAAATGAATCCAACAGCCCATAAAGTGCACCAAATAGTGATTGTCTATGGATGTAATGATGTTTCGGCAAATACTTGTGGATCACAATTACAATTTTTACAGAAATTATAATGTAAACATTTGTTTTTAGCTTACCAAAATATGGAAAATTGAAAAAGCAATGGTTGAAAGCAAATGGCTTCGGTGAGCAAGGTGCACTAAGTGCATGATTATTCCATGCCACAGACAAAAGAGAATCAGAGGAGTTTTTTAAGAAAATCGGCCATTCTCATCTTGTTCATTGACAAATCAACGTGTGGATTTGACGTCATTGAAAATTATCTTAAAAATACATGCCCTAATATTAATCAAACCGTAATTTCATATCATACTGAAAAAACATGGTTGTTTGAAAATTTGTTTCCCAAGACGTTTATCCAACTTCTATAAATGATGCTAACGATATTATTGGGGCTAATTTTGAAGTTTCTTCTCAAGTTGAGGAAGATCCAATCTATGCGTTGAACTTATTAAATGATTTGGCAATCAAGTCGTTGCGTTTAAATAAAAATAATAAAGACCATGACCAGGATTATTTACCACCAATTGACGAAGTACCTGAACTAATGGTATTGGGAACTAATATAGATTTTATAATCGTGAATTGATAAAAAATTTTAATGACGATAATATATCCGATTTAAACAAAAGTCCTTCGAAATTGCAGAACATTACAAAAATCACAAATAGTTCACCTCTTGGTGCTAGCAATCGTAGTGATACTACTTCTTTTTATTTTGTTAATAAAAGTATAAAACCGATTCTTACATATACAAACAATTTAATAAAATAACGCTTTGGCGAGCAATGGCCTCATCAGATGATCTTTCTACGAGTTCAAGAAGGACTTCTTTAAGGACTAAATATAACAAACACATAAAGTAATAGGAAACTACGACAAACAAGTATGAGATAAAGAAGAAAAAATAGTATTTTGGGCTACCTGATAGACGAACTTGAAGAAAAAAATTTAATTAGTTCTTGCCAGAAAGATAATTTTTTAAACCATTTTAACCCAAATTCAATTGTTTGAGCTAAAATTAAAAATCAAAAGTTAGGCAGAAAATATCCAGAAGAAATACGGTAGTTTGCTTTAAAATCAAACTTTTATTCTCCGAAGGCCTGTGAATATGTTCGAAACCAATTTAAAAACTGCTTGCCTCAGATGAGGTCGTTATTGTAAATGTATGCTTGGATGAGTTGTACATTCATCCAAAAGGCGAGTATGATTATCATACCAATATAATACAGGTAACCCTCCAAGAACACGGGGTTTGAAGAACACGGATATCCATTTTCACAAATTCCACGGTTTCAAACAACACGATTTTCGTTATTCTCTTTTATTTTGTGTTTTGTATATCATAACAAAAAATAAAACGTAACGTTTTTTTTATTTTATTTTTTGTAGTATCGAACAACACGATTTCAAAGAACACGGAACGAATTAATCGTGTTCTTGGAGGGGTTCCCGTATCTGGATACGCCTATCTATCCAATAAAGCTGGTTTCACAGATATTCAAAATAATTTTCTTTGTTCTATTTTAATTCTAAATTGTGAACCTCTAAAAAACACCTTTTATGTTAGCGCGAAATGTTTTTTATTTTATTAAATTTAGATTGCGTGTTCCGTTTATAATTAATTTTGTTTGAATTGGGTTCGAATATTTTCTGGGACTTCCGTGCGGCGTTCGTGACCCTGTCCTTGATTTAGGTCATCAGGCAGAAGTCCTTATTGATTTTATATACAAAAGATATTTATACTACGAACTCTTTAAACATGTCGAGCAAGTTCAGCCCACTGAAGTCTTACCGAAAACAAAGACATGTTTCATATAAGGTTTAATAAGGCCTCACTAAAATCTGTGACAACTCATTGGACTATATACGATTAAAGTATGTATGACTAATGATGATGGATTATTACACATTAATTAAATACATTTACATAACCAGTTTTAGAAAATTCACTTGGTACTGGGCATATTAATGCAATAAATTAATATTTAGTACAGGAGAAGATAATTACTGAAAAATAACTGTCCAGAAAATATTTTACTCTATTTAGTTAATTTTTATATCCTTCAAGTCCATAGTACATATTTCTTACAATTCATTTAAATTTTCAGAAGTTTAAGAGAATTTAAACTATGAAATGTTTATCATTTTTATAGGAATTGAAAACTAATGTGAATCCAATTATTACGCATTATTTTATTTAGGTATTAGGTTTTTCTGAGTTATGTCTGTTGCTGTTGTAGATTCCAGGTTAGCTCGCACATCTTCAAACTTTCGAGGCTGTCGCTAAGATCGAAATCACCACTTCTGTATTACCACTTTTGTACCAATAATTACAAAATTCATAAGACACAAGGTCGACACCAAGAACACTACAAATTGATTCCCGTGCTTTAGAAGCTTTGTTCCTTATTGGAATTCGTATAGAATGCAGTGCCGAATATGCTGATTATCAGTTACCATTGTAAACTCTGCTATTCTGAGAGGTAATGTAACTCACGATCCTGTAAATATCACAAAATACCGTGAAAATATTTCTATTTTAAATACAATTTTAAGCGCGAAGAAAAAATCTGTAGAAATTGTTATACACCTAATAAATAAAGTGGGTGGCTAAATAAATTTGTGTCCATGATTTAAAGTTACAACTTAACACGCGAATTGCATTTCTGATGAGGATTATAAAGCGATACCCATTATCCGATATTGAATAGTCTATTTTTGAATTTTTCAAAGAAGTGGTCATTTATTCTAGAGAAATTTGGGGTAGTTTTCATGATAAGGTGTGGTTGGTATCTGAAAAATTGCAGTGTACTTTTAATGTGAGCTTGTAAATCAATTGACAACAACGAACAACGAAATACATATTTATACATTGTCATTTTAAAACCTTAGGATGATTTTAATTTGGGGTTAGCAGATTAAAAATAGAATTGCACGGATATTGTGTATACTCATAATTCTATATATGTATACCACAACCGCAATCGAAATATTAATGTTTTTGCAAATTTAGTTAGAATCAAAAACTAGCTTTTATTTTCGACGTCTTAAAATATTTGCAAAAGCTAGTTGAAACAAACCAAGTCCTACCATGCTTCAGATAATATGGAATAAGGGGAAAACGTTAACAAAAATTTGTATGCTTGACCAATTTTTTGAAGGCAAATCCAAATACATAGTACATTTTCCCAAAGACATCTTTCCGGTGTAAGCTGATTTTATTCATTTTCTCAAAAATTAAATCATTTATAAAATTATTAGGTATTTTAAAATTATCAAATTTAAATCATGCATCATCCTTAATAGTATGCTTAGGGAAAATTTAGTCATGAATGTATTTAATTTGGACAAACCAGTATAGATAGGCATATAAAATATCCATAATGTAACCAAACACAAATATGTAATATGTATATGTAATTGTTTTCTGCGATCATTAAAAAACCATTTAATTATAATATTTTCCCTTTCGTCAAATATACTTTCGTTCATAAATTTTTGATGTTTCTTATCATCTCCAAATATTCGTTTTTTATATTATACTTCATGCAGCACACCAAAACAATCATCGTAGCTACATACTTACATCTAAAATAGATCCTCTTCCTTTTCATTGTCACCACGTGTTTAAATTCTATATATCTAAACAAGAAATTATCGATCGTGCACAAACATTATTTTAAATAGTACATATGTATATACGAGTATGTATATAGATAATACGTGCGTTTTAGTTTCATTTCATTCTGTTTTATTAAAATATAAGTGTATGACTTAAAGAAAGAAGAGAAAGGATACTTTCAAACGAGAATAAAAAATAAGTTGAATTTGTTATTTTTCCATTTGTTTCTTTTTTACTGTACACACAAATATAAAATTTTGTATTTGTTCGCGCACGTATTAAAAAAAATATTTTGAGCGAGAAATATGTATATTGAGTGCATAGGGTTTGAGTTTTAGCTAAGCATTTCTGCTAACAGCCACTAGAAAAAATTTTCCATTTGTAACGACATCGAGAATTTGATTTAAACATAAATTTTCCATTGGTTTAGCAGTCTTATTTATAATTTGTCTATGATAAAACTATCTCGAATACTACTATTTAAACCTAGATGTCACTAATCTCACACAATTTCATTTATCACTCTAAACCTCACATGAGAAATTTTTCTCTGAATTAATGTTAATAATTCCAAATTTTTCACATTTCAAGCGATAGAGCGGTCCCTTCCAATTGTTTTTTGTATGAATTGGGTTTTGAATGAATTCGAAATTCTACACAGAAAATAGGTTTTGAAATTCCTCTTACAAAATGGATTGTCGTGTGTAAATTCTGTGATATAATTGGTTTTTGTGATTTTGGTATGAATTTACAGTGTAAGATTTGTTAGGGCATGAATCATTGTTGTATAATTATTTCGTCTTGACAATTTCGAATTTTCAGAAATTCATTCCGCATTTTTGATCGAATTTCATTGTTACAATTGTATGAAATTAACTCACCAATCACAATACGGTCGTTTTCAATTTTTATTTTTATATTTTTGCATTTCATTTGCATTCCCAATGGAAAATCTAATTAACTTTTATTTTTATAATTTCTTTACAGAATCATGGACATCAACAACATGAAAGATATAAATGAGACTAATCTAAACAATAACAATAATTGCGCAACAATAAACAATAATAGTATTCTTATCAACAATAACAATGATAGTGACCCAGGGAATATTGAATATGAAAGTAGCATACTACTAAATAGTATGGATGGAGACCAATTAGAAATCAATAGTAATGATAGCCTTATGAGTGGTGATCAACCAGATCCGGATTACATAAAAATGTTTGTGGGCCAAGTACCAAAATCGATGGATGAGGACCAATTGAAAAACATGTTTGAGGAATACGGACGGGTGCACACGATTAATGTACTGCGGGACAAGGTGACGGGAGTTAGTAAAGGTAAATCTAAACATAAAATATTTTTTTCGTGTATGTATATAACAATAACGATATAGTTCCGTAAAACGAAGATGAAACTCAGAAGGATCCGCGAACGAATTTGATAATTATAGAAATAATTGATTTATTTCGACCCTGACCTGCGATGAACGAATTGCAGCACAAAAATAACTCATACTTCCAATTATTTCCGTAATTACAAATTCATCGTATACATTTTTATGTTTTACCTATGTGTAACATTATGTATACCTACCGTTGTTTTTTTATCATACAACATAAATTTTATCTAGCATCCTCTTATTTTTATTTCCTTATACCTTTCATAATGTGTAAATTACTACTTTATACTACTAAATAGCGTGCAAGGTAATTGTTTTATATATTACATTGTGTTATTAGTACAAATGATTACATTATACATTGAGGAGCTGTACAACAAATTATGTATTATGACCATTTTAACGATTACATCAAAATTTAATGTCTTGCATTGTATTTTGTATATCTCGAAGGATTTTGTTGTCGGAGTAATTTTGAATAAAATTACATCCGAAGTAAATACGATATAAAATTGGAGATAATTTGGTTTAACCACTGGAAACGTTTTATCGTATATAGTTAGGCACTTAGTGAGATGATTAAATAATTATATATAGACCAGATAATATTCATGCTATAGCTATTTAGTCTAATCAGTTTAAAGAAAATTACAAACGACCTTAAAAAATCAGTTTATCGTACAAACCACGTTCGTTGTAAGCTAATAAAATTTACTAATTATGTTGAACGACTAGGTACAACTATTGCTCAATACTTAACGAAACAGTAAAATGTTTTTGCAACCCGGTTATATTTTAAACTCTCTCAAATTCTTAAGAGGTACAAAAATGAATAAAAAATTTCCGCATAACTAAATTTCTATTTTGTGATAGTGCTGCCATTTGTGGCATCTTTATTACTATTTTATTAGCTCTTAATCTCATCAGTCAACTATAAATGTTAAGATTTTAATTTCAGTGGTCCTTATCACACTCCGGGCCGGAATTTACGTTTATACGAGTAATTCAAGGAAATTTCATGAGAAGAGAGAATCATTGAAAACGATAAATTTGTGAACTAAATACACATGAAATTAACCACTTGAGTGATTTGCCCGAGCGTGACCTGGGGGCGTAGTTCGCTTGTTTTTTTGATTTGCCCGAGTCTTGCTCGGTGCACCATTACTGTAGTTTTCTTTAATTTCTCTCGAATTCTTTCTAAACACTGACAAACTATTCTCCTCGAGAACATTACATTTTGTAAAGAATTGGACGAGAAGCATCCCTCATTCAAGCAATTTTTCAATAAGGGGACACTTTAAAAATTTTGGTCCGCTGGAATGTTTTCGCGAGTACCGTAATCTCTTATTTTCGGTTGAACAGCGGAAATATGCTGTCCTATACAGTATCTACTGTCTAATTTACAATAATAAAGGCATAGTGAAAAATCATCAATAATTTAGTTCGCACAAAAAAAACCAACTGAACCTCAAATGTTTGGTAAAAAATAAGGTCAAAAATTAAAAATCACGTATGTCATCGCTAATTACAAGAAGTCAAAAATTTAAAATTGTTTTTAGCGATTAATTTTAAACCCTCGATTTAACGGACGCCCGATTAAGCGGACGCTGGGTTTTACGGACCTTCGATTTAACGGACAATTTTTTATTTTCCATTTTTCGGTTATTGATTATGATGGATGGATTCGGGGATTCTTAAATGGTTTTTGGAAGGAATTCTGGATTATGGCCAGTTATATTCCAAAATTCCTTGTCAAAATCATTTAAGAATCCCATTTCCATTCAACATACCTAATCCCAACATAATCAGCTGAGAAATGCCAGGGGTTCGTCCCAGATTAAATTCGATCGAAAAGATTAAATTTAAAAACATTCGGATTTAACGGCCTCTGGTGGATCGGACCAAGCTTGCTCAGAGATCCTTTCGAATATGCCTTACAACCACAAATTGAAGAAAACACAGATAAATCTAGGAATGAAGTATGCGCATTCACTACTTCAACCAAAGAGGAAAACGTCATGGTTTACAAAAATAATATCTAAATCATCACCAAGCTAGGTTTAGCCTTAAAGGTAACACAAGAGTATTGCTTAGGAACATTAAACAACATGGAAAACATATCGAATCAAAACTTCGTACATTTAATCCGAAAATAGGCAATGATGGATTGTTGCGAGTACGGGGGACAGAATAACGCTGTACCTAATGCCAAAGTTTCGACATTCAACATTCAAAAATTATTCCTTATAAGGGTCATTTCAGAACGCTGCTGATAGACTACGCAAACAAGATGACGTTGCGCACGGAAGCAAATCCCTCACGCTAGCTTTCATTCGCCAGAAATATTGGATAATAAAGAACCCACTTCACAGTAAAAAACTTTCATCAATAATTGTACGGTTTGCCACAAACATCAAGCGCAGACTCTGAGCAAGCTGATGGAAGATATTTCAGCAGCAAGAGTGGATTATGCTGGACTTTATCAGCTTCAATACTTACCTGGACGAGGTAACATGAGCTAGGGAGGATATTGAGCGATCTTTATCTGGAATATAATAAAAGCCGTTCACTTAGAAGTTGCAAGCACCTTGTCATGCATGTGGAAGTAACTGTTCGGACCTCTACAGCGACTGTGACGCTAACGTTATAGGGGCTTCAAAACTTATGAGGAACGATCTTAGCGCTGCCCTGAAATAACAACTAGAAATGCAGAGCAGCTTGCAAAAGATGGCACTCAATGGCGTTATATTCTACCAAGGACATCGCCTATGAGTAGACTATGGGAATCGGCAGTTAAATCCGTCAAATATTACCTATGTAGAATAATTGGAAAGCAACATCTAACATTTGAAGAGATGACAACAATAGTTTGTCAAATAGGAGCATGTCTCAACTCAACGATGCAGACTTCAGCCGAAAATAACGTAAGAACTCTGGAAGATCTGGCTAACCCAATACAAAAGATGGTTTTGTTAGAATCGTAACAGTAAAGAAAACCAAGGTCCTTCCTTGGTAAAAAAAAAAATATTACACTGGAAACTGCGAAAATACCTTCGTCAGAGGAAGCAAAAACAGACGCAGGTGAAGCTAACGATAGCGCAAAACAACTTAAACGAGTGACAAGGGCAAGTACCAAGCCCAAGCTGCTACTTCACAGTATCACAATAATCTGTGCATTAGGACTTGTAGCAGCAGAAATACCAAGAAGATACAGTATCATAACCTACTATAACCTCATTTCCTGTTTGCCAAAACCAAATCAATTTGAGAACTTTCCTCGTTATCTAGACACCTTTTGTTCAAATAGGATGCTTATATATCCAGCACACGCGCCTTTCAATGTTGAAGGTACAATTGCCAACGAACTATTCGGAGTGCTAGATCAAATAATTCGAAAACTTACAAGGAAAGCTAGAAAAATTAAATTCTAACCAGCAGTATCAAAGAAAATTAATTATTAGTTTTACTGTGAATTTACGATTTAAGGCGGTGATACATGTACAGATTTTGCGCGGATACGATTCCTGCGCCCAATTTATTAATTGGTATCAACCCCAAACAACTATTTGCGAATGTGATAGCGAATAATCAGCTACAAATTTACACGAATAATAATTTGGACTGTCGGTATTGGAATTACAACGAGGCTACTTTCGGTCACAGCGAATCCACCAAGCATCCTCGTAATCGCCAACCAGGGCCAAGGGTTACACAATGGTCCTTCGAGCCAGATAGGCAAAAAGCTGTGAGTAGAACATTTTATCAATTTTTAAACCGGGTGAAAATTACGAATATAAGCGTTAATAAGTTTATCAATACAAAACGGTATTATCGAGTGAGCACTGTACGCTATATTAAACAGTATACCATAATATATTTAGCAAATCATTTGAGGAAGTGAAATATCATCGAGCGATAGAAAATAACAGTGAAATCGATTTGATTTATTCAAAATGGCAGAATCTAGGGCGATTAGACGTTTATTAAGAAACATAGAGGATATTAAGTCACAAGTTGCGACGTTTGGTGAAACCATGCCGATTCATGATATAGAAACTACTAGAGCTTTGCTAACGGATCAATGAAACGAATTTCAAACAGTGGAAAGGGGACTAAAAGGAAAATTTGACAACGCAAATATCGAGTCAGTTGAGAAAATTGAACGCCTCCAGTATGATTTACAGCGAAAATTATTTGTATTGGAGAAGGCGTGCGAAGAAATAAATAATAGTAAAACAACAACACGATCGATGAGCTAGTTGTAAATCAAACGAATTTTTTACAAGACATGTTACAGGCTGTTTACTGCCAACCTGCAGATTTTCACTAAGCGCATGCAGAGGCCTCCACGGTGATTTTTGCCGGCTACGTTCTCAGGGAGAAGTGCTAGGTCGTGGGGTTTGAGGCTTGCATGTGCTCCTGGCTTACACCGTGATTAACAGAAAGTTGGGGGGAACGCAAATAATAATAAAAAAAACCCGTAGTTCCGCCGAAACTCGTCGGCCGGAACCTGAGGAACGAACCGGATAATCAAAATAAATAATAAAAATAATAATAACGGTAGAGGTGCCTTGGTGCGCGCATCCATTCGAATTCAAACAGGGCAAGCCCTGGTTACGAAATGGGATGCGGGCACCAAGGGACCGCCAACACTACGCCGACACAGAGGGAGTCTCCGCTCCCATCACACCACACCGAAAAAATTTAATAATTCATTTTATCGACAAAAAAAACAAAAACGAAGAGAAACAGCTTCCCACTCCACCCGCACCACGACAAGAGAGAACGAGAGAGAGAGAGAGAGAGAGAGGGAGCAATGCGTACCGAGCGCGCGACACGCAACCGCTGTGCGGTGCTCGATTACAAAAATTTGAAAATTTAAATGTAATAAAAAATTTAAGAAAAATAATAAAAAATTTAAGAAAAATAATAATTAATTAGAAAATAAAAAAATTAAAAAAATTGTACCTTAATTATGTAAAAATAATGTTGCGGCCTTGGTGCTGTTGGTGTTGCGGGGCCTCTCCCCGATAATACAATGGGTTGCGGCCTTGCGCGGCCGTCATGCCACAGGGTCGCCGCCCCGGACCGTTGCGGCTTAGGTGCCGAATGAGTGGCGGGGCCTCTCCCCGATAAAAATTCACAAATGTACAAAAACACGAGGGGCCGGTTGGCCACCCGTTACGTTGGGCGTGGTACCGCCGAAAACCAAAACAAAACAATAGCCGGTTGGCTATCGCCAGTTGCGGGGCCTTTCCCCTTTACCAAAAATAAAAAGAGTGGCCTCAACTGGCCACCCGTATCGATGCGACCTTGTGCGGTCGGGCGTTGGCTCGCCTTAATCGTAAATAAAACGTTAGCTCCCGTTGGGCGTCCTTCGTACAACTCGTCGAAAATATATTGGGCGTTGGTGCGCCCCAAAACAATCCCGCAAACAATAAAATTAAGTAGCCTCACCTGGCCGCCAAAAATAAATTGGGCGTTGCGGGGCCTTTCCCCGTTACCAAATATCAAACGGAGTGGCCAACGGACAACAACCACACACTATCGTTGGATGCACCGTACCAAAGGTTGGTCACCCTGCACCTCGCTTATCCGCTTATTAACAACGATGTAATTTACTTAGGTGTAATTTATTTATAATCCAAAATGTGTCTGTTTTGCGGCACAATTTCTAAAACATAATCTTAATTTGGCCAACAACAACCCACCAATATTTAAACCAAAAATGAAAATTTGCTCGGTTTTATTTTACTTGTTATGGACGGTGATTCTTTTGCACTCCACAATATAAAAAACGTCTCAATTTAAATTTTTTTTTTTTTTATATTTCTTATATTTTATATTTTATTATGAAATACCCACTCAATTACAATTTTATCTTATTTTTTATAATTTTCACTTCCAAAAATCAAAATGGTTGAAAAATATATAAAAAAATGATTTCGATTTTAATCACTCGACTTATTCGTACTCAATTCCAAAACTTGACTCTATATAAATCAAAACTCGAATGATGACACAAGATAATCTCTCTTCTCTGTTTTTCTTTTATATCAATTTGCATTGATATAAAAGAGAAGCATATAAGAAAAACATTTTTCTAAAACGTTTTACTTCACACACGCTCGATACACATTGTTCTCTCTTTCTCTCCCATTCTCGTTCCGTTGCCAACAAAACAGAAAAAAAAACACAAGAATACATCCACCATTTACCGCGTGTAGACGCCAAACTACACCCGGACACAAACAAACCGAGGGGAATACACACAAAAATTTACAAAGAATGGGGATGTAATCAATAAAAAATGAAATTCTGGTATTGTTGACGACAACACAGTCGTAACAGACATCGCGAATTTAAACAAACGTGAGAGTGAAATGCGTTTACCATATGTCAACATTCCAAATTTCAATGGAAAATATTCGGAATTTCCTCCAGTACCTGAAAGGACTACTTAAAGGAGAAGCATTCTCGTTAATCAACAATTTATGGAACAACCAATACTGTAGCAATCGTGTTCAAAATCACTACGCAAACTGTGTGACTCATCCGAGGAAGTCGTTCGAGGTTTAGTTGTACTTGGCGCAGAGACACGTGACCGATGGCTGATATATATATTGGCGAACAAGTTGGTTAATGATTCAAAGCAAGCATGTGCTCATGAAACCACCGAAATAAATTTTCCTTCTCTACAATTGTTTTTTAAAATCCTGAACAAAAGAAGTGACGCACTTGAAAGTCTAAATTCTTTGCAAAGTAACAAAATCAATCATCCTAAAAAATATACTGCGTTGGTGTCCCAAATACAAACTTCTTGTCCATTATGTTGAGATGATCACTATCTGGGAAAATGTGGAAAATATATTGAACTTCCAGTGCCAAAACGGAGAGTAGTCGTAGCAAATAAGAAACTTTGTTTTAATTGCTTGTCAGCAAGTCATCAAGCCATCGTGTGTAGATCAAGGTTGAACTGCAGCAAATGTCGAAGGCGACATCATGTGACGCTACATACGGAAATCAACGATACTAAGGTAGAGGGGATTGAGTCACGGAGTTTCAACGTCTTAACGCAATCATCAACTTCAGAACAAGGGCAAGCGATTCTACCCACTGCAAGTGTCATCATAAAGGATCAATACAGAAGTTGTTGTGCATTATGTTGAGCATTATTGGATTGTGGGTCACAATCGTCGTTTATATCCGAAAATTGCGTTCAAAGACTACGCTTGATGAGAAATAGCACCAACGTGAATATATGAAGGGCATAAGGGCAACAGCAATCAAAGCAAGTGGAAAAAGTACTTTAACTATGGGCTCGATACATAATCCGGAAGTATGCATTAAAGTGAGTGCTTTGATTTTGAATAAACTTCCACAAATAATGCCAGGCTACCACATTAATATCGAAAAGATTGAACAAAAAGAGAACATCCAGTTAGCAAATCCAGACTTTAAACGATCGACATATTGACTGGCGCAGACAAATTCTTTGCGATTCTTAACGAAGGGCGGAAGCAGCTAAGATCAACAATCTTACAAAATACGATATTCGGATGGGTGGTATCTGGTCAGCCTAACTCGCAAAAAATTTCGGATTCCACAGCGCACATGATATCAACCATTCAATATGATGTAGATATTGATAAAACCTTGCGACAATTTTGGGAAATGGAAGACGTGCCATAGCCGTCTCAACTTAAGCCAAAAGATCAAGAGTGCAAACCGTTTTACAACAAAACGGTTAAAAGACGAGAAAACGGGCGATACATCGTCAAATTTTAATTGCGGACATCCTCGGCTGAGCTAGGCAACTCATTGTTAGGTGCAACGAAAAGATTCCTCGCTCTAGAGCGGAAACTATGGAACGACGAACCAAGGAGGAAAAGATACACAGAACAAACGAGAGAATACATAGAGACCAGACACATGGTAAAAATTCCTCAACATCAACGAAACTCACGTGAAGAAGAGACCTTTTACTTGCCTCATCATGCCATCGAAGAGGAGCCAAGCGAGACCACAAAGATGCGAGTGGTGTTCGATGGGTCTGCCGAGACAACAAAAGTAGTTTCATTAAATGATACTCATGGTTGGACCAACTATTCAACCACCTCTGTGAGTTACGTTGATGCGATTCGAAAGAATGTATAGGCAGGTGGTTGTCTCACCTGAAGACACAAACTATCAAATATTGTTATTACGAAAAAATGCAAGCCAACAAATACGGCATTTCACGCTAACTAGAGTAACGTTCATTTTAATCTGTTCTGCCTATCTGGCAATCCGTACCCTCCAAAAACTAGCCTACGCGAGTTTGGTTACAAAGTTATGGCACGATACATTCTAAATGATTTCTACGTGAATGATTTTCTGTCTGGAAGAAAGAACCTTCCACCTTTTGTGGATGCTACAGGTGTTCTTCGAATTGACTTTTCAACGCCGATTGTGATTACGACAGCAAACATCCGGTCATCATACCCGCAGAGCACGTATATACCGGGAGATTGATATAGGAGGTCCACAGCAAAAATGTACACCCTGGGCCCACATTAACTAACAATTTAATCAGACAGAGGTATTGGAATCAATGAACGAAACAAAATATTCTCGATGTTGAGAAAATGCATCATTTGTGTGATGAAAATGCATCGTTTGTGATCCATATTGAACCTGTGAGTGATCTAACAAGTGAAAGATTTTTAGCGGCCCTTAAACTTTTCGTAGCCAGAAGAGGTGTTCCAAAGAAAATATCTTCCGACAATGGGTCGAACCTCGTAGGGGCAAGGAGAATTCTGAAAGAAGCTTACCAACTTATGCAACAAATTTCTAATAATCGTTTAATTTCAGAATTCCTAAGTAGCAATAACGTAGATTGGCACATGATCTCACCATCTTCACCTCATTTTGGCGGATTATGGGAATCCGTGGTGAAATCCGTGAAGACACATCTGATGAAGTCAACAAACAATATAAATCTGACATTCAAAGAAATGGCGACGTTATTATGTCAGATTGAAATCATATTAAATTCACGACCACTGTACACGATATCTGATGATGATGAACGGTGATGAATCGATTCCAGAATTGGAGATAACGCAACAGGATTCATCCTTATGGAGATTGCAGCAAATTCAAGCCAGAGCTCAATTGTTTTGGAAAAAGTACTCCGTAGATTATCTCAACACTCTGCAGCAGCGACAAAAATGGCAACATACAGAGAAAGACATCAAAATTAATAGCATTGTACTCATAAGGGAAGATGATACGCCTGTGTGTAATTGGCCATTAGGCAGGGTGATAAAAGTACATCCAGGAGTTGATAATTTGGTTCGAGTGGTAACACTGAAAACCGCACTTTCAACTCTTTAACGTCCGATAGTGAAGCCGTGTAAGCTGTCTGTTTGTTGACGTAAGCAACGACAACGGCGGCAGAAATAAAGTTACCCCCTACTCATTCTCACCTGTGAGCAGGAATTTACAATATATGGCAATTTTTGATGAACTCAAGCGATTGCTCCCAAATTTTGGACGAATACGTTTTGGTAGCCGAGAAAAAACATAGGGAGGTTAGTGATTTAAAAAAGTTATCCCTTTCTTATGCTCACCTGTAAGCAGGAGTTAACAATATATATGCAAACTTTTGATCCACTATAGCGAGTGCTTACAAATTTAGCACGAACACCTTTTTGCAGCTGAGAAAACCCGTGGGAGTGTTAAGAAATATTTTATATGTATCAATATTTGTTGTTTATAGATTGTATTTCATATCTTGAATATTGATGAAATAATCATCAATAATGCTTCTGCGGAATCTGAGCCCACCAAAACTATGCAATGGAACATGGCTCTGTATCAAAAGCCTTTTGCCAAATGTCATCGAAGCCACGGTATTGACGGGGATTGCAAAAAGAGAAGACGTATTAATACCTCGCATGCCGTTAATACCAGCTCACGGATAATCTCTTTTGCAGGCGTGAATTTGGAAAGTCCTAGCTTCTCTCATGGCCAGTTGTATGTGGTAAGCTCAAGAGTAGAGAGGAAAATCAAAAAATGTTGTTTACAAGTAAGCATTGCAGTCAACCCAACAAACTTTATTCTCTTGTTTTTATTAAATATTTAAATTCACTTGAGTATTTCTAATATTTATAAAATAAACAAAAACACTTGTTGCAGTTCAGCACTTCAATTTTAACCCGGGTAAAGCCGGGTACTTCAGCTAGTTAATATATAAAAACCAAGAGTATTTAACGTACTTGTACCTTTCCAATAAATGATGTTTTACATTCCTTCCTGATATAATTACATCGCAAAAATCCAAAGAATTTAATTTTAGTTTTGTTATTTTTTAATGATGACTATTTGAAGAAACAACTACTACTCTATATAAGGTTACCAACACACGGTCATGTCCATAATGCAATCTTCTTTTAGGAGCGGCTAAGTCATTTCGATTTTTATTTTGGCCTCAAAACCAGTGACAATTGGACGTATGTGAAGCTGGCCCGAAAACCATCCCGAAAAACGCCTTTACAATTTAGGTGCGTTTCTTCGCTAAATTTATTAAAAGACTATTCAGCCCGAAAAATTTAAAAAAATATGGAGAAAATCAAATTTAATCCCGAGAAAATAAAAACAATCCCACGTACACAAAAACAAATTTCAAGTTGAAAATCTATTACAAGAAGAGATTTACCACACTTTAGCTTAAGAAATTTAAAAAATAATTCAATAAAATTGATTGAAATTTTTTCAACAATCTTAATATTTCGTTTCACAGAGGTTGGCAGATATAATGGTATATATGTACCTAATAAATTCATTGGCCATCAGCATTAAGCACACAAATGCTCATTATGATATAGTGGGGGTAAGGGGCCTGCCAAGCTGATTTAATATTCGCTTCTAGATATCGGAATTATCTTCGCATGCCGTTATTACCATATATATTTAATGTGTAGATTTAAAACAATATGTCAAAAATACTAAATCTGTCATAATTCAAAATATTTTTTATCACAGCATTGCAATAAATATATCCATAATTTGAAATGGAAAACGGTACTCCTTTCTTTCCCAACTTACATCACTTCTACCATTTGCAATCCTCAAAATATATAGAACTAATCAAAAAATACAAAAAAGTCTAACACAAGTTTTTTTTTGTTGGTGTCAAAAATTTTTGAATAGTTTTTTGAAAATATAGGTTGTGTGAAAATATTATATTTCAGATTTTGTAAGATTTTTCGTACCAGAAGCTCTCAAACCGAACTAAAATTTAAAATAATAAATATTAAAATTCATGTATTGTTGTTGTTGCGTAACACACTACTAAAATTATATTTGATTTATTAATAATAAAATTTAAATTTAATTAATATTGTACCTTGATTTAAAATGTCATAAATATGTTTTCTGCACTTTGTAGGTCTGAAAATGTTTATACTTTTTTTATAATATCGAGAAGGAAAATATTCTCATTTCCATTACCCATCTAACAAGTTTATTTATAATATGTCTCAATAATTTTATCATCATCATCATTGTGGAAATTTTTTTTCCCCGATTTTCAATTTTTCATTCGAATTTTTTGTACTATGTACTGTGTTCTACAACATTTTCTCTATTATACGACATCCTTTCGCTTTTTTTAACTTTTTACATCGTTGACAATAATTTGTAATGTATCTATATACGTTTTTTTCTTTTATTTTCCGGATAATGGAAATTTACTGTATATAAAAAATGTATATAGATAGGTACATAACCATAGGAATAATTCAATAGAGTATATTAGACACGGAAAGAGAGTACATACTCCGGTATTATGGAATACGGAGGGGGAAATCAAAAAAACACTCTACGGAAAAATAGTTATCATATCGGGAAAATACTTTTTGATGCATAATTTATTTAACGGTTGCACTAAATTTTCTTTTTAGCAGTTTGAAAGAGATAATACAGTTTAATGGATATTTTTTCGGTACAGACAGATGTGACCAAATTTAAGCGGTATATGCTGTCTGATATATTACCGTAAATTTTTATTTATGTAGTCACATTTTGTTGGGAGCTGGTGAATTTAATCATTATAGATATATGGGGAGATTAAATATTCTATTTCAAACGCATCATTTAAGGGTTCCTAATTTTTAATCCTTTGCTGAATTATTTATTGAATAGGATTTTAAACAAATTTTAGAATATTTTATCTTATATAAATACATAAACTGCACGAGATGGAATAATTTTATGCTTTCTACAGTAGGATTAAATCAGCCCACATAAAAGAATTAAGTAACTGTTTTAAAATATTTGAACATGATTTTCAATTTAATTATCCCTAGATTGATAAATCACAATCAAATAGAATAAAACACATGAAAACCAAAATTAGGTTATAACTCAGAGTTTTCTGTTTGATATTTTTAATTTTAACGACCATAAATCTATAATCTAATTTTATTGTGATAAATTACAAAATCATTTAGTAAAAAAAAACTAAATTTTTTCCGGTAAAAAATAAGTTTATTTTTTGTGTACGTACACCATAAGTTAGTCCCCTTTGTATAACGAACTTTATTATTATATAAATTATACGTCTATCTAAAATGTACAAGTTATCGAGTGCGGAGACAGTTTTTGTTAAAGAATTATTTACGATTTAATGCAGGAGTTTGTATGGAGGGTTGGAAAATGTCACTTTGAATGTTCGATGTAATTTTGATAAAGTTCCGCATGTGAAAGTTTTAGACTATTAATCATATTGAACAGTTTTGTGTATTTTTGTCCGAATGAAGGGGAGACATGTAACTTTTTGAATGCAACTTACGATGTATTTTACCAGATGTGAATAATCGATTGGAATTGAAAACTTTAAAGAATTTAATCGTTTTGAGGGTGTTTGAAAAATTACGCCTTTAAATCATTTTAATACACTTATTTCTATTTTAAAATATAGACATCAAAGGCCAGTGCAGTATGTTATACCACGATGGTATGTTAATGGCGAAACCATACCATTTAATTAGTATATGATGTGAAGAAAGACTAAAGAATTTTGCGATTGTCATGATTTGATTTCTTATTTTCACGTTTCTCTCACAGATGCTAATTTAAAATGTATAAAAAATCATAAAACGGCACATCGAACTTTGGACGGATCTCAAATTTATTTAAACAATTCTTGAACCTCCCCATTTATCAAAAATCTTAAGTATGATGTTTCGTTCGTTTCTACAAAGACGATATGATAAACGATTTTATTTTGTAGTTTCAGGCACCACCCTTATCAATCCATTTAAACTTCTACTGTTTGTGCTCATGGTATGTTGCTAGTAATTTGA
Organism: Nephrotoma appendiculata; assembly: GCA_947310385.1. Taxonomy (NCBI): domain Eukaryota; kingdom Metazoa; phylum Arthropoda; class Insecta; order Diptera; family Tipulidae; genus Nephrotoma; species Nephrotoma appendiculata. Next base: position 267,212,721 of record OX371225.1, on the reverse strand, counting down.
TTCTAGCCGTAGCTCATGAGAAAAAATCCTCATAGAGAAGCTATTTACATTCTTAAGCCAGCAGCTCACTTGCGGGAGCTACGGGTTGGAACCATAACCGAAATCCAGTAATAAATGGAATAATGAAGGAAAGAATCACAACTACAGTGCCGACAATTTTGTAGGGTGATGGATAGAGCTTCTGGCAGTCGGCAATTCAAAACCGCAACCTTTTATGCAAACCTTCTCCGCAAGCTCGTACAAATTTGTTTATGATATACACAATCCCTATGGTGAGTTCGCGATACTGATAAAATCGAATTGAATCGAGTGAGAACTGAAGACTGAAGATAAGAAGCTATATGGACCTGAACTATATTAGCTAAGTAAACGAACATTGAAATTTCAACTGCAGACCCTCGTATTAGAGTTGAATAAAAGCAGGTGGCAAGATCCTAGAGTAACTCAGATCAAAGCAAAGACAATTGGGGTTGAAGCGAAATTTAGAACGAGGACGCAGGATTGAAAGACCAACCAAGTCCGGGAGCACCCCTATTGGATTCAAGAGGGCGGTACTTTATTAATCTGCACTAGAAAAAAATTATCGAAACCTCGTTGAGGCGGCCAAACTTCATAACGGGATTTAGCGCTAATAAAATAGGAATAGAGCTTAACATGATCTATATCATTATGGCACATTACGGCTCTCATATATCTAGGTAATTCTGGCAGAAATTACATTTTTTGTTCGGTAAAACATTTAGGGGCCTAGTTTGGTATCCGGACAGTTCCGAGAAAAACAATTCACAGAAGAAAAAAAAACAAAGAAAAATAATTCATAGAAAAAATGCATAATACACAATTCACAGAAAAGCAATTCGCAGAAAAGTAATTCCCACAACAATCTGAATGTAGGTCAATAAAAACCAATAAAATCAATAAAATCCTCAATAAAATTCTGTCAATAAAATTCTGATAAAAATACTACACAGATAAACTAAATATTAAAATAAAAACCATGAGTTTATTGAACCTAGTAACTTATGTCTTAATATGCAAATATGTAAAATAAAATTGACTAAAAATTTGAAGGGTCAGACAAGGAACAGTAACAATTCCGCAAACAATTAATGAATTGTGTGTATTGGAGCAATATAAAGTAACTCTAGTTGGTAAGCCATTTTAATTATATGACTCTGAAGCCGCAGAAAATCGAATTTTGCTGTTTTCAACGGAAGAAAATTTGAAATTTTAGAGTAAAGAGTCTATTTTTGCTACCCTTTATTTAGTTATATATACTGCACATATAATTTTAATGTGCCCAGATGTACTTTTCTACGAGAGTATACACAATCAACATTCACTGCACAATGTAAATACTTGCGTTAAACAATTCTTATTTTTTATTTTCAAAATAATCAAAAAACTTCACACAACTTATTTTCTTGTTGGTGAAAAAATAATTGAACATTTTTTTTATTTTTATTTTTCATGACCTACGTTGGTAGACCGGGTTTTTTTGTCTCTTCCATAATTCTAGCGAGTTCATTGTAATTTTATAAATTTGACATTTAAGTTTATAAACGTCGCCACAATACTCCCTCCCCAATAAATTCGGAAGAATTTATGAAAATACAAGTCTATACGCGAGGCCGAAAATAAACTAATTAAAAGAACCGAGGGTGATCCAAAAGCTGCTTCAGCTAAAACGTGCTGGTGGTCTAATTCTTCTTCCAGTCCTGGTTTGAACTGGTTCCTTCGGTGGAAGATTGAAGCGAACCTTTTTTAACACGTGTGTATCATCAGAAGCCGGCTCGATATCCGAAGTTCTTTCATCCAGCGGGGCCGCCGGAAACGATCCCACGATGTCCGCATTCTCCGCGAAACACGGTTTGAGGCGATCCAGAGACACCACACCTGACCTGCCGTTTACGTCAATAGTGAAGAACTTATCCCCTCTTTCGAGAACTTTAAACGGTCCTGAATAAGGTGGTTGTAAGGATTTTCTCACAAAATCCGACCTTAAAAAAACGTGTGAACACGTTGAAAGTTCTCTGCTTACGAAAGTTTTTACATTGGAGTGCCTGGTTGCCGGAGACGGTCTTATTTCATCAAAATGTTTTTTAAGATTATTTACAAAATCTGTCTGAAGAATTTTATCGGTCGAAAAAGAATTTAGAAATTGACCAGGCACCCTCAACGTCCTTCCGTAAACAATTCCAGCAGGAGAAGTTTTAAGTTCCTCACTATATAACGTGCGTAAACCTAACAGTACGGTTGGCAAGAACGTTACCCAATCAGTTCGCTCGTGACACATGATTGCGGTCTTTAACGTTCTGTGCCATCTCTCAATCATACCGTTGGACTTTGGGTTATAAGCCGTCGTTCTTACTCGCCTGAATCCGATCAACGCTGACAATTCATTAAAAAGACAAGACTCAAACTGCGAACCTTGGTCGGTGACTATAACGTTTGGTACTCCGAAGCGTGAAATCCATGTGGAGTATACCGCAGAAGCGACAGTAGCTGCAGTAATATCAGGAACTGGAACTGCCTCAGCCCACCTCGTATACCAGTCGATTAATATAACGCAATACCGCTGATTGTCAGAAATAGGCAAAGAACCAATGATGTCTAAGTGAATTTCTGCGAAGCGTTGCGAAGTTAATTGATAAGATCCAAGAGGTGGAACGGTGTGTCTTGAAATTTTGGATTTCTGACAAGCTAAACAGGATTGTGCCATAGTTTTGGTGATGGAGGGCCAGATGACATTTTTCGTCAATAATTTAGCTGTTGCTTTAATTCCAGGGTGTGAAAGATTGAAAGGCTTCAAAAACTTTTTTCCGAAATTCAATTGGAATAAAAGGTCTTTGGTTAGCTGTCGAAATATCACAATATATAGTTTTGTTAGAGTTAAAACTCAACGGAACTTGGACAAACTTTAAAGTTAAATTATCGCGCATAAGATCTTTAAGCTCGACATCATTGGTTTGGGCATCCGCAATTTGTGCATAATCTATACTTTCAGGAATAGAAATTAGATTAATGCGGGAAAGTGTATCTGCGACGAAATTATCTATGCCTGATATGTGTTGGATGTCGGTTGTGAACTGCCCGATGAAATCCAAATGTCGGAATTGACGCGGTGATGCCTTTTCCGGATTCTGACAAAAAGCGTAGACAAGTGGTTTATGGTCCGTAAACAACGTAAACTGTCGTCCTTCCAAAAGATATCTGAAATGCTTGATGCCAGAGTACGCTGCTAACAACTCTCTGTCATAAGCACTATATCTTTGTTGCGTTTCATTAAGACGAACCGAGAAGAAGCTGAGTGGTTGCCAAATATCGCCGATATACTGTTGAACTACTGCGCCGATGGCTGTGTCCGAAGCGTCTACCATGATAGCGAGTTTAGCCGTAGATGAAGGGTGTGCAAGAAGAGTAGCTTTACACAATTTCTCCTTACAATTGTCGAAGGCATCAATGGACTCTGCTGACCAATTAATTGGAATTTTACTATTTTTCTTATAACCTTTAAGAAAATCATTAAGTAAAATTTGATCAGCCGCGGCGTTTGGAATGAAACGTCTGTAGAAATTAATCATCCCCAAAAATCTTTTGAGTTGATTAACCGTTAAAGGACGTTCAAAATTTTTGATGACTTCAACACGTTCTGGAACAGGTAAAATGCCATTTGCATTAACAAAATGTCCTAAAAATTTAACTCCAGGTGAAGCGAAGACACATTTTCCAGGATTGATTATTAAACCGTTGTCTGATAATTTTTGGAAAACCAGTTCGAGATGCGCGTGATGTTCCTCGAAAGTTTTAGACGCTATCAGAATATCATCTAAGTAGATGAATGCGAAATTAAGTCCCAACAATACGGAATGCATGAATCTCTGAAAAGTTTGTGCTGCATTCCTGAGACCAAAAGTCATTTTAGTGAATTCAAATAAACCGAAGGGAGTCGCAATAGCGGTTTTTGGAATATCAGACGGTTCAATAGGGATTTGATGATAAGCTTGGACAAGATCAAGAGTCGAAAAAACTGTACATCCTTCAAGCTGGTACGAAAAATCTTGAAGATGTGGAATAGGATAACGATCTGGAATAGTAACATGATTCAGACTTCGGTAATCTCCACATGGTCTCCAATCTCCATTTTTCTTCTAGACAAGATGCAAAGGACTAGACCATGCACTATTACTCGGACGACAAATTCCTAGTGCCATCAGATTCTCGAATTCCTGTTTTGCAATCGTTAATTTATCAGGTGCCAAACGTCTAGTTTTACAAGAAACCGGTGCTCCAAAAGTTTCCAGCCGATGAGTGATCATATGCTTAACTGGTTTGACGTTTAGGGAGTTTGTCATAATTTCTGAGAATTTAGAAAGAAGTTGCTGGATTTGATTATTTACCTGAGATTTGTCTAGTTGAGACAGTGTTGATTCGGCTGTGAGAGATATAGAACCAACAGTAAACAATGATGTCGTTGGATCTAGAAGACGATGTTTGCCAAGATCAACTATCAAACCAGAACTTTTAAGGAAATCAGCTCCAATAATGGGCAGCGAGACATCTGCCACTATAAATTCCCACTTGAAATTACGCCGTAACCTAAAATCTAAATTTAGAATTTTTGTTCCATAAGCTTTAATTGGCGTTCCATTCGCGGCGAATAATTTGGAGGTAGTTAATGCCTGCGGAATGTGACAAATTTTGAGTGGAACAACCGAAACGTCAGTACCAGTGTCTATTAGAAATGCTACTCTTGAATTCGCATCATGAATTAATAGACGACTGGTAGTAGGTTCATCAGTAACGGTCGTCACGTCCTGATGAACATTTAAAAATCCTTCTTGATCGACTGACCTCCGCAGGTTTTATCATAAAATTTACAGCCAGGCTGGCATTTCTGAGCCTTTTCACCGAACCGAAAATGATAATAACATAAATCGAATTTTGGGTTAACCCGACCTCTAGATCTTGAACGAGAATTTGTTTGACCTCTACTATTTGTACGAGATCGAGATCTAGGGTTAACCATAGTTTTAATTTCTGCCAAAATTTTAATTCTAAAGTCTTCTAATTTAGCGTCTAAATTAGAAGCGTCAGAAATGCCAGTTGGATCAACATACCCGTTAGATGCTGCAGACGAGGATGGGCCGAAAGGGTTGCACGATTTAACAGCATTTAACCCTAACGGTGGCATCACCTCCATCATGTTATCGGCTCGTGCTGCTAAAACATCTAACGTCACGTCATTTTCGAAAGTAGTCAGTATAACCTGAATCTGCGAAAGCAACCTCTTCATCCAAAGTTGTCTGAGCAACTTGTCGTTGAAATTACTGCCAGCGTTCAAACGAATCCGGCTCAGTAATTGAGACGGCTTTTTATCCCCTAAAGTCAGGTTTGTCAGGACGTTATTTAGGCGTGACATCTCTGACTCGCCTAATACGCGAATCACTTCCTCTTTGAACACCGAGTAAGGAAGTGTACCCTTATCGAGGAGAATTAAATCCGCGAAACGATCATGCAGTCTCGCGTCCAATGCCCCCACTGCATGAGAGAACCTGGTGGTCTCCGACCTGATGTTCGCGACAGCGAACTGCGACTCCAGAATCGTAAACCAAACGGCCGGATTCTGACCATACAACGGTTGTGGAGGTCGGAATCGGACCGCTCCAATCTCCAAATTTGGATTTTGGACCCCAGTCCAACCAGGTCCTGAACCAGACTGCCCAGACGACTGTGCAACTCCTGGATCCCGGGATAAATTTTGAGCTTGCAAGAACAATTGAAATTGTTCTGCGAATAAATTTTGTAGTTGCGATGCAGAATTAACTGGAACTGCAGAACTTGCATCTCCATAATCCTCGTCATTTACCGGAGAGTTGGATGGAGTATCAGACGACATTTATAAACCCACAATAACCCGACAAAAACGAAAAAAAAATAAAATAAGCAGAAGGAGAAAATAAATAAAAAACCGAAATTTAATGAAATTATTTTAAATCAAATTTAATTTTTATTGTCAGAACAGACTAAAATAATGAAAGATCACTCACCCGATCTACCTCCGTTTACAATTTATTGCTGATCGATATCCCGTTGGTTTGCCCGCTGGTTACTTGTCACTGCCGATGAAAAATCCTGTTGTAACGCTTGTTTACTCGTTGAAACCAACAAACGTCTGCGTTCTACTGCTGTATCCTGGTGCACAATTTAACGCCAATCTGCAGCCGTGTCTTTCCGCACAATTTGACGTTTATGATCACGTCGGTGGTCACCAATTTAAAGAGTCTATTTTTGCTACCTTTTATTTAGTTATATATACTGCACATATAATTTTAATGTGCCCAGATGTACTTTTCTACGAGAGTATACACAATCAACATTCACTGCACAATGTAAATACTTGCGTTAAACAATTCTTATTTTTTATTTTCAAAATAATCAAAAAACTTCACACAACTTATTTTCTTGTTGGTGAAAAAATAATTGAACATTTTTTTTATTTTTATTTTTCATGACCTACGTTGGTAGGCCGGGTTTTTTTGTCTCTTCCATAATTTTAGCGAGTTCATTGTAATTTTATAAATTTGACACTTAAGTTTATAAACGTCGCCACAAGAGCAATGCCAATAATTGGAACGTGGAGGTCACCTTTAAAACAGTGCCTTTGATTTTCAATCAATTGTTTACAATTCACGGCGTCAAAAAAAATGTATCCTTACTACTTGTATATGCACTACTTCCAAATAAGAAAACAGATACTTACAAGAATTTATTTGAGCAGTTGAAAATATTATCATCCGGTTTAAATCCTACCAGTGTTATGTCTGAATTTGAACAAGCAATTGTAAATGCTGTTCAGTTTTCCTTTGCTGACGCCAAAATTTTTCACAAAATTTGTTTCGGAAATTATGTGCAGCAGGGTTCAAAAAACAATACGATGAAGATGCAGAGTTTGCTCACAATCAAAAGGTTGTTAGCACTTTCCTTTGTCCCTCCTGTAGACGTGATAAAAGCATTTGAACTGTTAAAAGAGCGAAATATAATTTCTGAAGCAGTCAATGAATTGCTAGACTATTTCGAAGATAATTATGTGGGTAGATTAGATGTTCACATTAAAAACACATCCGGTAGGTGAGATCCGAGGTATTCGATCAAAGCATGGAATGTTTATGAAGCCGTGCAACAAGGATTTCCACGAACAAACAATAATGTCGAGGGATGGCACATTGGTTTCAAAAAATTGGTTGGCTCAAAGCATCCTTCAATGTGGTTTTTTTTGGAAAAGTTTCAATTGGAATAATCAAAAAATGAGATAACGTTACATAAATTTTTTGCTGGAATGCCTATGCCACCAAAAAAGAAAAAATATCGTGATTATGATCAAAGATTACAAGAAATTGTATCCTCTTATTCAACAATGGAAATAATTGAATTTTTAATAATTTAAAATAATCCAAATTATGAATTGTTTTTTTGTTATTTATAACTGTTACTAATAATTAAAAATATTGAATAAATAGAATGTAGGTCCATTTTTTTATATTTCAATATTTTATTATCTTATGGAAACACAATTTACAGAACGGAGTTTACGTAAAAAATAATTTCTTGAAAGTGGCTGCAACTTTCAAAAAATTATTTTTTACATAAACTTCGTTTCTGTGAATTGTGCTTCTGTAAATTGTTTCGGGTTCATGTTGCACGCTGCGTTAAATACTGTTATGGTAAATGTGGTGTTAAATTGTTTTGTTGATTACGTGACATTTTAACATAAAATGTTATACAGAAAACCCCTAATTATTTAATTAAGCCATTAAATTAATTGGGGAGTCCGTTAAATTCGATTGTCCGTACAAGACATAGTTAAAGGAAAATTACCTCAATTAGAGACCAATTACAATAAAGATGGAGCATTTCGCAAAATGAACAAATATTTGGAGACGAAGATAGAACAATTGAAAAATCTATACACAGAACAAATCAAAGAGCTATAATGGCATCAAACATATACAAAAAACATACAGAAGAAATGTGCAAGCGGTTAAACAATACGACACCGCTGACGCCAGCGTGCAGCCTGGAGTTCATACTCCCCGAGACAAACGATTCTAATAAATAGTTTTTACTGAAAATCAACACACCAATAGGTCAAGTAGCAACAGCACACTCAACCACATTCTACGAAGACAAGATTTAAAAAATAAATTTTAAAATACCACGTTTTTTTAATGCACTAAAAAGAAGAAAATAATTTTTTTTTGGGCATATAGAATTATCTGGGCATTTATACTTAAAACTAGCACCAATTTTCTACAACTAAAAACTTGGGCTCATTTTAGAAAAGAAATTGATAAATGTGAATTGGATAACTTCTTATGGTATTCTTAGAACAGTTTGCTAGCTTAGAACCTTCCTGTACCTAATTTATGATTAAGGTGTATGTGTGCCGAGTGAACACTGTCGTATTTGTCTAATAAATATCTAGTTGTAAGGACGACTATTGACATGTTTTACGTCTACATGTCATTAGTCATTCTTACAACTACACATTTACTAAACAAATACATCCAGTGTCCATTCGGGTGTGTGATAAAATAAATTAGCAAATTATAATTTTTTATTAAATATGCAGGGTATACGAGAGATTTCGACGAGAGTTGACAAATATATGATGCTAGTATCAAAGCCCTAAATTTTCACATTAAGTACACAAAGAACTATTTTTTTTTTTATAAAGAATTGATTTACGGTACTTTTACTTTTTTTAAAAATTTTAGCAATTTCATATAAGAATATCAATTTGGTTTTCTAAAATGCGCCCCACGTTTTTAGTTGTAGAAAATTGGTGCTATTTTTAAGTATAAATGCCCAGAAAAAAATTACTTTCTTCTTTTTAGTGCATTAAAAAAACGTGGTATTTTAAAAAGTTTTTTTATACATATATATTATTTTAGTTTTTTATACATATAAATTATTTTAATTGAAACAATTTTTTAAAATAGATTTCATCTCTTTATTCAAGTAAATTTATACAATTTATCATAAACATTTAACATTAATTTCCAAACAGACAATCAGTATATAACATTATTCAACATGTGTGCAAAGCCTTATCTACCTGTGGAGCGCTTGCAAGCAAAGATTTTCTTGTTCTTGGCCATCGATTTAATACACATCTTAAAAACAGTCGCAAGAATGAGGCTCCACCTAAAGTTTACTGGAACAATTTAGATCCAGGTGTCATTCCTGATGTAATTCAATGTTTGACACAGTCTGAACAAAGATTTTGTCTCGTATAGTCCCGTTCATTAAAGTCATCAAATTGCTACGCTTTTTGCTCTCGACGTTTTCGAGGTTAGCAAGAAGCTTTCTAATATGCTGCAAAGAGCTAGCAATGACGCTGGTATTGTAGTAGTGACTGAGACCCTCGAGAACTTGAATGTCTCACGGGACTACACAATATTCCGAGATCGCATTTTTGCCGCACTTCGTTGGCTCATTGCAAATAACCCGCTATATAAAGATGTCACAATCAATCATTTTGCCAGACTTGATGCACAAGACATTATTCGTATCATTCCACCTGAACAACCACAGCAACAAGAACATGTTATTCATGAACAAGGTAATGATGTAGAAATACGAAATGCCTACGTTGCTCTCGATAGAAATGTTAACATTTCAAGAATTGTTAGAGCTACTTGGAATCAAAACAATAGCGAAATTTTTCAGTCTGGATACGCTGGTGTTCAGTGGTTTGCAATGGTTCTTGCAAAGATTGTAAGAGCTGTTATTATTTCACCAAGTCAAAGGAACACAAACATATTGAATAGCAATATGTATGCGGGAGATGAAATATATGCTTTGATGACTGACGAAAATAACGGAAGAGCACATCCATATTCCAATAAGGATACTTAAATTTGTTGAATTTAGATGTGATTAAAGATGATTTCCTCATGTATGAGAAATCATTTTCTCTTGAATATGACGATAGTTGGCTGTCATGGAAATTTAATGGACAAGAGAAACGATGGTTTTCAAAACATTACTCACAATAAAGGTCAAGGCTGCATTATCAAATGTGATACCATTGAAGAACTTCATCGTATCTTTAGACGTGTGTTTAAACAAGAAAATGAGCAATTTTCTATTAATTACATCAACGAAAATTTTAAAGGTGATTCCGTTCAGATGGGCATATTTAAGGCAGCATGCACCGCTACAGCAATCTCCAATTACATTTGCACCAGAGCCAAGTTCTTCAGTATTGATAGAACATGTCCATGTTCAGATATCTGCCATGGCTCCAATTGATGTTGTTCAACCAGATGTTGAAGACGAATTTGTTGAAAGTTCAAATGTCAATAAAATTGTTCGAAAGAAAAGAGATAATATTGTTAATGTTAATCATGAAAAGAAGGCAGACGAATTATCATGGTTTTATCTTTTTTCAAAAGGGGTCAATGGTATGAATGAGCAACGCTATGTTAAAATTTCACCATTGGATTACTTTCAATCGCGAATCTTGTTAAGAGATACTCGATTTCAACGCAATGATTATCTTTTATATGCGCTTGCAATGTTTGAGAGGACAAGAAGGTGTTGTTGAAGATCTTCATATTTATATGAGAAATTTGAGAGGATCAGCAGCTTATTGGCGGAGTGCAAACAGCGAATTAGTTGCACAGATTCTATGCCATGGTCCACCAACTTGGTTTTTGACATTAAGTTGTAATGATCTAAATTGGTTTCGCTGACAATAGACCCAATGAAGACCCAGCAAGCATTAGCTTAGATGAGGCTCAACATCTCATTGATCCAGTTGTTGTGAGTCGACATTTTCAAAGAAGATTGGATGCTTTTATGAAACATTTAAAAGCAAATGATAAAATTCTTGGTGGAAAAATAAGACTTTTGGTGGCGAATTGAATTCCAAAATAGAGGCAGTCCTCATATTTATATGGTCATTTGGATTGAGAATGCGTCATCATTTGAATCAGAACAAGGAATTAAATTAATTGATGAGGTCATTTCCTGGTATTTTCCATCAAAATATTAATAACGGTTTTCTGAAATTTTTATTAGATTTTTGTTTCAAATGTTTGATAATATGAAATTGTCAGGTGAAACAACCAAGTGAACAAAATGTCAGCGAAATCCAATGATGATAAGTGCTTCAAATTTCGACCTTAAATTTAGAACCAAACAGATAGACAGACAAGAAAGCAAGTTAAGAAAAACGTGGTAATAAGGGAATTTTACAGAGAACGGAGAAGGTCAAAAATGTCTTGGAAGATAAACAAGGCAACCATACATGCAGCGTGCTATGCATATAATTGATAGGTATGGAGAGCTTTGTGTCGAGACCTCAGACGATAACCGTGAGAGGCTGGGATACTTCACAAGAGGGAATATGAGGAAATAAAATAAACTTACAAAAAGATAACAATTGAAATAGCCACTGCGATAGAAGAAACATCAACCACCAATGGCATTAACCGCTGATAATTATAAAATGCCATGGAGTACAGGATATCCAACAACAAAACCTAAATTATATCAGCTTACCTAATTACATTACATTACCAACCATCAATTAATACAGAATCATCAGCCACAATTAGGCATTTGCACGATACAAATAGTGAGTGCGTACGCGCAATCAGAAGCATAGGAATAAACGTCGAATCCTTGACTGAAACACGAGGAATATATAAAATTTCTAAAGATTCCTGAACAACGCTTCAAGTTCTTTGAAGTATCATATAGCCCTAAACATCAATCGCAACAACCAAAGCTGCAAACGGTAAGATAAACGTTCGCCACAACAACCGTCCGCCAGATTTGCATCTGTTGCCATATGAACCATACATAAGACCAATGTCCGCGGTTTAGATAGCTATCAACAACAGATATAAAACCAAATAGTTCTACTACACCAGCTATGTAGAAGAGCCTATCCTCAGCACATCAAACGTACCATTGCGGCCGAGAGACAAAATGCTAGATCTGTAATCTACTATTTTGCATACAACAAAACCCGAAGTACAAACCACGAGCTGAGGTGAAGTAAAAAATAAACTATAACCAACGTAAATCACGATAAAAAACACGTATTGTTAGTAACTGCAATGGTCAAATTCGCTATAATGGAAAGGTACGCTACATTAAGAGTCCTGATTGACCCAGGATCTCAAGCAACTTTCATTACCGAGGAAGTAGTTCAAAATTTCAAGCTTAAGAGGCAGGAGGTATATACCAAAATAGCTGGAGTCAGTGGTCGCAGCATTGGGAAGGTTAAGAAAATAGTGAGCCTTAAAATCCCACCTGTCAGAGCATCCGAATTTGAATTACACTTAGATGCTTTAGTGTTTCAAGAACTCACGACACTGCTACCAGAATAAACCGAAGATTAAGAACATCCAAACAACCTAGAGCTTGCAGATTCAAATTATAACACACCGTTCCCATAGACATGTTGTTTGGAACGAATTATTAAATAAAGGTCGTATTGAATGATATCATTAAAGGAAATCCACAACAACCAATAGCGCAAAAAACAGAATTAGGATGAATCGTGTTCGGAAAATTCAACCAATCTAACATCGCCACATAAAATCTATGGTATCAGTGGATGGTGCCGAGAATCTACAAATTCTCCAAACATTCCGGCATCAGTGTTAATAACAATTGGCAACATTGTTTTTGTATTAGTTTTATAATTTTTTATGTATAACGTTTTTTGGATGTGGGTCAGTAGTAAATTGGATTTGTTGCTACGGTGATACCTTAAAATAAAATAAAGTCAATTAAAATAAAAATAAAAATTTTATTGTGATATACAGTCCATAATAATAATAATAATAATAGTATTTCGTGAACATATTTGGTCCTATCGAACCGGATTGTGAACATTTTAGTGGAAAACAATTGAAAAAATCGTGAAAACCGCGAATTCGTGAAAAAAAAAATATACATACTCTTTTTTGGTGGCCATTTTGTCAAACAATTTGGTATTCGAGTGTATGGTTTTTAAGTGGCGTCAACATAAAACAGTCGTCCATTTTGAATTAGTGGTACAGAGTTAATTTGTATTATTCGTACAGAATAAAATATCGAATCGGTGCACCCTGCATAAATTCACATAAAAAATGGGAGATTTAGTTAAACAAATTGTTTCTTTACGAGGACATGTGAAAGGAAAAGTAACTAGAATTTTAACCGAAGTTAATAAGGGTGGAAAAATGTCGATAGTTCAGTTAAAAAATTATAAAAAAAACTTGGATATATTTTATAAAGAATTTAATGATCATCACACAAATATAATAAAAGAGGATTTCGATAATGAAAGCGTGCATAATGATAAATATGAAGAGTTTGAGCGTATATATGATGAGTGTACTGTGAAAGTAGAGGAATTGTTAGAAAGTTACAAACAGGAAAAGGAGGCAGCTGAAACAATCATTATAGGTAAACAAACTAATAATCAACAACCAATAATAGTGAAAAAATCTAGTGGATTACAAGCGGCACCATTGCCAACATTTGATGGTTCTTATGAAAAATGGTTTTCATTCAAGGATATGTTTGTAACGATAATGAAGAAACATGAACATGAATCGGCAGCAATCAAATTATATCATTTAAAAAATTGTTTGGTAGGCGGAGCTAAACATATACTTGATGAACAAACAATCAACGATAATAATTACACAGTAGCATGGAATAAATTAGTTGACAGATATGAAAACAAACGAATAATTATAGAAAAACATATCCATGGTTTAGTGAATTTAAGACGAATGAATAAAGAATCGGCAATTGAAATTCGTGAATTAGTCGATAATTGTCAGCAACATGTTAAAGCTCTTGAATCTCTTGATCAACCTTTGACAGGACTTTCCGAGATGTTGATTGTTCATATACTTTCTGCTTGTCTGGATAGTGAAACTCGAAAACAATGGGAAGCAACTATTGAAGAAAAAGAACTCAAAACATATATTGGAACAATCGCGTATTTGCAGAAAAGATATCGAATTTTGGAATCAGTGGAGTGTGGTGTGTTAAGTATTTCTAAAATGACAGTGAAAGACAAATTTAAAGCTCCTGTGAATTTTAACAATAAGACAACTCGTTCTTTATTAGTGAGTAATCAAAAGGCATGTTCCGTTTGTAAACAAAATCATAAATTATTTCGGTGTGAAGAGTTTAAAAGGTTACCCGTGCCTGTGCGAATTTCAAAAATTAAACAATTCGGAAGATGTTACAATTGTTTATATGTCGGACATTTGACAAAGGATTGCCACTCCGAATTTGTTTGTTATTATTATAAACAGAAACATCACTCCTTATTGCATTTGAAAAGAGAAAATGAGAGTTCTTTTGGTGATACAGAGAACAGTGAATCGGTCACTGGTACTAAATCAACTATCCTAATTAATACACCAAAAGCAAAAGAAATAGAACCAACAACAAATAATTCTACAAACTGTGTTCATACGGCAACTAACAAGTCTGTTTTATTGTCAACCGCTATCGTGTTTGTTTTGGATTCATGCGGTAATAGTCACTTGTGTCGAGCGCTTTTGGACTCTGCTTCGCAGTCTCATTTTTTAACAGAAAAAATTGCGTCAATTTTAAATATTCGTCGAAAATCGGTGAACATTCCAATTAGTGGATTTAATGAAGCTAGTACAAACATAAAATTCAAAGTCGAAACTATAATTCAATCTCGGATCACTAATTACTCGACAAAATTAGAATTTCTTGTGGTTAATAAGATTACGGGAAATTTACCAACAGTAAACATTGACATATCGGCTTGGAGAATACCACTAACAATTGATCTAGCTGATCCCGAATTTTTTGTTCCTGACACCATCGATATGTTATTGGGAGCTGATGTGTTTTTCGACCTTATGCTGCATGGTAAAATTAGACTAGCAAATAATTTACCTTTATTACAAGAAACACAATTAGGATGGATTGCATCAGGAACAATTAACGCAAATTCAAAATTACCAAAGATTCTTTGTCATGTGAACATACTCGAAAATTTAAATGACTCTATTAAAAAATTTTGGGAAACTGAGTCATGTTATGAAAATGTATCATTTAATAATGAAGAAGCACAATGTGAAGAGATTTTTAAGAGTACTCATACTCGAGATGCAAATGGACGTTATATTGTTGAATTGCCATTTAGAGAAAATTTGAGTCAACTAGGCGATTCAAAGAAAATTGCAACGAAACGATTCGAACAGTTAGAACGGCGTTTAAATAAATTTCCTGAGTATAAAAGAAGTTACGATCAATTTATGGATGAATACGAGCAGTTAGGACATATGAATGTAGTTTCACATAGTTCTAATGAAAACGAGGAATATTATATGGCACATCATGCTGTCTTCAAACCAACGAGCTCAACCACGAAGGTTCGCGTAGTGTTCGACGCGTCGATGAAATCATCAACGAACATATCTTTGAATGATACATTAATGGTAGGACCCACAGTCCAGAGAAACTTAATGCACATAGTTTTGAACTTTCGCGTGCATCATTCTGTGTTTACTGCGGACATCTCAAAGATGTATCGCCAGGTTCAAGTTGGCGATAAACATAAACGATTTCAAAAGATATTGTGGAGAAAGGATAGTCGAGATACATTAAAAACTTATGAGTTAAACACAGTTACATATGGGACAGCATCAGCGCCATATTTGGCTACTCGCACCTTAAATCAATTAGCAGCAGATGAGCAAAGCAAATTTCCTTTAGCATCAGCAGTAGTTTTAAACGATTTTTATGTAGACGACGTGTTAACGGGCGCTGGTAATGTAGAATATGCGCTACAAATACAACAACAATTAATTGAACTGCTAAAACAGGGTGGATTTAAATTACACAAGTGGTCTGCTAATCATAATAAACTATTGGAAAATATTCCTGAACATGATCGAGAACAAAACATCGCCATTGGAAATTCGGCTGTAAATGGTGTTATCAAAACGTTGGGACTTTTGTGGAATTCTTCTACGGATGAATTATTATTTAATATTCAAGCCCAACAAAATAAATGTGAAATTATCAATAAACGAATAGTGCTGTCACGGATTGCGGGTATATTTGATCCACTTGGTTTGATTGCACCTGTAGTTATAAAAGCTAAATTAATCATGCAAGATTTGTGGAAATTAGAGTTGGAGTGGGACCAAAAATTACCATTTAAACAAGAAAGGGATTGGTGTGAATTTGAAAATCAATTGCACGATATAAATAAATTAAAAATCAAGAGGTGTGTGATTCCTGATGATTTTAAAATGATTGAATTACATGGCTTTTCCGACTCGTCGGAGTTAGCATATGGCGCGTGTGTGTACATTCGAACGCTAGATGTCAAAGGTGAATATACAGTGAGACTCTTATGTAGTAAATCAAGAGTTGCACCGATAAAAAAATTGTCAATTCCTAGACTTGAATTATGTGCTGCTCTTTTATTGTCCAAATTAGTCAAAAATGTGATGTGTGCTCTGAACATTGATTTTGAAAGAGTAGTGTTATGGTCTGATTCTCAGATAGTTTTGAGCTGGATCAAAAGATCGTCTCACACATTAATGACCTTTGTAGCAAATAGAGTGATTGAAATTCAACAACTAACAAAGGATTTTATTTGGAAATATATTAACACAAAAAACAATCCTGCAGATATAGTATCTCGTGGTGAATATGCAAACAAACTAAGTGAAAGACATTTATGGTGGCATGGTCCTGAGATTTTGCAAAAATCTGATGAAGAATGTCATAATTATATTCCTGAAGTGGAAGAAAGTGACTTACCTGAACTTAAACATTTAACTGTGATGAGTGTTGCCCTGGTTAACTTGAAGTGTCCTGAATTCATGACAAACATTAGTACGTTCAAAAAAATCCAAAGTATCATGTGCTACGTGTTGCGTTTTATAAATAATTGCCGAGAAAGTGTTAAAAATCCTAATAATCGCCAAATTCAAACAAAACATTTCACAAATCAGGAAATGTGGAAATCAATTAAGCTTTTAGTGAAACTAGTTCAAAATCAGGAATTTTCTTTAGAAATTAAAGCATTAAAGAAAGGTGGTGAGATTCCCAACAATAGCATGCTTAAACAATTAAATGTATTCTTGGACAGCGAACACTTAATAAGAGTTGGTGGCCGGTTAAGGCATGCTAAATTACCAGTGGATCAAAAACACCAATTAGTCTTGCCAAAGCACGAATTTACAACAACCCTATTAAGGCAGTTGCATATCGAAAATTTACATATAGGCCAGAGTGGATTGCTCTCTGTTGTTCGACAACGGTTTTGGCCAATTGAAGCGAAACAGATTATCAAATTTGTTGTTGGGAAGTGCATTCGATGTTTCCGAGCGAGTCCAAAATGTGGAATTCAATACATGGGTGGTTTACCAGATTTTAGAGTGACACCAACTGAGGTATTTGAAAATGTGGGACTTGACTATGCCGGACCTATTTATTTGAAGTCTGGTATCCGAAAACAAACATTAGTAAAGGGTTACATAGCTGTATTTATTTGTACTACAACCAAAGCAGTTCATATTGAATTGGTATCGAATATGACGTCGCAGGCGTTCGTTGCTGCTTTACATCGATTTGTGAGTCGTCGAGGAATTCCATCTTGCATTCACTCCGATAATGGCTCTACATTTATTGGAGCTAAATCAGAGCTTTCTGATTTGCATGAGTTATTTGTTAAAAATAACGAATTTAACGAAGAAATTAAAAATTTTTGTGTGACAAAACAGATCGAGTGGAAATTTATACCTCCATATACACCACATTTTGGTGGTCTATGGGAGTCGACCGTAAAGTCTATCAAATCACATTTGAAACGTGTTGTGAGCAATACATCGTTGAATTTTGAGGAAATGCAAACCTTATTGTATCAAATTGAGGCAATTTTAAACTCAAGGCCTTTAACTCAGCAATCAGATGACCCTAACGACTTAATGTGCATAACTCCAGCTCACTTTCTATTGGGAAAACCATGTACAGCTATATGTGAGTCAAGTTATGAAAGTACAAAAATAAACAGACTGTCACGTTGGCAGTATATTCAAAGTTTAAAACAACATTTTTGGAGGCGATGGGCAGATGAATACCTAACCACATTGCAAACTCGGAGTAAGTGGTATAAAAATAAAATCATTATCAAAGAAGGCTTATTAGTAGTGGTTAAAGAAGATAATGTACCACCTCAACAATGGAAATTAGGACGTATAGTTCATCTTTATCCAGGAAAGGATAATATCGTGCGAGTGGTATCAATTCGAACACAACAAGGAATTATAAAGCGATCAATGGCAAAATTAGCCATTTTACCATTAGAACAACACTAACCTATTGAAATGAGCATTTCAAGGCGGGAGTATGGATGGTGCCGAGAATCTACAAATTCTCCAAACATTCCGGCATCAGTGTTAATAACAATTGGCAACATTGTTTTTTTTATTAGTTTTATATTTTTTTATGTATAACGTTTTTTGGATGTGGGTCAGTAGTAAATTGGATTTGTTGCTACGGTGATACCTTAAAATGAAATAAAGTCAATTAAAATAAAAAAAAAAATTTTATTGTGATATACAGTCCATAATAATAATAATAATAGTATTTCGTGAACAATCAGTACGAGTTAAAAAATGAGGATTTTGGAAACTGAAGAAGTTCACATAGAATGGGAACTTATCAGTGATGAACAAAGATGTGAAGAGAACTTTCACATAAAACTACAAAAGATTAGAAATTGGTGCATACCACCAGGTCGCTTAGTTAGTAGTATTGACGATTTCATGTTAGGCGAATCGAGGGAAAAAGCTACAGCACGACTTCTTCAAGTGGAAAAACAATTGCTAATACGAAACATAGATACTGAGCATCGAAAAGAAACAACCACATAATCGAAATAGTGCAAAACTATTAAATCCCTTCTATTCGAAATTCCCAACTATTCGAAACTTCCAAACTATTTGACAGCTTAGGGTGGCTGGTACCGTTTATAATAAAAGTAAAAATATGCATGGAACAACTATGGACTTTAGGAACAGATTGGGACGCACAACTGCCCACTGAAGTAGAAGCAAAATGGTTTTGCCTTATCCAACAGACTTTTGAAAAAGTAAAGTTACAAAGATGGTTAAACCACAACACAGACAACACTCCGAAAATTTAGCGGATTGTGTGTCGAGAGAAATGTCCCCTTCCAACTTAATAGGTCTTGTAATGGGCGGTTGTATTGTGACTGTTGAATGATGATACTCGGTTTCACTGGTTGTTGTATTGCGCTTGATTATAGTTGAGAACGAGGCTGTTAAATTCAAGTATATGCTATTTCACCATTTTATGTTTTTAGTTTTCTGTTACCAGCTAAATTGGTAACAATTTATATGCCAGTTAATTTACATGCCTTTTTTATTGTCGAAGTGTTTGCTAACTATATTTTATTTTAAGTGGGGTGAAGAAAGTCGGGTTTTGGCCAAAACATAATCACCCCTCCATTTTTTCCTAATAAAACTTTAGTATCTACACTTTCTTATTTTTTAAGCTACTCAGATGCATGAAGTTAACTGAAACTGATTGTCATTTCGGCATTTCATCAAAAAAATAACACAAGCAAAGTTCACTGAAAGCTCAGACTATTTTATTTATACGCCCAATATCTTATTATCCATGCAATTCATACCGGCAGTAGGAAGGTATCAAATCTTTTTAAATATACGTTAGTCGCCAGAAAAAAAACCCAAATTTCTGTTAGTTTTATCTTATGAAAAGGACATTAAACGTTAAAAATTAAATTAAAAAAAAAATCGTAAATTTTCCAAACTTAATATAATTTCTTAAAATGACTTACATATAATTCCTGCTTCCATCTAACTTTTCAGAGTTTTTATCTATATACTGCAAAAAATATTTTTGGAAGAAAACTTAAACTTGTACATATAAATTGTTTTATGACATTTAAAATGTTGAAACTTACAGCACAAAAAATAAATATTTTAAGATGAAGAAAATTTGTTATAATTACAAACGGAAAACCTTAATTATGAAAATCTATGATAAGAGTAGTTTGAGAAACTCGTAAAGTATTTCGATTTAATCTATCCTCAGCTAGGTGTATTACTAAGAAAGTTGCACAAAGTTTTTCTTTTTTTAATTAAATAATAATTTTTTGATACCTATGTGATATTTATATCATACCTATTCCTGGAAACAATATTTTATTGATGTATAAAAAATTATTTATAAATTTGTCGTTGTCGATGTTTAAAATCACAATAAATTAAAATGCAGGTACCCAACCTGCCCCACCCATTCGATTGCTCTTTCAAATATCAAAATATAATATAAGTACCAGGAAAAGCTTTCATTTTATATTTCCCTTTTGTGTATAAAACCACAATGGTAATTTATTATTTTTAATGAATTAAAAAAAAATTAAGTTATTAAACGTAATTAGTAATCCTATTATATGAACCCTTTATGAACCAAAACCATCTACCATTTACTAAAAAGGAGTAATTTATTAGTAAATATTAAAATTTGTACTTTTAAAAAAAAAATTAATATCATGAAGGGCTTGTTTTATTACAATATGGTAAAGCGAAAGCAGATTTAATTTGTGTGTGTGCTTGAAAGCTATGTAAAGGGTGTCCCAAAATGTACGCAAAATTTGAATTATATCGAAATAATAGTTTTTTTTTTCAATTCTATTTTTTCAACGGCTTGTTGAAACCACATCCTATTCACATCAATATCATCAAATTAAGGCAAAAAGAACTTGGTTATCATGTCACGATATCGAGCACCAGTAACAGCCACTGCTTGACAAGCCTCATTTTCAAAAAATCTGGTCCAATGACGCACCCAGCCGAAATTTCATTATTTTTGAAATATTTATCAACATTGAAAACGCGTTGTTCTTTGTGCGCATGTGCTGCATGTTTACTAATCCTAAACTGTCAGCTGTCGAACTGTTTTCATTTTTGGTTGCAAACCCTATAAATAATTTTATTTTTAATTCAAAGCATGCGTATATTTTGGGACACCCTTTATATAAACATAAAATGTGCTTTTAATTTAGCAGAAAGCTTTATTTTTCCGAAAGAAGATTAACAAAAATTTTATTTTAAATTTTATTATCACGAAAATAGGAAATTTATGTTTTCAATGTTTTTCTAGGTAAACGTATATTATGTTTCAATTGTAGTAGGTAGTTAAAAGAGCTGTAAAAGTAACAAGGTGTATTGGCGTAATACGGTAAATCAATCCTAGTGCTATTCTAAAAACACTATAGTTATTTTTGGATAGCTAACTAATTAAAATTTAAATCCTAGGATTTTAATACTCGAAAATTTTGGATTATTATTTTTTTTTAAATGTACTTAAAGTATCATCAGAAGAAGCGACGAATAATAGTTAACAGTCCTCAACGAGAAACAAAATCCTCAATGTTTCGAAATCAGATGTTGTTAATTCCTGTAAAACTGTATCTTGCTCTCATCACATATTACGAAACAGTGACTGCACTTACCAAAGCATGATCGTAATACATAAGGGTGGAATTTTGTTGATAACCTTAACAGTAAATAAAATGAGGGCGCGTGGAAGAAAGATATGATGCAACAACAACTACACCATCAACTCAACTTCAAGTAAACATTGCTTGGGTTAATACAAAATTAGGTGACTGGATGAGAATTTTATTTAGAATTTTACAGTAAAATGAAAGGAAAGATAAAATTCTCCCGGTCATGCATGCATTAATTCGAGAATAAATGGATTATTTGTAACCTCAAAAATTGGACAGCCAAATCGCTCTTTATGATCGCTTTTTAAGCCAGGAAAAAACAACGATTCCAAGCGGAAATCAATAAGTGTAAAATATATCTCCGGACTTTATTCTCGTGATTTTTAAATTACCCCGTTAAATAAAAACTTCATATACAAAATAGTGGAGACTATCTATAAATTTTGTCAGAGCTGGTAGACATCATGCCAAGCTAGCTGTGGGATACTCTAGGCTTCGGAGAAACAATGATTTTTGAATTAAGTGTTTTGTTTAAATTACGTATGGAATAAATCCTACTGTTCAAAATATTGTATATGGTTGGCCTGCAATGATAGAACGGGAGGGTTGGCAGAGCGTGTTTCTATTACATTAAATTTGGTTTCCATTACATTAATCCAAGTAGTTCTCGCACTCAATGCCACATTCGGCCCGTAGTGCAAACCGAGAATTCTGTGTTAATAGGACAACTGACCCACATTTATCGATCTATTGTCAGGGAACCGGGGTCTGACCTCCAAGGCTGGACAACTGCAAGAAAATTAATTAATTCTACAACACAGTCATCATACAAGGAGTTTCGAACAAGCCTCATACATTGTAAGTACAGTTTAAAATTACCGTTACCTGCACGGTACAAGTACAAGAACCACACCAATTGCACATGGATTGATGATAAACGAAGTCATTAATAACTTGCTAGCCATAACTAAAGATCAAAAAAACAATGGTTTGTCTACAGCCCTATTAACCAGTTTAGCAGTGTTCACATGATTGCGCATAATGCATTAATCTCGGCTTTACAGTCTGTACACACATATAATCATCTGAAACCAAGAGTTTAGAATCATCAATTGCACAAAGTGTGAGTGCTGTCAAATCGTCAGCTTGTGTCAAAGATCAAGTGAAGGGCAGGAGGTATACCAAAAACTATACCTATAATTCAGAGTAAGAGCTGTCCGCGAGAAAGCTCACGACTCATTCACCCAACTATTAAAATCTTGAGATAACCATAGGACTCTGTATAGATGAACCACTGAAAATAAATTATCAAAGTTAAATTCGGTTTATTTATAATGAACCGTACTGATCTCTGGTATGGATGAACTGAAGAGATTGAAAACTAATCTGTGCTCGCAATCAAGCTTAGCCAATCGACTTCTGTTTGAAGGTGGCAAAGCTAGCCGTTCTCAATTTAAAATACTGCAGTTCAGGCAGGAACAAGACAATAGTACCAGTAAATTTGAGTTAACCACAAGCCACCAAACAGCAAAAGCGTAAGATAGCATAGGTAAAACTAACAGCGTTTTAGGTGCCAAATCTCAGGGCTCTCAAAATTCTCTGAAATCTCCAAGGTAGTTTACTGTATATAATGGCTCCAAAATGTTTGACAAACGCCTCTCTGGATGCTGTATAAGATAGCGGAATTTTAACAGCGGAAAATAAGAGATTACGATACTCGCCGCAAGTGGCATCACTATCACTAAAGAGAATTATTTTTGTTAAGTAATTACCAGCGGAAATTTTACATCATTAAATAAAACATCTCAGCGGAATAAAATTTAAAAGTTATCCTTAAAATAGCAAATTGATTGATCTCCGAATTTTGAGGAAAATTCATAGACTAGAATTTTCACTAGAATTTATTGAAGAACAACCGAAAGTATTGGTTACTAGTGGAAGATTTCATATACCGAGTTCCTTTACTTCGGAGATCAATTTAATTTGCCATTTTAAGGATCACTTTAAATATTTTATTCCGCTGAGATGTTTTATTTAATGAATGTAAAATTTCCGCTGGTAATTACATAACAAAATTAATTCTCTTTAGTGATAGTGCTGCCACTTGCGGCGAGTAGCGTATCCTTTGAAAACACTTATGCAAACTGAAATGCCGTCCAGCTCGAGCTCAGCAATGCGTGACCTGAGCATGGACCCAATACATGCCATAATAGGTCGGTCATCTCCAAAATTCCTGCAGGAATCGACGATGGTAGAAAACGAAGTCTCTGTTTTTCCTAACTAAATTTCAATGGCAGCAAGTTCTTTTAGAGCAGTTTCACAAAATTGACCGACTCTATAAGCAAGATGCATGTTACTGAGTGGGAAAATAAAAAAATCACGATTCCTAATAAATTTGCCAATTAATTAACCTCCAGAGCTTTAAGTGCTCAAAAGCGACTAATAGGCTGAAATGATTTAAGATAAGTGTAATCCAAACTGTCAACTTTGTAACTGATGAAATGACATTTTTTGCCGATCATTCTGACTTCACCTATTTTGGAGCAGAACAACCAGCTTCAGTCCACTTTAAATGTTCTTATTTCAGTTTAGAATCGAGTTGGTGGATAAAAATCTCATTCATAGTTATAAATCTACACATAAAATCGCCTTTATTCTGCTTAAAACTCTTCAAATTATGCTGAGAAATTTGTATTCGATTCAGTTTTTGTTCAATTCCTTAACGAATGCGGCACCAGTCTTCCAAGCAGCTTTTCCATTCGTAATTCTTCATGTGGATCTTCACAAACAATATTATACACTTGCTCAATGATTGCTGGTGTTGTTGCACTTTTTGGACGTTCACTATAGGTGGTTAACCTTTAACACTTGAACGACCACGTTTAAACTCTAAAACCCATCGATGCACAATTGAAAAAGAAGGAGCAGATTCCGTAAACACTTCTTACCATTTTTGTATGAATTTCTGTTGCTGATAAACCTTCCAAAACAAAAAATTTTATCACGGCACAATATTCGGTTTTTTTCATTGTAAACGAATACACTGACACGTCAAGTTCAAGTAAACAAATAATGAATCGCCAGATTGAAATAAAAAATTTCGTGTGTTCAAATGAAAGATGAAACAATAAAATGGAGTATACATTTTGATTCTTCTACTGGTTAATAGGTGCCGCCTTCAATACTTTTCCACCAACCTGTATAATCGCGTTTGCCCCCGCTGGTGCTGCTGCGACGGTAGGTAGATACTGAGGTTTCATTGTTTATTTAAAACGAGAAGTACCTGATGTTTTATATATACATTGTGTTGTACATCCAGGGGTGGCTCTACCATATAGGCGAACTAGGCGGCCGCCTAGGGCACTGAACTGTCAAGGACGCATAAAAATATGGCTTTTATATTCTTTTTCATTTTGTTTATCAAATAAAATCTAAAACCTAATAATCGATATTACTTTATTAGGTCTGGATTTAGTAGTACTTTATGTTGAGAAAACCTAGCACATTTCGAATATTGTCACCAACTGACGGTGCGTTCCCAATTGTCGAAGTCGCGCCCTCAGATTTAATGAAGCAAGTATATGAAACAGTTTGTCTCAATAGATTGCCTTTTCATCACATTCATTTCATCTTCCTCTCTCATTTAGAGAAAGCGCAACCGCGCTGTTTGGGATTCTTATACAGTGTTTTTTCAATACCCCCTGGGACTCAAACGGTTAAGGAACATTTTTTGAGTTACCCTTAAAATTTACAACAGGTCGATATATAGCCGTTTATTTTGAAAGTGGCATATATTGCTTTTTGTGCCGTGCAATGCGCATTCATTTAATTTAATTCTTAATGATGCTGCTATTATACGTTTTTCTCAGTTCAACCCGCAGATAGGATATTTTGGTGCGATATGAAAGGCGATGACTGTCAAACCATTAAGTAATACAAGATAGGAAAACCGAATTGACGCTTTAAAACCTCTTTGTTAAGAACTAGGGAATATATATGATGTCCTTATCGATATCGCTGAAGATAAAAATTTCATTGGATCAGTTGGGACACCAACACGTTCAGAAGCACAAGGATTAGACCCTATTAAAGTTAGCCGATATTTCCCAGCCGATATTAAAAAAATCGATAATGCAGATAGTGTCTTTGCTATCTCAGCCGAAAATATAATACGAAATCTCAAATATTAATATGCTTCAGCCGAAAGTTATCAGCCGACATTTTTCAGCCGACATACCTGAGCCGACATTTCTCAGCCGACATTTCTCAGCCGATATTTTTCAGCCGAAAGTTTTTTGTGCCAAAAATATATATTCTACAAAAAAAAATCAACTAAAATGGTTAAAAATAAAACACTAAACTATATTTTTAATAGCATTATAAATTGTTTAGAAAATTCATTTTCCAAAAGGGAAACTTGTATATAAATATATCGCACACACAAAATTTGAAAATTTCTAGATATTGACTATTTAAAGTGTCATGGTTGGAAAAAGATTCAAATCAAAGGTCTTAGTGATGTTCACACCTGGAAAAAATTTCAGGTCAACTTCCATGAGGGGAGCTAGGGAAAACTCGATTGAATATTTCGCACACACAAAATTTGAAAATTTCTAAATATTGACCATTTAAGGTGTCATGGTTGGAAATAGATCCAAAACAAAGGTCTTGGTGATGTTCACACCTGCAAAAATTTCAGGTCAATTTCCATGTGGGGAGCTCCGGAAAACTCGATTGAATATATCGCACACACAAAATTTGAAAATTTCTAAATATTGACCATTTAAGGTGTCATGGTTGGAAATAGATTCAAATCAAAGGTCTAAGTGATGTTCACACCTGGAAAAAATTTCAGGTCAATTTCCATGTGGGGAGCTCCGGAAAACTCGA
This sequence comes from Nephrotoma appendiculata, assembly GCA_947310385.1. Taxonomy (NCBI): domain Eukaryota; kingdom Metazoa; phylum Arthropoda; class Insecta; order Diptera; family Tipulidae; genus Nephrotoma; species Nephrotoma appendiculata. Next base: position 267,186,248 of record OX371225.1, on the reverse strand, counting down.
TTGAATATTTCGCACACACAAAATTTGAAAATTTCTAAATATTGACCATTTAAGGTGTCATGGTTGGAAATAGATTCAAATCAAAGGCCTTAGTGATGTTCACACCTGGAAAAAATTTCAGGTCAATTTCCGTGTGGGGAGCTCCGGAAAACTCGATTGAATATATCGCACACACAAAATTTGAAAATTTTTAAATATTGACCATTTAAAGTGTCATGGTTGGAAGAAGATTCAAATCAAAGGTCTTAGTGATGTTCACACCTGGAAAAATTTCAGGTCAATTTCCATGTGGGGAGCTCCGGAAAACTCGATTGAATATATCGCACACACAAAATTTGAAAATTTCTAAATATTGACCATTTAAAGTGTCATGGTTGGAAATAGATTCAAATCAAAGGTCTTAGTGATGTTCACACCTGGAAAAATTTCAGGTCAATTTCCATGTGGGGAGCTCCGGAAAACTCGATTGAATATATCGCACACACAAAATTTGAAAATTTCTAAATATTGACCATTTAAAGTGTCATGGTTGGAAGAAGATTCAAATCAAAGGTCTTAGTGATGTTCACACCTGGAAAAATTTCAGGTCAATTTCCATGTGGGGAGCTCCGGAAAACTCGATTGAATATATCGCACACACAAAATTTGAAAATTTCTAAATATTGACCATTTAAAGTGTCATGGTTGGAAATAGATTCAAATCAAAGGTCTTAGTGATGTTCACACCTGAAAAAATTTCAGGTCAATTATTATGTGGGGAGCACGGAAAAACTCGATTGAATATTTCGCACACAAAATTTGAAAATCTCTAAATATTGACCATTTAAAGTGTCATGGTTGGAAATAAACTCAAATCAAAGGTCTTAGTGATGTTCACACCTGGAAAAAGTTTCAGGTCAATTTCCATGTGGGGAGCTAGGGAAAACTTGATTGAATATATCGCACACAAAATTTGAAAATTTCTAGATATTGACCATTTAAAGTGTCATGGTTGGAAATAGATTCAAATCAAAGGTCTTAGTGATGTTCACACCTGGAAAAAATTTCAGGTCAATTTCCATGTGGGGAGCTCCGGAAAACTCGATTGAATATATCGCACACACAAAATTTGAAAATTTCTAAATATTGACCATTTAATGTGTCATGGTTAGAAGAAGGTTCAAATCAAAGGTCTTAGTGATGTTCACACCTGGAAAAATTTCAGGTCAATTTCCATGTGGGGAGCTCCGGAAAACTCGATTGAATATATCGCACACAAAATTTGAAAATTTCTAAATATTGACCATTTAAAGTGTAATGGATGGAAATAGATTCAAATCAAAGGCCATAGTGATGTTCACACCTGGAAAAAATTTCAGGTCAATTATTATGTGGGGAGCACGGGAAAACTCGATTGAGTATATCGCACACACAAAATTTGAAAATTTCTAAATATTGACCATTTAAAGTGTCATGGTTGGAAATAGATTCAAATCAAAGGTCTTAGTGATGTTCACACCTAGAAAAATTTCAGGTCAATTTCCATGTAGGGAGCTCCGGAAAACTCGATTGAATATATCGCACACACAAAATTTGAAAATTTCTAAATATTGACCATTTAAAGTGTCATGGTTGGAAATAGATTCAAATCAAAGGTCTTGGTGATGTTCACACCTGGAAAAATTTCAGGTCAATTTCCATGTGGGGAGCTCCGGAAAACTCAATTGAATATATCGCACACACAAAATTTGAAAATTTCTAAATATTGACCATTTAAAGTGTCATGGTTGGAAATAGATTTAAATCAAAGGTCTTAGTGATGTTCACACCTGGAAAAAGTTTCGGGTCAATTTCCATGTGGGGAGTTCCGGAAAACTTGATTGAATATATCGCACACACAAAATTTGAAAATTTCTAAATATTGACCATTTAATGTGTCATGGTTGGAAGAAGATTCAAATCAAAGGTCTTAGTGATGTTCACACCTGGAAAAATTTCAGGTCGATTTCCATGTGGGGAGCTCCGGAAAACTCGATTGAATATATCGCACACAAAATTTGAAAATTTCTAAATATTGACCATTTAAAGTGTCATGGTTAGAAGAAGATTCAAATCAAAGGTCTTAGTGATGTTCACACCTGGAAAAATTTCAGGTCAATTTCCATGTGGGGAGCTCCGGAAAACTCGATTGAATATATCGCACACAAAATTTGAAAATTTCTAAATATTGACCATTTAAAGTGTAATGGATGGAAATAGATTCAAATCAAAGGCCGTAGTGATGTTCACACCTGGAAAAAATTTCAGGTCAATTATTATGTGGGGAGCACGGGAAAACTCGATTGAGTATATCGCACACACAAAATTTGAAAATTTCTAAATATTGACCATTTAAAGTGTCATGGTTGGAAATAGATTCAAATCAAAGGTCTTAGTGATGTTCACACCTGGAAAAAATTTCAGGTCAATTTCCATGTGGGGAGCTCCGGAAAACTCGATTGAATATATCGCACACAAAATTTGAAAATTTCTAAATATTTACCATTTAAAATGTAATGGATGGAAATAGATTCAAATCAAAGGCCGTAGTGATGTTCACACCTGGAAAAAATTTCAGGTCAATTATTATGTGGGGAGCACGGGAAAACTCGATTGAGTATATCGCACACACAAAATTTGAAAATTTCTAAATATTGACCATTTAAAGTGTCATGGTTGGAAATAGATTCAAATCAAAGGTCTTAGTGATGTTCACACCTGGAAAAAATTTCAGGTCAATTTCCATGTGGGGAGCTCCGGAAAACTCGATTGAATATATCGCACACAAAATTTGAAAATTTCTAAATATTGACCATTTAAAGTGTAACGGATGGAAATAGATTCAAATCAAAGGCCGTAGTGATGTTCACACCTGGAAAAAATTTCAGGTCAATTATTATGTGGGGAGCACGGGAAAACTCGATTGAGTATATCGCACACACAAAATTTGAAAATTTCTAGATATTGACTATTTAAAGTGTCATGGTTGGAAAAAGATTCAAATCAAAGGTCTTAGTGATGTTCACACCTGGAAAAAATTTCAGGTCAACTTCCATGAGGGGAGCTAGGGAAAACTCGATTGAATATTTCGCACACACAAAATTTGAAAATTTCTAAATATTGACCATTTAAAGTGTCATGGTTGGAAATAGATTCAAATCAAAGGTCTTAATGATGTTCACACCTGGAAAAAGTTTGAGATCAATTTTCCATGTGGGGAGCTCGAGAAAACTCGATTGAATATATCGCACACACAAAATTTGAAAATTTCTAAATATTGACTATTGAAAGTGTCATAGTTGGAAATAGATTCAAATCAAAGGTTTTGGTGATGTTCACACCTGGAAAAAATTTCAGGTCAACTTCCATGTGGGGAGCTAGGGAAAACTCGATTGAATATATCGCACACACAAAATTTGAAAATTTCTAGATATTGACCATTTAAAGTGTCATGGTTGGAAATAGATTCAAATCAAAGGTCTTAGTGATGTTCACACCTGGAAAAAGTTTGAGATCAATTTCCATGTGGGGAGCTAGGGAAAACTCGATTGAATATATCGCACACAGAAAATTTGAAAATTTCTAGATATTGACCATTTAAAGTGTCATGGTTGGAAATAGATTCAAATCAAAGGTCTTAGTGATGTTCACACCTGGAAAAAATTTCAGGTCAATTTCCATGTGGGGAGCTCCGGAAAACTCGATTGAATATATCGCACACAAAATTTGAAAATTTCTAAATATTGACCATTTAAAGTGTAACGGATGGAAATAGATTCAAATCAAAGGCCGTAGTGATGTTCACACCTGGAAAAAATTTCAGGTCAATTATTATGTGGGGAGCACGGGAAAACTCGATTGAGTATATCGCACACACAAAATTTGAAAATTTCTAGATATTGACTATTTAAAGTGTCATGGTTGGAAAAAGATTCAAATCAAAGGTCTTAGTGATGTTCACACCTGGAAAAATTTCAGGTCGATTTCCATGTGGGGAGCTCCGGAAAACTCGATTGAATATATCGCACACAAAATTTGAAAATTTCTAAATATTGACCATTTAAAGTGTCATGGTTGGAAATAGATTCAAATCAAAGGTCTTAGTGATGTTCACACCTGGAAAAAATTTCAGGTCAATTTCCATGTGGGGAGCTCCGGAAAACTCGATTGAATATATCGCACACAAAATTTGAAAATTTCTAAATATTGACCATTTAAAGTGTAATGGATGGAAATAGATTCAAATCAAAGGCCGTAGTGATGTTCACACCTGGAAAAAATTTCAGGTCAATTATTATGTGGGGAGCACGGGAAAACTCGATTGAGTATATCGCACACACAAAATTTGAAAATTTCTAAATATTGACCATTTAAAGTGTCATGGTTGGAAATAGATTCAAATCAAAGGTCTTAGTGATGTTCACACCTGGAAAAAATTTCAGGTCAATTTCCATGTGGGGAGCTCCGGAAAACTCGATTGAATATATCGCACACAAAATTTGAAAATTTCTAAATATTGACCATTTAAAGTGTAACGGATGGAAATAGATTCAAATCAAAGGCCGTAGTGATGTTCACACCTGGAAAAAATTTCAGGTCAATTATTATGTGGGGAGCACGGGAAAACTCGATTGAGTATATCGCACACACAAAATTTGAAAATTTCTAGATATTGACTATTTAAAGTGTCATGGTTGGAAAAAGATTCAAATCAAAGGTCTTAGTGATGTTCACACCTGGAAAAAATTTCAGGTCAACTTCCATGAGGGGAGCTAGGGAAAACTCGATTGAATATTTCGCACACACAAAATTTGAAAATTTCTAAATATTGACCATTTAAAGTGTCATGGTTGGAAATAGATTCAAATCAAAGGTCTTAATGATGTTCACACCTGGAAAAAGTTTGAGATCAATTTTCCATGTGGGGAGCTCGAGAAAACTCGATTGAATATATCGCACACACAAAATTTGAAAATTTCTAAATATTGACTATTGAAAGTGTCATAGTTGGAAATAGATTCAAATCAAAGGTTTTGGTGATGTTCACACCTGGAAAAAATTTCAGGTCAACTTCCATGTGGGGAGCTAGGGAAAACTCGATTGAATATATCGCACACACAAAATTTGAAAATTTCTAGATATTGACCATTTAAAGTGTCATGGTTGGAAATAGATTCAAATCAAAGGTCTTAGTGATGTTCACACCTGGAAAAAGTTTGAGATCAATTTCCATGTGGGGAGCTAGGGAAAACTCGATTGAATATATCGCACACAGAAAATTTGAAAATTTCTAGATATTGACCATTTAAAGTGTCATGGTTGGACATAAATTCAAATCAAAGGTCTTAGTGATGTTCATACCTGGAAAAAATTTCAGGTCAACTTCCATGAGGGGTGCTAGGGAAAACTCGATTGAATATATCACACACACAAAATTTGAAAATTTTTAAATATTGACCATTTAAAGTGTCATGGTTGGAAATAGATTCAAATCAAAGGTCTTAATGATGTTCACACCTGGAAAAAGTTTGAGATCAATTTTCCATGTGGGGAGCTCGAGAAAACTCGATTGAATATATCGCACACACAAAATTTGAAAATTTCTAAATATTGACTATTGAAAGTGTCATAGTTGGAAATAGATTCAAATCAAAGGTTTTGGTGATGTTCACACCTGGAAAAAATTTCAGGTCAACTTCAATGTGGGGAGCTAGGGAAAACTCGATTGAATATATCGCACACACAAAATTTGAAAATTTCTAGATATTGACCATTTAAAGTGTCATGGTTGAAAATAGATTCAATTCAAAGGTCTTAGTGATGTTCACACCTGGAAAAAATTTCAGGTCAATTTCCATGTGGGAAGCTCGAGAAAACTCGATTGAATATATCGCACACACAAAATTTGAAAATTTCTAAATATTGACTATTTAAAGTGTCATAGTTGGAAATAGATTCAAATCAAAAGTTTTGGTGATGTTCACACCTGGAAAAAATTTCAGGTCAATTTCCATGTGGGGAGCTCCGGAAAACTCGATTGAATATATCGCACACACAAAATTTGAAAATTTCTAGATATTGACCATTTAAAGTGTCATGGTTGAAAATAAATTTAAATCAAAGGTCTTAGTGATGTTCACACCTGGAAAATACTTCAGGTCAATTTCCATGTGGGGAGCTAGGGAAAACTCGATTGAATATATCGCACACACAAAATTTGAAAATTTCTAAATATTGACCATTTAATGTGTCATGGTTGGACATAGATTCAAATCAAAGGTCTTAGTGATGTTCACACCTGGAAAAAGTTTGAGATCAATTTCCATGTGGGGAGCTAGGGAAAACTCGATTGAATATATCGCACACACAAAATTTGAAAATTTCTAGATATTGACCATTTAAAGTGTCATGGTTGGAAATAGATTCAAATCAAAGGTCTTAGTGATGTTCTGTCTCGTAGCGACCGAAAATTACCATCGAATTCATGAACAATAAGATTACACAGTTAACAATAAAATACAACTCAAATCTAAGATTCGTTTTTCAAATGATAAACAATTTATTTCACATAGCGAGTTCGATACACTTATGCACAATTGATAATTACTGGTTTTACACGACACATCGAATATTGGGGCTTTCTGGAGTATATGAACGAAACTAGAAGTCCAACCAGTTCATTTATTTCTCTAAAAGAAAAATAACTAAATTTCAGTCAAATTTATTAATGTAAAATAAAGTTGATTACACTTATCTTTAATTTTGATGTTACTTTTAGTTCTATAAGAAAACTATACATTAAAGTTGTCAATTAAATGCAAAATTAATTAAATTAAATAATTCAAGCTGTTGTACTAACAAAATAATTTGATATTTGATTGCTTTGTATAAATTCATAAGTTAAAGTTGTACTAGAGTAGAGATTAAACTGTTGTCATGACAAATTGTGTAAACAAAAATTGTAATAAAATCGCGACAACCAAAAAAAATAAAAGGACAGCAGACTTCACTTGCAATCGTGATTTTCTATGTGCAGTGTCATGCACCATCAACAAGAAAATTAAATAATTTAAACAATAAAAATTAAAATTATAAGCAGTTTGTTTTTTTTAGAAGTTCAATAAAACCTTCTACAAAATTAAGAGTTAATTTTATTTAGTGTTGGTGGTGTACGCGCATAGTCATGGTCCTTCGAGCCGGATCGGCGTAAGGAAATATAAGAAATAAGACGTCGATCGCACTAAAGGAAGCCGTAAACACGAGGTGACGCCATTTGCAATAAATTAAAATTGCGGCATTTTATTTGCGATTTGTATGTACAAGGCGAAGGAAAATTTTCATTGTATCAGCGAGTTTCCAGTGAGGGAATCAGTACGACACTGAATAATTCAGCGAATAAATCAACGAGTGAAATAACACTCCAGCAAGTGAGTGAATTAAGTGATTTTGCGATTAAAGAGAAGCTTCTACGTAGGAGTGGCAGCAGCTGAGTGAATAGAGTATCAACTCCGGGGTATTCTCGGAGGGTGTACTCCAACGAGGGAGTGACAATTAGAGGATTTAACCGAATTTGTATTCCGGGTATTGCTCGGGATTGGATTCCAACGAGGGAGTGTCAATTAGAAGTATCAAAAGCTATCACGTAAGTAAAACCAGTATTATCAATTGTTATTTAGCATAGTGTATCGATTTCGTTGGATTGCATAGCAAGTCTCTCATCTTAAATATTTACATCACATGTGATATTGAGTTGCAAGAAACAAATTACGTTAACGGTTATAAAGGTTGTTGTGAGTTGTAAGAAACAAATTACGTTAACGGTTATAAAGGTTGTTGTGAGTTGTAAGAAACAAATTACGTTAACGGTTATAAAGGTTGTTGTGAGTTGTAAGAAACAAATTACGTTAATGGTTGTAAAGGTTGTTGTTAGTTCAGAAGAAACAAATTTCGTTAAACGTTATAAGGTTGTTGCAAGTTCAAGAGAAACAAAATTTGGTAACGCTAGTGAAGGCGGATTGCAATTTCAAGTGAAACAAATTTCGTTAACTGTAGTGAAAGATTGGTTTGTTAGCTTAAGTCCCGATTAGAATAATGGCCGAAAGAGAGATTAAGGAATTGACAGCTAGGCGTGGTATGGCTAAAGGCTGCATAACTCGATTAGTCACGTTTGCCGATCGAATCAATGATGGAACACCGAGAAGTGAAGTCATGACAAGACTGGAATACCTTGAGCGAGCATTTGCCGATTTTCTTGATTGCGAGACAAAGCTAGCAAAGCACGATGTCGCATCTGAACTGGCGGAATACGAGACTAAATATCTAAATGTAAAAACCAGATTTATGGAAATAGTTAAGTCTGAGCAACGGGAACAGGAACACGGACAAGTCGAAGGAATGATGTCAAGGCTGTTACGCGAACAAAATGAATTTTTAACGACGCTCTCATCATCATTTACTAGTTCCTTGAACCAGACTATCCAAAATAGCACCGATGAGCCTCATATTTCAGTTCGACTGCCAACTTTGCGACTACCAAAATTTGCTGGAAATTATGAAGACTTTCCAAGTTTTAAAGACATTTTTGTAGCCTCGGTACACAGCAAAATCGGATTTAATGACGTGCAAAAGTTTCAGTATCTGAAGGGCCAACTAGAGGGTGAAGCCGCAGAACTGATAAAACACATAACCGTGTCGGAAGCGAATTACGTGCAAGCCTGGGAGAAAATATGTCAACGGTATGATAAGCAAAAACTCGTACTAAATTCGTTAATCAAATCATTTGTGGAACAACCAGCAACACAACAACCATCCGTGAAGAAACTGAGGCAACTATATAATTCATCCGATGAAGTGAATCGAGGCATAATCGCATTAGGTGGGGAAGCAACAAAACGAGATCCATGGTTGATTTACATTTTGTTAAATAAGACTGACGCAGATACGCGAGAAGCATGGGCACATAAGACGGTAAACCAGGACTATCCGTCGTTTGATGAGTTTTTAAAATTTTTGTGTAATCGATGTGATGCATTGGAGACATGTACACCTGCGAGACAAATGGTAGTAAAAACAAGCCCTGTTGTTAAGGTGCATCAGTTGAAATCAGCAAATTATGCTAACGTTGAATGTGTTTATTGTAAGGAATCACATCGCCTATGCCATTGTGAGAAGTTCAAGAACATGAGTCCAAGTGAACGACGTGAATTAACAGCAAAACTAAGATTATGTTTCAATTGCTTATCTGAACGACATCGTGCGAATTCTTGTTTAAATAAATTCAATTGTTTAAAATGTCACCGTCGACACCATACACTTCTACACGATACTAGCTCGAACCTAAGCATAAATCAAGCCACAATCGCTACTGAAGAGATACCAGAATCATCCAAAGAGACACCTGAAGTAAATATCAAATCATCAAAAGTAATTAATACCAATACGTGCAAAACGGGAAATACAATTCTGCCGACTGCAATCGTAAAGGCAGAAAGTCCTGCCGGCTTTATGAGTTTCTGTAGATTACTTTTAGATTCAGGATCTCAGGCTTCTTTTATTTCATTATCTTGTGCCAAAAGGTTGAAGCTGAAGATCAACGGTTGTCGTCTACGAATTGAGGGAATTGCCACTTCAAACGTGTCAACTTTGGGAAGTACAGAACTCAAAATCTATTCGTCATTTGACATGTCTCAAAATTTAAATATAAAGGTGTTAGTAATTCCGAAAATTACAACTCTGACAGGAAATAATGAAACTTTGGCCAACGAAGCAAATCAGTTGAATCATATCGCACTCGCCGATTCAAGATTTTATGAAGGAAAGGAGATTGATATACTCCTGGGAGCTGACTATTTCTTCCATGTGATTAAACCAAATCAATTGAAATTAGATAACAATTTTATTGCACAAAATACAAAATTTGGCTATGTAATCGCAGGTATCAAAACCGACGGGAGTGAAACGGGAAATCCACCAATATTAAAAAAAATGTTTACCACAACTATAATCGACGGCTGCAGTTTAGATAAACTTTTACAAAAGTTTTGGGAACAGGAAGAAGTAACCGAAGAAAAAACGACATGTACAACCGAAGAAGAAACTTGTGAGCGCCACTTCAAGGCGACATATTTTAAAAATGAAAAGGGACGTTATGTAGTGGAATTACCATTGAAAGAGAATCCAAAGCCTTTGGGAGAATCTTACAAATTGGCATTACACCGATTATTGGCAATGGAAAGGAAAATGCAGAGAAACAAAGAATTTGGAAATATGTATATCAATTTTATGGATGAATATATCAAAATGGGACATATGCGTGCAGTAAAAAAGGATCTAGACAAACCTATCAGGGAAATATGTTATTTGCCCCATCATGGAGTAATACGCGAAAATAGTACCACAACCAAATTAAGAGTAGTGTTCGATGGGTCGGCACCAACCTCCACGGGAACGTCGTTGAACGATAATTTATTGGTCGGGCCAACCTTACAGGATACTTTATGGACAATCTTAATACGATTCCGAAGTTTCAAGGTAGCCATCTGTGCGGACATAGCGAAGATGTATCGACAGATTCTCGTCAATACAAGGCATACATCACTACAAAGGATTCTATGGCGGAAATGTCCAACCGATGCAATAACACATTTTGAATTATTAACAGTAACATACGGAACCGCTTCAGCTCCGTTTCTTGCAATTCGTGTATTGCACCAAATAGCAGAGGATTGCAAGCGAACACATCCGGAAGTATCCAAGGTCATAAAAACGAACTTCTATGTTGATGATTTACTAGCTGGCGCTGCTAGTGAAGAAGAAGCTGTTCAACTGAAGAACGAGTTAGTCAACTTATTAACTGCAAATGGTTTTCCATTGAGAAAATGGCGTTCGAACATTGCATCGTTAAATGATTCAATCGATAAGACAGAAATAAAAGATGAAGCACGAATGGCACAAATGTTAGGTTTACTTTGGGATTCTCAAGAAGATCAATTCTCGTTCAAAATTAATCATATGCCACAAGACAAGTGTACGAAACGGAATATTTTATCGATAGCGTCGAAGATCTTCGACCCATTAGGTTGGTTAAACCCATTTATAATTAACATTAAAATTTTCATGCAAACTTTATGGCTGCGAAAGGTATCATGGGATGAACCACTTGCAGACGATCTACGAAAGGAGTGGGAAAAATTGTACAATCAGTTTACAATGATAAATCAATTTAAAATACCGCGATGTATTGGCGATTTGTCTAATGATATACAAATACATGGCTTCAGCGATGCCAGTGAGGTAGCTTATTCGGCCGCAGTTTACGTGAGAACACGATACAAGGACAGTTATATGGTGCGGCTACTAACAGCGAAATCAAAGGTAGCCCCCATTAAACAAATTAGTCTGCCTCGATTGGAACTTTGCGGGGCTCATCTATTAGCCAAACTTACTAAAGCTGTAGTATACGCGTACGATAAAAAGAATCTAGATGTTTGGTTGTGGACCGATTCTATGGTGGTCTTGGCATGGTTGAATAGTCATCCGCGAAAATGGAAAAACTATATTGCCAATCGAGTAGGCGCAATTCATACCTTATTGCCTAGAGCAAGTTGGCGACATGTTAAGGGAAGTGACAACCCTGCTGATTTAGCAACTAGGGGTGTGACAGTGAAAGAGTTAATAAAAAGTAAAGTATGGTGTACGGGTCCAAAATGGCTATCACAATCCGAAGCAAATTGGCCAATCAAGTCAGTAATTATTGATACAGAACAGGAATTCCGTGGTATTGAACCAAGGGTATGCCAAGCAACGATACTTCCGAATAACTCAAGTCCACTAGATTATTTACTTCAACAAATTTCAAATTGGCAAAAAATATTACGAATAATGTGTTATGTTTTAAAGGTCATTTATCTTATGAAGCACAAGAATAAATTGCCAATTCAATCGAAAGATTTTGATTTGAACGCTGCAGAACTTAGATTAATAAAACACGTCCAGCGAACCGAATTCGCAGAGGATATCAAATCGTTGATCAAGTACCAACGAGTACCATCATCATCGAAATTGAAACAGTTAGCACCATTTATAGACTCTGATGACGTATTGCGAGTAGGCGGTCGCCTACAAAACTCGATTTGTTCATACGAAGTAAAACATCCCCTGATTTTGCCAAAACATCATGTAATTACAAGTTTAATCCTCAAGCATTTACACAAAAAACATTTACATCCTGGACCATCGCTGTTAACTGCAATTTCACGTCAGAAGTACTGGATTTTGGGAGTTCGAGAAATATGTCGAAGACTAACTCATAAATGTGTTACTTGCTGTCGTTATTCTACAATAAAATCTACTCAACAAATGGGTTGCCTGCCAGCTGCGCGAGTGACGCCTAGCCGACCGTTTTCTGTAACTGGAATTGATTATGCAGGACCCATACAAATTTTATCTAAACCGGGAAGAGGTGCACGATTGATGAAGGCGTTCATTGTCATATTTGTATGTTTCGCTACCAAGGCGTTACACATCGAGGTTGCATCTTCACTATCCACGCAAGCATTCATCAATTCATTGGAGCGATTTGTTGGACGGAGGGGAGTTCCAATGGAGATCTATTCTGACAATGGTTCAAATTTTCTTGGAGCGAAACGAACGTTACATGAATACTATTCTGTTCTAACATCGAGCGAGACTGAGAGTAAAATAAATCAATTCGCAAACCACAATCAAATCAAATGGCATTTAATTCCTCCTCTCTCGCCTCATTTTGGAGGCATTTGGGAAAGCGCGGTGAAATCGGTTAAAAGTCACTTGGTTAAAGTAATTGGAAATGCTCATCGTACTTTTGAAGAGCTACAAACCATCCTAATTCAAATTGAAGGCATTCTCAACTCAAGACCTCTCTGTACAATTACGAATGAGGATCCAAGCAATATCGATGCGCTAACACCGGGACACTTTTTAACGTTGGGACCAATCACAGCACTACCTAATGCAAATTACGATGAGATTAAAATGACCAGATTAAATCGATGGGAACAAACACAAAAATTAGTGCAACTATTTTGGCAACGCTATTCCTTGACTTATCTGAACACATTGCAACAACGAACGAAATGGCAACAAAAAACTCAAAATTTACAAATCAACGATGTTGTCCTCCTTCATGACAAAAATGTACCACCATGTACTTGGTTATTGGGTCGTATTAAGGAGCTTCATCCTGGAACAGATGGGTTAGTAAGAGTTGTCACAGTTCAAACAAAAACATCGACTTATAAACGACCGATTACGAAATTAGTCCAATTGCCAACATACGATTAATTATAAATAAAATCTTCAATTTTATTTGGAGGGGAGTATGTCTCGTAGCGACCGAAAATTACCATCGAATTCATGAACAATAAGATTACACAGTTAACAATAAAATACAACTCAAATCTAAGATTCGTTTTTCAAATGATAAACAATTTATTTCACATAGCGAGTTCGATACACTTATGCACAATTGATAATTACTGGTTTTACACGACACATCGAATATTGGGGCTTTCTGGAGTATATGAACGAAACTAGAAGTCCAACCAGTTCATTTATTTCTCTAAAAGAAAAATAACTAAATTTCAGTCAAATTTATTAATGTAAAATAAAGTTGATTACACTTATCTTTAATTTTGATGTTACTTTTAGTTCTATAAGAAAACTATACATTAAAGTTGTCAATTAAATGCAAAATTAATTAAATTAAATAATTCAAGCTGTTGTACTAACAAAATAATTTGACATTTGATTGCTTTGTATAAATTCATAAGTTAAAGTTGTACTAGAGTAGAGATTAAACTGTTGTCATGACAAATTGTGTAAACAAAAATTGTAATAAAATCGCGACAACCAAAAAAAATAAAAGGACAGCAGACTTCACTTGCAATCGTGATTTTCTATGTGCAGTGTCATGCACCATCAACAAGAAAATTAAATAATTTAAACAATAAAAATTAAAATTATAAGCAGTTTGTTTTTTTTAGAAGTTCAATAAAACCTTCTACAAAATTAAGAGTTAATTTTATTTAGTGTTGGTGGTGTACGCGCATAGTCAGTTCACACCTGGAAAAAATTTCAGGTCAATTTCCATGTGGGGAGCTCCGGAAAACTCGATTGAATATATCGCACACAAAATTTGAAAATTTCTAAATATTGACCATTTAAAGTGTCCTGGTTGGAAATAGATTCAAATCAAAGGTCTTAGTGATGTTCACACCTGGAAAAATTGCAAGTCGATTTCCATGTGGGGAGCTCGGGATTGAATATATCGCGATTGAATATATATTGAAAACTCGATTGAATATATATATTTTGTGTGTGCGATATATTCTATCAAGTTTTCCCGAACTCCCCACATAGAACTTGACCTGAAATTTTTTCCAGGTGTGAACATCACTAAGACCTTTGATTTAAATCTATTTCCAACCATGACACTTTAAATGGTCAATATTTAGAAATTTTCAAATTTTGTGTGTGCGATATATTTATATACAAGTTTCCCTATTGGAAAATGAATTTTCTAAACAATTTATAATGCTATTAAAAATACAGTTTAGTGTTTTATTTTTAACCGTTTCAGTTGATTTTTTTTTTGTAGAAAACAAATAGTTTTGGTATAAAAAAATATTTCAGCTGAAAAATATCGGCTGAGAAATGTCGGCTGAGATATGTCGGCTGATGTCTATTAATATTTGAGATTTCGTATTATATTTTCGTCTGAGATAGCAAAGACACTATCTGCATTATCGATTTTTGTTTACTTTCGGCTGGGAAATATCGGCTAACTTTAACAGTATAAGGATTAGCAGCTTCAATTGGAAATTTACATTTGTTGTGCAACTTGTAACATGGCATAAAATATTGTTCGAAATTAATACTACTATAGTAAAATGCTCCAAGAAAGAATATGAAATTGTTTTTAGAGAACTTAAAGAGCGATATTGGATTTGATAGTATGGTGGTAGATACTTCTGAGCTTGCTAAAGAAATTGACTGTCCAGCGGAATTTGAATCAAAGCCAATTCGCATTCGGTTAAAAAAACAATTTTTATATGATGGGCACGATAATTTCATTCAGAACCCCCAGCAAAGATTTATTGCAGTCCTTGATACAGCTATTGACTCCGACAATGATATATTTGGGCAGATGCAAAATCTCAAGACAGTTTTTGATTTCATTTTTACATTCACACTCTACAAAAGTAACAACGCAGCACCTGTATGCATTGTGTACGTATCTTGTGAGGGCATTAACTGATAAAAACTATAAAGAGATCGAAGCAGTGGATTTATGTAATGAGCTTCGATCAATTTTCAACGCACAAAGATGCGCCTATATTTTATTTGCGAAAGTATTGTTCGACATTCATCCAAATATTTTTATTATCTTAAGAATATTTTTAACACTATCTGTTACAGCACCAAGTGGGGAAAGGAGTTTTCGAAACTTAAATTAATACAAACCATTGTTGAACGAAGATAAGTCGTTCAACAATGGCTGAATTACGGCTTGTAGGCTTGGCACATTTATATTACTTTTAAATTATAATTTTTTTTATGCTACATATAGTACCATTTTCTTTTATTGTTTTTTGGGCGGTAGGGAGGGCGCAACAACAAGATTGGTCTAGGTAGTGCGTGAAGATTACAAATTTTTTTGAGCCTGTGTACACCGCCAACACTTGGATGTAAAAAAATTAAGAGCACATATGCATGACTCTCTTGCTGTTGTAACAAAAGCCGTAATTTATATTAAATCCACGGAATTGCATACGTATGTTTCGACAATTATGTCAATACAATGATGAACAGTTTAAACGCATGTTGTTGCCCACCGAAGTTCGACGGCTCTCAAAAGGTAATTGCCGTGTTGTTGCTCTCTGGGATAGCATTATATTTTCTCAATGATAGATTTCCATTCGAACGGAGAACAAATAATACCATCAATCATTCTATTTAGCAGAGAGAAATTCAACAACAATTATTTTGCAAAGAAGCCATTATTACTTTTATTGGCAAGCTCAAACTATTTTTGAATAATATTGGACGACGTGAATTTATGAAGTTATTAACTACTCTCAACGATGAAGTGCAGGATGATGATATTTTTGTTAATATTGCACATTTAAAAAATTTAATTGATGATATGCAATTACGATTTAAAGATTTATTAGATATGAATATTACTAACTGGGTGATAGATCCATTTATGATAGATGCATGTAAAGTTGACTTATTATTTATTACAAAAAATGCCTTATTGAGTTATAATTTTACAAAATGAGTGTCTTGTAAGCAAAGAATTTCAAACCATTAAACGATTTTCAATGTTGGTTTCAGTCAGTTCTTGTGGCACCCATTTTCCTTCTTTTTGAATAATTTTTATGGCATGCAAACGTTTGCTTATGGCTGCCCTAGTTACCACTCAACTTTAACTGTTCTGCAAGTTCTTTTTCTGTTTGAGCTGAGTTTTCCTTCAATAATGCTTCAAATTATTCATCTTCAATTTTTTTTGGTTGATTAGAACGTTCTCTGTCACTGACATCAAAATCACCACTTTTGAGACATTTAAACCAGTTTTCTCAAGTTTGGTGCATATTCACCATAAGTTTCTTGAAGCAAACAAAAACTTTCAGCAGCTTTTTTTTATTAAAGAAAAAAAGTACCGCAAATGCTGTTTGGTTACGCTTTCACGAATAATGACAAACTAAACTTTAATGTGGATCAACACTTTAAAACGCCGTAGGTGTCATTGAAAAAGAATGTTTAATACTAAAGTTACGCCATCTCTTAGAAAATCCAAAAACTAAGTTTAACACCCAATATTTCTTTAAATTTACCACTGGCTACCTACCTATATATAGCTTCTAGTACAAAATCTATATAGCTAGATATATTTCACTCTATGTACATATTTGTAAGAGACTGGCTATGTCCGAAAATAACAAATCAAAAATATTTAATTTAATTATACCAAAAGTCTGTCAACTAAACTGACCTGTAAGCCACACAAAACATAATTTATTCTCGGATCACACAATCTGTGTCTCCCTATGCTTATAAATAGCACATTGCCTATATACATCCGAGATTTTAATCTAAACACACAAAAGAATTTCCATTTAACCATCACTATAAAAATGTCAAAATAAAATTTATAACATCTTAATTAAAACAAAAGCCAACCGACACATACAAAACAATAAAAAAAAATCCAAAGAAATAAATTATTTAAAAATAACAATAATTAAATTAAACTTATAAAAAAAAATTGATTATTTCTCTTTTATATGACTTAACATTTCAAAGAATTCTTCAAGAGTTTTATATTTTTTAATTATAATTTTAAGAATATTGTACACAACAATATGCTTGAAATTATAGTGCCGGGAAAAATTATAAATATTATGTGGCGCTCATATCGAGTGTATAAAAATATTCGGCCACTGTATATAGCCAAGGAATACTATAGAGGAAAACAAAGTTTTGCAATTTGTCAAAATATTTTACGAAATAATAACAATAATATAATTTATAGCACGAAATAACAAAATTGTCAAAATATTTTAATTGATATTTTAGAATTTTTTGAAAATGAAAATACGAGAGTACTAAAGGAAAATTAAAAGTTTTCGCTGTATTGTTCGATTTTCATTTGTTTCCGTTCTGTGGATCTAGATGTTATTTTTTTTTTTTTTTTGTGATGGATGTGTTCAAATTAGACTATGTTAATTGTGCCGGGTCACATGCACCCCATACTCCAACGAAAATACTTTTTATCGAAACAAATCTAAGATTTATATTTATTTGTAATTCTGTTAACGATTTAAAAATAGTCCGCCAAATCCTATTAATATCTGCCATTGTCACTGTTGAGTTTAATTAATCAAATAGCACCGAGAACAAAAAATCGGCTCACAAATTTTTGCTTGATTTATGATTTAAGATTGTTTCAAGGTCCAAAACTAGGATGTGTGTGTATACAGCATTGAGTCACCTATATATTACAATAAAATTTCCACCCCAAATAATATTTAGGGATTAGTTTTTGAATTTTCCAAATATATATGGAACAAAATTATAAAAAAATGAAAAACTTTTACGATTCTCGAGCAAAAATTCTTGAAAACATAAAAAGTTTTTTTTTATTTTTTTATTGTGCTTATCGTGAAAAAGTTGATTTATTGAATTTATATTACGCTCTATTGGTTTTATAAAAACAGTTATATTATTGTTTTGCCATAGAATTCGTTTTTCCAAAAAAAAAAAAAAAAGTTTATTTTTCGCTTTCTAAATTTTGGTTTTCTCAATGTACAGTACACACACACACAAACACAGTTTCAGACTAACTTAGCTTAGATGAGGCGAAAAGAATGAAAGAAAAACTTTTTTAATTCAAATGTCAAGTTAAAAATGAAAGAATCAATTCGGTGAAAACAAAATTTTTGTGTTGGTGGTACAAAAGGAAAATAACAAAAAACCATTTGTCATTTTGCAAAACACATTTTGTTATAAAATATAATCAAATCGATGCCGATGGCTTCAATATAGATATTTTCGTGAATTTTCGTGAATAGCTATTATGGAAAATTCATGTTTAGTTTTTAACTTTTCCCGAAATTTTCCTTTAATTTTTTGTTGTTAGCTCTCAAATTTGTAGAAGTTGTGCAACCTCGATCGGGATTTACAACAACAAAAGGCTCAATTTGTTCGCAATAATAAAGTTAAATCTATCATCTAATGCCCAGTGTTGCTTGGTTTTATATATGATAATTTTAAATTGCCGATAGATGGCCAGCGATTGTTTTTGGTATTCGAAAGATACAGAAAAAATGTATAAATAGGACATTGAAATTTAATTTT
Organism: Nephrotoma appendiculata; assembly: GCA_947310385.1. Classification (NCBI taxonomy): domain Eukaryota; kingdom Metazoa; phylum Arthropoda; class Insecta; order Diptera; family Tipulidae; genus Nephrotoma; species Nephrotoma appendiculata. The sequence continues at coordinate 267,167,330 of OX371225.1, read as the reverse complement.
TATGTTAGGTTCAATTTGGACCCACCAACATTTTTATACCCCAAAAAAAGAAGTGATTATCATAATACAATTTTCACATGAAAGCTGAATATATCAAATCTTTATACAGAAAACCCTCCAAGAACATGATTAATTCGATCCGTGTTCTTTGAAACCGTGTTTTTCGAGACTACAAAAAAGAATAAAAGAGAATAACGAAATTCATGTTGTTTGAAACCGTGTAATTTGAGGGAACGAGTATCCGTGTTCTTCGAAACCGTGTTCTTGGAGGGTTACCTGTACATACGTATGTGACTGAACTCCTCCTAAACGGCTGGACTGATTTTAATGAAATTTCGTGTGTGTGTTTGAGTGGGATCCCGGATGGTTTAGATTTACAAATAGACCCGGTAGGTGGCACTGTGATCGGGTTGCATGATTTTTTTGATTTTTGGCAATTTTTTTTTTAAGATTTCTCGCGTATCAGAACACATACCCCCAAAATGTCACGACCTCCCCCCCCCCCCATATTTTTATATATACATAATTCTTATGTACGTGTGTATGTAATTGAACTCCTCTTAAACGGCTGGACCGATTTTAATGAAATTTCCTGTGTGTGTGTTTGGGTGGGTTCCTGAATAGTTTAAAATCACAATCAAACTTGGCAGATGGCGCTGCGATCGGGTTTTAGGAATTTTTATTTTTTTGACGAAATTTCCCTTTTTATTTTTTTTTAAATTTTTCCCATATTAGAACATATAACCCCAAAATGTTACCCCCACTACCATCTAATCTTTATATTCATCTGTACGTGAGTATGTAATTGAACTCCTCCTAAACGGTTGAACCTATTTTAATGAAATTCTGTGTGTGTATTTGAGTGGTTTCCTGGATGGTTTAGAATCACAATTGGAGCCGGTGGGAGGTACTGCGATCGGATTCTAAGCATCTTTTTTTTATTTTTTGACGAAATTTTTATTTTGCGAACTTCTTGAATAATTCATACAGTCATGTTTGTGTACCATAGATGGCGCTTCTGTTAAACTGTGGTATTTGACGTACGCATCAATATCTACGCAAGTCACTTGCGTTGTATTTAGCTTGGCGTTGTTCTGCCAATCGTATCTATTCTGCCAATCATATCAATTGGCAACCGCTGGGCGATTCCGTATTTGCCATTGCTGTGCAAAACAAACAAAGCACACATAAACGTTAAGTTCTGCAGTTCGGCGAAGACCATGAAATACATTTGAATACGTTCATAAAGGCAGCGATGTATTTGCTGTTCAAAATTTAAATGATAACGACGACGAAATAACACGTTATCAAATGGGCCGATTTATCAGCAATAATGAAGTAGTTTGGCACATTTTGAGATTTCCCATAAGCGACAGAAGCCTTGCTGTTACACATTTTGCCGTGCACCTTGAAAATGGGCAGCGTGTTTATAATAAGCTCTACAATAAGCATTAACTGCCCCAAAAAACACATTAACGGAGTTTTTTGAACTATGCAACCGACCAAGTATTTTGGATTAATTCGCAAAGACATAGTGTATACTGATATGCAACGATTTTTCAAGTGGAACAAACAGTCAAAAATGTAAGCGACGTGACCCACGAGAGCAAAGCGTTCCAATTCAAGGATATGACGGCATCTTTATGGAAAATACAATAGGCCGATCACAGACAGTCCATCCGAGGCAACGAGAATGTGATTTTTCGAATACTTGCGAACAGTCCATAGTATTTTGTACGACACGTACCACGATGTGTGTCGCGAATTGCATCTGCTGGAAGATGGCAACCTTTAGGATCTCACACTTACAGATGCAGTACTGAGTTCCTCTCCTCATCAAATTGGATAATTATTCGTCATATTGTTGACGACAACTTTTCCGTCGCAAACTTCTGTGCTCTACAAATATAAAGATCCAATGAGCAACGATACTCTGAAACACATTGCCTAGCCTAATTTATTTTTTGATTTTGTTTTGGGCAACAACAAATCACACAATGACGAAATGAACACCCAATGTCAAATGTCAAACCGAATGTCAAATGTAACTTAGTATATAATTAATCGAAAATTCGAATATCGAGAAAACGGGTCCCATTTGAAACGCGATATTTTAAAACGCGATATTTCAAAATGCAATATTTCAAAACGTGATATCGTACAAAACGCGATATGGTACAAAACGCGATATTTCGAAACGAGATATGTATTTCAAAACGTGATATGGTACAAAACGCGATATTTCAAAACGAGATATTTCAAAATGCGATACGGCACAAAACGCGATATGGTACAAAACGTGATATTTTTTATCATTAAATCGAATTACTGATATTGAACAAAAGTGTCCGTGTCCAATATACAAAGGGTAATTTATTAAAGATTAGACGAAAATTTTCAAAGTGTCCAAGTTACAATATAAAGAGGTTGTCAATATACAGAATATTTTTACCATTTTTGTAAAAATAAAAATAAGAAATTTCAAGAGACTGAATGAAAGTGTCCAAGATACAGAAATGCCCCACATTGAAGGTTTTATTAAAATTCAATTTTTCATTCAATTTGCACCTGATATCAATTGACGGCCGAAAATTTTAACTGCGTGGTTATATTTCCGAATAGGTTATATAACTCCAAAAATTCTGAAAATCCGTATACTAAGGTACTTTAGAATGCTGATTCCGAATATGGCCATGAAAATATCCAGAAACGACCCCAAGTAGCTCTCAATGATCCCAAGTAGCCCTAAATGCCTCAAATGGTCTTAAAAGACAACCCAAACGCGAAAAAATATTTTCTGTTTTCGAAGCACAAATGCTTTTATGATTATTTTAAATCATTTTATACCTTAAGATTGGGGGCTACCGCCCCAAATCCCAACTTTTATACAAATAAAAAAATTTACTGTTATTTCAATTATTTTATTTCAATTTTTTTTATAATCCACATAGGGGACATCTAATTTTAATTTAAAGGAATTTAAAAACCGATAGGAGTGGCAGTTTAGGATTGGGTTATATCAGGCGGGTTGGCTCAGATCGCTTCGCATCGTACATTCTGGAAAAGGGGAAATTTAATTTCAGTTTATAAGAATTTAAAAATCGATAGGAGCGGGGGTTTAGAATCGGGTTAAATCAGGCGGGTGATGGGGTAAATTTAATTTCAGTTTATATAGGAATTTAAAAATCGATAAGAGTGGGAGTATAGGATCGGGTTATATCAGGTGAGCACTTCGCTCCTTAGTTAGAAAGAAAAACTTCAGCAGTTCGGGAGTACAGCAACGGATTATACCAGGCGGGTCACTGCGCTCCAGCCGCGTTGCTCCTTAGTTAGAAAAAATTTCAGTTTATAAGAATTCATTCCAGAATGCTCCTTAGATTCGTAATGTACATTCTGGAAAAGGGGAAATTTAATTTCAGTTTATAGGAATTTAAAAACCGATATTAGTGGGAGTATAGGATTGGGTTATATCAGGTAAGCACTTCGCTCCTTAGTTAGGAAAAAAAACTACAGTTTATACGGATTTAAAAATCGATAGAAACGGGAGAACAGCCCGTTGTTATATCAGGCGGGTCGCGTTTTGTACCATATCGCGTTTTATACCATATCACGTTTTGAAATATCGCGTTTTTAAATATCGCGTTTTGTACCATATCGCGTTTTGTACTATATCGTGTTTTGTACCATATCGCGTTTTGAAATATCACTTTTTGTACCATTTCTCGTTTTGTCATATCTCGTTTCGAAATATCGCGTTCTGAAATATCGCGTTTTGAGCGGCTCCGCGATAAAACGTTTGCTGAACCCAAGGCTCGAGCAAGACAACGTTTGTCGGATCCGCTAGTTTTGTTATAAAATTGAAAATTTTGCTAATGCGATATATTTCCCGCCGAATTTGTTAAGGTGTAAACATTTATTGTTGGTTTTCCGGTGAACTAGAATTTGGAAAAGTATTGTTACGAATATGCCCTGTCAAATCCGGTTCGTATATCACTGGATTGTGAATATCTTTATAGAATTTGACGGTTACACCACCAATTCTTGAAATTTAAACACTTTTGGAATTTTCTAGATTCGCTTGGATTTATTCTAGATAGTTCTGTTCTAGACTACTTACTATATTCCGTTATACAACAAAACTGTCATGAAACCACCTGCAGTGCCAATCTCACAAAAAATGTTAGTAATCTAGATCGTGTAACGCGGACCAATGCAACTTCGCTTTCGTTCTTGGTTCCTATCGCCATCCAACCTTGTAGCCACTGTCCCCTGTACCACCGTATCTTAACCCAATCTTTGAGGACAATCCACTCCATCACTAGCGGCACGCCACAAGTCTCCACCATATTCGGCACCACCTGCTCAAACATCTGTTTATCCATACTGTGATTTCTTGTCAGATATGTTGGCCGTCGCTTGACCCTCTGGAAGTTTAGCAAGACGTAGTATAGCCCGTTCAATCTAATATCGTTGTCACACCTTATAATTTCAGGCAATTTGTACACTTCTTTCCACTCTCTTTCATTCATGGGCAGTTCCAAACCTCATACGACCCACCCTGTACAGTCTTCCTATATAAATTGCCCATCGCCAATCATCGCCTCCGATAAGCCTGGCTGCCCTAGCAACCACAGTCTCCATCAAGTCCAATCGTAGCGGCCACAATTGCTATCCCAACACCATCCTAGTGTTGCAATCCGTGTTTGATTTTTGTATTTAATCTACACCTCCAGCATCAAAATAGTCACTTTAATCCAGTTTGCAGCACAACACTGCAATATACTGTAGTTCTCAGTTACAAAACCAATCCCCGCATCAGAAACATCAAAACCATCTTTGCCATATGATTCGTTGTCATCCCCATTCTCTATGGGCACCAACTCTAATGATTGTTATTGACTAATAAATGGCTGATTGTAAGATGTCCATTCTGCATTCGGTAGAGCATTCCAAATCTCTAGTACTTTGTTGCTTTTTTTTAACTGTGGCAATATCCCGGGTATTAAATCAGCTGAGCCAGATCGGCAATGATGCACAATTATCATTGCCGATCTGCCTCAGCTGATTCTCCATATCTGTTTGATTCTTCCTGTCATCAAGCTTTTTCCATACATCTCAAAAATTGCTTTTATATGCCTATTGCAACAGTGCGATAAAGATCCACAGTAGAAAACAGGTGAGGCAGTTTTTACATTGTTTTACAGCACCTATTTTGTAAAATCTGCAATTTATTCAGTCTCTCTTTGACACCATTTAAAATCACAACCTGCTTTCGATTACTATGGTAGCTTGCTAAAAGTTTGTATGATAGGCCACTGAAGCCATTAATTTGAAATTTCCGGAGAAGTAAACTGTGATCTATAATATGTACAATCAAAAGCTTTACAAAGATCAAGAAATAAGCCAGATATATAGTTTTGTCTGTTAAAATTACGATAGATCAATTCATTAATGTCTGTTAGGACCAAATCTGTACCAGAATCTTGGCGAATACTGAAGAGAAAAGAACAAATTAGATTTATTTAGAAAATCGATCATCCGATTGAAATTGGACGATAATTATTAAATAGTTTAGAATTTTCAGACTTAAAGATTGGCGTCACTTTAGCAATTTTAAAACAATCGGGGTAAACATCACTTTTCAAATCCACATTAATTAGATCAACTATAGAAATCGTGAAAAAATGGCTAATAATTCTTCAGAACCACATTACGAATGTTATCATACCACCACCATCTTTTGCATTACTGAGAGTTGAAATTAAATTCGATATTTTGCTGCAGGAAGTGGGCGAATACAAAACTGGATTAAGAGTCATCCTGGGACTAACATTTGCATTTTTAATTTTTAAAATTACTCCCCCCCATTACAAAATATTCAAAGGACTGATTAACCTTTTTGTAATTAACATATCTTTTCGTTAATGTCCGAGTAAAATATTTAGATTAGAAGCGAAATTTTGAGAGTACAAAACTATGATCACTTATGTCGGCTTCAATGGTAAAATTCCGAACTTGCTCAATATTATCAAAACTACTAACAGAGTGGTCTAAAATATTTAAGCTCAGTGGTCATCAGACAGTTAATGTCATCAACTAAAATAAAACCGTGTGTAGATTCATAGTTTCGAATTCTAAAAAATCAAGAACCGATGCAGGACCAGAATTAGGAGGCCTTTATATTCCGCATACCTTCGTTAGATTAAACTGCAAAAGTTGTAATTGGGATGTTAAAGAATTTTAGTAATACTAAACATAAAATGTTTTTGTTGAGTAAATGTCTCGCTGATGCCGAATTAATTGCCCCCCCCCCCCCCCCCGAACCAATAGCCGGGATCGTAACAGTATTTTGCTGTAATCACAAATTTCATCCAAAATATTTATTTCCGCTACCCATCCCGCAACTACACATTACTATTTAAATGGTAAGGAGTGATTATGTTGAGGCCACACCCGGTATTCTTTTACGACAAATATTAATAGATCTCGAATACGCCACACTTAATTTCCAAATCGAAAAATTGAAACTATGTATTTGATAAAAACTGTCGTTATTCCTGCTTAAATTTCAAAAAACCAACTAGGTCACCTCTAGCTAAAAATTTAATCTTCATTGCAAAAATTGCGTATGAAAAGCTTTAGTATGAAGCTTGAAACCATTAGTTAACCCATCTGGACTGTAGAGATGCCGAATGGTGAAATAAATATTTTTTGGTCAAAACTGATCATTTGCGGAAAAATTAAAAACATAATCTGGACAAATTTTATTTGAAAGTTAATCTACAATCTTGGAAGCTACCACTTCCGGTGGACCGATTTCAACCAATCACTGGAATTTCCCAATTCATAGAAAAAGCGAAAGTCTGAAGTTTCACCCCAACCAATCAATCCGTTTGGGATGTAGATAACCAACAACATTTAGTTTCCACGGCACCACATACATTACTTTAGTTTACTACGCAATAGAGCGTAAAACCGGAATTTTACACTCTACGGAAAATTGTCTGTACTCCATCTGAGATTGGGGTACATTGGAATAAACAAAATGAAGCAAAGGAAAAAAAATTTGTTTTTTTATTTTATTTTGCGGCAATTTAGTTACATTTAATACTGCTATATGACGTCAATTTATATCGACGGTTAAAATCTTTGGCTATAGATGGCAGTATAATCAAATGACGGGCTACTGGTAAGAATTAAATGCATTTAACATTTCGTAAAACCCCTCTAAATGTCAAGTCCGTTTTACGAACATTACTGCCATCTACAGTTAAGAAAAGAAAATGGAGACATAAATTTGATGACGTATTAAGCAGTATCGCCTGTCCATGTATTTAGAATACTAATTCCACATTACACACTACGTTTCGCCGAAATCATGAAATCGGGAATTTTAACGGTTAAGGGATTTTGCACTTCGGGTTTTAGATTTCCATGATTTTAATTTTCAGGATTTTGAAATACGTCATTTCTCTGTCCCAAAGTATAATGAGCTAATTTTTAAACCCATTTCAATTTTTCTGTGGAATTAAAATGTATATTTTAAATGTATGATTTTGGAATCATTAATCCAGACACCACATAATAACCTCCATGTACAAAACTATGAACCTAAAATATTGTATATAATCCGAGTGTTTGTTACACATACTAATATTCATTCACAAAAATTTACATTAAAGAGTCCTCGAATGAAATAAAAAAATACATAATCCTGGCATATAATGCTTGTCGTACCTAGTTATGTGCCTATTGTTCAAAAATACATCATACTCTATCTACACATATTATAAAAATGTACCACTCGTAAGATCATTTCATGATTAAAATACGAGAAAAATGTTATCAACGTTTTACCAGAAAAAAATATATTTGCCATTGTTCATTTTGAGTGATGATTATTTAACAAAAAAAAATTATGTTTTTAATTTTCTTCCATACAAAAAAAACAGAAAATTACAACCCTTAAAATTTTCTAGTCTCCTCATATTTTCCTACACAACAATTCGTAAAGCAGCGCGGAACGAATCACAACCAAGAAATTTTTTTTTGTATAATTGTCTTTCCAAATGAATTATTATTGCAGTATACGGTTTGCTTGTATATGTACCAGAATGTGAATCTGAATATGGTGTGCCCTGTATGCCTGTACAAAATAATTAAAATGCTTTAGCTATTACGTACTTATGTTTTAAAACATACGAGTTGTAAATAATTTTATTCGGTATATCCCCCGCATATTACAAAAGATGTGTCTGCGCCTGAAAAACAAAACATTTTCCCCCGCATGAGCACAATTTTTCCATAACAATATAAATACACATCCTTGTATGACATCCGATTCGAGTAAAATTTTCGAGTAATCTGATTAAAAAAATCCTTCGTCGCATTATGTAGTTGGTACACATGTAATGTGTTTTTTTTTTTTTCAAGGTGAGAAATGTGCAAAATCAGCAATTTTCAGTTTTTATATTTTGCGCTTTATAAAAATGTATTTCAACATTGTGGAAATAATATTGTTATAAATACGGCATTGAGATGAAAATTGTTACATTTCAATCAATTCTGTTTTCCACATTATTTTTTGTGTGTTCATTCGGGTTACGTTTTTTTTTTTTGAAAACTCAATTTATCATTATAAATCCAATATTATTTCAACTTAATTTGATAGATATTTGATAATGCAATTATTGTAAATCGCTTTGATTTGATTTTCGACTCAATAGGAAATGATTCATTCGAAATGTTATACGGTTGGCGAAGAAATACAACTCACTGTAATGTTTCACATGTTTCTGGACTAGGGACTTATCCTCATAACTAGCTATGTGAAAAGCTTAAATTCTCAAATTGAAACCAACAGTTATTCTCCTTGGTCTAAATTGATCGATATATCGAAGCAAGGCGCAAGGCAAACTGAAATCGCATAAATTCGAAGAATGAGTAAAAATCATTGAAACGCGCACAAATCGGCACAATCGAAAACAACACATCTTTCACCATTAATATTTGTTACTTCAATTACATTTGCAAATAGTTTTTTGCAGGTCTTATTCAGTTGCACGCAACAAGTACTAAGTCTATAATGGCAAAGCAACGACTTTATCATATACAACTGCGTGACAATATGTTTTCGCTAAAATTTAAAAAATACCGATACATAAAAAACTACATATGGCACACTAAACATTTTAAACGGAACAAAATTGGCAACCATTATTTTTATTTATTTAATGTTTTTGACTACCACTATCGTGAGAGTTTACTATACCAGCCCGAAAATGTCACTATCACGACAGTTAACAGTGTCATGATACGCTGTCATGGTTTGGGTAACTGCGGCATGGTAACTTTCGAATTTCAAAATGAAATTTTGCATACATTTGCAAAATTTTGCCCAGTTTGTGCTAATTAGTGTACACGGGAAAAAGAGCCGAGAAACGGGGAAAAAATCCAATTTTTGCCTAAAAGACGAAAAAAATAAAGCGACTTGAGAGTTGGGAGTTTTTATGTTGTTTCATCAGCACACTAGATGTAAACATAAAATTTAATTGTTATTTACATCAATCAAATACAATATTAATTATGTGCATCTAGTAGATTAGTGAAACAGCAGTAAAACCCCCAACTCTCAAGTCTCAGTTTTCGAACAAAATCTGGACTCTGATTTCTAGAAAAAAAAACAGAAATAATTTTAAAAACCTAATTTTAAAAATTTTCAAAGGCACCTAATCTGACAAAATTTGTGCTTATCATAAAAATAATTATTTTCATAAATTTTCATTCATAAATTGAGGAAAACAAACTTGCCTCTAAAAGATAGTAAATTAAACAAACAAAATACAGAGGTATACCGTTCAATAATATTTGTGTTGAACAAAAAGAAGCAATATGTTCTAAAATCCAAGAGTAAGCAATTCAGATAACATATTCCTGTATCATGTTCATTGCCATCCGAAAGTATATTGGCTGAATTTGTGCTAATTCAGAATTGGCTTAATTCTATTGAACAACATTGTGTCAGAAAACAGTATATTCAACAAAATAGACCGTTCAATGGAATTGGGCCAATTCTGGATTAGCACAAAATCAGCCACTATATTTTCGGATGGCAATGAACATACATCAAGAATGTGCAATCTGAATTGATTATTCTTTGATTTTAGAACATTTTACTTTTATTGTTTAATTTGTTGTTCAACACAAATATTATTGAACGGACCTTGTTAAAGTTAGCCGAAAGGTGCCAGCCGACAATGGAAAAACTGATAATGCAGATTGTGTCTTTGGTTTGATAGCCGAAAATTGATCAAAATATTTCAGGCGAAAGTTACCAGCCGATATTTAAGAAAAAATATTATTTCCTTCATTTTATTTATTTTTATTTTTATATTTACGTCTTTAAGTTGATATTAAAATAAAAATGTTAATTGATGATATGTTATATCTACTGCAGTTGGCAGACCAATTGTGAAGAAATTTTGATGGGGATACGGGGGTGTAATTTGACAAAATTTCCATAGTTCAATTTCTGAAAAATTCAGTGTATAGCCTGGTGCTCTTGTTTAACCTAAATTCGCTTTGATGCCACTATAGCCATTTGATAGGTCCTAATGTCTGTTAACTACAAACCAAGGTTGGAGAAATTCTGATGTTGATACGGGAGTGCAATTTGACAAAATTTTCATAATTCAATTTCTGAAAAATTGAATGAATGGCCCGGCGCTCCTGTTGTACCTAAATTCGCATTGATGCCACTATGTCCATTTGATAGGCCATAATGCCTATTAAAGACAGTTCAAGTTTGAAGAAATTCTGATGGGGATACAGGGGTGTAGTTTTGACAAAATTTCCATAGTTCCCGTTTTCCCATCAAAATTTTTTTAAACCTTGACTGTCGTTAACAGGCATTACGGCCTATCGAATGGCCATAGTGGCATCAATGCGAATTTAAGTTAAAGAAGAGCGCTGGGCCATTCAATCAATTTCGTTTCGCAAACGGAGTCTCCAAAGTTAGGCCGAAGTTGACCAACATGATGGCCTATCAAGTAAACATAGTGGCATCAATAACAAGTCATGCTAACTTTGAACGACAGGCCATTCAATGTATTTTCGATATAATGGATTAGCGAAATGTTGATAAATTACACCCCTGTATCCCCGGAAATTTTGATAAAAAATACCCCTGTATCCCCGTCAGATTTTCTACATAATTAGGCCGAAGTTTTCCCGCATTATGACATATCAAATGGCCATAGTGGCATCCCCACCAAACATTATGTTCATTTGAAACAAGGTTAACAATATTGCTTTTCAAATTATGATTGATTGATTTAAACATTTATATTTCTCAATTTTAAATAAAATTAGGTTTTACAACAACTTCGCATACTAAAACATTCTAATTAGTTTCTGTTGATGTGTTGTTAAAATATATTTTCGGCTGATAACTTTCGACCGAAGAATTTATACACTATTTATACACTTTCGGCTGAGAAAGCGAAGACACTATCTGCATTATCGATTTTTTGACTTTCGGCTGGAAACTTTCGGCTAACTTTAATAGTATATTGAACGGTATATTTCTGTATTTAACTCTTTTAATCTAGTATCTTTTAGGAGCAAGTTTGTTTTTCCTCAATTTATGAATGAAAATTATATTCCTATGATCAACACAAATTTTTCAGATTAGCTGCCTTGGGAAAGTCTTAAAATTAGGCTTAAATTATTTCTGGTTTTTTCTAGAAATCATGTTTTATTTGTTTCGTCTTTCAGGCGAAATTTGAAATTTTCTTCTCCCGTTTTTTTGGCTCCGGTGGCACTATTCTGGTACTTCCCCGGGAATTGGCAACTGGGAAAAGAATTTACATACAAATTATATTTAAATAATTTTTTTTTGGCATACTAAGGTAAAAAGTTAGAGGCAATTTCTTTGAAAACAAAATAAAATTGGGAATAAATTTCCCATAATTTCGCTATAGAAAAATTATTCCCAATTTACAAATATCACACTTTTTTTCTCAGTTAGCCAGAAAAAACTGATTTAAAGATAAAAGCTATGTAAAATCTTTACCCAGTTCCCTATTCCCGGGGAATTACCAGAATAGTGCCACAGGACTGGCAGTAATTACCACAAATTTTGCTTAATCGGGTTTCTCTGCTACAGTTACCCACACAGAGTCATGTCATTTATAACATTCAGCCCGATATTTTAATATTCTTTTTATATTGCTCTGTAAGTTTTGTCGTTCGATAAGAGACAGCGCTATTAGATTCGTCGTTTTATTTTTCTAAAAATGGTACTACTTTTCTATGAACACGTGTTAAGTTTCATGTAGATCTGTCAACTCATTCTTATATTAACAGCTATTCAAAGTTGACGTGTGGTGTCACAGTATTTTTTTTACAAAATATTTTGAAAAACATGAATGTTAAAATTCGTATTTTTGGAAGGTGTAGTGCCGAATTGATGATTGTTAAAAGTACTCTTCATCTGCAATTAGAACAATAGAAAGATGAATTGCTGAATTTAAAAGTGGTTGTACAAGTAAATCTACACCAGTGACCCTATTCTGGCTTTCCCTAGGAATAAGGAATTGGGAAAAATATTTTCATAGCATTTTTGTCCAAATTGTATTTTTCTGGCCTAAAATTTTCAAAACCAAGTGAGTTGGGAAACTTTTGTTCCACAAAATTTTTCTAAAGAAAAATATTTTCCCATTTAACTTTGTTTCGAAAATATTAGCACCAAACATGTTCCCTCAGTTGGCCAGAAAAATACAATTTAGACAAAAATGCTATGAAAATATTTTTCCCAATCCCATATTCCCAGGGAAAGCCAGAATAGGGCCACAAAAATCGTAGCAAAAATACAGCATATGGTTTTCAAAGATCAACGATCAACCGAACGAGATTTAGTAGAAGACGTATAAGTACTATTTTGACTAAAGTTTGGCTTTTCAGAAAGCTGTGTGCACAATGGGTGCCGCATTCGCTAACAATGGCACAAAACACATTTGAACACGACTTTCTCAGCAACATATGGCGCGTTTTAGGAAGAATAAAAAGGATTTTGTGTGTCGTTTCATCACTATGGATGAGACTTGGGTCTACCATCAGGATCCTGAATCAAAACAAGCGGTACTTCGGCTCCGAAGCGAGTTAGGGGTCCAGAAATCAGGCGAAAAGGTGTTAGCTTTAGTTTTTTTGGATGCAAAAGGAATTTTGTTCATAGTTTACCTCCAAACTGGTAAAACAAGAAACTCAGATTATTATTGCAGCCTTTTAGACCAGCTGGATATAAAAATTCGTGAGAAAAGATTTGGTTTACAGAAATAAAAAATAATTGTTCATCAAGACCGCTATACCACAGTTCAAAAACCATCGCGAAAATCAGTAAATTAAAGTACGACGTGTTGCAACATACACCCTATTCGCCAGATTGAGCTACCACTGACTTCTGGCTGTTCCCACATCTAAAAAAATGTGCATGCGTGGGAAACGATTTTCATCGAATGAAGAGGTAATAGCAGCCATGGAATTTTGACAAGCTACCGGATTCTCATTTCAGGGATTGAATCCATAAATTAGAAGATCACTGGATTAAGTGTATTGAAGCTTAGGGAGACCTGAGTTTTAGTACAACAAGACCAATATCAACACTAAACTATAACTATCGGGATACAGTAAAATGTGTCATTATAATTTATCATGGCATTAAAAACATTTAGCCCGAAATTATAAATATTGCATTTATGTATTTTTAAGTTATCCTTTCAAATGCTGAAAAGTCTATACAACCCTAACCAAATCTTAAAACGACAATTCGGAAACTCTAGCTAGTGCGAATTTTAAATACGAAATTTTAATTTGTAGATTATGGATATAGTCGGTTTACAGAAAAACTATATTTGGAATTATCAGAATAAAGTGGATCAGAAAAATTATAGGCGATTCACGAGAACTTGACATTAACAACAGGATTCGTTAAAAATTTGACTACAAACTAATAGATTTGCAGAAAAATTATATTTGGAATCAACGAATCATATATGCCAAGTGCTTGTGAATCGCCTGTGAGACGAGATTCATTCGATTATATCCTAATAATTGCCGATAGAATTTTATTCTGATACAGTCAAACCTGTTAAGTTGGACACCTATTTAAGTTGGTTTACAGGCTAAATTGGATGATTTTGTCTTGCACCAACAAACCTTTTCACCTCTTCAAAACCTTTTCATGTTGGACTCCTTTTTAAGGTGGTCATTATTTAAAGCACCGTGAATGTCCACCTTACACAGTTTCGACTGTAATTCCAAATAGAGTTTTTCTGTAAACCTCTAAGTTTGTGTAAATCAAAACTTCAAACGACCATATCCATAATCTACAAATTAAAATTTCAGGCTAAAAATTCATGCTAGTTTCATGGTGGTCAATCACGTAGCGCTAATTGAGTTTTCGCATTGTCGTTTTCAGCTTAGGTTAAGGCTGTCTAGGCTTTCCAGCATTTGAAAGGATAAGTTAAAAGTACATGAAAGTAATATTTATAATTTCGGGCTAAATGTTTTAAAAGTCAAGACAGATTATCATGACACATTTTACTGTCGTGATAGTGATACTTTTTCGGCCTGGGATAGAAAACCTTCCCGATAGTTATAGTGTAGTGTTTCTATATCGGGTACGGGTTAGAATTTTTATGTTAATCTTTCATTTGTCAAATGCTCGAGAATCACTTGTGAGGCGAGATTCACACGACTTTATTCCCTTAATTCCAGACAGAATCCGGCGATATATGTTAATTTCTCGTAAATCTCCTGTGATGCGACTATAACGACTATATTCAGAGAATTCCATATTGAATTTTTCTGCAAATTTCTCAGTTTGAGTAAAACCTTCAACGATTCTTGCAGTACATGTTAAGTGCTCGTGAGGTGAGATTTAATCGATTATAATCCGAAATAATTCCCAAAAAAAACCTAAGGCTAAATATAGTATAGTTCAGAGCTTCGATGTTTTAGCTGTAAGAAATTTATTTTCATTGTTAACAAAATTTAAAAGCCACGATTAATTCGATAGCCACACGCTATTAATTAATAGTTATAAATCTTGTGTGACACAAATCTGCTTTAAATTTATATTTTGCCTATATTTTGTGTCGTGACACAAAATTACATTATTGTAAAAATAAAAAATTAAAAATAAAAATTTCCGCCACTATTTAGTGGGAAAAAATAATTAAGTTTTAATATTATCCATGCCATTGCTACGATATTGATTGTTACGGGTAATTGATTGTTTATCGATCCCAATTAATGGACATGCAGTGTATTTATTAGACACACGATCATTAAAAATAAGAAGTGGACGCTTCGATTCAAGCTATTGCAATTAGCCCGGACGAAAAACTGAAGGCCGCAATAAATAATATAGGTTTCTCACACTTTTTCAAACCACATCAACCGAGTAGCTTGAGTAGCTCAAGTCTGAAAAGCCAACAACTTTGTGGCGCAAACTTAAATAAACTAAAATGAAAAATCAATACAGTGGTAATGGGATGCAACGTTCAGTGCAGATTCCTAATATTTGTTTGCAGTGTCTTTTGGCGGTTTGGCAAGGCTTTGGAAATTAGAAACGAGTGTCATAAAACGGGAATGTGTTGGCCATCGAAAGGCAATTAGAACGATTATAGCCTTCCATGATATAGTTTAACCTTAAAAGAAATAAAACCGGACATCAGGGTTAAGGTAAAGGCCATTCTTCCTACAACAAGCAAATTGATAGTGAAGTTCCGACATCATGAAAGTTAAACAACGTTGCTACTTAAAAATAAAAATAAAAAAAATAAAATAAAAAACTTCCTGTTTTTTTTTCTTAATCCCTGCAATGGGGCCGAAGCACGCATATGTCGAATCAAAGACGTACAGCTATAGGTCCGATGTACGTCCATCTGCGCATTGCATAGCTCCATGCCAGGCTATATAGTACTGGACATGGAAGATGAGTCGGCCCATGAGTTTTGCACGCTAATAGGGGTCGTAGCTGTGTTCCATTTTATCACAGATCGTAATTTGTTGACGAAAATTTCCTTTCGCATGCTGGTCCTATCGGGATTCGAACTGTGCCATTGTGCCATTTGGTCGGTTCATCATTCTCTGAAAGTTTGTGGCCAATTCAGAATTGCAAATAAACTTGCCACTTCTGATTGCATAATAAATACCATGTTCTGTTCATAGGCATTCAAACGGTTGTTAATAGGAATTTATGATATTCGAGAATTCGACGAATGGAAAACGTCTAACGAGGTGGCAAAAAAATTATTAAAATTTAAACGAATTCTATGCTTAAAAAGCTCAAGTGCATTCGTATATAATATGATAAGACTAGGCCGTATGTTTGCCCGGTCGAGGGAAGAAATTGTCTCAAGTACTTACCTTTTAATAATCTTCTTTATTCTCGTCGTCGATGCAATTGGACGTGGCCACCATGTATTATACGGCCTGTATCGGTTCCGACTCCAGCATCAAAATTCAAAAACCTTTATACACTCAGAGAAAAATAAGGGTGTAAAACACTAAAAACCGGTATGATTTTAACCGAAAATATGTTTATTTTCCAACCAACCCAAGGCTTGGTTAAAAAAACAACCAAATTATTGGTATTAAAACATTTTGACTGCAAACGACCAAAATTTGTTCATTACATATATTACTTGATTAGTGTAACCAAACATCATAGTGAATTGTAAAATAAAGCGTAAAATTATTTTGTTGAAAGCGACCAAAAAAATTGGTGAAACTATAATTAAAATCGGTTATTTTGAAAAATGTGAATGGTTGTCATAACAATTTGGTAAGTAAATAAAGCTAT
This sequence comes from Nephrotoma appendiculata, assembly GCA_947310385.1. NCBI lineage: Eukaryota > Metazoa > Arthropoda > Insecta > Diptera > Tipulidae > Nephrotoma > Nephrotoma appendiculata. The sequence goes on along the minus strand of OX371225.1, from coordinate 267,150,463 downwards.
ATGTTTGGTTAAATAGTGATTATAATTTTAGTAAAAGCAACATACTATGCGGTAAAACTAATCAAACATATGGCGTAACGAACAACCAATTTTAGAAGATTGAAACTACCTTAGTAAAATCAGAAAACTTTTGGAAATTAGAATCAAATTCTTTTGTTTATTTTAGTCAATTTGTGGTGCATATTAGCTGTGTTCCAATGGGACAAATTTGCTACTCACAAGTACTTGCAAGTAGATAACCAATGGAACGAGCAAAACTATGACAGAAGTAAAACATAACGTTTTTTGTGTACAAAGTTAGCTATGTGTATAATTTTGCTGTCGTCCTATTTTGGAAAATAAATTTTTTTTTTTACTAAAATCCACAATCAAATCTCAAAAATGAGTAAAAACTGTTCTTATAATGAAGGCAACGCTTTCATTATGATATACGCCGGCCGAAAAGAAAAATATGTCAAAAATCTTTTGGTATTTCACAGAAGTAAACAAAAAATATTGTTTGTCCTGACATTTCAACATAGCCTACCCCTCACAAAGCCATCTATTAGAATTTTTTGAACCAAAATACCTACCGTTAATTTTATGCGTGACTACTTTCAACATCTACACCACCATTTGAGCATGGGTAGCTGCGAGTAGATACAAGTACTTGTGAGTAGTTTGCTTTCTCCGTTGGAACACAGCTATTAATAAATATTTTTGTAAATTCAAACAAATTGATAGCATTAGCTTTGTTAATACAAAAAAGGATTATTTTTGTTTTCTAATAATTATGTTTTAAACTTGACAAGTATTTATAATAGTTGTCGACCAGAATGCAAATCAAAGCAATAAGAAAATTAGGCTATTTAAAAAACAACTTAGATTTCGGTGGAGTAAGCAATTGGACAACAATTAATTTATTGTTTTGGTTAGAGGAAATTCAAATACAATGTAAACAACAACAAATTTATTTTTCTATTTATTTGTCCTCAAAATTCAATTATTTATTTGTTTCAGATATTCCAAATCCAGAATTGTGTACATAGTTAATAAACGAATTAAATCATATGATATTCATTGTATTAAATTTAATTAACTAAAAATTGGCTTAAAATCTAAACTGTTGACAGTTTTACTGAAAAATTTAAACATTTCTATAATTGCATTAATATTTTTAAAAAAGTTAATTTCCAAAAATTCAATCTATTTAAAATATGTTTTCTTAATTAAACTAAAAAATAAAATAAAAAATAAAATATAAAAAACATTTGAAAGAAAATAAGAAATATTGCTTAGTTTATAAACAGATAGGCACTAATGAAATATTACAAAATTGTTATTTCAGCCAGATGAGACTGGCACTTAAGCTTATTTGTTAATGTCGTTTATTAAAGTTAAAATTTTTGAAGCTTTCTGATCAAACGAATTTTTCATGTTAAAAAAATAAAATTTGAATAAAAATCTAAACGTTTGAGCATTGGTCTTACATACATTACATACATTAGATTAAATAAATTAAATAAGTAGTAGCATAGTTATTGATTCTAAGAAGCTTCCAAATTTATATTTTATTTAATCGAATACAACGAAAAATACTAACGGCTGTAAACTTCTATTGCTTGACAAACAGTTCTTTCTGATTATTTCTAATTTTGCTTCCAAATCACCAGAATCTGCTGCTTTAATTATAAACATCGCCTGCGCATCGAGCCTGGTTGTTCGGTTTATTTTATTTTTGCTCATTACTACACCTGTTGGCAATCTCTGCTGTTGCATGTAAAGTAATTCCAAATTAAATGTATCTGCAAAATAGATTTTTTTTTTAAATATTTTAATTAGTATCAATGATCAGTAACAAACTATTGTACGAGGCAAACAAAATGACTCCCAATGGAAACAATTTTTAAAATTTTCGTCTTGGAGCACTAAATCCTATGGTAAGTAATCGTCTCCTACATTAATTTTTAATGTCGTTTTGTACCAGAAGTAATATCCAGTATCTAACTGATATAAAATAAGTTCAGCGATTTCATTACACCACAATGACCGAATATTATATCACAAATTATATGATTTTTTAATGATTTAATTTCTTTAATGATTTTTTTAATCACTAACTTTAAGATTATACACAACGTTTCAACATATACATATTAAGTACGAGTATCTAAGATAAATTCTGATTATCAGAACATATAACTTAATTGTACTGACAATAATAATCAGAATTTATTTTATATGAAAAACGAATAAATATTGATAATTTTTAATCGTTTTTCACTGATGACATAAACGAACGGTAATTTTATTAAAGTTAATAATTTTTGGGAAGATTGGCTCTCAGTCCCAAACAATATCAGTTTGGAAAAATCAGGAATTTCTATTACAAATTATACTGTTTATACTTCTAATTAGACATATTATTGATTTGTAATTTAATTTTAGCTAGAAAGCAAGTTATATGTTTAAAGTTAAATACACATCTGAGCTGGAACTTTACTTAAGACAAAGAGCGAAGTAGTTTCTCGTTCGAACGAGAGAAGGGGGAATTTAATTATTTTTTAACGCAAGACAATACATACATACATATACTCCTTTCTTGCTTCTCTTTGTGTAAAATCCTAGCCCAGATTAGTATTTTCTTCTGTGATATTATAGTGATTCCTTTATAAAAATAGTATTTAAGACCCGTAGCTTCAAAACTTTATATTTCAGTTTTATAATTCATGCACACTGAATTGATTATAAATTATAATACTGAAATATTAAGCATCAACAAATGTTACCTATATTGATCGTATCCTTATTGCTCAATTGTTCTTTCAGTAACGACTTTTGTACTGGGTCTTTGAGCGAACTTTCGTAAATTGATGGTATTTTCTGTACAAATTTATCCCAATTAGTGTAAATAGAATTTTTTGTGGTAAAATATTGATAAAAATCCTTTGTGATCTAAAAAATTCAGGTAAATATTTCCAAGACATTGACTATTTTTAAAAAATTATATTATATTACCAGCTCTGGAGCTTGAGCATGTTGGTAGAGAGGCCAGTCATTAAATTTGCAATCTTAATGCGGAATGCGAAGGTGTCCTGCCATTTCATTAAAACTTTGATCCAAGGCTAGGTGCTTTAATTCTGCCATCAACGATATTTGGATCAGTTGATTCTATAAAGTATTAATAAGTTAATAGCATTAGCCACTAAAATAAAAAATAATATTGGAATATATAAAAAAAAATTGTAATTTAACCAAATATTTGTTTAAAATAATATTTTAGACAATATATCGTTAAATTTGAACAAATAAATTTACCAATATTTGGTATTTTCGTCGAAATGACGTTTTTTGTAAATGTAACCAATAATTTGGCCCGATCATTTACCAAATTTTTATTAAAAAGATAAGCAAACTTTTTTTAAGCAATGCAAATTATATAATTTTGTTTTTAATTTTGAATTACTGAAGTTTAATACATATTTACAACGGTATTAATTATTGTTGCGGATTTTGGTATTAAGGCAAAATAAAGTAATTGCAAAACTCATACACGTCGATTATAGAATCCGCGGGAGCAAATCGAATGCGGATTGAAACCTATATATAAAAAAAACATGAAACCAAATTTTAAATCATAGCATCTTAGAAATTCCTATGGATATTGCCGTTGATTTCACTAATCATGATTGGGAACCTGAAAGCGCCCAATGAGCAAAGTAAAATTTGTTTTAGATTAGCAACTATTTTATTGCGTTTATTCCGAGAATCATAAAAAATGATTTGTGTGGAAATTAATACATATTTTCCGGGCTACTTTGATTTATAGCAATTGTTTTTAATTTGTTTATATGCAGTTTTCAATCCACAATCGATTCGCTCCTGCGGATTCTATAATCGACGTGATTATTTTAAAATTTAATTGCTGTAAAGCAATTGCCATTACTTAACAGTTTTAAATTGAATTCTGGATGTATAGATTGTAAAACGATTCTAAAATTAAATGCGAGTCAATCAGTTAAGCGACATGAAGTAAATCATTTTAGACTCATGTGTAAGTGGGGCTAAAAATTATTAAATACAATTATTTTGACTGGGTTGAGAGTTTACTGACTAAATTAAGTGACATGCTATGGATATTTCGAATGGAACTTGGCCAATTCTTAGCCAATATTCAAGACATTCTTTTTATTTAACGGAAATTATTTTAAAATAAATTTTGTTTGAACATCTTTTTATAATTTCTGCTATAAACTACTTCAGATATTCATTCTTACTGCTAAAGGGGTTTGTGACTAATACGATCATTGTGAAGGGAACCAAGCTTGTTAGTTCGATAAGAAATTGTTGGTTCTACATCATACAAATAAGATTGCGAAAAAATATAGGTTATGTTAGACATCCTTAATTAATTTTGAGAGACGTATTAGAATAATTATCAGTCCAAATGAAGCAGCAGTGATTAATCTTCTTAATCGCGGTTTCAAAACGAATGAAATCGACTCCAGAGTCTATTACCCAAGTTGTTTTAAAATAATTTCCCTTGATTGAGGGTTAAGTATTACATTTTAGCACCTATCATATTGCCTTTTCTTAAGGGTTTTTATGAAATTCTGTTAAATGGTGAAATGAAAAGCTAGTTTTCCTAGAATATAAGCGTACACTCAAAAAGACTCTATTCAACGAAATAATAAATAGTATTTGATAATTCGTACTTTCTAATTTTAGTAATTATAGTTTTTTTGATGGAATTGTAATAAATTTGTTCAATCTTGCCGTTATATTTGGTTTGTGTTGCCAAATTTTTTGGTACACAACTTTTCATCATAAAAATATAAATTTTGTTTACTATAATATCTACTTAGTCAATATAACTAAACAATTTTTAGTTGCATTGAATAATAAGGTCTACTAACATAGTAAAATTTGCAATTTAACAGTTACCAAAGCGAAAAAGCCGCATTTTTTAACAATAACTAAGCAAATTAGTTTTTTTAAAGATATTTTTCAACTTAAAACAACTAAAATAGCTTAACCAAGCCTTAGTTAAATTTATTTTTTCTGAGTGTACCTTGAAATCTTTACGTTTACCGATCTCTTATATTTTCATAAGTGCGAATTCTGGAGGTTCTCGCCTAATCGCGTACTGCCAAAAAAATGTCGCAAAAGTAATTGCTTTGAGTGAGGATGGCCGTTTCGTGCGTTTCATTGCGGCTCACCTAAATTTCCTTCGAAGTATTGTTCAAGACACTATTAAATGATACCGTGAAACTGGTCAGTATCAGCGAAGGGTTACTTTACGATCGAGACGATTGGTTTATGGCATGAATGGTACTGGGAGATTGTTTTCAAACAGATAGAATCGTCGCTGGTCGATTAGCACAGATATGTGGTGTCAATATTTCAGTCAGCAGAGCATTGCGAAAATTAAATGAATATGGACTACATTCCAGGAGGGCAGGTACAGGGCCAGAGCTTCCCTCAGCCCATCGAAAATAACCGTTTGACTTTTGCCCGTAACCACGTCAATTGGAATATGTCCGTGTTGTTCACTGATGTATCAAGGTTCAGTCTACGATCACCGGATGGACGTCAAAGAGTATGCCGCAGATCCAGAGAGTGATATACACAACGTGCCATATCCACAATGGTTTCTCACTAATCGTTTGGGCAGGCTTATTTGCTTAAATTGCAAATAGAATCAAACCCACAAATATTAATTGTGACAAATAGAAAAATGGTTGTGTTATTTACGAATTTGGAGTATCCATAACGTACAAATATTTACTAATTAATGAGTGCCATTCATATCTACTATCTGGCCTACCTAAAATATTATTCATATTTACAAAAGGCAAAATATTAAATTTAATTCGAAAACCATATTTCGAACCATATCAAAAGACTTTTTTAATACAAAAAAAAAAAATGTAAATCAAACTAAAAATAATATCGAGATGCATCCTCATAATTCCGAGTATAAAGGTAAACCTTAGAATTTTCCAATACATATATTCATATATCGGAAAATACGTACTACAGATGAGTATTACATTGATAAACAAATTTTCCATGCCGATAAGCAAACTTTTCCGATTTCTTTTTTCATGTTTGTGTATTTTTTTGTAACCAAATTTTAATTAAGTTCTGTTTTTAAATTACATCTACATATATACGTACGTATGTACCCGTATACATATGTACAAAAATAATATGTATTCAAAATTTTATTTATACCTCTCAGCCATATTCCTAAATAGTGCACACAAAAAAGCAAACTATAAATGTAATTAATAACATTTTCTAATCCTGTTGTAAATACATAATATATATCTGTATAATATGTACCTATATATAGACATAATGTTTTATGTACTCTCGTACACTGTACTCTGGCTTCGTATTTTAATGAATAGAAATTAAATATATCTCTGCAATTATACAAATAAAACATATTTTTTTTTTTTGTTCTAATCATAATTATTATTATTATTATTATTATTGCCAAATAAATAGTCCAAATACTATTTATAGAAATTAATCATAAAATATATGCTTACGAGCATGTTATACAATATCACTGCAATATGTAATGTTTGTTTTTTATGTATGGTATATGTATATCGGAATAATGAATAACTGCATTTTGTACATTATAGCACTAGGTAGACAAAGATATATGTATAATGTGCTCTATAGATCATTTAGTAATGTTATCATATATTTTGTTTACTAATGACTTCCCATTCCAAATAAATATTATCAACAGTGCTGCTAATATGTAGTTCCAGGCAATTGATACAAAAAATGTTTTAAACATTTGCCGCTTGCCATTCGTTTGCATATATTCAGGAGCAAATATTTTAATTCTTTTAAAATATCAAATATATTTTAATTTATTTTGTAAATATGACTTAAAAATTTAATAAATAAATATTTAGTTATCCAAAATAAATTATTTAAGTTAAATGAACTAGAATTAAGAATTATTTCACCTTAATGTATTTATTATTTATTATTTAACCTAGTTGTGTTAAAAGAATAAGCAATTCCTAAAAATTACAATATGTCTCGCAATATTTTTATGTTAGCTAATTAGTAATAGCCGTGTTATATTATTAGCGCCCGATAGCTGTATCCGGAGCAGCCAATTTTCTATGTCAATTTTTTTATATTTAGCGCGCTATTATTGCATACAATTAATTTATTTAACTCTAAACTAATATTTTTCATTCAACTTGTTAGTTAATAATCAATAAAAAAATATCTTGCTCTACCTATTTATCGGGAGGCGCTATCGAGAGAACTATCCATTTCAGGGGGAAACTTTAAATTTCTCTTGTTTTGTACAACCCTTAAATCAAAGTAAACTTCATTCATTCTACAAATTTTGACGTACATCATTTTTTTTTTGTTTTGTAGTGTTCAGAAAAATATACGAAATTGTTTTTAGTAAAAAATGACCTTATAGTTTAAAAAAAAATTAAAATCTATATATATTTTTTGAAATTGTACCTACAATTATCATATCTACAAAATCGGGAACGTGCAGGTCTAACCGCTATCGATGTGCTATCACAATCCTCAAGTTGTAATTTTGGACGAATGCACGAGCACCATTTCGACCGATGTCGAAGGATGCATGTAGTAGCTACACTACCGAAAATCATGAATCACATTATTCACCGTATCCCATCGTAAATCACTATGGAAACACCATAATTACTTTTTACAGTTCGATGGACGTGGCGATTATGAATTTGGGCAAATCAGTGGAGCAAAAGAAAAATTTGGGTCTTAGTTTTAGTAAAACCTTTCACAGAAAATTTTCCGGTGGAAAAAAGGATAAATAATTTTCCTATAAACAATCAATTTTAATTGCCTAATTTAATTTAAATTTATCAGTGTAAAATTGCCGCCCCGGTGGCAAAGTGGTCAGCATGCTTGCTCCAGCAACCGGAGGCTCTGGGTTCGATTCCCGGTGGTGACAAGGAAAAAATTTCACGGCTGGTTCAGGATCAATGAATTGATCACTCATTATCCGAAATGAAAGTATGATTATGAAACCTCATTTGAGGCGGCCAAATCCCTTGATAGGATGTATAGTGCCAGAGAGAGAGAGAGAGTGTAAAATTTTAATCATAAAAAAATTTTAATTTTTGTATAGTTCTTGTGTTAGCGGCCAGTCGTTCAATTTCATCACATGTATCTATGGATTTAAAATACATAATAAAATCGTGAAAAATAAGGAAAACTGTAATAAATTAAAAAACACGATTTCAACTGTTCATTATAGTTTTTCCTGAACCGCGTCGAAATCGTTCATTTCGTCCATTGATGAACCATTTTTAGGCATGGTATACATATTTGTTGTTCTAAGTAATCGTCGGACTGGATTGCGGATCACGGTAACACAACTAATTATTAGTTCGATCAGATGAGCATGTTCGTGGAAAAATAGTAATTGCTCTCCGACAAAATTCATTTTCACATAGACGACATGAAAATTGATCAATTTTGTCTTGTTCATCTAGGAAATATTCAGGTTGGGTCGAAGTTTGGGAATGTTCGTCTTTTATAAAATACTTATCGGATCATGTGAGTTTTTCATTTGGTGGATCGTCATCTTCTTCAAGGCGCTCTTCGAGTTCGTCATCCGGTTTGGACGTTAAAAGTGGAGATTCAACATCTCGCGACTGTTTAGTTTGTGGTAAATCATATTCTTCTAGATAGATAGGTTCCATTCAGGAGATGGACTGTCACATAAATTTGTTGTCATTTGTTCTTCAGTGTGCTGCCTGTTAAGCAGACTTATTGAAGGCATTTTGCTCAAGGTGATATCATCCTCCATTTGTGATTTATGGTAACAACGATTCCTCTCCTCCAAGCATAAATTGTTCAATATTTGAAACAACAACGAGCCGCAGTGTTTTCTTGGGCATCGAATTAATTTGCGGATATTGACTGCCTATTTCCGAGCGCTAGAAAAGAATAGTACATTGGATTAAAATCCTCTACCTACCTACAGGATCCAAACAATTCAATGGAATTTACTAATCATCATTCTTTGGAAATGCGAAATAATGGATCATACGGTTTTTAAGTTGCGAATTATAGCATGAATGGGCGCAACGTCGATTCGACATTTTCACATCCATAAATCCATTATCACTATCGCTGTCATCTATATTTATGTTACTATCACCTGCGGTTGATTGCAGCATTCTGAAATTAAAAAGATGGAGCGATTATAGAGCGATTCCTTACATAAATGTTTCGCCAAATACGTACTGGTCGTAATGTCACATGGCTTATAACTAATATTGTATTCCGTAAATGTTGTCCTAATTTTAACGGGCCGTCCAGCTTTTTGTATTCATAAAATAAAATTTTTCTTTTTCAACGGGTATCCTCCGTGTATTATCCCAGTACGGATTATCGTAATCAAATGAAATTTCCGAATTATTCGATTCCAGCGTATTTAGAAAAGCTCGAGTAGTATAGTTCGACTATTCATATCACTCAAATTCGATTTTATATTGGCAAACACAGGATCCAAAAAAGGTACCGTATCTAGTTTACCATTTATCGGTCCTTTACATTTTGTTACGGTTGAACTTTGTAGACGTCACTTTTTTGCTTTAGCCTTGGCCTTTGCTTTTGGATCCTGCACATCATTACTACCCTCAGCAATTGAACTATCCTTTTCGGTTCTCCTTCATTCTCATTTCCTTTATCGCCGACATTCATACGAGATAAACCACCAGACATTCAAATCACTTCGTTGTGCACGATATCGACTCGGTAACCATAAATTTTACTCGATGCTTCGAATGAGGCACCAACTACTTCACTGTGACGTCAATGTGACAATTAAGTTTGAAATGCATTATCTGTGTTGATATTCTACGAATATATAAAACACAGATTAATTTAAAAGATTGGCCAATCGATCTTCAAACATCAAAACTTACACTGTCCATGAACTGTTGCAAAGAAACTTTCGACTCTTCATTATCTTCCAGTACCAAAACAACTACACTACTCATACTACTGGTCACCGATCTACTTTGTCGTCTTTGATCTTCATCGTCATTCTACAAAAGAAACACAAAACAAATTAGGATATGCAATGAAATTCTCGATCAAATCTTCCTCGTTTACAACTGTGGGCAACCGTGTTTTGAATATTAATGACATTCGAGAGGCGTTCGTTGGAGTAACCATTATATTTATAAGTATCACACAGGCACAGCACTCAAGTTTTAAACTTAAAAACTTATTCACTATATTTATTATTGTGTACAACTAAATATTAATAAAATATTTCTGTTAAATGTATATCTAATTTATTATTTATTTCGCAATTTGTTCGGGTTTTAAAATGTTTGAGAAATTTTTTTCAAGCAACATAAACACAAAAGTAGAACTGTCATTCGACTGCATAAAGTTAAGTACAATTTAATTTTTTTTGATTAGTAGCGACACCAGTGAATAGTAGCTGCAGTTTAAGTAAAAATTTCCCTTCGACTCCGGATAATGCTCCAATAATAAAACACGGCTAATACTAGGTAGCTGTGTTTTTTATTCGCTATCCGCGGCCGGCTATTGAGTGCTGAAAGGGAAATTATCTATCCGAAATACCGCTACTACCCGTATTGTCGCTGTACCATAAAAATTAAAAATACATGACATAATACCCTATTTACATGCAACCAACATTTTTGTTCTGTAAATTTTTGTAGGTAAATAAATGCATCCGCTATACAAAAGTGTTTAGGTACCCCTTTTTTCATGTATTATTGAAACAGTGTTATGTTTACGAAACAACATTTTAATAAAATGAAACACTTATCTGAACCGCAGTTTCATTATATAAACACCAATCATACAGGGTTAATTTTACTTTGTGTGTTTCGTTTTATGCGGATTGGAATGTTTCTGAAACTACAATATTTTGTTGAGTTTTTGAGGTTTGTGAACTTACTGCAAGCGATTTACTTACAATAAAAAAATTGTAAGCACATAATTTCTGAAAATCGACAAATAACGTTTTACTTTAGACAGTGTATGTTCGACATGATCTCGAACTCGCAAGAATGATCCACTTTCTAAAAAATTTTGCAATTGTTCATAAATTTTGTAGTACGGTAGTTAATATGGTTTATAGTATCGCACACTACATTTTAAAAATATGCCTAGTGGTATCCTGTTCATATTTAACCAAGACGAATGAAAAGTAACAGAGAAAATAGTCGTTCATTGAACGTATTGCACCTATCACCCAAGGAACCAAATTATGTAATTACAAAGCGCTACGAAATAACCATTTGTATATGTTACACGTCGAATTTGGTTTCAGGATTATCGAAAAAAAAATTAGCAGTTTTGCTCTAATGCATTTGGTGCTTTACCATTTTTCAGGCACCGTTTTTTTCCAAAGAAATATACCTCAAACTATAAAGAATCCACCATAAGCGCTTATTACCCATATGTCCTAATATGGCCATAACTGACGCTATTTTTGCCAATTTGTAGGTGTTTTGTTTTAAATTCATCGCTCGAAGAGTGCTCCGTGGTTTAAATAATTAAAAATGCATAATCGTGATGGCAGCTTACAGCTTCCATACTCGACATTTTCACTAGACCTAGGCCATGTTTTATTAACATATTTTACGATTTTATCTTCAAAACTAAGCTGGCTAAGTTGTTCATAACTACACAGATATAACAATAACACTCGAGTGGTTAAGGCATACACTACTAAGTGTTATCATCTCAACTGTCGCGTGATCGGCAATAATTTTGTTGAACAAATATTATTATAATTATGCGACGCTGAAGATAGAGAAATTGATGACGTAGAATGTTCGCGATTTACAGTTTCAATACGCACACATCCCAGATACAATAAATAAAATAATCATACACAGTTATAATTTAACAGTGAATGGTGCTAGTTATAGAAATTGAAAAGTAAACAGTGCGAAAAGTAAAAGTGAACTGTAAAAGTAAAATAGTGATAAGTAGTTGAAGAAATTATGGGTGTTGGTGTAAACTTAAACCCTGGGTGTTTTATTTGTAAAATCCAGTACGAATCCGTATCGAACATTCGATATTCGTAACATTTGATGTTAGGACTGAGATTTGGCAAAAATCATACACATGCAACACATCAATTGAGGAACCAACTGCAAAGCGCCTAGTTGGCAGAACTAAGAGTAAAATAATGTAGACGGCTTACCAAGTTAGACCAGAAACTCAACAAAATTCAACACACCCAAGATGTTGAAGTTAAACAGTTATGAAGAGAAATAAAGTCACTTGAGGGAAAGTAGATAGCCGTCTCAAAAACTTTGAAGGACAAATAACAGTTTCGTCAACAAGTACGTCACACAGTCAGGCGGAATGGTATAAGGAGATTTAATCGGACACTTTTAGTGAAATGAAAGAGAATCAAATTTTTTTTTTACCTTATTGTAAAAATACTATATGCGGCTATCAATCTAGACTAACCCAAAATTTATGTTTGACTTGCAAAATCTAGTACGAAACCGTATCGAACACCCGCAAAGTCGAAACAATATCAAATGCCATCAAAAATCATATCAAATATTGGATCTACAAACGTATTTCTAACCATGTCGTTAGCATCACTGCCCTCATTCATTCAATCGAAGAATAGTTACTTTTTGAAAGTTGATGTTAAGCTTAAGTAATTATTAGTGAGATTTATTCAAAGCGTAAACAAACAACAATTATTTTCATTTGAAATTGCAGAATTTTTTTCTAAAAGAACAGCATTTGCGGTAATCTTTTATAGTTGAAGAAAGTTAGAAATATACAATCAAATATGTCACATCATGGAAAGACTTGTTTTGATGTAACAGACAAGGAACGTTAAGGTTAAAAATTTAACAAAATTTGAAGATGTGAAATTGGAAGCATTACTAGACGAAGATTCGTATCAGATCAAAAAGTAATTGGCGAAAATTGGGAAATCGGCTGCCACATGAATTGATAGACCTGGCATGGTAGCTAAAGAGCTGATCCATTGTGATAATCCAAAGAGCCAGATGAACCAGGGCTGCCAACGCCAAAACCAAAACCAAATATACATGGTACGAGGATTAGGCTGTGCATAGGTTGATATCAAGTAGGTGTTTTTTATTATGATAGTTTTAAAGAAAGCTTGACTGAAAAACAACCGGAATGCGATAACAGGCATGATACAACTATTTGGCAATATGATAGGATAACCTCTACACAACCAGAGTTTTTCCTACGAGGAATCAGCTTATTGTCTGAATTGTCGGGGAAGGTTGCAGCTTCATTCATTAAATATATTATTAAACAATTTTCTTCATAATCAAATGTCTTGCTACTCAATTAGGTTATGATTTGATATGAGTTGATAAAATTGAATCCGATTTTATATGATTTGATATGATTTGATAAAATTTGATATGATTTGATATGATTTGATATGGTTTGATATGATTTGTATGATTTGATATAAATTGATATGATTTGAGATGATTTATAATGATTTGATATATGATTTGATATGATTTGATATGTTTTGGTATGATTTGATATGATTTGATATGGTTTGATATGATTTGATATGATTTGATATCATTTGACATGGTTTGATATGCTTTGTATGATTTGATATGATTTAATATGATTTGATATAAATCGATATGATTTGATATGTTTTGATATGATTTGATATGATTTGATAAAATTTGATATGATTTGATATGATTTGATATGATTTGATATCATTTGATATGGTTTGATATGATTTGTATGATATGATATGATTTAATATGATTTGATATGATTTGATATGTTTTGATATGATGATATGATTTGATACGATTTAATATGATTTGATATGTTTTGATATGATTTGAAATGGCTTGATATGATTTTATATGATTTAATATTTTTTTTGATTTGATTTGATATGATTTGATATCATTTGATATGGTTTGATATGATTTGTATGATTTGATATGATTGATATAAATTGATATGATTTGAGATGATTTAATATGATTTGATATATGATTTGATATGATTTGATATCATTTGATATGGTTTGATATGATTTGTATGATTTGATATGATTTAATATGATTTGATATGATTTGATTTGTTTTGATATGATGATATGATTTGATATGATTTAATATGATTTGATATGTTTTGATATGATTTGAAATGGCTTGATATGATTTTATATGATTTAATATGATTTGATTTGATTTGATATGATGTGATATGGGTTGATATGATTTGTATGATTTGATATGATTTGATATGTTTTGGTGTGATTTTTTTTTTTTATTTTTTTTATTTTATTCAACTTTATTAGACAAAATCATGTAACAATTCAATATGTATAACTATAAATTCATATCTACATTAAATATTCAGTCGCTCGAACCAATGCTCGTTGTAGCGCAACTTCACAATAAATTATTTTCTGTGAACTATCAAGAACTCAGTTCATGATTTTATGATATTGGTAATAAGTCCTCAATGAAGATTCGCTATTTATTTTGACCCTTCAAATGTTCTGTCAGTTTGATTTTAAACATTTTCAGAGATTCAATATATTTAATATTGGATGGAAGTGAATTTATTAAGACTCCGATACATTATGTTATTATTGGATGCGTTTGATGTAAAGGAATCAATGACAAAATTTGACCTTCTTGTTTCATATCTATGACGATCATGTATTTTGATCAATTGAAAACTGTGATTTATCTGATTATTTACTATTTTGTATATTAAAATTATTAGCTCTCGATCGATTAGGAAATGGAGAGATGGAAATTCTTCAAACAGCTTTTGCATTGGATAATGTATGGGCGCACAAATGACGCTTTTTAGAGATCGTTTCTGTAATAATTCTAACTCATTTATCATGTAGTTTGCACAGCCACTCCAAATCGGGGTTAGATACACCAAACGCGATTTAATGACTGCAAAGTACAGGAGTAACAAGTATTTTTTAGGAAGTATGTGCTTGGTTCTGTTTATGGCAAATATATAAGGTAGTATAGACTTTTTAATTTTTTCGACGTGACACGACCAATTAAATTTACAATCTATTACTAGACCTAGATAATTCCACTTAGTAACCCTTTCAATCACAAAAGAGTTATAAGTGATTGGATACATATTTAACACATTTGGATCCAACAACTTGTTTTCAAATACTATGTACTTCGTTTTATCGTGATTTAGGAGAAGATGATTGGCCTTAAACCACTTGCCTAGTGTTCTTAAATCATTTTGTATTTTGGATATCAGAGATTCTAGGGTTTCGGCTTCATAAGCAACAACAGCATCGTCCGCATACAATTGTATTCTTCCTTCTAAGCTGATGTGAGTTATATCATTAACAAAAATTATGAATAATGTGGGACCTAGTATCGAGCCCTGGGGAACTCCAAGATTCAGCAGTATTTCATTACTTTTACTCTCTTCTATTTTAACAATCTGTCTTCTGTTACATAGATAACTTTCAAATAATTTTAGCTGAATGTTGGTAAGCCCCATACCTTTTAATTTAAATAGTAGAATGTCAGAATGTACCATATCAAAGGCTTTGCGAATATCTAGAAACAGACAGGTACAGAACATTTTCTGTTCAAAGCTTTTACTCAAAGAATCCGTTAAACTTAGGCAGGCAGCCGTGGTGTTGGACTTGGCCCTAAAGCCGAATTGTCATTTGCTTATTACAGTATTTATTTCAAAGCACTGATTTAGTCTAAGCAGTATAATCTTTTCAAATATTTTTGAAATGGAAGATAAAATCGTTATAGGGCGGTAGTTAGATATATCCATTTCATTTCCAGTTTTATGAATCGGAAGTACTTTGCCTATTTTACAAATATCTGGAAATACGCCCGTCTCAAAAGAGTCATTTACATATAAAGCCAGCAATAGAGATATGATGCTAACCGTGTATCGTCGAAATCTAGCAGAGATTCCATCCATTCCAGTAGCCGCATTCATATTTAAATTCAAAATTATATTCCGCACTTCTTGTTCGGTGGTATGCGTTAACTGTAGCGGATAAATAATTCTATAATTAATATAATCAAAATCTTTATGAGCTAGTGCTTGGAAATAATGGCCCAAGGTAGATGATATATTACCAAAGTAGTTATTAAAGAGATTGACTATTTCATTATTACTCGTAACAATACCATCAGTGTCAACTAAAGCCCAATCTTTGATGGATCTGGTTTTGTTGAATATAATTTCATTCAAAAAATTCCAAAGTTGCTTGGGCTTGTTTATATGCATACCGACAAAATCTGAATTTAGTTTTCTCTTTGCTTTTTTTATTTCCGTAGCTACCAACAAGCTCAGCGCTTTGTGACGATTTACTATATATACATCCGTAGGATATAATCGTTTTAACTTAAAAATTTATCCCGTTCATTGATGACACGTAAAATATCATTTGTCATCCATTTATGTTGGTTATGTTTCCTTTGTCTTTTTTAATTATCTTTATGTTGTTACAAACTAGCTGTTTACCATTCCCCACAAAATCATTAATGTTAGTAGCACTAGAGATCCTATTCTAAATAGGATCATTATAAATTTTTTCACAATTAAAGACTTTCATAAATTCCCAATTAGACTTTTTTGGAACATTAATTTTAGAAACCTGAAAAAACAAAACGCGGTGATCCGAGAAGTGAGTATCAGTAGTATTTAAGTCGTACCTGTAACGTAATAGATCGGTTAAAATATGATCTATCATAGTGATAAATCGAGTTGCAAATTCCATAGTTAATTTATTAGCTACTACATATCCACATGAATTAATTATCCCGAAATACTTCAATATATCTCTATCCTGGATATCTAGTAGATTTAAACTAAAGTCTCCTATGACAATAGAATTCTTAAATTTAACTAAATATTCTTCAAAAATTTCAAAAAATATAGGTAACAAGTTTTTTTGAGAACGATACACCGCAATAATATTTATGTTGGACTCAACCAATCGTACACCAACAACTTGGCAAAAACTAATATCATGTACTAACATCTTCACCGCTTTTATGTTTGACCTTACGAAAATTGCTGTACCACCATATCCACCCTCTCTATTACAAAAGAAACCGTTCTAATATTTAAAATTGAAAAATTTGTTCTCATCTACAGACAGACAACCAAATCTGCGTGAATACCAATACGTCAATATTACAACAAAAACTATTTACAAATATTTCAGAAACTTGTTTCGCATGCTCCGCACAGTTATATACAGAATACGTATATTTGAATGATCTACCACAATTTTGTTATGATCATATTCATTAGTATAAGTGACATTTTGTAAACATATGTTAACATATGTTTATTTGATATGATTGGATATGATTTGATATGGTTTGATATGATTTGTATGATTTGATATGATTTGATATGATTTAATATGATTTGATTTAAATCGATATGATTTGATATGATTTGAAATGGTTTGATATGATTTGATATGATTTAATATGATTTGATTTGATTTGATATGATTTGATATGGGTTGATATGATTTGTATGATTTGATATGATTTGATATGTTTTGGTATGATTTGATATGATTTGATATATGATTGGATATGATTTGATATGTTTTGATATGATTTGATATGATTTAATATGATTTGATATAAATCGATATGATTTGATATATTTTGATATGATTTGATATGATTTGAAATGGTTTGATATGATTTGATATGATTTAATATGATTTGATGTATGATTGAATATGATTTGATATGGTTTGATATGATTTGTATGATTTGTATGATTTGATATGATTTGATATAATTAAACATGATTTGATATGATTTAAAATAGTTTGATATATGATTTGAAACGATTTGATATGATATGATATAAGATAACATGATTTGTTATAAGTTGATATGATTTGATATGAGTTGATATGATTTGATATGATTTGATATGATTTGATATGATTTGATATGATTTGATTTGATATGACTTCATATGATTTGATGTGATTTGATATGGTTTCATATGCGAGTTGATATCATTTGATTTGGTTTGTTTTGAGTTATGATATATATGACTTGATATGGTTTAATATGATTCGATTTCTATTGATATGAGTTAATATGTTTTGATATGATCTGATATGACTTGATACGATTTGATATGATTTTAAAAAATTTGATATAATCTGATATGATTTATTATGCTTTGATAGCATTTGACATGATTTTCAATGGTTTGATATAACTTGATATTTTAAGATTTATCTTCAGACTAGTAGGAATCGTAGTGGTATTGTTAAATTGAAAGATGGCATCAAAGTTAATGTCGAAAATATATGTATCTAAAAAAGAAAATAATAAATTTATGATAGCTAACTTGCGAAAAATGTACATTGCGTCAAGATAATAATAAATCTGATCAAATTAAAGCCTGCCTACTTAATTGAAAAACTAAATTTATTTCATTTACCGCGTAAGAATTACTTTAATCACCCGAAGGGTAGTAATTTGATTAGTGTAAAAATTTGACATGGAAACTGTAACTATAAATAAGTTGGAATCAAAAATAACACAAACTTTATTGCAAAACCTCCAAGAAATTCAGAATAAATTAAAACATTCTAATTTTTCCGTTACAACTTTTAACAGTTCGAAAAATCTCAAAACCCGGAAATTTAGCTTAGTCCGGCCCAAAACTTGCTTGGACGATTTGTAGTGAAACATAATTGGAGAAAAATAACCTTTTGATCACTGACCTGGCAACACGAAATGGTATCACAATATGGTATCCATTCACCTCAAACAATGAGTTTAAATATTAATACAGCGCACGCTGCATTTTACTACTCTGCAGCACCATTGTGAAGAACATGAGCAAAGTTCAGATCAAAAAGTTAAAAAAAATCATATCACCGCAGACATCCTTAACAATGTGCAATGCAGATTGCAAACAATTAAATATCACTTTTGAAATACTCAAAAACCTTTCCAGAGATAAAATATATTTTCCACTTAACAAAATCTTTTTTCTGTTCTACGTTATTTTAATGTGACTCTTTCTCTAGCTAGAACTACTCTACATACATATATTTAAGTATCTATGTACATAGTTTTTTAACATTATTATTATTTTTGTGTCATAGTGATTTATCTGTATATATAGTAAATATACAATAGAACTGTAACACAATATAATACAAGAAGATAACATCAGCATTGAACAGAATAATAAAAAAAAATTGATATTGTCTGCAATATTACAAAATAAATTGTTGTCTCTGGCGTTCCCTAACTATATGGTAATTCTCGTACATAAAGAATCTTCTTCATCGGTTGCGGCATCACAGATTGAAAACACAAAACTCTGTATATAACGAAATCCAACAAAATAAAATCAATTACGTAAATTTATCTATTTTATTGATTTAATAGCTTTTATAACAACTATAGGCATTGTACCAGAATAGAGGAACTATATAGATAAATTATATTCAAGTTATTTACTAGCTGGCATTCTGAATGTAATATTAGGTTTTTTGGGGGATTTTTCTCACTAGTCTAGCAATAAAAAAAAAAATTCAAACCCAAATATAAACTATATGGAAAATGACTCTAATTGTTTTCACTTTTCGTTATACTCCGTTATTAACTAGATATGAAATTAGTTTAGATACGCCAGGATGGAGGAAATGATAGATCGAATGAATGATAAAATTGATACAATAATAAAAATCGGTTTAATTGAAAAGTTTGGAAATTTTTATTTGCTTTTTATATTCTGCAATACAGTAATGTTTAATTGATGAGTTGCGAGCTTAATATTAAAGTTTAATCTGCCTTAGTGCTTTTAAATTTTAATGTATCTACATAATTGTGTTCACAAGGTCTATGGCCAGTCAAAATCGTATTATTTTTATTTTTGGGCTGTCCATGATGGCACTAACATCTTTGGTGAGATTCTAGAAGTTTAAGAGGGGCAGTACATAGGTATCGTGTGGCTAGCAGCACAAATCCCAGTGTTTTTTGTAAATATTTTGAAAAGTAATAGCAGTTACGAAAAACGATTAAAAACAAAAAATTGTAAATTTCAAACAAAATTAGTTCAAGTTACGAGTTTGATAAAAAAAAATCTTTATTTTAACAAACTTCGGCCGAAATCTGTCTAAGTGGCAGCTGTCGTAAGGAACTTTTTTATTTTTTGCAATGATGTTGAAAAGTTTAGCATTTACAAAAAACGTCAAAAAATTAAAAGATTTAAATAAATTTTAAAATTAAATTTTCCACGAACAAGGGTTGACCTTGTTGGTTTTCTGAAATTTATGTAGGAATGTTTTTTGGTGTTATGTATTCAAGATCTATGAATACATTCATGATAAATGAAAGTCGAGTGTTAGCCACAACATAATTTTTTGTCAATTTATCGAATGTCAATTAACTTTTTCTCTCTTGTACGTAGTAAAATAAAGTATAGTAATCATGAAAATATTGGAGCTCGATATTCTTGTATTTAAAAAATCTCCGTGTGTTTGTGTGATCTGTGCAGATTAAAAGTTTGTGGCCTGTCCAGATGGAACGACTGATCAGGATGAAAGTTCATAAGCTTTCTTCATAAATTTAGAAGTGCCAGTGTTGTATGGTCGAACTCGGTTAACCTGAAGTGGCGCCAATTTAAACAAATGAAATACTTTTCAAAATATTTTACACAAAGTTTTACACGCAAAGAAGGATCTCTTCAGTCGGGACGGATTCAGGATGAAACTTCATCTTAAATTGTTTTAGAAATTCAATAATCCTAGTGATATCCTAAGGAAATTCTGTGAACCGGTACTGGATGCTCCTAAGGAAAGCTTCTTGTTCTTTATAATATTTCCCAAGTATTTTGAAAAACCGTTAAAGATATAATTATTTTAAATAAAATTTCCTACAAAATTCTGGGGGGGTCAAAATGGGAGGTCTTGTTGAAATATTCGAAGATAAGATTCTAATAAATTTAAAGATTGAATTTTCCAAAAGGTTCGTCATTGTAGGCTTTCTGAAATTTAGGAAGGAACATTTTTGGTTAAACAAGATATTTTTTACTAAAATTCTAGTAAGTTGTATTATTATCGCCTTAAAAATCAAGTGTGGTGTATGTTAGACTTGTGTACCACCACATATACGCCTCTTCATTTTTTTCTTTATTTTTTGTTCAGCAGCTTGATGTTATTGTCCCTTGGAATTATACTTAATAAATGATGATAATAGGTACAGTGACTTCCCACGTGCTGTGAGAAAGGGGTAATTGTTCGTTTTGAATTATTATTATTTATTTATTAATTTTTTAATTTAAATGTGAGTACACTCAATCCCTTGTTAACCAAAATACCAAACTCTACCTATGATAATTGGCATAGTCAGATTGGTGTCTATATGCCAGAATTTTGAATGACGAACGATTTTATCGATAAAAAATGGAGAAAATCAAAATTCCACCTCTATAATCCCATCAGATCCAACCGAACCTTTACTCAGAATCAACCTATGGTCATGGGCTATCAAATTGGTATAGTCAAAATGGTGTCTTTATGTCAAAATCACAAATGAATAACGATTTTATCGCCGAAAAATGGGGAAAATCAAAATTTCACCCCTATAACTTCATCAGACCCGCCCAAACCTACACTCAGAATCTACCTATGGTCATCGGCAATCGAATCGACATAGTCAGGTTGGTGTCTGTATGCCAAAATCTCGAATGACGAATGATTCGTGACGATGCTTGATAGTTTTCAATCTTCTTTATCGACTACTTTCGGCTGTATGAAGTATGTAATCCATTTCATCCCTATAACCCCATCAGAATCACCCTTAATCTATATTCAGAATCTACACATGGTTATGGGCTATCGATTTGGCATAGTCAGATTGGTGTCCATCTGGCAAAATCTCGAATGACCAACGGTTTTATCGATGAAAAATGGGGAAAATCAAAGTTTCATCTACATAACCTCCTACCCCACTCCTAAATTAATAATTCATTTGTTACTTTTAAATTCGTATTGCCGGCATTTTTCGGTTTGAATATTTAAGTTAATCTTCTTTGTCGATATAATCTGCATTATTGGCATTTTAAAATATTTTCGGCTGCGATATCCAGATTAATATCTGCATTACACTCTTTCGGCTGAAAACTTTCGACTAACCTTAACAGTATGTTTTCTCGGCCTCTTGAGCTACCGTTGGTTTTTTAATTTTTCACTCATAAAATTTGAAAATAATAAGACTTTTGTAGATATCAAATAAATTTTGAATTAAAACTGTGTCAGAAAACTAAAGAAATTAATTTGTTATAGTTTCTGAAAAATAACTTAAAATGCTGAAGTCACCCGAAAAGTTATAATAATACGTGGATTCCACAGTGAAACAAATTTTTTCAGTAAAAAATACTGTGAAACCGAAAACAGAAAAGTATATTTAAATTACGTTACAGTGACAAAAACAGCAACTTTTGTTTGTTTCTTATTGCAAAATTTATAGTCAAAATAGTGACAGATTTGGGGCAACATAACCTAAAAAAATTTGAAAATAAATAATTTTAACGAAATGTTCACTAACATGACATTTCACTATAATATTTTTTCAACCATAAAATTCTGGTAGTGTGCGAAAAATATTTCTCATTGCATACTATTTTTTGAAGGTGTGTTAAAAATGTTGCCATAAAAAGTTTTGAGTTGAGCACTTACTCTATTATTTTGCCAGTAAATTTTACTGAAAATTTTTTTTGTTTCTCTCTAACAAGTAAGGCATTTATATTTTTATCTCTTGTTAATTTAACTGAACAAAATTGTTTCACTGTGAAAATTACACATATTGCCTTAATTCCATGGAAAAAAATTTACTGACAGTAATGTTTTTACTGATAATACGCAAAAAAAAATTTAAATTCCATAAGAGTGACAAGGAACAGAAATATAAGTAAAATTTTATGGTTTTACATTTTGGCATAACCTAAAAATTTCATAAAAGTTTTAATTTGTATACACGTTCGTACAAAAAACCACTATCGTGAACAATTTCAACAAATCGAAATTTGACTATAAAAATGGCGAACGACATATTTTTATGAGTGTGAGAAAAATGTCTTATCTTTACACACATTTTTTGTAGATGTGCAAACAATACTGCCATAAAAAATACTCCAGTTTACATTTTTTATAGCAACATTATGACAGCACACTAACACCATCACAAAAATTCTCTCATTAAAATTTTACTGACAACATTTTTTGCTTCGTACACAACCAGTAAAATCTATATTTTTTCTCGCTTTTATTTTTTACTGACAGCAGATTCATCCCTTGGAATAGGGCCAGAAGTTATAATATTTCATATGGCCTACGCAGTTGAATTATAACAAAAACAATTTAGAATTTGGAAGGAATTGGGCAAAATATTTTCATAGCATTTTTATCAAAATTGTATTTTAATGGCCTACTGATTATGTAGTTTGGTGTAAGTATTTTCGAAACAAGGTTAAATGTGGATATATTTTTCCCTATAAAAATATTGGGGAACAAAAATTTCCCAATCAACTTTGTTTCGTAAATATGTACACCAAACCAATTTCATCAGTAGGCCATTAAAATTCGGGCATTAAAATTTAAAAAAAAGTCATCATTAATTCGATCAAAAACTATTTATTACAGGTTTCGAACACAGTTAAAAATTAGAGATGTCTTTTAACTTTTGAGCCTTTTTAAGATATTTCATTATTTGTTCGTTTAATTTTATTTGCAGCAGATGTTCGAAATGGTTATATTCACTTTGAAAGTATTTTAGTGCTGTTTTTTTAATTTCGTTTGGTGTATTAAGCAAATTTTTATGCTACTGAAGTTAGCCGAAAATTTCAGCCGAATAACCTGCATTATCGACATATTTTGTATCACGTAGAAATAAAAAAAATTCTGTTGATATGAGTCGAAAATTACGTGTAATTGAAGTTAGTAGTAAATTTTCGCCGAAAAAAATTTGAAAAAATCAATATCACATAATTCGAATGATTAATGAAAATTAATTTGTGGCACTAACGGTGAACACCTGTGCCAAAAATCAGGCCATATTTTATGTAGCATCATAGTATTATGTAGCATCATTGTTATTCGAGACAGAACATCATTGATTTAAGAAATAAATCTAATTTATCCACATCCGCTCGGAAATTTCTCGGCAATTACTAGTTCAGAACCACTTCGATCATCTCTGTGCGATCCGTAGGGGCCGAGATAAATAATTTCAAATTTTTAAGAATTCTTCATATTACAATCAATGATGTTCTGTCTCGAATAACAATGAAGCTACATAATGCTATGATGCTACATAAAATATGGCCTGATTTTTGGCACAGGTGTTCACTGTTAGTGCCACAAACTAATTTTCATTAATCATTCGAATTATGTGATATTGATTTTTTCAAATTTTTTTTCGGCGAAAATTTACTACTAACTTCAATTACATGTAATTTTCGGCTCATATCAAAAGAATTTGTTTATTCACACCTGATACACAATATGTCGGTAATGCAGGGTTCAGCATCAAATTTTTGTTGTGTAATCGAAATTTAAGAATGTGGCAGACTAGTTTCTTATACCCCTATTATGGTTTTCGCATTTGACATTCCCGGCGAATAGAACTCACATTTTTGGATTATGATATTCACCTAAACGAGCTGAACTGTCAAAATGATTCGCCATCTTTTTGTAGGCGAATCTTATAAAATTGGTTTTCTGTTTTCATTTCTCAGTCAAAATCAAACAATGGAGGTTCACGTGTAAGTAATTATATTTTTATAACATGTAGAAAACAACAAATACCAGCCAATTTTCGAAATTAACGGGAGATGGAGAAAAATACCGATATTGCAATGGGAATTCCCAGCTTTAAAAAATAGACAATTCGTAATCCTGTTTTGGAAGGATTTGACCGTAATGTTGAATAACTTGGGGCCTCTTATAAAATAATGTACCAGGCAGAGTAAACGGATGACATTGGTCCCTTAACGATTTTCGCATCTGTGCCATGTTAATATTTTCATCTGGTTTATTAGAAAAAGATAGAAGACACTAGATAACATAATTTTAAACTGATTTTAGATTAATTGAAAAAAAAACGTAATTTATAAACACAAAATCTGAATCATATATGATTACAACAACACAATTATTGACAAAAAACCACAAACGTCAAAAAAAATTGTTATAAAAATTATTATTCGGCTAGTATTACTAGATGTGCACTCGCCAAAATAAAGGCGAAAACCATAATACGAAAACCCAACTCACACGGATTTAAGATTCACCGTGAATCGTTCGGCGAGGCGAAAACAATAATAGGGGTATTAACCTTATATTTAACAAATTTACGATTTAACTTATAGCGCAAAAACATCAAGTTAGACCACAAAAATGTAGCATTTGGACAGCGCTGACAGTCGCAAGCAAACCTAAAATTCTGTTTTTAATTGCTAGTTTAGTGCAAATTGAGTACAAAAGATAAACCCAATTTTTGATGATTTTAGGACTATCATTAAATAAAGGAAGATATAATTATTATACCATGCACAACTGATAAATTATACATTGTGTAGGTTACGCCAATCGATATTTAAAACAACTTATAATTAAATTTGATGTTATAGTCATCGACATCATCATATGACCTATAACGATACCAAAATAGTTCTGCATACTTTATCGATTCGAAAAGATAAATTTCACTCCCCCGTATACAGTCGACGACACATTATTAGAATTTACATTTTTCACATTCAAATGATTTTATGTAGAAAACAATGTAGCATAATACATATTTATGTTGTGTATTGCAATGAAGTTAAATAAATTTAATCTTAAAAGATAAACCCAATTTTTTAAGAAAAAACTTTAAAAAGTTTTCTTAAAGTAAATTTTCTATTTTTATTACATATTACCATATACAACTTTATGGTATCACAATTTTTTTTGGTACACTATGTACTCGTATATAAACACTACTATAACGAATGATACTCTACCATAAGTAACTTTAAGCTTTGGGATTTGGAATTTTTTGTTTTGTTTTTATTTATAACATGTATAAGACATAATTTTTATGATCTTCTTTCTTGTTTTGCTGTTTGTTAAATTATTTTCATAAAATGTATAAACGAGTGTAGCGTTGTTTTGTTACTCGAGGCACTCGAGGTAATGCAGGTGGCATGGTAGTAGAATGTTACCGAAAGTGCAACATAGAAATGTTTGTAACACAAAAGAATGCTACATGTCTTAAATTTCTTTGGTGGGACATGAACATGGGGGATGGTTTTGTTAAGATGAAATTATTTTGACATTTCAATAGTGTCAGTAAAAAATATAAGTTTTAATGAAGCCCAGAAGAAATAGTTTGAAAAGTTTACATTTGTTGCAGTTGTACAAGGAAAATTTTCCTAGATTTTGCGGAAAATTTAAGTTTTTGATTTGGATTGGGTCTAGTAAAATGTGAAAACACCAATCTCAGCCATAGTATAACCTGTTACAAATATCTTAGGACAAATCACATTTAATGCTATATTGTGGTATACAACTTTTGAATATTACACCCAGTGCTCCCCTAGATTTTCCGGAAAATTAAATTGTTTAATTGGACTGGGTCTAATAAAATGTGAGAACACTCATCTCAGCCATAGTAACCTGTTAGAACTACCTTAGGACAAATCACATTTAATGCTATATTATGGTATACAAGTTTCGAATATTACACCCAGTGTTTCGCTAGATTTTTCCGAAAATTCATGATTTTTAATGGTCAAGTTTGAACGGAGCTCAAACGACGATATGATAATCCACGTCGGTTAGTTGAGGCACACTTAAATCGCTAGCTGGATTTGATCGATCATCCACCGATCGATGAAGAACCACGAGCTTGGCAAGAATCGTGGACTGTATCATGCTGATTTTCATCGAGAGACTCCTGTCAACCACAGCAGGCTGCTGTTCAGGACCAGATCGTATCTACAAACGTCAAATCTTCCGTAGCCATATCATCATTTAGCACTGGGACGTAGTGAAGAACCTCGGATTGCATTTCAATTGTTTAACTTTGGATCATAATCACCGGGCCTGTAAAACAGGTCTGTACACCCGTTGTCATCAGAGACATAATACACTATTGTGTAATAGGCCATCTGGATCGGCGGATAGTCAACTTGAACCTTATACGTCTCAGTCATTCATACTCCATATTTCCAAAACACTTTCTGATCCTGAGTCGCAGGCGATCTCTCAGTAATCTGAATCTTTGCAAGAAGCAATGTGAATTATCAATCGAAGGAATCGGAACATATTAGTGGATATACACGTGGCCAAACAACTGGTACTATGCGTTCCACGAGTGATGTCAATATTGAATTACGTTTCGAACCCAATATTTTGTGCTTAAACATTTTATCAACGCCAGTGTTGTTGATTTATTTTGATCATTTAAGGAACTTGCAGCTTTCGGATCCAGAATTTGTGATCCCTGGACGAGTGGACGTCCTTATTGTTGCCGATATCTGGGACAATATAAATTAGGAAGGAATTATCAATTGATAGCATAATGAAACAAGTGTGATACCTACCCATCTGGGTGGATTGTGTTTGCGCCGCCCTCCACAACCGCTACTGGTGATCTGCTACTGCTTTACATTTACAGAAAACATGTGTGTTGATGAAACTCCAGCATCACACTTGCCTACAATCACCAAACGTGTTGAAGAACAATGACTCGATGAGTTACTGCATAAGTTCTGGGAACTCGAAGGCCAATCGATCGGTTTCGATTCTCCTTCAGATCTCTGTGAACAAATTTCCAACAATGTTGAAATCCCATTTCGTGAGGAGCACCAGCGCTTATAGAAGCTTTCATCAGCCGATGTTCCAGGGAACCCATCATAGTGTTTCGCCCGAGACAAACAACGGGATGTCACGGAACGACATGATATTGGCTGATCCACAGTTACAAGACATAATATTTTCATATTTGTCAACAATGCCACTCAGTACGCATCAATTAAAGACAGTGACCCACGTTTTGGCATGCGGCATGCAGTTGAAAATAACGAGGTAATCGCTTCCGCCAGCCATATTACAACGAGACAAACTCTTGATGAAATCTCATTACTCGGTTTTCATTGGAACTCGTTTAACGATCGCTTATTTTACAAAACCAGGGTAACTAGACTATACGATCCTATTGGGATGTTGGCTCCAGAAACAGTAGCTGTCAAAATTTTAATTTTTTGTTGAAAGCGAATCTTGATTGGGATACGCCACTACCAGCTGTGCAAGGCTAACGCTTCATGGATTCTGCGATGTACGGAGGAAGGCGTATGCAGTGGTTATTTATCTCAGAGCCTTCTTTTAAATTTTTTTTTTGCATGAATGATTATGATCCGTCAAATTTAGTGGGATAGGGTTTTCGAAAATG
Source organism: Nephrotoma appendiculata (assembly GCA_947310385.1). Taxonomy (NCBI): domain Eukaryota; kingdom Metazoa; phylum Arthropoda; class Insecta; order Diptera; family Tipulidae; genus Nephrotoma; species Nephrotoma appendiculata. Next base: position 267,121,934 of record OX371225.1, on the reverse strand, counting down.
CAAGGAAACGATTACACGGAGTTGTGATTTTTGAATAATTCATTTAGGATTCCCCGGATATACCGTCATACTGCACGGTACCATGTTGTTTGATGTTGCATGATGCTGCACCATGCTGCGAAATGTTGCTTTCATTTAGCTGGATGGACACCCCTTTCGAATGCGAGGAAACGATTACAAGTAGTTTAGATTTCTGGATAATCCATCCATTAGTCATCCAGCTGGGCCGCCATGTTACTCGGCCGCCATAATGTTTCACCTTGTTGCACTATGTTGCATGATGATACAGTAAGTTATGCCATTTGTTGTATGCAGTTGCACAATTTTTCTCCATGTTGTGGGATGTTGCATTTTGCTGCGTCATATTGCACGATGTTGGGTGTAGTTGCACCATGTTGCTTAAATTTTGCATCATGTTGTAGGATATTGCTAGAAATTTTGCCATGTTGTATGATGTTGTACTATGTTGCGCGATTTTGTACTATGTTGCATCATGTTGTTTCGTGTTGGGTCTTGTGTTTTTGTTAATTAGATAGCGTTCGTTATGTTCTATGATATTGCGGAATGTTGCAGCATATTATGTTGGTTGCGTTACGATATGATGACATTATATGGTTGCAGTAATTGCGTCCTTTTACAAATATAGGTTGTTTTGATTAATAATAATATCGATTTGTAGCATTCACTATCTACCAATGTTTTGACCTTGGTCCCTTTTTCACAGTTTCTCCGCCTCAAGCGATTTTGATGCCGTCTGGATTATTTAATTTTTTTTTCAGCCAGCCCGATTTTTATAAAAATTTGTGAATTGCGTGCCAAGGAATCACATGTCAGGAATCGATTTCCATGGATGCTAATTTCGGGGGAATTCGAGTACGGGGTCCTTCAATGGAGCCCCGAACCTCTTTTAAATTTTTTTTGGCTCGAACGATTTAGATAAAAATTACGCTGATAAGATTTTGCTTATGCCAGGAATGGATTGCGATAAGTCCTAATTTTGGTAAAATTCATTTAGGGTCAAACGATTGTTGTAAAACTGCGGGTGAGATGGGTTTTCGAGTGCTAAGAATCTATTGTCATGTGTGCTAAATTTGGGAAATTTTGTTTAGGGGTTCTCAAATGGGATCCCGGTCCTGTGATACAACACTCTTTGCATGTTAAACATATAATTCTTCAGATTTGTATCATGGTTGGAAGCTATACAGTCGTACTAGACTGGATTAGATCACCATCAGGTTTTTGAAATCATTCATCATTAAGACTAATAGAGTGTGAATTGTTCAAATACTGACGGAGATTTCCTGATCGAGACGTGAGGATTATAAAAATAATCTGAAATCACATCAAGGCGAGATCAAGTGCTCCAGTTAAAGCTTATATTTCTGAGGTCAAGTTCAAGTTCAAGAATCATTTGGATGTTGAATGAACTGTAATAACTATTCCAATCTGAGATGCTTTACGTCCTGAATCGTTATATACTATGCAGCACATGAATTATCGCCTACATCTGATTACGTCTTGGTTGTTAAATAAATTTTCTGATCTTAATCGGTTTTTCCAAAACATTAAACATAAATAAAATAATTTTATATCTGTGTAGCCCCAATAAACTAGCATCACAATAATAAAAATAATCCTCTTAAAATATAATTCATACATAATTAGTTGCCAAGTCTCACACCCCGCAATACACTTTCGGGGATTAAACCCGATAAATTTTAAAATGTTTTTATCATCTTGTCTATTGAATTGTCTTAACAAAAATATGTTCTAGAAAATTGCAAAAATCCAAGAAGTTAAGAAAAACAAAAGAAACGTCACCGGTTATTATATTTAGCTTTTATTAGCATCAGCAGCATATAGGGGAGCGCCTACAAATAAAAACAAAGTCAATTGTAAAATATTAAGAAAGATTAACGCAATACTTTAGAAACTAAATAAAAATTCAACAAAGACGTTATACATTAAATAGGGAAGCGTACAACCCTTAAATACGTACATAGCATGAACAAAGGATGAGAGTGGAACACTGAATTTTTAAACAACAGTACTAGCTACTGGTAAATGGAAAAAATGTAGGATCGAAGGAAAACTTTTTGTGCTTTTTTGTCGTTGACTTTAATCTTTTTTATAAACTGTTTTCTTATTCTTTGGTAGTTTTGTGAATTTCGTATACGTTGTGCGGAGAAAAGCTAATGCTTAATGCAATACAAAATATAGAATAATAAAAAAGAAAATTTGGGAAACTTTTTTGTTTATTTGTATTTGGTTCGAGTACAGTTCTCCTTCCCCTGTAAAATAGTACGGTACACACACACACTCAGCTATAGCAATAATAAATCCGACAAAATCTTCCCCTACTTAAGACGATAGTTTTTATTTCAAATTTTATTTTTTAAATCGTTAAGTTTTTTAGGAAAAGTTTAGTTTAATTTTTTTTTTTGTCTCTTCGGTAAAAAGGGATTTTAAGTGCTAGACAAAATAAAAATAAAATTGTACCAAAAGAGGACTTGTATATATTTTATGTGTCTGATTATAGTTTTGTTTGGAGATGTTTAAGAAAAAAGTTAAAAAAAACTGAAAACGGAAACTTTTTTGATTATCATTATTAATAAATGAACTTTAACAATGTTTGGTATGTACAATAAACAGGTACAGATGTGGAATAGTTTTATGACTTCATAACAAGATTATTGTCAATTTGTAATTTTAGATCGTTTGGCTTTAGTTTATATGTAAAATACATTCAATGGGAAATTTGTGCACCATTTGTTGAGGTTGGCACCGTGTAGTTAGAAAATCTGTGATATTTTAAAATTCTGTAATAAGACGAAAGTTAAAGGTGAATATTAAAGAAAAATAGGTTAATTGACAGCTTGATCTTGAACGAGAAGTTGCGATTGTATTTCATTATCTAGTTTATTGACTTCGTATCTATTAACAGTTTTCCCGTGTGTCTTGGCCAATTTATCCCATTGATCTTACTTGTATTTATTGCTGAATGTATTGAAAGATTATCAGCTTGGTTCAAAATCAATGACAGTTTGAGAGCTGAATATGTGCTGTGCATCCTCCAATCGATCAGTCGATCGTTCTTGTATTTCAGTGAGTATCAAATTAGAAGAAATATTTTCCACTGCTTCTAGTGCACTAAGAAAAATATGTATATTACAAACAACTACAGATATAAAATCAAGCACAGAACGAAATAAGTAGAATAAAATCTCATGGAGTAGGTGGTATAAACAGAAATGTCATTCAGGCTGCAATGAAGAATCAAATATTTTCTGAACATTTTACTGATATAGTTAATTGTAGCTTAAAGGAAGCAGTGATACCAGCTCATGAAAAATATCAATAGTTGTTCCTATTCCAAAAACTACGTAGTCAACCACACTGCTGGGGAGCTGAGGCCAATAAACATGCTACAACCTTCACATCGTCACTAAAGCAAAACAATCTCACAGTACCTAAAGGTTCAGTACTTAGTCGATGTTGTGCAGTGCAGGTAGTAAACGAAGTAAACGAAGATCTCGAGAATCAATGAAAATGGCTGTCAAACAAAGCAAAGTTCGAGAGTAATGCAGGTATAATAATAAAGCAATCATCACACGAGTAAAACAATACAAATATCTCGGTGTTATTATAGAGTCAAACTTAAATTTTAGCGATCATTTGGATTATATCGCTGAAAAAGATGATTAAAATTTTTTTTTTTATTTAATTTTTTAATTTAAATGAAAAATGTATTAAAAAATGTGTGCAAATACCCAAAATATTCCAACAATAATTTCCCCACTCTCAACACCATATCACAACAATAAATAATTTACATAAATATGTAATTTACTACACAATCTATTATATTAATACGCTTAATTTTTTCAAACTCAACCCTAAAATGATCCTTAAACATGATCCGATCCGTTTAAATTTTTCAGGGTAGGTCGACATAAATATAGCGGTGTGCCTTTGCTAGAAAAATTGGAAAAATTCCACCGGGAAGTACCTGAAACGGGTACCTCAGGTGTCTTCAGCAAAATTTTGTCACGACGCCAGAATGCCATGACAAAATATGTTTATATTGAATCTATGATCATGCGCATTACACCGTGACAATGACAAAATTTATTAAAATTGCCGATGTTTTTGTGATGACACACTGTGATGACAAAATGAGTAGAAAATTTGTAATTGAATCTCAATTAAACACAACAGAGAACATAAAATGATTTTACATACAATTTGGTGTTAATAGTTGTGAGTGTAAAAATACAATTTTGTCATGACACTCTATCTATTTAAGATTTAAAAATTAACCGCGTAGGGGGAAGTGGGGCTATTTTAAGCGCGGGGTAAAAATAAACAGACAAATATCTCTCGATCTAACCGTATGAGAGGAGAGAGAGACAAAACAAGGAATAACGGTAATAATAATATTATCTTTATGCTAAAAAAAATGATTTCGATATTCAGACATTCAGTTTCAGTTTGGATTTTCAGTGGTAAATATGTTTTTGACAAACAAAAGTAATTTTTTTGGTGTTTCAAAATTTTTTATTAGTCGATTTATATCTGTTACAGGTATTTAATTGTTTATGGCATTGTTTTGTTACGAATTATAGTTGTAATTATGATATGCATTACACATATTTTTTGACTGCCATTAAAAAAAATGACACGGGGCTAAATTAAGCATTTAGCATGGGGTAAAAATAAACATGCTTATTTTAATCCCCAGACATTATAATTAAATTGTTTATACAAACACTATAATTTATGTGAATAACTAAACTTGAATTAAACATCTTTGAGAGATTTTTTAATAAGGAAACAGTCGATTCGGGGAACTTCTTTAAAATATTTAATTAATCATAACGCTCTGCGGGTAACATAACAAAGTGGATAAAGTTGGCCAAAAAATTATCCACTGATGCAACAAGAGGATTCGGGAAATGAGAGTGAAGATAATTTAACGAATCCAAAGTCGGCCCATCACAAACAGGTAAAAAGAGAGGTTCCATAAATAAATAAACAGGTTCCGGAAAATTTCGTAAATCAAATTTTCGGGCCCTTTAAAAGCGCTCTTAAGGTTGCATTCAACGATTATTTGCTAACACATCCAGAAAAATTAATAACGATCTACGATATTCCTCAACTACTCAGATCTTTTAGTCGATAATGACGGTATTGAAACTGAAGATTTTGTATTAGTAAATTCTGAGCAGCCTAAAGAAAGCCAGTTTTTATATTGCTAAAATGGAACGTGTATTCAATATTTACGATTTTGTTGATAAATTTTTAAAAAAGCATAATAATTATTATGTTTTTCCAATAATTGATGACATATCGCAGATCAATAGAAGTGATATTGTCGCAAAATTACCCGTGCAAACTCAAATACCTGGGACTCTACGAACTAAGGGATACTACAACTTTAATATCAATCTAAATGAATACAGCATTAGATAAATACGCTAATTTATAAGATTAGGTAGCATAACCAATGGAATATTAGATTTTTTTTTATATTTTGCACTGAAACTGTTGTATTTTTTATTTGTGACATTAATTTTATGAATAAATTGGTTTGCATTAAGAAAAACTGCAATTTTTTAACCTGTTTATTTTTACCCCATAGAAAAAGTGCTTATGCTTACACTTACCCCACTATAGGGGTAAAAGTAAGCGGACAACATGTTTTTTTGGTAATCAGTTCTTTGAGTACATCAAAAGCATTTTGTTTGCGACTATTGGCTTAATCCATAGGCAAAACTGTAACAAATAGTATGTATATTGCAATATATGTAATATTGAATTGGAAATGTTGTTATGGAAATTATTAAAAAGCTTACTTTAGCCCCATCTTCCCCTATATGAATTTATTTCATTTTTGATAAAAGTGCATCAAATTTACATCTTGAAAAATCTTCTTAATTATTTCTTAACCAAAAATTCAATAAAATGTATTCACGTGACTGATTATTCAGTCGAAGGTAAGCTTCTATCTATCTTTTATCTATCTATTATATTAATATTCTTAATTTTTTCATACTCAACCCTAAAATGACCCCTAAACATAATCCGATCCGTTAGATTTTTTCAGCGTAGGTCGACATAAATATTGCGCTGTGCGTGGGCTAGAAAAATCGGAAATATTCCACCGGAAAGTACCCGAAATGGGTACCTCAGGTGGTTTCAGAAAATTTCCAAGTTTTTGTGCGCGTAAAATCTTGCAACATTTGAGAATTTTATGGGACGACCAAAAAGCAAATTTTTTTGTTCTAATTAGTGGCACGCGATTCAAATTCAAAGTTGTAAAACAGTTGGTACGCGATTCAGATTCGAAGATGTAACACTGTCGGCGCGTGAATCAATTTCAAAGTTGCTTATTGGTTGACGCGCGATTTAAGTTCAAAGTTAATCATGCCACGAGCAGAGCTCACAATCATAGACGGGTAGTGGGTTTTCCATTAGCTGGGAAAATCATCCTCATGTGTGGTGACTACCTGAAGGCGGGACGCCCGCGAACTTGCGAATCGACCATCAAGTTGATCCCGATTTGGAAATTGATAAATAAATTTACACGCACCAAGAACATGGAATGTGAGGTGCTGACTAGCTTCCCAAATGCGAGCGTGTTCTCATCCCACGCATTAAGCTCTCACCCTCGGAAGGCATCTTCTCATTTAAAATGTTTCGCCTTCAATTTCCGGTTCAGCTCGCGTTCGCCATAACCATCAACAAGAGTCAGGGTTAAAGCTTGAAGAAGGTAGGAGTGTACTTGCCGGCCCCCGTATTTACGCATGATCAGATGTATGTGGCCTTTTCACGATGCCGCTCATTTGACGGACTCAAGGTTTTTATCGTTGAGACAAGCGATCAATCAGCTGATCGGGATGGGCACATCACAACAAAGAATGTATTTTATTATCTACCTTCTACTACTATTTTATTATCCTTTTGTATATTTCATATGAAATATTTAGATTAAAGTTTGCCTCAGCAATTGTGTGCTTTTCCTTTTTGAGATTTTAATATTTAGTTTGGGTGCGTAAGTGATCATGTGATCCCAAGCGCGCACTTCCTGTTTGAGATATGAATATTTGGCTTGACACGTAAGTCATACTGTGTACATTTGAGCGAGTGCTTGCCGTTTAAGATTTAAAAATTAGCCACGTATATGAATTTACTTTATTTTTGATAAGTGCATCAAATTTACATCTTAAAAAATTTTCTTAATCATTTCTTAACCAAAAATTCAAAAAAATGTATTGAAGTGACTGATTATTCAGTCACAGGTCAGCTAGTTATTTATTAATTCACTTAATACACCATTTACAATTTTTATTTACACCACACTGTTTTCACTTAACACCACTTTCGCTTTTAATCCAAAATGACTACTGACTAACAACCCGATTCTGAAGCACAGTAACTGACTGAAAAATGGTTTTAGGTAAGACTTTTTTCATTGTTTTAGGTTTACTCTTAATTATGAAATTTTTCGTATTCTACGCGTAGGACCACCAAAGTTTTATGTCTTATGCTAGACTTTTGTTTAAGACCAATGCCAACGAAGACGCACAGAATACAAAAATTCTCATAGTTAAGAGTAAACTCAAAACAAAGACAAAAAGTCTTACCTAAAACCAATTTTCAGTCAGTGACTGTGCTTCAGAATCGGAGTGTAAGATTGACTCATGTGTGATCGAATATTCTAGACTCGCCTGGATTTATACAGAAGTAAATTCTAGGTTTTGTTCTAAACTACTAAAATCTGCTGTACAAAACAACTGTTATAAAACTATCTCTAACTCTACTACTTAAATCTAGTTGTCACTAATCTCATAAGAAAATTGTTACGTTTTCACCTTGTCACTCAAGGTTCAAATCTCTGGATTATGATAAAACAACTGATTTAAATTTGAACACACACACACAAAATCATTTACACATTACAAAAATTACACAACACAAAATGAACATCAAAATATTTCAAATTATAACACACTACTTAATTATCGCTTAAATAATCGCTCTATTTAAACTTCACTATATCGCGTTTGAAATGAGACTCGTAATTCAAAATCAATTTACGCCTTTATGTACCAAAAAATTTATTTCTAGAAAAATCCTGAATGCCATCCAAAAATTATACGAGAACATTCGAACAAATACTTTAGTATACAAACAACGCCTTGTCAACAATGTTGAACCAAACCTAATAGAAAATTAAGCAACTATTGAAATAACTTATTCTATTCTAATCTAGGTGTCACCGTAACAAAATATTACTATTTTCTAAACCTTAAATGAAAAATTTTCGCCCAGCACATACTGAATTAATTGCTCATCAAACCAAATGGCAATATAAGTAGACAGATCATAACCATATTGTTATCATTGATGAAACATTTATTGAACAAAAATTGCTCATTTCAGGGTAAAAAAATTCTATTATTGGTAGTGACATCTAAGATTGAGTAGTGGCACTAAAGGTGGTTTTATAACAGTTTTGTAGTATAGCGGATTATACTAGTCTAGAAAATAATTCGATCGATGTATAAATACGAGTGCAACAACCACGATTACTGGTGTTAGGGTAATGACAATAGTATGGTGCAATTAAACATTTTAAATGCTATTTTAAATAAAATAATTAATAAATAATTGTGAAAATTATTTGTTGATGTCTAAATCACATGTTGGTAAAAAAAGAGTGGGAAAATTATTGTAGGAATATTTTGAGAATATTCAACTAGTGGGTAAATATTAGGTAAATAATTGAAAATTATATACAGAGATTATTTCCGGTATTTTCGTGAATATTCCGAAAGTGTGTGAATAACGAGAATTTGGTGTTGTAACCGTCAAATTCTATAATGATATTCACAATGTAGTGATACGAAAAGTATTTGATAGGGAAAATTCAGCGGTGGGATTGTAAGTATCAGAAGATATATGATTATAAACTTTGATGAATCTATGTGAAGTTGGAATTTTGTAAATATCAGCAGAAATGACCTTAGTAGACAAAAACCTGGTGCTTTCTAATAGCGAAACGAGTTTCTTCTGGCCAATTTGGGGGTTTCAAGTGATTACAACAACAAAATTGGTCTTGGAGTGAGATTCTAGTAGGTCCTCTATCTAATGGAAAAACACTTTTGCTTTGTCCAAATCGGGTATTTAAGGTTGTTTAGGATAGCTAAATTTGCCTTGGAGTACGACATATCAAGCGTACAGTTTACTGAATTTCCTGGAAATCTCCTATAAACCAGCATGCCAAGTAACGTATAAAGTGAGATGCTACTAGATCCTATCTAATAGAAAAACATTTTGGTTTGTTCAAACTGGGGACCTATGGTGTTTAGGACAGCGAAATTTCCCTTAGAGTGGTACAAACCGAGTACTATAAATACTATATCTCGTATACATATATTAGAGAAATTAGATTTTCATAAAAGTCCAAGTCTCAGCTTTTAATAATTTAACACCCACCCGAGGTAAGCGCACTATTCCTTAATTAAACATTGATAAATAGAAATTATTAATTATCCTAAATCAGATATTTCGAGAAGCTCGGAGCCATGGTATATTGAACCGCTTCTTTTTAATGAATCTCTAGGTTGAATCATTCAACTGGTTGAGTCATTGTTCATCGTATCTACGATGAAACTTAATAGCCGTGTTTTTTTACTAGCACCCGATAGATGTATCCGGAGCACCCAATTTTCTATGTCAAAACTTATATTAAGCGCGCTATTTTTGCATATAATTAATTTATGTAACTCTAAACTAAGATTTTTATTCAACTTTTCAGTTTTAAATCGACGTAACAACATGTTGCTCTACCTATTTATCGGTAAATTTGAAAAGGCCTTTATTTTTTAAGCCCCTGAAATCATTAGAAGCTTAATATTACAATAAAAGTTGTATAAATGCCCATCAGGGATGATATTGGGAAGAAATCAATAGTTTTGAATTTTTGAGAAACAGAGAACTGAATCCAGCTTGAAAGTACTCTCTGTTTCTCTATCAACTGCACTAATATGCCGGCAATTAAGTCTGATGGAACTCACATCAAAATAGCATTTTGCAGGAGCCGAATCGCAATTTTATTATAGGATAAAACCGCATTTTTCGGTTTCCTGGTTTTCATCTACCACTGTAATTATTTAAATAGCTGCGTTTGCTTTTGTAAACCTGCATTCCTCATTTAAGTAGACCTTAGTAGTTGATGGATCTCTTTGAACGCTTGAAGTGCCTATTTTAATGACAAATCATAAATCAGCTTCACAATGGGATATTACCTCTTCTGAGTCGCACGTATGCAGGCCGCCGTATCCCGAAAATAACAAGGAAACAATGGAAAAGTCCATTTCAAGGGACCAAAATTTGAATATAAATATTTCCTCATATCGATTAGTTAATAATGAGGATTTTTGCCATTTTTTGTTGACAGTGTATGTTCTGCTCTAATCCAAAGAGAAACATTTAATTTTTTATGAAATAGACATTTTTATTGTGCTATTTTTAGCGAAATAAGGTTAAACTTTTCGAGACCACTTAAGGATTTCTTTATTTACCCTTCTTTCGCCCTAACCTTGTTTTACTAGCATTACAATTATTTAATTAATAAATTACCCGAAAAGCAAATTTGCCTAGAATTATAAAATTAAATTTAAAAAATTTTATCGTGAGTTTACTTCATTTAAGCCAATAAAAGGCTATTGCTGTGTTACATCACAGAATTTCATAAAAGGTAGCCCTTCGCCTCGTCTTTTAAAAAACATTTTACACTTGGCTTAAAATAATAAGCCTGATCTCTAGATAAGACCTGCAGCGATCTTCATTATGTATGTAATCCTTCGGAATCTATTTTACAAAAAATCGAAGCTAGTCTCGCTAGTGTCGAATCTAGATTTGTAAGGTCCCGAAACAATGCAACCGCTCGCCAAGATCGTCTAGTATACTACGTCAATTCTCATGAAAGACCCATACGAAGCGGAAGCAGACGTCGTATCATCGACAATGATGGAGTCTTTTACTACCACTATAAGTTCGGGAATGTTGCAAACAAATGTTATTTACCTTGATAGACGATATGTATTCTACGGCCAAAATATTGGACGTGGCCGTTAGCTTACGGCGAGAATTTCCTCATATGTATTTCCTCAGTAGACAGACCGCTATCTCTGACTTTCTGATGAAATATGACCTTTTCGTCGCCTTACATTGGAGACGACTACTTGATCCAATGACTCATCTAGCCGTAAGTGCAATGACAGCCAAGATCAAAACAGCAACACCTATTCAGACCACAGCCAAAAATGGTTATGGTGAACTTTTAAACATGTTTCTCTTTTTGACCGAAGATCCAGATTATAATCGTCATTACCGTCTCGAGACAATGTAGAGATTATCGAGGTATAAAGCCGTTACAGATCCGGATCGATTTCGATCTCGCATATCCAAAATTTCTCTTCACACCTTGAAGGTTGTAAACTTTTCTGAAAGATTGATTTGGTAAGGGAATACTACCTAATTCTCATTGCATCTGAGGACGTGCCATAAACAGCAATCACCACCCCGTCCGGACTATTTGAGTTGAGACCGCCCGGACATTTCAACGGTGCATGAACGAAGTGGTCAAAGAATTAGGTTTTATATATGTCAGCAAAAATGAGGAAGAGCACATATTTAATCTAAACCAACTGTTTGAGAGTTAAGTTTAATTTAGAATAAATATTCACATTTCAAACTGTGAATTCGGTTTCCTCCTGCTCTTGACTTCCTTAGTGACCACCAAATTTTTGAAGATGCCATATTACCCAACTATTACACAGGTTCGTTCCTAAGTTAGCAGAATTGCTCTCTCCAATTCACGAACACCTTGCAAATGTGAACAATATGATTAAGAACTCTAAAAACTTATATTAGCCTAATGTACGGGATTTGCTAGCACAACTTTGTTGGCCCACCCTCAGAGTAACGCAAGATTTAGTATAGCCACAGATGCCGTTGAAGCAGTATTACAACAGTGGAATAATAATTAATTGCAACCGTTGGGATTCTTTTTCCGCAAGCTATCAAATGCAGAAAGTAATTATTCGGTCTTTGACAGGGACCTACTTGCTATTTATCTAACATTAAAGCATTTTAGATACTTCGTAGAAAGCAGGCAATTTACCGTCTATACGAACCAATAACACTTTATACTTTCCACGGCAGACTCGGTATTTATACTTTATTGCTCAGTTTATGAGGGACGTGCAACATGTGTACTGCAAGGACAATGTAGTCGCTAACACTTTGTCTCCGCGAAATTTCAAAGCTTAACTTAAAAAAATTAGCTAGGTCGAAAAAATCTGACTATAGATTCTAAATTTAAATTAGAGCTTACCTTCCTCTACGATTTAAAAATATATTGCGAAACATCTACAAGGGTTCATCGACTATTTTTTCCGGCTTAGAGATTATTAGTTTGCAGCGCACAGTAGTGAATAGGAGCAGCTATCATAGAGATACGCAGATCAACTTCCACGCCAATTTTCGTATTAAAAATGTTACAAAATTGCAAACTGCAAATGTAAGATACTTACTTTGAAATATTCTGTTTTCAACAAGGACCAGTAAAAATTGAAATATTAAGAATATAATACTCACGGCTTCTTACTGAAATTGGCTATTGAAACATTTAAATATCATTTGGAGCATTTGGTTGGAAAGGTAAATGTGATGTTCCAAAAACGGTGACCAATATAAAGAGCTACACAGGTGTAAAACAAGTATTTCACCATGGTTCATGAACACCATCAACTAAAGTTACTGCGTTACCCCTAAATGTTCATGTTGTGCAGTAATCGTCATTAACCGGCACACTGGGTTCTGGTTGACCATATATTTCTAAAATGACATTACATTTACTATAATTCACTTTATTAAATTAAAAAAATAATAGAAATTGTTTTCGAAATCGTCGATACTTGTAATTACAAAATTTGGCTTCTTGGGTAATTTCAGTTGCAATACGTTGAATGAACGACTATTTATCTGTTACCATATTTTTAAAATGTAATGGACGATACTAGAAAGCAAATTAACTGCCGTACCACAAAATTTATGAACAATTTCAAATTTCGGCAGAAAGTGAGGCATTCTTACGAGTTTGAGGGCATACCGAACTTACACTGTCTAATGTCATATTTTGCTTTGTGAAACTTTATTTGTTGACGGTTCAGAAATTGTCAGAGTTCACAAATCTCCAAAATTCAACAAAATAGTTTCAGAAACATTCCAATCCTCATAAAACGAAACACACGTGATCAAAAACTAAAATCATAACGCGGTGCAAATGTTAAACCGTGGCATTGACATTTCCAGTTCATTTGCTCACATCCCATCGAATATTAAAAAATTATTTTCAAGTATGTACACTTGTAAAACATATAATATGTATGTACCATAGTTATGTATGAACATACATACACAAACAAAAAAATTATATTTTATATTGAATATGAATTCAAGTGAAAACTTACAAAAAGTAAAAAAAAAAAAACTGAATGAAAAATTATGCTGAAAACTTAGAAAATCCAGAAAAAAAGTACTGTGCGATATTATAAATAAAATACTTTGCGGTACAGAGAACGGAAAATTACAATTTCCCGATGGTATATAACATGAAATGTGGTAACGATGGATATTGATTGTGTAGCAGTGTACTGTACAGTGTATACCGTGGAGTCTATAATCAAGTTCTGTGTGCATTGGTTGGTTTTATCCAATTCTTATTTATGAGACAAAAAAAATTACTTTTTATTTATGGTTTAAACTTTTAGAGAGCTTCGCCTTATATACAAAATACAAATGCAAGTTCATTTTATGAAATCAATAACCGTTTTAAATCGGCGTTGCATGTTAATTCAAGATTGTGTTACATTGTAATGTTACTTTTTTTATAATTGATATCCTTGTACACCTATATATACATAATTATATAGTAATTTGATTTATATATGTGTTTGTAGTAGGCTTTATATGGTTGCTGTTTTGTTTTCAGGGTGCTGTTTTGTGACGTTTTATACAAGAAAAGCTGCACTAAAAGCTCAAGATGCGCTACACAATATAAAAACCTTAGAAGGGGTGAGTTTTCAAATTGTATTTTTTTTTGTTTGCTAACATTTTTGTAATTTTTAAAGTTTTTGTTTGACATTATTAATTTGAGATTCCTTTTGTTAATATTTTAAATATTACGCTCATTACATTCATAAGTGTGATCAACAAAAGTACTAAATAAAGCGTTTTGAACAATTTTTTCTTCCAGATGCATCATCCCATTCAAATGAAACCGGCAGATAGTGAAAATAGGAATGGTGAGTAATACTCGTATACTTTAAAAATGTTGATTTATTCACAGTCAAAGACAAAAATATCTTGTAAAATAAAAATAAGATTACATTTTTTAGCCTTTACCTCACAATGGTTTTAGATGAGTCCTTTTGCCTGTCATCATTGCAGTACTTATTGATTCTCTCTTCGAATATTTGAATACTGTTTTGAAGTGTATCTGTTGGAATTTGAGTAGAACAAGTTTTTATGGGGAAAAATTTGGTGATGTCAAATTTGGCGACCTATAAGCAGGCCAATTATCCGAGCCATCGCTCCCTATCTGTCTCATTCAAATTCAGTGTAATTTAACGTCGAATATCTCTAATACTGAGTATTGATCGAATGTTCAAACTATCAAAATAAATCCCAAAACAATTTTGGAAATACTTTAGGAATAAACGCGAAATTGATGGATACCCTGCAAATGATGCTGTATAAGATAGCGGAATTTTGACAGCGGAAAATAAGAGATTGCGCTACTCTCCGCAAGTGGCAGCACTATCACTAAAGAGAAATAATTTTGTTATGTAATTACCAGCGGAAATTTTTCATTCATTATGTACCACTTTTTTCACTAAATAAAATATCCCAGCGGAAAAAAATATTAAAAGTGAACCTTAAAATGGCAAATTAATTGATCTCCGAAGTAAAGAAACTCGGTATATGAAATCTTGAAATTTAACAACAATCCATCTATCCGCCATTTCTTCCAATAGTAACCAATACTTTCGGTTGTTTTTCTAGTAGCCTAGGTCATTCTGAGACTATATGGAAAATTTGGGGAAAATTCAGAGACCAGAATTTTCACTAGAATTTTTTGATTTTCTGCGGCCAAATAAGAGATTTTCAGTTTTTGACCAATATCTCAAAAAACTTCCACTAGTAACCAATACTTTCGGTTGTTTTTCTAGTAGCTTAGGTCATACTGAGACTATATGGAAAATTTGGGGAAAATTCAGAGACCAGAATTTTCACTAGAATTTTTTGATTTTCTGCGGCCATATGTTATTTTCAGTTTTTGACCAATAACTCAAAAAACTTCTACTAGTAACCAAAACTTTCGGTTGTTTTTCTAGTAGCTTAGGTCATACTGAGACTATATGGAAAATTTGGGGAAAATTCAGAGACCAGAATTTTCACTAGAATTTTTTGATTTTCTGCGGCCATATGTTATTTTCAGTTTTTAACCAATAACTCAAAAAACTTCCACTAGTAACCAATACTTTCAGTTGTTTTCTAGTAGCCTAGGTCATACTGAGACTATATGGAAAATTTGGGGAAAAATCAGAGACCAGAATTTTCACTAGAATTTTTTGATTTTCTGCGGCCAAATAAGAAATTTTCAGTTTTTGACCAATATCTCAAAAAACTTCCACTAGTAACCAATACTTTCGGTTGTTTTTCTAGTAGCTTAGGTCATACTGAGACTATATGGAAAATTTGGGGAAAATTCAGAGACCAGAATTTTCACTAGAATTTTTTGATTTTCTGCGGCCATATGTTATTTTCAGTTTTTAACCAATAACTCAAAAAACTTCCACTAGTAACCAATACTTTCAGTTGTTTTCTAGTAGCCTAGGTCATACTGAGACTATATGGAAAATTTGGGGAAAAATCAGAGACCAGAATTTTCACTAGAATTTTTTGATTTTCTGCGGCCAAATAAGAAATTTTCAGTTTTTGACCAATATCTCAAAAAACTTCCACTAGTAACCAATACTTTCGGTTGTTTTTCTAGTAGCTTAGGTCATACTGAGACTATATGGAAAATTTGGGGAAAATTCAGAGACCAGAATTTTCACTAGAATTTTTTGATTTTCTGCGGCCATATGTTATTTTCAGTTTTTAACCAATAACTCAAAAAACTTCCACTAGTAACCAATTTTTTCGGTTGTTTTTCTAGTAGCTTAGGTCATACTGAGACTATATGGAAAATTTGGGGAAAATTCAGACACCAGAATTTTCACTAGAATTTTTTGATTTTCTGCGGCAATTTGTTATTTTCAGTTTTTGACCAATAACTCAAAAAACTTTCACTAGTAACCAATACTTTCGGTTGTTTTTCTAGTAGCTTAGGTCATACTGAGACTACATGGAAAATTTGGGGAAAATTCAGAGACCAGAATTTTCACTAGAATTTTTTGATTTTCTGCGGCCATATGTTATTTTCAGTTTTTGAACAATAACTCAAAAAACTTCCACTAGTAACCAATACTTTCGGTTGTTTTTCTAGTAGCCTAGGTCATACTGAGACTATATGGAAAATTTGGGAAAAATTCAGAGACCAGAATTTTCACTAGAATTTTTTGATTTTCTGCGGCCATATGTTATTTTCAGTTTTTGACCAATAACTCAAAAAACTTCCACTAGTAACCAATACTTTCGGTTGTTTTTCTAGTAGCTTAGGTCATACTGAGACTATATAGAAAATTTGGGGCAAATTCAGAGACCAGAATTTTCACTAGAATTTTTTGATTTTCTGCGGCCATATGTTATTTTCAGTTTTTGACCAATAACTCAAATAACTTCCACTAGTAACCAATACTTTCGGTTGTTTTTCTAGTAGCTTAGGTCATACTGAGACTATATGGAAAATTTGGGGAAAATTCAGAGACCAGAATTTTCACTAGAATTTTTTGATTTTCTGCGGCCATATGTTATTTTCAGTTTTTGACCAATAACTCAAAAAACTTCCACTAGTAACCAAAATTTTCGGTTGTTTTTCTAGTAGCTGAGGTCATACTGAGATTATATGGAAAATTTGGGAAAAATTCAGAGACCAGAATTTTCACTAGAATTTTTTGATTTTCTGCGGCCATATGTTATTTTCAGTTTTTGACCAATATCTCAAAAAACTTCCACTAGTAACCAATACTTTCAGTTGTTTTTCTAGTAGCTTAGGTCATACTGAGACTATATGGAAAATTTGGGGAAAATTCAGAGACCAGAATTTTCACTAGAATTTTTTGATTTTCTGCGGCGGAAGTTTTTTGAGTTATTGGTCAAAAACTGAAAATAACAAATTGCCGCAGAAAATCAAAAAATTCTAGTGAAAATTCTGGTCTCTGAATTTTCCCCAAAATTTCCATATAGTCTCAGTATGACCTAGGCTACTAGAAAAACAACCGAAAGTATTGGTTACTAGTGGAAGTTTTTTGAGATATTGGTCAAAAACTGAAAATCTCTTATTTGGCCGCAGAAAATCAAAAATTTCTAGTGAAAATTCTGGTCTCTGAATTTTCCCCAAATTTTCCATATAGTCTCAGTATGACCTAAGCTACTAGAAAAACAACCGAAAGTATTGGTTACTAGTGGAAGTTTTTTGAGTTATTGGTTAAAAACTGAAAATAACATATGGCCGCAGAAAATCAAAAAATTCTAGTGAAAATTCTGGTCTCTGAATTTTCCCCAAATTTTCCATATAGTCTCAGTATGACCTAAGCTACTAGAAAAACAACCGAAAGTATTGGTTACAAGTGGAAGTTTTTTGAGATATTGGTCAAAAACTGAAAATCTCTTATTTGGTCGCAGAAAATCAAAAAATTCTAGTGAAAATTCTGGTCTCTGAATTTTCCCCACATTTTCCATATAGTCTCAGTATGACCTAAGCTACTAGAAAAACAACCGAAAGTATTGGTTACTAGTGGAAGTTTTTTGAGTTATTGGTCAAAAACTGAAAATAACATATGGCCGCAGAAAATCAAAAAATTCTAGTGAAAATTCTGGTCTCTGAATTTTCCCCAAATTTTCCATATAGTCTCAGTATGACCTAAGCTACTAGAAAAACAACCGAAAGTATTGGTTACTAGTGGAAGTTTTTTGAGATATTGGTCAAAAACTGAAAATCTCTTATTTGGCCGCAGAAAATCAAAAAATTCTAGTGAAAATTCTGGTCTCTGATTTTTCCCCAAATTTTCCATATAGTCTCAGTATGACCTAGGTTACTAGAAAAACAACCGAAAGTATTGGTTACTAGTGGAAGTTTTTTGAGTTATTGGTTAAAAACTGAAAATAACATATGGCCGCAGAAAATCAAAAAATTCTAGTGAAAATTCTGGTCTCTGAATTTTCCCCAAATTTTCCATATAGTCTCAGTATGACCTAAGCTACTAGAAAAACAACCGAAAGTATTGGTTACAAGTGGAAGTTTTTTGAGATATTGGTCAAAAACTGAAAATCTCTTATTTGGTCGCAGAAAATCAAAAAATTCTAGTGAAAATTCTGGTCTCTGAATTTTCCCCACATTTTCCATATAGTCTCAGTATGACCTAAGCTACTAGAAAAACAACCGAAAGTATTGGTTACTAGTGGAAGTTTTTTGAGTTATTGGTCAAAAACTGAAAATAACATATGGCCGCAGAAAATCAAAAAATTCTAGTGAAAATTCTGGTCTCTGAATTTTCCCCAAATTTTCCATATAGTCTCAGTATGACCTAAGCTACTAGAAAAACAACCGAAAGTATTGGTTACTAGTGGAAGTTTTTTGAGATATTGGTCAAAAACTGAAAATCTCTTATTTGGCCGCAGAAAATCAAAAAATTCTAGTGAAAATTCTGGTCTCTGATTTTTCCCCAAATTTTCCATATAGTCTCAGTATGACCTAGGTTACTAGAAAAACAACCGAAAGTATTGGTTACTAGTGGAAGTTTTTTGAGTTATTGGTTAAAAACTGAAAATAACATATGGCCGCAGAAAATCAAAAAATTCTAGTGAAAATTCTGGTCTCTGAATTTTCCCCAAATTTTCCATATAGTCTCAGTATGACCTAAGCTACTAGAAAAACAACCGAAAGTATTGGTTACTAGTGAAAGTTTTTTGAGTTATTGGTCAAAAACTGAAAGTCTCTTATTTGATCGCAGAAAATCAAAAAATTCTAGTGAAAATTCTGGTCTCTGAATTTTCCCCAAATTTTCCAAATAGTCTCAGTATGACCTAGGCTACTAGAAAAACAACCGAAAGTATTGGTTACTAGTGGAAGTTTTTTGAGTTATTGGTCAAAAACTGAAAATATCAAATTGCCGCAGAAAATCAAAAAATTCTAGTGAAAATTCTGGTCTCTGAATTTTCCCCAAACTTTCCATATAGTCTCAGTATGACCTAGGCTACTAGAAAAACAACCGAAAGTATTGGTTACTAGTGAAAGTTTTTTGAGTTATTGGTCAAAAACTGAAAATCTCTTATTTGGCCGCAGAAAATCAAAAATTTCTAGTGAAAATTCTGGTCTCTGAATTTTCCCCAAATTTTCCATATAGTCTCAGTATGACCTAGGCTACTAGAAAAACAACCGAAAGTATTGGTTACTAGTGGAAGTTTTTTGAGTTATTGGTCAAAAACTGAAAATAACATATGGCCACAGAAAATCAAAAAATTCTAGTGAAAATTCTGGTCTATGAATTTTCCCCAAATTTTCCATATAGTCTCAGTATGACCTAAGCTACTAGAAAAACAACCGAAAGTATTGGTTACTAGTGGAAGTTTTTTGAGATATTGGTCAAAAACTGAAAATCTCTTATTTGGCCGCAGAAAATCAAAAAATTCTAGTGAAAATTCTGGTCTCTGATTTTTCCCCAAATTTTCCATATAGTCTCAGTATGACCTAGGTTACTAGAAAAACAACCGAAAGTATTGGTTACTAGTGGAAGTTTTTTGAGTTATTGGTTAAAAACTGAAAATAACATATGGCCGCAGAAAATCAAAAAATTCTAGTGAAAATTCTGGTCTCTGAATTTTCCCCAAATTTTCCATATAGTCTCAGTATGACCTAAGCTACTAGAAAAACAACCGAAAGTATTGGTTACTAGTGAAAGTTTTTTGAGTTATTGGTCAAAAACTGAAAGTCTCTTATTTGATCGCAGAAAATCAAAAAATTCTAGTGAAAATTCTGGTCTCTGAATTTTCCCCAAATTTTCCAAATAGTCTCAGTATGACCTAGGCTACTAGAAAAACAACCGAAAGTATTGGTTACTAGTGGAAGTTTTTTGAGTTATTGGTCAAAAACTGAAAATATCAAATTGCCGCAGAAAATCAAAAAATTCTAGTGAAAATTCTGGTCTCTGAATTTTCCCCAAACTTTCCATATAGTCTCAGTATGACCTAGGCTACTAGAAAAACAACCGAAAGTATTGGTTACTAGTGGAAGTTTTTTGAGTTATTGGTCAAAAACTGAAAATCTCTTATTTGGCCGCAGAAAATCAAAAATTTCTAGTGAAAATTCTGGTCTCTGAATTTTCCCCAAATTTTCCATATAGTCTCAGTATGACCTAGGCTACTAGAAAAACAACCGAAAGTATTGGTTACTAGTGGAAGTTTTTTGAGTTATTGGTCAAAAACTGAAAATAACATATGGCCACAGAAAATCAAAAAATTCTAGTGAAAATTCTGGTCTATGAATTTTCCCCAAATTTTCCATATAGTCTCAGT
The DNA here is from genome assembly GCA_947310385.1 of Nephrotoma appendiculata. Taxonomy (NCBI): domain Eukaryota; kingdom Metazoa; phylum Arthropoda; class Insecta; order Diptera; family Tipulidae; genus Nephrotoma; species Nephrotoma appendiculata. The sequence continues at coordinate 267,101,120 of OX371225.1, read as the reverse complement.
ATGACCTAAGCTACTAGAAAAACAACCGAAAGTATTGGTTACTAGTGGAAGTTTTTTGAGATATTGGTCAAAAACTGAAAATCTCTTATTTGGCCGCAGAAAATCAAAAATTTCTAGTGAAAATTCTGGTCTCTGAATTTTCCCCAAATTTTCCATGTAGTCTCATTATGACCTAAGCTACTAGAAAAACAACCAAAAGTATTGGTTATTAGTGGAAGTTTTTTGAGTTATTGGTCAAAAACTGAAAATCTCTTATTTGGCCGCCGAAAATCAAAAAATTCGACCTAGGCTACTAGAAAAATAACCGAAAGTATTGGTTACTATTGGAAGAAATGGCGGATAGATGGATTGTTGTTAAATTTCAAGATTTCATATACCGAGTTTCTTTACTTCGGAGATCAATTAATTTGCCATTTTAAGGTTCACTTTTAATATTTTTTTTCCGCTGGGATATTTTTGTAGTGAAAAAAGTGGTACATAATGAATGAAAAATTTCCGCTGGTAATTACATAACAAAATTATTTCTCTTTAGTGATAGTGCTGCCACTTGCGGAGAGTAGCGCAATCTCTTATTTTCCGCTGTCAAAATTCCGCTATCTTATACAGCATCTGCAAATGTGACCTTCAACAGTACCAGCACCTCAAACGCCAAAGATATAGTTAACACGTTGGCGTCGTTTTTTGATTCAGTTTATAGACTAAGTGTTACTATATAGTAGACTGTAAACGAACAACCCATCAATAACAACGTATCAATAACTCCTCCTGTTATTTTTGAGGATAACATTTTTTCTGCTCCAAAAAGATTTGAACACGATTGTGGCCTTGAGAATATACCCTCTTCTATTCTTCAACCACTCTTTATAAGCACAAGCGTGTTTCCCAAAAAATAGAAAATTTCAAAAATCATACCAATTTTTAAATTGGGTAAACGAGATAACATCCAATGCCACAGAGGAATATCCACTTCATCATCGATTCCTAAATTGTGTGAATTAGTTGTCTGCAACAACTTTAAACCACAATTGGACGTCATATGTCAATAAACCAGCATGGGTATATGCCTGGCCGATCTAGGTGTATAACGAAATCCCGGTTTTCAAAATTCCGGTTATGTAAAAAAAATCCCGATTTTTAGGAAATCTTGGTTTGAATTTTTAAAATTTGACATGTGGGGAAATGGAACTCTTAAATGATTTTTTTGACAAAATTCAAAAATGAGTTTGCGATAAAGTTCTAGAAAATGGCCAATAGAGAGGGAACTAGGCCATTTCTAAACCTATTTTGTGGAAATTCTATACGTGCGATGAAAATGAATTTCTAAAATGATGCAAGTACAAAAGATTGCAATTACAAAATCTTTCATGACAAAATGATGCAATTATTTTTCTTTTTAGTAAGTGTCATTAATAGATTCTATATCGGGGAGAGAGAGAGAGATTATGCTTTTTACGTCCTTCATTTACGTCTACTCAGCCAACTCCAGGACGTACGGCTATAGGACCGATTTATGACCATCTGCACATTGCAAGCTTTATGCCAGCCTATACTGACATGAAAGGTGGGTCGGCCCATGGATTTTGCACACTGACATGGGGTCTCTAATGTGTTACATTTCACCATAAACGGTGCGCCTATCGGGATTCGAACCTGGTACCTCTTGATCCAAACGCCAAAGCTTTAACCACTGTGCCATTCATACAAAGTTAACAGCAAAGAATTGCAAAGAGTTAATGAGATTATGGATTTAGGTGTTACATTTGTCGAAAACACCTGTTTATATTTACTGCCATATTATTTTCACTATATTTTGCTTAGGCTGGATATCACCTGAAACAGGCTGTAACGATTTGGAATCCATAGAAATGTAGTTCGATTACCTCCTTAAGAGCTTACACAACAAGACGCACGGATTACAAAATATGCACTCTCGAAAATAGGCGACTTTCTTAGGGTAGGCTTTTATTGGAAATGTTTTACTTCGTCACATTGATTCAGCTTACATTTTCGGAAATATATCACTTCATGTACTGTTACGTTTTTATTCTCTTTGTCACTCGACTTACGAATAAACATGAATCGAATGACATGTATACAGATTGATTTACCCCAGCGTCTTCATCCCGCAGCATTGTTGCCGACTATCGCTCAGTCCGTCGTGGATCTTGTTAGGTGATGTCCATCCGAGGTCGAGAGAGCTGCAATTACCTACCATACTTGACAAGCTTAATCGTCGCCCCTTCCCCACCAATATTTACACTCATCTCCCGCACTGACTAAATTACAATGAAAATATTCTTTTGAATAATAATCTTTACTGAAACATATTTTATTGATTTTTCATTTACTTTCAACCAACTACATTAATACATTTGTACGAGCTCAAAAAAAACAATTAAGTTAAATGATACAATACAATTGGGAAAGACCCAAAATTTCTTTTCTCGTAACCGTTTCACAACCCGCGCTACGATTACCCACTCCGAAAGTGGAGTCAATATTAGTCCTGTAATGGTGCACGAGGAGCTCGACGTACCCACCTAGGATCTGTAAATAAATATCTATACTAACAAAAAAATAGAATCACGGATTCTGCGGAACAAAATGGTTACGAATTGCCATAGTTTTTCTACTTTATAACTCTAACTCAAAAATACAACAGTTACTAAATCACACGTATCAGTTAAAGATCGGATTAACAAAAATTATTTTTACTAACTATTTTGTAATAAAAAGGATACTCTCACGTGTCACGATTCAAGCCGTTCCTCAGCCACAGCATGCGTTCTACTTCCGTACGATACAATCTGCACACGTTCGATCACTTCGTTTAAACTGCCCCTTTTCCTTAGGCAGCCGAATTTTCCCTCGATGGATTTTGTCGGACCCAAATTACCAGCAATGAAATTTCATTTTCCTTAAGTACAACCGATTAAGGGATCGTCATTCGGTATTAGAAATGGAGCATCGGGCGTATTTCGCGAACCACACTGACACATGAACCACGCAAGTATAAATAGGTGAAATAACTTTGTGTATACTATCGACCTTTTCAATTAGTAATCAGCCGACTCTTTTCTTTTTTTATTTTTGCCACACTCACTTAGAGCCCGAAAAAGAATCACGACAGATTTTTTTGGCTGCTGGGGCTTGGGTAACACATTCACGACCGAAAAATATAATATTTCTATTGAGCCTTTTCTTTCACGCACTTATACCCGAGTTTTTCGTTTTGTGGTTTTCCTGTATTTCTGTTTACATATGTATATATATATATATATATATATATATATATATATATATATATATATATATATATATATATATATATATATATATACATATAAGTACACACAATGTTAAAATTCAATTTGGAGTTACCTGTATTTCCGATGTATTTCCTAAAAGGTGTTGGGTCGCTAGAAGGTTGTAGACGGGATACGTGCTCTCCACTTCACAGCTCGATCAAAAAAAAAATTTGTTTTTCATTTCTCATCAAACAGACATCGCCTCGTTTGACGTTTAATGCTACGTGTTTTTTTTCTCTCACTGTACCTTGTCCATCTGCAGGTGAACACGAAACATCGAATACTTTAGCGAAGACACAACTCCGAATTTAACCGCAACACAATTTCCGAAATGTAACCGGTTACATCGTTTCAGTACCTTGCAGAACATTTCGAAACGAGTTTTTAGCACTAGAACACCATTTCACAAACTATGGAGAAAATAACCCCATTAATAGGTTGTCTAAATCATTCAACATCGTCGACGACATATTTGGCTTTAATTTATCAAAGGACAACTTCAAAAATATCCTGAAGAATTATTTTTAAAATTATATATATTGATTTAACATTTAATCAATATTTGATTTCTATTTTTGTTTTAAACTGAATGTTTCGTTTTAATCTGAAATTATAATGAATGAAAGTGTCGTTTACTAAATTGATGCTCTTTTCAACACCTTTCTTATTCATTCTTCTTCTTTTTAACGACATACGAGAAGTATATATTTTATAATAAACGAAAAATTAGCTACCAGCGCCAAATGTCTATTGATAAAGAAAATCCATTACAGCCGAAAAATGTAGACAATTCACATTTAAAATAAATATTTAAAAATCGAGCAATATCAGCAATGTAGATTAAAAGCAAAACTGGGACTGTTCTATTCTTCGATCTTAAAATTCTCTTCGATGGCTCATTTTAGGCCATATAAAAATTATATATAGGAGTAAGAATAGAGAGGGTACCGAAGTACAAAACCCATATCTGCCGATACCATTCTTTTTACACTGCAGTTCACTTGAATCGGGACGAACGTTTTTTTTTGGAATATTTTAAAATCGATCTAACTTTTCCAAGTTTTTTTTTACAGAATGAGCACTTATTCAAAAATGTATATAAAGTTAGCCCAGGATTCATCCCGTAAAACGACGATGGCAACACTAAACTATCACGACATTTTTCCATCCCAGGATATTACTATCAGCCCAGAAATTTTACCATCCCAGAATATTTCATCCCAGGAAAAATTTTAATGAGAGAAAATATCATCCCAGAAAATAGAGTTAGGCGAGCTATCACTACAGCGAAAGTTCACTATCCGATCACTATCAGCCCGAAAATTACACCCATTGTGTAAAAACTATAGCAACCATATAATAACTAAAGTACTAACATTATATTAATGGGACGACAGAAATCATAGAATTCAATAAAAAAATTATTAAATATAACGAACTAATTCTACATATCTACTTGAACATCCCACTCTATAACAGTGTCGGATTAAGACGAATGCTTTTTAGATGTGGCACATTAACATCGTCATACAGGATAAGTTTCATAAAACTAAAACCAAACTAACTGCTAAACCGATCCCACCGCCCGTTCTATAAAAGTGTCGGATAAGCACGAAAGTCTGTAGATGCGGCACACTAACATCTTTATACAGGATAAGTTTCATGGAACTTCTTTGCGTCCAAGCTGCGCAATTAAATTTTAAATTCTCAAAATCATTAAATTACTCAATATTTTAATACTCAATCGCTTCCACAGCCCGTTCTTTAAAAGTGTCGGATTGGGACGAGTAGTTTTTAGATGCGGCATACTAACATCTTTATAAAGGATAAGTTTCGTGGAACTTCTATGCGTTCAAGCGGCGCAATTAAATTTTAAATTCTCAAAATCATTAAATTACTCAATATTTTAATACTCAATCGCTTCCACAGCCCGTTCTATAAAAGTGTCGGATTAGGACGAGTAGTTTTTAGATGCGGCATACTAACATCTTTATAAAGGATAAGTTTCGTGGAACTTCTATGCGTTCAAGCTGCGCAATTAAATTTTAAATTCTCAAAATCTTTAAATTACTCAATATTTTAATACTCAATCGCTTCCACAGCCCGTTCTATAAAAGTGTCGGATTAGGACGAGTGTTTTTTAGATGCGGCATACTAACATCTTTATACAGGATAAGTTTCGTGGAACTTCTATGCGTCCAAGCTGCGCAATTAAATTTTAAATTCTCAAAATCATTAAATTACTCAATATTTTAATACTCAATCGCTTCCACAGCCCGTTCTATAAAAGTGTCGGATTAGGACGAGTGTTTTTTAGATGCGGCATACTAACATCTTTATACAGGATAAGTTTCATGGAACTTCTATGCGTCCAAGCTGCGCAATTAAATTTTAAATTCTCAAAATCATTAAATTACTCAATATTTTAATACTCAATCGCTTCCACAACCCGTTCTATAAAAGTGTCGGATTAGGACGAGTAGTTTTTAGATGCGGCATACTAACATCTTTATAAAGGATAAGTTTCGTGGAACTTCTATGCGTTCAAGCTGCGCAATTAAATTTTAAATTCTCAAAATCATTAAATTACTCAATATTTTAATACTCAATCGCTTCCACAACCCGTTCTATAAAAGTGTCGGATTAGGACGAGTAGTTTTTAGATGCGGCATACTAACATCTTTATAAAGGATAAGTTTCGTGGAACTTCTATGCGTCCAAGCTGCGCAATTAAATTTTAAATTCTCAAAATCAATAAATTACTCAATATTTTAATACTCAATCGCTTCCACAGCCCGTTTTTTAAAAGTGTCGGATTAGGACGAGTGTTTTTTAGATGCGGCACACTAACATCTTCATACAGGATAAGTTTCATGGAACTTCTATGCGTCCAAGCTGCGCAATTAAATTTTAAATTCTCAAAATCATTAAATTACTCAATATTTTAATACTCAATCGCTTCCACAACCCGTTCTATAAAAGTGTCGGATTAGGACGAGTGTTTTTTAGATGCGGCATACTAACATCTTTATACAGGATAAGTTTCGTGGAACTTCTATGCGTCCAAGCTGCGCAATTCAATTTTAAATTCTCAAAATCATTAAATTACTCAATATTTTAATACTCAATCGCTTCCACAACCCGTTCTATAAAAGTGTCGGATTAGGACCAGTAGTTTTTAGATGCGGCATACTAACATCTTTATAAAGGATAAGTTTCATGGAACTTCTATGCGTTCAAGCTGCGCAATTCAATTTTAAATTCTCAAAATCATTAAATTACTCAATATTTTAATACTCAATCGCTTCCACAGCCTTTTCTATAAAAGTGTCGGATTAGGACGAGTAGTTTTTAGATGCGGCATACTAACATCTTTATAAAGGATAAGTTTCGTGGAACTTCTATGCGTTCAAGCTGCGCAATTAAATTTTAAATTCTCAAAATCAATAAATTACTCAATATTTTAATACTCAATCGCTTCCACAGCCCGTTCTATAAAAGTGTCGGATTAGGACGAGTGTTTTTTAGATGCGGCACACTAACATCTTTATACAGGATAAGTTTCATGGAACTTCTATGCGTCCAAGCTGCGCAATTAAACTTTAAATTCTCAAAATCATTAAATTACTCAATATTTTAATACTCAATCGCTTCCACAACCCGTTCTATAAAATTGTCGGATAAGGACGAGTAGTTTTTAGATGCGGCATACTAACATCTTTATACAGGATAAGTTTCATGAAACTTCTATGCGTCCAAGCTGCGCAATTAAATTTTAAATTCTCAAAATCATTAAATTACTCAATATTTTAATACTCAATCGCTTCCACAGCCTTTTCTATAAAAGTATCGGATTAGGACGAGTGTTTTTAGATGCGGCATACTAACATCTTTATACAGGATAAGTTTCATGGAACTTCTATGCGTCCAAGCTGCGCAATTAAATTTTAAATTCTCAAAATCATTAAATTACTCAATATTTTAATACTCAATCGCTTCCACAGCCTTTTCTATAAAAGTGTCGGATTAGGACGAGTGTTTTTTAGATGCGGCATACTAACATCTTTATACAGGATGAGTTTCATGGAACTTCTATGCGTCCAAGCTGCGCAATTAAATTTTAAATTCTCAAAATCATTAAATTACTTTATTTTAATACTCAATCGCTTCCACAGCCCGTTCTATAAAAGTGTCGGATTAGGACTAGTATTTTTTAGATGCGGCATACTAACATCTTTATACAGAATAAGTTTCGTGGAACTTCTATGCGTCCAAGCTGCGCAATTGAATTTTAAATTCTCAAAATCATTAAATTTCTCAATATTTTAATACTCATTCGCTTTTACAGCAAGTAACATTTTGACGAGTTTGCAGAATCTCCTAGTAAATGACTCATTTCCAATCCCACCAGACACAGAGTAATATTTTTTCCTCATGAATTTTCATTTTTGTAACTGATGTTGATGGGTGGCCTGGATCAACCCATTGTTTTCTGCGTTTAGGATTACCGTATAAAATCCACTAGTCTTCACCCGTAATGATTGTTTCTTTTGTCATTTGATGAGCAAGATAGTTTCCTGCCTTCTGTATTTTCCTACCATTGCATGCAATCGAAGTGATATTGCTTGGTGAGTAACTACTAGCTCCTTAGTGATCTGCAAGCTCTTTTTGAGTTTGATGCGGGTTTTTATCCAGTAAAACTTTAAGTTATTCGTCTTCAAATTGTTTAACTGCACCTGGACTTGGATCGTCCTCAAGACCAAAATTGCCATCACAAAGTTTTACAAACTACTTTTTTACTGTTGAATGACTCACAGAATGTTCACTCAATGACGAGTTAATCAATTCCATAGCAAGCTTATCGATATTCATCTCCTAAAATTGATGCACACGGAATGACGAATTATAAATGAGTGAAACTTTTGTCATAAAAGAAGATATGAGTAAGCTACATATATCCAAAATGGCGAATAATTTCAAAAGAACTTAAGTATATTTTAATACCACCAACTTTAGAGCCGAGCGTCTACTTGCACACGTAAGATTGGGATGTGAAAATGACCTAGAATAGATAGCTAAGGATTTTTGCAGCTTGGACGCATAGAAGTTTTATAAAACTTATTCTAAATGAAGACCATAGTGTGCCGCATCTAAAAACACTCGTCCTATTCCGACACTTTTATAGAACGGGCTGTGGAAGCGATTGAGTATTAAAATATTGAGTAATTTAATGATTTTGAGAATTTGAAATTTAATTGCGCAGCTTGGACGCATAGAAGTTCCATGAAACTTATCCTGTATAAAGATGTTAGTATGCCGCATCTAAAAAACACTCGTCCTAATCCGACACTTTTATAGAACGGGCTGTGGAAGCGATTGAGTATTAAAATATTGAGTAATTTAATGATTTTGAGAATTTAAAATTTAATTGCGCCGCTTGAACGCATAGAAGTTCCACGAAACTTATCCTTTATAAAGATGTTAGTATGCCGCATCTAAAAACTACTCGTCCCAATCCGACACTTTTAAAGAACGGGCTGTGGAAGCGATTGAGTATTAAAATATTGAGTAATTTAATGATTTTGAGAATTTAAAATTTAATTGCGAAGCTTGGACGCATAGAAGTTCCATGAAACTTATCCTGTATAAAGATGTTAATATGCCGCATCTAAAAAATACTCGTCCTAATCCGACACTTTTATAGAACGGGTTGTGGAAGCGATTGAGTATTAAAATATTGAGTAATTTAATGATTTTGAGAATTTAAAATTTAATTGCGCAGCTTGGACGCATAGAAGTTCCATGAAACTTATCCTGTATAAAGATGTTAGTATGCCGCATCTAAAAAACACTCGTCCTAATCCGACACTTTTATAGAACGGTCTGTGGAAGCGATTGAGTATTAAAATATTGAGTAATTTAATGATTTTGAGAATTTAAAATTTAATTGCGCAGCTTGAACGCATAGAAGTTCAATGAAACTTATCCTGTATAAAGATGTTAGTATGCCGCATCTAAAAAACACTCGTCCTAATCCGACACTTTTATAGAACGGGCTGTGGAAGCGATTGAGTATTAAAATATTGAGTAATTTAATGATTTTGAGAATTTAAAATTTAATTGCGCAGCTTGGACGCATAGAAGTTCCATGAAACTTATCCTGTATAAAGATGTTAGTATGCCGCATCTAAAAAACACTCTTCCTAATCCGACACATTTATAGAACAGGCTGTGGAAGCGATTGAGTATTAAAATATTGAGTAATTTAATGATTTTGAGAATTTAAAATTTAATTGCGCAGCTTGGACGAATAGAAGTTCCATGAAACTTATCCTTTATAAAGATGTTAGTATGCCGCATCTAAAAAACACTCGTCCTAATCCGACACTTTTATAGAACGGGTTGTGGAAGCGATTGAGTATTAAAATATTGAGTAATTTAATGATTTTGAGAATTTAAAATTTAATTGCGCAGCTTGGACGCATAGAAGTTCCATGAAACTTATCCTGTATAAAGATGTTAGTATGCCGCATCTAAAAAACACTCGTCCTAATCCGACACTTTGATAAAACGGACTGTGGAAGCGATTGAGTATTAAAATATTGAGTAATTTAATGATTTTGAGAATTTAAAATTTAATTGCGAAGCTTGGACGCATAGAAGTTCCATGAAACTTATCATGTATAAAGATGTTAGTATGCCGCATCTAAAAAACACTCGTTCTTATCCGACACTTTTATAGAACGGGCTGTGGAAGCGATTGAGTATTAAAATATTGAGTAATTTAATGATTTTGAGAATTTAAAATTTAATTGCGCAGCTTGGACGCATAGAAGTTCCATGAAACTTATCCTGTATAAAGATGTTAGTATGACGCATCTAAAAAACACTAGTCCTAATCCGACACTTTTATAGAACGGGCTGTGGAAGCGATTGAGTATTAAAATATTGAGTAATTTAATGATTTTGAGAATTTAAAATTTAATTGCGCACCTTGGACGCATAGAAGTTCCATGAAACTTATCCTGTATAAAGATGTTAGTATGCCGCATCTAAAAAACACTCTTCCTAATCCGACACATTTATAGAACAGGCTGTGGAAGCGATTGAGTATTAAAATATTGAGTAATTTAATGATTTTGAGAATTTAAAATTTAATTGCGCAGCTTGGACGCATAGAAGTTCCATGAAACTTATCCTGTATGAAGATGTTAGTGTGCCGCATCTAAAAAAACACTCGTCCTAATCCGACACTTTTATAGAACGGGCTGTGGAAGCGATTGAGTATTAAAATATTGAGTAATTTATTGATTTTCGGAACTTTATATCCCTTTCGCTACCCGGTTACACAATTTTGTGGGTACGGAAAAAGTACTATGTCAAAAATTTATTTTTGTATGTTTTTTGAACCAACATACACATTTGTGCATTCCTTTCATACTTATTTTCGTCCAAAAAATACACTGTAACTAGACACACAATTGTGTGGGTTATACTTCAAATCAAGCGAAATTTTTTATCAAAAACGCCATTACATACTATGTTTTTTTACTCACACATTTGTTTGGTTTGGTCTTAAATAGAGGTAATTTTTTTTTTTTTTTTTGTTTGAAAAAAAAAGGGATATTTAATTACGTCACTTAGACCAACAAACTTTTGCCGAAATTATTTTATTCAAATATTTTGGTTTATTTTAAACTTCTTTTGTTATGTCGTGATAGAATAATATATATATAACATAATATCATGATAGTTTAGTTAGTATTGCCTCAAGCGTATATTTGATTTTTATGGGCTGAAAGTCTGGGATAACTTTTTTTACGTTATTCAAAATAACAAAATATTTAAATAAAAATAATTTAGTAGGCCAGAAGAATTTTATTTTATTTTGTTTTTTCTTAGAAAGTATATTTTTTGTTTGTTTTACTTGAATAGAAACGACCATAGTTATCCAGAAAGTAGAAGTATTCGCAAATTTAAACTTAAATTAAATTTATTTATTTGAAATAAGTTACCGTTTTAACATAAAAAAATAAAAAATGGGTCGAATTAGTAAGAAAGAAATAGCCCAACTTCAAGTGCTAAATAGCAAAAAATATTCTCTACAAGCAATTGCAGATATAATAGGAAGAAGTAAGACTGTAGTCTTCAATTTTATAAAAATAATCCAAATGAATAAGGCTTAAACAACAAATGCCAAACTGTTGAGGCTTCATCTGCAGCCGCTAAGCGGGCCATACTAAGGACAGCATCCAATTGAGAAAGATTACATTTCTCGAGGCTACATAATGACATGGGTTGAAAAATGGAAACGTGTCGTTTTCTCTGATGAAAAGTTTAGCCTCGATGGTCTCGAAGGATTTAACTATTATTTTCACTATCTTCGAAAAGAGCAAAAGTTTTTAGCAAAACACCATACCCGCGAGGGAGACGTTATGGTGTGGGCAGCTGTATCATTTTATGGTCAGGGAGATTTGTCATTTCCAACCGGAGAAATGACCACATCAACTTACAAATGTATCCTTGCAAAAGCATTTCCTCATTTTAATGATACTTTTGAGCCATTAGCCCTGGATATATCAGCAAGATAACGTCCCTATCCATACAGCTAATCTAGTCAAATCATGCATATCACAGCAAAACGTAGAGCTTTTTACAAGGCCACCGTATTCTCCTGATCTCAATATCATGGAAAATCGATTTTAAAATATTCCAAATAAAAAACCGGTTGTTTCTGTTCAAGTGAACTGCAGTGTACATCAAATTAAATATCAAATTTTATTCTAGAGTAATCACCAGCCTCATCAAAGTCACCGCAACCTCAGGTTCAATTGTACCAATATCCATCTTGCAACATCCTGATTAAAAACCTTTGAGTGGTTTATTATCTTTTTAATTTATAAGTTACCGACCGTTTTCGGTTGTATCAAAATTTAATGGAATTTTTATTTTTAATTTTCATTTCTCAATTTTTCCCCATAAAATATGGGTAATATTCGAAATGAACTCCCGTAGCCCTTCTAAACCAGCTTTAGTAGAGATGATTTTCGATTGAATTGAGATAGTTAAATTGGTGTCAATTTTGCTATACTCATGAATTACAAACCATTTTATCGATTATGTTTTTAAACGAATAAATCGAGCTTTTGTAATCAGGTTAAGATAGAATCACGAAATTCATATTCAGGAATATTCCTGATGATATGTCAAAACATAAATTAATTTTGCATATACAGGGTGTCCCAAAATTGAACGAGATCAAACGAAGCGAGGTGATAGTGGAGCTCATTTCCAACCAAAACCATGTATGTTGATTCAAATTTCAACCCAAAAAAATGCGATGGCAACACTAAAAAGCATCAGCCCAAAAAATTGTATTTCATGACATTTGATAAGAACTCAGCCCAAAAAAACAATTCTATGGTAATATTACTATCGTGATATTCTCATAGTCAGCCCAAAATTAACTATAATAAAAATTTTAACTATCTCACTCTCACTAATACTCTCAACCCAAAAATTCATTATGAAATGTTAAATAATAAAATAAATTAAAAAAATGTATTTCAAATTCAAATTAAAGACAAACTTACAACGCATAATCTCGCATAATAAAAACTAAAGATCTAAAAAAAAATCGTTAAAATTAATTTAAAAATAAAAATTCATTTTTGCAACTTCAAAGGGCAGTTGTAAACTAACGGTGGCATCACATTTTCCATAGGCTCTGGAACAAGTATATTCCAGAACACTATATTTAAACAACCTAACATCGCCCTCTTGGTCATAAATAACACAATAAAAGTTCAATGAACACTCGCCAATTTTTTACTGAAGAAACATTCATCCATTTTTATTCTGTAACTTTTAAGTTTTAGTATAGGCCCCGCGATGCCATTATATTTTTCGAATAGTTCTGGGCCTAATCTATATCTGTGCGTCGGGGCTTGCGATTCTAACAAGGCTCTCGTGGTCATATCTGGTCCAATTATAGCTCATATTAAACACTCATCAAATTTTTACTCTGTAACTTTTAAGTGTTAGTATAGGCCCCGCGATGCCATTATATTTTTCGAATAGTTCTGGGCCTAATAATTGGGCACGATATTACCACGAGAGCCTTGTTAGAAACGCATGCCCCGACGCACAGGTATAGATCAGGCCCAGAAATATTCGAAAAATATAATGGCATCGCGGCCTAATACTAAAACTTAAAAGTTACAGAGTAAAAATTAAATGTATGTGAAGATAGCCCAAATTCCATCCCCGAAAAATGCGATGGCAACACTAATTGTTGCTATCATGACATTTTTTTTACTCTCAGCCCAAAAAATCTCCACATATCATGACATTTTTGACTATCAGCCCCGAAAAGTTCAACATTTTTATGTTCAGCCCAGAAAATATTTACTGTCATGACATCGAAAACTACCACGACACAAACTTTTTCGGGGCTGAGAGTATAAATGTTGTTTTTTCATGATAATATGGAAACAGAAAAATTTTCGGGGCCAAGACAAAAAAATTATGTTAATTATTTACCAATCCCTGATTATGTTTTTAAGAAATTATACGTGATTTATTTTATGATCGAACTAACAGCTTAAGTCTGCTGATTCAAACTAATTAGAAAAGTAGTTAGAATTTTTCTATGGAATGGAGCTGAGATATAGTCCATCAAAAACACCAGATATTAGTTGGCCAGACTAGGATGTTACATCAGGTGAAATAAGAGCATTTAACGTATTTGAACTAATTTTTTGAGAATTTTTGTATGTTAAGTATTCGAGGTATAGTCCATTGAACTTAGAAAGTATTCGTTGGCCGGACTAGTGGGTTACATCGGGTGAAAGGGGAGCATTTAACGTAATTGAAATAATTTTTTGAGAATTTTTGTATGTTTAGTATTCGAGATATAGTCCATTGAACTCAGAAAGTATTCGTTGGCCAGACTAGTGGGTTACATCAGGTGAAAGAGGAGCATTTAATGTGTTTGAAATAATTTTTTGAGAATTTTTGTATGTTAAGTATTCGAGGTATAGTCCATTGAACTCAGAAACTATTCGTTGGCCGGACTAGTGGGTTACATCAGGTGAAAGAGGAGCATTTAATTTATTTGAAATAATTTTTTGAGAATTTTTGTATGTTTAGTATTCGAGATATAGTCCATTGAACTCAGAAAGTATTCGTTGGCCGGACTAGTGGGTTACATCGGGTGAAAGAGGAGCATTTAACGTAATTGAAACAATTTTTTGAGAATTTATGTATGTTTAGTATTCGAGATATAGTTCATTGAACTCAGAAACTATTCGTTGGCCGGAGTAGTGGGTTACATCGGGTGAAAAAGGAGCATTTAACGTATTGGAAATAATTTTTTGAGAAATTTTGTATGTTTAGTATTCGAGATATAGTCCATTGAACTTAGAAACTATTCGTTGGCCGGACTAGTGGGTTACATCGGTTGAAAGAGGAGCATTTAACGTAATTGAAATAATTTTTTGAGAATTTTTGTATGTTTAGTATTCGATATATAGTCCATTGAACTCAGAAACTATTCGTTGGCCGGACTAGTGGGTTACATCAGGTGAAAGAGGAGCATTTAATGTGTTTGAAATAATTTTTTGACAATTTTTGTATGTTTAGTATTCGAGATATAGTCCACTGAACTCAGAAACTATTCCCTGGCCGGACTAGTAGGTTACATCGGTTGAAAGAGGAGCATTTAACGTAATTGAAATAATTTTATTTTTGAGTATCTCGAATACTAAAAATGCAAAAATATTGCATTTTGGTGAAGGAGGAATATTTAATGTAAATTTTGATTTTCGCTGTCAGTATATTTTTTGGATAGTAGAATTTAGTTGTTTTTTGTTTATTTACGCGTTTCATAACTTTTTATTGCTTTTATTAATTTCTTAACATTTTTATTTATTTTTTAGCTGTTATTCAGAAATATTTATACCCGAATTTACATTTACTGGTATAGTTGTTAATTAAATGTCGCAATAGTATACAGACACATGTATAGTATTGCCATAAGCAACTTTTTCGATTTTCGGGGATAGAAATTTAGGCTATCTTCACAGAGGTGAAAGTTCTTGGTTTGTATAAATAAATTTTCTATACTCAAATTCCTTCCGGGTCTCTATGATAGAAAATGATTATATAATTCACAATATAAAATAAACTATTGCGATATACAATTGTACTTCTATACTACTATTACAGTATACAAGTATGTACAATTGTATATCGCGATAGTTTATTCTATATCATGATAGTTTGAAAGTGTTGTCAGTGTAGAAAAAAAAATTTAGGATAGAATTTTGGGCCAACTTCATATAGCTACCAAAACCAGCCAAGTTATTCCACTTTTAGTGGTTTTAGTGAAATCGCATACTCATGGCATTGTTTAAATTTCTTTTTAATACGATCAAGAAGAGTGTGCCTTCCCAATAAAGTCATTTTTATAAGTTGTATTATCTTCTGTCAAATAAAAACAATGGTTTTGTAAACTCTTCTTGTTTCTCAAAAATTTTTGTTCTTGTTTAGGTGATACCAGCGAGAAAATAATGTACTACCGAAAGTTGACCAGCTATCAGAAAAATATGCGACACTAATGCAGATTTTAAAATGGTATCATACATTGGGCTATTCAAAACAGAATGTTTTTTTATCAATTGTTTTGCACAAAGTACTGCTTTGCCAGAAATAAAACAAAATGATGAACACAATGGGCGTATCCAGCACACTGAGACTCTCACTGTTTTTAGTGAGGCCTCACCAAATTTTATATGAAAAATTCTTTTATTTTTAGTGAGCACTCAGTGTGCTGGATAGGCCCAATGGTAAACTAAAGTACAACAATTATTTTTTTAAGGAAATCTAGTAGCCCGAATTAAACATAATTTGTGGTATAAAAAGAAAAACATTTTGTAATTCATATCAGTAGTTCCATCATACTCGAACTATTATAAATAAAATGTCAATAAGTCATGTAACTTATTTCGACTTGCAGTAAGAGAATACCAGAGACGATATCCAAATGGGAAAAGATTTCCCGATTACAGAGGATTTCAAAATGTGCATCGTGTACAATGAAGGCGAATGGAAAGGTACACTCTTCTAGATCGTATTAAAAAAGAAAAAGAGAACTCTTGGTTTTTCCAAATAAATTTTTTGCGTACCCAGCATGCGATTTTACTAAAAAAAAACACTAAAAGTGGAATAACTTCTGCAGCATCAACAATTAGAAAAAACTATACTTCGCTGTTTTCGTTTGATCGTTCAATTTTGGGCCACCCTGTATGTAACATGTAACATAATAATACTCTATTAGGAATAATAATGATCTGTCTACGTTGTAAAACTAACAAATATAATTTCCATCTAATTTACTCCCACCATGTTATAATTTGTGCAATTTTACGTGCGAGTAAATAAAAATCGTTTAAAAAACTTGTACATACATTGTAAAACCTCGTTCGAAATTGTCGAAAGAATATGCTAGTTTCCTTATAGTTTTTATTCACCATAGATGTACCCTCGAATATATCTCCATCCTTAATGTACACCGTATGCAATACAATTACAACACTCCTACCTGTGCTGATAAAAATTATAATATTTTCTTACATACGACTACGAGTATAGACAGATAATAGTGCATACAGCATACAGCACAAAAACTAAAAACCGAGTCATTGAAAGCAATAAAAATAAATTTACTTATATATGAACCATTAAATGCATGGTTATAGATAAAATGTTTTCTTCTTATCAGCCATATACGATATAATGTAAGGCGAATTCGCTGTATGCATTGCTACATAGATGAAGCATCCACATTCTCTATATATAAAAGCTTTAAATTTATAAAAAATAAATTTTCAAGTAGTTAACAACAAAATTAAAAAAAAAAGTGAAATGAAACTCTGTATGTAAATGACGACTATCCACATAACTTGGAAAATTATATCCTTCGTCTAAATACTTTCGAAGACTCCATTTCCATTCAATTTTAAGTTTAGCAATTTGCATGATAAACGTTATTATAAAATAACAGAAATAATAAGAAATGAGTTTCGACTACTTATTGTCAAGAATAAAATGTCGTACATACTCGTATGCATATACAAGTATGTGTGTATGTATGTGTGCACTAGATAGAGAAGGATAGAGAAAAAGCTTAATAATTTTAACATTAAATTCTACTTTGTACGACATTATTTTAAAATTTAGTAGTTTTCTTACTATCCTTGGGTTTCTTATATATTACACTGTGTAACAGTCAGCGAAATATTTATTTAATCCAATGAAGCAGAAATAGCGTTCCAAACCAAAAAAATAATCAATTTAAAGCTTTTTGAGTTTCTCGTCTGGATTATCCACTATATTTAATTCGTATTTCAATTTCCTGGTTTGGCACAACGATTAAACTGTGGAAAAATGTATTTAACTAAACTTAATCATAATCACTTTTCAAAAATATCATAGTTTCATTTGAGCTGAAACTTTCAAATATCTCGGAACATAAGCACTCTAAGAAAAAAATGTCCATTACTAAAGTTTAATCATTCCAGGATTAGCACCCTGCTCCTCTTCTTGTAGGTGCGGCAGCGAGTAACTTTGAAATTAAAATAAGAACCCCTATTTTTCATTGCAGATTCGGATTCTACGGCTTAAAGTACGTATAGGATTTCTTTGAAACATTTTTTTCGATTCACGATAGATGGCGCTGTAATAACGATATTAGCACATTCAAAATTGGAAAAAAAAAGTTTTTCAAAGATTTTTTTTTAATGAAATAAAAAGAGATATCTTTTAATGAAACTTTCCATTGACATTTTTTTTAACTGAAAGTACAAAAATAATTTTTTTAGATTTTTTTAGCCGAAGGACGCCTGCTACAAGGGTTTTCCAAAAACACTGAAAATTCGCGGCGTGCATCATAACTACTCTCAGAAACGTCTGATTAAAAAAAAACGGGGTTTTATTCAGCATTAAATCGCCCTTGGAATGAACTAAAAGAAAAAAAAATTGGTTAAAAAATAAAAAAAATGGCGGCATTTTTTCGAAATTTTTTCGAATTTTTCTTGTTTCATCCCCCTCCAATTAGTTGTAACTCAAAAAATTGAAAGACGATTATTCCTTCCGTAGTTCATTCTGAGCAGAAGTATATGTAGATCAACGTGTTGAAATTTTAGAACGATTGGTTAAGTAGTTTTTTCTCAATCTTGCACGCCAACTTGAAAAACATCATTTCGAGATAACCGCGTTTAAAATTCGTTATTTCGAGATAACCGCGTGTATAAACGACTTTGGCACGCTTCGCAATAAATAAAATAAGTTTTTTTTTGAGATTTTCATATTTATATCATTAAAATCATGTTTTTAAACGTTCATTCTAACATAATCTATCATAAAAAAAATTCGATTTTTTGAAAATTTGAAGGTGCTATGTCGCCTTAAATTTTCATATGCGCACACGATTCTGCAATACGTTTGAATTAAAATAAACACATTTTCAATGTAAATATTTGGAATTAGTCTTAAACAAATTGTATTTCTTATATTAGGAAGAAAAAATTATGGGAAAAAATTAAATATTTTTTTTTTTTTGTTTCAAAGAAGTTATACGTACTTTAAGCCATAGACCCCGAATCTGCAATAAAAATAGGGGTTCCTATTTGGATTTCAAAAATACCCCCCGCTTCACCTACAAGACGGGGGGAGAGGTTCTAATTTTAATGTATGTGAAGGTATCCCACCATTCTATCCCCAAAAATTAGAAAGAAAAAATCATCAGCCAACACTAATCAATAAAAACCCCATTTTCTCTTATGTGAAGTTAGCCTAGCCCAGAATTTTCTTAAAATTGATTCAAAATAAACAGTAATTGGTGAAGTTAGCCAAGCCCAGAATCTAGAATTTTGTAAAAAATTGTTCCGTGGCAACTTTGTGAAATTGGGCCCTGAGCCATATATACCCATACAACTCGTATTTGAATAAAAATTACATTTAACTTTTTCAAGTTAAAAGTATAAATTTGCCGGATTAATTAATAATTAATATTTTGGCCATTGGACCATCCCAATTTCACTTTGTTGCCACAGAACAATGTTTTCTAACTTTTCTAAAAGTAAAGTAAGGCAGGAGTGTGACGATCTCAGAACCACATAGCCTTAATCCGAAAAATTTATACTTTTTACGTGCAAAGTACCTTTATCATGTCTAATGTAATTTTCTATTAATATAACGACGTTTACCTTGGGTTAAATTCTCATAATTTAAAAGTAACGAATCTTATTTTTATTTTTGTATTTAGCGTGATTTTTAATCAATTCTGGGCTGGCCTAACTTCACACAAGAGCAAATGTGGTTTCTATTGATCAATGTTGCATGATGATTTTTTATTTTTTATTTTCGGAGATAGAAACGTGGGATAACTTCACATATGTCGAAATTTAGCACTAATGTATGTCCCCCCCCCCTCCCCCCCGGAATGATTAAATTTGACAATGGACATTTTCTCGTATAGTGCTTATTTTCCGAGATATTTGAAAGTTTCAGCTTAAAAAAATAACCCAGTATTAGTGAGGTCAAGTGATAGTTGTGATACTTGGAAATAATTTAAAGTTATTGTACATTTTACTGTAATAAATTTTTTGCGATGTTTCCGGACATTCTAGGGGCTTTTAAAGTTGTTCGATATTTTACATTAAAGAATGTTGCTCTTGTACGTAAAAAAAGTTATCCCAGACTTTCATCCCATAAAAATCAAATATACGCTTGAGGCAATACTAACTAAGCTATCATAATATTATGTTATATATATTATTCTATCACGACATAACAAAAGAAGTTTAAAATAAACCAAAATATTTGAATAAAATAATTTTGGCAAAAGTTTGTTGGTCTAAATGACGTAATTAAATATCCCTTTTTCAACCAAAATAAAAAAAAAGATTACCTCTATTTAAGACCAAACCAAACAAATGTGTGAGTAAAAAACCATAGTGTTAGATGGCGTTTTTGACAAAAAATTTCGCTTAATTTGAAGTACAACCCACACAATTGTGTGTCTAGTTACAGTGTATTTTTTGGACGAACATAAGTATGAAAGGAATGCACAAATGTATAAGTTGGTTCAAAAAACATACAAAAATAAATTTTTGACATAGTACTTTTTCCGTACTCACAAAATTGTGTAACCGGTAGCGAAAGGGATATAAAGTTCCGAAAATCAATAAATTACTCAATATTTTAATACTCAATCGCTTCCACAGCCCGTTCTATAAAAGTGTTGGATTAGGACGAGTGTTTTTTAGATGCGGCACACTAACATCTTCATACAGGATAAGTTTCATAGAACTTATATGCGTCCAAGCTGCGCAATTAAATTTTAAATTCTCAAAATCATTAAATTACTCAATATTTTAATACTCAATCGCTTCCACAGCCCGTTCTATAAAAGTGTCGGATTAGGACGACCGTTTTTTTAGATGCGGCATACTAACATCTTCATACAGGATAAGTTTCATGGAACTTGTATGCGTCCAAACAGCGCAAGTAAATTTTAAATTCTCAAAATCATTAAATTACTCAATATTTTAATACTCAATCGCTTCCACTGCCCGTTCTATAAAAGTGTCGGATTAGGACGACCGTTTTTTTAGATGCGGCATACTAACATCTTCATACAATATAAGTTTCATGGAACTTGTATGCGTCCAAACCGCGCAAATAAATTTTAAATTCTCAAAATCATTAAATTACTCAATATTTTAATACTCAATCGCTTCCACAGCCCGTTCTCAAAATCATTATCAACTCCATAGCAAGCTTATCGATATTCATCTCCTAAAATTGATGCACACGGAATGACGACTTATAAATGAGTGAAACTTTTGTCATAAAAGAAGATATGAGTAAGCTACATATATTCAAAATGGCGAATAATTTCAAAAGTACTTAAGTACATTTTAATACCACCAACTTTAGAGCCGAGCGTCTACTTGCACACGTAAGATTGGGATGTAAAAATGACCTAGAATAGATAGCTAACGATTTTTGCAGCTTGGACGCATAGAAGTTTTATAAAACTTATTCTATATGAAGATGTTAGTGTGCCGCATCTAAAAAATACTAGTCCTAATCTGACACTTTTATAGAACGGGCTGTGGAAGCGATTGAGTATTAAAATATTGAGTAATTTAATGATTTTGAGAATCTAAAATTCAATTGCGCAGCTTGGACGCATAGAAGTTCTATGAAACTTATCCTATACGAAGATGTTAGTGTGCCGCATCTAAAAAAACACTCGTCCTAATCCGACACTTTTATAGAACGGGCAGTGGAAGTGATTGAGTATTAAAATATTGAGTAATTTAATGATTTTTAGAATTTAAAATTTAATTGCACAGCTTGGACGCATACAAGTTCCATGAAACTTATCCCGTATGAAGATGTTAGTATGCCGCATCTAGAAAACACTCGTCCTGATCCGACACTTTTATAGAACGGGTTGTGGAAGCGATTGAGTATTAAAATATTGAGTAATTTAATGATTTTGAGAATTTAAAATTTAATTGCACAGCTTGGACGCATAGAACTTGCATGAAACTTATCCTGTATAAAGATGTTAGTATGCCGCATCTAAAAAACACTCGTCCTAATCCGACACTTTTATAGAACGGGCTGTGGAAGCGATTGAGTATTAAAATATTGAGTAATTTAATGATTTTGAGAATTTAAAATTTAATCGCGCAGCTTGGACGCATACAAGTTCCATGAAACTTGTCCTGTATAAAGATGTTAGTATGCCGCATCTAAAAAACACTCGTCCTAATCCGACACTTTTATAGAACGGGCTGTGGAAGCGATTGAGTATTAAAATATTGAGTAATTTAATGATTTTGAGAATTTAAAATTTAATCGCGCAGCTTGGACGCATACAAGTTCCATGAAACTTATTCTGTATAAAGATTATAGTATGCCGCATCTAGAAAACACTTGTCCTAATCCGACACTTTTATAGAACGGGCTGTGGAAGCGATTGAGTATTAAAATATTGAGTAATTTAATGATTTTGAGAGTTTAAAATTTAATTGCGCAGCTTGGACGCATAGAAGTTCTATGAAACTTATCCCATACGAAGATGTTAGTGTGCCGCATCTAAAAAAACACTCGTCCTAATCCGACACTTTTATAGAACGGGCTGTGGAAGCGATTGGGTATTAAAATATTGAGTAATTTAATGATTTTGAGAATTTAAAATTCAATTGCGCAGCTTGGACGCATAGAAGTTCCATGAAACTTATTCTGTATAAAGATGTTAGTATGCCGCATCTAAAAAACACTCGTCCTAATCCGACACTTTTATAGAACGGGCTGTGGAAGCGATTGAGTATTAAAATATTGAGTAATTTAATGATTTTGAGAATTTAAAATTTAATCGCGCAGCTTGGACGCATACAAGTTCCATGAAACTTGTCCTGTATAAAGATGTTAGTATGCCGCATCTAAAAAACACTCGTCCTAATCCGACACTTTTATAGAACGGGCTGTGGAAGCGATTGAGTATTAAAATATTGAGTAATTTAATGATTTTGAGAATTTAAAATTTAATCGCGCAGCTTGGACGCATACAAGTTCCATGAAACTTGTCCTGTATAAAGATGTTAGTATGCCGCATCTAAAAAACACTCGTCCTAATCCGACACTTTTATAGAACGGGCTGTGGAAGCGATTGAGTATTAAAATATTGAGTAATTTAATGATTTTGAGAATTTAAAATTTAATCGCGCAGCTTGGACGCATACAAGTTCCATGAAACTTGTCCTGTATAAAGATGTTAGTATGCCGCATCTAAAAAACACTCGTCCTAATCCGACACTTTTATAGAACGGGCTGTGGAAGCGATTGAGTATTAAAATATTGAGTAATTTAATGATTTTGAAAATTTAAAATTTAATCGCGCAGCTTGGACGCATAGAAGTTCCATGAAACTTGTCCTGTATAAAGATGTTAGTATGCCGCATCTAAAAAACACTCGTCCTAATCCGACACTTTTATAGAACGGGCTGTGGAAGCGATTGAGTATTAAAATATTGAGTAATTTAATGATTTTGAGAATTTAAAATTTAATTGCGCAATTTAATGATAATAATTTAATCATTTTGAGAATTTAAAATTTAATTGCACAGCTTGGACGCATAGAAGTTCCATGAAACTTATCCTGTATAAAGATGTTAGTATGCCGCATCTAAAAAACACTCGTCCTAATCCGACACTTTTATAGAACGGGCTGTGGAAGCGATTGAGTATTAAAATATTGAGTAATTTAATGATTTTGAGAATTTAAAATTTAATCGCGCAGCTTGGACGCATACAAGTTCCATGAAACTTGTCCTGTATAAAGATGTTAGTATGCCGCATCTAAAAAACACTCGTCCTAATCCGACACTTTTATAGAACGGGCTGTGGAAGCGATTGAGTATTAAAATATTGAGTAATTTAATGATTTTGAGAATTTAAAATTTAATCGCGCAGCTTGGACGCATACAAGTTCCATGAAACTTGTCCTGTATAAAGATGTTAGTATGCCGCATCTAAAAAACACTCGTCCTAATCCGACACTTTTATAGAACGGGCTGTGGAAGCGATTGAGTATTAAAATATTGAGTAATTTAATGATTTTGAGAATTTAAAATTTAATCGCGCAGCTTGGACGCATACAAGTTCCATGAAACTTATTCTGTATAAAGATGTTAGTATGCCGCATCTAAAAAACACTCGTCCTAATCCGACACTTTTATAGAACGGGCTGTGGAAGCGATTGAGTATTAAAATATTGAGTAATTTAATGATTTTGAGAATTTAAAATTTAATCGCGCAGCTTGGACGCATACAAATTCCATGAAACTTATTCTGTATAAAGATTATAGTATGCCGCATCTAGAAAACACTTGTCCTAATCCGACACTTTTATAGAACGGGCTGTGGAAGCGATTGAGTATTAAAATATTGAGTAATTTAATGATTTTGAGAGTTTAAAATTTAATTGCGCAGCTTGGACGCATAGAAGTTCTATGAAACTTATCCCATACGAAGATGTTAGTGTGCCGCATCTAAAAAAACACTCGTCCTAATCCGACACTTTTATAGAACGGGCTGTGGAAGCGATTGAGTATTAAAATATTGAGTAATTTAATGATTTTGAGAATTTAAAATTCAATTGCGCAGCTTGGACGCATAGAAGTTCCATGAAACTTATTCTGTATAAAGATGTTAGTATGCCGCATCTAAAAAACACTCGTCCTAATCCGACACTTTTATAGAACGGGCTGTGGAAGCGATTGAGTATTAAAATATTGAGTAATTTAATGATTTTGAGAATTTAAAATTTAATTGCACAGCTTGGACGCATAGAAGTTCCATGAAACTTATTCTGTATAAAGATGTTAGTATGCCGCACCTAGAAAACACTCGTCCTAATCCGACACTTTTATAGAACGGGCTGTGGAAGCGATTGAGTATTAAAATATTGAGTAATTTAATGATTTTGAGAATTTAAAATTTAATTGCACAGCTTGGACGCATAGAAGTTCCATGAAACTTATTCTGTATAAAGAGTTAGTATGCCGCACCTAGAAAACACTCGTCCTAATCCGACACTTTTATAGAACGGGCTGTGGAAGCGATTGAGTATTAAAATATTGAGTAATTTAATGATTTTGAGAATTTAAAATTTAATTGCACAGCTTGGACGCATAGAAGTTCCATGAAACTTATCCTGTATAAAGATGTTAGTATGCCGCATCTAAAAAACACTCGTCCTAATCCGACACTTTTATAGAACGGGCTGTGGAAGCGATTGAGTATTAAAATATTGAGTAATTTAATGATTTTGAGAATTTAAAATTTAATCGCGCAGCTTGGACGCATACAAGTTCCATGAAACTTATTCTGTATAAAGATTATAGTATGCCGCATCTAGAAAACACTTGTCCTAATCCGACACTTTTATAGAACGGGCTGTGGAAGCGATTGAGTATTAAAATATTGAGTAATTTAATGATTTTGAGAGTTTAAAATTTAATTGCGCAGCTTGGACGCATAGAAGTTCTATGAAACTTATCCCATACGAAAATGTTAGTGTACCGCATCTAAAAAAACACTCGTCCTAATCCGACACTTTTATAGAACGGGCTGTGGAAGCGATTGGGTATTAAAATATTGAGTAATTTAATGATTTTGAGAATTTAAAATTCAATTGCGCAGCTTGGACGCATAGAAGTTCCATGAAACTTATTCTGTATAAAGATGTTAGTATGCCGCATCTAAAAAACACTCGTCCTAATCCGACACTTTTATAGAACGGGCTGTGGAAGCGATTGAGTATTAAAATATTGAGTAATTTAATGATTTTGAGAATTTAAAATTTAATTGCACAGCTTGGACGCATAGAAGTTCCATGAAACTTATCCTGTATAAAGATGTTAGTATGCCGCATCTAAAAAACACTCGTCCTAATCCGACACTTTTATAGAACGGGCTGTGGAAGCGATTGAGTTTTAAAATATTGAGTAATTTAATGATTTTGAGAATTTAAAATTTAATCGCGCAGCTTGGACGCATACAAGTTCCATGAAACTTATTCTGTATAAAGATTATAGTATGCCGCATCTAGAAAACACTCGTCCTGATCCGACACTTTTATAGAACGGGTTGTGGAAGCGATTGAGTATTAAAATATTGAGTAATTTAATGATTTTTAGAATTTAAAATTTAATTGCACAGCTTGGACGCATACAAGTTCCATGAAACTTATCCCGTATGAAGATGTTAGTATGCCGCATCTAGAAAACACTCGTCCTGATCCGACACTTTTATAGAACGGGCTGTGGAAGCGATTGAGTAATTTAATGATTTTGAGAATTTAAAATTTAATTGCGCAGCTTGGACGCATAGAAGTTCCATGAAACTTATTCTGTAAAACGATGTTAGTATGCCGCATCTAGAAAACTTTCGTCCTTATCCCACACTTTTATAGAACGGGCTGTGGAAGCGATTGAGTATTAAAATATTGAGTAATTTAATGATTTTGAGAATTTAAAATTTAATTGCGCAGCTTGGACGCATAGAAGTTCCATGAAACTTATTCTGTATAAAGATGTTAGTATGCCGCATCTAGAAAACACTCGTCCTAATCCGACACTTTTATAGAACGGGCTGTGGAAGCGATTCAGTATTAAAATATTGAGTAATTTAATGATTTTGAGAATTTAAAATTTAATTGCGCAGCTTGGACGCATAGAAGTTCCATGAAACTTATTCTGTATGAAGATGTTAGTGTTACGCATCTACAGACTTTCGTCCTAATCAGCCACTTTTATAGAATGGGCGGTGGGATTGATTTAGCAGTTAGTTTGGTTTTAGTTCTATGAAACTTATCCTGTATGAAGATGTTAATGTGCCACATCTAAAAAGCATTCGTCTTAATCCGACACTTTTATAGAGTGGGATGTTCAAGCAGATATGTAGAATTAGTTCGTTATATTTAATAATTTTTTTATTGAATTCTATGATTTCTGTCCGCCCATTAATATAATGTTAGTACTTTAGTTATTATATGGTTGCTATAGTTTTGGCACAATGGGTGTAATTTTCGGGCTGATAGTGATCGGATAGTGAACTTTCGCTGTAGTGGTAGCTCGCCTAACTCTATTTTCTGGGATGATAGTTTTCTCTCATTAAAATTTTTCCTAGGATGAAATATTCTGGGATGGTAAAATTTCTGGGCTGATAGTAATATCCTGGGATGGAAAACTGTCGTGATAGTTTAGTGTTGCCATCGTCGTTTTACGGGATGAATCCTGGGCTAACTTTATATACATTGCTCTTGTTCAAATCCGGGGAACATTTTCACTGATTGATATCACCACTTTTTGCAACTGTTAATTTTTGTTTCACTTTTATTTTATGTCAATATTTTGAATTAAAATTATTAGAAAACTGATGAAAATCAAACCTAATAATTTTAATTGACACGACTTTTCATTACCAATTTCGCCAATTAAAAATCATAACAATGTACTCCACCAACATGAAAAAAGTTATAAAAATTCAATTGAAATTAGAATAAATCCAATTGAATTTGTGATATTAAATCCATTGAAAAAAACATTTGAAATAAATCACAGGCCAAAAAGATCCGAAGATAACTCACACGATTCGAATCTCACCGTTTACAATGTAAATGATCATAGTTTTCACACGTTGAATGTGGAAAACTTCTTTCTGTTTACTTTTTGTCAAAACCGAGTAAACCTCCAAATCAACAACCAAAATTAAAATTGATGTTGTACTTCAAAATACGTCTAAAGGACTAGACACAACAAACGTCGACGGCGAGCGGCGAATGTAGATATGCATTAATTTGTTTATGTATTATATAGAAACGATAGTATAAACAATTATATACCAATTATTTATAAAAAACAATACAATTTTTGGATTTTTAATAGAAAAATTGTAATATTAAGAAATTGTGAATTTTTTAAAATTACAATTTTTCTATTAAAAATCCAAAAATTGTAATGTTTTTTTTATAAATAATTGGTATATAGTTGTTTATACTATCGTTTCTATATAATACATAAACAAATTAATGTATATTTAAATTTGCCACTCGCCGTCGACGTTTGGTGTGTCTAGTCCTTAAGGAAATATAAGCGAAATTAAACGTGCCTGACATAAGATCCCTTATAATCAGATTTTTCCCCCATGGAAAAGTATAATCGAGTATGCCTGACACTAACACGAACTCAATGAGTTTTTTTGTGTTGCCATGGCCAGCGGTACCTCTAGCGGAAATTTTACAAATTTTTGAAACTTGCACGTAAAATTCACTCGCCCCAGTTTTCCCGAACCCCCCAACATGAAACTTAACCTAGAAAATTTTCCAGCGATACCCATTGACGAACCGATTCAAATGATACTTTTTCCAGAAATAACACTTTAAACGTTCAGTTTTTTTTACAAATTTTCCCATCATAACTCCCAACATAAAACTTGAACTATAGAAAATTTTCCAGCGATAACCATCGGCAAACCGATTCGAATGAGGTTTTTTCCTAAAAACGACGTAAATTTCGAAGTTTTCCACGTATAATTCACTCCTCCCAATTTTCCTAAACACTCAACTTGAAACTTGATCTTGAAAATTTTCCAGCGATAACCATCGATGAATTGATTCAAATGGGAACTTTTCCACGTGGAACGTGTAAAATTAACTCCTCCAATTTTCCCGAACTGTGGAAAATTTTCCAGCGATAATCATCAACGGACCGTTCCAAATTCCAAATGAGTCCTTTTCCAGACCTAACACGTTAAATTTTTACAAATTGTCGTGATTTGCAAATGTAATTAACTCCCCCAAATTTTCCCGAACACCCAACATATGAGGTAGAAAATTTTCCACCGATAACCATCGACGAAGCGATTAAAATGAAGTTTCCAGACATAATATTTCCAAAGTTAAGTTTTTACTAATTTCTGAAACTTTTTATACTATTTGCCGTAGGCACTTGGCGAAACACACTTACACTGAATAAACACATTTTTTATTAAACACTTGTTTTTTATTTCGCAAAATTATATTTTTTGAATATTTTCAAAAGGTTTAAAAAATCACTCGATCGATTTTGAGTGTAGATACTTCTGATGATGACATAACAAGTCAAGAATATTTTCGGCTGATTTGTAGGTTAGTTATTTTCGGTGATATCCCATATTTCAATTTAATATCTATTTTTTTAACTTTCTGCGGTAGTAGTCGGGACTCTATTTGAAAATACGGCTGCCATCTATACGTAGGCATAAATTGACGTCAAGAGCAGGAAATAAAGGTAGCTAAATTACAATAGACCTTTTTCAACCAAAAAAAAATTGAATCAATTTAAGACCAAACCACACAAATGTGTGCGTAACAAACCATAGTATGTAATGGCGTTTTTGGTAAAAAATTTCGCTTGATTTTAAGTACAACCAACACAATTGTGTGTAACGATATAGTGTTTTTTTCGGACGAAAATAAGTTTAAAAGGAATGCACAAATGTGTAAGTTGGTTCAAAAAACATACAAAAATAAATTGCTGACTTGTTAATTTTGCCGAACCCACACAATTGTGTTGCTGGGCACCAAAAGGGATAGTACAGGGAGCAGTGATGCCAAGAGAGAGAATTCTTTTTAAATTTGGCTGGTATGAATGTATATTTTCGTTTCCATTTCTCTTTTGTTTTCCATTTTGCTTATATTTACATATATGTCGTGTTTCTTTGGTAAATTTACAACAACAATCCCATAAAAGTAATTCCAAATTGGAATAGTTTTAAACCAACTTTTCTGCTGGTATAAATAATTCTATTCTACCTATAGTTTTAATGTTCACCGCCAGAGCAGTTGTAGTAAAAAACTTTTATTTTTAATTGTTGGCAATAGAAATATAAAAGTGATTTTTGTTATTTTAACATCGCATTTTTCTAAACAAGACGAGAAACTAGTTACGATTTGTAATAATATTCAATAATGTTCTAGCACATTAAATAGTAAGTTGAATATATTTAGTAGCATTTTTTGGTTGTTTTGAAATTCAAAATGTAACTGTTACCAACTAATAAAAATAAATTTAAAAAAATCTTTGGTTGTTACTTCGAGCACAATATTTGTGGTGTTTCTTTGGTACAAGTAGGGATTGCAATCACGAACCGATTTGTGAATTCCGGGACTATGGGATTCATAAATTTCTAATCCCGGAATCCCGGGATTTGAAATTTGTATGAAAAACCTTAAATAATTAAGAAAAAAACAAAAGTGTTAAATAAAAAGCATATAATTCTTTCAATTATTTTTTATTGGCTAAAATTACTTAAAAATAAAAATTCATCAAAAGAAATTAAAAAATATTCCATAATCGAATTATTTAAAAAATATGATTTTAAAAAACATAAGCATTATGTTTAATGATTTTTCGTCCAGCCTGGTTCTTAATTAAGAAATGATATTTCTGGAAGCGGAAAATGCTCGTTCCGTTTCCACGTTTGTCGGTGGAATGGTCAATAAATTAGTATAAGCTCGCTGCAAATGTGGTCCTGTGTGACCGCTTTGTTCAAAGATTCTCATTTCTTTCCCGATCGCGGTTACCAATTTAATATTCGGAATTATTGTATTATTGGCAAAGCGGTTTTGAATGGGTATTACGCTAGAATTAATACTACGTTGCAGTTCATCTTTCAAATTATCTTCCTCGACTAAATCGATTGAAAATACATCTTCATTGGCCTTTTCGTTGTAATAATCCTTGCTCGATAATGCAACATTTTCATCCGTTTCACATTCCGCATCTGCTCTGCACCATGTAATCCTAAATAATACAGCGTCGCCGTTCTGTAAATATTTTAATATTCTGGATGTTTCTGCTCTTCTGTCATTTATGCGGGTTATTAAAGAATTTGTCAACTCGTGACCTATTGGGTTGCTTTGATGTTGTAATTTACTCTTCGGCAAATGGCTTTAACAGTTTACTTAAGAGGCTGCAAAACTGATAGCAAACTTGAGGTCTGCTCAAATTCATTCTTGATATATTAATGTTCGAGTTTATATCTATCAAAGATTTTTGAATATACGATTTGAGATCAACAAATCGTTCAATCATATCTACCAGGCTCTTCCAGGGTGTTTTTGTGTCTAATATTAACTTCGTATCGTGCTTTCCACATTCTCTGACATACTTCTGCAAAACACTGTCATTTTATTTATGTAGGAGAACGTCAAAAAACTCGAACTATTTGCCGTACTTTGTCAATTATTGATTTAATATCATTTGATACGTCAAAATCTGAAGATATTTGGGTTTTATCATTATCACTTGAAGAATTATTTAGTTCAATATGATTTTCAGCAATCATCATAATTCTCATCTTCCACTTCATTAGGAGTTTGGCTTAACCGTTGATTTTTTTTATAAAGCACATCAATAATAGCCAGCTGAATTTCGTGACCGAAACAAAGCTCATGGTAATTTGGTACTAACGACCCAACCTTTACCATAACACTTGCCCCATCCGTAGTCATGCACACAACGTGCCTTTTTAAAGAAATCCCAAATTCGTCTAACTTATCTTTAAGAATGGCTACACATTTTTCTGTGGGCATGCTTCCAAAATTCTTATCATACCTAAATTGGAAAACTTGGAATTAGCATCAGTTTCATTAACTGGATTGTAATGAATATTTACATTCATATAACGACGACTGCGTTTCGACGTCCATTCATCAAATGTAATACTAACTCCTCCTGCTTTCTTTATACTTTTGAACTAAGGTTTTACTTGGTCCGTTACTTGAGAGTAATTATCCCAAAACTAAAGTTCTTATATTATTTGGTGATTTTGATATATTTTAAACCCACGTGCTTTAAGACATTCCCTTAAATCCAATGATGTGCAAAACGCTTTGCTGTTGTTTTGAATACGTTTTTATTAGCTATGTATTTTATAATGCTGAGTTCCTGTTTATAGTCATGTTTAGACATTGTTTATTATCACAATTAAATATGTCAACTCAAAGCACGCATTTAAAATATACAGAAAACCCACACAAACAGATCACACAATAAATAACTTCTCTCTTCATTACTAGAATTACCGGTATATTAGCTTACAACCATATGATTCAGCAGAAGTCAATTTTTTCATAGAATAAGCCCGCCAAATTTAGGATCCCGTAATCCCACGATCAATCAAAGAAAATCGCGGGATCATAAAATATGCCGGGATCCCGGAATTCGATATTATTGTACAAGCAATTTCCATTCTGAATAGGAATTAATATTGACCTCAAAGAAACAACCAAAGATTTTTTTTAAATTTATTTTTATTAATTGGTAACAATTACATTTTGATTTTCAAAACAACGTAAAACTGCAACTAAATATATTCAACTTACTATTTAATATGCTAGAACATTATTGAATATTATTACAAATCGTAACTAATTTCTCGTCTTGTTTAGAAAAATGCGATGTCAAAATAACAAAAATCACTTTTAGCTGAATTTCTGTCTTTCTGACAGTTTGTAGAAAATTAGTACTGTCAGAAAAATTAAAGCACAAACTTTCCAAGCACAAACTATTAAAAAAAATACAACAAAAATGTCCATATCTGTTAAAATACGTAATTGCATTTTGCTGAATATAAATATTACCACGCGAAATGTAATCTTACTTTTTGTATAGCCAGGGTAACTTGAGTAACTTTTGTTACCAACATTAAAAAAATTAAAATAACTTACCATGGGATATTTCCGCAGACGTCTATTGTGTCTTTGAATCAGTGTAAAGAATGTAAAATTTGTAGTTGATTGATTTATTAGATAAAAGCCAAGTCCTGGACAAGTGTGCCGGATAACGCCGTTCCTATTCCTACAGCCTGTTTACACATAGCAAGAGGCTAGGATAGGAAAGATATAGATATAGATATCGTACGGCAAAATACAATTGCTTATATACCGGCTCTCAAAACAAAGTGATGTGTGCGAAAGCGCAGCAACATCGAAAATAGGGCCTGCTGTACGACTATGGTCCATCCAGTACGATGTCATTCAAAGTTTCCCACATGATCTCTCCCAATTTGAGATACTCCTTCATAAACCTCGGTTTCGACAACGGTAGGGTTGAATTTGCCATTTTGATGTCGATGTATGTACATGTTTCATAAAACGCTATTCCACCGTACTTTATTCGATCTAATAATTTTGTGTTGACTTTTCAGCGTCTTCAATTTGAAAGAATTTCTCAAGCTGATGATTTAAGCTGCTGACCTCAAGGTGGTCGCAAACATTATAAGCTTGGCAGAATGTGGAAACCCGCAATGCATTCTCATTCGATTTTAAAACGGAATTTCCACCTAAAATCTAACCGAGTATAGTGTATTTTGAAGAAGCGGTAGGTTGTCAGTCACGAAAATTTGTGATTTTAGATAGCACACATGCTTCGATATTGACCGAAAATACTTAAATCCAAGTTGTGACGCTATCAGGCTTCTGTTATAAGATGGATTTGTGAGACACTATCCAAAAGAGCACGGCATAATACTGGGATATACATGACGTCAGTTGCAGTGATTATAGCTGAACCTGAAAATACATATGTGGTAAAATAAAATTACTCCTTAAACATTTCCTATATTTTTTCGCCATATAAATTAAAGCACAACAAGTTTATAATTTATAAAAATAAGTATATTTTCGGCGTCACTGTGTTGCCATCCTACGACTAGAAAATTTTCTAATGTTGTGTAGAGTTTTGGAAGATGTTCAACTGGGATGGAAATAGCCGAATTACTATTTACATGTGATTAATTTTGGCTTGCAATAATAAATTAGAAAATTTGGAAGCAAAACATAAAGTAAGTATTGCAGCTGACAAGAACAAATTTAACTTTGTAATTGCTCACCTGCCGATGGCTGTAATATCTATATTATCCAGAATAATCAGTAAGCCACCTTTACTCAATAGATACGAAACCCTTCAAGATGAGATTTGATTTTCTACTGACATAGGTGATTTTCACTATCTAATTTTTATCATCTTGAAAAGAAAGCAAGAACTTCACAGGCGACAATTCTCAGTTACTTAAAACTTTATGGTTAGGTCGACTACTCAACTGTAAGATCGATCGTCGTAATTAGAGAGAAAGACGACATCTTTGTACATATAGAATTTCCGAACTCATCATCATCTTTCCAATTTCGTTTGCAATTCCATTGCTTCGACAGCACCGTCTATTACACTCACTTGCTTTCAGAGATCTATTTATCAAAACTGACTTCTAAATTCAATATCGATATTGTAAACCGGCCTCGATACTAGACCACGCAAATGGAGTGGTATTTAGCTTTGTTGATATCATAGAAAATTTAGAGAACGAACCAGAAAATGTGAAGGTTGCTTATTTGGGAAATGTGCTTCTTCAAAAACATCACTCTCGAAGGAAAACTAAATTGCCCCAAAGTACATGCGACGAGCAACGGGACTTTCAACAAGCATCGCTTTACTATTACTGCCGTCGTAAAGAAAAAAGGCACAAACGCCAAAAATCGAAAAATTAGTTAGAGACATATTTGGATTCAGCAAACGAAAACCTATTTATCTGCTAGATAAAAAAAAGTCACATATCCTTGATTAATAGGATAGGTTTTAAAAAAATAAAATAAGAGTTTAGCATTAAGCTGTGGTAAGCCATAACACTAAAATTGAAATTACTCAAAATAATAAAAAGGCAAATGGGACTTTTTTTCTTAGCACGGCAGATTAGATGTGCCAATACAAAACTTAAAAGCATCTATTGGTTCCATTATTTGTACTTACGGTACGCAGTTACTCCACTTGGATATGCATCGCGCTTTTCAATATTCATTTATCGAAGTTTCGGTCGCGATACCAATAATCGACGCGAGTTTTTGATAAAATTCGATTTGGCTGTCGATCTAAGAAATGAACTTTTTACAACCACATCCCGTTCAGTTTTGTGATTTTTCAGAGTTTTGTGATTTTTTGAACTTCTTCGCAATTATCCAAGTTTAACACAGGCGGAAAGATATGACCTACCTATAAAATATAATGTTGCGCACCGAAATGTTGCTAAAGGTGACTTACGTTTTTTGCGTCCGAGACTTTTGGATTCCGTAAAACGCAAAATAATTAAGAATGAATTTGAGCATACACTGTGGTGCATAACTATAGACGCATCTATTTTTTAGGACACTCCTTGTTCCCAAGAAAGTTTCAGGTGAAGCCAATGGTGCAGTATAAAAGGGCATAGTAAAACAACAAAATTTACAAAAGAAATTGGAAAATGTATTTATTTTATTTACCGTAGTAATACAATGTTTAGTTTTCTAGTGGTGCACAATTATAGACGCACGTTAATAGGGAACATAAAATAAAAAAGTAATTCACTTTAGTTAAAATTAAAATTAAATTAATAATGAGTAGAGCCTCCTTTGTTCTGGATAACCAAATATCATGTTCGGCATACTCTCAACTAAGCTTACTCGAACATCTTCGCCAATTGACTCCCAAACTTCACTAACGGCCACTATCAAATCCGAAACTTTTTCATATTGCTTGTTCTCAACAAAGATTTTACAGACTGTGATTGTCCAGATGTTTCCAATTGGGTTAAGGTCTGGTGAGCAGACTGGCCATTGCAATACCTCAACATTATACGCTTCTAGAAATGAGAGAGTCTCATTGCTCTTGAGCACTGAAGTGTTATCCTGCAGAAAAGTTATATTTTCTGTCCTGTGCGTCTCTAAATATGGAAGGGGATTGGTTCTCAATAATGTTGTGTATTCTCTATAGTTCATGCAGGTGGATGAGGAAGCTAACTCTAGTATTCCATCGATACAAAAACTTCCCAAACCATCAAGGGACTGCCACCGATATTTCTCTTAGAAAAATAGCGTGATTCTTTTCGCAGGTCCCTCCACTAAGAATGAAAACCGTCCAGACCGTCTTAATTACATTTTTCTCATCTACAAAATAATCAAAACAGTTTTTCTTTAAAGAAAATTTAAAATATTAAAAGAAATATAGTTTTCAAACTGCGAGAATGGTATACCTTTTTCCAGTCCTTACTCATATTTACATTCGTACATACATACACAACATTATTGAAAACCAATCTCCTTCTATATTTAGAGATGCACAGGACAGAAAATATAACTTGTCTGCAAGATAACGCTTCAGTGGACAAGAGCAATGAGACTCGACCACAGTTGCAACTCGGGTTATGCAGACATAGTTCCTTCAAGGCTGCTTCGTCTTTATATTTAGTACCAAAGTGTAACAGCAACGACTAGCGTCCCTATGAGGACTATCGTAAAATTGAAAGCGATCACGGTCCCAAATAGGTACACTATACATCTTATCCAAAACGTTTCCACAATCTTGTTGATTGCACCGTTTACTCAAGAATAAAATTCTTGCGAGCTTACCACCAAATACCTGTTGCGTCGCTAGATAATTAGGAAACCGCTAGTACCGCACTTTTTTGATTATTTGAGTTTACTAGGATGAGTTTACAAAGAGTTTGGGCTTTGTTTATGTTTACATCGATGACATTTTTGGAGGTAGTAAAAACAGAGTGGAGCACCACGAGCATCCCAATTCCTTATTCGCCCGATTATCATAATTTAGTTTAATCATCCAACTGTGAATTTGGCATAGCATCGCTCAACTTTTCGAGCCACAAAATCACTAAAGATTATGTCAAACCATCTGCGGAAACAATCGTAGCAATATACAATCCATTCCTCACTCCTCGTTTCATCCCCCAACCGAACATATTATCCCAATACACAGGCATTTTATTAGGCTTGGCAGTGACTAAAAACAATCAATTCACCACGTAGCTCTCGTTCATTCAACACTTTTCTTACACATCCTATGGAATACTAAGGATCAATATACCGATGCTTCCGGTAGAAGTTGGAAATCATAAGGTTTATTTTCTAAAGAAAATTGCACCTCCCGAACAAAAGTACTCCGTTTTCGATAGAGAACTACTGGCAATTTATTGTAAGTTATTATTTCACAAACCACCCACTATCGTGATTGCGTTCAAATTTGAACATACGACATGAAAATATTGTGGCTGATACACTATCAAAGCTCGAAGAAGCTCTAGTGTCTAGTATTTGTCACACAACTTTCGACCTGATAAAATTAAATTCTATAGAAAATTCGGATGGTGAGCTTAAAACACTAATAAGCAAATCGTCACACTCAACAGCTGAATATATAAATTGGAACAAATTCCCGATCTTACCTCAGATTTACCCATTTGATGCGAAACGTGTCTTTGGAAAACTTCATAATTTGTCGCACCAGGAGAAGTCCATGCAACACGAAAATTGATAGTGTAAAAGTGTTTCAGGTCAAGTATGAGCATGCGGATACGGGATATTGGCCCATAGAAAGAAAATAACAGAGCCTGCAAAATATGTCCAAAGTGCTAGCGGCGTGGTGGAAAGGTCAAGTCCTAACCACGGGATTTCGAAATATCTACCGTCATATTTTATTCAGTAGTGGTACAAGTATTAGTATTTGAAGTGCATGCAAATCTTGGAAGTGTTTTCATATTAATCAATGACGATAATAGTTTATAATCTCCCCCCCCCCCTCTTCCCCAGGAAAAACCATCCTACTCAATACAAGTAAGTAAGATTGGCAAATAATTTTGAAAACGATAACCACTGTTGTTTGGAACTATTTTTGAACTGGAAGTAATTTATTCTTTTTGCCACCGCAATACTTGTAAATATTTCGCGGACTGTTTTTCAAATATGATAATATAATACAATTTTTTATTCTAATATATTTTCTTTGTTCTTACTTTGAACAATAGCAAGGATAATAAAAAGCATCTAACAAATTTCTATTTTTTTCCTCTTATTTCAGAACGAAAACTTTTTATTGGCATGTTACAAAAAAAATTAAATGAAAATGATGTTAGAAAATTATTTGAAGGACATGGCACAATTGAAGAGTGTACAGTATTACGTGATCAAAACGGGCAGAGTAAAGGTTGCGCATTTGTTACATTTTCAACAAAACAATCCGCTATTGCTGCAATAAAAGTAAATTGACATTTTTTTTTTCTAAATAAACTAATATTAAATTAAATTTGTTTTTGTGTAATGGAATATTTCGTGTAATGAAGGGTCCCTCGCACAGTGGAATGTGTTGCTCATTATTACGATCTTTGTAATTTGATTCGAGAATATTAACAAAAACAAGTACCATAAAGTTGATAAGGACATTGATAAGGTGTCAAACTGCTTTGCGTAATAGGGCCCTGAATTATATTAAAAAACTTTATCTCGTCCGTTATACGAAGTACTCCTGTAATTTGATTAAAAAAATTAATAAAAATATTAAACTATTTCGTTTAGAGCCTACACCAAAGCCAAACAATGGAAGGTTGTTCAGCGCCGGTCGTTGTTAAATTTGCTGATACGCAAAAAGAAAAGGAACAAAAAAAATTACAACAAATGCAAGCCAATCTGTGGAACTTAACCGCAGCCAATATAAATATTCCAATGCCACAACAAGTTCCACAACAAATTGTAGCACCAATTTTAGCGAATCCCCAACCAAAACAAAATCCAATCATAACTACACACCAGGATGTGATAGCACCGTCATCATTGCAGTTGCTGCAACAATTGCAAAATGCCGGATTCCACCAACAATTTTTACAAGGTGAGTGCTATTGTGGAACGTGTGCGACTTGCAAATATAGAAAATCGATTATATTTCGTTACAGCGCCCCAGCAGGAGACGCATACGACGTCCGCTAGTTTTATGCCTCAAATCAATGTACAAAATTTAACAGCCTTAGCGGCGCTGACCCAACCGGCACCGCAACCACAACCACAGCCACAACCTCAGTTAACGAACGCCGCTACCTTATTGTGTAAGTAAACCATTTCAACTCAATTATTTTTTATTTTATCATATTTAACCAAAATCTCTAGTTTTTCAACACTTTATATATTCCTTAAAACCCCGATTGTATAAAAAAAAAACTTAATTTTTCAGGTCTTCGGGTCTTATTTTCCAATTTTCTAATAAAAGATTTTCCGAAAAATTTTATTATCTTGCTGAGGCAAAATTAAATAAAAGTGTACAAGAGAGAAAACAAATTATAAAATGGAAAAACAATTTTATTTAAATATTTTCCTTATTTTCCTTTTATTATTATTAAAATCGTATTATATTTTCATTTTTATTATTTTATATAATAAATAAATACATATGTACCAGAACAAAAAAATTTCCTTTATATAAAAAACACTTCTCTTTCTTTTCTCTTCTCTTCCGTATATACAAAAACACTGTATCAACCGAAAACGAACAAAAATATTTAGGTCTTTTCGGGAAAATGGTAAATACAGGTGAGAAAACATATTTCATGGTTTTATGTTTTCATTTATATTTTTTTTTTTTTTTTTTTGTAATATAGGTTATGTATGTTCTTTTAGTATTTCGGTGTCATTGTTTTGTTTTCTTTGGAATTTTTTTCTCTGGAAAATTATGAAAATGAATTTTATCATTTTGATTCGTTTATCAACCGTATCCTGATAACGAAAATGAATGCATCTATCGTATGGGTGTGATATTCTGATATATTCGGATAATTTGCATGCCGATTTTTACTCTGTTTGTGTAAATTTGTTTTGTTTTTGTCTTAAAGCGAGATAATCAATTTTATGAGATTTTAAAGATATTATTGTTTACGATTTCTTGGGTAAACGTACCACTTTTCTGTCAATCCACGGCAATTGTTCATAACCCAGCAGCATGACTTAAATCTGAGATGCATTAATTTTAAAGGGGTCAAATTGTTCTTACCATTTTCTTCCATTCAAGGATGCTTAGTTTAGAGTTGCTCTGTTGAACATGTATGTAGTTTAAAAAGCGGGAGTTCTTACATTGACATCTTGTCTTGCGTTCGTAGTAGAAGAATTGTCTATTTTCTTTTAGTCTATAATAATAATGATTATTGGAAGACAGTTTAGTATTGGCTTACACGTTTACATTTGTTTAACATATTGTTTAGAAATGAGAGTGGTAAAATTTTCGATAAACACTTTGTAATATTAATGCTGTGTGCCTCATGACGATTTTTTTGTCTAATTTTCGCACTAACTAAATTGATGGTTAGTTCATACCAATCGTTCAAAAATGGCAAAAAACAAACCGCATCTTATCTTTAATTAAAATCTGCTTTATAAACTTAAATTTAACACTCTACGAAACATTTCTAATCGGTAGTTGATAAATCGAACCTAAGTTTGCAGTTTAGAACTAAATATCGGGTAGATTTTGGTTTCTAAATATTAGACATGTCGCAATACCTCGGTGAACTAACCATCAATTTAGATAGTCGGAAATTTAGATAAAAAAATTGGCGTTAGGCACACAGCATAAGTGTAGCAAACAACTAGGAGTTGCACTAAAAATTACAAAATATTTAACGAAAGTTTTACAGCGTTACTTGTAAACAATATGTAAACCAAATGTAAACAACTCAAACAATGCCAGAACAACATTATTGTCCCAAATGAGAAAAAAAATATTTGAGAGATCTTTTGAGCGAAACAATATTTTTGAAAAAGTATAGACAATCGGTTTTACTATAACTCTCGAGCAAATATTATTGAGTATAAATAATTAAACACGACTCTGACGGATAGCCAGGGATGATCATCTTAATAGTCCCTATGATAACAGTATTCAGTTTTTGTTGTTTGAGGGATAATATTATTGAGAGTAACACAAAATTCTTAATTTTGTGAATTTTGCATTACACAAAATCATTACTTTCCGATGCTGTATAAGATAGCAGAAAATTTCCAGCAGAAAAAATGCGTTTTGCTATTCACCGCTAGAGGCATCACTATCACAAAAATGAAATTTTTTCTGCTGAAATTTTTTTACACCAGCAGAAAATTTTTGATATTTTTATGCAAATTAAAAATTCTCAGCAGAAAATTTTATGAAAAATCAGAGAATTTATGAAAAAGAAGAGAAAATGTATGTTTAAACATTTTGAAGCGATGAAAGATAATTTTTTTTAAAAAAACGATTTGCGTATGTATAGTGTAAGCATACTCAAAACATACTAAAATTATCATAATCATCATTATGCAAACACAGGGCAACATCAAAATATGGCCATCGTTGAAAGCACTCCATACATTTCTGAAGTCATTTTAATGTGACATATTTTCAGTTTTTTAAC
The DNA here is from genome assembly GCA_947310385.1 of Nephrotoma appendiculata. NCBI lineage: Eukaryota > Metazoa > Arthropoda > Insecta > Diptera > Tipulidae > Nephrotoma > Nephrotoma appendiculata. The sequence continues at coordinate 267,059,934 of OX371225.1, read as the reverse complement.
AAAAGTGTTAACAAAACTCCCCTGTAACTACCCTGGGTGTATGTTTTTATGGTAGCTGAGATCATAATCTATATACATGAGCAACATAAGATTCACAACTGGCGTCAGTAGCCTTCCATACATTTCTGAATTCATTTTAATGTGACACGTTTTCAGTTTTTTAACAAAAGTGTTAGAAAAACCCCCCTGTAACTACCCTGGGTGTATGTTTTTATGGTAGCTGAGATCATAATCTATATACATGAGCAACATAAGATTCACAACTGGCGTCAGTAGCCTTCCATACATTTTTGAATTCATTTTAATGTGACATGTTTTTAGTTTTTTAACAAAAGTGTTAGAAAAACCCCCCTGTAACTACCCTGGGTGTATGTTTTTATGGTAGCTGAGATCATAATCTATATACATGAGCAACGTAAGATTCACACCTAGCGTCAGTAGCCTTCCATACATTTTTGAATTCATTTTAATGTGACATGTTTTCAGTTTTTTAACAAAAGTGTTAGAAAAACCCCCCTGTAACTACCCTGGGTGTATGTTTTTATGGTAGCTGAGATCATAATCTATATACATGGGCAACGTAAGATTCACACCTAGCGTCAGTAGCCTTCCATACATTTTTGAATTCATTTTAATGTGACATATTTTCAGTTTTTTAACAAAAGTGTTAGAAAAACCCCCCTGTAACTACCCTGGGTGTATGTTTTTATGGTAGCTGAGATCATAATTTATCTACATGAGTTACGTAAGATTCACACCTAGCGTCAGTAGCCTTCCATACATTTTTGAATTCATTTTAATGTGACATGTTTTCAGTTTTTTAACAAAAGTGTTAGAAAAACCCCCCTGTAACTACCCGGGGTGTATGTTTTTATGGTAGCTGAAATCATAATCTATATACATGAGCAACGTAAGATTCACACCTAGCGTCAGTAGCCTTCCATACATTTTTGAATTCATTTTAATGTGACATGTTTTTAGTTTTTTAACAAAAGTGTTAGAAAACCCCCTGTAACTACCCTGGGTGTATGTTTTTATGGTAGCTGAAATCATAGTCTATATACATGAGCAACGTAAGATTCACACCTAGCGTCAGTAGCCTTCCATACATTTTTGAATTCATTTTAATGTGACATGTTTTTAGTTTTTTAACAAAAGTGTTAGAAAAACCCCCCTGTAACTGCCCTGGGTGTATGTTTTTATGGTAGCTGAGATCATAATATATATACATGAGCAACGTTAGATTCACACCTAGCGTCAGTAGCCTTCCATACATTTTTGAATTCATTTTAATGTGACATGTTTTCAGTTTTTTAACAAAAGTGTTAGAAAAACCCCCCTGTAACTACCCTGGGTGTATGTTTTTATGGTAGCTGAGATCATAATCTATATACATGAGCAACATAAGATTCACACCTAGCGTCAGTAGCCTTCCATACATTTTTGAATTCATTTTAATGTGACATATTTTCAGTTTTTTAACAAAAGTGTTAGAAAAACCCCCCTGTAACTACCCTGGGTGTATGTTTTTATGGTAGCTGAGATCATAATTTATCTACATGAGTAACGTAAGATTCACACCTAGCGTCAGTAGCCTTCCATACATTTTTGAATTCATTTTAATGTGACATGTTTTCAGTTTTTTAACAAAAGTGTTAGAAAAACCCCCCTGTAACTACCCGGGGTGTATGTTTTTATGGTAGCTGAAATCATAATCTATATACATGAGCAACGTAAGATTCACACCTAGCGTCAGTAGCCTTCCATACATTTTTGAATTCATTTTAATGTGACATGTTTTTAGTTTTTTAACAAAAGTGTTAGAAAACCCCCTGTAACTACCCTGGGTGTATGTTTTTATGGTAGCTGAAATCATAGTCTATATACATGAGCAACGTAAGATTCACACCTAGCGTCAGTAGCCTTCCATACATTTTTGAATTCATTTTAATGTGACATGTTTTTAGTTTTTTAAAAAAGTGTTAGAAAAACCCCCCTGTAACTACCCTGGGTGTATGTTTTTATGGTAGCTGAGATCATAATCTATATACATGAGCAACATAAGATTCACACCTAGCGTCAGTAGCCTCCCATACATTTTTGAATTCATTTTAATGTGAAATGTTTTTAGTTTTTTAACAAAAGTGTTAGAAAAACCCCCCTGTAACTACCCTTGGTGTATGTTTTTATGGTAGCTGAGATCATAATCTATATACATGGGCAACGTTAGATTCACACCTAGCGTCAGTAGCCTTCCATACATTTTTGAATTCATTTTAATGTGACATATTTTCAGTTTTTTAACAAAAGTGTTAGAAAAACCCCCCTGTAACTACCCTGGGTGTATGTTTTTATGGTAGCTGAGATCATAATTTATCTACATGAGTTACGTAAGATTCACACCTAGCGTCAGTAGCCTTCCATACATTTTTGAATTCATTTTAATGTGACATGTTTTCAGTTTTTTAACAAAAGTGTTAGAAAAACCCCCCTGTAACTACCCTGGGTGTATGTTTTTATGGTAGCTGAGATCATAATCTATATACATGAGCAACGTTAGATTCACAGCTAGCGTCAGTAGCCTTCCATACATTTTTGAATTCATTTTAATGTGACATGTTTTTAGTTTTTTAACAAAAGTGTTAGAAAAACCCCCCTGTAACTACCCTGGGTGTATGTTTTTATAGTAGCTGAGATCATAATCTATATACATGAGCAACGTAAGATTCACACCTAGCGTCAGTAGCCTTCCATACATTTTTGAATTCATTTTAATGTGACATGTTTTCAGTTTTTTAACAAAAGTGTTAGAAAAACCCCCCTGTAACTACCCTGGGTGTATGTTTTTATGGTAGCTGAGATCATAATCTATATACATGAGCAACGTTAGATTCATACCTAGCGTCAGTAGCCTACCATACATTTTTGAATTCATTTTAATGTGACATGTTTTCAGTTTTTTAACAAAAGTGTTAGAAAAACCCCCCTGTAACTACCATGGGTGTATGTTTTTATGGTAGCTGAGATCATAATTTATCTACATGAGTTACGTTAGATTCACACCTAGCGTCAGTAGCCTTCCATACATTTTTGAATTCATTTTAATGTGACATGTTTTCAGTTTTTTAACAAAAGTGTTAGAAAAACCCCCCTGTAACTACCCTGGGTGTATGTTTTTATGGTAGCTGAGATCATAATCTATATACATGAGCAACATAAGATTCACACCTGGAGTCAGTAGCCTTCCATACATTTTTGAATTCATTTTAATGTGACATATTTTCAGTTTTTTAACAAAAGTTTTAGAAAAACCCCCCTGTAACTACCCTGGGTGTATGTTTTTATGGTAGCTGAGATCATAATCCATATACATGAGCAACGTAAGATTCACACCTAGCGTCAGTAGCCTTCCATACATTTTTGAAGTCATTTTAATGTGACATGTTTTCAGTTTTTTAACAAAAGTGTTAGAAAAACCCCCCTGTAACTACCCTGGGTGTATGTTTTTATGGTAGCTGAGATCATAATCTATATACTTGAGCAACGTACGATTCACACCTGGCGTCAGTAGCCTTCCATACATTTTTGAAGGCATTTTACGCTAGGTGTGAATCTTACGTTGCTCATGTATATAGATTATGATCTTATCTACCATATAAACATACACCCAGGGTAGTTACAGGGGGGTTTTTCTAACTTTTTTGTTAAAAAACTAAAAACATGTCACATTAAAATGAATTCAAAAATGTATGGAAGGCTACTGACGCTAGGTGTGAATCTTACGTTGCTCATGTATATAGATTATGATTTCAGCTACCATAAAAACATACACCCCGGGTAGTTACAGGGGGGTTTTTCTAACACTTTTGTTAAAAAACTAAAAACATGTCACATTAAAATGAATTCAAAAATGTATGGAAGGCTACTGACGCTAGGTGTGAATCTTACGTTGCTCATGTATATAGATTATGATTTCAGCTACCATAAAAACATACACCCCGGGTAGTTACAGGGGGGTTTTTCTAACACTTTTGTTAAAAAACTGAAAACATGTCACATTAAAATGAATTCAAAAATGTATGGAAGGCTACTGACGCTAGGTGTGAATCTAACGTAACTCATGTAGATAAATTATGATCTCAGCTACCATAAAAACATACACCCATGGTAGTTACAGGGGGGTTTTTCTAACACTTTTGTTAAAAAACTGAAAACATGTCACATTAAAATGAATTCAAAAATGTATGGTAGGCTACTGACGCTAGGTATGAATCTAACGTTGCTCATGTATATAGATTATGATCTCAGCTACCATAAAAACATACACCCAGGGTAGTTACAGGGGGGTTTTTCTAACACTTTTGTTAAAAAACTGAAAACATGTCACATTAAAATGAATTCAAAAATGTATGGAAGGCTACTGACGCTAGGTGTGAATCTTACGTTGCTCATGTATATAGATTATGATCTCAGCTACTATAAAAACATACACCCAGGGTAGTTACAGGGGGGTTTTTCTAACACTTTTGTTAAAAAACTGAAAACATGTCACATTAAAATGAATTCAAAAATGTATGGAAGGCTACTGACGCTAGGTGTGAATCTAACGTTGCCCATGTATATAGATTATGATCTCAGCTACCATAAAAACATACACCCAGGGTAATTACAGGGGAGTTTTTCTAACACTTTTGTTAAAAAACTGAAAATATGTCACATTAAAATGAATTCAAAAATGTATGGAAGGCTACTGACGCTAGGTGTGAATCTTACGTTGCTCATGTATATAGATTATGATCTCAGCTACCATAAAAACATACACCAAGGGTAGTTACAGGGGGGTTTTTCTAACACTTTTGTTAAAAAACTGAAAACATGTCACATTAAAATGAATTCAAAAATGTATGGAAGGCTACTGACGCTAGATGTGAATCTTACGTTGCTCATGTATATAGATTATGATCTCAGCTACCATAAAAACATACACCCAGGGTAGTTACAGGGGGGTTTTTCTAACACTTTTGTTAAAAAACTGAAAACATGTCACATTAAAATGAATTCAAAAATGTATGGAAGGCTACTGACGCTAGGTGTGAATCTAACGTTGCTCATGTATATAGATTATGATCTCAGCTACCATAAAAACATACACCCAGGGTAGTTACAGGGGGGTTTTTCTAACACTTTTGTTAAAAAACTGAAAACATGTCACATTAAAATGAATTCAAAAATGTATGGAAGGCTACTGACGCCAGTTGTGAATCTTATGTTGCTCATGTATATAGATTATGATCTCAGCTACCATAAAAACATACACCCAGGGTAGTTACAGGGGGGTTTTTCTAACACTTTTGTTAAAAAACTGAAAACATGTCACATTAAAATGAATTCAAAAATGTATGGAAGGCTACTGACGCTAGGTGTGAATCTTACGTTGCTCATGTATATAGATTATGATCTCAGCTACCATAAAAACATACACCATGGGTAGTTACAGGGGGGTTTTTCTAACACTTTTGTTAAAAAACTGAAAACATGTCACATTAAAATGAATTCAAAAATGTATGGAAGGCTACTGACGCTAGATGTGAATCTTACGTTGCTCATGTATATAGATTATGATCTCAGCTACCATAAAAACATACACCCAGGGTAGTTACAGGGGGGTTTTTCTAACACTTTTGTTAAAAAACTGAAAACATGTCACATTAAAATGAATTCAAAAATGTATGGAAGGCTACTGACGCTAGGTGTGAATCTAACGTTGCTCATGTATATAGATTATGATCTCAGCTACCATAAAAACATACACCAAGGGTAGTTACAGGGGGGTTTTTCTAACACTTTTGTTAAAAAACTGAAAACATGTCACATTAAAATGAATTCAAAAATGTATGGAAGGCTACTGACGCTAGATGTGAATCTTACGTTGCTCATGTATATAGATTATGATCTCAGCTACCATAAAAACATACACCCAGGGTAGTTACAGGGGGGTTTTTCTAACACTTTTGTTAAAAAACTGAAAATATGTCACATTAAAATGAATTCAAAAATGTATGGAAGGCTACTGACGCTAGGTGTGAATCTTACGTTGCTCATGTATATAGATTATGATCTCAGCTACCATAAAAACATACACCAAGGGTAGTTACAGGGGGGTTTTTCTAACACTTTTGTTAAAAAACTGAAAACATGTCACATTAAAATGAATTCAAAAATGTATGGAAGGCTACTGACGCTAGATGTGAATCTTACGTTGCTCATGTATATAGATTATGATCTCAGCTACCATAAAAACATACACCAAGGGTAGTTACAGGGGGGTTTTTCTAACACTTTTGTTAAAAAACTGAAAATATGTCACATTAAAATGAATTCAAAAATGTATGGAAGGCTACTGACGCTAGGTGTGAATCTAACGTTGCTCATGTATATAGATTATGATCTCAGCTACCATAAAAACATACACCAAGGGTAGTTACAGGGGGGTTTTTCTAACACTTTTGTTAAAAAACTGAAAACATGTCACATTAAAATGAATTCAAAAATGTATGGAAGGCTACTGACGCTAGGTGTGAATCTTACGTTGCTCATGTATATAGATTATGATCTCAGCTACCATAAAAACATACACCAAGGGTAGTTACAGGGGGGTTTTTCTAACACTTTTGTTAAAAAACTGAAAACATGTCACATTAAAATGAATTCAAAAATGTATGGAAGGCTACTGACGCTAGATGTGAATCTTACGTTGCTCATGTATATAGATTATGATCTCAGCTACCATAAAAACATACACCCAGGGTAGTTACAGGGGGGTTTTTCTAACACTTTTGTTAAAAAACTGAAAACATGTCACATTAAAATGAATTCAAAAATGTATGGAAGGCTACTGACGCTAGGTGTGAATCTAACGTTGCTCATGTATATAGATTATGATCTCAGCTACCATAAAAACATACACCCAGGGTAGTTACAGGGGGGTTTTTCTAACACTTTTGTTAAAAAACTGAAAACATGTCACATTAAAATGAATTCAAAAATGTATGGAAGGCTACTGACGCCAGTTGTGAATCTTATGTTGCTCATGTATATAGATTATGATCTCAGCTACCATAAAAACATACACCCAGGGTAGTTACAGGGGGGTTTTTCTAACACTTTTGTTAAAAAACTGAAAACGTGTCACATTAAAATGAATTCAGAAATGTATGGAAGGCTACTGACGCTAGGTGTGAATCTTACGTTGCTCATGTATATAGATTATGATCTCAGCTACCATAAAAACATACACCAAGGGTAGTTACAGGGGGGTTTTTCTAACACTTTTGTTAAAAAACTGAAAACATGTCACATTAAAATGAATTCAAAAATGTATGGAAGGCTACTGACGCTAGATGTGAATCTTACGTTGCTCATGTATATAGATTATGATCTCAGCTACCATAAAAACATACACCCAGGGTAGTTACAGGGGGGTTTTTCTAACACTTTTGTTAAAAAACTGAAAACATGTCACATTAAAATGAATTCAAAAATGTATGGAAGGCTACTGACGCTAGGTGTGAATCTAACGTTGCTCATGTATATAGATTATGATCTCAGCTACCATAAAAACATACACCCAGGGTAGTTACAGGGGGGTTTTTCTAACACTTTTGTTAAAAAACTGAAAATATGTCACATTAAAATGAATTCAAAAATGTATGGAAGGCTACTGACGCTAGGTGTGAATCTTACGTTGCTCATGTATATAGATTATGATCTCAGCTACCATAAAAACATACACCAAGGGTAGTTACAGGGGGGTTTTTCTAACACTTTTGTTAAAAAACTGAAAACATGTCACATTAAAATGAATTCAAAAATGTATGGAAGGCTACTGACGCTAGATGTGAATCTTACGTTGCTCATGTATATAGATTATGATCTCAGCTACCATAAAAACATACACCAAGGGTAGTTACAGGGGGTTTTTCTAACACTTTTGTTAAAAAACTGAAAACATGTCACATTAAAATGAATTCAAAAATGTATGGAAGGCTACTGACGCTAGATGTGAATCTTACGTTGCTCATGTATATAGATTATGATCTCAGCTACCATAAAAACATACACCCAGGGTAGTTACAGGGGGTTTTTCTAACACTTTTGTTAAAAAACTGAAAATATGTCACATTAAAATGAATTCAAAAATGTATGGAAGGCTACTGACGCTAGGTGTGAATCTTACGTTGCTCATGTATATAGATTATGATCTCAGCTACCATAAAAACATACACCAAGGGTAGTTACAGGGGGGTTTTTCTAACACTTTTGTTAAAAAACTGAAAACATGTCACATTAAAATGAATTCAAAAATGTATGGAAGGCTACTGACGCTAGATGTGAATCTTACGTTGCTCATGTATATAGATTATGATCTCAGCTACCATAAAACCATACACCAAGGGTAGTTACAGGGGGGTTTTTCTAACACTTTTGTTAAAAAACTGAAAACATGTCATATTAAAATGAATTCAAAAATGTATGGAAGGCTACTGACGCTAGATGTGAATCTTACGTTGCTCATGTATATAGATTATGATCTCAGCTACCATAAAAACATACACCCAGGGTAGTTACAGGGGGGTTTTTCTAACACTTTTGTTAAAAAACTGAAAACATGTCACATTAAAATGAATTCAAAAATGTATGGAAGGCTACTGACGCTAGGTGTGAATCTAACGTTGCTCATGTATATAGATTATGATCTCAGCTACCATAAAAACATACACCCAGGGTAGTTACAGGGGGGTTTTTCTAACACTTTTGTTAAAAAACTGAAAACATGTCACATTAAAATGAATTCAAAAATGTATGGAAGGCTACTGACGCCAGTTGTGAATCTTATGTTGCTCATGTATATAGATTATGATCTCAGCTACCATAAAAACATACACCCAGGGTAGTTACAGGGGGGTTTTTCTAACACTTTTGTTAAAAAACTGAAAACGTGTCACATTAAAATGAATTCAGAAATGTATGGAAGGCTACTGACGCTAGGTGTGAATCTTACGTTGCTCATGTATATAGATTATGATCTCAGCTACCATAAAAACATACACCAAGGGTAGTTACAGGGGGGTTTTTCTAACACTTTTGTTAAAAAACTGAAAACATGTCACATTAAAATGAATTCAAAAATGTATGGAAGGCTACTGACGCTAGATGTGAATCTTACGTTGCTCATGTATATAGATTATGATCTCAGCTACCATAAAAACATACACCCAGGGTAGTTACAGGGGGGTTTTTCTAACACTTTTGTTAAAAAACTGAAAACATGTCACATTAAAATGAATTCAAAAATGTATGGAAGGCTACTGACGCTAGGTGTGAATCTAACGTTGCTCATGTATATAGATTATGATCTCAGCTACCATAAAAACATACACCCAGGGTAGTTACAGGGGGGTTTTTCTAACACTTTTGTTAAAAAACTGAAAACATGTCACATTAAAATGAATTCAAAAATGTATGGAAGGCTACTGACGCCAGTTGTGAATCTTATGTTGCTCATGTATATAGATTATGATCTCAGCTACCATAAAAACATACACCCAGGGTAGTTACAGGGGGCGTTTTCTAACACTATTGTTAAAAAACTGAAAACGTGTCACATTAAAATGAATTCAGAAATGTATGGAAGGCTACTGACGCCAGTTGTGAATCTTATGTTGCTCATGTATATAGATTATGATTTCAGCTACCATAAAAACATACACCCAGGGTAGTTACAGGGGGGTTTTTCTAACACTTTTGTTAAAAAACTGAAAACATGTCACATTAAAATGAATTCAAAAATGTATGGAAGGCTACTGACGCCAGTTGTGAATCTTATGTTGCTCATGTATATAGATTATGATCTCAGCTACCATAAAAACATACACCCAGGGTAGTTACAGGGGGGTTTTTCTAACACTTTTGTTAAAAAACTGAAAACGTGTCACATTAAAATGAATTCAGAAATGTATGGAAGGCTACTGACGCCAGTTGTGAATCTTATGTTGCTCATGTATATAGATTATGATCTCAGCTACCATAAAAACATACACCCAGGGTAGTTACAGGGGAGTTTTGTTAACACTTTTGTTAAAAAACTGAAAATATGTCACATTAAAATGACTTCAGAAATGTATGGAGTGCTTTCAACGATGGCCATATTTTGATGTTGCCCTGTGTTTGCATAATGATGATTATGATAATTTTAGTATGTTTTGAGTATGCTTACACTATACATACGCAAATCGTTTTTTTAAAAAAAATTATCTTTCATCGCTTCAAAATGTTTAAACATACATTTTCTCTTCTTTTTCATAAATTCTCTGATTTTTCATAAAATTTTCTGCTGAGAATTTTTAATTTGCATAAAAATATCAAAAATTTTCTGCTGGTGTAAAAAAATTTCAGCAGAAAAAATTTCATTTTTGTGATAGTGATGCCTCTAGCGGTGAATAGCAAAACGCATTTTTTCTGCTGGAAATTTTCTGCTATCTTATACAGCATTACTTTCCGCCCATATTATGGCTTTCTTCCCGGGAGCTAAGGCTTTTTTGGGAATCTCTTTTAAAAAAATTAAATTTCAAAACTCCTAACACGTTTAAATTAGCTTTATTATATTGTTCATTATAATAAAGCACGTTTGGATGATTTCAATGTTTTGTGATTTATGTTTTTTTAATTAGACAACTAGATGCTTGGTTCTTTAATAGAAAAAACCAACTATACAAAATTTAACCGAATAACTCAAGTAACACCTTCTTTCATTTTGTTGCCATTTCAAGTAACACTTCCGTGGTTATTGTTATCGTCACTGATTTCTGTCAATCTAATTAAAAATTTCATCTTAATTTGATCGAATGAAACGAATAGAAAAATTATCCTAACACAAAGTTACATTAGGCAGTGTTGAACGTCATATTTAGCCGCACAAAACAGCACACCTAATTCATAAACACTACTTACTATTTTTAAATATAATATTTAACAATTTTTTTATTTCACACAAATACTTACTATTCATTTTATAATAAACTAGCTGACCAGACGAACTTCGTTCCGCCCCAAATTACTTCGTTCCCTGCAAATACTTTTGTCCATCACGAAAATTGATATTGATGAGAGAAAAAATCAAACAACTCAACTCAATTCTCAATAGGCGATTGAGTTAAGTGGACATTTCATTCATTGTTTCACCAATTCAACACTAATTTATTGAAAAGAGAATGAAATGGCAATGCAAACTCAGGCATCTATCGAAAATTGAGTTGTTTTTTGGATTTTTTCTCTCATTGTGGAAATGTATTGGAGCTACGAACGGGGAACTGAATGCGCTTAAAGTCAAATGGAATGTCAATTGGAACCTTTGGAATTCTCAGAATTAGAACATCCTCTTCTTTGGATTTGCCCTTAATGATCAGCCAATCGCGTTCCCTTACACAATCTCGCCTGGTTAATTTTGCGCAGCATGGTTATCACAAATCTGACCTTAAGCAGCAAGTTATGCGGTGGTATTCCCGGCAAATCAGGCGAATTCAAAAACTCGGTCGGATTGTTGGTTGAGGAAACCAAGACGAAGCGTCTTGATTGGTCACACAGTCAACGGATTTGTAACAATGTATTTCCTCAGCGATATGGTTTTGAATCAAGTAATTCAGACTGTCAATATCCTTGTTCGTCGCTGCCAAAATCGCTCGTTCGCTGAGCCAATCGTAAATCATATATTTTCGGCGGATGTCCCTAAACACTTTCATGATAAACTCTTGAACATGCAAAAATTTGACGAAATCGAAATCAATCGAGTCGAAACATCAACAGTGATTTGACCATTGCTAAGTGCCAACAGTTGTTTGGAAAAATCAGCAATTGATGAGTCGTTCTATAACGCGACTCTCATGTTCATGGTCAACTTCAACTTCTTCACATAGCGCCAGAAACTCGACGATATCAGACATGCGTTGAGTTCAGAATCATCGCTTCATAAAACGTCTTGAGTCACTACGTAAATCCTTCATTGTTCGATTGAACGCTTCCAATGATCGTTTGTGTGCCATTGTGTATTCGTCCCAGATCATGATTTTGCATTCTTGCAATACCTTGATCATCGCCAAGTTCTTGGCAATTGAACACACTGCCTTGTCGTCCGTGTGGATATCATCGGCAACTTCAATACAGAATGCGTGGCTGCAATTCCCGACGATGAAACAGCTAACGCTATTTAAGATCTCGAGCAAATTGTGGCCAAAAGCAATGAAATCAGAAAGGTCTTACCTGGTTCACCGAGAGCATCAAGGAAGAATATTCCACCGTTTCCCTCGTCAACTGCCTTCATTAATACGTCGTACACATTCTTTTCATCGTGCCTCGAACGAATTGGTGCTGGCATGTCCAATTTCGACAAATATAGGTGCCGCACATAAGCACGCACATGTCTTCGATCATTCAAGCGTTCAATTCAAGGTCATAATTCAATGTTGCGGTGCGAACTCGATGCAAAAAGTCGTCAGCCATCTCGTCCTTGTATTTGTTCCACAATTTCAATGCGTTCGATGGATGACATGTCGCTATGATGATCACGAACAATGTGAAAATTTGATATGCCGGCGCAGAAACAGTGACAGTTGCAGCATTGTCCTGATACATGGCCTCCGGTTGCTCTTTTGTCTACTCTGATGATTATTTTGTGATCATCGGAAGTCATTTACTCCAACGCAGTTTTAAAGAAACGAACTAACTCGTTGTGTACATGCAACAGACATTGAAGTTAACGTAACGATAACTTAATTCAAATTTGGAATTTCCAACGAAATAAAATTGAAGGAACTTGGGTTCTTCAAGGACAAATGATAAATTTGCCCTTGAATCTTTAAAATAGAGGGCAATTTTGAAGATCTTTGTAGGCGATTGTAGAGTCATAATTGAAAACTGCGCGATTCAATTTGACGTTCACCGCACTTGTTCGTCGAGTTACGTTTTGTCGAACCTGAGCTGGTGCCAGAGCAGCGCGAACATGTCCGTTATGAGCACGTCTCTGTTAATTTAATTCTTCGCGTTGCTCTTGCGTTTCATTCTCACGGACATCGTGAATTCTTTGTGAATTACGGTTTCTTCGTCCTTAATTTGATAATCGTACTAGTCACGCACCAATATATGTCTGGAAAAAATTATCAAAATCGTAAAAATCACACCGAACTTCATATGATTGTAATAATGGTACCGTTTATGGATGCAATACACACAATTAGAATATCATGAAACAGTGAAATGTCCAATTTATAGCAGCAAGAAAAATAACACGTTCTTAATTTATTTTGATGAAAATTCAAAATTTGTTCAGAGGTTCATGTTAGGCCAGATAAGCCGACAGATTAATTTATCGGTTCCAGTTGGTGTATTTTACAAAATTCTGCTTAAGAAAGGACCATAAACAATTGTATACGATAATTTTATTGCTGGAGCTGGTGGTTTTTATCTGCCGGCATTTCGGTTTTAAAATACATATTTCTAATACCTTGAATTACTTATCTCACCCATTTGTCTTGTAAATTTTTAATGTTAACTTTTAAAATTTTGGAAAACGCCAACTTTAACTAGAAAGCTATGAGATACCTCTTACTGACAACACAACGAGAACAGCTACAAAAACAATATTCTACATTTTCTACGAATTCTCTACCAATTATCGACATTGTCTAAGCAAAAATTCTGAAATGCGCGTAGACACACAACACTGTTATATACCGGGTGTTTCTTTTAAACTGAGACAATCAAATATCTCGAAAAATAGCCACTCTACGGAAAAAATGTCCATAATCAAAATTTAATCATACCGCGGGGGAAATACATTAGTGCACAAAAAATAGTCCCCCACCCCCCGCTTTGTAGGTGGGGCGGGGGTAACTTTTAAACTAAGATAGGAAGCCATATTTTTTATTGCAGATACGGATTCTACGACTAAAAGTACGTATGATTTGAATGAAATATTTTGTTCGGTTCATGATAGATGGCGTTGTAATCGACGAAATTCAATTTTTTCAATTTCTTCTTCTTAGAACACACGCATTCGATTCTGCAATACGTTTGAAATAAAAAACATCACGTTTTCATTGGAAATACTGGAAATTCGTCATCAAAACAATTTATTAATGTAAATGGCAGGTGAATAAAATAATTTTAGCTTAAAACAAGTGTTCAAAATGATGGCCTGCGACTTCAATGCACTTAATAATACGCATTTCTAATGATTGTACACAACTGAGAAGTGTGTTTGGTTGAATTTCAGCACACGCATTTCTAATTCGCTGAATCATGTTCTCACGTGTTGTTGGTTCTTGTTTGTAAACTTTGTCTTTGAGATAGCCCCACAAAAAGAAATCTGGCAAAGTAAGATTTGGTGATCTGGCGGGCCAATTTATCGGACCAGCTCTACCGATCCAGCGACCATTGAAATCACGATCAAGTATTTCACATGCCACCACCGAATAGTGTGCAGGACAACCATCATGTTGAAACCACATGTCCCGTCTCACTTCTTAGCTCAAATTTTCAAGTAATATTGGCAGTTCATTTTCCAAAACGTTTCGGTACATTTGACCATTCAAGTTGCCTTCAATAATGTGGGGGCCTATGAGTTTGTTGCCAATTGTTCCGCACCACACGTTGACAGTCCAAGGACGCTGATGTTCAACTTGACGAAGCCAGTGCGGATTTGTAACACTCCAATAATGCATGTTGTGTCGATTAACCGTTCCATGGTTTGTAAAGGACGATTCGTCAGAGAACATTTCGCAACGAAAAAAATTGGGGTTTTGTTGTATTTGTTCACGTGCCCATTGACAAAAAGTTACCCGATTTTGGAAATCAGCGCCATGAAGATCTTGGTGTAAAGTAACATGATATGGATGATACTTATGCCGTTTTAAAATTCTCCAAACACTGGTGAAGGACAATCCGGAATCGCGAACTATTTCTCGTGTACTAACATGAGGGTTATGAGCCACTACTGCCAATACAGCAATTTCATTATTTTCTCCAGTGACTGTTGCTCTACGTGACCACTTTTTCAGTTGAACATTTCCATCAGTAATAAATTGTTTGATAGTACGGCCAAATGAAGCACGTGAACGACTCCTATCCGGAAAACGTTGAGCGTAAATAGCAACAGCATTTTCAAGATTTCTGCCAGCTTCTCCATAAACCAGAACCATTTCAATTTTCTCTGGCACAGTTAAACGCTCCATTCTTAAGTATTACGAAAAACACAGTACGAAAAACATGAAGATAAGAAATAACACAAACGTTAAATGTGATTTACAAAACTGAATAAATTGTTTTGATGTCGAATTTCGAGTATTTCCAATGAAAACGTGATGTTTTTTATTTCAAACGTATTGCAGAATCGAATGCGTGTGTTCTAAGAAGAAGAAATTGAAAAAAATTGAATTTCGTCGATTACAACGCCATCTATCAAGAACCGAACAAAATAGTCCATTCAAATCATACGTACTTTTAGTCGTAGAATCCGTATCTGCAATAAAAAATATGGCTTCCTATCTTAGTTTAAAAGTTACCCCCGCCCCACCTGCAAAGCGGGGGGTGGGGGACTATTTTTGTGCACTAATGTATTTCCTCCGCGGTATGATTAAATTTTGATTATGGACATTTTTTCCGTAGAGTGGCTATTTTTCGAGATATTTGATCGTCTCAGTTTAAAAGAAACACCCGGTATATCGGAGATAAACTATTTGTTTCGACTGTATGTGTATGTATATCATTATCAACCTTTAGGCGTACATAACAAAAGTTTCAAAATATTAAACAAATAAATTTTATGTAAAACCTGAAAATTTAACATTGGTATTAGCTTCAACTTTTGTTGGTGTAGAGATGCTATTTGTAACAACATATAAAGGGTGATTTTTTTGTGGTTAGGATTTTCATGCATTAGTATTTGACAGATCACGCGGGATTTCAGACAAGGTGTCAAAGAGAAAGATGCTCAGTATGCTTTGACATTTCATAATGAATAGACTTACTAACGAGCAACGCTTGCAAATAATTGAATTATATTACAAAAATCAGTGTTCGGTTCGAAAAGTGTTTCGCGATTTACGTCCGATTTATGGTCTACATAATCGACCAAGTGAGCAAACAATTAATGCGATTGTGACCAAGTTTCGCACTCAGTTTACTTTATTGGACATTAAACCAACCACACGAATGCGTACAGTGCGTACAGAAGAGAATATTGCGTCTGTTTCTGAGAGTGTTGCTGAAGACCGTGAAATGTCGATTCGTCGCCGTTCGCAGCAATTGGGTTTGTGTTATTCGACGACATGGAAGATTTTACGCAAAGATCTTGGTGTAAAACCGTATAAAATACAGCTCCTGCAAGAACTGAAGCCGAACGATCTGCCACAACGTCGAATTTTCAGTGAATGGGCCCTAGAATAGTTGGCAGAAAATCCGCTTTTTTATCGACAAATTTTGTTCAGCGATGAGGCTCATTTCTGGTTGAATGGCTACGTAAATAAGCAAAATTGCCGCATTTGGAGTGAAGAGCAACCAGAAGCCGTTCAAGAACTGCCCATGCATCCCGAAAAATGCACTGTTTGGTGTGGTGTGTACGCTGGTGGAATCATTGGACCGTATTTTTTCAAAGATGCTGTTGGACGCAACGTTACGGTGAATGGCGATCGCTATCGTTCGATGCTAACAAACTTTTTGTTGCCAAAAATGGAAGAACTGAACTTAGTTGACATGTGGTTTCAACAAGATGGCGCTACATGCCACACAGCTCGCGATTCTATGGCCATTTTGAGGGAAAACTTCGGAGAACAATTCATCTCAAGAAATGGCCCGGTAAGTTGGCCACCAAGATCATGCGATTTGACGCCTTTAGACTATTTTTTGTGGGGCTACGTCAAGTCTAAAGTCTACAGAAATAAGCCAGCAACTATTCCAGTTTTGGAAGACAACATTTCCGAAGAAATTCGGGCTATTCCGGCCGAAATGCTCGAAAAAGTTGCCCAAAATTGGACTTTCCGAATGGACCACCTAAGACGCAGCCGCGGTCAACATTTAAATGAAATTATCTTCAAAAAGTAAATGTCATGGACCAATCTAACGTTTCAAATAAAGAACCGATGAGATTTTGCAAATTTTATGCGTTTTTTTTTTAAAAAAAGTTCTCAAGCTCTTAAAAAATCACCCTTTATATGCGAAAACCGTTTTAGAAAATGACAATTTTTTCGTGTTATTCGCTATCGAAATCTTTATACGTCTTGACATTTGGTGCTGTAAACTTACAGAACTACACTTTCGTTTATAGACACCGAGTTACATTTTATGAATACTATTTTAATACAACATACATATCGGAAATTTTACAGTTACAGAGCTTACATATAGTTTCTGCATTAAACCACTAGTGTGGTGTATTCAAGGTCTATGTATGTATACATTTGTCGTAAAATAAATTCGGGCATTGGTCACAACACATTCACCCCTCTCCCCTACTCTTCCATTTTTTCCACAGAAAAGAAGACAGACTAACGAAGATCCCTAGATAGTTTAATCCGGTATGCTCTTCCCTAAAATTCTAAATACACCACTGAAATTTAAAATATAATACATTGAAAGATAATTATTTAAGAATTTGGACAAAGTACTTTATGAATCTACTTAATATTATATCTGTCCATTGTGAATTGTATTCCCTGCAGCCATTATGATTTATCAACTTTTTGCTTAAGCTTTCGACACTTTTCGAAACCCTTTTATGATTTCAAAATTATTCATTTTATAATGAAATATATGAATGACAGTTGGTGGTAATGTAATTAATAATGTTTCACCCACAAGTTAATTTTCGTAATAAACATAAAATTATTATGCAATCTGACCTTTTTTTACTTTCGGTTAACTTTTATGGTTATACAAAGGTTATATAAACTGTACGTAGTCAACTTTTAATAGAAAACCCATAAAACCATATTTTTACATCATAATTATGTATATATCCACATTTTTTATACGTTGGGTTTGGGGCGAAGAGGTGTCGTAATGAAACATACCAAAAATGACATGTCTTCAATCCAATAAAATATATATAAGCTTTCTCATAAATTGTTGTTAATATATTATTCTTGGGATGGGGCGGTTTGGTTTATAACAAAAACACTTTGGGAAATGGTCATTGGTATCTATATATACAGGATGTACACCATTAAATTATAGATACACACAAATACTATGGAGTTTCAAAAATTGATATATATTAATAAAATGTCATCGTCGATTTATTCATGTGTATGTCCATTGTCTACATATATAAGCTCACATGTGCATGTGGCTAGAGTATAATGAAATTATTGTATAACACAATTTTTGAATTCCCAACACGAATACCTGTGTAAGTAATTGGAATTATACCGAAACGAAAATGTTTTCCACCTGTTTTTTTAGGGAATTTTTGTATGTGTGTACATATATTATACAATATGATCAAAACGAGCTTACATAAAAAAAAATTCATAAATTTATCCAACAACGAGCTTTTTGTGAAAATTAATAGGAAAAAAGCAGCAGAGCACATAAAATTATCGTATTTTGTAATAAATTATCAGCAATATGCTGTGGATCAAAAAATTGGTATGTATATAGAAATTAACTCATTTCCCCCTTGAGGAAATATTTTTGTATAAATGTACCGTACGTTTTCCCAACAACAACAACAACTTCAATGTAGTACGGGTAATCATCATCACAAAAAAGTGAAAAGGTTGCAAGCTTTACAATATTTTATTATTCAAAAATTTAATATTTATGTTCTATATTTGGAAAAAGCTTTTTGTTATTGTTTGCATCACGAAATTATATGTGCTTTTATACACATACACATACATAAGCACATTTCGATTTTATGTAATCTTGTATTTGTATAAGTTGAAGAAAAATTTAAATTTTTATCGTGTTTTATTCAAAAAAAATTTTATTTTTATAAAAAGTCCTGCGGGATAGTATTTATAAATGTTTCTAAACGTCCTGTGAGAAAATAACGCTGAATTTTAACATTTTTAACGAATTTTTTGCTACTTTAGCTCGGTGTACACATAACGAATACAAAAAAAAATGTATTTAGTTTTTTTTTTTGTTTTTGTACTCTATTTGAGAGTAAACTGGGGATGAAAAAATATTTATTATCCCGAAGATTTTATTGAAAAATTTATTCAATTTTTATTCATGGTTTATGGAAAATTTGTAGTTATGATTTATGTGCAGAATTTTCATGCTCGACGGTTAAACGAATATTTATTAGGTAACAAATAGTAAAAAACGATTTTGACCATTATGCTGCATTTATATATACGTATGTAACTGCATGTGTGCCTGGATAACTGAATAGTTTTAATTGATAGTGTTTCCCCTGCCTCCGCAACACTCAATTCTCGTTCGCTATGAACGTACGTAAATTGCGAATACACTGCACTTTATAAATATGTTTGCGGCTCACCAAAATTAAATAGAACTTTATCTTAATCGCCCATAATCTTAATCTTCTTCTGTTGGCTTTTCTCTAAAATTATAAAGAATTACAAAAATACCTTGCAAATACAAATTTTTAAATAACAACAATCGTCATCTCCACTCAAATTTAAAAAAATGAATTGTGGCAATTTTGCTATAAATTTTCAACATAATTGCTAAAAAGGAAAAGCCCATATGATAATGACCCTAACTATGCACCAGTACTTGCAGCACAATCCAATGAAAATGGTACTTTTACAAATTAATTACAAAATTATTACACAGTTATATAACAATTTCCAGGCCTCGTGTTCCCAGGTTCATATCCCCGCAATTCGTGTGTGGGCTGGCATTAGGCAAAGCTACACCACACTCTTCGTATTTTCGGCATCTCCTAGTTGTTGCATATTTTGAACGTGTTCGCGCTACATCAAACTCCGCCCTAAATGAATTGATGTTGCACAGCTCTTCGGTTGGTTGAAATCGGCGCTAATTCGAACTTTCGGGAGTTGCATTCAGTCAAAGAGTTTCGTGCTGTCTTTCAGCTGTGGCAAACGAGTAAACGCCAGTGAGATTTGACAGTCTCAGTAGCTTTCCATCGCGTTGAACCGGAAATTTGAACATTGAGCTTAGAGTGTGGCCAGAAATCAATTAAGATGCGACGCCAGTAAGAAACCAACCTTCATCGAATCCTTTTTTTCATTGTAACAGCGCCGAATCTGCTTCTTGGTCGAGAGTACAATGAATATCTTGCCATTTCCAGCGTTACCAATGATAAACATTCAGAAGCACTCCAGCGAAAAACTTTGCAGCGCTGACCAGGCTTGCGTGTGTTAATGAAGACACATCGTCGAGAACATTGCGCTTCAGTGAGAGCCGTCAGAGTCGATAAACGCACTAACAAGTGGAAACTTATTGGTCATGCAGAATCTTCATGCTGATCTTGAAAAAACCTACCAAATGGCACAGTCGTTAAAGCTTTGGCGTTTGGTTCGGGAGGTTCCGGGTTTGAATGCCGATAGGGGCAGGATACAAAGGGATGGTGATAAAAATCGGACCTCGTTATTACCGCACGGTTGAATGTCCATGTTGCTTATCCAACATCGACAGCATTTCAATACCTTGACGTTGTAATTGTTGATGAAATCTTCCTCAGGCTTGAGTTTCAAAATGTACGTTCG
The DNA here is from genome assembly GCA_947310385.1 of Nephrotoma appendiculata. Classification (NCBI taxonomy): domain Eukaryota; kingdom Metazoa; phylum Arthropoda; class Insecta; order Diptera; family Tipulidae; genus Nephrotoma; species Nephrotoma appendiculata. The sequence continues at coordinate 267,039,181 of OX371225.1, read as the reverse complement.
ATTTCCATTTCGCTGGGTGATGATGTCGTTGAACACCTTGCACTACAGCTTGCATTTTGACAATTCCTTCCGGTAAATCAATCAAGCATGTGAAGATGAGGCGAGCCGCGGTTCTGGAATTATAGAGAATTGAAAAATCCGATTTTAGTAAAATGAAGTAAAATGAAATGACTAACGATGACCAGATACTTCTCAAGAGAGATGAACATTTCAGCCATCTCGTTATTATATTGCATCTTCTTGCCGCAGAAGTTGATGCTACCCGCGTAATACGAAGATACTCGTACCTACATTGTGAAGGAGATGATACCACACAACACTTCATTTGAAGCAAGTCACATTGTTCGCCATATCTAGGTAGTCCAGCCAACACCGATTTTTCCTGAGGTTGACGCGTATCATTCGGAGGCATAACCGAAGTTTTTACTGGGATTGAGTCGATTTGAAGTTGTGTTGAGCTGACAACAGGTTGAGATGAGTCATAAAGCAGAGGAGGTGGCACAAAAAGACATTTTATATAAGACATATACGGATCTCAATATCTCAGAAAGTAAAAGGCGCATAGAACAATGAGACATCACTTTACCGCTTTCTAAGGTTTATAACAATAACTCAATTCAAAACGCCTGTGGCACTATTCTGGCTTTCTTTGGGAATATGGAATTAGAAAACTTATTTGCATAGCGTTTTTGTCTAAATTAATTTTTTGTCGCGTCGAGCTTCAAATTATTTTTAAATTAGAAATATTTTCACGGTATTTGGTGGTTTTTACAGGATCGGACGCAAGGTTTCAATACGCATGCCAGCATGAAAAAATGCTTCTAAAGCACGGGAACCAATTTGTAGTGCTCTTGGTGCCGACGTTGTGTCTTATGAAACGTGTAATTGTTGGTACAAATGTTTTTCAATTGGTGATCTCGATCTTAGTGACCAGCTGCACCCTTGACAGCCTCGAAAATTTGAAGTCGCGGAATTGCAAGCACTACTGGATGAAGACTCAACGTAAAGGCAACAAAAGCTTGCAGCTCAACTTGGAGTCACCCAAACTGCTATTTCCAAGCGTTTGCACCAAATGGGAAAAATTCGAAAACTTGGAACGTGGGTCCCACATGTGTTGACTGAACACAACCTTGGTCAAGGTATGAACACGTGTCTTTCACTACTTGCGCACGGTAGTAAAAAAGGACTTCTTTTCTTGGGCAACCCAGTACATTGACGCCGAAATAGAACATCCACTTAAAGATGGTTGTCCTGTGTACCTGGAGGGACATAAAAAGTGTACTTTATTACGAACTCCTGGAAACTGGTCAGACGGTAACTGTAGAACGCTACAGCCAAGAATTGAACAACATCAGTTAAGGCCATTTACTGGACAAGGAAGCAGGCAAGTCATACTGCTGCAGAACAAAACTCGACCTCCCGTTGCTTGCGTGACCCAGAAGACCTTCTTGAACTATGAATGGGAGGTTTCCCAAAGGCGGTATTATTCTCCAGACTTGGTCCATCCCACTACTATTTGTTCCGGTCAATGCAACACGCTTTAGTGGATAAACAGTTTAAAACGCTGGACGATGTGTGTAAGTTCATCGATGACTTCATCGCGTCGAACATTGCAAGACGTTCCGCGATGACATTCGCATATTACCTGAGAGATGGCGAAAGGTCATAATAAACGTCGTCTATTTTTTTACATAAAATATATTTCCTGAAAAATCTGTAAAAATTAAGTCATACACGCGGACAACAAAAATTGCACGACCTGGCAACGCCGTTTTTTTAATTTTTCGATCGCTAACATAACATTACAATTTCTTTTGTCTTCTCGTTTGGTTTTAAATAGTAATGGAGTAGGCATTGACAAAAATGCCAAGATTGACATTTAATTGACTATTAAATTGTCATAACTGACTTTTCTGTTGACAGAACAGAAAAAAAATTTGTTCCCGCCAACCAAATATCTCAATGACAAATAGAAAACTCAAAGGAAACTAGATTTGCTTGGTAAAGTGTCCGGAATCTCCATTTTTGATGTATTCGGCGTTGGGAGCACAAAAATGCCTCGGGATAAGAAAAAATATCTCATTCCGAAACTATGTTTAAACCGAGTTGCAAACCATTGTTAGGGGTGACACATTACAACGAATCCATGGTTAACTCGAAACCATAAGTAGTGTTGCTTTCGCTAATCCGCTTAGCTTAGCTAAGAAATGTGAAAGCAATAACTTTTGGCTTTAATTTTTTAATGGCTTTTAATTTTTCTGTGTTGGTTCATTTTCTTAACATTTATTTTATTTTTTTTTTATTTTATGAAATAGAACAAATTAAATTCGGTATTTTGCTATCAAATAACAAATGCCAAATTATTCTACAAGATAAATTTTTCGAGAAAAAAAGAAAAAATAAGGCCTTGCGGTAAACACCATAACCATAAAATGATTTTATTTCCCCTAATCCTAAAAATTTTTTTTCTTAACATTCTAAGACAATCGGTTTGAATACAATGCAATTGTTGTTGTAATCTTTCGAAAGCAACACAGCTATAGTTATGAAACCAGTAATGTGTCTATAGCATAACATCTCTCAAGTTCAGACAACCATCAAACTAAAATTAGAGATATAGAAGAGGCTAAGATTATGCCCAAAGGACGTATTTGTCACATATTGAATCAAGATTTAGACAGGAGAAAGCTGTCCGCGCGTTGGGTGTCGCGTGTGCTCATTTTGGGTCAGAAATGTGTTTGAATGAACATTTCCACCGCTCTATTGGCGCAGTTAAGGCGCAATCTTCGATACATCATCACACAAAATAATCAAAAATACAGTCAAACCAATGGACAAACAAGGGTGGAATCGGTTCCAAAAAAGGCAACGGTTGTCCCTACAGCGACTGTTTTCTGGGATTATCTTCAAAAAGCGAAAACCATTACAGGAGCATACTACGCATCATTACTTGATAAGTTAAAGATAGAAATTGCGGAAAAACGGAGAGCGACATTTGCAGAAAAAGAAAACTTGCCCACCAAGACAATGCGCCGTTTCACAACTCAGCGGTTCCCATGATGAAAATCCCCAACTACGGCTTGAAGTGCTTCACTACCCTCCAAACGCACCAGATCTAACTGCAAGAGACTTTTTGCGAGAAGTGCAGACTTGTGACAGGTGACTTACAAGGAATCTATAAAAAATGCATTTTACTTACGATATTGGTTTTTCACAATTGACACAGAATTTTTGATAAATGTGTTTGTCAAACAAAGAATTTTTATTTTTTTTTTTTATCGAATTTCATTTCGGATATAAGTTCGGGGATGACTATTTCTCTTTCTTTTCACACAAGGTTAGCACTTTTTCATTATTTCATAGTTTATATTGCGAGACATCAAAATATGTGGTGCTTTGTGCATAATACATATTTTTAATTCAGGTTTTGTTTATCAAACGTAATGGTATCTTACATAAGAAATTATGGAGGCTTTGTATTTGAAAGGGCATAGAGGCTTCAGTTTTTTAGATTCGCTTTGATTTAGTGGAATTTGAGAAAAAAAGTGTGACCGTTCCCTGATTGCTGCACTAGATCGTGAAACTATGAACTTCAATGACGCCAAAAACTTTATAACCAATTTTCAAAAGCAGAAGAATATTACTCTTAAAATTTAAACTGTTATAGTTAGTTGACTCGCCCCAGCCGAAAACTGACGATAATGCAGTTTCGGTTTTAACGCCTCAATGTATCAACTAGAAATGTCGATAATGCAGATCCGGCTATAATAACTAAAATGTATCAGCAGAAAAATGTCGATAAACCAGATAAATAATTTTGGTATTAAACAATAATTTCTTTTTAAATCAAAAATGTTTAAAGTTTTTTATCAAATGCAATAAAACTGTAATAAAAAACTATTTTAGTACCGAAAACTCGATGGCATATAGCTATCAAGCAAAACTTCAAAAATTGTAGGTCAATTCTCATGTGAAGAGTCAGGGAAAATTTGTATGAATAGATCGCGAACACAAAATTTGAAAATTTCTGAAAATTGACTGTTTCAAGGTCTTAATGATGTTCACACCTGAAAAAAATTTCAAGTCAATTTTCATGTTGGAAGTTAGAAATACCCAGCCAAAAAATGCCGATAATGCAGATTAAATTTAAAAAATTAAATAACAGCTGAATAATGTCGACAATGCAGATACAAATTTTAGAAGAAAGAAAGAAAATAATTTTTTTATTATAAATTATGATTTTATTACTTTTTAAAATCGACTAAAACTATTAAATTAAAATTGTATTCGAAAATATTATAAATAATATAACAAACCAAATTTTTGTAAATGTTGTATTAGATGTGTGCGAAGGAAGATGTAAAATGCATCTAAAGTGACATGTTTGGAAAATATTTTAAATGGAATGCATTATAAACATAATAATTTAAAAAGTATCAGGTTAGTTTCATGTGAGGAATACGGGAAAACTCGAATGAATGCATCGAACACACAAAATTTGAAACTTTCTAAAAATTGACATTTTAAATCGCGTCTTTGAGTAGGATTCATAACTTATTTTTCTTTATGAGAGAAAGTTGTTAGCCTGCCGCTGAACCGGCTAGTTGCGTGTTTGGATTCAATCGAGTTTTCCCGTACACTCCACATGAAAATTGACCTGAAGTTTTTTCCAGGTGTGAGCATCATTAAGACCTTTATACGGTCAATTTTCAGAAATTTTCAAATTTTGTGTGTACGATATATTCAATCGAGTTTTCTTGTACGTTCCACATGAAAATTGACCTGAAGTTTTTAAATGATAATTATTAGATGGCACTTCATTTAAAATATTCTCCAAACATGCAACTATAAATGCATTTTACGTCTTACCTCCCCAAACATCTAATACAGAAATTTGGATTAGTATATTAGTTTTAGTTGTTTCGAATGAAAACTTCTTATTGTAAATTTTTTAGTTAGTTTTTAGGAAGAACAAAATAATAATTTCTAATTTAAATAATTACTTTACAGCTTAAAATTAATTTCTGCATTATCGACATTTTTCGACTGGGTGTCATTTTCGCTTAATTAGTTTGAATCTGCATCAACGACATTTTTCGGCTGAAGTCGGCTAACTTTAATAGGGTGTAATATTTAGTTGATACCCAATATGTTGTGGCTTCAGTGGTTCAGCATGTAGCATGTCTAAAAAAATGTCTTCAATTTATTTGCATTTTTATAAGCCTTATTTATTTATATTTTTTTTTTTGTGTAAATGTTTTCCACTTATTCAGATATTTTTCAGAATATTTTTATTTCTCAACTCATACATACACACACACACACGTCCTGAAGGTTTTTGTTGACTTTCTTTTTTTATGCTAATATTTTTCTTTTCGATTTTTTATTTTTCATTTTGTTTATTTATATTATTATACAACAACAAAATTTGTATGCCAGTTTTTCTACTGTGGAAATCGTATTAAATATAAAATATTTGTTATTTTAATATTTTTATTATTACATTTCTGTATTTAGTTTGGAAAACCTATATACCACATAGAACAGTAAAAAATACAAAACTTTTTGACAATTTTTTTCTTCGACTTTTGTAAAGAACCTTTAAAAAAGCACTGGATCTGCTACACAGAAAAATGAAAAATAGTTTTTTTGTTTGGTTCGAGACTTCCAGCAAAAATGTATATAATCATAATAAATATATGCAAACTAATAATAATATTTTTCAACCATAACAAGGGGATAAAAAAAAAGAATCTCGAATTTTTATTTTACAAAAGCAGACCAAAAAAAAAAACTTTTGGTACAAGAATTGTATAATTTGGAAAATTTTGTATTATTAAATCAAATAGATACAGAACCAAAAAAATAAAAACTCAGAAATAACAAAATTTAATATAAATAAACCGAAGAAAAAGGTCAGTTTCTTTGTTCAAAATTAAAGTTCACATTTTGGGATATTTTTTGGTCGCCTTTCTATTGTCTGTGGAAGCTCTACATATTACATAAGCTGCTTCCGGCGTTCTCTATATATATATATATACCAAAAATATATAAATGTATATGTTTTTTAACGATTTGATCATTTTTATGTTTTTGGTGAACCTAAAATTTTATGATTTCATTCGTTCAAACATTGAACACAAAATATATATGTTCCGGGCATTTTATAGTCATATACGTTGTACATAGAGAAAGCCTGCGTTTATTACAAACTTTTTTGTACGTTATGAAATATTAAAAAATTTTAAAATATTTACTTTACTGACTAAATTTTGTTTTCCTCAACTTTCACCAACTGCCAATTTTCTTTCTGTTCTTAAAATTCACCTTAAATTTTTGATTCTCATCTTAGAGAACGTCCACATAGCCATCTAACTCAGTTGAATTTATTAAATTCAATAAAATCTTTCTTTGCGTTATTCAAATTGGAAACCTTAATTGGGCCGTAACTTCCCAAAATAGTAGACAGCTGTTTTTTAAAATGCGAGTTTATGTGACTGCGAAAGATGTTCTGATGCAACAACCTTCATTGTGTGTAAAAAATGGATGTCCGGTTTTTAGCTTTTATATCTTAGCTGAAAATGTCAGCTTAAAATCTGCGTTATCGACATATTTTGTAACGGATCGTAGTCAAAATTCTAATGATGTTAGCCAAAAATTGCACATTACACAAGATTATTACTAAAAATTAATTTCACGACATCATCAGAATTTTGTACTACGATCTGAAATTTTCGGCAAACTTTAGCAATCACGTTTCATTTGGAAAGCCTGGGAAAACTCATTTGACTATATCATACATAAAAAAGTCGAAAATTTCTAAAAAATTCAACATTTAAAGTGTCATAATTGGAGAGTAGATGAAACAAATGGTCTTAGTGATGGTTACTTCTAGAAAAAAATTTGAAAAGTGGGCTGGAATTTTTTCCGTGGGTAATCATCACTAAATTCTTTCATTTCATCTAAGTTTCAACCATAACACTTTAAAAGTTCAATTTTTAGAAATTTTGTATACACGATATACATATATTCAAACGAGTTTTCCCAAAATTTCCACATGAAAAGTGAACTGAAAATTTTTAAAGGAAAACGAATTTTTCGAACATTAAATATAGTTGTGTTTTAAATATAACGGTTTCAGTTGAAAAATTTTTATTTTGTTGTAGAAATTTTGGCATAAAAAAATACTTTCGACTGAAAAATATTGAGCTAAGAAATGTCGGTTGAGATATGTCGGCTGAAAAATGTCGGCTGATGAATTTCGGCTGAAGAATATTAATATTTGACATAACATATCGCACATGATATGGAAAAGTGACACAACTCAAAAAATGAGCTTTTTGAGTTAATTGTTACATTTCATGCCCCGCAATAAAAACATATTTGTTTTTCCTTCACCGAAAATGATAGAGCGCGAAGGGTCATATTTCGTTTTATGATTTTGGTATTAAATAACGTAATCAGTATTTTTTTTTGTTTTTGCTTTCCTGAAAAATTTAAATTTTTGAGTTGTGTCAGTTTTCCATAGCATGTGCGATATTATATTCTCGGCTGAGATAGCAAAGACGTTCTCTGCATTATCGATGTTTTTTTTTTTTTTTTTTTTTTTTTTACTTTTGGCTGAAAACTATCTCAGTGCGAGGTTGTTGTCTTATAGGTATTTTTCTAGTTCAAATGGCGTTTTAGAAAATTTTAGAAGTCAACATTTAATATTTACTAAACAAGTAGGTGAGAGTGTACGTGTAACATATTTCAAGATATTACAAATTAATTCAACTACACATTTTTTAAACGTCATCCGATTTAGTCGGTAATAAACGTTAAATTACATAGCATGTAAGGAAACTAACTAAACTAATGTCACCCGCCACTTGAAAAAAATACCGGCTTAGAATTCAATGAAATTTTAACATTTTCTTATTTGTTCAATCCTCTTAATGTTTTCGTTAAAATATTATGGCGCAACTTCCTTAAATCGTCCTTAAATTGTGCACCTTAAAGGTTAATATTCAGCTGACGAAATACAAAGTCAAAAATTTAGCTTACTTTTAGTGTATCTGCAGATAAAAACGCAGTGAAACTAGTTTCACTAGCTAAACTGTATACCGCAAAATAAAATTTAGCAACGGAATTTACATTTTCTGTATTCGCTTGTGTCATTTTTGTATGAAAAATTTCTTTTCACGTCAGCTGCGTACTAGCCATAACCCTAAACTTTGATTTGTTTTGGTTTAATACGATTTCTTTATCGATTATAAATTTATTCTTTTAAATAAAAATTGATATTTACATTATTAATTAGTTTCAACAATGGCCAAAATTCAGAACTTCATTCATAATTGATGTTGAGTTTGCAATCCTGCTATTCACATCAAAATGACTATAATTAGTGGGTTGGGCACGATATGCCAAATTCAAAATTCCAAAAACGAAATTGAAAAATCAAAATTCCAAAAAACAAAATTCCACAAACCAAAATTCTAATAAAAACGATGCCAAAAAAATCCAAAAAAGCAAAATTCCTATACAAAATGTCAAATTTCAAAATTCCAAAATACAAAATTCCAAAATAAATTCCATTTTTTGCCCATGGAAATATGCCCATATAATAATATTATTATCAAAATGATGTTTTTGACTAGAACAAAAACTTACTAGTAGGCTGTTTCTCAAAATCCAAATTTACAAAAAAAAATATTCCGAAAAATATCCCAAATCACCTTTTGTAAATTTTTGATTATTTGGGCGAAAAATTTAATCTCAAAAAAAAATTCCAAAAATTTGCATTTAATTTTATATTTATTTATTTTATTTATCCTTTAATTTTAAATGAAAATATGAAAATGAAATATAAGTCTACATAATAGCAATATATATTTTAAAAAAATATCTTATGAAAAATTATCTATAATTATTTCATTTTTCCAAATCTTCCGAAAATAGAGCCAATACTATTTTTGGATGCATTTTGGGATATTTTTTTCGCCAATAAAATTGTTGGCCTTTCGATACCAACCCTGGAATTTTGTATGGAGAAATTTTGAAATTTGGTATTTTGTATAGGAATTTTGTTTTTCTGAATTTCGTTTTTGGATTTTTTTTTTATTGGAATTTTGGTTTCTGAAATTTTGTTTTTTGGAATTTTGGTTTTATAATTTGGATTTTGGAATTTTGAATTTGGCGAATCGTATCTTTTACTACTTATGGGAACGGGTTGGTTATCCATAAAAAAATAAAAATCCAACTGGTCTAAATTCACAAAATCCTAATTAACCAAAATATAAAATTCCATTTTACAAAATACCATAACATAAAATCAAAATTCAAAATTCCAATTGAGAAAATTCCAAATTTTATTTATTTTAGAAAAAAAAAAATCCATATACAAAATTCCATTTTTTCATTAGATTAATAATATTTACCGGGGTTGGGTACGATTTACCAAATTCAAAATTCCAGAAAACAAAATTCCAGAAACTAAAATTCCAATAAAAACAATTATTAAAAATAAAATTCCGGAAAAACAAAATGTCAAATTTCAAAATTCTAATGTACAAAATTCCAAAAAAAATCCATTTTATGGCCAGGGAAATATGAAAAGAGAGCGCCTTAAAATGAAATTTTATATATTGGAATTTTGAAATTTGGCATTTTGTATAGGAATTTTGTTTTTTTGTAATTTTATTTTTAGGAATAGCTTTTATTGGAATTTTTCTTTCTGCATTTTTTTTTTTTTGGAATTTTGATTTTGGAATTTCGTTTTTGGAGCTTTGGATTTAGAAAATCGTACCAAACCCTTTTAAATTATAATAAAATTTCCATAATAAATTCCAATAAATGGAATAAATAGCATTTTTTTTTTGAAAATTAATTTTAAAATTTGATATTTTTTATAGGAATTTTGTTTTTTTTTTATTTTTATTTTTGTTTTTTTTTTTAATGGAATTTTGTTTTTTGAGATTTTGTTTTTTGAAATTTTGTTTTTATAATTTCGACTTTGGAAGTTTCAGTCGTACCCAAACCACTGATGAAATATTGAAAGTTCCATTGAGCAAGGCCAAACTCCAAAAATGAATGTCAAAATGCAAATCACATCTCATAATCCACTTTTGATAAAAACGATCAGTACGAAAGCTCGAAATTCAAAATCCCGAATTATCTAAAATTCCATTTTTTAAATTTAAAGCAGAAATGTTTTAAAACATATTAAATTTTTTTAATTTAATTTAATTTTTAATAATTAATTTTTTTTTAATTTTTTAATTTCCGATCTCCGAAAAATAAATTTAATGTGTTTTAAAAAAAACCTCTTACATACTTGAACTTCTTCATGAGATCCTTGGTGATTTGGTGGAACTCTGTGTACCGGAAGCTTTTTCAATTTTTGCAATGATGTTGACAAGCTAAGCATTTACAAAAAATGACAAAGAATTGAAAGATTAAATAAATTTAAAGATTAAATTTTCGCCCAATAGGGTTGACCTTGTTGCTTTTCTGAAATTTTGACAGCGATATTATTTTTTGCTTATCCAAGGCAATTTTGCCAAAAGGTTAGTTTATTTTTTGGCTTTGGACAGCTAAAGCTTTATCGAATGTGGAGTAAAAATGAAGCTCTCCACCTTGAAATGGTTCCATTAACAAAGAAATCAAAAAATGTTGCTGATTGTTAACAGAAATAGTAATATTCGACATGTTTGTCATATTGTCTACATTCTCTACATAATCGACGCCATTTTTTTAATTGTCTACATATATTGCCTAACCATGTATAACTTAATTAACTATACATGGACTTAATTATCTACGCAGCGTAGACAATTTGACACAGCACTGATCCAGAACTGTAATTTTATTTGTGGGAAAACTGTCCAAAACCGTAACGGACCAACCGTAACGGACCATCCGTAACGGACCAACCGTAACGGACCAACTGTTTTCCTAACCATTTATAACTTAATTAACTATACATGGACTTAATTATCTACGCAGCGTAGACAATTTGACACAGCACTGATCCAGAACTGTGATTTTATTTGCGGGAAAACTGCGCAAAACCGTAACGGACCAACAGTATGCATACTGAAATTCTTTGGTTTCGCCCGAATATCTAAGACGTGCATAGGTGTACAATATAATTATATCAATTTTGAAAGTCAAAAACTGAATAAATCTGAGTGGGTTTGTTTGATATGTGATGTTTGTTTGGGATTTGATATTCCAAAGATTTTTAAAGGCAAAAAAAACTAAATTATACCTTTAAAAGCGTACCGTATTTGGTTATTTTGACCTAACCTTCTTCCTTGCTCCAAATAACGTCCATAACACAGTAATCAATCTATCACCTATGTTCTAAATATATATACATATATATACCCACTCACACATAATCATATTAAGATAAGATAAATTTTCTTCTCAGTTCATTTGTTATTTATATCTACAGACATAGCCAACAACAACGAACAAAAAAAAATTTTTTGATATGATTGATTATATTGGAAAATCTTTAAATTGTTCTAACATACATTAAAAATTGTTCTTAAGCAACCATAATATTCCCAATAAAACCATCCATTAGCTTTATTAATTTATTTTTCGAAAATGTGTTTAAATAATAAATATTTCGTAATTTAATACTTCTTATTGATTTGGAAAATACCATCGAAGAACATAGACGAAAAAATAAAAATTTCATTCCGCTTTTCCGATAGCAATTTTTATTTTTTTTACTTTCTTTTCAATTCTGTGTGTGAGTTCGCTTGCCTGTATATATAGACATGAACATAATAAGATTGATTGGTTACGTATTAAGTTATTGGTTTTCAATACTTAAGTAATTTAATACTTGCTCTAATATAGCACAGCATTAAGTTTATTAAAAAAAGCCACAAAATCGATTAAAATGGTTAACATAAGTTTATTGTGTTTTGGCTGATATTTCAACGGTTATGTGGTTTGCTAAGATTTATGAGCTTTGTAAGTCTTCACACGTCTGATGTGGATTATGTTAGTAGATATATATATTACGTAAATGGAGATTATATGAAATTCTCCCTGGGTATACGATTTTATAATCCGTGGCACTATTCTGGTAATTCCCCGGGAATAGGGAACTAGGAAAAGAATTTATATGTAATTTCTGTTCAAATGTTTTTTTGCGGCCTATTAAGGAGAAAAGTTTGATGTAAATACATATTTATAAATTGGGAATAATTTTTCAATATCTAAATTGGCAGGGAAAATTATTCCCCATTTAATTTTGTTTTCAAAAAATTAACACTAACTTCTTACCTAAAATGAAAAATGAAATTCTTTCCCCAATTCCATATTCCCGGGGAATTACCAGAGTACTGACACTGTATACCGATTGCCGAATGAGAAAACGTATTTCAATTATTCAAAGAAATTAAATAATTTTAAAATAGTCACAAATAAATTTATAGTTTGTAGTAACGTAGTGTTTAAAATAAAATTTAAATTAATGAATTTTACTTTTAGCATATCACGAACTTAGATATAGGGTTCGCATTGCAATCGCGCAAAAGTACATATAATATCATAACGTTTGTACATTCCTCAATGAATTGGCATATATTCTGTCAAAAAAGTGACGGAAAATGATCATTTGAAAACAATCATTTGGCACAACTGTCTTCTATCTTGACCGTTTGCATTCTGTTGAGTTCGATTGGCTGGACAAAAAAGTTCGTGCAGAGGTAGTGGAAATTTCACATATTCAATATGTGAAACAAAAAGCTAAGCTGGATGTGTTGCGAGATAAGGCTTATCCATTTAACCGTAGAGGTTGTTACGGTTTTGAGACTGTGAGTGGAAGACTATGCCGAAACATAGCTCGTATAACATCTGCCGTAACCGAATTTTTATGATTATTAATTCAGAGCCTCCAAGGCGGTCAACTAAGCACAGCTAGAGCTCAGAGCTATGGGGTGGATGTTCTTGGAGGGTGAAAAAATCTTGATAGACCGCATGATAGGAATAGTTAGGGAACAAGGATGAAGAACTAATAAAAAAAAGAGAAGCAGACAAAGAATACTCACCTAAGTCATAAAGCTAATATAGAGCCACACCAACCTCACCTTCCTTGATATCACTTACGAAATTACTGCCTCATTCTCAAATTGAAATTTAGTTCGTAAACAAAAAAAAATCGAATAGAAAACCCATAAATATTTAAATTTAACAAAATTATTAAAATGAATTTGTATTTCAAAATCAGGTAAATCATAAAATATAAATGAAAAGAAAATTCTTAACTAATAAACCCCAGTAAACCCTAGCTAACCTACTATAACTGAATTATCCTTAAGTCTAAGTAAGAATTAATAAATCTTTATAAAAATATGAATTGTTAAGTACAACTTAATTAAATGTAAGTTATTAGCAAAAGAAATTAATTTTGAATAAATAAAAAAAATTGAAAATTATTCATAAAACAAATTGTGCGAAATCGAAATAGGATCAATGTACCCTCTACCGATCAATTTGGATAAAAAAATAAAAAAATACAAAAATCTGACAAGTTAGTATAAGCGATTATTAATAAATAGTTTAATATTTTTAGTAAGAACTAATATAAACTCATAAAAATAATAAAGTAAGTATTTACCGTTATATATTTTTATATGAATATTTTTAATTTGCAAAAAGACGTCAACTAGTATATTTTATTAGTGAAATTGAGTTTATCAATAGACAATTTTTGTTAAAACTAAAATATTTTCTTGAAAGCGAACCATTTTAAAAGGTGATTATTAACTTAATTAACAGGATTTTAAAGCCAATACAATAAATACTAGAATGTGAGTATATATTTTTAGTTGATCGGTAATGAGTACTCAAAAATTAGCATTGTACCCTCTACCGATCAATGTCTTTTTATTGTTATTATATAATTTTTAATTCAATAGAAATGAAAAAATGGCTCCAACTAATTCACGTAAATTGAAATATACGGCAAATCAACTAGAACAGGCTCTCGTTGCGGTAAGAAATGGTATGAAGTTAAGAAAAGCCAGCAATCAATTTGGAATTCCATTCAGTACACTCCACGACAAGTTTAACGGAAAAAGTGCTCCCAAATTACAACACAGTGGAAGAGGATCGTGCCTTGGTGAAACTGTCGAAAATGACTTGATGATGTGGCTACTGGACTGCTCGAAAAATGGATTTCCCATAACTAAGAAGTTGCTTGAAGATGCTGTTCAAAAACTTGTAATTAAGTTGAATATCAAGACACAGTTCATTAACAAAAACCCTGGACGGAAATGGTTTGAAAAATTCATGCAACGGCATAAAAACTTTTCATTAAAACGAGCGGAGTATATCAACAAGAAAAGAGGAAGTGTAACTGAGGCAAATATTCGCAAATGGTTCGAAGAAGTGCTAGATTTACTAGGTCCAGACGCAACTGCCCTTCAAAACCCAAAACAAGTGTACAACATGGATGAAATTGGATTTTTTTTAATGCCAACTGGAGATCGAATTATTGGACCGAAAGGTACCACAGTGTATAGCGAATCTGTGCGCAGTGATAAAGAAAATATTACCACGTTGTTTGTTGTTCACGGCGAGGGACAATTTGGCCCACCCTTGACATTATATAAGTACGCGTGGATGCCTTCGTTTATCACCCAACAAACTGCAAAATAAACTGGTCTGTTGGACGAAGTGACACTGGCTGGATGAACAGTGAATGTTTCTTCGAATGCATAGGAAACATTTTCGTTCCGTATTCAGAAAAAAACAATGTTCCACGTCGCCCTATGAAAAGAAAATGGGGAGCGATCACAAAACAATGACGCATTGACCACAATGGATGTGAAATTGGTAAGGCTGATGTACCCCTAGCATTAAACACGTTTTTGTCCGATCCGGCAATGCCAAAAAACATAATTTCTGGTTTCAAATTTACTGGAATCTATCCATTTAATCCAAATCAAGTAGATTATAGTAAAATTATTAAGAGAGATGAACCAGCTCTAACAAATACTCCTTCGGTTACCGGGCCAACACAGAATATGTTCATGGGCTTCATAGAAGAAAACATTGATGCAAATCTGTTGGAAAAATTTAAAACTGTTAATGGATCTAACATCACATGGAATGGGCAACGCGAATCACTTCATTTATTTGAGTGTTGGCAGAAGATTCACAAATCTTCGACATCACTTGCAATGCAACAAACATATCTTTTATCGAGGACCACTTACCTTCTAATATATCACCAGGAACACACAACAGTAATACCTCTATTGATTCAAATGTGGTGGAGAATGTATCGTTAACCTCAAATATAAATAATAGTCCGATAAGTTCAAACAGTACCAAAACAGCAGCGGAAATTCTTTCTGAAGTTGTTATGTGGCGAAGATCAGAGCACCGGCTTACACGAAAAACTGAGCGGATGCCCAGTGTTTTGACATCGCAAAAATGGATTGATATTCAGAAGGCGAAAGAAAATGAAAAGGTTGAAATTGAAAAAGAAAAATCGATCGAAAAGCACAGGCTGCTCTAAACAAACAAAAAAAAAAGCCGAGCTGGCAAAAGTTGTTAAAGAAAAAAAATTATTAGCTAAGCAGATGAAGGCGGAAGAGGAAAAAAATACTAAGAAACTAAGACCTACGAGGCCAAGATCGAATAACAATAGACGTAAACAGAAACAACCCACTCCTGTTTCTTCAGAAGACGATGATGGATGGGTTTCCAGTGGTAACAGCATCATGGATGTGTATGATGAAGAACATTCAAATGATTCCTGAATTTAAATGTACTTTTCATATTATAATTGTCTGAAACTGAACTGAAACAATTGAGTTCCTTAATATTTAAAAAATTAAATTATTTTTATTTTGAACTGATATGAAATATTGAATTGATTATATTAATATAGTCATTATATTTTTAATTGTCTTGAAATCTGCTATAGTTAATATTGCAAATAAACTTATTGAATTTAAAAAAAAAATCATTTTTTTTAATTTTTTTTTTGATCGGTAGAGGGTATAATGTTTGATCGGTAAAGGGTACATTTGATCGGTAGTATACGTACATGGTTACTTTTTTTGTTCAATCAATCATAATCAAAATAAAAAATGTATGATTACTTTAAAACCTAAAAGTTATTGTTAAGAATTAATTTATAAATCGTTTGAGCTATAAATTGATTTTTTTACTCAAATAGTTTTTGAAACATCCACAGTCAAAGTTGGAATTTTGCTTAGCTGATCGGTAGAGGGTACATTGATCCTATAAAAAAAATACAAAATAAAAAAAAACATACTTGATGGTTTGTTGATTGAAGTATCCATCGTGAAGTTGATTGTTGAAAATGTTGAGGTATATACCGTTTATAGCGTATCCATTTACACAAATCATTAGCCGGAGTGAAACGCACTAACGCAATGCATAATATTTTGTTTTGTATAATTTGATAACAAATTATTTTTCGTATGTATTATGCTTGCTAATTCCACTTTAAAACAATTGGCTCATGCCACACGTAAAAAAAAATGCCGCATTTTTCTTCGTTTCTTTCCCCGTTTACCTATGATACAAGTTTTAATTGCGACTTAAACAAATTTTCTGTTCTACCACACAACTCAAACATAAATGAAATAAAAAATATTTCAAGGACATTTTTGACTCATTTTAGTTAAAATTTTATTTAAGAGAGAGCAGAACAAAACATTGGTAGAAAAAAAAATGCCAAAATACAAAAAATGCTAGTGTGGCATGGTTGATTCACTTTTGATTTTGGAAACAAAATTCGTAAAAATTCGTTTGTTTCAAGCATTCGTAGAGTGGCGTTTTAGCGCATTTTCGTATCCAAGCAGGGTACGACTTCACAAGTATTATTATTAGTTATTATTATATTATTTTATTTGTAATGATTACACTGTGCTTGAATTGCAAACTTTTTTTTCGTGTCAAGCGGGGGGTAAACCTAATTCGAGTACGCTGAATTCAACGGTGCTAGTCCCATTTTAAAGTTAGTCCCCATTTTTGAGATATCGCATTCGACATGTTTTGGCTCTGAGTCAAAATATACCCTCATTTTCACGTTGATAGCCCTTGAACCATTAAGATTTTCGTTATACTTTCTTCAGCAAAGTTGTTGCGCAGATCAAGACTAACAACTTTGCCGAACATATCAAGACCGAAAAACCACATCTAATTTTTTTTTTGCTTTCCATTTCGACGAAAAACACTGTTTTTATCATTTTTAATCATTTTGTTGAATTTAAATCGAGTAGAATCGATCGAATAAACATTGCATCGACAAATATAGATACAATAGAAACTATTTAAAAGAAAGCTAAATCGATTCAGTTGATTTTATGGTGATTTTTCCTAAAAAAAAAATTCCTAAAAAATTAACATTTTTCTTCTCTTTGACAAAACAATGGCGTGTCGTTGCGATAGTGGATACAAATCCAGGATTTTTCCATCCCATCGTTTTAACCAATTATATCACGTAAATTATTACTTTGGGCGGCAGTCCAACGAAGTGACGTAAGCACCTACTGTGCTGGAAGTCGAACTCGTATATATACAGTACTGGGGAAAAAAAATTGGGCAAACGTATTTTATTGCAAATTGGAGTCTTTTTTGCTAAAACTACAAAACTTTTGAACGCAATTGGCTTATAATTCCATTTTAAATACATGTATGACGTAATTTGTTGAAAAAAAAATGTACCTGAAATTTAGGGGAAAACCCCGAAAAATGCCAAAATATTCAAAATACGGTGATTGGAGTTAAAGTAATGGAATAAATTAAACACTTACTTTTTAATTTTTTTTTTGTTTTTTATTGATTTATAGAAGTTCTATCTTTAATATTAATATTTTGGTGCACCGCCATTTGCTCTTATTACAGCGATACACCTCCGATTCCATGAATTTGATAAATTTTTCAAAGTCGTAGGAGGTATGGATTCCCAAATCGTCATCAACAAACTTTTTAAAGATAGAATCGATTCTGGGCGCATTCTTGCTACTTCTAGCTTCATTATAGACCAAATATTTTCAATGGGATTTAAGTCTGGACTATATGGGGGCCAGCTCAACACATCGATACTTCTTTCTTCGAAGTACTTTTTTACCTTTAAATGAAAAGATAAGAAAAAAAAACAAATTTTTAACAAATTATTTATGTTTATCTGAAAGCCAATTTTTCTATCTACTGTTCAAATTTAATAACGCAAAACTTTGGCGGTATGGCTAGGGTTCCACCTGTCCATATTTCATATTGACTGTCAATATTTGAAGAGTTTTGTCAATATGATAATATAGAATGATATGGACATATTGATTGTCCATAAATTTCTTTATTTAATAAAATAATAATACAATTTCGTAAAAAACGTGCTAAAGATGTTTATATTTATTTTAATAAAAAGGTACTATAATTTTCTCTGATTTTAAAGTGTAAATGCATAAAATCTAAAATCACTATTGTTTACTGTATTTAGTTTTTGCACTGAACTGAAATTTACCGGTAGCAAAATGTCAGTTTTATATTTTTTATTTAAGAAAGTTTACGATTTCCTACTATAAGGTTTTCTCGTTCTCCGTATATTCAAAAACAAATAGTTGTTGTATGGTATAGGTAAAAGAGATAATTTTGCAAATAAATTGGTATGTGTATATATTTTAATGAATACGTAATTTATAAAAAAAACTAAAATTGTTATTTCAATAAATGAAAAAAATAGTTATTCGATGGCTTCTACAAACAAAAATCCAATTGCTAAATCAGAACATGCCGAAGAATATTCAACTCCAACTAAAAAACAGAAAACCCTAAAAAGGCAGTGCAAATTTCGAGATGAATATCTGGACGATGAGAATTTTAAGAAGTGGATAATAAAAGTTCCTTCAGACGATACAAAAGCTAAATGTCGATATTGTGGTTTAATTTTCTCGATCAAACACGAAGGTATTTCAAATTTAAATAAACATGCAGCATCCTCCAAACATAAAAATAACGAAAAGCAAGCTACCACAAGCCAAACAATTTCCTCATTTTACACTAAGCCAAATTGTGATCAAGAATTTGCAGTTTTAGCTACAGAGATTGGTTTTATCTACCATGGGGTTATGCATCACCACAGTTTTTTATCACAAGAATGTGGAATTAGTATAGCATGCAAGTTATTTTCTGATTCAAGCTTAAGTCCGAAAGTTCATTGTGGCAGAACAAAAATAACGGCAATAATTGAAAATGTTTTGTCACCATATTCTGTTGGTATTTTATTAAAACAGCTAGTTAATGAAAAGCCATACTCATTAGCAACAGACGCCTCCAACAAAGGCAACATTAAATGCTGGCCACTAGTTATAACGTATTTTTCTAAAACTGAGGGATGTAGAGAAGGATTCTCTACATCCCTCAGTTTTAGAAAAGATTTTTATGATGATGCAAAAGAAACCTCGGCGGCGGTTACTAGTCGAATTGAAAATAAATTATCGTCGAATTATTTAAAAATTCAAAATATGGTATCATATAGTGCGGACAATGCCTCTGTGAATTATGGATGCCATAATTCAATTTTCCAAAAGCTTTGTGACAAAACCAAAAACATCATTAAAGCAAATTGTAATTGCCACATTTTACATAACGTCGCGAAACATGGACGTAAAAAATTAAAATATGATGTTGAAACTCTCGTTATTAAAGTTTTTAACGAATTTTCAACGTCTGGGAAAAATTTAGAAGAGCTTAAAGGAATTTTTGAGTTTTTGGAACATGATTATTCAGCTTTACTTCGTCATATCCCAATAAGATGGCTTAGTTTGCTGCCTGCATTGGATCGTTTAATTGTCAATTGGATGCCTATTAGATCTTACTTTCTTTCTCAAGGAAAGTGTAATGCTGATCCAGTTATTTGGTCTTTTACAAAAGAACAAGAAGATGGTTTATTAGAAGGAACCGACCTCACTTTTCCAGAACTCTATTTACATTTTATGCAAAATTATATGCATATTATACATACGTCAGAAAAACTCTTGGAAAGCAAGGATACATCTGTAACACAAATTTACGACATTATGCTTAAAATACGCACAGAGTTGGAACAAAGAAAACATGACCACTTTTTTGGTTTTGTTGTGAAACAAGCACTTCCAAAATTTAATAACAGCCAACAATTAAAATTTAAAAAGAACGCGATGGAAGTTTATGAGCGAAGTTTAAATTATTTAAATGGATGGTTTGATTTTAGCGACAATAATCCATTTAAATTATTTAAAGTTTTTAGTCTGCAGCAAGAAGAAAACCTGTTTGATAATTTTTTAGTAATTTTAAAAGGTTTTGATTGGACTTTTAATGGCGATGAGCTATATAAAGAAACCAATATTTTAAAAACTGCGATCCCATTCCTCGATATAAATCAAAGGGATGACATGAAATTGGTCGAATTTTTCAAGAAAACCGAGATTGAATGTCCCAACTTATTAAAATTAGCAGAACGTGTATTTAGCATACCGGTAAGCAACGCCTATGTCGAAAGAATTTTCTCTATAATGAAAAATTTGTGGACGGATGAAAGAAACAGAATGCGACCAGAGTTAGTGAAGGCTGAGCTTTGCGTTCGAGCAAATATAGCCATGAACTGTACGGAATTCAGTGATTTCATAAAAAATGAACGGAGTTTACTTGAAGCAGCAAAAAGTAATAAAAAATACCAATTCAAAAATTTAGAATAATTCGATATTTTTTATTTTTATATTGCAAAATAGGATTTGCGTTAATTTTTATTATCTTGAATTATTTCTAGTCATAGTTTTTTAAATATATTTTATTTATTGTTTATGATATGAAAAAAAATAAAAATCTAAATTTTCATAACAGAAATTCGGTTACTATTTAAGTTTTTTTTACAAATATTTTGTGTCCATATTTGTCCATATTAATTTGTTGAAATTTTGTTTTTGTCCATATTTCACATTTTGGAAAGGTGGCAACCTTAGGTATGGCACGTAAATTTGTCCTGTTGAAAAATAAATTTGCAAGTCTCGCCAAAAAGCTTTAACACAGAAAGCTCAAATTTGTTGTGTAGGACCTGCAGATGAACAGCTGCTGTAATGTTGGAACTAAGGAAGCACAATCGACCGGTTTCATTTCCACAAAAGCATCTCCAGACCATAACTCCTTCATTTTTTGGTGAAACTCTTAAAAAGCATTCGTTGCCAAGCCTCTCGCTCGGATTTTTTCGTACGAGAATTTTTTAATTTCCAACATACAGCTTGAATTTTGATTCATCGGGGAAAATTACATCAATCCACATCTCTGAAGCCCAAGAAACATGCTCCTGGGCCCATAGCAAATGTTGTTTTTTCACTAGTAATGTGAACACAGACTTCTGGACTGGTTTAAGTGCTCTCGAACCAGCTTTAACAAGTCTTTTTCTCACTAAGCTCGATGAAATTTCTTTTCCTGTTGCTCGCTCAACATCCCGTCGTATGTCCGATGAAGTTTTAAAACGGTTTCGACGACATTGTAATATTATGAAAGGATCTTCCACTGGCGTTGTCTTTCTGGGCCTTCCAGAGCCTTTCTTTCTTTGTGTACTGCCCATCTCTCGCAATTTTTTAATATTCCTTGCGACAGTATTTTTATGAATATTATTCTTTTTGCTTTTTTACGCGTGGTTAAATTTTCACGCGCCCAAACCAACATACTGCTTTTACACTGCTCACTAGCTTTTCCCATTTTTTTAACTAAAATTGCACTTTATTCTTTATTTGACTAGGATCACTTACAGAATAACTTAATCTTACAAAATATTCACTATTTATGCTCAAAAAATAAATTACAGGCAATAAAACATGTGCACGCTAATATCGGCCAAGAACGATCGGCTTAAAATAAAATAATTGCTTGACCAAGTTTTTTGCACATCAGTTGCGGGGTTGTACCGGTGTAACAAAAACAAAAGGCAGTCCACCAAAATATTAATATTAAAGATAGAACTTGTATAAATCAATAAAAAACAAACAAAAAAATTAAAAAATAAGTGTTTAATTTATTCCATTACTTTAACTCCAATCACCGTATTTTGAATATTTTGGCATTTTTCGGGGTTTTTCCCCTAAATTGCAGGTACATTTTTTTGGCCACGGCACGCCATTGTTTTGTCAAAGAGAAGAAAAATGTTAATTTTTTAGGAATTTTTTTTTTAGGAAAAATCACCATAAAATCTACTGAATCGATTTAGCTTTC
Source organism: Nephrotoma appendiculata (assembly GCA_947310385.1). Classification (NCBI taxonomy): domain Eukaryota; kingdom Metazoa; phylum Arthropoda; class Insecta; order Diptera; family Tipulidae; genus Nephrotoma; species Nephrotoma appendiculata. The sequence continues at coordinate 267,016,936 of OX371225.1, read as the reverse complement.
TTTTAAATAGTTTCTATTGTATCTATATTTGTCGATGCGATATTTATTCGATCGATTCTACTCGATTTAAATTCAACAAAATGATTAAAAATGATAAAAACAGTGTTTTTCGTCGAAATGAAAAGCAAAAAAAAATTAGATGTGGTTTTTCGGTCTTGATATGTTCGGCAAAGTTGTTTGTCTTGGCTTGCGCCACAACTTTGCTGAAGAAAGCATAACGAAAATCTTAATGGTTTAGGAGCTATTAACGTGAAAATGAGGGTATCAGAGCAAAAACATGTCGAAAGCGATATCTCAAAAATGGGGACTAACTTTGAAATGGGACTAGCACCATTGAATTCAGCGTACTCGAATTAGGTTTACCTCCCGGGTGCCCAGCTTGTCACATTTTTGAACTAGCACAGTGTTATTATTAAAAACTTATTTACTTATGTAGTATTTTTTCGTTTTACGGTAAATTTAGATTACCTTATAGATTTTATTATAACAGGAAACCAAAAATTAATTATATCGACAAAATAGCGTCTTGTGATTTTTATGATCGAACTACGCACAAGGTTATTTCACTAAACAGTTTTTTTTTTCTTAATGTTCTAACCGGTAGAACTTATTAACACCAGTTCACGATTTTAACCATACAGTCTCATTCAATAACGTTCATGATTTTTAAATTAAGAACTTACTGTTGCATTCTGCAATGCTTTCTGTTGCATTAAGAACGTTACTGTTGCATACAAACACAGCCGCATGCCGGAAAGAAAGTTAGAAGTGCGATGAATAATGTGGGCAAAGGAGCGTCGAACGTAACAAGGTAATAGTGGTTCGTCTGATTTCCAATTTCATCCACGTTTTAAGCACTTGTCCTCAGTCGTTTTCCGTGATACAGAGGTGCAAATGCTTAGCGACGAAGTGAATTTTGCCCCTACGCCAAACAAAATCGGCTTTCGATCATTCGAGAATCTCGCTGTAGATGCCGAAACAGCCTTATCTGGTCAGATAACCCAACTAAAATCAGTGTGTACACTACAAATAAAGAAAGGTATTGATAACTCTTCTTCTCCGACAAACTCTTCTTCTTCTGCTGCTTCTAATACTAACCTCAAAGTGATTGGTTCGATAAAGAAAAAACTACGTGGCCATGACCTAATAGCGTGTAAAGCGGATACAGGCAATACAATTACCGTGCTCACAAAAGTTGATTACTGTAATAAAATTTCTGATTTTATTACAGAAAGCAAAGCAATAAGCTTGGCAGAGATCCAACTAAGTCTTTTAAGACTTCGGTTAGTAAGTGTATCGACCAATGCCAGAAGTTATTTGATGGAACTGGTTGGAAGTACTCTGTCATGAATCCATCTGCCCCGATCATTTATGGTTTACCAAAAATCCATAAGGAATGCATTCCGATTACACCAATAGTAGCGTATTGCAATGCTCCTGCCTACAAGCTATGTAGGGGTTTCATAAATTTTTTCAATTGTCATACTAATTTCTTTTCGACTTACTCGGTTAAGAACTCGGTAGAATTGATTAACAAAATTCAAGACGTCGACATTCCGTTACATTCAAAACTAGTTTCATTTGACGTTGCCAGTCTTTTCACTTCTATTCTAATTAATACTTTGTCCCAAATATAGTTTGTAATTACTTAGATAGGGATGCTGTAGATGAGAGCTTACGTCGTGAACTGAAGATAGTTTTTGAGACTTGTATTAAACAAAATTATTTCTGTTTTGATAATACATATTTCAAATTCGCTGATGGTTTACCCATGGGCTCCCCTCTGTCACCTTTGTTGACTGAAATTTTCATGAATTCCTTCGAACAAATGATCATATCAAATAACAATCCTTATTTTTGTCATATAATCTTTTGGTATAGATATGTTGATGACATATTATGTCTATGGAATGGAACTGATAGACTGTTAGACTCTTTCCTTACTTGGTTAAATTCTCAATAACCCACCATTGATTTTACGTTAGAAAAAGAAGAAAATAAATGTATTAATTTTCTAGATATAACAATAACCAGGATTAATTCTACTTTAGACAAAATTTATCGGAAACTCACGTATACAGGCGCTGTTATCCCTAGTTCTGCAAACCATTCCCATAATATTAAAATGTCAGCTTTCCACTCACTCATAGACAGACTAATAAACATCCCTTTGACAAATTCAAATTACAACACTGAGCTAAACATAATTCTTCAAATAGCAACGAATAACGGATATGCAACTAGGACTATATTAAAGTTATTGAATAAAATGCTAAAGCGTAAAACTCTAATAATAATAATAATTCCCAACGACCTATTACCCCTCCCAACCGCGCGCGGGGAGTCTCCATCTGTATTATTATTATTTTTTTGAGTATAATTCTAGTGATTATAAACATGGATATCGAACTGCTTAACCTGTGAAATTAAAGAAAAGTAGCAAGCGGGAAAATCTATATTAGTATTAAAATCAAATCAGATTATTAAGAGGCAAACTAGGTGAACAGCTAAGCAAAACGATACCCGTCGCGGACGGAAGGAGAACAGAGGTTGAGTCTGCTTAGTACAAGCAGATTAAAATTGAAAAATATAGCAGTCAACTGATAAAATTTCATAAAATTTGATAAATAAAACAAAATAAAATGTAACAAAACAAAATGTTATAAAAGTTATAAAATATTAAAGGCCAAACCAGTCAAGTTAAATAAAAAAGTTGTTTTAAAGTGCGTTTCGTCATATTAAAATCAATGAAGTGGGAGTATTGGTTAGCCTCGTGAAGCATCCTAGATACAGGTTCATTTTTACCATAGTCAGTCCTATGATGGTCGATTCGAAACATAGGTACCGATCTCAAGGCTCGTGAATTAAAATTTAGATTGATTTTTCCTAAGAGTAAAGGAGAGTCGGTACTGCCGGTTAGCAATTGATGAATAAAAACCACGTCTGCAACAACCGTGCGCCTACAAAGTGGTTGTAAATCAATTAGCTTGAGGCGATCTAGGTTTGGAGGTAGGTGAAACATGTCCACCCACGGTAGCCCGCGTAAAGCAAAGCGAAGAAATCTACGCTGAACTGCTTCAATCCTTTTTATGTGAACCATATGATAAGGCGACCACACCTGGCAAGCATACTCGAGCAGGGGACGAACGAATGTTAAATAGAGAGCCTTCGTAACATAAGGATCGTCGAATTCTTTTGACCAACGCTTAATGAAACCGAGCGCAGCGTTACCTTGATTGACAATGCGATCTACGTGATTTCTGAAGTTCAATTCGCAATTAGGAAAAACGAGCCAACGGATTAGCAACATCGTGTCCAATTATACCAATATTAGTTTTGCTTTTTATAATAATAACACAATAAAGAACCTAGAGTTGATCGCCTTTCCAAGTCTGGTGTCTATAGGATCAATTGCAATGATTGTAGTTTCTCCTATATTGGTCAGACTGGGCGCAATTTTGGAGTTAGAGCTAAAGAACATTTATCTGGTTGCAATCAATCAACTTTCCATAACCATTTAAATTCAGAAAATCACTCAATCATCAATATTTCTTAACCAAAATATCCTTAACGAACAGAGAGAAATCCGGTTCTCACCAATTACAGACCCCGCCCTTTTCTATTTTCACGTACGCAATAATATACTATGAATTTTGTTACTCAGCCGATGACTCATCGCATACCTGCGCGATCCGTAGATTAATTTTTATTGCATCAATTGATTTGTATGCAACAAAATTTTTATTTTGAATGGCAGAATTTATATCATTCACGTTTTGTTTTTGCTGCCAATATTGCTCGTTCAGTTAACCAATATAGTGATTCTTTCGATTCTTTTAAAATACAAAAATTTTGTGGAAATGTAATTAAACTAGTTGCAATATCAATTTTTCCATTTTAATATGATAAGAGGGCCAACCATCATGGCGATCCTAGGTATGTATAGCACATTTCTAGAGTAAGCGTAATCCAATATCAAAAGCATATTTGAAAAACGAATTGTACTCAAGAATTACGCGGGCCCAGGCTCTGCCTACATCTTCACATTGAAGGTTATATAAGGAAAGGATTAGTCACAGAAACGACAGAAACGAATAGGGCACCACGGAGCAAAGTCATAATCTAATTACTTGGTTAGTAAATTATAAATACGATTTGTTAATTATTTACACATACAATCATTTTCTGTAGAGAGGATTTGTTAGTTTATTAATCTGTATTAGTTATGACTGGATATAGGACATTTAAATTTTGTCATTTGTATCTATCGTCCTCAGTCGTAAACGACTGCAATAATTGATCAATTACTTCCAGGGGTCATCTCATCATACGCTGTATAAAGCTGCTGCACTACACCCGACCCTACACCATCTAACCCCAGGGGTACATGTTCGTAAAGGTTCGACAGCACTCAACAGTTCTTAGTCCATCGTCAATTTTTAAATTAGATTTCAGTATTGATATATGTACATTTAGCTACCTTATGCATTATCAATCATTACAAACACTAGGACATAGAAGACAACATCAATGTCAGCTAAATAACAGAAACGAACACACTTGAATCTAATTAGAAAGGACATCGAATACAACATTCTTTTGCAAAAGGCCTTTAGAAACTAATTTAATTGAGAAAAACTCGAGTTGCAAATAAATAGATCGTTTGATCAAAAATGTTGTAGCTACAATCTTCCCTTGAACTCTCGTGTGTTTGTAAAATAATAATAATATAATAAAATATTGAAAATAACAAAATTATAAATAAATATAAATTTAATTTAATTATCAGACGGTATTATTATTTCGTTCTCCAGCCGTTCCGCAATCCCGTCAGTGCCGCACAAACTGTTGAAGCCGAAGGATACGCGGTTTTCAACCCTTCACCAATGCATGCACACTTCTATTTAGACTTCGACATCTTCGTGTCCTTCCCATTCAACTTAAACCGATTTCCAATACCATCCAATTCAAACGCACTGCAATTGGTACGCGAATTCAATAAAAATAGCAAAAATAGTACGAATATCAAGCAAAATACAGAAAAATGCATCCCACAAGCTTGATCAATTGTGTGACACTAATTACACACTTCATTCCTTGACATGTTGATGTTGTTCCGCGTGTCACGAGTCGGACCAAACACCCCTGGAACCGCTGCTCGAAACGGCACAAAACTTCAATTCTCTTTATATAGTATACTATTAACAAACATTACTATAAATTGCTCTACCGGAAATTAAAACTTGAATCAAACAATCAAAAAAAATTCCCAAAGTTGCGAAACAAACGTTGAACTTAAAAAAAAACAAATCCAACTTTAATTTTACATCCCAATTGAAACCCCCAAGCAAGCCAATTCGCAGCTCCCAAGAAATGGTCCCTAAATCTCCTGATAATTGTTTAATTTTAAAGTTTAATCTTAATTATTATGGCGCACTTTAGGTTTAGACATAAACTGACGTCGTGCGAAAAAACTGAGAGTAGTAAGAGGCCAGTAGTTTAGAAGGCACTGATATCAAATTATCATACACATCTGTTCTACAGCTACACAAAATTATTACCGAGAAAATGTGATAATACACTAAACACAAACATACATCGATAAAATATTTTCCCATTTATAGCAGCTCGCTCCTGGTTTAGATTAATTCAAATTATTTACATATTTGCATATTTATTAATAACAAAAATAAAATTCGTATCGAATTTTTTTTTTCTCGTAAAAAGAAACCTCGTAAAGCGAGGGATTGGTGTAAACAAAAGAAACAGAGTGTGGTATGGCCCGTTCCACGCGCGATTATTTTTGAAGTATATTTTTGAAGCATACGTGTACTCACTTCAAAATAAGTCGTAATAGCTTTTTTATTGCTAATTTAACCCTTCATGCAGATTTGTGTCATATATGACACATATTTATTTTTGTTTAGTTTTTTCGTCATGTAAACTATCACATACAAATGGTTTATAACAAATTCAAATAGAAGGATTTACTCGTTTGTATGCGTGAGTTACTTTCACATGGCAATGACATTTATTCATTAAAATTGGCGGGAATCTAATGGTTTTAGTTTTATGTAATCGTGTGGTGTTCAAATATAAAAATAAAATATAATTAAAAGTATTATCCTTTTACAAATGAATTATAATTATAATTCAATAAGTATTAATCATTTTGATTGTATTTCCTCAACGAATCCTGAATTATTTGTTTAGTTATTGGTAAGTAAAATTTATGTATCATATTTGACACAAAAACTCGTTAAGCAATTTTTCATTAATGTGTCATATATGCTCACTTTCTAATTTTGGTAAGTTTATATTCATAACCATTAGACGAATTTCCATTTTAGGACTGTTATGATAAAGTTGTGCAATAATGTCGTCTCGAAAAAAATATTTGACTCTAGAAGTGATTGAAAAAATTGTAGAGGAGTGGTCTGATAACAGTGAAGATGATCTGGAACAAGGCAATGAGGAGGAGCAATTTCAACCACAACAAACAGAAGAATGTGATAACAATAACGATGAATTAATCGAAAACTAAACATCGAGACTATTCCTGTCGTGTTCGCCAATGATATAAATATGGAAGATGCATATATTTTTGACGCTGATGATATGGATTATGGACGAAATATTGAAAATGGAAATGATGTGCGAAATGAGGAAGTTGAGTTGAAAAATCTGAGAGAGAGATTTAAGAAATTGATTTGGAAAAATACACCGCTTGAAATCGAGTCCAGTTCAGCCCAATTCAAAGGCGATGCATCACTACCATCAAATATTTTAGAACTTGAGGCACCACTCTCATTTTTTAATTATATTTTTGATGATGAAATGATAGGTGTGATTCTAAATGGAACCAACCTGTACAGCGCTCGTAAGAATATTTCTAATCCATACACACTTACTAAATTGGAACTTAAGAAATTTTTGGGCATCTGCATTCTATCGTCAATTCATCAATTACCGAATACGAGACTCTACTGTGATCCAGATGTTGGCAACAAAATTGTGCAAGATGCAATGTCATTAAAGACGTTTATTAAAATAAAAAACAATTTGCATTTCGCCGACAACCATTTAATGCCGCCGAAAGAACACCCAAATTATGATAGGTTATTTAAAATCCGACCATTCATTAATATTTAAAAAAAAAAAATTTTAGAAACGCGTTTGGAAGCAAATCTTTCAATAGACGAGCAAATTTGCAGCACGAAACTTCGAAGTTATATGAAGCAGTATGTCCCATCCAAGCCGCATAAGTGGGGATTCATGATATTTGCATTAAGAGGGGGCACTTCTGGTAGGCTTATATTAAATGTGTAATATAAAAGTATGTTTTCTCGAAACTAAATTATTTATCTATTATCATAGGCTATATGTACAATTTCGAGATATACTCGGGTCAAGAAAACATGTACCGTCAGATAGAGGAAGACAATTTAGGAGCCTCGGCTAATGTCATTATTCGATTGTGTCGTATAATACTAAGGCACTTGAATCATACTGTATTTTGTGATAATTATTTCACTACAGTACCTCTCATTATGTACTTACAGAAAGATGGTATTCATAGTATTGGTACTATAGGCGGATTCATTGTTGTAGCTCGTTGTGTTCATTCCGTTCGTTATGCTTTTTTGTAAACCAATAGGATTTGTCGCAAATGACGTTTTATTTCTTCGGTATTTTTTTCATCAAGTTGATCTATCTTCAACTATTTTACCGAAGGAACATGGCAAGAAAGAGACGACATGATATATAATATAATAATAGAAACAAACAGACACATTTTCGATATTTTTATTTTGTAGTCAAGTACGTTGTTCATTTTGTGTTTTGATGTTTTGTTTTTCATCAACAATGAACTCATTAAAATAATACTGCAGAAAAAATACCGAACACAACGAACGGAACGAACACAACGAACTACAACAATGAATCCGCCTTATCAGGAGAAACCGCATACCGAACTCGAAATTAAAAACAAAGAGAGAAATACGGAGAAGTGCTAGGGGGTTTTACTAGAAGTATTCATCCACATTTGACGATGTTCCAATGTCGCTCATCCACTGGAAAGACAATAAAAGTGTTACCCTGAGGTACTGAGATGGGATAAAACCAAAAGGAAATCGATAAATATTCAATGCCCGAAAATAGTAAAAGAGTATAACCGGCACATGGGAGGTGTCGATTTGCATGACAGCTTTATCGGACGATACAGAATTAAATTTAAATCGTCAAACTGGTACTTACGGATATTTTTCCATTTTCTGGATGTATCAGTAGTAAACTCGTGGATTCTTTACAAGCAACTGTGCGCTTCCAGAAATATGCCAGCAATGGCTTTACTTCAATTAAGGACCGATGTAGCGAAAGGCCTTTGTTTAGTTGGCTCCTATGAAAAACCAGCATCAGCTAGTTCATCAAAACGAGTAAACCAAGCATTAATGACAAAGACTCGAAAAAAATCAGCCCAAAATGTTCCGATTAAAGATATTAGAATCGATAGAGTAGATCACTTTGCAATATGGAACAGCAAACTTTTATAAAATGCTCGAAATGTAAAGTCAGCTTATGTTTAAATGCGACAAGAAACTGTTTTATGGACTTTCACAAGTAAAGAAACCTATAAATTAATTATTATTAAGACTGTAGCAAAGTGCTGTGATATGAAATTCATTTTTTATTTTTTTATTTAACACTAAATGAGTTAATTATGTGATTTTTGTGATTTATTTTATAAATAAATATATGTAGAACTATATACTCGTATCTAAATATATATCTACTGAATTCGAAACGAAATATTTAGTTTTAGTCCTTACTACATTTTGTGTCATATATGACACATTAATATATTTTGATTTTCCAGGAAAATTATTAATTTTTCAAAATAGGGCCCAATATTAAACTAGATTAACTCATTGAGCTCCGTCGAATCACCAAGTTTGGCCAAAATTCCTTTTATCGGCGCACTAAGGGTTAAAACCTTATTTTAGCCACAAAATTTTTTTGTATTGTTTTATTCTGCTCTCTCGAAAATAAAATTTAAGCTAAAATCTACATCTCAAAAATGGTCTTAATATGTTTTATTTCATTCCTATTTATGTTAAAGCTACTTCACCAAAAAAAAATTGTTTGTTGACAAATGAGTCGCAATTAAAACCGATAGCATAGGCAAACGGGGAAAGAAACGAAAAAGAAATAATTTCTTTGATATGCCGTGTGGAACGGCTTAATGATTATTTTTATTTTTGACCATCATGATAATAAAACAAATAAAACACAAACACCGCATTCTTTTATATTTTATTTAATCCTTTTCTCCCATTTGACTTAACTAAATCATTGCGTATATAACTATATTATTATGGGCCTTATTCCATGGGAAAAATCTGCTGTCAGCAAAAATAAAAGCGAGAAAAAAATATATTTTTACTTGTTGTGTACGAAACAAAAAATTTTGTCATCAAAATGTTACTGAGAAAATAATTGTGATGGTGTGAGTGTGCTGCCATAATGCAACTGTAAAAAATGTAAACTGAAGTATTTTATATGGTAGGCTTGTTCACCCCTGTACAACAAAATGTATGTAAAGATAAGAAATTTTTCTCACACTCATACAGAATAAGTCGTTTGCCATTTTTATGGTCAAATGTCAGTTTTGGAATATTTCAGATGTGATCATAATTAAACGAAATAATTATTGAATTAATAAAAGGTTGGCCCGTCCTTAGATTTAATAACTGCTGCAATTTTCCTTGACATTGAATCTACCAACCTCTTTGTAGTTGTCGGCTTAAATTTAGCTCACTCGGTTTAAAGTGCCAGCTTAAACTTCTCTTTATCATTTATGTTGTGAACGCGAACCCTTTTCACCAATTCATCCCATAGATGTTCTATAGGATTCTTATCTGAGGACTGCGAATTTGATTCAATCTGTTTTGGAACATTATACAATAACCATTCCTTTGTCTTGTTGAAAGATAAACGATCCTACCAGTCCCAACTTTTGCGCGCTAATAAATGCTCAATTAATGTCTCAATAAATGCTAAATTCCTTGTTCCACTAGCCGACATACCACCCCACACTATGCGCTCTCCTCCGTATTTTACGGTTCCAACCAAATTTCGTTTTTCCAGCTCAGTATTTGGTGTTCTCCAAACCCGTGTTCGACCATCATTACCGTGGATATTAAATTTACTCTCGTCACTAAATATCACTGAGTTCCAAAAATCTTCACTGTATTTTACCTGATTTTTGGCAAATATTAGTCTTTTTTTGCATTTATTTTAATTATTAATGGCTTTCTTCTAGCAATACAACTTCTATAACCAACTATGTGTAGCATTCTCCTGATTTTTTTATTAAAGAAAAGTGACTGGGATTACGACCACAACTTACCATTCCATGAAAATGTGGCTCGCTTACCTCCGTACACAACAAGATGCACGGATTACAAAATATGCACGCTCGGCGCGGCTTTTATTGGTAACGTTTTGCTTGGTCACGTTGATTCAGCTTACATCTTGGAAAACATATCAATTCACGTGCCATGCAGAACATTTCGAAACCATGAATTTTTAGCACTTGAACACCATTCCACCAAATATGGAGAAAACAACCCCATTAATAGGATGTCTAAATCTTTCAACTTAATCGACGACCTATTTGACTTCAACTTATCAAAGGACAACTTTAAAAATATCCTTAAAGATTTTTTTCTAAATTTTTAATTGTTTAAACCAAAAATTGGTTTATATTTTTCTTTTTCTGTTCTAAAGTTTTTTGTTGTAATATAATTTTAACTATAACTGTAAATAATCTGAAATCATACATGTATATTACAAAATAGATTTCTTTAAATAAATAAATAAATAAATAGATTATAGTACCAGAGACAACCTAAAAGAGATATTTCATCCTATGTAAACGTAAAAATTTAAACTGTGATTTCATTTTCTGTAAAAAGCCGCATACAATCAAAACTATTTTATTTTTTTTTTCGTATACGTATACGCAGTTTAACGAAAAATCACAGATACAACGATGACATTGGAATTATCAGAAGTTTGTTTTGTTTTCATTTTTTAGTTCAAATGAAAAATCTAATTTGATTGTCTGTGATAGTACGATGACAAGTTTTCCCAGTGCTAATATTTACTTCTTTTAATATTTTATTTGCCGAAATTTTAGATCAATCTTTACTTTGCGCACAATTTCTCTAGTTTCCACATTATTAAACTTCCTAGATCTCCGAGTACGAAGCTTTGAAACCGCAGAACTAGTGACGTTAACGTTTCTTATTATTGTTTGAATGGTAGAACGACTTTTACCTACTGTCCCGGCAATTTCTTGTTCATTGTTTATAACAAACCAGTCACTTCTGTAACTTTCACAATTGCTGTGTTTTAATATTGGAGCACTATCCGGAGCCAAATGGCAATTTTCTATTGAAACTGCAGCTATTATTCACTGGTGTCGCTGTACTTTAAAAATTAAAACTAAATTCATCAATAAAACAAACATTTATCACCTGAAATATATTAATTGACATTTATTTTGACATGACGTTATAAACAAAAATTCATTTTGCTGCGTTTTAATTTTTTATTGGAAGATTTAGTTTCTAATGGTTTCAGGGGTTTACAAAATTAAAAGCCTTTTCAAATTTCCCATTGAAATGGATAGCGCTCCCGATAGCGGCTCCTGATAAATAAGTGAGCCGAGATATTTTTTTATCGATTTTTAATTAAAAAGTTGAATGAAAAATCTTAGTTTAGATTTAAATAAATTAATTAAATGCAATAATAGCGCGGTAAATATAAGTTTTGACATAGAAAATTGGCTGCTCCGGATACAGCTATCGGGCGCTAATAAAAAAACACAGCAATTAACTCACTCACTAATAAATATTTTTTGTTCTACTAATACAAGACTAATTGAAATATTTCAGTTATGAAACAATATATACAAAAATAACGGCACCTTGAAGGTAAAATTATGCATCATTTTTGTTTCAGTTTTTTTAATGGAAAGTTTTAAAAAAACGTTCTGGAAACCAAAACAAAGGATTGTTTGTTTTTTTTTCTTATTATGGCTGGGTAAATCGTTTACTCGATCAGTTTGCCATAAAATTTTTGAAAAATAAATGAATTTACCGAAAACTTTACTAAAAATTGACCGCAGCCTATTGTTACAAATGTGTACTAGTTTGAAAATAGAACGAACAGTTTGTGATCTGAATTTTCGCTTCTGGAAAATTTTTTCGTGAATAAAAAAAAGGTTGCTGTCTGTAAACTTAATTGTATATGTATATAAAACCATAAGGTCTATGAACATATTTCCTCATTTTAATTTTTATTATTCTTCTTCTATTCGCTTGGACCTTTGATTTAACTGCCATCTTGCGTCTACATAAACTAGGCCGTTTTTATATTTGACAGCTACAAACTTTTAAATAGCAAAAAACTTCTTGTAACACGGCTCCAAGATTAAGTCATATTTATTTAAACGTTAATTTAATATTAATAAAGAATATCAACTATTTTATAATCAACTACATTCTTCATTTCAGGGTCCGATCCAACCGGTCTTAACCAATATTTTCCTACATCAACATTTCAACAATTCGCCGCGCCAACACAACTAAATACCGCCCATTTAACAAGTGCCCATCATTTAGCCGCCCAAAACACAATGACCAGCCATCACCTGAGTAAACAAGTCGAGGGCACTTTAAAACGCAACGTATCAGCAGCACGAACAAAACAAGAACTTGCCCAGTTGATACTATTCTCGGGACCAGACGGATGTAATCTGTTCATCTATCATTTGCCACAAGAATTTTCCGATAGTGATCTAGCGTCAACATTTTTACCATTCGGTAATGTTATCTCGGCCAAAGTATTCATCGATAAGCAAACAAATCTATCGAAATGTTTTGGTTTCGTATCGTTTGATAATCCGGACTCGGCCCAAGCGGCCATAAAAGCTATGCACGGATTTCAAATTGGTACGAAACGATTAAAGGTGCAGCTAAAAAAACCAAAGGAAGCCTCGAAGCCGTATTGATGACGTCTGCATTGTCAAAACAAAATCAATTTTATTATTATAATGTCAAATGGATGGAACACTTTAACTAAGACTTAAACCAAATTTTAAAAATTTTAAATAAATAAAAATATAAATATATTTTTTAGAAATTATTAAGTAAAAATAGTAAAATTAATTTTATATTTTTATAAATAAATAAGTAAAAAATAAATAAAAATATAAAAATAAATCGTGCACATTCAACACAAAAAAACGTTAGCGAAATGGCGATTTTAAAATGGCCGCCAAATATTTTAAATATAAAATGGCAGACTACCAATTATTATTATTATATTATGCGGTTTTTCAATTTAATATATATACGAGTAAATAATAAACAAATATTTATATAATTTAAATAAATAAATAAAATATTAATATATATATTATTATTATTATAAACAAAACAAAATCAATTATGTATAAGTTATTTTACGTATTTTGCACGATATTTTTATTTGTCGTTACTTACCAACCAGAGAAAAAACAATTGTTTGTTAATTATTTTTATGTTTTACTTGTTCATGTTTTATATTTTTGATGTCTTAAACAAAATTAATAATTAATTATGTTATTATATTTTTATTTAATATGTAATCGTTATATGTTTATAAAATTAACGCACGCACGCAACAATAATTATTAACAAATTTAAAAAAAAAATGTCAGTGATAATTTAATTATGCGAAATAAAAATAATTAAATAATTAAGCGTGTATTAAAGGATTCATAACACGTGCATTAATTACAAATCATATAATAATTATTAATTTTTGACAAGGTGCATGTGATTTTTGTTTTGTTGGATCTAAATGTAATTATTTAAGTATGGTGGTATATGTACTTTTATTTCACACAAGGGTATTTTTTTGTAATATTGGGGTTTATTTATATGTACATGTATATTTATGTATTAGAACGTTCATGTATGAATAAATTGCTATATATGTACAATATATAGGTATAATTTAAAGTGTTTGTCAGTTTGTTTTGTTTTTGAGTTGTCAGTTATGGGTTATGTTTTTACGAGTCGCCTACATCGTATATGTAATCAAGCATGGTGGATACGCTGCTTCAACTCCAAGAAGGTATCGCGGAAAAAATCAATATTCAAACGGTATCTTAAGGCAAAAAGGGCATATGGGTACTTCAAAGAGTTACAATTAACACAGTCAACACGTTTCTTGACGATATGCTGCAACGTTTGAAGGGGGCATCAACAATACCCACGCCACAGGATATGTAGCGGTTGGTTCAACGCAAATCCAATCAAACGTATAATCACAGAAAATACAGCATACCAACCGCTCAATATTAAAATAAACAAATCAACATCACAGAATATATACAGAAGCGACATAACTCCATTTTTATATGAATTTATTTCGACTCGAATAATTGATTTTTTTAATCAAAATAAGAGTGGTAAAATTGTTAAAATGGTAGATAATAGATAGCGCTAGTAGTTTTCAAAAAAATTTAAATCGATTATAAAAATCTTCGCAGTGTGCAACTAAAATTGCCTCTCAATTGGCTCTCTCAATAACAAATATCACTTTGATTTTGGCTACATCAACAGCAATACGTGTTAATTGGTAAAATTAAAACATTGCTTTATATTTAAATCCGATGAGACTGAGTGATACGCAATCAACAATTAATAAGAATACCATATAAGAATCAGCATTCAGTGCTAAAATTAAATTATATAGTATACCGAAGAATATCGTCGAATGGATTATATAGTAAGTGGTGATACATTTCAATCACTTCTAATCAACCTGTATGCTTTATTTTTAAATTATATGCATGTTATTATTTTAAAAGAATATTACAACAAATGATAATGTTCCAGTACAGAAATGAGTTTTAATAATTTATTACAAATGAATTAAATATACTAATATTGTTTTATTTATAGTTATGTGTTCCGTTTGAAATGGGAATCAGCGGGCTGTCAGCCGAAATATTTTTAATTTCTGGCGATAATCTGTGAAATGTTATGTAATGGTGGCGAAGATTTATGTAAAATGCTCGCATTGTGTTGATATGCTCTTGGATGTATACTGTAATTTTATCCACTTTATCTATAAATGAGGTTATTTGACCCATTTAATAGATAGCCTCCTAAAATCTAATGATAAATTGTGTCAGATACTAGAAACAACACCAGACAATCTAAAATCATTATAAATTTATGAATTGAAAAGCGCAATGTTGAGTCGTGTTGCAAGTTAATATATTGGAGCTGAATTATTAGCTGAATGAAAATCTATCTTAAGCTGGACAGTTGTAAGTCGAATTTATTTGTTGTTGTACCGCCAGATGATGTTCGCTATCGATAAATACTGTTACCCACCCGCTTTAAATATTTCTGATGTTATAAATGAACACTGGGTTCAGAGAATTTTCGCCAGGGTGGCTTGCACCTACTATAATTATTTTTAAAATGTTGTTGCAGAAGTTATGACTACTGAAGGTGGAGTGGGACGCTAAACTACCAAACAATATCGAAGATGCATGGAAGGCACTTTACCATTCATTACCAGAATTGGAAGTAGTTCAAATTCCTCGCCGGCTATCGTCATTATCACATACAACACGAAATCAACTACACGCATTCTGTGATGCTTCCGAAGCTGCCTATGGGTGTGTCGTATATTTGCGAGCAACGAACAAGTTTGGCGAAACTACCGTAAACATTGTGATGGCTAAGAGTAAAGTTGCACCAATAAAGCAAATATCGCTACCGCGATTGGAACTGTGTGGGGCGGTCCCTTTGTGCAAGCTAATCAAATTTTGTACAGAATCTCTATCAGACAGGAGTGTAAAGATCTTCGCATGGACAGATTCTATGATAGTACTCCATTGGTTATCTAATGTCCCTCGACGATGGAAGAGTTTTATTGGCAATCGAACGGCATTAATCCTTGAAACCATTCCTCGAAGCAAGTGGCAACATGTTGACTCAAAAAATAATCCGGCTGATGCAATAACAAGGGGAGTCAAACCAAAGGCATTATCGCAGTTACAACTTTGGTGGCAGGGGCCAACCTGGTTAAATCAACAAGAGCAAAATTGGCCAAAACCAAAATTGATAACAGCAGAAGTGGAAGAAGCCTCTGTGGAAGAACGGTCCAAGTACACGAACGTATTGACAGCGACGACTACTGAAGAAGACGTAGTTCTAAATTTATTAACAAGGTTATCATCCTGGTACAAAATCCGAAAGGTTATGGTCTATATTTTGAGATTCGGAAAACCAGCCCGCAAGAAACGCCTTACCACTGATCATAAGGATACAAGTACGCCAGCTGAGCTGCATGACACTGAACACATAATTCTACGCAATGTACAACAATGTGCATTTAAAACTGAACTATCAATTCTTAATAAAACATTACCATTACCATCAAAACACTTTTTATCTTCACTCGACCCATTTGTTGCTTCGGATGGGCTACTAAGGGTAGGCGGGCGCCTCCGAAAGTCATCACTACCATATTTTACCAGGCATCCAGTGATTATACCAAACAACCATATCATTTGTGAAAAAATATTTCGTGATGTACATTACAACCATATGCATGCTGGTAATTCATTAACTTTAAGCATTCTACGAAGCAAGTATCGGATGATAGGGGCAAGGTGTATAATCAAACGCTGCATAAAATCCTGCACGGTGTGTATCCGTCATCGTTATCCCAAAATGGATCAAAAAATGGCTGATCTGCCAGCGGCATGGTGCACCCAAAGTCGACCATTTCTGAAAACGGGTCTAGATTATGCTGGGCCAATTTATATCAAACGAGGCAAACGCAAAACATCTCCGACAGAAAAGGCGTACGTAGCAGTTTTCGTATGTTCAGCAGTAAAGGCAGTACATTTGGAAGTAGTAAGCAGTCTTGACACGGATTCTTTTCTGGCAGCACTCAGGCGTTTCATTGCACGACGGGGAAGTCCTAAGCAAATTTGGTGTGACAACGGGTCAAATTTCATTGGGGCCAACAGAGAATTAAAACAAATGAAGCAGCAGATAATAGATCAGTCACGCAATCCACTAATATCTGAATTTTTCTTGCAGAAAGGCATTGAATTCCAATTTAATCCACCACACGCTCCTCATTTTGGTGGACTGTGGGAATCGTCTGTAAAATCATTCTAATATCACCTATAAAGAGGGTCACAAATATAAATCTGACGTTTGAAGAAATGATGCCAATAATAATCCAAATCGTGTCACTTCTGAATTCAAGGCCACTATGCAGACTGACGGATGATCCAACTAAGTTACATGTTTTAACTCCAGCTCATTTTTTGGTTGGAGAAGCGCTGACAATAATTCCAGAACCAATGTTAGACGAAGTACCTCAAAACAAATTATCCAGATGGCAGAATATCCAACAGCGAATTCAAGGATTTTGGAAACGATGGCATCAAGACTATCTCACGGCATTACAACAACGTTTCAAATGAAAATCGGAAATCGAGCAACTAGAAGTCGATGACGTTGTTCCCATCCGAGAGGACAACATGTATCCAAGTCAATGGGTACTTGGCAGAGTAATAGCGATCCATCCAGGAAGTGACAGTATTACTCGAGTAGTAACTTTAAAAACATCCAAAAGCGAAATCAAACGGCCGGTCTACAAGCTGATAAAATTACCTATTAAGAATTAAAATTCATTAAGGTGTGGGAGTATATTGGGTTCCACCAAAATATTCTCTGCTTACACTCTAAAACGAAGAACAATAGTTAATGTTACATTAACTATTGTTCTTCGTTTTAGGGTGTAAGCAGAGAATATTTTGGTGGAACCCAACAACTTTACTAAAGTAAATTTAGTAATATTAGGGCACTTACAATAATAAATGTAATAACATTAAGTAACGTAAACATGTGTAGAAATATTTAACACTTATGCCGGCCCCTGCTAAACCAACATGCCTAAAATATGAATCTCCTTCTCTCCAAAGACAATATTTAAATAAACTCAGAAGAGTTAATAAAAATTAATGTTTGTGTATCGAAGAAAAGCAAAGATGAACAAAAAATAAAAGATGTTAACATAAATATAATTCTTTCCTTCTTCCTGCCTTCTTTACTTACCTGAATCTAAAAACCATATTCTTTCTCCTGTTGATATTAATATTCATTGTTGTATTTAAAATCATTGCTGCTCCTTTTGTATCGAATCCTGATGATACGTAACATAAACCATAAAAAATTGTAATTCTATCTATCGACACAGCGGTGAGAGACGGAGACCGAGAGTGGATATTATAAGATAAAAGCATCGATATATTTTTTGAATTTTGGATTAGTTGGAGATGATAACATTATTGAAATCAATATAGGTACGACTACCCATTCAACAAAAACAATAGATGGATTGAAATGAAATGTAACAAAATGGAGCACGTACATTTTGGTAATGAAAATTTAAATCATTATGGATAATAAAGAGACATGGTACATTTACACAAACACATATATACACCAATGAAAATGGAAAATAATTACGTTTACGATATAAAATGGGCGCAATGATTTGGGGATCAGCGATTTTATTTATAGCGCAAAATTGATTCTTCGCTCGGGCGATGTGACCTACCTGCCTAATGGCGACTGTAATATTTTTGTTAATTGGTAACAAACCAATGGGTAGTTCTTTTTTAAACGGGTGCCCTGAGAGAAGAAACAACTTGCTATCAATGGGTCTCGCCACACTTTAATTCTTTCAGCGTGATTCTTTCCTCGTTTCCTTCCCCTTCACCAACAAACTGTTTTTAGTTTGTTGGTGAAGGGGAAGGAAACGAAGAAAGAATCACGCTGAAAGAATTAAAGTGTGGAACCGCAGAATGAAAATCACCAAACATTGAATTAAACAAAAATAGATAAGAAAAACGCCCAATAATGATTTTTTTTAATTCAAATGGGGGAATTTTTTTGATTTAGATTTTTTGACACTTATAGGTGTACGGAATTGTTTCAAAATGTTTCTAATTTGAATTTAAAATACACACAAGATACTTCGTTTACACTATATACAATATCAAAAATATTTCAGGGATTACAATAAAAACGGTTTCGTAAAATTCGAATCTTTAATTATCTATATGAACAGAACTGTGGACCATTGCCCTTCTGTCCAATTTCTATGATTTTCACGCCAATCATTTCTAACCTCTCGATTTCCATGTCGGATGGTCACTAACATAAATGTTTTCAGTTGTCCACAAGCGTGACTGTAATTGTCGGGCAGTTAAAGTTGGCTCTCTGCGGACTTGCAGTTATATTGTTACGTTTTTGCCTTGTCACTCAAGGTTCGAATCACTGGATTGTGAATAAATACAACTGAACTCAAATTTGAACTCACACAAATTTATTTACACAACACAATAATTATACAACACAAAATTAACAATTAATTATTCCAATTATAACACACTATTTAATTATCACTTTAATAATCACTTTAATAATCACTCTATTTAACCTTCACTATATTGCGTTTGAAATAAGACTCTTCATTCCACATCAATTTACGCCTTTAAATCCCTTTATCATCCAACAAAAAAAAATTGACTCAATTTACGTCAAACCCACACAAATGTGTGAGTATAAAATCATAGTATGTAATGCCGTTTTGATAAAAAATTTCGCTTGATTTGAAGTAAGACCAACACAATTGTGTGTAAAGATATAGTGTTTTTTTTGGACGAAAATAAGTTAAAAAGAAATTCACAATTGTGTAAGTTGGTTCAAAAAACATACAAAAATAAATTTTTGACATGGTACTTTTGCCCTACAGGCACAATTCCGTTACCGGGCAGCAAAAGGGATATACCAAAATACTTGTTTCTAGAATAATCCTGAATGCACTCCAAAATTCGAGCTAATAAATGTTAGTAAACAAATGACGCCTAAATGTTGAACCAAATCACTAATGTAATTGAAAATTAATGAAATTAACTTATTCTATTCTAATCTAGGTGTCACCGTAACAATATTATAAACCGCCACTAATTTTGCCAGATAGCACCACAGTATGTAGTGCGTTTCTACGGTAATAAAAATAGTATTTCCATAGAAAAAAGAAATAATAAGAAAAAGCAAGAAATATTACTTTTATAAGCCAGTGCGAAGCTAGCGCCACTCCCAATATATTAGTTTTCGGTACTACACATTGAGCGACACAGTGCATGAAATAGTTTATTTTATTTATGAAAAATATTTCAAAGCAGAAATTTTAAATTTGTTTTCACCGCTGTATACATACAAAAAATATTTTTTTTGTTATTTGGCTCGATCTTCGTTTCGTTTTTACTGCGATATGTAGAGAATATATAAAACAAGCTGTGGTAATATGTATATGAATAATTGTGAAAATGTGAAATGTGTGTTTATGAATGGGTATGAAATGTGTTTTTGTTATTGTAATTTAGAATTTCTATGAAGATGAATGAACGCAAACATTTTCGGTATCTAAACTAAAAAAAATTTTCTTGTGTCGTGAATCGTGATATACGTCGAGTACATTATCAGATATTATTAAGATACGAGTATTATATAATATATGTAGTTATTGAGCGTTTTTAATTCAAATTAAGTAAAGATGTCCTTATGTTTTTTAAAATAATATTTTTATTTCTAACCGACATTTCAAATACTAATTTGATCTTCAAATTTTTTAAAATATGTATTTGAACAAAATTAATTTTAAAACTTTAAAATATTAAAATGTTGTAAATTAATTAAACATTTGTAAGTACCTCAGTTTAAGAATTTAACAGAAAACAATATTCTTAATACAAAAATGTTTAATTCATTTTTAATACCTATGTGATTTTATATTGTTGCCCTGAACATAATTACTATTTTCACACATTTGGCGTAAAGATAAAACTTTAAAAATTGTAGTTTCTTAAGTCCGCTATCTTCTTTGCTATCTGTAATGTCATATAAACGGCCTTATGATGGTAACACGATGTTAAAATAATTGTAAGTGGAGAAGTGTAATATGTTCCATTTCATGGCCTGAATGGTAACTTGTGACCCAATTTTTTTTGATTTTTTGGGGATAGTAGGAGGATTTATCGTGGAAAACGGTCAAGAACGAATAGTATTTACACAACAATTCATTGACCAAATTGTAACTAATTCAAAAAAATATTTTGTCCAGTTCTGTAACACATTCAAAATGTGGTTTATATAATGAAGTCCTAATTTAAAAGTAAGTATGGGATTAGGTTTTGGAATATAGTAAAGCCATTCGATCAGTAAGCTTAAACAAACTATATCAGGAAATCGAAGTTTAATGTGAATTTTTAAAATAATTTGAATAAATATCGTCACATAAAGGTGACTGGCCCACTGTCTTATTAAAGAGCTATAGCTAAATATTTTAGGTATTCCTATGTAGCCACTCTAGCGCACATATACTCTAAAAAAGTTAATGTTTAAACGTGAAAACCATAGTAAGCTTTTCAACTTTACACAATTTAGATCTACAATACATTCCTTTGTGATTTTTTATGTTAACGTTTACATCATATCTTTTTTTTTTAGATAATCAGGGTACTGAACATAGGTTAATCTTTATTGAACATGTCATATGCTCGTCTGAAGTCTACAAATCATTTGAATATCTGAAAAGAAATTTGGCTGTATTTGTAAATAATTCGTGGAGTTAATATAGTTAAATATTTTTTTTTTAAACAAATTATTGATGCTTAAATTTTCGATGATCTTTTGTAACAGAAGTAATATCCATAGTTTCGATCTGATAAGATCATGAAAAAATTCAATCATCTCATCAGACCATGGTGACTTAATATTACTACGTAATGATTACATTTTGTGTTCTATATATGTAGAACAACCGTGTAATCGTAACTCTAGTGTTAATGAAAAATTATATGGCAACTCACTAAATTTATTCTTACAAACTTTCATCTCATTCACACTGCTTTCGATTCCAGTGCAAGTAATTTTTTATTAATTTTACTGAATTAATTAAATAATTCATAGCGTTATCGGAAATATCGGCTCTTACCGTTTTATATGTGTTTCTTCGGGTAACACGAAATATATCGGTTTACACATATAACACAATATATAATCATTACGTAGTAATATTTAGTCGCCATTGGTCTGATGGGATGATTGAATTTTTTCATTATCTTATCAGATTGAAACTGAATATTTCTTCTGTGATAAAACTTTATCAAAAATTTAAGCTTCAATCAATTTATTCGATAAAATTTGCGCGATTGATAAACAGAAAATTTGAATAGTGAAGCTTCATTTTACAAATTTTTATTTTTATTCTTTTATTCTTCCTATATCAACTACATTGCCTGATTCAATTAGAGTAACCCAGGGAGCACCACGTGGAGGTATGAATCTCGGACTTCGCCCCCCTACCGCCTTCCCCCGAATATAACGCCTAGACGTCCATTTAGAAAATTGATGTAATAATTCATATTTCAAAATTTAATGTATAATCTTAATTATGTATAATCTAGTTCAATAGAACGCCACATCATCTAAAGATTATATAAATGGATGCCTAGGCGTTATATTCGAGAGAAGACGGTAGGCTTTATATGCCATTAACAATAATACAAAGAAATGTGAAAATATCTATGTAATTTAAAAAAAAAAATGCGGAAATAGTTGTCAAAAATATAATTGAAATACCAACTTAAAAGAAAAACGGTCGTGACTGCTCAGAATAATTAAACAGAATATTAATGGTTTAAAATAAAACTAGATAGATTTATAACAAAAACAATTCTCGTATTATAAACCTTAAGGGTTTTGTTTATTTTTTCTAATTTTTTCCATTTCCCATTTACAAAATTTTCTAATTAATATAACAATCATAAGTTTTAATATATGAACACGATGATGATAACATGGGCTTTCAATATCATAAAATTCTTTGTCTATGCTTCCGTTTAATAAATTATTTAATATATCGCGCTTAAGACCAATAATATGGGAACACGTTTTTAAATAAGAATCAACAAATAAAATTTGCCTTTTACATATCTCAAAGAACGATTCTGAAGGTGCACGTAGTTTACCAAAACCATCTGTTTTTAAATAATTTTTATTTTTAATTAGTAGTTCAGAGTTATTCTCTACAAACTCGACGTCTTTTAAAAATTCTGAGCAACAAGCAGCACAATTTACTTTTTTTAATAATCGATGAACTAAATATCCAACAAAATATCTAGACGATACTTCTGAATTAACATTAGATTTGTTAATTAAACAATCATCTATATCGCTTTCTATCTCAAGCAATGAATAATTTTCATAATCATCATCATCATCATCAGATTCATCATAGACATCAACTAGTGAGAAGCTTTCACCAAAGACTTCTACAAAATTTGAATTGTTTTCTTGAGTCTGTACATTAGTTGAATTTTTCTCAGGGGATTCGTGTCTTATTACCCATTCCTGATTTTCCTTTTCATCTCGAAGAGCATGTAACAATGTTATATCTGCATCGTTTTCGCAGTTTGATAAGCCAGTAAATGATGTTAAATATTTGATGGATAATAATTTCGAGACAGTAAAGCCAAACTCTTGAACCGAAGGGTTAAAGTTATTTCCATTAGCAGATCGTATTATAGAAAATGTATTTTCTAGCGCATCTTGATTTATTCTCGAAGTCAACAGATATTTAAAGCTGATATTCTCTTCCGATAAACTTTTCAAAATAAAGAGAACGCCATTAATAGTCTGCACCATCCCTTCAAAAGAGTAAACTTTTTTACGGTTTTTTAACTTTATTTGTGTTAAGTAAGTTACCATATCGTTAAGAAATGTTACAGTCTTATTTTTGTCATCACAAGTCAAAGCACATTTATATGGATTGGCATCAAACAAGCTTTTAGAATTAAGAATATCAAATAGTTGATCAAATTTCTCACAAACACTCCAAGTTGCAGCTGCCTTAGTTTTGGCACTTTTAGAAAATTTATCGAGTTCGTATGCAGTTTTTATGCCGGCCACTACGCTTCTACTGAATATCTGAGTTGCTAGTTTAACCTTCATTTTATCAAAATGCTCAAGATAAATATGTTTGTCGCTCAACTTGGGGCACATTCTTGTAACTGATGCCTGGTCTAATTTATATAATTCACGAATTACTTCCCAGCTCGCAAGACCATCAACAGTTTCAATATCGGACTTGAGCATACAATTGCGAAAAGATTTAATTAAATGTGGAGGATCAAAAATGGAAACGATTTTAACGGAATTATTAAAATTGAGTATTGGGTCAGAAGCAGTAACTCCCAAGTTTTTCAGTGCTCTTCGATTGTTTGCACCTTGGTCGCAAATAACAGCTCTTACTGTAAGGCTTAATGATATACATAAGTGTAAATTGGTTTCTATTAAGTTCGATAGGGTATCGGAAGGAATCGCATTCTCAGAGATGTAGTAAGATAAAATATTTTTCCAATTTTCAACTAACCCGCGGACCATAAATACACAAACGTAGCTGCCTAATTTTGCCTGTCTTTTGTCGTCCCCTAGATCAACATATCCATCAACACAGTCTCTGATAGAATTATACTTTAAATCTTTTTTTATTTTAATTTCGTCAAACAACAAACTGCATTGCCTGCCTAAAACACTTAAGCTTTCAACTTTTTCTTTCAAACATTTTAACATAAACGAATTGTTGGTGCCTGGGAAGAAATTCTTTATGGGTTGCCATCGAACAAGTGACGTCTTTGATGGTAAATCGAAACTTAATTTGTCTCGTAAAAAGTTATATGCCTTAGGAGAGCGATAATACAAATTCTGCGCTAGAACCTTATATTTATCTGGCCATTTCTTAGTTTTATTTCTTTCAGACAAAATCATTAAAGAAAAATTTTTCGCATGTTGACTTTTCATTGTTTGCTCAACCAATGTGTTTAGAGGCATTTTAGCTTGAAGTTTGAAATTATCAAGTTTTTTATTTGCTACTCTATTTTTTTGTTCTAAGTTCTTAATTTTTTTGTACAATTCTGTTTTTTCATGTTTCAATTTGGTAATTTTTTTAACAAATTTATGATTCATCGATCGATATACTGCTATATTTCTTTCCCGTGTTTCACAACTATCACATACTACCGGCTCTATTGATAAAGGAGCTGCTACTTTATCGAAATATGGATCTGGTGTCTGAGCAATCTGTTCTAAGTTTAAATCTTCGAAATCTTCATTCGTAGATGAATACGTTTTAATATTTGAACTTTCAAAGAATTTAGAAGTACAGGTTTCATTTAAACTTGGAGATAAATTTAAATTGTTTTCTTTGGTAACGTCTGTGTTCTCTGGTTCATTTTGAGGTAAATTTAACGTTGGAATGGCTGTTCTCTTCAGCTTACGTTTTCCTATATAATGCGATTCAAAATGTTTTGAACAAAGAAATATCCTATTGGCATTTTTAGCCAATATTCCACAATTTAACCATGTTTCGTGGTACCAATAATATTTAGCGGAATATTTAAACAACCGAGCGTCATACCGTTGCTTAGAATAACAACCCTGAACGGAGCATTTAAGTCCCACACGACCACTCATAATAATTATAATAATAATAATAATAATAGTATATTTATTATATTTACGGTTTCAATAATTACAAAACAATACTCACGTGTACAAATAGATGCAAACGAAAAGCCGAGGTTGAAAGTTTTTAAAAAAACTGTTTCGAATATATAATCACTAATAATCACTATAATCACTATAATCTATTAATTAGAATATAATCACAAAATAATTTTAGCACTATTTGCAGTAGGCATTTGGCGAAACACACTGACACTTAATAAACACACTTCGTTAATTAAATTTTTGAATATTTTAATTAAAAAAATTGTTGAAAAAGTTTAAAAATCACTCGATCGATTTCGACTTGTTAGGTCATCATCAGGAGTATCTAATGATTTGTAAAAATTAAAATTTTTGTTATGTAGCTAGTAGGAAAAAGCAAAAAGAAATAAAAGAAGGAGAGACAAAAATAGGCAATAAAAATTATTCTATTGATCGCCCCAACTAGGGGCCGGTGTACGATTAGTCATCGGTCGATGGTAGAAGGTGCACGATTAGTCATCGGCTGAGTAATAAAATTTAAGGTAAATTCAAGTACATTTAATTACCCGACGTATTACTCAAATTATTACGTACGTGAGAATACAAAAAGGGCGGGATCTGTAATTGGTGAGAACCGGATTTGATCTCTCTGTTCGTTAAGGATACGGGGTGTACGATTAGTCATCGGTCGAGGGTAGCAGGTGCACGATTAGTCATCGGTTGAGTAATAAAATTTAAGGTAAATTCAAGTACATTTAATTACCCGACGTATTAGTCAAATTATTGTGTACGTGAGAATAGAAAAGGGCGTGATCTGTAATTGGTGAGAACCGGATTTCATCTCTCTGTTCGTTAAGGATATTTTGGTTAAGAAATATTGATTTTCGAATTTCGTAAGATTCTAAGGTATCTAAACGTCTGCCTTTGGGTTGTATATGTAATATGTCTAAATTGTTCAAGCTACCTGTATGATTTTCTAAAGTTAAATGGCTATGGAAAGTTGATTGATTGTAACCAGATAAATGTTCTCTAGCTCTAACTCCAAAATTGCGCCCAGTCTGGCCAATATAAGAGAAACAACAATCATTGCAATTGATCCTATAGACACCAGACTTGGAAAGGCGATCAACTCTAGGTTTATTGTTAAAAATCATTTTCTTTATTGTGTTATTATTATAAAAAGCAAAACTAATATTAGTATAATCGGACGCGATGTTGCTAATCTGATGGCTCGTTTTTCCTATATACTTTAAGCGATTCCAATTTTCCCGCGTTGGACTATCCGGTGGGTAAATACCCGTTAAAGTATTACGCTTTAGCTTTTTATTTAACTTTTTGCGAAATAACAAAAACCAGTGTTAAGTGAAATGTGTTTATTAAGTGTTTAATCACAAAATACAACATCATATATTTAGCTCAAAGTCTAAAAAGATAATAAAGGAAAATCGTCATACTTTGGCGAAACTGTTTTTTTTTTATTTAAAAAATTACAGTTGTTTTGATTAAGGAAATTTACAGCAAACGAATTTTGTAATATATAGCGCAGCTTTTACCAGGTTTAAAAATAAACTAATCATTTATATAAATAAATTATTAGTATTTTGATTTATTGATTAAATTAGCTACCTTCTCTTGAAATTAATAAAATAAATAGAAAATAATAATAAAATATTGGTTAATTAAATTGGTATATCTAGGTATATAGTGTAAAATATTTATCATTTTTTAATGTTTTTTATACAGTTAAGTTTGCTCGAAACTAGTACTTAATGTAAAATTAATACATATAATATAAATTACCAGAAAAATAAAAGAACAAACTCTCATTTATTTAAAATGTATATGTAAAATCGTGGTAAAAATAACAAAATATGATAACCATCGAAAATAACTTGAAACCAATTTTTGCCATGGTGTGTTAAAGATATTGAACGATATACTAACGAAATTGAAATTTACCTTTATAAGTCTTCATATGGTGTACAAAGAATGATCTCGAGCTAAACGTCAGCAAGTATCATTTCGCATTAACATATTCTTGCAAACGAATACAATCCATTTTTTCAAAATAGTATATTAATTGTTGTTGGAGTGAAGTTTCGTCCGTTCCAGATTTGCGTGTTACATGTGACAGCGAATTAAACTTGCAAGATCAGATCGATAATATCATCAATCAGTGTTAAGTGTGATGGCCTCATCACGATGCCCACATAAACGGAATCGGCGTTCTTGTGCTGAGGGATAACTTTGGAAGGACAATTATAACTTGCCTTCTTACTCGAATCGTTTAAATTTATTAATTAGTGGTTGTAACTAAGCCGTCGAGCGGTCATTCAAATTTTAAATAAACAGATCGCTCTCGCCAGCAAAATCTATCACAAAACATAAGACAATCATAATTCCGTAAGCAATCTCTATTCGGTACTCATAGCCTAGGTTTTTTAGGTTAGGTTTCAGTGGTTGACACTTAGGCCATTTGTTTGGCCCATTGTGATACCACGCATTCAAGCCACATCATTAACCCATTCACCTATTCACCTACTCACACAACTACAGTATACCACCTGCACATTGCAAGCTCCATGTCAACCTGTACATTGACATGGACGGTGGGTCGGCGCTGAATTCTGCACTCCATCAGAGGGTCTTAGTTGTGTTTATTAACATCACCGATTGTAATTGATGATGAAAATTCGATTTGCATCTAGCCTCTGATGGGATTCGAACCCAGTACCTCCCGGTCCAAGTGCCGAAGCTTTAACCACTGCACCACTTGTCCGGTTACTCATAGCCTATGTGACTTCAAAAATTCAACAGACGTACCTGCGCGAAATCAGACATCTAAGCTGAAATTTATATACAAATTAATGATGACCAGTAACTCATCTCGTGAGTGAAATACCAAGATAAAAATCTATTTATCCTTAGAATAGTTCATCCGTCAGCTTAATGTAGTAGATCGCAGCTTTGCTTATATTTTAAATCAAGTCAACTTCCCACTGCTCATGAAAATTTTATTTTGCAAGCAGTTCAATAATAAACGTTAAAATATGTATTTGGGGCCGGTGAAAAAGAGGCACAATGTCTCTGAGAATACACAAGATCGAGGATAGGCGGCCAAATCCTTTCATGGGATGTAACGCCACCAGTATAAATACGTAATATTCTTCTATGAAGAATACTATGTAAGGACCGTAATCAATTCAGGTATTTACGTAAAAATGAGATACGGGCGTTAACACGAACATGAGTTAGAACAGTTATTAGATAGGATACAGTATGATCCTTTGGATCTAGTTTCTAAATGAATTTGGGATATGCAAAACTGGCAATTCACTGTTCTGTTATATGTAGTTCTCGTGGTCGTTGTGTTGTGGGATGGTTTTGAAACAACGATGCTATTATTAGTGTTCACGAGACGCGTAGGGCGTTGTAGGGTTGACATTTAGAAATAAAATTATTAAATATTAAAATGACCTGGCCTTTCATATTTTTGTTCTCAAACCATTCATTCATATCAGATCTTGTAATTTCCAAAGTTTAACTCAATTTGTTCCTCAAAATAAATTAACTCTACCCGATGTTATTTGAAATTGTTACGAAACATGATTTATTGTTCTAGTTATATAAAAGATTACACCGATAGTGGAATAGACAGTTATAGATTTCTTATTTTACGATCTACGATCTTATACAGTTTTATCTCGAAACGAATACATTTATTTTATCCATACATGGACATTGCGGTAACTGCCCGCAATTCACATCCCCCTCGTAAAATCTGTTTGTTCCTAGTTTTTTCGATTTTCCTAGAAAAATGTGAACAACAGGTATATATTTTGACCGCAAGATACCCCGCTCTTTCTACTATGTTTTACTATACAATGCCACATACGTAATAATAAATATTTTAAATTTTATTCCAACTAACCAACTTGTAATCATTAATGGTAACTATTTTGTGGATACTTTCCAACTTCCGTGCTGCAGTTAGTAAGGCGGTGGCGGAAGCGCAACACGTCACAATTTTAAAATATGCAATTTGCTGATTGTTGAAAACTCGTATCGCGGATTAATTTTTTTCCAATTTGTATATGTTAAATCGTATCGATTAGGGATTTTAAGAAAGTAAACAAATATATAGAAAGATTTTAAATGCAAAATAATTTTATTTGAAAATGTTTATGTGAGAAAACCCGTCAGCTTACATGACGAAAACTTTTTCCAACAAATCATGAATGAGACACTACTTTTACAGTAATAGTAGGTAAGGTACATATGACTCTAGAAAACCAATTGCATACATATTTTATCATCTTGTAATACAATTTTTTGTATTAACATTCTCCTATCTGCGCGCACATAAAATACACACCATCGCGCAAGCAAATGCAATGCAAAACTAAAATTACGAAAAAGAAAAACACAAAACAAAATACATATTTTCTTTTTTTGTGTGTACAGCGAAGAAAATAAATGTGTGTTTTTGGGTTTAGTTATTTTTTCGTAAATATAAAAAACTATTTCGTTCTGTGTCGCTCAATGTGTAATTTTATTATTCGCCGCATGGCGCTATTCCAATTTTTTTAATGTTCGCGCTTGATTTTTCTTATTATGTATATTCTCTGGTATTTCTATGTAATTATAGGTGCCGCACTTAAAATGTTTAAATAAGTCTTAGCTAAAAATGGTATCGCCATCTTCCGAAAATCATGTTACAAATTATCGTTATAAAAACCCTAAACACATTTTGTAGATTTTACCGCTACTATTGTTTGCCAGGTGGCAACATAGTGAGTGGTGTGTTTCTACGGTAACAAAGATACTATTGCTATGCAACTATAGGTGCCGCATTTTTACATTTAAAAGTGTGTCCGGCTAAAACTGCTGCCGCCATCTTCCGAAAATCATGTTGTAAATTGTTTGAAAGGAAGAGTGGCACCGCCATTTCCCGTTGCCGATAAATCGTCGGAGAGATAACTCTAAACATTTTGTAGATTTTACCCCCACATTGTTTCCAACCATTGCTGCTAGATTGGCTGTTCCACCGTTAAAACGGAACACAGTACAGTCATGGTATTCTGTGCCATAATAGTAATCCGTTTAACATGGCAAACTACAAAAAAGTAATTGTGAGTAGATTATAAACGGAACGAGTTATAAAACCTACGATGAAAAGCCAATCTACTTTTGTTAAAAAGTCTCTGCAGTCAGAAATACTTTTAAATAATTTGCTACACGATAAAAGGAACGTAGCAATTTTGTGCCAAATACCACCAACAACTTGA
Organism: Nephrotoma appendiculata; assembly: GCA_947310385.1. Lineage (NCBI taxonomy): Eukaryota > Metazoa > Arthropoda > Insecta > Diptera > Tipulidae > Nephrotoma > Nephrotoma appendiculata. The sequence goes on along the minus strand of OX371225.1, from coordinate 266,985,933 downwards.
CAACAAAATACTTTTTTCAAATTGTCTTATTTGCAAATTGAATACATCGTAAATGTCAAGACAAAATAAAAAAATTTATATCTAAAAAAGCGATTCTTATTCTATTTTTTCAACTATATCTTTCATATTCCTAACACTTCAATATTTCTTCTTTTCCGTGGTAGCCGTGTACCGTTTCGGTGTCCAATTATCCATTTTGAATTTATAACTATCCAAATCCGGTTGATACATAGGACGATCTTGAACGAATACCTTCCTACGCGGCACAGATTTAAACGATTCATTCCAATCACCTTTATCTTTTTGCTCCAATAATATGCTGCACATTTGATTCAACGTTAACGACTTCCCAGATCCCGAGTTCCATTGCAAATATCGATCTAGCGGTAATTTTGCCATACGTAACCCTAATTGTTTAGCTTTTCCTAACGATAGTGGTTCACTATTTACTTTGTCCACCATTGCCCCAACAATATAAACATCATCAGGATCGTAATCTGCCAGCTCTTTTTTGCAGTGAGGAGTTAAATAAACTAGTTTCTCTTTCGGAAACACCTCGATAAAGCTATTTTCATGAATGTTTAACGGGAACCATGGTTCGCTTATCGGGGGTATATGTTGTTCTAAGAATTTGTAAGTTTCACCCGACTTATCAATGTTACAGAAGTGCAGATCGAATGGATTGTCGTGCATTCGATTTTCGGCAAATACAAGCATTAGCTGTTTAGCGGCATTAATCGCCTCTCGCTTAGTCATATATTTATCGTAAGAACAGTCGTAGACCAACTTTTCGCCAAACATCATTGCACTGGCTAGCCTGGAAATTAAGTTTTTTTAGTCTCAGATTGAACTACTAGACTACTAGAGAAAGATTCTTACTTATTATTATGCCAATGATTGATGGTCGTGTCGTACACCCGAAGCAAGAACGAAGTATGGGATAACCCATAGATAATATGATCATTTTCCTTATTCTCTTCCAATAGGTGCTGTTTTCTTTCAATATTCTCCAGCCGTTTTGCCTCTTTCTTAATCTGTACATTTTCATTCTTTTTTTCAATTTTCCATAAAAACGAGTAATATTTTGACCGTGCCGAACGACTTTTCAGTGATAAGATGTAATCCCAATGTTGATCCTTAAGCTGTTCGGGATTGGGCGCCTTACGACCCTCTTGTCGGAATACATCAATCTCGAGATGTAACATTTTAAGTTTTTTGTCACGATCCACATCAATGAGATTTATACCGGCCACATTTCCAATGGAACACTGCCTCATTAGTAAGTTCCGAGTGGGTAAAAACAATATGCTAGAATTAATTAAATTCCGAAACATTTTATTTGTTCACTATCCACCACGTTCTAACCTCACAATTTATTAAATGATACTGACAGTTGCATTGCTATTTATGGCTGTTTAATCGAAACGCATTTCGTCGCAAACTAAATTCCTCGAGAAGTAGGTTTGATGATTATAAAAAAACCGTTGCCAACATGGTCGTCATTACGCCATTTTGTTTAATCAATAAATCGCATGATTAGCAATCAAAAATGTATTGGGGTTTCAGTGAATTTTTTAATCTGTATAATTTGTACAAGAAGTATATAAATAACGAATGTCAAGAAATTAATATTTTACTATTTGGACCATGTGATCCACGCCATATAATCAAAACAATATCTGAAGCATATCTGAGTCCGACAAAAATCAACTTTTTTATCGCGGATGGAATAATCGAGGTCATCGCTAGAAATGTCCTACTTTTGACCATTGCACTAGAACAGGAGGATCGTATATCGTTGATGGGAAAAACTCATTTATTTGTCGATGTCTATGGCAATACTTTGCTACGATCATTCTCGCACAACTACATCTGTAGCAAGGCAAAACACTTGATAAACCTGGTAACCGATTCTGATTGCTGCACTAAATTTAGCCCGATTTTTGATTTCAGTTTGTTGCGATATCGAGAACGTGACCAACTCGAGAATATATTTAAATTCTGGATGAATAAAAAGCAAAATATATTTGATGTGGCCAAGTACTGGGAGTTACGGTTACGTGGATCATTAAAGGAGCGGTATGATCACAGAAAAGGAGCATTCGATTGGGATTTAATGATGCGGTTACGTGATAATGGGGCACAGCAAATTTGTACCCAGGAATATTCTCATTGGCGTGAGACTGGAATAGCGTTTACATTTCCTGAGTTCGAATACAACATCCCGAATAAAACTGTAGCTGCCGGATTAGTTAGAAACGGAGATAAATATTTGCATCGAGGTTATTGCGGTGATATGTGTGTTGGACCTTATGCTACTTTTGGCCTAAACTGCGAGGATACGAAACTTAAAGCTTCAAATTTTGGAACCAATCAATATCGTTCCACAGACATAACATTTCAGAATGTTCTTGAGGTATTTTACGAAATTAATAATCAGGAAAAATATAGCAAGGGCAAATATAATCTCCCAGCTTATGGTGCTGTCCAGCTTGATAATGGAAAAACATTTCGTAATACAGATTTCAGCGATGTCGAGCTTCAGAACTATAATCAACCACTTTTGTCTGCAGATAAAGTTTCGGTAAAATTTGTGTCAGTCGAAGATATTCCCAAAATGGATTCCGTTCAGCAGTTCAGTAAACTTTTTGATCTGGTTTTTGTGGGAAATACTTATTTTCCGATTATTAAAAAACAGAATGTAATTGATATTTTAAAGGATTCCGCATTACTAGTACTTGAAACGAGACAAATCTCTTTATTAAAAAAGGAAGATGTCGAAAAATTTTTATTGGAAATTAAGACATTTACTTCGGAAAACGGATTCGAATCCCTTACCAAATTTCATATTAATCGCCCATACACATACACGGTATTCAAACACGACAACAAAACTAATGTAGTTTGATTACATATATTTACTTAATTTTAATAAATGATAAAAATTGAAACGATATATTATTATAAAATGTATAGGATACAGCGACAACTTAAGATGTAGCGATTTCTTTTAAAGGTCCTTCAAGATATTGTGATAAAGCAGCCGCTTTTTGTTTTAAAATACCTAATCCGATTCGTTCCTTTGAATATAGGCACAATAGTAAATTGGCTACTTGAGTGATTGCTACATGGCCGTTTTCACATTGGAGTAATACAAATTGAAGATGATCTTCACGAAATGCATTCCGGCCATGCTTTTCGTAAGCAGCCCATACATTACTGGCAATAGCTGAAGTAACACGGGCATCCCGATCACCGTATCCTGAATAGGCTAGTAGTGCACCCTCATGATTTAGCAGTCTAGAATATCCAAAATTAGTTAGCAAATTTTCATGCATAATTACATAATAAGAATTACAGTGTATACTCAATGCCCCCTGTATTTGCCTGGCTCAAAATTTGCGTTAAAACTTTAGGTTTTAACATTTTGACTACGATTGGAATGAATGACAGACAATTACTATTTTGACAATCCCAAAATAAAAACAAAGCAATCGAAATGAAGTTAGCTGTGATACATCACAAAACATAACCCTCAATTTGAAACTTTATGTGAATAGCCGCTTTTGTAAAAAATATTATTCGAGATACACGATAGCCTTCGAAGTCAAAATCAATCTAAAAATAAAATCGGTTCTAACGGATTATAGAACAAGGATATTACAAGAAAACTCAAAATTTTGAATATTTTTTGTTATAGAGGACTCGTTATCTACCTACGTTATTTGATTTTAAATTAACTAAAAATTCGATAAAAGCCAACACGAACTCGAAAAATAAAATTTCAAAAAAACGAAGCTAATATTACATATGTAGTCCAAATATTTTATTAATTACTTTTTCAAATACACTTTATATTCCAAATTTGAGATTAAAATTTACTCAATTGCATACAATTTTAAAGTACGATCCATACTTGTCGATGCCAAATACTGGGCATGTTTACCAAATCGAACGCCGGTAGCCATTGCGGTATGATCGTTAAAAGATTTTAGCTCTTGCCACTGTTTGCACAAAAATATTCTAATATCAGTACCGGCAATCGCCAAATATGTACCGCTCTGATCGAAACATAAATCAGAAATTTCATAACCGTCGCCAAGTTGAATTGTTTTGAAGTTCTTCAATTTTCGTAAATCCCATAGTTTTACACAACCATCGTCAGTTGCGGCCGTGGCTAAATAGTATCCGTTCTCCGAGAATGAAATTGTACTAATTGGACCCGTGTGCCCTGGAAAATTTGCCACATTAGTTTGTTCTTTTAAATCCCAAATTTTAACCTGTGAATTCTCGGTTCCGATTCCAAAAATTAGACCATCTGGATGAAACTGAGCTGTTGTCAGACCACTGTCCGCTGTGTCCACAACTTTTGTTAATAATCTACCAGTTCGAATATCGGAAAATGCCCAGTGTTTATCTAAAGATGTTGATAAGATATAGTCGCCAGTTGGGTGCAGAGATAGTCCAGTTACGGGGCCCTCATGACATCGCAGCAAAAGTGTAGTTTGAGATGTTGGAATATTCCAAATTCGAATAGTCATATCTGGTGAACCTGTAACAACGGTATCTTCCTCCGGATGATATATGACCGTAGTAACCTTTTTGGTGTGCCCTTTAAGAATTGCGACTACCTGTTCTGTGTCTTTATTAAAAACTGTGGCACATTTATCATTTCCTCCAGTTAAAATTTTGCTGTGATCTGAGCTTGATATATCTAATGCCAGTATACCAGGCATACCGGCCGAATGTAAACCTGCATGAGACGCGACAGTCATAAATGTTCGAATCTTTTCTTGGCTCATCAACTCCTCGGGTACGATACGACCGCGCTTCTTACGCTCCTGTGTCAATACGGTAGCTTTGTCTTGCAATTTTTGGATAACATCGGGAGTCATACCGGCCTGTTCTATTGGTTGTGTAGCAATACCACCTGCTTCCACCGCTAGAGAAGGTTGCTGGGCCCCAATTGGTACAGCTGTGATACCAGCTTGTGGTTTTAATGTGGCTAAAGCTTCACGTGCCGCCGTTACTTCTTTTTGTAGTCGAGCAATAACACGACATGCAGCGTCGTGTTGATAGAGGGCATGACTTAGTTCCTGCTTTGCTGTTTGCAATTGCTGGCGTTGACTAAAGCATGTTAGCATTAATGAATCCCATTCATCTTGCATAGTTTTCAATGCTGCCGGAATACTAGTAGCACTTGGCGGTTTAGGACGTACAAATGGAGGCGCTAAAAAACAAGTTAGTATTAGTTTACAGTAAATACATAACACTAGCATTCAGCCACACTTACTCTTTATTTCGATTAAATCGTCAATAGTCATATCTTTACCAGTGATTGGATCACAACCATTTTCTGAAATATGTTTTTCTATAATTCGCCGCTCAAATACACAACCGGATAGCTTTGAAATCACTGGATGTTCTGGCACTTCATTTGACACTAAAAGAGTACAACAAAAAAGGTTTAACATAACCTCAAAACCAGTTTCATCGATATTCATGCGTTTAAACCAAAATAAATTAGAAAATTTGAATACTTACATGCACAAAACAATGCCATTGTACTTTATAGTAAAGTAAGAAAGTTATTTATTAAACTTTTAACCAAATTAAATATGATTAGATGCGGCACTAAAGTTTCAGCATTTATTTGAGAAAAGTCAAAATTATAATTTGACAGATTGTAGCATTTCGTGGGCTGCCCGATGAAAAAATATGAAAAAAGTACCGTTACCGGTTCTTTGTTTCCCGTTAAATTTAGCGTATACGCACGGTTTATCATTTTGACGTCTCTTAAAAATATAAACAAACTCGAAAATGGGTACAGAGGCCCAAATAAATAATTTAATTTCGGATAATTTGGTATTGGAAACTAATTTTAACTGTTTATTTTGTATAATCGGAATAATTTACATGTTAAAATTGCATTTTACAGAAAGTTGAACCAATCGAAGAGGCATTCAATTGTGTTATCGTGCACACGCCAGATTCAGAGAGCCAACAAGCCGATAAATTTTATAAAGATATTTGTATTATACGTAAGTAAATTATAAATGTAATATTTTACATCTTGTTTTTCTTATTACAGCTAATGCACTAAACGGATTAAATCCCACACAGAAAGAAAATGTATTTCGATCTTACTTGACACGGGCCGCCACCCAAACAAACCTAAGCCAATTGAATTTGTTGTTGGATACGTTACTCAAGTTGGTTAATGGCAACGTAATTACGGCGAAAATGCTAAGCGAACAAATTCTCAGTTCTGACAAGCTTGTATACTATAATCAAAACTTTTGGATACTTTGCTTCCAATTGCTACGCAAAATAATTTCAGGGGTTGATTATAAAGGCGTTCGTGAAATAATGAAAAGCTGTCGAGAAAAATTACAGTCGTTTCCTTACAGTCTAAGCTCAAGTAATTTCCCACAGATGAAGGCGTTACATGATGTTATCGAATATATTTTTGACCGTAAAGCGTGTCTTTTACCAGCGTATTTCATTGTTAATGAGATACAAAAAGCAGATGGACCCGAAACTCATTGGAGGACATCAGAATTGATTGCAAACTTTGTGGAGGGATTTCGGGATACGGCTCAAATGTTAACTATAATCGGTCACTCGCACATGCTGCCGGTAGTCGAGCATTCCGGTTACGCTGATCATCAAATAAATCCGTGGTGCCTAGACTCCGACACATTAAAATTTACATTAAAAGGAATTCTTCCATACGACCAAGAACTTATTCAACCGCAAACCAATTTATTGCGTTTCGTGCTAGCGCAACCATATTCGCGAGATATGGTTTGCTCAATGCTAAATTTACAAAAGCAAAATAAACAGAGATGTGCTGCCCTCGAGGAACAATTGGTGCATCTATTCATCACAGCAATGGAACGATCGGAACAAGAAGCTAACAATTTATTAGATGGATCAGATGATACTCAAAATCCGGCACACTGGTTTTGGTTACATTTATCGTCGCAACTAATTTACTTTGTTCTATTCCAATTTGCAAATTTTCCAAATATTATTTTGGCGCTGCACGACAAATTGGTTACTCGAGATTTACGAAAAGGTCGAGATCACTTAATGTGGGTTCTGTTACAATTTATATCGGGCAGTATTCAAAGGAATCCTTTATCAAATTTTTTACCTGTATTAAAACTATACGATATTTTGTACACCGAGCGTGAACCATTACCGGTTCCAGATTATAACAAATCTTCATGCACATACCAAATGTCACCGACATGTATTTGGATTCATTTGATGAAAAAAGCGCAATCGGAGCATATTAACATCCATCGACCGATACCACCAGCATTAAAAAATCATCAGGAATTTTTACAACATTTGGCTATGCCCAGCAGTAATAGCACCCTAACAATGGGATCAGATTTTAGAATTACACTTTTATGTAACGCGTACTCAACGAATCAGGAATTCTTTTCTAGACCGATGCAAGCACTGATCGATACGATCCTCCCAAATCCCAAAAATCCAAATAACTCGAACAGTGGTGGAGGTGGTAGTGGTAATCAACAAATACCAACTGTACCGCTTTCAATGAGTGTCCTAGACAGTCTAACAGTACATAGTAAAATGTCACTAATCCACAGTATTGTAGCGCATATGATGAAGCAGGCCCCAACTAAGAATGCTATGAGTAACATGACCAATATGGCACCAGCGCTCGTTGAAACATATTCTCGCTTGCTCGTGTACACTGAAATTGAGTCGCTCGGAATCAAAGGATTTTTAGGTCAACTTCTACCAACAGTATTCAAATCACAAGCTTGGGGTATTTTATACACATTGCTTGAAATGTTTTCTTATCGTATGCATCACATTCAACCTCATTATCGCGTGCAACTTTTATCCCATTTACATTCGTTGGCCACCGTGCGATCAACCAACCAAATGCAGCTTCATTTGTGTGTTGAATCAACGGCATTGCGATTAATTAATGGACTCGGTTCGGCCGAAGTGCAGCCACAACTATCTAGATATTTATCAGAACCGAAAACTCCAGGATCGGTTGTCTCAACCGAATGTGAAGAATTAAATCGTGCACTAATTTTAACCTTAGCCCGATCAATACATATCACCGGGATCGGTAATGATACACAATCGAGTATGTGGTGTAAAGATTTATTAAATTTGATTGTTCAAAATACGCCACATTCATGGGCCCAACACACATCTCAGTGTTTCCCACCCGTTCTCAATGAATTTTTTATACAACATAATGCACCGAAGGAGAATCGTCAACACCTGAAAAAAGCGGTCGACGAGGAGTATCGTAAATGGTCATCGATGTCGAATGAAAATGATATCATAACACACTTTAGTGTGAACGGTACCCCACCGCTGTTTTTGTGTTTGTTGTTTAAGATGATTTTTGAGACGGATGGAATTAATGCTGTAGCTTATAAGTAAGTTATTTAATATTTTGTAATCGTAATTTAATTTGTGTTTCAATTTTTAGAATTCTTGAAGGAATAGGAGCCCGTGCTCTATCAGCTCATCTACGAAAATTGTGCGATTATCTCGTATTTGAAGTTGCGAATCCAGGCGGCCCTGCTCACGTTAATAAATGCGTCGACACTATCAATGATATGATATGGAAATACAATGTAGTCACCATTGATCGTTTAGTATTATGTTTGGTGCTCCGCCCTCATGAGGGCAGTGAAGCCCAAATATGCTTCTTCATTATACAGCTATTGCTACTTAAAACACCAGAATTTCGTAATCGCTTATCGGAATTCGTCAAAGAAAATTCACCCGAACATTGGAAACAAAATAATTGGCATGAAAAGCATTTGTCATTCCATCAGAAATACCCGGAAAAATTTGCAACCGATGAATCTATATCGCATCCACCAATTCCAGTATTCTTTAGTAACGTTTGTTTGAGATTTTTACCCGTACTCGATATTGTAATTCATAGATTTATCGAAATTCCAATCCTGAAAGTACATTCAACACTTGAGGTGATTCTCGAACATTTGGGATGTTTATACAAATTTCATGATCGACCGGTGACATACCTTTATAATACGCTTCATTATTATGAGAAAAAGTTAAGGGATAATCCACCACTCAAGAAAAAAATGGTTAGTGCCGTGATTGGATCGTTAAAGGACGTTCGCCCACCAAATTGGGCTTTATCCGAATCATATATCCATTATATACAGAAAAAAGATGCAGAAACCGTTGAATGGATTCCCGAATTGACTTACTATATTGGACTCGTGCGGCGACTTGTTGAAAGTGGGTAAACGAACTCGATATGTACTCTATTGTATTTTAACTTGGTTTTAATATTTCAGCAATCGAAGGGAAAAATGTATTCCCGTCAACTGATTGGCGTTTCAATGAATTTCCGAATCCTCCGGTACATGCCCTCTACATAACATGTGTCGAATTGTTAGGCCTTCCCGTTGGCCCGCAGGTGGTAGCAAACAGTATTTTAGACGTTATGATTAAGGGTTATACAATAATACCAACGCAACAGGTACATAGCTGGATTAATGCAATAGGTTTGATTATGGCTGCCTTACCCGAATCTTATTGGAGCGTTATATATGATCGTCTCCAAGAAATAATGTCATTACCACAAATGGTAAAATGGACCTATCGATATTCCCCGTTCGAAATGTTTAATTTTAAATTGGTGAAAGAGGCGATGCTCGAAAAATCTTACGTAATGACATTGGCCATGGCCCATTCGATATTGCATCACTCTGGCGCGGGACAATTGAGTACCATGCCGGATTACGTTAAAGATAAATTAAAACCAATAATACACACCGAGTACCAATTGATTTATTTGTGTCACTTGGTAGGGCCATTTTTGCAGCGCTTCGAAAACGAACGATCGAGTATGGTTATGACAATTACAAATATGTTGTACGAAATAATTGAACAGGTGAATAAAAATCTGGTATCATCCCAATGGTTGTACTTGGATCAAATATGTGATCTGCTTTATCATATCAAATACATGTATGTCGGGGATAGCATGAAATCGGATTTGGAAGGATTGATCCGGCGGCTAAGACCGGCATTACAAAGACGATTGAGATTTATTACGCATTTAAACATCGACGAAATAGGTGAAGAATCAAATGATGTGCCCATAGCAAATGTTCCAACACCTAAAGCACACGCGCAACAAATTGCAGCAAAACCTCAAGTTCAACAAATGACGCAACAGGTGGTTGCACCTCAACAACCACCGCAGCAGCAATCACAACCACCCCAGGCTGGAATTAATTTTATACCGTAAAAACCAGAGCTTTCGATATTCTCTCTCTGAGCGAATTCTGCTACATTGTTAGTGGCTCTATTTAAAACTTGAGCAAAAAATTCAAGTTAGTTTTGTTTATGATATATAGCTTGCGTATTTCAAGCAATAAACAATCTCTCCAAGAGAAAGGATTTCGAAAATTCTGGAAATGATATTTTTTGCATTAAAAAACGAAATAAAATTAACAAAAATATCTTTATTTGAATTCAATACAAAAAAATCTTAGATCTTACTGTTCACTGTTAACCAATTCAAACCATTGGCGCATTGCGTCACTCAGCACCATAGGAAGTTGATTCAAATCCCTTACAATAACATAGTAGGGGAATGGGAATGAATCCAAATACGAACTCATCGTTATTGTTTTCTTATCCGCACCAAATTTCGGTACTCGAATATCAAGTATCGAATGTTTATTCTCTGGATTGTCGATGATAACGTACACAATAAAAATATGCTGAAGCCGCGCTAATTTAACAGCATTTTTGACTTTCTCCTCGCCCTCACTAAATATATTTCGACCATCACTTATGATAAGCAAAAGATTCTCGAATAATCCGTTTCCAGACGAACCACCGTCGTCCAAATTCGATACACGTACAAAATTTAATAATTCCGCTATCCGACTCTGATTCTGCGCAAAATTTAACGTATTCACTAATTTCAAACCATTGAATTGCTCATGATAGTTAAGAATAATTTGCGGTTTCTCACCAAACGAAATCACATTTAGTTTTCCGCTCTCGAGCAGAGTTAGCGCCTGCGATACCAACGATATTGATTCTAGTGTTAAATATTTGGACTGGTTGTGATCCATCGATTTCGAATCATCAATGGCGATTGTGATTTTATAATCACGCTGGGCTGGTTTTGTGCGTCGCAACCAAATTTTGTCCTTGCGAAATTGGGAAGCAATGTACGGAATAATTTTTCGCATATTTATTCGACGTCCCGTACGATAATCACCCTTTAGTCGTGTACATTTAGTCGGCTCGAGAATAAGTCGTAGCTGTTCACATAGTTCTCGAGCGTTTGATTGCATTTTATTTGTGATTTCTTGCCATAAATCAAAATTACTACTCTCCTCGGAGTATCCGGACGGTTTTAACGCTGAACTATTTTTTTCGGTCTCTACCATTTTTTTCATATTGATATCATCGAGTGTGCATGTCTCTATTAACGATCGATCAGTAGCTATTTCCATTTTAGTGTGCGCAGTTGTTTCTGTCGGACGTTGCATATTACATGTAAGTACTGCTTCTCCTTCGACCATTTCATCATTTTCTTCACCGGTATCAAATTTTTCTTTCAATTTATCATTTTGCTTTGGTTTCTTATTTTTCTTGTCGTGCCCGTCGAATTTTTCCGAATCAATTATGTCCTCGATTTTATTGTCTTCTGGTTCTTCATCAACCTCCATAATATCATCGTTCTCCTCATTATTATTTTCTTCTACATTTTCCTTTTCATTCGGGTCGTTTTGTATTTTACTAGATTGTTCCTCTGTGGCGCTGTCCAATGTTGATTTATCCGAGTTTTTAGGCTCCTTAACATGTTGGTATTCGTCTGCCTCATTTTCATCTGAGTTTTTATCATTTTCTTCAGTCTCCATATTATTTTCGTCTTTATTTATTTTATCGATAGTTTTTAGTCTCTTATTCTGATCATTATTCTTCTCACTGAGTGTTCGTTCTTCCTCGGAATTGCCTTGCTTTCGCTGGTTTTGTTTCCGATCTTCCTCAGCCGTAGGCTTTTTACTCTGAGCTGGTTTATCTTGCTTCTTAATACCTTGATGTCCCGAATCGGCAATTTCATTTTCAGCTTGGCCAATACCATCTTTATCCTCGCCTGTGTCTTGTTCATCAATTGCATCACTTGGATGGTTTTCATCAGAATCTTCTAATTTGGTTTGATCTTTTGTACTGTTCGCATTGTCCGTATCTGGTTTGGGTTGGATGTTATCTTCATTTGAAGTTTTATCTTTTGATTCATGGTAATCATTGTCCAACTTTTGTTTCTTTTCATCTTCCAGTTCCGGTGTCTTGTCCTCATTTTCATCTTTATCTTCTTCATCTGCGTTGCCTGGCGTTTGTGTGTCTGTTTCTTTATCATCATTGTCCTCGTTTTGTTCATCTTCTTCATTAGCTGTATCGGGCTTTTCCTCCATACCAAATTCAGGATCTTCTGTCTTTTCATCATTCTCTTTAATCTGGTTATCACTATTCTCTTCCGCTTTATCATCTTCCTCTTCTTCTCCATCCTGTTGGGGCTCCATTTGATCCTTCATGGCATCAATATCGAAAGGATTTAGTTCATTTTCATTGCCCTCTTTCTCATCTTCTTCGTTAACATTTAGATTCTCGTCTAAATCGAAATCCTCTGCCTCTGGTGGTTCTTCTAACTCATTGTGATGTGGATTCGGTTGTTCTTCTCCAGCCTCCTCAGTCTCATTGATTTTATCAATATCCTTTTGTTTCTCTTTACGCTCTTTTGGAGCATCTTCATTATCGGCAGCGTCTAGACCATCCTCTTCTTCATTAGTATTATTTTTATCTTGCTTTTCTTTTTGCGAAGCCAAATCATTGTGTGTATCGTCCTTTTCGTTAGAACCTTTACCATCCTCCTCCTCATCGTTTAGTTCATCATTTTCATCGTCATCTTTCTCATCATCCCCCCAAATTTGGTCATCTAACTTTTCGGCTCCAGATTCGGTTTTATCCATTTCTTTATCTAAATCTTCTTCGTCCGAGTTATTCGATTCATCATCGCTGTCATCCTTTTTATCTTCCTTTTCTAAATCCTGCAGTTTTGAGTCAAAGTCTTCACTCATCTCGATACCCTTTTCTTCTTTACAATCATTCTCCTCTTTTTCTTTTTCCTTATTGTATTCTTCCGGCTTTTTAGCATCGTCAAGTTGATCCTCATTTTCAATGCGATCCGAAACGTCATTTTCTCCGGTACCATCTTCCAAACCAAAACCTTCTCCTTTACCCTCATTTTTATCTTTAGACTTCTCACCGTCCTCGTCTTTCATCAAATCTTGCGGTATACAAAAACCTTTCGTAACTAATTCGATAAACACCGATAAAAGTATCGATAACATTTTAGTGGATACATTGTGTGCGGCTAATTGCTGGATCAAATAATATTCTCCCAACAGATTATACTGTTCGATAAGCGGGATTAGCGATACTAATTTTTTAATAAAACACAATTTTTCGGTCATATCAACATTATCCGCTTCAAAAACGAGTTGCAGCAAATTCTGTAATTTTTTTACAAGATGACCGAAATTCAAAATTTTCAAATCTTCCTCAATACTTTGATCGATTTTATTTTTCAAGTGATGATCCAAAATATTATCAATTTTTTCTTTTGAGTCGTTTAATACCACCGCGGGATTGTCCAAATTTTCATCGGTGATTGGAATAATTGCATCAACATTTTTTGAATATTTCTTGTAAATTGTTTGTATCGGTAAGAGAATACTGTAAATTATGTTGTCGAATTCATTTTCGTATAGGTCGAAATCATGAGATTTATTAATCAGCCTATTTTCATCCTGTTCAAACTCGTTTATGATTTCAACTACATATGTAATAGGATTCAATAGAGTCGACAAATTAGCTTTCCCACCAAACATTGAAAATATATCGAGTAGTAGCGGTTTGATACTGGTTAAACTCGATTGAATGCTGTTTAACACGATTTGATTGGTGAACTTGGTTTTGTTCAATTTATTTAAGGCGTTCAACTGGCCGTTAGCTATTTCCAAAATTGTATTAGAATTATTGAAAACTTTTATAAATCTATCACTTTTCCGATTAAAACTAAATCCTTTTATAACCGAATACTGCAAACTCAAGTTATCGCCATCGGAATCCGGTACCGTTTTTAACAGCAACAAAAACTGTTCAAAAACTAATTTAATCTCGCTGAATATATTTCTTAATTTGATTTGTTTGTTGACCAACTCCGCAAAATTTATGGTGTCGGATGTTTTACTGCGAATTACTTCATTCAAATCACTCAAATCTTTAAGTGCCAAACGTAATTTATATAAATTTGTGATCGAATCGCTTAGGAGAATTTTTTGATTCTGAATCAGAATAAACATATCAACTGAAAATCCTTTAATACGTGATCCATTATCCATACCAAGTTCTGGATTTGGTTGTTGCAGCGAATTGAACAGCAGCTTAATCTTGAACATACACTTAAAGTAATACGAATTGATAGTCTCGTTGAGACAAATTAAATTAAGTTCATTTCTTCTGTGATTCAAATTAAAATTGAGCAGCATTTCGTTTATGCAGAATGGTGAAATTTTTAAATTGGTTATTTCAGAGTTCAAATTTAATTCGAGTAAACCAGTTTTATAGCTGATCCCTAGCATTGTCAGGATTTTAAATAAATCTGCAAGTGCTTTCTTCTTTTGGCTGAGAATACTTTTTGCCTGAGACACTTGCTTTGGCCTGGTTAGAGAACGATCAATTTCAAGATTTTTGAGATATTCACATGTTTCAATTTGCTCGGTTAAAAGGGTGTCCAAATTGTAGACCAAAGTTGGATATGATGCATGCAACACAATTTGTTTGACTATGTTGCGTGAGGTCGAAAATAGATTTTTGAGCTTAGGCAAATATTTTAAATTAGTTTGCTCGATGGTAAAGATGTATTTATCCTAGAGACAAAAAAAAAATCAAAATTTTTATTTAATTTCAAACAACTATATTTTGGTTTAATTAACAAATAACTTACCTTTAATGTAAGCAATGCCAGAAAATTCTTTACATCAATCATGTAATATTTAATTTTTGCCTCGTATCTAAATCGTTTACCCTTTTCCTCTCGATCACTAGATAATTCACTACCCAAATTACTTTTATAGGTAAAAGCCGCCGCAACTTTCACACGCAACTGATTCTCATACTCCTTCAAGAACTTATGCAAATTCTTGTGTACGTGCATAATATTATTCTTCATACTAAAATACGATAGATCTTTGGTGTATGACTCAATCTTAACAAATTCCTTCAGTTTCTTTTCAATAGGTGTACGTATTTTTTTCAATCCATCATCAATTTCAGATCGAAATTGCTCGAAAAATAGCGAAAGATTATGGAAGACCGCTATTAGGGTTACAATTCGTTTGCTGCTATAATTATGGTCCGACTTTAGCAATAAATTTAAATAAATTTCAAACGATTTCATAAGCTTCATGCGCAGAGAAAAGTCAGCGTAATTCGAATTTTCAACAAATGATTTTAGAATTCCAACAATATCACCAGATTTTAATTCTTCGTTATCGGTATTGGTTGCCGCACCTTCATCGAGCCCCTCATTTTCATCAAATATTTTCTCAATATTCCGAGCATCTTTAAAATTGATAGTGATTTTATTTTTTCCGGTGGAGTTTTTCGTTAAATACTCGTGAATCATATTGTAAATAAAGAACCAATATTTGTATGTTTTATTGCGCACTAAGTTGTACGTTTGTGATAAGCATTCCCGCCAGAACTGCAGCTCAAGCTTTGTCCAGCGTTGAACAATTCCAGCAACCATAATTTCTTGATCTTTTAAATTATTATCTTTATGCGCGTATTTATTCCATTCGTCGATTTTTTGACGAAGAATTTGAAATCCGGTATTAAATCGTACAATCGATGAATTTGCTGGTATCGAATAGATTTTTTCGATTATTTTCTTCAAATCGAGAAGTACAGCATGATCTGGCCACTCATTTAATTCTCGTGTGACATGTACATCTATATCCTGAAGCAACTCCAAACATTGCCTTATTTCAGAAATATTTGAATCTTTATAAAAATTATATTCGGTGTCCGGTTTCTCGTATATTTCCAAATCTTTGTAGTTTTGTTGCGATAATCCCACGAGCATCATTATGCCGGGATAAAAATCATCATCTATTTGTGTTGATAAAATGGATTGAAATTTATTAAATAGTTTCTTGAATATTGTGACCCGTATTTCAAATGGTGACATAAAATCAAGATTTGTGGTTGTGGGTTTGTTGTTATAGTAGTAAGTGCTGAAAAAAGAATATAAAATGATTTGTTAAGCTTTATGACCATAAGCGGCTCAGTAAAATGATGTATAAAGACTCCTAAGTAAACGTTAAATATAACTTTTAATAAGGAAAAATAGCGATTTTCGATCTCAGTCAGGGCAATTAGGACCGGCATTAAAAGCTTTACATAAATAATTTTTTTATAAATTTAAATTTATATATGTTGATAATTATTATTATAATTAAATTAATCACAAAACTAACAGAAAAATTAGGGAAAAAAATATTTTCGTTCAAAATGTTTGTATCTGTCAATATCTTCCGATACTTAAGTCATAATTCCAACACGAATCAAACCAATAAAAATTGAAAATGACGAATGGCAAAGTTGTTTTAAGCTTTTACTGGAAAATAAGAAATAATTAGCGAAACGCTATAAATTAACTAAATCAAAACGATTTAGTTCAAATAAGAAAATTTTAGTAAAATTACAATAATTGTATTTAGAATTGTTCAACTAATTTAAATTTTCCATCAGATAAATACTTTTATTTATTATTGTCTGTAAATTAACATTTTATGGAAAATTTAGTTTTTTAAATTTGATTTAATAACACATTATTCGTTTTGAAATTTTTAATTTAAATTTTAAAGTTACACCCAGATTATAGATTATTATGAAAACTACGAACCAAATAGCGTTTAGTTAATTAAATTTCTTTCCGCTCGTGCATACCGTACCTTTCGTCATCTTCATTGCTACGAAAAAATTAATAGTTTAAATTGTTAGCTCACCTGCCATAATTCATGAGTAAATTTATAAAATTTTCACAAATAAACTCGTAATTTTTGTCGTCAATCACCTCGTCGACGATCACCTTTTTCGAGGTATCACGGGTCGCAGGCTCAATTTGCTCCAGTGTTTGCCCGACAATAAACTCACTAAAATCTACTTCTACATAGTTAGGAAAAATTTCCTTAATTTCGTTCAACTTAATCAACTCCTCATCTTCATTTTCACATTTTGTTTTCGTAACGTATAAACTATCATCCTGTTCTTGACGCTTTTTTCGCTGTTCCTCCTGTTGCTGCCATATTTTATTAAACGAATTATAGACCATCTCCAAGTGTTCAAATTGTGACTTCTCAATATTTTTTGCGATTACAATTTGATTATGTAAATCGTGTAGCTTCGATTTTACCAAGTCCATAAAAATAAATTTACTTTCATCAACATTTTCGATAACACGAAATATACTAATCGATTGGGTATGATCGGTGCTAAATATATCTGTACAATTCGTTTTCGGATACTCAATTATATTTTCGAGGATTTCAATTAGTTTTTCATTTTCATTCATATTAAAATACTGTTTTGTGATGATATTTTTGTGTAAAATATCACGTGATTTTATTAAACAATTTATGAGCCCTTTCAAACCATATTTAAGTATGGCGAGAGAATAATCAATGGGGTCGAGAAAATCACGATAATACAGTGAAAATTTATTTAACGTTCTCTCAAAGCGTACAATATTTTTTAATATTGTTTCGATCATTTTGATTTGTTCGTTAATATTTTTTATATGTCCATCGACCAATTCGTTTGTATTTGTGTCGGCATCGAGGTTCCAATTCAAAGACGTAGTCACTTTGAATATTAAAGCATAAATTGTCTTAGGATGGCAACATGTTTGTAAGAACTGGCTAATTTCTCGAACTAATGCGTTATATTCACAATCTTCATGTCGAAGGGCAACTTTTTTCGAAAATTTAATTTTACGTGTATTCAACTCATCTAGTTTCGATTTAAGTCGCGTATAAATTTCATCTCCCAGCGCATTATAATTCATGATCACGCGTTGAATATCGTACGAAAGCAACCAGTTATTTATGTGTTGCTCATCTTCAAGAATAAAAGCCATTTTTAAATTGTTCCGTTCGACTGGGTCTAAATCTGGTGTAAAAGCTACTAAGTTCAATTCTAATGAGCCCAGCAATGTGTAGAGAATGGAGGAGTACCTCAATTCGCTATCACGAATTTTTGAATCAAATACGGGGCCGATTTTATTTAAATGTGTCATAACACTTTTACACGTAAATCGCAGATAGATGTATAAATTCATAAAGTTTTCTTTGTATGCGAGATAAGTTACGTCGGAAGTATTATCTTCCCAATTTTCTACAATGTCTGTCAGCTCATGTAACAATTTGATGCCGGCGCTTAGGCTGAGGCATAAATTTGAACGCCTATAAATAAAAAAGTATAAAATGAAAATGTGAATCATCCACAAATAATAATGTATCAGACTTACTCGTGGGAAATATCCTTTTGTGCAGTTAACATATTATTCCACATCAAATTCTTAAGTATTTCTAAGTCACATTTGATCGTGTTCATTTCGATAAGGCCAACACTTTTGAAATTACCCGTTGAATTTAATAGCATATCAAAAATAATTTCTGTTAAAATTGGTCGGCCAACTATTGGTATTGAAGATCGGGTGAAATCAAATTTATCAACACGGCCGAAAATTTCATCAATTTTCGATAAATTCGATTCCAATTCGAACGATTTTATCGTTTTGACCAATTTTTTATTGAATGTTGAATAATTTTTGTAGTAGTCTTGTGGCAATGCTCGAATGAGTTTACTCATATTACCAGTTTGTTTATCGTTAAACATGTTATAAAAGTAAACAATCACTGATGCCCATAAATTTTCACACAATTGAAACTCGGAAGAATCAGTTTCGTTAATTAGATGTAAAACGAACAAGCTTATAGTTCTCATACTATTGTAGTAAATTGAATTTATACTAAGGCTTTTATTTATTCCAGTTCGCAGAATATTTAATCCTTTAGCTCCGAAATATTCTTTGACTATATCCATCGCATTTGCTACAGGTTCAGTTATGTTTTGAAGCTGTGCTGTTAAATCTTGAAATTTAACATCGAAATCATTAATTTGATTGTCATCATGCCTTGTAGGAAGATTTGCATAGTTGTTTCTAAACCCTTTAATTTTTATTGAGATTTCAGCGGGCATAACATGTTCATCAGACATATCGATTATGTTTAAATCTCGCAGCCAAATAAATTCATCCACCTTTGACGAGTACAACTTCAACATTGTTAATTTCGTTTGGTCGGATAACTTTTTATCGAACTCAATCATTTTCTGAAAAATGGCGATTTGTTCGTTACTGTAGAAAGGTAAGAAATTTGTATACGATTTTAAAAATATCTTCCTAATTTTGTGCAACGGATGCGTTTTATCCGTTATAAAGCCGCCGAGCAAATCAATTATTTTATTGGTCCCGATTTTATTAAATATGTGTTTTAACATCCATTTAAAATGTTGGGTCAGGGACGACACTACTGCTACGTTAAGCTTTTTATTCATAATAACTTTATTATGTGCTACTTTTAACAAACGATTGAACCATAAAAACGAACACGATAAATCAATAAACGACTTGAAATCCATAGTTTGAAAATCACCTTTAATCAAACGCAATACGAAACTCTC
Source organism: Nephrotoma appendiculata (assembly GCA_947310385.1). Lineage (NCBI taxonomy): Eukaryota > Metazoa > Arthropoda > Insecta > Diptera > Tipulidae > Nephrotoma > Nephrotoma appendiculata. The sequence continues at coordinate 266,966,049 of OX371225.1, read as the reverse complement.
GAATCCTGATAAAAACTCGTACATATGGTTTATGAAAACATGATTCAACGAATCAGTAATAATTTTCTCTTTCACCGCCTTTGAGTATGTCAACACCGTTATAAGATCCATTTTCATATTTTCTTCTGGTTGCACTTGATTCAGAATCACCCGCAACAGCAATGTTAAGCTTAATTTGAGCCTGGTTTGCAGATCAATTGTTCCGTTAAGCGCATAATCTCTAATCCGTGGATATATGGTTGAATTCCAAGGTACATCACACAGTTCAATGCCTGAATTCTTAATATCGTGATAAAAATTTGAATTCAAACGTTTTATGTGTTCATCGTTAATGACTTTGTCCAAATAGATTTCTCGCAAAACAACATCGTTACTGCTCATGTTAAATAGCAAATTTAGTAAATAGTCGATATTGAACTTGAAGTTCTTCAGTTTATGAACTACTTGATCGTAATTCGTCGACAAATTCAACAAACTCTCATTGTTTCCATTTAATAGAGTTAAATATGGTTCATATTGCAGCTTGATCAATTTAATTGGTGTCATTTGATTCGATTTAATCAAAACATTATCAAAATTACAATTATTATTGAATACTTTAAAATTACTGAGAGATTGTTCGATAATTTCAGATAATTTACTACGATAGAATTTCAAGCCAAATCCCATTAAATCCACCGTCGATGAAATAACATAAGCCTCGTGTGCACTTGTTGTTAACGAATTTTCAGTTGATTCGCCCAACTTCAGATGTTGTAGTACCAGAAACGAAAATTTAAGTACATGAGATAATCCAAAATTATTAAATTCAATATTTGATTTAAGATTCGAGTGGATCGTAATTATGGTGTTTATTAAAAATAATTCATGTATACCGACGTTGTAGATAAGTTTACGTAAATCATTTTTGGTATAATTTTCACGGTTGAAATTTATTTCAACACATCGATTCCGCATAGCACGCGATATTTCACCATTCCGTGGGTCTAGTGTTAAAAATATGCGGAAATTGGGGTGTTTTTCAATTAATTCACTTGCCTCGTTAGATGTCACGCCTTTTTCGGAAATTAAAAGCTTACCGTTCGGCTCGAGCACCGAATTAAGTCGATCCAAAATCGCAGCTGAGCATAAATTTACGTGCTCCAAGCATAGTATCTCACCATTTTTTATTGATTTCACTACTTTCGAGTCGACCCATTCAAATCGGCCACCCGTATTTAATGAATTCGTTTTCTCTAATATCCGCAAAAGAGTATTCAGCTGATTCTTAATCGCCGGCATTTTAATACCATGCTGCTCAATTTCACGTGCAATCATCTCCAAAATAAAAATTCGATTTCGATACACTGATACCTCATCGTTTTGGAATAGTTTGGACGTTTTTGACGTGTTCCGATAATTCTCCCATAATTTAAATAATTTGACGATCTCCTTATCATTACCCAGAAGACTATGAATAATTTGCAATAAATTACGTTCGATAGCGATCGCAATTTCCTCCAGATGTCGGTTGTAATCTATTTGTTGGAAACTTCCAGTAACCGAATCATCAATTGAATCGACAACACAATTACGATTTAATATCGAACAAAAAAGATCGATTGATTTTGTTTTACCACAATCGGTCGCACCCGATAATATGATAGGTTGTTCCATTATATGCGCCTCAAATACTGTTTTAAGTACATTTACTTGCGACTCGAGTATGACAGGGGAATGCTTGCTATATTGCAAAAGGATCAAATTTTCATTTTTATGTAGAACGATATCATTCATATAAATTTTCTCGTTGGTCCAAAACAGGGATATATCTTTAGAAGTTTCATTTAAACGAAAGGCGTCAACATTAAAAACGTTTTGGAATGTTGTGCATATAAATGCTTTATCATCTTCGCTGCGCATTCTTTCGTAGTAAACGATTTTCATTTTTTCAAATAAGACTAGCATAAAATCGTTATAACTTAAATTTTGATTTAGAATGAGACCGGTTGAATTGTTGAACAGGAACGAGCACCATCGCAGTATATCTCGCAAATTAGTTTCGTATGGACCCCCTTTTAATCCAAATTTGTACGTACGTATGCCAATTTCAAGATGTTCAGAAAAATCGACCATTTTTTCGGGAATCTTCACATTTTGTATTATTTCGCCCAACTTCGTAAAATTATCACCAAATTTCCATTGTATTACGTGAAGTAAATCAAATTTTTCTAATTTTTTTAAATAAACTTTGGTGAACCGGTTTAAAAAGGACTGTGGTAAACCTTTTCGTCCACCACCTTGCCTGAGTGGATTTTGTGCGGCGAATATTCGGGATTTATTATCCAACTTAAATGTTTTATTTAATTCCGGAATGTACACCTCCCCACGATGATCCAGTATTGCATTTAAACCTTCCAGCACACTTTGAGGAGCTAAATTTAACTCGTCCAACAAGATCCAAGTATTTCGTGATTTTAATGCCGCTAGAAGTGGTCCATCACGCCACACAAAAGTACCAACATTGGAGTTCAGGTTTTTATTTTCCAAAATATTTTCATCTTCGGGTAAATCGGTCCCAAATAAATCTGCCAAATCCGTGTGTTCACATAAATTTATGCGAACAATTTGATAACCAATTGATTTTGCAACATTTTCGATCAGTGTGGTTTTACCAACACCAGGTGGTCCTTCTAGAAGAATCGATTTGTTCAAACTTAGCGCCGAAAGTAATCGAAATAGATTGGTTTTTGTTGTGGGTGCCGAGAATACAAAATCAACTTGATCGTTTATAGTGGCTTCGTCCAATTCTAAATAAAACGGATGAATTCCAAATTGATGTTCGTTCATTTCAATGTCACGTTGAATATTTGAAACAACAGGGAGGGTGCCGTTTAATTCTTTGATTTTATTTTGAACAAATTTTCGACTTTTTCGTTTAATTTCATCAATTTCTGCACTCGATTCGTATGGCAACATCTCGAGTGAATCTAAAAATACAGTATCCAGCCCATAAAGTATATATTCCTCGAGCTTAGCATCTCTCGATTTCTCAATATTGTTCTTAATGTAATTCGCAAATGCTAAAATGTCACGAATTGAAAAATTGAATTTTTCAATGTTTTCCTTTAAATAGAAAACTGTGTCGATTATAATTTTAGAAACATTTTTAAAACATTCATTTGTAAATTTTAATTGGTTGTCCACTATGATGACAAGCTCTTCACGAGACTCGGTCGGACGACACCATATTTCTGTGAACCGATTTCGTAAGGCCGGCGATAATTCTTTTTTGCCAAAATCACCTCCTGGGTTCATTGTGGCGAAGAACTGAAAACCAGCCGCCGCCTTGATAATTATATCGTCTTTCGTTGAATCTTCGATGCCACCCTTTTCAGATAAAAGCACCGTCCGTTCCGGTTCCAATATGCAATTTAACCGTTCCAAAACAGAATCCTCCGCTAAAGATATTTCATCCGCCAAAAATAAACTGCCTTCTTTCATGGACATAACGAGTGGACCGTCATGCCATTCAAAAAATTTATCGTTCGAATCTCCACGATAAGGACGCAATCCACCCAAAAAATCGGCACCCTCGGTATGCATATGACAATTCAAAATTCTCAATTCCCTCCCAAATATTTCGGCACCGATTTGGCAAATTGTAGTTTTCCCACAGCCCGTTGGACCAATCAATAAGACTGGTTCGTCAAATTGAATTGCCTTCCCTACAAGTACTGCAATGCGCCTCATCTCAATCGTCCATACAACGTTATAAATGTCACTCTTATGATTCGTAAACTTGTTCAATATCGTTTTCGTAACCATCGAAGTTTGCTCTCCGAGTGTGAATAATTGATTGATATCGATTTTTTTTCGAAAATGATGAAACAATGCATCACTAATTACCGCCGATTCTACGGTATTACGAATTTTTGAGGAAAGTACTAAATATCCCTCATCGACTAAATGCTGATTCCAATCGTACGAATTATTTTCGAGTAATGTTTTATCCGCAAATGAGTACCGATTTCCCCACCGAAATAAATCCCGAAGCGTAAAAATATTTTTACCACTCGTGTTTTTACGATGAATTTGAAGCTCAGACATAGTTTTCACCATTTTCTGGGCATACGACTTCGGAATAAGGCAACGCTTTTCTAAAATTATTTCTAGCTCAGGTTTTGGTATTTCCGAGAAGTGTAATTCGATGAAACGATTTTTAAATGCACGAGACAATGTTTTACGGCCGCCGTATATTCCTGGCGGATTTTGGGTTGCGAATAACATAAAATTAGGATGAGCTTTAACTAGGGTTTGGGTTTCCGTTATAAATAATTCCCTATTGTCGTCAAGAACTCGATTTAACGCTTCCAAAATATCACTGGGCGCTAAATTTAATTCGTCAAGAATTATCCAGTAACCATTTCGCATTGCTTGTACAAGAACTCCTTCCTGGAAAAATAATTTGCCTTCGGTATTTGTGATATACGTGCCGATGTATTCCTGGATATCAGTGTGCTCGTGATTATTAATACGTAAACAATAGTTTCCGCTTTTCTTTGCAATGAATTCGATTAAACTTGTTTTACCAGCGCTAGTGGGCCCTTGTAATAAGATGGGAAGTTTTGCGATTGATATAATTCTCGCCAAATCTTTTAAATTTGATTTAACACTATCTGTGAGTATATATTCGGAACATTCGGCTACATTTTTGTTCCCCCTCTGGACCCAATATCCCTCGAAATTTATGTATTCTCCATGCGGCTGAGGTAGTTGTTGCGATAACACAGCCTTTGTATTGCTCAACAATGAATTTTGAATCAAATCTAACACAATTTTATGCGAGTCGGGTTCAAGTTGGGTTAGAAAACTGAGGCAAACCGATTCGTATATATTTCGTTCAATTGAACCACATAAATTTTTGGCACAAACACATAACGCACGACACAACGTTCTTAGAGAATAAACCGGCCGATTACCCAAACCGTCACTAAGTTTTAGGTAAGCTAGCTCTCGTAATTTTTTATACAATTTCACAATACTATAAACTTTTGTTTTTTGTATGCCGGTCGCTTGAAGATAGTCTTCGACCAAAATCATTAAATCGTTCTCATCGATTAGTTCATCTACGAAAAATTCTGAAAATCTGTTACGAATACTGACTGGCAGATCTTTTTTGCCGATATCTGTACTCGGATTCATACAAGCAAATATTCTAAACTCAGGATGCCTCTTAATCGGTACTAAATCACCCTTTTCTAATAAAATTACAGATCCTTCGGGTTCTAAAATTGACGTTAAACATTCTAAGGTTTCCGATGAAGCTAAATTTATCTCATCCAAAAGGATCCAATCCCCATTTTTAATACAATTTACCAACGATCCTGGAATAAATGCAAATGAAATATTTATCGATTTTTTTTCGATTTGCGTATGCAACTTCATTAATTTAGTGCGTAACACAGTCCACTTATTTTTAAGTTCCATGATTATATTCTTACCGGACCCAAGAAATAATCGCTCTACAATCCGAATCATTAGTTTAATAAGCACTTCGTAATCGCCACGATTAAAGCAAATACTTATGTTACTCAAAAATTTCTCATTTTTAATAACGTTGAATGTCTGTTTGAATAGATATTCGAATTCATTTCGAATTGGTAACAGCACGTGATATAGATCAACCGGTTTAAAACCGCCGAGCAAATCAGAAACATCCGATTGATTATTCATATTGATAACAACCAGTTTATGATTAGACTGGCTCGATAAATATTGTATAGAGCTTGTTTTTCCGACACCAGTTTCGCCGACCAGCAGGACGGGCTCATTTTGTTGAACCGAAACTGCGACACGTTCTAGTAAGCACGATGACACGCGTGTAAATGAAAAACATGATTTATTCAAACTTTTATCGATTTTACGTTTCTTCTCAGGTACTACGTTAAAATCTAATTCACACAACTCTTGGTCATCATCATCGGTTCGCTTTTTCGGTATCTCAACGCGACCTACTTTAACAGCGTCGCTTGTAGTAGAAACTTTTGGTTTATATTGATTGGCGAGTGAAACACAACGTGATTCTATAATTCCTAATTTAGCACCAATCTCCACAATCAGTTCCGTCTTTTTATCTCCACTTGGCAAGTGGGAACAAAATAAGTCGACTGCATTTTGGAATACAAAATAGGCACATTCCGAGCTAGTTAATGAGAAATTAGGATTCGAACGTTTGCACAATTTAAGTAAATCACGTGTCGAAACTAATCGTCCTGAATTTGGAATACTTATCAAATCGCTGTTTATTAAACCATCGTCGTTGTGGCATCCACTAGAAAATTTTAAAAATACATCAACAATTTTTCCCGCAATAGTCGCCAAATTAGAATAGTTAATTTTCACAATATCTACAAGCTCGACATAAGATAAAGGTAGCAAATTAATTGTGTACAAGTATTTTTCTAGCAACTGCGAACTTATATGATGTGGGGCCTCTTTTTGAATGCGTAACGTAAAAAATATTTGAAATCCGGGTTCAATTTTTATATAGTCTCGAAAACCGGGTACTGAAAGGAAATTATTTTCTAACAAATTAGAAATGATCGAACAAACGTCCTGTGATGCAAGATTTAAATCTTCTAATAGTATCCATGAACCATTTATTACAGCCTGAGTTAAGATACCAGCTTGCCAGACAAATTCCCCAGGGACATCGGTACACCGATATTGACCAAGTAACATTTTGCCATCAGTCTGATCACCCAACTGAATTTTTAAGAAACCCTCAATTTTATCATTTTTACTATTTTCTGTTAAATTTGATTTTTCAATATCATTGTGCTTTCGTTTCGAATTTGTGTTGATTTTTATTTGGGTGCTTCTATTTGGAATGCTTATTTCGACAACTCTCGGTTTTGAAGCTAATCGACCAGTTATTTTCGCAAGATATTCAACCAATGTAGTTTTTCCACTCCCGACCGGACCTGACAAACAGATAGCTTTACCCGATGATATCCCCAATGCGATGTTTTTTAAGTTGCGCCTGGTCGAATTAACTTTAACAATATCATTAATACACGCGAATCTACTGATATTTGAATTAAATATTTTCAAAAATACATCCTCCACTACTGTTACTCGATCATTCTTAAATTCCCACTTAATCATTTCATCCTCGCATTCAATCTCATCGATTGGAACATCTGGATGTGTAATATGATGTTTTATAATATCCGTATTGGAAATTTCTTTATTAAGCACTTCGAGTTGATTGCTGTTCAAATTAATTAAATAAGCCATAATCTCATTACTTATCTGCTTTTCTTCGTCGGTGCCAGTTTTCCAATTGCTTTCCATAAAATAGGACCAATTCCATACATCGCGGAAGAATAAATAATCGAATTTTAGGAGTTTCAGGCACGCATTTAAGAAATCAGTGTTACCAAAATTTGGATATGTATCAGTTCTTAGTTTCTTTTCTCCTTGTACTTCATCTTCGATGAATGGGTTAACGTTGCTTGTAAAATAGTCGTATGTGTACCTATGAAAGAAATATTTTACTTTTTGTTACAGTTACTTTATTTAAAGAAATTATATATGTTTAAGCATATTTAACATTTGTTAAGCACATTTAAAAACACAATAACACACATTTATCAGGATGCATCAGATTATATTTTTAAAAGAAAGTGTATCGGATCTTACTTGCAAAAGGACGCCCCTAAAGAGCCGAATTGGCTTCACTGATAGGCTTAGAAATTAATTAATCACGAAAGATCGGAACGCCGATTTACCAGCCCAACTAGAGCTTTCTCCATGAAACAAACAGTTTGATTAAAAAGAACACGACTAAAATAGTGAGGAACTTTTCATGAATATCTGTCGACCCTGTCGCCATTCACCTTTGACAGTGAAAAGATTGTGGAAACGACAAAAACAGATTCGAAATCCCGAACTAGAAACTTTTTGGGAGCTGGCAATTTTCAAATATATATTTTAGTTTAGTTTTGTAAAAATAAATAAATAAATATTTCGATAAAGTTATATTATTGGTGTCGCACACAAGATCCTTCCCAGCAAGTATAAAGTTAATATACACGTTTCTAACCTGCGCCAAACAAAAATTTGACTACTTTTATTGAATCTAAAGAAGTTCAGTACACAATTTTGATAACCACTGTTTTTATCCTTTTCAAATAAATCAGACTAAACACAGAGATTAGTGTGCCATTAATACTTACTTTAATAGTTCACTATTGTAATCGATTAGCTTAGCTATCGTAATGCAATTGTGCCGATGTTGTTCAATACAAATTATTTTCCGGTCGTATACCAACTTGGTAATAATCACTATTAAGAATTGACTAAAGTATCGCCCAATTGAATTAATAAACAGGGGATCCGTTATTTGTTTCACTAAATAGTCAACAATTTCGTCAATATTTGAAGATGTAATGCGCTAAAAAATCACAAATAACATAATGAGGTAAATATTCCCATAACACGTGCTTCATAGCCGCCAACATACCTTTAACCTTAAAAATCGATTTAAATCATTTTCATCACGATTTTCACTTTTCAAAAACAAAGAATACTTCTTTATCGAATTTAATAAACTAACTTTATTAATATTCATTGCAAATTATTTTAATTTACCCAAAAAATAATAAATGTAATTCTTGTTCAAAACAAATGTTTACACATGTTTGACGATTGACACTCATATACGAAAATAAAAAAAAAATAAAAAATATTAAAAAAGTATTATGGCTGAATATATGCTATAAAAATGAGACATCTTTTGGAATTTATCAAAACTATTCTTCATTGATTCGGCCAAAAATTCCATTTCGTTCCGAATCGGTAGCAAAACAGGAATCGATTGCATTTAAATTTAATTTTTTTAAATCATCAATTGATAAATTAAAAGTTTGCTGGCAAATCAGGAGCTCATTAGATAATGATGTACCAAACACACCGCAATCATCAGTCTGGAAAATATTTCAAATATGTATAGGTTTTAAACGATATCCCACTGGATTTATACTTACGCAAATAACGACTGGATAACCAATAGTGAAAAGTTTTTTAAAATGATGGTCGTGGTAGGAAGTAACGGTGCCACTTTTTATATTACTTGTCAAACAACATTCAATTGGAATTTTATGTTTCAATATAATATTCCACGCTGGGCCTTCTATAAATGTTCCATGCCCAATACGGTCGACGCCATAATTCAGCATATCCAGAATTTCGGTATCATTTTGAACTTCGCCGCAATGGACGGCCAATCTTAAGCCTTCTTCACGAGCCCGACTTAATGTTGGTTTAAACATATCAAAATTGTTTTTTGATGGATCACCGCTGAAATCAATTCCCACAATATCTGGGATACTAAACGAATCATATAATTCCAGAACCACATCCATTGTATCGTCAGCCTCGACTACAGTCTGAGATCGATCTATCGATGGCAGCAACTTAACGATAATGCTATATTTTGATTTACATTTTTCAATCGTATTCAAAATAGTTTCCAAATATTCTATTTTCGATAAATGCGGAGTAGCTCGTGGAGTACTTCGGAGTTCTAGATACACGACATTATCGTCAAAAAAATCTTTAATCACAAGTTCGGTAGCTAGCTCGAGTGCTTCTTTTGTATCAGTTAGTTGTTGAGCATACTTAAACTTTTTGAAGCACCTGCAACATATAAATTTTAGAATTTTTCAATAATTTTTTTAAAAAATGTATTATTATTACTCAGATAAGCTTAGTTGATCATTATTGCAAATTTCATACAGCTCCGGCTGAAAATTAGAGTCCGCTGAACCGTACTTTAATTTGCACAATTCGAGAAGCGTCTTATTACTCAGTGACCCGTTTAGATGAGCGTGGAGCTCCTACAAATAGACAAAACTATTATAAATACTGCAAAATATTAATTAATTATTGAAAATAGGTACAATTTTAGGCATTTTATTTATAATTTCATTCATGTTTTTTATAAGTAAAAAATTCAACTTGTGTGCCGGCACCGATTTGTTTACCAATATGGTTTGATATAAAATGGACTGTCAAAATTTTGACGTACGACGATATCATTGAACACCATCTCTTAGAATGTTGTAAGAATTACATTTCAATAAAATCCAGGAAACACACCTTACGGTTGCTCAGTAGTTTCGCACGAAACTTTTGCCAAAATTAAAACATCGATTATTATTTCATATATTTGTTAAAAAATTTCATAATACATTAATTAAATAATCGAATTATTAGGTGAACCGACCACATCAATTATATTATCACCGGTTTTAGTGTCATCTTGCGGTACGGCCAAGGTGAGTGGTATGTTCAGCGTTTTACCAGGACATAACGCTTCGTATTGATGTTTTAAACTTTCTAGTTCAAAATTGCATGTTGCCAGAGCAGTACGCAATTCACAAAGTAGTACCATATCAGATCGTAGTTCATTGAATGAGTTGCATATGTCTTCGGTTGGCGGTGGATTTGGATCAACTTTAAACTCTTGCAGAGCTTGTTCTAATGCTTTAGCTTTCTTTTGTCCCACATTTGCAGGTAACTTCATTTTTTGTGATCGTAACGATACGCCTGTACCCCGAAGATCTGTAAATTTAATTCCGGCCGATTCGACTGCATTCACCACTGAATCAACTTTGGATGGGCGGGGTTGATGTTGTATCTTCTTTTTGTTCAATTTTTTTTCTTGCTTACGTGAAGTATGCGGCAGAGTTTTGTCCGCATCTGCACCGCTTCCTTGTTGATCAGCTTGCGAAATCAGTTTCTGTAGATCTTGTGTTTTACGTTCTCGTTCCTTCTTGCGTGCCTCGATTTTCTTCAACTCATTCAACAACATTTGCTCCTCTTCAATTTGTTGAGTGGTTCGATCGAAAAGACGTTTTAATTGTTCCTTGCGTTTTCGTTCATGTTCCGTATCGAATGTATAAACTTTTTTGTCAGATCCCTTAATTTTTGATAAAATACCGTGTACTTCGTAATACCTTTCCTTTAAATCCTCGACGGTTTTTGTACCGAAATTAGCACGATCCCACCGATCGGCCATAACAATGAATCGCAAATCAAATCGTCTAGCCAAATCAAATAAATGATCGGTTTGTGATTTAGACCACTTAGCTGGATTCGAACGAAGGTGCGTGTTGTACTCGTTTAGGGTGTACGATGGAATACTGAGTTGTTTATTGAACTTAGCGAACGGATATTCTTTGGCCTCGTCTGAGGTACGTTTCCAGTGATGAAATACTGCACCATCGGTTCGAGCCGGATTTACAAAAGGTGCCCATTCCCATTTACGGACTTTCTTCATACCCAGTCGGGCTTTCGCTTGTTTATAACCCGCACCGGTGTCTGTGGGTAGCAATGGTGGGGCATCTTTGTTGTCATTGTATAGCAGAGCAAATACTTCTCGGTGCATTCCCTCGGGCCGTTTTGATGTTTTAGTACGCTCATAAACATACTTTTTTTTAACTTGGGCCATCACCGATTCTTTAGTAAGCTCGGGGGTAGGAGGACGCTCAAGCTCCAAAATGTCGTGTACGTCGTTTGCCATCCTGATTTTTTTTTTCAATGTTATTAAACTGAATAAAACATATTGTTTAGAGGTATAGGACTATATACAGTAAATAAATACTAACCTTTTCAAATAATATAAAAGCCAATAAGTAAAGCAAGTGTTCTATCACCTCAACTCTACTCGATAGAATGAATTTTGTCAAAAAAAAACAACAAAAAAACTGTATTATCATTCATGACAGTCGTGTAAACCTGCAATAATTTATAGCCGTGAGTGTCAAATGTCCAATTAGCTCAAATTATTCATAACAAAACACAAAATTTATTAAATTTTAAAAATAAAAATAAAACATTAAAAATGGAGAATGTGTTGGAAAAAAGTGATTCGGGTACAGATAACGAAGATATAAGTGAAAGTCAAGAAGATATTAAATTAGACGATGCTGATCGTCACATGTTACATCAAAATAATGATTCTGACGACAACGGGTTCGATGATGATTACCCAGATTCGCCAACCTATGCTGGACTTGAGATTGAGGAAAATTTATTAAAAGGTGAAAACAATGGTAATTCGACCGATGATGATGATGATAAAAGCAAAATTGAAAACTTATCCAATGAAATGAGTAACAAAATTAAGAAAGAAGAGTCTAATCGAGATTTCGAATTTGGTGAGGATATCATAATGCCGGAACAGCGTAGGGATCCTGTGAACGAACAAAAGGAACGTGATCGACAAAAACGTAAAGAAATCAAAACTAAAAAAGAATTAGAGGAAGAGGAACGGGAAAAAATGCAAGTGCTTGTATCAAATTTCACAGAAGAGCAATTGAATCGATACGAAATGTATAGGCGCGCAGCTTTTCCAAAGGCGGCTGTAAAACGATTAATGCAAACTATAACTGGTTGTTCTGTATCGCAAAATGTTGTGATAGCTATGTCCGGCATCGCAAAAGTGTTTGCTGGCGAGATAGTGGAGGAAGCGCTCGATGTGATGGAACGGAGTGGTGATACAGGAGCATTGCAACCAAAATATTTGCGTGAAGCTGTTCGTCGGCTACGAAATCGAGGACAAATTCCGTTAGGACGCGGACATAAACAATTCTTTAAATTAACTTAATATTATTTGTATGTGTATTTAATAAAAAATAATCTGTGTACAATAAATAAAAACTCATTGGATAGGTTAAATTGAGCTACTCTTATTTTTCTCAATTTGGATACGCGCCTGAATATTAGGCAATTAAAAAGCCAAAAATTTCATCACATCCATCATGAAATAAAAATGTCGTAAATGTGGATTATCGTAAATTTGCACACAAAAAAATGTATCAGTCTACTATTACGTTAATTATAAATAAAATCTAAAATATAGTTTCTGTCACACACATAAATCGAATTGTTAATACATTAAATTTAATTTTGTACAAGTTGTGATTTTGGTTTAATGATTATGACAAAACCTCTTGGTCGAATATAAATAGCAACAAAACCTTTCGCACGCGTAAAAATTATTTAATTGTGGAATGATAATAAATATAATTGTGAATCTAATACGTATAGTAATATTGCAAATAATTTATTTGATTAATTTTGTTGTGCGATTAATTTCTATGCTTAAATTGAAACGACAAGTAAATCATCGCCGTGCTCTTCATCTCCAAACACAAACTAATCGAAATCCCAGAGACATGGATCAATTTGTATTCCGGCCATTTGAATTAGAAGCGATCACATATGATCATTTGAATGATGTTATTCCTCATCCGAGAAGTGGTCATAGGATTGTATGTAATGATAATTATATATATTGTTTCGGAGGATATAATCCGCAGAACCAGGACCATCATTCGACCGGGCTGTTCAAAGAGTTGTGGAAATTTAATCGGCACACGCTCGAGTGGATCGCCATAACCGAAACTACTAATATGCCTAAAGAATTAGCATCGAATGCTATTTTGTTGGAAGGCGAAATTCTTATGGTACTGTGTATGGTCCGTCGTGTGCTTAACCACCTCAATTAACTCGATTCTTTTATAATTTATTATAGATATTCGGAGGTACAGGATATCCGTTTGGTGAAAGTTGCTCGAATAAATTATCGGTATGTTATCCAAATAGAACTCCACTTGAATTTAAACGAATTAAAACACGGGGTAAGAAACCGTCCCCATCTTATGGGCAAACTATGGTATTTCATGACAACCACCTTTACACGATTGGCGGGACGACAGGATTTGTATACTTTTGTGATGTGCATAAGTTAGACCTAAGGACTCTAAAATGGGAAAGTGTGTATGAAACGAACGATGGATACCCGCGAGGACGATATAGACACGGAATTGCATATGATGGAAATTTCATTTATGTTCTCGGCGGCGGCACTGCATCTGAGTCATTCGATTTGATCGAACTGCCCAGTTTCGATTTGAATAAGAAAACTTGGAAAACGATAAAAACGAAACCAGATGAAACGAATTCGCAACCCAATTATCCCGCTGCGCGAAAGTGTCACTCGTGCATACAGTACCTTGAGGGGGATGAAGTATTTGTTGTAGTCGCTGGTGGTTACAATAACGTAACCCATTATGATGATATATGGCGATTAAGTTTAAAGTCTTACAAATGGAGCATGATTCGTACGTCTACGCTACCAAAACCGTTGTTTTTTCATGATGCCACCACATCTGGCGATGGATGCATGTATATATTTGGTGGGATCACAGTGAACGGGGATAACAGCAATCGTGTCAATGATGTATATAAAATTTGGCTTAAAATTCCTAAATTAAGTGCGATATGCTGGGAGGCTGTCCTACACTATTATCCAAATCTTAAATCGTTTAATCATGATAATTTGCTTCAATTAGGAATCCCTTTAAAATATGTGTCTGCCTTGCAAACGTGATGTTTAATTTTCCGTTTGTCTTGTTTTTGTTACATTAATTAATTATTGTTAATAAACATTTAATTTTCGACTTAAGCAAAAAGGAAATGGTATTTTTTATTTAGAGTTTAAAAAGGTACTAGTTCCAAAGTACATTTAACCGTTAATTCTGTATTGTCCTAAAAAACGATCAATCGTCTCTCAATCAAAAACTATCGCACCTTAAAAATTGTTGGTTGCCCGATGTGTATTTATATTTACATATTTGTGGATGACGTTTATTCGTCAAGTGATAGCAAAATATTTTAGATTTTTTGTACACAAAAGATGGTCGATCCGAATTTTATCGAAATAAATGAAATAACAGATTTTTTCGGTTATATTCGAAGTGTAAATCCAATTCTTGTAGATTCGTAGCTATGTTTCCAATATTAATTAACTGTTTTTCATTCCAGATAGATTGGTATGATCCATGGTTGATTGGGCTGATTGCATTTCATATAACCATCACAACAACGGCCTTATTAACACGAAATCATGGAAATTTTCAAGTTTTTATGTTTCTTATATTATGTAAGTACATAATTGTCAATGCTTTATTAGAATCTGTAATAACAATTTATATATTTGTAGTGCTACTAGTGTATTGTTCCGAAATGATAAATGAGTATGCGGCAAGTTATTGGTATAGGTTCTCGAGACAGCAGTACTTCGATAGCAAAGGCTTATTTATATCGGTAGTATTTTCAACCCCAATACTTCTTAATTGTATGCTAATGCTAGTAAGTAACTATTTGTTTGGTATAAAAATATCTTGGAACTAATTTATTAATATGACATTCTAGGGTAGTTGGCTTTATCAGTCGACATTGCTGATGACAAATTTGAAAACACTGCAACTGAAAGAGAGAATAAGGCGAGAATTGAATACTGCTCGACCGTCTGAAACACCGCATCCTAAACAAGATTAAGCTCTCTTTTGTATAATAAGATTCAAGCCAAAAAAAAATGTGTAATTGTGCTTTAAGTTATAAGTTTTATAAATAAAAAACTAGGATTTGTGTAATGTAAATTGTGAATTGTAAACAAAATTGTATTTTTTGCTGGCCGCTTTTTAATTTGTCTTTAGTTTACTATAAATTTTCGATAGATGTCACTACTAAATACTCAGCTCAAACATTTATTCAAAATACGGCTTGTAGGGAAACGTCATTTTGCATTCAAAAAAATCAACCGACATTTACATAAAGGTCGTAGAGTGCGATGTTTGGTGTGTAAACAAACTTAGAAATTGTAAATTATCCAGTTAAAATGGACTCTAAAAAGGAAATAATAAACATAAGGACAACCCGGTTAAATAATATTATATTAGGAATATCCGATTCTCAATTTAAATTGCCCAAATCTTCGACAAGCATTTTAAATCGTGAAGGGTTACTTGATAGCCTCATTTTACTTTATGATGAGTGCAATAAGGATGGTATGTGCCGAAAGGACAAAAATGTACAGGAGTTTATTACAAAACGTATGTAGAGTAAATAGTAAGTTTATAAAAATATTTATAATTATATTAAATTGTTAGATAACTCGGTAATTTCGGAAACGAAGGCACTTCGCGTCAACATTACTGATTTTGAAGTGAAGAAGATGATTGGAAAGGGACATTTCGGAGAAGTGCACCTGGTTGTGGAGAAGCAAACAAATGACGTATATGCTATGAAAAAAATTACAAAGGCACTTGTTAATTCATCGCATTTCAAAGAAGAGCGAGATATCATGGCGTGTTATAATTCCGACTGGATTACGCCATTACAGTACGCCTTCCAGGACATTGAGAACTTATATTTGGTTATGGAATATTTACCGGGTGGTGATTTACTGAGTCTAATGGAACGTTATGGCCCTTTTGAGGAAAACGACGTGAAATTCTATTTGGCGGAAATTGCATACGCTCTTAACGAGCTGCACAACATTGGATTTGTGCATCGTGACGTTAAGCCGGAAAATATTCTAATCGATCGATGTGGGCATTTAAAACTAGCTGATTTTGGAAATGCGGCGGCGCTTAGTAAGGATGGAGATGCAACAGTGTTATCGCCCGCCGGAACACCGGAATATATCGCACCCGAGATACTGGACACATTAAATTCCAAAAAACCATTTCGCATCAGGCAATGTGTACTGTGTGATTATTGGGGCATGGGCATTATCGGTTACGAATTTATAACAGAATCGACACCATTTCACGGAAATAATCAACTATCAATTTACGATAACATTACGAATCACTGTAGACAATTGAAAAAATTGTCTTATCCCGATAATATCGAAGTATCTGTTAATTTTCGTAATTTAATTGATAAACTTGTGACAAAGCCGGAGCATCGGCTCACTTTCGCCGAAATAAAGAAACATCCCTTCTTCGAAGGAATTCAATGGGATGATCTACGTAATGAGGTTGCCCCGATAATACCGACCATTGCGGGCGACGACGATGTTTCAAATTTCAATCTCTCTCCAAAAAAGGATAACAAAGAGACATTTATTAAGAGCCCGTCACAGTATTTGATAAAGAACAATGAGTTTTCCGGTCTTAATTTACCATATGTTGGATACACTTTTGTGCGACATGAGCATAACATTTCGATGGCTAGCTCAGAATCCGATGATCGCAAAACTAAACTGAAACTTACTAAATATGAAGAAAAAGTGAATGATCTCACAAAAGAAATTAAAAAGCTTCAATCCGATATACTTGTCGCACAGCGAAAATCTAGCCGGAACGAGTCGCTCGAAAAAATTTTACATGAAACCAAAACTGAATTGTACTCTATGAAAGATAAACTGAATGAGAAAACTTCTGAATTAGCTTCATCTCGTACGGAAATCGAAAAGTTACGGTGTCATTTGAAAATTGAGCGTGAAAATTCTCTTAAGAATGATGCGAAAATCACTGATATATTTCGGGCAGCACATGAAAAGTACGAGAAGGAAAAATATGCGGCTGATAAAATGCATGAGAGACACATATTCGAGAAGAATAATGAGCTATCGCATATAAACGAAAAACTTAAGAATATCGAAGTCAAACTGAAGGATAAGTTCGATGAATGCGTACATCTAGAGCAAGCTATGTTAAATTACAAGGGAATCTTGAAACAGACGAAGGAGCAGATTGAAAACGAGAAAAGGGAGAGTGAGGAAAGTAAAATTGCAATGCAAAATGCATACGAAATAAAATTAAACGAGCTACGCAGTAAACTAAAAGCCGAAAAAGTTGTCAAGACGCAAAAATGCAATGAAATTAACGAGCTTCGTATGGAGTTGAATGAGTCGGTATGTTCGAGCACTTCGATTTCGGAAAATAAAAGGGCCGGTGATCGAGCTATTGATGATTTTAAGCGTCAATTAAATAATCAGATGCAAATTAATTCAGAACTTCATGAATCCAATGTAAAATTGGAAAAGGAATATGCGGTGCTCCAAATGGAATTTGATAATTTCCGCAAAGATATGAGCAAAATGAAAGAGATTGCGATTGAAAGTAATCGATCATCTGGTGGTAAAAGTGATGATTCATCACAATTGAGGAGTGCAAATGATAGTTTTGTTGAAATTGAGGAGCAGTTACGAAATGATTTAATCGTGGCTAAGGAAAATGAGAATATCAGTCTTAAAAAGATTAAAGATTTAGAGGAGGTAGTTAAAAACCTAGAACAGGCCATTAATCAATTACAACAACCGTCGAAAACTAGCGAAGTGCTAGAGAAAAAAAATGAGAGGTTAGAAGATAAATTGGAGGCCATCCGGGAGCAAGCGATGGCCGATAAGCAATCAGCTCGCACTGCAAATTTAATGGTGTACAGACTAGAAAAAAGCTTGGAAGATGTTGGTTTAGAGAAGAAGGCTTTACTTCGTCGACTTGAACTCAGTGACAGCAAACAACTTAAATGGAAAGAGGAGAAATTGGAGTTAGAATCAAAGTTACAACAAATAACAGAATCTGTTCAACTAAAAGAGCAGATGAATCGTGATTTAAAACGAGAGATGGAGCTTCTAAAAATCGAGCTCAAAAAAGAGTCTGAATTGTGTAAAAACACGGAAAAAGATCGTATGAAAGAAAAATACGAGGTCATTAGTAGCATAGATAAGATAAAAAATCTCGAGGAAAAACTCGCCGAAAATAATAGAAAAATGTACGTTATTCAAACCAAAAGTGACAACTTGCAACGTGAGGGTCATAGAATGGCACAAGAGCTAAATGATTGCCAAAATACCATTGCTGATTTGTCGGAATCGCTGTCAGCTACGCAACATGACTACAATACATCGAAACGCAACTACAGCATGTTAGTGCAGGCCTGTAAAATAACCGAGACACAACTAAACGAAATCGAATCAATGTACGAGAATGAAATGAAACGCAATAAAACACATACGGAAAAAATTGACGAGCTTTGGGCTAAAATCCGTTCTAAAGATGATGAAATTAAATCAATAAAAACCACTTTAAATCAAGAAGTTCACGCGAAGAAAGTATTGGAACAGAAACTTGCCAATTTAGAAATAGATTTGGCTGATTTAAAAAAAACAAACGAAAATTTACAGAGGCAATGTGTTGAACAGCAACAAGAACTGGTCACCAAAAGTAAATCACTCTGCTCGATCAAAGAGGATGTGGAAATGGCAAAATTGGATTCTAGTAATTTGCAGCGGGTTAAGTCCCATATAAACCATGAGCTGAGCATTTTGAAAGAGGAAAATGCTAAAATTTTAACTGATCTTTATCTAACCAAAGAAGAATTGCAGAAGACGGTTAACGAATTGAAGGACACCAAAAATTTGAATGCTGACTACAAAGCTGAAATTGAGCACATTACGAGCACAATCAGTGAAATTAAAAATTACTATCTCCAGCGGGAAGTTAAATACGAAACAACAGTAGCACAGCACGCGAAATTAATCAATCATCTACAAATACAGGTCGAAGAGTCGAAGTATAAAAAGAAGAAAAATTTCACCGAAATTCTGTTTGGTTCGTCCAGCTCCTCGTCGAAGCCCCAGAATTTGCCGTTGAGCGCTATCGAAAATTCAGCACCATATAAACGTCTCCAGCAAGAGTATCGTTTAGAAAAATCGCGCACCGAACGACTAACGGAGCAATTGTTGCGTGCTAAAACGGATATGCGAGGTAACCGGAATATTAACTTAACGCCTATTATTGTATTATCTTAATATATTATCTTTACATTTCCAGAACAAAATTACAACAAAGAAAACAACATTGATAAATACGCGACTGCCCCAACTCCAAGCACAGAAATAAAAAAACTTGATATCGTAGCACAAGTTCATCCCCGACCACAGTCCGCTGCATCGTGTGAGGAACTAGAGAAACATCATCGATTTGAAATGACTGTTGAGTCCCAAAGTAATGAGATTTGTAAACCGTGCGGAAAGCCGATTATGGGTGGTACTACTCATTGGAAATGTAAACAATGTAAAGTGACGGTGCATAGAAAATGTCGAGGAAATATTAGCGCCTTTTGCAATTCAGATACAACAATGACTCCAAGTGAGCAAGATATTAATGATTTGTGCAACGAAATATTCGATGGCGATGATCAAAGCGATAATTGCAGTGTCGACATACCAAATGAGAAATCACTATTTGATGTTGTTCTAGTACCCGAAAAATATGAATCGAATTTAATAATAAATACGGCCTTTGAATTGACCGAAGAGGTTTTACTACTTGGTTGCAATTCGGGTTTATATTCGTATCACGTTGAGACAAAAAGTCTCGTCCATATTACTGGAATCGATGGCGTTGATTTTATAGCGATAACGGATAAAGTATTCAAAGCTATTTTAATTGGATCACATGGTGACAATTTATACCAATGCGATTTACGACATCTACAAAGTCGTGCTCAAGCGCATTCCTGTTTAAACCCAAAATTAGATGTTGTAGTTCTAGAGTACGCGTTTCTACGTAAATTACCGAATGAGAAATTCCACTACGCCAAAATACATGGAGACAATAATAAGCTGCAGGATGTGCGTGTTGTAGCCGGAACGACTGCTCGCATTCTAATATTACAGTACGATGTTAAAGTAGCTAAATTTACACCATTACGCGCATTGGACACCGCAATTCCGATATCCTCAGTATTATTCACCGCGCACACCGTTATCATTAGCTCGGATAAATTTTTTGAAGTTGATTTGAAAACGTTTGACTATGAAGAATTACTCGACTTTTCCGATAAAAGTATAAAGCATGCACAGGGTACAAAACCGATGGCCGCATTCCGTATCAATAAAGAAGAATACTTACTGTGTTTTATGGAATTTGGAATATTTGTGGACGAGTTTGGATGTCGATCACGTTCGAATGATATAAATTGGATGACAAATCGCCCGAGTGGTTTTACATATCGCGAACCACTATTGTACATATCTCATCCAGAACAAATCGAAATACTTTTTATTAATAAATCTTATTCAAAGGTGTTGGAGGTTGCAAGCTACAACGACAATATTATGTGTAAGGAAAATAATTACAAGAAGCAAATATTACTTGCGCTGCCCCATACGAAAATATTGACGGATGCCGGCGCCTTCGGTGTATTTGCAACGGCCGAGAATCGAAGCACGAATTTAACTGAGTTGCTGCATGTAAATGGCGCTAAAATGTTGAAAACGGAAATTGAATGTTCGATGGACTCTTTGTTGACGGTAACATCAAGTGCAACTAATTTTGGTGCCGAATCTTCGACTTAATCTATTTTATTTTTACCATTTTAATGTGTAATTAATTTTATATTTATTTAAATAATAGAATGTAATAAAAATATACAATATTTTTGAGCTGGTGTGGTTAGTTTTGAAGTTTTGATATGGAAATTACCTATTTATTGGTTGGTTTCGTTCTCATATAACATGAAATAAATCCCTGAAAGGGGATGATCGGTGTTATTTGCTGTTTTTTAAATTTTGATTACATATATTTTCCCGGGATGGACTAAGATAAATTTGTTCTTCGCTGGTGCTACATCCCATGAAGGGATTTAGCATTCGTTCTTCCAAATAACTAGATTAGCAACAAGAACTTGCATTTTGTGCACTTACTTACTTACACTTGAACCTA
This sequence comes from Nephrotoma appendiculata, assembly GCA_947310385.1. Lineage (NCBI taxonomy): Eukaryota > Metazoa > Arthropoda > Insecta > Diptera > Tipulidae > Nephrotoma > Nephrotoma appendiculata. Next base: position 266,944,471 of record OX371225.1, on the reverse strand, counting down.
CATTTTGTGCAACCTACATGTTGTGCACTTCATGCTTGTACCGCTTAATAAATTCGCATGACTATAAATGTTACCTCAGGATGCCTCAGGTGACATTAAACTTTTTAAACGACTAACGGAATACCATTGTTGTCACTTCAAACGATGATTGACACTTCAATCGACTAAGAGAATATGTAAAAATGATTGTCGTAAGAAACGACAAGTAACACGACTGAGAGAAGGGGTGCAAGAGTTTGCAGGTCCTGTTCAACGTCATCCGTTATCGAATAGAGGATCTCCCGCGAGGTTCTGTCTTTATTGATGACGATTCCAGGGCCCGTTTTATGGTATGGTTGGTTTCCTTATTGGACCTAGCATCATACAAACTACCTAATTTACATATATTGTTTGCGTTCAAGACACGCTGCAAGAAATAACTACTGGCCTTATTAGCGCTTTGTACATACCTACTTAATTGTGTTTTGCGCTATATATTGCGAATCTTAAAAATATTACTGTTAGCATAGAATGCTTGATCACCTTCTGCAATACACGATGATATGTCCGCAGCGACTGAGTTTTGCACATTTATCATTGACTAAGATTTGAACTCATTCAATTTTTCGTATTGTGTGTCGCCAGTTAAAAATTCTTCGCTTGTTTGTCTTCTCGCGATTGCCATCGATTTCTATTCATTTACGGAAACTTGAAAACCGGCAAGACTCAAAATTCATACAGCATTTCAAATCAGACTTATTTCACCTGCCCATCAAAATTAGTAACGGCCTAACGGGGTGTATATACCCACAAATGATTATATCAGACCATAATATTGTCGCCAAAAACGGAGCAAATCAAAATCGCATAAGACCTAATGAATGTTCGAGAGTAAAGTTAACAATAATTTCAAATTATTTATAAGATACGTCCAATATGACCGCCTGAGAATACATTTTCTTTATTCAACGCGTTAATAGTTTGGATTGATATACATTTAATAAAGTTGTAGAGGTAGATACATATTTAGCTGGAATGTTTATTTCATGCAAATGAAGTTATTGAGCAAAAATAATAACTTTCAAATGCATTAAGCAAAAATACTAGCACAGTTTCGTTCACTGTATTAATAATGAGCAATATTTTTAAGACAAAACAAATACGATTGCTCATAGGGCAATAATAAACAAATGTCTTTATTTATAACTTCGTTTTTTGACATTTGTGATAGAAAATATTTTTATACATGAGAAAATTTTTTTTTTTTTTGCTTCTACTAATTTTTTGGGAAAAAGGTTTAATACTAGTTTATATTTAATTTCTAAAGTCTAATAAAAAGATCATAAAAATGTCACGAAATTCAACAAATGATAATAGTTATTCAAATAAAAGCAAGGAAAAGCGTTTTTCGATTCAAGACGCATTTGAGGAAGAGACTGATGAGGCTATCCGAGTTTATGGATCTACAGTAATATCAACGCCAATACCTTCAAAATCTCGATCAATCGATGAAGTATCGGTGCATGTACATGACCCAAAGTATGTTCAGTATATATTTTTGTGATAATTGTTAAGAAATACCAATAAGTAATAAATTGTGGGGAATTTATTTTATCGCCAGATCAAATAAATACGCAGAGGATACAACATCCCGGGATAGTGATTCACTGATACAGGAGTATGGTAACAGTGTATCACAAGATATGGCCGCAACATATTGCTGGCGACATCCGAAAGTAAGAGAAAATTGGCGAACGGTTTTAGCCGCTGTTACACTATTAGTAGTTGGTATAGGATTAGTTGTTATGGGTATTTATGCAGTGATCGTCCCAAATAATGGTTCGCAAGGTGCCGTATTTTTTGTAGCTGGCTTTATATGTTTTATACCAGGCGCATACCATGTAGTTTATATATGGCTGGCCGCCCGAGGCCATAGAGGATTTGATTTTTATCATTTACCGCTATTCACATAATTTTTCTAATACCCAAATTTATAAATATTTATCAGAAATATTATATATATTTATTATTATTTTCTACTTTATTTTAGATAAATTTATCGTTTTTGTTACAAAAAATGAACAAAGTAAATTATGCTACAGTTGTATAAAAATATTTTTTAAGATTATCTCGCGAAGTAACCACACATAAGTTTTTACCATGATTTAAAATTAAACTATTTCTACGTATACCTAACTACATAATAACATATTAAGTCAATTTATAGCAATTTAGACTTCGATGAACCATTTATGCTTACTCAATTGTGTATATTGTTAGCTTACATCGAAAACAGCAAAGAAATGTGTTTTTGATATGCACGCGAGCCCCCTAAATCAAATCTAAATTACTCCAATATCAAAATAATCTACATAATACGTAAGTGGTTTTAAATCAAAAAAAATAAATATAGACAGTTATTTTTATTATTTTCATATTGTATACAATTTAAGATTATAGGTTTTTTTTAAATGAGAGGAAACCGAATAAAGAAAATTCAGAGCAGATATCAAAGACGTATATTTAGCCAAGAAAAATTTTCTTAAAATCTTAATCCTTTTAGCTGACAAGAACATCACATATGTAAACCATCTATAAAGACATCACACTATTTAGTAAATTAGTCCATCCGCTTTTAAACCCTACGTATTCCGTTAAAAGCAGCCACGTTTAATTTTCAACCTTCCAAAATTTTAAAAGGATTAAGTACGATTACAGCAATATTAATTTTTATTCTAAACATAAAAATTAAAAAAAATATCTAGATAAACAATATGCTGAGTATTAAATTCAAATACAATTTATTATTAAAAAATAGGGCGCAATAATATTTCTAGACTCTAAAATTAAAATATTATGTTTAGGTAGATGCGTTTCACAATAGGAATATTAAGTTACAAAAAATAAAACTCGATTAATTATTATGACTCATGAAACAGCAAACCAAATTGATTAGTTTTATAAATAAACGAGTGTATGATGCATAATAATTAATATGATTAAATTTAATTTGTTTAGGTTTTATTGTTTTTTATTAGTTAATTACAGATTATATATTCTTATTTTAATATTAAGATTTATAATTTTGTGCCATGTGATTATAATCAATGCGGTATTCTATTAACTGAAAAATGGCGATATGGAAATTCATTGTGCTACGCTGAGTTTAGAGCTTTTAATATTTAGGCAATAGGTTTTATGTTTATGTATTTTTTGGTTGTGATTCAGTTATTATTAGGATTTATAAATATTATGTATGTACAAAATTTATTTAAAATTCTTAATTGGCGCGCAAGATGGGGCACACAAATTATTCTTACATTGTTTAAGTGTTCCAAATTTTTCCTCTATTATAGGTTGATTATGTTAAAGACTGAATACTAATCAATATTTTAATGGTTTTATATGATTATCAAATAAGGATGTAAAACAGCATATTTCAAAAAAGCTAATTCAAAAATATCTTGCACCATATTTGATAATTTGATAAGAATCAATTTCCTTTGATAAAACATAACATTGGTTGTTAGAATCTCACGTTAGTAAAGATTTGCATAATGAATTGCAAACAATATTATCTTTATGACTTATCGCAAGATTATATAAAAACAGATAGACTTGATTTTTTTTTATTATTAGTTTTATTTATATACATTACATATTATAATAATTCGAAGATTGTACATAAAAGATGTATGTCGTTTAAAATTTTATTTATTAGTTTATAATATAAAACTTCAGTCGAACCCAAACAAACACAATCCAAATTTGCTCAAAATTAGAAGAAATAATCAATAGAAAATTTAAAATTGGATTTAAAATTAATATTTATTGTTTTTTTTTTAAATTCATAACAAAATTATATGTGATATAAACAATTATTAACAAAAAAAATATATTTTAAACTTAAACATTATTAATTTGAAATAATTATAGAAAACTATATTTTATTAATACTTTGTGTATTCAACAATTTTGTTAGTTCGAAAACAAGCTACCAAACTCGTGGTAATCTCACTTCGTTGGTAAACAATTCTGATTACCACCAGAATATTTAAATAATAATTTCATATTGTTTTAAATACAATCCAAACTTACTTATTTAATTACATGATATTAATCCTTTTTTATTTGTTTTGTAAATCTATTACATATTTTAATTACACATAAAATAGTTCATTTTTTATTTACCTAATTTATTAAAATATAAAAATTTATTATGTAATTTTATACAAAATATTTAAAACAGAAAAAATTAAATCAGCTATATTATAATAAAATTTAATTTTAAAATAAATTTATTTTTAAACGCGTAACGAATTTTATTTTATTTTAATCGTGATTCAAGAACATTAGAAGACATTGTACCCATCGATCACAAGCCAACTAGCACTTGGCTGTAAAGGTTATGTCTGGAGAAAGACTGCGATGGAGCGTTTTCATTCATCTTCAGAGTCTGTTTGGCTTTGGGATACGTTCCATATTCGTTGAGGAAAGAAAGGTGGTCCGCAAAGGATGGACAGCCTAGGTATGATCTTGATAAAAATTCCTGTCTGTCCTCGTCGTTAATTAAAAGTTTAGATCGCCTAAGTAGTGTATGGATACTTTAGAGAATAGAGATAACGAGGAGTTCTATCTCTTCTTCTCTGGTGCCGAGGAGAAGGGCGGGGCAGTATTAAAACTATCTCAATATCTCTGTCACTAACGATGTGCCTGAATACCGGTACCCTGTGGATCATGCAAACTTATCTGTGTATTGCAAACCTCTGCACAGATTCTCATCGGACATACAATTAAATAAAAATGAAGAAATGAGTCCTTACAAATAAGAAAACTACTGCATATGAGAAATTGATATTGAGATCTGTTCCTCAAGGCGACATGAAAATACGGGGCTCAGGCATGAATAATAATACTGATCTCTCAAATACTACCTCTATAGTCTAGCTAGGAACACTAATATGTACCAAATGATTCATATGTACCAAATGACGGAGGGCTGAAAAATTTTACAAAATTTAAACGAGATTTAGTTCACGTTCGAGGAGAACGAACAATTATAGTAACACGCTCACATGGGGTAAAACGATAACGGAACCTAGACAGATGACTCGTGTAAAACCTCTGTTCGATAGGGAACAAGAATCACTCAAGTTTCAGGGTGTAGTATAGCGGCTACAAATTGCGAGAGAATTTAGCCACCACTTACCTGGAAATCATGAGAGAACCCTCTACAAAAAGGCAATAGTCAGTTTAGGTGAGGTTTGGCGTGAAGCTAAACCAAGTCACTACCAGAGAGAATATTTCTTTTAGATCGAGAGCGCGCACCTGAACCCTAGGTAACTAGGTATCCTAGAGAGGTATTAGAAATGCCACAAATCACTTTCCTAAAGCCTATTAATAATAGGCTAATTAAATGAACTATTAATAAAGTTTGTGCTTCATCCCTTCAAACTAAAACGATGGGTTCTGCTAGCTTTAGACAAAAACGCGTAACAAAAAATGATTTAAAATCAATTGGAAAATTTAGGCTAATTAAATGCCCCATTAATTTTTTTTGGTTCGTCCGTTGGAGCCTAGAATTATGTGTAAGTCAATAGATCTTGTTTTGAGTTCTAATTTCGGTTTTTGGTTCGATATTCGATTTCGGTTCTGTAAGCTTTAAATTAAATGACCGACATATAAGAAAGACCAAGAAAAAAAGAGCCCAAAATTTTGTAATTGAGTATTTAATCTTGGTGTAGAACGCGAGTGAAGCCCAAAATTGTTTAATGGGGCATTTTATTAACTTTTATAAGTCAATAGACCTTATTTTGCGTTCTCGATTGCTAGCTTTGACGTGGGAAACCCAAATGCTTTTTCCTATACCTTTACAACCATGCTAGGAAATTCAACAACTGTGTGTTGCTTCCGAAACGATTCAGTATACGAGAGCTTGATTACATATATACTAGACAAGCAATACGATATTTTGAGAACTTTTCTTTGAAAAACTCGGCTATCCTGGTAGTTAGCAGTTCCTTCCTTCCATCATGTATCGCTCTTCTAAATCTTCCTTCTTCTTCTAACCGCCTTTTAGTCCATTCTCCGCAAAATATACCTCCAACGTATTGCTCGTGAATGCGGCCATTACACTTTTCGATTTGAACATCCATTTCGACAATGCGTCTACAACTACCAAAATATTATAACTCGCGTATTCTATGTGCAACCTGCTTCAGGTTAAGTGCAGTTCACCAGACAAGCACCATAACCTCCAACGAAATTTTAACGTCCTTATATATTTCCAGCCACCATTCGAAACTGTCTTGGTTTTCAACATTCCAAGATGAATTTCGTGCACCTGATTCAATATTGTTTACCTTAAAGTCTGTACAACCACGGTTGTATATGCCCACACATTAAAATCTGATCTCCGTCGGATTTTTAAAAACCCCCACACAACCTGCACACAGATACTTTGTAGGTCTTTCAATGATCGTTGAATGATACACATCAAATAGGACGAACAAAAAAAAAAAAAGTGATTTAATTAAAAATAAATAAAAGTTACTGTTATCTTAGTGTTAAAAATATAAAAAACATATTATCAGCCCAACATAAAAGTTATTAATACCGGGGCTTTCTAGAGAGAGCCCCAGGTGGAATTGAACTGCATAAAGTGACAAAAAAATATATTGTGAAGTGAAATCAGTGTAAAAAGTTGAACGAAATGTATGAATATGAAAGTATAGTGATTAACTCGGATAATGAGCAAATAGCTGAAAGTAATAGGCAGCTAACAACTATTAAACCTCCAAAGTTAATAAAAAGACCTGGGGCAGCAATCGAAACCATTTCCGAAACAGATAGCAAAATGGGTCAAGTGATGCAACAAAATGAAGAATTGCTAAAAGTCAATAGTAACATGCAAATAAAGATAGACACGCTTGAACGACAACTTTTCGAGATTACAAAGCGGTGTAGTAATTTGGATAATACAAAACCACATTATAATGTGGATACGAGTAGCCAGTTTAATGCGCTACCGTTAAACGAAGTTAGCATGGAATCAATAGCAGATAACAGCTCGATAGATGACGAGAATGAAGGTTTTATACCAGTTTTACGACGACAAAACCGTAAGAGAAATAATATTAAAAAACCGAGCACAAAAGACTCAAACAATAAAGATAATAAAAACCATAATACTAGCAATGATGATAATAATAAAAATAATAATAATAAAAGAAAGGCAAAAATACCGCCAATAAATATATATGTACAAACACCAAGTCAAACTACAACGGTACTAGAAATGTCGGCTATTAATGACTTCACAATACAAAGAGTGAATCACAACAAACACGTACTCTATACGGAGTCTATAGAAAGCTATAATAAGGCAAAAAAAAAGTTAAATGAAGTATGCACACAATACTATACATACACACCTAAAGCGAATAAACCAAAAAACATCCTGCTTAAAGGTTTATCAAACGAAGAGGATACAAAAGAACTGCTGTTGGAGCTAAAAGAACACGAAACGGACGAATTAAAATTTATAAATTGTGTACAATTTGAAACAAAATATAAATCCAAAGCAGATAAAAACAAACTTGCAATCTATTTGATTCAAATTGCGGCTGATTCGAACATGAATGAAGTATATAAACTGAAAACTGAAATACTTAAGACATCAACGTATCAAATGGGAAAAAGTTAAAGCAAAAGGACACATTACACAATGTAGGAACTGCCAAAGATTTGGACATTCAGCAATAAATTGTAATCTGCCATATCGATGTGTAAAATGTGATAAAGAACACCAACCTCAACAATGCAAACTAAAACAAGAAGAGGGAACTATTGCGTACTGCTCAAACTGTCGAGAAATGGGACACCCTGCGTCATTCCGTGGATGCCCGATTTACAAGAAAATAATAAAAAAGATACAAGAAGCTAAACTTCAAAGCCAACAAAAGGCTCAGACTAGAACTTTTAAATCAAACTACGTTAAAGAGGGGGTCAATTTTGCAGATGTTCTGGATAACAGCGACATATTGAAAGTGGGTAATATACTAACAACTACTAATAAACAAAAATCCACTAACGATTTAAACGAAAAAGTATTACAGAAGTTGGATGCCTTCCAAGCCTATATAATTGAAAATGATAAAAAAATGGAAGTGTTATTCAATACAATAAAATCAATTATGAATGGATAAGCATCCAAAAATTACTACCAAAATAATAAGTAACAATAATTTGAATAAAGGTGTGAAATGGTGTTTAACTTCGGTAATATTTAATCTAAAAAAAAAAGAGTTTAAGTTATTATTTGCATTATCAATTCGGATTGGTAATGAAAATAATAACTTTATCATAAGTATTAGAAATATTCATGGTAAATATTAAAAAGTTGAAAATAATTGCTCTAAATGTAAATTCTATATTATCGATAGAAAGACGATTAAACCTTATAGACTTTATGGATAGACACAATCCTGATATTTTATTATTATCAGAAACAAAAATTGACAAAACGTGTAAAATTGAAATAAAAGGATACAAAATGATTAGAAACGATAGAAATAAACAAGGGGGTGGTACGGCGGTAATATTTAAAAATCATTTTAAATTTAAACATATTGATCATATTTATCACAATTTAAGTGCCATTGAAAGCACATTAATTGAATTCAAAGTAAACAATAACAATAAATTGGTCATAGGAGCTTTATATTCGGCCTCAAACCAATCAAATATTGAATTTATTAAAGACTTTAATTATATATTTAAACACCTGAAATGTGGGAGTCCAAATGTTTATTATATATTGGCGGGAGACGTAAATGCAAAGCACAGTACATGGAACAATACAGTAGAAGATCCGCGAGGAAAGAAGCTAAGAAATTGGCTTAACCACAATTCACAATTTTACAAACTAAAATTTATTCCTCCAAATAAACCAACGTTTCATAGAACCAACTCAACAATAGATCTGGCCTTCATGGATAATAGAATAAAGTTGCTAAATGAGTCTTATATAAATACCATTACATTCGATAGTGACCATCGAGGATTAGAAATTAACATTATCAATCAAAGACTCATTGATTCATTAATTACAATGGGAATGGTAGATCAAATAAATCTACCAATGACGAGAGGAATTGATTGGAATAGATATAGAAGCAAACTGGAACAAATACATAAGGAAAGACTTCAAAATGAAACCATGACCTCGATTCCTAATAATCAAAATCTGAGCAATATGGAAATAGATAAACATCTTCTAAATATAGATTCAATGATAATAAAGGCAATGCATGAAACAACAGTAAAAAACAGCGCTATGAAGCTTTATTTAAAAGATGTCTGGAAACAAAATAATATCTAAGTTATATAAAGAGAAAAGTAGAATAATATCCCAAATAAAAAAGATGAAAAGGACAAACAATGATAACAGAGTTTTGATAAACAGATTTTATGCGATATTAAACAATATAAAAAACTTAATAAAACAAAACATAAAAATACAAATTAATAAAGTGTGGCAAAATAAAATTAAAAAAATTCAAATAAAGAAAAATAATAATGTCTTTAGAAATATTAATCAAATATTTAGGCCTAAAGATAAAATCAGCATTGATAATCTGAATATCAATATAAAAAATAGTGAGGAAACTACATTATTAAATTTCCAAAATAAATTCTCTATTGATATAAATGACAGAGATAAAATAAAGCTAATTGACAATGAAAATATAGAAATCCTATGTAACAAGGACAAATTAAACGTGATGGGGGCATTTATTCAACAGCAAACACAGAAGGATATCAACTCACAAATGGAAGAAGTGGTCAATATAAGCGTAACACAAATGATTCGGCAGAAAACGGAGGTGCTTTTTAATAATACAAATAATCACTACAAAACGGAATATAACGATCAAAATACATCGGATAAAACTTGTCACGATAATGATAGCGATCTTCAAACAACAACAAATGAACTAAAGAGTATATTTAAATGTTTAAATAACAAAAAATCATCAGGTCTCGATAAGATACCGAATATCGCACTAAAACACTCACCCGATTGTATTATAGCGGATTATTGTATATTATTTAATAATGCTTTAAACAACAATTATTTCCGGCCAAGAAGGCCGAAATTTTGTATAAAAAAAAAAATCATGAAATTGTGTAAGTTTTTTATAGATTGAATTTTGACTTACTAATGTAAAAAAAAAACTAATAATGTAATATCTGGAAAAATAAAAAATTTAATTGTTAAAAAAAAAAAAAAAAAAAAACAGATACTTTGTAGTGTTTCGTTATTTATCGTTTCCTTCTGCAACTTTTCATTCTTCTTTGAATTATTGCTTATATTGACTGGATTTTTTGACAATAGGTCTGCACAGTTTTTCTTGGACCTTATATAAGTGTTCGATCTTGAAATTAAATCCCGAGAGTTGAAATTCCATCTCAGTAACCTGCTGTATACCTTTCTTGTCTCAAAATATGTTGACTCAGGTCTTATGGTCAGTTTTAACAATAAAGTCTTGTCCCACTAGCTTCTGGTACAATTTTACCGTACCATAAAATATCGCCAATGCTTCCTTCTGAATTACTTCTTGACATTCGTTAGCGCAAGTGAAGAAGATTCGATAGAACGTTTACTGCCATTGGTATATTGTTAAGGTTAAAGCTCGAAATCAGTAAATTTCCGAAATTTTTATTTTATAAATTCGTTTACTCGATTAAAAACCAGTTGCAGGGAGGACAGATGTTAACGAAATGTTTGCAGACCTTCTCCTACACCCCCCTCCCCTCATCAGAGGCGATCTGTTAAAGCTAGTAAAGCTGTTAGCCTCTAGTTTTCTAGATGACTGCACTAATACCATAAAAGTGGTCCGGGAGTGAATCATATCTGGAATATAGGACTCTCATAAAACATTTTTTTGCAATTTTTATTCGGACATTTACAGATTTCGAACTTTCACCTTAACATATGGGGTATTAAATGCTCGATTATCTAGTAAACAAGCAATCGCTACTGAAAATCGCTACTACTTTTTATAAGCAAAAAATGAAAAAGAAAAAATTCACTTTGATGTCCAGTGTTTATTGGTTTTAGTAAGCAAATGGTGCGAGAATAAAATTCTGACCACAATCCTTTTTCGGATTGACTTAGTGTTCCCTATCCGAGCTATTGCTCCTCCAGGTGAGGAGGCATTTGTCCCATATCCTATGGGACAGTAGCACAGTAGCAGAATTACCAGAATCATTCTCCTCGTCAAAAATATGAACGATCAATGTGGTTTTTTGTGGATCAATGTGGTTTGGCTCTTGTTTTATTAAAATTAATGAAAATACTCTCTGGTGCAATTTACTTAGTTGTGTCTGGAATTATTTTTGACAGCGAACAATAAACGCACGCTGAAATATTTTTTCTTTGTTAGAAATAAAATTTTGTTTTACACACGCCAGCATTTATTTTATCCGTTTCACTGCGTATTGGATTGAAGGTTTTACTGGATTACGCTTAATTCAACAGGTTATGAGCGCAGTCTCTGGCAACGAGTAAAGTGAATTAATTAAAAATTAAAATTTTGATAGTTCGTGCGAGTTGCGACATTTTATTAATTTTAATTTCGGTACAAATGTACTTTGAGCTTTGTTAGATATTTTTGATTCCATTTGGGGCCTTGTTTCAAGCAATGTAGGCATTCTGACATTCATTTGTGCTAATACTGTGTCCGCATGTTCTGCACCACCTCCCATCTGACAGGAGGGTGTTAATTCTGTAATCATCATATTCGTTTCTTTGCAGTGAACTTATTTCGCTTCCTTTTCTCAGCGGGCAGGTCGCACACTGTACCTTCATGATGATACTCCTTGGCCTCAACGCGTCCTTATATTGATATGGCGGAATATGATGACATGAGTCAAGATTAGTTCAAGATCAGTTGATTGAATTGCTCTTGTAAGGTCGAACCATTGGATGCTGTTATTCGAAGGGTCACTGCGAATTGTTAAATTATCTTCCTATACCCAGCTGATGTAGCTTGCTTTTTTTTATGATTATTGCTGGTCTTATATATATGCATTTTCATGAGAAAAATATACAAACACTTTTATGTTTCATGTTAGTTTATACATGTCAACGTTCAGAACATGCATATATAAATGAAAGAAATCGGAAAGTTTATAGATATTAGAATTTATCAGCAGAATAAACCATTTTCGAGACATCTGCTACGAGGGTGGATTGGTCCATTTTAACGACTTAATTAGTGGCAAAGCATTCAAGTTTGTTCACCCTTAAAAACATGTTAAGTGAAAATTCAAAATTGATTCCTTGAAACAAATGTCTTAAACGAAAGCTACCTAGTCATTCGAGTCATGACTGGCACTTGTTTAAATGGACCTTTATTGTTATCACGATTTGTTGTGCAGTTGTGCTTATTACTCGTACATGCGGAAAGGCACAGTTCGCCGTTTAAGTGACCAGAAAAATGTGCACATGAGTAATTTTCTTAAGGGCGAAATGTGTTAATGATGACGGTGCACACACTAGTAGTCTTTAGTATCCCTCGTATAGGTTTTCAAACACTCCTCGGTAGAGTTATTTTAGTTCAAGTGGCCATTGAATCCTTATTCCAATTAAAAATAATTAAATCTCTAAAAACTGATCGATTCTGTAAGCAAGCAGTGACATTGGATCGGGCGGTGCGCACCAACCAATTATACAAATAATTTTTAAGTACAACATCAAAATGCATATCATAAAGGTATCATATACTCGTATATATAGGCATATACCTATGTGAAGGTACTACATATATATATGCAAATTATTTTTGTTGTTACTTTTATTGAAAAGTGATGTGATTTGTTTAATCGATAAATCATATATACAAACGAAATTTTTGGTTTATAAACTATTTAGTGTTTTTATTATTAACAATATACTATATTTTTTTCGAACAAATAGTTATATGTAGTATCTAATACTAGTATACAAATTTCCAATTTAAAAATAGTTTTTTCCAATTTATACTCAATAGATTTTATAAACAAAAATGTTACAATTCGAAGATTCAGATGAAGATGACTGTGAAAGTTTTTGTAAGTTTTTTGGCTGGCGATTTACTTGATGATATTAATCATTAATTTTGAATTTAATTTTAAATATATTCTATAGTTCTGAGGCCTACCAATGAATATAATATCGTTGAGAAAATAAAATTGGCAAATCAGGAATTGTTTGAAACGCCTCATCCGCCTGAGAATACAACACTTGCAAGCACAACGCAGCGTGTTACCTTCAGTCAATCGTTGGTCGATTATGAGCCAGAATATTCGGTGGAGGATTTATATTGTGGCGATATGAATAAATCAGAACTAAATGATTTAAACCTGAATGATCTGATCTGCAGTCCGTTAAATGATGATGATGAATCAGTTAGTGATTGTAAAATGGAGGAGGAAATAAATGAGGAACTTGACATTGAACAGGAAATTATAAGCGAAATTTGTGAAACGGACGCAGCGCTAAGTCACGATAATGACGAGGGAACGTGTAATACGGTAATAAGTGACCCAGTGTTTAGAGAACCAAACCACAAAATAGAAATTAGTGAAATATGTGAAGAAATTGTCAAACTAAATGTAACGGCCGAATTGAGTTCATCGATATCCATTGACGAACAAAGTGACAGTGTTTGTGACGAAACGATAATAGATAATCCGGAATATGTTGAACCAAATAACCATCATATATCGATAGATATTCCGTTAGACGTAGATAGTCCACGGGACGAGGAAAACATGAGTGTCAAAGACGTGAACGAAGCCAAAACTATAGAAACGAATTTACGCGTCGAAAATAGTCATAGTAATAATATAAATGGTAATAGGAATAAGCATACGAATAGTTCGCGAAATAATAGTGGTATAAAAAGTCCAAGGCCAAGTCCACGCAAAGAATCCCGTAAATGTTGCTCATTCAAGCGAACCAGTTCAAATTTGAATAATCTCCCTAAGTATAGTGGCTTCTATTCACAGTACGGACTGAGCAAGCAGCAAATTGAAAAGCGTAACAGTTACATTTTGAAAATACAACAAAAACAAAAGGAAATCGAGCGTCGAAATTACGAAGAGAATTTAAATAAGTTACAGGAGAATGAGAAAGCGTTCGCATTTTGGTTAAAGAATAAGCTAAAGCATCCAAAAAATCGGACCAAAAATATGTTCGACATGCACGATAACCAAAAGAATCGTAAGAAGCGGAATAGTTTAACAGGTAGTTTATCACCGGTACCGATAGATGGAATGTAGAGACTACTGAATCACACACCAAATATATTTCTTATGCAATATACATAATAATATAACATACAACAAAGTTATAAATTATTTTTAGTTTAATAAAAATAAAATTCGATAAGTTTTATGGGGAACTTATTTACGAGTATCTAGTCTCGCGTTTATAAATAATTGTTATTTTATTGGTAATTAATTATACATACAATAAATAGTTACACGACGTTATATACCAAAAACGATTAAAATTTTATCACATTCGTGTTTATTTAATTCAATTGAGAGAGAGAGATTTATATTCCTCCCAGCGCAATGGGCGCTCTTTTACTTTTCTCTGGAAAACGGGGTAGTAAGCAATCATTTGCTATCATGCCCGACTCCTACAGATCTATACAAAAGTTCATCTCCAAAGTACACAAACAAACTACTGAACTTGCTTAAATTTAAATTTGGCTTTATGGGTCGTCTCTGACTTTCCCTGGGGCAACGAAATTGGAATTCTGATTTGGATATTGGAGGAATATTTAATTTCGTATAATATCGATGCCTGTTTAAAATAATAATCGCCTTACATCCTCCGTGCTGCTGACGATGACTTGATAGTGTATACCTTTAACCACTTGATCACTTTGTTGTGTAGTGAAATTCAACAAAATTTATTTTGATAGAATTGAATGCAGATGATTTTTTCATGGGTTGGGGACGATATGCCGATTTTTAAAATGTCGTTTCCAAAATGTCGACTACCGAAATGCCGACTAGAAAAATGTCGACAGGTACATTTTGTCGATTTACAAAATGTTGATTCTAAAATGTCGACATGGACAAAATGTCGATTCTAAAATGTCGACTTGGAAAAATTTCGGATGTTCAAATAAATGTTGCCGGCAACATTTATTTGAACATCCGAAATTTTTCCAAGTCGACATTTTAGAAAAGTCTTAAATATTTGTGTGCGCGGGTGCATGTGTATGTGTGTGTGTATTTTTGTATGTATGTATGTATGTGTGTGTGTGTGCGTGCGTGTGCGTATGTGTGTGTGTGTCTGTGTGTGAGCGCGTGCGCGTGTATGTGTGTGTGTGTGTGTGTGTGTGTGTGTGTGTGTGCGTGTATGTGTATGTGTGTGTGTGCCTGTGTGTGTGTATGTGTGTGTGTGTGTGTGTGTGTGTGTGTGTGTGTGTGTGTGTGTGTGTGTGTGTGTGTGTGTGTGTGTGTGTGTGTGTGTGTGTGTGTGTGTGTGTGTGTGTGTGTGTGTGTGTGTGTGTGTGTGTGTGTGTGTGTGTGTGTGTGTGTGTGTGTGTGTGTGTGTGTGTGTGTGTGTGTGTGTGTGTGTGTGTGTGTGTGTGTGTGTGTGTGTGTGTGTGTGTGTGTGTGTGTGTGTGTGTGTGTGTGTGTGTGTGTGTGTGTGTGTGTGTGTGTGTGTGTGTGTGTGTGTGTGTGTGTGTGTGTGTGTGTGTGTGTGTGTGTGTGTGTGTGTGTGTGTGTGTGTGTGTGTGTGTGTGTGTGTGTGTGTGTGTGTGTGTGTGTGTGTGTGTGTTTGTGTGTGTGTGTTTGTGTGTGTGTGTGTGTTTGTGATGCGGATCCCATCATTTGAATTACATACATAGCTAGTTAAAATAAGCAATCTAGTAAAGAAATTGCACAACTTTAACTTAAATATTATTTTACCTAAAAATACAAAGTCGATATATCTGCTGATACGAGGGCAAATCAAAAAGTCTTGCAATATCATATGAAAAAAAAGAGTGAGTGAGAAAGCAATATTTTTATTTTTCGACATAATCTCCTTTAAGGTTTATACATTTGTCACATCGATCAATTAACTTGCCTAAACCCTCTAAAAAAAAGATTTCTTTTGCTCCATAAAATATTCATTTACAACAGACTGTACTTCATAGTCACTGGAAAATTTCCAGCCCCTTAGTTTTTTTTTCAAATTGGGAAACAGAAATTAGTCACTGGGTGCCAAGTCTGGACTGTACGGTGGATACGGAATTTCCACGAAGCCGCAGTCCTTTAATGCAGCTTGAGCAATATTAGCCTTGTGCACTGGTGCATTGTCGTGAAGAAGCAAGATTTTTTTTCTAACTTTCCTTGGCCGTTTTTCCCGGATCGCTTTTTTCAATTTTCGCGAAACCGCTGCGTAATATATGCCTGTGGTTGTGGTTTTCGGTGGCATATAATCAATTATCAAAATTCCTTCAGCATCTCAATAAATTGTTGCCAAAATCTTACCAGCAGACAGTTGAGTTTTGAATTTCTTTGTTGGTGGTTCGCTACGTTTAATCCATTGCATCGATTCTTGTTTGGATTCCGGATCCCAGTGATGAAGCCATGTTTTATCGCCTGTTATTATGTTATCCAAGAAATTTTCTGGATCTTCTTTGTACATATCTAAAATCGTCTTTGAAGTTTGAACACGCATTTTTTTTTGTTCTGCATTCAAGAAACGGGGAACCCATCGCGCACTTACTTTCGACATGTGAAGGTGGTCATGTAATATAGTATATGTGGTACCGTATGAAAGAGAAAGTCTCCACGCTAACCGCGGAACAGAAATATGCCGGTCATCCAGTACAATAGATTCGGCCAAAATTACGTTTTCATGGCTAATAGCATCTGCTGGCCGACCCGAGCCATTGTCGTCTTCTAATGACTCCCGACCACTTTTGAATAATTTTACCCACCTTGTTACTGTGGCATATGATGGTGCAGATTCGCCGTAAACTTTTGATATATAGTTGAATATATAAATTGCATTTCGTCCATCTTTACAGAAACATTTAGTAACGGCGCGATATTCAATTTCATTCATTTTTAGAAAAATTCAAAACACGTGTTACTAAATTGACAAAAACAAACGAACTGTAAAATTTACATCAAAATGTTCTTCTAGAAGTTTCATCGCGACAAAAAATGGTTTTGAAAAATGTATTGTTGTCTCTCTCACTCTTTTTTTTCATATGATATTGCAAGACTTTTTGATATACCCTCGTATTTTGAAATCTGCATTTTTAAAATCAACATTTTCTTTAGTCGACATTCTGTCCAGTCAACAATTTTTCTTAATCACAAATCGACATTTTGTCCAGTCGACTTTTTCTTAGTCGATATTAAGGGGGGGTCCCTTTTTTCATCTCATTTTGGTATAGCTGTTCGGCTTTCAAATTTCGGCTTGTTTTTTTCAGCATGTAGCCGCTTTGGATTTCGCATATGAAGTCTACAACGCTCGTTATCACGAAAGGAAAATTTTGATACTCCGTGAAAGTATAGTACATGAAAAGAAATGTTCAAACATATGGTAGTCATTAATGAACTTCACTTGAACCGCCGATTTAATTTCCAGAGAAAATTTTATAAGAGTGAGAGACACCTCTAGAGAGTATATAATTCTTAGCGGTAGTGAGTTTAAATTTCGGAAGACTATAGTCAGAATAATTTAGAGAATAATATTTTAGAAAGAACTCGGAAAAGAAGAGTTTTACTTTGCCTCTGAAGGAAATATGGTGATCAATGGAAATATGGGACAACTTGCTTTCATATCAGTGAAATAGCATTTACTTGGCCCAGGCACATTACTACTTATTCTAAACACTTTTAATTTTTTCAGAAGAATTTGTTGTTCGATGTAGTCAATCGCTTTCAATGGAGTAGTAAATTGTATCTACTGAGTTTAAAATTGCGTAAAAACTATACTAGATTTATAGAAACCGAATTAGTTTGAGCTAATAATTTAATTTGCGCGATCGATTATAGATCACATACATTCTAACATCAAACTAAAAACTAATAGTGCTGAGGTTGGTCGATAATTATTAAAACTGTAACGATCCCTTGATAGAAAGATTGGCGTAACGCGAGCAACTTTTAGAAAATCTGGAAATATGCAATTGTTAATCAAAAAATTTGTAGTTCCTGTGAATAAAGGAGAGATAGAATAGTTGTAAGTTGTTTGACAGGATCAACGGGTATCTTATTACTTTTGAAGAGGATAACTTCAAATGAATAAACAGGGTGGCGCAAAGAGACCATTCTAGTGTGAGTGAGTGTTAATAACTTTTTGTTTAAAGATGTGTTTTTTATTTTTATTTTCAGAATTTTTTAAAGAAGACTTGAAAAATTTATAATGGAACAATACACAACAAAACAACGAATTAAAACAATTGAATTTTATTATGAAAACCAACTGCAACTTATTTTGACGTATAGCATGCTTAAGCTATTGAGAACTATAAATGTCCGGGGTAGTGACATCTGGCGCATTAAAAATAAGCTGATTGGGTCTTTTTTTATATGAAATTTTAGCACGGCATACTTTATGAAAATAAAAATTAACATACAAAAAAAAACCCAATCAAGTTAATTTTTTTGCCGTCAGATCTACAAACAGATCTACAAAGCGACATCCGATTTTCGAAAACAAAATTGTTCAATAAGAAAGATTTGTATATTTTTATTTGAGGCCCTCGCTGCTTCCTGTCACCTTTCGTTTGTTCAATAACTAGGTATAAAGAAAAGCTAATCAGGGAGATACACTCTGTGACACATTATCCGGTTAATTAATAAGGCAACTCGCATTTTGATATTATAAAACGAAATTTCCGCGTTATTGGAGAAAATGTAATTCAAATCATGCAAAAATTCAATAATTAAAACAGAATAAAATATTTTTTAATTTTGTATTTTGACAAAAAAAAAATTCTCCGCTTTTGACAAAAAAAAAACGGATCGCATATTGCCAAATCGCAAATAAATGCGACCCGACCTAGCGGCTTGTTTCAATCCATAAATGCTTTTCATCAATAAACATATACTTGAGATGATCCATTCCCAAAAATCAAATATTGCTTTTTGTAAATTGCTTCAGTTAGTTGACCATAGAGGAAGGCTGTCTTTATATTGAAGTGATTTTCATGCATTTTGTATTTCCCAGCTAACGATAATAATAGGTACTTGAAATGAAGGAATGGTACTCTAAAAACAGGTGTAAAAACTTCATTATAATCCACTCCATATCTTAGAGAAAAACCTTGCACAACTAGTCTAGCTTTATATCGTTTTATGCTCCCACCATATACTCCATTACCCGAATAATTCCCATGTTTTATTTTTCTTCATTGAAATCATTTCATCCTTCATAACCACAATTTCTTCTGTTCTCCTAAAATTGCCTCGTTATAGGTTTGAACATTTCTTTTGCAACAAAAATTTCTTCAATCAAACGTCTCGGTTTTTTCTCTTTGGTTGACGGTTTAGAAACCAGTAACTTCTGATTTTGTTACAAGTTCTCCTCCTAATTTGACCTCCATCATTTGAAATCGAATCAACTTTATTTTCTTTACTGAAATTCGAATTCAAATCAACAATAATTTCATGATCAACATCGTCGTCTTTCTCGTCACTATTTACTTTATGTGATTCGATACTAAATTTCACATCGTGCCTGATAATCACATGTTTCGTAAATGGATTGTAGTAGCAACGGAATGCCTTATAGTCCAGTAAATGAAGGGGTCAACCTGTTACTTGAGATTTTAATTTTCTGGTGATAAGTGGTATTTGGTACCTCATTAAAAATGAGAGCGAGTTTTCAAGAAAACATTTTGTTGTAGGGGGAGAAAATGGCCTCAAAAGACCTGGAAAATTTTCCGCGAATATCTCCCAAAATATGGCAGTTAGAGATTTTTTGTTCAGATAAACATTGAAGATCAGTTAATTCTCTACAAAAATGGTCCTAGTGACTTTTCCAAAAAATTGACCGTTTCCGAAATAAACGGGCCCAAGTGCACTTAGAATATTGAGTTTCTGTGTTGTACGCCGGAGAGCACAGTCCGTGCATTTACACATGAGCGTGCGGACAAATTATTGAATTACTTTGTTAAAAACGCATATTTTCTCATGATTCAAAGTTCATGTGAAAGAGAAGAAAATCTACCGCTATCATACCCTGTGACTTGAGTCACGTTTTGACTCTTTGGTCATATTGGAAAAACGGGTCAAACATTCTGCTCCCGCGCAATTTTGAGCTCGCCAGGAATTTGTTCCTATTTTTTTTTTGTATTGCACTAATTTGCTCCAAATTTTCTTGATTATGGGTCCTCAGTATTTCCTTTGTTATCTGTGAAACTTTTATAATCTAATTTTCTTCCATATTGATTAAAACTTTGTTTGTTGAATCCCAATTTTTTGCTGTTTTCGGAGCGCGGAGAAATTTTGTAAACAACCAACAATTAAAAACTCATACATGATCGGATTGGACTCTATGACATATCATTTGAAAGCTGAGAACATCTACTTTTCGGCCGTGCAATTGTTTTCTTTTACAAAATCGGCCATTTTCCAATAAATTTGGAAAACGCGTGCTCAAGGAAAATGCGCACTTTTTCTTTTAGTGGCCTTTTTCTCCCGGCTCTTTATTTCTGACGTTTTGACACCTTGACTAGTGTAAAGGTGGAGTTCTCACTTTTCCATCAATGTATATAAAGTTATTTCATTGATACGTGGGGAAAAACCCGAGTTCTAAACGTGCGATGCTATAATTTCATTACTTTCATTTCTTCTGTCGTTCGTCGGGTGTGTGCTCTATTTTAGACAAGCTGTAGTTGATGCAGACTCGTTGATCGTACATACGGCGTTGTAGAAATTTGCTGTCAACGGCCCGCCAGTTGTAGTAGTGGCAGAGGATATTGACATCCTTGTACTGATAACAGCCCTGACCCCAAAAGATCAAACAATTTATCTCTTGAAGCCGGGAAAGGGGAAAAAACACCAGCAAATGTTTTCCTCCAAGAGCTTGGGTGCGCGGCCCTTCGTATTTATTTCGCCATGCGATTTTGGGAAGCGATACATCTTCCGCTTTTTTCGGGAAAGAAAAAACGTCAATAGTCGCCAAATTAGAGGGAAAGGTTACGAAGAACAGAGACATGGGACTGGGAGCGGTCATTGAAAGTTTTAAAAACCATAATCTTCCCCACGAGACCATATTTTAGGACGGGTAAACTGTCATTGCGTCGATGTACAGTGATGATGATACACAAACCCTGACAAAAATTAGATACGAGATCTTCAAGCGATTCACCAGAGACAGAAACCAAACCGCGCTCAAACTAGCAACCTTGCCACCCACACCTGAAGCTGAAAGGCAACACCTTTATCGGGTATATCTGCAAATCCAGCAGTGGCTTGGAAACGAACTGTCACCAGAAAAATGGGGATGGAAACTTATAGGGGGTATACTCATGCTGGTCCAAGTCCAGCGGTGCCGAAACTCTTAAAGATGATATTTTATCAATGTAAGAAGGAATGTAAGGGAACATGTACGTGCAAGAAAGCAGGGCTACCATATGCTCATCTATTTGTGGTTCATGTGAGTCCCGCCAGTGTTCAACTTATAAAGACAGCTAAGATACGTTATCCGAACAGGTAGAACTAGAGGAAACTCTAGAACCAGAAGGAGTTGTTGGCGAGGGCGACGATGATAACCAAGAATTATTATTGGAGTCTTGTGACGGGGACTGGTGATTAACAGGTTTATGTCATAATTTCAATGTATTTTATATATTTTTAACTATTTATTTCAAAAATCTCGATCCGGATGGTTAGAAAAAAATTTGCATAAATTTGCCGAGAATCTGCAAGAAATTGTTGTTGAGTATTATGGGTAAATATTCTTAACTCTTTAGAGATTATAGTTTTCGTTAGGAAAAACCTCATTGGACAATAAATTGTTTGTCATATGGGCAAAACTGATTTGGCCAATTGGTGGGGTCCATCCTGCTATAATTAATCTTATGGTCTGCTTTCCTAATAGGTATAACTTGAGCCCTCATCTCCGAGAAAAACAAGACGCTCGGGAACATAAAAATTCTTGAAAATTACATGGTTTACGGCGTTTCCTATTTATGGCCCCGAGGATTTTGCCAGTGGATGGATTGTAGTGGCGCCATCTACAATTGGTTTCCACAGTCCAAAACATTGAAAATAATGTATTTGCAACACCCCTATCTATCTCAAAATTTGTAAATATCTTGCATATTTCATGAGTCTCAAAATTTTGGATTTTTCAACCCGACTTTTTGCAAAAAATATATAAATCTTGTGAAAAAAATCATTAGGACCATTTTTGTAGAAAATTAACTGATCTTCAATTCTTATCTGAACAAAAAATCTCTAACTGCCATATTTTGGAAGATATTCGCCGATAACCGATTTTCCAACGATGAAAATTGCAACTAATAACTTACAGGTTGGCCTTTTTTCCTTCTTCATTTACTGGGCTATTAGAGTTAGTATCATATCCGAGAAAAATCATTTCAATGGGCGTGTTATCCAGTTTGTCTCTCTTCTCTTTAGATACTAGAACATTTAGACCCAAATATATAAAAATCTTTTATACCTGGGGGTCAACTTTATTCCATAATATGTTTGGCGTTGCATATAAGTTTGCTCTTGTGATAACACAATTTTGAATATAAGTCGCTGTTGCTATTCGTCCATCAAAAATTTTGTTGGTAACTTTGGATCAATTAATATGCAATGTGCCAATTCAACCAACGTTTTGTATTTCTTTCAGCTACTCTATTTTGCTGTGATTAATAACCTGCTGTTAGTTGGACTTGAATTCCTTCCGATAAGAATTCTTCAACGTCGTGCAACGATCAGATCGAATAATTGTTGGTTTACGTAACATCATAAGCTTCTTCCTATTCAATAATTTCTTTAAAATTCGATGGCGTAGGATCTGAGGTTGAAGTGAGTACTGCGGGTTTATCACCCACAATCACTTTCTTCCATAACAGCAATTCCATTTTATATTTCCAATTCGAGTAGGTAATTAACTTGCGTAATTTTACACTTTTCACGTGGCACATATCCGACACTTTTGTATAATTATAAATTGTTTTCTTTAAATTCACAATTTTAATTTATTCTTACTGGGCCCATAACCTGTAGGATTTTGAAGAATCTGTAGCGTATAGAATAAAAGAAATCAAACTCATTCTGAATACAGTTTTATTCCAACTAAAATTAGATGTTTTCTATTTCTATTAGAAGAATGATATTGGTCTTTTAAACGCCGCCTAATTAGTGCCAGTTCCTTTGCGAGTCAAAGATGAGTTTGTTTATATGAGGAAAAGCCTCACATCATTTTATTATCATTTCATCATTTGTTACATTAATTGTAAACTTAACTACATTTTTTCTGTAAATATTAGCATTCATGTTGGCATACTGTGCACCAGGTTTGCAATGCACTTCTGAGGTATCATTTCCCATTCTTCCTACAGAGATTGAATTTTATCTAAGGTTTCTGGAACAACTACCCTTTGCCTTAAACGACACCCTAGCATGTCACATACGTGCGCGAATCGATTAAGGTCAGGGCTGCGAGATTCGATCGATTCCCACCTCATTCAAATAATTATAGACAACGTGGGCTCTAATAAGTCAAGTGTCCGGTCTAATATTGTATTATTGAATTTGTAAAATATTTTGGTTTTTAATTATTTAGAATAATAATATTATTTATTTATTTATTAATATTATTAAAATATGAATGACTTTTCACTATATTTTAGTGAAATATCAAAATAAAATCAATCGAATACAAAATACGTCGTATTTTTGTTTAGTGTGTTCGAAAAAATCCGATTCGATTTTCCTTTTTATAACTTCATAATAGATAGCACGGATTTATCCGTTAACGGAAAAATTTCATAATAGTGGTTTCATGAGAAATTGATCACCTTCCGCTCTAGTTCTAAAATATTCCGTCAGATGTCAGTCACTTTGCGTTAAAATGTGAATAAGATCATAATACACAAAATCTCACTTATCAGGACCGACTGACGCGACGTCCTTGTTTATTTATTGAAATACTGAATCAAAACACAGTCAGTCGGTCCTGATAGGTGAGATTTTGTGTATTATGATACGAGTATAATTTAATCTGAAAGCATCTCAACTTGCTGTGCTCTCATCATAAAGTGGTTCTACTGTGCCCTGTTCTAAAGGTTTTGTGAGAGTGCCTGGTTACGTATCAGTAAATTATTGAGAGTCGCCTTTTACATTTCCTGTTTTGAACTGTTCCACCATATTTTTAATAACGGTTTAAAGTTTTAACGGCAAATGGCGAGTAATGGCTTTATTTGTGTCCGGTATAAATTGTTGCTGCTCTGATCGGTCGTTGTCACCTAACTGGCTGGTCAAAAGAATTCGCTCCGCAGATAAATTTGGTGATTTTCCCGTGCCTTTGATGAGTTCACATTTTTCCCGTTTTCTTCAGTTGAAAATAGACCAACCTGAAAATTCCTTTATAGATGGTGCCTTTGTTGTTCTTCGCTATTTGGGACAATGATCAACAGTAAGCAATTTGAGCAAAAAGTTTTGCAGTCATATGATATTCTGCTAAAATTTTATTTTACTCGAACAAGTGTTCATTATGAGTGAAATAAGTGAATCACAAGGGTAAAACAAACATACATTATTAAACTCACTTTAAGGCTATTTTCCGTTCTACGAATTCATAGACACAATACCCGGGGTCTTCATTATGCAAAATCGCTGAGATTTTCTATCATGATACTAAATTTATTAATGTATGTGTAAGTATGTTATACAAATTTTGAAACTCTCAGCAAATTATCAGGAGGCTATTTCACGAAAAAATTATCATGAAATTTTTACGAAATGTCAATGCTACCTAATGAAATTAACTGTTTTAACATAAAAATCTATTATAATTGGTTGACAATATTTACGGATTTTTTGACATTTGAAGAAATTATTATGAGACTAAAATGCCCAGTTATGATATTTGTTTGACAATTATTTATCAATATAATGAAAAAAATATCCACATACATAAAATATCATGACAGAAAGTCTCAGCGATTTTGCATAGTGAAGACCCCGGGAAAGCATGAAGCTAGATCATTTAAAATAGCGAATCTCATCTATACATAATGGTGTTGGATTGAAAAGATTATTTAATTAAGTTACATATAATCTGATAAGGTTGATCCATTTTTTAAATTATTACATAATTTATATACTTTATTTTTTTGATCCTGGTAAACTATTATTATTAATTATTTTTTGTTTTTGTTTAATAGATATTTTCTTTTTAATATAAGATATACAAACATAAATAATTAAATGTTAATTTAAAATTAATTTATTATTTTAATTCATACGCATAATGAGATAAAAGCTGAATTTTTTTTTTATTATATATTTTTTGTTTCTTTACATTAGGTGTTACTTGTTTTGAATCTGTTTTGCTTAATAATTAATATTTAATTTATTTATTAACTTTATTCGACAAGTTTTATGTAATTGTGTTTCTTATATTAGAGACATAAGGATTTATAATTTTTTTTTTTTTTATTAAGCTAATCAACGAAATCTGAGACCGAAATTAGGTGTTGTGTTGTAAATTGTAACCTATCGAATAAAATATATTATTTAATTTATTGAGATAATAATCAATAATTTGTTGTAATAATAATAATAAGTAATAATAAAAAAACTTATAAACAATGAAACGTTTTCTTTTCCTCTTAGAAAATACAAAAATATGTTTAACATTAAGCAAATTACTCTCGGTAGTTTTCTGTTGTTTGTAAACACCTTACCAATAATTATTTTCTTGATTTTAGATTTATTTGTTTACATTTTTATATATATATATATAATAGTAGTTGTTGTTCCATATATGTATATATATGTGTAATATGTATATATATATATAATAAAGTGACATAAGTTTAAAGTAAAAATTATTAAAATCACTAGAAACTGCTACCCTCTGGTGGTTGTGCCAATTTTGAATTTTCTTTTGCAGTCATAATCCTCCGAACTTCTTGCAATAATGATTTAATAGTGTATTCACGATTCCATCTTGCTAACATTGGTACTAGTCTATTATCAACCTGAAACAAAAATATACATTTTGTTAGACCAACTTGTGCGGTGCCAAATCGAAAGGGTCAGCAATTAATTTACACTTACCACACCCGTATTCGTATTAATACAATTAATATTTATTCTCGATAAAAACTTTAACAAGGGTGGATCATCGGGATATTCTTCACCGCATTCAATTTTTAATGAATACATTTTATTCTCATAAGGTGTCTGGAAATATATAAATTTATTTTTATTAGACAATTAAAATTGGTAGCCTTAATGCTAAATATGGCAGATATCAGACCGACTTATGTGAAAACATAGGTTCGCATTCCAGGCACGAAACAGCGACATATAATGGTGCGATAATGATTTATTTTGCCGATCGTTTACGACTTCAACGCAATTGAAAAAGATTACCCTTCTAGCAGAGAGCATGTACAGTACAGAATTTCATCTGAGTCAATCCGTCAATAATCCGCTTTAATTTCACCGAATATTTTAAAAATACTACTTAATGTTCCATTTGTATTACATATAACCAGAAAATTAAATTAATCAATTCAATTTCAAATTAGTCAAATTGATATAACTACGGAGAGTAACAGCCACGTAGTCACAATGCTGTGCCAAAGTTGACAACATCTTCCGAAAAATGAAGCACAACCAGAAATTTTTTATGTCCACTTCCTACCTATCAAATCCTCCGATAATACCTGGGTCAATATCTGGATCCAGTGGGGTAATGGAAATGCTTATCGGACAATCAATGAGGCAAAAACGAGTTATTTATATAAATAACTTCCAGTTTCTAAAATGGCGGTACTATAAATTTTAGCAGTAAATGCACGTTTGAAGGGGTGAAAGGGTTTAATTATTTGGGTGAATACGAAAGATGACTAGGAGCATTTGAGAAAAAACGCACGCGCGTAATTGTCAGCCCAAAATGCGACAATGTTGGTACATATTAACATTTGTAGAACTTCAAAATAAGGAATCTGATAGATTCATTGTACACGATATTAGAACGCGGGTTCGGTTACGTACTACGAGCTGGTAGGCGATGCAAGGTCAAACTCGCAACCGAAACCGGTGGAGTCGAATTGTCAGTACAGTATGGGTCGGTCACGGGCTTTAATAAACATTGTATTATAACCACTAATTTATGTACCATAACTATTTAACCACTTTTTATTAGACATTTAACCTTAAATAAAATAAACAATAATTTAAAAAATTAATATGCCGTCCCTCCATTTTGTTTTCGGCCAATGCCAGAATCCTGTTAGGCATACTTCTAATCAATGAATCAATGATTTCGGACGATAATTCGTTCCAGGTGATTTCAATTGCCAATTTCAACTAATAGGTCGTCTGGAATTGTCTGTTACCCTTGTAAACGTTTCTAACTAACTAATAATCCCTTGTTATCTTGATAACGTCTTGTCTAAAAGTCTGCTACACATATTTTCGGCAATATAAAGTTTTTCAGAATTGATCTTGGTTATTCAGATGAGGCTAAAATCTAAGAGCTATTTATTCGATAACTACGGGCCCAGTTTTCACTATGATCGGCATAATTTAGTAACACCTCTAAAACCTTAATAAATTGACAAGATTTACTGGCTTTCTCCACTGCCAAATTTTTGGCAGCAAAATTCCTGTCAAAAAGTTCTTAGAATTGGCAATCAGAAATTACATCTTTATTTTTTTGATAAACTCGAAAATGCACAGCACGAAATCCCGTTTTATTGAGAAGCATTTTCATAAGTCAGTTATTGTCACATGACACGGAAAGACCACACATAACACGACAAAACTAACACCATATCGGCGTTTACTCCAAGTTAAGGGCGACTCAAACGGGCTTCCTTCTTGTAGAAAGCGGCTCGCTATATAAACTAATTAAAATTATGACTGGGTGCCTTAAGATTTATCACCAACCCATGACCACCAATGATTGTAGATTGCCATATAATTGTGAAAGAAGCATTTCGATCCATTATTTATGGTACAGTTAAGTTTACGAACCACGAGTACCGGATTCGAATGAATCATGTAAACACCTGCTTGGACACTGTGATATTATCGGATTCATCAAATCCAGCCTAGTTAAATCGCTAGGCCATGGGGAAAGATCCCCATCAGCCCGAATTATAAGAAGTGCTTCATAATAATAATCAGTCGGCGCACGTCGTAGGGGAAGGCAGAATACGCAGGCGTGACGACGTCGAATAACATCAACGAATAATAGGATTTCAAAACTGGACGGGACGAGCGATGAATTGACAACCGTGCAGGCGGCAAAAACACGTAATGGGACGTGAAAACTAGAGAAAAAGAGATCATAATCTTCAAACTAACGGACTTAACGATCATTCGATTTCATTCCGGTAAAATGATGGTACATATTCGGACAGTTGTATACAATGATATTTTCACATCGGAAAACTGTTGGCAAGATATTAAGTAAAATCAACATGTTGGCATCTGAACACAAGCAATACATCCCACGATTCCGATCCCCTATCAAGATTAGTGAAATGATCGCCAACGTGATTTGAAAATTTCATATTGCTATTGTAAGCATTCACATAACATTGGGCGCTTTCAGGGCACCCGACAAGTTGGAATATGTTTAGTAAAATCGCGGCCAACGCTATGAAATGTTTAGCAGTATGAAATTTACAAATCAAATTGGCAATGATTTTACTAATCATGATAGGGGGCCTGAAATCGTCTAGTTCCTCTTCATCTACAAAATGTTGTTCGTTTGTAGGTGAAGGGGAAATAAACAAGGAAAGAATCACGACAAAAGAATCAAAGTGTGGAATGGCGAATTGGGCGCTTCCACCTTATCATGATTAGTGAAATCATCACCAATTTGATTTGAAAATTTCAAAGTGCTAAACATTTTTATAACGTTGGCTGTGATTTTACTCATGTTCTCGACTGCTGAGTGCCCTGAAAACGCCCAATTATAAGGAAAATGTCATTTTTGCCATTATAAAATTTCGTTGATTTACTTAGCCATTAGTATATTTAGGTCGTCGTGCAAGGTTTTTTGAAACATAAAAATATTGTTTTTCTTGATCTAAAATTCGTAATTTTACCGATTGATTGCACCACGGGCATTGAAAGTGGATTTTTCTGAGTTCCAGTTAATTTTAGATAAATGAATACAAATATGTATGTACATACTTACAACGACAAAGAATAGTTGTAAATTTTCCAAGTTTTACGGTAAGGCGAAAAAGAAAACAAAAACAATTAACATGTATTGCACGTTATTAGCATAACGATAGAAACCAATGTGCTAAGTGATCTTTTTGCCACAAAAACCTAATTTTATTGTTAAATTGCAAAAATCCTTACTTTTTATTGCCTCGGATTTTCGTCAAATTAACGACTTATTAAACTGATACACGATTGATTAAATTGAAATTGATTTCAGTTTTGACAGGTGTACTCTGCTACGAAGACATGAATCAGACCGCAATCTCAGAATATAAAAAACCTCCGGAAAAATTTAGCATTTCGCAATGAATACCAATGTATAGTCAGAACAGACACTGCGTAGACCAAGAAATTTTTTTCCTACCTTAAATTTTGTATAGGAAAATACAAAACCACCGCTGTTGTAGTGTTTTTAATGTAACTTTTTTGTTGGAATATACTGCCAAAATTTCTTTATGAATCCGTAATTGTTTATTTGAAATAAAAATATTCAAAAATAACCAATTTTTTTCTTCTTTAAGTGTGCCAAGGTCAAAAAATAAGTCGTTCCAGTTTCCATAAAAAAGCGGCGTTATGACGTTTCTCTAGTTATTCTGTGATTTCATAGTTTTCCAAAAATGTGCTAAACGGAGCATGGAATGGGGTTGCTAGAAATATATAAAGACCGCAAGCAAGAAACGAAATTCAAATTTTAAAAAGTAAAATGAGCCATATCGAAGTAGCTGGCAAATTTGGATAGCTTCGAGACTGTGTGGCAAATATCAAGTAAATTGGTTTTCCGACACATTTACACAAATTCGTTGAGGTTGGTGGACTTGAAAAAACTTGTAAAATTGGGATGCCTGAAATTATTTAATTACTACGCCAACAACCTTGCAACAGTCAGTTATACAAACAGGAGCTAGATATTCTAATTTTAAGTGTCTGGGCGCACACATAAATCAAGAAGCCCCGTCGTATCGCATTAATGAGAAATTATGATAAAATCGATTCTTGTCTGAATATTTTCTTCATTTTGAATAAGAAAAATTGCATCAGTTTGACTCCTCCCTAATCTTGTGCTATATTTTTGTTGGTACATGATCCCAAAATAATACATTTTCATTCAGTTTACATTTCATTTGCAGTCATTACGCAGCGACTGGTCTTAAATCTATATTCTAATTTGGATAGCATAACAATAAAATATATAAAAAATATAATTGATAAATTTAAGTTTATTGACTTTTAAATTTATCAATTTCGATAAAAATTAGGTGACGAATAAAAATATGTGAACTTTATCTGCATAAGACCACACACACCAGTGTTATATAATTATGGTGTCTATCTGATATTCATGAACTAATGCTACTAATCCTCCTGTCAATTCGATGCGAAATCAATGAATATTGTATATGCTTGTGTGCCATTTCAACATTAACGAAATATGGATCATGAAACCATAGAAGTATGATAATCATAACAAATATTTTTAACTTTCTACAGCACATGAGTGGATTTATTAATTTTGAGCTTCGCTTTAAAGGTAAAATAACAAATTAACTTACACGAGGTGGGCCAATTATCATTCCTGTCCAATGAGTTAAAGTCATATCATCATCGTTTTCTAAACCCCATGAAATAGTCCCATCACCAACGCCCTTTTGCCCCTGTTCCAATTCTTCTAATAATCGAAAATTCCGAGGAACCACTAAAAATAAAATTAAACGAAATAGGTAAATCGGAATAAAAATAATATTTATTTCTATAAATTAATAATAGCATGCATTTTGAATCGTTGAGTTTAATAGCATAAAAAATCTAATTTTTAGCCTCTTATGTCAATGAAAGTGCAAAAACCGAATTTTCGATTTTTTTATCATTTTCTTCGATCAAAATTTAATTTCGTCTGCATTTTAAACAATAAATCAATCAGTTTTTCTCAATTTCATAAACGTCCATTGACCAATTTAATTAATAAAAAGGAAATTCTAACTTACCAACACCGGTAGAAGTTTGGTTCGCCATTGTGATAACCGAATATCAAAAATAAAAAAAATCAACCACAAAATTTTTTTATACGCTTATATTTTCTACTATTATGCTATACAAATTAAATAAATAACTTAAATATTTATTATACAATAAAATATGTAGATTGATAATTTGACACTTTTATAATATATTTGTCTAAATAAAAAAAAAATTAATAATTTTCGATTATATGTGAAATGTGCTTCGTATTTCCGTCGACGACCATCCAACACATTTGCGTTTTTTACTGCGCCGCACCGCGAATAAATTTTTTTATTTTTGATTTTTTGCTTTTCGTGGTTTGGTAGAAGAGCGAGAGAGCAAAATAATAAAAAAAATGATTATAAAATCTATCAGGGGTGCCAAGCTCTCGGTATAAAAATAATTTTTGACATTTTGTTGTTGCTCGAATTGCCCAACAGTCACTGTTTTTGCCGTTGGTCTTGTCTGTTGTGTGATTAGTTAAAAAGTATAACAGAATATTTATTGTAAAATTAAAATTTATGTTTTTACCATTCAAAAACATTTGCCTTATGACTTTTGCCTTTTACCTTATGAAGAGCATACGCAATAGAAAGAATAATAAAGAATAAAATTCAAATTCATCGCGTATTTATTTGTTTCAAAATTTTGACATATTAATTTTTAACCTCCACAAAAAGATATTCTTAGTCAGAATACTATATTTTGATATTTATCAAGAATTATTTAATTGAATCATAATAATAAATAAATAGCATTAAATCAAAAACGTGGTTAACCTCATTGTATTTCTCATAAAGCAAAAGTTAAAAGTTTGTTAACTTTTTCATAAGGAAATAAGGATAACACCAACTTAACGAACAATTTTTTTATCATATTTTTCTGTAAGACAAAAGTCATAAGTTTTTTGTTGGGGATGCGATCTAATTCTACGACTGAGGCAAATTTACGATTGGAGGACACGGACTCCACGTAGTGGATATTTTATGAACTGTTACAGTTCCAATGCAAAAAAATTTCCCTTATGACTTGCCTTTTACTTTTACCTTTAGAAGACCATACCCAAAAGGGACTTATAGAAAAAATAAAATTCGTACTCAACCATACTTCATTATTACTTAATTGCATGCAAAATTTTGATATATAAATGTTTAACTTCCAAAGTTTTCAGAAATAAATTATTATGCTACGAAAAAAACAGAAAAATTTTGCTAAGCATCTGACAAAGACAAGACCCAACATTTACATTAGAGCGACTGGCAAAACATTTTTATTTTGGGGTATAAAATGTTGGAGAAATTTTGGCATCAACAAAATGTAACCTATAAATTATTTAAAAAATATGAAAAATCTTTATTTTTAATGTTTAACAATGGTATTCCCAAAAATTACAAAAAAATATATTATTAATTATTATATTAATCATGTGATGATATGCAAAAAATGCCCTATAAATATGTAATGGAAAATTTTGGCAAAAACTATATTTTTTATTATTATTTTTTTTAAATAAAGTATTAATGTGGTAGATTTAATGTCCCTTGAAGGTCAAAATAATACTCTTTTTTAAATTCACGCACAGCACACACCACCCATTCACCTTTACATGCACTGACCACAATGAATATGTTGCATTTGTTTTATACAACCAATAGGAGCGTTGCATACCACGACTAGCCGTGTCGTCATTTTGTTATGCAAGACAACGACTAAACATGTCCACTGTTTTCGACGATCGTCTGTCGCCAAAATGAAACACAATCGAAACATTTGCGAATGTTTTTTTATATAAGTGTTTTAAAAAAGATAAGTAGATTGTTGAAGTACTCCAATCGGTGTGGATATATTTTGAAGCAGCTTCCTGAAACACACTACACGAGGCGCATCCCTAATAGAATTCTTTTAGTTTTTCCTTACAAAAAAGTATGAAAAAAAAAAATTCGAGAAAAAAAATTCTCAAATTTTTTTTCATACTTTTCTGTAAGGAATAACAAAAAGGAATTCTATTAGGGATGAGCTGTATTTAACGAACGGCAGATTGATAAGTATGGCCTCATATGTAAAATGTCGTTTAAATATATTGGCACAAATTCGATGTATTTGCTGCTTGGCTGGCTATCACACAATGGCTATATGCATGTCGATCGTGCATGTTTCTGGCGCAATTCAGAGCAACTGCAGACTTTTGAAAACGATAATGAATGAAGCTATGCTTAGGTCGTCTTTCAATTGGTTTAAATACCGCATAAAAAGTTAAAAATTTATTCGTGGTAAATTTATTTTAATTTTTTATCTGTTTCAACTGGTTAAAAATTTTGGCAATAACATGGTTGCTTATTTTATGTGGAATTGTGAACATATATAGCAAATTTAAATATGAAAACATGTAAAATAAATACTTTTTAAATATATATTAGTCAATTATGGTCAGTTTACATATATATGTATCAATGCAATTTTTCTCAAAATTTTTACAACATGGAAAATTTTTGTTTACAAACAAATATTTTTGTCAGCCAAATGTTTTCTATATAAAAATTTTATCAGCTCTTGAAGCGGATAAAAAGATTGACATTTTTATTCAACTCTATTTTTAACTTTTTATGCGGTATTTAAACCAAATGAAACACGACCTTACGTCCATTTTATAATTGACTTGTAAATTGCACATAAAACTTGTGGAGAAAACTATGAACTGCACCCTCGTTAAGAATGAGCTTTGATGCTAAAATGGAGCGTACGGTTTTGCAAAATTGTAAATTGTATAAAAATAAAATAAATAGTTTAACTTTCAAGTCGTATTCATACGACGGATACAAATCCCGGATTTTTCCATTCCACATTTTTTTTCAACTTTTTTGTATGAAAAGAGGCTTGTCTGTTGTATAATTTACGTGATGTAATTGGTTAAAACGATGGGATGGAAAAATTCCGGATTTTTATCCGTCGTATGAATACAACGTCATTGTTTTTTTTTAAATAAAATTTTCTATGGCTTCAGGAAAGTTGTACTATATTATTTTTAATGTGGTTTCTGTAAACAAAACATTTTCAATAATAAAACAATAATAGCTACGATTTATTTGAAAAATTACTTAAAAAAATAAAAATTTAACAAAAGATAATAGTTCTTTCACATAATATCTTAGATCAATTATAAATTTAGCAATTTCTAATCACTCAACATCACTCAACTCAAGACAGTGTTAATATTTAATTTAAATTTCTTTGATATACAAGTATAATGTTAAACATATAATCGTAAACTGACATAGAATATACATATATATACATATATATATATATATATATATATATATATATATATATATATATATATATATATATATATATATATATATATATATATATATATACATATATATACAATACTAGATAAAAAAAAACAATGTAAATGTATCTATTAAGAAAAATAACGAATCACTAATGGTTCGTTTTGGTATCGCTAAAGCGGAGTTCGCAAATTTATTTGAAGAGGAAGTATTCGAGTTCACTTTGATTGAGCATTAACATATCGAGTATGTTTCCGTATTATGCCTAAAAAAAATCTACATCAACGCTAAACGCTTGCGATTTTTCGAAATTATTTGGTACCACATTAGACAAGTCAATCGAATGACTATTTGTCGATTTCATAGAACATTCCTCACATATTTGATTTATTTCTCTATTTATTTCATGCTACCGTCATTTTCCATTTTCAAATGATCAAAAATTTTAAACACTTACTTTATCTAAAACACAATATGGCTCCCTCGATTGAGACAGGAAATTTAAATGATTTATTTGCGGTCCCAAAATGCAATGCCGTTGGAACTCTACATTCGTATGCAAAAAACACATTTTCTGTTTTTCTGTGGAAATAACCACTTAATACACGGAAATCCATACTACTCGCAAAAGAAAAGTGAAACCTAACATCCAGGGTGGGTGTGAATACCGACCAAAAAAAGAAAAAATTAAATTAGAAAGAAGACAAAATTTCGTCGGAAACTTGGTTTTATTAAATGTACTAAATTAAAACACTTTAGTAAAAGTACTGTGGAAAGCTAATGTATTCGCATAAAATTTATAATAATTTCCGTTCGAAATTACAGATTTTGTTGTCATTTGTTTTGGGAAATCATTATTTTTCATTTAAATAAATATACACAAAACGATTTATTTTATTTTAGACCTGTCCGAATACTGTAATAATTTAATTATCTGTAATAATTTTGACATTACTGAAATAATTTTCTCTTCCATAATTTGTTATAGTTCGATTGCTGTCCGAATTCTGAAATATTTTTCACAGTATTAAAAAATTGTAATAAACGTTATTGCATACAGAAAATAGGATAACTGAAACTTATTTTGGTTCCAATATTTCAATAATTCAGAATTTAGTTGAACAAACCATAATTTGTTACATTCATAACTTAAGAAAATATAATTTCGTTATTCGGCGCATTTCCAACAACAACAATGAAATAATACAAAAATTATTTCAGTTAGATCAAAAATTATTACACATAGCTGTTGTAATAATTTGGTTGCATTCAGAATTCTGTCAAAATTATTACAGTGGAAATATTTATTACAGTATTCGGACAGGTCCTTTGTAGTACGGAATTAAACAATTTTTTCCAAGCAGTGGAAAAATGGCATATTGGGTGGTTTTGTTCGGTAGCGCGAAAAAGCAATAAAAACATTCATTTTTGGTTAAGTATTTTACGAATCCGCTTTTTTGTTTAGAGGGTGTACATGTGATTTTTAAAGCCAGCAAGTTGCCAGTCTCGTGGAAAAATTTCAAGCCTCAAGTTTTGGCCAATCTCAAGTTGGTACATTGGTAGAATATTTGTTTAAAAAAATCGTTATTTTATTTCAAAACTACATTTTAACTTGCATTTGTCAAAATCAAATTCTAAATGCCAATCTATATAATTATCATTTGTAACATCATAATTCTTGGATAACAATTCGACACCTTGCCGTGAATACACATCCCATTTCAGGAACTCATCAAATTGTATTTCTCCAATAGGGCCCGTGCACACTGTACTTTGTGTTACCATTCTTTCATCCAAATACCAGTTGACCCAAAGGGCTATACCGTTACACTTTCCACTGCGTTCGAATTTTATTATTCCATTTTCATGTTTGTTATTTACACCGTAGTTTAGAAAATCAACCTGCAGCAAATCAACTGGGTGACCTAGAGCTTTGCACGGATATTCCCAAAGCGGTTGGGCCTCAATTGAGTCGTCAACTGAATCTTGCGCATACTATATTAAATTAGCTAATATATTATATTAAATTAGATAAATTAAATTATAGTGGTACGTACCTTAATCAATTCATCGAATATGGTCATATCGAAGCCCTCACAATCGTTGAGGGGTTGACGAATTTTTTGCAGATTTACCAGCTCTATAGGCATTGCAACAATTTTAGCTTTTCGCGGACATATCCGTACTGAATCGTTTAATAGATGCCGAATTTTACTTACGTAGTTTCCAATTTGAAAATTTTCCCAAGGCAGTATACTATTCGTAAAATATGGCTCAGACATAATCTGAGTGATAGTCGAGAATTTATCAAACCTATCCAAGCTGGTCAACATTGTAACGTTTGCTAAACTATTATATTTTACGTATAGTTCAATAATAGATTTGTGCATTTCATTCTCTTGTAAAATGTAGACATGTTTTGCACCTAAACGTGCGGAAGCTAAATTTATAAGTGACCCATCACTAATCGCTAGCACAGTATCTTGCTGCGTTAAATGATCTTCCATGTATTTAATATAACGTTTATTACGATGGTGATCATTTAGCTGGCCAATTCGCGTTCTGCTGTTCATCGAGTAGAATACCGAATCGCAAAGTGGCGGCTCTGGCTGGATACCCGGCACAGGTTTCAAATTCTTGGATACGTTAAACCAGAGTATGTATTCATTGTGACTCGTAGTTATTTGAATTTCCTCGTTTGGCTGCAACGGAATCGGTGACGGGATATAGTAGATAGCTTGCATCCAATGGTCTCGCCATGGAATATTTTTGAACGATTTATCCTTGTCTAAAATTGAAAATAGATCTGGGTGGGCCCAAAATGGTGCGCAGCTCAGTACTACATCACCTTTCGTATCCATGTTCAAGTCCCACCAAACAAATATTGCTTGAGCTGAACCCGAACCGATTGCTTTAATAATATGCTGAACCGTTCGACGTTTCGGTATCTCCGTTTTACCTGAAAAATCGAAGTTTAATACTACGGTTGGTGCGCTTAATGCTTTAAATGACGAAGGTGAGAGTTGGCTGAGTTGGAGGTCGTGCGAAACAGTGGTTCCTTTGCTCTCTGAAATCTAAATTAACTTTTTCAATAAAATGTATTATCAGATTAGTTAAAATATTTTACCGAAGGAGGTGGTTTTAAAAGTATTTCACCGTCAAGATCAGCAAGTAGTTTAGGCTTATTCCAGACGGAAACAAATGGACTTTCTATAATTTGTACATAAATGTTTGCCTTATCCGGAATTGCAATACAATCATTGGTAAGTAGATATTTATGTGCATGACGATATGTAAATATGGCATCCTCACCTATTAGATCCGTATCGAACACTTCTGTAACCAAAATATTAGCCCTTTCACGCAAATCTTTGCCCTCGCCAACCACAAGTTCTGTTGACCTTTTAGCTAAAATTCTTATTCTGTCTTTGAAACCATTCTTTTCGATTATTCTAGTGGCACAACTCGCCATGGGTTTAAATCCCTCACACGCAATTATCTCGTCTGCGCCACTTTGCGCAGCCATCATAGACAGTAGCCCTGTACCGGTACCAATATCAAGAACCAACGCCTTCTCTCCTTTCGCATGCCTTTGTTTAATCGCCAATTTAACAGCTTGAAAGTATTTTTGATTACGCTCCCAATCGTGCAGCATATCACCAAAATTAGCTCGAGCTATATCTTGTTGTAAATCGAGGCCATCAAAATTCTCGTTTAAAAAGTTAAACATCTTGCAAATATTTTAAGCAAACGTCAAAACCACATTGACATTTTGTTTGACAACGTACCCGGCTAAGAATTTTACTCATGTTGGTGACATTGATTTAGCACTTAAATTTGATGGCTTTTAGTACTAAATTTGGTTTTTGGGTACATACATGGCCACCAACCGCTACAAACAAATCGTTTAAATTGTGAGTTTTTGTGCATAAAAATTCTTTTGTTCTCTCTTTTTCTCCCGCCTGTTGTTCGCCATGTTATGGTTATAAACAGTTTAGTTTGTCGTGCTCGGGTGAAAAAATTATAATCAAATTTTCTGTTGTTAAATAAAATAGTTTCTTGTATAAAAATATTTCATATAAGTGAGTAGCAGTTCAAGCATAGCTACAAAAATGGCTAATGTAACTCTAGATAAGGATATGTTTTTGCGTCGAATAAAACGTTTGTACGCAGAGTGGAAGGTAACGCAAAAATGCCATTGAGAAAAAAAAATTCCTCGCTATTTAGTTTTATACATAAAATATTTCATGAAGTATATATTGTATTTTCATGTTCGTACATACAGGATCCTAGTTTTAAGCATGATGATGCACTTACCAAAGTCGATTGTATTATGGCCACCGTTGGAGCGGATGAGGATACAATTTATAGTAAATCAACCTCATTACAGGTTAGTTCGACATTAAAAAAAATATTTTTATCTTGGCAAATGTCTTACATTTTGTTGTTGTACAGAGTTGGCTCTTAAGTTACGAACTCTCTGATACGGTTAGTTTATTCTGTGACGAAGCTATATACTTTTTGTCCAGTCGAAAGAAAATAGAATTTCTAAAACCAATCGAAAATCTTAAAGATGATGGATTACCTACGATTAAACTACTTATACGAGACAGGGTGAGTATAAATTTACATTATACTGGGTTTCTTAACTAAAATTCCGCGTACACCTTTTTGGTCAATATTTCATAGAATGACAAAGATAAGGAGAATTTCAATAAACTAATAGAAGCAATTAAAAAATCAAAAAATGGTAAAACTCTTGGTGTATTTTCCAAAGATGATTATAAAGATGAGTTTTGCGTTAGTTGGAAGGCTGCAGTAAAAGCGCAAAAATTTGAAGAAATCGACGTCAGTATCAGTATCGCTTATGTGATGGCCGTAAAGGAAGAGACTGAAATTATGACCATTAAAAAGGCATCTATGGTCACTGTAGATATATTTACAAAGTATCTAAAAGATAACATAATGGAGATTATTGATTCAGATAAGAAAGTGAAACATGCAAAATTGGCCGAGGGTGTTGAACAGGCCCTGGTCGATAAAAAATACATAACCGGCGTTGATATTCAACAATTGGATATGTGTTATCCACCAATTATTCAATCGGGTGGCATCTATAATTTGAAATTTAGTGCGCTAAGCGATAAAAATCATTTACATTTTGGATCGATCGTATGCTCTTTGGGGGCTCGCTATAAATCATATTGTTCGAACATTTCACGTACTCTGCTCGTGAACCCTAGTGATAAAATTCAAGAAAATTACAATTTTTTACTTAATTTACAAGAAGAAATTATGAAAGTGTTGGTCCACGGTGCTAAACTCTCGGCTGTTTACGAATCGGGTATTACATATACTAAAAAAGAGAAACCCGGCTTGGTGGATAATTTGACGAAAATATTTGGTTTTGCAATGGGCATTGAGTTTCGAGAAGCATCACTGGTGATCGGCCCAAAATGTAATGCGGTCGCTCAGAAAAATATGGTGTTTAATGTACATATCGGACTGTCGAACTTAACTAATAAAGAGGCTAGCGAAAAGGAAGGCAAAATATATGCTCTAGTTTTGGGCGATACCGTTATTGTGAATGAAGGTGCCCCAGCCACTTTGGTTACGCAATCCAAGAAAAAAATTAAAAATATTGGAATATTTTTAAAAGATGATGATGAAGAAGAGGATGAAGAGGAGGAGGATGATAAATCGGAAAAAACCCAAGAAATATTGGGACGTGGCAAACGATCCACTGTTTTAGAGAATAAATTACGATCTGAGCACAGCACCGAAGAAAAACGAAAACAACATCAAAAAGAATTGGCAGTACAATTGAATGAGAAGGCTAAAGAACGTTTGGCCAAACAATCGGGCGGTAAAGAAATTGAAAAAGTTAGAAAATCAACGGTTTCATATAAGAATATAAACCAGATGCCGCGCGAGCCCGAAGTCAAAGAAATGAAATTATACGTTGATCGTAAATACGAGACTGTAATTTTGCCGATCTTTGGAATCCCAGTACCTTTTCACATTTCCACCATCAAAAATATATCCCAATCGGTCGAAGGTGATTACACTTATTTGCGTATAAATTTCTTCCATCCTGGCGCAACTATGGGTCGCAACGAGGGTGGTATGTATCCGAATCCAGATGCCACCTTCGTTAAGGAAGTGACTTATCGCAGCACCAATACAAAAGAGCATGGTGAAGTAACGCCACCGTCTTCAAACTTAAATAATGCTTTCCGATTAATCAAGGAAGTGCAAAAAAAATTTAAAACTCGCGAAGCTGAGGAGAAGGAGAAAGAAGATTTGGTTAAACAGGACACGCTAATATTGTCGGCGAATAAAGGTAACCCTAAACTCAAAGATTTGTATATTCGGCCGAATATTGTAACAAAACGAATGACTGGTTCGTTAGAAGCGCATACAAATGGTTTCCGGTACACTTCCGTACGAGGTGATAAAGTTGATATCCTCTATAATAATATTAAGAGCGCATTCTTTCAACCGTGTGACGGTGAAATGATCATTCTTCTTCATTTTCATTTAAAACATGCGATCATGTTTGGTAAAAAGAAACACATTGATGTTCAGTTCTTCACCGAAGTGGGTGAGATCACTACGGATTTGGGCAAACATCAACACATGCATGATCGTGATGATTTGGCCGCCGAACAGGCAGAACGTGAACTCAGGCACAAATTGAAAACGGCATTCAAAAGTTTTTGCGAAAAAGTGGAAACGATGACAAAACAACAGGTTGAATTTGACACCCCGTTTAGAGAACTGGGTTTTCCTGGTGTACCATTCCGGAGTACAGTATTATTGCAACCAACTTCAGGCAGTTTAGTTAATTTAACTGAATGGCCACCATTTGTTATCACACTTGAGGATGTTGAACTAGTTCATTTCGAACGTATTCAATTCCATTTGAAGAATTTCGATTGTGTGTTTGTCTTCAAGGACTATAATAAAAAGGTGGCTATGGTAAACGCCATACCAATGAATTTATTGGATCACGTTAAAGAATGGCTTAAGTGAGTTTTAGTTTGAGTAATTTCATATGCTTGAGAATATTTGTTTTTAAATTTAACAATGTTCCACCTATCATTGCAGTTCATGTGACATTCGGTACTCTGAGGGTATTCAATCGCTCAACTGGACTAAAATTATGAAAACCATTACTGATGATCCGGAAGGTTTCTTCGATAGTGGTGGCTGGACTTTCTTGGATCCAGAATCGGATGGCGAAGGCCAAGGCGCACAAGAATCTGAAGAATCAGAGGAGGATGAGGCATACGAACCGACGGATATAGAAAGCGAAGAAGACTCGGAAGAAGATTCTGAATTTTCAGAGGCATCTGAAGATGGTTCAGATGAAAGTGATGGTAACTTTTTGTAAAATCTCTTGCGAAATTTATTTCTAAAAGCTTATAATTTTTTATTATAGAATTAGGATCTGAAGAAGAATCTGGTAAAGATTGGTCTGATTTAGAAAAGGAGGCTGCCGAAGCAGATAAATCATACACCTATCAAGGTGATGAATTTGAAAATTCGAAAAATCGCAAAAAGGGAAGCGAACGCGACCGCCAACGAAGCCATGGTAGCTTCGACAAAAATAAGAGCAGTAGTAAACATAGCCCGTCCAAGAGTAGCAGTAAAGATAAACACCGAGATCGCGACCGTGGCAAGGAAAGTAGTAAAGATCGACATCGTAGTAGTGATGATCGGAAGAAAAGTGATCATCGGGATCGTGATCGCAAAGATAAATCGAATGATCGTAAACGTTCGCGGGATGATAGTCGAGACAGCAACAAACATAAGAGTTCGAAAAAATCTAGAAAATAATTCTGAAAATTGGAAAAGTATTAAACATACCCCACAAGCAAACACACAAAGCAACAACAGTAACAACATCTTAATATGGTTTATGTTAATTTATATATTAAAATTCCATTTTTATTTTTAATTACATATTATTAATTATAAAATATTTTTTTCTTGTTTTTTAATTTAATGAAAATTTTTGTAAGTCAAGACGAAAATATTAATAAAAACATGAATGTTTCTCAACAGTAATACTTACATGAATTTGTATCATTCAATAATAGATAAACACCCCGACTACATCCTCTTAATAACCTTTAAGAATCAATCGTCAAGCATACACAAAATGTTCTGACGGACCTAAAAAACTGGAAAAATGTCCATTAGTTAGTGTTATGAAGTATAGTTATAGTTGTGAAAAAATTGTACACTGACTAATAAGGAGGGTAGCGTCAATTTTTTGATCCACTTAAGTAGCGTAAACTAGTCTACCCTTATTAGTCATTGCATAATTTGTTCACAACTATGATCTATCGTTTTCCATGAAAATCAAGGATATAAAAACGGTCGAAATTTTGCCATACAAAAATTTGATTTAAAATTTTCATAGTGCTAAACATTTTCATAGCGTTGGCCGCGATTTCACTCAACAGCCAACTGTTGGGTGCCCTGAAAGTGCCCAATGTCTTATGTTTGTATTATGTCTATGTGGTGTATGCCAAGGCAACTTTATCATTAGTTGACAGCTCTAGATGGTCTCAATCAGCCATTCCACACTTTCATTCTTGTAATTCTTGCCTAGTTTCCTTCCCCTTCACCCACAAACTAACAACAGTTTGATGGTGAAGGAGAAGGAAACGAGGAAAGAATCAAAGTGTGGAACAGCGGAAAAAGCCTCTATACACTTTGATCCTTTCGTCGTGATTCCATCACTTCAAAAAATCGGAATGGGTACAAAGGGCCGAGTGTCGAAGGACCGAATGTGTCGATGGGTCGAATTTTTTTGTTTTTAGAAATATAATTTTTTAAATTTGTTTTATGGAATATTTTGTAAATTTTTTTATTAAACATAAATGAATTTATGTATTTTACTATTTTTCATCTTCAAATTCCACGCATCCACCCATCCAGTCAGCGATACATTTTGATGATTGATTGTGTTCAAAGAACAACCAAAGATATTTTTTAATTTATTTTTATTAGTTGGTAACAATTACATTTTGAATTTGAAACAGAATGGGAATTGCAAAGAATTTAAAATTCTGTAGTCTCAAGGGTCTGTATAGGAACCAAGCGCACGTTTTAGTGGAAAAAATATTCGATATAATTTTTTCCGTTTAAATCAAAATGAATGTATGCAACCAAACTGCTATAGTACAGATATAAAATTTGTTATTTTCAAAGCAATTTTTTTTTTATTTAGAAAGATACAACCAAATTCTTTTATACATATTTATATTTTTATTGAAAAAATGAACGGATGCTTTGATATAATTTGACTATACATATTTATTTTATAATATACATATGTGTACGTGTTCCAATTATTTAAGTATTTTTATTTGGAATTAAATAAGTCAGTATTCGGAACCAGCTATAATTATGAACATACATATATGTAGATTTTTGATCACCTTTAA
Organism: Nephrotoma appendiculata; assembly: GCA_947310385.1. Taxonomy (NCBI): domain Eukaryota; kingdom Metazoa; phylum Arthropoda; class Insecta; order Diptera; family Tipulidae; genus Nephrotoma; species Nephrotoma appendiculata. The sequence continues at coordinate 266,900,277 of OX371225.1, read as the reverse complement.
AATAAAAATGTTTGTTTCTTGAACTCAAAATTAAATATGTATTTCATTCAAATTTAAAACATAAACGGCGACAAATTAACACAAATCGAAACGTCAAATACTAATGCGAAATGTCCAGTTGTTTGTAAACATAATAAAATAAATCAAAGTTGCAAATACGTCTGCTATGATTAAAAAAAATATTAAATGTTGAACGTACGTTTTTCTAGCATTTACAAGAAATTATATCGAATATTTTTTTCCACTAAAATGTGCGCTTGGTTCCTATGGTGTCAATATTTTACCCATATAAAATTTGCTATTTCATCTATCACAAGCCAGAGCAGGATGGTTATCATATGGCTTACTCATATCTCAAAATAAGAACCCGCCAAACCACTTGTTGTTTTTGTATGATATCACGACTTAATTTTGCGCAGTAAAATTATAAATTATAAAGTTTTAAAATTATTAATTAAAATACATTAAAATAATAAAAATATTATCAAATAGTTAGTGGTTTATGTAGTGGTGCATTATTTGATAATAAAAATTCCAGACTTTTATGCCAAATGAAGTGAATTGTGAAAAAATGCCAAAATAGGCATAAGAAAATACAGAAAGGAATATCTTACCATCAGTAAGTTTACCAAGTGTTTATATAAAATAAAATGTAAATTATGTTAAGAAGCTAGAGATTTGTGGTAAATTTATTTTATTTTATTATTATTTTTTATTTAAATTATCCTTAATATAAGTTATAAATCAGAAAAAATTAAGAAAACAATTTTGGCTGTTTGCGTGGGGTTCTTATATTGTTTTTTGCTTTTATAATCCCGTTGAATTCTCCTTTACATTTGCTTATATGTATACTCATACTTTTAAATTCTTTGGGGAATTGCTTGTACCAAAGAAAGACCCATGTTTGTACCAAATCTACTACCAACCGATAAAGGTAAAAAAATAGCTTGGTATTTCTTTGGACACAAATTTCATTCCTATTCGAATACTTCCAAATTAAACCACAATAGTGTTTTTTTGGTATTCGTATCTATTGCTTAAATTGATTACAAATCTTTATAGCGAAAGATATATTTTAACAATGAGTGGAAGTGCGGCAATGAATATTTGTAGATTGTGTCTAAAATCGACAGACTCACACGAGAATATAAGCAGTAATGGCACCTTGCACAGTAAAATCGACAATTTGTTTAAGTTGAATGTAAGCGATCTGCCTCGGAGCTGTTGATTAAGAACTTTAATTCGTATTTTTAATTGATTTTAGATGAATCTTAAATATACACAATTCGTTTGTAACGAATGTATATGTTTGGTTGATCAGTTTTGGGATTTTTATCAAACTGTTATTAGTAATCAACTATTGTTAGAAACCCCGCCGTCCCCCGAGGTTCCAAAAATAGTTGATAGTGTAATAATGAAAAAGAATAAAGTGGTTCGGAAAAGGAAACCTGATAAAATAAATGATCAACTTCCAGAACATCTGAAGATACGCAAAACAAGAGGAACGTGTGATTCCAAAATTAAAGAGTTCATTAAATTAAACTGCACGTTATGCCCTGGTCAGAATACCGAAGAAGAACCTGTTCCAGAGTTCGCTGACTTTAAATCGATACAAGAACATTATGTCAAGGTACATGAGTGTCGTGGTTTCGTTGAGTGCTGTGATAGAAGATTTTATCGTAAAGATCGCCTTCTGGACCATATTATTATTCATAGAGATCCGAATGCGTTTAAATGCCCCCAGTGCGGGCAAAAGAGTAAAAATAAAATTTTATTAAAAAGCCATATGAGGCAGCATTTGCCAGTTGATGAGTGGAAATATCAATGTAACCAATGTTCTACACGGTTTGCCCTCAAATCTCAGTTGTCAAACCATGAGATGACTCATTTTACCGAAGCCCAGAAAAAATACGTTTGTGACGAGTGTGGAAAATCGTTTGCCCATCAATTTGTGATGCTCAAGCATAAAGAACGGCATTCAACAGAACGAAATTATGTATGCGATATATGTGCCCGATCGTTTGTATCAAAAGCCAACCTTCAATGTCACATTGCGAAACATAACAACCCCGAAATGGTGAATTTTCGTGTTCAGTGCAAAATATGCCAATCGTGGTATAAAAATCGTGACACACTGCGGACGCACATGCATCATCATCGTGATAAACGTGAACATCGGTGTGAAGTATGCAAAAAACTATGTGCGACAAGAAGTGCCCTTGCGGCGCATATAAGATACGTGCACCTTAATTTACATGAATTTGAATGTACAATATGTGATCGTAAATTTCGACGAAAGTTGGAACTAACTGAGCATATGGCACGACACTCAGGCAAACCGTTGTATCAATGCACAATTTGTTCGGCAACATTTGCATCGAGTTCGAGTTACTTTACGCATCGCAAGAAACTACATTTCCTGGATAAAGGAGGAAAATCGAAATCTGAGGTGGTTATGGATGTCACGGATTCCCAAGAAATTCCAAACGTGATGTCCGTAGAGATAGTGGAAACACCTGTTAAACCAACGATAGATGCAGTTCAGGAACCAATAGTTAATAAATATATTGTGCTTCACAATAAAAATACCGGCGCTGTAGAGGTTTTGCTAAATACACTTGAATTAGATGAATAAGGAAAAATGATTTCTTCTCGTTCTATTAAAAACTTTATTTTAAATAAATTATATTTTAGTATTATGTATAGTGTTGGACACAATCTTTCATTTACGATACAATTTTCGTTTATGTACTTATAAACTATCTCGATGACTAAATTTAAAACGCGCCAATTATTCCGATTTGTTGCTGATCGACCCCGTCATTTGTGGCCATCGCTATACTCTGACATTTTTTACGATGCTGCGAAAAGTGTGAACTATACATAAACGGCCGCAAACAATTTTGGCATTTGTATAGTGGTTGGCCCGTATGCTTAGCCATATGATCAGTAAGCTCGTATTTACGACGAAAAGTGCGTTCACAAACGTTACATTCATGCTTACGAATTTTTTTATGCACAAATCGGACATGACACCAAAGAACGTTACGAGAGGAGCACACCTTATCGCACTCTTCACATTTGTATTCCTTTTGGTCGTTATGCTGTCGAATGTGTTTGCGAAGCGTATCATTGTTTTTAAACCAAGCTTGGCATATATGGCACTGCAATTTTGGTTTTGGTACATTACTATGGATATTGTTAATGTGATATTGTAGATTGGCTTTCATTGAGAACGATCTGCCACAGTCTTCGCAAACAAAATTCCGTTCTGTCGAGTGTATTAATTTGTGTTTAGTAAGGGCATTTTTAACACCAAATGCTTTGCCACATTCGTCACACGAAAATTTCTTCTCCGAATCGGGTAGATGTGATATTTCATGGTTGGCGAGATGAGATTTAGTGGCGAATCTTTGTGTACATATGCAGCATTGAAATTCTCGTTGCTCGACAGGCAGATGAATTTTCATGTGAATTTGTAGCAGGGTTTTACTTTTACTTATTTTTCCGCATTCGGAACATTTGTACGCTTCCGGATCAATATGGTTCGTGATATGACTAACGAGAACATCTTTCCGGTAAATTTTTTTATCACAACATGTTACGTGACCGCGACAATTATGCACCATTTCATAATGTTCCATAAGATCTTTGAATGTATCATATTTCTCCGTTTTGTGGCATAGGTCGCATACCAGCGGCATAAATTCCCGAATTTGCTTATCGTAATTGGTTTTAGTTCGACGGGTCTTTTTCGCTTTGGGTTCTGATTGCTTTTCAGATTCATCGTCAGAACTTGATGAGCTTTCTTCACTAGGATTCTCTTTATAATATTCAGAACAGTTTTCAGTAGCTTCTAGCTCGACTTCTCCGTTCGTCAACTCATCAATATCACTGTGGAAATTATTTTGATTTGCGTCAAAATCAATATCTATTTGTCCAATATTCATTTCTTCAATAAAACTTTCATTTTTAATGTCGAGCAATTTTGCATGCTGTTCCAGCACATTTTGATTCGCCAACACTTTATCGTAGAAATCACAAAATGATAGAATCGTTTGCAGGCAGCATTTGCAGACTAAACTAGACAATTTTTGGTTTTGATCGATCTGTAAGGAAATGAAAATTTGTTGAAATGTACAAATCGTTATTGATTGAAACAGATATTTATGTAGGTACATCAATTTTGAAAATTAACTTGAGGTTTTCCTTGAGTCGGTCGTCGAACAGAGCGTCTTCATAATTCTCCGGTTTTATTAAACACAATCGACATAAAAAATGAATATCATCGAAATCCATGTTTAGTTCTATTGAAATTTTAATATAATTCAAACGAAAATTATTTAAATAAAATTAAATTTCATAATGATTTTGAGAAAACACGATTTTCCTGAACCAGAGAAATGAAAACATAGTTCAATGACTTAGCTGTCACTGCTGTCAGTTGATGCATGGTTGCCAACATATGGAATAGTCAAAGAAGTTAAAATACTGGAGAATAGGTGGCAATATTTTACCCATATAAAATTTGCTATTTCATCTGTCACAAGCTAGAATAGGATGGTTATATAAAAAATTCATATGGTTTACTCATATCTCGCTATAAGAACCCGTCAAACCAGTTTTTGTTGTTGTACGAAGTGACGTTTTAATTTTGCGCTTTAAAATTATTATTTATAAATTTTTAAAATTATTAATTATAATACATAAAAACAATAAAAACTTTATCAAATAGTTATTTGTTTATGTAGTGGTGCATTATATCATAACAAAAATTACAAACTTTTGTGCAAAATGAAGTGTATCGTGATAAAATGCCAACATACCCCTTAAAATACAAGAAGGAATTTCTTACCATCAGTAAGTTTACCAAGTGTTTAAAGCAAATAAAATGTAAATTATGTTAAGAAGCTAGTGATTTGTGGTACATTTACCCTTATTTATGTTATAAATCAGAAAAAATTAAGAAAACAATTTTGGTTGTTGGCGTGGGGTTCTTATACAGTTTGTTGTTGTTGTAATCCCGTTGATTTAGATGCTTTCTCTTTTACCCTCCGAATTTGTGACACTTGATAGTTGCTTATTAGGTTCATTCTGTACTTTTAACATATAACTAAAAGAACTAAAAGTTCTTTTAGTTATATGACTTTTAACTTCTTTGGGAATAGTATACTATCATACCAGTGCCTATGTTTTTGGATACGGCCGTTTCGCAATAAATGGATTTTGTGTATCCCTTTCTAGGCCCATTCCACACACGGTTTCAGCTTCTGGCTTCAAACTAAGTCATAATAGATTATGTCTATGTATGTGTGAAAATAAAAGTTAAAATAAAATCAGAGATAAGGATAAGAGATGTTGATCTTTCCGCAATGTGTATGAATCAAAAATATTTAATTTGCACGGGTTCAATGAAATTTAGCGGAAAAGAGATAAGATACTTTAGCTATTTAATATATAACTCTCTTTCATGCCAATGTAAAATTTCATAAAAAATATTTTATATGTTAAATGTGCGTTTGTGTACGACACAAACGAAAAAAAACGTATGCGATCCGTTTATTATTATCGATCGTTTGAAAGTATCTGTTTCTCTTTCGTACATATACTTATCAATGAAAAGGAGAAGTTTATAATTAATACCCTGTTTACACCAGTAGAATAAAAGTATGTAGCAAAAAAGTATGTTGGTGTAAACTCAAACTAAAATACTTTAATACTTTATCACGTACTATTTTGCTATTAAAGTATAATAGCTATCAAAAAAGTATTGGTATTATAGTCGTGGTTTAAACTCTACTTTAATAGTATGTATAATACATACTTTAATTTCGTTTATTTTTTTTCAAGTGGCTGGTAAAGACATTTTTGTTTGGATATACATTTCCATTTGTGGTATTAAATAAAAAAAAATTTTATTTGTTAAACAAAAAAGTAATATAGTATTATAGTATGGGTTTAAACCGCTTGTGATGTAAACTGGCCGGGTATTATACTTTATTAGCAAAAAAGTATTATACTATTAAAGTAGCTCTGATGTAAACCCAGTATAAATTGTTTTCTAATGGTCGCAGTGATAAACATGTATTATACGCATATAGATATTTTGTGTTTAGTTCACAACCCAACGCCTCCTAAACTACAGGCCGCTTACACCAAATGATGACGACACGCTATGTCGGCGTTTTTGTTGCGTTTTTGTCTCTCTTCGTTCCGCATTGTTCTCTTATATCCCATTTAGATGCCGATGCGACAAACAATTTTTTTCTGCAAAATAAAAAAGATATAACATCGACTTTTTGTACAGAGAGACAAGAAAAGAAATATATCCCAACAAAATTTTGCAGAAGATTTTTAAGCCACTATATGGCCCAAACCACTATAAAATGTTGCTATAAAAATAAATAGTGCCATAAAATATATTCGATCCGAGTATTTTTATGGCAACATTTTTAAAATTAACAAGAAAAAAAATATTTCGTATAGGATTCAGGATTCATCGTTCAGGATTCATAATAAAAACAGACGTCATAGATAAAAATGTAAATTTCGCATTTGAATTCATTAAAAATAAATTAATAATGATCCTATAAAGTAAAGTATGGCATTACTATATGTTTATTTTTTTCTGGCATATTGAATATTTTTATATAGCGAATCCTTCTTATTTGCCTGCAAAAATTTGTAGAAGAAAACAATTTTCTACATGTAAATGCCCCATTAAAATCAAATTAAATTTTATGAGCCATGCTATTCGCTTAGAGCGTTTGTATGGAAGGGATAACAAAAATACAGGTACTGCTCGCCGAGTTGTAATTTGGAAATAAATAGGACATTTATAAATATCATTTGACGTTTATATAGCAAATAGAAGTGCATACATAATTTTTAAATATGTCTCAGTATTTGTTTTGTTGTTAATTGTAACCTTTGGCTGATTTAAACATCTTTGATCGTAAAGGAGATCCATCAGGTAATTCTGAAATATCACATTTAATGGGAGCGGGTTTCGGTTTCTTAATTGGACGATACACTCATAGAAGTATTTTTCGTTAGAATATTTTTCCTTTGCAAGTTGCCGCACGCTTGGCTTACCCCAAATTTATTCAAGTTTTTTTACGTTTTATAATAAACAATAAATTATTCGAGAAAGCCGTGTTACAAGATGTTTTTTACTATTTAAAAGTTTGTAGCAGTCAAATATAAAAACGGCCTACTTTATGTAGGTGCAAGATGGCAGTTAAATCAAAGCTCCAAGCGAATACATGGTTTCATAAGACCGGCTTCACCTTCCTTTCTTTCCTCTTTTACCTACAAAATTCGATTCAACCGACATTAAATTTTTCGGTGAATCCGAACTAACACAAACAAAAATGAATAAAAGATATTTCAAGGATATTTTTGACTTGTACATTTTACTTTAAATTTTTTTTTCGAGAGAGCAATAACAAAACAATACAAAATAATTTTGTGTTTAAATATAAAATAAAGTTTTAAAGTGTAATAAAAAAAAATCCAATTTAACCTTTAATTCCATGGAAAAAATTTACTGACAGTATTTTTTTTTTAAGCCTAGTACTCAGTTCGATTTCACGTGAAATTTCCATACGATTTTACCAAAGCGAAATTAGAAATGAAAAATTTCATTTCTATTTTCATTTTGTAGTACTCAGTTCTCCAACGAAAAAATCAAGTGTGTTCAATACATCAAAGATGGCGCGCATAAACTCTCCAAATTATTTTCATGTGAAAATAATGTGACGGCACATTATTTTCACGCGAAATTTTGACATTTGTTTGTATCGGCAATAAACAAATCTTTTAATACCACAAATCGATAAATTTTAATTAAAGTCATTTTAATTTAATTTATTTATGTAAAATAAACAAATTCATTTGTGTATGCCTATAAATTTATACGTTAAATTTAAAAATTCTCCAAATAAAATTTCATTTCTATTTCACGCGAAAATAAATAGATTTTTGGAGACCGCGTTAAAATTTCATTTCACTTTGAACTGAGTACTCTTACTGATAAGACGCATAAAAAAGAAATTTAAAATTCCATAAGTGTCAAAGAACAGAAATATTTTTTATTTCATTTTTATAAATAGTAAAATTTTATGGTTTTACATTTTGGCCAAAGAATTTAAAATACTGCAGAATAGGTGGCAATATTTTACCCATATAAAATTTGTTATTTCATCTGTCACAAGCCAGAATAGGATGGTTATATAAAAAATCATATGGTTTACTCATATCTCGCTATAAGAACCCGTCAAACCAGTTTTTGTTGTTGTACGAAGTGACGTTTTAATTTTGCGCTTTAAAATTATTAATTATAAATTTTTAAAATTATTAATTATAATACATAAAAACAATAAAAACTTTATCAAATAGTTATTTGTTTATGTAGTGGTGCATTATATCATAACAAAAATTACAAACTTTTGTGCAAAATGAAGTGTATCGTGATAAAATGCCAACATACGCCTTAAAATACAAGAAGGAATTTCTTACCATCAGTAAGTTTACCTAGTGTTTATATAAAATAAAATGTAAATTATGTTAAGAAGCTTGTGATTTGTAGTAAATTTATCCTTAATTTAAGTTATAAATCAGAAAAAGTTAAGAAAACAATTTTGGTTGTTGGCGTTTTTCTTATAGATTTTCTTGTTGTTGTAATCCCGTTGATTTAGATGCTTCTCTTTTACAGTCCGAATTTCTGACACTTGACATTGCTTAGGCTCATTCTGTACTTTTAACTTCTTTGGGGTATCCATATACACAAAGATCTTTGTATATGTATGTACAATACCACTACATAATAGGCCATTTTTCTATATAACAAAATTCCATGAGCTTGTATAGGTAAATCCAAACAAAAACGCGGGTGCCATACGAGTAAGTAAAAAATTACATGGAACAAAAAAAAATCTTCATTTGTCCCAATAAATCTGCTTTATTATCTACAAACATAATTTATCTGAAGGATCACGATAAATATTGATATTTTGAGAAACATTTCCAATAAAAATATTTCCCTATTGAGTAACTTTTCATTTAGCAACTTACTGATAAAAGTAACAACACAATTTTTCAATGACACGTGCGCGTATAAGATTTTTAATTTCTCTTGGCTCTCTTGTATTATTTGTTTTGGTTTTGTTTCACGAGTCACGACATACAGTACCGAAGAAAATAATGAACTTCATTTCACACATTTTATGTGTGTAATGAATTTTAGATTAAAGGGTATACAATTTTATTTATATTCGTTTGTGTTTTGTATATTATTTTTGTAACCTGCTATGTAGTGCAAAACATAGAATGATTTTACCACAGTACACTTAATACACAAAATTATTATGTGTGATATTTTACCTTCTCAAGTTTCAATATCGGTATCGTAATTTTAATTCTTTACTGTAAATTTTACACAAGCCCACAAAAAAAAAATCCAATTGTCGATCAAATTGGATTTTTTTTTTTTAGTTATTATGTAAAACCAACTAAATCACGCATTTGTGCTTATCATTAGTATTGATTGATTAAAATGTATTTTGGTTTATTACACCACATTACTTAAAAATCAAGTTTTATTTGAACAAAAATAAAAACAAAATATTTTGTTGTCATACGCAAAGACGTACATCCATCCCGGTTCAACATATTTTGGTTTACTAAAAAATTAAAAAAGCATATAAGAGCGGCAGTAAAGTCTCGTGTATTTTTGTTTTTATTTTATTTGTTGTTACGGTGTAAAAATAAGTTGTTCGTTTAATCGAAATATTACTGAATGAAAAGTTTTCTGAAAACAATTTTTGTTTTAAATAATTCAATAACAAAATATCATTATTTATTTCTTGCAATGTATTATTCAATTTAACTTGAACGATACAAATTATTTATTACAAATAATGAAATTGTTTTTTTGAACCCATGTAATTTTTTTTCGTTTTGTATGGAATTCTCATTTCTTTTTGGATTTACATATAAAAACAAGATTTTAACATATAAAAACAAGATTTTTTAAGAAATGGCCTGTTATTGTATTGGTATTGGTATGTACATCAATGTATAAAAAATCCCTACCTTGGATTATTGTTCAGTTTTGGGAATTCAATTTTTGGTTATAAGGGTTGACTCAATATATCGCTGTCAGTGTCAAAGCTATTTGACATGTTTTGTATCGTAACAAAAACACAAAAATAAAAATAAATCGTTATTTGTTAGAAATTTAAAGTATTCAGTTCGTGATTAAACATTTATTCTTGCAAAATCCGTCACCTATTTTGTTATGAATCCTCTACGAAAATGAGCAGATCATTAATGAATATTGACATAAAATCTTTGTGTCGGCTGTGTATAGTGAAGCCTGAGGAATACGAGGATTCAACTTGCAATGAAACTCTCAAAGAAAAAATCCGATCGTTCTTCAAAATTGATCTTAATACTAACGATAAATTGTCGAATATTGTGTGTTGTTCCTGCCTTCAAATTATAGACAATTTTAGCAACTATTGTGAGCGAGTAGCTGAAAATCAAGAAATATTTCTCCAGAAATTAACCATCACAAATGAATTTGAAACCTCAACCTCTTCAGTAATTTCGGGCGACTATATTAAAGCTGACGACAATTTAGATCGGTTGGATGAGAACAGTGCGAATGAAAATGATGCAAAATGTGACGAGTTTATCAAAAAGAATGCACCGCCAAAATGGACAGGAAGAAAACGAAAACCTCCCATAAAAAAGCAAGAATGCAACAGAGCAAGGGAACACAAATTAGATAAAATAGTAAACAAACCTAAGCGAACCCAAACTGAACGTGACCATGATGAACGAATTGAAGGATTCATGACTCTATCGTGTGACAAATGTGAGAAAAGCCAAGTTTTCGATTCCGTTAAAGACTTATACGATCATTTTAAATGCGTCCATCAAACCCGCGGCTATTTAATATGTTGCAACAAAAAATTCTATCGCAAATACCTCCTTGCGAGTCATATTGCTGCCCATATAAATCCCGAGGCGTATAAATGTGAACAATGTGGTAAGAATAGTAAGAGCAAATCACTGCTGGAGACCCACATGAAAGTACATCTACCGATCGACCAGCGCGAGCACGTGTGCCCTACGTGCAATCAAAGATTTGCAACCAAAAGTCACCTGGCTCAACATAAAAATTCACATTTGCCTGATTCGAAAAAAAAATTTCCTTGTGACGAGTGCGACAAAGCATTTGGCACAAAAAACGCGCGAACGCAGCACAAACTAATCCATTCTTCGCAACGAAATTTCGTTTGCGAAGATTGTGGACAATCATTCATTATGAAAGCCAGTCTACAGTATCACATCAAGAACATACACAGTAATGAACCGAAGTTACAATGCGAAGTATGCCAATCTTGGTTCAAAAATAAAAGAACGCTAGGCATTCACGTGCGACATCATTACGATCAAACGGAATACAAATGTGAGCATTGTGGTAAAATTTTCGCGAGACGTAACGTCCTGAAGGAACATGTTCGACTTGTACACACAGATATTCGCCCACATGAATGCAATTTGTGTGATCGGAAGTTTAAAAGACGTCAATTGTTAAACGAGCATATCGCTAGACATACGGGGCAACCGTTATATACATGCCAGTATTGTAGCGGTCAGTTTAAGGAGAGAACACATTTTTGGCGTCATCGCAAAAAATGTGAATTGTTGGTACAAGAAAAATCGTTGGTACCAAATTAAAAACCTTACCAAAAATGTATTCTCTAATTTGTGTTATTATTTTGCTAATAAATCGAATAACTTACAGCGCATACCCAATAGAATTCCTTTAACTTTTTCCTTACAGAAAAGTATGAAAAAAAAACTTGAGAAAAAAAAAATTCGTTTTTTTTCATACTTTTCTGTAAGGAAAAAGAATAAAGGAATTCTATTGGGTATACGCTGTTATAGCGTGTTCATTCTAAAACAACAAAAAGTTACCCGCATTTTATGTAAATGAACACGAAAAAAGTTTACCCGACTTTTGTAATAGTATTGGTGAAAAGAAAGACAAATAATTGTTTATTAATAAAAATGTCAGACATTTCAACTTGTTAGCATCGGTATAACTATTATAAAGCAAAGTACATACTATTAAAATTTTCAATAGTGTGATGACATGAACTATATTTTGTACACTCTCGCATGATGCGGGGATTCCCAATTTGTTTTTTTTTTTGCATAATTTGAATCAAGTAAAGTTGAATATGCGATCGGGGATTCCCAATTTGTCCTTTTTTCATATGAAAAAAATCAACTCCCGCAAACATGAAATATCTCGTAAAATTTGCTTGGTTTTATCTTGTTCACGTTATCGTGAGTCTATTGTTTTGTATTTAGGGAAAAAACAATTTTTTGTACTGGATGAATAAAAATATAATTCAATTCACATAGATTTTTTAATTTTATCTTAACTTCATTGCATTCGGTCAAAAAAATTCTAAATACGGCCGTGTTGATTTATAAACTTCCTCTTTTTCTCTCCGAATTTGTGACGCTTGGCAGTTGTTTACATTCATTCTACATATGTATATATATTTATATGGTCCACACAAAAAGCACCCAAATAATTTGGGTATCTAGCTTTTATATCATGTTACCTATCCAGATTAAATCACCTCCTTAAGCTTAAAGGATTAAACACACAGAGCAGCGCAATGTGTTTCAAGCAATCCAGACTATCGGCTGAGTATCACGGGCTTGCACATCAAGTAGTGCAGCAGTTTGTTTTGTATTAGTAGTAAAATCGAATTGTACCAATTTTTACGAGGTATGAGAAGCAGCAAAGAGTAGTAGATTTATACCAAATTTACTAAGCGGGTTTCACAATTTCAACTCAAACTAACTCTCTCTATGGAAACGATCAACGCCATTTTGGAATTAACGAAAACCTAATTTTAACTCAACCCAACCTTTGCGGGATTTTGTAACATCACAATTTTAGATAATTTATCGAAGTTTATGTCTCGCTTCTCTAGAATAAAATGGAATACTATTTCATATTTTATATCATTTTCAAGCCTGCTAGATTAAAAATTGTGACATACATATCTACTCGATTTCTATCACCAAATAATTTATTTACGATACTTCAACGAAATTAGAGAGAGATAATTGTCGCATTTATTCTAGTAGGTTGTGATAGCAACATAAAAGAAATAATTTATAAATGAAACAGATGCCAATTTTAGTTTAGGAAAAAGAATCATAAATTTCGATATAGTATCGAAAATGTTATGTTACAAAATCTCGCCCCTGCAGCTCAATTCTGATTTTTCAAATAGGAAAAGGAATTAGGAAAAATATTTTTATAGTATTTTTGTCAAAAATATCGTTTTCTGGCCTACTGAGAAATCATGTTTGACTAAAATTTTATAATTTAGGAAATACTTTTTCCGTATCGAAATTGGATAGGAAAAATATTCCCAATTTAATTTTGTTTTTTACACTAAATGTTTACCATAATATACCCTGGGGTGGCATGTTGTAACATCACTTTTTTCGATATTAATCGAATATTATATCTCTTTTTCCTAAAAAAAAATTGCTTGCTATTTCGCTTTTTAATTTTGCTTTCTATATTGCGATCGCACGCTACTAGAATAAATTGTTTATTTATCTCTTTTTTGTTTTTCGATAAAGTATCACTCATAAAAAACGTAGGTGATGGAATAAAAGTAAAGCGACATAATGTTTCAATCGAATAAATAGAGATCGCAATAGAAGCAATGCAATTGATAAATGAAAAAACCTTAAATTTTATTCGTGATGAAAGAGATGTAAATTTCGATAGTATCGAAAAAAGTGATGTTACAACATCCCACCCCAGTAAAAAAACAAAAATACTATGAAAATATTTTTCCTAATTCCTTTTCCTATAGGAAAAAACAGAATCGAGCTGGAGTACGTTCACGAGATTTACATTGTTACAATATTGTTAACAATGACAGCTCAAAATCGTTCATGAAACTGTAACAATGAACACGTGCCTTTTTCGTTCACGAACTCTACATTGTTACAAACGTCATTCTCAACCCAACTCGAGACTGCCTCTACAAATGTCATATTTAACGTTGTAGGTATCAGAAGCAACATGATGATTGTGTAGGTTTGAAAAATAATTTAAAGAACAAAATTCAATTTTTAATATATTTATTTTAAATAAATTTGTGTTTTATGGATACATTGATTATTTTGATGCTCCATAATACTATGTTTAGTTCGTACTATTCGTATATTTTTTAGTTATGGTTCGTACTTTATGGTAAAAAATTGTCCTCTAGGCAAATCGAACTTTACAAAATCATAAAACGTTCATAACAGATTGTTAGGAATCTTAAGAGGTCTAATAGTATCGTAAACGAATGCCGCATCTGTGTGGTTAAATTGCGACACGAGATTTTTTAGCAGCTGCCTCAACTGTTTGATATTCTTCAATCTATAAATAAAAAATGTATTCTAGTCTTGTATTTTATAAAAGCCACTTGTTCTTACCGGTTTGGCGAGTTCGCGGTCACGTTATCTCTCAGCACGGATTATACCATCTGTAATAAGTGCTTTCCCGACATCGACATTAGTGGCAGGATCGGATATCGTAGCGTAAGCCAAAGCAGCTCAAGCTCAACATTTAAATTTAATGTCTTATTTAGAACATCTTGGGCAAACGAATGACATGCCTTAGTCTTGTCGTCTGCATCGTGCGGGAGTACGGCTAATGCAAGAAGTCCTGTGCATATGGTTTGTCAGATGATAATTCAGGTGGTAAATGAGCTAAACGACTGGCGGGTAATGTCTGAAAACCATATTTTAAAGTTAGTCTCCAGTTTCAATTCCCTCGATATCAATCTAATTAAAAATTATTAATTTTTTAAAAATATTGCAATTCAAAATAATCATTTAATAGAATCTGCCCCAGAATTGCTACTCCATTTGAAATTTAAATTGAAAGTTCACAACAAACTCCTTCGTACCACAATAAAACATTGCAGTGTCAGAAAATTCATCATTTAACAAATTTTACAGCAATCCCAGTTTTAAAAATAAATTTCTTTATCTTAATTTTGTGGTTATGTTTTTAACAATGTTTTGACACTTGGGACAATCTCATATATATAACTATTATCTTGTTTCCATGCAGAGTTGAAAGCGGCTTGAGTTGGAGTTAGCGTTCATGGAAACAGAGTAGAGTTGAGTTTTCGTTAAATTATTTTGAACTCGACGAAACTAATGGGATTGATTAGAGTTGAAATTCAAAATGGCGACAATGAAAAATTTTCATTTTTAATGTCAAGGGATTTTATATTAAAAATTTTGAGCAACAAATATTTATATATTTAAAACAAAAAGTATTTTAAAATAATTTTCAGGGCATATACTTAGAGTATTAGTATACCTAGAGTATTATTAGGCAAAAATTAAATTAACTTTATCAAGAGGTTAACAAAATTTTAACTCAACCTAACTCTACTCCATGGAAACGATTAACGCCATTTAGAAATTAACGAAAACCTAATTTCAACTCAACCTAACTCCAACCTGGTTCATGGAAACATGGTATATAGTTAACTACTACGTCATTTCTACAATGACAGTTGTTACGATAAAGTAACAATGTAAATCTCGTGAACGTACTCCTGCACTGTTATGATAGTTTGAACCGGACCCACCCTAAGAAAAAGTAACGTGTTGGTAATAGCTGTGTTGCTTTCAAAATATTACAACAACAATTGCATTGTATTCAAGCCGATTGTTTTAGAATGTTAAGAAAACAATTTTCAGGATTAGGGGAAATAAAATCATTTTATGGTTATGGTGCTTACCGCAAGGTGTTATTTTTTCTATTTTTCTCGAAAAATTTATCTTGTAGAATAATTTAGCATTTGTTATTTGATAGCAAAATACCGAATTTAATTTATTCTATTTCATAAAATAAAAAAAACTAAAATAAATATTAAGAAAATGAACCAACACAGAAAAATTAAAACGCATTAAAAAATTAAATCCAAAAGTTGTTGCTTTCACATTTCTTAGCTGAGCTAAGCGGATTAGCGAAAGCAACACTACCCCCTAAACTTGGCGAATCGAAAGCGAATCGCAAGCGAGCAAATTTATATATGAAACACTTCGCAAACGTATCGCCTTAGCGAAGCGAAAGCGATTCGTTAGTATTTCGTTTGGCGTATGAAAATTAAAATGAAAGCGAACAGATTTGTATGTATTAGTAGTTCGCATTTCTCTTCATGTTCGATTCATTTACGAAACGTTTTGGAATCAAAAACGAAATGCAGTTGATATGAAAACGTATTACTACCGAATTACTTTTTATCACGTAGTTACTTCGAATATACTTACAATGACTTATAATGCACTATAATCTATTATATATGTAATAATTGATATTATGTACAATACTTTATCACTTTTAATATTATTATTTTTATGAATCACTATATAATAATTAATATTCACTATTTTTATCACTGTACTCTTATTATTGTTATGAAACACGAATTATTTTTATTTTTTAAAAAGCAAAATGGCTACATAAGTAAAAGAATATAAAAATCATATCTATATAGCAAAAAACAACTTATATATGAACGTGGTAGTGTTGATGTCATATAAAAAAAAAATGATTTACCTGCGTTTCGTTTTCGATTCGCTTTGGTGAGGCCTCGAAAATTTATTTAGAGGGTACTAATGCTACCAAACATGAAACATAATTTATCGGACGTTTCTATGGGTATAGTATCGCGATAGTTTTAAATTAATAAGTCAAAATGACATTTCGTGTAAACTAAAAATAAAAGGACGCGTTTAGGCCCGATTATTATCAAAAATAAATATTTAAATAATAAGCACTTAGTTCAGTTCTTTAAATCCCGTCTAAAAGGTGCAAGTATTAAGTTTATAAATTATTAATATGAAGAATTATATGCGGTAATTGTATGGGAAATCAACCCTATAAAAGTAAAGTTGATCGAAAAGTCGATACGATATATTAAACAAATAATGGAAAATGATGTAAAAACCCTATGTCGGCTGTGTTTAATAAAGCCTGAGTTCTTCGAGGACATAATCTGTAATGATAAACTTAAAGCGAAATTCCGCACTTTCTTCAATATTGTTCTTCATTCAAATGATGAGCTTCCCAGTTTAGTGTGTTTTTCCTGCCTTCAGGTAGTTGAAAATTTTAGCGAATTTCGTGACCAAGTGGCCGTTAATCAAGATGAGCTACGACGAAAGATTTCCAATCCAGTTAAAAATGAAAATCCTATATTCTCAAATGATGATTTTAATGATGATATCGATCATTTAGACGTGTCACATCACACCAGTGCAGATGAAACTGACTTAAAAGATGATGAGCGTTTTGATTCTAAACTTGAAATACTGCATATTGACGTTGATGCTCAGACGAACAGGAAAACGCGAAGATCATTCGGAAATCAACAGGATAACGATACTGACGACAGTACCTCTACCGAGCCAGAATTGGATAAGGTGGTAAAAAAATCGAAACGCCGCCAAGTTGAAAGTGATTATGATGATAGGATTCGCGAGTTTATGACTCTGTTTTGTGACCAATGTGAGAAGCGGCAGGTGTACGATACGTTCAAACAGTTAAGCGAGCATTTTAAACGAGTTCATCAAACACGTGGTTATATTACGTGCTGCGATAAAAAATTTTACCGCAAAGACATCCTTGTAAGTCACATTACTGGTCACATAAATCCTGAGGCGTATAAATGCGAACTCTGTGGTAAAATCAGTAAAAGCAAATCACTGTTACAAACGCACATGAAAGTACATTTACCGGTCGACCAGCGTGAATATGAGTGTCCCACGTGCAACCAAAGGTTTGCAACAAAATCGCACCTGACCAAACACAAAATCTCACATTTACCCGATTCAGAAAAGAAGTTCTCTTGCGAGGAATGCGGTAAAGCGTTTGGCGTTAAAAACGCATTAACCCAACATAAATTGACACATTCGTCGGAACGAAATTTCGTCTGCGAAGATTGTGGTCGATCATTTGCCGTCAAATCTTACCTACAAAATCACATTAATAACGTACATAATAACGAGCCAAAACCGAAGTTACAGTGCCATATATGCCAATCTTGGTTTAAAAATAATGACACGCTACGTAAGCACGTACGTCAACATAACGACCAAACGGAATACAAATGCGAGTATTGCGATAAAGTTTGTTCGTCACGAGACGTATGGTGGTGCCATGTACGGTTCGTTCACAAAAAAATACGACAGCATGAATGCAGTATATGTGACCGGAAATTTAGAAGGCGATACGAGTTGACCGAGCACATGGCCAAACACACCGGGCAACCGTTGTACAAATGCCAATATTGCGGCAGACAGTTTATGTATAGTTCCCATTTTTCACAGCATCGCAAAAAATGCCAGTTGCTGTCACAGGAGCAAGAACAACAGCAGCATGTGGAGGACCATGCGCAGAGTAATAATTTCTAATTTGTTTTTACATTTTGGCTGGTCCAAAATGTTTCGGATTTCGATATTTCCAAATTTTATTTTATATGTATGTAATTGGTAATGAATAAAATGTTAATTGTTATTACATATTTTATTTATCTAACTATTTATTAACTGGGACTTAAGATTTTGTGTTGGTTGGATTCGGTAGCGCTCTTTATTAACCGCGGTTCCGCTGTTTATTGCTCGTTGAGGGTTCATAAATAAATGCAATTTGGATTAATTTTTGATAGCGGAACTTCAATTTTTTATTGCTGATCAGGATCCTACGCCAAACTTTACAGATGACGCAAAAAATATCTGATTTCGCAAAAATTCTTGGGTTCAATTAGGGTCGAGTTCAAATAAGGTTGAAATCGCGAGGTTCAGAATTAATTAATGATAATTTGAATTGCAACAAATTAAAATGATTTTATTAATTGAAATAGACAAAAGTATAAAATAAATTACAAAAAAGGCATTAATTTTTTTAAATATAAGAAACGCTTGAGTAAAATTCAAATACAAATTATGGATTTATTCCTAGGTAGTTTTATATTGTTGTTTCGACTCGACTGTTATACATACAATCCGATTCAATGTTTGTTTACATGTTGTTTACCATGCGAGTCAAGTCACGAAAATCGTCTTTTAACGCAAAGTGACTGACATCTGTCGCAATATTTCTCGAAACACTAGTTTTTATGTTTTACACTATTTTCTGTGGCACACAAATTTTGATCTATTTTTGATCTTTTTCTGATTCGATATGGATTTGTTTACATTTTTTGTCTTTTTTTTTAAAATGGATCAAAAAAAATCCAAAAAATTTGTTGGATTTTTTTTTTGATCC
Source organism: Nephrotoma appendiculata (assembly GCA_947310385.1). Lineage (NCBI taxonomy): Eukaryota > Metazoa > Arthropoda > Insecta > Diptera > Tipulidae > Nephrotoma > Nephrotoma appendiculata. The sequence continues at coordinate 266,880,881 of OX371225.1, read as the reverse complement.
ATTTTCAAAAAGAAAAAGACAAAATATGTAAACAAGTCCAATTAAAAAAAATCCAAAATAGATCAAAATTTGTGTGCCACAGAAAATAGTGTTACATAAACTTCTTATCCCTTTTCCTGCCAAACCTAAAATTTTATCGTTTCAATTTAAGTCCAACGCACTTAAATGTGTGTGTAGAAAATGACAGGTTATTATATCTTCTGGAATTTAACAGATCATAGTTAAATCGGAATTATTTTTGAAAAAATCATTATAATTTGATAACATATAAATTATGTAACATAATTATTTATTTTTGATAACTTATTAATTATTTTACTATTACTATAGTTAGTGTTATTTTACGGACAAAAACTATTAAAGGTGGAATGCACAAATGTGTGCGTTGGTCCAACATTTATACAAAATTAATTTTTGACATGATTACACAATTGTGATGGCAGGAAGGAAAAGAGATATACGCTATGTCCAAACATATTTTTAGTACATACATACATCTAGATAAAATAACAAATTTTATCATGATGCAACAATCGTGTGAACACTGACAGCGCCAATTGATTCCTTTAACTTTTTCCTTACGGAAAAGTATGAAAAAAAAACTTGAGAAAAAACAAAATTTCTCAAGTTTTTTTTCATACTTTTCTGTAAGGAAAAAGTTAAAGGTATTCTATTGGGGATGCGCGGTGATTGTTTTAAAAGCAGAGAAATCAATTTCAAGAAAGCGTCTAAACGGAACCTTATTCTGCCAAAAAAAAAAATAAAAAATTTGCTCATTTTAAGTCCCAAACAAACCGACCAAATGGCACAGTGGTTAAAGCTTTGGCGTTTGGATCGGGTGATACCGGGTTCGAATCTCGATAGGGGCAGGATGCAAAGGGAATTTTCATCAACAGATTACGGTTGCAGGATTTTGGCATCGGTTTCCTTGATAATGATCTGTGATGAAATGGAACACAACTATGACCCCCTGTCGGAGTGCAAAACTCATGGGCCCATCTTCCATGCCAGTATAGGCTGGCATGGAGCTTGATACGTGCAGATGGTTATAAAAATCGGACCTATAGCCGTACGTCTTCGATTTGGCAAATTATGCGTAAAGTAAGACGGAAAAATAAACCGCGAAAGAGCAGGGAGTGCTTCGGCCCCAAAACAGATGGCATGGACTAAAAACAAAAACAAAAAAAAAACAAAAAAAAAAATCCCAAACAACACAAATGTGTGACGAATAAACATAGTATGTAATGGCGTTTTTGATAAAAAAATTTCGCTTGATTTGAAGTACAACCAACATAAATTGTGTGTATAGTTAGTGTTTTTTTCGGACGAAAATAAGTTAAAAAGGAATTCACAAATGTGTTAGTTAGTTCAAAACACATACAAAAATAAATTTTTTACATGATTCTTTTACCTTATCTACACAATTGTGTGTGCTGGCAGGAAAAGGGATATGTTGTGTGTTTCAAAAATTGTGAAATTGATAAAAAAAGATCCTAACCATTGCGCCCTATCAGCACAAAAACGTGTCCAAGACGTTTTTTTTTGTTATTTAAATGTTGGCACCACTTCATACTTCATTCATCGCGTATTTGACGTCAGTAGAGAAAAAAAGTGTCTACATCGTTCCAACTAACCAAAATTAGAGTGCATACATACATTTTTTTAAAAAATTTAAATTACAAAATAGATTATTTTATTTTTAATAATAATAATTGTTTGATTTTGAATAAAATTAATTAAGTTTATAAATATAAATATTTATTTAAAAAGCACGTCGGGAAATTTAGTGAATATCCAAAATTTGCCTTCAACTATTTTTTATGGTGTGTGTTGTGTGAGAAATTCGATTGTCAAAAATTCGAAGAAGTTTTCGATTTCGATCAGTTCGGGAAAGTCCTGTGGATAATAGATTTTTTTCGATATTAGTAAAGCATAAACTATGTCTAATTACGCAAATAACAAATCTGAATCGGAACATAGCCTAGCGGATAGTAACAATGACAGCGAAAATGCTTGTGTGGTTTGTTTTAAAAATGTAGAAACCTATTCAGTTGGCGAATGTGATCATCCAGTTTGCTATGAATGTTCCACGCGAATGCGAGTACTTTGCCGACAAAACGAGTGTCCAATATGCAGACAGGACCTACAAAAGGTAATTTTATAATGAAGGCAAATGCGTGATGAGGCACTATTTGTACGTTGCAGTATGTTATGAAACAGATGTGTATTTACGTGGTTTTTCAATTCTAGGTGATTTTTACTTCTAATGTGATACCGTATCGTCAATTAGAACTCGAATGTCGCACTGGGCCCTATGAAAAAAGATATCGGATAATTTTTGGTAATACAGAGATTCAGAAGCAATTCAATCAATTGCTTGATCATCCATGCCCCCAATGTGAGAATGAAAGTTTTCCTAGTTTCGATGCGCTTAAGGAACATGTGCGCAAGGCACACGAATTATTTTACTGTGAATTATGCACGGAAAATTTAAAAATATTTTCATTTGAGCGTAAGTGTTACAACCGAGAAGAGCTTTCATTGCATCGACGAAAAGGCGACGCAGATAACACATCACATCGCGGCCATCCACTTTGTAAATACTGCAATTGTAGGTATTTGGATCGTGACGAGTTATTTCGTCATTTGCGGCGCGAACATTACTATTGTCATTTTTGTGACGCGGACGGTTCGAATCAATTTTACAGTGATTACGAGTCGTTACGAGAGCATTTTAAAGGCGAACATTATATTTGCGAAGAAGGTGAATGTGCGCAAGAGAAATTTACAGCCGTTTTTCGTTCCGATATTGACCTTAGAGCCCATAAAGCTTCGATGCATGGTAAACATTTGGGAAAAGTTGCCACAAAACAAGCACGCACTTTGGAATTTGAATTTACGTTAGCCCCGCGAAATTCGCGCAGTGCTCACCAAAATGGTTCGGATGGTGCGCGTGGCTCTAATGCCCATTCGATGCGGATAAGAAATGACCCTCAAATGGAATTTGAAGTGGATGATCGAAATTCATTTTACACACAAAATCCTCAGAAAATGATCGATCATAGAAACGAAGTAGAATTTCCATCGCTCGGCGGTGGAAGTGGAACAACTGCAGTTCATTTAGTGCGTCCAAATGTTTCGATTAGTGCCAAATCATTTCGTTCGACTGGTTTTGCGAAAACTAAAGAGAATTTCCCAGCATTAGGCGGAGAGAACTCGGCACTGGACCCGGGCCCTAGTTTAGCCAGTACATTTCATCCTAAGAATACCGCAAGTTCTGTACTAAGACAATCATCTGCCCCGTCATCTAACAACGCTTCTTCGCAATTAAAATCTGCAACCGGAGGTAGTGGCGGTGGCATGGTAATTCATGTTTCAAATCGTCCGACATCAACAACCCAATCGTTAACCACAACGCTATCGTCGAAACGTAACTCGGATAGTTCCAATAAAAACCTTATCAACGATTTCCCTGCCCTTCCGGGTTCAAATAAGAATAATCGTTATTTGGATTTAGCTGAACCACCAGCACCAAGAATCCCGATAAATTTAAATGCTGTATCAGCAAAACATAAATCGCTTATAGTCGATAACTACGTGCCTCTTACGACTTCAATGGGCACAAAATTTAATATAATTAGAAAGGAAGCTACTAGTAGCGAGGTATTAGGACAACCGTCACCAGTTAAAGCGGCGGCTGCTGCTGGACCTGTTGTTGTTAATCCACCCAAACTAAATTCTAAAGATAATTTTCCCGAATTATCAACGCCGTCCAATAGTAATAGTAGCACGAGTAATATTCTATTACAACAACCGCAATGGGGCGCAGCATTAAAACAAAAAACGGAACCGAGACGGTTAAAAGTTGCTCAGGCGCCAAACTTAAATGATAGTAAAACCAATAGTAGTACGACTGGGACGAATGGATTGGCCATAACTAGTAATAAGCTTGGACAGATTAATAAGAGCGACGGCAAGAAGAAGCCGATTAAATTGGTCGATTCGAGTGTCACGCAGGGAACTACTACAGTAAAGAGTAGTAAAACCGCGCCAAACAATAATATAAATAAAAAATCTAGTGATTTAAATGATTTTCCTAGTTTAGGCGGTAGCAGTAGTGGTGGCGGTGGTTCTAAACCGGCGCCACCACCTGGTTTCGAAAATAAATCCAGTAAGACCGTTCCACCACCGCCGGGATTCAATAAAGTGATTTTAAATTCGGTGGCACGGCCGAATCAAAATAATTTAACGTTTACGACATCGCTCGGCGAATCCTTTAATATATTACCCGTACATAAATATCGCCCGCCACCGAACGCAGGCAAACGAAATCAAATTTTAGTTATGAATTTCCAGCAAGTGCTGAATTCGGATGTTATGGACGAATTTAGGCGAATATCGCAACTGTTTAAAGACGGAATTTATAATACGGAGCCTTACTACGATCATTGCAAAGCTGCTTTGGCTGACCAATTTGACGAAATATTTCCTGAACTCTTGGCCTTATTACCCGACATTAGTAAACAACAGGTGAGTTAAAGCTAGTGTCGCCATACTTTATAATATGAGTATAATATATATATTTATTGATTTCCAGGAACTCTACTTAGTGCACTCACAAAAGCTGAGAGAAGCTCTTAAAAGTAAGAAAAATCGTTCACAATTTAAAGTGCCAAAATTGGAGGTATGCTCAACATGTAAACAGGTTTTAATTTCAAATGATTTGCTTGCGCATATTCAGAATCATGAAATGGAAAATAATTTTCCAAGTTTATCGGACAAAAATACATCGTCCACCTCATCGTCGAAAACATCGATATCGGCCCATAAATAACAATTAAAGTAATATACCAATTAGTTAACTTCTCCACTTTCACAATTTCTTTTTTCTTATTTTAAAACTATAGTTTTTAACGTTTATATGTTTTGTATATCTAACAATTCACGCCCATAAACCACCCTTCGTTACATATTATTTTTTATTTTTATTAATTTTCGAAATATAAAATGTACAAATTTATTAAATATTTTTTGTTGTTTCTGTTTTATGTACCTACCTAATATAATTTTATTTTTGTGTTAAAAAAATAATTAACGATAAAATGTCGTCGTAAAAACAAATTAATGGTTTCCTATTAAAAACAAAACACTAAAAATGACATACATAATAATTAGTATTTTTGAAAGTTGCGCGCGCATAATTAAAATATGTACATATATTGAAATAAAAGATTAAAGTTTATTTTTTGGCAAAATATATTATAAAATAGTTATTTTTAACTTTTATTATACAAATTAAAATAATAAAATCGGAAGAACAAATAATTTATGGTTTTGATTTTTAAATGCTGGTTAGGCAGGCCATTTTTAAAGGGAGCCCATCGTGTAGCCGGATCGTCGTCAATTAAAGATTTATCAATGTTTTAAGTGTTTATCGGATAACCATCTAAATTTGCTGAAAGATGCGCTTTGGAAAAATGAGATTTCAAAGCATACGTCACAACAAGAGGACTGCGTAATATACAAGCTCCGTTGCAAACAAACCTTATTACAGTGTTTTACAGATTAACTGTTCAATCGAAAAAATTAAAACAACAACAAACCATAAATATTCTAAAAAATATTATATTATTCAAAATATATACAGTACATACTTCAAATTTAATTCATCAATTAAAATTTTCTCCACTACACTTGATACGTTACGTAATCTACCAAAAACTTCTACACGCGGCACGACATTTTTGGGCCAGCTCTCTCTCTCTCTCTCTCTCTCTCTCTGGCCTTCACATCCCATGAAGGGATTTCGCCGCCTGCACTAAGGCCCTCCATCCATCTCGATCCACCGCTCTCGTCCTCCAGTTTCGACATCCTAATGTTCGAAGATCTTGTTCGATGTCGTCGCGCCAGCGTAGTCGGGGTCTTCCTCTACGACGTACTCCGGCTGGTTGTTGGTGGAACACTTTATTTATCATCCGTTGTTGTGGAGCCCTTGTAACGTGGCCGAGCCATCTCACTCGATTGGATTTGATGAATCCGATAATATCGCTGCCTCCGAGGAGTTGCTTTATTTCGTGATTCATACGAATCCGATATTCGTTGTTCGCAACTTTAATTGGACCAAAGATTGAACGGACAACCTTCCTTTCGAAGGTAGATAATAATCTACAATCGTTAGAGGTCATGGTCCAGCTCTCGCTTCCGAAAGCCAGCACAGGTCTTATAAGTGCTTTATAAACTGCGAGCTTGCACGACTGCGATAGATGTTTCGATCGCAATAATTTTGATTTGGCGTAGAAAACTCGTTGTCCGGCAGCGATTCGAGCTTTTATTTCTGCCTGCATATCATTCGACGATGTTATAACTGACCCGAGGTATTTAAAGTTTTCGACGCTATAAAAGTTGTGGTCGCCAATTCCGAGATTTGCCGTAGAGATGTTCCTAGGGCCAGCTATAGGACAAAAAATTATTATTCCAATTTGACTTTTCGGCTATGATTACTTAAAATATTAAGTTCATTCATATTTTTCATGTAGTATTTTTTTGATGTATTTCCTGAAATCTTGAGTGAAACTACAACAGTTTTGAGTATAAACGTATTACATATCAACAAATATATGTGTTTAAAATTATAAAAAATATTTATACATATACGGTTTAAATTACCGCAATTCGATAAATTATTTTTTTAGGTTAAGTTTAGAAAAATACAATTCTACAGTGTAGTGAAAATTATTTGTGATTTTATATTCATATTTGTATATGTGTACATGAATATTTTATAAATATAAAAGATAAATACACGAACAATTCCAAATTTCCATATATAAAATAATAAATAAACATGCATATTACATTCAACGCACTAAAATTTGTTTGAGTTTTGTTGTCTTATTTGCTAAGTTTTTATTCTTGGACGAAAATTTTCACTCTGCTATTCTTTTTAAGTGACAGCAAAATAAAACGCAATTTCTCTTATAATTTTTTATTTTTCTTGTAACGTGTTGTAATGGTCACCCGGTATGGATGAATTTTTTTGGTACAATTATAATATAATATATACACTCCGCGACACTTGATTACTCTCACTTGAAAATTTCCCATAAAACCTAAGATAATGTACCTAATTATTTGAAATGTTTACATCAGCTTAGTTTCTATCTTACCTAACTTTCCAATGACTAATACACATATATGCATACAATGCTAAGTGGAAAATCCCCATTTCGATTCTTTTGCTTATTTAAACTGCGACACTTGATTACTCTCATCTGTGAAATTAAGTAATAAAACCCTTTGTGTTTTATTTTTTAATATTTTTCTTTATTTAATATTTAGTGTATCCTCCATTGTTCTTTACAACATCATAAATTCTATTAGACAAAGACCTATAAAGATTTTGTATCAATTCTATCGGCACTTTCTCGAAAACATCATAAACAGCTGCGATAAGGTCATTCCGGCATTCGTATTGCCTTCCATTCGAATAAATTTGTCTCGATAACCATCCCCAAAGATTTTCAATAATATTTAAATCCGGAGACAAAGCTGGCCAATTCAAAACTTCCACGTTATTGTATGCAAACCACTGTTTCACTCGTGCGGCTGTGTGTATTGCTGCATTATCTTGTTGGAAAATCCAGCGTTGGCCTTCAAACATTTCGTCAAAATTGATTTTTTGCACTTCTAAGAGCTCCCAAATCAATAGCACCGTGAAAAGAAATTGCTGCCCATACCGATTCCTCAAATCATGGAAGTAATATCTAAACCCATCTGGTCCATCTAAATTAAACTTTTTCTCATCCGAAAAAATTACCTGGAACCATTCTTCCTTCCAATGTAGATGTTGACGGCTATATTCTAATCGTGCCCTTCTATGTTGCTGGAGCAAACGTGGTTTTTTCGTAAGTTTTTATCGCCGGAGACGTGAACACCTTTTTATTATCCTCTGAACAGTACGGACACTGGCCGAGACTCCAATTTTCTGCTTTATTTTTTTTGCAGATAGCATCGAATTTGAAGCTTCGCGCAAAATAGCTCTATGCTCCCGTTCTGTTGTCACTCTTGCTGTACGATCTCTTCGATTTTTTCCGTAATTTTCTGGATCTTTTAGGTAGTTATTGATGGTCCAAGAGCTGCGACCAATTTTTTCGGAAATCACACGGTTCGAATAATTTTCTTAAGTAAAGTTTAAGCGCAAGAATCTTTCCAATTTCTACCTTTGGTAGGGTCTTTCCTCGGCCCATTTTCACCACTACAAACTGCATCTGGTAACAAACTTGATAAACTAATGAAAAACTATTAAACTGAACACAACTAGATTTATTTACACGCACCTTATGCCTTTGACGTCAAAAACAAAATGATGAGAGTGCAAGTGTCGCAGTTTAAATAAGCAAAAGAATCGAAATGGGGATTTTCCACTTAGCATTGTATGCATATATGTGTATTAGTCATGGGAAAGTTAGGTAAGATAGAAACTAAGCTGATGTAAACATTTCAAATAATTAGGTACATTATCTTAGGTTTTATGGAAAATTTTCAAGTGAGAGTAATCAAGTGTCGCGGAGTGTACATATATTATATTATATAATATGCTGCTAGTATTCGACGATATTTGCCATCGGATCCGCAACGAAACGTGAAATTTATATCTAGGGTGCCGCCTAGTAAGTTATGTAGTTTAAGTTAGTTTAAGAATATACAAAACAAAAATATTAATAAAAATTCTTGAAATTCAAAATAAAATCATTACAAATTTTAAATTTTTTTGTCATATTTTTTTTATATAATATATTGATAAAACTTTAGGTATTCGATAATGATTGGCTGATCGATTAAAATCAATTCTAGTGATGGTGCCAAATAATAGTGCAATAATTTTTCAGTAATTTTTTTTATTTACGCCTTAATAATGTATTTGTACAATGGCCACAAGCGTGAATAACCGAACCCCGTGATTCCAGAAGATGCTATCCAAAAATAATTTATTGATCACGCGTTGCTAGACGGATATGCAACCCATTGTTACATTCTTATTCTGGGTATGGTCGAATACATATGAATCCTATATCTCGCTCTCTTACGTTATTTGTTTTATTTTTTTTATTCTATCTATAGTTCCCACTTTTGTGATATTATCCCATATTTTAACGAAAAAGAATTATGTACAAAATTTATATTTGTATGTATTTTCGACCTACATACACATTTGTACATTATAGTTTCCGTCCGAAAAATAAAATAGTAAAATAATTAATATATTATTAAAAACAAATAATTAATGTTATATAATTTCTATGTTTAAATGTTGATGTTTAAATTATAATGCTTTTTTCAAAAAGAATCCGATTTAACTGAGATCCGTTAAAATCCGGAAGACAATACAACCTGTCATTTTTTACGTACACATTTGTGTATGGTGGATTTAAATTTAAGAAAAAAATGTCTGGCCGGAAAAGGGATATAAAAATGAAAAGGTTTTTACCCCTTGCGAACAGCAAGGGGTAAAAACCTTTTGAACAGCAACGGTATCTATCTTTCCCTGAAGTTGTTCTCCCAACCATCAGCTGTAATATTAATAGAGTTACATTAACTAGAGCTGCAACTTTTTTTTTTGCCATATAAAATCAATATAATATTTGCTATCTCTTTTGAGTCATGTGGGAACAGGATGGTTATATAAAAAATGCATATGGTTGCGAACAGCAAGGGGTAAAAACCTTTTGAACAGCAACGGTATCTATCTTTCCCTGAAGTTGTTCTCCCAACCATCAGCTGTAATATTAATAGAGTTACATTAACTAGAGCTGCAACTTTTTTTTTTGCCATATAAAATCAATATAATATTTGCTATCTCTTTTGAGTCATGTGGGAACAGGATGGTTATATAAAAAATGCATATGGTGGTCTCAGATGTCAAAGAAAAAGCTAACCGGACAAGTTTTTGTTGTTGTAAAAAGTGACGCGCTAAATTTTGTGTTCTTAAAAAATCGTGATATTATTAATTAAAAAAAAATAAAATATTATAAAACAGTTTGTGTATCGTGTACTAGTGCATCGTTTGTGAATAAATATTGAAAACTTTGAACATTGAAATATTGAAATGAAGTGTTTTGTGAAATGTTATCAAAATGCGCATCGAAAAATTCGTAAAAAAATTCCTTACCATTTATAAGTGTTTATATAAAATAAAATGAAAATTGTGTTAAAAGCAAAGTGATTTGTGTTAAAATTATCTATATTCTTATTTAGAAATCAGAAAAAATTAATTAAAAAAGTTTGGTTGTTGTTGTTGGACTTTTTCTTTTTGTAAACAGATGTTATATTACGGATCCGCTCGAAACGCGATATTTTAAAACGCGATATTTTGAAATGAGATATGACAAAACGAGATATGGTACAAAACGGGATATTTTAAAACGTGTAATTTCAAAACGTGATACGGTACAAAACGCGATATGGTACAAAACGCGATATTTCAAAACTCGATATTTCAAAACGCGATATTTCAAAACGCGATATGGTACAAAACGCGATATTTCGCGATATTAATTCTGTACTAATAAATGCAATTATTAAATGGAATAGTTTGCCAATAGAACTAAAAAACATCAGTTCTCTTAGTAGATTTAAGAAATCTTGTTTACAATTAATTATGGAAAATCAAAATGTAAATAATTAATGTACATATTTGTAGATATTTAATTTAGTTTATTGCTTTGATTAATTACTTTTTCTCTTTTTTGTGTTAATTTTATAAGTTAATAATATAATTATTGTAAATATTCATGTATAACTTTTGTAAATATTCATGTTTATAAAAGCATTAGCTTAAACACATTTAATAAATATTATTATTATTATTATTATTATTATTTCAAAACGCGTTAAGGTACAGAATGTGCATTGCGAAGCGACGGGAGCGTAGCGACCCGATTTATACCGATCCTATATACTCTCGCTCCTATCGATTTTTAAATTCCTATAAACTGAAATTAAATTTCCCCTCACCCGACTGATATAACCCGATCCTAAATTCCCGTTTTGTACCATATCGCGTTTTGTACCATATCGTGTTTTGAAATATCGCGTTTTGTACCATATCGCGTTTTGTACCGTATCACGTTTTGAAATATCACGTTTTGAAATATCGCGTTTGGTACCATATCGCGTTTTGTACTCTATCGAGTTTTGAAACATTGCATTTTAAAATATCGCGTTTTGATATTTCGCGTTTTAAAATATCGCGTTTCAAATGGGACCCGTTATATTACTGTGTCGCATTTTTCTTATTACTACGTACATATTCTACGTGCTTTTCTTTTCATAATTACTTTTTATTTTGGAATACTATAAACACAATTTTTTACAGAAAATAAAAAAAAATAAATCCGTACTAAATTGGAATAAAAATAATTGTGAATTTGTGTAGTTTTTAATTTCGATTGAACAAATTCTAAATACGACCCGTTGATTTATATGCTTTCTCTTTTACCCTCCGAATTTTTCTCGTTTGACAGCTGCTATCATTCATTCTACCTTTAACACTGCATCCCCAATAGAATTCCTTATGACTTTTTACTTACAGAAAAGTATGAAAAAAAAACTTGACAAAAAATATTTTTTTTGTCAAGTTTTTTTTTCATACTTTTCTGTAAGTAACCCTGCATCCCCAATAGAATTTCTTATGACTTTTACTTACAGAAAAGTATGAAAAAAAAACTTAACAAAAAAAATATTTTTTTGTCAAGTTTTTTTTTCATACTTTTCTGTAAGTAACACTGCATCCCCAATAGAACTCCTTATGACTTTTTACTTACAGAAAAGTATGAAAAAAAAACTTGACAAAAAAATATTTTTTTTGTTAAGTTTTTTTTTCATACTTTTCTGTAAGTAAAAAGTCATAAGAAATTCTATTGGGGATGCAGGTAAAAAGTCATAAGGAATTCTATTGGGGATGCAGTGTAAAAAGTCATAAGAAATTCTATTGGGGATGCAGGGTAATTCAAATTCTTTGGTAATATTTTGAAACCAATCCGCCGTTCCACACTTTGATGCTTTCGCCGTGATTCTTTCCTCATTTACTTCCTCTTTACCATCAAAGAGAAAAATTTGAAATTCTTTTATCGACAAATTGTTTTTTGATTGTGCATATATCAACACTCACTAGGGCAACTTGAATCCGGAAACTTCATCCTTTCTTTCCGCTTTACAAATAAAACGAGTTTTTTGGTAGGTAGTCCAGTCTATTATAATCTATAAAAAATCTTTAAATACTTCCTCTTTTCCTGGAATTTTTCTCGGTGATTGTTTAATTCCATTCTCTAATACAGTTAGAAATTTAGGGTTGATTTTTAATAAAACTCTTACTTGGGGTGATCATTTAGTTAAGGTTAGTAAAAGGATTTTTGGAATGCTTAGTTGTTTATATAAGGTTGTAGGGCTCGCCGATAGTAGTTTTAAAAAGCGTATGTTCCTCTCGCATTTTCTTCCACATTTTCTTTATGGTGACGTTGTTTTGTTTGGAATGCTTCAGGCTAATATGAATGTTCTCCAAAGATGTTTCAATGCTTGTACTCGTTTCATTTTTAGTATTAGGAAATATGATCACATTTCTCCTTTCTTAAATTTGACTCTTGGCTGTAGTTTGGTTAACTTCTATGAACTTCGTGTGTGTTTTTTTATTTTTAAGCTTCTCAGATCGAAGCAACCTCCCTATTTATTTAACAAGTTATTGTTCAGTAGGTCCCATTCTTCAAATTACGTTTACTTCCCCCTATAAATCTGTGTAGGTCTTTAAATACATCCTTTTCTGTTAGGGGTATTTCTCTTTGGAATTCTATTCCACTAGAAATTAAGAGGTCAGCGTCGCCTAAATCTTTTAAAGCGGATTATTTAGCGTGGCGCGCTTGAATGATAATACATGTAGTACTATTTTTGTAATAATTTTTTTCATTTGTATTATTTTTGTATGTAGTATGTAAGTATTCACTTCTTGCAGTGTTCTCTGTAACAAATGAGCTTGAGCTCAATACGGAGGGTACTAGCATGGAGTGGATTTGTTTTTTGAAAAAATCGGAGGTTTTTATGCCTAATGGAAGCATTTTTTTTTTTTTGTGGTTGTTGTTCTTCATTTATATTGCTTCCATATGTGCTTTTCCTTTACCAAAATTGTAATGTCAATGAACAAATAAATAAATAAATAAATAAAATAAAAGTAGCAGTTTTTAAACAAAGAAATCAAATGTGGTCGTCGATCAATTTTTTGAAGTCAATCCCAACAATAGAGAGCGACGTCCTAGATTACGTCCTCGCGGTGCTCTCTGGACACTACATGTCAGGGCGAGTCATTACCGCCCTACAACCAATACCAAATCAGCGTTTGTTCTTCAGGTTAGATGCGGTTGAAGCGGGCGTCTGTCTTGTATCAAGCGGCTTGCTAAATAAATGTGTGGAAGGTAGGATTGAGTGCCTCAAGATTCTGATCATTACGTGGCACACACGCGTAACAATCGGATTGAGCGGCAAGCCAACATCCTTCTCTCTTAAAATCAATTAAGTTATGAACACTAATCAAAGGCTTGATGATTACGATATCGAATTCATAACAAACTCGATTTCGGAAATTGTACACGGGCAATGCTTTAAAAATGGGAATAACCTTTCGAACCAAGCAGAGTTGCACTTTTATAGACTTACTTACACTACAAAAGAGTTGCAAGCCAAGATGGTCTGGGAGTGGGATCCTGGATCCATGGACACCACCAATATGGTTATACTCTTCATTATAGCGGCCATCAGAATGAATTAGAATTTTTAGATGGTTTCCTCCTAGAGTTCCTTCCTAGAGTTCGCTCTAAGAAATTTAACATCACGATCATCAATGTACATTTACCCATCTACGATAACTCAGATGACGTCAAAAATCTATCCTTTGTCGAGCTGGTGAAAGTCATCAATAATATACCGTACCATGACATTAAAAACATCGTGAGCGACCTTAATGCAAAAATCGGTAAGAGTTCAGAAAGTACATCACACATCGAATAAATCGCCTGCACCTAACTAGTAACAACAACGGCCAACGCGTCAACGACCTGGCAATAATGTACAACCTAGTCGTATCAAGCACGTTTTTCCCACATAAGAGCGAATCCACAAAGTAACGTAGAGATCGAATGATGGAAGAACGGAAAACCAAATCGATCGCATCTTGGTGTCTTAGAGACCAGTATATCCGACGTTAGATTTTACAGAGGTGTAGACATGGACAGCGATCATGTGCTTGTCATGTTCAAATATAATTGCAAACTGTCATGTACGTTCAATAGACAAGCGCAAAAGACCGTTCGATGGAATGTTGATGCTTTAAAAACCAAGCGTCACTGCAGAGTTACCAATTAGCTGTCGCTACTATTTAAACTGGTTTAGTAACAAGAAATAAGCTTCTCCTAGCATCCAGGAGCAGTGGCATGATATACAATCAGCCATAACCACCACGGCGCAAATTATTAAATGAAGATGACCACGAGGTCTCGCAATGATTGGTGACATTTTTGAATATCGAACAAATCCGAATTAAGTTTCTTGAACTTGAATGATCAGTCACATTCTGTTCTGATAATGTGATTACCACGGTTTGTAGCTGTGCTGATAAATTGGCATAGAACTATGTGGAATGCCACCTTTATTAGCAGTTCACAACGTGTAGCCTTAAAAACTTTTGTGACTGACACTTCTGTTCAACACGCTAAATACAAAATTGAGCACGCTGATTATGTAAACAATAGTCGAAAGCGATTTCTTATCGGCATTTCTTTGGTAAGCTGAAGTTGTAATGCTACATACAGTGAATCACACTCGTATTCGTAATTGCAGTTTTGAAAACGATAAATGAAAAACACTTATGTGCATCAAAAATTAGTTTTTTTTATTTTTAAATCAGAAACACTATAATACATATGTATTTTACTTCATTTTAATAGTCTTTTCGGAAATATCCCATGGTAAGCGTTGAGTAATTTTAATTTTTCTAATATTGGTAACATAATACAATTAATTTTATTTTTACTAAATTAACGTTTTCGATCACTGAGTGATCATCTTCCGATTTAATTTACAACTAAAAAAAGCCTTTCCTTTTTTTAGTTGTAAATTAAATCGGAAGATTATCACTCAGTGATCGAAAACGTTAATTTAGTAAAAATAAAATTAATTGTATAGTAAAAAATTGTTTTAAAATTAATTCGTGGTTTTAAGAAGGTAATTACAACGAACATTTAGTTATAAATATTTATTTTAACAGATATGTACATTTTTGATGTATTTTTTTTAATAGTTTATATTATATTTTAAAAGTTTGAACTTTAATTTTTCTGACACTACTAATTTAACACAAATTGATAGAAAGACGGAAATTAAAAACAACTAAAAGTTTTTACCCTACTCTACATGTTCAGAAATAGATCTGGTAATTTTTTTTCAGCAAATTACTCAAAAGTTACCATAGGCTATTTCCGAAAACGCCTGTTTTAAGAAAATTATAATTATTTGAGCTTAGTCTAAAATTCATATCGCTTTCGTATTCGTAATTCATCACAGCGAAGGTTACTAAATTAGCTAGTTAAATAAAAAGGAGCTAAGCCTTTTTAATAATTATATTAAGTTGAATTTCCCTTGGTTCTGATCAACTCTGATAAACGATTTGGCATTGACCACACCAATTTTCAAGTTATTTTCGTGTCAATATTATCCAGGCTGTCCTCAACTGATATATTAAATCGTTTTTATTAGATATCGGATATTTTCGAATTCTATTGTCCAATTATTGCCACAGATTCTCAATGGGATTGATATCGGGTGATTCTGGTGGGGTTTCCATGACTTTTGGGCAATTATATAATAACCGTTGTCGTATCGTAAGATTTATGTTTTGGATAATTGTCCTGATAAAACATTAAATAGTCTTGTATGCCCAATTTCAACACACTTTCAGGTAAATCTGCCTTTAGAATTTCTATGTACTTTGTGTTATTCATTATTCTCTCTATTATGTGCAATTTTCCCACTCCAGATGCCGAGAAACAACAACATACTAGCACAGATCCTTCGCCATATTTTACTGTAGGTCGTAAATTCTCTATATTCATTTCGGTATTTGGCTTACTCCACACAATTTGTCACCCGTTAGACCCAAACATATTAAATTTGCTTTCGTCTGTAAACAAAACAATTTTATTACATAGTTAAAAATTATGCAAATGATTAAATTATAATATGTATCATTATCGATCGATGGTTATCCAAGATTTACGTAATTATCTATGAGTTTTCCATTTATTTTATTACAACAATGTACTTAAGCAACTTAGCTTAACGATCAAAATAAATTGATTTCAAATCTGTTTTACCAACTGAAAGAAATTAAAATCTATATTTTTATTTAAATTCATTTAATCATAGATGGCTTTAGTATTCATAGAAAAGAATTATACTTTTGAAACACCCTCCTCTCTTTACTGTCAATTTTTTGTAGAAAAAAAATATTTTTATTTTATTTTGTTGTCAGTACATCGAGGACTTTCGTTTTAATCGGAACATTACGTGTATACGAATTTTAATTTATTTTGTGTATTTTTGTATTATGTGTGTTGTGTAAATTCATGCATATTGGAGAATGGTGGTCGGTTATTGTGTTACAGAAAATAAATAAATAAAAACTATATAAAATTGCAGCTGTGCTTTGTGTAATTTCATCCACAAAAAAATTGTAAATACGTATACAGCTACAACGGAGCAGCGCACAAGAAGAAGGCAGACACAAAAATCACAATTTTTTTTTTAATCACGATGAATATCGCGTAAATAGTTTTGTGTATTGTTGTTGATTGATAAATTTAAATAATTTTGGTGTGTGATAAAATTTATGTATCGATATAGCTATACGTGCAAAAAATAATAGAAAATACCTAATAATAATCAAAAAGTGGGTGTAGTTGTGTATGTATAAAATTTTTCTGTGTGCAAAAAATCATAACGCGTCTCAATCAACTTCTTCCTTCGAGAGCCACAACGCAACACACAAAAAGTCCTTTTATCATATTTTTTTTTGTTTTCTCCATTTTTATTTTTGTATCTTTATGTGCGTGTGCAAGTGCTGCGAGATAATGTGAAATTCGAGTGGTTTTTAAATTCCTGGTGTTTTGATAATATAAATTCATCGTGTGTAGTTCGAGATTGTGAAAAAGTTTTGTTCAAAGTGTAAAAAAGTTTCATAACAATCATTGTTTTTGTTTTTAACGAGACGCAACACAATAAAAATAATCCGCGCGTACCGCAACAACAAAGTCGCGGGTGTTACTGCACACAACAAAAAAAAATGTGTCCTACTTGTGTCGTGTAACAAAAATAAAATTGTGTGATGTGATTCAGTGAATTCTGGGTGAAGTGGTTTTTAATTTGTTTTAAGTTCATTTTTGTGCTAAAAAGGAAAAATATATAAGTAAAGTGGTTTTAAATTAAGAAAATAAAATTTTAAGAAAAATTGGAATAAAAAAAATTTGCTGCGTCTTAAAGAAATTCGCAAATTAAAATGCCTGGATTAATTGGGATTAACGAATTTGTCGAGGAGACTAGGGAGGATCATAGCTCTCCTACTACATCGACATTTGTTTCGCGGATACCACAATGTCGACAAACAATTGCGGCTCTTGAAGAGGTAAGATTCTTTATATTTTGTTAAGTTTATAATCGTTTTTCAGCGGCTGGAACGTCTTACGTTGATTATTTCAACACTGTAAATTGCATTTTTTATTAATTTTTGTTTAGGGGCACTATCTGGTGTGTGGAGGGTTTTTTTTTGTTATGTATGTATTTGGATAATTTTTGATAGACGTGTTTTCAAAGTTATTGTAGAATTGTGCCCATATTTGGAACGAACTTGAGTAACCACCAATATAACGTACAATTAACCGCATAGACAGTTTTTTCTCAGCGAGGTTATTCCAATAGGGTAATTCCAGCTTACAAAACAGTTGTAAACTCCAATCATTTATATTTTATTTCGGGTCAAAAAGGTTTCTGAAATGCAGTGCTAAGTTTTGCTTCGCATTTAGAAGAGAGCAGCAGAATCCAAATTATCGAGTTTTAGATACTTATATTGCTTGTGTATTTTCTTAAAGTTATAGTTGGCGACCATTCAAAAATTCGAACGTCTGTTATTTTTTGACTGTAATCCTCTGAAATTGTTTTTCCTGAAGTTTATTAGAATAATAATGGTTTTACAGTCTCTCACCCAAAATGAATCTTGTTGAACTTGCTCGTCATAAGCTGCAAGTGTCGGTGACAGCAAGACGAGCTTTTCGAGCAGCAACAGACTCAAAACTATCGGTAGTGTTTTCTGAAGGTCGATGAATCTAACCTTAATCAAGACCGAGCACAGTTGTTAACTGATGATTCAGATTTGCATGATGCTGGTACGGTTGATGTAGAATACTTCCTTTTTTTAAAAAATTAGACTAACCTTACAGTTTAAACTTATTTTGATGAATGCAATATAAGTACCGAACAAAAATTGTTATAATTTTTTTTCTGCGATAATGCGGTTTTGTTGATAATGTTGAGATATCCTCGATGCTTAAAAACCCATTATACATAAGAAAAAAGATTTTTACTTAACTGTTGTAACCTTGTTTAACGTGTCTCGTTTACCTTATTTTCATAATTCACACCTAGTTGGGATAGACCCTAAAATATTACTTTATGAGAAATAGTTAAACCATAGTTAAACCGCCTTACTGTGCACGAGTACTTATATAGTGGCTTATTTAAAGAATAAAAGTATTTAATCGATGAGTTCCCATCAATAAGGTTAAAAAGGACATTTTATGATGAATTTGGGTACTTATGTGATTTTAATGCTAATTGGTATAAGACATTCAAATGAGATTTTTTAATTGTTTCTGAGTTTTAATTAGTTTTTGAATTAAAATTAAAAACCACAAATTAAGCATTTAAATAAAAAATAGCATTTTTAAAAATTGAGGCGTGCACATTAGAAGGACAAAGCGGTCTTATTATAGGTGGAGAAATGAACGATTTCAATTGGATTTTTGAAAAACTTTGAAGGGTATGCCAACAATATGCTCAATATCTGGTATGCTCAATATCTGGTAGAAACATTAATGCTTGCCAACTTAACTCAACATATATTAGAAGTCAACTAGCTGGTATTGATTGGAACCACGAATTCATTAACGCCAATATGGATGTTAATAGTGTGACCAATATACTTTATTCAAAGTTGAATAATTTTTTAAAACCGAAGCTACCTAAGAATAACCCCTCATCTAAATTCCCCATCTGGTACTCAAATAAACTGAGATACCTAATTACTCGAAAACATAAGTTTCATAAACTGTATAAGTTATATAGGAACGAGCATGATTATAAGATCCCAGTTTCGTAGGCAGGTTAAATCTGAAATTCGAACCTGCTATAATAATTATTTAAGAAGTATTGAGCAACAGCTTAAGGATAATCCTAAATTACTTTGGAGCTTTTCTCATTCTCTAACATCCAGAACGGGTTTCCCTGCCACTATGAAATATGGGACCATAGTTTCTCATAATAGCGAGTTATTTGTAACCTCTTTGCTAAATATTTTGATTCGGTATATACGCCTAATAGTATCTCAGGTAGTATTTCATCAGTGATAAATACAAATCTAGATTATTATAGTAAGGTGGCATACTTTACATATGATGATGTTTATTCTGTTCTTAATTCGCTTGACACTTGTAAAGGCCCTGGCCCAGATCAAATTCCAAATTATTTTATTTTTCACTTGAAGGAGCAATTAGCGTTACCATTGTCAATAATTTTCAACTTATCGTTAAATTCTGGAGTTTTTCCGACCAAATGGAAATCGGCATTTCTCATTCCCGTATTCAAAAAAGGTGACAAAAGCGACATTGTAAATTATAGGCCGATATCAATTCTAAATGCGTTTAGCAAAATATTTGAAAGTTAGTCCATAAAATTATTTTCAATTTAGTTAGTAACAGGATAACAAATGTACAACACGGATTTTTTGTAAAGCGATCGGTACTATAACTAACCTGTTAGAATTTTCAAATTACATTTTCAGCAAAGTTGACATGGGTCTTCAAGTTGATTGTATTTACACTGATTTTGAGAAAGCTTTTGACTCTGTGTCGCATGACATTTTAATTGATAAATGTTATAAAATTGGATTGTTGTCACAAATATGTAAGTGGTTATCTTCCTATCTACGAAATAGAATTTTGAGTGTTAAATTTAATGGTTCTTTTTCTGTGCCATTTTCACCTACTTCCGGCGTTCCACAAGGATCAACTTTAGGACCATTGCTATTTATCATTTTCATTAATGATATTTCTAATTTGTTACAGTGCCCTCACCTATTTTATGCTGATCATTTAAAAATTTATAAACTAATTACTAGCCACTCCGATGCTATTTTATTGCAATCTGATGCTTATAAACTGCACTCATGGTGTATAGTAAATGAACTTAATTTAAACATAAAGAAATGCAATGTTATTTCCTTTACGAAAAAAATTTCTCCTTTGCAGTATTCTCATGATATATCTAACACAATATTATGTAGGGTAAATCAGATTAACGACTTAGGTGTTATCTTTGATTCTAAATTATCTTTCGATACGCATATTGACAAGTTATGCTGCAAAGCAAATAAAATACTTGGTTTTATTTTTCGTAGAGGAAAGGAATTTCGTGACCCTAATCTACTTATAAGTCTCTTTAACTGTTTGGTAAGAAGCTTACTTGAATACGCATCACAAATCTGGAATCCTTTCTATGACAAACACTCAGACCAAATTGAGCGCATACAAAGAAAATTTACTCGTTACCTAGTTTATAAGTCTATGCCGCACGTTGGGCACATTTCCTATGGCATAAGATTGAAGATTTTCAATTTGTTAACCTTGGATAATAGAAGATTAATTCTAGATGAAATGTTACTATATAAAATCGTAAATTTTAAAATTGAAACAACTGTTTTATCCGAGATTATGTTCTATATCCCTGCCTATAATATTCGTAGTAACCAACTTTTCCTGCCTAGAAGATCTAGAACTAATTTAGGTCTAGCTAATCCTATAACCAGATTTCAGCTATTTCACAATGAGTTCTTCAGTTCTTTGGATTTGTTCTTACTGTCACTTCGTCAATACAGATTGCATCTCCGCGGCATGTCGATTTGAATTAGTGCCTTATCTTACAGTTAGTTTAAGTAACTCAATGTTTAATTGCTGGGTACCTTGACAGTTTCCGCTAGTTTTTGTTTCCTAAGTTGATACTTCAGTCTGTTTTTTTTTTGTTTTTTTGTATTTTGCTAGTAAATATTTTATTTTTTATATTTTTGAATATTTCTGCTATGTATAAAAATATATTAAAACTTGTTATTTTTTTCTGTAATATTGTGGGACACATAAATGGATTTTTTTTCTGTATTTCCCTATGATAGAATAAATAAATAAATATGACAGGCACCGCTATTGTATAGTCACTTCAGCACACTGTTCACTATTCCGGACGCGGGTTCCGGTTTACATAATTCGACAGCTAAAATGAAAGCTAAAATCGACAGCAAATAGGGAAAGGCATAAAATATCCATTAATAAAATACCCAAGCACTTTTTATTTTGTTGTTGGGGGAGTTTAAGCTCAACCCGTTAATAATAATACTAGGTATGTAAAATTCTTTTATCTAGCACAGTATTCCTATTTTATACGCCGATCATTATTTCTTAGAACTGTGGTTTATTCAATTTTTTTTCTTTTTGATTATTCTTGATTTTGCTTAATTTTATTTAACATTGATTGTAAATCGCCGCTGTGTAAAATAAATAGTAAGGAATTAGTGGTTCAAAAATCGAATAAAGGGATCGAAAAATTATTCGTGGATGGATATGCTTATCATTTGCATTATAAAAATAAAAAAAATGATTATCGCTTGTCTTATGTATAAAGAAGCAACTGTTGTGCAAGAGTGTTGTGACTACAACAATATTTGATGACCGATATCACATTAAAAGGTCGCCGGTATGTCATAACCACGACCCAATAGCGTATTTGTTGCCTATGTCAAAATGTAATAACAGTCTCAAGGAAATGGGAAGCATTTCTGGGCTTAAACCTTCACAAATCATTATACATTCCTTCAAAACCAGCCCAAAAGCTTAAAATTTCACGAATAAGGAAATCCAACGAGGGCATAAATGAGCCGCAAAGTTTGTCAGACATAATTATTCCGGAAATTTTAACATTTAGATGGCCTAACCTTTTTTGTCTTAAAAGAGACTACTTTCAACGACAGTAAACATATTATATTGGGGACTTCGGTCTCATTAAACACATTGGGTAGTTGTAAGCGCTGGGTATGTATCACTACGTACTAATTGGGGAGTCCGTTAAATCCGATTGTCCGTTAAATCCGAATGTTTTTAAATTTAATCGTCTATATTTTGGATTGGATATGTTGCATGGAAATGGGATCCTTCAACGATCTTGGGAAAAAGTTCTGGAACTAGATCACCTGGAACGGAACTCGACCAATTCTTAACCGATTATGATGGAATTGGATATAAGGTCTTAGAAGACATCATATATCATGTTCCCGTGAACATTTTTCGAGGTCGTTGTTGACAAGAATACTATAAATTTATCCGAGCCGTTTGTGTAGGGTTCATCACGTGATTTTTTGTGAGAGTAGGTAGTTGGCCTGCCGCTCAACCCACTAATTCCATGAGTGGACCACGTACTGTACATAGATGTTAAGGCATCCAGCCTTACCACAAACATGTTAACATCATCCGCTTGATTTAAGGAAGACGCCTGCTTATCAACAATTTATCAATATAGCTGACGAAAATAACTGACGAAGAGAGAACTCTAGAAACTAGTACGAAATAAAAAATAAATAAATAACTGTAAAATAAAAAATTAGTTATCACATAAAGAATGAGATATTCTCAAATCGAGGGTCCGTTAAATCGGGGTCCGTTAAATCGAGAGTTTACTGTATTCTTATCACGATCTCGAAAACTATTCAAGGCAACATGGAATATGGTACCTTCTAAGACTGAGATCTTCAGAACCTTTCGAACCAAGCGAAAATTTGCACTTTTGAGGTACTTGCAATACATAAATAGTGTGGGAGTTAATTATACAAAACAACCAATAATTACATTCTCCACTACAGCAATAATCAGAAAAGAGGAAAATTAAGATTCGGTTTCTCATCCTCTGGCGAGTACAGCAGTTTATACTTTTATAATCCCATATTTATCCAACGTGCCGAATTTCGTCATTATCGGTTAAGTCAGTGGTTCTTACCCTTGTTTTACTCGCGGCCCACCAAATAATTCATAGTTTATTTGTGGCCCCCGTTTTTTTAATAATAATTTACATATATTTGTTTAATTATCTATAATACCAGGTGTGTAAATATGAAACCGGAATTTACCAATAAATGGCGCCACTTGTACCTTTCGACAAACCACGGCATTGGTGCCATTGCTTTCTTTTGAAATCTGTCAACAACATTCAATTCATAACCTTACAAGTTTGATATAATAACGCATGTTTTTTTACATATTACTATTTGGAGACATCATTAGCTTTTTGTTATCATTTGAAGAAAACTGCTGCAGAATCACATAGAATGCTTGTCAAAACTTACGGTGAGCATGCTCTTGGTTTATTAAATTCAAAAGTGGTGATTTTGACGTGAGAAGCGAATAAGTGGAAGACCACCAAAAAAGTTTGAAGGCAGTGAATTGCCAGCATTGTTGGATGAGGGTGACGCTCAAACGCAAAAACAACTCGCGGATCAATTGAATGTTTCACAAGAAGCCGTTTCATACGTTTAAAAGTCATGAGAGAGATTCAAAAGCTTGGAAAATGGGTTCCGCATAAACTGAATGAAAGGCAACAGGAAAATAGAAAAACCACTTGCGAAATGTTGCTCGTCAGATACAAGAGAAAGTCATTTCTCAATCGAATTGTGACTGGCGATGAAAAATGGATCTATTTTGAGAATCCAAAGCGCAAAATGTTTTGGGTTGATCCAGGACAACCATCGACATCGACTGCAAGGCCAAATCGCTTCGAACGGATGACAATGCTCTGTATTTGGTGGGATCATAAGAGTGTGATTTATTTTGAGCTGCTAACACCTGACGAAACCGTAAATATTTCGAAAGCTACTAACAACAAGAATGCGTGAAAAACGACCAGAATATGATAAAAGGCAACACAAAGTGATTTTGGTCATGAAAAACCGGTCATGAAAACATTATAACCTCCTACTTAGTTGAGAAATACTTTCACATGCGGCTTTCTTGCTAGGCTTGTCTCCGTCCGATTATCACTTATTTGCATCGATGGGGCACGGGCTTGCTGAAGAGCAATTTCCTACAATAATTTACGAAAATGATAATAATATTTTGAATAAAATACTGTTAATCATCATCATCATCATCATCATCAGGAAAGTCGTGAGGTATAGTGAGGCATTTCTTTTTATTTTGGCGAAATTTGAAAAAAGAAATAGATTTCGCAGGCAGAGACACAAGCAAAATTCAATCATTGATTGATAATGAAACATCGCTAAATCTAAATTTATTGCCGGAAAATCAAGTATGATGGCCCGGTATGTCTTTACGAAGATCTTGATTTGAACAATGTTCCGGAGTTGATTCCCAAATTACATCCAGTGCCTGTAGTTATGTGTACGCCAATTAAAAATATTGCTGATCAAAACAATAACAACGCAGCAGTTGATCTTATTTGTCGTTTAAAGAGAATTGTCCCACCCCATTCAAAAAATCTTTTTATTATCCGGTCCAATACTGAAAAGAACAAAATTATCAAAAGGAAAATTACTCCTGATGCAATTACATCAAATAAATATTTTGAACACTTAAAGAGAATTGAAATGGATAAACAAAAGGTATTATCTGAAAAATTGGCGCGGGCCAGAAAAAGAGAGGAAAAGAAAAAACCGAAAGAAGCACAAGAAGAAAGAACGGAACAGATTATAAAACGAAATTTCAACCAAGATCATAAAACTAATTTTCAAACAGATGGGGGATATAAAACACATGTCCTAGCGATTATGACATAGTTGCAAACGAAGGAAATTATCTCCCTGGGTCTGTACTGGAAGTAAAAGAAAATGAAACATACATATATTAAAACAATGCAAATGAGTTTTCAAAACTGGAAATGGCCATCAAGGGCGACGCTATTTGGTTTAAAGAGTTAGAAGTATGTAGTGTTATCAGCCCACCTTCTCTATTAAATGCCAGAGGAGGGCAGGTTCCTGAAATCGAAGCTTTCCAAAAGAATAAATTTAAATAATTTTACTAAAATTATTACTTATCTTTATTATTTTGTAAACTGAGTACCTGAATTATTTTTGTTATCGTCTGGTTTTATTATTTTTGATTGGTTTTCTAAAGTTAATGTCCTAGTTGTGAATTAGAAGGACATAATTTGTTTATAACACTTCACGTTAAATAAAAAATACGAAAAATAAAAACTTTTATTGAAAATTAAGTTTTTGTTGTTTCAGTCTTGAATATCTTCCGCTTAAACTTTACCGATAATACGAAGAAGAGCTGCCGGAAATTAGATCAAAAATAAATCGCATACGCCGGTAATAAGAACATAGACATTATGCAAAGAATTTTTTTAATTTTTATGATTAATATGAAAGAATCATTGAAACTTAATTTTTATAATATTAAAAAAAAAAATCACCCGAAAAAAATATTTTAACAAAACGTCAACGAGATTCTTATACTGTCGGTAATTGGTACATTTACCTTATACACCAATTTTATTTTATTTTATATTCTGAAGGAAAATTTGCAAACTTTGGTGGCCCCCTTGCAGGCTTCTTACGGACACCCAGGGGGCCGCGGCTCCCCTGTTAAGAATCACTGGGTTAAGTAATAGCTGTGTTTTAGGTGACCAAATTAAGAAACTTGTTCTAGAAATCATTAATGAATCTCATTGCCATTAAACAAATCCAATCCCATCGTAATCGGTCAAAAACTACCTGAGTTCCGTCGGTAACCGAAAAATTGAAAATAAAAAATTGTCTGTTAAATCCAGCGTCTGTTAAATCGGAATCTGTTAAATCGAGGGTTTACTGTATTATAGTTTTTTAGATACATATACCGCATTTATGCAATATAACTATAAGACATTTTTTAGTATTCATATTGCAAGGATTTTTTCATAGTTTATTTTTTGACTATAAAGCATCTTAGTTCTCCAAATAGAAAGAGATTCAAAAGAGCACTTGGACGTAAATTAAATCTCAAGCAAGAAGTTGGTCGCTCCATGTTAAACAACTTGAAATTATTCCCCTAGGAGCTTCTAGGAGCAAAATTATGTCAACACTCTCTAAAAAATCACATGATAGGGTTTTCTCCTCTAACGGATTAGCATGCCGTAACGTATTGGTATCCCAAACTTAACCATCCTTTTAACTAAATTCCTCCAGGTTATACTGTAGATATAAATTTATCTTTGACGAATATTAAAATAACGAAATTTCCTATTGTTCATCGAAAATTTAGTTCTTTGATAAACCGTGCCACTTTGATAAAAATCGCAAAATTTGTAAAAAAGATTATTTCTCACAAAACATTAAAATGGTTCCGGAAAGAATTTTATAATTCTTAGTTTTTAGTTGTTCATGAGAAAATAGAAATCGAATGTCGCGAAGAAAAAAAATCCACAATAGCTACTTATTTCGATTTCGATTTTTTCGTGAATACTATAAATTCTTGTTCATGTGTTTTGTGACAAATGCAATTCTTTTGAAGGAATTTGTTGATGTCTGGTTAGCGGTCCATACAAATTGTATAGTAAAAGTAATGAAGACCATTTTCCAAAAATGTTTCAAAACGTAACTAAGATAAGACCTTCTCTCGCCCCTGCTTTATCGAAAGTATAGCCTGATAAAACAATTCATCCCAGATTCAGTATCAAATAAGAAGCCTAATGCCATATTTTCAAGCGACTACATTTAGCTTTCACCATAGTTGCTTTCAATTTCAATGGACCTCAAAGTATATTATACTTACTTCCTAGGGTATAATGACGGTATAAAATTTAACTTCAAACTGCAAAATATAGTTACGGCCAAGAACAGAAAGAGAAATTAAAAAAATTTGCATATAACATCTTAGGACAATTAATCAATCGATTAAGCAATTGTGAAGTGCTTACATCACAACAAAAAAAAAATGTCGTTGCTATCCAATTGACAATAAATTACAATCCTACGACATTTTCTTTTATTTTTATTTATAATTGAATGAATTATGGTGTATTTATGCCTCGGGTGTTTTGCATTTACATATAATACGAGTATAATGTATTCATGTCGTTTATTGTATACAAAATCGCATGAAACGAAACAATTACCAATCCGCGTCTCGAGTCGAGAGGGAAAGACGAATGAAGTATTCAAAATGCACAACGTATAAATTACATAGTAAAGTAATCAATCATCGCAATTTTGCCTATTTATGTTAATATGAAATTATAAAAACATAATTATGTTTAATTAGCATATACTCTATAAACGCATAGTTGCTTGGCCAGCACTGCATGCAAATTATGGTGGGCAAAACACTCAAATAAAATTTCGTTTTACGTGAATCACGCTATCAAAATGATTTTTGTGCTGGATCCTTATATTTACAACCTAGACATAACTAAACCACTAGACAAACTGATTAGGCGATTAACACTAGCACATTATTTGTATGGTATCCTAGTGCCCACGGCGGTTAAGTGTTTCAATTACAACACAGTCGCTGTATATGTAGGAACAAATCACGAATATTAACAATTCGAGTAAATTATTCAAAATGCACATAAAATATAAAATGGAAAATGCCTGTAAAATATGGGTCAAAATGATGTTGCATTGTGCGATGTTATATTTTCATATATCTAGGCTAGGAGATGATGATACAGAGTAGGTTGAGTACATAATAAAAGCATTTTATTATTGCTTATTTTAAATTCAATTCAGAAAAGTTGTATACTTAAGGATTCATGTTTTATTTTGTGAATATCTATCTTAACTATAAAGAACTCTAGAATTTATTTCAAACGTAATGAGACTTGTATACGAGTGAGTATACATCGTGCTGTGGCAATAAAGTCGTTTCAATTATTGTTTGTTTATTATATCGAAATAGATCGAGATATAAGCATAATATATTCAAATTTGTTGTGCTCGGTCTAGATTTAAATTTTTTTTTATTATAATATCATAGTGAAAGAGAATGGAAAATGGAACTCAATTTGTTATTGGCCTAAAGGGAAATGATTATGTAAATATGTATTTTTTACTAACGTCTTGTACCCATATCACTTTTCTAGATCCTTCTCCTGTATTCCATCCCAACAAATTACTTTATTTGTATTTATTCAAAAAAAATGCATCACCGAAATTTTAAATTTCACTTCGAACTAAATTCATATTTCCAAAAAAAAAAAAAAAATGTGCGAATCGGTTGATTGACAGGCAGCTAAAATTTATGCAACTATGTCTCACTGTCGAGAGAGTTAAATCTCGCCTTATATACCAGCGTGTCTAAAGCATTATTCTAGGGCGTGCTATTCACGACATACTTATCTCCGAAAATTAGCAAACCCTACGTCTTTAGTGAATTCTAGATCAATGAGAGCCAACAGTTGCAACAATTCGTTGTTCTACTTTCTGACAAAAAAAGATTGCACTTAATAAACACATTTTATTAAACACTTGTTTTTTTTAGTTCGCAAAAAATTAGATTTTTGAATATTTTAACTAAAAAATTTGAGAATAGAGGCGTTCATAACTTCCCGTGAGCTATCCAGTCACAGCTATTGCTTTTTCTTGGTTGATAAACATAATAGAAGTCAACAGCGTTGCCGCAATTTGTTCAGGTCAGTATGGAAAATCCACCCGTGAATTTTTTGGTTCGATAAATAATTTGTAAGTCATTTGTCAAATTCAGCTAATGAAATTTACTTATGTATTAAACTGTCATGAAATACTTGTGGCGGTATTTTGACAGCTTTTATTTTAAAAGTTTTGATCATAGTTCGGTCAGGTTGGCACCCCTTACAAATACCAAAATATTGGGTACATTCTTTATTTAGTTTTAGTTATCGGGTTACTCACATGTTTTTGTTATATGAGCTGAGTATTTAGCATTTTTTATTCAGTTTTTGTTTGCTCATCAAAAAACTTAGAAATTTTTTCATTGCTGTATTATTAAATTATTTATTAAAAGTTTATGGAAAAATAATTAATGTTTTAATTAGAAAATATAAATAAATAATAATATTTAATTAAATTGGTAGAGTAGTTTCATTCCTAAAAGTTGAGACATAATAGTAAATCCCATAATTGGTGACCCCGACTTGACTAGTCTGGCTCTGATCAATACTCTTACTGCTTCACGAAATTCGTCCTCGCCGTCCATCAATTCTGGTGATGTTCAATCAAGAAACCTTAATACAATAACACTTCAAGCCAATGATCCCATTGCTTATGTCTCGATCAAGCCTCCACAACCACTGTTCAATCAGAATCCTATCGTGTGGTTTGCGATGCTAGAACAACAGTTTACTGTCACAAACATTAGAATAGAAAGCAGGAAATATTCACACGCTGTCAGTGCATCGGATTCAAGATTACATAATACTTTTGCAGATTTATTTACTCGTGACAAAGATGACCAACCATACTCTACCTTTAAACAGGAGTTAATTAGGGTGTTGGGAGAGTCGAAGAAGACTATAAACTGCACAATATTATGCATGGGTTGACATTGAGCGATATGAAACCGTCACAACTGTTAACAAAGTTTAAATTGAATGCGAGTAACTTATTTTGTGAGGTTGCAGTGAAACAAATGAGGTTGAGTCGTCCTACGCAACAGGTGCAAATGGTGCTCACCTTGTTTGCGAATAACGTTCCTCTCCTGGTACTTGCCGGCCGAACGTGCCGATAGTGTTTTTGAGACTATAAAACAAACCCTGGTCAGTTCAGTTGAGCAGTTTACATCAAAAAAAATGTCAAAAAACCACGATATGGAAGCTAAATTCAAAAAATTTCATATAGTTACAGATGTTGTCTGAAATTTGCGCGTTAATCAAAAAGAGGAGCACGGAGCTCGCTTACGTAGTCGTTCTCATTAAAATTCTTATGCAGATCGTGATAATCGTCCTTCAAGAAATCGTGCAATTAATCGTAATCAGAAATGTTTTTATCACAGTCGTTTTGGTGATTAGGCACTTCGTTGTACTGTAGGTTGTATGCATTACGCGAGTTTTACTAGTAATACAAAACTTACGAGTTCGAAAAACCAGAAAACGATCATCGACTTTTGGTGACAAGTAGAGTTGATTAAAGGGGGGGGGGGGGGGGGGGGGGTGGTCAGGGTCTTGAAAAAAATTTGTTTTTCATTTTTTTTTATTCTCTTATTTGATTGTACAACTCTTTAAGAATGTCCAGTTAAAATTTCAGATCGATCGGAGGAATATTGCCGGAGATAAAGTGCTTTGAATGTCTCCCCGTTTGAACTGACTTAGCGGATACTCGCGCGCCGCGTATAAACTATCTCCGTCTTTCTCTCTGATACCACTATCACTCTTACATACGGAAGGATCGAAGTTTATGTGTAGATGCTTGTATTTGTGCCTTATATCCATATATTATTTATTAATATATTTTCGATGATTCTGTGAGAGTGTACACGATAAATCGTTACTAAAACTTTAAACGCGTTTTTCTCGAAACTAATATTTTTAAAAGCGGTGGCCACTGCAACTCAAAATCTACTTGTCAGATCCTTTTCATGTTTTGCACCCTCTTTAGTGCACAAAATATGAGGTCGTGACGTCGAGATACTTCCTTTTTTTACCTCACAAAAAGTTTTACAGCCACGAAATTGATGACTTTTGACGTTTTTTTTTCGAAAAATCCGATTTTTTGACTTCAAAATGATGCCAAAAAAAAAAAACGCAAAAAAAAAAATATATCTCGACGTCACTACCTCGAAAAACTCATAACCTAACCAAAACTTTTTGATTTTTTGCGTTTAGATGATCCAGTGATGACTTCTGATGGCCACCGCAAATCACCTTTTTTTTCGAAGAGCTTCCGAGAATTTGCTGTCACGAGTTCAATTTTAATTATTTTAAGCTAAAAATTTAAGGGAATATTCTTGAAACAACTTCTAATCATGTGTATAATCTATGAATAAATTGAATTAACTATACTATGAAAAAAAAATTATCAAAAAAAGGCTTAAAATAGAGCGTCAAGACCCTACGCCCCCCCCCTTAAGTCCCTTATTAGTTTTTGAAATTAATTCAGGAGTTAAATTTTTGATTGATACAGGATGTTTCTTACCAAATTGTCAAACACCGGCACTACATTTAATTTATTCACTGCCAATGGCACTCCAGTTCGAGCATTTTGTTCTCGAGCTTTTGAACTAAATATCGGTCTTCGTCGTGAATTCACATAGAAATTTATTATCGCGGATGTCACGCTGCCCATTATCGGTGCAGATTTTCTCTAACATACAAGTCTTCTCCTAGATATTCAAAAATATAGACTTACCGATCCCTTAACTTCCCTCTATACCACCGGTGTGTTGAATACCGAGCAAATTTCCGTGTTGTCTTTCATTGACAAGACAAGTTTGCATCCTGCAATACAGCAATTGATTATAAATTTTCCCAAGGTCACTAGTCCATAATGTCACAGATAGATTGGAGACGTCCTTTACACTTGGCAAAAAAAAGAATGGTGAATCTAGACCATGCGGTGACTGTCGTGCTCTTAATAGAATTACATTTGCAGGATTTTTCATATCAGCTTGAAGGTTGTACCGTATTCTCGAGTTTGGATTTGATTCAGACATATCATCAGATACCAACCAATAGATCCTGTTGATATTCCAAAAACGGTTATTGCGACACCTTTCGGCTTGTGTGAATCCTGCAAAATGACTTTCTGTTTACGTAATGCGGCCCAGTCCTTTCAACGTTTGATGAATAACGTATTAAGTGGATTAGAGTTCAGTTTTGTGTACCTCGATGACGTGTTAGTTGCATCAAAATCGTTTAATGAACAATGATTCAGTGACGGTATCTTACTCGCTCACGACTGCGTTCAAGTTATCCAGGATTTCCAGAGACCCAATACTGTCAAGCAACTAAAACGGTTCTAAGGAATGATAAATTTGTATCGCCTTTTATCGCAGATCAATCATTACTGAATAACTTTTTGAAAGGATACGAAAGATTAGCAGCACACCGATCGCGTGGACATCAGAAACCGACAAAGCATTCACGGAATGTAAATTAAAATTATGTCAAGCTATACTCTTTTAGCTCATCCAACCATTTCCGCTCGTAAGCAATGATGGTGGACGCATCTGACTTGGTTCCACAACAACTGCACCAACTTGTTGCAAATAACTGGCAACCTCTTAGTTTTTTCCCCGTCAGTCTTACTGATACACAGCGAAAATATAATGCCTATGATCGAGAATTACTTGCGGCATACTCATGAGTTAAGCATTTTAAGTATATATATATATTTATTAGAGGGACGTAACACTATATACCGATCATAAGCCGTTGTTTTTTGCGTTTAATCAGAACCTTAATAATGCATCGCCTAGACAATTCCGACACCTGGATTTTATAGGGCAGCTCACCACAGATATTCAGCACATATCCGGTGTGCACAATGTTGTCACGGATACTCTGTCATGTATTGAGTAAATTGTCGATTCGAACAATACTTCGAACAAAGTAATATATTGCGACGTGCCGACTGATTCACCACAACCATATATTCCAGCTGACTATCGTAAATCCAATTTGGAAGCATACCATAATACTTCACACCCAGGTGTTAAAGCGTCGGACAAATTATTGGCCAAGCATGTCATCTCGCCATCAAACACGACACAAAAGTAATGGCACAGAGTTATTTGGCGTGTCGAAAAGCGAAAGTTGCACGGCATACAAGATCGCTGCTTGGATCGTATACGTTAACATCTTGACGTTTTGTTGAAGTACGAAAAATACTATTGCGTGACAATGGTAGATCGCTTTTCCCGTTGGCCGGAAGCTGTTCCAGTGCTTCTGCTTCGACTGTTGCATTCGCTATTTATTCAACATAGATCGCTAGATTTGGTGTGCCAGTGTCAATTATCACAAACCAGGGTATTCAATTTGAATCACATTTGTTCGCGGAATTGTCGGATTTGCTTGGCTTCGAGTGAAAGCGTACGACAAGTTATAATCCAAAGAGCAATGGAATGGTAAAGCGTTGACATCGTATACTTAAAGCTATCATTATATGTCATCATCGTTCAGACTGGACGCATATCTTACTCTAAGTTTATTAGGATTGCGGACAGTTTTTAGTGAGGAGCTGTGAGCATCATCGGCTGAACTGGTTTTTGGTACCACAGTACCATAAAATTCCACAATCAGAATTCATTCAGAATCTGAGGGGTCATTTTGATAAAATCAGATCTGCGCCGACATCGCGTCACAGTGAAGGTAACATCCTCGTAACTAAGGACCTACTGACTTGTTCACATCTATTCTTGAGAACAAACTACTTGTCTTTGAGCGGGGTGATAAAAAATTCGCTATCGCTATCAAAGTCAACAAAATCTGAGTGTTTGATACTTTTATTTTGTTGCCTTTGATATCAATAGTCGCTCAATGACCGGCTTAGACCATGCTACAGCGAGAGCTTGTACACCGAGCGAACGTTCCGAGAAAGAAACAGACACACCTAATACATCTTCACGAGATACTTCGGGTAGTACCACTTCTAAACCAGTCAAAAGGGTGTCATTTGAGTGCGAGTCAGAAGTACTTCAAGTACCGATATAGGCTACGACAAGGGCAGGACGAACAATTAACATTCCCGCACGTTTCAGAAAAGTTTCGTGTTTCGTAAAAACCAGGTTTTTACTGGTGGGGGAGTATTGTGGCGGTATTTTGACAGCTTTTATTTTAAATGTTTTGATCACAGTTCGGTCAGGTTGGCACCCCTTACAAATACCAAAATATTGGGTACATTCTTTTTTTTTTGGGTTAAGGGTTACTCACATGTTTTTGTTATATGAGCTGAGTAGCCTGTTTAACATGTTTTATTCAGTTTTTGTTTGTTCATCAAAAAACTTAGAAGTTTTTTCATTGCTTTCAAGGTTATGTAAAAATAATTAATGTTTTAATTAAGAAATATAAATAAATAATAATTAATATTTAATTAAATTGGTAGAGTACTTTCATTTCTAAAATTTGGGACATAATAGTAAATCCCATATACTTACTCTATCAAATGCCTTTTGAAATATCCAATCATAACGTAAGTATATTCTTCAAATATCGCACATCCTCTAAAACACTGTCATAACACAAAAAGCAATTTTGAGATAAATGCATTTTAATAAATTGCTAACGTTATTGTAATGGTGAAATTATTCAGTATTAGCTTTGAATAATGAATAATCTCAGCATCACAGTATAGCGTTAGCAGTTAAAAAAATTTAAAATTCATTTTTCTCAAAACTATTTTTTTGTATTATGACAGTTTTTGTGTGATATTTCAAAACATCTCTCCCATCATTGCGGCATACGCGTGGAGATAGCCGGCAAAATTGACGTTGAAGTTCGATTCCAAGCTCCTATACAATTTTTGTAATCCAGTCTTGACCGGAAACATATTTAGGTCAAGGTTGACTACTTTAGGCAGAAATAAAGTTTTGCCAACAAAATTTATTTAACCATATCAGCAGATGACCAATAGGGTCTGGTATTTGAACAAGTATTCAAAATTTTTAATTTAGTTATTGTGGCTCCCTTTGTTATTATTTAAAAGCTATGGTCATTTGCATCTGAAGCGAAGCCTTTTTCATGGAAACACTGACTTGTATTTTCCATTAATTTCTATAAGTATTAATTTTCTTGTAAAAGGCTGGTATGAAATTATTTGTGTCGAATAAAATTGTTGAAATACATCCAGTCAACCATGCCAGATAAACTTTGGTCACGCGAGCTCCAAGAATTCAGGGTTTATTAGGAAATTTAGTGGTTACCAAAGGTTACTTCTCTCTCTCTCTCTGGCACTATATCTCATCAAGGGATTTGGCCGCCTCAAATTAGGTTTCATAATCATATTTTCATTTCGGATAATGAGTGATTAATTCATTAATGCTAAACCAGCCGTGAAATTTTTTCCTTGTCACCACCGGGAATCGAACCCGAGACCTCCGGTCGCTGGAACAAGCATGCTGGCCACTTTGCCACCGGGGCGACACAAAAGGTTACCACCTCTATAAAACAAGAAAGTGCGTTGTACGACGCTTCCGAGAACGAACAGTCTTAAGTGCGTGTCTAAGAAATAAAAAATAATATTGTAAGGCGGAATGTCAAATGTACAGGGGTTTTCGTTCATTGAAGAATGTAGGGAAGTTATATGAATACCCGGACTGAATGATCACGAAGGCTATATAAGTTATAACCTAACTCACAAGAACCCCAACGTAAAACAAATAATGATACGAAGATTCTGTGTACATATTGCAGCACTGTCCATCGTTTTCTGCCTATAGGTTAAGGAACAAATAGAAAGCAAAATTATGAACATAATGATCGTTCAAAAAAGCGCGAGGAAAATTGAACACTTGTTTTCAAAATAGATTGCCTTGGATGTGATCGTTGCTACATTCGACACGCGGGTAAACGTCTGGAGGTCGTACACATCAGAGCGCACCATAACATTGTAAATTTTAGAGTTCACAGTACGAGATTCATCCATCATACACCAACTTTTAAAATACGGTTCACTTGAGAATGGTCATTAAAATGTTCCGAATTGTCGTGCAACACAACTTTCTTCTTTTACTCATGATGACATGCAGTCGTATACCGGATTATAAAGTGCCCACAAATAAACAAACGTTTGGCTATTGTGAACATTGAAATCGCCCGTAATAGCAACATCAGCAGCGTCAGAGGTCTGTTTAATTTCATCAATAGAGCTCGAAATTATATCGAAATCTTGGCTAGAGTCGGTTTCTGGGAAACTCGAATTTCGACAAAAGCAACAAATGAAAAATGAGGTGTTTGAAATTATAATTTCAATCGTAGTGACTATGCCTTCCATAATCAATTTCGTAAGCAATACTGTATCAAAAGTAATAGTATCAGATGATCGAGTACTTATTGAGTATCGAGTATCAAACGGCGCTTTTTTCTACTTCTTCTCAGGCACTACATTCTACTATAGGGATCTGACCGCCTCGGTCGTCAGATACGAAGACCAAATGTTTGAAGGTCTTGTTCAACGTTGTTCATCAAACAATTTGGGACAGTTTTAATTTCTCCTTCGTTTATAGGACCTAGCAGCATACGTATAATTGTTTGTGCTCAAAAACGGTAAGCTTTTTGTTGATGTAGAGAGCTCGGTAATTTGTGCGGTCCGCGAGGGAATAATAATAAATGTCGAAATATGCCTCTTCGGATCTAAAAAATAAAATTGATAACTTTACCATCTATTTTGCCAATGTTCGGGGACTCGTGACTAACAAAAATTGTGCACATTAACATCTCACAAGCGCTACCAGTTCGAGTTAGATAAGCATTCGAGTTGCAACGTGAAGTGTGCATATTGGGTAAAGACATCAAAAGTCCGAAATTTTCACAAAGACCTGTCAAACTATTGTGCTTAAATATCTCTACCTAGAAAACTTATTTTCATAATTAGTTTGTATAGATCCTCTAATCAGACGGATTCAGAAACCATGGTTTGAATGCATGAAGATACATATAAATAAATCCCATCATCATTTTCCAGTCTCAATCAAAATTATAAAATGTTTTCAAAAGAAGCTGCCAATGCTGACAGACAAAATAAATCTGCTCACAAGAAATACAAGCGCAACGAAATTTCTTTCGAAAAATATATGACCGCACGAAAACCTTGTAAAGAAAAATTTGCTGCAAAGGAAGCGAAAAAAGCGCACAACTAGAAAACTGTAAATGCTATAAGCCTCCGTCAATTCCGTATTGTGGTTTCAAAATGGACCCATTAACATTTCGAATGAAATTATCTTCAGAAAAATAAAGACAATATACTTATGTAAATAAGTCCACCGGATCCGACGGAACTCCAGTTCGAATATTGAAAAAGTTTGCCAATGATGTGGCTTCAATATTAACTAAAAAATTTCTCCTGTTGTACATAGTTCTGAAACGTGGTTGTGATAAAACTCGCCCCTCAAACTACAGACCAATATCGATTGTCAGCCGTTGCCAAAGCGAACAAATGAATGGTTGTTTATTCGAAAACGTCACAAATAAATGTGCACAAATAATTAGGTAGCGTTCTAGCTTTAAAATGTGAATATAAACCGATTTTCGCGTTGAACGTAGAAATTGTTTTTGGCTTGTTCTAATTTGGCCTTCATTGGGCGATTATCGTTCACCAATGAGTGATCAGAAAACTATCTCCGAGTCTGAACTGCACTTTAATCTGAAAACCTCAACGCGTTTTTGATAATATGTAGTAGTTTCGAAGTATACGCCTGAAATCCATAACTAATTGACTTTTTTATTCTTTTGGGGTGGCTAATAGTAGTTAGAGTTTGGAGTCAGAAAGGTCCATGTCTCTTTGATGACTATGCTTTACTTTTGTTTATTAGGCGTGGCCAAACTTTATCAGTCCGAGAACTACTTCATAGCTTGGAGGCCATTGACTGAACAGATTCTGAAAATCATTGGAACATACTTCTGTGATCCATCTAAAAATTTAGCATAAAATAGGACCTTTTGTTTTACCTAACTACCTAACTACTAAGTTCGAAAAACTATTTTAAGCAACGGAATGAGACACAGAATGAAAAACCGGGTTGAACATTTGGAAAATTTGTAATTTTGAAAGAATCTTGGCAACTGAAGTGAGTGATCCTGATCGCACCAAACTTTTGAAGCCAATCGACTTAAAATTGCAATGTATGCCTGGTATGTCTGATCGTTTAAAGACAACTAAGTATATCCGGATTTTTTTAAATCACTATGCAAACTCTTAATCTTAACGGTTAGTAACTACATTGGAATTTTATAGATCAATTCTATTCTTATTTATTTATTTATTTCAAGAAATCGATTTAGTAATACATATAATACAGTTATGATTTCAAACTTAGAATTACGGAAATTTGTTTTGATACTCTACTAGAATATACATATACTTAAGTAGATAAAATATTAAAAAGTCAAATTCAAGTTGAATTTTAAAAATTAAAAAATTTTAAGGGTAGTTCTTCAAATTTGAAGCAGTCAAAAGAAATTATAAATTTAAAAAATATTTTTTTAAGTTAGTTTTGAAAGTGTTTTTAGATAAATTGAAGTCGATCCTCTCTATTGTATTAAATGTTTTCACTGATCTATTATTGATTGGGTTGTTATCTCCGTACTCGGTGGAATGGTGTTCTGGCGCCAATAATCGATTATTACGAAATGATCTACTTGCAACATTAATAGAGATGTTTCCCACTACGTAGGCAGAATCAATGTGACCAAGTAGTACGTTACCGATGAAAGTGGCATCTAGAAGAAGGCGTCTATTTCGAAGAGTGTAAATATTGTATTCTTTGCACCTTGTTGAATATGGTGGTAATCGAGTCACATTTACGTGGAATGGTTCTCTATGGTCGTAGTCCCAACCAGATTTTTTTTAACAGGAATGACATAAATTTGTTTTGCATGCTTTCGATTCTCTTGAAGTGAACGTTCTGGTAAGGATCCCAAACGATTTCAGCGTATTCCACTTGAGATCTTACATAAGCGAAATATAGTGAACATAACGTTTTTATATCCTTGAACTCTCGTTAGTCCATCGTTTGGCAAAGCCAAGGTGACTCCCAAATCTGTAACCTCGTATACCCTCTGAATTTCTACGCCATTGATGTTGAATGCGGTAATTATTAGATTCCGTTTGCGATGAAAAGACATAATTTTGCATTTTTTGATATTCGAATCTAATGAGTTTTGGTCACACCACCTAGTAAGTCTATTGAGGTCTTCTTGTAGTTCGATAGAATCGCGAATTTGTTTGATCATATGAATATTTTTTACGTCATCGGCAAATATTATTACATTTGAGTTTTTTATTATGTTCGTTATGCTGTCAATGAAAACAATAAAAAGCCATGGTCCAATGTGAGATCCTTGGGGAACACCAGAAGTCACGATAACTTATTCTTATTTCCTATTATTACATATTGCTGACGATTTGTTAAATACGACTTGAACCAGTTGATATATTCAGATAGAGTCAAATGCCTTACTGAAATCTGTATATGCCACATCAAGTTGGCTAAGTTTATCAATCTCGTTTATAACAATATGTTACGGAATTCAACCAAGTTGAAAGAAGTAGAGCGACATGGCATAATTCCATTGCTGGTTAACAGATATATGACGTATTAATGTTGATTTACAAACATACGACCAGTTCAAATAGTTTATGATTTGATGATGTTGTTGATATTATTCTGTAGCATGTGACGTCAT
Source organism: Nephrotoma appendiculata (assembly GCA_947310385.1). Classification (NCBI taxonomy): domain Eukaryota; kingdom Metazoa; phylum Arthropoda; class Insecta; order Diptera; family Tipulidae; genus Nephrotoma; species Nephrotoma appendiculata. The sequence goes on along the minus strand of OX371225.1, from coordinate 266,841,170 downwards.
CTCGTTAACCTGATTTGAAAATTGGTGTTATCTTAGAGATTTTCCATTTCTCGGGAATAACAGCCGATGCTAACGAATGATTGAAAAGCTTACATAACGGATTTATCAAAATATTCGCAAACCTTTTTGACATAACTGAAGGAATGTCGTCTGGCCCACATCCGTCACCAAAGTCTTTCAAGGCTGATAGAAGATTGTCAACGAATATAATTGGAGGAATGATAGAGATGTGTGCATGGCTGATTTCATCAGTGGATCCGGTATTATTCATTGGTCGGTATACAGATTGAAAAAATTCTGCGAACATGTTTGCTATCTCTTTGGCGTTCGAAGTGCGTAAATTATTATAAGTCATAGTGGCCGAATACCCTTCGGTTTCACGTTTAGTTTTGAAGTATTTCCAGAATTGTTTGGGATTTGATTTAATTTTATCTTGAATGCCAGCCAAATAAGATTTATACTTTAGCTTTAAATACGTATTGAACTCCTCGCTCTGCTTTAAGAATGCCATTTTGTCTGTTTCTAGATTTGATTTCCTCATTTTAGTGTAGGCTTTGCATTTGCAATTTTTAAGGTGTATAAGCTGGTCGTCGAACCACGGAGGGTGAGTAATTGGAGTTTTGTTGAAAATAGGCACATGTAGATCAAATCCTCGATGTATGATGTCGTAAAATTTGTGAACATTATCATTCACCTCCTTACCGTTTAAAATTTGATCCCAACTCACTAATGCAAAAATACTTTCGAGACCATAGTAGTTTGCCTTTTTAAAGTTGTATTCGATATAATTCTGGAGTTCTGATCTTTTCGCCGCATAATGGGTGATGTTGAACACAATGTCCAGAGATTTGTGGTTCTTGTCGTTCACGACAAATGGATTAAGTGATTCAATAACATTAAACGCATCTACTTCATTGGTGAAGACAAAATCTAGATATCTGTCCAGATTACTTGCAATGCTGTTAATTTGGTTTAAATTATAACTCAACATGATATCGACGAACAGTGATTCTGCAATTTAGTTGCTGATCAAGTTTGAAAGATTGAAATCACCAAGTACAAGTACTAAATCGGATGAATTAACACATAAACGTAATCGTATGAATTGGGTGGTATGTATGTAGTGTAGATGAATACATAACGTTGATTGATTTTAATCTTCACGGAAATCTGTTCAATTCTTGATGGGAGTATTTTAACTGCATGACTCTCTAGCTTAGAATAGAATGGAAGGACCTATAGGATTATTAGGTTAACCCACCTAATCCCCATACACGAACCGCATTCAGAGTAAAATTTCTTAAACTCATCCAACTCCCAACATTACTTTCAGAACTTTACACAATTTTGATATTTTTCTCCAGATGGTTTTGTTTTTCGCAACATTTTTTTTATCGAATTATTCTTGTTTTGTAGTTTCACAACACAGCCCAAAAATGAAGAATTTACAACTTTATCATTTTTAGCAGATGTTCAATAAATTTTACAACCACTTGTTAATGCTTAAACAAATATGTACATTTAGCAGAAAACCACTATACTTATATCTAAAAAGATTCGTAAGTCTCAATGTGCGGTTTCTTAATCAGAACATCATACTCATATTATAAATAAGTAATAAAAGAATGATTAAGTGTTTATGAAATTTGATATGCATAAGCGCGAATTCATTTTGACCTTGAACTAATCGTACATAAATTCCCAGGTGTTTTTTTTTTGACTTTTATGTTGTGGAAATTTTTTGTCTTTATGTCTAGACCAGTGTTTCGCAAAGAGAATTCCGCGGAACTTTGGTTTGTCACGCGGTACAATTTCATTCCTATTTTAGATCGTTAGTACTAAATTATGGTAAATAAATAAAATATCAAAACTTATCCAGCTAGAATATTTATAACGATTTCCAAAATTATTTTTCCAAAAATCTTAAAGCAACAACAATAAACTCAGTGTCTTATCTTAAAATCTTATGTTTATAAGACAATGACAAAGAAAGCCGAAACTACTTTACAAATTATTTAAGTAAATTTGTTGAAACGTGTATCCATATCTAAGTATACACATATCAAATGTCGACCTTTAAATAGGAGCAATAACATTATCCTCAGATTATATTTATAAACGACTAAAATTTTTCACGTTTAAACAATTTTATTTTCTAAGCATACAAACAGCTACACACCATTTTAAGGGTAAAACATTGTGGCGTGCTTAACACAGAGTAAGCTATATTCGTAAAAACATAACATATCATTTTCCGGAAACTAATAAAAATATTAACCAACGAATGAAATACATTTTGTATGACCCCCGTCTCTTTCCACTAACCATAATATACACTGGGTACAACAACAAGTTTTCGAGATCGCGTATAAACACATACATCTTGTGGCAAGTGATTTTAGTGCTTAAAGTAAAATATGTTTAGCATATACAAATAAAATTAAATAAACCATATTCGTACATGTAAGCATACATTTCATTCGAAACGTTACCTTATAAAATGGAAAACAAAAACACTTTACAAAACATGACTGGGAAAATGTATTTAACGTAGGTCGCAAATTAAATACCAAACCATATATGTAAAGCAGAAAACATCATGCAACAACATATGGAAAATTGGGTTTGTGAAGTAAAAGTTGAAATGTAAATACGATTCACCAATGCTTGACATAAGTAAACAGTAAATTGAATTACTTAAATAATTTTAATCTTGTTGATATGCGCCTATCATCGCAGTGTAGCATGCATCGGATTTTATTTAAATAATGTAAAATAAAAAAAAAATATTAAGGACAAAGCCGTAACTACTATGGCTGTAAATCTGAAAATCTGAAAATGGACGAACATATATAAATAACATATGACACGTTAAAAACACCCAGTCGCAACTTTTTTACTGGTTACCACCAGGAATCGAACCCGGGACCCCCGAGTCACAGAGCAAGCACACTACTTACTAAGCTAACGAGGGCGACTAATTAATTCCAGTGAATTGTATGTCCTTTCAAGATAAATTACTACTCCCTTTTTCTTTCACACACTAATCATCCACTCACCTACTCACAGATACAGTATACCATCTACACATTGTAACCTTTATATCAACTTGTCCATTGATAAGGAAAAGAGGGGTTGGTGCTAAATTCTGCACTCCTTTCCTGTAAATTCCGGTCCAAGTGCCGAAGGTTTGACCATTGCAACCCTTTTCCGGTATTTAGTGTCATAGGCAACTGACTACACCAACAAGTCAACAAGTACGGATTTTGTTTAAATCAATATCAAACGCGATCGCTTTATCCATTCGTTAGTGTCATCGGCTAAAGTACCAAATGTTGAACGCTGAGCTAATGCAAAATCATTTATGACAATCCAGTTTATTAATCTCTTTGATCTTTTAATGTGGAAGTGTCAGGTTTGTACGCAGTGACAATAAAATACAGTATTCGTTTTGATTTTTTTCACCCTCTTGAAGGCTTTTTCATTTTTTGTACGTCCATAAATTAAAATAAACCCATGAAACAGTTCTCCTCTATTCCTTTTATTTTTTGAGTTATTGTCGAACTGGCCCAAGTTAGAAATTGGACAGAAACATTATTGAAATTCTTTGCATTTTACGTTTTACAGTCTTCAAATCAAAGCGATAAAACGACACCAGAAGATTATGGAGGAATGTTATTCTTCGGACCGCCCAAAAAGTGGTTGTTCGCGCAACGTCAACACAGCAAAGCATCCAAAACAGGAGTTCAAATAAACCGCTAAACAGGTCGAAAAATAGCAAGAAAGGCCTTAACAACTATCCGTACAAGATTTTAAATTACAATTACAAATACCAGTATTGTTTGGGCTGGATTTCCCGCTGTGAAAAACTACTTCTAAAATTCAGCAATGAAGTGAACAAACACTTAATAGGCCGGAATTCCACCATAAAAGTTGTTTTGTAAAATATTATTACTTATATCAAATTTTTTTAAAACAAATTTGATCAAATAATTTTTGAAAATTACACTACATAAAAGATTTTATCAAAATTTTCCTCAAACTTAAGTAAAAATGGAACAACAACGAGCAGCGTGTGCAGCAACATTAAGCGCTTTTATTATTATATCGTTAGAAACAGAAAAAGAAAAAAGAATTTGGGTGAAACTCTGGATATCGAGATGAGATTTAAAAGGTGTTAAGGATAGATGACAATTTAATTTTATTGTCCACAAAATTTCGCCGTTAATAAACGACAGGAAACACACTTAAGAAATTTAATAAGTGTGCGGAGGACAGACTAATCACACTTCGCTTTTTAGCAAAATTCGTTCGCCTCGTATTCTTGAATTAATATTTTTGTGGTTTTTGCCGTCCAATTGTGTTTGGTCGCAAATGTCAAAAATAATTTATCAAATTTACCAGCATGAGGCTACATTTTATAAAAACATTTTATAAAAGTGATAGTTTTATAAAACATGCATATTACACTATCAAAGACAATTGATAAAAACGTTTTGTAAAATACATTTGTCAAAGATCTTGTGTAGTGTAATTCCGGCCATAAACATATTTTATTAACAATTTTTTTTTTGAATATCGAAAAAATGTGAAGTGAACAAAGAAATCATTAAAGCGAACCAAGAAATTGGTAATATTTTTTAACTTGATATTCATGGTGGTTCCTTTTATTTCATTTATTTCATATTTAATCTCTTCCTAATGGTGTAGATAACGCAACAATACAAATTTCAATACAAAACAAACCAAAATTGAAGTTTTTTTTTTTTTTTTTTTTTTTATGTTTATTTAATCTTTTCAATCTGTTATGGGGCCGAAACTCTTTCGCAGTTTGCTTTTCACATCCTTACCTCACGCAGTCGCCTGCCAAATCGAGGACATACGGCTATAGGTGTTCGTAACCATCTGCACATTGCATAACTCCATGCCACCCTATAGTACTGACATGTAATGGTTCGGCCCATCAATTCTGCACTTCGACAGGAGGTCATAGTTGTATTCATTTTCTTCACAGATTATAATCTGGTGGCGGCCTCAAATCTGAGTCCTCGTATGGATTTACCCAATGTAGTTTAAATTCATGTATGAAATATATAATGTGTACATTTATTAATAGGCATTATTATTATAATGTGTATTTAATTGGTTTATAATTTATGTAATTAAAATTGAACTCTAGAACTTCTTTAAAATCTATTTCTAAATCCCCACCAAGTTATGCATACGTGATTTGGCAATAGTTTGGCACTAGTTGAGAATTATCGGTTAGGAAACGGCCTGATTTCATTCATTATAGCCGAATCCCAAAATTTCATTCAAATACAGTTTCGCACACCGAATTTGACCATCATTTATTGAGAGATGATCTAGATCTATTGATCATTATGTTAGAGTGCCAATCCAATTCAGCATACAAAGTTTTGTAGTAATTGGACGAGGAATGGTAAAGTTCCTTTTAATATGGCATAAATATGTCCTATGTAGTATAATTAAACTTGGTAATTAATGGAATATTCTTTGGTAACCAAATTAGTAAAGCATTTGAAATTTTTGCGAAATAAGCTTAATTTATTTGAACTATCCAATCCGGTAGTTAATCTGGCATTGAATAACATTAATAGTTTTCTAGGAATCATTGCCTTTGGGATGCCTCACTTATTTGTTGCAACTTTTTGATATTTATTTTTATTTTTTATTACTATTTCGTGGCTGCTCAATTCAAGGGTAAAATACTAATGGATTTTAGAGTAATTGTAAATATATTGTAATTCAAATAACTATCTATGTATATGGTTTCAGGAAATCCTATTGTAAGTTGTTGAGTTAAATTAATAAATGTTTATATTATTTAGGAAGCCGAAAAAAATTAATTTGGAATTAAATTTCAGGAAATCTACAGATGCTTGTGAAATAATAATATTTCTTTGAAATATTAATTGCTGATTTTGTGGACTAGAATTGTGTTGTGATTGTAGGTGTCTGTAACCGGGCCGAATCAATCAATCAATTTTTGTTTCGGAAGCCGAAAAGTATTAATGTAGTACTATATTTCAGATGCGCGTGAAATAATAATATTTTTTTCTCAGGTTGCTGATTTAGAGAAGCAACTGTTGAAGACCAAGACCATCGTTAACCATTAAACCTATTAAGCCTTTATCCTTCCTCTAGTAGATTAGAATTGTGTTGTGCCGTACGATCGGTAGGTGTCTGAAACCGGGTCGTTCCGTCCCAAAAAAAAAATACCTTTCCTACCCTTCGTATTGTTATGTGTAAATAGGCGGTAGGAATAGGCCCGGCGTTATCCAGGCACTTGTCAAGTACTTGGTTCTACAGTCCAATCAATCAATCAAAACACAAACCAAAATTGAAGTTCTAAAAATGTATGGGTAAGCGAGAGGTACATATGCATAAAATAGAGAGACACAGATGAGGTGAAAAATGTAAAAATTTCACCATTTTAAAGTGTTTTTTTTGTGTGACGTCAACTTGAATAAAAACTGTAAAAAAAAAAAATGGAAATTTCTTTTCACAAGTAAGTTTTTTGATACTGTTTATAAACTGTTTAATTGCCTTTTTCTGATTAGCCTTTCAATTGATTTTAATAATATTACACAAATATATATCCATAATTAAATACGTTATTTTAAGGCGACATAGCACCTTCAAATTTTCAAAAAATCGAATTTTTTTAATGATAGAATATGTTAGAATGAACGTTTAAAACATGATTTTAATGATATAAACATGAAAATCTCAAAAAAAAAATTTATTTTATTTATTGCGAAGCGCGCCAAAGTTGTTTTTTTACGCGGTTATCTCGAAATGACGAACTTTAAACGTGGTTATCTCGAAATGACGTTTTTCAAGTTGGTGTGCAATATTGAGAAAAAACTACTTATCCAATCGTTCAATGCTGCCATTTTTTTATTTTTTAACCAATTTTTTGTCTTTTAGTTCATTCCAAGGGCGATTTAATGCTGAATAAAACCCCGTTTTTTTAAATCAGCCGTTTCTGAGAGTAGTTATGATGCACGCCGCGAATTTTCAGTGTTTTTGGAAAACCCTTGTAGCAGACGACCTTGGGCTAAAAATAATCCAAAAAAATTGTTTTGTACTTTCAGTTAAATAAAATGTCAATGGAAAGTTTTATTAAAAGATATCTCTTTTTATTCCATTAAAAAAAATCTTTGAAAAACTTTTTTTTTTCAATTTTGAAGGTGTTATGTCCCCTTAAATTTCATTCAGTACAATAAGTGAAAACATTCGGATTTAAAAACAAAAATGAAAAAAGTTGCTCTTTAGAAAATAACAGTAAAAAAATTGTAAATTGTCATTGAAAATCCAGTGGCGTTGCTAAAATTTTTATATTTAATTTTTATGGGGCAGCGATTCGCTATTTAGTTGTATTAAATTTTGTGATTTATTTTCTTTTTTAAGTCGTTTAGATTCAAGTATAGTAAAATAATACTTATGCACATATGATTTATTATAAATACTCAAAATCAATTATGAATTTTAGTAGTAAAATTATATGTTTGACTATTGAAAAATCGATTAATAATTTATATACTTATAATTATAATTTATTAATAAATTGATTAATTTTAATGATAAAGAATATTTTAATATGTTTTAAATATTTTGGTATAACATTTAATTTATTTTTTGCCCTCGCCCTATGTAACAATTCACACCGCCAATACATAATGTTATGAATTTTATAATGTTGTTATCCCGCTTTCTTCTTTCTCTATTCCAAAAAAATATCAAAACAATAACAAAAAAATTACAAAATTGATACTTCAAATCAATACTGTCGATGTTCTATCTATAAAAAGTGATAAATTAAAGTTCTAGTTAAAGTGATAAATATGAAAGTTTAAAATTATAATAAGCGCTATTATTAGCGTAATTTTACTTTACGTAAACATCGCTAAATTTTTCTCCTATTTTATTTTTTTCAAAATACGGTAAGATGTTTGTTAATTTTTTGATAATTTTTGACATTAGGATTGTGTATCTTTAATTTTTAGAAAGTACAAGCCAAATTTTCTGAGAAAATGTATCTCAATTTCCTCGATAATTTTATTTTTCCAATTTTTTTTTTTTTATAAAATTCATGTTTACTCAATTTTCATGAAACATGAAACATGAGGGCATTTTATATCCAGGCAACCTTCATGAAACTCCTGACGATGATCACAACCTTAATACAAATGAAAATGAAGATTAAGAACTGACGATAAATAGAATTGACGATAAATTCGATTTAAACAAACTACTTTTTATTTAATTTATTTTTATTAATAATAATTGCTTCGTCAACCTTGCAGACACAGATCAAAGAGTTTTAATCGCTCTTATCGTTTCTTCTGATAGTGCAAATAGTAACAAACGTTAAAAAAAATCAACTTTTGTAAATACACATTTTTTTTTAATGTAATTTTAATTCGTTATATATATTAGAGGATGGGGACTGCCGCTCCTAAACCCCTGCTTTTCCAGAATTTATACAATTCTTCAAGTGTCAAATTTTATTTATAATTTTAAACTAAGTAGAAAAACTTTCATATTTATCACTTTAACCAAAGGGGTTTGGTAATTATACATAATAACCGGTTAAAATGATAAATTAAAGGAAAATCATTGATATTTCACAAATTTACCAAACGCACTGGCGATTATATATAATGACCGGTAATTATATATAATCACCGGATTATACTCTTTGACCGTAACATATACTTACATATGAATGTTGTATAAGTATGTATATTGCTTTTAATTGTTAGAGCATTTCCTCCCCTGGTATACTATTGTCTGGATTTATTGTGTGGTATACTCAAAATCCGATTATATATGCGATTGTTTTGTAAAGTGTATGAATATGAGAGAGACATCAATTGTTTGGATGAGCATTTGCAATTCCTGCTTGTCCTGCGATAGGACTTTTTATTTCCAGGCTAATACTTTGCTCTCCTCTAGTTGTGGATAATTGATCCAATACATAGAGAAGAGTAATGTATAATTATGAGTTGTGACCTCATGAAATTTTAAAAAATAATTTAGGGTTTAATTTTCCGCTTAATACAAAACTACTTCCAAAATGAATTATTCTTAACTAAAAATGCTTATTATGCTAAGCTGTTTTTATTATCGTACATTGATTCTTATCAGCATTTGATGTTTTCTATAGGCTCATGCACCGTACATGTCTGTGCGTGTTTATGTTTGATTCCAAAGTATAGGAAATGTAACTATGCCTATTATGGGAACGTATCTTCTTCGGGGTTCTTCTGTATAACTTCAGCTTCCTTTAGTAATTTTAAATATCTGTGGTTCACTATTTTCTGTTGCGGAACACTTGCTCTTTCTATGGTTATTGTTGTTTGCCTTTTTCGAGTGATGATGTAAGGAATTGCTACAATGACTATGGAGAGTGTCGAGAATGGTACTCTGCCTGAAAGCATCCACATCCAGTTTGGATGATTTGGTTGTTTCCGATACAGATGCCATATTTCCTTTTTCTTGTTCTCCTTGGAATTCTTTGTTGTTGAACTGGATGGTACCGTTCGCAAATGTTATTAAAACATTTCTGATTACAGTACGATTACTAGGGCCACAGTCGGATGATAATATTTCCCTTTTGGTATTCAGAGTCCTTTTGAACGAAATTCTTATGGTTCAATGTTGTAAATAATGTCTGATTTTATCTAATTAGATACTGGGGTAGTTCCTTATGATTGTTTCATTGTAAGTCAGTGGTGTAATCATCATGATTGTTGAATATTCTGTTTCTAGTTTTGGAACTTGCAAAGTATACAGGAGGATTTCGTCATTTATCGCAATTTTTTAATACCATAATGGAGCGCTTCGTTCCGTAATGGTATCTTCACTTCTTGATCGAGACGATATTTAATCTTTCCAATCTATTCTCTCGCCGAAGCACTCTCAACTCTCGCAGTTTGCTTTTCAGCTCCTTACGCTACGCAGTCGCCTGCCAAATCGAAGACGTAGGGCTATAGGTACGATATATGCATGTTGCATAGCTCCATGCTAGCCTATACTGGTATGGATGTTGGATCGGTCCATGAGTTTTGCACTCAGGGATTCATAGTTGTATTCCATTTCATATCAGATCGTTTTATGGCGTTTTTAAACAAACTTTTAAATGGCCCACCCTTTACCACTGTGGTAATCAATTAGGAATCTCTAACCCTCTATTAATTCTTAGGGACAATCTTTTTTATGAGATTTCTGAACAGCAATTCATTTACAGGAGAACGCTACTAATTAGCCTACAATAGCGGGTAATACGCGGGCATAGGGAATACACGTTGCAAAGTACTTCACCTCTTCTCAGTCTGGCAAAATCGGAAGCAAACTTAGTTTTAGTTGAAGAACTGGTAAATAATAACAGGGTCTATGGGCCTACAGCGAAAGGATATAAAACCAAACTCTCAGGTGCGCAGGGAAAATTTGATTCTGTATTTAATTAATTCACTTCCAGGTAGTTGACGTCAAAATGTGACGGGTGTTATCGTTTATAGAGTGAGAAAATAAGGCGTACAACCCACTTTTGTTATAAAAAACGGGGCAATTCTAAAAGCGATTCCCTAAAGAAAGTGGACGAACTGGATTGTAGTGTAGATTCTATTTCAAGTACTAGACTCTTTCTTAGGCCCTATTTACTCTTTCTAAAAAGTTATATCTTTCCTTACTGTTCAAGATAGTGCACTAAAATCGTGCTTTATCGTATAGGTGATCGATAAGCGAAATTTTTGGGGCACTACCTTGAACAGTAAAATAAGTTGGAGACCAAACATTTTAGAAAGAGTAAAAATGGCCACACTAGCTATTTCGCTAAGCCGAGCCAAAAATTGTTTAGTGCAATTCGCTTACGATCTAAAATTCAATTTGGAGAATAAATCTAAAATTGAGTGCTAATGAACTTAAACCAGATTACAGTGTGGTATTCATGAAATACCATTTCGAACATGTCGAATGATAAGAAATTATCGTAAGTTTATCCAATAGATATAAAAAATACGAAACACACATTGTGATTTAATTTATTGATAACTTTATCAATTTTATTATATTGGAAATTAATAAAACACATGCACATGTGTGTGTCTGCGGTTTATGTATTATACTAAAAAAGTTATCGCAAAAATCTGTGAAAAATTGCGATAAATTATTATGTCACTTGTATGCAGTATACGAGGTTACTATAAAATTACGCGATTATTGTGTCGCTGAGTTGTTTGTTTATTGCTTACATTTTTTTTTTGTTCTTAGACATTTTAATTAAGAGGATTGTGCGAAATGGATGATATCATGATATATTTTGTGCTCGGTTTTAAATAAACATACTATACTTCCCTCACCGATTAATTAGCAACAAAGTATATAAGAAATTCTGTATCTTGCAGTTTATTGAGAACAAATTTTTTAATTCTTTTAAATTTTAGTATTTGCTGTTCAGTGACCTCTATAAAAAAATTAAATATGGAATTTTTTTAATTATAAGTAAGTAATTTTATTTGACAAATTATTTACTTATAATTAAATTTTTTTATTTTTATTACTTTTATTACTTACTTATACACACCTGGAAAAGGAATATGGAAAGTAACTAAATATGCCAGAGCTTTAATGTGGTTGTTCCGTTGTTTTACCCACCAGAGTTAACTCTCAAAGGTGATAATTGAAAGTAAACCTCCACTTTTAATAACAACCCAACACATAAAATTAAAAATGGCATATAGAATTAAAAGAGCCGTAATAGGGCTAACAGTATCTGAGCGAAAACAAGTCTGATAGGTCGTCCAGTTGAGAAACCAAATTTGTTCTGATTGATAATTACTGATTCATGTCAAAGGGTTAACCAGATTATCTCGAACAAGTATCAGTTAGTAAGTTAGTAGAATTACTTACTACGACAAAGTAAATATGCTGATAATACTGACAGATAGAAAAACAATTACCACAGCTTCTTCAAAATTATTTTTTCGATAAGTCTCAATTCGCCACAATCTATTTGAAGAAAGAATCAATTAGAGATTTAGCAAGAACCATCGACACTTTAACGGAGGGTAACTTATATTTCCGGGGTTAAACGAGGAAATATAAAAGAAACCAAAATTCAGCCGACAAATATTAAGGCATACAAGGCCTTGATAAATCATTTTGATGAAGTGGGAAAACACTACTATACTTATCAACTAAGGAGCCAAAAAGGGTTGGTTGTGATGTTAAAAGGAATTGAGAGCTTCGTCGACCCAAACGAGATACAAGCTGCCCTCGCTGAAAAAACTTGTGTTAAATCTAAGGGTCATATCGACAGATGTAACTACTTGTTGTCGTTGTAGTCGGTGATTTTTCGAAATTGATGTTCGAATTCTGTATTTTTAAACCACACTATAACTGCAAATTAATTCAGGAATTTATTGTAATTTTTAAACGTAACTAAAAGTGTCAATTTTTACGTAATAGAAAATTATACTCAAATTACAAAAAAATTTCAAAATTACTTTTTTTATTTCAATATGTCCAGACGAATATATACAACACAAATAAATAATAATTTGATGATTAAGTAATAAATTTAAAACTTTTTCAAAATTCGAAGTTTAAATTCGCATTAAATTCTATTGACGTTTAATAGAATTGTCGATTATTGTCGTCGATATCCACGACTACACTACAACTTTGATCATCACTTTAAAGTAGCAATTTATTATGGTTTAAAAATACCAAAAGAGACAATTTAGTTGTATTTGCGAATTAATAGTCGTCTGTCGATGTGGCCCTAAGCATATCTAATATTATAAATCGGGAAAAGGTGCCACAGCCAATATTTCGTCTGGAATTAGAACCAGATAATAAAAAAACCAAGGTAAACATGAAATATATGATCTAAAATATCTTCTGCATAGAAGAATTACTGTCGAAGAGCCCAGTTTATAATGAATTGAAAAAGAAAATGGGCATATCCAGCACATTGAGTTCTCACTCAAAACAAAGGAATTTTTCATATAAAATTTGGTGAGGCCTCACTAAAACAGTGAGAATCTCAGTGTGCTAGATCCGCCCAATTAATCCTAGACAGCGAGCTGAGCAACGATTGCTTAAATTACATTCAGAAGCTAAAGTTCAAAATGGAAACCAGAATAGAAATGTAAACAGTAGTGTGCATCTCGAGGTTTCGTACGCAAGTGTCCTTAAGGGTGCCGTTGCAAAAGTGGAAGCAAGTGAGGAAGAAAACATCTCATAAGCTTTAAACAAGCTATCTGGTATGCTGAAAAGCTTCATGGCGATGATGGAGAGAAGTATGGATCTAATGATGCAGAATATGAACACGCTGATGTAGATAGTTGTTAAATATCAAAAATGAGTCTCCTCAAAATAGCAATATGAAATGCAAACGGCCGAGCGCAACTTAGAGCGGAGGTTCAAGCATTTCTCATTGAGCACAATATTGACATAATGTTAATATCTGAAACACGCTTCACCAACGAGAACTACTTCAAAATTAATTTGTACTCTATTTATGACACTAAGCATCCGGATGGCAAAGCACACGATGGCGCACTGCTGTATTAATTAAGTGAAGACATTATGAGCTTATCAAATATGAAAAATATCATATCCAATCAACGAGCATCTGTCTGCAGGAATGGTTTGGAAATTATGTGATACCAGCAATGTACTGCCCTTCAAAGGATGCTATAAAAAAAATTGTAGATTATTGATTATTTTGGTCAGCTGGGTAATAAATTTTTCGCGGGGGGTGATTACAACGCCAAACATACTCAATGGGGTTCAAGATTAATAACGCCTAAAGGCAAACAACTTTGAAGCTATAGAGGAACATTCCCTGGATTTTTCATCTACCGGTCGCCTACTTACTGGCCTAACAAGAAAGTACAAGAAAGTACGTGATCTAATTGATTTCTGCGTAACCAAAGGCATTGCGTGTACGTATGTTAAGGCCACCGATTGCTATGATCTGTTGTCTGATCATTCACCGATATTTATTTATTTATTTATTCAAAGATTCTGTGATTAACATGTATGATTTCAGATTATTTATATATGTAGTTTAAATTCTTCAGGATATTTTTGAAGTTGTCCTTTGATAAAGTATAAAGTCGAATAGGTCGTCAATGATGTTGAATGATTTAGACATCCTATTAATGGGGTTGTGTTTTCCATAGTTTGTAGAATGCTGTTCTAGTGCTGAAAAGTCATGGTTTCGAAATGTTCTGCATTGCACATGAATTGATATGTTTCCCACGATGTAAGCTGTATCAGTGTGACCAAGCAAAACGTTACCGCTAAAAGCCGCGCCAAGAGAAGTCGTCTATTTTCAAGCGTGCATATTTTGTAATCCGTGCATCTTGTTGAGTACGGAGGTAACCGAGCCACATTTTCATGGAATGGTAAGTTGTGGTCGTAATTAAGACAACATTATATTATTAGGTGGGCACAAGTAGAAACTCGGCTCAAACCGTCCGCCATTTTGGATATGCATACATAAGTATGTAGTTTAGTCATTGCTGTTTTTATGGCAAGTTTCTGTCATTTACAAGCTGTCGTTCCGTGTGCATTACGGACCAATCAATTTTAAGAGATGGATGTCTATAACCAACATTTACTTCATTGCATTCTATATTCTGTTTTCAAATGAAAAAAAAATCTACCAAGGTATGGAATTGATTAATTCGATTTTGAGTGAACATTCTGTGAGTCATTCAACAGTAAAAATGTGGTTTTAAATATTTCGTGATGGCAATTTTAGTCTTGACGACGATCCACGTCCAGGTGCAGTAAAACAATTTGAAGATGAAGAACTTATTTTATTGGATGAAAATCCGCGTCAAACTCAAAAAGAGTGTGCGGAACAGTTAGAAGTTACTCACCAAGCAATATCAGTTCAATTGCATACAATGGGGAAAATACTGAAGGATGGCAAATGGGTTCCTCTTAAACTGATCAAAGAAAACAAAACTCGAAGAGTTCACGTCCGCATGAATTTCACGAAAGTTGAAGATGTGTAAAAATGGGTTGTACTACTAAATCCCGGTTTCAAAATCCCGTTTTTTTTCTTCTAGTTCTTGTTCTAGGAATTTCCTAAAAATCGGGATTTTTTTTATACAAAACCGGGATTTTGAAAACCGGGATTTTAAAAGTCTGGATTTTGAAAACCGCGATTTATAAAAAAACCTTGATTTTGGCAAACCAGTATTTAGAAAACCGGGATTTCGTTACACACCCGTAAAAATGGCTTAATGACTATTTTGCTTCGAAACTACCAAGTTTCTATCGCGAAGGTGTAACGGGGTATAAATTTACTATATCCGTTATCATAAATGATATCAGTGGGCCATGAATTGATTTGCTGTAATATGTCATCCTTTCCCCTAGATCGTCGGAGAGGTAATTAAAGGTCGTGGATAGATTGATATGTTCATAGCTGGCACTGCTTCCTTGATGACATAGAGAGTTTAGAAAATTTTCACTGCGAGCCTCACTCTACTTACCCATTCATAGTCCCGCGAGAAATATTTAGAACATGCTTGCCATTTTTAAAAAAACCAATGATATGCAATAGTTTAAGTTAATTACGGTAATAATCATTAATTAGAACCATAAATATTTCTTAAATTTGATGTAAATTTCGGTGATTTGGGAAAAATTAAATAAAGGTTTTGGAAGCCGAAAAGTATTAACTAAAAATTAAATTTCAAAAATTCTCCAGATGCATTCTTAGTTCTTTTTTCTAAGGAATATCCTAATCCTAGTAATTTCTTAGAAATATTTATCTTTTAATGAATATTGGTGCCGCAATTAATTTAAGGTTACAACCAGACATCAAAAATTCATCCAAAAGAATTTCATTTGTCACAAAACACATGAACATGAAGTTACGAGTATAATATTCACGAAAAAATCAAAATCGAAAATTCTTTCCTGAACTATTTTAATGTTTTGTGAGAAATAACCTTTTTACAAATTTTGATTTTGCGATTTTTATCAAAATGGCACAGTTTATCAAAGAACTAAATTTTCGATGAACAATTTGATATAGAAAATTTCGATATTTTAATATTCGTCAATGATAAATTTATATCTATGTAAATATCTATGTAAATGTTGGGTTTGGGATGCCAATACGTAACGGGATGCTAATCCGTTACTAATCCGTTAGAGGGGCTTAGTTTTGATATCGACGAGTATCAAAACTGGATACTTTATCATGTGATTTTTTAGAGAATGTTGACAAAATTTTGCTCCTAGAAGAAGCAAACGATTATTGGGGAATAATTTTCAAGTTGTTTAATATGGGGCGATCTTTTTGCTTGGAATTTAATTTACGTCCCTTTTCCATCTGTCTAACTTAAATTCAAGGGTTTTCTGCCCCAATTTTGGTCAGCTGCTCAAAATTTCACAGTGGTAAATGATGAAGCAGATTTCCCGTACACAGCGTCCAACTCGTCTTTGATTTGCGTAGGCATATTGCCTTTCAAAAATATTTATTTAATGACCGTTCGATACACGATTTTTCCATTTTCACAAAAACACATCCATTCACGCAAACTATTGTTAAAGAGCTCATCAGTATTTAATTATTTAATTTTCTACAATTTACAATTTTGCAAACCACACATCCCATTTTGAGAATCAAAGCTCATTTATAACGAGGATGCAGTTCATAATTTTCTCCAAAAATTTTAGGCTCAGTCCCTCAGTGTATCAGTTGTTTTTCGTGTAGTTTAAATTTTTTTACAGTCACTTGAAAATACGAAGAGCATTGGATTAGTTCGATGTTTCTAGATTTTTGAGCTAAATCTCGCTTCCAACTCTTTATTGGTGGGTCACGAAATAAATCTGGCTCATCAGAAAATCGACGTGTGCTGCCATCTTCATGATTAGATTGGAAATTTTTCAGACAATAATCGTTTGGTACAGCTTCAGTTCTGCCTCAAAATTCAAGGAAAGATTGACGTGATGGAAACAAGTGGTCCCGACTCATTGGACTCAATCTTGTTTTTCGACCACTGGCGTAAAATCCATTGGCGGAAAGTTGGTTGATATGTAAGCACAAACTACTTGCCGTTATTCAAGTTCAAATATTTCGGAAAATTAACGAAACTCGGACGACAACTTACCATTTGTAAGCAAATGGCATGGTCAAACGATTTTTTGGGCAGCAACTTTGCTCTATAATTCATCCCATATCACAGAGTTCGCCCAAAACACTTTAAGGCTTTCACTTAAGCCACGAATAAAATGACGATCACTTGGTGGTGCTACCTACGATGAATACAGACAGTTAACTCTCTTAGAGATTACATCACTGTAATGAACCAAAAGAAAATCTTTCTCTTTCCTTTCATAAATACGAAATATTTTCAACAATAAGAGTTGATGTCGAAAAAAAAGATTTTATTGACACAACCATATTTTCAACGTTTTCAAATGACACACAATATCTTATTTGAAGAAAAGGAAAACCCACTTAGATGAGAAGACGTTGAATGCCGTCATACAAATGTGTCTCCCAACAATATTTTATTATTTTTCATTTCGAGTGTCAAAATATGTAATAAAAACACATCAAGCGTCATCATCATTACGTATCTAAATTTAAATTACATTTTAAATTACATATGAAATTAATTTTTTGTCCCGCCAGCCATTCTCATGTCAAACAGAAAGTACCAAAATGTCAATAGACATATAACATAAAATTATAATTTATTAAATTTGTTAGTTTTTCGATTTTAAAGAAAATTTTTGTTAAGAAGATAATAAAAATTCGTATTTATCATCACTATTTTTAAGATGAATAATTTTCGGTTCTTCTTAAACTTCTTATGTGTATTTCACGTTTCGTGTGTAGGCAGTTGAATATATATGAAGCGAAAAAACTTGTTGTTACTCACATGTCATGCGATGACAGTCCTCTCGTATCGTGTTTAGAGGAAAAAATAGATTTTTCAGTGTTTTGTTGTCGTGTGTGTGTGTGCACGTCTTAAGATTATTTAGCAAAAGATTATTCAATTGGCCTATATCTTAGACATTTGCTTAACTATATCTTATAACTGCTATTTATTTCTTATGCTGTGGGTTGTTAACCTTTCATCTATGTGTGTGTGTGTGTGTGTATGTTTGAATATCGCGTATCTCATTTGGATTTAAATAATTTTGTGAATTATTTCGATCTTGAATGTAGGTTACGGCCACTTATTTTTAACTCTTTGTGTAATACAGAAGATAAGTAGCGTGTATTAATATTTCCGATCGTTTTAAATATTTTAAGTGGATTCGTTATATGCGCTAATTATATGTGGTGTGTATACGATCTTCACATACATGATGATTGATCTTCAATTGAACTCGATGGATGTTAAATCAGGTTAACTGTTCTTAATTAAAAGATCAATTTAAATGCCGAGAATTGTATCTTGTGTGCACGTTACGTAGCTGAAAATTTAATTGGGATTTTAGTTTTCGTAGACTATTTAGCTGCGTCAATTTTAATGAATGGAATTGGAATAAAATTATAAGTTGTTCAAAATATTGTGGATAATAACGATCTTCCATGTCGTGGGCATGTTTAGCCAGAGATCAGCAGATATGTATAGAAAAATGTATCCTTGATGATTGATAAACATAAAGAATTTGCTGGGTTATGCCAAATACACTTTACAATGTACAAAATAATTTCTTAGATGTTCGTTAAACTACCGAAGAAGGGAGCATCAATACGGGACATTAAAGTTGCATGCTCTGCAAGGATCCGAGATAGTTTCAACGGAGACTTAAGCTAAATGAAGGTTGAACCAGTTATCATAATCTCGCAACAGTTGCCAAGGGGGAAATTCAGAACAAAATAAGAATACGCGTTTGGCTTGCGACTGAGCCAAACCTGGGTTCAATTGAATATACAATTGAAACGTCGTCAAGCAGGGAGAGGGTAAAGGGGACTCTATTCGTTTGTTTCTAAATTATAGGATATGGGACCACTATTTTGAACGATTCGCTTGAAATTTTGATTGCACGTCACTTCGATATTCCGCGTTACGAACAATCATGTTTTCGATTGAGGAGCGTTTCGAATTATTGGAAACTTATTTTCAAAGTCAGTGTCGTGTAGCCGACACCGTGTGGATTTTGAAAATAAATATGGGTCGTGAATGAGCGCCAAGCGGAACCGCTGTAGTGAAATTGTGGTCCATAGTGTAGGACAGAATCCATCAACCTCAATACAGGATTATTTTCCTACAAGGCCCAGACGACTCAGCAGTTGAAAGCAAATGAACATCCGCTTCGATATCAGGGGGCCTATTATGAAATTTTGTCTATTTCGTAAAAATTGATCCGCCGCTATAAAATCCCATTTTGAAACTTTTTTTGGTCGTAAAATTTAATAGCATGAAGTTTGCTGTTTTAGCTAAAATTACAACCATCAACAGATTTTTCAGACGGACCGACTAAATTTAATTGGTTTGTAATTTCACTCCACAAATGTTGGGTAGTCTAGTATTAAAAAAAATGTTTAGTTTTTTTGTTAAAAGAAATTGAAACGTCAAATTGGCGATCATTGGTAAATGACCTACAAAAACACAATAAAACAAGTTTCAAATAAATTGTAATTAAACTAGTCGATTAATTGAGTATAACTTACATTTTTTATTTTAACACTTTAACGACCGCTCACACAACATGTGTGTGATGCAAAATGAAATAATGAATTTTATTTTATTTTTTATTTTTTTTTTATTTAAAAAAATAAAATAAAAAATAAATAAAAAATAAATCTATTTGTATTTATATGACGTTTTTTAAATTATTTCTTTAAAAATATTACCGGTCCAAAAAAATAACACTATTGTTTTCGAAAATACGATGTTCGTCATCTTTAAAGCAGTCGTATTTTGACATTCGATTTCGTTTTTTTGGTTCATTATCGCGAATTGGGCCATATACTAGCTTCATAATGATGTTGATTTTGGCCGAAACGTCGTTTTTTCAGACGAAGCGCATTTCCATCTCGGAGGCTATTTGAACAAGCAAAACTGCCGGATTTGGGGTCCGGAACAGCCACATGTAATCGTAGGGAAGCCTATGCATTCACCAAGAGTGACAGTGTTTGGTTTGGACTTTTAAGTGCTGGCATAATTGGACCATTTTTCTTTGAAAACGCTGCTAGAAACACCATTACCGTCCTTGGTAACCGTTGCAGGGCTATACTGACCAACTTTTTATATCCTCAAATCGACGCTATGAATGTGAACAGGGTTTGGTTTAAATAAAATGGCGCCACATGCCATACAAACCGACCGGCAATCGATCTCTTGCGTGCCAAAAATAATTCAATTTGAAAACAAAAACAAAATTTAAGAAAATGCAAGAATTTTCACGTTTGCACCGTTAGATAATTCTAATCGAACTATAAGGAAATTGCTTGTTCCATCAATTACTTCGTTATTTTTTTGTTCGTTCTGACCTCACATCTGAGTTCGATATGAGGTTAAAGGGAAAAAGATAGCCAGATCACTCACCACCAATTTTCGATCTTATTGAGTGGTAACAAGATAATTGAAAAAAAAAAATAATAATAATAATGTAAATCGAAGAGTAGTCTTTCAGCTATATTTAGTCAAATCTGACGTATGTAATTTTTTTCATATTATAACGGTTTGGCTTACTTTAGCATCTCTTAACTCTTTGAGGCACACAATTTTAAAGAAAATAAAAACACTAGTTGCACAGAACTTTGTTTTAACTGGAAATAAATATTCATTACGATTATTTAAGATAAGTTATTACTAAAATAAGAAAAAAAAATTACATTCCATTAAGTACATTTTTACAGGGTGGGACATTTATAATCCCACCATGCAACTAATGCTTTAAATGATATTTGTTTAAACACAACTTTTACCAAAGCAAAGTGGAACTTTGCAGACAGTACAACCCCAGGGAGTTCGGATTTTTTTTTTTTGTTGCATAATGCACATCTTTTCCGACTACGTTTTGGTAGATGTTTCGAGTCTTTTCCACGAATTTCCCATGAAACATTTGGTTTTGATTATTTTATCTTGAGAGGAAGTCCAGAGTTGATGGTGCAATTTTATCAATTGTCTGGGCAACAAACCCATCGACCCCTTAAAATGTCGTCGGTCAAGTTTATAACTAGCCAAAAGCTGATCAAATTTATCCACTGCATGCATGTTCATATTCAATT
Source organism: Nephrotoma appendiculata (assembly GCA_947310385.1). Classification (NCBI taxonomy): domain Eukaryota; kingdom Metazoa; phylum Arthropoda; class Insecta; order Diptera; family Tipulidae; genus Nephrotoma; species Nephrotoma appendiculata. Next base: position 266,819,908 of record OX371225.1, on the reverse strand, counting down.
ATTAACGAGGGACAAGCGACTGAAATATTATCAACATTTTTATCCTTTCTATGTACTGTTCCCACCTGATTTGGAGCAAGATAATTGGATAAAAGAAATACATCTCTATTATCAGTCCATTTTGTGGCATTTATTCCTGTTGGTCTTTGCTCTTGTGAGAAGCAAAAGATGGTAAAAATTTCCTTGTTTTATTTACAACCCCGCAAGCATTTATTTTGTTTTTGCTGTTTAGTTATTTTTTTTACTGTTTGTTAGCAATTAGTTCCTTCATTCTAAAAACAGGGTTAAGTGAAAGAGTATGCAATTTACGATGTAAAAAATTAAAAATTTGTGAAAGTGCGCATTTTTGATCAAATTTGTTAGTTTGAAAACTTAATGTTAAAATTCTTCTAAAGTAATTATAGTTTTAAAATGAAAAATCTTTATTTTCGCGGTAAAATATAATTAATTAAACTAATTTATAGAAAAAATACATTCCAAAAATTGTAATTGCATTTGTAATTGTAATATGAGACCTATTGGAAGCAAGTTAAAAGAAGAAATTCGCAAGATGCTAATAGAAGGGAACTCCCATCGCATAATTGCGAAAAATTGAGAGTTTCCGTTGGCACCGTCAGCAACTGCCGAGGAAATATAGAGGCTGAAACCATACACAAAGTCAAAAGCGGTCCAAAGCAGCTACTTTCTAGTTGTCGCAAAATTGCACGAACCATTGCAACAGGGGCAAAAGAAAATGCTGTTACTCTCCAAAGGACACTTCTGCGAGTTGAAAATGTAAGTATCAGCGCAGAAACTGTTCACAGAACGTTCAGAAATGTCGGCATGAAAGGCAAGCCAAACTAAAAAAAACAGAATATTAACAGAACGGCACAGAAAATTACGACTGGCTTTCGCAAAAAAATATAAAAATTATACAACTGATGACTGGGCTGGTGTGGTTTTCTCAGACGAGACCAAAATTAATCGTGTGGGATCGGACGGCAGAGAATGGACCTGGCGAAAGCAAGGTAAGCCTCTTCAGAAGCGTATGGTGAAACAAACTGTGAAATTTGGCGGGGCCAATGTCACGTTATGGGGCTGTATGAGGTCGGAAGGCGTTGGGTTGTGCCTGAGAATTCTAGAAAGAATGACAGCAAATGACTACTTATCAGGTATTGCAGAAAGCCTGGAAAACTGGGGCATGAACGCTTCGGACATCATATTCCAGCAAGATAATGATCCGAAGCATACTGCCCGGATCGTGAAAATGTGGATAGAGGATAATGGGTTCAAACTCTTGGATTGGCCACCACAATCGCCGGATTTGAATCCTATTCAACACTTGTGACAACATCTGAAGCGAAAAGTTGTAAGACACCCAACTTCGCCGACAAATTTGGACGAACTATACGCCAAGGTTGCCACAGAGTGGAGTCCAATTCCATCGAGGTGTGTCGTAATTTACATAGTGTATAGTATGCCGTGACGGATATAAGTCGTTTTGAAGGCACGTGGAGGCCACACCAAATACTAAAATGTAAACTCACAAATCTGATCAAGTGAGCTCTATATTTTGTTCTTTCATTTTTTAATTTCCTTTGAATGAAATCATTTAAAAGTTATGAACTTATATTTCTTAAAAATGCTTTTTACTAAACTTATATAAAATTTTTAAATATGTAATTATAAATATAAATTTTATGAAATCAAACGTTTTGTTTTTATTGTAAAGCATTTGATCAAATATGTGAGTCACTGTATGTATGATCAAAATTTGGTGTCATTTGGTCCTTTGATTCCAGAAAAATACTGTTTTTTTCATATCTCGACTACAGCGCCAGCTACCGGGTCCAAAATTTACATAAACTTGCTTACAGCCAGGACAATCATATGTCCAATATCTGGAGTCGATTGGACTGGTAGTTTCTGTGATTAGCGGTATCGAACATACGCACCAACGTTTTTATATATTAAGATAATTACGTTAAAGCAACCATATAATTGTCAAAAATTTTAACCAATTGAAATAGATGAAAAGTTAAAAAGTTAAAAGAATACCACGAATAAATTTTTAACTTTTTATGCGGCATATAAACCGTTTGAAACACACATTAACTTCGACTTTTCAAGGTGGGTTAAAATATGTCCCACCATGCATGAAAAGCTAAGCAAAAGGTGGGACAGTTTTTAACTCACCTAACCGAGTTAATACTGCCACAGAAAACTCCCGGGTCTTCTTAAAGTTGGCAGTGAAAACGTTTCTAATGATCGTGGTCCTTAATTTGGTTTTTGATCAGTTCAAGCTTAGGCAAAACAATAAATCCTATGTTTAAATACTTATATTATGTTCGTGTGACCATTTTCATGAACTACATTTTGAATTTTTTTAATCTCGTCGGTATTAAGCAATACAATTTAAGTTAATCATTATTTCTTACAATTACAATTAGAATACTTTCTCGAATTATGACTTCAATTGTTTAGCCAACTTTCAACCAAAGTCTCCTACGAATTAGTTATTAATGACCCTTTAAAACCAGTTTTCGGTGCCAATTCTTGACACATAATTACTAGAAAAATTCGAGGCACTCTAGATTTGGTTGAACAGCGCTGATGCATATGCAATGAAATCATCAATTAAGTACCACAATCGAGATCGTAATTTTTCCCCACTCCATTCATCTAAACGATGGGGGTTGATTACTTAATTCCCTTACTTAACCGAACATTAAATTATTAACAAATTAATTTATTTAATTATTAAATTCAGCAGAAGTCATTACTTATTATTGCAATATTTTAATCTACTCAAACGTCTTAAACAAAGCTAAATTTTTCTTATATACTCTCATCGTAATACATATACATACGTACATAAAAATGTTTGTTGTTGTTTTTTATGCACCAAAAATTAGTTTCTTATTACAGTTTTTCATTCATTAAAACCAATGCACAACAACAACAAAGGGAAACGTCGAATTTCTTAATCATTTTTCTGTTTCACTGGAAAGAACAACGTTGTCTTCTTCTTGGTTTTCGTTTTTCGATATTAAACATAACCGGATTATGATAAAACAAAATGTATATACTTACTTGAGTACAAATAAGAATAAAAGAATTAAGAAAACGATATAATTAAAAAATAATAAAACTGGAGACTGGAATATCTCTAACCGGAAATACAATTTATTTCCTTTATTTGTTTCTGTTTTTGTTCGGGAATCTAAAAATGGTTATGCTCACTACTATTTGTTTTACGTTACGTGAGCACCACTCAATCCAATAAGTTAATTAAATACTGTCGATGGTACCTTTAGCACACCTTTCGAAAGTCTGAATTAGACTTACGGAACGAACATAAAACGAAATCGATTACATCAATCTTGTCAAACTTTTGATGGCGATCACCGGTTAGAACGTGATAAACAGAATGCGATAATCCAGCGAAGGCCAAGTTTAAAAGCTATTTTTAGAAATTAAATTTAATACAGAATTTAAGATCGGATTTGAGTGAAATCCTCTTCGAATCCACCGAATACTTATATATTCCTAACCAATATCAATTAAGGAACGTTACAGGAATTTAGGGGTAAGCTTCTGAGATTCGGGCTATTAACCGAAGAGAATAAAAATGAAATGACGGGGCTGGTGAGATGGGTAGCTAAAAAGGAGGGACATGTGTTACTTGTGGGTAACATTGTTTACCTCCCAATTGAAGAAAAAAAAATTCAGCCAACGAAGGGAAACTAGAAGGTAAAATTAAAGAACAAACTCCAACCTTGCAAAATTAACAGAGAAGAAATTATGAAACAACCAGCATTTGAGTTTTAGACTTCATTTGGAAACTTCAAAATGTAATTTCAAGTCACAGGCACAATGGTTTGCGCTTATTTTAGCCCTTCCAGGCAAGCGGCATATTGCAAATTGTGTTTGCAACCAGATAGTGTTTTGAGTCTGAGAATACGAAAATTAGCGGAGGGGTCTAAAATCGAATAAGATTGAAGATAAATGCTCAATCCAGGGTTGACTACACGTAGTGCTCGGAAAATGACTAGCGGTTCATTGATTATAGGAACAAGGGCTCTTGACAACAGAGCCTTGATTAAATTATAAATTAGAATTGATTGCTAAAGCGCAGGGAACAAAAAGGGTTGGATGACGAGAGAATAATTCAAAAATACTAAATTATTTTCATGTAAACGGATTGAGTGACTGATTCATTGGACTATAGGACCAAGGACTAGCGAAAAGCCCAGGACAGCACTGTGCCTGTTCCTTGAGTCTGTTTACATATAACAAGAGGAAAAGGAAGGTGGAAGGTGTTTTTTATTTTTTAGGCCGGAACGAGACGGTTGTAAACACTAAGCGATTGTGCGGTAAATAAAATAATTTCAAAAACATGAACGACAAAACGAACCGGATATTAACGTGACCCAAGCTGTGCATCATGCCGATTTTTGTAATTAATTTTCCGATTAACTAAATTGATGGCTAGTTCACAAGTTTCCATTTTGAGAATTTTTTGACGTGACAGCATTTCACTCGCAGTTATTCAGAACTTGGACAATGCGAATAGTAATACCATTGAAATTGGACCCAACGTTAAAAAACCGAATTACGATCGCTAGAACTGAGAATTCAGACAACTTAAGTAATTCGGCACACTTCATATTTTTATATAGGTTCCCATCAAAATACGAATTCCAAATAAATTACTTCCTGTTTATGTATAGAGAATGTAACTTCAACATATAAACTGCAACATATTTCAAACATTCCGCGGACTAAGTGATTTGATCTCTATCTCATGACATTGTATTTCCATTAAGTTTTAATTGCTGGAATGGTCTGTTTGATCGGCACACCAATAAAAAAGATTAAGTTTTATACAAACAAAGAACGTATATCAAATTGCATAACATAATGTACGATCATTTTATTAGATAGAACGCGCGCGCGCGAACACATGTGTACTTTGCGGGGCGCGGCATTCTAAATCATAAATTAAGAAAAGTGATTTACACACATCTTACAGAGCAGACAGATAAAATCCCAGATGTTTTGTAAAGCAATAAAAATAAAAATCTTATCAAGCCCATTTCCCATATTATATATAAAACAAAGTAATTAAATAAAAAATGTTTCCCATAATCTCGTCCCCGAAATAAAACAAAATAAAAACCATTAGGGAATAAATAGTTCTGTGCGTAAAGTCGTTTAATGATTATTTGAGAACTTTAATTACATAAACATGTATTATCATCTAGAAAATTTATTTGTTCAATAAAATTATATTAAGATAAAGCACAGAAGTAATAAATATTTTCAAGAAGCCTTAAAAAACTTCTTCGTAAAAGTAAAGTATTCCCCTTTCTAATTTATTTGAGACATACACACACATACACAAAAATTTTACCAATTTCACTTTTTGTTTTCTTGTTAAAAAAAGTTAACTATTTCTTATATACGGGGCTACATATTACATTATGTGCTTAGAATATAGAATTAGTTTTTACTTTTTGGATTTATTTGCTCATGAAAACAAAAATTAACATATTTTACCAATAAGTTGGTATTTTTGGGGTTGGGGGACTCACAAAAATTAGCACTACATATAGATTTAATTAATGGCCTAAAATAAATTTATTTTATATAGTAAATGCGGGCAATTTATGTAAATAAGTTCAAGTTGCCTTAATTCATCGGAATGTGCAGTTAAGAAGAAATGACTTAAAATCGATGACAGATTTGGTTGGAACCTTCATTTCGGTTAGAAGGAACAAGCCTAATATAAGACTCACAGTTTATGGTAGTATAAAGAGAAAAAGGACAAGAAAAATGACAAAATAAAACCTTTTCCAAGTAAATGTGATTTTACACCAATGAATCCCCGTATCAGTTGGCTTGATACAAAAATAAGTAATGTAATATGTATAGCTATTCTTTACTCATCGGCATCGCCATTCTTTTTCAAAAAATCAATTACCTTGGTTATACCGGGGTTGTCGTTACCAAAACTGGCCATTTTACATAGTCCGCGGTTTTATTCCAATAAAATTTGATTATTTTCGAATCGCATTCCATCGACTTCCATCCAATTTATTCATTTTATCTGTACCATATGTGGAACTCATTTGGCCTATTTTCAACAAATAGACAGGATTTCATTCAAACCGGTTCAAAACTGGTTTAGGTTCATTCAAAAGCCAATTGTTTAGAGCCAGCCCAAAATTTATATTAAATTCCCACTTCACCCGAAATCATGATCAATAACAGTGAGTCACATCTAGCAAATTGAGAATTTAGTATTTATTAAGAATCGAAAGGAATATTGAGTGGGGGGGGCTAAGGACTCCTTATTGATCTCCATAGTAGAATATCTAGAATCCCATTCCATCTTCTTCTTTAGGATTTAATTCCTGGATCGGTAAAGTATTTGAGTGCAACCTCTCGGGTAAGAAAATTTAAAATCTCGGTGTAGTGCGCATGACTAGTGAAGCAGACGTCGCGACAACGGGTTCTCGAACGAGCAGTGAGGAAGAGCAAGGAGCTCTCTATCGAAACATAAGGAATAAACAAAGAATTCATACAAACAGGGATCGATCACGTGACGTCTCGGTATAATTAATTCTGCAGCGTACAGGGCCAGCTGAAGGTCGTATGTGGCCTTGAGGAACTCGAGGGAAGAGTATGGTAACCGCGACCAACTGGATGACCTCGTGGTCATTTCGAATTTGAAAACCACACAAAGACAGGTAGCAGGCACGATCGAGAACCATGCAAGGTGATGTCAAGCAGACTCCCGTAAAGCAGTCTGTCATTACGAAGCTGCCCCGAATCACGGTATCAGTCTTCGACGGCGAATAAACAAACTTGACCGAATTTGGGGATTCATTCGTCGATCCCGTTCATAATCATAAACAGCTGGCCTATTCACAAAAGCTTCACTATCTAAAGGCGAGCTTAACTGGAGATGCAGCATCGTTGCTCAAGCCTGCGAGCATCACCAACGACAATTAGGAGTAAGCAAGGCGCATGCTACGACACCGATACAACTACCATCGGTTCATCATAGACTGTCATCTTCGAAGGTTCAGAACACGCCTGCACTACAAATCAAATCAGCCGTGGGATCGCGTAAGACCCTTGATGCTACGACCGACGCCATTTCGTCATCATTGTATACGTTGCGTACTCGAGCTGTAACATTCAAAGATAGGTCACATCAGTCAGACCACATCAGTTCGAATTGCAAATCCAGTTTGTGTCGGATCAACAAAAGACATCCCGCATCCGAATACCGAATCAGCATTCGTCGAATCATCACAAACCCCGGTTACTACGAATCATGTCGCATCGCCATTCACGGTTGTACTACTCGCAACAGCAATTGCCATCGTTCTCAAACCAAAATTTCGTCATTCGAGCTTTGTTGGATTTGGGATCCCAGGAAAGCTCTTATGGGAAAGTACAGCAAATCGCATAACTTGCCAATCCTTCCAACTTAATCCTCCCAACCCAACAAGATAGGATTTTACTCGAAGCCAACGTCATCGGGATGCCATTAGTTCACCATTCACACAAAATACGCATCTTGGTTACATCCTCTTCGGCAAGGTGGAGCGTAGGACAACCAATCATCTGCTTATTTTAATGGCAACCATCGCGGACTATGACACAATCGATAACACGCTTAGGTCATTTGGAAAATCGAAGATGTTCGTCCATCCCGATAATTAACGCACGACGAGTCAAAATGCGAATGACACTACGAATCGACACACTATCGCAAGCGGAAGATTCTGCGGAAGTATTCCCGTAATATCACGAGAAGATGCAGGTGCGCGACTACAACATATGGAACGCTGGTTCGCCCAGGACGATCAACTACGTTTCGAGTACGAACGACTTCAAAATATTAACCTGTTTGTGCGATGTTGCGACTTCTTTCCTGATGGCGCCTGAATACAGAAATTATCAGCGGCTGGTATGACGATCTTGTTCACCATCCTTCATCAGCACGAGATACGCAGGAGAAATTCCTCTTTGCAGTTAACGCCGAATCCAAAGACTTCTACGTCGATGGCCTACTGCAAACCCTTTCTGAGCATTAATAACAGTTGTAGCTAAACTGACGATGCAAGAAATCTGGTTAGCAGGCCTATCTTGGAACGAAGAGCTTCCGTCACACATACCAACAAAATGGCAGGAATTTAAAAATTCTCTATCTCCCCTGGAGAAATATTTATTCCACGATGGATCCATTTTGAAGAGAACAATATAACAGAACTTCATGGTTTCTGCGACGCCTCAGAAAAGGTCTATGTTGCTGCCGTTTACTTCAAATCTACAAATTCAGAAGGCATTACTATTGTGAGGCTTCTCGCATCAAAAACAAAGGTTGCTCCGATTAAAAACTTACTTTCACGACTTGAGCTTTGTAAAGCGTTGCTGCTCACTAAACTAATGTACCAAATCAAAGAAGTAATGCAAATTCCGGAAACCACTTCGTTCTTTTGGACCGACTCAATGATCACCTTATGTTGGATTCGACCAGAGGGACCAGTTCCAAGGAACTAAAAAACAACAATTTATGGTGGATGGGTCCAGATTGGCTACAATTTTCAACCGAACTTTGGCCACAACAAACTATTGCTCAAGAGAAAGCTACTTTGGAAGCTAAACAATTAGTTACACTTGCAACATCAACAACAGTCAATCCGTTTGTACAGATTATAGAACGATTTTCAAACATGAACAAAATAATTCGCGTTGTTCGGCTCTGTCGACCGGTTTATAAATAAATGTTTAAAAAAACAGCGGATCTAAGGTTTCCATTTTACTCAAAATTTGATTACTCGAGTAGTCGAGTTTCTGTTTTCTAATTAACCGGTTACTCGAGTACTCGAAAAAATATTTTTTTTACCAAAGACAGCTAAATAGTTCTATTAATATTATTTATTTAATAAAAAAAGAGCAAATCAAACTAAAATAAAATTCGGCGTTCGAAATGTTACCAACTTCATGCTGCTGCAGCTAATGACTGCGCGCTCATTTTTGAAAAGCGTCAGACTGGTATGTTGTTTACAAGCCTACAGAAGGATAACATTTAACGTTGCAGTTAAAAAAAAATATCAAAATGGAATTCAAACACAGCAGTTGCTTTGTATTTGGATGAAATATCACAACCAGACATTTGGTAATGAGCTATGAGATTTATGTACATGTGAACAAAATGTTTCTGTATCGGACCATTACGCACGCTACAATGACACTGGTAGCATCCAAAAACGCCATGGAGATAAACATCCAAAAACAGCAACTACACCAGAAATCGTTCGAAAGGTGAAGGCCAGAATTCAACGTAATCCACGACAAAGCATAGTCCAATTGGCGAAAAATCTCAATGTGTCATCTCGTAGCATGGTGTGCATATTAAAAAATGAGCTACGATTGAAGCACTACAAAAAACAATAAGTTCAAGATTTTACACCTGCAACAAAGGCAGTTCACCTAGCAATTTGATAATTTGATCTTTTCTGATGAAAATTTTTTTAGGCAAAAGGCAATTTAGATTAGCGAATTGCTCTGCAAAAGCCATCATCTGCATCATTGATGCTTTAAGCCGCGGTAACTGCCACAGGACACTCACTCGTTTTCATTGAACATGGTGTAAAGGTAAATCAACAAATCTACCGTGAAAAGATTTAAAACGATGCTTTGTTACCTTAGGCACGTAAACAATTGTTACGACTGTGTGGTCGCAACGACGATTTTTGTGTTATTTTATCCACCCCGGTTGTTGTCTTCGCTTTCGTCCATCTTCTCTTATTTTTTTTTATTCACCTCGGATGTGTTACGAACGCACTTTCGACGTTTTGTTTTGTGCCCCATCGCGTGGTGGCGCAGAGGTGAGAAAGAATAGGGGAAAGAGAGAACAATGCGCATCGAGTGTGTGCAAAGTAAAACGTTTTGGAAAAAATGTTTTTCTTATATGTCTCTCTCTTTTATATCAACGAAAATTTGTTATAAAGGAGAGACAGAGAAGAGAGATTAATTTCTTCTAAAACGTTTTACGAGTTGTGCGGCGCTCGAATTTTTTTTTTATGATGACATTCGAGTTGTGAATGTTAAAAAGAAGAGTCGATTAAAATACACTTGTCGTGTGAACATTTGTGATACAAATAAAGATGGCTAATTTTTATAAAATACAAATATTTTTTTGATTGGGATAAAAAAAAAAACGAAATTGATCTAAATATAATTTAACTCAATAAATTTAGTACAAATAAACATTTGTTTTTTTATATACATAATTTAATCTAAGTGAATCGTGAATATATTTTGGGATTTGCCTAGTTTATGTGCCGTGGATACCCGTGCTATTAGAAATTAGACTTGTATTGAAGTTTGATATAACGAAAATCCATAAAATCAGTTATAACAAGAAATTATTTTTCAAATTTGTCTCCGTTTGGGCGTTCATTGATGTTGATGATGTCAGGCTAAAATACGGTACGTCGTTTTATTGCCATCCCGCACAAGCAATTTTGGAAATATTGCAAAGGGTATTTATTGGTGGGGTGGGGTAGTGTATCGGCAAATTTGGATGACGCGACCGTAAACCATTATAAGCTGCATAGTGTTTAATGTTTGGTGTATGCAGTTAAGTCAGTGTGTTGGTACGCCACATTAGCTGCATATTTTGGTAAAGGTAGCAACAAATATCTACGGTTCTCGGGTGGTCAGTTAAGGCCATTCCAATTTACGATTTACGGCCGGCCCCTTGTAATTTTTTCGTAACGGTGAAAACACCGCAACGGTACGGTAGTCAACCGGCTATTGTTTTATATTTGGTATCGGGGAAAGGCCCCGCAACGCCCGACCGCACAAGGTCGCAACGGTACGAGTGGCCAACCGGCTATTCGGTTTTATTTGGTATCGGGGAGAGGCCCCGCAACGGACGACCGCTCAAGGTCGCACCAACATCAGTACGGCCGCGCAAGGCCGCAACATTTTTTTATTATTTAAACAAGGTACAATTTTTTTTTATTGTTTTAATTTTTTTGATTTTTTTATATATATATTAAAATTTTTTTATTTTAACATAATTTTAAAATTTTTGTAATCAAGCGCCGCACAGCGGTAGCGTGTCGCGCGCTCGGTGCGCATTGCTCTCTCTCTCTCTCGCTTCTCTCTCGATCTCTCCCTTTCTTTTTTTTTGCGGGAAGTTGTGTTTTCTTGTTTTCTTTAAAAAAAAAAAAAATATATAAAATAAATAAAATGAAATATTAATTTTTCCGGATATGGTATGATGGGAGCGGAGACTCCCTCTGTGTCGGTTTAGTGTTTGCGGTCCCTTGGTGCCCGCATCCAATTTCGTAACCGGGGCTTTGCCCTGTTTGAATTCGAATGGATGCGCGCACCAAGGCACCTCTACCAGTTTATAATTTTGTTGTGTTCGTTCCTCAAGTTCCGGCCGACGAGTTTCGGCGGAACTCGGTATTATTATTATTTGCGTTCCCCCCAACTTTCTGTATGATCACGGTGTAAGCCAGGAGCGTCATGCAAGCCTCAAACCCCACGACCTTAGCACTTCTCCCTGAGAACGTAGCCGGCAAAAATCACAGTGGAGGCCTCTGCATGCGCTTAGTGAATATCTGCAGGTTGGCAGTAGCCAGCCTGTAACACAATTCGGTATAGAAACCATTGGATGTTTCAACAAGACTCGGCACAATCCCATAAAGACCGTGAAATCCAACGTTTTTTATAATAAAAAATTCCCAGATTTATTTCTTCACAACAATGGCTACCACATTACCCGGATTTAAGACCAATGGATTTTTTCATATGGTCGATTCTGGATTCTAAGTATTAACTAAAAAATATGAGACGGCCGACGTTTAAAAGATTCCCCTTCGGCGAGAATGGTACCAAATACCATCAGACACGTTTGTGCAGCATGTGAAGCCTTCTCGGACTGACTCGATGCTATTATACGCGCAAAAGGTGGCTGTATCGAACAATACCATATTTTTTGTTAAATTTGATATGTTTTTACGATATACTGAAGTTACCGACCCCTGTATCTATGCCTAGTCGTGTATGGATTTTTGTCACTGTGGTGTGTGTCACAGATTAGGTCTGGTTAAAGTTTGGATAAAATTTTGTAAATTATGGTATTCCGTTAATTCATCGCTAGTTCTAATATTTCAGTTTCTGAACCTAATTCTGAAACTTCACGATTTTCAATTTAAAAATTCTTAATCTTAAAAACTCATTTTCATTTGGTTTAAAGTAAGTTTCCGTATAAAAAAATATAAGTAGTGACGACCATATCTCTATTTTTACGTTTATCAATTTCATTTTTCAATATTTTCAATAAATTTAGTGATAGTTTAGAAGTTTGCTATGAAGAAACTTCTAAACTATCACTAAATTCCTACGATTGCTCCTTCTGCTATTATTAAATTAGCTTCTTTTGTACTTAGTTCCTGAACTGATAACATTTTAGGTTCACAAACATGACAATTGAAATTGATAGAACGTAAAAAAAAAGTGAACGTAAAAAAATTGAAACGTCAAATAAATTTCATTAACAGTGTTGTACTGTGAATTTTAACTATAGCATACAAATCAAAGCCTAAAATTAGGCAACATATTTAATTTTTATTTTAGATAAAAAATTAGTTTTTCTAAACCTCGAGTACTCGATTAAATTAACCGAGTTTCGAAATCTCGATAGATTGATGAAATTGTCGAGTACTCGAGTATCCGAGTACTCGAAATGGAAACCCTACGGATCGCAAACTTTACTTTCTGCTGAAGAACTTAATGAATCCTACAACGAGCTGGTCGTAATAAAACAACATGTGGAGTTAGATAAACAAAGAAGGCTCAGTATCAAAAAATAGCAAGCTCCTCTCGCTTAATCCATTTATTGATGAACATAAAATACTAAGAGTAGGAGGAAGAATAACTAATTGTATCCTGAACTATGATACCCGACATCCAAAGATAGTGCCTCCAAAACATAGATTGACGAAGCTACTAATCAAAGATGCTCACGTTAAAACATCTCAGTAAGAGTTTCTAAAGGACGAGGGAATAAGTCATACAAATGATATATAGTACTATTTGTATGCTTTGCTACCGGAGCAGTGCACATAGAGATTGTTAGCGATATGACCAGTGCTGCCTTTATCGCGGCCTTTAAGAGATTTATGGCCCTTTGCAATCGGATTTACAGCGATAATGGAACCAATTTTGATAAACCTGGGCACTGCTTGAAAAGGATAAACAACAAGCTCTACAACAAGCAAATCTTGACTTCCAGCAAATGTTAGCTGACATTGGGGTTCAGTGGCACTTCATACAACCGTCTGCACCACACTTTTGTGGGACTTTGGGAAGCAGCAGCGAAATCTCTAAAGTTCCATTTAAAACGGGTAATTGAATACACAATCCTCACATATGAAGAGCTAGCAACAGTTACATCACAGATAGAAGCATGCCTCAATTCAAGGCCACTTACACCAATTTCATCTGATCCAAATGCGTTGATATTAACACCGGCACATTTTTTAGTTAGGTGATTCACTAATAGCGATCCTAGAATCGAACATGCTGAATGAAAACATTCCTGTCTTTCATCGGTGGAGATTACTCCAAAAAATGGTTCAAGATTTTGGAAATGCTGGTCAAATGACTACCTTACCGAACTACAACAAGGAACTATGTAAATGAAACAGCAAACAACCAATGGTTAAAGTAGACGACATTGTTTTAATAAAAAGATAACAACTTATCGCCAACAAGTTGGCCTTTGGGAAGGATCATTGATCTACATCCTGGCAGCGATGGTTTGACTAGGGTAGTCACAGTAAAAAGTGGGAATGGTTCCATATTCAAAAACCCATTACCAAATGGCGGTCACTACTATGGATTGCAAAATTACCGAGTTTTGGTTTTACCGGTAAACGGTAAATATTTTTGGTAAAAACCGGTTTACCGGGTAAATTACCGGTAAATTCTCCTAAATTAAAAATTATGTATAAGCAATAGCCAGGAAGTAAAAAAATTCAAAAAATTGTATGTACAAGAAATAATTAACAAAATCTTTAAAATATATTTTAATAAAAGTTTAATTCATTAATTATTAATACAAGAAAATAAAAACATATATATTAATTCATTCAATAATAATAAAACAACACAAAAACATTAAAAAAATCTTTTAAATATCCATTAGAAGATCTTTTTGTGTATTGAAATATGCACGGAGCAGACAGATCGTATCTATTGTGGTATCACTTAGTCTGGATCTTATTTTTGTACATATTACCCCTGCTGATGAAAAAGCTCGCTCGGATTCAACACTTGTTGGTTTTATTGATGAAAGATAGTTGAACGCCAGCGTTAAATATTTACCACGGCTTTTTTCTTCTTCAAACACAGCGATTTCTTTTTTAACGAGTTTCGTTAAGGTTGCTGTGTTTTTTGTTATTGGAGCGCGGGTAATTTCATTTAGTTTTAATTCATTTTTTTGTTTAATTGCCAATTGCAACCTGTCTTTCATAGATAATGGTGTTGGTTCAACCACTTCAGACTATTTGATTCATTATTCCATTCACTGTCATTTATAACGTTTAAGCGTTCAATGAGAGACACAATCATTTTTGTAATTTCAGGTTTATTAAATTTAAATAAATTGTGATTATCCTCTAGATGAATATTCCTAAATTCAAGAGGATTATGCAAAAATTGGATAACATTGGAAAAACTTGTGCGACGCTCTTGTACTCGTAAAATTAATTCATATTTTAATTCTCTGCTTAGAGTACTACTTTGTGCAGACAATTCATCATTCATGAATTTTATGGCGACATCGGCATTCAATAATGTACAATCAGATGCACCTAAGGCTTCTACAGCCAATTTTACGGGTAGCAACGTAGATATTACCGAGTTAGTACAAGCTTATACAAAGACTTAGGCCGTCTGTCTGTTGGCACTATTACAGTAAAAACTATACATATCAGAGAACTCAAAAATTGCACACAGATAGATACTACTCTAAAAAGGTCACATTTAAAATTTGGGAACACTAGGTCAAGTAGTTTTCGAGATATTCAACTTTTTCTAAAAATAGAGGTCACACAGATGCGGCTGCCTACTTTTTTTTTAATTTTCAATTATTATTCTAGGCTACTTATTCAATTATTATTCTTTTCTATAATAAAAAGAGTGTTATTTCAAAACAAGTTTCTGTAATTTTTTTTGATTTGCTTAAGATTCTATTCATTTTTTGTCTATTGGGCTAATTTGTTGTATTAGCACCTTAGATGTTTCAGATGTTTTACACCTCTGTCCGTCCGTCTGTTGCATTTTTCCTATTTTATCGAGCGCTTGTCGGACAATTTCAATTGTCCGCTTCTACTAGTTCTGAAAAAGAAATATCAATATTTAAATCAATAAGACTCTTTCTGGTACATGATTTTAATTGATTGAAGCATTCAACCATATCTAATAGGCTGTTCCATCTTGACCTACTATCCAAAATAAAACATATTTCTTTCCCAAATTCATATTTCACGTTCTGTTGAAAAACATCATTTTTCGTGTGGGAACGACGAAATAATTTTACCACTCGTCGAATTTTTGTTATAATTGGTAATATAGTTTCGTTTGAAACATCACTTTCATCCACCAAGTGAAATTCTAAGCTGAAAGCTTCAGGTAGGTAATCTTCTTCTCCCTCTTCCTCTTCACCATCCTCTTCACCATTCTCTTCACTCGACTCCCCAGATACTGAAACTGGTTCTACTATATTCTTTTTATATAATACTTTAATAACAGCAAGCTGTATTCCATGTGCTAAACTTATCTGATGGTCTGTGTTCAAGCTTAAGCCTAACTTCTTCATAACCGCCGCACCGTCTGTTGTTATTGAAACTATACCATTAAAATTTAGTCCGAATTCTTCTAATTTAGTTTCAACTAGATTCCTACATTTGTTGGCGTTCATGGATCCATGTGCCCCAGTGAGACCTAGATTCCAAAATTTGTTTCCGGCCGTATGAACATTAATGTTCATATATCTTCGATTTTTAATGGAAGTCCACTCATCGAAGGTAAGACTAAATCGAGCACCATTTTTTATCTGGTCTGAAATATTTCCACGAATTTCACTGCGAATTTTAACACCATACTCCATTACAAGGTTTTTTATAGAATTTGCAGATTTCGGCACCGTGTAGCCTTTAGCTTTAAGAAGTCTTCTTAAGTCAAATGAGGTGCAAAATTTTTGGAATGGCAAGCCATCTTTTGCCACCATTCTGGAAATCACTGCAGAAAGTGAGTCGTCAATAGTCCTTTTGAAATAATATGCAATCACAACACCTGAACCTACACTACTTGATGTGCAAATGAACCATCTCAATTTCTACCAGCAACTTTCAAAGAATGCACCATCACTTTTAAAAAATTTGGTGGACGGAATATCGTTATCGCCTACATCAACGGCCGAAGTGGATGAGAGTCAACAACAACCTTACTATCTGTCAATTAGTCCTTATCCTAGAAATTGCATATCATAAAATTTAAATCCTCGATTTTCTAATTACGTTATATTTCTTCTTTATAGCAAGTTTGGGTTGTTCATCCATTATTGGAAGTGTAGTTAAATCAACTTCCGCAGAATATTCATAAGTTTGCCGTTATAGAAACAGAAAAATGTTAGAAAAGTACACATTCATATTCTTAAGAAGTGCACAGAAAAGATGAAGTTTACAAACAAAAAATAAAAACCAAAAAATGCTGTTTTTGTAACTGATTGATTGATTAGAAGACATAAACAGCACGGGATAATTGATGTGACTACATTTCGCTATCTAGCACAGTGGAAATGAGATTCGAGTTTACAATTTTACAGCTCACAACATTAAATCTATATACAAAGCTGAAATAATGGTGTACAATAAGTAGGAACAGCATATTTCATCATCAATGCTCAATTGATGATTGATGTTTCAAAACAAAATGCTTCATGCAAGACTTATTCATTTGTACTCTCGTACTTTTATAAATACAACTTTCAAATCAATCGATCATTCATCCATTTGTTTTTGTTGTTGTTTTGTTCGTTCTTTACCAATTAAAGATTTTGTGTGTTTGAGTTGAGCTCCCGAACTGCACTTGATTGGGCATTGTGTACTGTAAACTCAACAAAACTAAATTTTTTTTTGGCAAATCACTATAAAAAAATATTTAATTGAAAAGTTCATGTGTGAAGGTTATTTAATCGCGCAAAAAAACTTAATAATGTAGAACGCAGTGCACAGTAATAAATAAACAATAATCGCGATATATTATAACGTAAAAAATTCAACCGAAAACTAAAAGAAGCAGAATCTTAATAGAAATTAAACGCGGACGCAAACAGTCGGGTAATATTTGTTTGTCTAACTGATACACAGCTAATATACAGCTAATCTAATCGAATAAATCGCATACATGTATGTATTGTATATAAGTACACGTAATTGTACGATATTATAAATAATTTGCGGTTTGACGTAATCAACGTAAAATAAACAGACACGTATGTAGTGTGGAAGTACTGCATAAATACACTAGCTTGTTGGGTGCAAAAAAATCGCACGCGATAAACATTCAATATATGTTTAATTTTTTTTAATGCAGATTCAAAGACTATTTCAATACCTATCCAGTGGTACCTTTTTTGTACTTGTACCATGCCAACAAAGTGATTTTTTGTCAAATGCATATAGCAGGCTTTCAAATTAAATTCCAAAAATAATTCAACAAGATCAATACAATAGCATGCCATGAAATATCTCGCTCGGAATTGGGATCATTCGCATATCGAAGCTTAGCCTGAACGATCCTCCATTGATTACGTCTTCAACCGGAGCAAAGAAATTGATACCACACCAGAGTGTCGATATTGTACCAACAATTAGAGCGCGAGCTGGCAAGGTGAACAATAAGTTTGTGTACATATACACTGTATAGTATACAATTTTATATTTGTATTGTATTTTTTAACTCATGTGTCTGTGCATTTTGTTCGTCACATTTACTAAGGCAATTAGCAAAATAAAAAGTTACGGTTGAACCGGTTGAATATTTATGATGATGACGTATACCTCACCTCTTCTATTCGCTTGCCTTGAGCAGTGGAACCAATTGTTTGCAATGTGATTTGATTTTTCATTTTCAAATTTTTAAACAATACGAAGCCGCATTTGACACATCAATTAAAAATATACCGGGTGAGTTTTTTAAGCTGAAACTTTCAAATATCTCGGAGAGTAAGCCCTCTACGATAAAAATGACCATAATCAAAATTAAATCATTCTGGAGGGGAAATACATTAGTGCTAAAGTTAGGACCCCCCGCCCCTGTTTGTAAGAGGGGTGGGGGCAACTTGGAAACTAAGATAGGAACCCCTATTTTTTATTGCAGATTCGGATTCTACGGCTAAAAGTACGTAGGATTTCCTTGAAACATTTTTTTCGATTCATGTTAGATGGCGCTGTAATAGGCGATATTAATTTTTTTTCGATTTCTCCTACTGAGAACATTATGCATACGATTCTGCAATATGTTTGCATTAAAATTAACACGTTTTCAATGTAAATACTTGAAATTAGTTTTAAACAAATTGTATTTCTTAAATAAAAAAAAACTACTTTTAGCGTAACCCAGGAACAACGACTGCGATAATTTTGCATAGGAACATGCGACTAAATTTGTTTTCAAATAAATGATATTTTTTGTTTTAAAAATATCGATTCAGTTCAAAGATTATTTCGAAAACAATAAGACCTGTTTGCGTAAGGCTATTACAATTCAAAATGGAGTATTTAACTGTACAAGAAAAAATTGAAATGGTCCTGGTTTATGGAGAAGCTGGCTGTAGTCTTGATAATGCGGTCAATCTCTACATTTCGCGTTTTCCAGATAGGATTCGGTTACGTGTTTCATTTTACCGGACTATCAAACAATTCACTGCTGATAGAAGTGTTCGACCGAAGAAAAGGACCCGTCGAGCAACAGTCACTGAGGAAAATAACGAGATTGCTGTATTGGCTGCAGTAGCTTATAATCCTCATATAAGTACACGAGAAATAGCTAGCGAATCCGGATTATCCCAGACCAGTGTTTGCAAAATTTTGAACCGACATAAGTATCATCCGTTTCATATGAGTTTACGCCAAGATCTTCATGGCGTTGATTTTGAAAATCGGGTAACATTTTGTCAGTGGGCAGTAGAACAAATACAGCAAAATCCCAATTCTCCGATGAGTCGTCTTTTACAAACCATGGAACGATTAATCGACACAACATGCATTACTGAAGTGTTGCAAATATACACTGGCGTGGCCAAGTTGAACATCAGCGCCCTTGGACTGTCAACGTGTGGTGTGAAATAATTAGCAACCAACTCATCGGCCTCCATATTATTGAAGGCAATTTGAATGGTCAAATGTACCGAGACATTTTGGAAAATGAACTGCCAACATTATTTGAAAACTTGAGCTTAGAATTGCGACAGAACATGTGGTTTCAACATGATAGATGTCCAGCACACTATTCGTCGGTAGCACGTGAAGTACTTGGTAGTGATTTTAATGGTCGCTGGATTGGTAGAGCTGGTCCGGTAAATTGGCCTGCCAGATCACCAGATCTTACTTCGCCAGATTTATTTTTGTGGGGCTATCTCAAAGACAAAGTATACCAACAAGTACCAACAACACGTGAGAATATGATTGAGCGAATAAGAAATGCTTGTGACGAAATTCCAGCATACACGCTTCTAAGTTGTGTACATTCATTTGAAATGCGGATTAATAAGTGCATTGAAGTCGAAGGCCATCATTTTGAGCACTTAATCTAATTAATTAATTTAATTAAATTAAAAGATGATGTCCACGTCGTTGTTCCTGGGTTACGCTAAAAGTAGTTTTTTTTTAATTTAAGAAATACAATTTGTTGTTTAATTTAAGAAATACAAAACTAATTTCAAGTATTTAAATTGAAAACGTGTTAATTTTAATGCAAACATATTGCAGCATCGTATGCATAATGTTCTCAGTAGAAGAAATCGAAATAAATTAATATCGCCTATTACAGCGCCATCTATCATGAATCGAAAAAATGTTTCAAGGAAATCCTACGTACTTTTAGCCGTAGAATCCGAATCCGCATTAAAAAATAGGGGTTCCTATCTTAGTTCCCGAGTTGCCCCCACCTCTTACAAACAGAGGCGGGGGTCATTTTTATCGTAGAGGGCTTATTTTCCGAGATATTTGAAAGTTTCAGCTTAAAAAACTCACCCGGTATAAAAACAAATTACGCGCATGCGCTTAACCAAACCAATATTAATAAAATAACCACTACTATGTTTTTCCGGTTTGCTCACCTCGCGCTGTCATGTTTGGTACAAAATCGACACTGAGAGGTGACCGCACAAGTGGTTGCACTAATTTATGCGGGGCAGCACCAAAGTGAAGTGGTTCTACAACTAAATTTAAGCCAATTCTCTCCATTCGTCGAGTGTGGCAGAGATATCAGAAAACTGGTGACTTCAGACGGTGACAAGGATGTGGCCGACCTCATGCTACAGCACAGCGTGATGACCGCTTTCTTGTAACTGAAGCTGTCATTAGGGCCAGGGGAGGGAATACTTCTTATTAATAAAACTGTTTTCTTTTTGTTTATTTCCATGTTTTAATTCGATTTCTACCTCTTAATTTTCATGCTGACAAATTCACAAAAACGTGTACCTCAGACGTTTACCCCCAAAAATCAGTTTGATGGCACTTATAAATACAAAAAAGGTACCACTGGATAGGTATTGAAATAGACTTTGAATCTGCATTAAAAAAAATTAAACAAATATTGAATGTTTTTTTGATATTTTTGAACGATTTGTGCGATACGATTTTTTTTTCACCCAAATGTATTTCGCTGCTAGCTCCTGCATAAATATTGCGTGCATTGACTACTGTTCGCTCCATTTGTTTTATGAGTCGTACTGGCCTGTACTTGTTTTACAATTTTAGAAGCGTTTTCACAATAACCCTTTGTAGCGGATCTCTTATCACGTCAGTTATATTAGTGCACATGTTTGGATTCCGATATGCTCTAGTCAGGGGGGTTCACATTAAACTGACGATCACTACAAAAAAAATTATTCATGTGCAACACAAATAAAAACTAGATAAAAATAACTCAAACCAAATGAATTTAAGGGATTCGCCTTATGCCCATAATTTACGCCAAAACAATTTGTGCTCCCTTCGGAGTTACCTTCAATTCCACATAGTCAACAATTGATTAACCACACAAAAAAAAATACATCGATATAAAATTTAAAAAAAAAACGTAGTACAAAATAATCGGAATAAAGTCGTTAATGCGCAATATATTCATAGCCCCATCCCAACCTGTATATTGTAATCCCAAATCTAATGTTAATAAATGTGTTTTTAAACAAAAAAATAGAAAAAAAAAATTTTGTGAAGAAATTACAAAAATCTTACAAAAAAAAATATTAGTTTTTGAAAAATACAAAAAAATATGTATCAAAATTATATACGAGTATGTATGTATAAAACTATATCAATGAATTTATGTACGTTAATTTAATTACAAAAAAATACACTTTAAACATATAATGAACTTAATGTACATACTCTTTGTTTTTATATTTATTTTTATTGAAAAATGTGTTTGTACTTAACGTTTACCCGCAATACATGATGGTGTCCATTTTTTTTATCATCTCATATAAATATCACTGGACCGTGATAAACTACAAAAATTTACTGGCAGGAACTCGTCTCTCGTACCGACGCCTTTCAATACACCCCAGAGCACAATTTATCGCAAAAATCTCCACCGTTTATTTGACTACAATAGAGCGGTTGGAAAAGCAACCGTCACACGAAACAGCGTACTTGTAAATAATACCACTCAGAAATTTTAAAACTCTACTTTTTTTTTGTTCTGTTTTGTTTGTTTTTAATTCAATAAACAATTTAATTTTTATTATTATTTCTTACTATTATAATTATTATAATTATTACAATTATTTTTATTTAAACTATAATTCATTATAGCTGGGATTTATCCCCAAGATTACATTTCTTTGTTTTTTTATTTCACAACCGTTCCCAATAAACATAAAATTTTTCTTCACAAAAACTAGACACGATGAAATTTGTGTTGTAAAAAAAAAGGAGTCTATGCCAGTGCACTCTACACAGATTTTATTTTTCGGATTATTATTTTTTTTTTGTCTTATGTTCTTAATTCACAAACATCCGATGTTATTCGCGCGAAATTAAGTTTTGCTTTTCTTTTTTTATGTAATCAATCAATTATTTTACTATTATATTTAATCAAACATTTTTCTTTTTTTTTTTTTTTTATATTCGTTTTAACAAAATCGCACATTTAGTTTCAACTTTATATTTTTTCTTTTCTTTCTATCCAAACCAAAAAAAACCAAATTCTGCCCCAAAAACAAAAATCGCGACGTTTATATATCTACCTTATCTCCCCCCGTCCCTTTCCAATATCTCATGCTATCGCCCCTCTACCTTCCCTCTTCTTGCCATAATTACAAGTAGTTTCGTATCTGTAATGAGTAAGTCAGCTTATATTTTTTTTTCGAATTTCGAACATTTAAGGGTTTAAGTATTCACTTGCGCAGTTGTACTAGTAACCGTACGATCGCGCCAAGCATAATTAAAAATACAGCCGTTACAACTTTTTCTATCAAAAAAAAAAAATAAATTCTATCAAAATTAAAGTCCAAACCACACAAATGTGTGGGTAAAAAAACATAGTATGTAATGGCATTTTTTAATACAAATTTTTGCTTCATTTGAAGTACAACCAACACAATTGTGCGTATAGCTACAGTGTTTTTTTCGGCCGAAAATAAGTTAGAAACAGGGCAAAATAATCATGTCAAACGCCACAAGCCACACGAAACAGCAACACGCAATGGATGCAATGGCTTCCCCACATATCATTGTGGATTTTCCGATCCCCAAATGCGACAATTTTGTTTGTTTACGAACCCACCGAGATGGAAATGCGCTTCGTCCGAAAATATGATTTTTTGAGCAAAATATTCATCCCCACACAGCGAATCGATATCGGAGCGGATGGTCACTACATGGTCAACTAGAAATAATATACTGAGTTTCTGTCAAAGAAAGAATGACTAGTGTTGCCAGAACCAAAATAACCGATATGTCAAATCTGAACCGGTTATTGTGACACCATATACTCGATTTCTTATGAAAAAAACTTACCTATAATGCTGTTCTTTTCAACATCATTGCAAAAATTGTATTGCAATATTTCGCAAGGATTTCCTTATTTATGGAAAAGCTTAAATTTGAAGTTTCACCCCTGTTAGTGAATCTTTTTAGCCTGTAGAAATACCGAATTTTTGATGAAGTAATTCCTCAAACTAAAATTTAAAAAAAAAAAAAAAATGATTAGCCAATTTGTTTGAAATTTAATTCACAATCTTATTGTTTCGAACCGTTTTTTCGTAAATGCTACAAACTTTTCAAAATATGTACAAAAAACGAAAAACTTGCTATAAAATCTGTCACAATAATCGATGGGTATAGCTTAAGTATGAAGTTTCATCCCGATTAGTCATTTAGTCAAACCCACTTTAACGGAGCGGCGATATCGAGGTGAAAGATTTTTATTATTTTTAACTTTGCTGAATGTTTATAAGTGTAGCTGCCTATCAAAATGTTCCTTATGTAAAGCTGAATTTTATGTAACTTTTAATATATTAACATTCTTTTACTTAGGCCGGATTCATAATTCTTCGTTCATTCATTCAAACAGTTTTTTCGAACAATCATAGTGCTCCAAAATGAAGCATGTGAAGTTAGCCCAGTTTTTCATCCCAGAAAAAAAAAATATTTCCTTAAATAATTCTATTTCATCTCCCAGTTTTTTCTGTTTAAACTTGTATAAGACGGAATTTGTTTGTTAAATTTTTTTTCTCAACAACAAAATATCCATCTCATATTTTTACATTTAATTGCTGGTTTTATACACTCTGCGTATGAATAATGATTAAAAATAATTTATCGAAGTGAAATGGTCATAATTGTTTGTTTTGATTAAAGATAAGAATAATATCAGTCAATATATTCTTTCAAGTTGGTAGCAGTAAGGGCTTACAACGACTAAGTGGGCAGTACCAGCCGTATTGTAGTATTGGCGCAAATGGCCAAGTTCCATATGGCCCGTATAAAAATGCGCGAATCCTACCATACGGCTGGTACTGTCCGACTGGATCCAGTTAGTCCGTACCATGGCTTATTCAAAACATAAAGAATCATTTCCGGCTAATCATATTTCTGGGAGAATGGCACAATTTTCGCATATTCTTATATAGGGTCATATGGAACTTGGCCATTTGCCCCACTACTACCAACGGCTGGTACTGCCCCTTAGTCATTGTTAGCCCTTACTGTTACTACTTGACACAATACATTGACTGATATTGTTCTTATCTTTAATCAAAACAAACAATTATTATCATTTGACTTCGATAGATTATTTTTAAGCATTTATTCATAAGCAGAGTACAAAAACAACAATTAAATGTAAAAATCTGGGATAGATATTTTGTTGTTGAGAAAAAAAAAAATTAAAAAACAAATGTCCGTCTTATACAAGTTTAAATAGAAAAAACCCAGTTTGAGATATGAAATATGAAATAGTATTGAGGAATTTTTTTTTCTGGGATGAAAAACTGAGCTAACTTCACATGCTTCCATAATGACGATTTCTTTCAATATGAACAATATGATCGGTCGAAAAAATTGTTTGAATGAGAACAAGTATGAATCCGGCCTTAATAGTAGTGTTGTGCTGTACGATTTTTTTGGAAGTTTAAATATATTTTTGAGTCGAAAATAATATTTAAGTGTCCAGTTAATTTCAATAGGTGCAAGGATTTACTTAATAATTAAAGTATACTTGTGCAGTTTTCCGTCTTACTCAGGTAAAATCACTAACAAACACAATTAATGAAACTAGCAAAAGTTTAGCATTGTTTCAATTCGTTCATTTATGCACCCAAGAAATCAAGGGGAAGTCAACAATTTTTCTCCGTACGAAATTGGTCCGAAAAGGCAAATATATTCCATCAACCAAAATGGTCACGGCCGCACGACAATGCACTCATCCCCCTCTAAATTGCAAATCAAAGCATTGAAGTTTGGCCGGAGCCGCAACTCGAACCCTTGCAAGTCTGTAGTATCCCGTTAAACTTTTACAAGCTAGAGATTCCAACCCCAATAAAACATTGACAAATACTTTATTAACGATTCAATTTCTTACGTCCGAAATTAATTTTATAACCTGAATTTTATAAAAAGCGAAAAAGAATTAAACAAAGAAAATCGAGCAAATAAAACGAATTTAAATAAGTAATAACTGCCCACAAATATGCCAGTTTGACACCGTCTAACATGTATAATATTATATTTTGGGTGGATTAAACAATCCTCCTAGATGTCCTGCGCATTAAAATAATGAACATTCCCCCATCATTATATTGTGATAAATAACATCTAACATTAAAAAATCGATTTTCGATCCAATGAATTTATAAAAGCGTAAAACTCCTAGAACCAATCATAAATAAAGACAATCGAAAAAAAAACGCAATCTTTCTGGAAATAAGACATAGCGAGCTAGACATGAAATCTATAATTCAAACAACCCTTTTTCAAATACGTATAAAAATATAGAGATATACGACACTCAATTTAAAATTCAATATTATGCCAACGAATTATATATTTTTTCAATTCTTATTATCCGTTTTCTTGGTGCAGAAAATCTATAAGCTTATAGGGTTGATAAGATGTCTGTCTAATATTGTTATTGCGAGAAATCAAACGTAAGCAAATTTAGATCGATTTATTTGAATTTCAATATGTGCTCTACTCTTTTAGATCGAGACAAGTTTCGAAGATAGAAAGAAGCAGTACAAAGTCTCTCGTCTTAATATATTTACTTACTTTACACGAGTCTTTTATATTTCACATATCGGCGAATTGATTTTAAGGCAAGCAGCATATTTATATTGCGCTTATAGGGTACACAAATTTGAATGCCCAATTAAACAGACGATTACAAATTAAGACGTTATTTATTAAAGCAGTTGGTATTAATGTGGATTACCGTAAGCATTTATAGGTGATTCAAAATGAAATTAAATTTTATTTTATTGAAAGGCAGGATGTGGGTATTATCATAATGAAATTAGATATTGCTGTCTGTTATATAAATTATTTACGAGCAATATAATATTGCTTTAATCGGATATAAAGGATTAAAATTATATTTAACGTCTGCTGGCTGGACATTTTAGTTATCCATTGTTGAGTTCATTGCTTGCAGTAGTTGAAAATATAAAATCAAGGGAGAATTTTTTTTTGCTTACCATTTCATTGTCTTAAGATACATTTATGAGATTTGTTAAATTTATAAGATTCTAGCCGAGCACAATTTTCTTTGCGAGGTAAATAATATTCTATATGTGGAATTATTATAAAATTAAGATATCAAGAGGCCGCACTCCGTTTTCAGATAAAATTTTAGATGTAACAGCATGAAACTTCACGAGATAATTAAAACTTTAGTCCGACCCAAGCATATAAAAATCAATGTCAAATGCAGGATATTTAATAATTTAGAAAATGTAAGTATGTAAAAAAGCAAAAAAACGTAACTAAATATAATACATACACTAATAATTTCCACTGGCACCAAACAGGTGGATGCGCCATACGATTTTATGAAAATGATAGAATGGATATAACGGAAATACTTTAAACGCCATGGCGGTAGTTTTTTTTACTAACGTGCTTCAGGTGACTGTGTGAGATTTTTCAAGACGTTTTCTATGATATGCCTCACGTATATATTCTAAAATAATCGGAAAGTTGCCACCAGCGCCAGAACGGTGAATTTATGTACTATGGCGGTATTGTAAAAATTGTTGCCTGGGGGTCTATTATGAAATTTATTCGCTTTCGAAAAATTCGATTCGCGGCGAATATTGGTATTATGATTTTTATTTAGCTTTCGGAAAATTCGAAATCGAAAAATTCGCTCTATTATGAAACTTAAAAATAAATTCGATATCGGATTTTACGAAAATGTGACGTCAAAATTCGACTGTTCTTTAGGTGGCGAATACCGTATTGTGTCGATGTTTTAAAATATTTTTTTTATCGTGTTAATAAATTCAGTCGGCTATTTTTATATTTTTTAATTAAAATAAATTTTTTAATTTCAATTATTATTATTTCTCAATTTCAATAGATATATTTACCAAGATGTAATTTGTAAAATAATTTACTACAAAAAACGTTTGTATTTTAATAATATATAAAATTGATTTGACCGATCCACAACAAATGCGACGATTCGCTTTTTTTCATAATAGCAATATTCGAAGCGTATCGAATTTTTAGATATCGAATTTTTCGAAAGCGAATGATGTTTCATAATAGACCCCCAGATCAATTGAACAATTTACTGCAGAAGTATATGGAAATAATAAAAGAGACTGTCAAGCCATATCGTGGTGTTCGGTGGGTTTTTCTTTTTGGGAGATTTCCTATGACAGGTGCTCGAGCAATTAGAGGTATAGGTCTGAAAACTTTTTTCAGTTCGAATTAAAAATAGAAGACAGGCCAAAAAAATCAAATCGCAGTATCCGTCCTTGAGATGTCATCGGTACAGACATCAAGGCGGACGAGCAAATATTTTGTTTTTTATTTTTGGGCTGCGGGACCTCCATGTTTTGGAGGGAAGTGATTTTGGACCTATGTCATTATTGTTAAATTGAGTTCGGATTATAAGTCCACGATTTTGCAATGAACAGGATAATAAAAATATGGAAACGACATTGGATGAAGACAATTTGTTCGAAGAGTTTCTGGTTGCGTTCTCTGTTAATATGACGGTAATAGGAACTAGTAGGACCGAAATCTGCAGGTGGTTCCGCGAAAGTTGTCTAAAACCATCCTGCTATTGCGATTTTTATGCGGAGGTTGGTAAATTAAATGCTAGTAAATCGAATCTTTCGGAATATACTTCATTACATCAAAACTAGAAGCTGTTCATTAACTCTGAATGAACAAGAATAGTGAACGATATCTGAAAAATTAGAACTTATCTATATCTGCCTGATACCAGCGTATGAATGCCGAGTTAAGAAGGCTCGAGCCAGATAACCTGGAACAACAAGCTATCGATAAGCAAATAAGAAAACTGACGTGGGGATGATTCGATTTTTTGAACGTTTAATAAACACTAACCTTTTAGTTTGCAACATGGCAGGATCTACATTTCGTTTTAAAAATAGGCAGAAAGACCGAGAGTGGGTGTTGTCTTCGATTCTCTACTTTGTACGGTAAAGGATTATAGTAGGTTCGTACGTACTTGAGGTGTGGTCATCATGTTGAATGATGGGTAAGCGAATGAAAAGGAAGTATTACAATGCTTAATATTACAATCATAGTCTAAACTCAAAATTTGGCCTTATATCCATCATCCAAATCAAAATATTGACGGAATTTTCGAATTTTTTAGATTAGGTATTGTCCTTTTATTTATCTTAATCTTCATCATGCGATTTATTCGATTCTTCATCGCTATTATCCTTTTAATTTTCTTTTTCTAAATCCTGCAGTTTTGAATCAAAGTCTTCACTAATCTCGAATACCTCTTCTTCTCTACACTCACTGTCATTTTCTTTTTTCTTGTGTATTCTTCTGGCTTTTAGTATTATTCGATTTATCCCCATTTTCACTGCGGTCCGAAATGTCATTAACATAAAAGTATGGCCAACTATTGATGACAAAAATGTGCTGAATTGACGATATAAATCTTCGCTTTCGAACGTGTATCTGTTGAAAATGCCATTTGAATGTACGATTTGGCTGAGAATTATATGCAGACGTTATATACACATCGCTCCTATATCATCGCTACATAGGTGGCCATCAGTACAAAAAGAAAGGTGGCCAAAATTCAATTCATGTTTGATATATGGTTCCGCTCAATGTTTCTGAATTGGATATATGCATGCAGAATTGTAAACGCTTGGGCAAAGTCTATAACCCACCAAATGTGCCGCAACTAAGGCCAAGGCAATGGAATACAGCAACGGATATTTTGCAAAAAATGTTGAATGTTTGATTAGGAAGATAAAAAGAGATTTAAAGAAGATAAATTCATCAGGAATGTGTATTTTTTGAGAGTTTGGTAAACGCTGTTTGGATCTATTGCTGGAGCGTTATTTTATAGAGAGACCATACCATAGTCTGCTATTGAATTGTCAATACAACATAACTGTTCAGATAACATTTATAAGATTTGTTAGTTTTCTTACTTTTTGAACCCAGCTCCATAATTTTTACTTAATCATTGATCTATTTATCATTCGACTCTGTGTCGCCATCAACGTTCGAATGATGCTTTTCTTCATTGACATTCCCGTTTATAAATGATTTATGTTCCGCAAGTCATCAAAGGCAAAACGGTGGCCAAGTTGCGAAATTTGGTGGACATCTGTTACCAGAAGTGGCAACTTCAATGGGATTTTTAAATTTTTGCAATGATGTTGAAAAGTTTAGAATTTACAAAAAACGAAGCAGGGATAATGTTTTTTGATTGTCAGATCTTTTTGGCTCTATTGTATAGTTTTACCAAAAGTCTGGTAATTTAATTTTTCATATTATCTTTTTACATTTTACTTTGATGTTTTTTTTTCTTTTGTACATTCTTCCGTACATTGGTCTATTTTCAGTACTCTAGCTAGACCAATGTACGGAACAATCACAATAAAACCATTACATTAAAAACAAAACAAAGTAAAATATAAAATAAAAAAATTCGTAAACTCGAAAAGTTAGTTGCAAGAATGAAATATAGATGAAAAATTTGAAAGAATCGAATTTCGTGTGCTAAGCAGTAATTCGCTATTACTACAAACAAATTGTATTTTTCGAAGAGTAGTAAACTGAATTCGAATTTTGTTAAATTTCGGTTTACTAATTCGTAGTCTGCCCTGCAGGGAAATTCCGGTTTGGTGACCAAAGTCATACATGGCTTTAAATGGTATAAATATTTTAAATGGTATAAGAAAACCATAAAACCGATTCATGACTGAGAAGCAAAACTCAGAATGAATGTTAAAAAAAGTCAGCAATTTTTTTATCGTGATTTTTTTTTAGTAGTAAGTATGCGTATTTAATCAAATAATTTATAGTTTTTGGTTGATTTTTGTTCAAAATTGAAATGTGATATTCAATAATAAAATAGTAAAATATGTTATTTTGGGTTTATTTTTATTTTTTAATTACAAAAATGTTCGGACTACATCGTTTCTTATTGCTGTGCCAAGAGAAAGAATTCTTGCCGGATACATTACTGGTTTCTTCTCATTCCACAACATAATTTGGGTCTGAACATTTTTGTGATTTAAATAAATAAATAATACGTTATATATAAAAGTTATTAATTAAATTAAATTAAATATATAATATAAAGTGTTAATAAATAAATATTGTGAATTAAAATTAAAATTAACGTGAAAATGTGTAAATATAAATAAAATAATTTGTGTGACGCAGCAATGGTGAACGCATCACAAGCTAAGTGTTTTTTGTGTTTCATATTTTTTATTTATATTTTGTTGAATTTATATTGAATTTATATTTTTTTATACAAATCCATATAAATTTTAATTTTATTAATATAAATATGTTTTAATTTACGCTTTTTTAATATGTGTCGTAGTAGTGTTGTGGTATGGTTTACGTGTGTATGTGTATGTGTGTGGAAGCGGAGCTATATGTATTGCGTTACATTTAGAAGCAAAATATTAAAATGAGAAAAATGTTTTCAGCAACATTGTGTTTTATATCCCTTTTCCTGCATGCCCACACAACTGTGTGGGTAAGGCAAAAAAAAAAAAAATCATGTCATAAATTTATTTTGTATGTGGTTTGAACCAACCTACACATTTGTGCATTACTTTTAAACTTATTTTCGTCCGAAAAAAACACTATAACTAAACACACAATTGTGTTGGTTGTACTTCAACACAAGCGAGATTTTTTGTTTTTTTTTTATCAAAACGCCATTACATTCTATGGTTTCTTAGTCACACATTTATGTGGTTTGGACTTAAATTGAGCCAAAAGTTTTTTTTTTTCGGTAGAGAAAGGGATATATGTACATACATTCACGCAGTCTAGTTTAAAGCCAAATAAGACAAAAATGATAAATATAAAAATATAAATACTCTTCAGTTGCTTATCATTCATTTTCCGTTCATTTTTATATGAATTTTTTTATGTTCATTTCTCTTCGCTCTTGAATAGTAAAATGAATTTTCAGAAATGTTATGTAGTAAAAAACGAATAGTGTCTAGTGAGCGAATAATGAGAAACTAAAGAAGTTGATCTTATTTTTTGTGTTAGCGAACGGGATCTACTGCTCTTTTGGTTTTACTTTGCTGTTCTAATAAGAAAGCGAAAATTCATTGTAGTACTGATTGGATAAAATGTATTGTTGCCTGTATTGAACGATCGAATAGAGAATACATATCATTTCTTTCTGCATTATTCTTGATAAGTGAATATTAAAACAAAATATTTTTTATTTCTTTACATTATTCTTGTTGATCAGTATTACAAATAGTGCTTTAATTTCATGGAAAGATTTGCTGACAGCAATTTTTTACTGATAATACGCAAAAAACAAAACCTTTAAAATTTCATAAGAGTGACAAAGAACAGAAATATTTTTTATTTCATTTTATAGTAAAATTTTATGGTTTTACATTTTCGCATAACCTACCAATTTCATAAAATTTTTAATTTGTACATTTTCGTACAATTCGATTTTTTTATATATTTTAATTTTAATACCACAAAAAACCTCTAACGTTAACAAATTTCAAAAAAAGAAAAAAAAATCAAATCGACATTTGTGTATAAAAATGGCAAATGACTTATTTTGTATAAGTGTGAGAAAAATTTCTTATCTTCTCATACATTTTTTGTACATGTGTGAAAAATACTACCATAAAAAATACTCCAATTTACATTTTTTATGGTAGTATTATGGCAGTAAACTACCACCATCACAACTATTCTCTCAGTAAAATTTTACTGACAACATGTGTTGTTTCGTACATAACCAGTAAAATCTATATTTTTTTCTCGCTTTTATTTTTTACTGACAGCAGATTTTTCCCATGGAATGGGGACATGACACTGTTCGATCGGCGTAGAGTGAATAATACATTTTGACGAGCGACTTTTTTAAACCCTGATATATGCGTATGTGTGGATATGTGTGCATGTGCATGTATGTATGTTTATGCGTGTGTGTGTGTAGGTTCATATGTATTTATACATATGTATATGTTTAGTTATATA
The DNA here is from genome assembly GCA_947310385.1 of Nephrotoma appendiculata. Classification (NCBI taxonomy): domain Eukaryota; kingdom Metazoa; phylum Arthropoda; class Insecta; order Diptera; family Tipulidae; genus Nephrotoma; species Nephrotoma appendiculata. The sequence goes on along the minus strand of OX371225.1, from coordinate 266,787,377 downwards.
TACGCATGTGTATATTTATATATGATTGATTGTTTTTACCTTTCATAATCATTTTAATGTTTTAAAAATTAATTTGATATATTATTATATTAATATTTTTTTAATGTATAAATGTTTCAGATTAATTCTTTTAATTTGTAATAAATATATATATATGTAAATATTCATGACTTTTTTGTAGATTGATTTAAAGGGATGAGACCTCATATGTGTTACGGCATGGCAAAGGGAAAATGGTTTTTAATTTTTTATTTCCATTTGTAATGACAATTAAATCTTTGATGTGATATCCTTCGGCCTTTTAATGTTGACTTTTATTTTTTTTAATTTTTTTTTTAAATTTTTTTTAATTGCTTACTGCTGGCACTATTTTATCTAAAAGAATTTATGGCTCAATAATATTTCTCGAAACAGGTTCGTCTTTCCATGGGAATGACATTATACGAATATCGATTGATTTGCGTTCTAAATCCTAATCAATGACCTGCTCATACACCAATGTAAAAACCCTTCCGCGTGGTTCTATCTTCCGTTCGTGTCATCACCTCATGTAAATCATGATCGTTTTTGTTTGATTGAGACAGTATACTGCGGAAGATGCATAAAATCATTTTTTGGCTGAATTGGAATTCTAGCAAATCGCAATTCTAGCAATTAGCATTAATTTTGGAGAGGCTTAGGTCGGCTGGGTCATCTCTCAACGAGTTGTCTTGACGAGTAAGTGGAGGAATAAAAAAATTCCTTGCCCGATTATTTTCGGATTTATTTTTGTTGAAAAACCCAGTACTTCATCTGGGATTTATGTTGGAATTCCGGTTCAGCTCAACATACCAGATCCGAACATGATTAGTTAAGAAATTGCTTAGCACGGCCAAACTCCAGAACTTCTCTAAAATCCATTTTTAAATTCACATGTAATTCTGCTTACCTAATTTGAAAATAATTGGTCTGGATATGGCCAAGTTCCATTCAGAATGATCGAATTTTAGAACTTTATCAAAAAGACACGTTAAAATCCCAATACAAGTTGATCCTAGTTTATTAGAATCCTAGCCGAGCTCTACAAGCTAAACTGTTGGAAAATTTCGGTTGAAAACGGCCTGATTCATTCATTATAGCTGAATCTAAAAATTTCGTCAAATTCGGCTTTGCACCCCGAATTTGATCATCATTTGTTTAGAGTTGGCTTAGTTCCATTGAACATGCTAGAGTGCCAATCCAATTCTGCGTACCATATTTAACAGTTATTGGTTGAGGAATGGTAAAGTTCCATTGAGCATGATATAAATATCCTGTGTACTATAATTATACTTGGTAATTAATCGAATATTCTTTTCTTTGGTTAACAAATTTAATAAAATATTTGAAATTTTTGCGAATTAAATTTATTTGGAATATCTAGTTAATCTGGAATTGAATAACATTGATATTTTTCCGGGAACCATTGCCTTTGAGATGCCTTACATATGATTTTTTTTTTTTTTTTTTTTGCTATCTTGTGGTTGCCCGGTTCAAGGGTTAAATACTAATGGTTTTTAGAGTAATTTTAATATAATTTAAATAATTAAGCTATGGAATTGCAGGAGGATTAAATTAATAAATGTTTATATTATTTAAGAAGCCGGAAAATATTAATTTAGAATTAAATTTCAGAAAATCTACAGGTTGACGTGAAAAATATTTCTTTGGAATATTAATTGTTGATTGTGTAGATTAGAATGGTGTTGTCATTGCATTAATAACTATCGACTTTATTTAGGGGTCTGCAACTGGGCTGATTTAATCAATTAAATTTTGCATTAATTTGTAATTACATTTCAGGAAATTTCCAGATGTACGTGAAATAATACAAATTTTTCCTCAGGTTGCTGATTTAGAGAAGCAATTGTTGAAGACCAATACCATCGTTATCCATTAAACCTATTAAACCTTTATCCTTCCTTAGTAGATTAGTATTGTGCTGTCTTTGTGTTACTAACTATCGGCTATACCTAGGTGTCTGTAACCGGGCCGATTCTGTCCCACTTAACTAACCTATCCAATCCTTCGGTTTTGTTATATGTAAAAAAGAGTGTACGGTGGGCCCGGCGTCACCCGGGAGCTCCTGTGTAAGAACTTGGTCGTACATTCAGAATCAATCAATCAATCAATCAATTCCACAACATAATTTGGGTCTATTTCAGCTGATACGTCTTCCTCTGGTGATAATGGACGCCCATTTAAAATTAACACGTTGTGCAAAATAGCACAATAATTTATTATTAAACCGGTTTTTTGAGGAGTGTACATTAATATGCGTTGCCGACTGAGGCAGCAAAATCTAGATTTAAAGACACTGATGCATCTTTCAACAATATGCCGTGTTTTATGGCTCATGTTGTAATCCTCTTCCTGTGGTGCATTAGATGGTGATGCTAATGGACTCATCAGCCATAGTTGAAGCCCACGGCCATATCCACTATCACCTAAAACTACATAGTTTAAACATTCAAACTTATTGCAATGTGTGAGAATTTGCCAATATCTTACCGAGCAATCACATATTTTTGATTCCGTTGTCATATTCAGTTCTTAGTTTCCACTTGACGTATCAAACATTAACATTCAAAATTTCCAAAATTTGCATCACAAATGATTTGACCGTTTTTCGTATGTATAGATTTTTTTGTGGATTTTTATACATGTTCAACGTCACTGCAAGGCTTTTTAATTGAAATATGCGTTCTGTCAATTAAGCCGGTGGCTCCAGAAAATTGGTATACGTTTCGTCTGATGGGTTTAGCTGGAACTGAACAAGTTCTCTGTCTAAATTATCTTCGACCACATGACATATTTCCTCAACATACCGAGATACGGATGTTTGCGACATCGCTATGAAAAAGTCTTGTCCTATAGGTCATTGGTAGCAACCAATAGAGAGGAACCGTAAAGTACATAAAATTGCAATGCCGTTTTATAAAGTTTATTAATATTCTTCATATTGGTTTACTTAACCGAAACCACCTTTGAAATTTAGCATCCGTTGTTGCTTCAAATGGGTCACTAATATTTCTGAGGTTTCTACGGATTTTCAACAGCCGGAATCTAATATAAATTATTTAACTTATTTATGACATCGCTCTATTTTATATATTTATTTTACTTTCGATTTGAAGCTGTTCTTCTTCGAGCCCTCAAAATAATATAGTCCAAATTATAAATATTTTGTATTATTATTATTATTTAATAATTCGATCGTCGAATAACTTGAACGTTTAGAAAAATATTAATATTTGGGATTGTCATAGCGCTTCCGATAAGCAAAACGCTCATGCTATAAAAATTATCGCAAGTTAAAACTCAGTAGTAAGTAGTACGGAACTCAGAAATTTGATAATAATGAGCATTGATTAGTCGAAAAAAAAATCATATAATTTTGCCATTGCCAAACCGGAATTCACCAGCAGGCCTACCGATAATATACGAGTAGCATACATATACTTAAAATATTTTTTTGTTATTTTTTTACCTTGACTACCTTTCCATATTTATATAAGTTCTACATGTGTGACGTAACGAATGCGAATTTGCCACCGTATGCAAGGTCTTGATAAAACCGTAAACACAATAATTTCCCTATTTATTTTCTATTCTAGGTATTAAAGTTATATTTGCATGAGTAGATAATTTTCTACTTGTGTGTGAGGTCATTGCAATACTTAAGAAATTCATAAAATGTATTGGAAATTAATTAATAAATAAATTTAAGTAGCAACACACACTCTTTTACTCGTATGTACATAAAATAAATAAACAAAGTTTATTAAACTGAAATCGATTCCTATAAATAAATAAATAAATAAATAACATAATGTATATACTGATACTTATAGTCTCATATGTATTATTTATGTACATACCCAGTATGTTTTAAGTGCATGCATTAAAATACAAATTTAGAGTTGGTATTTAGTGTTGATAACAAACCGCTTACATCAACAAACAGCAAAACAAAGTTAAAATGGTTAATTGATTGGATTGTGGGGCTTATCACACAACATTTTAGTTAAAATGTATTTATAATTACTAATATAAATTATTATTGTTTGTGTATAAAATTAATTAGTTGAATATTAATTTAATCTTGTTTTTAATTTCGTTTCAGGTGAGTTTCTCGGGTCAGATTGCGCTTTGGAAGTGTATTTTATATATAAAGAAATGTAAGTGTTTTTTCTAAACCAATAAACACCCATTTTTATAGATCAAGTGGGTTATATAAATATTATGCAATATTTATGATAATGTCATGTAATTATCTTAATACCAATAAGTACTTAGTTATTGGTTATTATACAAATTGATTAATATTACTTATGGTGCTAAGTTTTTTAATGATAGACTATGACAGTCAGTTTGCGACCTGACGATCTTTATATAGCAGAAACGTTGACTTGGTTAAATCCTGATGACTTTTTAATTACGCTTCGAAACGTTTTGCAGAAATTAAAATGTTACTGGATGATGCTATAAATTTAAAATTTGCAGCTATATTGAAATCGTTTAAGAAAAGGTTACTGTGTGAGGTAGATAGAAATCACGAATTTGTCAAGGTCTAGCTACTTTTATTTCGTCAATATTATTATATGTTATCAAATAAACTATCTTATCTTGAATAAAAGCACGAGCAATTTGTTCTTTCACAAAGAATCCTTTTTTCATTTTGCATAAAACAGGGCGCAGTCATAAAGAATTAAGAGCCTCTGCAAGGCAACATAAAGTTACCCCTTTTGGTTTTCCATTGAATTTGGAATCAGGGCATTGTCTTAATGGAATATTTATTGACGATCGACTCATGAACATAGTAATTAAAACCTTATAATTTTTTTTTGTTTCATCTGAACTTTATTCCACTATTTTTATCATCTTATTTATGTGCTGCTTTGCAAGGCGATAACGCATACTCTTACGGGATTAATTCAATGACGTTTTTCTTTTAATTTTTTAATACACACACTGGAACTGGTTAAGGCTGGTTGGACCAATCGCTTGAGAAGCGATATTCAATAGATTATGTCCATGGCGACGATCAGTTGGGACTTTTAGGTTGTTGCACACCTGGCTTGTACCAAAATTAAAACAAGTACTAAATTATTACCTTGTGCCGTGGCAGTCACGCGTCATGAATTTGTTAGAGCAAACTTGTGACTTGAGCGGTCAAAAGCAATTCAAATCTAGATTTCACTTTTCTCATCGGAGAATTTTACTTATTGAGCAATTGTTGGTTAGCTCATGGTGGCTGGATTTCTAAAAAATTACGACAGTTGCTATGTTGCCGGCTTAATCTTAAATTAGTTCTAAATACTACTACTAACTACTTCTAAATAATTTTAAACCTGAAATTGCCCGACTGTGTTGTTGCTTGAAAAAAAAAATCGGTGATCGCGGTTTGTTTCAAGGTTACGCCGGTCCATTTTGTCTCTATAGTAGCCGTTAATGAGTGAGCAATTGCACCACACTATCAAAAGCTCCGAATACATCTGGGAATTCTCCTAGGACGTACTTTTGCTTTGATTCTTTTACTTTATTGTTATCTTTCACCAAAGCCTTCTCAAAAGAAATATTTTCTCTCGATGTGTTTTCTGCAACTCTGAAAATCATTATGATTTGATGGTTTTTGGATCAATCGTATAATTTTACAGTTAGTTCACATACAGCTTTGAATCATTTAGATATTGAAAGTAGATAGTTAGATATAAACAAAATGAAAATTGTCTAATTTTTATTTCAATTTTACGCATACAGAATGTGTGGCAGCGTTCTTTATATTATCATTGTTTTGAGTGATATTACACACCGATGTAGACATGATTCCACCTCTACTCTTGGCTGCGTAAGGAACCTCAAGCAGAAGATTTCCATGACAATTGTGTTTTAATGCATTGCCTGATCTCCCACTGAAACGCATTTCTCTATTTTATACAGTAAATATACATTTTGGAACATCTGTATTGTTTGGACGGATCTTCGGATCATGAATCACAGTAACGTCCGCAGAATTTTGAAATAGATTGGGTCCCTTAATTGTATCTAGATGTTTACATAAATATGTACTTCGTGATTTGTAGCTGGAATTTCGTGCAGCTGACATCACTTTTATATGACTTAATTGGATAACATTTAACATTTTCAAATGAAATTGGCAATTTCAAGGCGTTGATTGCTATTACGCCATAGATAAAGCCATTCTGATGCGCAGTGATCATTCAATTGGTAGCGTTGCTAGCAAACTAACACAAGGCAAGCCGTTGTTATTCAGAAAGGCTTCTATACTTTTTAAAATTCACAAATTCGATCAACACGTGCCTTTCAAGAAGGTTATAAATCCTTTTGACTGCAGTTTTGCATTCCCTTGGGTTTATAAATTTCTGTCACTTTCCCCCACTTTTTTACTGTTGGTGAAGGCAGTTTCTTGGATTTTGCTTGTTGCATTTTAATATCTACTGATAAGATTCAGTTCTACGATTTATGTAGCTCCTCTCAGAAGATTATAAAAAATGTATCTGAATAGCAAACATAAAAATAAAAATCAAATTGCGAGCACTATAAAACCTTTACACGATTGCTAAACTCAAAAGAGATTTCTCTGTCGGTCTAAAAATCACTATTGGAACCCTTGTGCTGAAGACAGTTATCAGTCGGGAAGATTTAGAACTTTCATTGAATACCCATTTCCAGAAAATAGAGATTCAAGATCACCAGAAGGAATTCTACTCACCCATATATGGATCGCTAGTGACTGCCACTAGTTACCAAGTTGAAAACTCCAGTCCGAGAAGATATTTCACCTGCAAAAATTACCGATATACATTATGGTTCTTGATTCAGATAACTTCAGAGCCTGCAGAGTTAGCCAGTATATTGTACATCGAACGAAGGTTGCGCAGAGTCAAATAATTCGGTGTTAATAGATTATTAAATTGTTTTTTACTTCGCACACTCGTCATATACTGACATTCATTTCAGAGTAAAATTTGACGATCCGAGTACACACGCAGTACACAGTTCACAAAGAAAAACGCAGTGTGCAGGGTAAAATTACTCAGGTTGAACACGGAGTATATTTTTTTGACAGAGCACTGTCTGCTCTGGTTAAATTATAAATTTCAAAATTTTATGTGACAGCAAACATATCGCATTTTAAAAACAAAAAAAAATTGATGGTTGTCAGAAGCAGAGGTCTACCGAACAATGTCGAAGTTTGGCATTAATTTCGGAACTAGGATATAAACAGATTGTCATTGACGAGCATTGAGAGTTTATCAACAACCGAGTGAAGAACCATGATCGCGATATGGATGTAGGTTAGGTTAGGTTAGAGTGGCTGCTATCGCACACTTAGGCCAATAATGGCCCATTGTGATACCACACGATCCAATCTCCCCTTACTCCCGCTGAAACCAACCAGAGCTACTGATGTAGCGTAAAATATCTCGCACCCCACAGCCCGCGAGTTCAGAAAGGCTGTCCATGTTGTACACACCCAAGTACTTACGTCTTTTGTATGATAGTGCCGGACACGAGCATAGGAAGTGAACTAACGTCTCTTCCTCCTCTTCGTCCATACAACTTCTACAAAAGTTATTCGTCTCTAGACCCAGCCTTCTCGCATGTTCCCTAAAAATGTAGTGTCCTGTTGGGATACTATACGACCAATCGTAAATCTCGTTTTCCCAGGGATACAAGTGCCTTAGAGCGCCGCAGGTCTAGTTTTGGCCAAACCTGTTTTGCTACTCTGCACGTGGGAGTGTTGGTCCACCTCTCATCTGTCAAGGCGATTGCCTTTTTACTGAGCTCTGATTTGAGCGCTGCTATAGGCCTCCCCAGACCTGCCCTTTCCGGTTGCATCTGGAGAGTCGTACCGTACCTAGCTAGTTCGTCTGCCCTGCAGTTTCCCGTGACGTTAAGAGACGTCATTAAGAGATGATCGGCAATCCAGCGCCACCCGTGACTTCAGAGAAACCGCCTCTAGTGGCCTGAGTGCCACTTGACTATCTACATAAATCGCGATATCCCTAACAGATACCACGTTATGCTTCAACCATGTTACGACTTCCCTCATCGCCACCACTTCAGCCTGGTACACGCTGCAGTAGTCAGGGAGACGAACAGAAATATTAACATTGACCTTCTCACAGAAGACTCCGGCTCCTACTTTGCCGTCTAGCTTAGAGCCGTCCGTGAAAAATTTCAGTGCCTCGTTTTCCCGTATTGATCCGTTCCTCCAGGATTCCCTAGAAAGTTAAATGATCCGGAAACCTATATCGAAGCACAACGTTGGTTTAATATAATCTAGATTCACCAGTTCTTCCCTTAGTGATCTAACTATCGTCGAGTGTCCCGCCTGAAGACACTTCCACTGAGAGACAGCCGAGAGCCTTGTAGCCACATTGGCTGCCATCTGCTTACCAAAAAATTCGATTGGAATAAGGTGGAACATAACCTCTAAAGCGCGTGTAGGTGTTGTCCTAAGCGCCCCGCTTATAAGCATACAGGCCGTTCTTTGTACCTTCTCCAACATCCTTATGTAGGTTACCTTTTCTAGAGCTGGCCACCACACGCCCACCCCGTACATCAGCACAGGCCTTACCACTGCGGTATAGAGCCAGTGTACCAGCTCTGATATGGATGTAAATATATAAACAATAATACACTTTAGGCCAACTACATATTAGCATTCGACGGACGTGGAGTGTACGAAAGTATGTATGTATGTTAAGTATGTATTTGAAAAGAAAAAAAAAAAAAAAAAAAACAGTGAGGTTACCGTTTTTGATGAGGAATCTGCTCTAAAGCTAGAAGTTCTGGGTTTAAACCAGTTTATTTTATGCTAAAATCTTTTACGGTCTTTTCAATCTTCAGAAAAGAAATCAATAAGGAATGGGAGAGTGGAGAAGGCAGTTGACAATTGTCACTAAACAATAATCGCTTCTATGGGAGCAGCTGCCATCTTACTAAAGCCAAACAACTTTATAAAAAAATTTAAAATAGATCGTTCTGTGAGGATCTTTTATTTACTCAGTTCCGATGAATTAGGATTCTAAAACTAACAACTTAAGGTTCCTAAGGTGAATAGGATATTATTTCTTCACTTTCACTTCTCCATTTAGCTTTAGGGTACATTCCTCAACCGGGTCGATAATAAGTTTGAAAGGTGGTTTAACCCTAATTAGCCTGTTCGTATTGTTAAGGGTTTTAACCGCCTGTGGCACTATTCTGGTTTTCCCTGGGAATAGGGAATTGGGAAAAATATTTTCATAGCATTTTTGTCTAAATTAAATTTTTCTGGCCTACTGTTGGAATTAGTTTAGTGTAAATATTTTTGAAACAATGATATATTGGGAATTATTTTTCCCTATACAAATTTTGTGGAACAAAAGTTTCCCAATCAACTTTGTTTCGAAAATATTTACACCAAACTGATTCCAACAGTAGGCCAGAAAAATTTAATTTAGACAAAAATGCTATGAAAATATTTTTCCCAATTCCCTATTCCCAGGGAAAACCAGAATAGTGCCACTGGTGGTTGGTTCTGCAAGGGTAAAACCGCCCTATCCATCCTGAACAATATACCTACCAAAACGGGAATTTGTTGATAGCACTTCATAAAGTCTTTAGCCCTGAATATTAAAATCACTAAACAACAGTTAATTTGTGCTATGAGGATAGTTTGAGATGTATTTAACCATAATATACATTTTTAATGCTACGGGTCGATAGTAAGTATGAAATATAAACCATAGAATGGCCGATATGGGTATAGAAACCATTATTGCAACGTGGTGTAGTGTCATGCTTACCGGTTCTGGAGCATAACAGTTAATTGTGGAAGTGCTACATTTACAGTATTGCTCTGTGTTCCGTTGTAGAAGATCTTTGAGAATTTTAATGTCCCAAAAATTGAAGTTCTTGCATTACCACTGTTTAGATTCTCTGTTTAGGTATTTTGAGATTCAGCAAATTCCATAAATATTGGAGCTTGAAACCAAAATACGTTTACTGGAGTTGCAAAAGAAACAAGCAACTAGTCTGTCTAACACCATCTCGTAAACAAACAAATGTATACCAATAGCCCTCCACAATTTAGGTGACTACGGCTTATGGATAGGATGTAAAATTCGAATATTGCTTCTTTATATCCCAGACCCCGTACGACTCTACAGTAATCCATCTGCATGCACTGGAAGATAATTTGGAGTAGTACACCACAGGATTATAATCTTCTTGTTTTAATAGAAATGCTCAAAGTGAGAGAGAAAAAGACGGGAAAGGTTTGGTGCCGAACTCTATGAGCATTTTTGTTGCGTACCACCCACACAAGCTCTCATCCACCAAATCCCAAATTCCCACACCAAACCCAAAGCACTTCATACCACCCCTCCACCTCCCATACCACCACTCCTACCACCCCCATAACCACACAACCCACACAAACCTACCACATTCACATGCTCTATGAAAAGATTCAAAGCAAAAGTATATTCTGGGATAATTCCAAGATGTATTTGGGAGCTTTTGATAATGTGGTGCCAATAACATTATAAAAGTGTCAACTGCTCAGTTAGATGTGCTACTGTTGTGAAAAATCTCAGGGCGATTTCTATAAAGTCGTAAATAGGGGCTGTTCCCAAGACTCTTTCGGAAATGCAGGATGTTGTCCAACAATTACCGATTTGCTGAAATTTTAAAACAAAGCATTCAATATGAATATCGAGCAATATCAACAGGATGGAGCTTCATTCAAAATCACCAAGATCTAACATAAATGATGCCTTTGATTTTAAAAGATCACAATTAAATCCTGAAAATTGGTTAACAGTCACCCAACGAAGCGGTGCTGTTATCGTTGAAACCACTCCATTTAACATACTGTTGAGTAAAGGATATGTTAGCTACGGCAGGAGCGTACAAATTATAGGCAATTAAATAATTCCAAGTTTCCTGAGATAGATTACCAGGTGCAGTTTTCAGAAATATCGGGCCATATCACATGTTTGTTATTATAATTATAGTTCTGACAACTTTCGACTGAACCAATCGTGCTTCGTAGAGAATGTATGCCTTGGTAAAAACCCCATTTGTTCTTTTGTATACCTCAAAAGCAATTATTTCAATTCTCCCTTTGGGGTACCGCCCAATTATCTTGTACTAAACATACGCGCATGCATTTCCAATCAATCTTAAATCGATAACAAATTACCCAACTAATATCTTAACTTCAAACTTGTATAACGTGTAATAAACCGTACTCACATTATTCTTTAAGATAATAGATTACAAATTGTATGTTAATCATACGTGTGTGTGTGTGTGAAGCAAATACCTTTTAAGTCGGAACGTTAGGAATTCATAATTTGTGTAACAATCGTGTGCACCTTCTCTTGTGTAATGACTGAATATAAGAATGAATGAAAAATACGTAATTATGTTTTGTGAGACAATTAACATAAATAGTTTTCTGTCTTGTTAGTCTCGGAGTCGACGTCGCGTCGTCTTCACGTTTATTATAAAAAAAGAGGAACGTGTGCGTTTAATTATTATTATTTGCCGAACGAGCTTTATTTCTTTGGTTTTCGTTATAACAAATTTAAAGGTTACAATGGGGTTTTGTCGACGGCACGGCATGTAAACGGAAGTCTGTTGTTTGAGAAAATGTTACATGACGTAACTGTCTATAGTTTACACGAAAATCGTGGGCATTTTGTATTTTTTTTTTGTTGTGACTTAATTACAATAATTGTTGGTAATCGTTATTATGCAGACCGTGGACAGGCTTCATAAAATTATTATTTATTGTTTTTATTGTGTTCAATGGTAGCATTATGAAGTTATTGGTACGTTGAGCGGAACCTTGAGATAATTTTTTGTTTTCTTTCATAATATATTTACCGTTATCGAAAATGGTTTTGTATTTATTAATTAAGTATGTTCGAAATTTAATTACATGCCATGTTTGATTTGTGCCCTTGGCCTGGAACATCCAGGCTTTGGAAAAGTCTAAATACAGCATTAGTCAGACTTTTCGGTGTTTAATGCCGGTCAGTAAGGTAAATTGTGATTTTTATTGCTAAAACTATTTTTGCAGAAATTTGAAATCTCTTGTACCGGTTTATATGTTGCTATACTTTGGATAAACTTTTATATATTGTGTGCGGCGCACGGAAACGACACAAAAATGTATGCCACATTCAACGCACCCGATCTAGCACTTGATGAATGCGTTCGGCACAAATTTTTGTAAATGTGGACCCACCTTAAGGCAAATGCCATTCATTTCTGACGGCAACTATGGCTTGATGATTTTTAAATTTGTACGAATTTCTAATACTTCCAAAATATTGTACCATCGTTTCTACGTAGACATGTGCAATATGATTTTCGATAGATCTACAAAATTATTGCCCTAGAATTGTTTCGAGCGGTACTCGATTCTGATGAGCCTTACGGTAAGTTATAGAATTTTGAAAATTGAACAAATTTCATGTTTTTTTTTTACCACCAATAGAGATTTTCATAGGGCCGTTGCTGAATATTTTACACAATACAGTAATTTTCTATACTATCTCATTTTATATTTCCTCCGCTTCATACTTAAGCTTATTCCATAAAATATTAGATCCCAACGAGTTTAGGCCGAAATTGGTCCACCGGAAGTGGCAGCTTTCTTCAAATATTTTGAAACGTATATCATTGATGAGAAAAATGAATGAGAACTTAAAGGTTGTAAATTAATTTTGCAACAATACCGGTCCAGGTCAGTTTTCCAAAATTTAAGCCTAAATAACGATTTTTCACATTAAACTGTTTTTCAGCAAAAACTCGGTCCCTGTCCAGCTCAACAAATTGATTGATCGGGATTAAAAACATAAAGATTATAAATTAAATTTTAAACATAATTAGTTCAGATCATTTTATAAATTTTACCGGAAATGACGAGTTTTGATAAAAACAACTTTATTTTAAATACTTACATTTACAAAAACTTAATTGATATTCTTAATTCATATTTCAACAGAAAAAATGTTAACGGCGATAACGGATAAAAAGTTGTCCAGGAGAAAGGGTGGTTTTAAATTGCTCTTAAGACTGTTGAAATTTATCGGTAAATTGAATTATTTTTGTAAAACTCTATGGCAAAATAATAGCAAAATCTGTACTAAAATCAATTAGTATATCATAAATCAAAACCATCCTTATTCGAGAGGGTGTATGTGTATCGGTGGATTACTGTATTCTACCTTTAGGATGGTAGAGTTATGATGAACTGTGTTTTCTCATCATTAGGGTCATTTGTGATGATACAATGTTTTTGGAATTGTTAAGTTTCTTAATTTTCAAAACAAAATGATACAGGATTTTCAGGATTTTATTATCTCAAATTGAATTTTTAATTAAGATTCAATTAAATGACACATAATTCGATTTGTATTCAAACAATTCAAATCGTATATGTTTGCCTCATGTATTCCGACCTATTTTTGGAAACTTTATATGAAATGTGATTAGTGTGACTAACGAAAATGGTGGACAAAATGTACGAAGCACAAAATTTGCCAAAAGCCTCCATCTCCGCATTACAGTCAAGTCGAGTACACAGGCCACCCCTAACGAATTCCGACCGACAACTGATACCATCAACATCCACAGCTTCACAATCACTCGAGGACCGAATTAACAAACTCGAGACAATAATACGAGAAATGTCATTCCGGAACCGCAGTCGGTCGCCCTATCAAAATAATCGGTTTGTAACGCAAAAATCAAGGCCACGATCGCGACCTCGCTCACGTTCACGCAATGATCAGCGACCACTAAGTGGCTCTCGATCACGGGACGTCGAAATACCAGGTGTATTCTGGTATCACGCGAATTACGACGAACCGCGAAAATGTCGGCCGCCATGTAAATACAGCGCATCAACGTCCACTCAGTCACAAAACGATACAACAAAAAACGACTAAGTCGCACGGTTGCATCGGCTACGAACGAATTAAACAATACGAGTAGTCAATTTTTTATAAATGACAAAAATAATAACCTGAATTTTCTTATAGACACGGGAGCTGACCTTTCGGTGCTCCCTGACAGACGTTACGATACGTCATCGTTTGTATTGAATTTCTAATAATCCAATCTAATAATCTAGTTTTATCAGCCGCCAATGGCTCGAAAATCAATACTTAGTTAATATCGGACTCAAACGCCCGTTTGCTCATGCTTTCGTTTTAGCTGATGTAAGTCGTCCGATCATTGGCGCTGATTTTCTCGGTAAATTCGCTCTCTTAGTACTTTAGTAGACGTTAAGCGAAAACGGCTGATTGCACTCCGATACATTATACGATCGATAACGATTATGGTCGGATACTAAAGAAACAGCCGAACCAAATTACAATTTACCCGTACATTCCGTGGTTCATCATATCGTAACGAAAGGTCATTTACCGGTATCTCGATCACGAATACTAGATCCGATTCGTCACAAAGCTGCGTATATCGAATTCCAGCATATGGTGGAATTAGGGATTTGCTGCGCATCGGCATCGCCCGTCTCTTGCCCTCTTCACATGGTACGAAATAAAGATAACGAATGGAGGCCATGTTGAGACTACCGCCGACTCAATTCAGTAACGATACCGGATCGTTATCCGATACCACACATCCAAAATTTTTCGATGAATTTACATGGATGTTCGAAATTTTCCAAAATCGAGCTCTTTAGAGCCTATATCATTTAATTCCCGTGGCTCCCGATAATGTACATAAAACGGCTATTACGACTCCATTTGGCCTTTACGAATTTACACGCATGCCATTTGGTTTAAGAAACACCGCTCAAACGTTTCAACAATTTATCAACGAAGTCACGCGATATTTAGACTTCGTATTCACGTACATCGACGACATCCTCGTGGCATCGAAAAATAAGGAACAACACAAACTACATCTCGAAAAACTTTTCAAACGATTCAATGAGTTTGGTGTCAATGTAAAGAGTTCTAAATGCGAGATTGATTCGAACTCTCTCGATTTCCTCAGCCACACGATCACGCCGAATGGTATTCTGCCGTCAAAAGAACGAATTAATGCCATTACGGAATTCTCACTCCCAACTACGATCAAACGTATTCAGCAATTTATCGGCATGGTAAATTACTACCATCGCTTCATACCGAAACTTGCTGAAACACTCGCCGCAATTCACGAACACTTGGCTGCTCTACTAAAAAAGCCCAAGACGCCGAAAAACTTCTCTTGGCCCGACGAATGCCAATTTACAAAATTAAAAACGGATTTGGGTACAGTCACGTTATTGTCACGTTATTGACTGCTGTCGGAGCAGTGTTACAGCAATACATAACGTACAAAGAAACTTACAAATACCGAACGAAAGTATTCTGCATTCGATAGGGAATTACTCACGATCTATCTTTCGATTAAGCATTTTAGATATTTCGTTGAAGGTCGGGAACTCACTATTTACACCGACCTTAAACCTCTGACTAGAGCAATTCAGTCTAAAACTGAACGTAATCCACGACAAGCAAGGCATTTGGATTACATCAGTCAATTTACCACGGATATTCGACATGCGGACGGTAAAGATAACGTTGTCGCGGATACGCTATCCCGCAAGATCAACAATGAAACGGCAACATCGAACGACAAAACGACAATTGAATCAGTCAAAACGAATTTCGACTATCACAAAATAATAGAGGCACAAAAAGCAGTTCGAATTATAAACTAGAGCTTTATAAATTGCCCGGCATCGAAATATACGCGAAACATCGACGGACACGAATCGCCCATATATCGCAGAGCCGTTACGACGAAAATATTCGACACGTTACACAACATTTCACATCCCGGTATCCGTGCTACCCGCAAATTGATTGCCGCTCGATATTTCTGGCCAAGTATAAACAAAGACGGAGGTAATTGGGCACAAGCTTGTTTATCTTGCCAGCGATCGAAAGTCCAATGACATACAAGGGCGCCGATTGAACGATTCGAAATCCCACCAGGTCGATTCGAACATATTCATTTGGATATAGTTTGTCCGCTTTCACCGTCCAATGGATATTGACTCGATGGCCTGAAGCTTATTGCATCTTGCATGATCGACATGTCTGCAAATACCATTGCCAAAACATTCGTAAGCAATTACGTATCTCGATTACGACTGCGTATCATCCGCAAGCGAATGGCATGGTCGAACGCTTTCATCGACAGCTTAAAGCTGCTCTCAAGGCCCGTGAAAACGCAATTCATTGGTGCTCCGAAATTCCCATCGTATTACTTGGAATTCGAGCTACGGTTAAAGAAGATCTCAAGTGCTCATCAGCCGAAATGGTCTACGGACAAACGCTCAAACTACCTGGTGAGTTCTTTTCCGAAAATCCTTTTTCTCAACCAATTACTTACAACTATGCAAAATCTTATCCCCACGAACACTCGACAACCACGACGAAACGATATTTTTGTACCGAAATCGCTCGATAATTGCGATTACGTGTTCGTACGAACAGATACGATCCGCAGAGGACTATACAACCCCCATACGAAACCCCATATAAAGTCATTCGCCGGTTACGTAGATACTTTGTCATCTCAATTAATAACAAAGAGCAATCAGTCTCCATCGATCGATTGAAACCGGCCTACGGAATACTTTGCTCTGAAGAACGAATTCCTGCATTGAGGATACGAAAATCCGTACGAATCATGGCCTAAATAATCTGCTCCTAGCTTTTAATCGTTTTCCAATCTAGGAGGAGGTACTGTAGCAACTCAATTATCGCAAAATAATTGGTTCTACAAATTCGACGAATACGACATACAACCGTACGACATACGATTAACCCGAAATTAATTATTCGATATAAAAATCAACTTGTATAAATCGACCGCACACGAGCGCGTGCAAGTAGGCCGTACGATATATTGGCATTGGTGATTTATGCAAACGAAACGAAAATAGTGTGGAATAAAACGAACGCAACCAAAAACCAACATTAAGGATAAAATGAAAAATCTCTGACGGCTGAAATCCTATCGGGCATGGAGTTAATAAGATTCCTGCAATATTACACCGATATCTCGTTTTCCCAAGCTTCAATTAGTGCTTGCTTTAATTCTAATTTAGTTTTTGGGTTTTTCCTATTGACTCGCTTCTTTAAAATTGCCCAACAATTTTCTATCGGGTTCAAATCGGGACTGTTCCCAGGCCTGCTAAGTTTTTCCATACCTATTTGTTGGACATATTCATTCATCTGTTTAATGTAGAAGTAGATAAGATACATCGTCCATTACAATACAATTCGATTGCCAAATGATACACTAAATTAATAAAAAAATAACTACATGTATGGCTCGGTGGCACGGAGCAGAATCACCTTGGAAAATCGGGTTAATGTTTATTGAAAACAGCATTTCAATTGAAGGATCCAAAAAAAAATTTAAGATGTCAATATACCCGTTAGCGTTTAATGTTCCATTAATAAACGCCAAGTCTCCACATCCATAAAACTTGTTGGAAATTTATTTCGCGTTATTATAGTGGAATAGTGTAAATCTTCATTTATCTTTCGGCGCACGTATGTGATACCATCCGATACTAATTTACCGGTTTATACTAATTTTAGACTCATCTGAGAAATATACTCTCTTCCAGTCATTTACAGACCAATTCCGGTATTTTTTTGCAAAATCGAGCCACGCAATTTGTATTTTTTTTGTCAAACCCGGTTTCTTCCTTGGCCTTCGCCCATTGATACCGATTTGTTACAATCTTCTACGAACTGTTTTTGCGCTAATATTTATTCCAAAACGTTCTCTTACCTCATTACTTAATGCATTAGAAGTAGAAAATCTGTTTGTCAAACACATGTTTTTTATTTTTCTGTTTATCCGCTGGGTTGTTTTTTTGTTTGTTTTCCTGTTCGCGCGGCTCTCTGTTGTATTTGTTATAGCAAATTTTTTTATTAATTTCAAAACCGAAACGTGACTACATCCCACTTTATTTGCCATGTATCTTGCAGAAAGATTTCCTTCTTGCAGAGCTAAGATTACGCTTTTTTGCTCAGAGTTTAATTTTCTCATTGTTTTCGTACTATAACTTGCGCAGTTTTGATCACAACTGATGAAATTTCGAAGCAAAACAAAAAAATATTTTTTCGATCCCGTTAGTCCTAAATTTATAAAAACAAAGTATACACAAAAAAAACTAAGGTAACCTTGAAACATTTCGACAAAATTGCATTTGTATGAACAACTTTGAATATTTTTCGTAAGGTAACATTTATCTGACCACTACTGTATAATTAAATTAATAACTCGGTGAAAATATATATCGACATAATATATTATGTGTATCAATATTATATGAATTAAATAAATTTGTTACAAACAATAAAAATCAAGCGAGTAGTGTACAATTAATTAACACACACGAACATCCTACAGCTTTTTATTGTTTTTATGAGAACGACAATACATTAGAATAAGAGGGACATTTAAAATTTTGGACAACAAATAACTGTCGCAAAATGGATTGATTTGTGTGAAATGATGCAAGTTGACAGCCCGTCGTTAATCGGAAGTCTCACCACGTCCCTTTGGTCTGCCAGTCGCATCGATCAATCAACCAAAGACTTGAGTTCTTTCCACTGGTTTTAATTTGCGCCCTGATCGAACCTCAGAATTGGATTTCGTGAACAGCCATGTTGTGATCATATCGCTTTCTAGAGAATTACCAAATACATTTTAGAAAATTTTAGTTTCACTTTAATATTATTTTACTTTCTTAACCTCCATTATAGATGAAGTATGTAGATCTAGAATATCGTCTAATCCAATTATAAATAATTAGCTACTTTTGCCAAATATTAAACAAGTCCCATTTTGTCATCTCAGAAATACTGTAACAACACTAATCTTAGAAAGACGTCCCATCTTCTAAAATATAATTTACCGGTATAATATATATATATATCTTTATCTGATCAATTTACACAAGAAAAAGGTAACCATGCGATGTGATGATGCAATATATAATTCTCAGATTTAGTTCGTATGTTTTGTATACGTAAAAAAATCGTATTTTTCCTAAATCTTTGTACATACACCACCGTATAGATATATAAATCTACAAAAACTCTTATGGGCGGATGTGCTCTTGATCTTGACCTATATCCATTGCCAACGAACGAACAAAAAAAATTGTGTATTCACGAAAACAAATTAATAAACTTAGCCAGTTTCTAAAAAGCTGGCATTCCTACTTCAATATATCAAAAGCATTACGTTGCATTATTTAGATACATGTACGACTTTAAACTTTGAAGACGGTAATTAATGTCTTAAAAATATCGCACAATTTCTAATTAAATTTTACGTATTTTAAAAATTGTTATATGTTATATTTCTTTTCTTCGTCGATTTCTTATTAGTTGTTTGTATATAGTTTTGAATGTTATCGTGTGTGTATATATCATTCAAGTGAATCATATGACAAACTTGTTTTCGAAACGGTATTAATAGTGACATTTATACATTTCTTACGTTTTCTTAAGAAACATTTTTGGATTGTGCGATTATATATTGGGGTATAAATCTGAAGATGCACGATAAATATATCGCCTTTTGTTACCGATTCCCTTCAAATTTACAGTAAACTCACGTATAGGGATTTATGCGGTGTTTCGTTCATTCGTCTTATGTGAAAATGAATATGATTTACACAAGATATATTTAAGGTTTTTGTTCTTTAGAGACATAAATGACAATACGTATATAGGTATAAATAAAACATGTCTATTGTATTAGTTTACACATCTTTTAGAATGATGATAATGATGATGTACCTTCGTACGTATATGGAAATAAAATATATCGCCATTTGTACAAAAGAACGTCGACGACATACGAAAAATAAAAATCTCTGTATATGATGAAGCAGCCGCATCAGCATCGTTCGTATATAGGCAAAGACAGCAGAAATACAGAAATTGAATTATAAAGAAAAGATTTTGTTGTTGTTGTTATGTTTTGTGTGTTAATAAAAGTAGGTTTCAAAGGCAACAACAAAATAAAATCGTATCATCAAAGTCGAAATTATTTTTTGTTGAAATATTCATGTTCAAGTTTATAAACATCGCGTATATGAATCTATAATTTACGTATGTACACAAAATACAGTGAGGGAAATATTAATATGTAAATCGCGCGCAAATTAATCTTATCCAATGCATATTTACGAGTGTGTACACAATTAAGGTCAACACAGATGGATAATACTGTAATAACTTTCATTTCGTATGCCATTAGATTACGGTGTGTTTAAGCGTATGCACCAATTCATTGTATTGCAATCGAAAGTTTAGATTTGGACAAATGGCGGTAATTTTCAGGTGAAATTTTATTAAGCGCATTATGTCTTGTTGGACGATTACATTTCATACCAAACAGAGTTATGAGCGATATATTTGGGTTGTTATAGAAAATACTTGTTAAATTTTTATTTTTGGTACAGTAAACGAAACAATTTTGAGTCATATCTATAAATCGAGTCTTTGGTCGACAACCCCTTTTAAGCGATACAACCACATGCAGGGTTGGTAAAAAACATGTTTTTTTCAAAAAAAAAAAAACGTTTTTTTTTTGTTTTAAACTGCTTTTAGTTTTTTAACTGGTTTTCAGGTAGTTTTTTACGTTTATGCTAAACTTATTAGATAGTCTACCAAATCAATCAAAGTAATAGAATGAATTAAATTGAGCAATTGTTTCTCTAATACGATACTATGCCAGTGTATACAACATTTAAACATACTTAAGTAGGGTGTTCCCTCTCACGAATTCTAGATTAAAAGTGCGGTAAATCGATTTTAATTCAGTGAAATGGAATATTAAATATTTTCACCAAGGATCAATACATTTTAATGCAAAACTGTTATCGATAGTTTTTTTTTTATTGTATATTTATTAATTTCAACATTACATGTATTTGTGCTTATACAAATTTGTATTTATACATAAGCTTGAAATCTATAATTTCACATACTATATCAAAATGTAAAAACTGAAGTAAACTAAAATGTATCTTCCAGATAAATGAAAAATAAATAAAATGTCTTTGACATATTCATAAAACGTTTTCATAACTAAGCTACCTAGACAAAACTATTACACGCTCTTTTTATAACCAACTTAGCCGCTTTATCAGTTCCCAGCTTGTTTCTTAAAGCAGTGTGTGAAACCAAATTTCGAAAAAATTCTTTCTAGACCAGCAGATGCAGCTGTCCAAGAAGCCCCATATTTTCATCCGAAATAATATGCGGATATAGCGATTGAATTGACAACCACCATTCGAAACCAGGTACTTGTTCACAGTTCGCAAAATGTAATGCTCTAAATGGATTAAGTTTTGCAACAAATTTCATAAACGTAGTATTTATGAAATTTATTGAAAAATTAAATTCAATAAAATCCATGGCCTTTTCTTTCTCGCTTATAGTAAGCGGTGATTTTCTTGGCTTTGGCCTTAAAAGGTAGGCGGCGAAATGTGCATTTGTTAACGTCTTACTATATCTCTTTTGATATAATGTTTTAATTATTGTTCCATTTTCAGATAAATGTAATGCCAACTCTGTCCAAATCCCTAGAGCCTATGTCTGTGAAGTTAGCCCGAAAAATATCCCGAAGAAATGCGATGGCAACACTATAAAACAAATATCACGACATTTTTCAGTGTCATCCCGAAAAATTTTCTATATCACGCTAGTTTTGAATGTCATCCCGAATTTTTTTTACTATCATGACACTTTTACTATCATGATATTTTTTTTTTTTTTTGTTATCCCGAAAAGAATTCCTATACAGAAAATTTCAGTAAACAAATAGCGACAGGTGTTCGAACCATCCCGAAACCAAAAAAAATATTGAAGCGTAGAAATTTATATCACGAGAAATTAATTCAATAACCAACAATTTACTAGCGTTGTTAATCCAAAAACGCAAAACAAATCACACTGGTTCTTAGTAAGAAAACAAATATTGTGGATCAAGTCTATTAGTCAAATTTTAGATATAGTCGTGTGAAGTCGTAGTAGATATCAATTAACAGAGCAAGGTTGGTATGGAATTTGTAAAGGAAGAATCCACCTTTCAAATGCTCAAAAATTTAAATCAAGTCTATTAGTCAAATTTTAGATATAGTCGTGTGAAGTTGTAGTAGATATCAATTAACAGAGCAAGGTAGGTATGGAGTTTGTAGAGGAAGGATCCACCTTTCAAATGCCCAAAAATTTAAATCAAGTCTATTAGTCAAATTTTAGATATAGTCGTGTGAAGTTGTAGTAGATATCAATTAACAGAGCAAGGTTGGTATGGAGATTGTAGAGGAAGGATCCACCTTTCAAATGCCCAAAAATTTAAATCAAGTCTATTAGTCAAATTTTAGATATAGTCGTGTGAAGTCGTAGTAGATATCAATTAACAGAGCAAGGTTGGTATGGAGATTGTAGAGGAAGGATCCACCTTTCAAATGACCAAAAATTTAAATCAAGTCTATTAGTCAAATTTTAGATATAGTCGTGTGAAGTTGTAGTAGATATCAATTAACAGAGCAAGGTTGGTATGGAGTTTGTAGAGGAAGGATCCACCTTTCAAATGCCCAAAAATTTAAATCAAGTCTATTAGTCAAATTTTAGATATAGTCGTGTGAAGTTGTAGTAGATATCAATTAACAGAGCAAGGTTGGTATGGAGATTGTAGAGGAAGGATCCACCTTTCAAATGCCCAAAAATTTAAATCAAGTCTATTAGCCAAATTTTAGATATAGTCGTGTGAAGTTGTAGTAGATATCAATTAACAGAGCAAGGTTGGTATGGAGTTTGTAGAGGAAGGATCCACCTTTCAAATGCCCAAAAATTTAAATCAAGTCTATTAGTCAAATTTTAGATATAGTCGTGTGAAGTCGTAGTAGATATCAATTAACAGAGCAAGGTTGGTATGGAGTTTGTAGAGGAAGGATCCACCTTTCAAATGCCCAAAAATTTAAATCAAGTCTATTAGTCAAATTTTAGATATAGTCGTGTGAAGTCGTAGTAGATATCAATTAACAGAGCAAGGTTGGTATGGAATTTGTAGAAGAAGAATCTACCTTTCAAATGCCCAAAAATTTAAATCAAGTCTATTAGTCAAATTTTAGATATAGTCGTGTGAAGTCGTAGTAGATATCAATTAACAGAGCAAGGTTGGTATGGAATTTGTAGAGGAAGAATCTACCTTTCAAATGCCCAAAAATTTAAATCAAGTCTATTAGTCAAATTTTAGATATAGTCGTGTGAAGTCGTAGTAGATATCAATTAACAGAGCAAGGTTGGTATGGAGATTGTAGAGGAAGGATCCACCTTTCAAATGACCAAAAATTTAAATCAAGTCTATTAGTCAAATTTTAGATATAGTCGTGTGAAGTCGTAGTAGATATCAATTAACAGAGCAAGGTTGGTATGGAGTTTGTAGAGGAAGAATCCACCTTTCAAATGCCCAAAAATTTAAATCAAGTCTATTAGCCAAATTTTAGATATAGTCGTGTGAAGTCGTAGTAGATATCAATTAACAGAGCAAGGTTGGTATGGAGTTTGTAGAGGAAGAATCCATCTTTCAAATGCCCAAAAATTTAAATCAAGTCTATTAGCCAAATTTTAGATATAGTCGTGTGAAGTCGTAGTAGATATCAATTAACAGAGCAAGGTTGATATGGAGATTGTAGAAGAAGGATCCACCTTTCAAATGCCCAGAAATTTAAATAAAGTTTTAAAATTTAAATTAAAATATCTAAAATTTGTCTAATAGACTCGATTCATTATTTTGTCTTTTGAAAGGTGGATTCTTCTTCTACAAATTCCATACCAACCTTGCTCTGTTAATTGATATCTACTACGACTTCACACGACTATATCTAAAATTTGGCTAATAGACTTGATTTAAATTTTTGGGCATTTGAAAGGTGGATTCTTCCTCTACAAACTCCATACCAACCTTGCTCTGTTAATTGATACCTACTACGACTTCGCACGACTATATCTAAAATTTGGCTAATAGACTTGATTTAAATTTTTGGGCA
The DNA here is from genome assembly GCA_947310385.1 of Nephrotoma appendiculata. Lineage (NCBI taxonomy): Eukaryota > Metazoa > Arthropoda > Insecta > Diptera > Tipulidae > Nephrotoma > Nephrotoma appendiculata. The sequence goes on along the minus strand of OX371225.1, from coordinate 266,763,214 downwards.
TTTGAAAGGTGGATCTTTCCTCTACAATCTCCATACCAACCTTGCTCTGTTAATTGATATCTACTACGACTTCACATGACTATATCTAAAATTTGGCTAATAGACTTGATTTAAATTTTTGGGCATTTGAAAGGTGGATCCTTCCTCTACAATCTCCATACCAACCTTGCTCTGTTAATTGATATCTACTACGACTTCACACGACTATATCTAAAATTTGGCTAATAGACTTGATTTAAATTTTTGGGCATTTGAAAGGTGGATTATTCCTCTACAAACTCCATACCAACCTTGCTCTGTTAATTGATATCTACTACGACTTCACACGACTATATCTAAAATTTGGCTAATAGACTTGATTTAAATTTTTGGGCATTTGAAAGGTGGATTCTTCCTCTACAAACTCCATACCAACCTTGCTCTGTTAATTGATACCTACTACGACTTCGCACGACTATATCTAAAATTTGGCTAATAGACTTGATTTAAATTTTTGGGCATTTGAAAGGTGGATCTTTCCTCTACAATCTCCATACCAACCTTGCTCTGTTAATTGATATCTACTACGACTTCACATGACTATATCTAAAATTTGGCTAATAGACTTGATTTAAATTTTTGGGCATTTGAAAGGTGGATCCTTCCTCTACAATCTCCATACCAACCTTGCTCTGTTAATTGATATCTACTACGACTTCACACGACTATATCTAAAATTTGGCTAATAGACTTGATTTAAATTTTTGGGCATTTGAAAGGTGGATCTTTCCTCTACAATCTCCATACCAACCTTGCTCTGTTAATTGATATCTACTACGACTTCACATGACTATATCTAAAATTTGGCTAATAGACTTGATTTAAATTTTTGGGCATTTGAAAGGTGGATCCTTCCTCTACAATCTCCATACCAACCTTGCTCTGTTAATTGATATCTATTACGACTTCACACGACTATATCTAAAATTTGGCTAATAGACTTGATTTAAATTTTTGGGCATTTGAAAGGTGGATTCTTCCTCTACAAACTCCATACCAACCTTGCTCTGTTAATTGATACCTACTACGACTTCGCACGACTATATCTAAAATTTGGCTAATAGACTTGATTTAAATTTTTGGGCATTTGAAAGGTGGATCCTTCCTCTACAATCTCCATACCAACCTTGCTCTGTTAATTGATATCTACTACGACTTCACACGACTATATCTAAAATTTGACTAATAGACTTGATTTAAATTTTTGGGCATTTGAAAGGTGGATCCTTCCTCTACAATCTCCATACCAACCTTGCTCTGTTAATTGATATCTATTACGACTTCACACGACTATATCTAAAATTTGGCTAATAGACTTGATTTAAATTTTTGGGCATTTGAAAGGTGGATTCTTCCTCTACAAACTCCATACCAACCTTGCTCTGTTAATTGATACCTACTACGACTTCGCACGACTATATCTAAAATTTGGCTAATAGACTTGATTTAAATTTTTGGGCATTTGAAAGGTGGATCTTTCCTCTACAATCTCCATACCAACCTTGCTCTGTTAATTGATATCTACTACGACTTCACATGACTATATCTAAAATTTGGCTAATAGACTTGATTTAAATTTTTGGGCATTTGAAAGGTGGATCCTTCCTCTACAATCTCCATACCAACCTTGCTCTGTTAATTGATATCTACTACGACTTCACACGACTATATCTAAAATTTGGCTAATAGACTTGATTTAAGTTTTTGGGCATTTGAAAGGTGGATCCTTCCTCTACAATCTCCATACCAACCTTGCTCTGTTAATTGATATCTACTACGACTTCACACGACTATATCTAAAATTTGGCTAATAGACTTGATTTAAATTTTTGGGCATTTGAAAGGTGGATCCTTCCTCTACAATCTCCATATCAACCTTGCTCTGTTAATTGATATCTACTACGACTTCACACGACTATATCTAAAATTTGGCTAATAGACTTGATTTAAATTTTTGGGCATTTGAAAGGTGGATTCTTCCTCTACAAACTCCATACCAACCTTGCTCTGTTAATTGATACCTACTACGACTTCGCACGACTATATCTAAAATTTGGCTAATAGACTTGATTTAAATTTTTTGGCATTTGAAAGGTGGATCTTTCCTCTACAATCTCCATACCAACCTTGCTCTGTTAATTGATATCTACTACGACTTCACACGACTATATCTAAAATTTGGCTAATAGACTTGATTTAAATTTTTGGGCATTTGAAAGGTGGATTATTCCTCTACAAACTCCATACCAACCTTGCTCTGTTAATTGATATCTACTACGACTTCACACGACTATATCTAAAATTTGGCTAATAGACTTGATTTAAGTTTTTGGGCATTTGAAAGGTGGATCCTTCCTCTACAATCTCCATACCAACCTTGCTCTGTTAATTGATATCTACTACGACTTCACACGACTATATCTAAAATTTGGCTAATAGACTTGATTTAAATTTTTGGGCATTTGAAAGGTGGATCCTTCCTCTACAATCTCCATATCAACCTTGCTCTGTTAATTGATATCTACTACGACTTCACACGACTATATCTAAAATTTGGCTAATAGACTTGATTTAAATTTTTGGGCATTTGAAAGATGGATTCTTCCTCTACAAACTCCATACCAACCTTGCTCTGTTAATTGATATCTACTACGACTTCACACGACTATATCTAAAATTTGGCTAATAGACTTGATTTAAGTTTTTGGGCATTTGAAAGGTGGATCCTTCCTCTACAATCTCCATACCAACCTTGCTCTGTTAATTGATATCTACTACGACTTCACACGACTATATCTAAAATTTGGCTAATAGACTTGATTTAAATTTTTGGGCATTTGAAAGGTGGATCCTTCCTCTACAATCTCCATATCAACCTTGCTCTGTTAATTGATATCTACTACGACTTCACACGACTATATCTAAAATTTGGCTAATAGACTTGATTTAAATTTTTGGGCATTTGAAAGGTGGATTCTTCCTCTACAAACTCCATACCAACCTTGCTCTGTTAATTGATACCTACTACGACTTCGCACGACTATATCTAAAATTTGGCTAATAGACTTGATTTAAATTTTTGGGCATTTGAAAGGTGGATCTTTCCTCTACAATCTCCATACCAACCTTGCTCTGTTAATTGATATCTACTACGACTTCACACGACTATATCTAAAATTTGGCTAATAGACTTGATTTAAATTTTTGGGCATTTGAAAGGTGGATTATTCCTCTACAAACTCCATACCAACCTTGCTCTGTTAATTGATATCTACTACGACTTCACACGACTATATCTAAAATTTGGCTAATAGACTTGATTTAAGTTTTTGGGCATTTGAAAGGTGGATCCTTCCTCTACAATCTCCATACCAACCTTGCTCTGTTAATTGATATCTACTACGACTTCACACGACTATATCTAAAATTTGGCTAATAGACTTGATTTAAATTTTTGGGCATTTGAAAGGTGGATCCTTCCTCTATAATCTCCATATCAACCTTGCTCTGTTAATTGATATCTACTACGACTTCACACGACTATATCTAAAATTTGGCTAATAGACTTGATTTAAATTTTTGGGCATTTGAAAGGTGGATTCTTCCTCTACAAACTCCATACCAACCTTGCTCTGTTAATTGATATCTACTACGACTTCACACGACTATATCTAAAATTTGACTAATAGACTTGATTTAAATTTTTGGGCATTTGAAAGGTGGATCCTTCCTCTACAATCTCCATACCAACCTTGCTCTGTTAATTGATATCTACTACGACTTCACACGACTATATCTAAAATTTGACTAATAGACTTGATTTAAATTTTTGGGCATTTGAAAGGTGGATCCTTCCTCTACAATCTCCATACCAACCTTGCTCTGTTAATTGATATCTATTACGACTTCACACGACTATATCTAAAATTTGGCTAATAGACTTGATTTAAATTTTTGGGCATTTGAAAGGTGGATTCTTCCTCTACAATCTCCATACCAACCTTGCTCTGTTAATTGATATCTACTACGACTTCACACGACTATATCTAAAATTTGGCTAATAGACTTGATTTAAATTTTTGGGCATTTGAAAGGTGGATTCTTCCTCTACAAACTCCATACCAACCTTGCTCTGTTAATTGATATCTACTACGACTTCACACGACTATATCTAAAATTTGGCTAATAGACTTGATTTAAATTTTTGGGCATTTGAAAGGTGGATTCTTCCTCTACAATCTCCATACCAACCTTGCTCTGTTAATTGATATCTACTACGACTTCACACGACTATATCTAAAATTTGGCTAATAGACTTGATTTAAATTTTTGGGCATTTGAAAGGTGGATTTTTCCTCTACAAACTCCATACCAACCTTGCTCTGTTAATTGATATCTACTACGACTTCACACGACTATATCTAAAATTTGGCTAATAGACTTGATTTAAATTTTTGGGCATTTGAAAGGTGGATCCTTCCTCTACAATCTCCATACCAACCTTGCTCTGTTAATTGATATCTACTACGACTTCATACGACTATATCTAAAATTTGGCTAATAGACTTGATTTAAATTTTTGGGCATTTGAAAGGTGGATCCTTCCTCTACAATCTCCATACCAACCTTGCTCTGTTAATTGATATCTACTACGACTTCACACGACTATATCTAAAATTTGGCTAATAAACTTGATTTAAATTTTTGGGCATTTGAAAGGTGGATCCTTCCTCTACAATCTCCATACCAACCTTGCTCTGTTAATTGATATCTACTACGACTTCACACGACTATATCTAAAATTTGGCTAATAGACTTGATTTAAATTTTTGGGCATTTGAAAGGTGGATTCTTCCTCTACAAACTCCATACCAACCTTGCTCTGTTAATTGATATCTACTACGACTTCACACGACTATATCTAAAATTTGGCTAATAGACTTGATTTAAGTTTTTGGGCATTTGAAAGGTGGATCCTTCCTCTACAATCTCCATACCAACCTTGCTCTGTTAATTGATATCTACTACGACTTCACACGACTATATCTAAAATTTGGCTAATAGACTTGATTTAAATTTTTGGGCATTTGAAAGGTGGATCCTTCCTCTACAATCTCCATATCAACCTTGCTCTGTTAATTGATATCTACTACGACTTCACACGACTATATCTAAAATTTGGCTAATAGACTTGATTTAAATTTTTGGGCATTTGAAAGGTGGATTCTTCCTCTACAAACTCCATACCAACCTTGCTCTGTTAATTGATACCTACTACGACTTCGCACGACTATATCTAAAATTTGGCTAATAGACTTGATTTAAATTTTTGGGCATTTGAAAGGTGGATCTTTCCTCTACATTCTCCATACCAACCTTGCTCTGTTAATTGATATCTACTACGACTTCACACGACTATATCTAAAATTTGGCTAATAGACTTGATTTAAATTTTTGGGCATTTGAAAGGTGGATTATTCCTCTACAAACTCCATACCAACCTTGCTCTGTTAATTGATATCTACTACGACTTCACACGACTATATCTAAAATTTGGCTAATAGACTTGATTTAAGTTTTTGGGCATTTGAAAGGTGGATCCTTCCTCTACAATCTCCATACCAACCTTGCTCTGTTAATTGATATCTACTACGACTTCACACGACTATATCTAAAATTTGGCTAATAGACTTGATTTAAATTTTTGGGCATTTGAAAGGTGGATCCTTCCTCTACAATCTCCATATCAACCTTGCTCTGTTAATTGATATCTACTACGACTTCACACGACTATATCTAAAATTTGGCTAATAGACTTGATTTAAATTTTTGGGCATTTGAAAGATGGATTCTTCCTCTACAAACTCCATACCAACCTTGCTCTGTTAATTGATATCTACTACGACTTCACACGACTATATCTAAAATTTGGCTAATAGACTTGATTTAAGTTTTTGGGCATTTGAAAGGTGGATCCTTCCTCTACAATCTCCATACCAACCTTGCTCTGTTAATTGATATCTACTACGACTTCACACGACTATATCTAAAATTTGGCTAATAGACTTGATTTAAATTTTTGGGCATTTGAAAGGTGGATCCTTCCTCTACAATCTCCATATCAACCTTGCTCTGTTAATTGATATCTACTACGACTTCACACGACTATATCTAAAATTTGGCTAATAGACTTGATTTAAATTTTTGGGCATTTGAAAGGTGGATTCTTCCTCTACAAACTCCATACCAACCTTGCTCTGTTAATTGATATCTACTACGACTTCACACGACTATATCTAAAATTTGACTAATAGACTTGATTTAAATTTTTGGGCATTTGAAAGGTGGATCCTTCCTCTACAATCTCCATACCAACCTTGCTCTGTTAATTGATATCTACTACGACTTCACACGACTATATCTAAAATTTGACTAATAGACTTGATTTAAATTTTTGGGCATTTGAAAGGTGGATCCTTCCTCTACAATCTCCATACCAACCTTGCTCTGTTAATTGATATCTATTACGACTTCACACGACTATATCTAAAATTTGGCTAATAGACTTGATTTAAATTTTTGGGCATTTGAAAGGTGGATTCTTCCTCTACAATCTCCATACCAACCTTGCTCTGTTAATTGATATCTACTACGACTTCACACGACTATATCTAAAATTTGGCTAATAGACTTGATTTAAATTTTTGGGCATTTGAAAGGTGGATCCTTCCTCTACAATCTCCATACCAACCTTGCTCTGTTAATTGATATCTACTACGACTTCACACGACTATATCTAAAATTTGGCTAATAGACTTGATTTAAATTTTTGGGCATTTGAAAGGTGGATTCTTCCTCTACAAACTCCATACCAACCTTGCTCTGTTAATTGATATCTACTACGACTTCACACGACTATATCTAAAATTTGGCTAATAGACTTGATTTAAATTTTTGGGCATTTGAAAGGTGGATTCTTCCTCTACAATCTCCATACCAACCTTGCTCTGTTAATTGATATCTACTACGACTTCACACGACTATATCTAAAATTTGGCTAATAGACTTGATTTAAATTTTTGGGCATTTGAAAGGTGGATTTTTCCTCTACAAACTCCATACCAACCTTGCTCTGTTAATTGATATCTACTACGACTTCACACGACTATATCTAAAATTTGGCTAATAGACTTGATTTAAATTTTTGGGCATTTGAAAGGTGGATCCTTCCTCTACAATCTCCATACCAACCTTGCTCTGTTAATTGATATCTACTACGACTTCATACGACTATATCTAAAATTTGGCTAATAGACTTGATTTAAATTTTTGGGCATTTGAAAGGTGGATCCTTCCTCTACAATCTCCATACCAACCTTGCTCTGTTAATTGATATCTACTACGACTTCACACGACTATATCTAAAATTTGGCTAATAAACTTGATTTAAATTTTTGGGCATTTGAAAGGTGGATCCTTCCTCTACAATCTCCATACCAACCTTGCTCTGTTAATTGATATCTACTACGACTTCACACGACTATATCTAAAATTTGGCTAATAGACTTGATTTAAATTTTTGGGCATTTGAAAGGTGGATCCTTCCTCTACAATCTCCATACCAACCTTGCTCTGTTAATTGATATCTACTACGACTTCACACGACTATATCTAAAATTTGGCTAATAGACTTGATTTAAATTTTTGGGCATTTGAAAGGTGGATTCTTCCTCTACAAACTCCATACCAACCTTGCTCTGTTAATTGATATCTACTACGACTTCACACGACTATATCTAAAATTTGGCTAATAGACTTGATTTAAATTTTTGGGCATTTGAAAGGTGGATCCTTCCTCTACAATCTCCATACCAACCTTGCTCTGTTAATTGATATCTACTACGACTTCAAACGACTATATCTAAAATTTGACTAATAGACTTGATTTAAATTTTTGGGCATTTGAAAGGTGGATCCTTCCTCTACAAATTCCATACCAACATAATTAATATTTACTACGACTTCATACAGCTATATCTAAAGTTTAACTTGTTATATCTTCTTACCATTTTAAAAAAATAAAATAATTCTATTTTAGTTCAGAGAATTGTTGTTTTTCTAATATTAAATATTTGAATTATTTTTTTTTTATATTTTATTAATTTTTATTATATTGATGTAGATTATTATAGTGTAATTTTTTCGAGGTGATATAAAAATTTATCACGAAATGTTAAATAATAATAATATGTTTTGTACATATAATTGTAATTGAAAATTTCGTGATACTAATTTAACATTACAAAACTATATAATAATTTACTATATATTATAGCTAATCTCGTGATATATTTGATTTATATGCAGCAATATTAATTATATATACTTGACTATCAGGATAGTATTAAAATATTCTGTGAATATATAATAGTCTTGCCATATTTAACTATAATGGTTTTTCGGGATAATTTTTCGCGCTAACTTCCTAGAGGTCTAGAGCCTCCGGTAATTTGCAGCTACACTCATGGAAATAACTATAAGAACAAGAAATCTATGAATGTATTATATAAGTTTATAATATAAAACCAATAAAAATAATTTGATTCAGTATTTAATGTATTCATAATTCATAAAATAATAAATAATAGGAACATTTGATTTCAGTATCATATTTAAAGCAAAAACAAAAATAGTTCGAAGGAAATATATATAAGAACAGTTAGTTTAAAAATGAAAAATATTTTTTTTTTCCTTTAATACGTAGTGTTTCCTCCATTTTTTATTATCACCTGCTGCAATCTTCGCGGCATTGAATCAATGTACCTTTTTAAGGTAGTTTCGTCTATTTTGACCATTCCAATTTAATTACATTCTTTAATTCTAAAACTGTGTCGAACTGTCGCCCATTTGCAAACACCCGTTGTGCAAGCAGCCCCCAAACGTTCTCAATTGGATTGAGATCGGGACTACATGCTGGCCAATCCAACATCGGTATGTTTCGTTCACTCAAAATTTTTTTTGTCGTTTTGGCACTGTGGATGGACGCATTTTCCTGTGAAAAATCCAGTCTTCAGGCATGTAATCGTCTCCAAATGTGATTAAAACATCGTCTAACAATTCAACGTATTTATTGGACGTCATTTTTGTGGAAATTATACATATTGATGACCTTCCCGTATAGCTGAAGGCGGCCCAAATTATCAGCCACCCTCCACCAAAATTTCAAGATTTACGAGTTTGTCTCTCTGATCGCTTATCGGCCCAATATCTCTGGCAGGCATCAGGTCCGTCTAAATTAAACTTTTTTTCGTCACTAAAGACGACTTTTTCCATTCTTCATCCCAAAATTGGTATTTTTCAGCAAATGCAAGTCTTGCTGTTTTATGCCGCAATAGAAGTCGTGGAAGGGCCATCCATTTTGAGTATTTTATGTTTAAATCCACATTAAGAATTTGACGAACACGACGACTGGTTACCGACAAACGAATTTCACGCACTATGGCACTCGATGAAACGGTCTTGTTGACTGCAAGTCGCTTAATTTCTCTTTTGCACCGCTCAGTGATAATGGGCGTTCGTCCGGATCGTTTATTCTGTCCATAATTTGACCCCAATCTTATACAGTTGTGCACAAGACAAACACTTTTATTCATAAGTTGAGCTATTTCTCGAAAAGTTTTGCCCTGCTCATGATAAACTTGTATTCTTCCTTGTTCAATTGGCGTTAAAGCTTTTTCCTTAGGCATATCTACATAAAAAACACGTACACATTTTTTATAACATAACAGCGTCTAACATTTAAATTTATTCATCCGAAGATGTAGATATTTTTAGTTTATTTAAAAGTAATTAATTTAATATACATATTTACCTTAATTTAATTTTAATTATAATTTTTTCGATATAATAAATTTTGTTCTTATAATTATTTCCAATCGCTCTTATCAAGTTTGATGAGCTACTAAAATGTAGCACAAAAAACAAAAAAACCTTTACACGAATTTTAACAAACTTGTCGAAACATGTTAAAAAAAATACAAAAATATTTTGATTACGGTAAATTCAGGAAAGAGATAGTAACAAATTTTGTTCTTATAGTAATTTCCATGAGTGTATTACTTTGAATTTTATCAAGAGCGACTGTAATTGGCTTCAATAAGACAACAATATTCTCCACCGATCGTTTCATGTTAACATCAATAACTTGGTTTGCTGAAAATATATTAATAAAAATATCTAAATGAAGCTATAAAATATGTTATAGACTTTTACCAATATCTTTATAAAAATTTACGTCGTTTCGCCTATCATCACACACCTTAGCAAGAGCAGGCCAATTCTTCAAATAAAATTCAAATGAATCACAGTATGGCAATATTAAAGATTTACCACCAGCTTCATGAAACCAAACCTTAAGCAAATGGTGATTTTAAAATATTCCACTTTCTGTGTGATATGGTGTTGGACATTGTTGAAATTGAGTGATTTCGTTATGTCCTTTGCCAAAAGATTTAGGGCATGAGCCGAACATCCATAAGAAATGATATCCCCATCTAAATTATTTTCATTGTTTTGTCTCATATTTACCATATTAGTTGCGTTATCTGTTACGAAACTTTTAATACGGCAATTAAATTTCTCTGCGTGGTTTCTTGAATTACACGAGTTGCTACATTGATCAAATTTTCCGCTGTAAGTTGCATTCCACTAATGTCCACCAAAAAAACGGTACCGTCATCTTTTGTAACACGGGCACAAATGATTGGCTCGTTCGAAATATTTTTCCAGCCGTCGATTGATAAACAAACTATTTCACCTTGTAGTTGTTCCCGATAATTTAAAAGTTCCTTTTCATGAACTTTATTTAGAATTGATGAACCAATTACGTGTCGATCGAGTGGCTTATAGTCAGGGCGCAACATATCACAGAATTTTTGAAATTCTAGATTATTTGCCAAACAAAACGGCGAGTTTGCGGAAAAAATGAAGCGCCCACACTGTAAATCTATCTAGAATTTCTTTCGTTTTGTTGTTTTAACGACAAATTTGTCAATGGTTGCCAAACAGGATGAATTTATATTAGTATTTTTTATAGGCATAGGTTGCACTGGTGTTGACAATATTTCAAATTCAATCGACGAATCAACGCTGTTATCAACGGCAATGTCTTCAAGAACCACTAAAGCAGGTTGGCATTGTGCATGATGTGCTTTCATTCGTTTCACCAATCCTTGGCATTCTTGTTTGCATTTAATACATAAAACTTTAGCACATTTCTGCCCTGCTATAATCAAAGCAAAAATTAATGAGTACAATCATCTAATCATCTAAATTTAAATTGTGCTCGAAAAACATAATATGTAGGTACGTACCCGTTGTTTTTGGAAGCAGTTTAAAATAAACCCAAATGTTATCCTTCTTTCTTCCAGTCGACATTTGCATCTTGTATAAAATGTTATTGTTTAAAAACAATATTGTTTTACTTCGTTCACAATGAAATTTATGAATTCGTTAACGATATAGTTACATTCGATTTTAAAATAACTGTTTCTAGAAAAATAAAACAGTACATCCATAGAAATTGTTCGTTTTATACTAAGTTCTCTCTCTAAAAAAGAAACTCCCACAATCCAAAATTGGTTACTTACATATGCAGACATTAATATACGTGGAAGGAGAAGAACACGTTTATTAATATAAAAGAAGTGAGAGAGACAATGAAATAGGCATAGCAATAAATTTAATCCGCCTTACAGCACCGGAAAGATTTATATTGTATAACAATTTGATTAATATAGAATAACTAATAAATATTTGCTTCCATCACTAGTTATAATACAAGAAATGAAAAAAACCATTTAAAATAAAATACAAATTTTTGTTGTTGTGGTATTTTTACAGTTGTCATTGCCTGTTCTCGTTGTTTTAGATTTTTGTTTGAAAATGATGAGAGAAAAATACACAAAATTGAGTATTTCACGAAAAAATAATTTTTGGTTTAAAACAGCTGATTTAAAAAAAAAACAAGCTGTTTTAAACCAGTGTTTAAAACAACGTTTAAAACAAAGCGTTTAAAACATACCAACCCTGACCACATGACTGATAAGGTAAATCCCCGACACACGCACATCGCTGACAATAATATCGCCGAGAACTACATCAAGAATATCCACATTGTTGACAATCACAACACCGAAATCCACTTCATCGACACCAAAACACAGACAACCACTTTACTGATCGGAGGGATTTTATTCTTTTAGAAATAATACTCATACTCGTCTTGATCCATCGCCCCTTACTTCTGGTTTCTACATACTATATATCATCACGTCTACCTGGGCTTTCATTGCAGCATAACCTTCAGCTATTTGATGTTAGAAGACTTTTTAAAAATCTATTCTGATAAGCTTTTTTTAGCGTAGACCAACCACCCATATAATTTGTTGGAATTTTCCAATCACTTTGTTTACAACTACATCGATAAAATAATTATCCATACGATAAAGCCTTATAGATGATGTCGCCTATAACTTGCCCTACGACCTCAAAGCAGGGCCGAGACGTTTTTTCAATGGCGTCTGACAGCATTTGTGTTTCTGTTTGATTTAAGGGCGAGGCAGTTGGATCGAAACTCACATCAAAATTATTTTTTCATATAAAGGTAACTGAACGTGACAACGGCTTAATTATTTCACAACCCAACTCATCTAGTAGTTCTTGCACCACGTGCCTGTAGTCAATTTTTGTCAAACATTTTTGCACTATTTGTAAGTATTAGACATGACTGCCGCTCTAAATCATTTCTATTCTCCCTAGGTAAGAGATCGTTGTGATCAGAAAATTAATTTCCAGAAATGTGATCGTCCATTTTTTAAGTTTTCTTGGATCGAGGGATTAAAGCAGCATTTGGTGATTTGTGATCATTTGTTTTTCATAGTTGTACACCCTAAGATAAAATTTGAGTTTAACCCTAGCCATATAATGTATATGTGACCTTTTGGGATACAACATTAAAATCAATATATAAACATGATATGACAGTACCTTCATTAGTAGCAATATACAAAGAAGGTACATAAGGCATACCCTTAAATCAAAAATGACTGCTTATGATACTTTAAACTGACAAAGAAGGAGAGATTATTTACTTTCTATTTGTTTTGTATTACTGTATAAAGGGATGCTCATTTTAACAACAACGTACTAGGTGCCTGCTTCTCTCACTTGTTTGACAAAAAAGAAGAAATTTAGAAAACTCTATATGACTTTCACTTTTCTGTTATTATTGTTCTGTATAGTCTGTGACCCGGATGAATTACAAAATCTAAAGAATCAGTTGAGCATGAATTTAATGACGTAAACATAAATTTCTGTGTTTATCCAAATTGCAGCCTGTTGCGTAAACACTAAGATTAAACTATAAAATGATTTACTGTTTGCTGCAGTAAATTCCCACGAACAAAACTTTTATTAAGTTGAATTGATTAATTTTTTGCATGCAATAAACTAATAAACTATTACTTATATGTATATTTGTTGAACACCACATAGTTTGGCAAATTGGTTTTATATTTTATTGACAGATTTTACACCCTTTTTATTTAATTATATTCGTGGTGCATGCATGCATTTACCGTAATTAATTTGTAACACCGTTTTTCGACATTTGAAGTTTATTAGGTGCAAAATAATTATTAATTACAGGTACATCCCCCTGCAAATTGAATTAGGTTTATGGCATGTGCAAAAATTACGTTGAGTGTGGGTTTTATATAATTTGATCTATGTTTAGAATTAATTTTTCGTTTATAGTTTATATTTCGTTACTTAACGATATTACATTCAAAATTGTTTTAAGTTTGGAAATTAAAAAAATGAAGGAGTGAATATGTTGTTGCCAACGCTCGACTCTTTTACCACTAATATTAAAATAACTCACGAATACACCAGAGTTGATTTCTAAAGCGAAAACCTAAACGTACCCGATTTTTTGGTAAAACTGGATGTGTCTCGCAAGGATCTCCCAAGTAATGGAAAAAGTATATTCCAAATGGTCAATTCACCTGGGCTGTAGGGAAGCCCAATTTTGTTGAACTAATAATTTCCGGTAAAATTTAACAAATTATCTGAACTTATTTTGTTTGACATTTTAATTACAATATTTTTGTTTTTTAATGTTTTTTCGTAATGATATATATTTTTCAAAATATTCGCAAAAACGAGAAAACTCCTATGGAAGTTGTTCCGGTAGACCATGCCGGCCAAAAAACACTGGTATTTCCCAATTTATGGAAAAAGCTTAAGTATGAAATTTTATCCAGGATGTACGCAGGGACTGAAATTTTGCGGAAAATGATCTGGACCGGTGTTGTAAAATTATTTTAGAACCGTTTAGTTCATAGTTGCTGTGTTTTAATATTGGAGCACTATCCGGAGCCAAATGGCAATTTTCTATTGAAACTGTAGCTATTATTCACTGGTGTCGCTGTACTTTAAAAATTAAAACTAAATTCATCAATAAAACAAACATTTATCACCTGAAATATATTAATTGACATTTATTTTGACATGACGTTATAAACAAAAATTCATTTTGCTGCGTTTTAATTTTTTATTGTAAGATTTAGTTTCTAATGGTTTCAGGGGTTTACAAAATTAAAAGCCTTTTCAAATTTCCCATTGAAATGGATAGCGCTCCCGATAGCGGCTCCCGATAAATAAGTGAGCCGAGATATTTTTTTATCGATTTTTAATTAAAAAGTTGAATGAAAAATCTTAGTTTAGATTTAAATAAATTAATTAAATGCAATAATAGCGCGATAAATATAAGTTTTCACATAGAAAATTGGCTGCTCCGGATACAGCTATCGGGCGCTAATAAAAAAACACAGCAAGTGTTTCTATTAACTGATATACTTTTCAAAACTTTTGCAAAAGGCGAGAAAGCTTCTATGGAGCTTCTGTTTCTTCCGGTGGACCGATTTCGGCCAAATATTACTGGAACCTGCCAATTTATTGTAAAAACTAAAGTATAAAGTTTCATTCCATTCAATCAATTCAAGTGCGGCTGTAGAAAAGCTACAGACAGCTACAATGGTAAATCTGCAAAAATTTGGAAGTCAACATTTTTCGTGATTTCTATACTTTATATTACTACGTAAAAAAAAGTATACTCAACTCAATCCTGTACACTATCTTTTTTAACACGTTTTTGAAATAGCACGGTTGACAAAAAATTTCAAAACCTGTTTTTACACGACCTATTTTCTTTACGCGGTACACAAAATTAATTTAAATTTCTTTAACTATTAGTAGAATGAAAAATGAAATGGCACATACGATCTCTACGTCGCTGTTTGAGACCAAGAAGAGCTGCCGCTGAATTGGAAACAGCGCACTTATGTCCGCTTCACAAAAAAGTCGATCGTTTAAAGTTTGAAAACTATCGTGGCATAACTTTATTGAACACTGCCTAGAAAGTATAATTTATTGTCGTATTTGCCAGACATCAGTTTGGTGACTATCAGTTTGGTTTTCATCCCAATCGATCCACCACTGAGCACTGGTCACCATGAAGATGATTCTGAAAAAATGTTGGGACTATAATATAAGGGTATATCGTAGTCGAAGAAAGTGTAGATGACGTATACATCGCAGGAATCAAGTAAGATGAAAGTTTTTTAAAAATATCTCTTTGTCAATTATCACATTTTCTGGAAAATACATTTTTGAAAAAAAGAATTGCAATTTTTGTATTTGCATTTTTAATTTGAAAGCATTTAGTTTTAATTTTTTCTAGAGAAGCGGGAGTTTGGGATGGTAACCCCCATCCAATATAAGACGGTATTAAAATAACGCAAATGTAAATTTTACCTCGTACATGATAGAGTAATACCAATTTTTATAATTAAAATTAAGATTTGATTAATTGAATGAAAAAAAAAACAGAAAACATTTTTGGAAAAAAATTTCCCGGAAAATTTGGTGATTTTTCCGAAATATTTGGCTTGCACCTGCTCAAAACGATATGAAACACAATCACAAAGAAAATTTAAAAAAAAGAGTGAGTTCATTAGTAGTCTCAAGGAGATGTGTAAACATGGCGTGTGTAGTGCGTATGTACAGTTTACTTTGAAGGAAGAAGGAATGCAATTTTACTAACCAGAGTTTTTCATTTGTTTATTATCGTTAAATTGGTCTATTACTCTTTCGGTATAATCGACGCAATTGGATTATGGTAGCTAAAATAAGATACATATACTGTTGACTCTAACTTTTCTAATTTTCATTGAAAAACTGCACAATGGTCGTCCCATATCTCATAGTAGATATATTTCGATCTGAGTTCATGTGCAAATGGAATTCGTCTCGCTGTAAGTTTATAAGTAGTTCAGCTTGAAGAACAGCAAAATTAATATTGAAATCCCCGCTCATATAATCATCGGCAAAAGATGATAGTTTTCTTGGAGAATTTTTGAAATTCTTTTAGAATATGGAGCAAGGACGAAATGTATGAACTTCATTATGTCTTCGACAGATTTATTCGGCGAGGTGAATACAACTACAGAAAGCATCTTATTCCCATTGAGAAGCTAAAGTTCAGCCGTGTGATTATCAACAATGGGTTGTGATGTTACACTCATACCAGTTGCTTGTCCAACGATGATTTCCTTATGCAAGGTGACTGTATAAGTTCTACTTGTATTTTTATATATTGCTACTCCGGCAGCCGACTGAACATCTCGCTTGAACTGAACGCAGCATTCAAAATTAGTAATATAACAATGCTTGTCATTGCGTAGCCAGATCTCGGAAAGCAAGAAAAAAATGGAGCATTCCTTCCTGAATGTATCAATTAGGTCGAGGTGATGTGACCTGAGACAATCTGGCAGTTCAATGTTAAAAACAAGACGTCATTATTATCTCGTACAAAATTCGCTATTACAACCATTGAGGTTCCACTTTTACATACATGGTCATCGATAGCCAACGTGATGAACAGTCAAGAGTACATACTGCAAGAGTATATACTGACTATCTCATTATAGGTACCACCCTGTGATGCATGAATTGTGATGGCACATGCAGGTACGACTGGAAAATGGTTACGCTTAACATTAATTGTCCGATAGTTGTTTCGATTAACAGTTGAGCTTTTTTTAGAAATTGGCGCCAAACATCGGCCGATATTCGTTTTCTGCGCCCATTCAGCTTTAAGCTGCCTGACCTTTCTGCCAACTTGCGAATTTGTACCGAAATCCATCCAGAGTCGTTTAACATTTTTTATTGTTGACGTTTTTATCGTTCTCATTGTCCCGGGCTGCATTCGATATACCTCAGACAGCCCATAGTTCCGTTCGCCAGTCCATCTGTTACGTCAATATTCGTTTTGAAAAAGTAAGGCCCTCCTGTGACAAGTGGAAGTTCATACGGCAAACTATTTGTGTCCACTATGCTCATTTTATGGATCTTTTGACGGAATTGCTACTCCGGCAGTCCGCTGATCATCTCTCTTGAACTGAACGCAGCATTCAAACGTAGGAATAATAACATGCTCGTCATTGTGCAGTCAGGTCTCGGAAAGCAAATGAATTGAGCATCGCTGCGTGACTGATCTGAGACTCTGGCAGTTCAATGTTAAAAACGAGACGTCTGTATAACCCCATTTAGTAGAAGACATGATCATTGATAGCCGACGTGATGAACAGCTACTAGAGGCTCGTTACTCGTGATAAAGCTAACATACACAAGTTGTTGACTGTGTTTATAATAGTAAGAGTATGTAATTTCGTAATCGTAATTCGTATTTCGTATCGTAATTTTTTTTTTTTTTTTTTGGTTTTTCTGATCGATGGACATGTCGATGGTTTGTATTTCATTTTTTAAATTGCGGTATCCAACCGACTTAGATGGCTAGGTAACGTTTCACGAATGATAAAAGCAGGTATGCGTCGTAGGAAAAGACTCCGGCTGCACTAATGAGACGATGTCGAACAAGGCCTTCGTATAATAGGATGCTGAAATTGTAGGGTACGAGCGATGGATCGAGATGTATTGAATAATAGATTTACGTAACCATAATTTAGTTTCATCATCTGAGAGTAGAGGGAGCACACTCGCAGCATCAGTAGCACGTGGAAGCTGGAGCAGTAAACATTTGAAGTGCGTTTGGGGTGTTTTTCACCCCGCGTTTCCGTTTGTGTATATTTTTCGTCATCTTAAAGTTTTTTATAATTTCGTTTTTTTTACACATTTTGGGGCAGTAATGAATGTATAGTGGCCCACTATATATATTTACATATATATACTGATACTCGCGTGTGTATACCATAACCTCACTTTAGTTTTCACTGTTTCAAGATTCGAAAAATGGCTAGGCGGTACAATTTAAGACCTTTGAAGGCTGTAGTTCAGTTGATTAATCAGGAGGAAGATCACATTGAACCTGTGGAAAATCTAACGGAAGAGGAGAGTGGCTCAGAATCGGAGCAAAGTGCAGAATCAGACAACGAACAAGTTGAGCCCGGGAGTGAAATTGAGGTATGTAAATCATATTTTTCGGTAAATTTCGGTGCGAGAAAATGTATTTCTTAGTTATTTATTGTAATTTTTAGTCGGAGGAGTCAGATGATGATGGCTCGGGTACAGCTCCAGTATTCAAGAAACTGCGTAATACAGAGAGGAGAGAAAATAGGGGAAGAGGACGGGGAAGAGGTAGCAGTGGTAGTAATCGTGGACGAGGAAAGAGTATTGTTGTGGGTAAAGATGGGCATAAGTGTTACACAACTCCACGTGAAAGACTGTCAAATAGAGGCCACATAGTCACGAATCTTGCCACTCCATTTGGACCTGCAAAAGAGGTCAAATCTCCTTATGAAAATTGGAGTTTATATTTTGACGAAGCCATGGTGTCGAAAATTGTCCGGCATACTAATGAAGAAATCGACCGTTATACCGAGGATCGAGAAATAAATAGGCAGTTGGATAATACATATAAACATGTCGACGTAATTGAATTGGAGGCTTTCGTTGGTTTATTGTATTTTTCTGGTCTTCGAAAAACAAATATGACCAATATTCACGATCTATGGGACCTAAAAGTCGGTTGCATAAGATACCGTGCCGTCATACCCCTTAAAAGATTTCAAGCCCTTCTACAATCCCTGAGATTTGATGATAAGAACACTCGAGCAATTCGTCGTGTTGAGGATAAATTCGCCCCCATAAGATAAATTTGGGACTCATTCATTGAAAAATGCAGGACTCTATACAGCCCCAGAAACCACTGTACCATTGACAAACAAGTGTTATCTTTTCGCTGCCCTTTTAAGGTTTCTGGTTTATTACGGTCAAAAATCAGATAAATATGGTTTACAATGTGTCAATTTGAATGACTCTCAAACATTCTATTTAGTCAACACAATTCCATATGTCGGTCAAGTGGTTTTGGAGGACAAAACAGAAAAAGTGCCAGTCTATTATGTTAGAAAGTTGAGTGAGCCAATTTTTGGAAGTTCCAGAAATATAACCTGCGACAACTGGTTTTCCTCAACAGACATTTTCGATACAATGTTGGGAAAGAACCTCACAATGGTTGGAACACTAAAAAAAAAATAAACCGCAAATACCTTTGTCTTTCAAGACAAGGCCAGGTTGGTGAGCCAGGAAGTTCAAAATTCGCGTTTGACCAAACGAAAACTCTGGTTTCCTACACGCCTAAGAAGAATAAAGTGGTCCTTGTTTTATCAACGTTCCATCGATTGCAAGAAATATGTGAGACTACAAATAAACCAGAGATAGTCAATTTTTAAAACAAGACAAAAGGTGGCACTGACACATTTGATCAGATGTGTCACGAATATTCAACAGCAAGAAAAACTAACAGATGGCCAGTGCGAGTTTTCATGGAGATGCTGGACCAATCGGGGATCAACGCCTCGATTATATTACAATTTCAATGCTGCAAATCCATCGCTCAACAAGAGAGATTTTTTGAAAAGTTTAGTCGAAGATCTCACAATTCCTCATATCCGGAGGAGGAAAAAGTTGAAAAATCTGCCACACCAAACAATATTTTGTATTCAAGAGATATTGGATGAAGGGCCAATACGACGGAACATAGGTGGAACAGGAAGACAGGGAAGATGTGTTCATTGTCCCCGAACCATCGACCGAAAATTTGGAATGAAATGGTGCTCCAAGTGTCAGGCCTTCGTGTGCCAAGACCATAGAGTTGTTATCTGTCAGGCGTGTGGTGAGCAAGGATAAGAGATAAAAATCAAGATAAAAAATGTTTAATGATAAATTTAATATTCTTTTTCAATAATTGTAATTTATCATTACAAATAAAGACATTTTTTACCAATTTGAGCGAAATTCTTGATGATTATAACGACCTGTGCGGCAAAAATCGATTTTTCAAATTCTTGCTATTTGCGCACTTTGATTTCTCAAAATAAATACATTTTTTAGAAAATTGGCCAAAACCACTATAATACCCTTAAAACATAGTATCTCCCCTTTAGAACCCCGTTGGAAATACTCGATTCGCTCAAAAACTCACTGAGACATCGTGATTTTAGGAAAAAATGCCATTTTTGTTAGTTTTTCACGTTTTTTACCCTTCTTGGTCAATTTTCTAGGACCCTTCAAACGTTGGGTGTTTTTTCACCCCGCGTTACTATATTAGGTAAAAAAAATAGCGATACCTTTCTAGGGTTAATTATGTCGATCGTTGTTGCCTAAATACGACTTGAATAATAATTGATTACCAATTTTACTCTAATTATATCCAATGGTTGGACGTGCAACACAATTCCAAGCAGATCCGAAATCTTGAATAGCTCGATACGAAAAATTGTATAGTTTCCAAGGCAATTTCGCACGAATTCATTTCAGAATTTATCAGTTAAGATTAGTCGAATTCATTCGTCAAAAATTATGCTTAAAAGATAGAAAAACCAAAAGTGAAAGTTCAAATTTTATTAGACAAAATGGTTTTGTATCAACATAACCACGAATAAATATATAAATTTCAAAAAATTATTCAGTTGAAAAGAACTTGTCCCTTTGGAACATGTCTATTATTTTACCATAAAACCATAAAGTTTAGAACGTATCTACCGTGCAAAAACAGGATTGGGTGTAATATATTTTTCAATTTTAAAAAGTTTATGGCGAAGCAGTGCTCGTTTTAGGAAGCTTCCGAGACGGTATAACTTAAATCAAAATCAATACCGTTGAAAAGAAATTGTTCGGGAAAAACATCGGCTAGTATATCTTTTGATTTTGGATTTCAAAAGTGTTAACGGGTGTGTGGTGCTGAAGTAAATCGATGGGTGGACGATGCTACAGATATAGGTGGCATGAATAAAATTGAACGTCCTGTTTGGGTCAGTATCCAAAATAAAATGCAGGTTACTTAACGACATTTAATTCCAATTTATCGGTAATTTCGAATACCACAGCTAAAGAAACAGCTTGTTGAATACCGAATCCGGAAGTTTTTGGATTACCCCCGTGAGCCCACTTATTCATATAGGTGACGAAAATCGTGGTCATTTTTTATTTTTCAAGCGGGGAAGAGATGGTCAGTCCTTTTATCGATGTAACATATATGGTTATTTATTTTTATCACCGGGAAGAAGCAGCATGGCGAAACACGAACGGGTGGCCAAACATGTGGTGAAGGATGCCGCAATCCGTACGGAGTCATTTTAATAAAGGCTGCCAGTACGTGGCCTATTAACAAGCTTATCGGCGGAAAGACGCCATACATTTATGAATAAACGAGACACATTTTCGAGGTCAGACGAGAGGCGAAACAGAAGGTATTTTTTTTATTTATTGGTTTTAAATTTTGTTTTAACGTAACGTTAAATTATTTCTGTACAATGAAAGTCAAAAATTTAAGAAATATACCTGTCGGTGCATCACGTTCGTTTGATCTGGTTCTTGTTGGCGTAATTTTTTGAACGCTTTTATATTGCAGTTTTCAACGTTTTTTAGTAGGATGTGGCTCAATCACAGATTGCTAGAATCGAAGTAAATTCTAGAACATTTTCTATTGTTATACATTATAGTTTATCTCATAGTGGTCGTATATTGTTACGTTTGATGATATTCCGCGAGCAGAAGGTGCATATAAAATTTGACAAAACAGATTTTTTTTTTTATTTAAGTGTTTATTTTCATTTTGTTCTCCTTATGATTTTCAATTTGTTTTACATATTCAGGATCCCCGAAATGAGGTTGTGTTGATACTTTTTCTATTTCATGATATTCTTTATACTAAAACACCACGGTTCGGTATGATGGGAGTCGGGATGCTTCGTATCGGTGTTCCATTCCGTTACAGGCTGAATTCATTACTTACTACAATTTATTACTGCCGAAAAGTAAATAAATAAATAAAGCGAAAATGTTAATTGGGTTGGAGTGCGGTCGTCATCCTTCCTTTTGCTAGAAAGATTAAAAACCCGGCAATGTTAAGCGTTTTACTTTCTTTTACAAAGTAAAATATGACTAATGACTTTGTAAGATGCTTCGTACGGAGGTGTTGGTAGGTTATCAAAACGTATATCTATTCGTAATTTTCTAAGGTCTTAAGAAAAAAATGGTTATTTGATTTGCCTGGGCCCCCGTTGTTTGTAGTCTTTCAGTATTGGCATGCGTATTGGAACTATCGTTGAGCGTGAGACCCCAAGTTTTAAAGCATTTATTTCAGAATTGAGTTAAATCTAATTTGAATAAAACTATTTCTAACTACTTTTCTTGAAAACACCAATTTGATTCAGGCTAATTCAATCTTAATAATTTAGTGAAAATGAAAACCTACTTCAAACTTCACATTTAAAATTTTCGATTGAAAATTTTCTTGGCTACGTTTTGGTCGTGAAATTATTGATTTATTTGAGTTAATATTGGTTTAAGCGTTTGAGATTCTTTTGTATGATACTAAACTTAGTTTCGCTTAGGGAGTGCAAATTTACCGATTTTTCAATTAACCGGTAAACGGTAAATTTTGTATAAGGTCGGTAATTTATCGAAAATTTACCGGTAAATTGAATTTAAATAATAATTTGTAACAATACTGTGACTTAGGTATTAAACCAGAAAAAAAAATAATAAACGAGTGCTTGAAACAAATTAATGTACTTTATAAAATAAAATAATAAATAAATTCATATATCACAAAATATATGTTTATATACAGGGTGTTTGGCGCGTGGACTGACAACATTTTTTGGCAGATTAGAGGGATCATTTGGAAGCTTTCATTTCATGGAATTGATGTTCCAGTGGCACGTTAACTGACCAATTCTCCTCATTAACCTTTTGGGCAGTTTCTGCTTCAACAACCCATAAGTCCGCTCGAAGTCATACCCGGGCAGTTTCTGCTTCACACCGTTGTAAAGATGAGATTTCAATCTAATGTACGGATAGAGGAGACATCCACCTATGTCATATCCGAAATACAAGTCGCTAAGCCTACCTGGTGCCTCATAACGATTTTTTGAAAATGACCACCAACGCTTTCCCATAGTAATCCCATAGTAATCTGCCTAAGCAATGTTTTAAATTTTTTTCTAGTTTATGTCCTTTCCAATGGTATACTCACATGTCATAGAAATCACTAATTTCGTGGTCAAACTACAGGGTTATTTGTGCCAGCCAGTGTTAAGAAAATACCTTTTGAGTTATTAATAAATTTGTAATCAATTTCATTTCAAATCCCTAAGCAGGTACCCAGACATAGAAATCCAGGGGTGTGAGGTCTCAGGAAAGCGCGGGCCAATAAATATGGAAACCCATTTTAATCTTTGGGAATGAATCATCTAAGTATTCTCCTACCTATATTGGTTATGTGCCGGACAGCCGTCATTTTCAAAAACAAACAGCACATCTTCCAAGACTAGTAAAATCAAATCATGTAGCTCCTTCTGAACAACTTCGAAATAACTATTTCCGGATGGGCGTTCTGACACATAATATGGGCCGATAAGGTTTCAACTAATAACACCAGCCCAAACATTAACGCTGAACTTACTTTGTAAAGAATCCTGCTTTTTCATATGTGGATTTTGGCCTTTTCTGCCCCAATGAAGCAGATTCTGTAAATTCACAATTCCCTCACTATTGAAGTTAGACTCCTTTGTCCACAAAATCCTTTTCAAAAAGCTATCATCCTCAATATCTGTCTAAAAAACTCCAGCCGTCAGTAATAGATTTTAAAAAATAAGTAAACTCTATGTTAATTGCCTTGTGCTGTTCAGTCAATATGTCAATCTGCTACTGAAAGTGCTCGTGTGTTTCACTTTATTCTTGTTAAATTGTTAATTGTTCCAAGTCTCGAAAAAGGTAATAATGCTACCCTTTTCGAGATCTGGAATAATTAACAGTTTAACAAGAATAAAGTGAAACACACGAGCACTTTCGTTAGCAGATGCTGACATATTGACTAAACAGCACAAGGCAATTATCACCCAGTTTACTTATTTTTTAAAATCTATCATTAACTTAAAAAACCTTTTCTGAACCCTAGCGCAAATAACTCTAACAAAATAGTCTCTCCTATTTTGACCACAAAATGAGTGATTTCTATGACATGGCAGTATACAGGCAGTAGGCAATTTTTAAAGCAAGGCTAAGTTCAAGATAGTGACGTTTTTCATAATGCTACACATTTTTTAGGATTTAGAAGCCCATAAATCATTTTTCTAAAATAAATTGTATTAAATAATGATTTATTTAGAATAAAATCACATTGCAGAATACAATAAAAATTATTTCGTTACAAACAAAAAGTTATGAAAATTTAAAGGCGACATTTTGGATAATTTAAAAAAAATTAAAATTATGATATCTCAGTTGCCACTTAGAACATCAGTTTAATGGGATAAAAGCTTCCAAATGAAACCCCCCCACCCTCCAACCAATCTGCCAAAAAATGTCCGGTCCACGCTCCAAACACCCTGTATAATTTCAATTCATTTCACTAAATAAAATTCATTACATAAATCTTCAGTATACCTACATTTTTCTTCAAAAGAAGCACTGATGGAATTCTATACCTTAAATAAATTCCTCGTTCGATTAAAACATGCTCTCCATTTTTTACAATAAAATGCGCCTTATTAATTATAAAAATAATTTTACCGAAAAAATCGGTAAATTTATAAAAATTTACCGATAAATTGGAAATATATTTTATACGGTAAATACGGTAAATCGGTAAACGGTAATGCACTCCCTATCGCTGATGTAAATTTCGCGAGTAAGTATAAAAAATAAAATTAACCAATTACAGTTTGAATTAAATTTTTTCAGGTTTTAATTAAATTTGGATAAACTAAGCTAAAATTGATCTAACTTTTTTTTATTAAATGAAAGCTAGCGGCACATAGATTTAAAAAATGTTTTTTTCAGGAAAATTGTACTGTGGCAGAATGTAACGATATTCCCCCACCGAGCATATCAAAAAATTATTGGCTTATCAGTTCCTGCCGAAAATATGGTGTGGAATCTATTTTCAGGTCTCAAATTATCAAATCTATTTTTAATTAATAAAATTTGCGGGCCCTTTTTAGTTTACAAGAATTTAAAGGATTAAAATTTGAAATTTTGAAAATTACAAATTTATTTTAAAAGAATAATATAATTTGTGGGACCTATGTTCAATTTAGAAAGTAGTATATAGCTCATATTTACGACAAAGTTCAATGGAACATTTTTTTGCAGCTATTTTGTATTAAAATATTTGTATACAATTTAAAATGGCATACGATGAATAACGTGCTTCTATACCCAGCACACTGTCTGTGGAACATAATATTTTCAGTTCAAACGATTAAAGTAAAAACTAAAACGTAAATTACCTTCAAATTTTGGAACTTAAATTTCACGTTTTACAAGGTTGAACTGTATATGGGCACATAACAAAGGAATTAACCGGCTCGTTACAAAAAAAACAATTATATTTTACTTAATTAACATAACAATCAAACAAAATAAAAACCACCCACTATCAATTATTTGCGCGATTAGTATTTTTAAAGCGATGAAGCGCTTTTTGTGTTTACTAAGACGATAGTGAATTAACATTGAACCGCAGCTTATAAGATACGTATATGATCGCAAATATTTAAAAACAAATATTAAAATTTGAAACCTTAAATGGAACTCTACCGCCGACCGTATCAGTTTTTCGTTGAATGAATGCACTTGCAAAATAATGAATTATACAAAAGTCGCAAAATTTACAGAAATGATTAAATCACTTTGGAATGTAAGATAATAATTAATTGTGTTACTATTTTGGATTTCGGCTGGCAACAACAACAATTCATAAATAATGAAAAATTCTGAATAATATTTAGTATTTTGTGAGTGTGCGTGTGCACGATTGGAAAAATTGTGTTTAATAATGGATTTTGGTGCTATTTTTGGTATCGTTCGGCTGGATATGGAATTTGGATAATTAATTAAAAATTAGCGATTTGTTGATAATTATCTGCAAAAAATTAATAATACACACGTATTTTTATTATAAATAAAGGTGTCTGGATTGTATTTCAAATCGATAAATTTTTATGGTGGGAAAAATATTTTTTTCTATATAGAAGATATATGTTTTCTAAATATGGGTGTACATTTTTGGTTTGAAGAAGGAGTTTTGGGCTCAATGAGTTTTTCAGAGAAGTTGGCCTGGCTACTATATGAAATAGGTCATTGAATATCATATTTAAGGAGAAAACTGATAACTATGAACTGAGATCACATGAAAACGAACATACAACTTATGACACGTTAAAAATACCCAATCGTAACTTTTTGGTCATCAACATAAATCGAACCCGAGGAGACCCCCGAATTACTGAGTAAGTAATCTAACTAGTATGCTACCTAGGGCGACAAATGGGCTGGATGGAATAATTATATTGCCCTCCAGTTACTGATATGCATACCCCACACTTACAATAGATCTAGACAGCCAAAAACAATGCAGAGATGGATTTTTATCGGTTTTGGTCTTTAGGATGTTTTTTTTTCACTCAGATTTAGGCCATGTCAGGTCTGACATTTGACCACTCCACTAAGACACACTTGTGATTGAATTTTGTTGAAATTTCGGTTTCATAAATGAATTGTAATTCTAAAATGATATTGTTATTTAAGCTGATTCTTTTATAGTGGATGTAATTTCACTTAATAAACATATTTTATTAAATACTTGCTTTTCTACTTCGCAAAAAATTAGATTTTTGAATATTTTAATTAAAAAATTTGTTCAAAAAGTTAAAAAAAAAGAACTACTACCTACTGCCAATTTATTGTAGCTGATATCCACTTTCAATACTTAATTATTCTTTCTTAATTATTGAGCCGAGTCCCGAAGTCACGAGTTTCGTTAAATGTGGTAACTTTGGTAACTTATTGGTTAAGAAATAGCAAAGATTCATCCAACATGGCCAAAAACCAAAACTACACCCAAAAGGGATGTAAAAATGCCAATCCAGCTCTAAAATTTAAATTTGACAATGATCGGTTAAGAAATGGCAAATTTAATTTATAATGGTCCAATCTTAGAACTTCATCACGTCAAAATCTCAATCCAAATGTAGATACAAAAGGCACTTGCATTCAGCAAGGCCGAATTTCAGAACTTCGTTCAAAATTCAAGTAAGAATTCAAATTCGTACATGCGTACCAAATATGATAACTATTGGTTAAGGAATCACCCAGTTCAAATGAGCATGGCCAAATTCCAAAATTTCTTGAAAAATTCATTTTCAATGCAAGTCACATCCCATAATTTCACCAAGATCAATTAAAAAATGGCCGAGATCTTAATAAAAATTTAGATAAGAAATACTTTAATGTCTTTCAAAAACATCCCGCTTTTTGGTAAAGTTATCGGATTTTTTAAGATTTTAGCAAAATCGGGATTTTAATAAGTAGGGTTTTAAAGAGCAGGATATTGAAAAGCGGAATACTGAAAAGGATTTCGAGAAACGGAGTTTTTTGGTGAATTGCAGTTTTATGTGAATTTGTGGTTTTGTTAAATTGTTTTTCCGATGAATTACGGTTTTCAGTTAATTGTTTTCAAAAAATTGTTCCGCAATATATTGTTGTTTTCCACAAGAAACATACGGTACGATACGAGGGCTGTTAGCGTAAGGCGACGTCTAGCAGGTCGATTCAGGCTTTTCTATTCGAAAAAGGAATTAGGAAAAATATTTTCTTAGTACGCAATTAGTATGCTGCCCTCCAAGAATCAAACGCGAGATCTACAAAAAATTGGATATTGAGGTTATGGTTTTTTTTAGTAGCCTGTGGCTGTGGCACTATTCCGGTTTTCTCTGGGAATAACGAATTGGGAAAAATATTTTCATAACATTTTTGTCTAAATTAATTTTTCTGGCCTACTGTTGGTTAGTTTGGTGTAAATATTTTCGAAACAAAGTTGATTGGGAATCTTTTGTTCCATAAAATTTTTATAGGGAAAAAAAATTGCCAAAATATTTTAGTTTCAAAAATATTTACACCCAACTAATTCCAACAGTAGGCCAAAAAAATATAATTTAGACAAAAATGCTATGAAAATATTTTTCCCAATTCGTTATTCCCAGGGAAAACCAGAATAGTGCCACTGGCATGTTATTCTACCTATTTACCATCGAATAAACGCGGTTTTTACATCATTTCTTTCAAAAAACACGCATCATTTTATCGCATCTTTTTAAAATTTCTACCTCTCCTCCTACCAAATGGGGTACCTACATAATACTAGCTAAAAGTGCAGTGACAAGTATTAGTACGATTTTGACGATTTTTGTGATGCGGTTGCAAAAGCCCAAAAATCAAACGTTGAAATTAAGAAAATGAAACACTATGTATGGTTTTAATCAGTGGAAGGATTACAAATCAGAAGTTACTAGATGCAGGTACAACGCTGTATCTACGTCAAACTAGAAGCATCTTGAAGATACCGCACTGTAACTTAGCATGTGAAAATATTTCATTTACGATAAATGCCGCATGTGATTTTTTAGTGGGACGATTAATTTTTTATTTAAATTTAACTTTTCTATTAAACTTTTCACAATAACCAACCACCTTTCCAATTTATCTAAAAGATCACCTTTGTTACATAGCATCATTGCAATTGACAATCTGGGCTCTCACCAAAACTTTAAAGGATAATTTCTCAATTTCATGTCACCAGTACGGCAGTATGCATGTCGCAAACATTTTTTTTCTGGCTTACTGTGGTAACAGTTGGTGAAAATTGTTTCAAAAACAAAATTAAACTGGGAATATTTTTCCTACCCAATTTCGATAAAAAATATTTCATAAATTATAAAGGAAACACACACGGAAACATGATTCTCAGTATAGGTCAGAAAATGATATTTTTCACAAAAACGCTATAAAATATTTTTCTTTTTCCTAATTCCTATAGAAAAGCCAGACTCGACCTGCAAAAATCAATTCCTTTTGCCAATTTTCCACCACTCTTTCATAAATATCAGCGGGAACGTTAGCAATTTCATGTTCGATATTGGCTCTGAACTCCTCTAACATTTTTGGCTTGTTGGCATAAAACAACGACTTAACGTAATCCCATAAAAATAAATAAAATGAGATCGCACGATTACCGAACTTCCCTTCAATAGATAAATTGGGTGACCACATGTATGGCATGTGGTACCATCTTGTTGGAACCACATATCACTGATGTCAAGTCTATCCAATTCTGACCAAAATAGTCTTCCATGGTCTTTCGTAACATAGCGAACATTTTTATCGACGAAAAACCTTGGTCCAATCTCTTGAAGCACGTGCGAGTTTGTTGCTGTCCAATAACGCATATTTGGCTTATTGACGAAGCCATTAAGCCAAACATGAGCTTTTCGCTGAAGATGAATTTTCGATGAAATTCAGGATTTTCTTCAAACTTTGGCAGAGTCGAATCGGAGGAGTTTCGGCGCTTCAAATGATCAAGAGGCTACAGTTCTTAAGTTAATTTTACCTTGTAAGGGTGTAAGCCAAGATCTTTACGCAAAATTCGCCACAAAATTCGAAGCACTTACGACTACGATATTTTCGATATTTCGACCAGTGCGTTGTCTCACTGGCACAGGAACATTCGATATTGAATATGTTGACTCGAATTTATTCACTTTAGTACATTTAAAGTTACGACCACCGACTCAGAATAGTGGAATTTTTAATAATTTCCTAGCGTTGCCCGTTCGGTTTGATACTAGTACCAAATACATATACAAACAGAGTCCATTAATTTAAATCCATTAATCCAATGTAAAATCTAACAAAATTTCTTAACTAATCTTAAATAGAATAGACCAAAGATAGACACCCAATACTTATAGTCTTACATCGTAAGATTAGTGTTCTATATAGAAATGTCCAATTAAACTCAATTAAATTTTTGACTTTGGTTAAGTGATTTGAACTCGATAACCCGCATATTACAAATAAAATACACGAACATGTAAAAATTTAGCGATTAAGACATTAACGTTTTATGCCGCTTGCTAAACAAATAAAAAGGGTTAAAAATTTTTGTAATTTTTTTCATTTTCACATGTTATATGCCGAAGGAAATTGATATAATAATATACAAATTCAATGACTTTTTATCGTGATTTGAAATTTTTATAAATTTGTGTTTAGTGCATTAAAAATTTAGTAGACTAGCACGCGTATAGCTTTTTCGTTAGTAATTTAGTTTTATGGGAGCGCTTATCTGCCATCTACTTACTCGTATAATGTAGGTTTAGATAAAAAACATATTTTATAACAAAAAATTCACATTTTTCATATCTGACAACAAAACTTTTAAATCACAATTTTGTTTGTTTCTGTTGTCGAACTAAACCCAACTGTTATAATTTATAAAATGAAAATAGGTGAGGTGTGCAAGCAGATGTTTCAACACGACAATAGAATAGAATAATAGAGACAGATTAGTTTTGTATAGTTTTTATCCAATTTATATTCAATCATTGTGAATCGTAAAGTTTTTGTTACTGCTGCTTTTGATGTTGTTGATGGTGCTGTGGGATGATAAGGGGGAATAATATGGCATATGCTTTGCATTTTATTCAAAATGATATAATAATTTTTTGGTAACATGTGAAATAATATAATAACAGTTTGGTAACCTTTTCTGAGTGGACCTTGCACATCTAAGTCGTTGAATAAATTGTCCGGTCTATGTTAATTTTTGGAAGTGAAAAACCTCCAAACGCCACATGAGGCTTATAGACTCGAAAACTACTTAACCGATTGAGCTTATTTTTTTTCCATATCTTTAATTACGAGATGGTTTAGACTGCGCGACATGGTCCTAATTTTTGAAGTCTTTATTCGTTTATTAGGTATAGTTTATATCAAAGTTGACCTCAATTTGGACGATTTCCGTTATGATTTCTTACTAACAAACGATCTTACAATTAATCATTTAGGCAGCCAAAAACGGTAACATGCATTAATGTCTGAAGTTCTGAAATTTGGGATGTTTTGGAATCTGGTGACGATAAATGGAACGAAGCTATTTTTCAACCAATACTGGCCAAAAATTGAAAGAATTGAATTAAATTAAAGCCCCAAACTGGCACAAACATACAACACTATACAAAAACAAACTAGATCTGGTAAGGTGCGGCTAAACTGTGAAAGTACTCGTATCTACATGTTATACATAAAACTTATATGTAGGCTGTCCGGGTTTGGGATGCTGATCGATTACGGAGTGATCCTTTGGTAATCTTTTGATCAAAAAATCGTTTAAAAGCGGAATGGAGTCGATTTTATATAACTTCCGCGTTACTGGTAGTTGAAAAAATTGCTTTCAGTAAAACAACCACACAATTCTTAGATAAGCGTTAAATAAAAATGGTTTTGGGCATCTTCATCTATTTCTGGGGATTTAAAAATGCTTTCAAGTAAAAAAAAATCAGTTTTCTTAAATTAAGCTCCTTCGAAAATTTGTGGTTTCATTTTTTTAATGTTTATTTTTAACACGCTGAATGCCACGATAATTTTATATGGCTTACCCGTCTGGCCAAAATGAATTTCTCAGTATGTGTTGCATATTTTGATTAAATATTATTTGATAAAACGTTAATATTATAAAAAAATTAAAAGCATTACAAATTTACTCGAATTATATGTTTCTAAAAATCTTGGCGCCGGTCATCGGTGACCCCCATGCCATGCAACTTGTTAATATAATGTTTTATTTGAGAATACAAACAATGAAGTTAATTATTATGCAAAGTAGGCTCAGAATTCCTTCCTAAGTTCCTATCCATCAGATGCTCTCACAGATTTTCTTTCATTGTTATATTCCCAAATTGTTATATTGCGTTTGGATCGGCAAGTACCGGGTTAGAATTTCTTTAGGAGCACGATGCAAAAAGCAATTTTCATCAACAGATTACGATCGGTGATGAAATGGAACAAAACTATGACTCCCTATCGGAGTGCAAAACTCATGGGCCGACCCATCTTCCATGCCAGTATAGCCTGGCATAGAGCTGTGCAATATGCAGATGGTGATAAAATCGAACCTATAGCCCTACGTCCTCGACTTGGCAGACGACTGCGTAAGGTAAGGACGGGAAAAACGAACTGCGAAAGAGTTGGGGATGCTTCGACACCAGAACTGATTGTAAAGATTAAATAATAATAAAAAAAGGTTTATTCGCCATCTCCTTCGCCAGTTACTGACAAGATTAGATAGCTCTTTGAAATTTGCTTGTGGATTCTTCTATGATATCAGTGGCTGCTAAAAAGGCCGTACCATCCGCAAATGTTGCTAAATGTTAGTCTCCTCTAAAGAACATATATAGTTGGTCCCATAATGCCTGAGTATTCGCCATTTAATTTAACACGAAACTGTCGGTTAGATATGTAAGATTTAAGTATTTAATACAATTGTTTTCTTTTTAATTTATATTCCAAGCCCTTATGCCATACTATATCAAATACTTGTGCTACATCCACGAAGATACATGAACATACTTTTTTATTTGCAAGTATATTTTCAATTATGTTTGTAATTTGATGTACTTGTTCTATTGTTGAATGGCTTACTCTAAAACCATATTGATGAGGAGGAATACAATTTCTTTCTTCTATCATTGGTTTGAGTCTCTTTAGCAGTACTTTCTTGAATATTTTTGAAATTATTGAAAGTAATTCGAATTTTTTGTCATTTAATAAATTAGGAGTTTACTATATTCGTTTTATCTCTAAAATGTTAATTTATAAAACAATATTGTAAAATAAATCAGAGAAATAAAACTAGGTAAAAAAATGTATTAATGAATTTGTTCTTGATTTCGTTAGTTTATTGGACAAAAAATTTAGAGTTGTTCAGGCGCTTGACTTCTTTACCAGGCCTCTCTTTTCGTTTTGCTGCAACTTGTTTCCGTACTTTTATTTATCCTCTGAACTAGCATTTTAGCGCATTTCTCAACTAGTTCCTTTAATTTCTCCCAGCAGGTTTTGTTGGTCGTTAGTCAAGGTGGACTAGTTTTCTTGACAATCGTTGCACCGATAGTCATAATAACAGGTGTGTGATCCGACATAATCCCCTCGCTACTTTCTAGGTAGAAGTACATAGTTTTCATCTACACCTTTGGGGATAAAGAAGTCTATGGTATCGAGTGTTCTGTTTCTAGCCGGCTAATAAATTGGTTGATCTCCAGAATGAAAATCGCAAATGCATAGTCTTCCTGCTCCAAACAGCTCTCTTTCTTCAAATGATTTAAATAATGTGCAATAGTCTTCCTTAATTAAATTATATCTTGGGGGAAAATATTGACGATAAACTATATTCTTGGTTGACAAATATATATAAATATTCCTTCAATGTGATCATTTGTATATTCCTCTTCAATTTTAAGATCTATAAAGTGTTTGATGTTTCCTTTTATAACCACCGACGATCCTCCTCTTGCTTTTCCTCCTAATTCCGAAAGTATGTTGCATTAGCCCATTTGCATTCCAGATTACAATCCTAAATGTTTTATTTGTGGTTGTTTGCATCTAACCTGTTACTTAGAGTTTCAAGGCATTTCTCTTGTTTAACTAGCTGAATCTTAAGAGCTTTTATGCTTCTTAGTATCTTCAGCAGTGTCTTTTGAAATAACTGGTTTTGTCATTACCACTTGCGAATATAATTTTGGTTCTCCCGTTTTACTAGCACGAGGTTTGGTTCCTCTTTGGTAAAAGTTTGGTAGCCATAACTGTGACTGGACGATCATTCTCATCCTCGTAGATAAACTAATGATGCCAATCGAATTAAGCTTTGTAGTCAAAATTATTCGCTTCTGTGTCTGCAAAATTAATTTTCCAGACGCCATTGCTTAGAGATACGAGTTCGTACTCGGCTACCGTAACCGAGTTCATAATCGATAGTAGTGGAGAAATTTGTAATTCCAAAGACATTAATTCGTGGAGGTCATTTCTCTTTTGATTTAGCATTTGGTTGTTGTTCTAGAGATTGTTGTTTCTTGATGAATAACTGGTTGCTATAGAAACATTTTTTGCAGTTGATGGTAAAGTTTCTGCAATCTCAAGTGATTTTTGAGCTTCGCTTTTCTTATTTGGTCTTTTATTCCGGTTCAACGCCCAATTTGTTTCTCTTTCTAATTATTCTTGATCTGTATGGAATGGATTAATGTCATCGTCGTTTGCAGGGTTAAGTGTCATCCTAAGTTTTTTTTCAGTTTTCACGGAGTCCTAAGTTTTAAATCCCGTACTAAAAGATATTTCCAGTTGAAGATTTTGGTGATCTTGATAATTTCGAGTTTCATCCAAATGGGCTAAACAAGGTTTGGCCTACTTCGTTGCTTGTGTTTTCCAGGCTATTGTGTTTGCTAGGTTATACCACTGGCAGTTGGTCGCTATTAGTACTTTGCTACTGCCGAAGCAGTACTCGCCCTCCATGACGTAGACGCAGCTACCTAGGTTTTACCTAGATTACACAGTCAGCTGAAGCCCTAGGCTGACGGGCCAATTTTTGATGATTTAGTAATTATTCCATTTTTATATCCTTTGCTTTGATTTAATTTGGAGAAATTCATACGAACATCAAAAAATTAAATTTCAGGAAATTCTTATTAGCTTTATGTGAAAGTAATATTAAACTAATTTTAAATTTTATTACGAAAGGTGGACTGTCAGTCATGAATGGAGATAGAATATTAATCGCTGAATAAGTACACTAGAATTGTCGTACGAACGGAATCCGTAACCGGGCCGATTCTGTCCCACCCGATTAACCTATTTTTTTTATATGTAAGAGGAGTGTACGGTGGGCCCATTCGTCATTCGAGAGATCCTTCGTAAAAACTTGGTCGTACATTCAGAATCAATTTACATAGATTTATGAATGAAAATGTTTTGCAAACATAAAGTAAGTTTTAAAAAAATCTATATTAAAATTAAGTATGTAATAATATCTGAATGGTATATCATAAAATACCAAACACTCACATTTTCATTACGACATACATGTACGAGTAAGAAACTCCGAGAAACATAAAATTCGAATAAATCTCGAAGTGGCATAAATTAACGTATCTCTCACCAATTGTGTAGTATAGAAGTAAGATTATCTTTTTTACCGTAATTAATGTATAACATTTTTTTTGTTCGAAGAAATTTTTTGACTTGAGAAATTGCTTTATGTAGAAATCCATTAAAATTCTATCGTCTTATATCTATCCATAATACAACATAACAGCACCAATAGCGTACACCATAATATTTGTGTTTTCATGGTTGATGTCGTCGACGTTGTATTTGCTGTCACACATAGTTAAACGTTAAACTGCAAACAATTCGTGATGTCTTAAGATACGTGGAAAATTTGCATGCGGGGTTTAACGTTTTCTTTCATATGCACAATAATAAATAAAATAAACTGCAGTTATTTTAGCATGATAAATAATAATAATAGATGCGTGAAGAAAAATATGGTTGTCCGGGATAATGGTCTAGTTAAAATGACGGTAAAACCGTAAAAAAGAAGAAAAAATTCTCAGTTGTAAACACTCAATTTTAATGGTTTCCTGAAAATTTTCAATGTTGGACTTACACATTCTTGCATTTCTTCAGAGATCCATTTAATATCGATGATATCTCGAAATTACCTCGGTATCACGAATAGAAAAAAAAAGTTTCTAACATACGTACTTTGCTCAAAACCCGATTCAGCAATAAAAATTGGGGGTTCCCATTTAAAATTTTCAAATTATTTCCCAATTAAAATGTGCAACGCTTAGGTTTTCAACAATCTAATTAAAAGTAAACAATTTAGCCTGAGAAAATTTGGAATATTCTAAATCAGTCATTTAGAAAAAAAAAAAAAAAAACAAATGGAAATTGTTGAACATCAAGGGAACTTACACTTTGTAATGGTAATATTTATTTAATTAAACAACAGCTTGTTAGTTATTTATCGCGATATATTTCCATCATGGCGATACAACATGTGATGTTTTAGCATTACTCAAAGTGAAGGGTAAGTGTGGATTTCATGGAGTGTGTTCATAACCGCACACAATATGAACTGGATTGAACGTACCTGCAATTATAGTGTGAGATACATTATTTTACGCGATTGTCGTCCGTGTAGTAGTTCTGCTGGAGATTTGCCACTGACTGGATCTGGTGGATATCTGTAAGTATTGAGGTACTTTAAAAGAGCTTTTTGTCGATTATCCTCATCTGCCCTGATTTTAGTGAAAGCTGACTTGAATGTACAGACGAACCGCTCAGTTTGCCCGTTCGAAGCTGGGGAAACGGACCTGACGTCAGATGCTTAATAGGTTTTTGTTCACAAAACTTGCGAAATTTTTCTAACGTGGATTGAGTGCCATTGTTCGACACTATTGTTTGTGGTAGACCCCCAATTGCGAAGATTTAAGTGTCTGCACCGCAATAGCTGCTACCTGCGCAATCAACATGGATAAGCTCCCATGGCTCCCATGGATGCTTCGCAGAAGACCTGAAGAATGTCTTCTTGGGATCACTCATATTTGACTGGCAGACTGTACACTTTGCTACGATACATTCTATATCTTTATCAATATTCGGAAACCAAATATGTCTCCGAGCCATCTGCTTCATTCTAGTTGAACCCCAATGACCTTCGTGAAGAAGCTGAAGCACCTTTAACTGGACCGCTTTCGAAATGACGACTCGGTTGTGTTCTGTTTGAAGAAGTATACAATTTGACTGCAAAGATAAAGCAAACTTTCGATTTATCCATATTGGAATGAGCACTGGGCCATCCGTCTCGAATAAAGCTTGAGATCTTCTTCAAAACTGGATCATCGAGGGTAGTTCTAGCAATCAACGATGATTTTTAGGTAAGTCATGTAAAGTCATTTGACTTATCATTCGTCAATGTTTTTTCGTAATCATCAAATTTCTCATCTTTGCCTAATAAAAGTCTAGATAAGGTCCTAATAGGGGTCTTGGAGAGTGATAGCTTAACGCTGAAGTCTTTGAAGTGTTGCAACTGGCAGTTTTTTGTTTGGATGAAAAATGGTCATCAACGGCTTATGATCCGTGAGTAATATAAATTTTTTTGCCGTATAAATATTGGTTAAAGTTTGTCACACAATAAATAATGAAATCAGCTTCCTTTTCAACTTGACCGCATAAGCTTGCTGACTTGTCGTCAATGTTTTTGATGCAAAAGCGATAGGACGTTCAGATCCATCTTGGAAACGGTGCGATATTACGGCACCAGCGCCGTACTTGGATGCATCTGTAACAAGAATGATTAGTCTATCCTCATTGTAGTGGACTAATCTGGACGCTTTTAGCAACTGTGATTCCAGAGCTTGAAAATCGATTTCTTTTCGATCGGTCCAAACAAATTTCACACCTTTGTGGCGAAGCTCATTACGTGGGGCGGCAATTGAAGCGAAATTCTAAATGAATTTATTGTAGTAATTGATTTTGCCAATGAATGCCTCCACTTTTTTGACATCAGTAGGACGCGGCATGTTCTTCAATGGCTCCAACCACTTTTCTGATAGCGATATATCATGTTGATTGATGGTATGTCCCATCGTATTCTACGTATTCTATGTTTTGTGCCGCGAATGTACATTTGTCGATTTTGCAGCGCAGTCCATACCTGTCAAGCCGACTCAACAACTCTTTAAGATTTCGAAGATGCACACATTGAAATGCCGCCAGTAACTTCTTCCATCAAACGTTGAACAATTGCAGGAGCACTGGCGATGCCGAAAGGTAAACGTTGGTATTGAAAAAGCCCAGAGGGTGTATTAATTACTGTTAACTGCTTAGACTCCTCCTTGGAGCTTGTGAAATAATTCCTCTATCCGCGGAATTGGGTATCGATCGATTTCGATTTGTGGACTAATGGTCATTTTAAAATCTCCACAATTCCGAACTTTACCATTTGGTTTTTTTACAGATACAATTGGGGCAGCCCATCGACTGAAATTAATCGATTTAAGGTTGCCGCTAGACACTAGTCTCTGAATCTCCTCATTCACATCCTTCTTCAAAGTAAATGCCACATACTAGGTATTGCTGAGACGTTTTCATTACAGAACATACACTGGTTAGATTACAATTTGTTGACGTCCATAGTTCAAAATTTAATGCGTTGAACCAGTCTAAACCAAGATATTTGACGCTTTCTCGCTGTCGACGACCAGTAGTGGTAGCTACTGCTTACCTTGCCACATAACTTGCATCGTAACACACTCTTTGAGGGGAACGGTAAACTACCGTAAGCCTTCAGGACCTTATCTCCTTATCGTATTTTGGAGAGCCAATTGGTAGTATCCCTTAAGTCCGACCATCGAACAAGTTGCTCCCTTGTCGACTTGAAAAAATATCTGCTTACTATTGACACCCAATTCAATCATAATTTTTTTTCTTCCGGGTTTGCCCTCTCGCGGTTGACACTTGATCGACGTCTTCTGGAGTATCTGATTTCATATTAAAAACAGAGTTTATGTAATGAAAATCATTCAGTTCGGTAACTGTTTTATCCCTCGATGATTGATGTTTTTGAGCAATTGTAATTTTTTCGGGACCGCTTATGATTTAACTAAGGACGCACTTTTCCTTTTACAGACATTTTAATATCCTCGTCGCCAAATGTTCATTTGTTGCACATCAAGGGAAACTTACACTTACGCCCATTATGGCAGTACAACATGTGATGATTGAACTCTACTCAAAGTGAAGAGTAATATAAAAAAGACAGAGAGTGATGTTAAATATTGTTCCATCTCATGGAGTGTGTTCATAACCGCACACAAAATGAACTGGATTGAACGTAGCTGCAATTATAATGTGAATTACATTTGAAATATAGTTATGAATCGCAGTGTATTAAATCAAACTGATTCGTTTTTTATACTCAAAATTTCTTTGGCCGCAGCTTAGGTAGATTCCGTTTTTAAAAAAGTCCCTAGGATTTTTAGGTTAGACAAAATTAATTCGTAACTCCAAATTTGTATTAATCTGTCCTATGCCGAAATTTGAATTTTTCTGTTTAAGAAAGGATTCATTATACCTCCTACTCGAACCCATTATAATGAATTAACAGAATGACCTTGAAAGAAATCAAAAATAACAACTAGCAAGTTCGTTGGTTACTGGTCCATTATGGATTAGCACCAGTTCGGTAATTGTTTTTACCAATTAAGAAGAGTTTAGCAGAAAATTCATTCTTTCAATTGTCGGGCGACTGTCTAAAAAATGTAATCAGAATAGAGGATAATATAATACGGATTTAAGATTACAATTAGAGGCCAATTATTTATTTTAGCATGGATAAGTTGTTTCCAGAGATACAAATACAGAAATTATAAATCATTCATACTCATAGGCATTTCATTTTCCGATACTACAATTTAAAAATCTATTGTGTAGGGTGATCCCCCAAATCTCGAATATTTCGCTATTATATTTCATTTAATAGAGCAGTACACCAATTTCATAAACTCAACAAGCGCAATAACTACACAACAGCTTACATATATAAACGAAACAATTAAATTACTTCATACAGTTCACTACAGCGATCTCATTTTCATTTCACTAAGCACACGATCATCTACGTCATCTACTTTAATTGCGTAATTAAATTCTTTTGTTGTGTTTTTTTTTTGTATGAAAAATTAATTATCACATTTTACTATTTCATACACATTTTTATTTAATGAAATTTAAATTAGAAAATTTTCTATTTAAATTAAATGTTTTTTATTACGATCTCGATTATATAATAAATCTAAGGGTCGTTATGCATTCCAATCGATTAAATCGAACCGAATCGTATAATGTGTAATTGTTTGTGCTATATACAGATCGTCTCCCTCCTGCTTTGCAACGAAAAGATACGTTATGTGCGTGTGTTAGATAATTATTTAGAAAATGCTGTCGTTAAGTGAAAGGTGTCAGCGTGAGAATCATCTTATTATGTCGTAAAATGTTGCGGATATTTTAATTTTGTTTGAGAGACAAAGTGGCGACAACGGTGACAGGAAGAATAATTTTATTGTAGCAAACGTCACGATGATGATAATGGGATGTGAATTTTTTCTTGATGGATGAGTTAGCAAATTTTTGTTTGTCGTTTATTCGCGTGATTATCTAAGATTTAATTTCTAATTAGGGTCGAACCTATATTTTATGTGTTTATTCTCAGCCCTGTATACATACTCTTTTTAGACCCATTGAATACATTATTAAGATTATTTAATATATCCTAGGTTAGTGAATATTTTTTTTGTGCCAACTCGTCTGTGTATCTATTTAATTATTTATGTTAGACTAAAAACTTTAACAATCAAATCCATTCAAGGCCTAATCAAAACTGAAAATTGTTATAATTATATTATAAACACAATCGTAGTAAAAATAATTTAACCGAAGCCGCAGTTTGTTTATGTATACATAAGTTACATATTTTATACAACAAACAAAAATAGTTTTGTCAGCACTTTAGAATTTTTTATTCATACACGATATAATATCTTATTTGTACTTTTGACATCCGCCAATGTCAGCCCGGTCTACTGCAATGTAAGCTCGTGTGTCTACCTTTATCTGTAGCGTTAATGATATACTAGTCTATTGAGATATTTGCATAAATTTGCGTCCGACGTACCTATAATGAAAAAGTAAATAAATATCAGTACATATTTTGTTTCTACTACCGGTTAAAGTGATCATTATTTTAGTAAATTTTATTTTAAAATTTCACAATAATTAATTCATAACTAAAATCGTCTTTAAACCTCTGCTATCTATTGAAATGGCTAAAACCCAACAAGAGTCAACATCTTCCTAACTACTGTTTGCAATCCCAGGAATACAAAATAAAAAAATTGAATATCCATGGATCTTACCCA
The DNA here is from genome assembly GCA_947310385.1 of Nephrotoma appendiculata. Classification (NCBI taxonomy): domain Eukaryota; kingdom Metazoa; phylum Arthropoda; class Insecta; order Diptera; family Tipulidae; genus Nephrotoma; species Nephrotoma appendiculata. Next base: position 266,721,716 of record OX371225.1, on the reverse strand, counting down.
GAAAATTCGAACTGCCTAATGCTAGTAAAGTAAACAATCAGGCAAATGTATATTGCAAAATTTCTACGAGTTTCTACAAAAACATATTAAAAACATTCTAAAGATCGATTTTCTAATTAGTCTGACACGGTGTTCCGCTGTGGCACACTTCTTTGGGTCTCAGCAGTCCAGCAATATAACTTTGATTTGATGCTAAATGCCTGGAAAATACTTAGAATGACTTTGACATCAACTTAATACCCATTTCAAAATCACATTATTGTTAGACCCATTAGAAAATTATGTAACTGCCTATGGACACTCCACTTAAGGCCCATTCAAAGATCACATTTTTTAATCTTATGGAACACTTTATTGGGTCGTAGGGGTCGTATTGGGTCGTATATCACTAAAGTTGATGATAAATGGCTGAAAATGATTAGATTGACTTTGGAATCTACCTATTGTCCTAGCCTTTAGTAAAGCTCATCCCTATTAGTGGCGCCTGCTTCTATATATCCGATATATTTATAAGTAGATCGTAGCTCTTACGAACCAGTTGTACTATAAAGACCGTTCGAAGGTAAGAGCTACCTAATGCGTTGGTGCCCTGCAATTCCATTAGTTCCAAAAATAGCCGCCAGTTTGGCTTCCCATACAAAATTAAGTTGGGCAAGTGATACTAAGACTAACACATATTTTCGTTTGGTTTATGATTAGCGCGGCACAGTAACTACTGACTAAACTAAATTGGTGTTAGTTCGCACCACTCCTGGATAGATGGCACAAGATATACTGCGTCTGATATTCAATTCTAAATTGCAAAAAAAAAAAAATTGGGATATATGAATGGCCCAAGCGCTTTTAACGATTAGAAAATCCAAAATAATTTTGCTTAACTTATGGATATAAGTGACATCTGTTAATAACTGATATGAACTAAGACCATATTGGTTTAGTCTGTAATTGATTAAACGCGAGATTTTATTTATTTTTAATTTCATTAAATGCTCTAGGTGCAAAATCTGACATTTTGAAGATCCTTAAGTGTGAAAATGCCAAAATAATGTCCGTTTAGTTTTCTGTCTGAAGTGATATCTAGACAATAGCTTGTGCAACTTAATGTAAATATAAAAAGTCGGAAACTTACAATATGTAATAACTATAAAATCCCACTCAACGCCACAACATGTGAGTTTGCGAAAAAAGCACAGACAAACCAACCAATTTAGGAAGAGGGCGACTTTTGACATTAAAATCAAAGGCGTAGATTTAACCCCTTCCCCCAAAAGCGGAATCTAAAATTTTTAAAATAACACAGATAGGTGTGATTATGCCATTTAAAATGTAATTCAATTCTGTGTACGAGACAAAAATTTCAATTAAGTTGAGAATATAAATTTTTTAAGGAAACACATTGAAAATTACTTTATGAAGTGTAGAGTTTGATGAGACAATGTAGTCTGATGAGAGAAGCAATTCGACCATACGTTGTACGTAGAAATTGAAATACCTTTCAAAAAACTGTGATATGTGATTTTCTGTACACCTATAGAAAATATTGGCCCCACCTCTCTCTCACCCTCTCTCTCCCTCTCTTTCTATCTCTCTCCCTCTCTTTCTATCCCTCTCTCGCTCTCTCTTTCTCTCTCTCTGGCACTTTCGGATAATGAGTGATTAATTCATTGATTCTAAACCAGCCATGAAATTTTCGCCTTGTCACCACCGGGAATTGAACCCGGGACCTCCGGTCGTTGAAGCAAGCATGCTGACCACTTTGCCACTGGAGCCCTACCTCTAGAGGCTGGAAAATCTACGCCTATGGTTTCTCTAGCAATAATTTAGGTTTCAGAACTTTTTCGCGAAACTAAATATTTTGAAAGTTATTTAGGTTCGTTTTTAATGGAAATCAGAACCTTTTTAACTGTCCATCCCATGCACAATATAATGAAAAAAGGCAGACTGATCCTATTTTTCCAATGTTGAAATTTTTTTTTTTTACAAATTCACAAATTTTTTACAAAATCGAGATATTCCCAAATTTCTCGTGATTTTTCGGGGGTTTCAATTTTCGGAGTGAACGTTTAGTTACCCCGTTTCGGCAGATAGCACTTTTATTTATTAAAAATTCAGGGCGGATCAAAGAAAATTATCAGAAAAAACACAAGCGACTCTTATTATATTTGGAGATTCAAAGATCCTCTCGATGGATAACCACCGAAAAAGAGTTTCCGAAATCAAATTCAGGAAACATTGTGTAATAAATCATACTGATTTCATATTGGTACTGTTTTAAAATAATTAAAAATTTGCGTTCAATGGAAAGTGATACTTGCAAGAGAGTTTACTGTCTAAGTAAACACCAAAAAGTATAAAACCGTCTAATCTTGTAATTGTCTGTTCGAAAAGAGAAGAGATAGTATATATTTCTGTTTTAATAAAAACTAATAAATTTGCTTTGGTAATCCAACCGAACAAGTTTTTCTCGATATACCTAGAGTTATGGTGATAATAACTAATGGCAATTGCAATTGGCTATTGTAGGGAAGGAGGTACTTCAAAAGCGTTCTCTTCAATCCTAACAAAAAATTCCTGTCGAGTAGTTTCACAGGTGACCTTCCAAACTTCGGCATCAAAATTACTCCAGATTTATTCCAAGTAGAATTAATTATTAATTTATTCTTAAGTAGAAACCCACGCTGAAGTTTAGCGGGAAAATCCCATCCTGAGAAATCCCATCCAAGGAAACCAAGTTCCAACACAGAACATGGACTTAGCGTATGAGCTAGAGCATAACCGACGTAGCTCTCTTTAACATTCGGGTGCGGAGTAGCGACATTGTCAAAGCTCGTTATGTCTCAGCCGATAAGATTTGCTAAATATAGGAACTTCCCCAATTCCTTGTTGAAAGTTGTTAGCCCGCCGTCAGAATGTCGCAGAGAGTTAAATCGCCGTACGTCATTTTGTATAGTTTAGATATGCTTGTTAGGCTATTTCCATATTGTGAGACAGATTATAATTACAGGAAACCCACCAAGAACACGATTAATTCGTTCCATGTTCTTTAAAACCGTTACGTTTTATTTTTTATTTTTGTTATGATATACAAAAAACAAAATAAAAGAGAATAACGAAAATCGTGTTGTTTGAAACCGTGTAATTTGAGAAAATGGGTATCCGTATTCTTCGAAACCGTGTTCTTGGAGGGTTACCTATATTCAATTGATACTGTAACAAGTAATATATTAGGTATCACATCACTTTCGGATGTTACGTATAAAAGATTCGTATCATTTTACGGATCTATAACTTTACCCCCTCGGATATTAACCCCTCGGCCAATTACTCCTCCGGTCCATTACTCCCAGCTATAAAGGATTCCACTGGTCTTTAATCTCTCCGTCATTACCCCTCGGTCATTACCCTATTGAAGTGTTATATTTTTATAAATTAATTTATTATTTTATTTATTATTATAAAATTAATTTTTTTTTTGTTAATTTTTAAATTTGTTACTATTTATTAATTTGCGGCGACTTGTTGGATCGACCTGACTACAAAAACGAAATTTACTTTTGAGCAATGAGCAAAAGAGTCACTTTTTGTTTAGAATATTGATATAATAATATAGCCCCCCTTCCCTCTCCCATTATTATCGCTCCCCGCCATCATGAATAATTTCTATGAATTGGACCATAGCACAATTCGTTTTCGCACATTTTTCGGATCAGTTGACGAGAAAAATTTATCGTTAAAAATACAACAATCTTCATGAAAATTCACATGAGTATTCTCAGAATATATTCATATTTATATTCATAAAAATATTCATATTCATAATACTGCCTCAACTGATGGCCTAGATTTCGGTGATTTTCCGTGACTTTAGGGAAAAAAAAATTAATATTTTGCGTAATTCTTCAGCATGGTATAGAGAATACACAGGTAAATTTTCATAACGATTGTAGAATTTTTAAGATACATTTTTCTCGTCAAATGATACTTAAAAATGGGAAAATAATGATGGCCCAAATTGGGTAGTTTCCCGCAACTTTAGCCAAAAATAATTATCTACGCAATTGCCCAGAATGGCTGACAACTGAAGCCTTTTAAGAAAATTGCCATTTGTATGGGAAAAGTAATTGCTCAAAAGTACTTTTCGATTTTAGAGCATCACTTGTCGAGGAAAACCATTATTCAGCTCCGCTTAACTACGTGGAAGTTACACTGATTTTTTAAAAGTGAGCGTTCCAACCGACGCGTGATAGATATGAATTTATAAAAATTTATCACAGGATTACAATTTTTTGTCACTTATGGGGAAGTGACGGGGATTAATGGCGGGGGAGGGAAGGGAGAATGGCCGGGGTAATGTCTTGGGGGTAATGATCGAAGAGGAAATGACCGGGGGGAATGGCTGAGGGTAATGGACCACGAGGTAATTGGCCCGGGGTAATGTCGGGAAGGGGCAATTTTCTCGGGAGTATGTCCTGTTATGTCATTTACATAAGTAATATAAAATATGACTTATAGAATTGACATTTGGAAAGTTTCAAATTAGAAATCACAATTATCATGCAATGCATATACGAGGGCAAATCAAAAAGTCTTGCAATATCATATGAAAAAAAAGAGTGAGTGAGACAGCCATATTTTTATTTTTCGACATCATCTCCTTTAAGGTTTATACATTTGTCATATCGATCAATTAACTTGCCTAAACCCTCTAAAAAAAAAGATTTCTTTTGCTCCATAAAATATTAATTTACAACAGACTGTACTTCATAGTCACTGGAAAATTTCCGGCCCCCTAGTATTTTTTTCAAATTGGGAAACAGAAACTAGTCACTGGGTGCCAAGTCTAGATTGTACGGTGGATGCGGAATTTCCACGAAGCCGCAGTCTTTTAATGCAGCTTGAGCAATATTAACCTTGTGCACTGGTGCATTGTCGTGAAAAAGCAAGATTTTTTTCCTAACTTTCCTTGGCCGTTTTTCCCGGATCGCTTTTTTCAATTTTCGGAAAACCTCTGCGTAATATATGCCTATGATTGTGGTTTTCGGTGGCATATAATCGATTATCAAAATTCCTTCAGAATCCCAAAAAATTGTTGCCAAAACCTTAACAGCAGACGGTTGAGTTCTGAATTTCTTTGGTGGTGGTTCACTACGTTTAATCCATTGCATCGATTCTTGTTTGGATTCCGGATCCCAGTGATGAAGCCATGTTTCATCGCCTGTTATTATGTTATCCAAGAAATTTTCTGGATCTTCTTTGTACATATCTAAAATCGTCTTTGAAGTTTGAACACGCATTTTTTTTTGTTCTGCATTCAACAAACGGGGAACCCATCGCGCACTTACTTTCGACATGTGAAGGTGGTCATGTAATATAGTATATGTGGTACCGTTTGAAAGGGAAAGTCTCCACGCTAACCCTGGAACAGAAATACGCCGGTCCTCCAATACAATAGATTCGGCCAAAATTACGTTTTCATGGCTAATAGCATCTGCTGGCCGACCCGAGGGGTTGTCGTCTACTAATGACTCCCGACCACTTTTGAATAATTTTACCCACCTTGTTACTGTGGCATATGATGGTGCAGATTCGCCGTAAACTTTTGATATATAGTTGAATATATAAATTGCATTTCGTCCATCTTTACAGAAAAATTTAATAATGGCGCGATATTCAATTTCATTCATTTTAAGAAAAATTCAAAACACGTGTTACTAAATTGACAAAAACAAACGAACTGTAAAATTTACATCGAAATGTTCTTCTAGAAGTTTCATCGCGACAAAAAATGGTTTTGAAAAATATATTGTTGTCTCACTCACTCTTTTTTTTCATATGATATTGCAAGACTTTTTGATATACCCTCGTATGTGAAATTAGTGCCATCTGTAAATTACTAGCAATAAACCGTAATTTAGAAGAGCTAATAGTTTGGTAAAAAAATCCATCAATCCACAGACATCAATATTTTTTGTTTCCAAACCAGATACGGTGGCTGAAAATGGGATTCTGCAATTTGGTTTGGAGGAAGTTCTGAAATGATAGTCAGATCCAAAAATAATTTTTGGAAGAGGTTCTGGAATATGGGAACCGAAATTGAATATGGGGGCGAAACTGGGCCATTTAACAATCGATCGACATGAAATTTGGAAAATTGATTATGGAATGCTTAACAGCAGAAACATTTTATTATTTCGATCGAAAAAGGCTCTCTTACTTATGAAAACAATTTTTGAAAAAAAAAAATTGAAATTAGTTTTAGTAGCTACAGAATCTCGTAACGTGTTTCAACGTACGGCAAATAATGCTCAAATGGAGTTCAGCAGAAGTTTATCATCTTCCGTGATGTTGTTAAAATTAAAATAATCCCTGAATCTCGGAGAAGTTTATTTTATCAGTTATTTCCACAAAAAATAGACAAGAATCTGTGTGAAAGCGTATTTAAATTTGCTAAAATTTTATACTAAAGGAATCTCCTGACTCGCACAAATCTGTAACAGAATAAATTCTCAAATTTTAGGCGGTCCGAAAAATTTTTCTAACACCAATAATTGAAATTGGCTAATATCAAAACTTCAAAGCAAACAAAACAAAAAAAACATGTGTTATGCGGTATGTGGCTAAACGATACGCAAACGTGTCTGCTGTTAAAATATACACACATGGTATTAAATCATTTTCCGCAGATTTTCTCTCTTGAAAAACATCCAAACATAACATGCTTATGTATTTTTATTGGCATGTTTACAAAATATCAATTATTCAACTAAATTATGTTGGTCGTGCGTTTAATACACGCGGTAGGAGTTTGTTCTCGCATACCACGCGGCACTCGAACACATAATTGGATTATCTAAATGTAAAATCTGAATTATTTAAAATAACCTTTAGTCTGTCAACAACACACATAACACATTTTAAATTAAACATACATAAAATTTTAATTTTTACTAATCGGATTAATAAATCAAATAAATCATGAACAATTTTAATTAATTTACGTTGTCTAAAATCTTTAAATTGAATTACATGAGCTGCAAAGTTTATGTCAATATGTAACTTTTGTATATGAAGTATGTAATCCAAAAAAACATAGTTTGGGGTATTTTTAAAAATTATGTAATTAAATTAAAAATTTTTGTTTTTATAACATTCCGAAAATTTGTTTGTATTATGTCTTATGATTGATAAATTAAGAAAATTTGTGGTTTGTTTGTGCTAAATTCGATTTAGAAGCGCGCGGGATGTTAAAAAATTGTTGATGTTGATTGAAACCGCAATGAAAAATTTTTATGTTTAGTATTTTTGTGTTTTTTTAGAATATCGGGTGGCTATAATGTATGATGGTGTAGTCACACTTCGTATAAACAAAAAACAGGGCACGTTCAGATACGCACATTTTTTATTTGTATATGGATTATGTAATATGTACGATAAATTAAATTTAACAAATCTAGTCGAGAAAAATTTGGCTAGACGCCATCCGCCATGCCGCGACGTCAACTAATCTAAATTTGTTTTAGTCTCGCGTTTTAATTTACATATGTGCGCGGGCACGTTTTTGGAATGCAGATTTTTAATCAGCTCTATATTTTGTTAGTAATATTATTTTACATAAATATGACAGGCGCGTTGCCCGAGAAGTTGAAACTTTTACTTTGGTATGAATAAGGCGAAAACTGATTTAAATTCGAGATATTTTTATGTGTAAATAATCATCAACTTCATCAAAGCACTTCTGCAAAATCTTTTAAAATATTACGTACATTCAAAATCCATCCATAGAGGGGAGTTAGGTGACCAGAACATATCGGCTATCTATAATGGGAGGTTATTATAAAACACCGTTTCATTATAAAACGCGTACGCAGATTTGGGATTTTCTCACGCTAATAATGTTGTAGCGTAAGTATAGCGCTAAGCAGAATGTAATTTCTGGCACCGCCCCTACTAAATAAGCTTACAGACCTCTGCATGATGAACGTCATTAAACATTTTACACGTCGTTGAAAGTTTCGGGTGGTTTCAGTAAGTAGGAGAGAAAAGTGATTATAAGATTCGGCTTCGGACCAAATCGTAGCCACCAGAACTAAACCTAACCTAATAAGGAGTTTTGTTGTAGACCAGAACAAGCCAGAATGGATTTTGAGGACATACTACTAAATTTTACTTGCCTTAAGCGCTCTAAAACGTTCGATAACCAAATAACAATTTGCGTGGAAGCGATTAGTTTAATAAAATGAAATTTGTGAAGTACAATTTAATGAGGAATCGTATCAAATGCCTTATGGAATATAGTCAAAATTTGTATAAACAAAGTCAACTTGGTTACCGTTGTGAACATTACGTAAATCGGTCACCGAATTTCGACGCCTTATTTCTAAGGTTACATAACCATTTTAACTTCGGATTAATAATAAATAATAAATAATAAATTATCCCGACGACCTATTACCCCTCCCAACCGCGCGCGGGGAGTCTCCATCTGTATTATTATTATTTTTTTGAGTATAATTCAAGTGAATTATAAACAAGGATATCGAGATGCTTAACCAGAGAAATTAAAAAATTGGATTTTAAAGCGGCAAAAAAAAAAAAAAGTCAAATGTGATTATAAATAGATAGCTAAAAGAATAGTTAAGCAAGATGATACCCGTCGCAGACGGCAGGAAAACGGAAGTCGAGTCTGCTTAGTACAAACAGATTTGATAGATTTTAAAAAAATTAAATAGTAAAAGATAAAGTCAAGCAAAATAAAATGACACAAAAAAACAAAAAACAAATAAGTTAAATAAAATATCAAACTATAGTCAAGAAAAATAAAGACGTTTTTTCAACGTACGTTTTGTCATATTGTAATCGATAAGATGGCAGTGCTGATTAGCTTCGTACAACATTCTAGAGACGGGCTCATTCTTTCCGTAATCAGTTCGATGAGGGTCGATTCTAAACATAGGTACTGATCTTAAATCCCGAGAATTAATATTTAGATTGATTTTACCTAACAGAGCAGAAGAATCGATACCCCCAGTTAGTATTTGATGGATGAAAGCCACGTCCGCAACAACTCGGCGCTTACTAAGTGATTGTAAATTAATTAGCTGCAGACGATCTTGATATGGAGGCAGGTTAAACATGTCCACCCATGGTAGTCCGCGTAAAGCAAAGCGAAGAAATCTACGCTGGACTGCTTCAATCCTCTTAATGTGAACCTCATGAAAAGGCGACCACACCTGGCTGGCATATTCGAGCAGGGGACGAACGAATGTTGAATAAAGAGCCTTCGTAACATAAGGATCGTTGAATTCTTTCGACCAACGCTTGATGAAACCGAGCGCAGAATTGGCTTGGCTGACAATACGATCGATGTGATGTCTAAAATTCAACTCACTGTCGCAAATGACCCCCAAATCTCGAACAGAACCGGCTCTGGTAACGGCGTCGCTGTTAATGTAATAGTCGCGAGAGATAGACTGTGCACGTTTTCGAGAGTAGGTGATTGTTTTGCATTTACCCACGTTCAAATCGAGGTTGTTCTTAGCACACCAAGTGGAGAAGTTGTTGAGGTCGCATTGTAATAGGCTCTTGTCCGTTGTGTTTGAAATCAGTTTGTAAATCTTCATGTCATCGGCGTATATAGAAATGGATGAATTTTTAATCAAACATGCAACGTCGTTAATAGACAGAATGAAAAAAATCGGCCCCAGATGGCTGCCTTGGGGCACTCCAGATGTTGCTGAAAAATGAGCTGATACTGATGTCCTAAACAGAACTTGATAAATACGGTCTTTAAGATAAGAGCCCACCCAACGGAGAAATTGTGGGGGAAATCCAAGAGCCCTGAGCTTAAACAAAATAACTTTATGGGAAATCTTGTCAAACGCCTTGCTGAAATCGGTCAAGATAACATCGACCTCATTCCCTGCTTCAATCATATTTAATGTTTGTGAAGTGAATTCCACAAGGTTTGTGGTCGTGGAGCGAGCTTTGAGAAAACCATGCTGATTGTCGGAAAACAACGGTTTACAATAAAAGTACAATGAATCGTATATAATACTTTCGAACAGCTTGGGAATACAAGATAACTTTGCAATCGGCCTGTAATTACAAATGTCTGATTTGGAGCCGTTCTTATGGGTCGGAATTATAAAGGAACTTTTCCAAATAGATGGGAAAATTCCAAGTGAAAGCGACTTTTGGAAAAGTGCCGTCAGCGGCTGAGCAAGAATATTACTGCAGTTTTTTAGGACGATAGATGGTAGACCGTCAGGACCAGGTGAAAAATCATCTTTAAGTTTGGAAATCTTTTGTACCACGGATTCGTAATCGATTTGAACCGAAGTTAGTGTTGTTTGAACACAGTTATTCATGTGTATGAAGTAATCTTCATCGGGTTCAAAATCACTGTTTGCAAAAGCCAGACTGAAAAAGTTAGCAAAATGATTTGTTATGATTTGAGGATCATTAGAGGAATGATCTTTATAATTCAGAGTGGAAGGGTATCCGTCGGATTTTTTTTTCAAATTAACAAACCGCCAGAAACTCCTAGGATCGGCTATAAGATTGGACTGCATGAGTCTGATGTAATTCCCGTAAAGTTCGTCCGATAAACTACTGAAATCATTATAACAAATCAAATAGTTAGAGTGATCAGAGTCCGATTTAGTTCTTAGAAATCTATGCCAAAGTTTGTTTCTACGGTTGCGTAATGCTCGTAATTCGCTATTATACCAAGGAGGTGATGGCAATACAGTTTTTTTGCGAGTATACGGAATGGATTGTTCAAAGCAATCAAAAACTACAGAATAAAAATTTACAGTTTGTGTTTCTATGTCATTATTATCATTCAAAATGGTGTCAAAGTTGATATTTGACAACAAATCATTAAGTTTCACAAAGTCGGCCATACGAAAATTAAAACATGGCGGAGTTTCAACATTAAAACTGTCTTGCTCCAGACAAAATGTAATTAAAATGGGAGGATGGTATACATCTATGGCACAAAGGATGAGATTGGTTTCCGATTCGACGCTATTGTTGGTACCAGATGAAAATACCAAATCGAGCTGTCTGTTCAAACTGTTCTTAACGTTGCTGATCTGAAATAATCCAGAGTTCAACATATTATCAGTAAATAAAGCTTCTTTGGTGGTTAGTACATTCGACGCAACATAATGACTGTTATCGTCTGAATAGTCCCATTTCAGACCGGGGAGATTAAAATCACCCACGACAAAGATGTGATCTTGAGTATCCATCAGGTCAAAGATGAAGTCAACAGCGTTAGTAAGAACTTGATAGGTTACGACCTGGCTAAGTGGGCGAATATAGCAACATAAAATAAAAACATTACTTTTATTTTTCTTTATTTTGACGCATATTAACTCGATATTAGCAGTGTTGGGAATGGTAACAATTGTACTATCAAAATTGATGTGCACTGCAATAAGAACCTCTCTGCCTGTTGAATTTGTGTCAGGACAGTAAAAACCATCTTTGCGGAAGACGTTGAAATCCGAGGAAAAAAACTCGTTACTATTGAAATCACTGTTCAAGTTAGTCTCTGTAAGTGCAAAAATATCAAATGGAAGTCTTTGAACTGCTGAAAAAACGGCGTGAGATTTGGTTCTAAGTCCCCTTACATTCTGGTAGTAGAGGGACAAGCGTTTAAGTTTTTTGGCTCTGCTATGTTATTATTATTAATTCGGAAGTCGACAAATTCTTTAAGAAAAGTTGTTTCGGGCCATGATTCAGGGGAGAGCAACGTATCAAATACAGCTTCAGGGATCATTAATTTAAACGAAGCAACATGTCCATTGAACCGGGATATATTTTTACATTTGATTCTTTGTCCCTGGATGTTATGCCGATTCAATACAGAATTAACATGTGATATAACATCGGCGTTAGTTGTGGTGTTACACAATCTGGATACATATATAAATTTCGGTTTAGGGACTGCTCTAAGGATACATGGCGGATTAGCAGGGTTATTGGAGAAGTGAGCGGATATAGGGGCTATTAGTGTTGGAGATGTAGAATTGTTGATTGAAGTAGTGTGAGAAACGCGAGCTGCAGATGTTGAAGGTGAAATACGGCTGTTGTTTGACTGAGAATTTGTTGATAGAAGTTCTTGTTGAAGGGAGATGGCATTTGGAGGAGCTTCTGATGCTGTAGGTCGGTTTGTTATCGCGCAGTTCATCAATTCGCTACAAATGTCCTTCGTTGTTTTAAGTTCATTCTCAAAGCAGGAGATAGATGAATGTATATGTTCGGAGATGTTGATAGTGTTTTTCTCAAAACCATCACTAAGAGCGAAACTGAAATCATCGAATTTACGAGAGAGGTCTGCTATATCCTTCGAGTGTGATAATAAGTGTTCATTAGTGAGCTGGCTGTGATTCCTAAATTCACTTGTAAGTTGATTGTTGTGTTGTTTAATTAGTGACATATTCGTATTCATGTCCGAAAAAATTAAATCAAATTTGTTGCAAAACATCTCATTCACCATAGCGTCGAAATTATCGATAAATTTTACAACTTTTACAAAGTATTTATCATGACTGAAGTTGTTAAGTGCGATCGATTTGGTGTTGCTTGCAATACTGTCATCAATGCGGTCAAGCGAACTCGACATGTCATCAACACTAGCGCACAATAAATTTAGTTTTTTTTCCATATTAAAAAGACGGTTACAGTTTGCGTCAAAGTCTAATTTACAGTCCTCCACGCGATTTGCAATTGTAGCAATGGATTCGGTTATAAACGGAATTTTGGCATACATATTGCTACCATTTTTGCATTCAATGCAGATGAAGGAAAACTTCTTTAAAAAAGCGGAATCAGCGCGCAAGTGAGGTACTCTCTCAGAGGAGTGATCAAACGCTGAGCCGCAGAAGCAGCATACAATTATAGTATTCATAATTAAAAAAGTAAAATTAAAAAAATAATATGCACGCGAATACAGAACAAATTTAACCGTTAAAACATAAAAAAAGATACTTAGCTGCAGTAATCGTGTTATATTTGTTGTATGATGTCCAATGCGTCTCTTCTTAATCCCGTTAATTTGATTATTTTAGTGTCAGTATTGGTTGTGAATGGCCGCACAATTTGATGGAACAATATTATTTTGTGATGTCGACACTAAACGGCAGTTACGATATTCAACGTAACAACAACAACAACAACACACACCAACCAAAACTCGATTATTGTATATTATATTTACCAAAAACGGTATTAATTCAATAGACACTGTTATTTATAATAGAATGAATGATTAGACCAATGACCCCTACTAGCCAGGCCCCGAGACAGCAGATGATGTCGTTTTCTTCCATTTTTTACTATTAGTTTTATGTTGTTCCCGCGCGGTCATCCAAATTTGTACTAACGCAAGCAACAGTTGCTTGAAGCTTGAATTGGTGAAAACGTTGTCGCATTGTCTCGAACTCTGAGATTTGTGACGCATACTGAAGTAACATGACCCACTCCTCGAACAGCGGGGTCAAGAGCCCTAGAAGTGCTAGTGGCTTTCTCGAGATCTTACAAGGTCAGGAAACGAAAAAACACAACGGTCGTTTTAAAACAATTTTTTGGATGGTTGAGTAATCGAACCTAGCCTAGGTGGCCCTATACTACTAGCAGAATTTAGCGAATTTAGAGGAGGGACCTCAATAAAACAAAACTTCCTTCATCGTCATACTAACGGCATGAACAATTCTGACAACAAAATAGATCTGGAAGTGGACCATGACAACTCCGACTTGTTCAGCAGAATCATCGTAGGTTATATTTTTAGATATCGAATTTTTTGAAAGCGAATAATGTTAGGAAAATTTGGTTGATCGTTATATACAGGATCGAGGACCCAGCGGGGTACGGCTCACCACAATGGGTTCCGATTCTAAAATCATGGGAAAATCCAATTTTAAAATATATCGAAGAAAAAAAGCGGAACACAAAAATTCTGTCGAAGAAAGAAAGGGAAAATTATCATATACAATTAAACATTTATTTCTAGACAAAACAGGTAAAATCCGGGAACCCACCAAAAACAGGAGAAACCGGTATTTTTTGTGCAGCTGATCGAAAACTGGGGCAGATTGAATACCCTAAAATGGATCTATCACTTTACCTTCACTTCTTCCCACTTCATTATTTCTCTCAGCACATTTCTTTACCGTTTTTTAATTATTTCGATATTTTAGATGAAAATAGGATCTTAAGCATTTATGAGCCACTTAAATGCGCCCAACTGGAAGATAATTATAGGTTAATTTTAACTGTCATGATAATAACTGCACTGTTTAAGAATTGCGGAAATAGGAAATGGGTTTTAAAGTGATTTTTGGATGAAGTTCTGATATATGTTCTGGTTTGTGCAATTATTTCATTAAAGATTATTTCAGTTATTTTCATATATTTTATTGCAAGCAAAGTATAATATTAACGTGGGTTTCACATCGTTTTATCATTCAGGCCACTTTACAAAATTCAATGAGTTTTATTAGCAGAAAGAGAGAGAAATGCATTGCCGTTCTCTCCATGGCATAACAATGAATTATGTAAAGGGTGGGGCAAAAGTCCTGCTACCATTTTGATTGCGCGCCATCTTGGTTATGTGACGTTTAGCTCAGTTTCGCTTTTACCATTGTGTTGTGTAGACGCCCAAATTTTATAATGGATAAATATACGCCACAAGACCGAGCAGAAATAGTGACAATATTTATTGAAAATAATCGTTCCATTATTGCCACTCAGCGCAAATTTCGCCAAAAATATCCTAATCGTCCAGTTCCTCACAAAACCACAATTTATCGTTTACATGCGAATTTTCGACAGCAGACAGACCTCGTTCTGGAAGACAACGGACGTCTCGTAACACCGAAAATGTGGCTCTGGTGCGCCATAGTGTTGCAGAGTCTCCAGAAACATCAATTCGGAGACGTGGTTCTCAGTTACACATTTCTGCACGCAGTTTAAGGCGAATTTTGAAAACTGTTCCCTTACAAAATTCAAATAGTCCATAAATTGCTACCGAGAGATCATGATCAACGAGTTGAGTACAGTAATGCAATAAGGCTGTCTGGTGAAATTGAAGATTTTTCGTCTAAATTGATAATGAGCGAAGAAACCCATTTTCTTCTCAGTGGCCACGTCAATAAACAGAACAGTCGGTTTTGGGGAACACACAATCCTCAATTAATTCATGAAACATCATTGCATCCACTAAAAACAACTGTAAGTATGGTGTGGTATTCATGCTGAAAACATTATTGTTCCCTATTTTTTTGAAAATAACTGAGGTGTTGAAACAGTAACTTCTGAACGGTACCAAGATATGATTCGAAATTTTCTTGTGCCTGAAATGGAACAGCAAGGACTAGAGGTTTCAGCAAGATGGGCACACAGATCCCGTTCAACAATTCAATTATTGAGTGACGTTTTTCCACGAAGACTAATTTCGCGAAATGGCGATTTAGTATGGCCAGCCAGATCTCCGGATTTAACAGCACCAGACTTTTTCTTATGGGGTTTTTTAAAATCAAAAGTTTATGTGAAAGAGCGCCAAACGATTCAACATCTTAAAGACAATATTCGTCACGAAATTGAAGAAATTCAGCCTGAGATGTGGCAGGATGTCATGAAAATGCCTTAAAAAGAGCCGGAAGTTGCATAGCGAATCGCGGTCACCATTTAGTCGATATAGTTTTCCAATCATAACGAAAAAAAAATGTAAAGACCAAATAAACTTTTTATGAAAACTAAACTTACTTATCTTTTCTTTGAACAAAGTTATAGGCAATCAAAATGGTAGTGGGACTTTTGCCCCACCCGTTACTATTCGAAATCTCAAAAACAAAACGTATAGACATTTTTAAAAAGTACAAGGCAGAACAAGATTATTCTAACTTCCTGTACTTCCTTTACAATATTTATGATGAAAAGACGACAACTACAGATAGATACATAGACAATGCACAATTTAGCATATAACACATTAAAAAAGCCCGGTCGTAAGTATTTTATCACCATCAGGAATCAAACTCGGGACCCCCGAATTACAGAGCAAGCACTGTACCTTCTTTGCTATCGAGGGTGACAAATGATTACATCTGGTTTATGCGAACCGAAATCATCCAACGCGCTTCTGGCAGTTAACACCCTGTAGTACGAAGAACAGCCAACAATTGTAAAATATTTGCTATACCAGGCTTTCGCTAATTGCGATGTTGATTCGGATGTAAACTACTTGAAGTATAAAAATATTTGCGCACAAAAGCCTCGGTCTTAATTGTTACAATTTTGTATGCGGTTCTGATGGTTTACTGTCAATCACTTTAAAGAAATGCATTACCAATTTAGCCCATCCTTTAACTATCCTCTTTCAAAAATCATTGGCTTCGGGAGATTTTCCAACTTTTTGGAACCCTTTCATAGTTATAATTCACAAAAAGGGTCGTAAATATAATATGTCAAATTACAGGCAAATTGCAAAGATGAGAGCTTTGCGAAGCTTTTCGACAGTATTTTACATTAACTTTGAAGATTTCAGAGCAAACTGTTGCTTTCTTGCAACCATCTGTTTTCTTAACGGTAGTTCTAAAAGTACTAACCTAACTAAATTCATTTCTTACGTTTGCAAGTTCAAATCATCTGGCTAGAGCTTGAGGGTCTTGATTTTCTTCCTCATTTTATGATGTGGGTGGATTTCTACCTTCAAGAGCGTAATTATCATGTTATTTTGAGATCTTCAACATCTGAACCTTTCAATGCAACAGCTGGCATTCCTCAAGGCCTCCTGCCTCTTAGAAACTCTTTTTTTAATCTGGCAGTTCACAATGTAGAAAACGTGATGATTCAACTATTTCCATACCTATGCGGATAATATAAAAATATTTTGTGAAATCCTGACATCACCCTACTCAGTACTTCTACAAAATGATGGAAACAGTTTCGCAATTTGGAGTACAAGGAAAAATCTTGAACTAAACTTCGGTAAATGTTAGTTCATCACCTGCTCTTGCACGCGTTTCTCTGTGCCTCTTGGTTTCATGAAACGCTAGTCTAAAGAGTTCCTAAACCTCAATATCATGAAGTACTATATATGACTTTTGTCAGACTCTGCTTGAATATGCCAAGCCAATCAAGTGTGGTCACCATATTACAATTTTCAAGTAAACAGAATTCAATATAATTAGCGGACTGAACTGGGCGAATAATTATAATTTACCCTCTTATCTGAATAGGCTTTAGATCACCAATATTCAACTCTACGTTGAACGCCGCGTTGTTGATATTCAGATTGTATCTGGTGGTATTAAATTCCTTTCCCCGATCTTTCTCGATTTTTTCCCCGATCTTGCTCAAAATAACTTCTCGAGCTTTAAGGTCGATAACCTCTTTTCGACCTATCCGAACGAACCTATCACATAATTTTGAAATTTCAAACAGACTATGTAAGTTAATCTGTTGGATCTTGATAGCATTGCTAGTGAACTTATTGAGGCAATAATAAATGCCTAATGCAAAATTACCCCATGGCACTAGCGATGTTCTCTGGGGAGCTGGTGTGGTGGTGTTCTTGTGGTTAAAAGAATTGAAGTCCAGAATTTGTTTAAGCCGCAGCAGATAAGCGACTGGACGGTCTACAGGCCTCTTTCACAAGATACATAGTAGATACATTAGAGCGCTAAAGAGCAGCAAAAGAAACAGCTGAAAACAGGTAATTTTCCGAAAGTGGGGACGAATCCGAGAATTGTATACAACCCTATAAGCTTCATGTCATTTATCATAAAAACTATGGAGGAAATAGTGGATTTTTATATCAACCAATACATTAAAGTTTTATCCCTTGAACCCCAGCTAACTTGATTATCAGATTAGACAATCAAGAGAGACAGATTTATGCACAAGCAAGTGTTTGACAACAGCAATTTCGAATTCATCTAAGCCCAAGCTGGAGCAAGGAACATTGACTCTTCTATCTTAGGTTGGACTATCGGTCTGAAGTTTATGGACACTTTTATAATCTTGGAAAGAAATCTACGCGAGTGTCCAAAACTATTTTTTTGGGGCATTTTAGACAGATATTTGTCCATGTGTACATGTCCTTAAAAGTGTAAATATCAAAATAAATTTTGTTAGTAAAAAAATCAAATTTTGTATTTCATATTCTTCTTTTCAGAAATACTTTTAATCATTTGAAATATGTGCAATTTTTATATGAAATGATGTTGTAACTTATGGCAAATTACACGAATCCCATAGATTGGGTCCCATAGTAACTTTATAGGTTTGAAAGGGCTTACATTGTGGAATTAAAATCATTTAATGGCATTTCGAAATGAGCCGTAGGACTCTCGCGTATAATTTATGAACATACACACTAGCAACGATTTTTATATGAAAGAATGTCGTTGCAGCTTAAGACAAATTACATAAAAGATAAAACTCAGAGATTGGCCCCCATTGTGGCTATATATGTTGAAAAGTGTATAAACACTGGAAATTATAAACTAATACCTAATCTCTGAAAAATCACGGATAGCGTGAATGTTCCAAAATTCTATGCGAGGGCCTACTTCTTTTTCGCAATGGCATTAGGTGGTTTTAATCCCAGTGTATGCTCTTTTAAGCCTATAGTCACTATGGGAGCCACCTAAGATTCATGTTATTTATAAGATACTCGCCGTAAGTGGCAGCACTGGTTTATTCATTTTGTATCTCTTTTTTCACTCACTGAATAAAACTTCCCAACGGAAAAATGGTATCTGTACATTCTACACGATTTAAATAGATTTTAGAGTGTAGAGAACTTGCATATACTATGTCTTAATTAATTATTAATACTGGGATAATTCAGGCAACAATTATTGATTAGAATTTTCACAATATTTTGTTGTTTTTCTGTTACCAATACGTTATTTTCAGTTTTTGACTAATACATATCTCGAAAATTTCCACTAGTAACCAATACTTTCAGTTGTTTTTCTAATAGCGCATGTCATACTGAGACTACATGGAAAATTCTAATTCATAAATTTCTCTCAAATTTTTTATGTAGTCTCTTTTGTGATAGCGGCAGCACTAGGTTGCGGCGAGTAGAGTAATCTCTTATTTTCCGCTATCAATTTTCCGCTATCTTATATAGCATCCGTTAGGGCAGAATTAATGCTTCCATGGCAAAAAGCTATCACTATCCGACTAAACGCTGATCTCAAGAATCCTGTTACTCGTTTTGTGGCTGTTAGTGATGAACCAATTACTCACCAGATTGAGTGCAATAAGAGTATAAGTGAGTATGCAATATGCTTTTAGGCTAGTAAACCACTGTTGGAGGAGGGTAAAGTTAGTGCCAACCCAGAGGAAACTTTCTGGACCCTGTTTACAAATTGCGAGAAATGTTCCCGTGCTAGTCTCATGATAAAATCCTTTAAATGATGGTATCTAAATACAAAGCAAACAAAAACTAGCAACACAATATATAAAATTCAGAAGCTTACCTGTCTAAATACAGCAGAAGCTATGAATACCTATTGTCGAAAATCGTCAGTCGCTTATTCTCCTAGACTTTGATAGGAAAGGCATAGTTGTTTCTAGGGCCGTCAAAGTAAACATATCAAATCAAGTAGAACCTAACAGACCAGAACAAAGTAGTTATCTATATAATCACGGACAGCCCCGTAGATCTAGCAAGCCTATTCTTTTCCTCTAAGCTAGTACGGAGTTCCAATTGGTTTTTAAAAGAAAAGACAAAGAAAAACAAAATTATCTTAATGTGGCCTCCTCCCGATCACTACCGGTTCCATTATAAACTAAACTGGTTTACATGATGGGTTAACTGGATTGCGCAAAAGGATTAACACTGTGTCATGCACGTTACCTGAATTTTATTTTTATGGTAAATGGTTTTGCTTGGCTGTCTGTAGACTGTTGTTTAGCTCTATTCCAATAGTATGTGCTATTTGCTAAACTGAACGAATGGACATGTGTTAAAAATCAAAAATTGAAAACCATTGAAAATTAAAAATTCAAAACTAAGGTAAATTCTATTGCGTAAAATGTAAAAATAAAACAATTCACCATAATTTCCATAAAACTGCCCAGCTACTAAAAAACTAAACGAGCACGTCATATTGTATAGATACACAGAGTGCAATCAAGCAATTTTATTTTCAATTTATAAAATTACAATTGATAAACACACAATCTAACTCTCGAGGTTATAAAGTTAATTGATTGCTTCGAATGCGATACAAAAATTCAATTTCATTTTTAGTTTGAATTAAGCTTTATCTATATGTATTATTGAAGTTATGCAGCTAATTGCCGAACACACGAAAACTAGTAAGCAATCATTGAACCATAGCATGGCAAAATACATGTAACATGTTATAAATAGTTTACATATTTACATAAGAGACCTCCACCACCCACAATGCAACTTTTTAATTTACAATACAAATTTGGTGTAACAATTTCCATAGTCTTACATCATTACAACGTGGTTTTCGGATACCGTGGTAATAATTTCAGGTCACGCAAACAATTTTCCTAATCAATCAAAAAGTGTCCAACAAAGATGTAACCTGAAAAACATTTTAACCTGACAATATAACATCATAAAGCATTTATCTAAATATTTATTCTCTAATTCTACGGTTATAGATCAGGTTTTTCTTTAGATGATTGGATTATACAAGAAAATCCATTGTTGTATTTGTTGTTGTTGTTATATAAACAAACAACAATAACCCTTTATAGCATTATACTGATTATATGACCTTTTATTGTTGTCTATGATTAGAAAATAAAAATGGCAATACCGAAATCAATATTTTATATTGAGCTCTGCAGCGAAAAGAGAAAATCAGAAAACTATTACAGGAAATCCTTTCTATTTTCCAATGAATTTTACGACTTTTATTTTTCTGTTGTATCAATATAAAGGTAAATCATAATAAATAATTGAATCATGGTACAGTCACGGGAGATATACAATGCAATGGAGGAAATTGGGATAGGTAATGGAAAATCTGATTGATTTATGTTGGTTGTTACGTAGGATAAATATAGCTCGCGGGTAAACTGTTTATAAATCGCGCGGAAAATTAAGCATACAGATGTTTGTATATAATATGTTACGGTTAAAGTCCGAAATCGGTAAATGTCCGAAATTTTTATTTTTGAAATACGTTTACCGTAAAAAATACGCTATTGGTGAATCGGATATTTACCGATCTCGGATTATTACCGTAACATATTCATAGAATATTAATGGCTTAGTTTATTATCACGTAGCCAAACCAGATAATTAAAAAATCCAATTCCTTTCAAAACTACTAGTTTATATATTTATTTTTAGAAAGCAGCCCTTCACATACCAAACTTTATATCGCTCTTGTACAAATTTTATGCAATAAGTCAAAATGTTTATTACGTGAACCTCGTTTGCCCCTATCATGGCCAAATTACCCATCATGTATTTTTGTCAAGATTTTATAGATGAATAATTTTTCTCAAATTATCATAAGAATATGTAAAGAAAGTAAAACTTGCGTTTTCACGACAAAAGGTTATATTATTCAGGGATGATGTATGAAGTGTCTTCTATATGATGAAACTTCAGGAAAACCAAACCAATTTTAAATATTTGATGTTACCATATGTGGCCTTTGGACAATCGGTTTTTGCGATGATTAACAATGATGTGACATGCACGAATAAACGAATAATTAGCCACCAGCACCGAAACGGCGAATTTGTGTATTAAAAAGCTAATCCAAAATTGTGGCTTGGTACAGAAACGATATACTTCACGGTATTAAAAAATGTATCTACCTCCAGCGCTTAAGCGATAGTTATGAGTACTAAGACGCTTTAGCCAAATTTACGATATTCTTCAAGACCTTCTAAACCGTTCTCATTCTCTAACCGTTCCAAGTAATTCTCTAAAATAAATTAATAATTAGCACTACAACGGTGGATTTGTGAATTAAAGTGCTAAAACAGATTTGTTGCCCGGTCTAAGACCTTCCAAAGAGTAGCATAGTTTTGAGCACAAAGCTGCTTCTGTTAAATTATGGCAATCTTCAAGACCTTTTCAATGGTATATCGCGGCAGGTATATATCGTTGAACAAATTAATAATTTGCCACCAGCGCCAAGATGGTGAATTTGCGAACTAAATAATTGTTGCTTGTTCCAAAACCTTTAAAACGATATGCCACATGATTACATTGGTATAAAAAATGTATATGCCTCCAGTTCCATAGCGGCAGTTTTTAGTACTAAGGTGAATCAGTTAAATTTGTGACTTCTTCAAAACATTTGCAAAGATATGCGATGCGATTGATATTCTTTATTAAATATGTTATTTGCTACCAGCGACAAAACGGTGGGTTTGAGAACTATAATGTCGTGGTGTTGGATAGTTAGTTAGCTTTTGTAACCCGATCCCCTCTACGTACAAATATACCAAAATCTTTTCAATTCTCCGAATTAAAAATAGATGATCAAACGCCAAAGCCTTTAATCAATGTTACGTTTAGTCGGTTATGACTTAAGTAGCATTTTATTATAAACCGTGGAGTTTCGCGTAGACTTTGAAGTTGTTCCATAATTTTTAAGTGTTGGGAAAAAGTACAGCCCTTACTTAATCCCTAGATGGAGATCTTTAGATGCGATAAAACTTAGGAATGTCTCTTCTTGAAGGAAATCGCATTTTTCTAGTTGGATTTTCGCTCTTTCCAAAGTTTGAAAGAGTATTTCTACGTTTTCAAAGTTCTCACTTTAATTGTACGCTGATTGGTGATTAAAATGTTAACTTTCATTAAAATGTTAATGTCGCCCTCGTTAGCATAGTAAATAGTGTGCTTGCTCTGTCTGTTACTCGGGGGTGCCCGGTTCGATTCCTGTGGCTCTATTCTGTCTTTCCCTGGGAATATGGAATTGGGAAAGATATTTTCATAGCATTTTTGTCTAAATTGTATTTTTCTGGCCTACTGAGGGAACATGTTTGGTGTTAATATGTTTGGAACAAAGTGAAATGGGAAAATATTTTTCCCAATAAAAATTTTGTGGAACAAAATTTTCCCAATTCACTTTGTTTTGAAAATTTTTGCACTAAACTTATTCTTTCAGTAGGCCTCAAAAAGATATAATATAGACAAAAATGCTATGAAAATATCTTTCCCAATTCCCTATTCCCAGGGAAAGACAGAATAGTGCCACTGGTGGTAACCAGTAAAAAGGTTGTGACTGGGTGTTTTTAACGTGTCATATGTTATTTATGTATGTTCGTCCATATCAGATTTACAACCATAGTAGCTACGGTTTTGCTCTTAATATTTTGAAAGATAGACAGGAATTTCTTAAGCTCAAATGCGAAACGAGTAAACTCGTGTTCTCCATGATTTACTGTGAAAGCAGTTTTCTCATTATCAGAGATCCTAAAACAACTCTGATGCTTCACTTAATGGTTCCATTATGGAGTGGCTATTTGGTTTGGGTTTTCTATTTTGCCTTTCATGAAGGCATGTAATAAACGGGTTGTGGTATGCCGATTTTATTTTGGGGTCAAAAAACATGTTTGAGCATTTACTGATGGTTTTATTTAGTTTCTGTCAAAACATGTTGTTTCAAAACAACACAAAGGTCTAACACGAGTTCACTTGTGTGAAAATAATTGATTCCATTTGTGTGTATTTTAGATGGCTATTGAAGTTTTATGATTGGCGAAGGGTGGAGGAATGTGACAATGTTCTAGGTATAGACAAGCAATTGCGTAATGATCATTCGCCAATCTCGATAAATTTTCTTTAAGACCTCTTATCACGTTTTCGTGTGCTCTATCTTGATACCACTTACTTATGTCACAGCGTTTATAAACTCTTGCCTTCCAATTTGTTCAAGATGAGTGATATGTGTTGATACACCATCCTATAGAACTCACAAATTCAGTTATTTCGTTGTATACGTGTTGATTTAATACCCGAGTGTAGTGCTGTGTAGTTGCGTATGTAAAGCCTTGTGATATTTTCCAATGCGATATTTTTTATCGGTGTATTGCACAATTCTACCGCTACGATTTTGACGACGTCTAGAATTGTATCCTTAAGTTATTTTGGTTAGTTAGTTTTAGTCGAAATATCTGCCTCAAATGGCGAACTCCTAGATTAGCAAATATCAGCTAAGATAGACGAAATGGTTCAAGTGCATTGACTAGATTCTTAAATATTTAGCCGGAAAATGTTTGAGAGTTAGACTCTGCTCTAACAAAATCTCCCGCTTTTTATCACTTGTTATGTTAATAAGCTAACGGTTTTTGGTTATCTTTGAGTGGTTGGCTCGTCAATTGATTTGAATCGATCGGCTTTGCGGTTTTGTGTATACGTCTAACATTCCAATATCGATCGCATTGAGTAAACGGTGAAGAGAGTGACGAGTTCAGTATAACAAATAATTGTTCTAAAATGGCTTCGTTTACGGACGAGCAATTTCATGCACTTTTGGCGGTTATCGGTAAAATCTCTGATCCTAAAGAGCCAATTGTTGCATTGCCGAATATAAGCGGTACATTTTTAAATTTATAGGTGAAATAAATGAGGATATTTCTGCATTTATCGATGCAATAACAAACTACAAGGATTATGGCGGTGTCTCGGACGAGAATGCCCTAAAAGGTATTCCGTTACTTCTTGAGGGACACGCTGCAAGTTGGTGGGTCGGCATCAAACACAATCAGGTCAACTTGAAAGAAGCTCTCGATCACATGAGATCCACGTTTGGCCAAAAGATGCCCGCGTATAACGTATATACGAATATTTTCTCAAAACCACAGAAAGAGGGGGAGCGTATCGACATTTTTGTAGTTCATATCCCATATTTGTTCTTCTACTGATTTATCAGACAAAGTCAAATTATATATGATATACGGTCTTCTTAATTCCACATATCGAACCAAAATTAAACGAAGCGACATTACCTCTTTTGATGATTTATTGCAAAAGCGTCGCGATATGGAGGAATTCATGGGTGAAGTAATAAACCCCAAACACATGATTAAGGCGAATATCAATCCTAATATATCAAATAAAGACAAGTTATACACAAGTTAAGTCCCAAACAATATTTTAGTTGTCAGAAATATTGTAAATTTTGCAGGCGTAATGGTCATGATTTTGAAGAATGTAGGTCGAAGCATAGGAGTGCAAGAAGCAGTGATAAACCCTCTGGGGAATCACAGAAGGTCAATTCTCAGACTAAGAACGTTTCGATAACGAATTCCAATGATATCAAATGTTACGGTTGTAATAAGCCCGGATTTATAAAAAGTAATTGTCCCAATTGTAGTCTCAACTCTACAGCCATGGCAAGTTTGTTAGCTGAACAGCATGGTGAATTTCAGCGCCCGTCAGTTTATATTGAAATTTTTGATAATGTAGGCTCCGCTTTTCTTGAATTGCTGGATATAAATTATATCGGATGTTCGATGATTATGGTGTTAATTTTGAGGAATCCGTCAAAAGTATTATGCTAGCTGATGGGACGTCGAAATCCGAAAATATTCTTAGAGAATATATATACGTGAAATTGGAAGGGAGGGTCATAAGAACTACATTTATCGTATTCCCTAATAATGTTAATAGTCGAACGCTGTTAGGCATCGATTTTATCCAAAGTACTGGATTAATCTTAGACTTTACTAACCAAACCTGGAGATTTTCTGATGAGAATATCTCCCATACATTTATATTTAACAATAATGATACCATTGAAAACGAGCTGGAGTTATCCGCTTTTGATTTAAGGGATGATGAGGGTAGTAACTTGAGTTCGATTCAAAGAGACAAGGTAAGTCAGCTCTTGGCTGAACACGAATCAATTTTTCAATTCTCTGATTCTCCTATTCCGTACGCGGAGTATCGTATACATTTATCAAACGACTCACCGATTGCAGTTTCCGCATACAGAATGCCACCCAATAAACAGGAAATTTTAAAACAACAGCTGGACGAAATGCTAGTTAATAATATCATTGAGGAATGTGATTCACCTTGGCCAGCCCCAGTAGTTTTGGTACCAAAACACAACAACGAATTTCGTCTATGCGTAGACTATCGAAAATTAAATTCACAAACCATAACCGATTTGCTATTCAATGCCTCGAATCGATAATACTATTCACATACCAAACAAAATGAATTCTTGTCCACAATTGATTTAATGGCAGGCTATTGGCAAGTCAGTGTGGCCGAGGCCGATCGTGATAAAACATTTTTCATCACACCCGTCGGACTCTTTCGTTTTCGAAGAATGTATTTTGGTTTAAAGAATGCCCCTGCTACGTTCCAACGCCTGATCAACCACTTTAAAAATGGCATCCAGATGTCAATCTCGTCGCTTATCTGGACGACATATTAATTTTTTCAAATACGTTCGAAACTCATAAACGCGATTTAAAATTGGTATTTAATCGATTGAATAATTTTAATTTAAAAGCAAACCGGGACAAATGTATTTTTTTAAAAAAATCGGTAAAGTATCTCGGTCATATTATTTCAAGTAAAGGTGACAGACCCAGAGAAGGTGTCTGCTATTACGGGTATGAAACCACCTATTAATTTAAAACAAGTCCGAACGTTTATTCAAACGGCTTCGTGGTTTCGAAAATTTATTAACAATTTTTCTTCTATTGCAAAGCCACTGTTGACAAAAAAGAATTTGTTCGACTGAAAACAGCGTTAGTGAACGCGCCAATCCTGAAGCAAGCTGATCAGACACAACCATTTTTGATTAGAACCGATGCCAGCAAATGGCAACCCGAAAATTATGCGCAACACAATTTAACACAATCATAAAAGTGCGACAAACAATTTTACACGGAAACAATTCTACAATGAACAATTCATCGAAAAATCAAATTTTGACTTTTAAAAAACAATTGCGTATCATTTTATTCAAAATACAAATGTATAATTTTATAAAAATTTTGATATTAGAATTGTATCTTAACAGTTTTTCGACAGTACAAGTAATTTTTCCGGGAAAATTTGCAATTTTTCTTGGAAAATTCTGAAGATTTTTCAATTTTTTTACTTAGTTTAAAATAAAATTTGACACTTGAAGAATTGTATAAATTCTGGAAAAGCGGGGGTTTTGGGGCAGCCCCCATCCTCTACTAAGGTATACAACGAATTAAAATATCATTTAAAAAAATTTTTATATTTACCTATGTTGATTTTTTTAACATTTGTGGCACTATCAGAAGAAGCGATAAGAGCGATAAAAACTCTTTGATCTGTGTCTGCAAGGTTGACGAAGCAATTATTATTAATAAAAATAAAAAATAAATATTGAAAAAATAAAAAAGTGAAAATATTTCCGAAAAATCGAAAAATTTTCCGGGAACATTTAATTTCCCACTCCTAAAAACTGATAGTAACTTTACAGTGGAAAATTCTGCTTCGACGAATTGGTTTTTGCAAAATTGTTTTCACACACATTTAGTTATTGTAAAACTATAGTTTTCATATTTGTTTTTCGATGAATTGTTTGTCGCAGAATTTTCGGGGAATCCTAGCAAATATCATTTGGGTGCGGTTTTGATGCAGTCCTGGGATGGTCAGGACCTTCCCGTCGAATACGCAAGTTGACTTTTAATAGATGCCGAAATAAATTATCTCACTATATAGAGAGAGAGGCGTTAGCAGTAGTATTAGAAAAGTTCGGAGGCTAAATTGATGGATTCGGAGGCTAAATTGATGGCGAATTAACTGTTTGTTCGGACCATCGTCCACTAAAATGGCTCATGACCTTATAATCCCCAAGCGGAGGATTAGCGCGTTGGGCGTTGAAGCTCCAATCGTTTAATATGAAAATTGAGTATACCCCTGGCAAGGATAACGTCATCGCTGACACGCTTTCCCGTCCTAATGGAGAGGATGTTTCGCAAGAAACCGAACAACTATGTTCCGTAACCATCGATCTACCCAGTAAATCAGCTCCAAACATGCGAGAGGACAACTAAAGGATTCGAATGTGCAGAAAATAATTGTTTCGAGGAAATAAATAATCTGGATGTCGCTAATTGGTCTTCGAGAGGTTATATTATGGCACATGGAAATAGGATATAAGGAAATATGATAGGAAACATATTGCCATTTTTAACACGGATTCTATGGTCGAGTGTTGTTCTTCGCCCTTATTCTGAATTTGAATAAGCGTCGTGGTTTTCACTACAAAATTCGAATGAGCTGTTGCATCAATGCAACAAAATGCTACATGCTGCAATAAATTAGATCGCATTTATCATAATTAGTTGTTGTGAAAGTGTTAAAATATGTTTCAGTGTTAATCTATCCGATATGAAAACGAATTTAAGTAACACAATCGAAATGAAATTTCGAATTGTCTCGATATTATTCTGTCCAAATAAACGCATGCATCCGACAAATTTAACATGCATATTCTATATACAAACAATAAATAGATATACATAACAGAGCGGAAATATTAGTACATCGAAATGAAAACTATTTCGACAAACATCAATCACCAAGTGAAATAGAGAAGAAAATTTCTATAAATAAATAAAAAAAAACATTAAAAATTTATGCTGGGTATGTTGCTGTTGTTGTGTTACTTTAAAAAAAACGAGCTAGAGCAAATAACTTCAAAAATTTGCTTTTGGAATTATAATTACAACACCAAAACACCCAAATAATCATTTTATGTACGATAAATGAAAATGAAAAAAATATTTGTGTTTAGTACGAATTTTCATTTTTTCTTTACAATTTTTATATAACAAGTACATGTTAAGCATTCGAGCGTTTTATAAATAGATATGTCTGAAGTTTGTTCGATATAAACTCGATAAACCTTTATATAGACTCGTCTATCTATGCAAAGGTAGATTTTGTTAAAGACTCACACAGTTCATACAATTAAAGGTTTATTTATTACATTGGTGGTATATATTTAAGAATAATTCCAAAAATGTTGGGTAAGGATTATACACCCGAGACGTTTACATCAAAAATTAATTTGTTGTGTTGGTTAAAAATAAACGTTACATCTACAAGTATTTATATGAAAAGTTACTCGTATAATATTGTCGTTATAATGCGAGTTAATATTTTTCCGAAAGTAGGAAATGGTGATACATTTGGATAATGTTTTTAACCCTTTTTTACAAAAATTCCAGACTTATTCAATAACTAAACTGTAAATTAATTTTTACTTATAATAAAGAGTTTGAATTACAATTTTGTCTGAAAAATATTGCTCATTGATTTTGGTATATGTTTTGTTTTCTTATCCATATGCAGCAGGATTAAGGGTAATTTCGCAAAAAAAAAACGATTTCGCAAAAAAATAATTTAAAAGTGGCCAGAGTCATTGTTAAATTACATTAGTTTCCTAAATTAATGGCGAGTTCTATCGAACCAAAAAATAAATCAAATTTTGCCAGTTGCCAAAGAATGTAAAAACTTTTGTTGTTGTTTTTGTTGTCAGTGTGTAGGTAATAGCGCGTAAGCGACCATCTTTTGTTGCTTGTTTTGTTATGCATAGATCACGTTTTGAAAATTCTCAAAGCACGTGAAGAAATATATTTTGTTTACATGCATTTGTGCAACACAGGCAACAACGTATTTGTTAAAAAAAAAAATATGGCCCAAACAAGTTTATATATTATAATAAATAATACTAAATATGGTTATTATATTACACAAAACACATTTGAACACAGCAAAAAAAACATAAATAACAAATTATAAAAATGGCGCACTTTCGAGGCTTGTTACTTGTCAATAATGTTTGGTGGTAGTAATGTAGATCAAATCGGAAAAAGATCAAATCTCTCAAAAAATATAGATTTGATTTAGATCAAACCTATTTGTCATTTTTGTGTAGCATAGAACGTAAAAAATTGTTTTAGATCAAATCTTTTTGATTTAAATCATATCTTTTTGTTGGATGGAACTTCACGTAAGATTTGTCCGGAAAATTTTGCTCACCACTGTATATAGCTCTTTTATCTATACCTGGTGAGTTTTTTAAGCTGAAACTTTCCAATATCTCGGAAAATAAGCCCTCTACGATAAAATAGACCATTATCAAAATTAAATCATTCTGGAGGGGAAATACATAAGTGCTAAAATTAAGACCCCCCCCCCCTCCCGCCAGGGGGTGGGGGCAACTTGAAAACTAAGATAGGAACCCCTATTTTTTATTGAAGATTCGGATTCTACGGCTAAAATTACGTAGGATTTCCTAGAAACATTTTTTTCGATTCATAATAGATGGCGCTGTAATAGGCGATATTAATTTTTTTTCGATTTCTCCTACTGAGAACATTATGCATACGATTCTGCAATATGTTTGCATTAAAATTAACACGTTTTCATTGTAAATACTTGAAATTAGTTTTAAACAAATTGTATTTCTTAAATTAAAAAAAAAAACTACTTTTAGCGTAACCCAGGAACAACGACGTGGACATCATCTTTTAATTAAATTAAGTGCTCAAAATGATGGCCTTCGACTTCAATGCGCTTATTAAACCGCATTTCAAATGAATGTACAAAACTAAGAAGCGTGTATGATGGAAAAATTTTGCAAACACTGGTCTGGGATAATCCGGATTCGCTAGCTATTTCT
Source organism: Nephrotoma appendiculata (assembly GCA_947310385.1). NCBI lineage: Eukaryota > Metazoa > Arthropoda > Insecta > Diptera > Tipulidae > Nephrotoma > Nephrotoma appendiculata. The sequence continues at coordinate 266,691,045 of OX371225.1, read as the reverse complement.
CGTGTACTTATATGAGGATTATAAGTTACTGCAGCCAATACAACAATTTCGTTATTTTCCTCAGTGACTGTTGCTCTACGGGTCCTTTTCTTCGGTCGAACACTTCGATAAGCAGTGAATTGTTTGATAGTCCGGTAAAATAAAGTACGTGACCTATCTGGAAAACGCGAAGCGTAGAGATTGACCGCATTATCAAGACTACAGCCAGCTTCTCCATAAACCAGGACCATTTCAATTTTTTCTTGTACAGTTAAATACTCCATTTTGAATTGTAATAGCCTTACGCAAACAGGTCTTATTGTTTTCGAAATAATCTTTGAACTGAATCGATATTTTTAAAACAAAAAATATCATTTATTTGAAAACAAATTTAGTCGCATGTTCCTATGCAAAATTATCGCAGTCGTTGTTCCTGGGTTACGCTAAAAGTAGTTTTTCTTTTTTTAACATGTTTACTGCCACCATATGAAAAATAAATTTTTACAAAAATGCAAAAATGGGAATTACCTTTTATCGGGATCTTTTCATGTTATTACAATGAATTGATTTCCTATTTATTCGTTTTCTGTATTTTTTATGTGTTTTTGGAGTGTGACTACCGGAGGTTCACATGGCACTTAGAAAATGTGCATTTCTATATGGTGCCATGTGACCCACCAGTAGTCACATTAATTTTATTCGTTTGGATTCGTCTTTTACCACATGAAAAAATATTACCACATGAACACACGTTTACCACATGAAAAAATATTATAAATATATAAAAATGGGAATTCCCGTAAAACATATTCTACGTTTATATAGAATATGTTTTACGGGAATTCCCATTTTTTCAGTACGAGAGTAGAAAGGAATGAAACAGGTTGATATAAAAATAATTATTACAATTATAATAATAATAAAATAAATAATATTATAAAATATAATTACATAACATAACGTTTTTGCTTTTTTGTGAGTGATATAAAATCCAATAATAAAGAATTTGTGACTTGTAAGTGTGAATTGAACTGGTTAGTAATTGTGAACCTATCGATATAAAATTTATAGTTCAAGTGTAAAAAAGTGTTAGTGTTCGTTTTGTGATAATGGCCAACAATAACTTTTTCATACCACCAAATTCAATTTATGGTAATCCACAGCAAGGCATGGAGTCCGAAAATGAGATTTCGGATTTTGAAGGATCAGATTCAGATGAGTATGTGCCATGCGGAGATGAGTTTAGTGAATCCACGACTACAGTGGGGGATTTTGTGTCCTCGGAAGCAGAATCTGACGATGTGGCTACCACCACAACTGGGCCATCAACAAATGTTTGAACAAATTTTCTCTGAACAAATTTTCCTTTATGGACCATCCAGCAACTCCTGGCATAAGCCATTTGAACATTGCAACAATACGTCCAATTGATCTATTTGATATAATGGTAACTAACGATGTTTATGATCTAATAGTTTACCAGACAAATTTGAATGCCAACCAATATCTAGCAAACAAAACTATAACCCGCGGATCGCGCATAAAGGCATGGGTCAACACGACTGTACCAGAAATAAAAAAAATTTAGGTGTTGTATTATACATGGGAATTGTAAAATATCCATCAATTGCATTATACTGGAGCAATGATAATTTTTACAAAAATAAGTTTGTTCCCAAAATTATGTCGCGCAACAGATTCCAGTTGATTCTAAAATTTATTCATTTTGCTGACAACACCACCATCGCTCAAAATCGTTTAGGAAAAGTTAGCGGTTTACTAGAACTATTAGAAAACAATTTCGTAAACGCTAAAATCCCCGGTGAATTTTTGGCTGTAGATGAATCCATGATACCTTGGCGCGGGCGACTTCAATTTCCCCAAAACAATCCAGGAAAATCACATAAATACGGTGTAAAAATTTACAAGCTATGTGATCCTAAAGGTTACACTTATACTAGTTCAATTTATGCTGGAAATAATGACCATTCAACTCAAAGAGGTAGACCCACTTCAATCACATCACATAGCACACAAATTGTATTAGATCTGGCTGATCAGTACTTGAATAAGGGAAGAACCGTTGCGACTGATAACTATTACACGTCTACCTCACTGGCCAGATTGTTGACTGACCGTCAAACGCATCTCATAGGAACGCTGCGTAAAAACAGAGCAGGCAATCCCAAAGATGTAACAATGGCCAAACTGCAGAAAAACGATATCATTGGACGTGAAAACACTGGTGTGGTAGTAGCAAAGTGGAAGGATAAGCGTGACGTTCTCATGCTTAGCACCAAACACAATTTAGATGTGGTATCGACTGGAAAAAAAGATCGTAATAACAGAGACATAAAGAAACTGCGAATAATAATGGAATACAACATTGCCAAGCAGGGAATTGATGTATCTGATCAGATGTCCTGTTATTTTACCCCACTTCGAAAAACAATTCGATGGTACCACAAAATCGCGTTTGAATACCTATTGAGTACATCTGTGGTAAATGCCTTGGTCATTTACAAGGAATTCAAACCAAATGCTCACATTCTGGATTTTCGAAAGTCGATTTGTGAAAGCCTTTGCAGTTTGCAACTGGAGTTAATTGGTTCCTCAAATAAACAGCATATCATGAAGGAATATGAAACTAGAGATAACACCAATAGAAAAACCAGAAAACGCTGTTCCAGTTGCTATAACGAAATGAAGCCGCAAAAAAAGCTAAAAAAGTCTCAACATATTGCAGCCATTGTGAGGGTAATCCAGCTTTATGTTTAAATTGTTTCAATAAAATTCATTAATTTTTATCATTTTATCATTTTGATCATTTTAATGTCCTTCAATGAATTAAATTTGACATTATTATTATATTTTTTACTTTTTTATTTGTAAGATGTTATTGAATTTTTGCAACAAGACCTTATGCGCTTTTAGAAATAAACGCTTTGAAACATTGAACTTTTTTTTACTGGAAATTGAAGAAAATTCTTTTACTATAGTGCCACCTCAGAGAAAAATGGGTTTCATTTGAACGCCAATAACATACTTCAATATATAATCGAATATGCCCGTGACCCACCGGTGGTGCACGCGGCATGATGTTGTAGGTGACGTGTGACCTACGGGTGGGTCACATGGCAGTAAACGTGTTAATTTAAAAAAATACAATTTGTTTAAAACTAATTTCAAGTGTTTACATTGAAAACGTGTTAATTTTAATGCAAACATATTGCAGAATCGTATGCATAATATTCTCAGTAGGAGAAATCGAAAAAAAAATAATATCGCCTATTACAGCGCCATCTATTATGAATCGAAAAAAATGTTTCAAGAAAATCCTACGTACTTTTAGCCGTAGAATCCGAATCTTCAATAAAAAATAGGGGTTCCTATCTTAGTTTCCAAGTTGCCCCCGCCCCCCTTACAAACAGGGGCGGGGGTCCTAATTTTAGCACTAATGTATTTCCCCTCCAGAATGATTTAATTTTGATAATGGTTATTTTTATCGTAGAGGGCTTATTTTCCGAGATATTTGAAAGTTTCAGCTTAAAAAACTCTCCCGGTACACCATATTGGAATGCTGTTTGGAGCTGTTTAACCATCAATGAATAGGTTTTTCTTGAGTCGGTATGTGACAATGGATGAAACATGGATCCACCACTGCTCCGGAATCAAATCGTTAATCAGCTAAGTGAAGCGGAATGAATATTAAATGGTGTTATTGGAGCAATTGAAAGAATAAATTGCGAAAACACGGCCTCAAATGCAAAATATAAATGTGTTCTTTCACCAAGACAAGGCGGATGTTCTGTTTGGCAAATCCTTATAGTTTTAAGATCCAAAGCACTGCATTAAACTTTTCCTCAGTGTTTATTTTTCGATTTTGGAAATTATCAGGTTTCCTAAATTTCTCAATGTGTCATTTTAAATTTCGAAGCCTGAAACATTTATTTTTTAATTTTGAAATTTGTATTGTAAAATCAAACTTTTAAAATTTCTGGAAGTTGTCGAGTAAGTTTCTAATAGTTAGAACCGTTAAATATCCAGCGTTTATTTAAAAAACAAAAAAACTAAAATGTAGGCTTTTCCAATTTTCAGGACAATCATTTTCCAATAACAAATCTTACTATCATAACCATTAATCTAACATATAATGTAACAGTAAATTTAGTTACACTTCAACCTATACGTCGACTTAATTTATATTGAAGCCACATAAATGTTTTCATTTAGGTAATCTTAAATATATTTTACGAACCCATTCCAATCCAACAAACGTATATCGATTGAGGCACATCATTAATTTTTTAGTAGTTCATTTATCAAAAATAAAAAATAAAAATGTTGTTTCCCCCGTGCATTATCGGCCCACCGCATAAAAATTATAATCCTTTGGGCCACACCCAATCACTTTTGGATCATATTTTTTTCTTGTTATTTATTCGGCAAACCAATTTATCTCGAGAATAGATTAGATTGCAAAAATACGTATTTGTTGGTTGTTGGTCTGGGACTGATAACGCAAACCATGTGTACGTATATCATATAAATCGTTGTTACCATAGTTTAACATAAAATATTAATGTGAATTGATTTTGTAATAATAGCGCGGTAAGTTAATGAACCGACCGATAATTACATGGATTGCATGTCGCCCTATCATTTGTTGGTCGTTTCAAATAAATAATTATGCCTTTAGTATTTTTCTAAACGCTAAATGGATTTTTTTGGATTATCAACCAACTATGTGTTCGTGTACGTTTTCATCCCGTCATCTCTCATACATGAAAATCTTGTATTATATAATTTTCAATTTTCGTGAATTTATCACATCGTAATGTTTTGTTGCTCGTACTGCTTTTATAATGTATAAGGATTACTCAAAAGATACTTTATTATCTACTTTACGAGGCATAACATACACCTCACAGAATAATTTTCAATTTTCCATTTATTTTTGGTATATACAGAGCCTGGTAGTATACAGGGGTATACATAAAGAGCTCGGAACGAGATAAATGAATCAAATTTAATCAAAATTAAAGTATGTAGAGCTTTACATATATCAAGTCGTATTAAAAAATAATACGCGGGGCAAATTACACGTAAGACGTAAACAATTTGGTGGGGGGGATTTGGAGATGTACTACATACATATATACATATGTGAAAAATTATTAGGGAGGTTTTTGAAATATTTTCTTAATTTATACGAAGATTATTTACGGGTGTATTCGTGTATTGACTTTTTACTTAGAAAAATAAGATTTAATTTAGGCTTGTCACCAGCATGTTACGAAAACGTATGAAACTTGAAAATATAAGTTTGAATCGCAGGGTTCTTGCGACTAAGAACTATTGAAAATATTTAAGAAGTAGTTGTAACTTTCATTTTTTGTTAAAAAGTGTTGACTGGTCGTGAGTTTAGACAAGATGTGATTTTTTAATTGGCCTTAGGTACATACCAAAGTCATTATAAGTATTTTATCATATAATTTACCAGGGATACTCGTTTGGATTTAGACAGTGAGTGAATTTGGGTGACGCAAATATTTTTTTTTGTTCTGCAATACGACGAAGCAAAGTTTTTATTCGTCTGAGGCTCACCACCCTTTATTTTACGGGTGGCGCAAATATTAAGAGTGCTTAAGGGTAGAAATTATTACCGGGCACCGAATATAACAACGAGTGCCGCATGTTTATAAAGCGAGCACCGCAATTTACAACTAATGCCGCATTTTACAACGGGTGCCAAATTTTTACCACAAGCACCGCATTCATCAACGGGCGTCATTTTATAACGAGCGCCGCATTTTATTACGGGCACTGAAATTAACAAAGGAGAGCCGCAATTATAACGGGTGCCCAACAACGTGGACCATCAGGCATTAAAACACATAAGAGTCAGTTTAGCATCTGTGTCGGGCGGGCACATCGGCAGCGTCGAATTCGGCAGGAAGACGCCCAACGTTTATGGCGGCTTATCGAGGCCTGATTTATTTACGGCGGAAGACGCCCAACGACAGTTTCGGTTACGGGTGGCCAACCGACGCCAGTCGTATTTTGCTTTCGTATCGCATGGAGTATTTTAATTGTCAAAGGCGGAAAGATGCCCTACGGTTCAGAGGTGACCCAATCGAAGGGCGGGAGGGACAACTTTTGATTTCTTTTATTGTTTTAGATTCTCGTTTTGAAAGTTCAATTTTAATTCAATATTAAAATTTTGATGTTCCTTTTTTTCAAATTTTATTATACCTATTGTAATCGAGCACACGTGGCGCACATTGGTTCTCGCTACATATTTTGTCCGTTCGGCGGCCATATTTTTGTTTGGGTTCCTGCTATATTTTTGTGTTGATTTAATTTTCGCTTCTATTGTTTTTTCCTTTACGTTTGATCCTTCCGGTCCGATTTGACGAAATTTGTTTTTAATCGTATTTGAATAATAAAATACAAAAACGCACGGCGTATGTTTTACAACTTTGACTCCCATGATAAGGCCACATTGTTCCGTCTTGACGTCATTGACAAGTTGTATGAAAAAATGATAAATTTCGAACAGTTATTCGATACCTTATTCATATAAGCTCGCACTTTAAAAAATTTAAAGTATATTTTGGATTATTTTAAAATCATAATCTATTGATACTGATCAATATAGATGTTCGTGGGGTACAGCAGAAAATAATAAAATTCCCTGAATGTGTTTCATGTATGGTAGAGTCTAAGCTGACGGGGGTGGTGACATTCTATTGACAAGCATAAAGGTTCGTTTGATTTAGGACTAAATTTTATACGGTATCATCAAAAATTCATGGAATAAGTGACCATTCAATTTTTCAACCAACAAATTTTTTAAACCTTCTGTTTTTTGGAATTCATTTAGTCGAATTCGTTTGTTTTGAACTGTAAGGATCGTCCCCGTCCCAATCATCATCCGCATTATCATGAATTTCCAGAGCTCCTGCAACATCGTGTGGTAATTTGACATTGATGTTATTCCCGTCAAGGACATCATTGACTACAATTTCTTCGTCACTTTTTCACCTTGGTCTTCTGGAGGTAAAATTACAATATCACGCGTTTCCTCTTCATCATCATTTTCTTCTATATCAATCACTCCATTTTTGCTATCGCTTCGGCAAAAGTATAATACAATGGTTGGCGTTCGTTTATACACACTGTACGAGGGCTGCCTTTTATATTTCGGGATTAGAGAACAAAAACAAATATTAATCATCGAAAATCGCTTTATTGTTTTTCAAAATATTCCCCATGAAGATCTATACACTTTTGCATGCGTTTGAACCAATTGTCGAAGCACTTTTTCCACTCTGATTGAGGTATCTCCAAAACATGCATTCTGAACGCAGCAACCGCTTCTTCAGGTGTCGAAAAACGTTGACCTCTCAGTTTGTTATTTACGTACGGGAATAAAAAGAAGTGATTTGGTGACAAGTCAGGACTATACGGCGGATGACTAATCAAATCGATGTTTTGAGTGCTCAAAAATGCAGTTGTTTGAGCGGATGTGTGAGAGCTCGCATTGTCGTAGTGAAGAGTGATCCGTCTTCGGCAGTTGGTTTTCCTGATTTCTTGGAAGACAACTGGCAAACAAATGATTGTGTACCACTCAGAATTGACTGTTCTGCGTTGTTCTAGTGGTACGGTTGCGACATGTCCATTTTTTTTCGAAAAAACAGGCGATCATTTGCTTGCAAGTGCTTCGTGCGCGAACAACTTTTGTTGGATTCGGCTCATCTTGAAACACCCATACAGTCGACTGCTGTTTACTTTTAGGCTCATACGCGTAAATTCACGATTCATCACCTGTCACTATGTCATAGACGTGTTTTGAAGCACCGCGATCGTATTTTTTGAGCTTTTCTTTCGACCAATCGACACGAGCCTTTTTTTGAGCGATTGACAAATTGTGTGGGATACCTAAGGTTGTCTCAATCTCACGATAGGTCACATGACGATCTTGCAATATCAGTTCGCGCACAGCATCAATGGTTTCCGGAACAACAACTAATTCTGGACGACCTTCACGAAATTCGTCTTGGAGTGAACTACGACCTCGATTGAATTCACCATACCATCGATAAACACTGGTCCTTGATGGAGCTGCATTGTCAAAAATTGAATTAAGTTCATCCATGCACTTTTGCTGCCTTAATCCACGTCGAAAGTTGTAAAAAATAATCGCTCGAAAATGTTCACGATTTAATTCCATTTTTTCGCCTATGTTGAGTTAATGAGTACTGTAAACAACACAAATAGCGCTCGAATGTCAAAACGTTCTGAGTACGTATAATCTCAAAAATGTCAAACTTTACGATAGAGCTGTCAGTTGCCAGATTGCAACACTAGGGTTGTCCAATCCCGAAATATAAAAGGCAACCCTCGTATTATTTCTCTTAATGGTGCCTTCACGGAACGAGATAAAACTTACTTAACTATTGCTCAAAAAATTTGTCTACGGTTGTCATGTATCGCACATCCTCTAAAAAAATGTCACAACACAAAAAACCAGTTTTGAGATAAATGCATTTTAAATTGCTAACGCTACTGTGATGCTGAGATTATTTCTTTTTTCAAAGCTATGAATAATCTCAGCACCACAGTAGCGTTAGTAATTAGAAAAAAATTAAAATACATTTATCTCAAAAATTTTTGGTTCTCATCCTAATTGTTTTATTGAAGGCGATAAACTAACAAATTCATTCCAAAAATGTCCTAACTCATAAATAAACAACAACAACAAACATTTAAGCAAAATTGTTGCTCTTACTTCCGGTTATTTTTGTCCATTACGCATGATAATAAATAATCTCAACTTTGCTAAAATTTTATTGTCACACAAAGATTTGTATGACTGCGCATTTAACTTTTAAATTTTTGTGGAATGTTAATTTAAAATTTAAGCCAGAAAATAACAAATTAGTCAACCAAAGACGTAACCGTGTTGATCGACATAGCTAAGATGATGTATTGTAAATATTTTATCATGCGAAAAATTTGCACAACAACTATTCAACTATTCTACTGTTTGTTGTTTATTTTATTTGTTATGTTTTTCTGCGGTGTACGTTCAATCGAAATTTTTCCGAACTATCGAACTAACACGAAGTGAAATTTATGACAGCTGTGCGCCTGCACCTTTTGGAAATTTTCGGCACCATGAGTAAGAAAATTATAGGTTAAATATTTTTTTAAACTTTTGTTCAGATTTATTCAGATAGTAATTGCAAAGTCATGTGTTGTTCCTAACAGAATTTTTTCAATACCAACTGTATTGTTATTGTTTAATAAAAAAAAATATTTGTTATTGTAATTTAAATTCATGGTTTTGTTGTGAATAGTTTAGTGCACGATGAGATAGCTGATTATAAACTATTATACAAGTCGAGCAGTTTAAAACTATACATAATATAAACTATTTTATTATGTGATATATACAAAATAATATTGGCAAGAGCAATTATAAATTCAACGAAACATGCTGTTTTGTAGTTTTGTATGTACGATAGTTTTTATTTTGAATTAACTATTTTAAAGAAATTGAAAAACTATTTATTGGAAAACGTATCAATCATGAAATTTATATACGCCACAGATTTCCTGTAATTTGATTGACTAGCAGTAATGATTGACAGATGATATTGAATTTTGTACAAATGACAATGTGTATGTTGATTTTGGAAATGTATTGAAAAAAGCTAAATTTAAAGGTGAGGTTGGTAGTATGCTTCATAAACATTACAGCATTCGCACAAAAATTTGTTACATCAATCGTAGTGAAGAGCAACACTGGTTCTTAAAGTGTTGCATCATTTGAACATTGATGGTATAACTTTCTTACTGGTTTTAGAATTTATTGAAATAGAGGAGGTGGGGGGTGTCATTCGCTATCGAATAAAGGTTTTTTTTTTTTTTTTTTTTTTTTATTTACAATGCAATCTGTTTTGGGGCTCAAGGCTCACCCTGCTCTTTCGTGGTTTGGCTTTTGACGTCCTTACTTTACGCCTAATCGGCCAACTCGAGGACGTACGGCTATAGGACCGATTTAAGACCATCTGCACATTGCAAACTCCATGACAGCCTATACTGCCATGGAAGATGGGTCGGCCCATGGGTTTTGCACACCGACAGGGGGTCATAGATGTGTTACATTTCACCACAGATCGAAATCAGTTGGTGAAATAAAGGTTTTAACATTCCTTTCCTAAACAAAAGATTTGGAAAGCGTTTACTTTCAACTGGCCGTTAGTGTCAGTTTGTGTCTTGCTATTGTTTCGCCAGCTGGCTAGATGTACAGAACGAACTCTCAAATCATGTTTTTCGAACAAAATTCGTATGTTTCCTTCAAATTGTGTGAACTAGATGTCGTCTTATAGTTCAAGAAATTTTACTCCTGCTCTTATTTGCAGATCTGCTTAATTTGATCCAGTGGCGTGAAACTGCTGCGTTTTGCTGTTCCACAACATGACATGGAACCAGCCCAATTTGGGCACCATTTTTTTTAAGTTCTAAGCGCGGCTTCTTTTTGAGAGAATTTCTTACAAAATCACACAACGGGAACTTGCCGTGCGCCTTAGGTAGTCTCTGATATCTAAGGTTGTTATTCATAGTTCGGGAGTAGGAAACTTCTTCGGTATGGTTGTTTGTATTCGACCACCTTCAAGATATTAAAATGAAAATCAAGTGGCTTTTTTATTATTTTACATGAATTTGGTGCGAACTCTGGATATTATAAAAGTTTTAGATTACGGGTCCTGATATTTAGGTAGACGTGGAAATTTTAAATCAAAATTTTACTTTTAAGATTTATGTGAAGTAGTTGGTTGCACGAAGCAAAAACCAATAAAAAGTATGATAAGGTTCCAGTTTGAAATGCTTCAGCATCGCTATTGAGTCGGCTAGCACAATTGAACAATTGTCGACGAACGGTTGAATGCTAGAGGTATCGCAGAATCCATTAACACACGCTCTCCATCTGCCATTAACAGCAACTTATACAATTAAATTTCTGCCAGTTGAAGGTGGAAACGTAAAATATTAATGTCTTGCCAGATTTGATAAAATATTTTCTACCGGCTTTCCGCGACTTCAAGTTATACCAATTTTTGTGAATTTTTAAATTTCAAAATGGCGGAATTATTTATTTTGTGTGATTTGTTTGTTATGACGCTCTTTTTTGTGTGGGAAAAATTAGTTCGATACTTAAATAAAATTTGTGTTGTAATCATTAAAAATTTGTGTTTTTAGGAAAATTTAAAAAAATTTGAATTTAATTTTAAAAACAATAATTGTTTTGGTGAAGTGATGAATTCAAAACAAGAAACTTTGAAATTAATTGAGCTTTATAAAAGCCAAGAGCTTGAAAAAAGCCTGTGGAATATAAGCTCCAAATTTTCCGCAGACCCGATATAAAAAATAATGCGTACCGCAAAATTGCCATTGAGATGGGAATACTTAATGAACACATTTCACTTAGCATTTATTTTGTTATTTCGTAAAAAATTATTTTTGAAAATTTTAATTAAAAAGTTGGTTTAAAATGTTTAAAAAATTACTCGATCGATTTCAACTTGTTAGGTCATCATCAGGAGTATCTACATCTACAGTACTGGACAAAAAAATTGCGACTTTATGAACAAGAGGATTAGTACACAAATCAGTATATTTAAATAATCAAGAAATACCACATGCAAACACTGCCATATATCTTGGTATGCCATTAAACGCTAAGCTTCGCTGGAAACCCGATGTAAAAAAGAAAAGAGTCGAGCTGTGGGACTAAAATACAATAAAATGTATTGGTTATGTTATAACCTGTGAGGATTTACCAAGCAGAGCAACATGGATATTATCCAATGATTCCAAAATAAAGTGCTATGGTTTGTCAGAAATAGCAACATCCACAAAGATTTGGGCATAGAAACCATCAAAACCGAAATTACATTTACTAGAAGTCATGAACAACGGCTACTTCACCATGTCAACATAGAGGCCATCCAGCTACTGCGATTAATATAGATTTAGTTGGAAGACTCAAAAAAGTAAAACCTTTTGAATTAGTGTAAAATCAGTTAAAATAAATCTTTATCTAGCGCACAACAAAAGCGCGACCAAATAATAAACATCAAAACTATGAATGAACCCTAAAATTTCAGTAAAATGTAGTAATTTAAGGGGTGTGTAACGAAATCCCGGTTTTTTTAATAAATCCCGGTTTTCAAAATTCCGGTTTGAAATTTAAAAATTTGACATGTGGGAAAATGGGACTCTTAAATGATTTTTTGATAAAATTCAAATCCTAAAAGATGGTTAATAGGGTAGGGATGTAATTTGGCCATTTCTTAACAGATTTTGTTGAAATTCGATACGTGCGATGTAAATTGATTTCTAAAATCATGCAAATACAAAATCTTGCAATTATAAAATCTTGCATACCAAAATTGTGCAAATATTTTTCTTTTTAGTATAGGTGTCATTAATAGATTCTATATAATCCGCTCCTACGTGCGGCACGCAGTGCGACATGTTTGCTGATCCCGGCTCCTACGTTCCCCGAAGTTTAAATCTAAAGCTTCTCGGAGGGCCAAGCGGGGGGAGCACTGCGACCTGTCGCGTGCCCGTGAGAGTTATGGAAGCCGTCAGCCTCTACAATTATTGCATTTCAAAATATTGCAGCCTAGGTTTATTCTAGTAAATTTTTGGGAAAGATATTTATTTTTATGTTAACATATTATTAGTCCGGCCGGCCCTAATTAATAAAAAATATTTTTTTCAAAATCAAGACTTTAGAATTAGAAGAAAACCGGGAATTTAAAAATCGGGATTTTGAAACCGGGATTTTGAAAACCGTGATTTTGAAACCGGGATTTCGAAAATCGAGATTTCGTATTATGCCCAATTTAAGATATAATAAAATTGCTTATTAGTCTTCGACTAGATTGTAATTGAAAAAGAAATAAAAAAGACGAATTATTTTCAAAAAAAAAAATTAATTACTCAACTAGCTTCTTCTATCAATCACGACTCCATGGAGCTTAATTATTTAATGGACTAATGTTTGAGGCTCTTATATAAATAAGAGTGGCCTTACGGCCAACTACTAAGCTAAAAAATTTATTGAGCAACCAATTCTAATTTCTTAATTACTAATTATTATGATAGAAATGTTAATAAATATTTTTTTTAGAAAATCACACTAGTTTCTAAATCGTGTTAAATTAGTAATTAACTTTAATTTTTCTTTTATAATTCTTTTCCCTTTCTTCTTATGTCTCTCTATAACCATAAGATATTATTTATTAACGGCTCGTATCGTAAAGTGGTTATGCTAATCGAGTATATTTTCTTAATTGCTACTTAGTTCTTATTCTTTTATATACTGCCATAACATACATAATATTTATGTTGTTTATAGGTGACAACTATCATACATACAACATATTATAACCTTCAATGCTTAATTAATTTATTACATGTAAGTATAGGCAAATTGGTTGATATTTTTACGTTTGATCGCCGGTGTCAGTATTTTGCATACGGAGCTGTGATTGAGATAAAAACAGCAACTGCAAAGTATTTAATTAACGCAATGGTTAATTAATAGTTTTATGCACGTATAGATTTTCAATGGGTTGTCATACTGGAAGGCTTACAGCAATACTTTAAATGTGTACCCTAGGCTATCGAATATTGGAAATGGTTGTTGACAATTTAGATTTATTTTAAGAAATGTATGCCATTGCCAGTTACTTAATATGTGACGGCTAATCGATTGTCACAATTTGCGGTATAACTAAAAAAATGTTTGCCTTAATTTGGCGTGTCTCAAGGAATTTAAAGCATTTTTGGATATGAATTATTTGTTGTTATGCATTGTCATATGGTTTGAATAGACGGATTGCCTTTGACAAATCATTTTAAACAATATGAATTTATAAATAAGTTATTATCTGAACGGTTTTAACTTTTGGTTAAATATGCTCATTCTGTTTAGGAAATCAACTATTTTGTAAACCGGTCGCACATTTGCAACAATAAAAAAAAATTGGGAGCTAGGAAACGATAAGACAAACGACCTTTCAGTTATAAATTTTAACAAACCCGCAAAGTGGGCGAGTATATCGTCAGAAATAATTTTACATCCAAATCATGTCTATTTGTCACATCAGCGGCCGTATTCCTGAAATCTGTAGAAATATCCCCAATCGGAATACAATTTCCTTTGAAATTCACCTATATTATTAGAATTTTTCGCCGGCTACTTTAATCATTTTTTTAAATTAAGAAACATAATTTTTCCCCCCTACTAAGGGAAAAATACCGACTGGGTAAAGGCGGTGATACATGTATAGATTTTGCCTTTAAGGCATAAAAATTCTGCGCGCTGATTGGTTAAAAGTCGGCCATCTTGAATCGCCTTATAGGCAAAAATTTTAAATTGAACATTTTTCAATTTTGTATAAGGCAAATTTTTTTGCCTTAAAGGCAAAATCTGTACATGTATCACCACCTTAAATCGATTCAATATTATTCCCTTAGTACGGACTCAAATATTAGTAAACTTGAAAACAAATTTGAAAAAATGATTAAAGTAGCCGGCGAAAAATTCGACTATAGAGAATTTCAAAGGAAATTGTATTCCAATTGGGGAAATTTCCACCGATTTCAAGAATACGGCCCCAGTTTCTTACGAAAACTATCGACATTTAATGCAATTATTAGGACAACATTACCGAAAATTACAAATTGTAAATGTCTTTCAAGATAAAAATGTGTTGTCAAAGTTGAAATGTTAAATACAAACTTTATTACTAGCTATAATCAATGCCCAAAATATTGTGCAGAATTTCACCAAAATGTCTAATAGCTCTTTCTATTTTTCGTAATATTTTCGAAGTGTCTTCTAAATTCTTACAGGGTGTCTTCTAAATTCTTACAGTTGTCTACATTTTTAATTGTGTTTTTAGTTGTATTTTCAGAATTTTCAAAAGACAACTTGTCAAATTTATAATGGAACAGAAATCACAATAGACAACAGAGTATCAAATTAAAATAATTGAATTTTGTCAAAACCAACAGTAGTTTATTTTGATGCGTTCTGTACCATAAACCAACAATAAATCGTCCAGTTCCAATTTTCGCATAGTCTATTGAGATATTTGCATAAATTAGCCTCCAACGTACCTGTAATGAAAAAAAAATAAACATCAGTATATTGTTCCTACTGCCGATTAAAGTGTTTGTATCATTATTTATTAAATTTTATTTTAATATTTCACAATAAAAACTGCGATATTTTAGTTAATCGCCTAAATCGTCTTTAAACCTCTGCTATCTATTGAAATGGCTAAAACCCAAACAACAGTCAACATCTTCCTAACTACTGTTTGCAATCCCAGGATATTAACATCCGTTTGATAATTTTTCTCCAGTAATTTTAAGGAGTCTAACTCCATGGCGTTTCTTGAAGCCTGCGAACCAACCGTTGCTAGCTTTAAATTCACCGGTGTGTTGTTCTTGAATCTTAACATGTAATGCTTTAGCCTTTCTCTTCAAAATATCAGCAGAGATTGGAATATGTCGATCTCGTTGAATCAAAAACCATTTGAACAATGCTCGTTCCATCCGAGGAAATTCACACAGTTTGATCGCTTTAATTTTCGACAATGATATGAATTGCGTATCGGCATATTTTGTAATTACACTTTTGTTTTTCTTTATCCGTGATATTGTGGATTTATTACATTTGTATTCAGCCGCTAACACTACTTACGATACATTTTTATTTAATTTTGACAGAATGTCGCACTTTTGTTTTAGATTTAAACGCATTTTTAATTTTATTGGAAATACAAACACCCGATCTCACGAGTTACACATTAGTAAATAAAGAAAAAACTAGGTTATGAGGATAATTAGGAATAAAAAAAGACAATGCGTTTTATTTTTGAATCATTATTATACGGTCAATTCGTTCTAGAAGAGTATGAATATGCCCTCTCTATTTACATTTACTAAGCTAGTTTTCCTCATATATGCGTCTCACTATTTCTTTTTCATTTTTAACGAAATTCTACAGAAATTGAATTGAATAAGTTGCAATTATCAAGGTTAATTTGGCAACGATGCAATTCTAAAGTTTTCTAGTGCACAATTTATAGTGATGCAAATATCGAGTATTGCAATTATCAAGTGTTGCTTTTATCGAGTTTGTACTGTAACTCAAAATACTGGAATAAAAATTTCATGAAATATTGACAAAAATAATACTGAAAATCAAAATCCCGAAATTTATAAAAATAAAAAAAATATAAAAATGTAAATTTATAAAAGTAACACACGCTGATAATAATTATAATTTTTTTTATTACAGTTAGGTGCTTCATAAAGATGAATTACATACATCTGGGGCGGTATGTTGTATCATCACTTCGAATCGAAATTCGAAAAAAGTCGAATCGAAAAAGTGAAAGTTGTATCATTTTCGACTTTTATCGTTTTTTTTAATCTTGCTATACTTTTTCTAGAATGAAATATCAGCTACATTTATTATTATTTTGGTTTTAAATGATGAAACTTTATTATTTATCGCGAGTCGAAAATGATATAACATACCGCCATTCGAGTTTTTTCGAATTTCGATTCGAAGTGATGGTACAACATACCGCCCCTGTTTTCGACCGTGCGCTTGACAACAGATGATTACATTATTTTTCAGTATTTTTTCGAGATTTCTCAGGATCATTCGTTCAGTATTTTATTTTTTCGGATTTTATTTTAAAGAGTAAAAATGTTCTGGATTTAGAATTTTTGGGTTTGTGCTTCAGTATTTTTTTTTTCGGGATTTTTTTTTCCGGGCAATTTAGATTATCGATATACCGATACCAACCCAATAACTATATGTAGAAAGTAAACCAAACGTTAAGAAAATTAGAAATTTTTACAGTAATACTCGTAGCATAAAAAATTCTTGCATCCAAAGGAGAGTGACAAGAAGAGGAATACGATAGATAAAAAAATAACACACAACTCATTACAATTTGCTATAAAACAAAATTATATTTATACGATTTACCAAAATCAGCTGTTAGAATGATCAATAACACACTTTTCTCTTTCAAATGACATTATCAAATACTAACTTATTTAATTATTTCTAGTCAAACAAAAATTAATTAGACATATTAAATTAGATTTAAGATCGTTTTGTTTAAAGACGATAAATTATATGTATAGAAACAATTTTTAAATAATTTAAATCTAAAAAATATTAATCACAAAACATAAGCAACTTTTGTGACGGAACTTTTTTAATATTTAAACTATTAAATTTCTGCATATTGTAGCGGGTAGTTTCTTCAACTATAAGAAACTCCGCACAATTATTCTCAACGGACAATCCTCCGTTCAAATAATTCTTTATAAACAGACAACTCTCCATATAAAGAATTATTCCAAATAATATACAACAATCTTGTATATACAAATAATGTACATAACAACTTGTACATAGTAATCGTACAACAACACTTGTACATACGAAATTGTGTACGCAAAATATAATTGAAAAATTATATTTTGGTTACACAACAAAATACCTCTACAATCAAATCATTGAGAGATGCATACACAATGCCATCGTTCAACAGATGGCATTGCAAACATTTATGTTTATTAAAACATAATTTTAAAAGGGTGCACCGAAATATTTGGTGCAACACATACACAAATTCAAGATTTTACAAAACCTGTTTTTAATGGTTTGAAATTATGTTAGGCAAGAAGGAAAAGAATTAACAATTATTCTGTCTATTCAATTTGGATTTTTGCTGGAGCAACACGGAGCAGCTCATCACTCACCAACAACAAACAGAAATTAATTTATTTAATAAAAGTTTTATTTGAAAATTAAATTTAAAATCTAAAGTTTGTTTTATTTAATTTTTCATTAATATTATATTTACAAGTGCTCCGCTTCACTTTTCGCTGCCGCCGCAACATACGCGATATCTGGTGACCCCGACGTCGGTTTTTACCGGAAAAACAGGTGAGTGAGTTTATTTAATACTAAAAGTGAATATAAAAAAATTTAAAAAAAAAACGTGCATGTGTGTTTATATTTATTTAACTAAATTATAAACTAAGACGAGTTTTGTGAGATAGTGGCCCAAGCCCCCACCAGTGGACAGCGCACTATATTTACAAATCGTCCCAATACCCTGGTCGTTTTTTTTTTCTTAGAAACCACGTGTTCATTCCAGCACCAAATCTATAGAAAATTCACTTATTCCCTCCAGTAAAATACGTGTAAGAAACCGCGTGTCTAGATTTTTTTTGGCACGAGAAAATTTCTAAAATAGTGTGTGTGAAATTAAAATTAACTAAAACAACATAAAAAAGAAACCGTTTCATATTCGTTTGCTCATCCAAGAGAAAATATGGCAAAGAACGCTGAAAACAAGGACGAATTACATAAAGACGAGAATCGTCGGCAAAATGACCAACCCCACCTTGAATTAGCCACGTCAAAACAATTGACGCGGCTACCGGCATTCTGGGAGAATAACCCGAAGACTTGGTTCACATCAGCCGAGATAATGTTCGACGCGAACAAGATCACCAGCGACAGACAAAAGTTTGCGCACACAGTGTTGTCCCTATCGGAAGCACAAACGGAAAAGGTCGAGTACATTCTACAAGACCCTCCCGAGAACAACAAATACGACTTGCTCAAGAAAAGCTTAATTGAACGCTACTCAATCTCTGAGGAGCGCCGATTAGAAACGATCTTGAGCAAAGTCGAAATGGGTGATCAAAAACCTTCGGACGTATTACACCGAATCAAAACGTTGGCCGGAAAGAACTTCACGGCCAACGTCATTACAAGATTATGGATCAGGCAACTCCCTGATTTCATACAGACAGCATTGGTCCATCAGCAAGAGAAACCAGTAGAGGATCTAGCTGTCATCGCCGACAAATTACACGATATAATTGGTACGCGGACTCAGAGCTTGAGTTCAATGCAACGCGAAACGCGTAAATCAAGCTCAGAGGTACGCGCGCCAAACTCTAGCTTTAGCCGGATAGAAAACACGCTGAAACAAATAAGCGACCGACTAGAAAAGCTAGAGCGAAATGCACACACACAACCACGTCCTTCGCGTTCTCAATCACCTTGGAGACGAACACCGTCTCCAGGTAGAAATCGTATACGTCAATCACCCCAGGGAAGCATAATCACATCAAACAACAACCACTCACCAAGATACCAATCCCCACGTAACTGGTGTTGGTATCACGCAAGATTTGGTGACACAGCAGAGAAGTGCACAGCACCATGCACTTTTGCTACGCAGCAAACGGGATCCGCAAACACTGCATCCCCAAACAAGTAAGTCTTAAGGTCGTAGCGGCAGACCTAAGACAACCGCAGCACAGCCGCCTATTTCTACGGGATTCGGTAAATCAAATAACATTTTTGATTGATACCGGCGCTGATCTAAGCGTAATCCCGTACCGCAATTACTACTGCTACGGAACAAATCGCAATCCCGATTTAGTTCTGTCAGCTGCAAACGGCACCACTATAAACACGTATGGTACAAAATTACTAGACGTTGACATCGGATTAAGACGTTCCTTCAAACACGCCTTCATCCTCGCTAATGTCAATCGCCCCATCATTGGCGCGGATTTCTTAAAGAAATTCGGTCTTTTAGTGGATCTGAGAAATCGTAAGTTGATTGATCCATCCACTAAACTCTCAATCGACGCAACATCAGCACGCGTTGATACACCATCACCATTGAATTATACAATTAACAATGGCTATGGAGCACTGTTGAAGAAATTTCCTTCTTTATCAGCTCCACCAAACTACAATGCTCCTGTAGTACACAATGTAGTACACCACATTGTGACTACAGGACATTTACCTTACTCAAGGCCAAGACGGCTTGATCCAGTACGCCATAAAGCAGCTTTCCTAGAATTCCAACACATGGTGGAACTAGGAATCTGCCGGCCTTCCTCCTCGGCAGTATCTTGTCCATTGCATATGGTAAAGAAGAAGGACAACGACTGGAGACCATGTGGGGACTACAGAAGACTTAACGCAGTCACAATTCCTGACCGTTATCCTATCCCCCACATTCAAAATTTCTCCATGCAACTACATGGTTGCACAATTTTTACTAAGATCGATCTCGTCAGAGCATACCATCTCATACCGATTGCTCCCGACGACATCTACAAAACCGCAATTACCACACCATTTGGCCTATTCGAATTCACCCGAATGCCATTTGGACTTAGAAATGCTGCGCAAACATTCCAGCGTTTCATCAACGAAATCGTGAGAGATCTCGATTTCGTTTTCGTCTATATCGACGACATTCTCGTAGCCTCAAAAGACGAGAAACAACACATTCAACATTTGGGACAACTTTTCCAAAAGTTATCGAATTACGGTGTCAACATAAATACCGAGAAATGTGTGTTTGGGACGAAAAATCTTGACTTTCTCAGTCACAAGATTACATCTAATGGCATTCTGCCGTCCGAAGGACGAATTAATGCCATTAGAGATTTTCTAGCACCTCACAGCGTGAAACAAATTCAACAATTCGTCGGCATGGTAAACTATTACCACCGATTCATACCAAAACTTGCAGAAGTACCACACGCATTTGGCAAGTCTTCTTAAAAAGCCCAAAAAGCCTCAAAATTTCTCTTGGACTGAAGAATGTCAAAAAGCATTCCTTCAGCTCAAGAATAGCTTGGAAAATGTTGCTCTTTTAGCGCATCCGCTAAATGCAACCAAATATAGCATCACCACTGATGCATCCAACACAGCAATAGGCGCGGTCTTACAACAACTAAATAATAAGACCTGGGAGCCTCTTGGATTTTTCTCCAAGAAATTATCAGATGCAGAAAGAAAATATTCTGCATTTGATCGCGAATTGCTTGCAATTTTCAAAGCAATTAAACATTTTCGTTATTTTGTCGAAGGTCGGGAATTCACAATATTCACCGACCACAAACCGCTTACTAGAGCAATAACCTCTAAAGCGGAGCGAAACCCAAGGCAAGCACGCCACTTGGACTATGTCTCTCAATTTACGACAGACATACAACACATTCAAGGCAAAGACAATGTGGTCGCCGATACGCTATCTCGGACTTCCGACCACGAGCTTGCCTCCGCAGCAACACGCTACGACATCACAACGATTGCAAAGGCACAAGCAAGCGATCAAGAACTACAAGATTTACTCTCTAGTTCTACAAATCGGCGCACTTCCAAATGGAAAATAGAAAAATTTCCGTTAGCCGATTTGTCAATTTACTGTGAAATATCTACGGGTAACAATCGCCCGTACATTCCAGAGTCATTGCGTCGAACTATCTTCGACACTCTGCACAATATTTCACACCCAAGTGTACGAGCAACTCGCAAACTCGTCACTTTAAGGTATTTTTGGCCCAGCATGAACAAAGATTTAACCCTGTGGGCGAAATCTTGTTTATCCTGCCAAAAATGCAAAGTACAACGACATACCAAATCACCTCATGGGAATTTTGAAATTCCACCAGGTAGATTTGAACATGTCCATTTGGATATTGTTGGGCCACTTCCACCATCTAATGGATTCACATATTTGTTAACCTGCGTTGATCGTTTTACGCGTTGGCCAGAAGCCTACTGCATAAAAGACATCTCCGCACAAACAATAGCAAAAACGTTCGTCGAAAACTACATTGCTAGATTCGGCGTTCCGGTCAACATTACGACCGATCAAGGCACACAGTTTGAGTCCAAACTATTCGCTGAGCTTATGCAACTCTTAGGCTCACATCGAATACGGACCACTGCCTATCATCCACAATCAAACGGTATGGTTGAGCGCTTCCACCGCCAACTTAAAACAGCTCTCATAGCTCGTTCAAATACCGTCAACTGGAGCTCAGAGATCCCAATCATATTGTTGGGAATCCGAGCGACAGTTAAAGATGACCTAAAATGCTCACCAGCAGAACTGGTGTACGGTCAAACAATTAAATTACCGGGGGAATTCTTTGTGGAACATCCACTTACACCCCAAACTACCACTGACACAGTGATACATCAATTGCGCACCACGATGAACAAACTCATCCCAACGGACACGCGCAAAACCAATCAAAGCGACATATTCGTACCAAAGTCACTGCAAACTTGTGACTACGCTTTTGTACGAGTAGACAAAGTTCGCACTGGCCTCACACCACCGTATGAAGGCCCATACAAAGTGATACGACGACTTCGTAAGCACTTTGTATTACAAATCAGAGACAAGCAACAATCAGTCTCTGTCGATAGACTCAAACCAGTCTATGGAATACTAAGTTCACCCGATCAAATATCGGGGGTGAAGAAAACTGTCCGCATCATGGGATAGGACACACAAAATCACAAGGAAATTATAAATATTATAACATATAAATAATATCTATCTCGAATAATATAATGAATTAAACTAGAAATCAAACCATTTCTTTTTCTCACAGAATTCGCAGAAAAACCAAAAATGGGGCAACAGTCAACAGATAAATTGCTCCACGACATTGAAATGGCAATACAAACGGGGATGCAACAAATTAACGTGTTGGACAACATGTTCCAACAAAATCCTTCGTGTTCTACACAAACCACCGAACAATCGGATGAACCTCGAGGAACACAACCACCCACACGCTCGGAGCCGGGGGGGTCAAAACAATACACCCCAAAAGAAGGTAAAAGCGTTAAGACCATAGCCACGCAGACAAATATGAGAGTGACAAAGAAGTTGACCATCGAACAACGATTGCGACGACTTGAAGAAGTGGTATTGAGGAAGAACAAAGGAAAACTCAATCCGAGAAGGTCCGCTCAACAAATCATTCAAATTCGAAGCGCAATACGGCGGGCCAACGAACCAGAAACACCACGGGCCACAGCGCAACCGGGGCCAGTGTTTTGCTGGTTCCATGCGAGATTCGCGCATGAAGCGCAGAATTGCACCAATCCGTGTGAATTCAAGCAGTTTTATGAAACACAATCTCAATAAAGACAATAAAAAAAATACAAGAATTATGAAATTGGGTTTATGAAATACTGAAATAAATTTTTTTTTATTATATTAAATTTTTTTTTCTCAAATACGCATCCACTTCAATAGTTCAAAACATTTTGAATTTGATAAACCATTTACATCGCCTCTACCATTACAATGATCATTCATCATTACAATGGTACTATGACAAAATGCATCCACTAACGCCAGCGGACAAAGAACCCGTGGTGGGGGAACTCACTGCGCGGTGGGTGATGTAGCGGGTAGTTTCTTCAACTATAAGAAACTCCGCACAATTATTCTCAACGGACAATCCTCCGTTCAAATAATTCTTTATAAACAGACAACTCTCCATATAAAGAATTATTCCAAATAATATACAACAATCTTGTATATACAAATAATGTACATAACAACTTGTACATAGTAATCGTACAACAACACTTGTACATACGAAACTGTGTACGCAAAATATAATTGGAAAATTATATTTTGGTTACACAACAAAATACCTCTACAATCAAATCATTGAGAGATGCATACACAATGCCATCGTTCAACAGATGGCATTGCAAACATTTATGTTTATTAAAACATAATTTTAAAAGGGTGCACCGAAATATTTGGTGCAACACATACACAAATTCAAGATTTTACAAAACCTGTTTTTAATGGTTTGAAATTATGTTAGGCAAGAAGGAAAAGAATTAACAATTATTCTGTCTATTCAATTTGGATTTTTGCTGGAGCAACACGGAGCAGCTCATCACTCACCAACAACAAACAGAAATTAATTTATTTAATAAAAGTTTTATTTGAAAATTAAATTTAAAATCTAAAGTTTGTTTTATTTAATTTTTCATTAATATTATATTTACAAGTGCTCCGCTTCACTTTTCGCTGCCGCCGCAACATACGCGATAATATCTTACAAAATATTTTTTAATACAATTCAATCAAAATAATACATTGAAAAGCTTAACCTTTAACAATTACAAAATGTAACACTTTAGTAGCAATGTTAATGTACATAAACAAAAACAACAATATTTAAAAAAGAATTATATGTACATATGTAAATTATAAGTAATCTAGGTTAAACTATAACTAAAATATTAGAAGACATTCAAACAATCCATAAGAACATTTAAATGAAACATACTCCAATGTACTATTAGCCAGAAGATATTTTTTCTCTCAAAATGGGAGGAATGTTGTGTATTATACCGGAAAAAGTCGATCCAATTATTTGTATTCCACATTGTTACGTAAGGTCATTAAATTTTAACCAAATAAACACAATTGCGTTCAAAATATGAAAATGCAACCTTGCAACCTTAAAAATGTACATTATTGTGTTCCGTAGTGCTTGTATTACATTGTCATTTCCTCAAAATTGTATGCCGCAGCCACACGAATGCAAATACACACCAATATTGGCGTATTTTATATTTGGCGATTATTGGTAAAATATACCATTCGTGTAGACGATTGCCCAATGTGCATACCAATGTTGGTAGTTTCTTTTGATCTTTTTGAAAAACCGCCTATTGAGCGAATGTGGGCCAACGTTGGACAAATGTAACCTTGATTTGAATTTGTCATTTGTTTTGTGGCTACACGATTTGTTATTTGGACAATACGCCAATGTTGGTGTGTATTTGCATTCGTGTGGCTGCGGCATTAGTATATAAGGCGAACATTTTACGTTTTAAGATATAGTCATAATCATCAGTAATTATTAAGTAATGTGTAATTAGTAATTAGTCATCAAAAATAATTTTAGCTGGGTGAATTTCAAACAAAATATACAATAAATATGAATCATCAATTTAATAACTAATAAAAATGTTAATAAAATGTAATAATCAACAGTGAAGATGAAATGCCCTATCCCCAAACCGCTCCGCAGAATGGAACTACTGTACCTATATGAAATTTGAAGGACCAATGAGGTCTTAATTATAGCGAGTATCAGTAGTAAACTCATACTCTTTTTGAAAGTTAGAAATAAAGGAGATCTTTCTTAACCTACGTTTTTTTACTTCACTTCTATTTTAATGAGAAAAGTAAAATTCGAAAAATAAAATCTATCATACAAAAAAAAAATTAAAAACAAAAAAAAATTAATAATCACATAAATTCATTAACTGTATTTACTCAGACGCGTTTTCTGAAACAAATTCTTCTTTGGTCGAATCCATTTCTTCCTCCTCAGCACATTCTCTACATACACTGCGCAAAACAAAAAACGCAACAGTAAAGCTCGATTTATATTATCCGTTCCTTTCAGTTCCTTCATTTATCGTATCAGACAAAAAAAAATTGTTACATGTATTTACATAGGAGTATTTATAGTATCCGTTCCGTTTAGTTCCTGCAAGTACGGAACGGGTAATATAAATATTCCAATGAAAAAACATGTAACAATGTTTTTTTTTGTCGGATACAAAAAATGAAGAAACTAAAAGGAACGAATAATATAAATCGAGCTTAAAATTTTTAGAAAAAATACCCTATTTTCAAATGCTTGTATCTTGGTAAAATGTCGGTTGAAACATTTTTTTTTTTACTTTTAAAATGTAAGAAATTTTGCCTACTTTCCGATGTTCGTTTTTTATTATTTTTGTTTTTTTAAATTTTTTTTTTTTTTTTTGAGTCAAACAAAAACGGTTTAATCGAGAAAAAGTCCCAAATCTTAAGACTGCCAACGAGCTGTCCTGATATTTCATTCATTCACCGGAATGAAGTTTTGACTAGAAATCGACAGAATTTTGTAAAAATTCTTCTGGAATTATCTGGATATAGTCGTCTGAATCTGTTTGGGTAACTGCAGCAGGGAAACTTATGACTTTCAAAATGAAACCGATTAAGCCAAATTTGTGCTATTTTAGTACTCACGGGAGAAAATTAGTGATGGTCCAGCCGAGAAAACGGGAAAAAGAAAATTTCAAATTTCGTCTGAAAGGCGAAATAAATAAATCCTGTGGTGACATGTTGTAACTTCGGAATTTTCGATACTATCGAAAATTTCGATTGTATCGTTAAATTGGTATGTTACATCATTTTTCTCGATATTTTATCACTATATTTTTTCTCATTGTTACTCAGTGATACACAAATTTTGACATAACTAAAAATGAAATTGTGATGTAATTTTAATTTTTTATTGAATTAAAAATATGAAAGATTTTTTTTTTGTACTTATAAATATAATTAAATATATTTAAATACCATTTTGCGTTTATTAAAAACAATTCTTAAGTCCATTTCTAATAAGTGCAGCGGTATCATTTTCTTTCGAATTATATTCAAACTCTGCTTCCTGTTGATCTTTTGAATTTGTAGATAATGTTTCGGCTGCCATATCAATTTTAAGTAGTAGACATATATTGAATAAGGCACAACAAACGTTAACAATTTGAATTGCTTTTAGAGGCTCGTACTTTAAAACTCGTTCACCTAGAAGACATCTAAACGTGTTTTTCAATATTCCATTACACCGGTCGAATGGGTTCCGAGTCTGCGCGTGTAGATAATTATATCTTTGTTGAGTTGGGTTTGGATTCCGATGGACAAACCATCAAAAACCATGGCTCTAACGGGTACCCCGAATTATCTAAGAGCCAAGTGTTTCGTTCCCCATTCTCGTAATTTCGATACATTACTTGTCTATCCGTGCTTAGCGTCGAAATTGCAGAATCATGCGCGGATCCAAGGACAGGTTACACAAGCCGATAATACTTGGAGTTTGTAATTGCAAATCTAGAAAAATAATTAGTATACATTAAAAGTAGGGTTAATTGATCGAATAAAATTAATTTACCAATTGTACGTTTAGTGAATGGTTCCCTTTCCGATTGATATGTGGTCCTCGTTGTGCAGTGCAATTATTAAGAACTTGCGTGCCATCGACGCATCCAATTATGCCAGGGTGACTTGTTTTGTGAATGTATATTTGTTTGTGTTCTTGTTTTTTCCTGCCATCTGGAAATGTTATAAATTTTCAGCATATTGAATTTTGTAAAATTTCAATAATGTCAGTTATGGCTCGTGATACAATAGATTGATCCATTGTGGGAAGCATGAAATCACCGACTATTCGCCGGTACGATCCAGTCCCTAAAAAAATTAAAACTGCCACCAATTTGATTTCCAGCGGGATTTTCGTTGTCCATCCGCCATGCGAAGTAAGCGGCCTTAATTCGTCAATTAAATATTTCTTAATTAATTCTGACTGATTCAATAAATCTAAAATAAACATAAAATTCCAATAGACAATTAACAATTTAAATGACTCACTTTTTGTCTTCTATATCCATCATGTCGTATCTATCTTTAAGATACCTCTTCTCGACAACATATTCTAAATTTACCTCATTCTCGTCTTCAACAACATCGCGAGATGAAGCTAAATTATATAAAAACACAGCACTTAAATTTGTTTTATTTGTTTGACAAGTAAACAAATGGATTCTAAACGTCATTTTAATTCCGAAAACATTCCGAAAAAGTGCTGTCAACTGTAAATATTTAATATCTATCGAAAAAGTTATAACATACCATTTGTCGTTTTTTTCGATGTGATAATTTTTATCGAAACGAAGCGAAGTGAAGTTACAACATGTCACCACTGATTTCTAGAAAAAAACAAAAATAATTTAAGCCTAATTTTAACACTTTCCAAATGCTAGAATCTGACAAAATTTGGGTTTATCATGAAAATATAATTTTCGTAAATTTTCATTCATAAATTGAGGAAAACCAACTTGCCCCTAAAAGATACTAAATTAAACAAACAAAATACAGAGGTATACCATTCAATAGTATTGGTGTTGAACAAAAAGAAGTAAAACGTTTTAAAACATTGGATTTTAATCCAAGGATAAGCGATTCAAATAGCATGTTCATTGTCATCCAAAAATATAGTGGCTGATTTTGTGCTAATCCAGAATTGGCACAAGTCCATTGAACAACAAAGACCATTGAATTAACGATTTTCTGACATACAGTATTCTAGAAACCAATGAAGTTGGCACTTCTGATTGCATATTCCTATCAGGTATGTTCAGATAATTCTAGATAAAATTTCTCTACACATCTCTTAGTTTGTAGTCAAAACGTCAACGAATCCGGCGATGAGATGAGACTCAAACGATTATATCTAGATAATTCCAGATAGAATGTTTCAGCAAATTTCTCAATTTGTAGTCAAAACTTCAAACGACTTTATCCAAAACAATAAAAAAAAATTTCGGGCTGAATGTTCTTCCTACATTCATAGTGTTGAATCACGAAATACTAATTAAGTTTCCGCATTGTCGTTTTCAGGTTAATTAAAATAATATTAATTAATTATAATTTAAAAATACGTAAAAGTTATATTTATAATTTGGGGCTGAATGCTCTAAATGTCATAACAGATTACCATGAATGACAAAGTTTACTGTCGCGACAGTCATATTTTTTATATTGCACAAATGTAACCTTGATTTGAATTTGCCATTTGTTTTGTGGCTACACGATTTGTTATTTGGACAATACGCCAATGTTGGTATGTATTTGCATTCGTGTGGCTGCGGCTTTAGTTGTCCATCGTAACGCAGGTGTGCAACATCAAGTGCATAAAATGCAATGTAATTTAATTTCTAGTAATTTTTTTAATAATACATAATCGGTAAGTAAATAAGGTATGATTTCAAACGGCCGAATGTTGAAGGGCCGAATGGGTCGAAGGGCCGATTTTTTTTTTTTTTTTTTTTTTTGTGTTTAGAAATATATTTTTTTATTTAATTTAATTATTTTTTGCATGACAAAATTTTCCTTCACCAAAATGTTCCTTTCCTTTACCAAAAATGATATTTTTAAAACAAAAAAAAAAATCGGCCTTTCGACCCATTCGGCCCTTCGTACCCATTCCGTAAATAACTGTTATTTTATAAAAAAAAAAAAAAAACAATAATTTTAAGCCAAAAATGTTTTTTTTAATTAATTTGGCTAGGTTGTACATTATTATGTACATTATTTTTTCATAAATGCCTGATTGCGAATCGCATGATCCACGTTATGTACATAACCTAACAATTTTAGATACGAATTAATTATACTTAAACTTTTAATTAAATTACCAAATGTTTTTTTAAAGTATAAATTAGATGTGCTTTTTGTGGTGAGCTTATTTGGAGCTACAGTTTTGAAAAGTACTTTCTTGTTTTAGAACAGCCAATCTAATTAAAAACACAAAAAAATTTAGTCTTAAAAGGATAATTAATTCGAAAAATAAGTATTACATCAAGCAAAAGTGGTAGATCCAACTTAGATCAACTTGTTTATTCCAATATTTGGCAATTAAAATAACTTTTAGATAATATAGTTATTAACTATTTTAAATTAGAAAACAATTTTTCCAAAATTGTATTGAAGGCTCTAATGAGGATCGCGCGATCCGATATAGGTGACATTAGGGAATGATTTTGTACATAAATGGGTTCGTGCTAATAAATTTTATGATTCCTATAGTTTTATTATATATAAGATTAGAGCAAAAATAAAATGGCAGCCAAAAATTTCGCAGGATCTAAAGAAAAATGTAAAGATGCCTTAAGTAATGCCCTAGAAGCTGTCAAAAATGGTATGACTGTTCATACGGCCAGTAAAACCTTCGAAGTGCACAAAACAACCTTACTATATATAACCACTTCAAAAAGAATCTAGGTTGTGATGTTAAACAAGGAGCACCATGCATTTTTTCTAAAGAGCAGAAGGGTCATTTATTTTCATGGATTGACCATATGGCAAAAAATGGTTTTCCCATATCAAAGGAAATTTTACTAGATTGTGTACAATTACTTGCTAAAGATTTGCAAATTGCACACAAATTTAAAGATGGTAGACCTGGTAACTAATTCTAAGCATTAAATCTATATTCATGCTCATCTTATATATTTCCTGATAGGTCGTCACTGATACGAAAGCTTTTTGAAAAGAAACCCTTCAGTGTCTAAGAGAGTGGCACAATATCTGATTAAGAGCCGTGCACAGTTACGGAAGCTAAAATAAAAGAATGGTTCACAGAAGTAACAGAGTACCTAGACACAAACGGATACTTGTCTATATGCGATCATCCGGAGCGAATTTTCAATTATGACGAAACCGCATTTTTTTTAAGTCCCAAAGAAAACTCGGTTTTAGTCACAAAAGGGCAAAAATTTGTTTATTCATTGGTAGCTAATGATGAGGAAGAAAATATACCAACACTTGTCATGGGTAGTGCGCTAGGGAAACTTGGTCCCTCAATGGTTGTTTTATCTTATAAAAGAATTCCTCTTAGCATAGCTAGAAGCATGCCAGCCAGTTCGGGAATAGGACGAAGTGAGTCGAGTTGGATGACAGGGAATTGTTTTTTTGAATATATAGCTAATATATTCCATCCTTAGCTCGTAAGCAATAGCATCCAATTTCCGATTATTGAAAAAAAATTGATCAGCGGCTTTAAAGCTTGTGGTTTGTGTCCTCTAGACTCAAACGCGGTTAATCACAGTAAAGTGATCAGCCGTAAACATCAAGGATTACCGCCAGAGGAAATAAGAAACAACGAAAATACCACTGCTACAGATAAAAATGAGTGTTCCAAAATTTTTGGAATGGCGACACAGAGGGTGCGGCACTATTTAATTATTGAAAAAATCTTAAAACCGAAATTGTTTCGAACGGTGCTATTGATGGTAATGAACTGGATAATAATGAACTGGACGTAGAGTCACGCGTACAAATTGGAGAAACCAGCTTAGTCAACAATTTAGCAAATATCGATGGAATTGAAGTTGACCTAAACGAACTTTTGGGTGCTAATTCGAATTTTATATTGAACGTAGATATTGATGGCTCAGTAACAGTAAACAATGAGCCCAAAACACCAGTCAAACTTGCTGAAACCTCAATAAATAATAATTTACCGACTCCATTTAAACAAAATATAATTTGGCCATCGCCTGTGAATTCACTACCAACAAATAAAAAGAAACTTCTAGCAGTGGTAACCTCTGAGCAATGGATTAAATATCCCTTTTGTGTTTTACTAACACAATTGTGCGGGTAGGGCATAAGTACCATGTCAAAAATTTAGTTTTGTATGTGTTTTGACCCAACTTACACATTTGTGTATTCCTTATAAACTTATTTTCGTCCGAAAAAACACTATAACTAAACACACAATTGTGTTGGTTTTACTTCAAATCAAGCGAAAATTTTTATCAACAACGCCATTACATACTATAGTTTTATACTCACACATTTGTGTGGGTCGGACTAAAATTGAGTCAATTTTATTATTTTCTTGGTTGAAAAAGGGATATACCAAATCAAAATTGGACAAAAAAGAAAAGGAGCAGAATGAAAAACAACAACGAAAAAGGCAGCGGGAAGCAAAAAAAGCAAATTATGAGACACAATAAAATATGTAGAATCCTCAAAACCAGAAGAAAAACAAATGGACATTAGAGTGGAAAGGGCTGATCCTGTGAAGGTGAATTCTTCCCTGGATTTATACAAGACAAGAACAGTGAAGAATATTTTGTAATAGTAATGTGTATGTCTGGTAATAACTGGAAATAACTCAGAAGTTTGGCCGTTGCATTCGTCAATTTTAATGTTATCCTGTGCGAAGTGGCAGCGAGATCCGCTTTATGGACATCAATCGATCCGCTTTAGGCAACGAATTGAATTGAATTTTTAAAATGATCCACTTTATGTACCTTAGTATTAAATAAAAATTATGTTGATAAAATGATCCGATAAAGTGAAAAATACAATATTTTATAAAATAAATTACAAATATTGAACACGAACTCGAAAAAAAATAGTAAATATTTAAATACCGCATATGATATAGCAATCATCAAACCCTTGAGTCTTAAATAGCGATCCGCAATTGGAACATTTACCTTATCTTAAAAATACATAAAAGTAATTTCAAAATTTCGGGCTGAATGTTATAAATGTCATGACATTGTATCATGATAATGGTTACTGTCGCGATAGTGAAATTTTTTCGAGCTGGGATAGTAAACTCTCACGATAGTGAAAGTTTAGAGTTGCCATCGCGTTTTTCGGGCTGAGTATATACATCTTTTAACTTATTTTTGTATTACCGTAATTCTCAATGTGTATTGTTTATTTTTAATAATTTAAATTTAACCACATGTTTCGAATTCCAACTTCTTTTCTTTTGCAGCTACACTTTTTGATAATTTGAGTATCTACACATTTTGAGTCTACACTTTTTGTTAAAATGTGTAGTTACACTTTTTATTAACGTTAAATACTTCACACCGATGGCATTCACTGCGTCATCAGTTACATCCAGGTTATGTTCAGGATTCTCCTTGGAGAACGCTTGCGTATACTGCGGTTTGCTGGTTGATGCTTTGGGCAAACGATCGGTCATTTGGCTTATGCGAAGGTATATTATTCTGCGCAGCTGATATATTGGATGAATTTCAAAATACTTTCGGACGGAGCCAAAAATAAAACCTGTCAGTTTTTTAAACTGCCCGAATGCTTTCCTGTCGTTTTGAAACGAGTCGAAATTCGCGATGGTTCAGCACTTCCATTGGCTTTTTCGGGTTATCAATATCTCTTGTACCACGACAGGTACACAATGCATATTTCGAGCGGCAATTTGTAATACTTTACGCAGTCACTTCTAGTATTACTTTCAGTTTACGTTTATTATACAGCACGTTAAAATATCTAGGCGGTATTTTAAGGATATCGTAAACTATAATCAATTATTTTGTACATCACACTCGAATGAAAATGTCTTTCGATTATTATTTTCCGGTTTAGAGCGATGCATGTTAAAAGTCATAATTATGTAATTTGTGTTTTGGTTGGAATGAGAATTGATTTTTCACGGAAAAGAAAATGTTTAGTGTCAATAATTATTTGAAAAATAAATGTTAGAGATTTGAAAAATAATTACTATGAAATACCTTGTTAGGTTAATTATCGAGTTAGATTTGGAATTATTTTTAACATTGGCAGGTAATTACAAATTATCCCGTTCGCTCTCATAATCGGGTGACCAATTTCTGCAGTATATCTGCTTTATCATTCGAACAAATGTATTGTCTTTGTGGAGAATTGGCTAGAGATCCATAATAATTTTGAAAGGTAAGGTTGAAATATAATTTCTTTAGGATCTCCCCTTTTCTACGTGGCTTATGTACAGGTTGTTTAGTACAAGCAGCAAGAAAATAAATTGTTTGTTCATTTTCATAATACATGCTTGACATTGGTTGGAGAGTTACTAACGGAAAATGATCATTATGTGGATTGAATAGATACACTTTTCATACAGCTACTTACTGAAAACGTTTCAGTCAAATTAAATTTAATTGAAATGAAAAATGTTTTGGTTTTCTTCGTTACATTACGTCAATAGACATAAATTCTCTAAGTACGATTGTGTATACCCAGAATGCAGAGTAGAGAGATCACAAAAAGGTTATTTTACGTGTGGTTACGTGTTTATGACAGATGTAACTTTTTATACAAAAATGATTATATTTCCAGTGAAATGCGATAAGATGACAGTGAATGCGATAACGTCATTTAACGAGCATCTCATTTTCTTCTTGTTTTCGCCGAACCGAAGAATAATTTTAATGATGATGTATAGTGTGAAAATAAAATTCTCGTTAAAATGTCTACCAAGAATTTTTGTGTAATTTAAATTTTTCTTTTCCTCATACAAAAGAGTACGTATGGATGTACATATGTGCACGTAATTTAATTAACAATCTTGTGAAATTCTTTTGAAATTGGGACAGGCCATCGCTATTGTGAGTGTGATGCTATTTTAAAATTAACTGCTGAATGCATCACTCCACAGCGAGAGTAAAAATTCGATATTATATAGTTTCCACTGTGATCCTCAATATCGTCAGATAATAAAATAATTATATTAAGTTAGGGCTTATTATACTCAAATGCGAATTTATATAATTGAATTATTTCGTAACATACCCAGTTTTGTCCACCAACAATTATTCACATGTTGCTGAATTTTTGCTCCCTAATAATTAGTTTTGTTCACCCCTCTAAGCAATATTCACCAACTTTTCTGAGTTCGTCAACACTAATTATTGGATGTACAAAATTCATATGTACACAGTTTTAGATAGAATGCTTTATGAACATGTTAGTAACTTAACTATAAAGTTTCTATGGAAATTTTAAGATTTCGTACCGTAGGTTCATGAAATGGCCAAAACTTTTAATTGGTGGTCAAAATGACAATCACGCAACTCAATTATTTAAATTCGATTTATGGTGAGCAACTCTGGCATAACTCATTTCTTTAAATTTGCTAACTTCAAACACGTGTAACCGTTCAGTTGAAATTTGCTGTTTCAAGATTGAATAGTATGCTAGATTCAAGCGGCCGATAGATTATGCGTACTTATCTCTTTTAAAGCATCTCGGCCGAGAGCATACAACATCTAGACCTGGGGCATTACACAACGACACATTACCTGTAGGCCCAACATCTACAAAATGAGTTCTCGTATGTGACTCGAATGGAATTATGTATTACTTTGCTAGTTGCTAAGATAAGTAAGGATACTCTAATTTCTGTCTCCATAACTCATCTTTTGGGGACGGGATCTTGCTTCTACTTTCTACGGAAGTATTTCGGTCATATAACATTTTAGGAAAACTAGTGGATCATATGACAGCAATAAGCATGTTCAGTAAACACGTTTTACTACAGAATTTTATTTTAAAAAACTTTTGTTATTATTTTATAATTTCCCTTTCTAGATAGAGACTACTCCTTAGTTGAGGGGCTCGTCCATTATAAATCAATTTGTTGGAGACCTTGCATGGCTTTAATAAAAACTTGACCATTTTAGGCAAAAAGGCCGAAATTAGATTCGATTTATTCTCACAGAATTAAGATTTTAAAACATTAACTCTGTCAAAATTTAACAACATTCTTGAATATGGCACATATTATCCGACCAAGTATAATTCAATTGTTTTAATCGTGTAACCGAGTTATCCCAATCTGTTCACAAAATGGCTTTCCATCTGCAACCATTTTTTTTTATTTGTTTATTTAACCGAAAAGCGATTTTTTGTGTAGTCACCATGGGTCCACATAAAATTGTAATTCGGTTAAATGAACAAACCATAAAATAAGTGATTTTCACCTATGATATGAACATAGGGTAGTTTTCACTTCCGGCCATACATGCCGCTTAATGACTGTATCTCTAGGTATTTCGGTATCTGAGTCCATGATAACTTCACAAATAAATCGCTTTTCAGTTGAGAAACTATTTCGGGTGAACTTCAAGAACTTCCAAATTCCACACTAATCGGTTGAGAAATGTCTAGTGAGCGTTTTCTAACCTAGATAATCGCTTACTTGCTATCCTCCTCACCCTTTTATATTATTAATTTTTCCATATAAACAACAGGTGGTTGAGACGATTAATAGATTAATTTTTATTGCCTATGTTTTTCCTCTCTTTCTTTTTTTTGTTTTTTTCTACTATATATAACAAAATTTTTGTTTTACAAATCAGATACTCCTGATGTTGACCTAACAAGTCGAAATCGATCGAGTGAATTAAGTGTAAGTGTGTTTCGTCAAGTGCCTACAGCAAATAGTGTAAAATGAATTAAGGAGTCATTAAAAGTACTGTCGAAATTCGGTTAAACTAAAAACCGACGTTTCAATTTTCGATTTTCATTCCAAATTTGTTTTTCAATAAAAATTTTTCGGGCAATTTTCATTCGGTATATTTGTTTCGATGTGTTCGCCAACGGTCAATTAACTCAGGCGCAACTATACATTCAACATAGTTAAATTAAAATTAATATTTTCGGTTATTAGTATTTTTCGGAAAATCGTCGTTTTCGGTTAATGTGTCGTTTTGATTAATTATCGTTTTGGTTAAATTATTGATTTCGGTGATATATTTTTTTGATCAGTTGTAGTTTTCGATTAATTGTTGTTTTCTTTAAATTGTCATTTTTGTGATAAAGGTTGATTTTGGTTAAATGCCGTTTTTGGTGAATTATCTTTATCGGTAAATTCGGTTAACTATCGTTTTCGGTTAATTGTTTTTGCGGTGAATAGTTGTTTAGGGGGGGGGGGGGGGGGGGGGTGATTATTCATCATCTACGATTGGTGGCGAAATTGAACACAACAGAAATCTAAAATATATATTTGTATATTTGTTGTGTATTGAGACCGTTGGGCTGAACATCTTGTGCGTACATAACCGCATTTTCAACGTTGGTCATTTCAAAAAAAATATATCTACATAAGGTGTATATTTTGATTTGCACAAACAAACTAATCGCTACAAGAAATCGTTCATACTGCCCTATTACTTGTTTGTCGTAAAAATAAAAACAAATATTTTATTAACCCTTCCATGCATATTGTATCATATATGATACAACCATTTCATATTACAAAAAAGTACATGTATACATAAATATTTCTTATTTGCTTCATAAAAGAATCTTCTTATACACATTTTGAAAACCTATACCAACACATAATTTAGTTTTCCCGCGTAATTTTATAGAATAATGCCGGTTGAGTGTCGCTTGCTGTGGTGATTAGTTTTTCGCAACCAACGTAGATTTTTGGTCGTCCTTTTCTAGGGTATTTATAAACTATTTCACATAATAAAAATATTTTATTAAATATATGTAATTATATTATGTGTTTCAACCATTTTGACATATATATATATATATATATATATATATATATATATATATATATATATATATATATATATATATATATATATATATCTATATTATAATTGTAAATATTGAAAAACATGGGTTGTATCATAAATGATAAATCATGCAATTACGGCACAATTCTTGGTTGTATCAAATATGATACAACCGTATAAATTGAAGAAAAGGTGGAACTCTTCTTTAATAATACATTTTATTCAACATTTTTGGTAGTTAAAAATGACTGATCAACGCTAGTTTTTAAATGCTATGGAAATCGAGGAGTTTATTAATATGTAATTCTATTGACATTGATGAGAAAGAAGACAGTGGGGGCGATGATTTTTATAATTAAAATCCAACAAAATGCCACTTCCGAATCGAACCACCATCTGAAATGGATGACGATGTACCATTAGACATTCAAAACATACCTGTGATACTACTAAGTGATAAAAATGTGATTGAATTACAAGATTCTGATATTGGCAACGCAATTGAGGTGACAAGTGAAACAAGGGAGGTCAAGGAATTAAAAAAGTTGTTTAGTAATACTATTTGGAAAGTAAAACATTTGAATGTTTCATCAGATAAATATAAATTTAACGGTGATGAATCACCACAAGAACTTCTCGAACTACAAACGCCTCTTGAAATATTCTATTCTAATTAAAATGATGATAGGGTTAGAGAATCAAATAACTACGCAATGGAAACTAACATCAAAAATACGTTTTGAATAAACGGAAACGATTTGGAAAAATTTCTCGGGGTGTATATTTTTACGTTCATGTACCAACTAACAAGTTTGCGCTGATACTGGTCCCATGAAGTGGAATAATATAATACGAAAAAGCAATTCGAAAAAATTCGTCAGTTTCCTCATTTCAATCGCAATGAGAACAATATGCCGCACGCAAATCCAAATCAAGATCGCCCGTTCAAAATACGACCCGTAATAGATGCTCTCATTAAAAACTACCAGAAGATTCCAATCGACGAAATATATCTATTGATGAACAGATGTGCTTTACTAAAGGTGGAAGTTACTTGAAACAGTACACGCAAATGAAGCCGCATAAATAGGGCTACACATATTTCTTCTCAGTGAAAATTTACTTACAATTTTAAACAATTTTCCGGGCAAGAAAATGATAAACGTATTTTATCAGAAAAAGATTTGGGGAGCTCATCAAATTTTGGTCATTCGACTATTACGAAATGTACCAAGAAATGTGAACCACCACGATTACTTCGATTATTATTACACGAGCTTACCATCGATTATCGAACTAAATAAAGTTGCTGTTCAATCAATTGGCACAGTACGTCGTGACATACTACCTTCAAGCAAGTTACCAACCGAACGTGCTCTAAAGAATATATAGGTCACCACAAAAACGCTCCAAGAAATGGTGCATACGAATATTTACCATCTTAAGAAATATCCACAGTGGTAAATTCATGGTTACTTTCTAAAAGAATCGCTGCTGATTTAGGATAGGAACATCTCGCTCTAATGAATTTTAGAATTCAAGTTGCTGAAAGTTTGTGCAGAGTCAAACGTAAACGAAAAAAGCCCAACGCAAGTTACACAGCTGCAATAGACGTCGGCCAGTGAATCGCATTTTCTCAACTGGACATCTGAAAAATAGTGGTGTAAGTTACCCGGAAGTTCCAAACTCACTTTTATAGTGTGTGAAAAATGCAACATACATCTTTGTTGCAACAAAGACAGAAATTAAATTGGGCTGTGAAAACTATGTGACATTTTTAGTTATTTAAATTTAAAAATGAAAAAAAAAAAATATGTTTGTTTTTTAGTCGTATCATATATGATGCCGTATCATATATGATATAACCACGAAAATCAATTTTCCGAGGAAATTACAAATAATTAGAATTTCTTATTTTGATATTATAAATGAGGATTGCAGAAACTATAATGTGGAATTTTTTCAACAAAATAGAAAAAATCATGCATTGAAGGGTTAATTTCGTATCATTTTATAAATTTAGCAAATTAAAGTTTCGATTGGAATATTAACAGCGCGAATATTAACAGAGCGAACTGATGGCAACTATGCAGAAAATTAATGCGATCAAAGAGCCGAATTATTTATATTTTATATTTTGAGGTGTGAACGATGTATGTGAAGCTGGCACGAAAAACCAGCCCGAAAACACCTTTTCAATTATGGTGTGTTTCTTTGCTAAATTAAATGCTATCCCGAAAAATTTATTGAAAATGCAAGAAAAACGAAAATTTCATCCCAAAATATTTTTGAAGTTGTATTAAATAAATAATTATTAATATCGGTGAAAAGGAATAAATATCACGGTTTTATTTGCTCTATTAAGACTACACATTAAAGTAAAGTATGTGACAACAAACCACCTTACCTGGTAAACTATGTGACAAAAAAATTTTAATGTGTGCTGTTATCAAACAAAATAAGTTTTTATTATTATTTAACTACAGAAGACACAAAACATGTAATCATCATATGCATACACGGTGTCGAGATTGCCCAAAAAGATTCAAAAATTTAAAAATACTTAGGAATAAACAAATCAAGCAATTTGTCCTTTTATTTAATATGAAAAATCAGTTAAACTAATTATTTGTGGAAATCCTAGAGATTACCCCATCGGGAAATTACGTTTAAAAATTAGGTCCATCTATCACCTAAACCGTAACAAAAGCTCAACTTGGAATCATGACTATAAGATCCTGATCTTAAGCAATTTCTCCTTATGGTTTCGCTGTTCTTCATGTTTGATATTTTTTTTTTTTTTTTTTTTTTTTTATAAATCTTTATTTCTGTATAATATTACAATAAATCATATGGATGATCTAGTAATTGTTTTATAAGTTAAGTAGTCCACTCTTGTGGGATGAGACCTATAAGTTCATCCCAGCTCTGTCAGTCCTTTGATTTAAGCGGCTCAAGGAACCACTAATTCTAAAGGTTTTGTTCTTTTTAGGCGCTTTGGTCCGTTGGTGCGATCCAGTAGGTTCCGTAGCTCCTCGTTGTCATGCATCTGCAGTAGCAGTACATGACTCCTTGCAAATTTTTGAATTTCATCGCTGGCGTTTTCTATGTTTAAGTCTCGATGGAGATTGTCGTTTCTAATGTACCAAGGAGCATTCACAATGGTACGTAGTACTTTATTTTGAAATGTTTGAATGATCTTCACTGTAGTTTTCCTTGCGCAGCCCCAAAGCTGAGTACCATACGTCCAGATAGGT
This sequence comes from Nephrotoma appendiculata, assembly GCA_947310385.1. Lineage (NCBI taxonomy): Eukaryota > Metazoa > Arthropoda > Insecta > Diptera > Tipulidae > Nephrotoma > Nephrotoma appendiculata. The sequence goes on along the minus strand of OX371225.1, from coordinate 266,650,911 downwards.
TTTAGGATTTGTTTATATAACAGCAGTTTGTTGTGCGTTGCGGAGTTTCTTCCAATGACCGGAACCTACAATATTCCGGAACCTACTGGATCGCACCAATGGACCAAAGCGCCTAAAAAGAACAAAACCTTTAGAATTAGTGGTTCCTTGAGCCGCTTAAATCAAAGGACTGACAGAGCTGGGATGAACTTATAGGTCTCATCCCACAAGAGTGGACTACTTAACTTATAAAACAATTACTAGATCATCCATATGATTTGTTGTAATATTATACAGAAATAAAGATTTTAAAAAAAAAAAAAACAAAATATCAAACATGAAGAACAGCGAAACCATAAGGAGAAATTGCTTAAGATCAGGATCTTATAGTCATGATTCCAAGTTGAGCTTTTGTTACGGTTTAGGTGATAGATGGACCTAATTTTTAAACGTAATTTCCCGATGGGGTAATCTCTAGGATTTCCACAAATAATTAGTTTAACCGATTTTTCATATCAAATCATAAGGACAAATTGCTTGATTTGTTAATTCCTAAGTATTTTTAAATTTTTGAATCTTTTTGGGCAATCTCGACACCGCGTATGCATATGATGATTACATGTTTTGTCGCCCCGGTGGCAAAGTGGTTAGCATGCTTGCTCCAGCGACCGGAGGTCCCGGGTTCGATTCCCGGTGGTGACAAGGAAAAATTTCACGGCTGGTTCAGGATCAATGAATTAATCACTCATTATCCGAAATGAAAATATGATTATGAAACCTCATTTGAGGCGGCCAAATCCCTTGATGTGATGTATAGTGCCAGAGAGAGAGAGAAATATTAATAATTATTTATTTAATACAACTTCAAAAATATTTCGGGATGAAATTTTCGTTTTTCTTGCATTTTCAATAAATTTTTCGGGATAGCATTTAATTTAGCAAAGAAACACACAAAAATTGTAAAGGTGTTTTCAGGCTGGTTTTTCGTGCCAGCTTCACATACATGTGTGAAGGAGCATTTAGTTAAAAAGGCCTTTTGGTAGAAAAGTAGGTAACCCAATTATTTCAAACTATTCTATAAAGAATCAGTATGAAATGAAAGTTCTATGATGACACGATAAACCTCGAAGTGGTTTGACGTGATTCATAACCTAGAAAGATGTTGAACCAACCCAAAATATGCTTACTAGAATTTTTTAATCTTCTGACACAAATTTTTAGTGTTGACGTTTCTATTTTAGGCTTGGAGAAGACTACCTAGCAAATTATTTAAATCGTGTAAAACGCCACTGTCGAAAGCGGTGCAATTGAAATATAGAAATTTATCTGAGATTCCATAAATAGATTTAGATAAATTGAGTTTAATTTGTCTTTACAGTTTAATTGTATTTGATCCAGTTGCCTCTGTTGGACTTAAATTGCTGACCACATGTAATTCTTGCAAATGAATGCAATCCAACTTTTATTTTCTACCAAGTAGTGTTATTGTTCGAGCACTATTCGAAAAGAGGCACATCCAGGGCTATTCGGCATTTTTTGGTTCATTGACTATAATAAACTGTATCAAATTTAAGAATCGATGACGTAAAGATGTTATTAAATGTTCGTTGAATAACATCACAGTGTGAAATAAACATAGGACCAAACCATTGGATATTATAGCAAGATCTTACTATGCATTATCTCAGCGAAAGAAAAGCAATCAAGTATATACAATTGTTAAACGATTTACTAATAACCTATGGAGACGAAATTGGTGGAAAAAAAATATATTTTCGAAAAACATTTTAAAGTAATATCCCAACCCTCAAAAATAATACCCCATTATCTGACTTAAGCCTGTAGTGCAGATCTAAACTCGATTGAGAACCTCTGTGCAATATTGTGGAACAACTTTTCAAGAATGGTTGCCATTTGGACTCTATTCGGATACTAAAAGCAACTGAGAAGACCAAATTTCCAAAATTGATCAAGAGGCGCTCCAAAAACTGATAAATTATATACCACGTCACTTATAACAAGTCATTAGCCGTGTTTTATTATTCGAGCACTATCCGGAGCCGAATGGGAAATGTCTACTGAAACTGCAGCTATTATTCACTGGTGTTGCCATACCATAAAAATGAAAAATAAATGCATCCATAAAAAAACATTTGGTGATAAATATACTAATTGACATTTATTTTGACTTGATATTATAAACCAGAATTCCTATTGCTGCGTTTTAAATTTTTATTGTAAGATTAAGTTTCTAATGGTTTCCAGGGTTTATAAAATAAAGGCTTTGCCAAATTTCCCGTTGAAATGGATAGCGCTCCCGATAGCGGCTCCCGAAAAATACGTAGAGCAAAATATTTTTATATCATTTTTTAACTAAAAAGTTGGAAAAAATCGTTTTGCTTTGACGAGTATACTCGACATAAACAGTTAAAAGGATAAAAATCTTGGAAACAGAAATTAAAATGCCAGAGTCAAAGGGATGATTTTAATCTGTCACAAATTATTATTATTTCAAATTTGAATTTACCAATGAACTTGCACTCTCAATATTAAAAAGGCCTTTTCATGCGAATTATTTTAAGAGATGCAACGGCGTGGCCAAGGTTAGGATGTAATTTGGAGATTTCCACACAGTTGGCGATTCTTATATTCATGTAGGGAGCAAAGTTAATTCACAAGCCTCTTACGGTTTTTTTATTTCTCAGATCAATCAGATAATGAAATGCTTGTTTTGCCGTGTTTATGTTTCGGCTGGCTCGGATAAGACGATTTTTCGTTATAAATTTTCCCGTTACAAAATTTGAATTAGACTGGACCAATCTGATTATTCAGATCTTGCTAATTATTATTGTTACAAACTTATTTGAGGCTCCAGAAAAGATTTAAGGCCAGACAAAATTTTTTCTTAGTTATCATGCGAAATTAAGAATTCCGACCCTAAAAAAACTTATCAAAATTGACCGCTACCACCACGCGAGCAAATTGGTGTGGATTATTTTTGATATTTTATTTCGAAATGCGACCGATAGCTTTCAAGATAATATTTGACTATTTTTTAATAAGCCAAATATATTTTGAAGTCTTTTCAAATGTGAATCATTTAAAAAGGTCTTCAAGTGCATCACTGAAATTAAAAATTATTTTAGATGTATCGCATGGTATATTACTTTTCATTCGATAAGCAAAGCTCTAACGGCTTTTTTCTCAAATACGGTAGAGTAGCAGCCATTCTCCTTAAACTACAATAGTGACCATTTGTATTTTTACAGTCAAAATTTCTAAAAAATTGGATAAGTTTAATTTTACTATAAAGTTAATTTTTATGCTTGCGACCCTTAAAAAGTTCAGTCTAAGATTTAGAAATATGGCTAGTGGTTTATTAACTGACAAGTATTACAATTCTGTTCTGAACTAAAACTTTTAAGCTGAGATGAAGACGCCAGAATAAAATAAAAAATATATTCAGTTTAGGAAATTCAATTTTATTAAATTTTTGTCGATCGATATGTAACTGATGTCTGCGGTTTTGGAAATTTGCGTTTAATAGCTTGATCTGAATCACTTAGCTCAGCACTTAGGCATTTTTCAAAAAGCCTTTTGTCTAAAAACTGGACAAGCAAAGCAAGAAAAACAACAAAGCTAAGCTTAAATCGTTGAAACCTTAGCCTAAATTAATTTTACATTTAGAAGTAAAATCAGGTAAGCAAATATTTAAAAAAAAATAGTCTGTATAAAATTCTAGGCTATAAGATTTGGCGCATTGATATGACTTATTCTTGGGTTGAGTTTTAAGCGCAACTTAAGTTAAAGGATTTGGTTTATATATTAAGTGCAGAATAGAGTTTGGTGGATTATCGTTTTCGATGAACTATATTTTTCGGTAAATTTTGTTTTGATGAGTTGTTGTTTTTGATGGCGAAGTTCCATGTTCATTTCGGTGAATTATCATTTTCTCTGAGAATTGTTGTTAGAACAGTTATTTTACTGGCTTTGATGCAACCGTGTTGATCTACAAACTAATCACCTCGCTAATATCGTGAGATGGTATAAATCAAATAATTGACTGAATGAAATATTCTTCGATTTAAGCGTTAGTAACGTGCGTTAAGCGTTTATCGTCAGTCACTCACAAAGTAATCAGTTAGTGAGAAACACAGTCGAGTATTAATTGAAATAGCCTATAGCAAAATGAGATCGCAATAATGTAGTAACTTTTAAAGAACGAGCTACGAGTAACGCTTAACTAATTTCGTATAAAACTGACGCAAACCCGTTTCCCAATTTAATCGCAAAATTCTAGTCAAGCCAATAATTCTGGAATATCCGGTTGCGCCAGATTCATTGTACGTCTTTTATATTTTTATTTTGCCATATCACCGTTAAAAAGCGCTGATCCGCGTATGCGTTAACAAACTCGGCGACTATATCGCATCATAGAGCACAAAATATTCTCGCTTCTCGATATGTATTTGAAATATAATTAATTAATGTTAATGCATGCTTAAATAATAGTTTAGTAATTTAAATTAATGTTATTTTTCTTTTCTTTATTTTGCAGACACTAGAATTAGATCGAGAAGGTTTAACAAAATTAAAAAAGGCAGTTAAAGCGATACACAATTCAGGAAATTGTAAGTATTTTTTGCGTTTTTTGTTTGGTATGCCTGTAATTTAATTACCGATTTTTGTAATTTCGAACGTCTCTTTATGTTTTTTGTGTGTGCTGTACGAGATAAGCAAGATAAGATATACAACCCTGAGAAGAAAGAATATGCATACAGAGACATAATTAAATTTTTAAGTATTTTTTTTATGGTTTACGTTTTTAACTCAACACACTTGGCGTGATAAATGATGATGGCATGTTTAGTAATTAGGATGTTATCATTATTCTTGATCGTTTCTATATTCTGCACGAATCTACTTTGTAAACAAAGAGGGTGGGATGAATTTTTAACACCTTAGTTCATAACAAGGAGAATTAATTGTTTTGGGTGTTCTGTTAGAATAATTACGATTTTAAATTTTAGATAGCATAAATTGAGCTACATGAGGGATTTAAGATAAATTTTATGGGTGCTGAGAGATGTGATTTTGTTTAGGGTTCTCTTACTGCACGTAATTTTGCATATAAGTTTTTTATATTTTGATTCAAACTAAACTTTGCGGTTTTTGAAAGTTTTAGCGCACGTGACTTGATAACGGGGAGTTCCAATATTAATAGTAGAGACGCATCTATGCTACGTTTTCAATGTTCTTCAGAACTCAGACGGTGGGAGAGTATCGAAACATATTCTGACGTTTAATCTTTGGCGTATTTTCTTCAATCTAAGTTTATAGCTGAGAATAAAGATCAAACGATTTTAGAATATAATACTAACCGACCGGGAGTTTTTCTTCTCGCGACTTCTTAGCTCACTTTATTCACTGAGAAAATCAACAACATTATAATGTACACTTTTCTTTGTCTTTCTTCTATACAGGTTTTCCAATGTGCGGTGTCCTTTTACTTTTCGTTGTGCTTCTTTTTCATTTATGAGCTTCTTATAAAACTGCAACATTCTAAATTCAACGTTGAAATCACTTGTATTAGCTCCTATTATTTTCCTGCCTGTGCGGGACCTATATCCTTTGCTCAGCTTAGTCTGAGCTTAATTTTTCTTCATCATTTTTGGTGGTTTATCTATCGAGAGGCTTGTTTTGAATTTCCGGAATGCACTTTCCGAATTGCTAAGATTTTTTCTTAAAAATTAGGAGTACCTATTTCTCGTTGATTGATCATTAACTATCAGATAGTCTATACTTCTTTATATTCTATACAATGTAATGTTGTAAATTGAGCTAAGTACCCTTTTGGTCGACTATAGCTTTCACATTCTATGACGGGATTTTGCCGCCAGCTCTGTGGCCCGCTATCCATCTCGATCCATCGCTCTCGCCCTGTAGTTTCGGCATCATATTATATGAAGGTCGTCAGCCATCTAACTAGAATGGATTTGATGAATGCTATGATATTGATGCCTTCTCCAGTAATTACCAACTTATTACTCATCAACTTTCCTTTCAAAAGTAGATAAGACATTCGACAGTCATTATAGAGGCCCAGCTCCCGCTTCCGAAAACCAGCACAGGTTTTATAACTGTTGTCTATAGTGCGACGAGGAATTTAAAATTTTCTACAGTATGAAAATTATGGGCACCGATTCTGAAATTTGCCATCTTGGGTGTTGATATGAATTTGGTTTTGCTGATGTTCATTTTTAAACCAAGTCATCTTGCGTAACGATCGAACCGTACGAAACAGTTCTTGATATCGCTAGGTCTTCGTCCAGACAGCATGATAGCATCTGCATATCCAAGAATTTGGCAACAAAAGCCTCAGATTACCATATCGATGTATATGGACAACACAAGCGCAACTCTAATTGGAAGCATGGGTTTATGGGCGATATGTTATCGAATCAATGCCTTATTAAATCTGTTTTAGCAAAACTCAATCGAAATAATCAATTCATTTCGATAAATCAATTCATTTTGATAAATTCGCTATACCTGGTTAACTTGACGAATTCCGTCTAGCCATAGTTTTAAAAACCGCAATTTCTCAAATCATCTTCGTTTCGCATCATTTTTCTAGCACATCTCTGTGGAGTAAAATCTTGGATTAGCAAGTCAATGATGTAAATCAAGAACAGTGTAGGGGACAAGAATGATTCTTGTGGCACATCTGAATATACGAGGGTCGATCAATAAGTACCCGTGTTTGAAAATAGATGGCGTTGGTGAGGGAAGTTGACATTTGCATCATGTATTGCCATCTGTAAAACAAAACACCATTCTAATGACAAATTCGTTTCAACACAAAAAATGATTTTCGATCAAAACACTTTGCTGTCAGATCAAGAAATGTTGCTCTAAATTGCAATCGCATGTTCTTTTCCAAAGAAAAATTGATTTATTTTTTGATTGAAATCATTTTTAAAAAATCTTTATTTTTTCGTAGATTTTTTCGATACGTCAAAGTAAATCAAAACATAAACAAACATCGTAGTTTTTATTTAGCTCCTCAATCAGCTCGCCATTAAAAAATATTTAGGCTGTTTGTCATATTCTTTACCGTACAATAATTTATTTTTTTTTGGAAATCGAAAAGAATTTGCCATAAATTTCAATCTAATTCACTGGTCAGTTTTTATTTGGCAGCCAGTTATATCACTCGTGTTTCGTGGTTTCACAATAAAGTGGAAAAAGTGCAATATCGATTCGTAATTCATTTTTAATTTTTTGATGGAAAAACATACGAAGGAGTAAAAGCGAAGTTGGATGCTGTCTATATTGCATGCTGTTGAACCCTTCATCATCTATGACAACCGTGAGATATTGGTTCAACGAATTTAAACGTGACCGTATATCCGTTTTTGATGATGAGCTGCCAGGCTGCCCGGCAAACATTTTTTTTTTAATATTATCAATGCAATCTGTTTTGGGGCACAAGGCTATCCTGTTCTTTCGCGGTTTTGCCTATTCCGTCCTTACTTTACGCCTATTCAGCCAACTCGAGGACGTACGGCTATATAACCGACTTAAGACCGTTTTTACATTGCATAGCTCCATGCCAGCCTATACTGGTATGGAAGATGGGTCGTCCCATGAGTTTTGCACACTGACAGGGGGTCATAGATGTGTATCAACTATTGTTGCCGAGGAAATCGTTAAAAGGGGTCCACGACTTGATTCTTGCTGATCGCCGAACTAAAGTGCGCGAAGTAGCAGTGGCCGTAGGCGAGTAATACGGAGTCAATTAATATTTTAAATGATATGATAAGTGTGAGAAAGGTGTCGGCCCAATGGGTGCCGCGATTGCTTGCAGTGAACAATAAGCAGGTACGGCTGTCAATGACGAATTAGTGTTTGGACATCTTTAAGCAAAATTCGCCCGGAGTTTTTGCGTAGAGTCGTCATCGTCGATGAAACCTGGATACATTATTACACGCCAGAGACCAAGCGACAATTAAAATAATGGATTTTCCGTGTGAATCTGCTCCGAGGAAGGCAAAAACGGAACCATCAGCCGGAAAGATTATTGCCACGATTTTTTGGCATTCAAACGTAATGCTTTTCATGGACTTTTTGCAACAAGGAAGAACGACCACGGGGCAGTACTACAGTGAATTATTGGGCCGATTCGATAAGAAATTGAAGAAGATACGGCCCGCGTTGCGATTTCTTTCTGTTCCCCAACATGAAAACGTGGCTTGGACAGAAGCGTATTTGGAAGAGTTTTTTAAAGTTGAAGAGTTTGAAACCCCCCGTAGCCGGCAGAAACGTTATGAAAAGTGTATCGACCTAAAAGTAGATTACATTGAAAAATAAAAATTTAAAAAACTTGGGCTCTCCTTTCATCAACGAGTACTTATTGATCGAACCTCGTACTTTCCTCGAATTTGAAGAAAATGCATCGAAAGCCACCAGAATTTTTAGGCTTGGTAACTAATTTGCTATGCGACGCAACGCTAGATTCTTCATATGGTTCAGTACATCGCTCTCTAAAGGGCTATGCGTGTGTCTCCAAGATTGGCTGTAGGGTTGAAATTAACGATTGATTTCACTATTTTCGACAAAACCGATCACGATTGGGTTCGCATGGTAGTACTATTTTGTATGTTTTAGGCCTTTTGAAGAAAAAAATTCGAAACTGGTAAGGAAAATTATTCCAAATTTAGCTAGGTTGAATTGGCAGTCCAAAGGACTGACAAAGACCGATCCGTAGCAGCATACCACACATATTTTTTCATCTACTCATAGAAACATTGAAACTCTCGTGAGCTTTCATCCATTGGATTTACAGTCTATTTGTCACTTAAAAATTAAACGGGAGAGAGAGGAAGACTACGGCAAAGCAAATGGTGATAACTCTTCCTCATTTTCATCTTCACAAAAAAAAAAAAAAATCATGTGATATTTCTACCCCATACTAATATGGATAAGACGCCGCCGCAGTGATACCTGGAATATTGTGGCCTATTCTGGGCTGGGATGTTGTACCACCACTATTTTCGACTTTTATGTCTCAATTTTCAGGAATTAATTATCATTCTATTTCGCGTAAACAATTATGTGTTTTATATCGCGATTTCAACCTCTTGATATACGAGGGTAAATCAAAAAGTCTTGCAATATCATATGAAAAAAAAGAGTGAGTGAGACAGCAATATTTTTATTTTTCGACATAATCTCCTTTAAGATTTATACATTTGTCACATCGATCAATTAACTTGCCTAAACCCTCTAAAAAAAAAGATTTCTTTTGCTCCATAAAATATTCATTTACAACAGACTAGTCACTGGACTACTGGAATAGTCACTGGAAAATTTCCGGCCCCAGTGTTTTTTTTCAAATTGGAAAACACAAAGTAGTCACTGGGTGCCAAGTCTGGACTGTACGGTGGATGCGGAATTTCCACGAACCCGCAGTCCTTTAATGCAGCTTGAGCAATATTAGCCTTGCGCACTGGTGTATTGTCGTGAAGAAGCAAGATTTTTTTCCTAACTTTCCTTGGCCGTTTTTCCCGGATCGCTTTTTTCAATTTTCGCAAAACCTCTGCGTAATATATGCCTGTGATTGTGGTTTTTGGTGGCATATAATCGATTATCAAAATTCCTTCAGCATCCCAAAAAATTGTTGCCAAAACCTTACCAGCAGACGGTTGAGTTTTGAATTTCTGTGGTGGTGGTTCACTACGTTTAATCCATTGCATCGATTCTTGTTTGGATTCCTGATCCCAGTGGTGAAGCCATGTTTCATCTCCTATTATTATGTTATCCAAGAAAGTTTGAACACGCATTTTTTTTTTTGTTTTGCATTCAACAAACGGGGAACCCATCGCGCACTTACTTTCGACATGTGAAGGTGGTCATGTAATATAGTATATGTGGTACCGTATGAAAGAGAAAGTCTCCACGCTAACCGCGGAATAGAAATACGCCGGTCATCCAATACAATAGATTCGGCTAAAATTACGTTTTCATGGCTAATATCATCTGCTGGCCGACCCGACCGGTTGTCGTGTTCTAATGACTCCCGACCACTTTTGAATAATTTTACCCCCCTTGTTACTGTGGCATATGATGGTGCAGATTCGCCGTAGACTTTTGATATATAGTTGAATATATAAATTGCATTTCGTCCATCTTTACAGAAAAATTTAATAACGGCGCGATATTCAATTTCATTCATTTTAAGAAAAATTCAAAACACGTGTTACTAAATTGACAAAAACAAACGAACTGTAAAATTTACATCGAAATGTTCTTCTAGAAGTTTCTTTGCGACAAAAAATGGTTTTGAAAAATATATTGTTGTCTCACTCACTCTTTTTTTTCATATGATATTGCAAGACTTTTTGACATACCCTCGTAATTGTGAGCTTTCTTTCTTTTCTACATTTCGATGAATGTATCACGAAAAAATTATTTGGTAATAAATAGAGTCGATTAATCTAGTAGTCTTAGATATCGTAGAAAAGAAGTAGAGTAATGTTTTACTCGAGCAAGCTGAGAACACATTAGAAAATGCGTAGTTTTGGAAGTGAAATAGTCTGCCATTTTACTTGTAAAAAATGAGACATAAAATAAGTCGAAAGTCGAAAATAGTGATGGTACAACATCCCAGCCCTGTACTACTTTCGAGGTAAGGCAACTTGATTTTAGCGTTTTAGTTTAAACCCGACTGTCCGTAAAAATTCGAATATCCCTTACTATAAAATATTAAAATAAAATTATTCCTTAACCAGTCCTCCCTTAACGTGATTAGCCTCTTGAGAGAGGAATGGGTACAAAGGGCCGAAGGTCGAAGGGCCGAATGTGTCGAAGGGCCGAATGTGGGTTTTTTATTTTTTTTTTTTTATTTTTAGAAATATAATTTTTTAAATTTGTTGTTTTATGGAATATTTTGTAAATTTTTTTATTAAACAAATGAATTTCTTATAAATTTTATTTTATATTCATAAAATTCCACGTATCCATCAGTCAGATACAATTTGGTGAAGGAAAATTTTGCCATGCAAAAAATAATTAAATTAAATAAAAAAATATATTTCTAAAAACAAAAAATCAAAAAATAAAAATTCGGCCCTTCGACCCATTCGGCCCTTCGACATTCGGCCCTTCGACACATTCGGCCCTTCGACACATTCGGCCCTTCGACATTCGCCCCTTCGACACATTCGGCTCTTTGAAATTCGGCCCTTCCACATTCGGCCCTTCGACATTCGGCCCTTTGATATCATACCTTGAGAGATACTGCACTGCAGTGGTATGACACAGTAATCCCATAAAATAGAAGAACCTAATAATTGAGGTTTAGAGTGCATAGAGGTCTAGATAGCCCTAATCAACATATTTTCCGAAAGGCGTTTCTACGCACAGCACTAGAGTAAAGTTTATTATGTCGATTTTCATTGAAGAAAAAATAGTACCCTATGGTACTCCAACTGCTGTCAAAATGTTTCATTGAAAAAAAATATTACCACAAGGGTAATATGTATTTTGTTACTCCCGGGGTAATTTTCTATACTCTAGGTTTTTTGGTGGAATATACGGTTGTGTTGTTATAAATTTATTCGCCAATTTTTTTTCTATCATTTGTTAAAATATGCGGCGCGTTGGTAATTTGATTAGTGAAATTATAAAAATCAAATAAAAGTAATAAAGTAAAAATTAGAGAGTAGTAGAGTAGTACATTTTTGTTCCATTGAAACAAAATGGGAGTAAAAAATGAGGGTAACATTTTGGGAATGAGAAAAAATCAATGAAGATCGACATTAATGAATTTTTAATGAAAAGTGTTCAAAACAAAAGTGGGAACACTCCAAACATCGGAGTGAAGTTTATGCCAAAAAACAAAACATGGACCGCCTCCCATAAGCACTTTAATTTGAACCATTAAATAGAAAAATTGTAATTTTTGGGAAACGGTATTTAGTGAATAAAACATAACTCGACCCTGAATAAGAATAAGTATTTAAGAATTTTGTATTACACTCAATGATATTTTATCTCGAATGACAAAAATCTCAGATATCCGAACATGTGGGTTAGTCCGATTGGTTTGTTACATTAAATACTAATTCAAACCGTTTCGATTTCATCTGTGGAATTCGAAGTATGTTTTGTGTTAAAGGACTAATTTTTTTCACTTAAAACTTCTCACAAAAATTTATTTTTCAGTTTAATAATTTTCTCTCTCTCTCTCTCTCTCTGTCTTTCTCTCTCTCTCTTTCTCTCTCTCTTTTTCTCTCTCTCTCTCTCTCTTTCTCTCTCTCTCTCTTTCTCTCTCTCTCTCTCTCTGGCTTTCACATTCTATGAAGAGATTTCGCCCCCCTGCACTATGGTCCTCCATCTATCTCGACCAATCGTCCTCGACATCCAAATGTTCGATGTCGTCACGCCACCGTAGTCGGGGTCTTCCTCTACGACGCACTCCTGCTGGTTGTTGGTGAAACACTTAATTTATCATCCATTGTTGTGGGGACCTTGTAACGTGGCCGAGCCATCTCACTCGATTGGATTTGATGAATCCGATGATAACGCTGCCTCGCACGTTTCAAAAAGTTTGTTTGTGAATTTTATTTGTGTCTAACAAATTTTATCCCACCACTTTTCTTTTAAATTCCTTTCCAGACCAAATGACACAATGTTTAAAGCTTTGGCGTTTGAATCGGGAGGGTACCGGGTTCGAATCCCGATAGAGGTTGGATGCAGAAGGAAATTTTCATCAAGAGATTACGATTTGTGATTAAAAGGAACACAACTACGACCCCCTATCGGCGTGCAAATCTCATGGGCCGACCCATCTTCCATGTCTATGGGGCTAAGTAATGCGCAGATGGTAACTTAAATCGGCCCTATAGCCGTACGTCTACGATTTGGCAGATGATGCGTAAAGTAAGACGGAAAAATAAACTGCGAAAGAGCAGGGAGTGCTTTGGCCCCAAAACAAGTGGCATGAACTAAAACAAAAAAAAATTGAAAAATTTTCACTTTTTTCAAAAAAAATTTTTTATATTTTTTTCATTCAAAAATTAAAAATGTACAGTTTTCTCCTATATCCAGGTTTCAAGAAAATCCTGAAGATGATCTCAATTCAAATAGTGCCGATGATGATAATGGGAAAGTAGATGGTGATAGCGATGATAATGAAAATGAGTTCTTTGAATAAATATAAAATTATTAAATTTGTTAAGTTAAATTATTTTAATTCGCCTTGTACATTATAGAGTGGGGCTGCCGCCCCCAAACCACCACTTTTCTTGAAAAGTAGAAAGAAAAACAAATACTTTCACTTCATGAAAAATGCAAATGCTAAAATTGCAAATTTTTTGCAAAAATGTATATGTTTTATGTAGGTAAATTGGAAACTCCCCAAAGGCGCTTAGCATTCATCTCCTTCACCAAGAAAAATAGTAGAACACCAGAAACAAATTTGATATAACACCAATAAACTCTATTACAATGAACCGTCAAAAAAAATCCACCCATACCCAATTTTTAAAATTCATTCACCTAATTTTCTTTAAATAATAATTGTAGAGCACAAATAGTATCACAAAATATAATTTGGTGGCGTAAATTAATAGGCCGGAAACAATTTTGATTATATAAATGGGACTTCCTTTCAATTTTCCAAATTAATAATTACCTAATTTTCTTTTTTATAATTTAATTTCCTTCAACATTAAAAAATTGAACTGTAATATCCTCTCTAAACATGATAAATGATTACTATTAATCAACAAAACCGATGACTGTTCTGACTAAAAAATACAACACTGTTCACTCATTTTAATGTAGTGAATTTTAAAACCACTTACATTTTTCAATATACTAGGAAAATCGTAAATCATAGAAATGAAAAACTTTTCCCATCTAAATAATTTATTCGCATATAAATAATTTATTTTCCATTTGAACGTGGATAAATGAAAATGCTGTTAAATTTTTATTTGTATATTTCGGGGCTAAAATTAGATCACCAGAAACGAATGAACAAACCCGATGATGATGGAAAATATTTGAGTGTGTGTACGACGAGGTGTATATAAGGAAAAGTGAAAAGAAAATTCCTGTCATTTTTGTGTTTTCTTCTGTATACGCCCTATATATAGAACATCGGACATGTCTAACGTTAAATTGAAAATGGGTGAGAAGGGCGAGCGCAAATAAAGAAAATTCCCCAAATTTATTTTCATTTCAATTAAATTATTAAACCCTGAGGAATTTTAACGATGTTAACTTATAAATAACGTCGTTAAGAGTTTTGTAAACGCATATTTCCTTATATGTACGTTGACAATCTGTCATCTATTTAGAGGTGCGTAAAATATTAATTTTTATTACACTCAGTACCTACTTTCGCACAAAAATTAGCATACACAAAAACCTACCAGCCGGAGTTGGTACGAACAATGAACAAAATAGAGAGACAGACACAAATCAGTGAATATTTTATAAATTCGGTTTAATAATAAAATTACAAATTTTGTGAAATGACATGACATACATGCGATGCGACACGTGATATCGTGTCTGCATATATTACATCCAACATAAATCTAATTTTATCTACATTTTCAATTATGTAAGCTTATTAACATTAGGCTGGGCAGACTTTTTTTCGCCAGACCCTATTTGTCACGTCTCTATATATGTGTTACATGAATCTTATATAGGTTGACCTAACCCGACATAAATTTTTCACATTTTCCGATAAATTGACTTTCAAATACGAGGTGAAGCAAAATGAAAAATAATTTTAACCATATAGAAAGGGATTATGGTTTTCATTTCAAGGAAACTGTCACTAACATGATGGGGGTTAGTTCATAAAATAAAATGATTACAATTATTGGTCTATTTGTCACTGAAACATTGGCACTCGCAATGTTACTCCTTATCTTGGGGAACGTTAGAGTCTGTCTTTGTCGTAATTCATCCAATTAAGGGATTTGGTTGCCTTCAATAATGTTCTTCGAGATAACTCGGGACGTAATAAGAGGACGCCAGGCACAAAAACCAAGTGTGAAAAATTTGAGTCTCTGGCAGTCTGTACAGGTGTCGACTCCAGATCGGTTTTACGATATAATTTGGCAATGGCAGCGAACTATGGTGATTAGCGGACTCGGCGTGTCAATACAGCTGGCCGGAAAACGATCAAAAAACAATTCTCTGAAATAAAGTTAAATGCACATTTTTATACGACCTTAATATTTCGTTTCACAGAATTTGGCAGACACTGGCATTAACATGTACTGACCATTAGCATTCAGCACACGACTATCGCGATTATGGTCGTCACTATAAATTTCGCTGTTCGCAGATGTTGGCAGATTTAACGGTAGGGGTCTCCGATTGTGGGTACATCAATGAAAAGCTAGAAGAACTGTCTGCTAAAGTAACTACTTCGATCCCGTCAACTAGAAAAAGTTTGCGTTATCGAAATTATGACCTTCGTTCCTCTTTGAGCGGCTTCTAGTTTTCCGACACGTTGCATACCAATCATATCAATCACTGTGTCAATTTTTGTCGGGACGGTTGCAAAGCCGCTTTCATTCATGTTATAAATAATCGTTGCTTCAAAGTGATATTCATCCATCAAATGTCCATAGTTTTGAAAAAACTTCTCGACATTTGATTTACAAAAGTCTTTCACGAGGTGCATCGATGTTTGTTTCGGGGTGAGTAAAACGAGCTCCAAGGTGTCGGCGCATAAAATTGTAATACCAATGTTTGCCCGCTTTCTCCTCGTCATTCTAAATCGGCGAATATTCAACTTCAAGTTTTTTAGCGAATTGATACGCCAATTCACGCAGCTCATTGATACTGAGGCCGTAATAATGGTTGACGTTTTTAATCAAAACGAAACTTAACTGTATGAGAGCTAGCTTTGTTGTTGTGTGTTGTGGATGGGTTTGTTCGGGTTGCACCTGCCAAAACAGTTAATGGTACGTCCTTCAACAGTATGCTTCAACAGTTTTTCTGTATAGAAAAGAAATTAGTTCTAATTTGGCAGATAATTTAAATTTTTGACTTGAGTACCACGATGGGCCATCGATTGAAATATTTTCTCTTGTCTTGAATTAGTGAAAATCTATAAAGATTTGCTATCTTTGATACTTAATGCTAAGAACGTAGATCAGGCTGTCTGCAGAGAATCCATATCGAAGCATTTCGGTTTAGCTTCTCATTTAATTCCAATAATAATAAAAAAAAATCTTTTAAGAAGGGAATTGAACTACTGTGTTAAGTTCAATTCCCTTCAAGCAGTAAAATTGTGAAAGAATAATACGGTTAGTATGGGCATATCGCCTTAAACCATAACTTAAATCACATTTCCTCTTCAACTGAAGCCGCTAAATACCAAATTGATGAACCAAAGCAGCAATAAATAATTTTTGTATTAAATTAAATCTAGAATATGAATTTCATTCGGCTGCACCTCCCATTACGTCTTTAAATTGTTTCTTATTGCTTTTCTTCACAACAATCGATTAAACAACATAAATCTATACGACGAGTCAAAGAACAGATGTACTAGACCAAAAGACGAAAAAGCAATAACAACAACAATTCTAATAATCTTTCAAAACAACAATACGAACACGAAATAGCAATAAATTTTAGTGGACGCACGTCTCACCTTTTAACAAAATGTAAATATCGACCAAATGCCGGAATGAATACGGGAATCATCATCACCATAAATCCCCATTGTTTATGGTAGTCACAGATTGGTTAAGTGCTATCGCTCTCTGCGGTTATACAAACAATGAACCGAGTGAGGTGTGATAGTTCTAAATTAACTTGCGTCTCTAGTTCGTTTTTTACGACAATTTAATTACTTTTATCAATTAATGCAAGCGAGAGGTTTATTTATAGAAAAGCACTTGACGCAATTTTTTATCGGTCGTAAATCGTTTTATCGGTCGCGGGGTGTGTGGTGATACGAACCGTATACATACATAGCATACTTCGTTGGCGGGCCGATCAAAAAATGTACGCAAAAAAAAATTATTGATTTAAATAAAATATCAGTAGTTAAATAATCATTATCGCGAATTTATAGTTACGATAAAAACGGTTATTTGTTTAGTGATTTTTATGAATGTTATCAATTTTTTTTTATATAGAGAACGGTGAGGTGTCCATAAATTTTTTTCGCTGACACTTTTAGAGGTTTAGAAATTTATATTAGGCGTGAATTAGGTGCCATAAATTCATTGCCGGTAGCAGTACTACTATCTCTCTATACTTTTCTAATAGTTTTTAATAGTAAACTTTTAGACTAACAAGAAGTTAGTCCTAAATTTATTAGCGGAATTTTTTGTCCTGTGTGCAATAATGAAAGTTTAGTGCAGTTGTAATTCGAATTTTATAACCGATCGATAACCGAGCCGCAGCTTGGTCTATTTACTCCATAACCTTATATTCGAGTTCATTGTTTTCCGCCTTGAACTTTAATGTAAAGCTAACAAATAATTTTTAGCTTATATGAATATATTTTTGACTGTTACTATACAACCAGTGATTCTTCTGTATATCAGTATTTAGCCCATTAATGTGCAACCGTAGGAAGCATTTCCAATTACCGCCAATCTAAGTGATGACATCTATGAGCATCTATACGTATACTCAATAACTTCCCAACCTCACCACATTTCAATTTCAAGGTCATAGTTTCTGGACCGCGGATAAATTTTATTTTCGGGCCTAATCATATTATTAACAAATATCGAGGAGTCATTGTCAATTTTAGAAAAAGGAAAGGACTGCCCAACTACAATACTGTAATTGGTTCTATATCCTGAACTGTGTACCTCTACGAGGATGAAGAGAGGCAACGAAGTAGTGGTTCCAAATATAGATAAGGTAAAATGAAAATTCACTTTACGGATAAACACAATGCAGGGACATACGTAGTTAGGGGTAGAGACTGAGATACGAGCTCTAAGCAATATAACTGTTGCAGATGGAACAAGATGTTTGAGTGCTTGAGCACAACGCTGGCCACACAATATGCCTTGCACACAAAATATAGAGTTACATACTCGCAGACACTAATCGCAAAAAAACACAGGCACCTACAATCAAAACAGGTGTTGAATCATCTCAAAGCCTCAGGACCAACCGCCAAGCGTTGTCACTGTAACACCAGTAGCTGACAAGGAGACTACCTTTGCTAGCCGTAAAGCTGCGGTAAAGAAGGTAAGCGACATCCGTGAAAAAGAGTACCAATCGAAACTGCGAAGCTGGTAGACTTGGTATATTTTCTGAATCACAAGAACTTGTTGGAAGTTGGTTTGGTAGCAACGCTACGAGCTAGGAGGTTGCCTCGCGTCTTCATCTACGACGTAGATAGAGATGAATTGACACTGGTCGCACAAAATATCTTAATATAAAACGCAGAATTCAGGTCAGGCGTTCTGTCTAGAGAATACAGAGGCATTAAAGTGTATCTGCTGCAAAAATGGTAAAAAACTATCTAACCACTCATTCCGAAGTAGAGTGTGTACCGCATATGAAATGGCATTGGACTAAATGAGATTATGCAACGTTCAAAACATCATAACATTGACCTTCTTTGTATGCAAGGGTTCTTACGGGGTAAAAGGTAGAGTATGTGGCATGACTACGTCGACACTTATTAGGCAAATTTTACCTTGTAAGCATCTGCTTTTAATATTCGGACGTTCCAATGCTATATGTAATCACACTACAAAATATTTTGGATTGCCTAAAAACCATCAATTTATTGCAAAAAGTAACCTCTTCATTGTGAATACAGCAAAATACAAAGTCAAAATGGGAAGTCGAATATTGACCTTACATTTGTAACGGGCGAACTGTTGAGAAGAGTAACCAACTGGTCAGTGAATGGAAACTGTCCCACAAGTGATCACAGAACAATCATGTCCACTGTTGAGACGGCTTCCTTATTATACACAGATGAGATAAGCGATAAGATTCCGAAGTACTCCACGCTTACTGAGATTGGTTCTCCAATCTGCTGTGAATACAACGGCAAGGGATAGCCAGTCAACTAAATCATCTGATAATGATGTAGACAGAATAGTCCGAGCTATGACCAAATCACTAATTAGTGTCTGCGACAAATGTTTGCCTCGAAAACGATGTTCGAGTCAAACCGTATGTGTAGAGCAATTCAGTACGGAACATAGTAACGCAGAACATAAAAACTACCGATGCTACCGAAAATCAGTTGAAAAGGGAAGAATCAGATCAGACCGCGAAACAAAAGGAACAAATTTTGTGCAATCACTACTGCCGAGCAAATGAGACCAGCGCCTGATATGGGGGAGATGATGAATACGTTGTTGCTTCTGGTGGTGATAATAAACGCTAAATTGGACCAGCAAAGTGCTGAACTAAACCGGATTAACTTATACGGGCCGAAGAGGGCTGGAGTCGTTTGCTCGCTTTTCAAAAACCCGCTTTTTAGATTTTTATTATGAAATTGAGCGCTCGAATTCTTAAATATTTTTTTTTGATAAGCGAGCTTTTGATAATCTTTTTCTTGTCATTACAATGTAGTAAATGCATAAAATAGTTGTTGGTTCCGAATCAAACTGGATTAGAATTCTGCATAAGTGGTTATAAAATTTCAAACCTCCATTCTATATACAGAAGAAACAGCTTACTTCAACTAAACATTACCAAATTCCTAAAAGGCAATCAAAAATCATGGTAGTACCCCAATCTAGACCGATATATCCAATATGACCACGATTGGTTAAGAAGTGGCCAAATTCCATCCAGCATGGCCAAAATCCAGAACTTCAGCCAAAATTGATGTAAGAATCCCAATCCAGCTGTACAACTTAAATTTGAGCATAATTAGTTAAGAAATGGCCAAGTTCCATCCAACATGGCCAAAACCCAAAACTTCAGCCAAAATTGATGTAAGAATCCCAATCCAGTTCTACAACTTAAATTTGACGATGGTTGGTTAAGAAATGGCCAGGTTCCATTCAGCATGGACAAAACACAAAACTTCAGCCAAAATTGATGTATGAATCCCAATCCAGCTCTAAAACTTAAATTTAACCATGGTTGGTTAAGAAATGGCCAGGTTCCATTCAGCATGGACAAAACTCAAAACTTCAGCCAAAATTGATGTAAGAATCCCAATCCAGCTCTACAACTTAAATTTGACCATGACAGGTTAAGAAATGGCCAAGTTCCATCCAACATGGCCAAAAGCCAATACTTCAGCCAAACAAAATTGATGTATGAATCCCAATCCAGCTCTACAACTTAAATTTGACGATGATTGGTTAAGAAATGGCCAAGTTCCATCCAACATGGCCAAAACCCAAAACTTCAGCCAAAATTGATGTAAGAATCCCAATCCAGCTGTAAAACTTAAATTTGAGCATAATTGGTTAAGAAATGGCCAAGTTCCATCCAGCATGGTCAAAACCCAAAACTTCAGCCAACATTGATGTAAGAATCCCAATCCAGCTCTACAACTTAAATTTGACTATGATTGGTTAAGAAATGGCCAAATTCCATCTAACAAGGCCAAAAGCCAATACTTCAGCCAAACAAAATTGATGTATGAATCCCAATCCAGCTCTACAACTTAAATTTGACTATGATTGGTTAAAAAATGGCTAGGTTCCATCCAGCATGGCCAAAAGCCAATACTTCAGCCAAAATTGATGTATGAATCCCAATCCAGCTCTACAACTTAAATTTGACGATGATTGGTTAAGAAATGGCCAAGTTCCATCCAACTAACCAAAATCCAGAACTTCATCCAAAATTGATGTAAGAATCCCAATCCAGCTGTAAAACTTAAATTTGAGCATAATTGGTTTAGAAATGGCCAAGTTCCATCCAGCATGGTCAAATCCCAAAACTTCAGCCAAAATTGATGTATGAATCCCAATCCAGCTCTACAACTTAAATTTGACCATGATTGGTTAAGAAATGGCCAAGTTCCATCCAACATGGCCAAAAGCCAAAACTTCAGCCAAAATTGATGTAAGAATCCCAATCCAGCTCTACAACTTAAATTTGACCATGATTGGTTAAGAAATGGCCAAGTTCCATCCAACATGGCCAAAACCCAAAACTTCAGCCAAAATTGATGTAAGAATCCCAATCCAGCTCTACAACTTAAATTTGACCATGATTGGTTAAGAAATGGCCAAGTTCCATCCAACATGGCCAAAACCCAAAACTTCAGCCAAAATTGATGTAAGAATCCCAATCCAGTTCTACAACTTAAATTTGACGATGGTTGGTTAAGAAATGGCCAGGTTCCATTCAGCATAGACAAAACTCAAAACTTCAGCCAAAATTGATGTAAGAATCCCAATCCAGCTGTAAAACTTAAATTTGAGCATAATTGGATTAGAAATGGCCAAGTTCCATCCAGCATGGCCAAAACCCAAAACTTCACCAAAATTGATGTAAGAATCCCAATCCAGCTCTATAATTTAAATTTAACCATAATTTGTTAAAAACTGACATTACATTCAGCATGGTCAAATTCCTGAACTTAGTTCAAAATTCAAGTTAGAATCTAAATCCAATTATGCATACCAAATTTGACAAATATTGGTCAAGGAATGGCCAAGTTCCATTGAGAAAGGCCAAATTCTTGAAACATTCATGTTAAAATGCAACTCACATCCCATAATTTAACCAAAATCAATCTAGAAATGACCGAGATCTTAGTAAAAATGTAGATAAAAAATATTTTAATTTGTCTTTTAGATTTTAGCAAAATCGAAATTTTAATAAGCGGCATTTTGTAAAGCGGTTTTTCTGAATAGATCGGAATTTTGATAATTCGGGATTTTGTAATTCAGGCTTTCGTACCGGCCTCGTCCAAGACCACCAAATAGTAGAACTGAAACAAGTGGTTAATCCTCTTGTAGCGAAAGTACAAGAACTTGCCAATTGATGAGACGACCGAGTTGAGCACTTTGAGTAAAAAATCCAGCAGAACGTGAAAATATTGGCAGACATTCGATTCGAGTTTGTCTCGAGATAGTAATTTTATTGAGCGATCGTTATTTTTAACCAGCATCGATGTTACCGGATACTATTCCTCAAATACTGATTTGCAATTGGATTTTAGAATGGCAATGGCCATGTGAAGAGGAATATGGAGATCACATTAATCATCACAACATGGGAATTGGTGGAGTGTTCGCAAATACAACTCCATCAAGTAATTTACAATTGCGATACGCATACCTCGACAGATACAATAAATGAATTAATCTCGAACGAGTTGGGGCCGTTTGCCCGCCTTGCAAAATCCCGAAATCAAAATCCCAACAGAAGTCCGAATTACAAATTCCCGAATTATCAAAATCCCGACTTTTAATAATCCCACTTTTCAAAATCACGTTTTTTAAAAACATATTTTCAAATTTCGATTTTACTCAAATTTTGGAAAATCCCGCCAAATTCGGTCATTTCTTAATTGATCTCGGGCAAATTATGGGATGTGATTTGCATTTTAACAAAAAAATTTCAGGAATTTTTGGAATTTGGTCATGCTCAATGGAACTTGGCCACCAATAATAGTAAACTTGGTATGCAGATTTGGATTTGTATTCTAACTTGAATTTTGAACTAAGTTCCGGAATTTGACCATGCCGAATGTAACTATGTAGGCCATTTCTTAACATGTTATGGTCAAATCTGGTATGTACGATTGGATTGGGATTTTAACGTGGATTTAACATGAAGTTCTGTAATTATAGGCCATTCTAAATGGGACTTGACCATTTCATAACCAATCATAACCAGATTTATGTTGTAAAGCTGGATTGGGATTTTTAGCGGGATTTTGAAAAGCATGATTTCAAAAAATATTGATTTTAATAATTCGGGATTTTGTAATTCGGGCTTTCGCATGAATCCCGATAGAAACATTTAGCTAAAACACAAACGTTCGAAGGAAAATCTATTTTTAATGTAAAATAATATTTTGCCATAAAAAAGTATAGCTTCTATTTTATAAAGAAGTTAACTTTTTTTAATCGACTGTGTCTTTATTAATTCCAATAAATATAGATCAGTCTTGTATACCTCTTTTGTATGGCAACGTTGTCTACAAACACTTTTTTCGTACAGCACGTATTTTTCGAGATATTTTGATTTAAATAGCAATTTATCCAAAATCGTTTCATACAAAAATGATATACTACTCTGAGCAAAAAATAGTAAGACTTTTTAATTTAAATTTCGCGCGGAAAACCATCCGTCGAAATATTTTTTTTTTTTATGTTGGTATGACTGTCAGTGACATCTGTGCCAAATGTCACATCAAAATAATCATTAGTGTTTAGTATACGCTTGTCTTTCTGAAGTACAAAAAGTGCATTCGGCCGGCGATTTTTACGTAATGAGTGAAATTATTCAACAAAGAAGTTTCATTAAATTTTGTGTGCGGAATCAATTTTGTAGTGCCGAAACGTTCAGAATGTTGCAAAAAGCCTTCGGTGATAATTGTATGTCGCGAACAAGTGTTTTTGATTGGTACAAATTGTTCAAAGAGGGTCGAGAACGTGTTGACGACGAACCACGTCTTTGACGGCCATCAACATCAACTGATGATCAACACGTTAATAAAATCAAAGAATTAGTGCTCGAGAATCGACGATTAACAGTCAGAGACCTTACTGGCATCGTTGAAATATCGGAAGGATCAGTGAAAACCCTTGGTTTTTGCACCACGATAATGCACCTTCTCATACTGCATTGGTTTTACGTGATTTTTTCGCCAAAAATTCCACCCATATCGTTCCGCAACCACCGTATTCGCCTGATTTATCTCCGTGTGACTTTTGGCTGTTCAGCAAACTCAAACGACCGCTCCGGAGAAATTGTTTTGAGGCAATTGAAGACATTAAACGTGAATCGCTACGCGCATTGAAGGCTATTCCGGAAATTGACTTTAACAACTGTTTCGAGGATTGAAAAAAACGTTGGCACAAGTGTATTGAGGCCAAATTTATTTTGTCCCCCTCATTATTTTGAGGGGGACAAAATAGATTTGGAGAAACAAATAAAGAATTCTAAAATTATGAACAAAGTCTTACGTTTTTTTGTCCACAGTAGTACTTTACCAGAACGATTCGCACCAATGCAACATACTGTTAAAGTAAGCCGACTCGCTCCAGTCGAAAAATGTTGATAATGCAGAATCGGCTGTAACAACTACAATGTATCAGATGGAAAGTGTCGATAATGCAGATATTAGTCGCCTGTAAACTTCGGTAAAGCAGATCCGTATAAATAGTCAGCTGAAAATGTCGATAAAGTAGATAAATAATTTTGGTGTTAAACAGTAATTTCTTTTTAAATTGAAAATGTTCATTTCGGTTCAACAACGTATATTACTCAAAATTAAACCGTGTTATTAAATGCATTAAAACTATAATAAAAAAAACTATTTTAATACATTGAGAAAACACAATGACATATATCAAGCAAAACTTCAAAAGTTTCAGGTCGATTTTCATGTTGGGAGTCTGGGAAAGCTCGATTGAATATATCGCACACACAAAATTTGAAAATTTGCAAAAATTCACCGTTTAAAGTGTCATGGCTGGAAATAAATTCAAATGAAAGGTCTAAAAAATTATTTCCCGACATAAAATCTGTATCTGCATTGTCGACATTATCTGAACTTACCACTTTATGTATATGGAATCTGCATTATCGACAATTTTCGGTTGAGTATCCGCATTTTTTAACCATTTTATATGTTTTAATAAACCGAATTTTTGCGGACTCCTTACAAGAAAATTAGCTTGAAAAATTATTCAGGCGCGAGCATCACTTTAAAAAGTCAATTTTTAGAAATTTTCAAATTTTGTGTGTGCGATATATTCAATCGAATTTTCCTGTACTCTCCACATGACAATTTACGTGACGTTTTCAAATGATAATTATTAGATGGCACTTCATTTAAAATATTCTCCAAACCTGTAGCTATAGATGCATTTCATGTCTTACCTCCCCAAACATCTAATACAGCACTTATAGAAAACTTTGGTTTGGTATATTAGTTTTAAATGTGTCGAATGAAAATTTCTTATTTTAAATTTTTTAGTTGGTTTTTAGGAAGAACAAAATAACAATTTCTAATATAATGTATCTGTATTATTGACATTTTTCGGCTGGGATGTTACCGTCAAAAATCGGCTTTGATTAGTTTGAATCTGCATTATCGACATTTTTTCGGCTGAAGTCCGCTAACTTTAATAGGGTCAATGCAACTTTTATATTAATCTACTTTTGCTTGAATTCGGAGTCCTTTATACAAAACTGGTTTGTGGCGCGATATTTCATATACAAAATTAGAAAAATACAGTTCATCCAAAATTTGATTCATACAAAATCTTCTACTAACACAACAAGCTAACTGCAATACATTTAAAAAAAATTGTATTATTTAGTTTTCATTTTGGGATGAATTTTTTTTAAGTTTTTTTTGGATGAATTGTTTTAGGAACAAAATTTCTGCTGTATAGTAGATTGTGTGAGTATTTTTGTAAGAATTATTAGTGTACACGCATTGTTTTTGTAATTATTACTTTATGCAGAATTTTCAGGGAATCACAGGCATTTTACCAGAAAATTTAAACTTGCTGAAAATCGAAGTAAAATGAACTTTGACCGAACTATTCTACTTTATCGAATTATGATCGTCATGGGGTAATCTCTCCGCTTACCAACGTATTTCATTCAAGACTAAAACGTGTTAAGTTTAAAAGATCAAACTAATTGAAGCCAAGAGAAAGTTAAACAATTGTTTATGGTAGCCGTAATAATTGTATTTAATATAAAAATAGTTTAGATATGTAACAAGCTTGAACTTGAAACTACTTCGCTACACGTCTATAAAACGATAATATAATGTGTGTTAACCAGTTAACCAGTTTTCTCACTCGCACGCGTTACATTCGCCTGCAGACTGTACAGATTTGGTAATGGAAATTAAATGTCGATTAAAGTTAATGACTTGAATGGATAAACATAATTTCGAAACATAGTTTCGTTCGAGTATGCGGCAAAATTATACATCCGTAATGAGTACATTGAGAACCTGTACATGATGCTGGTGGTTATTTAATTAATTGAATTTGGTAATCATTATCATAATAATGGAGATAAAAGCGACTGAGTCATATTGTTTGTGTTGCGCGGGAATGATTCATGAGAAATCATCGATCCGATTAATGCGATGATATTGCAAGTCTTATATAAATTGCGAGTATACAATCGGAAATTGCTGTGTTGTGAGATAACTATATGGCGATATGTGAAAATAATGAGGTTGAAATTTTTTATATTGCATTCTGTTGTTTGCGCTCTGTATGAGTCAAGCGTCGAGAATGGAAGTCGGTCTTGATTATAATATTCAAATAGTTAAATTGGCTGTAAATATACCAAATATGAGATATTTTAATTAATTTTATCTGATAAGTTTTGTATTTAGTCTGTCTACATCCCAAATCAGGACTAAATTTTGGCGAAAATAGACTAACCAGAAGTAGCATTATTTTTATTGCTCACATTTTTCACGATCTCTCGCCCGCACCTAAAATAATATTTTTTCAGTTACACTTTTTTATTGCTACACTATTTTCAATAGCTACACTTTCTGTTATTTTTGTAGCTAAAGCCGGGTGCTCCTGGTCGTTAACTTTTCCCCCTTTAAAGATCCACGACCCAGATCAGAATTCCAATTTAATTGGTTGAATTTCGAGTTGTTTGATGATCTCCTGGTTGATGAGTTGATCTGTTTCTCCTTACTTTATAATGATGAATGGTCTTTGTGATTGAGAGGATAAATATAGCTATGCAAATCACAGATATAACTTCAAGGTCCATAAGTCCTGAATTCCTGATACATTATGCTTTGCGAATAAATTTTGAAGGTGTTTTACGTTATTTAGGTGTAAATCGTGGAGGTATTCTGGGCCAAATGATAGAGATAATTTTCATTCAGCTATGTTTTTTATGTAAGTTTTGTGTATCTGTTCCCGTTGCCGTTATCACAGTGACATTGTTGTTTTTTTGCCACAGTTTCCTTTTTAAACTTCGCTTGGGGATTTGTTTTAGTGCGAGCGACGTATATCGTATCTCCAACCTCGTATGCTTTTAGTTCTGGTTTCCTCGAATTTTCTTTTTGTAACTTAGTTTTTTGGGAGTTTTGAATTCATTGGATTAGATCGGCCTTAACCAGAATTGTCCCAGAATTTTTTTTAACGGTTTTTTTTTATTTAAGAATTTCCTGTTCCGTGAATCCAATAAAGTTAAATTCTTCAAAGACTTCAGAGTGTTGCGGACCAGTAGGAAGCAAAAAATCTCGCAGACAATTCACAATTCGAGTGTTGAATGGGGACCGAACGCTGTTAAATCATTGGAGATGGGACACCTGCTACTTTCCTATAACGTAACGTGCCTTTCGATAACATTTCTGAGTGTTAAACATTAAAACGGTTGCGCTTAAATTCTGGCCACGTTGAATAAAGTTCGATTTGCTATTTTTGAGAAATTCGTTCAAACATGCATAGTTATCGTTTCTGAAATTAAAATAAGGCTTAGATTTACATTTTTCATGGAAAATATTTATCGCGATCGGTGTATGCTGAATGCTAGAGCAGCCGATGAAATCCACACATGAAGAAACCTCGGAATACTTTGTCATCATTAAAAAAAATCAGCTATAGCAATAAGTAGCCTATAATTGAAAATAGGGTTACCCACGAAATCCGTTATATCAAAATCCATTTCTCTAAAATCCACTTTGATAAAATTCACTTTAGCCATAAACTACTTTTGACAAAATCCACTTGACATCCACAGGAAAACTGTTTCCATTATCACAAAATCTATTATTGAAAAATCCATTTATGTCTATTTTTTGTCAAAATCCATTTTAGTCAAAATCCATAAAAAGCCCGGCGCCGGTGGATTTTGACTAAGCAAACAAGCAAAAATGGTCGATTACATGGATTTAAATTTGTGAATATCGAAAAATAATTGTGAAATTGATTGCTCCTATTATGCTACTACTAATCATGTAGAGTATCATGTGTATCTGTTTCTGTGTCTGATGTCTGATATCTGATGTTTAATGTCTGATGTCGGTGTCTGATGTTTAATACATGATGTCTGATTTATGTTTCTGCGCATGTGTCTGTGTTTGTGTCTGATGTCTGTGTCGTGTCTGATGTCTAATGTCTGATGTCTGTGTCTGCGTGTGTGTCTGATGTATGTGTCTGATGTTTGAAGTCTGATTTCTGATGTCTGTGTATGATGTCTGTGTCTGCGTCTGATGTCTGTGTTTGTGTCTAATGTCTGATGTTTGAAGTCTGATGCCTGATGTCTAATGTCTTCGTCTGTGTATGTGTCTGATATCTGTGTCTAATGTCTGATGTCTGAAGCCTGATGTCTCTCAATGCCTGATGTTTGATGTAATGTCTGATGTTTGAAGTCTGATATCTGATGTCTATGTCTGTCTATGATGTCTGTGTCCGCGTCTGTGTCTGATTTCTGTGTTTATGTCTGAATTTTGAAGTCTCATGTCTGATGCCTGGTGTCTAATGTCTTCGTCTGTGTATGTGTCTGATATCTGTGTCTAATGTCTGAAGCCTGTGTCTGTGTTTGTGTTTATGTCTAATTTTTGATGTCTGATGTTTGAAGTCTGATGTCTGATGCCTGATGTATAATGCCTTTGTCTGTGTGTGTGTGTCTGATATCTGTGTCTAATGTCTGATGTCTGAAGCCTGATGTCTGTGTCTGTCAATGTATGATGTTTGATGTAATTTCTGATGTTTGAAGTCTGATTTCTGATGTCTGTGTATGATGTCTGTGTCTGCGTCTGTGTCTGATGTCTGTGTTTGTGTCTAATATCTGATATCTGATGTTTGAAGTCTGATGTCTGATGCCTGATGTCTAATGTCTTCGTCTGTGTATGTGTCTGATATCTGTGTCTAATGTCTGATGTCTGAAGCCTGATGTTTGATGTAATGTCTGATGTTTGAAGTCTGATATCTGATGTCTATGTCTGTCTATGATGTCTGTGTCCGCGTCTGTGTCTGATTTCTGTGTTTATGTCTGAATTTTGAAGTCTCATGTCTGATGCCTGGTCTCTAATGTCTTCGTCTGTGTATGTGTCTGATATCTGTGTCTAATGTCTGAAGCCTGATGTCTATTTCTGTCATTGTCTGATGTTTGATGTAATGTCTGATGTTTGAAGTCTGATGTCTGATGCCTGATGTATAATGCCTTTGTCTGTGTGTGTGTGTCTGATATCTGTGTCTAATGTCTGATGTCTGAAGCCTGATGTCTGTGTCTGTCAATGTCTGATGTTTGATGTAATTTCTGATGTTTGAAGTCTGATTTCTGATGTCTGTGTATGATGTCTGTGTCTGCGTCTGTGTCTGATGTCTGTGTTTGTGTCTAATATCTGATGTCTGATGTTTGAAGTCTGATGTCTGATGCCTGATGTCTAATGTCTTCGTCTGTGTATGTGTCTGATATCTGTGTCTAATGTCTGATGTCTGAAGCCTGATGTTTGATGTAATGTCTGATGTTTGAAGTCTGATATCTGATGTCTATGTCTGTCTATGATGTCTGTGTCCGCGTCTGTGTCTGATTTCTGTGTTTATGTCTGAATTTTGAAGTCTCATGTCTGATGCCTGGTGTCTAATGTCTTCGTCTGTGTATGTGTCTGATATCTGTGTCTAATGTCTGAAGCCTGATGTCTATTTCTGTCATTGTCTGATGTTTGATGTAATGTCTGATGTTTGAAGTCTGATTTCTGATGCCTGATGTATAATGCCTTTGTCTGTGTGTGTGTCTGATATCTGTGTCTAATGTCTGATGTCTGAAGCCTGATGTCTGTGTCTGTCAATGTCTGATGTTTGATGTAATTTCTGATGTTTGAAGTCTGATTTCTGATGTCTGTGTATGATGTCTGTGACTGCGTCTGTGTCTGATGTCTGTGTTTGTGTCTAATATCTGATGTCTGATGTTTGAAGTCTGATGTCTGATGCCTGATGTGTAATGTCTTCGTCTGTGTATGTGTCTGATATCTGTGTCTAATGTCTGATGTCTGAAGCCTATGTCTGTGTCTGATGTCTGTGTTATGATGTCTATGTCTAATGTCTGATGTCTGTATATGTGTCCGTGTACGTGTCGGGAATGGCGGATTTCGTAAATAACTGATTTTGCTAATAGTGGATTTTGACAAAATCGGGTACAGATTTTCGAAAAGATGGATTTTGACATTGATGTATTTGCTCAAAAGTGGTTTTCTTCTAAAAAGGTGAATTTTAGCAACAGTGGATTTTGAAATGAAGGATACAGTGGGGCTCCCTTGAAAATGCTGTTGCGGTCATAGAAGATGGTGTAAAGATAAGCTTTACTTTCTATCCATAAATTAATCGTGCATTTTCTACCCATAAATAATCTACGGGTGCGTCATTGTGACCACGCCTGAATAAATTAACCCAAATTTACTTTGGAGTTACCTAACGTTGAAACACTTTTTTTGACGAAATTTCTTTTTATTTTGTTTCATTTGCAGCACATGTGGATAACGAAATGTGTCTCGTCAAAGCATTAGAACGTTTAGGCAGTGTTGCCCTATCGAAGGAGGAACCAGACATTGGGGCAGCATTTTTAAAATTTTCCGTAGTTACCAAAGAATTAAGCGCACTAATGAAAACATTAATGCAAAATATTAGTAATATTGTTATGTTCCCAGTGGATTCAATCCTGAAGTCAGAGTTGCGAGGCCTCAAAGGTGAAATGAAAAGGCCGTTCGATAAGGCGGCTAAAGATTATGAATCAAAATTTTTAAAAATAGAAAAAGAAAAGAAAGCACAAGCCAAAGAGGTTGGTATGAACCGGACGGAAGTAACGCCAGCCGAAATAGCAGATGAAATGGAGAAAGAGCGAAGGGTGTTCCAGTTACAAATGTGTGAAGTAAGTATTTAGCACCTTTGATTTTGAAATGATCAGATCTTGTGTAATCGTTACATTTTTTTCTTTTGTAGTATTTACTTAAGTTTAGTGAAATAAAAACAAAGAAGGGGATAGAGCTACTGCAACATTTAGTCGAATATTATCATGCACAAAATAAGTACGTTGGCAGCAAACTAAATAACACCGCCGCCGCCACTATGAATACTAATTTACATTTTCTTTTATATATTTTTTGCACAGTTATTTTAAAGATGGTCTCAAGACAATCGAACACTTTGGCACGTATATCGATGACCTCTCGGTCAAATTACAAAATATAAAACAGAAGCAAGATGAGGAGCGACGAAAATTGCAGGAGTTGCGAACATTACTGCGAAGTACACCCGATTTTGATCGAGTCGAAAATATTACAACGGACAAGGGGACGGTGTATTCGTTACATCAGCTACAGGGTGATAAAAATCATGGTGTAACACGATCCGGTCATCTACTAAAGAAGAGTGAAGGTAAAGTGAGGCGAGTTTGGCAAAAGCGACGTTGTCGTGTCACCGCCGATGGGTTTCTCGATATATGCCATGCGGACGAAACAAAACCACCGACCCGTGTTAATCTGCTCACGTGTCAAATAAAACCGGTTCCGGACGATAAACGTGGCTTCGACCTAATCAGCTACAATCGGCCGTATCATTTTCAAGCCGAAGATGAGGCAGACCAGAAGGCATGGATGTCCGTGCTCGTGAATTGCAAAGATAAAGCTCTTTCGAAGGCATTTCAACATGCCAATCCCCAAATGAATCCTAGTTTAATGGAATTACAAAAGACTGTGATACGATATGTTCAAAATTTACCCGGGAATGATTCGTGTTGTGATTGCGGTTCTAAGAATGATGTGACCTGGATAAGCTTAAATTTTGGCTGTTTGGTTTGTATACAATGTTCGGGTGTGCATCGGGATCTCGGTGTGCATCATTCCCGTATTCAAAGTTTAACGCTGGATAACATTACGACAGCCCAATTATTAATTGCGCGCGCGATGGGCAACAATCAGTTGAACGAAGTGATGGAGGCGACGCTCGGGAAACTAAAAATTAGTCCCGAGAGTACAATGGAGGAGCGTTATGATTTTATTCGTGCCAAATATATTGGTAAGCGTTATGTGATGCGAACATGTTCGGACGATCGTGATCTACGTTCTGATTTGGAACAAGCCGTGCTAAATGGAGATTTAAGCCAGTTGCTTCAGGTGTGGGCGGAAGGTGCAGATTTAACTTGTGTCCTGTCATCGTCGGATTGTGGTGAGACTGCACTTCATGTTGCGATACAGCGGGAGCTCGGCTCATCACTGCATATAGTTGATTTTCTGATACAGAATATGCCGGCGCATGGGTTAAATAAAACCACGACCATTGATACTATATCGGGAAAAAATACGCCACTGCATTTTTGTGCGTGGTATGATCGTCGCGAATGTATGAAACTGTTATTGAGAACAGGTGCAGATTATGAGCTGAAGAATAATCAGAATAAAACAGCACTCGACCTGGCCAAGGACATGGGTCATGATACGTGCAAAGAGCTTATCGAATGTGCGATTCGACGGGAGAAAAGCGCGTTCGATCACATCAATATGGATTGGAATTTACCTCACGATGATGGGTCGACCGACTTTTCGGACGATGATACCGTAATCGATGAAAGAGTAAGTGTTAAAATATATTTTTCATTGCGATTTACTTAATATTCCTCTTTTTTTAATAGAAAGCCCGATCCCGCCCACCAAGCTATGCGGGTGGTGACTCACCGGTCGCCCTCCGATCCCGATCTTCAACATGTGATTCAATACAGAGTGGTTCTAGTCCTAGTTCTAGTTGTAATCCAACGCTTTCAAATCGACAGTACGGTGGTTTTCCATCGTCCGGTTCAACATTCCCGCAATCGGGTACTAGTCCAAAGCAGCAGCAAATGATTATTCCACAATTTGGCGGTGGTTCAAGTCCAAGCTCAAGTTCATCGTCAAATCGACAGCTATCCGCTAACCAACAAATCCCATCGAACAATCAATCGCGCAAAGTTGTCCCCGTCGTAAATGTTGGTTCGCTTAAAAAGCGGACCGCTCCGGCCCCACCTCCAGCCACAGCACTACAAACCATATACAGCACACTACCGCATGCACCACGCCATTCACAAAATTTGGACTCGACCGAAATTATAAATAAGGTGTCGAGTGAAATGTACAGCACACTACCGCATTCAAGAAATTCAGATGGCAGCAAAGTAAATTCAACGTTTCACTACGATAACAAGATGTACGAACGATTCGAGCCGATAATCACATCCACGCTACAAAATAAGTACGATATGCATCGATTCGATTCGATTGATAGTTCCGGAGTTCAGCTGACCACCTTTCAAACACATAAACGATCACCCAGCGGCGATTCAATTGGCCGTAATTTACATTTGGCCGGTGCCAAATTGGTGCTACCGCCAGCTGGGGAAATTCCTACGCTTAAACCGGTTGATAAAAATTTCCCACG
Source organism: Nephrotoma appendiculata (assembly GCA_947310385.1). Taxonomy (NCBI): domain Eukaryota; kingdom Metazoa; phylum Arthropoda; class Insecta; order Diptera; family Tipulidae; genus Nephrotoma; species Nephrotoma appendiculata. The sequence goes on along the minus strand of OX371225.1, from coordinate 266,617,345 downwards.
GCCTCGATTACCGCCACCGGGACCACCGGGTAGCTCGAATAATGGACACGCTGGTAAGTATTGACACTCATTTCAGTATATCATGATTTCTAATGTTTAAACATTCTCTGTTTATACATATATCCTATGGTGGTGTTCGTCTGCTAGCAATGTACAAGTCAAGTTTATCTTTGTTTTCGTAAAGTTGGGTACAATAAATTCTAAAATTCTTAATTCTTAAATTCCCAAATTCCTAAATATTTCCGTATTGTCTATTTATGTTTCCAAGGTGGGATGGGATTGTGAGGTCTCCAGATTAATAATTAATTATGGTGGTGGTTACCTTCTCGCCTGGGCCACAACATACTGCTTTTGCGTAGCTAAATTACGAATTTTAACCGCTGAATTTTTGTTCTCTTCTTAACCCGTCTAGATGAACAGATGCTCCGGTCCAGTGATGTGTCACGTCACAAAGAGTTACATAGAAACATAATTCTTCAAGTTAAGCAGTTTCAATTCACAAATTTAAGAAAGAAATGATTTTACATAAAATGTTTTTGTTTATTTAAATAAAATAATAATATTTGTTGGTGTAATGTGTAATGCTAATTAATATTAATAAACTGGAATTTTTCTAATGTGCCCCCAAAAACATCAGAAATCTTGATGTACCCTAAGTCCCGTCGAATATCATTTCGATTGTACTTAAATGCAAATTTTATTGATTTATTTTTAGAACGTGGAATGGAAAATGGTCAATCGAATGAAAGTATTTGCTCAATGGAGGAGGGCCCAATTGCGCCACCCAGAAAGGTAAAAAATGACGATCAATCATAGTTTGATTTGTTTTTTGGATTTTCTATAATTTTTATGTAATATTAAATGTCTCAACAGCGTAAATTAATGAAAGCAGTAAATCTTAAATTGATAGCCGTTGATGTCGATCTAGCGGTATTTATTGCGGACTTGAAATTGTTTGATTTCTGTTTTTATTTTTAAATGATTACCTAGATGTTAGATAAATCGTTCATTAACACCCAAGAATTTAGTTTTCTGTTAACAAAATGTGCGTGTGTGTGTGTTGTGTTTTGTGGCATTGGGTGAATTTTATACGAAATTAAACATAAATTTATATTTTTTGTTGATTACAGTTGCTGAATATTTCGCCAACAAATACCGCGAATTTTGATGATTTTGTCGATTTGGATTATTCCCTGGACTCGTCGAGTAATTTGGATAATTCGATCGATTCAAACATCCAATCGAACAACAGTAGTATACGAGAACAACAGACGACTGGGGAAGTTTATAAGAAAAATTCAACGGCGTATAATCATTATGTAAGTATGCTTTACGTTTATGTGACCTATATTTTGAACGACGTGGCCAACAGCAATAAGGAAAACATCTTGCTTTTAGCTAAATTATATTTATGTTAACGAACATAATAATAAACAGACGTTTTAAAGGCGACAAAAAAAATAAAATTGCTGATGCTTTTTCTGTAAATAAGTAAAAAAAACTGTTGGGAAAATTTTATCAAACAATAAATTTATAGTTTCGTATTATTTTGGGACTTTTAAATTTTTGATTGAAAAGATCAATAGTCTGAAATTTTTCATTCGAAATGTTCTCACATTAAAAGCAAGATTGGTCGCTTATAATGGAAAGACAATCGTGACAGCCAAGTTCTATTCGATTTTTACATGCTATCGAGGCCAGAAAAATAGAACTTAGACAAAACTACTATAAAAATATTTGTTCTGTTTCATAAGACGAGTGATCTGTTTCATAAGACGAGTGAAGGACTATTCATGCCACTTCTTTAAAAGACCACGTCAATTTTCAGCTTGTTGAGCTAACCTCTCTTTAGCCAAAGCATAGGTAGCTTTCTAAAGATAGAAGAACAGCAGACTTAAATCCTAGGAATTGTAGACGAGAAGTGGGTTTGATTATCATGTTTTAAATCACTTTTGGAAAATCAAAAGCTTCAAACGCTCAACGATTAAGCGCTCGTTACAATTTACCCTTGACATCTTGTGTAAAATGTTTAAGAAAACTTGGGCCCTTTTAAGATATTTTTCATAACAAGAAAAGGTTGTGAAGACATTGCAACCGTAACAGTCCCCAAGCAATGTAGAGATACTACTTAGTTTTACTACCAAAATTGAATCACTGCCATTATAACGGACACATAAGTGGGCATAGGAAAAATATAGAAAAAAGTGGGTGTCTGCACATGTACGGACATATGATGTGAATACGTACAATGTTTCGGAAAGGAAATGTCACACGCGATACATCGAGATTTCTGACGAACGAAGAAGAAAGATTGAACTCACTTAGCATGAAGTGTGTTAACGTTCGTCGGGTTCAGGAAAGAAATCAAATAATTACTGTGCTATAACTGTATTAATGATAGGACTGTGATACGAAAAGTACGAAACAAATGGCGATCAGGATACATCGAGGTTTCTGGTAAAATTTAAATCAATGCATGTATTATCTAGCGTTTTTGAAGAAGTTTTGATGTAAAATAAATTAAGTCGGCCAATGAGTGGTTTTGCGAGTTCCGCCCGAGGTGTCCATATTAGAGAACTTCTTCCAAAAATCCTTTAAGAATCCCATTTCCATCCAATATACCCAATACCATCGTAATCGGTTAGTAAATGGCCGAGTTCCGCTCCAATGGCACTATTCTGGTTTTCCCTGGGAATAGTTAACTGGGAAAAATATTTTTATAGTAGTTTTGTCTAAGTTCTATTTTTCTGGCCTACTGAGGTGTTTGGTGTATATATTTTCGAATCAAAGTTATGCACGATTTACATGTTCCAATTTGTTTTCCCAGCAAATTTTTTACTGCAAAATAGAGCTGCACGCAGATAACAAAAAGCTACTAGTTAAAAAGAGTCAACCATATGTAAACAACATTTGCTCAGAATTGAACAGAAAAAAGTCCAATTTTATTTTAATGAAATTTGTTTCATGCTCCTCTCGCAAAAGAAAATCGTAATATACTTAACCTTTCATTTTTTACTGGAAAAAATATTGGAACATGTAAATCGTGCATTAAATGGGAAAATATTTTTCCCAATAAAAATTTTGTGGAACAAAAGTTTCCCAATTAACTTTGTTTTGAAGTTGTTTGCACTAAACTTAATAACCGAATTTCTTCAGCAGGCCAGAAAAATATAATTTTGATTAAAATGCTATGAAAATATTTTTCCCAATTCCCTATTCCCAGGGAAAGACAGAATAGAGCCGCAGGTGGCCATATTTCAGAACTTCTTCCAAAAATCATTTAAGGATCCCATTTCCATCCAGCATACCCAATCCCATCATAATCGGTTAAGAAAATACATAGTTCAATACAAACGGCGAAAATTAAAATGGCAGTGCTTCCCCTCCACCGCATGCAATCCTCACAGTCCTCACTCAACGTAACGGATTCTTTGACCCTTGAGCTATCAAGCAATTAAATTTTGGATGTAGATGACAGATATATAGCTGCAGCATCAAACTGTATCTACCGATTTCGTTATCATCAGTTTTTTTAATTGCCTCCCTATGGAAGCAAATTTAAAGACGTATTCACGTCAAACTTCCCAAATGCTGATTCATGGATTTTTCCATCTGTTTTTAATTCTGCCGGATGTTGAGTTACAATTTGTTATAATTTGATTGACACTGATTGTTTTGATTTTGACATGTTCTTAAATAGATAAATTTATAAAAAATTACCTTACTTAATAAATTTATAAGAAATTATTATAATTTTATTGAAGTTTGTTACTTCACGCGATAGTTAAACGAAACAAAATGTCAAAGACAAATAAACTTCTAGTAACGAAATTGGTATTTCCCGTAAAACAAATAACTCCCTTTAAGCAGAAGTTTATTTAAATTCCCTACGAACATATTTATTTAGTTAATGTACATATACAATTTATCCACTGTTAAGTAATGGCGCTTATATCGGTAGAAATTAATCGGATTACTATCTTGTTTTTTTTCTCAATATGGTCACAGGAAAAAACATGCTAATGCATATTTTTGGTTGTCCTAGTTGGTACCAATATGTACTAGCATTAAATAATATTATTTACAAATATTTACAGTAATTTCTCAAAATGATCAACGGTAAGCTGTTAACAAAATGGTTTTGTTTCATAAAATAATTGAATGTAATTTATTCATGAATTTAAACGTGAATAATCGGCTCTTTTACAAATAATCGGAAAAACCTACCAAAACGTACATCAACATCACAATATAATACTGAAAGAGTGCTGTGTGAAGTTAATCCAACGATTAGCGTTCATAAGCAGCAAAACCCGGAATTTAAAAATCTACAGTGCATAGTCAAATTAAAAAAGAAAATCATCGTCCTTTTCATTACCAAACAGAACACGTTTTTGAAAATGATAAAATATTAAGAAAAAAATTTTGTGAATAGCAGCAAATCCAAAACTTTTGGTTCCCGAAAAAACTAATTTTTTACTGACGAATCTGCTTTTACTCGGGACGGATGTATAAATTTACACAACTCACATTTCTGGTCATCAAGCAATCCCCATTAAAAATTGTTAAACAATAATCAACATAAATACACAGTAAATGTATGGTGTGTTATTTGAAGATGGATTACTAGAACCGATCATACTTCCAGTAAACCAATTTGAAGAACTTCTTGAAGAAGTTCCATTGATAAATTTGCAATGTATGTGGTTTATGCATGATATGGGGCTCTACCACATTTTGCAAGAAGTGTATGATCGCACTTAAATACTTTTTTCCAAGGCAGTGGATTGGCCGCGGAGGACCTATACAGCGGTCGCCAAGATCACTGAATCTAAATCCGTTAGGTATTTGTCTTTGGAGCCATTTGAAAGTATAAATGGTTATTTCTCAAGATATTGATTTTAATACAAAGTGCTGTATTGGAACGATCCTTTTTAAACGTCAATAGCTAGATAGAAGGGCAAAGTGCAACGTGCAAAGTGTTCAAGCAATCCAACCAGTTATTGTTGCCTTGGAAAATTTTTAGAATAAGTTCACGAATATAGCCAGATTCCGTCTAAACTCTAAACAACAACAAACATAAAATCTTTAAAAGACCGATTTTTTGCAACCATGATTAATTATTTTTCCCCTTATCATTCACAGACAACCTATCGTCGATGTCGCGCACTATACGATTGCAATGCGGACAATGATGATGAGCTCGAATTCAAAGAAGGTGAAATACTAATCGTTCTGAATGATAAAACGGACGATGAAAATTGGATGGAGGGTATGATTGAAGGTGATTCAAAACGACGTGGCATGTTTCCGGTTAGTTTTGTACATATGTTACCAGATTAAATAAAGAAATAATTATCTCATAATATACTAAAAATAAATAGAAATTTACGTAAACTATATAAATTAAAAAATAAAAAAAAACAAAAATTATAAATATTTTTTATATATAATTTTATTATTTTATTACAATTTTTAATTTATATTAATTTAATTAAAATATTATATTATAAATATATATATATAAATATTATGTATATGAATGTGTGTAAGTGTGTATAAAACAAATATTATAATATATAAATATATGAACAAACAAAATAAATTTTAAACAATCAACAAAAATATAAATATTATAAATAAAAATAAATAGCAACTTTTTTAATTTTATTTTTAATTATATTTTTCTAATTTATTCCTCTTAATCTTAAATTATATATACACAAATATTATATATATATATATATATATATACATTACCTATCTTATCTATTTAAAAAAAAACAAATATCTATATAAATAAAGTAAATTAAAATAGAGGAGGGGCCGATGGCATAAGCATAACGTACATAATATGTAGGTGCACATTTGGAATGTGACTTTTAAAATGTTGGTGATTAGTCAACTCAACAATCATTAAAGGGTCTACTCACATCATTCACTCCGTAATATTTTTAGTACCAACTAGGGGTCTGCCCCTAGGGTTTTGGCGAGCCAACTCCACATGATGAAAAATGTGATAATGAAAGAAGAAAGCGTATATCAAATGTATATACTTGAGACGTTTTGTTGAAGGTGCTTTGGAAGAATGGCTCTAATAATTATGAGGCGGTCTAATTTAAACCAAACATGTTAAGTGGTAGTTTGAATCAATATTAGTTAGACGAACACTGCATACAAAGGACAGCTGTTATGCTGGGAGTACTTAGTGCATACTTTCGTCAATTTTCAGGCAACCGTTTTAACACCGCCAAATGGTAAATGTTACTACTATAACCACAGACAATCAAAGGAGATTTTTCATTTGATCTAAAAAAGTAGGTAAAACAAAATTTCCGAAAATAACAATTCATTGTTGTATCTGTGATTTTTCGTTAAACTGCGTGTACGTATTGGCCTCCTAAACGTCACTTAATTAGCGCCACTTAATATGCGAGCGAAAGGTGCAAAAAACAAAATTTTTTGGTTGTGTCATCGAGCAATAAATATATAAGAGAAACCAAGTAGTGCAAATTTTATAAGCAGGGGCCTTATCATGATTTCCGCGGCGAATCGTAAAATATTTCGATATGTTCTTTTCGACCCGCTTCAAGTTTCGGTTCATGAATTCCGCTAGCGAAAAAATTGTAACCGCGCTCATTTTATGTCAGCTGATGACATTTATCAGTGTAAACAACATTACTTTGAAATTAGTTTTGACTTTTAGATTTGTGTTTTGTGGTTTTAGTGTTGAATTAAATATTTTTGGGTTATTTTTAATATTTCTTCAATTAAAATGTATCAATTTCAATTGATTCGTTTTCGGCAAGTGAATAAATTGAAATGAATGTTAAATTAGGAATCGAACGGCGGATTTTAATTGCTAATTTATTTGTAGCCAAATATCTGTGCCTCTCCATAAAGTCGACCATAAGCTCGAACTGCTTAGGGTTGATTTTGTAACTTTTCCTGCCCTACACAAATTTCAAAAATTATTTATCATAGACATCTAAACATTTACTATAAATAAATATAAATATTTTTTTTATTATTACTTGCATTGGTAATTATTAAGTTTTATTATTTGAAATTGTAAAACACAACAAACAATTGTCAACACAATAAAGAATTGTCAATTGAAAAAATATCCGACACCTTTTTGATGGCAGAACTTGTCTCACTATCGGATAGATGGCGAAAACGTATCGTGTTTGGTGATACCAAATTCACGGTATCGTGTGAAAATTGTGTAGTTTTAATATATTTATATACACAAATTTAATTTTTTTCTACATTTAATCCATATATACGAATCTTATAAACATCGGCATAGTTATTTTATAGTTTATTGTTCTTGTTAGGCTTATACAGATTGCCAATAGGAAAATAGATTAATCTCGGAATCTCTACATGAGTCCTCTAATGTATATTTTGCTTTATGGTTGTGTACATTTATTTACAGAAAATGTAATAGCCTTTTAACGCAAAGTGGCTGACATCTGACGGAATATTTTGAAACTAGAGCGAAAGGTGACCGACTTCTCAAAAAACTAGTTTTAATGTAATATAAACTACATAATGACTATAATTCGACTGGATTTTATGTAAAATGTCCAATTAGTTTAGAATTAATGTAACAAATAATGAAATAATATAGAATGAAACTTTTTCTCGTATAAACAAATATCACCTTTCGCTCTCATAGTAAGTGGCGCTAGCTAGGCGGTGATTAAAATGCCAATACACTGCTTAATTCTTTTTGTTTGCGAAGGATGAAATATCTCTTTTAGGTCGTATCTGCTCTAACTATGTATACTTTACTTCCTTTTTCGTCTTTTTTGGGCCTACAGATTAAAGCCATTTGTTGGGATTGGACCAATACAAAATTGCGTCCAAATTTTCTCGGTTAATATGCAAAACTCATTTAAGTTGTTATCGCCATCTAGTTTCTGCGCAATCCTAATTTCGCTGTCATTTGAATCGTTTATAAATATTACTATTCGAGCCAAAAATGCAGTATTTCAGTCCATTGTCCGTATTCGGGTTCGCACATTACCAACATAAATACAACACAGATCCTATTATTCGGTAAATTTAGTGCGATCAATGGCGGGTCTACAAGTGCTATGCTTACGTATTCAAAAAAAGTATCAGTTGGCTTACTCAATAATCCATCTCATCTCATCCATTGTCTGAATCAGTCTTATAAATTTAATTGAAATTGCAAACTCTTGAATAACACGTTCTGGTCGTAACCTCATTCATAATGGCTTAGGATATCATTGTAATCGGGAAGATAGCACAACTGGGAAAATTTTGTACGTGGAATTCACCGTTTGATGACCATTCTTTTCTCTGTAAAGTTGTAGAGGAAGCTGCTATACATTCGAGCTTTTAATACATTTTAACTGCACAGCTTATGAAGATTGTAACATTTAACTTTATAGATCGAAATTTGGTGCTGCTTGGTACAATTTTAAATTAGTATCACTGGGTCTAAATATCGGTCGCGGGATCAGTGTCTGTTTGCGGTATTTTTATGATCTGGTACTTTATACACCCCATTGCAACAATGGGGGTTTCAGGTCCCCCAACCGTTGGCAAAATGAGTAAAATTGACTTGAGTGAAATGCCAATTAGTCTAGCCAATTTCTAATAAACCATTTAAAGCGTTTATTTTGAGTTTATGAGTGAAAATTGGGTGTACTACGAAATCGTTTGTCAAAATCTCGGTTTTCTTTTCTTCTAGTTCTAATTGCACAAAATAATTAATAAAGCTTTTTAGTTGAAAGATTTCGTACTTGCAACATTTTGTAGTTGCAAGATTAATAAAAAAAGCAATATTTTGTTAATGCAACGTTTTGAAATGCAATAATTGTAGAGGCTAACGGCTTCGATAACTCTCACGAGCGCTTAGCCCTCCATCCAAATTCCATCCCTATTAGCCATTTTCTAGAACTTCGCAAACTCATTTTTGAATTTTGTCAAAAAATCATTTAAGAGTCCCATTTTCCCACATGTCAAATTTTAAAAATCGGGTTTTTTTTTACAGAAAACCGGAATTTTGAAAACCGAGATTTCGTTACACACCCGTCAAAATTGAATAACCCTTAGTTTTAGTAAATGCGCGTCTGCAAAGTGTATTGCTACACAATTTGCAGCTCGCACATTTTATTATTGGTTACTAATGTTGGTTTAATTGTTACGGTTGTGGGAATGCTGGCTCGGAGGTTCTAAAACATTTAATGCTGGAGCGGTCTCATAATTGGTTAGTGCTTCTTCTTAGAATTGTTTAGCTGTTTGCAGTTATCGTTACACTAAACCATTTGGCCGTAGAAAATTCTTTGAATTCAGAGGTGGCGGCGTCTTGGTAAATCTAGTATGGCCTCAGCTCAAGAACTTCGTTGATTCTACTTCACTGATTTTCACAATATTTTTCGGGTATTGCAACTCTTATTATATTTTGCACAATTACGGCTAGTGCATCAGCTAAGTACATATTCCAGATAATCATGTATATACAAATGTTGTATTTTCAATTTTGGTTTTGTAGTTATTTAGTGAATAATTTATAACAATAAGATGTGAACTGGCATTGATGAGAATGACACATGTCATATCATCATTAAAAACGTAAGAGTTTAACCTTTTTATTTTCTCTAATACGTCGTCGTGCTAGCGTTCCAAAACTTAAACTGATACAGTGAGTTGCGATAAGTTAGATATGAATTTGCCACGGTACGGCACCATTCTCAATAGACTTATAACAATTTCGAATTGAATTGCTTGATTTGTCTGTATAAACTTTGAGGCCGGCTCCGGTGAGCAAATGTTTCAGATATTTAACACACATTACACTATAAGCTCTAATGTTTACTTTAACGGTTTCCCATATTCAGTATTCTGAAATCCCGTATTCTAAAATCCCGTATTTCAAGATCTCGTTTCCAATATTCCGCTTCCAAAATCTCGTATTATACAAACCCATTTCCAACATCCCTTATTAATCATGACACATTAGCTTATGTTAGACTAAAAATCGCCGCGATTTTTAATCTAATCTAAGCCAATTTATCATGATTAACTCATTAGTTAAAATTATTGAAAACAAGATGTTGAAAGCAGGATATCGTACCCAACCCTTAATTGCACTCTAATTAATAAAAATATTATTTAAATCGGGATTCTAGAACGCGCCTTTTTAGCAAGATTAAGCAAAGTTTTGGTTTACAGGCAATTGTCCCTAATCCAAATTTTATCATTTAATCCCACCTGTTGCTTTAGAGGAAGGATGAACTGCCGCCGCCAAAACCCTGCTTTTCGAAACTTCGCTTACTAATGCACCAACTGAAATTACAATGGCCGTAAGTGGGAAATACTAATATTACTAATAGCTTCGTCAATCTTGCAGGCACAGATCTAAGAGTTGGTATCGCTTCTTCTGGTAGTCCACCCACAAATGGTAAGTTATTTTTGCGTTCGTGAGTGTACAACACGAGCCCGCACATAAAATTATTGGTGCAAGCGTGCAGCGAAATACCTTCACTTTAAAATTTAGTTATAGGAGGAAAGGTAAGAGGCGAAGCAAACGCATCGTGTTGCGCACTGTGTGGAGAAGTTAAATCAATATTTTTTACCCAGCTCAGATAAGTATTTAACTAGATGGCCACAGCAAAGATCAACGATGATATATCGAGTCAATCGTGCTCATTTCTATACATATAATTTCTGATATTGACGTCGTTACCGCATTGAACATACGAGTGTATTTGAATAGCCACCAACATTTTAAAACATACATTAGATTTGCATACTTCATTGGTTGTGATATTTATATTTGCAACAAGCCGTTGGCCCCTGTTAATATAATACATTAGAAGTTTCAAAATCGTGGAAAGCTCGAAAACTAAATAGCAACAAAACAAAGTATTAATCAAATATAAAAACTAAAAACGTATTTATTATTAATAAATTATTTAAGACAAACTAGTATGTGATCATTAGATATTTTCAGTTTTTAAAATTAATAAAAAAACAAAAAACAACAAATTAAAAATATTTTTGTTAGCTGAAAATTATTAAAAAAAAAATATAAATGATTGTCTATTTTATTTAATAAAAACAAACCAAAATAAATATTTAAAAGAAAAAACTGAATTTATATATGGAAAATTAACAAGTTGTAATTAATTTTATTAATTAAAGAAAAAAATAAGAAAAAAATAAGCTGCCATATATTTATAATAAAATTATATACAAAATAATTAGAGAGAACTCAAAATTTAAAATATTTACAAAAATTATAAAAATAATAATTGTATTTTAAAATAAACCAAAACCACAAATAATTAATTAATATTAACAAAAGAAAAAACAATAAATTTTGTTGAAATTAATCTCGATTTATATCGTTTATTGTTATTGGTGTTTAAATCAAAAAAAAGTCAAATTTTAAATATTTATTAATTACAGACCGACATTTTACTAGATGGATTTTATAATTAAATTAATTCGTGGTGCATATTGCTAATTTTACAGCCGCCGTTTAAATTTTCGACTCGAGTTCGTTAGCTTTCTAGTTCATCCAACTTGACGTACGAGTATGCTACTGCAATCGTAGTATCATGCAGGTAAGGCTCAAGATACTTAAGAATATGGTCCACAATTTGTCATATCTCAAAGCTAGCATTTTTGGCGTTTCGATAACCCATAGCATTTGGATTCCATTAAATTAGAAAACTAGTAGTATGGCATTCTTTCAAAAATCGACGTCGATGCAGAAATTATCACTCTCTGTTGAGTAGAAACTATAAAGTTGATACGCTATACCACAATCTTAACATCCAAGTATCGGAAAAATTGTCTCTCTCAGAGTCTCAGGTTACTTATAAATTAGATTGTCACATTAGAACTCCTTTGAACAGAGAGACTAGAATATCAATATTATATAATTGTCAAGCCTAAATTAAAAGAATTTAATCTAATAGGCCTGCAGGGTTACATTCACACACTAACAAACGATTAATACAGAAGTCCTCTGGTGGCTTAATTGATGTACAAGTCGTTCAGGAAATATGAAATTTGTAATGATGAAAATGATAAAAAAAATTTATATAAACCGTTGTACATTAATTCTAAGTCCTCATTAATTCGGGTGTTTCTATCAGTTTCTCATTTGGATATCAATTGATACAAACTGTCAATTTATTTGGTCAATTCATCAAGGATACCTGAAACGCCCAATTTCGTTTGAGAATTCCAATCTTACAAAGTTTGACTATCACCAACCTCTGTCAAAATTTGGTTAATAATTCCAATTATATAATCCTGCCGAATTTCAGATTCATTGGTTAAAAAATAGATAAAGCCCCTCCATGTAACACAAACCGAATGCCTTCAAGGTGGAATATGAAATGGCCTAATTCAGAATGTCAAACTTCATTTAAAAATTGTTCTTAATTTTTAATGCCCGCCCTACAAGCCGAATTTCATTATCGTTCAAGAAATAATCTTGTTCTATGTACAGGTTGGATCTGTTAAGAAATGGACAACCTATTCAGAAAAAAAGTACACACCTTTCGAATTACTTATCAGCTATCATCAAATGACATCATTTTCTTTATATTTGAACTTTTTAGCGTTTATACTATCGCGTACCACGTCTTAACTAACATCCCTATTCTCTTAGTCGTGTCACCTGTCGTTTCTTTCGAAAATCAGTTTTTCATATTCTCCTAGTCGATTGCAGCGACAATCATCGATTGAAGTGACAACCATGTTATTACGTTACTCGTTTAAAAATTTTCATGACTCCTGAGGTAAGGTTTGTAGACGTGCAATTTTTTTAGGCGATACAAGCATGGAGAGGGACAAAATCTAGATTTAAGATTATTTATTTTGACACGATTTGATTTATTTTGGTCACGTCACCTCAGTCGACTAAGAGAATAAAGTTTTATAGACGAAGTGACATGGCAATTGTCGCGTCGTATGTAACGACATGACTAAGAGAATAGAGGTGTAAGATTCACCGAAGACTAATTTAATGCCTCAACCAAAGTACACTTAAGAGCTTAAATAAGTTGCACGCTGTTTGTACCATTGCGCTTAGTGCTACCATAGAAAAATCAGTTTACCATATATTTCTCATTTTTATAAATTGAGAAACAATAATGAGTTGAGTAAACAATTTTGATAATTCCAATGTCATGATAGTATTTGTAATTTTACAAAAAAATCGTTTAAAATCACAAATACAATCATGACATTGGAATTGTCAGAACTTTTTTACTCAATTCATTTTTATCTTAAGATCTATCAAAATGAGAAATCTATGGTTATAGATAAATGAGAAATCTATTGATTACGTGTGAGTAAAAAATCATAGTATGTAAAGACGTTTTTGATAAAAAAAAATTCGCTTCATTTGAAGTACAACCAACACAATTGTGTGTATAGTTATAGTGTTTTTTAGGAGTACACAAACGTGTAAGTTAGGTCAAAACACATACAAAAATAAATTTTTGACATGGTACCTTTGCCATACCCACACAATTGTAAAGTAATTGTTAGTAAAACACAAAAGGGATATAGTGTATAGTCCGTGAACTAAATATGACGATGTAAATTACCTTCAATGCTTCCGCCCTAATGACCAATCCACGTTGAATTGACGTCCAACAAACCAATGGCGAGATCGTGATAATACCTAAGTTCGAAAGCTTTTTGTTTGCGAAAGTTCCCGCTATAAATAACCACAAACAAATATATTCGTCTAAAATTGAAACCTTTAAGGGCTAGACACATCAAGCGTCGATGGCGAGCGGCGAATTTAAATATGTATTAATTTGTTTATGTATTATATAGGAACGCTAGTATTAACAATTATACGAATTATTTATAAAAAACATCACAATTTTTGGATTTTTAATAGAAAAATTGTAATGTTAAGAAATTGTGAATTTCGGTGTTTGGCAGGTGGACCGACCAAATTTTTTGGCAGATTGGGGGGTCATTTGGAAGCTTTCATCCCATGGAACTGATGTTACGATTTCTGAGATATAAAATTATTAAGGTTTTTTTTTTTCAAATTACCCAAAATCTACCCTTTAAATGGTCATAACTCTTTTGTTTGTAGTCATAAAGAAACGAAATAAATTTTATTGTATTCTGCAATGTGATTACTGATTATTATTTATTTATACTATTTTGCCCGGGTCAGGTTTAAGAATATACATTTTAAGTTATTGATAAATTTTTAATCAACTTCATTTATTAGATTTTGTTCAAAATGGCCTCCTCCACTCGTATGCATGCAAGGTATCTTTTTCTTATCTCCACGGTTGTTGTGCGAAGTAACATTTCATTTTTCGTTTTTTCAAATGCGGCGCCGCTTATCATTTCAACTAAAATTTCTCTTGTGGGTACCTTTGTTGCGTACACCAATTCCTGAGCACGTCACCAGACGTACAAATCCAATGATGTGAAGTCTGGGGACCGTGCGAGCCATTTAATTGGGTCACCTCTGCCAATCCATGAGTTTGGGAATGAATTCATTCAATATACTTTTTTTCAATATAAATAAATTTTCTGCTACCTGTTGTGTTTTGTACTTAACAGGTATACACTTACATTTATAGTTTTGTGTTGTATTTATTTTCAGCGAAGTTGTGGAGCTTTTAAAATGATTTTCCAAAAGCGTGTTTCACAAACCACGAATTAATTTAATTATACTTTTGTGAAACAATTTTTAAAAACCATAAACAAATATATATTTTTTTAAACAAAATTAATAAAAAGAAGTATTTACAAATCCAAAAGAAAAATGAAAATTCGAACGAAAATTTTTAACACGTTGTGTTATTTTATTAAAAGAATACAGTAAAAAAAACTTGTTATTACTAAAAAAAAACTTTAATTGTTAGATGCTAAATGTATAGATTGACTAAATTATAAAAGAAAAGTCGAAACTTTTAATAAAATCGTATAAATTATATAAAAAATACAAAACAAAAATTTTAAAAAATTGCTTTAAAAACATTTGAAATAAATCTGAAATCAAAACTTTAATTAAAAATAACAGATAAATCTCGTTTTATTTCGTTTAGAGAATGTATACTTGCCACTTGGTAACTGGCATTGATTCTCGGATCAACTAAACACCTTCAAGTGTTAGCGTAAGTCTAGTTGATATGCATAATATTTTACCAGAGAAAAAGTTTGTATTAGTATCCGTTTAAATATAATCAGCAACATCTTTTGTTCGTGATATAATCGCTGCCGATCGTCTGCAATATGCAAAAAAACAAATTCCGAAAAATTTGTAATTCCGAAACATTTGAACAATTTCAACTTTTGTCTGACATGTAGGGTAGTGGTTAACATGCGCGTGGCGTGTTCATATGTTGATAAGGAATTATGCTATGCACAGGTGATTATCTGTAATTGTGTTCGTTATAAAATATTATAACCCTTTCTTTGGGCTTTAATTGTCTAACACAACTTACGAGCGGCATTATAAAAGTTCGGTAAATCTATATGAAATAACGGTAATAGAAATTTTCTATTTTGTTTCAGCCACATTCACAAGAAACGGTCGTTGGGGTGGCCGACGTTGGGCTGCTGATAATATGTCAGTTCGAGAAGGAGGTACGTGGATTTTCATATCGTCGCTTGAGCTCGGTCCAAGCTTAATCGTAACCACCCATATAAACACGTAGTTTGTATGTCGGTTCGTAATCTGTTCGATCATGTACGAGCACTCGAACATATCCTTAAACACGAGCCAGTTCTCTGGTTGTCGATAGAAAATGGGTATCAATACTGTCGACGTAATTTGATGCAAATATTATTGAAACACCGATTGTAAGAATTTGACCCGATCGGAAGCATAATCCTTTTTAATTGCTGCTAGTACGCGCAAAATGAATGTATCTCTATTGCAGGGGTTGTGAGTTCATTCCTCGTAGGAGCATCGAAAATGTATAATATTCAACTGGGCTATTATACTCAGAAATATGCGACGTAATACAACTTTTGGCCACCAATTTTTTTTACTCAATAAAAATTAACCTTCCTGTTTACATGCATTTTTCGACTCTCCTCTGACTCAGTACATACACGTATAAAATACAATAAAAACTTAGAGTTGACAGATGTATCTAAATATTGGTTGTCGTTAAACCTGGCAACAGATGATTTCAAACAGCGTCTTTTAATTACTGCTGTTCCACTGTGGTCTCCGGTACATTTCCAACACTTAACTATTCGAGACGCCTGGGCACAAAACCATCGACTTCTTAATTGTGTTCAGCATCCACTCCAGCCGCTTGGTGTTGCATTTCTTGGTTGTCCAACTTGTTAAGAAGTTTCTCCAGCATCTTACAGCTTGTTGAAACCCTGCACAAACAGTAATACTTTCAAGTTGCTCAATGTCGAACTTTTCGCATTTCAGATTCACTCCTGTTTCGTACGCGGAAAAATTTTCACCAAGAAGCTTTCCATTCGGCACTTATATTGCAGCGACACTACAGTGATTCTTTTATCCGAAATTAGTGCCGACGCTGAGTGAAGCGCGTTAGTTCTTTCAATGCGTATTCGAAGAAATGGTGTCTTTCATGAGTGGAAAAATCGTATTGGCCAACTTGTGAAAGTCGGCTGTAGAGTTTCTCGGTCAGCAAATCCACTTTCTGTGATGCAATCATAGAAGTTGCCTCGGTCATATTTGCCCCTATTATGAATCTCAGGTACTCGTCACAGATAAAACTATCTCACTGTGAGTGAGAATCTCACATAAAGCAACCTACAATTTCTTGGTGATACCAAATGTGAATTAAAATTTTTTTGACATAAAATGATTTTTTTTATATATTTTAACTTAATTTGTCAAAATCTTTCAAATGTGTCGCCTAGGAATTGCAGGTGAGGACAAATGATATTCTCACTCACAGTGAGAATCATAATACCAAAATTGAATTATGGTGACGTCTCTTCACCCAGTGGCGAGTAAGTGAGATTCATAATAGTGGCATTCGTATCATGGGTACCACAATTTGAACGTAAAATTGTCTACAGCGCAGTATACAAATCTCCCCAGCAGAGAAGCGCACCGTCTTCACCGCGATCGTTTGCCATCATTTTATTGAATAATTCTTTAATTCAGCATCCATTTTCGATTTATATAGCCTTTAAAAAAAAAGATTAAGTGTAATGTGTAAAACCTCTCCGTCAAATCATTTTTGATAACATTTCTAGCAAGTTTATCAAGCTGAATGTCTAGATAGTATACTCTCGGATTCCTTCTTTTCCTCTAACTGGAAACAGACTCGTGTTATCTCTATCCCGTTACGACAAAACGTGATCTGTTATTCTTCTGAACTTGTGGCCTATTAGTATTCTTACCGCCTTGTCTAAGATATGCGAAAATCAACCGTTGCAGAGTGGCTTTAGTAAATTTCACAGCACTTCATCTACGATTTGGGACATTATTGAGTTGGCTTGGAAGAAGATGAACCAGAGTATGATCAGTATATTATCATGCGCACCTGAATTTGCTAACCATTATCGGTGCTTAAATTGATTACAAGGGTCCTTCCTCTGGGTCGTTGCGAAGGGTGTTCCTCAGGATACTATTACTCAATTTTTTTTGTTTTCCCTCTTTATTTATGACCTGAGTTAACGTCGTATTTCTCAGATGAATCATCATTCATCGATTCTTTTTATCGTTACCCGATCTTCCATCAACTTGATCCGATTTTAGTAAACAGACGCCTGTGCTCTTTTCGCAATCTGGGATGCTGCTTGATGGAATTCTATCATGAGATAATTTCTAGGGTTCGGGCTGTTTTGCGCAACCTTTACTTGATTAAAAACATGCTTCCCTTCAGCATGGTTTTAGATTGATGACCAACTTCTTGGTCATACCTTACTTTACATATGGTGCCGAAGCTGGTGGGTTCATGAACAGGCGTAGATTCATTTATTTGCTCAGGCTTTTGGAATATCCAAAAATGAAGCCAAGTACAAAAATTATTACTACGGAACTAAGCCGAATCTGTTAGGGCAAACATGGGAATCCTCTGTTCCCAGTAAGATTTAATTTATTTATATTTATAATTTAATTCATGATCACGCTATTTTGTACTGTGGAAATAATTTTAGTGTTAGAGCCTTAATTTTTGTTTAGTTTCAGGTTTCCAATACCTTTTAAGACCCAACTGTGACACTATTCTGGCTTTCCCTGGGAATAGAGAATTGGGGAAAATATTTTCATAGCATTTTTATCTAAATATATTTTTAAGGCCTTGGAATTAGATGAGTGCAAATATTTTTGAAACAAGCTTATATTGGGAATTATTTTTCCCTATAAAAATTTAGTATCTATTTTAGGCACATTTAACAAAAGTGCTCATAATGCTCTTGGTACTACTACTGACCCGTTTTTCTTTGCGAAATCATTGTTTTTTTTGGTCCTGTGGTTAATTTTGTCGAAATATTATAAAAAACCGTCCCGGTCACAATCACAAGTGTAACATGTCCATCATGCTGAGTGTCCATCATGCTGGGCTTAATCAGTGTTTCTGGAAGAGTATAGACTAAACCGGCACAATTTAATTATTCAATTGTTGAGAGTAAAAACTTAACTACTCGCATGGTTTGTAAAGGCCAAATGCTTTGTGATGTTCACTACGCGGCCACCTTATACAGGAAGATTAAATGAAAATTTTTCTTAAATTTAGTGACTGAACAGAGCGATTTTTAAATAACCAAAATAAAATCAAATTATTGCGAAAACTCCATCCAAATCTTTTGTACGTCTCCTTAAATTACGGAACAAATTGCATTTCTGTTTTATAAATTAAAAGTTTATTTATAATTTTGCTGTTGTTTTTATAAATGTTTTTTCTTACGTCTTTGTTTTATTTATTTTTTGTTTTCCTATTTGTTGTTGATTACTTTAAGGAAAACAAATTTTTCTTTCTATTTGTATAGAATAAAAATTAATCACACGAACCTTAATCCTTTATGTATTTTTTATATAAAGTAACAAACCAACAGAGAAGAAAATATTTATAGTGTGAAACAAGAACATTATAAAACTCGCAGTCAGCTTGAAACTGCTTATTTTATGCAGCCTTGAGATGTGGTTGGTTTGAAAAGGTTATAAGAGGTTTTTGTATGTTTTTTAGTTTGTTTTTCAAAAGTTTTTTTTTTGTTGTTTTATTTAATTATTTTAGATAATAAATTCAACTTATTATAAATAAGTTAATATTTATATATAAAATTTCATTGTATTGTGTTGGATGATTTTCTGCTACTTCCCCGTCGAATTAAGCGACGTAATTGTATTTGTTCTGATTATCTTTATCACGCTCCATGTAATCACGATCGATTAACGATTCTATGCGTTTCTTCAAATCAGCCGGCTATAAACATAAATTTGTTAGTAGTATTAATAAAGATGTTTGCCAAAAATATCGTATACTTACTTTAACGGGAAATGTTAGTTGTTTATATAATTCACTAATTAAAAGATTGTGACTAAGGGTTTTCCTCATTTTCATAATGCGTACAATAGCTGCATCTATTTGATACTGTCTATCCTGATAGACCCGTTCTTCTGTTGCTTTTTGTTCCTCAGTCTGCCAATAATGTAAATATAAAGGTATATAAATATCAGAAATAATATTGACGAAACGCCCGATAATCACTTACCGTTTCTTTCATTTGAATTTGATTAATTTTAATCCTAAATAATTTATTTGTAAATTCATTATTAAATTGAAATTTATCGCCATCATCAATTTCACGTCCTCTAGGTATTTTTGAAATAACACGAGCTCTGCCACATGCTAACGATTGTAGTGTACGTTTCAATTCACCAATCTATAACCGAAGGCCAAAAAGAAGTAAAGTTTTCAATTCAGAACTATTTTTAAAACTACTCACCTCTATATTGGATGCCTGTTTAATTTCATCAAACCCTAATGTATCGTTTTCATTAAATAAGAGTAACACCAATGCTTGAAACAGTGAAACTTGTAAGTCTTTAAGCCCCTGATCGAAGCGCGCCTTCAAAACACAGTGACCAAGTGTAGGTTGCCATTGTAGTTTTCGACCGCTATGTTTTGCCAAATAAAATTTATTAAATATATTCTGTAATTCTACTAATTGAGCGGGCATTGTCACTTCAGTAACGGGATATGTTGGCCAATAGCCCATTGTTAAAATGTTCACGGTTAAATCAATACTGCATAGTTCTTTACTTTCATTGTTTTGCATGTGCTAAAATTATATAATTCATTAAATGCCCGAAGTTAAGCAATCAACATTGTTTTATTAATTATACTTACTTGTTTAAAAGCGATATTTATATCCTTACTTAGTTCCATATCTTTAAACATTCCTTCCAGCTTCGAAGTGAACCCACCACCACATTCTTGTTTTAACTTCGAAAGCATACTCTTTTCGGCGTCGACCGATGCCGATTTTCCGACTAATAATCGCTTAGCTAAATCTTTTTTATAGAACGCCTCGAAAACATCTTTGCCATGGATAAATCTAAATAGGACCATTATTTTATCTAGAATTTGTTCCAACTCCTCCTCTGTAGCTTCTTTATTACCGGCTCTGAGTTTCATATCAACATATTTGGCAATCAATTCAGCCGGTTTATTGGCGCGTTGGTTAACAAAGAATTCGAAAGCCTCACGTAACGAATTCGTAAATTTCTCATTGTGCTCGAAACAATTTCGCACAATATGATCCATTTTATCTTTGAAGTCGAGCAAATCTTGTACCATACTCTTATCCTTCTCGGGATCAATTACAATGGTGCGACCCTTTTTCTTGATGTACGCATTAAAATTGGCACACAATTCAGCCGTACCGTTTTTCACACGATTAAACAGGGAGTACATAAGTGTTAAATCATTCAAACGATTCTCTTCGAGTAAACTGTCCAATCCCTTTTGTAGAATTCCTGGCAGATGTTCGGCAATTAATTGCTTCTCAACCGTATAGATAAGTTGACGTTTAGTGCATGAGTCTAAGTAATGTAAAAGTCTTTCATTTTCTTCCGCTAATCGTTTATCAACATGATGTAAATATTCAGGAACTTCCAATTCTTGCATTTTCCGTTGGCCCTCTGCTTGGTACAACTGTTTTGTGGCGAGTAAGAATTTCTCCTCAAATGCATCCTGGTAGATCTGCAGATCGGATAACATTCGCAATAAACTTTTTAGTAGAGTCCGGTCGACCGTATCACCTAAACGTTCCTTTTCAATTAGTACTAGCAATCCTTCAACGGTGCGTGTTTGTACCAAACTATTCATAGCAATGTGGTTGCGAAATAAATCTAGTCCCATATCCCTGTATATAATAAAAACAAGATCATTAAACACACCAGTGTCATTAATACAATAAATTAACCATTTATTACCAAATTGAATGCACGGTGGGATTTTGCAGAACATACGTGCGATCCAAATATAGAAATATACTACGAATCATTATCATTTGTTGACAGTGTGATTGCCAACATTCATTCATGGCTTTCAAATAAACCTGAAAATATTTATTACAAAAACAAATTAATAAATCTTATGATACTGAATGGAATCAGTTTGTGAATATGGGTTATTAACTATCGTTCGTCCTTTGAAGTGGAATGCCAAGAACTGCTAATCTATTGCCTGTTTGCTCAAAGCAAAAAATACAGGCAGTTTTCGATAAATATCTTGCCTCCCACCACCATCCGGTGTTCTCGCTATCTTTAATTTATTTTCTTCATTCTGTAGCGTTCTCGCTTGTTCTCAACATTGACTGTCATTCAGTTCACGATTGGATCTCATCATGACATGTTAGCCGGAAGAATCGTTGTTGCATGCAATATCTTGACGAATCATTTTAGCGACGAAGATTAAAAAAAATAGAAGAATAATTGTAAGATAGTGCCGTATGAAGTCTTGGCACTGTTGCATAATGGGCATTAAGACATTATTCGAATGACGCAGATAGCCCGTAAACTGCTGGTGGCCGTTACACCGACAACGAAACCACGAACCCGAGAAAGAAGTTCGAAACTTTGCCAAACGGAACGAAACCGTGGGAATGGTTCCATGTCGACCGTACTGGACCGTTTCTAGGTCATATGTGGATGTTATGTACGGAGTTTCTCTTGATAGATGACGAAGACGTCATGATTGTGTCGGACATTATGGTCATATCTACGGTTCGCGCGTTACAAGAACTTTCTGGATCAGCAAGGTCTCTCTTATGGATGTATAGTGTAAATATACATGATTTCTTCGACGGCCAATTCTTCGACACTCACCTATGGACTCTGAAGCTGGTCAAGAGTTACCATGCCGCCATGGTGAAGTATTCATTATCAGAAAACATTAAAATCTTAGTCTCAACAAAACTGGCTTTAAGCTCATATTTTCTTTGTGGTGAGGTTATTAACCTAAGCGCCATATAAGACAGATGGTTCTAACGGAGTCGGCTGCTTAAATAAAGCACGAATTGTCTTTCTTTCGTGCTAATTGATCCAACTTTTTTGAAGCTTGTAAAGTTTTCATTCCTAAAGTTTGCAAAACAGATAATGCTAAGTTGTCCGTAAAGCATTTAGACCTTTAGTTTCTCTTCAACAACTATTCTCCAAGCTTTAAAGTTAACGATTTATCAGAAATCGTCACTTACTTCTCCCAATTAGCAGACCAGTATGCTCCAGATGAAAAACTGCATGAAACTGCTCAATATGAACTTGTTATTAGATTTGAAAGATCTCTTAATAAAAAGTAATTTCTCGTGGGTTCTTTGAGAGAGCTGTTTTCTGTTTTATCAGGCACTTAAATAAAATGTCTGAATTAGTATTAAACGCTTTACAGAATGTGGGACAATGATGCCTTGAGAAGGATTAGCACGTTAACCCATCTAATACCTGCTTACGGGTCTTTACTAACCAAACAAATATTGATGAATCCGTTCTGATTTTGGGCAAATAATCATCAAATCACACATAAAAAAGAATCTTGATGGCACCGTGGAAACTTTTCTGGTGATTTATTTCACCTTGAAAATGAAACTAAACAAGCTACTTGAATTTAGTGGCAATGTAGCTGGTAATGCGGATTACATGGCGAAATCCCATTTCCAAAATGATCAAAATCAAGGTCATGTTGGTGCCGGCTCATTTTCAAAGAAATGTAATAGCTGGATCCTTAGCCAAATTGGGTTATAATCTGATCTGAACCGAACCTGCAGCACCTTTGAACTTTAATAATGGTAAGATAATTATTTTCATTTACATTCATTGCCAGGCTAAGCACCAATAACTCACTACCTGTCGGCAGGCGAAATAGTTTTTAACTAATCTGAGCTTAATTAATTATCTGGTTTTGCTCACCAATCGTGCGACTCAAGAAGTTAATTTACGTTTTATTTTTCATTTACAACTCACGGAGCTTGTTCTAATCTCATTGGGTTACGAATATTTTATAGAGGATGACTGCACTGCATTTACTGAGTTTGTCGGTCCCGGCTTCTTTTCAAAGCGTAGGTTTGAATGTAGCTCAGTTGCTTTTGCTGTCTTTGTATTATGGACTCAATGCCACCACAAATTTTACTGAGTGTGTAAATTTTAGACTTCGATCAATCGAAATATTTAAACTGTATAGAATGACAGGAACGCAGTTACAATACTGCAACTGAATTGTAAAATACGTATCAAATAATCTTTCTAGTTAACTTCTCGGATGGGGAAGAAAATATTTTTCCTGCTATAAACTTTAATCTCATGATGGAATACATCTTTAGGAAAAGGGAAAACCCGGCATCGAAGTACATATTTTATATCGGGAATTCATTTTCCGAGTATTCGGTCCTCCAGGCTCGGTAGCGACGGAATGAGGGAAATCTTGGACCTGCTAGTACAGTTTTAGTTGTTGCCAAAACTTAACGAGCATACCACACTTTAGGATTGACGAAATTGATTTAATTATTTCACTTATGGAAACAGCATGTTATAGAAAGCAAATAGTATACGGGTTTCTGCTATTAACCTGAAACAAGATTCCTATCATTCTAAAACGTAATCATAATGCACAATGACACATAATGGTCACGTCCTTTATGTTGATTTGAAAGTTAGAGCTATCTTGAAAGTGTGTAGAAAACAACTGGATCTATGACAAAATAAGGCATAACAAGGGGCCTGTAATAAACTTTAATACTGTTAGTTAGCAGCTTAAAATTATTCTAACGAGATATATCTTCGGTACTTTCAAAAGGAATCATGACATCTGAAATGATCTAAATTCGGTTAATATCATACTTCAGGGTTATTGAGATTGAAATGGCTCTCATTTTAGTTGTAAGATCACTTATAAAATCATTTAGTTAAGCAAGGTAATAGAAAGGGCATCACCAAAGGTGGAATGAGACCGGAACAATAATAGCTGCCAATTGAAATTATCTAGTGATAATTAAACTAAACTGGTTATTGATGACTCAGAAGTTTAACTGCCCTGAATTACGAGAATAAACAATCGAGCTTATAACAATTAACGTGTCACACACTGCATTTTACGTACAGTGTGGGACTTGCATTCTTTCAATTAAATCAGTGTCAATGTCAAAATTTTTCTGTCCCAAACTAAATCAATAGCATTACGAATTTATCTAAACTATTTATAAATTTACTAATCCTCGACAAGCAGAGCAGACATATCTATAAAAATAACTATGTATGTATACCGATATTTACCAATTTATCTACACTTTCGGCCAAAAATGGTTTAATATTTGATTTCACATGTTGTTCTGTTAGCGCCGTTAATTTCGAATACACTTGAGAATCCATTTTGTGGCTACACATATTCTCGACAGCTTGATACAGTTCCTCGAGCGAGTACGCAATCGACTTTGATGTTTGTATAGCAACAACAGCTTTCTGTAATTTTTCCCATGTCTTCTCTTGATAATTTTCAGGTAACGTTGGTTTGGCTATAAAGACAATAATTGAAAAATGTTTTTTTTTGAATAATTATTACAAAATTATTAAAATTAAGTAATATATTTTGAGGTTAGTTTTTTTAATTTTGTTTCTTTTACATTTTTTTGGCATGCATTTCCATTTTGTAATTGCACAATACAATAAATTTTGTTTGGTGAAAATTATTTTATCGAACCTTGAACCAAATTTTATGTATTTTTACATGATTTTTCACCATATACGTACATTTAAAATTCTTTATAACTAATTTTTTAATATCGCCTGGTTTTGTTGTTGGATTTGTAGAAGGCATTTTATTTATCAAAGCACCATTTGTTGGATTGCCCAGGGCTGAAAAATTAGCACGCTTCTCCATATCTCTGCGATTTGTTCCCGTGGTTTGTTCACTACCCGCAATATCAACATCCATTGATTTTATTCGTTTGGTATTTTTGTGGTGCGGTGGATGCAGGTGATTATTTTTAATACCAATATTGGTATCTTCTTCACCCGTCGACGACGTTTGTTGTTGATTTTGACGATTTATCGATGAAAGAAAATTTCTTTTCCGTGATGTTGTAGTATTTTGATTATGATGATGTTGATTTGATTGTATTTGTAATGCTGTTGTTATATTACTCTCTCTTTCATTTAATTGTACAGATGAAGATTGTAATAAATTATTTTGATGTTCCGCTAAATTGCGGTCATTTTCATCAATATTCGACATAGAAAAGCATAATTCGATTCTATCAAACACGAATATCGGATAATATTTTACACACACGCACTATTTTTGATATTATACCTAGCTAGCTACTGTCTCATATACACAACACTTTCGTTGCAAAATTCTTTTCACTAGTTTTGATCACTTAATTAGGCGAACGATTACTTGAGAATTAGTTTTATATTACGTTTTATTTTAATTTACAAAAGCAAAAAAAAATTAAAATAAAAAGAATTAAAATTAAAACACGAGATTGAGTCAAACACAGCCGAATGTCAGACAAAACTTTGAAAAATATGGAAAACGAACAAATATGGCTGCGGTCGAAGAAATGGCAACAAAAACAAACTTTCGGGTCACTGAAGTGTAATTTTTTTGTTCATTTCTGCTTACGTTAGATGTCACTATAAATCGTTTAAAATCCCTTTTCCCTTTATCCCTTTTCCAAACAGACAAAATGTTTTTTCTGGAATTTAAGTCCACCGTACACGTGCACATTAATAAAATGAAAAAAAAAGATTTCTTTGTTTTTAAATTAAGAAATTAATTCTTAAATAAAGCGCCCATTTACTCTTTTCCCAAAATTTTTTTTTTCTCAAATTTTTTTTCATACCACTCTGTAAGGAAAAAGTAAAAAGAATTCTATTGAGGATGCGCGTTAATTCATCCATCGTTGTCCAACATAACCTAAAAATAATGATTTTCAATTGTGGAACATAAAGATTAATAAGTCCAAAATTCTCAAAATTATCTAACCCTTTCGAGTTCAAGAATTTTTTTTTTTGGTTCAATTTAAGTTCTCCATACACACAATTGTGTATGTAAATAATGATAGGTTGTAATGTCTTCCGTATTTTAACGGATCTTAGTTAAATCGGAATTCTTTTTGCAAAAAGCATAATAATTTGTTAACAAATTAATTATATAACATATAATTTATTTGTTCTTGTTAACATATTAATTATTTTATCATTATTATAGTTACTATTATTTTTCGGACGAAAACAAAATTAACACGTTCGCGGACAGTAGCCAAAATTGAACGGCTCAAAAAAACACACAAACGTTTTTTGTAAATGCATAAGCTTTTAACATAAAACAAAATATGAAAGGCCTTATAACATTAAACTATTTACGGCCAAAAAATGGCACGACGCCATATGCCGTCTTGTCCCTGCAATAATTTTCTTTGATGGACCAGGGAGTCAATTCGCGTTGCGTGAAATAATGAATATGAAAAGTTTTTTTCATTGGCAATCTAGTAGTTTGAATTATTCGCACGTAATTTTAAATTTTACTGTGTGAAATCAAAATTTCTTATGAGGAATGCAAACATACTTGATTGCTAATGAAAACAACTTTTCATTTTCATTATTTCACGGAACGCGAATTGACTCCCAGGACAATGATGTGAAATGCCGTCAAGTGGAAACCAAGTGGAAAAATTTGGACGGTATATCCCGTCTTGTCCCTATACATAGAGACGGCATATGCCACGAACGTGTTAACCCTTTCCTGACCCGCATACACAATTGTGTATGTAAATTTCGATTACAACAAACGCAGATGTCAACCATAGAATTAGGTGGTAATTGAAGACCAGTGTACACATTTGTGTAAACCACTTAATTTTGTTTTCGTCCGAAAAATAACAGTAACTATAATAATGATAAAATAATTAATATGTTATCAAGAAAAAATAAATTATATGTTATATAATTAATTTGTTTACAAATTATTATCCTTTTTTCAAAAAGAATTCCGATTTAACTAAGATCCGTTAAAATACGGAAGACATTACGACCTGTCATAATTTACATACACATTTGTGTATGGCGAACTTAAATTGAACCAAAAAAAATTTGTTTTTTGAACTCGAAAGGGTTAAGTGGTTTACACAAATGTGTACACTGGTCTTCAATTACCATCTAATGTTTGACATCTTCGTTTGTCGTAATCGAAATTTACATATACAATTGTGTATGCAGGTCAGGAAAGGGCTAAAACAAAAAAATCGCCGCGCCACTCTTGGTATGAACGGATATGTTGCGTCGAATGTATGCATTTGGAATTTGACGCGCCGCGCTTTGTATGTGTGCAGTTCAGCCACAACGTCTCACTTCCACAAACCATACCAAGTTCTATGATCCCTATATTTTTATTTAACAAAATTAAAAAATGGCCGCTAATGTGTTTATAAAAAGTTTAATATGGATTTTAATATTAAATTATTGCAAAGGTGATTTTAATTAAATAATAATATTATTTAGAAAGTGTACCCATAGTTCTCATTTATAATAATCAAATAAAATATGTGTCGAAAAAATTCTGTGAAATTGTTTGTGCGATAATTTTTAAAGCGTCTCATTTTTATTTGATTGTTGTTGTTTTATTTTGATGGGATGTCAAATTAAAGTTAAAATAAAAATATATTTTTATAAATACAAGTTGTATTTATTTATTAATTCATATAGCTATGTATAAGTTAAATAATTTCAAGTGATATGTGATGGTTTTGATTTTATATCATATGTGTTTTTCTTTTTTTTGTCTCGTTTTGTAGGTGAAATAAATGGAAGATTACTAGATGAAAATGAAGAAAATTTGGATTTAGATTTGCATTATTCTAACCGAGATCTTCCGCATCATAATTTAATTGATACACATCCAAGGTAAGATACCTGTACCTATATCTAGATAGTTTAGTATATATTGATTTAGGCTAAGCATACCCCATAATTTTGGTTTTGGGAGGTCTGTTTGTTTATTGTAATATAATCTCAGGCACGTCTCGTACTTTTGTAGGCTAATTATAGCTAAATAATGTAATATTTCTTCTAATTTGTTATTAATGCTAACGTAAATAAATAATAGGAGACATGCTAAATCAAAGAGACGGATGAAAAAAAGGTAAACTCATTCGAATTAATTCTATATTTATGTTAAAAAAATATTTTATTTGATTTGCTTTTATTATTTTACTGTAAACATAAACATCCTGTAGTAAGATGAGCCACTGCCTCAAGTAATATTATTGTAACAAGAATTTTTAGGCCATCTGTTTTCAATTTTTGCACTCGATGATAATTTTACGATTTAAAATCGTAATTATTATTGGGATGCTGATGATGCATTCAGTCATGATGCACTTGATTATAATTAACAGTGGGATTTTAATAACATTTCGGTTTATTTATTCTAATGGATGCCAACTGGATAAAAATGTTTGATTTTTCCTAATTAAATTATTTTATCACTGTGTGCTTGATACAAATCTACAATAAGTCATATTCATTGAACCCATTCTTGGCTACGATTTATTTTAGCCTCCACTTGGATCTCGAAAAACGCCTATCAGAATGGCCTATTCTCTAAATAATGATACTCGTACAAGTAATTGCCCGTCTTCTCCAAAATTTCAATAAAAAATCTAACGTTAAACAAGATATTAAATAAGAATTATGCTGAGAACGTAATGTAATTTCTAATTGAACACTTATCTTCATTAATTTATGCCCCCATCTAGTTCAATCTTTCGCCGCGAGTTCTGCAGCAGCCTTAATGCTATTCGATACTCATCGCAGCATCTTGAGCTTTCAGCGAAGCGTAGGATATCTTTGACGTTCATTTTACTAGGGTCTGTCAAGACATTTAGGACGGGAGCTTCCAGGAGTTTGAGTCTGCTAAGCGCTAGACAGGGACAGGTGCAATGCAAATGGAGAATAGTTTCTTCCTTCTCTTCATCTTCGCAGCTACGACAGTAATCATGTGAGAAGACTCCCATTCTGATCGTATGCTTACCTATGAGACAATGTCCCGTAACAAGACCGCCATCACACTGACATGCCGCCGCCGGAGTGATACCAGCTGGTTGGATCTTGACAGGTTTACTTGTGGCCAGATCTGCCTAGTTATTAGGCATGCGGTACTATTGTACCATCTATCGATCGTTGTTCTTCTTGCTTCCTCGAAGTAGTAATCTGCACGAGCGGTATAACAACGTCCACTCTGCTTGGTGAAATAAGGCAGGTTCTGCCTTGTCGAGCGATTTCATCCGCCTTTTCATTCCCCCTAATATTGAAATACACTGTCATTCTCATCAAGTAGATGTTGAACTGATCGTTAATAGATGAGAGACAATTCTTAGTTACTCTCGACGTAAGAAAACATGATTTCAGTGTCTCAATTGAAGCCAGACTGTCGGTGGTATTTGGGATATTCCTGTTGCTTATAACAGATAAGTGCTGAGCTCCCTGCCATTTGTTTACCTAGCATATCTAGGGGTGTGAGAGGAAAGACAACCTCCAGTGCTTGAGTGGATGTGCTTCTAAGAGCCCCACTAATTCACAAGGCAGCTGTTCGCTGTATTTTCACCAAGGGTTTTAGGATTATCAGAATTTTTGCCACCAAACAGTAACCCCATATAAATGGGCTTAATAGTAAAAATATAGAGGCAATCTACAATGTGGGGCTCCAAATCCCTTTTTTTTTCAAATTTGTTTTCCCATTTTTTGCAAGAGTAAAGCGCTGTCGTAGCTTTCTTTACTCTCTCTAATATGTTAGGTTTTCCTGATAGATTGCTGTCCAGAATGAAACCTAGATACTTCGCTTTATCAATGAAGGTCAATTCAATACCATTTAAGCTGGAAGGGGGCGATCTAAGGAAGTGTGTATTTCACAGTTTGTGGTCTGACATTATTAAAGGTCCTCTCTATATCCAGGAGAAGCGATATGGGAGTGGAGAGCAGTTTCAACAGATTTCCCCTTGCAGTATGTATATAAATTGGGATTTCGATGGCCTATTTGGCTCAGTCGAACTCCTAATGTGGGCTTCTCCGACTTTCCAAAAAATTTGTTAGGGAAGAGGCTAAATTTATAAGTCTAAGGCCTATGGAACTGCAATGAGTGCTTTTTCCTGCTTAGGTATAAACATTACATTTCCTTCAGTCTATATACTAGGAATTTGATAGGGTTCTAGGCTGCCCTTGAAGGTGATTTTCAGCCAGAGTAAGGTTAAGTCGTTTCTTTGGAAATCCGCCGGTATAATGCCATCGGGTCTTGCCGCTTTCTAAGGCTTATAGCTATTTCCAGCCCATGGGGTATCTTTAACCTGGCTTACAATGCCTACGACTCTGTTGTCCCTAGGCCTTTGTTGCGGAGATTCGGAGCTACGTAGAATGTGAGTTTCCAATAGTAGCTCCAATGATTCTGCATGAGCTACGGTCCAAAAACCATCCGGTTATTGGGGAAAACTCGAAGTGGTGGGACTTGGACAGTACTTTACGCAGCCTAGATTTCTCAGAAGACTCCTGATGTCACTACAGTACATCCTCCAGGCACCAAGGTGGTCGAGATTTACTACGAGGTCTGGTGGCTTAATATGGCCTTATTAAATTCGTCGGATAGCTTTCACTAAGATATCAAGCTCTTGCGTTGAACTCTACTTCTTCTGTAGAACCCTAGCGAAATTCCTGGGGTTAGCAAAACAGTCCTTGAATTTCCTTGTTCCGCTTGAAAGCTGATGTTTTCGAATATTCGATTTTTTGCAGACTATACTTAAGCTTTTTCTATAAATTGAGAGATCCCAGTGCTTTTTTGGCCGATATCGGTCTAGCGGAAGCGGGTGCTTTCATAGAAATTTTTTTAGTTTTTGCAATTCTTTTGAAAAGTATATAAGTAGCATTTAAGTTAAAATGATTAAAAATATAAAGATTATTAATAAAATTTTATACCGGAAATGATGAGTTTTGATAACAAAAAACTTCAATTTGCCAAAATTCGACATCTCTACAAACGACGTCGATAGACGTGGTAGAAGCATTTACAATTTTAAGATAGAATGATTTTTGATTATACAAAATCTCCCGTTTCCTCCCCGTTATTTTGGTTCTATATGCGGTTCAATATCATGGATTCATTATTCAACATTTAATACCCACCCAAGGCTGAGCAACTGGCAAAATACCGCGATTGGTTGATGCGGTGAATCCATGAATTTCTATAACGGGCATAAGTATCTAATTGAGTGCTTGTGTTTTGTTATAGTGGCAATGGCAATACAAGATAATTTTATCACAAAACTGGTATGTGTGGTGTATTCGAGATCTATGTACATTTGTCGTAAAAAAAATGTCGGGTGTTGGCTACAACAATTACATCTCTCTATTTTTTTAAATTGCTTTGTTGTCCTATCCTCGCCAAATTCAAACGTCACGAAATGAGGCGTTTCATCTTCCATCAAGATGTATCTTCCACGATTCTGAACAAAAAATCGATTTAGACAGCAGGAGATTTTGAAAAGCGCTTCGTTCGAAAAACTATTCCTTTTCTTCCGAGCACTTATATTTCTGATTGATGTTTGTAATATTTCCGCGTTGATATCGATCGATTTTAATGAAATTGCGAAATAATCTTACCCTCCGATATCGGATTCAGGGACCGTTTTTTCGTCCCCATGGCAGATTCTATAAGGTATTCTGTGCCCCAAACTTCCTGATTACTTTTCAGACACCATCTTCATTAGCATATGATAATCGAAATTTAATTAATATAGTCCTGTGAAGATTGACGTTTCGTATATGATCGTCGCGTGTTTTATTGATTTTCCGAAGAATGGATGAAACATTTCCTATTTTTCCTGTTTATACTTGAGAAACTTAATCGATAGTGTAGATTTGAAAGTACTTGTACTGTCATTGCAATTGGTTAATTAATTTAAAACTTCGATCCCTATTTTGTATATCTTTTAATAAAGATTTTGTATATCGCGATTTTGTATAATTTACAAGAACATCGATGCCTTGAAAATACATTCTTATAATTATTTCGATTAGTGTATTTAAGAACCAAAGTAACAACCTTACTTTTGATTTGTGGCTGGTTTTAATGAACGTTATCATGAAAGTTCGACCGTACAAGTGGCGCAGTGGTTAAAGCTTCGGCACTTGGACCGGGAGGTACTGGGTTCGAATCCCATCAGAGGCAGGATGTAAAGCGAATTTTCTTCATCGATTACGATCGGTGATGATAATAAACACAACTTAGACCCTCTGTTGGAGTGCAGAATTCAGCGCCGACCCACCGTCCATGTCAATGTGCAGGTTGACATGGAGCTTGCAACGTGCAGGTGGTATACTGTAAAATGTGTGAGTAGGTGAATGGGTGGGTGAGTGCGTGAATGAAAAGGGGAGTATTAATTGACCTTAAAAGGACATTAAATCCATTGGATGATTAATACTTTCTTTATTACTTTAAAAAAAAAAAAAAAAAGAAAAAAAAAAAAGTTTGATCAATTTCATCAAATACTTGAGAAACCCGTTCTGTATTATGTGACATTTACAGAATTTTTTCAATAAAATAAAGTTTACTTTTATCAATATTATTGACAAAAGAAATACATATTGATTAAATTTTATCGATTTGTCGATTAGTCGATAAGCCCGATATTACAATGGATAGTTTGAGTATTTGATTGATGTGTTAGTAATCAATTAAAGTTGATTCAGTTTCTAATTGATAACAAAATCAATTTCTTTGAATTGCAGTATAATACTTCCACGAAGTGTGATCTGATCACAATAAATTTCGTGTTTATATGTATAGACGGTACAAAATCCGGTTTAATGACTATTGAGAATGGTAAATGACTAGTGGGTGACTTAGTGTTCATTTGATATAGATCATATTTACAGTCAGAATGATTTCATTTGGTATGTTACGATTTGTTTGTTTATTCTTTTTCTAGATACAATGCTTCAGAAGTTGATGGGGACCTCCTTGATTCGTTCATTTGTTTATCCTGCAGAAAAATAATATAACTCCTGTTGAATATCGGTTATACACTTTTATCTAATTGTGTTGGACTTCCTATTCAATTTTGTGTAGTTTCTTCCAGTTCTGGACTTTTGGTAAAACTGTCTGCCTTCGTCAATTTCGGAAAACCAACAAGATCAATGCTGTTGGTTGAAAATTTACATCTATTAATTCTTTGTCGTTTTTTGTAAATGCTAAACAACATCATTGCAAAAATTGAAAAGCTCTCATTGAAGCATCATATGGTACACTGATTTCCACTAAATTTCGTAAGCATTTCCTAATTGTTGGAAAAAGTTGAAGTTGTTTATCAATTTTTTGTTTATTTTGTTTATCAAAACTAGTCATTTCCACTTTCCAGTAAAATTTAAAAACTGATCTGTACTAATTTTGTTTGAAATTTGATTTACAATCTTTTTGTTTAAAATCGTTTTTAAATGCTACATACTTTTATTCAAAATATTTGCAAAAATCGAAAACGCTCATATGAAAGCTGCCACTTGCGGTGGACCGATGTTGGCCAGAAATTACTGGGAGGCCCTAATTTATGGAAAAATCTTAAGTATGAAGTTTCATCCCGATCAATGAATCTGTCTAGGCTGTGTTGATGTCGAATTTCTCGTAAAAAACACTTTTTTAATCGCAATTTCCGCTTAATTTTGAAAAATTAATTATGACCGGTATTGTTGCTTAGAATCTTTTAGTTCTTAATCGTTCAAAGCTCTTATGGAGACTGCCACTGCGGGTGGACCGATGCTGACCTTGGCATCTTCCAATTTATGAGAAAAGCTTAAGTATGAAGTTTCATCCCGATCATGTCAATCGTTCTGTGCTATAGAGGAGCTATAGACATTTAGTCGGCACTGCACCACACACATAGTTTTTTTAAAACTATTTTTTTGGACTTCCTCGATATAGTGAATTCTTTATTTTGTTCGATGTAGCTACAAGTTATTACATGAGTAGTCATCAAGCCTACCTGCTTGTTTACCAATGACGCAGTGTCTGCAATTGCCACTTACAGCTACGCCAAATCTACATTTAATTTCTCCGTAATATAGAAATGTCCTGACACCCACACCAACTGAATGTTGAATTGATCTGACATTTTTGGGCGAGAATTTTGCGCTTTAATCGAAGATAACTGTTCGTAAAAATAAAAATATTATTGTATTATTATAGCTCCACATTTGTTGATTTTGAGATGCCAAGCGATGTGTTCCTGGCTGCCCGAGTGTTTTAATTTTTCTTTCTAATAGAATTTCTTACTTAGTTTGCTCTCAAAAATGATTGGAGCATTACGCTTCATCGGAGAACGTCAAGTTGGTACCAATTCTAGTTGGGGATTCACCTAACGAAGTTTATACAACCTATAAAATAGGACCAACACTTGTGCTTATTGGCTCTTAAAACATAGTTGTTGGCTCAATTGAAAAGTATTCAATTTGCATGCATCGGAGTTACCAAAGATAGAGATAGGCTTAAATCATTCTCATAAGCACACTCAAAAACCACAACCTTCTCGGTTCTGGAACAGGCCATTAATGACACAGAAAAGAATAAACCGCCACAGTCCTGCCTATAACATATGATCTATCCAATTTGACTCATTTACACCCAGACATATCAATGCCCAAATGATCACTTCCGGTCTAACAAAAGCTCTCTTTAAACTCTAAAAAGTTATCATTGAGAAGTCTTCTTAAGGGGTTTACATAAGATAAATGAAAGAGTTTCTACCGATTTCCGTTTGTGATACACATGTTAAGATTTCGACAGCTTATATGACTCGATGGAGCTTATTCCGTGATTCCACTGCCCTTAAAAAGAAAGTCAAACAACGGGAACCTCTGGTTTCCATAGGTTTATTATTTGAATTGTATTTCCAGTTTACAGATTTTTTCTTGGGTTTTCTGTAAAGTTTTTGCGATTTTTGACGGGAGCCTGCTACGAGGACGTAAAGTAGCCTTATTAAAAGCATCGGATAATTTTTCCACTACGTTATCAAGCTTTTGGATTAATCCAGGAGGTTTGATAACCAATGTCAATTGTGATTTATCTAGATTGATCTTAGAGGTATTCCGCTCGGTTTTCCTTAGTATTAACAATTGATATATTATCTATAGCTGTTTATAAACTTTTTGAGCAAACAATTCATCTTATTTGTACTTACTTCGGCTTTATGTAATTACTTAACAAGAACATCTGTATATTCTTTTTTAGTGAGTGAAAAACGAATCTCACATGCATTCTTTGCATGAATCAGAGTAAAGTCAGGAATCCTAAGTCCGAGTGCACCGACATGTCATCGTCTTTTGAATTTATTTGTTATTTGTTTTATTTAATTTTTTATTAGCAGCTGAGGCTCGCCAGCTCCAACCTCAGTCGTACCAAATTTTTTCTCAGCTTTAATCGTGATTATGTTCCTATAGGTAGTTTTTGAGAGACCGGCAGTATTCATGCCTGTGCCCCATTTTTTCATGTCATCTTGGAGGACAGATTTAAATTTCTCTTTCCATTTCTCGTCAGCTGCTGTTCTTGGGTTTTTAAGAGAGCCGCACTCTTAGTTTTTGTTTAATAATGGTTTGATAGTATGCCCCACGAGTAGCGAAGGAAAATCTGCCGGAAGGTTCCAAGTATCCGTATACATCATTAAAGACTTAGATAATGTTTATACTGGCTCTCAGTCTGGCAGATTATCACCACAAAACGATTAATACCTTTGCCCAGCCCAGTGCCTGATTAATCAAGAGAACACAATACTTATGAATTAAATGTCCACTACAAATATGGCGTACTTCGATATAGAGAAACATCAACCAACAACGCCTGTTAAGGCGGTGATACATGTACAGATTTTGCCTTAAAGACAAAAAAATTTACCTTATACAAAATTGAGAAATGTTCAATTTAAAATTTTTGCCTATAAGGCGATTCAAGATGGCCTACTTTCAACCAATCAGCGTGCATAATTTTTATGCCTTAAAGGCAAAATCTGTACATGTATCACCGCCTTTACTGGTCATTGAAATACTTTTTAGACTTTAACACTGACGACCGAACATTTGTCAATTTATTAATAAACTATAAAATTTTACATAGTTATGCACGATTTACATGTTCCAATTTTTTTTCCCAATTAATTTTTTACTGAAAAATAGAGCTGCACGCAAATAACAAAAAGTTATTAGTAAAAAAGAGTCAGCCATATGTAAACAACATTTGCTCAAATTATAAAGAAAAAAATCCAATTTTATTTTACTGGAATTTGTTTCGTGCTCCTCTCGCAAACGAAAATCGTAATATACTTAACCCTTCATATTTTACTGGAAAACAAAATTGGAACATGTAAATCGTACATTACTAGTTTCTGGCTAATAAAAATATTTTGTTTAGTATTTGTGATTTCGAACAAAGTAGCCGACACTACTGATAAAACTATGAAGGACAAATTACAATGGATGGAAATTTACATAACATTAATTTGACTTTTCTCGTCCCACTGATACACGTAGTAACGTACACTATACACTATATAAATCGTCAACAATCAATTAACAAATTTATTTAGTGCAAACACAGATAGAAATTTATCAAAATATAGGAAATTTTATTCTTATCGAATTTTGACGAAAGTATAAAAAGTATTTGTTTGTATACACCGATAGTAATAATGTTCACCGATCTTTGATTTTAGGAGACAAACATCATTTAATGTAAATTTTAGAGAAACATGTTGACTCGTCTCCCCGTTTGTTTAAATTCTACGTATAATCTGTCGATATCGTTGTTTTTAGTAGTCTCATATTCCTTTAAAGTCAGGTAGTTACGGTTAGTCGTTGACTAGCTGATTAGGTACGGCAAAGAGGCTAAATATGTAACAGCTAAGTTTCGATTTCTTACTAGTTGCAATATTTTTGTTTTTTGCTATTAATCCTTTCTGTTTCGCTGGGATAAGCCATGATTCCAAATTTCTTGCATTGTTTTGCTATTATGGCAAGTATCGTTTTTGTCGTATTCCATTGGCGCCCTATACATATTTCTAAGATTTTTTAATTGAGTAACTGTTGAGCAGCATGTTATTCAGATCTTAAAGTCGCCTATATTTTCTTTTATTTTTCAATATGAGCATTTGTAAAAAAATTTGTATTCGTAATATTATCGATCGTAGATCGTTGATCGAAAATAAATTAAAAAATATATTTTAACATCAAATAACAACAGGTATTTCCGATCAAAATTAAATAATTTTTCGATCAATTTAATTTTTCAAAAAAAAAATAAACATCTTAATCCGCTATAATGTTTTAAATTTTATCGGCTTTGAACATTTTCATTTTGTGCGGGGTGGCGCCAAAATACGTCAAGTTGTTGTCTGCTTTTTATTTACATACAAATTTTTTATTATTATTATTATTCTTTTTATTAAACATTTATTCATTAATTCATTTCGTCTAACAATTGTTTCAATTTTGTTTTACATGAAATTTGATTTAAATTTAAATTAATTACGAACATGTTTTTGTGGTTTTTAGATATAAATGCTATTCGTGTGATCCGCCTGATTGTTCTGATGTCCCGGATAAAAATCATTATTGTAAAGATGCTGTACAATGCTGGAAATCTCGTACCCGAGATTCATACGGTTTTGAACGCGTATCTCGAGGATGTACAACGTCTCACGATCAAGTGAATTTGTTGTGTAAGGCAGCGCGAAATGTAAGCGATCTATATGTCAGACTAAATTTGCCTGAATACTTAATATAAAATGTATTTTTAGAATTCGAATACAGGCCCGCGAAAACGGCAAGCTGGACACTATAATATACAATGCTGTGAGGGGGATTACTGCAATGAAGGAAATTTTCCAGAGTTGCCACAAGTTTTTACAAGTACGAGCAAAAATATTTATAAAATCTTAATTTTTAACACTGTTCTGTTTATGTTATAGCCGACGTCAGCCAAATGGATGCAAACAGTAGCTATTTGTTAAAATTATCGTTTGCTATATTTTCCCCCGTTTTGATAATAAGCGCACTCGCAGTAATTGTAATATTTTTCATGCGACGCACCCATCGAAAACGTTTGCTTGCGTCGCGAAGTAAACAAGATCCGGAAACATACTATGCCAGTGATGAATTGTTACGTGTAACTAGTCCTGGCGATAGTACACTACGAGAATATTTACAGCATTCGGTCACGTCCGGTTCGGGTAGTGGCCTTCCGCTACTAATTCAGCGCACACTGGCGAAACAGGTATCGCTGTGCGAATGTATCGGACGTGGTCGATACGGTGAAGTGTGGCGCGGTATATGGCACGGTGAAAGTGTAGCGGTTAAAATATTTTTTAGTCGTGATGAGGAATCGTGGAAGCGTGAGACTGAAATTTATAGTACATCTCTGTTACGCCATGAAAATATTTTGGGTTACATTGGTTCCGATATGACGTCACGGAATTCATGTACCCAACTTTGGCTGATGACACATTACTTCCCACTGGGCTCGCTTTACGATCACTTGAATCGAACGGCGCTGACCCATCATCAAATGGCTATTATTATGTTATCGATTGCAAACGGTTTAGTACATTTACATACCGAGATTTTTGGTACCCAAGGTAAACCGGCCATTGCACATCGTGATTTAAAATCAAAAAATATTTTAATTCGTGTTAATGGAACTTGTGTTATTGCTGATTTTGGTCTGGCCGTTACTCATACGCAGGTGACGGGAAAAATTGATTTTGGTACAAATCCGCGTGTTGGGACGAAACGATATATGGCCCCAGAGGTTTTAGATGAATGGTAAGTAAAATTAATTCGGTTCAATAATGCGATCACAAACATAAATTTTAATTTTGCAGTATAAATATGGAATGTTTTGAAGCGTTTCGGCGAGCCGACATATACGCTTTGGCATTGATATTCTGGGAGGTGTGCCGACGTACCTTGTCGTGTGGCATAGCCGAAGAATATAAAGTGCCATTTTACGATGTTGTACCATCGGATCCAAGTTTCGAGGATATGCGAAAAGTTGTGTGTGGTGATAATTATCGACCCTCTATACCAAACCGCTGGTCGTCGGATCCGGTAATTATCTTTTTTTCTTAAATCTTCCGAATATCCTACTAATTCTAGCATTTTATAGTTACTCGCTGGCATGTCAAAATTAATGCGAGAGTGCTGGCATCAAAACCCTAACGTACGCTTACCAGCGCTGCGAATAAAAAAGACTCTACTAAAATTGGCGACTTCCGACGATACAGTAAAATTAAATTATGATGCAGAGGTATGTGTTTGATTATTAATTATAAATAAAACTACTAGTATAAAAGAAAAAATCTATTATATGTTTTAACGTTAAAATTAACAAATAATATTTAATTAATTAATTAGTTTTTATATTAAGAACTATTTTTTTGTTTGTTTCTGTTGGTAGTTTAAGCACATACATTTAATAAGAAAACAATCATTTTTTTTCAAAAGTAAGGGGGAGACGTGTCTCCACTTTTTCCGTTTATGTAAATAGAGTTTTCAATTTTTTTATTTTGTTTATCTTAAATTTTATTTTTATTGATTGTTATCATTTATCATAAAAACACGAGAATAGAAAACTGTTATGGTATTTTATTTTTATTGAACCATTTTATTATAAATTTCGTTTGGCTTTTAAATTAATGTGGATTTGTTCGTATAAAATATCTGTTTTTTCATTGTTAGGCGCGGCATGGTGCTGAATAATATTCGGAGTGCGTTAAATAAATTTTACTGTTTTCTAAATTTTAAAAGAATTGATAAATAAATAAATAGTTCTACTTAACGAGTTTTCCAACAATTTTCAAATATTCCCAGCTAAATGTGAAATTAAGACGGTAGTGAGAGCAAAAGCCATTGAAAAATTATTTAATATATCTGTACTCCAGCATGTTCTAATAATTCCTAAAAACATATTCGACGATTAGTGCAAGCTATCTTCTGTCTTTTCACACGCACTGATTTATACAAAAATAACAGAGTTCATTTAGAAGAAGTAGTGTCTAATTAAAAAATTGCACGTCCTATTATTAATCCTAACTTGAAATGTGATTAATAAAAAGGAAACTTAAAGAGCAAGTTACTAATTGCATACTGATGAATCTACTCCTCAAAAAAATGGCGCCGAATAAAATACAGAGGTAAACTGTTTACAGAATTAGCAAACAATAGAACAGAACCTCTCACTAAACAAGTACTAACCAGTTGCGGGAGTAGGTGGAATTCTAAAATAAACTTGGCAGGAGTTTTAAAATATGGCGATAATTAGCAATTTCTTAAATAAAATTCGATTTAAAGGTTTGAATGTTATACAAAGGATTTTGTTTTGAGTTCTAGAACATGTCGATCTTGAAGAGGATTGTAGATTGAAATTATATTCGTAAATGATTTTGGTGGATGTCCTGGAATATTATCATCTTGAATGGAACTAGACTTTGAATATGAATTGGGTTCATTAGATCAAATTTTGATTAGTCCGAATAGATGCCAGAAGCTAAACTCTTAAAAATGTCAAATTGTATTTTATTTTCTAATAGTAAACAAGAAAGGAACTGTTTGCGTTTCACAATCTAACAGCCGTCACAACAGACTTCTTCGAGCGTTGGTAGTAACTGTAACAATAACCTAGCGTACCTGTTGTACCTGTAACCACAGACTGTTAGCGAAAACATATTTTTCTAGAACTGGAATCAACAATCGAATTGGTGGTTTCATGTTTCGCTAATCATCCTATTAGTGAAATTAAATTTTTTATTTGAGGTAGAGAATAGCTCTTTGAATACTTTTAATGAATTATGATCCAATCGATTAA
This sequence comes from Nephrotoma appendiculata, assembly GCA_947310385.1. Lineage (NCBI taxonomy): Eukaryota > Metazoa > Arthropoda > Insecta > Diptera > Tipulidae > Nephrotoma > Nephrotoma appendiculata. The sequence continues at coordinate 266,575,985 of OX371225.1, read as the reverse complement.
AAATGTGATCCAAAATTGACGGGGCCACTACATTTTGCGTGCGGCTATCAAATAATTCCGGAATGTCCTCATGCCAATTTTTTATTTTAATTTTTGACTAACCAAGTTGATGGTTAATTCGAACCAGTCATTAATTGGTGCCATAAAGCAAACCGTGTCTGACATTTTGTTAAAATTTGTTAACTCAGGTTTGTCAATCGCTGATTTTTTTTTTCTTAGTATACATATAAAGTCCTCCGTTCTGTCAAAATTATACAATTTCGTTACTTCCGAAGTATAGCAACCCAATATGCAATGCCGACGAAATTCCATTTACATTCGCGTCCTAAAACCACACTCGATGGAAAGAATCATGTTGAGTACACGGAAATTCGTACTTCCCGCCAAAGAAGTGTCACAAAAATTCCAATGTTGGTGTGAATCACGACTAAAAAGAGAAATAAATTGGAGAGAGGCGATAGAGAGAGAGAGATTTCTATAGTACTTTTCACATTGAGGTTTTATTTTGAAATTAAAGAGATTTTTTTTGTTTCATTCATTTTATTTCATTATTCAGTACATAGAATATTTGTTTATAATATTTTTTTTTCATCCGCCTCCCGATTTGATATCTTCAACTCCCGCATATTGAACATCTTAAAAAGTAAGAAGAAAAAATTTCATCAACAATTTACGTCATTTCAAATATATTTACATTTTATATGTATATAGCGACGCCATATTAAAATAGATTTTTATTATCTTTCTAGTACAGTACATTGTTGATGAATCAAAGCAATATTATTATTATTATTATAAAGCACACTTTATAAAAAATTCTTTTACTTAATTAAAAACTTTATAGAAAAAAAAAACAATAAGAAATTAATATATTAAGCAGCTGTGCGCTGTGTGGTTATCCGCCACTTGTCAAATGCAACTGTAGAGGAGAGGAGATACAAAATAAATAAAAATAAAACAAAACCGTGAAATAGAAAGAGAAAGAAAATTATTTCTCTCCGAAACCAATATTTTTCAAAATAATTTCTCTTCAATTGGATTTTAAAGTCAATATTTTTGTGTCTTTGATATTTTGTAGTACGGAATTTAGTACGATATTTGAGCAGTTTTTTCCACACAGTGGAAAAATTGCATACTGGGAAAATGGAACTCATTTTGACAGTTCCAACTTTCGTTACGTTTTTGGGATATTTCATGGAACTCGCATAATATCCAGTTCTTTGTGTTACGGGTTTTTGTTCCACAGTTCATAGTAAAACTTATAATATAATGGAATTTGACCGTGGAACTTAGTTCCAACAATTGTTCCATAAAAATCGAAATAAGTTGGAAGTAGCGATACTTGGGTTCTTTGGTGATGTTTAGTTGTTTTTTTCAAAAAATTTCATAAATATATTTAAAAATTAAAAATGCTTGGTTTCTGTAACTTTCCAGTCTATGGTTTATACTCGACCGAGGTAAGTACTGCAATTAATGTTAATTTTTTTAAAGACGGTTGTTTAATTAGGGAATAGTGCGCTTACCACGGGTAAGTGAGAACAAAACTTAACTGTCGTACCCCGTAGGGTACTTATTATCTGGAACAACAGAATTACTATCGATCTCAGTTAATAATTGGCTAGAATCCCAAAGAAGCCCACTCTCTACTCTAGCAATTGGTATAGTAATGCCCTAAAAATGAAACCTCACATTATATGGGTAACAAAGAGTAAGTAATGTTATAAAGAGTAGCGAAACAGAGCAAAAATTTTCATCAAAAAATGCATGGGTTATGCAATTTAAATGGATTATACAATACACTTACACAACATTTTTTTTTATTTGTATCATATATTGTCATACTCATGCATGACTATTGATAGAGAATAATACAAATTACGGTAAATAAAGATGTGTGAGTGTATTGTTTAACCCATTTAAATTACATAACGCACGCATTTTTTAGATGCCCTACGGGGTACGGCAAAGAGTTAAGTTTTGTTTTCACTCACATTTAAATAAATAGTGGTCAAAGCGTTGACCCGTGATAAGCGCACTATTCCCTAATTAAACACCCATATTTAAAAAAATTAACGTTAATTACAGTACTTACCTCGGCCGGGTATAAATCATAGCCTGGAAAGTTACGGAAATTTTTTGGAAAAAAACAACTAAACATCACCACCTCCAAATTCGGAGGGCAAAAGAGAAAGCGAATAAATCAACAGCGATCTATATAGATTTTTTTTTCGACCGAATGCAATGTAGTTAGGAAGCTAAAATTAAAAAATGTAAATTGAATTATATTTTTATTCATCTAAAACAAAAAAATAATTGTTTTTTTTTCCTTAAATACAATATATTGTAGATTTAAACCTGTGTAGCAATATCCAAATAATTATAGGTCCTATTTAATTTAATATTATTTTCATTGCCGTCAAATTTAGTCGTTGACTCGTTAACCAACAAGAAGAGAATGATTCGTTTCTTAAAAATATTTAGCGATTCTATTTTGTATACGGCATAAAATATTTTATATACATAGTTTTAAAATGTAACGAGCAAATAAATGAATTTTTACTCCATTTTACATCTTGAACATCGAATCCAATTGGGTTCAATTATTTTTTTTAATTCCTCACATTAATCTATCCTACAATAAAAAAACAAAATTGATTTTCATATAATTTCTGTAAAAACTAATAATACATAATTATGGTATTCAAAAATAGAAATAATTATGAAAAGAAAAGCACGTAGTAATATGTACGTAGTAGGCACGTAGTAATAAAAAAAAATGCGGCACTGTTACATCAACACAATAAGCACCCCACGCCAACACCAAAAAGTAGTTTGGTGGGTTTTTATTTTGAAGTATGAGGCCGCCATATGCATTTTTTATATAACCATCCTACTCTGGCTTGTGACACATGAAATAGCAAATTTTATATGGGAAAAAACTTTACATTCATTCTATAGTATATAGTTTTATGGTAGAAATATTTTTAACTTTGTTGTTGTTTTAATATATTTTGTGTGATACCATGGTATTTTTTCGAACTAAAATTTTCTATTTTATGTGTCACAAGTTAGACCAGGATGGTTATATAAAAAATGCATATGGCGGTGTAATATCGCAAAGTAAAAACCTACCAAACCTTTGTTTTTGTTCAAAGTGACAGCGAAGTTTTGTGCTTTTAAAAATATTGAAATTTCTAATTAAAACAATAAAAATATTATAATATAGTTAGTGGACTGTGTAGTAGAGCATCATTTGGTAATAAAAATTAGAAACTTTTAATTAAAATGAAGTGTCTTGTGAGAAGCTGCCAAAACACGCCTAATAAATTACAGAAAGGAATTTCTTACCATCGGTAAGTTTACCAAGTGTTTATATAAAATAAAATGTAAATTATGTTGAGAAAGAGATTTATGGTAAAATTATCTTTTTAAGTTATAAATTAGAAAAAACTAAGAAAACAATTTTGGTTTTATTACCAGTACTCTATTTTTCTTATTATCGGAAAGACAGTGTTGATTGTTTCAAGTATGTACTACGTGTTTTTCTTTTCATAATTATTTTTATTTTTGAATACCTTAATTATTAGTTTTTTACAGACATTATATGAAAAACATATTTTGTTTTGTTTAGGATAAGCTTAAGGCGAGGAATTAAAAAACAATGCTTGATCTCAATTGGCTTCGATGTACAATGAAAAATTCAATTATTTACTCGTTATATTTTGAAAATAATGATTTAATGACTAAGTTTGACGGCAATGAAAATAATATTAAGTTAAATAGGGCCAATAACTATTTGGATATACACAGGTTTAAATCTATAATACTTATATTAATTTTAACTTCCTAACTTCATTGCATTCGGATGAAAAACATTCTAGGGCGCTCTTGATTTATACGATTTCTCTTTTTCTCTTCAAATTGACAGTTGAAATGGAATGAAATAAAACAAATTCGGTCTATTGTTAACGCAAACCGCATCCAAATCCGATAAGTATAACCGGTTTGGGACGATTTTTCCTAGGTTTCACCGAAAGTTGAAAAACTGGAAAACAGAGCCTTTTACATTCCTTTGTTGGAAAATATTATAAAAATTTAAGGTCAAAAACCGTGTTACAAATCGTAATATTACCATATATGTAAGTACTTTGAAAATGCCGTCCATACCAAAAAATCAAAGCTTTCAAAAAAAAATTTTTTCTCACAAAAAAGTATAAAACGTGTAATTACTTACACGTGAATCTCCATTGTTTGATTTTGACTGTGAAATGAAAACATAAAACCAATTTTATGAGATTCGCCTACAAAAAGATGGCGAATCATTATGACAGTTTAGCTAGTTTAGGTGAAAATCGTAATACCAAAAATGTGAATTGGATTCGCCGGGAATGTCAAATGCGAAAACAATAATACCAAATTGTATGTTTGACGAGTTGCATTCGCCAGGAATGTAAAATGTGAAAACCATAATAAGGGGATGTTACATTGTATTTTTATAGGCATATTTTCAGTCGCTAAATTTGAATAATATAAAAATGTTGAAACATTTGTGATCGATCTATCAGAAGAAGTGATATATTTTCTTTGATCAGTCTCTGTGAATGCGATACGTACTATATGATCCCTTTAATCTTTGTCCTAAAAGTTAACGAAGCAAATATCAGTTTAATCTTGGCCGATCAGTTCCATGTACAAATATAAATTCCAATCTATAACTACTAAGCTATATATAATAAATAATTAGCACAGCTCAGTAAAACAATAATTTCGTATAAAGTACTGATGTAATAAACTCGGTCTATTCGCTTAATTAAAATTTGCGGGGGTTGATATTTAAGCCAAAAGAATAAAGTAATTTGAATGGTTCGATAATTAGGTATGTTAATTAGTATGAAATCCAAATCCAAATTGACTTAATTAATTTTTTTAATTTTATAAACTATATACTATAGCAAAGAATTTAATTAATTAAATGTAAATTGTAAATATTAGTAATAAAAATAATTAATATAAATCTAAATAATATTATGATATCGTTTATTTTTGAAACGATTTTTATTTGTAATTACATTTAGGTGATTAAATCAATAATTTATTTTTAAAATATGCTGACATTTAAAGTAAATTTTCGCGGATTTAATTATGCATTTAAAATAGTGGACCACGCGTCACTTAAATATTTAAAACAAAATCAAAATATTAAATTTCATTAACCCACCGTTATAATTCAGAGATTCAAAGATTTAAAATGTTCAGTATATTTAAATTTAAATTAATTAAATCAAAAAATCCTAAATGACGATGAGAAATGATAACATTAAAAAAACAAATAAGTTTTGTTCGAGAATGTAGTTTAAAAGTTTAAATAAAATAAAAAACCTAAATACAAAAAAAAAATTATCACTAAGATTTAATTAAAGTTCTTGTAAATATAATTAATTAATAAAAAATTTGTATGATATAATTAGTATAAAATTTTCGAAGTCTAATTAATTAGGCTGTGTTTTATTCGTAATGTTATTATGTAGATATCCGATATATTTATTTTGGTATAAAATATTATTATTTTTTGTTAATTCTATTCACAACAGTATTAATTAATTTTTCGCGCTTTAAACAATAATAATTAATATTATTTAATTAATTCACAAAAAACACAGTCTAATTCAATTATATTTAGGAATTAACAGAACTGAGTAATAAAAAAAAATATTCGATCATAAAATTAATAATAAATACATATTATTTTCTAATTAAATATATTGATGTAATCATAAAAGTCAAACAAAATTAATATCAACACTAAATGCATATTACAAAATATCTTTAAAAAATCGAGCCCAATCGTTAGAATACGAAATAATGATTTATCATTTATGTTATTATGTTAATTTTATTGTTTTTAAACTTTTTTAAATTTTGGTTAGAGGGCAGGTAAGAGTACATTGTCATAGGTCAACAACTGGAGGTAGGAAGGCTTTCACCATCTCATCAAACGATGGAGGATTTAGAAACAGTTGTGCATCAGCACATATTCTCAAATCGAACAAGCTGATACCGCGTGTATAGAAATTTGAGCTGTGTTCCATTTCTTTGTAGAAAATTTTACAGAAATATCTTGATTTACGAGCATTCAAGATGCAGCTCGTGCTACGATTGAAGCGGTAGGACCATCTTGTACGTCGTATGTTCGTGTGCATGAGTCAAAACCGAGATTACTCTCGTTCTTTATTTTCTCTCATTTGGAGTGAAAAAAATCGAGAAGCAATTATTGAGGAATCATGGGTTCATATTTCTTCAAAAATGATGCCGGCCGGAACGTTACAACGGAGACCACTGGGAGTCGTGATTGAGGTGTTATCTTCACGTTCTTTTTTCGTACTACATCAGAATACAGTTGAGGCTTTGTAGCAGCGTATTTATGTAAACTTATTCAAAACAAGTTCAAAATGCCTGCCGAAGTAAGAATTTCTATAGAAATTTTGCCTGCTTTTTGGTTTTAAATTTTTCTCCGACATGTCCCAAAACTTGGAAACATAAAAAATTGCTATCTTGGTTATTCGTTAAAATCCTTCTTTATGTTTTATCATCCATCATAAAGCAATTAACTTTGGCGAGAAAATTGTAAAATTTTCTCGGTGGTGAGGTCGTACTAATAGATTGTTTCATATATCGGTTTGGTATTTTTATTACTTTATATGTATTCAGCCCACTATTTTTTGCGACATCCCGAACAACGAGTGATGTATTTTGTCTAAACACTTTTCAATTCTGTTCCATAACACATGATTTACTTTAGGACATACTTCTAGAGTTTCTAAACCTCCAGATAGCATTTCAGACCGTATTTCTGTATTTGAGTGTTCATAGTAATTGAGCAAAATTATTTTGCGTAACTCCAATTCCAACGAAGCCACTTTAACAAGTTTTAATCAACCAACAATTAAATTTAAACAAATGAATGTTTAGTTCAGTATCAGAAAATTCAATGCATTGGTTGCAAGAAAATGCCCGGTTCGAATGCCTAGAGTAGAAATGTCCACAATTTCCCGGGAGCCACGGGTCATAAAAACTATCAGCACGCTTTATCCGCTTCTTGTTCCATTTCCAGGGTTAATCTGTTTCGAGAATTTTTAAGGACAATAATAACATCAGATTTTGGCACTATTGAAAGTGATGTTTCATCCCCATTTAAAAATCTGCAAGGATCCTCTAAATCGTTTTTTAGGATTATTTTTTCCCTAAAAAACTCGGTCTAGTAAAATTATTTTCTTGGATTGTGGAACGTTCCGTTGAACACAAGTAAGCAAATCTAATTTGGAAAATCGAACCCGATTTGCCGTTTTTCGGACATTATGTTCTGGTTTAAAAAATGGTATTTCCGGTTTATCCGGGTAAATATGAATGGGGTGAATTTCTAGTATCGCGAGTGGAAAAGTAAACTTATCTTTATTTTCAAAAGATGATGAAAAACTCGTTCCAGATGGAAGTTAGGAGGAGACAAATTCGGTGACCGGCGTGGATATTGCAACAATTCGTACTTTAAATTTCGAAATATTCCCATTGATGACACCCATTATCTTTTGGAAATCGGATTTTTTCACGCTCTCTTAGTCGTCGGTCATCCAAAACCGAATAAGAGCTTTTTTATAATTTCTTGTATTGTACCATTTTCTGGGCGTCCACTATGTGGATCATCTTCAATGCTTTCACGACGATGTTTAAATATATGTAGCCATTAATTTTACAAACCATGGCTTTTGAAGAGCAAGACTCCGAACACATTTAACATCTCGGCATGAATATATGAATATCCATTACTATTACGCCCGTTACACACTTGAACTATGTTTTTTAAGCGAGGCGAGCTATGTTTAGAAGCTTTAGTAGTACACGTCATCGAACGGCGCGACGCCACCGCATTTCAATTTTGGCATTATAATTCTCGCCTGAGTGAGAATAATGTCGCATATTCTCACTTACAATTTCCTGGCGACACCAAGCGAGAATTTCAAAATTTTTGACATTTAGTTAAAATATATTAAAAATTTAATTTTAACTTAATATAATAGAATATGTCAAAAAACTTATTCATTTGATGTCTACAAGAAATTGTAGGTGAAGATATGCGACGTTAGTCTCACTAGGGGTATTATTTAAATCCTTTATTTAAATTTGAGGAATAAAGACAAGTAAGATCTAGCTCATTTTCTGAGCCTGCGATTTACGAACAATGTTCCTCTTATTTGAGTTTTGTAAAAGAAAACAAGAAGCCGTGAATTGAAACATAGTTCGCGTCTTTCCGAAAACTAAGCTCAAGTTGCAGTGAGCCTTAAACATTTTTTACAAACAATTTAATGAGCGCACAGTTTTCAATATTTTTCATTAAATATATATGTGCCCCTATTTCGGAATTCGAATTCGAATAAACGAAACACGTTTTCAAATGTCAGTATTTGTGAATTCTGAAACGTATTGATCTAATCGAACGTCACAAAGTAAAAAACGAATCCGTTTTCGACCAAGAAGTGTCTGTTCATAAACGAATTACTCTTCGACGATAATTTTATTGGTGTATCCAAAGAGCAATTGAAATTCTCAATAAAAAATAAGGAAACAACGCGACTGCGATATTTAAAATTTTTCTCAAACTAATTAATTACAAATCAAACTATAATTAATGCTTGCATTAAAATACAATTTTTTTTGATTTGGTCGTCAAACGTCAAAATTCCAAAACCAAGGCTTATATTTTTTGCTACAGGTATAACCATAAATTAAAATTACCCTGCTGATTATTTTACATGTGTAGTATACATTTTTATTTTCGTTCGAATTCACAAATATCAAATCATGTTCGAATCGAATTTATCGTTCGAATTTATCCTTAACTCGCCTACTTTAAGCTACTGGCTTAATTATACGAATAATTTGACAAGCCGAAAAGAAACCATACAGTAGATGTAATAGATTATATAGTTCTTCTATTGCTCTATAGATGTCGGTCACCGAGCTTTTTGAACTACCCTTGTAGAAATAGTCTCTTCATGGCCATGATCAGCAAAACATACGGTTTTATTTTAAAGAGGCAAACCAATGGGTATAAGCGGAATAAGGTAATTATACCCTACATGCTTTGTATTAACCATGACAAATTGCTATTATGTAAGTATAGAGGTAAATAACCAGGAAATGTTTGGTTTTCTTGACTGGTTTCAAATGGTTAAATTCGATGAAATGAACGGAGCAATGATATGCATTGCAAAACATGCAGTACCTTTTTAGACTTACTGCACACAGCCAATATTTCGTCATATCAATTTAAAATACTGGGATTATCAACCTTAATGACAATAAGCAAGATTTTTGCTGATCATGCCCAGTTGTTGATCATAAAACCTCTTACCTGTGTTTATCGATTAGTATTATAATTTTTTTATTTTAGCAATCAAACTATTTTTCTATTTCATATCAAAACGTTGTAAAAATGTTTAGTCCCAGTGAGAGATTAAGTAGTTAAAAAAAATTTTGCCCGAATCAAATAAATAGTAATTCTAAAAATTAAAGCAAATCCATTCAATCAATTTTATTATTGTAACTAATAAAATTACCAATAGAGTATCAATACAAAACTATTTATATATTTTATAATATTATTTATAAATATTTTGTTTTTTATTATTACCTAATTACATGACTAAGTAATATCATGAAATATAAACAAACTAATAAAACAAATCATTTATTTACAAGCAATTTATTAAAAAAAAAAAAATGAAAAATGAAATAATACAAATCATTATATAAAATTTAATTAAAAAATCTATATATATATATACATAAATATTATTAACATATCCGAAATATTTAAAAATAAATTAAATTTAAAAAAAATCGAAAAACATACTCAAATAAAAAAAAAAATTAAATTTAAGTTAAATTAACATAATTAGCGCCTTCTGTAATACATGTGACCACCATCGGTACTAATTACGCAACAAATAAATCGAGTTCACAAATTTTTGAATAGTGGCTGCTAGTGGGGTATGTATTGCAGATGGTGGTGGTTAAGTTGAGCTTTAAAAATCGAAATTAATTTACTTCGGTTTAGATTCTTTATTATATTGGTAAATTATAAAATTATTTACAAAGCAGTTTAATTTTTTAAAATTTTATTAAAATTGCAAAAAGTTAAATTTTATTTTTATTGATATGTATATGATGGAAGAAACAATTAGCGTGTGCCATCAAAATTATTTATGGTTTACATAACATAGTAAAAAAGTAATTATTAATTATATTATTTAGGCTAATGTGGATGTGATTCAGAGGGGTAAGTGTTAGAAGGCAAGTCTAATGATTAGTCTTTCGACCCAATCGACTTCTATTCTTATTTTTTGCTCTCTAATTTAGTTGATTGCCGTCTGGCAATGTACTGCCAATAGTTTTATTCATCAAAATTATGTTCTAGGAGGTAATCATATTTGCAGCTGATAGCAAACACGTAAACGAGCACCGTAGTTATTTACTTTTATCATTTCTTTGTTCAGCTTTAATAACCTTTTGACGCTCCTTGAACAGCGATACGTGTGGTGCCCTGGGCTACTTTAATCTTGAATCAATTTTATCGCTGTGTCTCTTTTTTGTCAATCGATACAATTTTAAAAAATTTTCAATCAATTCGATATTAATAATTTAATTAGCAATTATGCTTTCTCATAATTTATTATCACTTCATTTGACATCGAGAAACGAAATATCGTCTAGGATCTAAAATGAGCTCACATAAAATATACCTGTTACAATGCTACAACAACACCCTCTGATGCTGATCACATCTCTTGGTTATTAAATTGTGATAAAAAAAAAATTAAAATAAATTCGAAATAATTTCAAAATATTTTAAAGCTCACTTTTATTTTTATTTTTTATAAAAATATTGTATATACAAAATACGTTATTATTATTAATTATAAAATACAAAAACAAAAAAATCATTAAATTTAATAATAGTAATAGCAAAAAAAAAAAAAAAATCTTGTACAATTCTAAAAACCAATCAACTCACGAGAAAAACTATTTGCTCATAATTTATATCTGTACATAAATAAATACATAGCATTTCTATAAAATAACAACATTAATTTTTTTTAAATTATTATTTACCAAATCAAATGTTTATACAATATACATTTTTAATTAAAAAGAATACAAAAAAAAATTAAGATTAAAAAAAGTTGATCATTGTATATAAATATATCATCTTGTTACAATTAATTATTTATATAAGTTCATTACGTTTAAAATTAAATTCAATAACATAAATCAATTGTTTACAATGTTTTTTTATTGTTTATAAAATTATTATTATTATTAAAATAAGCAATAAATTATAAATCATGTATGTAAAATTATTATTAATAATAAAAATAGTTTTTAAAAAAATTTCCAGTACAACATGGTTCAATAGAAATCTTCTATTCTGACATTTAATATAAATATATAGAAGATTAGAAGATTTTTGTTGAATATAGTCGTTTTATTCAGAAACTATTATAAATATGAGAAGTGCAGATTGGTTGTTAGGCCTTATTTTTTATTAAACAAGAAGCTATCGTGTTTTCGTTGTATCGGTAATACATTTGGAGGGTTAGTGGTTTAGTAAGTTTCATCACTAGTTGTCACTTTACGTTAACGTATTCGACATATCCTTTAATCTTCGACATTTAAACCATAATCATCTCAAATTAATCGTATTTCGCTGAAACTACAACTTATGTCGAAAATTTGATTGTTTCAATATCCTTACCTACATCAATACTAAACTTTTCGCATATACAATTCAAACCAAACGTATAACAAATAAGGGTATTTTGCAATGCCTGAAGAGGGCATTATCTAGAAGTAATAATTGTGAAATAGCAAATACCAAAAGCTACATATGCAAACAAATTTAATGTTAAATCCATAAGATATGTACCTTATAGACAACAGATGAACATTTTTTAAAATAAATGGTCTTAGGCGTTTCCACGTATACATAAATTCCATCTTTCGCTCGCATAGGAATAGTGGTGCTAACTAGTCGGTATTTAAAATACTAATTTTTTTAAGGAAGTTTAATTCGTTGTTTTCTTTATGCTAAAGACACATTACTGGTTTCATAACTATGGTTTCGAAGTAACCATGGTTTCGTTGGAATGTGCCACTCCTACCATGGTTTGCAACTCGGTTTATACATAGCTTCGGAATGAGGTTTTTGTTCTCATCCCGAGGCATTTGTGCTGCCAACGCCGATTACATCAAAAATGGAGATTCCGGACACTAATAGTTTACCAAGAAAATCTAGTTTCCGTTGAGTTTTCTATTTGTCATTTAGATATTTAGTTGGTGGGACAAATTTTTTTTCTGTTCTGTCAATATAAAAGTCATTTCTGACAGTTTGAAAGTCAATTAATGCTTGTGCCACGGGTCGATTTTTTCAACTAAATTGCTCAGTAATTCACAATAAACATTCATAGGTGGCAGTAACATCAAGAAACAAGCTGTGCTTGACTATTCGAAATACTAAATTTTCGTCTTTTCGTGGATAAAGGAAATATTAAATTAAACTAAAATAATGGAAGATGATATGGAAGCTATTATTTGCAAATGTTATTATAAACTACGAAATGCTTAAAAATAAAAAAATGGTAAGAAATGAAATAAAGAAATGTTTAAAAGTGACATTTGACAACTAAATTGAAAAGTTACCTAGCGAGGAGACTTCGTTTGTAACCTGGCGGCGAATAGCGTAGGGTCACATAAAACAAGTTTATTTCACTATTTAGTCGAAAAAATTGACCTGAGGCACACAACATAAATATCAATCTTGACATTTTTCTCAACGCCTACTCCATTACCATTTAAAACCAAACGAGAAGCCACAAGAAATTGTAGTGTGTCTTGAGTTCTCATATCGCAAACCATAGTTTCATAATCCTAGTTACGAGGTATGTATGTATCTATTAGGTATTAGAGGATAGGGGCTCCATCTGTGTTGCAAAAGCACAACTCCGCCGCTTTATGTAAATATAAATGATAAGTCTAGCGACATTGGGAATATATGGTATTGTATTGATTTATTTTTCAAGCCAATCAGACTTATATTCAAATCAATCAGAACAACTAAAAACAAACAATGTTAATTTAAATGTTTTAAACGTCGCAAAATCTTAGGTTTTGTTGCAATATAAATAGAAGTGGAAAGCCATCTGGTGCCAGAAAGAGCGGGAATAGTGAGAGGTTGAAAAACATAACCAAATTTCTTTGTACACACTGATTAATCGATTTCGCTTCATTTAATTTATTATTGCCCTAGAAATTTGAAATAATTTACTTACCGTTTACTTACCGTCTTGTTCAAGTATTGAAAATGTTGATACGAGAAATTTATGCTATAATTTTGCGGTACGATAAAGTGATAATTTGTGTGAATTATAACGGGTTTGCAATTTCAACTACCGGTTATTTCGAGTGTGGCAACACTTACGTTATTCGTGTTATTAGTTTAATGTTTGACATTTACGAAATGGGTCGCTTTACGCTTTTTGTTCAATGGGAAATATTGAAAACTTACTTTCAAAGTGGTGTCTTCTACCCAAACTGTAAGAAATTAACGTGGACAATTTGGAAGAATTGAAATGCCTACAAGGCAATTTGTGCATCAATTTTTAAAGCTAGTTCGTGAAACTGGATTTTTATTGGATAAACCAACACGTGCATGTGCATTTACAGAAAGTACAGCCGAGAATATTGCAGCTGTTGCTCAGAATGTGTCTTTGCATCCAACAACATCATAACTCACCATCGTGCTCAAGAATTGAACATTTCACGCAGTTCTATGATGAGAATTTTGCATAAAATCCTCGTATAAAGGATACTTTTCCGACGAAGCTTATTTTCACCTCGGAGGCTACGTCAATAAGCAAAATTATCGCATTTGGGGCTCAGAAAATCTACGTATAACCATGGAGAAACTGATGCAGCCACAACGAGTGACTGTTTCGTGTGGATTGGTCCATTTTTTTGAGAATGAGCAGAGCCGCTCTTACAGTCAATGGGGAGCGTTGCCGAGCCCTATCCGACTCCGTTGGATTATTTTTGTGGGCCCGTTAAAGATAAGTGTTATGCTAACCATCCAGAGACTATCCAAGACTTGAAAGATCAAATCGAACTTGCCATTGGTGAGTTAGGAGCCCATATAATCGAAAATGTTTTGAAAAATTGGGTTGACAGAATGGGATATTGTCTGGCTTTACTGTGGAAGTCATTTGAATGAAATTGTGTTCCGATGGTAACATTCAATTTATTATTTATTGTGTGGTTTTTTGTTAGCCCGGCTAGAAAGGATTTCAGCACTGACAAATTTAAAAACATTGATGTACTTAGTACATTGGTAGGTTGTGGTGGTCGAGCCACAACATATTGAGAAGACACTACTAAATGTCTACTGAACACTATCTTGCCCTGGGATTGTAAGAAAACATACAAGTGAACAAGCAATAATTCGTGTTCAAAGCTGTATTGCACCAAACAATTGGGTAGACCACTTCAATAATGAAGAAACTACTATTGCAATTATATTTATGACAAAAGGTAAAGCGAGGTTACCGAGTATTACTAGCTTCCTGAATGTTTGTCTGGATAAAGGAATTTTTCCAAAATCTTAGAAAAACGGTGAAGTAATAATCACCAAAAAAGGAGTTGATCGAGATCACATCGATCCGAAAGCCTATAGGCGAATCATGCTGCCACCAGTCGACAAGCTGTTCTGTGTCATAGAAAATAGGTTCACAGAGGACGCTAGTAAAGGAGTTCGAGCAAATGTCCATCTTACGATTTCTGGAAGTATCTGAATCTCTTATTAACTGTGGGGGCCTACTATAATGAAAGAGTTATGGGGAATGGACTGTCCATTTAATCTTTATTTGATCATTAATAACTACTTCTCTGACAGATCAGCTGCTGTTGGGTCAAACCACGGCACGCTTTATAAAAGCGCAAATAAAAGTTGTCTAGAAGGCTCAATTATAGACCGGCACCTTTGGAATATAGTGTTTAACAGTAGTATGTAGGATTTTGTCCCGGAGGTAGCATTTGCGGACAACAAGGTTGTCCTGGTTAATGCTCTCTTCTGTCAATTCAAAACTGTGCATGCAGGAGAAAGCGCAGAACTCCATAGACGGGATGGTTAATTGGTGTAATAGTAACAAAATTGAGCTAACCTCCTTCAAGACCGTTGTTGATCCAACTTACAAGGTTCCATTGAGATTGGGAGACCACCTTTCGTGGTTGTTAGTGGAAGGGGATAGATATGGTGGCATCTGTAAAGTGGTTAGGAGTTAATTTCGAAGAAAGGCTCGTTGTATATAACGCGACTTCGTGGTTGAATCCTTGACTTATGGCTGCGCTGGAAAGACCGAGAGAACAAGCTGCCATCACTAAAGCGTGTAGGACAGTTACATCCGAAGCGGTTACTGTCATTGCTGGAGCCATTCCAAGATGTTAGTTACGAAAATGGTATATTCTAGGCAATCAAATGAGCTAAAATGGAATATTTGAAAAGCATCCACAGCATCCATTTTGGAAAGACAGGTGGAACCAATCGAGTGACGGTAGAACTATACTTATAGTTACATGCCAAACATAGCAGAATGACTTGAGAAGTTTTTCTAAGTTTACGCAAAAGATATAGGGGCATGCATAATTTGTAGTCTATGCTTGCATAGGTTTGGTCTTACAAACAACATAATAATTTTAACTTTCTACCAATCTTTTTGTTTCGTTATCGATTTTTGGAAGTCCGGAAATCGTTAGGCCACTTTTGGTAAGTTCGGAGATTGTTACCAGCAACTATACAGCTCCAAGGTGTAGAAAATAACTTCTATAATGACTGCTTTTTGATTGTTTAGCCATTAATACAAACAGGAGTTAAGCTCAATATCAAAACTGGCGAATTCATTACTGATAATAATAAAAAACGAAATGGCAAGATGTTAAATTAAACGTGACTGAAAAGTGAAAGATTTCTGTGTTCACATCTCTGTTTTTTCGCGAAACGTTTTCGCTTACTCATTTCTATTGCAATTAGCAATGAAAAAATCAAATTGATGATGGAATTTGTAGAAATCTTCTATTGAATACTGATGCATATTGCACACTGCTGCTTTAAATTACGCGTAATTGACATTGAGACAATGTCATACTGGTATACTATCTTGCTGCCATTGAGCGTGACATTGGAGAAATTAATTTGAATTGATTAAGCTTTACTGATATGTAACGTACATAGTGAAATTGATTAAAGTTTATGAATGATGAAGGTAGGTCAAGTGTTCACTTATGTTGACGAAATTTTGTCTCTTCCACAATACTTATCGTTCCATTGCTTGTTGTTTGGTGCAACGTAGTTGAAAGTACTCAATTAGATTTAATTTTCACTTGGACCGGTTGAATTAGAATGTTGACTATTCATAGTTCTTTGCATTTCAATGTGAATAGAGTACCCTGAGATCAACTGTAATGCAAGGTTTTATATTAGTCTGAATATCGTGTGTCGATAGATCTTGCACGTTGTTGATATTAGGATGGTTATCAGTTTCGAGTTTAATACTAAAAACATCTAAAGGGTGTTCCAATTTGAGGTTAATTTTATATTTGTTAATAAAACACATAAATTATTTGATAATATACATTTTATTTCAAATGTTAGTACAAAAGTTTCGGTTTAGTAATGGTAAATAATGTTTTTTATAAGTGACCTCTTGCAGCTGTACGGCAAGCGACCATTCATTGGATGTTAGATCGCATGATCTTTCAGACCAATTAATCTTCCCTGTTCGAGAAATCATTCTAATACCAAAGCGTTCGCGCAAAAGTGTCCTGCTGAAAGCGCATATTCTGGAAATCCATTTACGTCTCTGTTTATTTTATTGTTAAATATTGCTGAAACTCGAAGAGGTCTTGTACTGAATCTCCCATTCGTTCCACGGTTTAAAATTATTTCAAATCCGCTAGATAAAAATTCATAGTAGTCACATGAAACCTTTTGACTGCATTATTTGTGCACGAGCAAGATGATAATGTGTTGTATTTCGATGATGGATGAAAAAATTTATATGTATTCCCGACATTTTTCTTGTTGTGTTGTGTGTTTTTTCTTCTCTCGATCTTAGCCGCGTGGATGAAGATGCTATCATTGTAATTATTCACATGTAAACATTTTTTTCGAACGAATTAGAACGTGTAATTCTATCTGGGTATAATAATTAACATTTTCTACTCTTTCGAGCCGTCTCATGTCCTTTATACATTTTCTACTATTTTGCTGCATTGATTTATCCCTATTGCAAGCTCTCCAATTGATATAATATGAAATTATATGGTACCTGGTATACATTGAAAAACTAAAATTATAATACAATTTTATATTCGAGGGACACATTGTGTCCATAAAATATTTGTAAACACGTGCACGCCACAACCATATAGGCCGTTACACTTGCCGACCTCCATCATTCTCGACCCATCGCTTCTTGCCGTCGTCGCATCAACGATGTATGAATCTCGGTGATCGCCCTCTGAGACGCACACGACGCGATTGTTGCTCGCACTGTTTGATTTTGAGTCTGTTACGTGGAGCTCTTTGAACGTCGCTTAATCATCTGATTTGGCAATATTTTTAGAAAACCGATTCAGTCGTACCCTCCCATGAGAGTAAAAATTCTTAGCAGATTTAATGGGACCAATTATCGACGTACCTTCCTCTCAAATATCAAGTATTCTAGAACAGGATGTGGTTTTCAATTCCGAAATTTTACACCGCATTATAAAGAGTTAATTCGCAAGACGGCAATATATAGGTTTTCCAAATATGGTTTTTGCTGTTAGAATTTCCGCTAGCATGTTGCTGCTGAGATGTTGGTGCTTATTGAATATGTAAGAAAATGTTTCTACGGCTTTTTCTGATGAAGTATTACGCACAAAGAGACCAAACAGTTTTTAGGTGAAAATTCTAGAAGGAGGTCCTTAAACTAAGGACGGAATAGTACACAATATTAATAAGAGCAGCCCATCAAGCGGCTTAAAAATCTAACAAAATGGAACGCCGAAAAATCTACCTTTCCATGAAAACTGAAGGATAAAGGTTTAACAGCGAAACTCGTAGGTCACATTATTAATAGATTAGATACCAAAGTCCAAAACGCAGATCCAATTACAGCCAAGGCTACTCAACATCTTGAACTTTCAAGCTCATAACTCTAACCGTGGTTCATTGCCTCATGCAATATACTAGGTATTAAAATGATACTGAATAGCGCTTTACCAGTGAAAACGAGGTTCTGCTGCTCAGAACAAGAGGCAGGACTAGCACAAAAAAGAGAGAGTTTGTATAATGTTTTATAACCAGCGTAATTTTTTAATTCATTTTTGTTCCTCTTTTTTCTAAAAGAAATACGTTCCAGCCGAGTAAAATCTTAAAAATATTCCTTAAAATGTAAAATTGTCTGAAGTTAAGGAACTCGATACATATACGTTTTAGAAACTTAAAATGTTAAACGAATCTCGGCAATATAATAAAATTTTGTAGTATTGGACTGATGATGGAATTAGGATTTTGGGACCAAATTTCTATTTAAACTTAATTTCAGGAGACGATCTGGTATTTTTCATTCTGCACGATTTAAGTGGACTCTAACATGTATTTTGAAGGAAGTCCAGAAACTTTTTGTAATTAATATTGTAATTCTAAGACTGTGCGTGTCTGAGAGCGATTTTTTCGACTAAATGGCCGAATAAACTAAATTAATGAGTAGTTATGCTATTAGTAGCCAGGTTTTATCATTTATGCTGTGTGCCTGACGACGATTTTTTTGACTAAATTTCCGACTAACTAAATCGTTCGTTAGTTCACCCAGGTATTGTTAGATGTCCATGTTAAGATAGATGAGTCCATGTTAAGCGCTAGTCCTCTATATTGTTACCATTTCGCCTATTGGATTTTATGAGCAATTAATTCAGCATGGACGAGAGATTTATTCAACGAAAATTTCTCATTTCAAGTTTAGAAAATTAAAATAATTTTTTTTGTGAGGTTAGTGACATCTAGGTTTAAGTAATACCATTGAGCTAGTTTTATAACAGTTTGTGGTATTGTAGATTAAATAGCAGAATTAGTGTAGAACAAAACTGAAAGTCCGCGAAATATATCAAATATTCAGAGCGGGTTATATGATGCTACCCCTTTTCCTACCAGATACATTTTTTTTTGCTTCAATTTAACTCTAACGCACACAAATGTGTGAGTAACAAATGACAAGGAGTAATGTCTTCCGGATTTTAACGGATCTAAGTTAAACTGGAATTATTTTTGATAAAAATATTATAATGTGATAACATATAAATTATATAATATATTAATTATTTGTTTTTGATAACATATTAATTATTTTACTATTTTATAGTTATTGTGTTATTTTTCGTACGAACACGAATTAAGAAGCATGCACAAATGTGTATGTTGGTTCAAAATACATACAAAAATAAATTTTTGCCATGATTCTTTTGCGTCACCCGCACAATGGTGATGGCAGGCAGCCAAAGGACACCCAAAATTATTAGTGGCGTTTTAAGTGAATTAGAATCGTGTGATTTATATGTTATCAGGAAAATTCTGGAAGCGGTGTAAATTATGAGTATTGCCGTAAATCGCCAAATTCTATAACGTGAATTCACAATCCAGTCTTACCAACCGGATTTCACAGGGCAAATTCCTAACAATTGGAGACAGCAGTGGGATTGTGAATATTAGAAGATCATTATTGAATGATTATTAATGGTTACGGAGACCCGGATAATTATGAGTTCGAAGAGGTAATAGAGGAAATATTAGATGATAAATGTGAGCTGGTGGAGACAGTTCCCCGGCTACTGTAACCTTCGGCATGGCGCTATTATTGGCTATTATAAGTCAAAAATTTGATCAAATGGATCAATCATTTGATCAACAAAACCAAAAAATTGATCAACAATGTAACGAGCCGCAACACACAATACAAGATTTGGCCCAACAAATAGATCAAAAATTTGATCCAAAAAGTAAAGATTTGATGCGAGAAATGAAACAAGAAATTAAAGAAATCAAAATAGGCATCGAAAGATTCGAGAAGAAAATAGACGAACATTTTCTACAAAGAAGTGGAGAAAGTATAAAATAAAGTTCAACAGGTGCTGTCGATTGTTCAGGATGTTGAACGGAAGCTGCAGTTTGTGGGACATCGTCTCGAGATCTACTTTGCCTGAAAGCCAGTACACTCGAATAACGGCTGCCAACAGAAATGTATGGGATGAAGTGGTCATGTCGCAGAATTTATAGTAGCTCTTACAGGTGGAGCAGCTGCCAATTTTCGAGAATGACCGCATTAGTTACCACAACAACCGCTATTGACGGCTTAAAATAAACACCGAGAGGAATATTGAGCGGGCGAAACCGAAATATTACCTAGAAATTTCTAAACGATAATCTCTCTTAATTTTCTTATTATGTTCGTAAGTCTCCAATCCAAAATTCAAATGCAACCCTGTACAAATTTTTATATTTACTTGTAAAGAAATAAACGAGAAGCGCCCATAACAGACTCCAAATTTTCCAATTATTGATCAAGAATTAGCCGAGTTCTCTCCAGCTCAAAATTCATTTTGATCGTGTACAATGGAACTACATCTAAAATTTATGTTTCAATCCAAAACCAATCTAGAAACCAAATTTCATAATGATTGAATATGAAATGGTCAAGTTTAGCCTAGCATGAACAGATTCTAGAGTTTTATGCAAAACTCACTTTAAAATCACCAAGCCCAATCAATTATTACTACCCAAATTTCATGAAAATTCGTAAAGAAATGGCGGACAAAGATAAAACATTGTAAAATTTCAAAATTTCTATTTATGCATAAAAATCGTAATTTTGCACAACAAAATCCATGTAAAACGAATCATATACATCAAGCTATTGCCCAAGAGATGGCATTTCGGACGTTTATGTTTAATACCCCATTTACATGCGACCAACACTTTCCATCTGCAAAATGAAAGAGATATAACATTGACTTTTTGCACATGAGAGACAAGAAAAAAAATATGTATATCCCAATAAAATTTTGCAGAAGACTTTTTGAGCCATACTACACCGCCTAAACCACTATAAAAATGAAAATGTTGCGATAAAATATATTTGATCCGAGTATTTTTATGGCAAAAATTTCAAAATTAACAAAAATTTGAATTAATTAAAAGTAAATTAATAATGTTCAAAAAAAAAATTATGGCATTACCATATATGTTTATTTCTTTCTCGCATATTGAATATTTTAATGCAAAATTTTGTAGAAACAATTTTCTACATGTAAATGCCCCATAAGAAAACATATTTTGTAAAGGGTGCACCCAAAATATTTTGGTGCCGCATGAACATCTAAAATTGAACATTGAAAATTTGCAAACCGCATTGAATATTTAAAACTTGCAAAACCAGTGTCGGATGGTTTTGTAATTATCAAATTCAAAATTTGCATTTTGCCGGAACAATATCGCCGCAACAACTCACAAGTCAACACACCAAAAAAATTACTTTTATAAATACAAATTGTTTTAAATATAAAATTAATTGAAGTCTGTTTTAATTTTTATTATTTCATTATTTTCATTTTCGTGTTTTTGGGAAGATACATATCGCATTATTTCTAGTGACCTCGGCTATGGTTTTTATCGTATCATGTGTGTTTTTGTTTATTTTGATTTATAATTCAAAAGTGTAGTAAAGTTTAATTTTTTAAGTGTTTAGTTTCTGAATTAAATTAACAACATAATAGATAAGCGTTCACTATTTACTCGGGCCCCCATCAAGAGGTAAGCGCACTATTTTCCCGGATTATCGTGTTCTTCGTGTCAACGTTTTCGGAAAAAATCCGCTAATATTTATCTCTGATCGCAATAGCGTGTTTCAACAAAATTGTTTACAAGTATGAAAAATAATTTTTATTTGTGTGCTACGTTATATTTGTGTCATCAACAACATGGCAAATAACGGTGGATGACGCAAATCGTCAGCAAAACGTGCAAGCCCAGCCTGAAAAAGCCAGCATTTTGAAAAACCAATCCGAAGTGTTGGTTCATATCAGCCGAGATAATGTTCGACGCGAATAAGATTACCAGCGACAAGGTCGAGTACATTCTACAAAACTCTCGAGCCAATGACAAATACTAAAACCTTAAAAAAGTCCTAATCTAATCGCTACTCAATCTCCGAGGAGCGTAGATTAGAGATGATTTTAAGCAAAATCGTTATTTTTGATCAAAAACTCTCGGACATTTTGCACCGAATAAAATCGTTGGCTGACAAAAATTTTTCAGGCAGCGTAATCACGAAATTATGGATCAGGCAACTCCCTGAATCGCGACACGCGTACACTCGCTCTAGCATTAGCCGTCTTGAAACAATGCTATATAAAATTTCAGCTACAACCTTCGCGTTTTAATCGCCATGGATACGAACTCCTTCTCCTGAAAACAGCCACCATCACAACCAAACCAGGGAAGTACAGTTCATCAAAACAATCAGCAATCACGTACAGTTTGGTGCGTCGGCATCAAAATGTAATGCACCATACACATTTGTTACGCAACAATAAGGATCCGCAAATATCGGTACCCTAAACCAATAAGACTTAAGGTCGCAGCGGTGGACCTAAGGTAACCGCAGCGCAGCCGATAAAAAAGGTCATTTCTGATTGGTACCGACGCTGATCTAAGCGTAATACCTATCACAGATACTGTTGCTTTGGAACAAATCGCAATCCCGATTTAGTTCTGGCAGCAGCAACTAGTACCAAATAAACACTTATAGTACCAAATTACTTAACGTTGACATTGGATTAAGAGGTTCATTCAAACACGCCTTTATCCTTTCTAATATCAACGCTCTATCATAGGGGCGGATTTCCTAACGAAATTCGGTTTGTTAGTTGATCTGACAAATCACAAATTGATTGATCTTTCCACCAAACTCTCAATCAACGCAATTTCAAAATGCTCTGATAATACTCTCCATATCTTTGAGGAAAAATTCGATAGCCAGCTCAAGGAAAGACAGGAGCTTGAAAATAAAATTAAGCATGTACAGGGCCGCTTTGATACCTCCCAAACTGTCAAAAATGGCCAGCTAAACAAAAAAAATTCAACAATACCCGTGGCCGGGAACTGAAGAGGAATTTTAAAGCAGTTTTAAGAGGAAGCAGATCACATTTGTTAGAGTGCAGGGGAGCAGCTCAATTTTAGCTCTTCGTGGGAAAGATACAGAAACGGGCAGCCATGACTGCGTTGGAACTAAAGATATGGGCAGTCACATGTAAGAGAATTATGCAAAATTCAATTCCAAAGCAAGCGGCAACTACACCAGGAGAGCCTGAAAGACTTAGAGGTAATGAAATTGGCGCGTCAATCTTACATGCACCTGCAGATGTGTTGAATGAACGCTAGCTACGCCCGAGATTATACGCAACGGAGAGATCGGTAATTCAGAAAACCATAGTGTTTAAGATACGAAAAGTCCAGCAAATGATAAGTCCAATTTCAAAAAGTGGACGTAGTAGTGTAGTGGTACGTGTAGTACGTTTGATGTGTGCGAATCCTGCAGTGGAGTCGATCGCCTAAGGTAGAGTGATCTAGAAGGAAGACAGAAACGACGTCCCACGAGGTCATTTTTGTAGGCAATGGCTTAAACAATTTATTATCTTGGGTTTGTATTATAAATTACTGAAAATCCAAATCAATCAAATTAGAAATAAAAGGTGAATAGCATTAAAAATGTGACATACCTATATCTTATCACATTGTGTATAACCGCAAGCAAATCTTATAAATACTTTGCCGTTCCCACAATAACTTTTTTTTATGTATAGCATGATTTTGTATCTATAGGTAATCCATTTTTATAATCAAAAACCTTCACTTTGTGGGTCGATATATAGATTCGCTGTAAATGATGTGATATACGACAAAACCTCACTGTTTGTTAATTAACCACTTTTTTTTTTGGTATACCTTTATAATACAAAACCACTATAATTTTATGCTGTCTGGACAAGCCTAAAAATTTTTTTTTATTTTTTATTTTCTTTCATATAAAAATTTTATTTTATCACTTTATGTATACAGCTTTGTTCTAAACAGTCATATTTATTATATGTATATGATTATACCGGCTGACCCGGTAAAAACGACACGTCCGGAGAATCTTGAAAATTATTGAAATACCGTCCAAAAACTCAAATTAATGTTAATTTAATTTTATTTTTTTTACGATACGTCAGTAATTTTCAAGCTAATCCTACCGTTTCATTTTCGATGGGACACCCTGTATATACACAAATAAATTACATATAAAAAACAAAATTCGATAATTTTGCACATGGTGCCAACGACGGTAGTTAATTCCTTATAAATTTTTCATTTGATAAAAATTAACTGATAACAACTAAACAAAAATTTAACTTATAAAATCAACTTATAAAATCAACATTTTCACTTTTATATGACTAAATATTTAAAATTAAAATTTATTTACAAATAATTTAATAAAGCCTCACGGTGATGATATATAGTACACGCCCCCTATCATGCCGCACTACGGCTTTCCGGGTGTACCACAATTGTTGTTGTTCCATTACCATTTTGTTGCGTCACCACAACTGGATTGATTAATGGAATTTCATCCGTTTCACTCTCGGTCAAGACTACACTGGACCGATTACGTAACACATCAGGGATATAGATAGGTGTTCGACCACTCGGTTCGATAA
This sequence comes from Nephrotoma appendiculata, assembly GCA_947310385.1. Lineage (NCBI taxonomy): Eukaryota > Metazoa > Arthropoda > Insecta > Diptera > Tipulidae > Nephrotoma > Nephrotoma appendiculata. Next base: position 266,551,085 of record OX371225.1, on the reverse strand, counting down.
TTTCCGGTGGCTTCGTTGTCCACTTTTTTATGTACGACATAAACATGAAAAATGCAATAGTAACATTTAGGGCGACGATAAGTACAATGCCACGAGCATCAAGCCCGCCTCCCCGTGCCGTCGTCAATGCAGCCATTATAATCAGCTGTATTATAACAGCCGTTTTTGTCATAGTGATTGCGGTGAAATGTATTCGACGTCCTTGCGTCACCATATAGCTTGAACCATACGCAAAGAATAAATTATGTCGATCGACGAAATGTTTTAGTCCGATGTAAATCATCGCGAATGGCATGATGAGGGGGCATGCAAGACTGTACACGGCCGATATTGTGAATATTAAAAGTGTCCAGGCGTACTGCACCCCAAATGGAAACTCATTTATAAGTGTTTTTCGTATGTAGGCGGTTTCGGCTCGAGTTTTCGCCACTGCTAGTTGCCAAACGTAATCGATCAGTTCTGGAAGCCGTATTAATTCAAATGCGGTCCCAATAAAAGCCGCGGTCACCACATAATTCACGAAAAATGCTCCTTTACCCGGTAGAAATATACACTCCCACCGATATCGTTCCTGATCATTGTAGTATAGAGTCCATTCCAACATTGCCTGGGCACTCGTTAATCCTAGCGATGGCAAAATTAGAATCATAAACAGTAAGTATCCAAATGATTTAGTCATGATGGTATAGTTGAGCTTGGAGCGCGTTGAATGCGATAACAATTTTTCGGAATACGTTACGATTGCAGGCATTCCGGCGGCTAGTGCCCATAGCATAAGGGTTGGTAAAAAATCTGATATCATTGGTGATATTTGTTGGGTTGCACTTTTATAGAAGGCTACAGATCCCAGAAAATTGACCACATAAATTGGCGTGGTCAAGAAAAATAATATTAGGAATAGCATTAGGTTAACGGTGAGCCACTTTAAGAACCAAAGGCTGGTGTCCGATTGTAAATTTTCCCAAAATATATCCGATGGTAACGGTGCGAACGACAAATGCCAGTTATAAAATGTGCCCGCTTTAAAACTTTTTATTAAATTTTGTGCCGAACTAACGGTACTCATCGAAATGAATGCAATGCCAAGTGGCCGTTGGAGGGCCTCTTCTCGCAACTCGTCTACCCGTCGCTGCAGTTGCAATTCCTTGTGCTCGTAATATTCTAGGGCATCCATTTTTTTGCATGTACAACCGGATTCCCGCATTTGCACTGGTTTCCGTTGACAATACCGCCTCGCTTCATGTACTCTGTGATACTTCTCAGACACTTCGATTAATCTTTTCACCGCAAACGCAAGTTGAATATCGGTAATTTCACACGTCGGAAATAATTGGTTTAAATATGTGCCAATCTCCTGTTTGTTACACTGGCTGAACGAAATATTTCGTGCCATAATGGTACGGGAACCGGCTCGCTTCGCCGCATTTCGACCACTAGCGAGTCGCATGACTAGCACCACTAGCGGTATATAACAAATCGCGGTCACAACATGTATCCACAGTAGCGGTGATTCGGGACTCAAATTTGATACGGTCGTCCGCCCAAATGCGCTCGCATCGGGAATTAATTCACCATGATAATTAACAGGTAGTATTATACCGATTGAAGTCACTGTCATAGCGGCCATCACAATCATTAAATGTCGTTGAAACGATAGATAATGAATTGCGTCCGGGCCACAATTTTTCAATATCTGATCATCTTTAAGTTTACACGTTATAATAATCCAATTAAAAATGCCACTATCTTTATTGATCAGTCCTAAAACACTTTGCCGTATATTACGGATTCTACTATCACAATCACCACTTTCACTAGGCGGTTTATACGAATCTTCCCGCAAATAAAATAATTCCATCCACTTTTGTCTCTTATTAAATTTATTTCGATTTATGAGGCCCAGCCGACCGTAATTCCAGGCATGTCTTCGTATCACTGAGAAAATTAAAATTATTAATAGCCATACGCAAAAATTTAAGAGTAAAGTTTGCGGTATGGCCTCGTAGACATGAGTCAAAAATAGCGTATCGTTTCGTTTACGAATTAAACAATTTTCCAAATTCGGATAATTGCTACGACTAGAATTGGCGAGTCTATCCATTTTAAAATTATTTATCCAACTGAATTGGAAATTTTTTTTTGAACTATTTTGTGTTCGTTTTTGTGTATTTTATTATTATATAAATATCATTGTCGGTATTGTAAACGAGACAACACATGACATGTAGTAGGTAAGAGGAAGTATTGTGTGATTCATTGTGTGGTGATACACATTTGCTAAATAATGTTTGTTTTTGTATGATATAAACTATGGTCAAAACTCATCGATGGAGATCGATGGATTGATCAGCGTTTTTTAATATTTCTACCTAGCGGGGGTAATGGGCGACGAGTTCAAAAGTGCTCGTCTTCATTTAATATTTAAAGTATTTGAACCAAACCATCCATTTCCTTCATATCTGAGCAATAGTTTACTAATTTACACAACTTCCGGAATATTCTCGAAAATAATCTCACAATAGTAACTAAATATAACATTTAATTTTTAAAACAGCAATAAATGTAACAATTACATAAATTCCACAATTACTTTCTCTTTACCCTGGAGATATTCGACGCAACCGACGTGAATAAGTAAAAAAGAAAAAGTTAAACTATGAGAATTCATACTAAAGCAATTATACATGACGCGACTCACACCTGATACAAAAAAAGTTCATTCTCTAAAGTTGTACTAAAGTGACATCTTACAGAAATTTTATGAAATAATTAACCAATTTTTATTTTTATTTTTGTTATCATTTGGATATTTTGAAAAAATTAACTGCGCATTTTTCATCCAAGTAAAAATATTCAGAATGTGTTTCGAAGAAAAATTAATAAATTTGGTGAAGTAAAATGAAATTCTATATAATAAATCGTCCACGGGCACAAACATCCACATAAAATTTGAAACTTGGAGGAAAATAGGAGAGCAACTTGATGAATCATGTAAAATAAAAATGATGGGTTATGTACGTAATAATGTAATAATCATTTTTTTTAGATAAAACCTGTATGTCAAGGTGAAAAAGTCTTCGGGATAAATTTTCGAGAGAATTAAAATCCAAACAGCTACCATCCGGAAGCGCATATAGATATAAAGAGAAATGGGAGTAATTCCAAAATATGTGGGTACTGACGGACTTCATCAAAAATAGAAAGTATGTTGAAATTGTTTCAAATATGAACAGATTTATTTTATACGTATCGTTGTATCATTATCAGTAACTATACTGATACTCCAGTTACAAATACAGATGCAGAATATACAGATACAGAAAGTAGTTCCAATTTCGGCGAAGTGGATTTAGTAGGCCGTAAGAGACCGGTGATTAATTATGATGAAGGGGAATTACATCGTAATAGCGATCCAAAATAAATGGCGAATTAATAGCAGTGAGGGCAGTGAGATTGTAAATTCAATCAAAACTGCTTTAAATTATAAAAATGAGGATCAAATCAAGAGGATGCGATAATTGTTCGATGGATTTCAGCCAACTACGCAAAAGCAGGCTGCCAAAAAAAAATCTTCTTTATTAAAATACTCTATCAATGTGTCCCTCATTTTAAAAATATTTCTTGAAGTGTTGTTTGAGCCAAGCTTTAAATTTGGTTTATTAAACGCTGTTGACAAAACTTCATTACTCCATTGTCCTAGGATAACGTTTCCCTCAATGTCTTCCGTATCAACAAATAAAGGTGGGCAACATGTTGACTGGCTAATTTTATTTAACATTAAAAAATTGTGCAAAGCGACCGTTGCTAATATCATCTACAAAGAAACAGAAAACATTTTAATAAAGTTGTAAATAAATATTTATAATCGACTTTTACCTTTTCTGCATTTTTCGGCAAACAATTTAAGGTTGTCCTCAACTCTCTTCATCGAGCTACCATAATACCAAAAGTATTCTCTAGCGTTAGTCTTCCTCTGGAAAGTCGATAGTTAATTTTTTTTTCGCGAGGCAGATTTTGTCTTTCGTTACTAAAATTATGTTCCGGCGAAGTGTGTCGGATGAAGGTGAAGTTCAAGAAATCATTGGTGCGCTCAATCGAAACAATTAAATTTGTTTACCGTATGCTCGCAAGTAGATGGTTAATAAATTCACCATAAAAGATGATAGCCACTAAGGCCGCGTACCAATAGGCAGGTAAATCGTTTACTACGGTAAAAATCGATTTTAGTACAGATTTTTCGATCAGATTACCATAGAGTTTTTCAAAAATAATTGGATTTACCGAAAAATTGACTTAAAACTGACTTTTACCCTTGGATTGGTACGCAGCGTAAGGCTGCGGGCCAATAGTCGGGTAAATCGTTTACTATGGTAAAAATCGAATTTAGAACAGATTTTTCGATCAGTTTGCCATAGTTTTTGAAAAATAAATGAATTTACCGAAAAATTGACTTAAAATTGACTTTTACCCGACTATTGGCCCGCAGCCTAAGTAGTCAATTATTCTATTAACTATATTATGATCATGATTATAGTGAAATCACCAATTTGATTTAAAAATTTCATACATTTCAAAATATTCTTAAAATTGGCTGTAATTTAACTCAACATGTTGTCAGCTGTTCTTTGAACTGAAAGCGCCCATTGTTATGATCGTGCTAATTGGGCAAATGTGACTCGCACGGATTGGTTACTTGAGCTGGTAGTTATTGATGAGAATGGTGACATCTATGTATCGATAGTAATATTCGATATCATTTTTAAGCAACCCCTCTGTATTTATCTGGACGAATCTAGAATATTCCTTTGATTTTTTTCAGTTCTTTTGACTTTTCTGAAAAACTGAATGTAGAAAAGTTTCATGCGTATAAGTTTCTTAGGAGGCGAATCCCTTGCCATAGGATGGTGACAAGAAAAGTAATGTACTTCACATTTACAAATATGATATCAGTGGCCCTATTCTGACTTTCCCTGGGAATAGGGAATTGGGAAAAACATTTTCATAGCATTTTTGTCAAAATTATATTTTTCTGGCCTACTGCGGGAATAAGTTTAGTGCAAAAAATTTTAAAACAAAGTGAATTGGGAAACTTTTGTTCCACAAAATTTTTATGGGTAAAAATATTTTCCCATTTAACTTTGTTTTGAAAATGTTAACACTAAACATGTTCCCTTAGTAGGCCAGAAAAATACAATTTAGTTAAAAATGCTATGAAAATATTTTTCCCAATTCCCTATTCCCAGGGAAAGCCAGAATAGGGCCACAGCTGTCTAGAAATATGTGAAAGCTAAGAAGCTAGGTGAGAGAGCATTCTAGAGTCACCATTTTCTTTTTGAAACCCATAATCTTTCCGTAGTATAAAAATCTGAAACCTACAATTTGTAATTTGGCATGAGGTCATCAGCACGGCTAAAATCGAGTGACCTGTATACCAGCCGGGACTAAATGTAACAACATCAGTGTGCCATATACGAAGAATCATAAGAGCCACAAAAATCTGGGGTAAGCTAACCAATCAGATAATTATTCAATGAACACGACGTGTTATTATGTTATTAAAAAATTTCAGATGGAACCTGTACAATGTTACCCAGAACCAAAAAAACCAGCATGAACACGAAAGTTCATAAGCCGGATTATAACAAATTCATTCTCAACCAATACAATGTCTATCAGAACTAGCAAGTCAACTTAAACCACATGCTTTACATAAAGTTATAGAGAAAGCCATTATAGTGTCAGTTGGAAACAGGAAAGGCCATCCAGGAATCGTCAGAAGCATGCACAATGCATCTTGAAGGGTTGATCAATATTTAAGCTTTCAGATGGAACCATTATAAGGTTAGTCGAAACCACCAGAATGCCAGTCCACAAAGCTCAGTGTGCGATATTTTGGGATGGTTGTAATTAACTTCAATAGGTTTTAGCTATCGCTGCAGTGTTTCCGGCTGACAGATTTTATATTGCACAACCGTTAAAAATTCTGTACTGAGATTCTGTAAAGTGCAAGCGCTGGACGATTCGGACTTTTGAATTACTGGTTTTTGCCATTTTATAATTTCGTTTGAAGTTTCAGATAGTGGGAAATGACCTAGATGGCATCGTGGTCATTGTTCAATGATCCTGATGATTCACGCTGACTACATATGGTTTTTATGGACGTTGTATTGGTAAAACTATCTCTAATGCTACTACTTAGACCCTAATGTTACTACTTAGACCGAGACACAATAAGTTGTCATTAATTTTCTGCATTTTCATTAATAAGTAATATGAATAAAAGTCTTGTCCATGCTGAATTAATTGCCCATTCTCTGGGCGAGATCGTAAAATTATTGTTAAGATCCTATTGAGTTGAAAGGCAACTAATTTCACATTGCCAGACATTCAACAAAAATTGCTCATTTAAGGTTTAGAACTTAATTTCTGTGTTACATTTAACGTGGCACACTACAAATAATTACTTGGGAGTAGATAAATGGAACTGGCTTGAAAACATACTATGAAATGCAATCTACTTTTGTAAAAAGCATGAGTACCTGCGAGTAGTCAGAAGTACTTGTGAGTAGTTTGCTACGATAAATGGAATACAGGAGTGGGATTTTGCACAAAAGGCGAGAAGCGAGTTTACGTTTGATTTCTCGCCTTTTAGTTTTGTCCGACAGTTTTTTAGCGATTATGCACAAATCGACAAAAGTAAAAGGCGAGAAAATTGAGAAACTACGGATTTAGTTGTCAATATGTTATTTTGTGTTTAAAATTATTGTCATTTTGCGGTTTAGGGTTGTGGTGAATTTTTTTTAGATTTTAATAATATTTTAATAAATTAAAATAATTATACGGACAATTTTCCCATTGCTATTGTTTTTGATTAAAAACAACACAACATGAGACTGACATCGATGATACAAGGTATAGTTAATAATTAATCTTATAAACTTTATTTATATATTTAATTAATGTAATATTTAATCTAAAGATTCCAGGAACTATATCGACTTCCAAAAGGTTTACTAATTAATTTAATTAATAGTATCGAGGAATATTTTCCAACCCGGACATATCATACCGCAATACCGTGCCATTTACAAGTTAAATTAAATTTATTAGCATGGTTTTCTGCCGCTTTGTTATTCGCTCCATTATGTAAATACTGAAAAATATAAAAAAAACAAAATAAAAAATAAATAAAAATATATATTGGCAGTATGTATTATCTTACCAACATCCAATTCAAACTTTATACTGTTTGACGTTTAGTATGAAAATACATACCACCTAAAAATCTTGTCGCCTTTCTTCCCACTATGCAATATACATGGTCGGAAATAAAAGCGAGAGCGAGTGTCTACTCGCATAGTGCATAATCGCTTGGACTCGCTTTTAGCTACAAGTCGCTCAAAAAAGGCGACTCGCTGTGTGCAAAATCCCAGTTCAGCAAAAATCATTTTTGTGAGATTGGTGACTTCTGGGGTTTAGTAGTAACACTAGAGTTTTATAACAGTTTGTTGTGTAGCAGATTATAATAGTCTGGAACAGAATTTAGAACAAATTTAGGCGAATCTAGAATATTTGATCGATATGAAATTACGAGTGCAAAAACACATGAGTCAGTTTTTGATAGTCATTTGGGAGATTCGATACGGAAAGATTAAAAGCGAAAATGAACCGGTCGAACTAATATTAGTGGTATTTTAGTGAAATAAAATTGTGTGATTTATTATAAATTGACTGCGGGCTAATAGTCGGGTAAATCGTTTACTATGGTAAAAATCGGATTTAGAACAGATTTTTCGATCTTCTATTTCGATCAGTTTGCCATAGAGTTTTTGAAAAACAAATGAATTTACCGGAAAATTTACTTGAAATTGACTTTTATCCGACTATTGGCCCGCATCCATTGTATTAAGTAAATTAATAATAAATAATAGTGAAAATTAAGTTGTGTTTTTAAATGTCAAGGAAATATTTGGGAAATTATTCTAACGTCATTTTAAGTATTTTCAGGAATATGGAAGCAGTGTGAATTACGAGAATTCTTGTTGTTACCGTCAAAGTCTAGAACGATATTCATAATGCAGGGATATGAACCTGATTTGACAGGGCCAATTCGTAACAATATTTTGGTTTGAGTTCGCATTTATACAAATGTTAGAATGAGAACATGATTAGAAATATAGAGATAACTAGTAACAGGGACTAATAAAAATAACCGAGGATCAACACAAATTATTACTGTTTGGGATGATTCCGAGGCACAATTTCCTCGGATACAAAATTTTGTGGAAAATTGGCACAGGAGACTTCTAGAAGCGCATATAGTGATTATAATCTAATTTCGGAGTTGTAAGTGCGGATGTCACTTAAAAGCAAAATAATCATTTTAGAAGAGAATAAAGAGAAGAGGATAAAGGGTATATTTTTGCTACCCTTTATTTATGTTATATATTGTTGCACATATGCTTTTAATGTGTCCAGGTGTATTTCTCGACGAAAACCGTTTTATTTTGAAATGTAAACGATATCAATTTAACTTGATTCGTTTTGGATTAATTCCTCTACAAGAGTATATGCACAAACTAAAATTCACTATACAATAAATAAACACTTGAGTTAACCAATTCTTATTTTTTATTTTTAAAATAACCAAAAACTTCCACTACTTATTTTCTTGTTGGTGAAAAAATAATTGCACATTTTTTTATTTTTATTTATCACAACCTACGTTGGTAGACCGGGTTTTTTGTCTCTTCCATAATTTTAGCGAGTTCATTGTAATTTTATAAATTAGACATTTAAGTTTATAAACGTCGCCACAAATTTTTTTTTGAAACTAAAACATACAATTTTTGTTTATTAATTATAAATATAATGTTTGTACCTATTCGTATATTATATTCGGCCGGCCCAAATTAATAAAAATTTGTTTTAAAACCTAGGATTTTGAGAACTGGGATTTTGAAAACCAGGCTTTTGAGAACCAGAATTTTGGAAACACAGGCTTTCAAAAACCTGGCTCTTAAGAACCAGACTTTTGAAATCAGTCTTTTGATAAGTACGATTTAGTAGTAGTCCTCCAGAATTTGCTCTATTTCATAGTCGATATCTTGAAATTCGGGATTTAAATTTCTGGGATTTTGTTTTGTCGGATTTTAATTTTTGCGATTTTAACCCTCGAGATTTTGATTTTTAGAGATTTTGATTTCCGAGATTCTATTTACCGGGAATTCGAAGGTAACCTATTTTAAACTTATGAAGAGTATGGATTGACTCCGTAGATGAACAATATTCCGTTATAAACAATTTTTTCAGTAATAATCAGCTTTTTAATTTGCTTTGAAAATTTCACATCAAACTAAGATTTTAAAATAGCTTTGAAATACACATTGCAATACACAAACCGAAATGTTTCACAATCGTTTAAGAATTGGTTGAGGTTCTATCCAAAGAGGCTAATAGTGACCACTTAGAGAAATTGTGGTTCCAAATTTAATAAATTTCATAAATTTCCGGATTTCTTGCTTTATCCCATCTCTAATTAAGTCTTTGATATTATAAAAAATGAACAATATCGCCCCCCCCCCCCCCCCCCCCCTTTTGATCATTGAGCTATCAGGATTCGTAATTGTTTTCTAATAAAAACTACAGCGCCTTTCCATTATACCCACAATAATCTTTCGGCAACATACAACCCGATACCAGATCCATTCAGTTTAATCACGACATATGAACCCAAAAATATTTTTTGATGTCCGCACCCAAATTAGAGTGTATCGACCAAGTTGGGTATTAGTCATCGATTATAATAATAATACATTACGCTTTTATTAATACTACTACACAATCCAATCTTCTTAGAAATTTCATTCATTTGTGGTTCTTTGTGTATATGTATGTTCGATTTATATGCATGTGCGTTCTTTGTGTGAAGGTAGATTCATGGCGAAATTCGTCATGCGACTGTACGTACGAAATAATATCGATACATACATAAAGCCTCAAACAACAACGACAGCTTACTAGAACTGTAGTATTTAAATTCTTATCTCTTATCAATTTTACCTTCTTATCTCCTTCACATTATTATGTTAAATTGATAAACTGAATATTAGGGTACGAGTATGTAATGCACGTATTCTTTACGTAGCCTGGCCTGTACATAATTGCTAACAAATCAACAACAACGACAACTCGTTGAACGACCAAATCAGAATACATTTTTAGTTTTTGGCATATCGAATGATTCATTATTTGCCTAACCTTTGTCGCGCTGGTCGAATTGTTCATCAATTTCCTACTAGTATGGTATATGACAGTACGTCATGCCATGCCCCTGTAATCATTACAGTGTATTTTAAAATTTATGACTCACAGGAACGATTCCATCTAATCAATAGAAATGTTATGGCTTTTGAATTTGTTTTTGTCATGCAACGTATTTGATTGACACCACCGTCATTGCGCATAGAATATCCGTATTAACTATGTCGTATACATGAAGGTTAACAACTTATATATCTAGACATGGTATAGGCCGTCATAACATGGAAAACAAGGAAATTGTAATTGCACTCTGGGTGTGATTATTAATTTAATTATATGTATAGGTACATTGATTATTTTCTGTCGAGACTTTTTGTTCGTTTTAAAAGCTCACCGTACTAAATAGGGTGCATAATCTGCATGCGCCTAACTAACTAAACGAGTATATAAAAAAGTTAAACAATTTATTATCGCGTTCGTATACGCAACATAACATCAAAGTCTATTATGTTCTCAAACTATATTTTTACATTTCAATAATGTTTTGTGTCGATTTTACTCAATCGCTAGAATATACGAGCATAAGAAAGTAAGTCTAACAAAAGAATGAAAGGTTCGATCAATTTACTAAATCTTCTATTCTTATTCACATTCAAAAAGAGATTTTGTTTCCTAACAATATCTATTTGTTGTAAAGCTAAAATTAAGCAGGTATACTTCTTTATGAATGGTTTATCCACCGTATATTAACGTGGAGCTAGTTTTAATTTAATATGCCTAGGGCAATGGCCTTACCAAGTAGCAATTTGGAGTTTGTTGTTCGCCGTCCAGATGATGCGACCAAATCAAACGTTTGCGGTGGGACCTGTCAGCAGATTCAATAATAACCTAGGCGTTCATTAGTTCGATATGAATTTGACTTATTCAAAAAATTGAAATGAAGTCGTACAAGGTTATTCTGGTTCAGATTGGGCAAGCGATTCAGTAGATCGACGTTCGTCAACAAGATATGTATCCAAACGGCAACATGGAGCAATTTTAAGGGTGCCAAAGAAGCAACAAACCGTAGCATGATCTACGGATCTGTCTTTAGCAACGCAAGAGGTAATTTGAATTGTTTAACTATCATACACTACGACAACAAAAGAGCAATCCTGTTATCGCAGGTCAGCTATTTCACTCAGAACAAAGCACATGTACATATATTTGTCATCATTTTCTGCGCGAGAAGGTCTTACCATAATCGGTCACAGCAGAGAAGCATAGGTTGTGTTCGATGGGAGTAAATCTTGTGAAGAATTGAGTTCTGCAAACTAACCAAGAAACGCGTTAATCATCAATCGTGGTAAATATGTCTTCGCTTTACATGAAATTAAAATTCTTGGATATACTGTTAATGCAAAAGGCATTTTACCTGACGTCTAAAGCACAGAATAACTACAGACAAATGTCTACACACAAATGTCATAACGCTGTATTTATATAAAAAATTACAGACTCATTTTTTTTACCTTATCTCACTTAAGGCTGAATGGTACTCAACTTGCCAAAAAGGATGTGTACTCAAAATCCAGTTTTCGAACACAACAAATTATCATTTGGACTAATTCGTTCTTTAGGATATAAAATGTGTATTTTGTCGATGGTTAGGTTTCAAAATTTATCGTTTTTTTTAAACGTACAAATCAATTTTCCCGAAAAGTCAGTTTCAGTTTTAAAAACAGAGAAAAATTTTTGCATCAACGTGTTAAGAAACATAAAATCGAGGTATTAATACATCATTTTCAAGTTTAGTCTTAAAATGCCGTAGAAACTGTAAAATTTAGTTTAAAAATATTAAAAAATTCGATTTTAATCGACCGAGAAATTACGTTAAGGATAATTTTGTTTTTACGCCGCAATGACCATTAATTTTGGTAATTTACTGCCCCTAGATGACAAATCACGTTAACAAAATGTGTGCTCAGAAATAGCGAAAACTAAAAAAGCTATTAATTAATTTTACACATACAAACAATATAATAAAGTTTAGGAAGCAAATTATACAAAATTTTGTAATCATATTTTTAAAGAAACAAACCAGTTTGCATACATATAGGGGCATTTAAATATCGATACTAAAAATGAAATGTGTTTTCTCAGTGCCATACAGCCTTAAGACAAAATCACCAAAATAATTATAAGTATTCATATTTAAAACTTAAGTTTCCCATAAAAACTTTAAGGTAGGAAGGACATTTCTTGGTCTATGCTATGTCTCTTATGATGATTATATTTGTATTTTTTGCAGAAAGAGTTGAAGTGACAAACAATTTTAAACGTCCATAAACAGTTAATCATCTCTACAGATTTTGGGGTACGATTCATTTTTTATAGAGGCTTCATCCCAAACGTGGAGTAGACCAAATAACTAACCTCACTCAATGATTTTTTGAAAAGTTACAAAAAAATAAGACTTCTATCATTTTATCAGCGGAATCTATCGAAGTCTTCAACAATTGTAAGGAGAAGTTGTCTCAAGTAACTCTTCTTGCAAATCCGTCCTCTACCGCAAGATTAGCAATTATGGTCGATTCATCAGACTCGGCAATTGGAGCAGTGGTATTTGCCCTGTCAAATCCGGTTCGTATCTCTGGATTGTGGAATAACGTTATAGAATTTCGGGGTTTGTAATAATACAAGTATATTATACCGCTTCCGGAATATTTCTAAATATAATAATCTAAGAATAATTTATCAAATACTTACTTAACACTTAAAAACACAAGAACAAATAATGTTCACTATTATGTATTATGAGTTCACTTTCTACAATTCACAATAAAACACATTTTCGACGTTCATTTTTCTTTTAAGCTTTCGCGCATTGTATCTCCTAAATGACTGACCAATTGTGTTCATTGCACCCGTATTTATATACCGACGGAACTTCAAAATTCGCCTGGATTTATACAAAAGTATATATTATCGATGGTTCTGTTTTAGACTACTACAATCTACAATAAATGCGGATTTTAAAACTACACTAAAATTACTACTGAAACCTAGATGTCATTAATTTCGCACACAAATTTTTTTTTATTAATTTTTAAAACAAAATGAGAAATTTTCGTTGAATAAATGTCTCGTCCATGCTCAATTGTTTGGCTTAAGGCCTTAATAATGTTGATACTATTAGTGACATCTAGGTTTAAGTAGCAGTAGTAGTTTTATAAAAGATTAGTCGAGAACAAAACTTTTGCGAAATGGGCACCGCGGTATATTAATACATGTGGCATCATGAACGGTCTAGTCTAGAAGCCTTAGTGAAGAACTGGTTCGGGGTGGATAAGTGCAATTAGTTGGGTGATCTAAAGTAATTGTAAATGGTGTAAAGTATATTAAAAAATAATTATGGAGATTAGTGTTGCTGTATTTGAGTACTTATTGGATACTTGAAATTTGAGAGAATGTTTCTGGTTTTTTCGGGGAAATACTTATAGCGAGAAAATATCCAATGATACAAACCACTACCAACCGAATTTGACAAGGGAAATTCGTAACAATAACATGAGGATCTCGCCTTTTGGTTTGATGAGCTATTAATTCAGCTTGGATTTATTCAACAAAAACTGCTAGTCATTTTAGGTTTAGAATCTAACATTTTTGTGAGATTAGTGACATCTGGGTTACAGTAGTAGCGTTAAAAATAGTACGATAACTTTTGTTGTATGGCAGATTATAGCAGTGTAGAACAGAACCGAGAATATTATACTTCTGAATGAATATTCGATCGGTGTATAAATAGGAGTGGAACGAATAAATAAGTTAGCGAGTGAGTCATTCAGGAGATACGGTACGCGAAAGTGTTAGTGTTAAGATTAAAAATGTTAAGTGGTGTAAAGTGAATAGTGGTGTAATTAAAAATTGTAAATGATATATTAGTGAATTAATAAACAATTGTGGCGTTTTCGTGATTAGTGGATTTCATAAAAAATCGGTTAGTAATATTTCTGTTATATTCGGCAATATTCCAAATCGTTAGTGTCACGCAAATATTAGGAAATCATTCAAAGATTATTTCCGGTATGTTCGCGCATAATCCGGAAGCGGTGGGAAATAGAGAATTCAATCATTTGATTAGTTTAAATTGTAGCACAGATCGATAAATTTAGATTCATGTATACCAAAAAATGTAAAGTATATTTTAAAAAGCGATAAATTATTTTATTTATTAATAATTAACATAATCTATTTACAAAAATAATTAACTAAAATTACCTAATTAAGAATAATGATATAACTATATCTATATGTTAGATACTAATAGTTAAATAATTTATAAATTAAACTTTATCATATTTAAAAAATACTATTATTTATAATTTTTAATTTTATTTAAGGCTGACAGTTCTTATATAGTTGACATGCAGCAATTGGGTGTGCTGATCTATGAATGCATTTACAATTTATGATGGTGGCCCCTTACCACCAAATGTCACTCCGCACTTAAAAAGCTTAGGTAATTAATTTTATTTAGGTGTTAATTTTATTAAATAAATTATAAAAAATATAATAATTTGTAAAGTTAGATAAGACACAGGTAACACAAAATGGACCGAGGTTGATGTACAAATTAAATAAAAAAACAACTGTTATAATATCAAAATACAAAAGAAATAAAATCGATTTAAATATCAATCGATGTACGCCGTGGTGAAGACGGATCGCTAATCGTTAGCTCAACCGAATTCTCCGAACCATATCCAAAATGATTTGGACTGTCGGGCAGTATACGCTTATTGAGGAGCACGTCCGCAATGTAAATAGGTGCTGGACCAACAGGTTCAGCGAATTGCGTAGGACGTGTCGTACACTTTTTAATCGGTGACATAAAGGTAAATAATATAATTGTTATACACAGTGAGACGATAAGCACAACCGCTCGTGCATCAATTCCACCGCCACGCACCGAGGCCAGAGCCGCCATAATAATTAACAATAATATCACAGACACTTTTGTCATTGTAACAGCCGTCGAATGAATTTTACCGCCACCCTGACTGATCATGTTACTCGGACCATACGCAAAGTATAAATTATGCCGATCGACAAAATGTTTTAGCCCTATGTAAACCATGGCAAATGGCATTATTAGCGGACACGCCAAACTGTACACCGTCGACATGGTGAACACCATTAGCGTCCAAGCGTAGTGAATACCGAATGGAAATTCACTTAAAATCGATTTTCGAATATGTGAAATTTCCGCCCGCGATTTTGACATTATAAGTTGATACGTGTAGTCAATAAGTTCGGGTAGACGCATCAATTCGAAGGCGGTACCAATAAACGCGGCAGTTATAACATAATTTACAAAGAACGCACCCTTATCGGGTATGAAGATACACTGCCATCTGTACGTGCCATTTTCCGGATAGTCTAAAGTCCATTCTAGGAACGCCTGGGCACTTGTTAATCCCAATGAAGGCAGGATTAAAATCATAAGCAGCAAAAAGCTAAACGATTTAGTCATTATGGCGTAGTTAAGTTTGGAACGGGTCCAATGTGTTAACCATTTCTCTGAATACGCAACAATTGCTGGCATGACGACCGCTAAGGTCCACAGCAAGAGCGTGGGTAAAAATTCCGAAACCAACGGACTGATTTTCGTTATTGTATTGGTTGTCCTTTTCATAATCGAAAGTGTATCCAGCAAGTTGACGATAAACACGGGCGTCGTCAAAAAGAACAGCACTATAAACAGGATAAAATTAACGACTGCCCATTTTAGATACCACTGGCTAGAGGTAATCGATAGATTTTCCCAAAATATATCAGATGGTGCTGGCGCGTAAGTAAGTGTCCATTCACGATTTGTTGCTGGTTTGAAATGATGGATTATATGCTGAGCCATGTCCGTTGTAGGTACCGATATAAAAGCTATACCAAGTGGATCATTTAATGCAGCGGCTCGTAATCGAACAACCTGCCCGTGCAAATTTTGTTCCTCTCGTCGATAGTATTCCAGCCCATCAGTTGTCTCACAAGAAGTACAGCTCGTCCGCACTGTTACCGGATCTCGACTTTTGTTATGCTCACAGTAAATTCGGGCCTCAAAAATTCGCTCGTATTCAATGGCTACGTTCGTTAGTGTTTTGATATTATACGCCACTTGCACATCCGTTACATGAATATCCGGGAATCTCTGCTGGATATACTCTTTTATCGCAAGTTCATCACAATCTCGTTTTAAAATATTCGTTGCCATGATAGTTCGGGTTGGCGCTTTCTTACCCGCATTTCGTCCAGACGATCGCCTCATGATTAGTACGACTAATGGCACAAAACTGATTGCCACAAATACATGAATCCACAGTAAACCGGAATCTGGTTCCAAATTCGAAACAGTCGTGTGCCCAAATGAATGAATATCACCGCTGAGCGTACCCTGAAAATTAACCGGTAATATCACAACCAGTGCAATAAACGTAATAATTGCCATCACAAGTATTAGATGACGTTGAAATGATAAGTAGTGTACCGCATCTGGCCCCGAATGACTTAATATCTGCTCATCTTTTAATTTAAGCGTAATCAGGATCCACGAGAAGAAACTATTGTCGGCGTGACTCTGTATCGCCGGTAGTACACCTTCACGCCTCTCAAACGTCTCGACAATGTCATCATTATTTTGCGCATAAAATATTTGCGTCCAACGTTTTTTATCGCCACGGCTGTTAACGAGCGCCAGCCGTCCGTAATCCCATGCCTGCTGTCGCAGCAGCGTAAACAGCAGAAGAAGAAACACCCATGCGATTAAGTTCAAGATAAGCGTTTGTGGTATACCCTCGTACAAATTTGTGATTATTGTTTTATTATTTTTTGTTACGATCAGACAATCTGCTGAATTGGGTGATTCGCTGAAAAACCATGCGGGCTCGCCAAAGTCTGCCATTTCGATTTTGTTTCTCGTGTGTTATTGTGACTTTGGGTTTTTTATAGTGTGATTAAAATTCTGAAATGGCAAAAAAGATAAAGTTTGTATTAATTAAATTAATTTGGCTATCAATCAAGTTTATTTGATAAAGGTTGGCAACGTACAACCGATAATTATAAAATTGCGACCAATCGGGGTGAATATAAACTTTATGTCTCATAATATAAAGCCAGTAGCGTCCATTAGATCATCTTAAATCGTGGTAAAAATAAAAGTAAATGATATTGGTCGGTCTTCTTACGACTTTTAAAAGTTCTAAATTGAAGAATCCTGTGAATTTTAGTGGATTAAATGCAGTTTGGTGGTCAAAATGATTGAAAAATACATTTGGAAACCAGGGAAGATGGTTGCAACCGATCTTAAGTTTCTATAAGGTCAACAATAAATTGCCCACTCCACTTATATGAAACACATAAATCTTTCGTAAATTGTGACTGAAAAAATCATTGCCTCTGATGCACTTGAACTCACCAAATTTATAGTTAAACGAAGCATCAATGGCCTCGAATTACTGAACCATCACAATAAACAACATATGTACATTTCTTTCTAGTACTTACTGTTGTTATTAAATTGAAAGTGATTTTAGTTTTTGTTGTAATTTAAATTTCCGTTATTATTTTCTTCCTTGCCCCATAAGAAGTTTCGTTTTGTTGTTTGCTTAATAGAAAATTTTATTTTCTCATTGTATTGTCAATTGTACAAATATCAATAGAAGATATTAAATTATCTTACATCTTCTCTTATTGTTTACTACACAGCCGAATCTTGTACAATTACTAAGACCCAATTAATTGAATTAATTTATTTTGAGGGGCATCATTTTGAGAAATCGGTACAGTGAAAGAAATGAATAAATTAGGTTCAATCGAATAGTTTGGATCTTGCAAATAGAATATGTTGTTATCAAACTACAATGATCAAGAAACGATGACATGCAACAAATAGCAATCTGTACCTTCAATAGCGGCACTTATTAGATCTAAAGGTTGCAGTGTTAACGAATGAATTAATCTTTTCAAAAAACTTCAGTCTATAATGTTCATACCCATTTGCCCAGGTTGGTCGCATGTGATATAGTGATTCGTTACCGATTCGTTAAAGGTGGTTCAACGTTCTTAACCTGGGTTAAATGACTCCTACATTGAACATAAACTGAACTTTAGGCCGGGTTTATATCAGTCAACCAATATAAAATTAAATTATTAATTTTCCAAAAAAGAATTGAACACCTGAAAAAATATTAATTCTGTACGTCATAGGTTTAGATGACGGCGGTAGACAAAACACTAAACAAAAGAGCAGACAAGCGGGGTGAGAATCAAGCGACGTGGGTGCCGTTAAATTGTTGCCTTTAAATTAAGAGACCAAATGTTTTCCCATAAAATGGTAAGTGCAGTTTTATGAAGTATTTGGGCTCTAACCCCCCCCCCCCCCCCCAATATTTATTCTTGAAATTTTTTATTATTAAGATTTTTTATATCGATTTCAATGCCTATGGATATCTCAAAATTGAGCGATTTCTCGTAGCTAAGACGATTTTTCAATTCTGCACGTACTGATTAGTTAAAAGGTCCTCTTACAAACTTCTTAGCTTAATACCTATCAAATAGGCGGTCTTAAACATCATAATGTTACACAAACTACGTCGATAATGGATAATGATACGAAAATCCTGGCCATGACCCCAACTCTAGAAAAGGGCCATGCATATCTGGAAAGACGGAAGAAAGTCACAGACGTATACCACAAATTAATAACGGATATGCGTGAACGCCTAAATACCGCATCAACAAGTTCAACAGGGAAAACTGAACAGAAAAAAAACTGTTTAGATGAAAAGTTAACAACAGAAGAAATCAACAACAAAAAGCTATTCAAACGACAAGATGTCTTCATGCGCCAAATGTATCAAAAATTGGCGTCAACCAATCATTCATTGAAGACTAACAATATATCCAAGGAATACATAATTATAAAATTAAAACAACTAGAAAAAGACATCCAAGAAGTAGCAAACCAACACACTGCGATCTTAATAGAAAGAGAAACAGAAGAAGACGAGCAAACGTCTGACTACTTCAAAAAAGATTATTTTGGCCAGCAACAAGAAAAAGTAGAAACCACAATGATCGAGTTACAACGATTTCACGGCGATAATACAACTACGTCAGAATCAGTCCAGATGAAACTGCCAAAAATAGAACCACCAAACTTTTACGATGAATATGACCGATGGGAAACATTTAACGATATATTCACCGAAATGATTCATCAACACAACGAAATCACGGTGAAGATGACATATTTAAAATCACACCTACAAAAAGGAGCAGCTCAACTCATCAGTCATCTAACAACAACAGGTGACAATTACCAAACAGCCTGGAGCATAATACAAAATAGATATAACACCGCGAGGTTACTCGCCAACCATAAATTTAGTGCGCTATTATCACTAACAACAATTCAAATGGCGTCCGCACAAACGGTAAGGAATTTGCACGATACAGCAAAAGAAATTCTGCATAACATATGTAAATCGGCTCAACACAAGTTCGTCTTTTGAAGCATTCGTAAGCTTCATATTAATGAAAAACTGGACCCAGAATCCATCAGGCTCTATGAACCATCCATAGAAAAACCCAAAAATATTCCACAACTAGAAGAAGTTTTCAAATTCCTTTAAAAAAGATTTCAATCACCGGAAGCCATGGGCAGCAACAAAGAAACGAAAAGTCGACCACAGTATATACCTCCGCTAAAACGGGCCTATACAACCACAGCAAGCAGAACATGTTGAGTAAATAGTTGCAAGGAACGACACTACTTGGATCAATGTCAACAGTTCAAAAGTATGTCAACATTAGAAAGATCAAGGCTAATAAATGCAGCAAGCCTTTGCGTACGTTGCCTAAACCATCACATCCAAATGGCGGAACCGGAGTTAAAAACGCGAAAACCCTCATAGTACATCAACAGGGACGAGATTTGTTACCAACCGCAGTAGTTAAATCCGTAACTTGTACGGGAAATCAGATCTTGCTAAGAGCATTAATCGATCCTGGATCACAGGTGACATTAATCTCATTAAAAGCCGCTAACCTACTCAACCTTAAGAAAAAGAAGGTCAACGTTTCTGCCAAGATTTGAAACCGAGTTTCAACTAAATATCGAAGCTTTGATATTTGATAAACTCAACCAACAGTTACCAGAGGTGGATTTGATGCAAGATGCTGGACCCATCTCAACCAAAGACAACTCGCAGATCCTTATTATAACAAGTCACAACCAATTGATCTCAGACTTGGTGCAGACTATTATCCAGCAATCATAAACAACAACATCATAAAAGGAGGTGAATTAGAACCAATGACACAATAAACTGAAATCGGATGGATAATAATAGGCAGCAGAGGCGGCACTAGAACAAACCAACCAACAACAATGATATCTACTAAAGGTATTGAAGATCAATTGAAATTACTCATAGAGGTAGATTCGATAGAATTAATATACGGATGGAAGGTGGAATCAGATCAGATGGAAGATATGTGGTGTAAGAATTCCATTCAAGGATAATCATATCAGATTAGGAGAATCCAGGAAAAAGCCGCTGCCAGACTAATACAAATTGAAAATCGGTTCTCGAGAGATCCGCCTTTCAAGCAGTTATATCAATTATGCACGAATACATACATCTAAAGCACATGGAACTCGTGCAGGAAGAGGTTGAAGATCACAATATAGCTAGTAACACCTATTACATACCGCATCATGGTGTACTCAAACAGGATAGCACCACTACAAAACTTAGAGTAGTGTTTGATGCTTCGGCTAAAATTACGACAGGAGTATCTTTAAACGATTGCATGATGAATGGTCCCAAATTACAAGATGACCTAGCGGATATATTATTGCGATGGCGAAAATACAAAATCGTAATGACGGCGGACATAGAGAAAATGTATCGCCAAATTTGGATAAACGAACAAGACCAGAATTACCAACGAATATTATGGAGAACTAAACCTTCTAAACCAATGACAACTTATAAACTTAAGACAGTCACATATGGGACAACAGCAGCCAGTTTCTTGGCCATAAGAGCTTTGAGACAGTTAGCTTTTGATGGAGCCAGTGAGTATCCAGTAGCAGCACACAAATAAATTTTAATGATGAGCACTTATTATAGAAATTATATCAGTAACGTTTTAGTTTTGTTTTCCAAAAAAATATTTTTAATTTAGAAATAGTGAGCCCTCACCAGCGGTAAGTTCGCTATCATCTGAAATTAAACAATTTCTAACCTGACTCAAAGGTCTGGATTTTAGACCTGATTTTTACTAGTCTTCTTGATTTGTTTAACTTTCTTATTTTCCTCAAATCGTTTATACACTAAGGCCCGAAAGATCATATATGAAGTAACAAACACATAGGCCCTAAACTTATAAATAATCCTTTTTTTATTAATACAACATGTAAAATAATGTATTTGATAAAATGTCACTAACAGTCAATCATACATTTGTCCATGGTGGATTGTCCATCGGAGCATTTAGTTCGATTCGTGGCAGCTGTAGTGCGCAGTATTGAAGAGAATCCAAATGGATCGGTTCGTCATCATATACAACAATTGGTACTTGATTCATGTTCTTTATGGAGGGATTTGAATAAGAATCTTGCGGTTTATATGGTTACAACTCAACCGCCAATTCGGCGAATGGGCCAAACCCAATATTGACATCGATGCAAACTTCTCATACAAAATTTTCTTAAGTGATGAAGCCCATTTTTGGTTGAATGGCTATGTCAACAAACAGAATTGTCGCATTTAGAGTGAAGATAATCATCGAGCTATTGTTCAAAAACCATTACATCCACAAAAAGTTACCGTTTGGTGTGCTTTATGCCCGCCGTTAAAATCATCGGACGATGTGTTCAAAAACAATGCTGGCAAAAACGTTATAATGAACTGGAACCGGTATAGAAACATGATTACTAATTTTTTTTTGCCTTAATTGGAAAGTATTGACATCAGAGACATGTGGTTCCAACAAGACGGGGCACATGCCATACAGTTCGCGATACTATTAATTTACTGAAAGAAATATTTGATGAACGTTTTTATGTCGAGAAACGGACCTGTCATCTGGTCATCGCGTCCGAAATACGACCAGAAATGCTGCAAGATCGATAGCCGCGGTTTATGTATTTAAATTCAAAGCTCTATACCTCGAAATGAAACACCCTTTACTTTACCCATTCTAGAATTTTTTATGGTTGCCAAAATAAGTGAAATGAGTAAAGTTTCTGGAACGATTCTCGTTGTGTTTCTCGATTCATCCCATACATTAGTGTTAAAATTAGTACCCATCCTCCCTTTCTTGTAGGTGGGGCGGCGGGTAAATTTGAAATTAAAATAGGAACCCCTATTTTTTATGGCAGATTCGGATTCTACGGCTTAAAGAACGTAGGATTTCCTTGAAGGATTTATTTTTTTTTTTTTTTTTTACTTTTTTATTTATTTTTTTCTATTTTTCGAGATACATATTTGAAAGTTTAAGCTTAAAAAAATCACCCAGTATTTTATTGTGTATATCGCAGGTAAACTTGTTGTTTCGACTGTACGTGTATTTAATTATCATCCTTTAGGCGTATACAAGAGAAGTAAATAATCTTAAACGGATACATTTTTTCTAAATGCTCAAAAATTACAATTGGCATTCGCTTCAACTTTTGTTGGTATAGAGATGCTATTGGTAACAATATGTACTATATACAGTGGTGGAAAAAAAAATTGGGCAAACATATTTTATTGCAAATTGGAGTCTTATTTTGCTAAAATTACAAAACTTTTGAACGCGATTGGCTTATTGTTTCATTTTACATACATGTATGACGTAATTTTTTGAAAAACAAAAATTACCTGCAATTTAGGGGCAAAACCCCGAAAAATGCCAAAATATTCAAAATACGTTGATTGGAGTTAAAGTAATGGAATAAATTATTTTTTAATTTTTTTTTTGTTTTTTATTGATTTATAGAAGTTCTATCTTTAATATTAATATTTTGTTGAACCGCTTTTTGTTTTTATTACACCGGTACAACCCCGCAACTGATGTGCAAAAAAACTGGTCAAGCAATTATTTTATTTCACGCTTACCGTTCTTGGCCGACATTAGGGTGCAAATGTTTTATGGCCTGTATTTTTTTTTTGTTGAGTATAAATAGTGCATATTTTGTAAGATTAAGTTATTCTGTAAGTGATCCTAGTCAAATAAAGAATAAAGTGCAATTTGAGCTAAAAAAATGGGAAAAGTTAGTGAGCAGTGTAAAAGCAATATGTTGATTTGGGCGCGAGAAAATTTAACCACGCGTGAAATAGCAGAAAGATTAAACATTCCTAAAAGTACTGTCGCGTGGAATATTAAAAAATTGCGAGAGATGGGCAGTACACAAAGAAAGAAAGGCTCTGGAACGCCCAGAAAGACAACGCTAGTGGAAGATCGTTACATAATATTACAATGTCGTCGGAACCGTTTTAAAACTTCATCGGACATAAGACGGGATGTTGAGCGAGCAACGGGAAAAGAAATTTCAGCCAGCTTTGTGAGAAAAAGACTTGTTAAAGCTGGTTTGAGAGCACTAAAACCAGTCTAGAAGCCTGAGTTCACATTACTAGTGAAAAACAACTTTTGCTATGAGCCCAGGAGCATCTTTCTTGGACTTCAGAGATGTAGAATGATGTGATTTTCCCCGATGAATCAAAATTCAAGCTGCATGTTGGAGATTGAAGAATTCTTGATTGAAGAAAACCGGGCGAGAGGCTTGGCAACGAATGTTTTTTAAGACTTCCACCGAAAAATGAAGGAGTTATGGTCTGGGGATGCTTTCCTGGAAATGAAACCGGTCGATTATGCTTCCTTAGTTCCAGCATTACAGCAGCTGTTCATCTACAGGTCCTACACAACGAATTTGAGCCTTCTGTGTTAAAGCTTTTTGGCGAGACTTGCAAATTTATTTGTCATCAGGACATCGCTCCGTGCTATACCGCCAAAGTTGTGAGTTATGAAATTTGAATTGTAGATAGAAAAATTAGCCTTCAGATAAACATAAATAATTTGTTAAAAACTAGTTTTTTTTGTTATCTCTTCATTTAAAGGTTAAAAGTACTTCGAAGAAAGTAGTATCGATGAGTTGAGCTGGCCCCCGTATATTTCAGACTTAAATCCTATTGAAAATATTTGGTCTATAATGAAGCTAGAAGTAGCAAGAAAGCGCCCAGAATCGATTCAAGCTTTAAAAAGTTTGTTGATGACGATTTGGGAACCTCCTACAACTTTGAAAACTTATAAAATTTAATGAATCGGAGGTGTACCGGTGTAATAAAAGCAAATGGCGGTCCACCAAAATATTAATATTAAAGATAGAACAAAAAAAAAAATTAAAAAATAGGTGTTTAATTTATTCCATTACTTTAACTCCAATCAACGTATTTTGAATATTTTGACATTTTTCGGGGTTTTGCCCCTAAATTGCAGGTAATTTTTGTTTTTCAAAAAATTACGTCATACATGTATGTAAAATGAAACAATAAGCCAATCGCGTTCAAAAGTTTTGTAATTTTAGCAAAATAAGACTCCAATTTGCAATAAAATATGTTTGCCCAATTTTTTTTCCCAGCACTGTATGTGAAAATCGTTTCAGAAAATCTAATTTTTTCGAGTTATCCGCTATCGAAATCTTGATGTGTACCTTTACGTAGTCAAATTTGGTGCTGCAAAGTTACAGAAGAGATCTTATGTTTATAGAGCCTAGTTACATTTTATGAATACCTTTTACTACATCTCGGAAATTTTACAGTTACAGAACTTACATACAATTTGTGAATTAGACCATTAATTTAATCGAATGTAGAGGAGTTGTTCGGTTTCGATTTTCAGATACATATCGTAAATGAACTGACGGAATAATAATCGACATTCGAAGATATTATTTTTTTATAACGTTTTCCCGAAACATCGCCAAAATAAAATAGGAAATTTCAATCAGTAAGCAATGAGTTTCCGAGACTCGCCGCACATCACCATTTGAAGAAGAATCATATCACGCGAGTGATATTCTTCGCCAACTATAACAATCGCTACTTCATCATTTGTTGGTGCATTGTACTGTCTTTCGTGTCTGCTCTCATCGTAATGCTCTGCAGTCATCATAACTAGCATCCTAATGGAATGAACCAAAATTCAAAGAAAATGCGTGTGATGTCTATTATTTAATGTCGACCGGCAATTAGAATTTCACAATCGACTCACTTGCTATGTTACACACGAACTGAAATGTCGCTGTTTGTATTGATTCGTGTCAATTCTCTTAAGCGTGTATACTCATACACTTAAAATTCACTAACGTACTGACTGATTAATGCGACACCTTAATCAATAATGCACTTGTTTACACAACTGGATTGTAAATGGCAAACATAAAATGATATAATAAGTTTAACGCTAATAAACTACCAATTTGATAAAACAAGTCGATTTGTGTGTTTATAAGTTGGTGAATAATGTATTTTAAATATTTACTTATATGTAACAGCATCAAAAACAACACCGGGAATAATCATTCCAATAAGAAATACGTATTATAAAGTAATAGACATTCACATGAGATAAAGGCGACGCTTAAACACCAAATCTACATATACATGATGGATGATGTCATAGAAATACTATCATTTACTACTTCTTTGCGTTGACGTATGCATTAATATTTCGTATAAATATAAAACGAAACGTGAATACATACGTAATTATTCCAAAGAACGCCGTATATAAATCAAAAAGCGCAACGCCACATTTTCTGACCAACATCAACAATTTCGCCTCAAACTTTCTTATTAATGACTCAACATTTCACAAACAAACCAAAAACCACTGATTATTATTCAACATATAGATGAGATTACATGTTTTATGTTTTGTTTACTATCGATTTGTACAAAGGAATGTGTGACGATTAACGAGCACGCGACTTGACTCCGAACAGATGCGCTGTAAAAACTAAAAATAAAATATTGATGGAATTCTGGTCGTTAAAATGTTAGTGACATTTTTACGATCGCAAAGTGCCGATGCAAATTTAACATAAAATCTATGAATCCATTTGTCATTCGCGTTTATTTTGGTGTCACAACTTTTTTCAACTAAAACCACGACCAAATCTTTTGAGAATATCATTAAGTAATTTTATCTTTTGGTTTGGTTAAAAACGTAAACAATTATGTCACTATTTTGATTAAATTACCGCTCAGTGGAATTTATAACCAAAATTTTAGGTTTACAATTTTGGTTTTGCCTCAATAAGTTATCGATTCAGATTTATAAACAAAGTTTTGTTATAGTAAGTGTCGTTTTAGTGAACTCGTTTCAAAATCAAAGGTTTTATTTTTAAGAGAGCCTATGATATAGACCTAGTATTCAACATAATTGTTGAATATTAAGGGCCACCACGTCTCTCAATTGTACCTTGGTTAAATATCGGAGAAACTTAGTACCGTTCCAAAGAAACTTCGTTGCACGGTTGTTTAAAGTAGAGAAACATTTCAGTGCTGAATAAGCGGCAGACTACCGTTAAAGAGTAAAAGGCCGACCATTTTAAACTATTTGCATAGCACTGTAACTATCTTACTAACTAATCTAACTTCACGTGCTTGTATTGTTACGAATTTTGAGCGTCCGATATGAATTTATACTCGATTTTGCAAAAAAAAACACTCAGCGATTTAGGTTACAAACTTTATTTTCTAACACCTTTAAATTCTGCACCAATTGACAAATTTCACTCGTTCACTGCTCACTAATTCACTTTTACTGTTCACTTCTTTTACTGTTCACTCACTTTCGTTTCGTTCACTTACATTGATGACGTTAATAATAATAATCGCTTAATAAAATTATAGTCTTAAACTTGGTTCGGACTCGCGACCTTTGGGTTGATAACACGTGGTGGTGTACATCTTATAGAGTAGAATTCGTAACACTAGCTCACTACTAGACACATCTAATGTCATATCTCATTAATTTATGAACCTGCACAACCTTTCATCCACCTACAAAGCGTTCTTGTATCCGATACACATACACAAAATCGGCAAATCTCCCTCTTTTGTCGTATTGCGCTTCTTATTTGATTCTGGTGTTCGTGCTGTTGCTCTCCACAGCGGATTGATCTTTGTAAAATCGTCGTCGTCGTTCAGCTACGTTATTTTTGCGGCTTGTTACTGCTTCACAAATCGGTCGTTTCTGGGCGTGGTGGACATCGTATTTCAGTACACCACCTTCCCAACTCCAATGCGTACCAACTTTGCACAAGTTCTCTCTTTAGCAATCAACTCCGTTGACGAACTCACCCTCAACAATCGTACTGGAAACTTCCGCTGGGTCTCTCCCAAGGATCTTTGCTCCATTTGATAAACCAATTGGCCTCTTCTTTTTTCTGGCAGTAAACTGTCTCTAAGTAGACTCTCTGAGTTAGAACCAAACGTTTGCCTCTGCTATTGGTTGTTCCTTGAACCCTCTATGGTTTTATTTATCCGCGGTGTCTGTTTTCATGTTACTTATCTTGGGAATCAGGATGCCGCAACAAAACGATCATCCTTCATTGCGTACGCTTTCGTATGTAGTGACCTGCATCTGCAACTTCCTGCATCTGAAACATCTTCTTTCACTTTCGATGTCACCTGTGGTTCCAATAAGTTTGTGTTTGGTTCCGTAACTCCTCTCTTAATATATTTATTTCTGCAATATCCTCGAAATCCAGCTTGCGCAACTTTAATGTGTCAGTGGTTAAATTGTTCTAGCTGCCTAATATTCTAACACTTTCGATAATACTTCATTCATGGCTTTACTTCTAGGATTGGTTCTTATATGAAGTTTCAGATGGTCGTCTTTGACAACAATGATAAATTTGTCCACTGTTAGTCCGTTCAACACATCTGCAGATGCATTGCCATAAGCTGGACCCACCAATTTCGTTACATCCCTCTCTAGGTCTTGCAGGTTTTCCCCACTTAGTTGCCGCTTGCGTTGGAGCTGGATCTTGCATAACTCTCTGATGTGTGAACATATCTTAGCTTCAACTCAATCATGACCCGCTCTTTAGTGGATACGTTTGCAAGACATCTGCAACGTTCTCACGAAGAGTTAAAATAAGTGCGTTGAGCTACTCCCCTGAGCCCCTTACAAGTGTACTGCACCGCCGCTTGGAACTGTACTTTAAAATTTTCAAATGGGATCACGCCGACGAATGTTGGATGCGTTAAAATTCTCCTTGAGGTTCCAGCACCTGGTTTGGTCACAAATGTTTTATTTAGCTGGTCATCTTGAATAGCTTGCAATATATGTGTTTCGAGGCAGACCGTCACTTGCTTAATTTTATTTTCAAACTCTTGCCTGTTTAGTCCTTTAGAGATTTTATTTCTCCTCTTCTGGTATTTGCAAAATCCCACTTCTGACACTAAATGTTACGAATTTCGGACGTTCGATATGGATTCTTACTTCATTTTGCAAATAAAATATTCAGCAATTTACGTTACAAACTTTATTTCCAACACCTTTAATTTCGTTCACTACTCACTAATTCACCTTTACTTTTCACTTTAACTGTTCACTATACTTTTCGCACTGTTTACTTCTCACATTTTAATTTGCACTGTTCACTGATTAAATTACAACTGTCGCGTCCCAAATTACTCGAGCTTATATACTTGTCTACCGCTGTTCGAATTTATTCCTTTTGGCGATGTATGCATTTTGCAATTGTAAATCATTTGCATGTAGTGGTTTTTATGAACATTCCACGTCATCAATTCCCCTGTCTTGATGATTTACATCTTTTTTAATTCCAGTATTTTCCATGATGACTGTCGCCACCGTTTACTTTTGCTTTCGTTATCCCCATATTCCCCTCCATTTGGAATGCCATTCTAAAATCCAATTCCCAATCAGTATTGGAGGAATACTTGATCTGACAACATCGACGACGTTAAGAATAATAATCGCTTAATAAAATTATAGTCTCCAACTGGGTTCGAACCCGCGACCTTTGGGTAACACTTACCCACCCAAAAACCGAGTGATGTACCTGTATAGAGTAAAATTCGTAACAATACGGAAAAGAAAAGTTTTATTTTATTAGCTTGTTTTGCGTAAAAGATGTTATTACAAGAAATTAACATCGGATATAAGTAAATAAGATGATAATCTCTGGGATGTAAAATGCTTTTTCTTAATGGGGCTCAAACTTTGCTTTTTGTTTTAAATGTTGCTTTAACATCGAAATCGATAATTTTTTTACCCAGATTACTTTCTGTTTTGAGCGTGTTTTATTTTACAACGGTGATGACAGGCAGTGGTTAATGGATGGAAGAATAAAGAGAATATCAATTATATTTTACTGACTCCCCATAATCTGAATACATCTTTACAAACTCGAAATATTATCGCAGGTAACAATAAATAACATAACGTCAATTCAAAAATACCAGATGCAACTAAGTTTTCCTTAGGTAATGTGTCCGATTTTGCAGAACTGGAAAATAATGGTTATTCACTTTGGAATTGTCGATGAGACTAACCAAGGTCTATTGGTCTGAAGAATCGAGTTGATTAATCTGAAGAATCAAAATACCAAATCGAAACGTTAATAGTGTCGTTTTAGACAAACACCTGTATGAAGTATTTCGAACTTCTGGTTATAAAACAAAAGTGTCGCATTGAAGTTTACCAAACTTATTTAAGTTTTATTTTATCAGTAAATAATATTTTTAAAAAACCAAACCTACCACTAAATAAAATAAATTGACCCAGGTTAAGAATTGGTGTTTATATCACGTTCGTGTATTCAATTTCATATTGTTTGTGCTCAAAAGGAAAAAAAGAACAATTTTTTATGTATATTTTCAACAACGTAAGGCAAAATGTTATAGGCAACGTAAGAATTAAAAATTTACGATATGGAAAATTTTATAATTTGACATTTATTAGAGCCGAAAGCTAATAATATTTTATACATGTGTTTGTTTACCTTTATCAGCTTCGGCCATTAAACTATACATTATTATTTTATTCACTTAAGTTAATTTATACTTTATCATGTCATAATTGCGAATAGAATTTTCGTAATAAATTTTTTTGCCGATTGATTCAATAATTTTGGTTAAATGTAGCCAACATTCAGCACTAACCCAATGCGATTTAGATGCTCTTAAAAAGCGTTAGCGATCTCATTTCACAGAAACAGAGATTAATGGGGACGATTCGGCATTGGGAACAAATAACAGTAAATTTTAGAAGTTTATTTTTGAGATTTGATTTACTAGAACGAATATTGAAGCGCTGATTTCGATTAAAGTTTGAGGTCTTGTTGCGATTAGCCAACTTGAACAAAGGCAGAGAAAATTATTCACCTACAGTAAGAGATCTAAAGCTAATTAGTTACGATCGAATACGGTTGAATGCATGATACACGCAAATGAAGTTAATCTAGGTGTCGTCCTCCACGAAGCAGTCTCCACACAAAAGGAATTCTGAGCCAACCCCGTGCAAATGATATTTATAGCGGCCTGCGAGCATCGCGATCTTTAGAACATATTTTCTTAGAGTGCTTATCTGCAGGTCAATTCTGACTTTGCCTAGAGAACATATTTACATAGCATTTTTGTCGCAATTTTTTTTTAATCAATCATCTGCACGTAATTTATCTGCACGTTACATGCTCGAAGTCAGCCAGTACATAGTCATGGAAAATGGGTTGGTGCAGATCTGCACTCCACTTGAATTTCATGATTGTAATTATTGATATAATCGTTCGTAATTAGGTGAGAAAATTTCACTCTGTACCTCCCGGTCCAAGTGACGCAGCTTAAACCACTCTACTACGTTTCTGGTGCTTATCTAATATGCAGGAAAATAAGGTCGCTAGCAAAACCACGGTTAACAAACCGTGATAGTTAAAGTGTAACTGGAAGTTCGTCGCAATAATCAAGAGCTACGACGGAGAAAGCACAACGTAGGAATCCTTTCGCAACTATCAGGGCGTCAGAGAATGGATTGATAATGGAATCATTACCAATTTTGTAACGATTTTTGAGGATATTAAATTAGCAAAAATATCTGATTGCGATAAAAAACAAACTCGCCTAGTGCAAGTGAAGCTGACATACTTCGGTTAATCTGTTTTATATTAAGCAAGAACAAGGTCAAAGATCCCAGCGGAAATCCCAAAAAACTTACGGTACGGTTTTCAATAATTATGTTCAAAAATGGAACAGTCTCTGCCGTTTATTGTTCATAAAAAATTTAAATGCGAAATTTCACTTTGTGTAACGACTAAACCGATAAAGATTTAGAGATTTACCTACTGTATTTCAATAATAGCTGTGAATCAAGCGTGGACGATGAATAATTTTTAATATGCGTACATAATTAAGTGCGGTCAGTGGTTCGTAACCAATGTAACACAAAATATATATAAACGTGGTATGAACTATGTTAGGTATAAAAATGCGAAGTGAATCCATTGACCTATTCAGAAAGGTGATTTATCATAAGCCGGCTGTCTGATAAGGAACTACCAAAAGCGTTCTTATCACTATGATCAGATCAATATCGACCATTTTAGAACGACCAAATCCCAGAACTTCATTAAAAATTCATAGATAGTAGAGGCATAATAAGGTGTAATAAGTGGCTCGGATTTTAGGCTTTTGAGACTATTTCGTTAAATTTTAAAGTTAAAATCTTTTTCTGCTAAACTTAATGATTTATTTTGAAAGAATGTGCTGCCAACTTACTAAGCTTCAATAAATATAAATTACCGAACAAATAAGAAGACCTGGAGTTGTCCATTATCTCAACTACTTTATCAACAGATCCGATGAATTATTGATTTTTAATTTTTTATCATAGTTTGTCATTTTCTACACGTCATCGATACATTTTGCATAAAATCTTTAATTAACCACAGAATATAACTGTAAATTCCAAGCAAACTGTAACCGACTTGCTAAATTGCCAGCTCTGCGATCGTCGAAGTTATATCCACAACAACTAAATTTTACTTATCTCAAAACTGACAGATGAATCAGATGAAAGATGTTGCAACCCAATATGCTTGATTTATAATATAGACAGGGCTTTATTGAGAAAACAGATGACTTATCTGAGACAGGTTAAAGTATTTGGGCGACAAGATTACTTTGCCTCTTAATTTTATTTCAAAGGACTGAGAAAGTTTAGTTCGGCCAATATTTTAGATATAAATATCAGTTTTGAAGGAAATTATTTATGAGTGCTGCCAGACCATATTCGTCTTTCACTCTTCTGGGATTTCAAATTCCCGTAGACCCGCCCGCTGTCGTCTATTTCTAACTCTACTGATTCCTTGTAAAATGCAACGCATTCGCTAACTCTGTAGAGCCGGAAAGTGATTCTGCCCGAGGTCATGAAGCCGTTACGTGATTGACTGGTGTTTTTTTAAGATTTCACTGGATTTTCGCTCTAACAAACGCCGCAATAATAATGAATTTGCCGAAAGATTAGGAAGACTTTTATAACTAAATTTACCAGAAACCATAGATATTATGTAACGAACGTAATTAACAACAGATAGTAGTTATTTATAGATAGGCGATACATATACATAATGAGTGCGATTATTAATTTCATTATGAGTGATGCACAAGTTATTTATCGTGACCTTATGTACTTAGTAATGCCGCGGAAATATATACTTTTTTGATAGCGATACGTTGCAATATGGTTTATTATGTAAATATGTTTACACTTTACAATTACTAGAATTGCAATAAAAATTAATGTCAGCACACAACATGTGTGTTTCAAGGCTTTATACTTTACAATTATCAATGAACTAAATTTTTCATCACCAGAACGACCGTTCAGAAATGAAAAAGAAATGGAATGAACCATGGAATAGTAA
Organism: Nephrotoma appendiculata; assembly: GCA_947310385.1. Taxonomy (NCBI): domain Eukaryota; kingdom Metazoa; phylum Arthropoda; class Insecta; order Diptera; family Tipulidae; genus Nephrotoma; species Nephrotoma appendiculata. Next base: position 266,517,838 of record OX371225.1, on the reverse strand, counting down.
AAACAACTGAGGCTTTCGTTCGAGATCTGAAATTAAAGGTCGATTTAAAGTATTAAAAATATAAAAGTGCTTGGGGCTGAAACCTCACAAGGTAATTAGAACTTCTCGTCTATCCCGGTTCCTTTATGACAACCACAATAGCCTAAGCTAATGTAAGAGAGACAAGGGGATTAAAACTAACAACATCTAGCTTTAAGACAGATCCCTACTGCTGGTAATACATCCAATAGAAGGAATTAGCGGCCTTCATTGAATCCTAGCCAGGTTCTGCTGGGACGGCAGACTGCTGCTGGATGAAGAGATTATTTTGTTTCCTTTCATTTTTAAAATTACTTTTATGCTGTTACCATGCGGTCACCCAAATTTGTAATAATGCATGTTGATAAATACCTTACCTAGAAAAATATGCAGAAGGGAACCGAAAAGAATTTGGATGCCTCTTTTGATCAAGGATGATCGATCCATCAGTCAGGTTTTTGTCCCGGATTTTGATTTTCCAGCCGGTCAGCAACAGTATGCTTATCAAGTTTTTGCAAATTCTAGAGCCCCCAAATCTCAACTTTTCTAGTAATTAGCTATCAAAGTGATCAATGGCAGTAATATCGAGATTACAGGTTATGTCATTTACATTTATAGATGGGGGATTCAGAAACTACTTAAGTGCTCTTTCCGATAGGTTTCAGGCTCAGAACCAGATGGGCCTCTCTTTATCTTTGGAGGAATCCCTAAGTACCCAGGGTTTTGCCACACGGTTCAACGTTCCTCAAATTGTTATTTTCCAAAGATGCGGTAGTGTCGATAAGTTTACCAACTTTGCAGCAACCAGTGGCCTTCCTTCGGTAACTGAATTGTTCATAACCGATAACGGAATCGAATTTTCTAACAATAACAAAAGAAGGACCAATGAGCACTTGCAATCGTTTTTAGAGTGCGAAAGTTCGACCAAAGCTAAAACTCGTTGAGTTAACCTGTTGGGCGTTGCTGATCGAACTAACGTAAATATAACGTTAGTACGCTCCCGGGATGTATAATACATTTTCGACGATTTCTTATCATGAATGCCAACGACAACAGAAAAAGCTTTCGATAAGCAAAAGATTACAAATGAATTATACTACACAAACAAAGCGAAAATGAATCTCTTACAGATCTGCGAGTCGAGCATCTCAATGGATTAAGTGAATAACAAAGAAATTACTGGCAAAAATTTGGTTTCTGATTGTAGTAGGTGCACTCTCAAAATGTACCTGTTTCCTCGTTACGAAGTGCAGTAATCGTCAGTGAAAATGGTACCTCGTTCGTAGTTACTTTTCTGGAACAAACTGTTACACGTAGCTATCCATACTGAGAAATCGTATAGGCCATTTCAATTGCAGGAATCTGTAACTTTATATGCTACAAACTTTCACAGCACCAGTCTTCAAGGTAGAAAATATTTTGGCACTCGTGCCTGAACCAACGCAGGTAATTGGATTGAGAATTGACAGCTCCATTATGATGTGGTTGGTTTGTATTAGGATGGGCATAGTCAAAGACAAAAAAATGTACACAGATGTAATTATTTCCAACTACAACCAATTTAGTTAGTAAATAGTTTTTATTGTTAGGTAATTCCTACAATTTTAAAATCATTTTAGAATGGATAATTAACTAGCACGGGACCGCAGGTTATCAGTAAAAATTTGTTTTTATAACAGAAAACAACATCACACGCCTAATAAAATCTCGCCTCTAATTTTATTTCGTTTAGAACAAAGTTCACACATCACACCTACACCTACATAATAAACTGTGCCCCAAAACAAACGAAAAATAGCGCACATTAGAGCTCACAAAACCACCTCCACCGACTGAAACTTTCACTCCATATTCGATTGTTGTGCAAGAGTTGGCAAAAACTTCACCTACATAGTTTTTATTCTTGGTATGTTGTAAATTCGATAGGTACAAAACTATAAGTAGATTTCGTTTATAGAATAACACATACGAATACGAGTATTATTACTTGATGAAACTCGAGAATCCATAGAAATTATTCAATATTTCCGCAGTCGATTTTGGAACTCCCGTTTTCTTTCGGTTTCGCACAATCTTATCAATTCTAAAATTATTTTATTGAAGTACATTCGAGTTTATTAGAAGACAAAGTGATTTGAATTTATACAATGAGTAATCAATCAACATAAAATAATATCGTCTGTTGTGTAGAGTCGAGAGAGCAAGGCAAGATGAGTTTAGAAATTTGCACGACGACACGGAAATTTTACAATAAATTGGGACACGTCAAATCGATCGGCCCATAATATATTTATGCACAATAATATTAAACATGCACAGAATTTACCTTATTTTGTGTAAATAATTTCTTAAAATATATTTTCTGTATTTTTTAAAAACAAACAATAATAAATAAATAATTTTATAAAATCTTTTCGTTTTGACATATCTGACGGAATGTCGAACTACTACTGAAAATTGCAAAATGTCAAATCCATTAATCTGTCAAAATCATCGCACAAAAATGTACTAGATGCGATTCGATATCGATTTTTTTTTCGGTGTTTGCCGCTGTTTTTAGAACAAATTTTGACGTTTCTTTTTGATGTTTCAAATATAAACAACAACAAAAACGCGGGGACGATTGTTTTTGCTGTTTTTGTTTGTGATTTTATAAATTAATTTTATTTGTTGACTAAAAAGTTTTATATTATGTCGAATTCATGGGACGAGATACAAGCGATTAAATCGAAACGCAATAACTTTCGTGAAAAATTGGAAAAACGGAAAAAAGAGCGACAAGATATTTTGGGCACGAATACTCTATTGCCGGTCACCGCAGTTGGAAGTCCCAAACCGGAGAGTACCGATGATAAAAAAGGATTAATATCGAGTATTAAACCTGAATTAGGTACGTTGAATTGGGAATTATATGTAATACTAGAAACTAAGTATATTTCATTTTTAGATATTGACCTGGATCTGGAGAAACCACTAATCCAACTTCTAGCCGATAAAAGTCTTTTCTTGCCCATCAATTCAAAACAGTTAACCGATAAATTACAGAAGGGCCTCACCAAGCACGTACAGAGCGACTCACTTAATTTTTTTCTCAAGAAATTTGCATCGCAAGAACTCATCAGTGTACGAGAGGTTAGTATTGGCAACGAAGTCGGACAAGAGGTTATTCTCGTTGAGTATGCGAAACTTAAAGCACTCGACAATGAACTCAACGGTGGGGGAGTCGATTTATCTGGCAAAATAATCAAATCTGAAGATAAATTGAAGCGGAAACGTAAGTTCTTAAATGCTGTATATGTGCTTTTTAAGCATGTCCTAAATTGTTATTTCGTATATAGATTCCCCAGATCAAGATGATGATTTGGATTCAAAAGTGATTAAATCGAGTACAGGCGACAAAAAGTCGAAGGAGACAATGTGCCAAAATACCACTGATATTATGTCCCTGCTGTCGATGCCATCGACACGAGAGAAACAAAGTAAACAAGTCGGGGAGGAAATACTCGAGCTTCTCTCAAAACCCACAGCCAAAGAACGTTCCTTAGCGGAAAAATTCAAGTCTCAAGGTGGGGCTCAAGTAATGGAATTTTGTCCTCATGGCACTCGAGTCGAATGCCTACGGGCACAACAAGCAAGCGAAGATATATGCAATGAGATTCCAGACGATGCGGACGCATCCGAATCAGACGACTGTCAGGCAATTGACGAGATTAAAATCGAAATTAAATCGGATGACGCTCCGGTCAAGGATAAATGTACGAAACTCCATTTTAAGAAAATAATTCAATCGCACACCGATGAATCGCTCGGTGATTGCAGCTTTTTAAATACATGCTTTCATATGGACACGTGCAAGTATGTGCATTACGAGGTCGACTCGTCTCATGCGCAGGTAACGCAAAAAAATTTGAACTCATCAAAATTGGAAATTGGAAAATCGTCGTCACATCAAATGTCGATATCTAAACGTTCGAATGATCCTGCAGCGACCCTATATCCCCCGCAATGGATTCAGTGTGATTTGCGATATCTGGATATGACAATTTTAGGAAAATTTGCTGTCGTTATGGCTGATCCACCGTGGGACATTCATATGGAGCTTCCATACGGTACAATGTCGGACGATGAAATGCGGCAGCTTGGGGTGCCCGCACTACAAGACGATGGGTTAATTTTTCTTTGGGTCACCGGACGAGCTATGGAACTAGGCCGGGAATGCCTAAAGTTATGGGGATACGAGCGGGTCGACGAATTAATTTGGGTCAAAACAAATCAACTCCAGCGCATCATTCGAACAGGCCGAACGGGGCATTGGCTTAATCACGGTAAAGAACATTGCCTCGTAGGAATGAAAGGTAGTCCGGCCAATCTAAATCGGGGTTTAGATTGTGATGTTATCGTAGCAGAGGTACGAGCAACAAGTCATAAACCTGATGAAATTTATGGCATTATCGAACGACTTAGCCCAGGGACCCGAAAAATCGAACTGTTCGGTCGACCACATAATGTGCAACCCAATTGGATTACGTTGGGCAATCAACTTGATGGGATACGTTTAGTTGATCCGGAATTAATTAGTTCATTTCAGAAAAGGTATCCGGATGGAAATTGTATGGCTCCAAGTACGAAAGGTTAGAGATGAGAATCGTGCCCAGTGCTGTTTAGAAAATATGTGTATAATTTTTTATTTTATTTACAATTCTTGCATATAATAAAATATAACTATTATAGTTCTGGTCTACGGCGCTTTTAATATTTCTTTCCCTCGAACTTTAAAGCAATTTTATACCCATTCTTTGCATTGGTAATAAACGGTGGCTAGGCCCTGAATACGATACGAAAACGAAAGTAGAAGATTCATATTTAAATTGAATCAGATTCGTACGATTCTTATTTAAAATTGAATAGGAATCTTGTACTTTCGTTTACGTATCGTATTCAGGATTAGGGCTCGACCGATTTACATTTAAGTTAGATCAATGATCCTCACTAACCGGACCTTTACTATTAACTGGTTTTGTGCGTTAGATTGAACCCGAAATAGTTGTTAATATTGTATATGGTTGGCTAGGGAATTCCGCTTCCATGGATACGTCCTATACATGTTTCATGGATATATCGTTTTCACTCGAACTGTTTGAACTTGGCAATAATATAGAATTTAAATTCAATTAAAAATTTAAAAACCATTAAATTTTTATGTGTTTGAGTTCGAGCTCTTCACATTTCTTTATGACATGCACTTTGCTTCGCAGTTTAGCATCTAGCTAGATTCAGACCTAGGTATTTTGATGAGTTAGCATGTGGTAATGGAACACTATTTAGTACCACAGGTAATTGGTTTAATTTTCTGTTGGTGTAGTAGTCAACACGTACGGAATTTCGTTTAACTTGATGCGCCTCGTCCATAAGTTAATTTTGTTTATGGTTTTATTTCTATGGCAATTTAGCATAACCACTTAAGTCGAGATAAGTGGTTATGTTGAACTATATTCTAATCGATAGTATTTCTCGTTTTTGTTTCTCTCCAATTTTTATAACAAGAGATTAGCAAATAACTAAACCATGTTATGTTTGTTATAGGTGTTTGGTATTTATTGAAAACCACTTAATTGATAATTTTTGATATTGTAGCATGAAATAAATGATATTTAAAAGAATACATATTTTAATTTGTAAAATCAGAAATAAATTTAGAGTAAACACTTATCTTGAAATAAGATTTATTTTGAATTTAATTCGTTTGAAATTTACGGTACTCCGGTAAACCCAAGCATGTAACAAGTGCTTGAAGGTGTCAATAAACGCACTTTAAAAACTTTGATACTATGGAACCCAAAATAGTTTAGTTATGTCCCATAACTTTTTCACAAATTAATTTAAAATTTAAATTTAGTCCCCTGAAAAGTAGCTAAAAAATAGATAAGTGGTTTTGTTGAATTGCCACAGATATAATGATAGGATAGCGATGTCATCGACAAATGTAACCTTAGCTTTGATCTCTTTAATTTGTGAGTATGCTTGTTCCCGTTAAACAGGAATGTGTCTGTCTGTAATGTATGATTCAAGAACCAGTCTTTGTCAAATGGCTTCCACGTCAAGGAACACTGCTGAGCTGATCTTCTTGTCGTCAAGTGCTCTTTCTACGATGTCCGTTATCCTATGAACTTGATTTATTGTGGAAAGTCTATTTCGAAATGCATATTGGTGTATAAGGATGAGTTCTTTACTTTCAATTAGCGGTTCAATCCTTTTAAGAGTCTTTAAATAATTTTGGCAAAACAGGCAATAGTGATACTGGTCTATGAGACGTTATTTTGTTGGGTAGTTTTCCTGGCTTGGGTATCATAATTGCTTCCACGAATTTTTATACCTTTGATACATATTTGATTCAGAAGGCTGCGTTGATTAGGGTAGCCAATTTTTTAATGCCCATTTAGGGACTTTTCCAATTAATAGGTCAAAGCCTGCCGCTTTTCTTCTTCTGCTTCTATTCTTCTTTCTTTTCAGTTTCTTCTGTTTCTCGTATTTGTTCGCTCACCGCCGGTAACTCATTAGGCCAAAATATGCCCTCTAGGTGATTAGCAAAGGTTTCTGGGTTTTGTTTATTGCCTCTTGCCCAACTTCCATTACTTGTTCTTATGGGTGGAATTTGAGATAATGGGTTTTTCATTCCTTTTGCTGTCTTCCACAATGAATAGTCAGTATCTTTTTCATATGTCAATGATCATAGATACGAGTTAGTTGCTTCATTTTGTCAATTCTTTATTTCTATCCTTATTTAGCGAATCAAATATATTTTGGGTATCCTTGTATATGCCATTTCTTCAATTGTTCCTTCCTTTTAAGACGTGGATTCGGTTTGGAATCTTCTTGGTTTGGTAGTTGTTTTGTCGCTGAGAGTGACTGGTATAAGCTAGTGGTCGAGTCAAAACGACTGTAACGTAAGTTATTGGTAATTTCCTAGTTATAAAGTAATTGAGTAAATCTGGTATTTTATTGATATTCTGTGGGTCAAAAATTGGTTTCCCAGTAGAGTGCCAATTACAATCATATTTTGTTACTGCTCCGAGAAACTCTTTACCTCCAGTGTCTTGATCTCCAATGAGTATGTTTTGCATTCAAGCCTTCTCCAACAATGAAATTTTTTCATAAATTTTTAGGAACTGTATAAAGGCATCTATCTTTAGGTTATACCGCGGTGGACAATAAACTGCAGAAATGGTTAGTGATGATTATTTGTCTTGATCGAGGTTGATTGTATTTTATTTGTTGTATATTTTTGTGCTTTGTAATGGTAAATGTTGTTTCTAATTATTATAGAGCTTTCTCCTCTTGCAGTGTTATTTGGGTGTATTGTGTGATACAGGAACTTGATTACCTGGTGTTTCGGATGTGAAACAAACTTCAATTTTTTGGAAGTTCAAGAGGATTTGCTTTTCCTATGTTGCAACAGGCCATTCGGATTCCATGCTTATACTCATATGTCATTCATTTTTATGTATTCATTGCAGGAGGTATCCTTGTTCATCCATTGTCTAACATTTTTTGCAACATTTGACTGTAACGGTCAGAGTCATTATTTATTTGTGTTCCAGTTTCAGTAACTTTCGAATATTGGAAGACTGTACTTTGATGTCTTGAGTATATAGGTTTCATTTCTGATTCTTTTAGATTTCTTGGCTCTATACGTTTATCTTTTACATTTCCTTCACATTGTTCATCTTCTGAAGTTTTTTGGCAAATAAACGGCATCTGTATCTTGCGGGATGTGGTTCAACACGCAGTTTATACAATTTGCTGAGCTTTCTCTTAAAGGTTATTTACGTTCCTTTGTAAGATGTGTAGCAGCGCACTTGACGCATCTTCGGTCTCTATTACTATCGTTGTGATTGTGTCCATAACTGATATCTTTTACATTGCGGAATCAACCGAAGTCTCTATTTTCATATTTAAGATATATATCATATTTAAGATATATTTAATTTCATAAATATCTTTCATATCTTCTTCTTTATCAAATGTTAGCTCTTAGGGATCCATTTTGGTATTGTTTACGGTATCCACTATTAAGCATCTCAGCAATCTACATCTCAAAAATGCCCTTAAATTTTTTTTATTTTCATTTCTATTTTTGTCATTTCGGATTCACGGACAAAAATTTTATGTCGCACAATTTTTGTCCGTGAATCCGAAATGACAAAAATAGAAATGAAAATTAAAAAATTTAAGGGCATTTTTGAGATGTAGATTTTGTTTAAATTTTATTTTCGAGAGAACAGAATAAAATAATACAAAAAATTAGGTGTTTTCATTTAATATAAAGGTTTAAATTAACAATAAAAAATCTATTACGACTTAGTTTGAAACCAGAAATTAAAATCCCGTGTAGCACCAGCCGTTAACAAAATAAAGGTGTATTCACAATGCACACATTAAAGAGTGTGTTCGTAAACAAAACTATTTAAATTGAAGGCGTTACAATATGATCGACAATTGAGTTTGTGCTGGAGTAATGTCACAAATTTAACCCTAAAGCTCTTAACATAATTTTATAACATATCTTCTTAGCAAGAGCCTTCCAGTCTCTGACATGGAACTGTTTGTATATTTTTAATTTTATTGAAAATAAACGTTTAATTATTTAAAAAAAAATAATTCATTTATTAAAAAACATAACTTAAACTAAAAAAATTACAGTAAAAAAAAAAAAATTAGAGACTCACAGACACTTGTTAAGAGCTTTAGGGTTAACTAATACAATGTATGCTCTGGACCCAATACGGCTTATATTACAAATCAAGACAAATATTAGCTTAAGTTCATCTCCCGTTGGAAATAACAGTCCAACAAAGCGACCTCCATATTAACGAAGCGAAAATCAAGGAAATAAAAGGAAATTTATCATGGATGTGTCTATTTTGACAGCTGCATAGTGGTGTTGTCCGATGTGGTTATAAAGTGCCCACCAATAGGTGTCACCTCCAATAACTGGAAAGTACATTTCTCTTTTATACCAAACCTGGAAATAGGTCGCATTTTTTGAGTGAAAATTTACAACTTTCCCGAGTTCTTTACAAATTTTGTCAATTTTCGAAAAATTTCCTGATCATTTATGTCGGTTTATAATAAGTGTTATTGTCGCGTCTGTCCCGGAACTAATATATTCCGCAGTTGTCACTGTAATCGTGCTGTATCTTTAATTCAAACTCTATTTATTGCCTGCCTTTTCTTATAATCCATAAATAATGTTCCATGTTCACCCATTTCATGATGATCTTAAAATGATGTATGGGTCCAGGGTTTGAGGTTCCTTCGTATTTGAGTTTTAAATAGATCTATGATTTGATTTGTTATAAGAACAAAATCTGTAACCAGATATAAGGATCCTCAATCCTTATCTCTGCTATAACTATGAACTTTCTCTACTTAATTTTAGAATAGCATTGCAGCAATATGCTTCAGGCGTTTAAAGAATTACCTCCAGTATAGGGCCATTCATCTTAAATATAAATAAATAATAATTGAAGATAAGATGCTAAAATTATAATTATTTCATTATAATTTCAAGTTGATGCAAATGTCTAGAAGGAAAATACAGGCTTCGGGTTCGGAGTTGTCTTTAAAAAATTTTAATTTGTGGTTAGAGCGCGCGCACCAAACAGGATGACTGGTGATGTTACGTTTGTACACCCTTGATAATTATAATTAACGCATTTTATTACTATTATTACTCTTATTGTGTATGTACGAGTTGAAAGAAAAGAATTTATGTGTTTTTATTTTCGGGTAGGATGGTGGTGTCTTAAGATAGATACTCCATCGGTTTACATGAATGAAATTGAAAGTAAGATAAAAAAAAAAAAAAATGAAATTTTTGTGTGGTTTTTTTATATATACGATCGCATATGCTGATTTGTTTAATGTGGTTAATTCTGATGTATGTATGCAGAGAGAATACGAGGTATGTGTAACGCTCAGCATAGCATACATAATATGATTTCGATTTGAGATGATATATAGTAGGATGAGGAACGGCATTGTGTCTTTTGAATTAGTTTTTGTTAGTGTGCGCAGCGAAGAACGAAAAATTGATTTTCCCTCCGAGGCACGAAAATTGCTGCATCCGTACAGTTTAAATTCTGTATTTGATCTTACATGTGCGCTTTGTCGATGAATTTATAATCAAATTTGAATTTTTGTACTTTTTTGTGCTTTTGTCTTCCTCTTGTTCTTCTTGATCATCGCGGCCGCAGTCTTAGCATTATAATAAATATTTATCTCTAAATTAACTTAGAAAATTTAATTTTATAAAATTGGTTTGGGTTTTGGTGGTTTGGGCTACACAACAAAAAAATCATCTAATGATAATTTTCTTTCTGTTTATTTAAGAAATTATTATAAAGGTAATTTTGTATTACAAATTATTCAAGAAATTCAGAAGAATGGGAGAAAAAAATAATTTAATATTCAGATATGGCTTTTCTATATGCCAATTTAATTTTTTTTATCAATTATTGGGGATCTCTGTCTGTGGGATGATTTGGTCGATTTTTATTATTTTCTGGTGGTAATTTATGCAAACTAAATGCTGTCTGGTGTTTGTTTTATTGGTATTTTTAGTTTAGCGCGCTTGAAAAAACCTTGGGAAATAAGATTTGTGTGTGTAGGACGACCACCGTTGTTGCAGTTTGGGCTATTTAGTATCTATTTTGTACCTATAACAAACTAATTATGTTTAGCTCGCACTCAGGGTGATTCACATTTTTTTTGTCGATTTGGTAATTCTATTTTATTGAATAATTGGCACGTAGGCACTACAGTTGGTTTTGTACACTAAAACTGACTTTGGTCGAAGGGTTCTTTGATGCAATTATAGGTGACCAAATTTGGTGTGATGAAGTGGCATTGCCTGCTTGGAAAATGCTCGTTACGAAGAATACAGTGGAATCTTAGGAGGTCGGTCATATCAAGGTGCCGCTATTGCGCGAAATTAGATTCTAGGACCATGAAAATTATAGAAATTTGGAAGGTCACGGCGACAATTAACTTGCTTCTGCATCATTGCTCATTGAAAATAGTTGGCTGGGTTGTAAACAATATTGGCTGGGCTGTAAATCAGCATTTATAATTAGAAATAGATGCGAAGTACTAGACATTACACTTGTCTCAGATACAATTATGGATATTTATGTGAATGGAAGGTGTCGGAGGATCATTTACTTTCTGATCATTGTTGTCTTCAATTTGAGATGGAAAGAAAACTCATCAGAATACCTAGCTATAGAAACAGGAGGAAACCCGACTGGGATATTTTTAGAACTATTCTAAGTAATTCACTACCTGTAACGGTTCCAAACCCCCTTACTAAACACAAGAGCTAGAAGTTCTAGTAGACCAGCTATCCGACGCCTTTAATAAGGCCATGTTAGGTGCTTGACCTCCTAGAACACCTGTGGAAAACCCTGACCACCACGTTGGTGGAAAGGAAGATAAAGATGCGAAAATGCGAATTAAGATATGCTAAAACAAACACTGACAGACTCTACTCTAGTAAAATACTGGTGTCCTCTGATACATCTAGGCGTAAAGTACTCTCCCGAAGCCCACCACACCTAGTTTTCTCCAACAACCGGATCGTAATTGAATCGTACCAAGTGAATAATCCTTGGAGCTACTACTTGAAACTCACTTTAAAGGTAGCGCGGAATTTGCGCCAAAAAGATCTAGAGACAACAGTATAGCATATTCATCAATTCCAAGAAATAGAGGAACAATCAAAATACTACAAACTACTATCCCATCAAAATCTTTTGATTAGAAGCTTTGGACTAATATTCCCACCAGGAGGACTGGGTGAGAGAAGCATTTCTGAATAATGAAGGTGTTAATTTCTTCACTGATGGTTAAAATATGGATGGGAAGGATGGGGGTAGGGTTTTCTGTGAAGAATTAAATATTAGCTTCTCCTTTCGCCTCCAGGACTACTGTAACTTTTTTCACTTTGAGGTATAATGTAATATCTGCAAGAGATAATGATATTTTTACGGACAGTCAGGCTTCAATTAAGATGTTCAAATTATATTTACTTATGAATCATATTTTCTTACGAAATGTAGCTCAGAATTGTCTCTCATCTCTTAACGAAGAAGAGTAGCGAACGAGCGCTTAGCAGACTGAAATGCCTGCGAGCTCTTAAAAACTTGCGACAGACTACAGTAAAATGTCTAGGATAACCCACGCTTGTTTGAGAGCTCATGATTCGATGAGTATGCGAGGGGAGAAAACAATGTGGCACCGCTACGGACTGGATTGTATCTATTAATCTATGCGAGCCTTTTAGGACAAACACCCTAACCTAATCATAATGACATTAATACGAAATCATGTTAAATAGTTACATACTGTTACCACTGGGGCCTCAGTTAACTGGAATTATGGAGAACAAATGGCTGTAGTGGCATTAATGCGACATCGCGACATCAGCTTAACATTATGAATTATAATGGTATAACTATCGAAATATTGGCGTTAAACCCCATATTCTCATCAAGATTATAATTGACTAGCTCTATTCAAATTTAATGTATCCTCTTCAAAGTAGGCTCCTTCCAAAATTCCACTTATGCCAACAAATAATCCAATCATCAAAACATTTTTCAAAAGCATTTCCCGAAATCGACTTCAGTGCTTGCCACGAATTCTCTTATATGTCTTCTATCGACTGAGAACGGGTGCCTCTAGGTGGTAATTTGAGTTTTGGAAAGGGAAAAAAGTCGTAGCCATATCAGGTTAATGCGGTAGTTGTGTGATGATATTTTCTGAGATTTTGGACAGAAATTCGTTCACAATAATAGTCTGTGAGATGATGCGTTGTCGTGGTGCAAACTCTATGAGTTTGCTTTTCACAAACCTGGCCTTTTTCGTCGAATTTGATCTCACAAACGCCGCATAACGTCCATATAATATTCTTTATTTACCATCTGATCTTCTGGCAAGAATTCCGAATGCACAACAGTGCGATATCCAAAGAAAACAGTCAACATTACCTTGACTTTTGATTGGCTTTGACGTATTTTTTCCGCATGTGAAACTCGTAAACCCACGTCTCATCACCATTTATAATGCTTTTTATGAATGTAGGGTCGGAATTGATTCGTTCTAGCATGTTTAAAGCGACCTTTACGCGATTGTGTTTTAAAAAAAAAAATCAGAGCTCAAACCTAAATGACGATTTCCGTCATAATTTCCTTTACTTTATTGACGTTAACTTCAGCTGAAGGCGTGGATGGCCGACCAGAGGCAGGAGAATCTTCCACCACATCCCGACCGCTTTTATGCGCGTGAAATATTTCCTAACTTTATCCTAAGTTAAAAAAAAAAATTAGGAAAGGTTTAGGAAATATTTCATACCCCTGTATACCGTAATGAAATAATTCCTAAAAATATCCTAAGTAAAAATCATGTTTGTGTATTAGTAAATATACACCAAAAACAAACATTTAGGCGAAACTAGTTAAATATCCAATTTTGAATAATTGGTTTTACTGATAGATTTGAAATTTCAAAAACTGCTACAATTATATTTAAGAATAAAATAAAACATGAATAAATCGGCAAGAGGTAAGAATAAGCTTAAAATATGAATATTATTATTAAAAGTTGCATGGAATTCGAAAGTATACGAGTCAAGATGTGGGAGGTGGTCATCGATCTCACTATGATTTATGTTGGATCAGTCAGATATGGGCATTGTGATTTTTTGAACTTTGTCATAGTTCTGGAATTGCCAGGCATGGCTCAGAAGCTTATCATTGCGGTTTAACTAATTTCTACGGACTTGTAGTTTGTCCTAACTTGTCCAAAACCCAACAACAACGTTTCCAATTAATAATAAAATTTAACAATGTAAAATAGATTATTTCGGGAAAATAAATATTATAATTTTTGACAGATGAAACTCACACGAATTGAAAAATTAAAATAAAATAAGGTCAATGATAAAATCTTTATTATCAGCCGTAATTAAAAAACACTAAATATAATTATAGAATATGGAAATAAATCGAGAAATCGAAGTAAAAACTCTTTGTCCTAAGAGGTTACAACTTTTGGAATAGCTGTTTGCAGTTTTTACTAGACCCAGTCGAACTAGAAAAAATGAGTTTTCCGGAAAAATTAGGGGAACACTGGGTTTAACATTCAAAAATTATTTAGGTAAATATCGAAGTAAAAATCCTTTATCCTAAGACACTTCTAAGAGGTTACAACTTTTGGGAAAGGAGTTTTTACTTTGACTTTCCCGAGAAATCTAGCGAAACACGTTGTTTAATATTCAAAAGTTTTATAGGTAACCTGCCATGTAAAAATCCTTTATCCTATGATACTTGTGATAGGTACCGACTATAAACCAATACATTTGCGGTAAATAGATTTTCGGATTTCCACTGAATACAAGTCGGAATATTTTGTGAGGTGGTCATCAATCTCACTATGTTTTTATGTTAGATCTATTAGATGACTATGTCCAAGGCGATTTTAAGGATGTTGTACTAGTTCTGGAATGGTCAAACATGGCCCAGAAGGTTATCATTATTGATATGACTGGTTACATTAGTTTCAAGCTAAAGATTGCGTCGTTTTACCTTTAGATTCATTGATAAGCCGCTCTGCCACGTCAAGGCTGTAACCGTAGAGAAAATGTAAGTTCTTAGAAGTGTCTTAGGATTGGGGGTTTTTATTTCGATTTTTTACCTATACAGTTTTTGAATATTAAACCCAGTGTTCCCCTAATTTTTCCGGAAAACTCATGTTTTCTAGTTCGATTGGGTCTAGTACAAACTGAAAACACCTACTCTGGAAGTTGTAAGCTCTTAGAAGTGTCTTTGGATTGAGGGTTTCTACTTCGATTTTTACCTATACAACTTTTAAATATTAAACCCAGTTTTCCCCTAATTTTTCCGGAAAACTCATGTTTTCTAGTTCGATTGGGTCTAGTACAAACTGAAAACATCTACTCTGGAAGTTGTAAGCTCTTAGAAGTGTCTTAGGATTGGGGGTTTTTATTTCGATTTTTTACCTATACAGCTTTTGAATATTAAACCCAGTGTTTCCCTAATTTTTCCGGAAAACTCATGTTTTCTAGTTCGATTGGGTCTAGTACAAACTGAAAATACCTTCTTTGAAAGTTGTAAGCTCTTAAAAATGTCTTAGGATTGGGGTTTTTTTATTATTTGATAATAATATCATTAGGGTCAGATTTATTCATTTGCCTTGGTTCAAACTAATGTAGTTTGAAAAGGTAAAAAGATCGTACTCGCAAATTAGGAAATAATCCTTGAGCATACTGTTTTTTCTTTTTGCTTCTTAAAACTGGAACATGTCACTCTTGTCCTCCTCGCGTTAGTTTAGTTATTAGAGAGCTTGCTCTGTTACTCGGGGGGGTCCCGGGTTCGATTCCTGGTGATGTTTTTAACGTGTCATATGTTATTTATAAATGTTTGTCGATTTCAGATTTTCAGATTTACAGCTATACTTACAGCTTTGTCCTTAATATTGATAAGAAGTGTTGTTTGCATCTGCTATACATAGAAACTGCACTTAATATCATGGCCTCGAAGCTCAAATAAATATATAATTCCAAATCAAATTAAGTTTTGATTTTGTGCCCTTAAACACTGATAAATTATAAAATTTTTGATTACAACAAACGCAATTAATCTCTGATGACACCGTGTAAAATTGAAAATTTGATTATTTTTTTTTTTTTTTATTTTAATCGAATTAAAGAACCCAGCAATTTATAAAGCAGCAGCAGCAACAACAACAACAACAACAACAACAACAATCAAAAATGAAATTGTAATTTCATGGAATTTAAATAAAATATAAGATGAATCTTGAAATTACCCCCCTAAAGGAATATCATATACACAAAAGCCATGACACCAAAAGTGTTGCATTTCCTTTTGCGTATACGAGTATACAAAAAACGAAAATGCTTTGAATTGGGTGTTTGGAAATGATGCACACAGTTGATGATGCTGATCATCATACTAATTTTAGTTGGCAGAATTTTATTATTTCTTATACATATATGAATTTACGTACGAGTACATAAGACGGGATATGGATTACAATATGATTAACAGATAATAAGGTACAAAGAAGGTTGGTCACTTAAGAATTATTTGGATATATGTTATTACGGCGCGATATACGAGGGCAAATCAAAAAGTCTTGCAATATCATATGAAAAAAAAGAGTGAGAGAGACAGCAATATTTTTATTTTTCGACATAATCTCCTTTAAGGTTTATACATTTGTCACATCGATCAATTAACTTACCTAAACCCTCTAAAAAAAAAGATTTCTTTTGCTCCATAAAATATTCATTTACAACAGACTGTACTTCATAGTCACTGGAAAATTTCCGGCCCCTTAGTGTTTTTTTCAAATTGGGAAAGAGAAGTAGTCACTGGGTGCCAAGTCTAGACTGTACGGTGGATGCGGAATTTCCACGAAGCCGCAGTCCTTTAATGCAGCTTGAGCAATATTAGCCTTGCGCACTGGTGTATTGTCGTGAAGAAGCAAGATTTTTTTCCTAACTTTCCTTGGCCGTTTTTCCCGGATCGCTTTTTTCAATTTTCGCAAAACCTCTGCGTAATATATGCCTGTGATTGTGGTTTTCGGTGGCATATAATCGATTATCAAAATTCCTTCAGCATCCCAAAAAATTGTTGCCAAAACCTTACCAGCAGACGGTTGAGTTTTGAATTTCTTTGGTGGTGGTTCACTACGTTTAATCCATTGCATCGATTCTTGTTTGGATTCCAGATCCCAGTGATGAAGCCATGTTTCATCGCCTGTTATTATGTTACCCAAGAAATTTTCTGGATCTGCTTTGTACATATCTAAAATCGCCTTTGAAGTTTAAACACGCATTTTTTTTTGTTCAGCATTCAACAAACGGGGAACCCATCGCGCACTTACTTTCGACATGTGAAGGTGGTCATGTAATATAGTATATGTGGTACCGTATGAAAGAGAAAGTCTCCACGCTAACCGCGGAACAGAAATACGCCGGTCCTCCAATACAATAGAATCAGCCAAAATTACGTTTTCATGGCTAATAGCATCTGCTGGCCGACCCGAGCGGTTATCGTCTTATAATGACTCCCAACCACTTTTGAATAATTTTACCCACTTTGTTACTGTGGCATATGATGGTGCAGATTCGCCGTAAACTTTTGATATATAGTTGAATATATAAATTGCATTTCGTCCATCTTTATAGAAAAATTTAGTAACGGCGCGATATTCAATTTCATTCATTTTAAGAAAAATTCAAAACACATGTTACTAAATTGACAAAAACAAACGAACCGTAAAATTTACATCGAAATGTTCTTCTAGAAGTTTCATCGTGACAAAAAATGGTTTTGAAAAATATATTGTTGTCTCACTCACTCGTTTTTTTCATATGATATTGCAAGACTTTTTGATATACCCTCGTACTTTAAATATTTTAGCTGCCAGCTGCCTCATTTATAAGAGGAGAACACAGCATTTCGTTTTATTTTTCACCAGAGATTGAAATTGTTATGTTATATATGATTATTTTTTTATGTTTTAAGACGTTTTATTGTTTTTGTTGTTGTACCTTAAATTATGTTGATCGATGAAAATCTAAAATTAAAAAAAAAAAAAATGAAATATGTTTTATGTGTTGAGGGCGAAATTCTAAAGTGTTATTTTGATATACTACGTGATAAAAAAAGTTAATAATTTTTTTTAATAATTTCTGATTGCCCCCAAAATATACGTCGTTGCGTATATATATATGGGGTGTTTGGTGCATTTATTTTCTTAGAAACATTTAAATTTATCTTCATATAAATATGTGAAAAAAATTTCGGTTCAAATTTAACATGGAAAATTGATCTTTGTAGTACGAGTAATGAGCGCATTAATTATGTTTAATTTTTCTTTTTACCAAACGAACGGTAGCTTTTTCCAAATTAGTAAAATTTATCCCCCCGTGATTAATATATCGATAAACTTTTACTATAGTAAAAAAGAAACGAACTCCGTTACTTTCCTGCATTATACCATTACTGAAGTTGAACCGGAAAATTACCGATTCAGTTGTGGACTGAAATTACGACAACGAAATTTTCAGTTGCCGGTTATATTTGTTGTTAATTTTGTGGCCGAAATGACGTTTCTATGTCATCTAATATTAGAATAAAACAAACACTCTGTAAAGGTGCAAATACATGAAAGAGTGCAATATACAATTCGTCTACATTGGGTAGTTATTTAGTCAAATAGCCTGGTAAACAAAGCAAAACATTTCGTTTTAAATTCACTTTTATTGAAATCATAAGCATGTACATATTAAATTACATATTAAAGTACATAATGTAAATTAAAAATCGTTAGATAAAGGTAGATTAATTCATCTGATCAACTATAATATTCAATATTACTTTTTATTTATAAAATAATATTTCAAAAATAATAATCCATTGAGTGTGGAAGGAGCTAACGAACAACGAATCTTGGTAATTATGCTCCAACCACTGAATACACCCGTTCGCATGATCATCCAGCATTTAATTCCGCTTACCTCCATTTGCCTCCATAAATCGTGGTGCTTGTTCAACTTTTAGATTTTCCATTTTATCCTTAGCTTTTATACTGATAAATGACTTAAGGCACTTTTGTAGTTCAGTATAGGCGGTTGTTTGTTTCAACTCTTCTTCAGAAGAACTTGAACTTGATGAATCTTTCTTATTTGAATACAGACGTAATAATAGTTGAACTGCAAGCTGTTTAGTAGAAAGTTTAGTTTCGTAGCTTAAAAATTCATTTCCTCTAGGATGAATGCCATGATGCAAATATAACAGTAATGTTATTAATTTCATTTGTCGCCGCCCATCAACTTTGCTTTTTAAATTACAAAATAGTTCTTGGGAAAGTGGTGTGTTAATCTCCTTTAGTTTTTTTAGTACGTAGTAAAGACCTTCAGCTGTTGTAAGTGTGGCGCTCTCCTTTTAATTGTTTTATCTGGGTGTACTACGAAATCTTGGTTTTTAAAATCTCAGTTTTCAAAATCCCGGTTTTCAAAGTCTATTTTCTTCTAATTGCACAAAATAATTAATAGTTTTTTAATTGCAAGATTTGGTACTTGCAATATTTTGTAATTGTAACATTTTGTAGTTGCAAGATTAATAAAAAAGCAATATTTTGTTAATGCAACATTTTGAAATGCAATAATTGTAGAGGCTGATGGCTTTGATAACTCTCACGACCACTTAGTCTTCTATCAAAATTCCATACCTATTAGGCATTTTCTAGAACTATATCGCAAACTAAGAGTCCCATTTTCCCACACACCAAATTTTAAAACCTTATACACTTTCATTGTAATAAAAAAGCATTTTCTTTTATAAATTACTATAATAAGTTATTTACATAAATATAAATTATCCACAGATTTGATAAATCTCAAACCGGGATTTTCTAAAAATCGGGATTTTGAAAACCGAGATTTTGAAAACCGAGATTTTGAACATCGAGATTTTGAAAACCGAAGTTTCGTTACACACCCATTTTATCTATTACCCGAACCTATTACCCAGGTATTCGGTGTTGGTGAAATACCCGGGTACCCGATACCCGAGAGTACGAGCCCTAGTCTAAATAGAGTCGTTTACTGTCTCGAGACTATGCATTCACACGATATAGTGTTTTAGTGTGAGACAGTGGTATCAAATTAGTCCGTATAATAAAACTGACGCAATCCGATACTGTCTGAAGCGTTCACAAGGTATGCTATCTAGCACGTATATTGGGCATATCCAACACACTGAGTGCTCCAAAAGAATACCATCGTGCACAAATTTTGTTGTGCGTTTTTGTCTTTTTTTTAAACAAATACTGCCATAAATAAAAATATTACCATAAAATATAATCGAGCCGAGCATATTTTATGGCAACAAATATTATTTATGGCAGTTTATATTTCTTTCTCTATTCAACTAATGCAAAATTTTATATTGTGTGCAGCTCTAAACACACAGCAAATATTTTACTGGGACAACATTTTTTCATCATCTAAATCGCGCTTAATGCGTGGATTCTACAGTGAAACACATTTTTTCAATAAAAAAATCCTGGGAAACCGAAAAGAGGAGAGTATACATATTAAAATTACGTTAGAGTGATAAAGACAAACAAATGTTGCTATAAAAAGTATTGAGCTTTACACTTTTTATGGCAACATTTTCCCCGCTTACTACCAGTAAATTTTACTGAATTTTTTTTTGTTTCTTTCTAACAAGTAAAGGATTTATATTTTTATCTCGTGTTAATTTTACTGAAAAAATTGTTTCACTGTGGAATTCACGCATAATACTGGTATTGGTATTCCACAATGAAACAATTTTTTTCAGTAAAATAATACCATAGAATATATATCAGAAGCGACATAACTCCATTTTTATATGAATTTTTTTCGGCTCGAATATTTGAATTTTTGAATCAAAATAGGAGTGGTAAAATTGTTTAAATGATAGATAATAGATAGCGCTAGTAGTTTTAAAAATAAATTAAAATCGATTATAAAAATCTTCGCAGTGTACAACTAAAATTTCCTCTCAATAACAAATGTCACTTATTTTGGCTACATCACAGCAATTTTTACACTCTAAAACTTTTAATGTTTACAAAATATTTTTTTTCTAGTTTAGAGCCATCTATTGGTGAACGTGGGAACTATTTTAGGAGTATTATCAAAAAAAAGGTTTCTTACTGTCGTTTCTGATATATATTCATGTCTGTGAAGTTAACCCAGAATTTCATCCCAGAAAAATAAAAAATGTCATCAGGCAACACTAAAACTGCATTATCAACCCAGCCCAGGATTTGTTTATAATTTCTGTTAAATATGATTAAATATATGTAGAGCACCGCAAAAAAAATAATATAATGTGAATACTTATCCCAGAAAACAAAAAACTTACAGAAAATTGTACATTAAAAGAAAATACAAAATTTTAATATATGTACGTGTTTAACTTTATAATATTCGTACTGTTATGGCTTACTTCAGTTTCCGGAACTCGTGGTTCCTGGGAACCATTAAACTGGTTCTCATATACTGGGCCATACACATATGGGCCAATTGCGCCAATCTAAACATATGGATCGACTTGGGATTTTTATTATGAATAGTGGCCATCATTACGAGTCGATACGGTTTGCTTCAGTTTTCGGAACTCGTGGTTCCTGGGAACCATAAATTAAATTTTGTTATTAAATTCTGTCTTAGAGTAACCAACCAACGAAGTTGCGCGAATGTTGATTTTTGTTGTATTTGTAGTCATTACTTCAAGTCGACAACGCTTGGTTTGGTTTCTGTAACTTATAGTTTTAATTAGTTAAATAATTACGGTCTTACTTTGGTACAAGCTAAATCCATTCTGGAATAGAATAAATATTGTGCTCAAAGGAACAACCAAAAATTGTATTTACTTATTTTTATTAGTTCTGAACAATTACATTTTGAAGTAAAAGAAACGTGAAAACACAAATCGTAACTTATTTACAACTGGTTAGAATAGAATTATTCTATACCAGAATTATTATATATACCGGGTGAGGTTTTTAAGCTGAAACTTTCAAATATCTCGGAAAGAAACCCTCTATACGATAAAAATGACCATTATCAAAATTAAATCATTCTATAGAGGGGAAATACATTAGTGCTAAAATTAGGACCCCGCCCCTGTTTGTAAAGGGGGGTGGGGGTTACTTGGAAACCAAGATAGGAACCCCTATTTTTTATTGCAGATTCGGATTCCACGGCTAAAAGTACGTAGGATTTCCTTAAAACATTTTTTTCGATTTCTTCTACTGAGAACATTATGCATACGATTCTGCAATATGTTTCCATAAAAAATTAACACGTTTTCAATGTAAATACTTGAAATTAGTTTTAAACAAATTGTATTTCTTAAATTTAAAAAAAATTACTTTTAGCGTAACCCAGGAACAACGACGGCGATGATTTTGCATAGGAACATGCGACTAAATTTGTTTTCAAATATATGATATTTTTTGTTTTAAAAATATCGATTCAGTTCAAAGGTTATTTCGAAAACAATAAGACCTGTTTGCGTAAGGCTATTACAATTCAAAATGGAGTATTTAACTGTACAAGAAAAAATTGAACTGGTCCTGATTTATGGAGAAGCTCGCCGTAGTCTTGATAATGCGGTCAATCTCTACGCTTCGCGTTTTCCAGATAAGATTCGGTCACACGCTTCATTTTAACGGACTATCAAACAATTCACTGCTGATGGAAGCGTTCGACCGAAGAAAAGGCAACAGTCACTGGGGAAAATAAAGAAATTGCTGTATTAGCTGCAGTAGCTTATAATCCTCATATAAGTACACAGATTATCCCAGACCAGTGTTTGCAAAATTTTAAACCGGATCGACTCGTAATGATGACCACTATTCATAATAAAAATCCCAAGTCGATCCGTATGTTGAGATTGGCGCAATAGGCCCATATGTGTATGGCCCAGTATATGAGAACCAGTTTTTTATTAATGGTTCCCAGGAACCACCAGTTCCGGAAATCGAATCAGTTCATATCGGCTTGTCATAATGACTGTTATGGGCCATTTAACAGAAATTATAAACAAATCCTGGGCTGGGATGATAATGCAGTTTTAGTGTTGCCTGATGACATTTTTTATTTTTCTGGGATGAAATCCTGGGCTAACTTCACAGACATTATATATTCTGTGTTAATACGAGCTAAAATTATAAATCCATTAGTTGTTAGAAAGAAACAAAAGAAAAATTCAGTAAAATTTACTGGGGAAAATGTTGTCATAAAAAGTATGAGACTCAATACAGCAACATTTGTTTTCTTTGTCACTCTGAGGTAATTTTAATATGTATACTTTCCTCTTTTCGATTTCTCAGTATTTTTTACTGAAAAAAATTGTTTCACTGTGGAATACATGCATATGAATAGTAGATTATCATCAGTCTTTCATAGAGAAAATGTCACGAGCAAGAACAAGAAGTATTGCAAGCGGCCCACTTTGTCGAGAGGAAGTATTGTAGGTACATTGTAATACTTCCAGAAAAATTGTTTGTATAATGTAGTGTGATCTAATACGGTTATACATATTTGAATTTAAATATTATTGGTTTGTTTGATTTATAGATGGCATTAAGTGACAACCACTATAAAGATGACGCGAGCAATAAAAAATGGCGTAAATACGAGGAAACCGAATGTGCAAAGCTTATTGTGTTTTTTAATAGTACGAAAAATCTAAAAATATTTCATGAACGATATGACATCATCAGGGGCAGCATGCAAAATGAACTTTTCATTATCTGATTACGATCGGTAAAGAAAATGAGGGTGATGTGATTGTTGAGCGTGATTGTTGTGAACGACGCCTCAAGCCGATGCTTGGCTTTTTACGAACATTTTTACTTATGTTATTGCTTCACGAGTACGAACTAGGCGATGGTGGTGTTCATATATGTCCTACGACCTGCAACTAAACCAGTTTCTTCAAAACGTTCAAATATTTCGCAAATTTCCAAGCTCTGTAGGACGTCCATGTTGACCAAAACCATCGCGTAATTTACGAAATGTTTTTTTTTACAGAACGACTATTTTCGTAATTAGTTTTGATAACGAAAACGCGTTGTTGTGTTGTAAACGAACACATGAATAAAAATTGCATAGTTTTAATTTTTCATTTGTTTAAAAATATTTTTTTGAGCTTAAAAAACCAACAGATGGAACACCCTTTATATATACAACGTGACTCTTAAGTAAGTGCAATAAGTTCTGGAGGTGATGGAGGACTCTATTCTGAACAAAAAATTATATTAAGAGCACAAATCCTATCTGTAACGGTTATAGAGGTTCTACTGTTAAATTATTTACTATGAATTTCACTCACAGTCACAACTTAAAAACTAGCATGTAGAAAAAAACAAGCGTATAGAATTTCAGAAACGTGGCATGCCACATTGCAATATATTAGAGATCTTAATTGAGACCGACCGTATAAATGATGTTGATATATGGCCAAATTGTATGTTGTAAAATTCCCAATATAAAAATGGAACCGGATTTGTACAATATTATTGCAAATTTGCATGGACAGAAATGGACAGAATGGAAAAGCCACTTGATGAGGACAACTAATCTTAACAACGATATACCTCAGGTTAGTTGGAACGCAAATTCTGAATTTCACTCCGACTTGTCGAGCTGCCCCACAGATTCTAGGGGCCTTCGCTGTTTGCTGTACAGATGTCTTGCGTGCGGTTAAGTACTACAAATGTCTGTACTACAAATTGCGTTGTACTACAAATGTCTGGAGCCCAGCTACAGAGCAAAGGCCTGATCTCGAGATGCATACTGCGTAGCCTTTAAGTACAGGGGAGTAGATGAAGCCAATCTGGCTCACATGCCTGGATCTGAGCAGTGCAAAGTTTATAGAGAGGCACTACAGGCGGCCAAGAATCGACAAATAGCAGCTGAGACGGGCTCAGATAAAATTATGATAAGCGAACAATACTGTAACAGAAGATCTCTGCGGTTGTATTCAGATCACTTGGGAACTGCGGCTTTTTTTCTCCCAAGTTGGAAGTTGCAGGTGCAAAATCATGAGCTAGAATAGAGCTATACCTGAGTTAGGAGCAAGAAAGCCACCTTCTCTTTTTGCTGTTCCTTCACTCCCAACAATTAATGTCAGAGAGTCTAGCTGGAAGCCTTGGAAGACGAAATTCTGTGTATGACGGGACAGATGGTGGTAGAATGATACTTTAACGACCGCCGTCTTGGCTACAAAAAAGGAGGGTCACAAAAAAACTTGGTCCACAAATCCCGACAAGCCCGGTGGACGCCCTACCACCGAGACCATAGTAAGATCGCTCTTTCCGAGACACACGGCGAGGACTAAACAAATCTACGATAGAGACGTCTTTGTCCTGCTGTTCTCGGTACAAGAACTGGAGAATACAGTTGGAACACTGAAAAACTAAAAGGGCCCAGTACCAAATGGAATACCACCGGAGGTGCCAAAAATGGTTTTCTAACACGATCCACAACTACTGTTAAATATGTATAACTCCTGCTTGTTGGAGGGCGCATTCAGTCGGTAGAAGATAGCACGACTGCACACTTAAAAATTTTGTAGCGTTTTTCGTTGTGATCCTTGCATCGAGGCGTATACGCAGGAATCGTGTAACTCATTTAGAAGCAAAGCATGTATTGAAAATATTTACAATGTAGTTGCGTCTAAAACTAATGTAACACGTGTGTTGGAAGGAAATTTCTATATAACCTGGGGTTAACAAACGTTTAGCGAATTTATAATAATTCGCTAAGACATTGTATATATCCTTTCAATATAAGCTTAAAATATCAGGACAATTTATTGGTTTTAAGTTTCCTATTTCCAAGTTCCGTTCTCTTACACTTTCTGATTTTTCATTAGGACTCTACTGATTCTAATAACTTATACTCTTTTTATTGTGATTTCAACCCAAATAATATCATCCCTTTGATAGTTTGTAATATTTCCGACCATCTTCCAGGGTACAAAATGATCTTTAATAAACAACAAGTTATTAAAAAACTGCCATTTTGGTGATACTTCTTCAGCAGCGTCACCACTTCGTTTTTGATTTAATTTAGAAAGAATTTAGAAAGCTCTTTTCTAAATGTGTCTCGTAAACCTCTCCATTTTTGTAGAACTACATTCTCTACAACAAAATGTTAAATTTAAATAAATAAATATTTGTGTATTGAAGGTTTTTATTCTAGCAAAATTACTTATTTCCAGGTATCTTGCCTTTGGGACCTTTTTTCGATCCTTAACTTTCCCATTCCGAATGCCACACACTACAATTAGGCAAGCTGTTTATGACACCTGCGAAGCTATACGGGATACTTTATTTGAAAAACATATGCCATTTCCTACAGCAGCAATGTTCGAATCAATTGCAGAGCAGGTTTATAGAAAATGGAAATTTCCTAATTGTGTCGGAGCTATCGATGGCAAGCACATTACAATTAAATGTCCAGCCAGTTCAGGATCTTTTTTTCTTAACTATAAGAATTATCTTTCTATCGTGTTACATGATTTAATAGACGCAAATTACAAATTTATAAATGTTGATTGTGTGAGCTATGGAAAGCAGAGGGATGGCGGGATCTTTAATACATCATTATTGTACCACCATCTCGAACAGGGAACTTTGTACCACATGTTTTAGTAGGAGATGCAGCGTATCCTTAAAACTATTTAATGAAGTTATTTTCAGGACAAGTATTGTATCCAGCAGAAGAAGTTTTTAAACATAGCCTTTCGCGAGCAAGTCGCCTTGTTGAATGTGCTTTTGGTATTATAACCGCAAAATGGAGAATTTTAAAATCAGAGATTGAAATTTATCCTGACAAAGTTGATTTAATTATGAAGTGCGTTTGCTTATTATATAACATAATTATTGATTTAGAGGGTACTCCAGATTTTACCGAAACTACTCAAACTGTACAAAAAACACAAATAAGAACTCACAGATTCAACAGATCTGCTGTTGTGGCCTACGTAATTTGCATCTTACTTTCATTATCTCCGCCATCCCTCTCCATATTTTCTTATTTAAATACCTGTTGCGATATTGTTTAGATTTTTGATCCCATAAAGGTGGTTTTCTTTCCACTAGTGAAATAAATTTCCACAATCCATTTTGTATTGGATTCGTACGTACAATCAGAGACAACCTAAAAGAGATATTTCATCCAGTGATAGCGAAAAAAATTAAACTGCATGTTCATTTTCTGTAAACAGTCGAACACATTCAAAAATATTTTGTTTTTTTGCGTATACGTATACTAAGTTTTACGAAAAATCACAGATACAACGATGACAGTGGAATTATCAAAAATACGTTTTGTTTCACTTTTTTAGTTCAAATGAAATATCTCGCATTTAATTATCGTAAGAATTGGTGAGAATCTCTACGAAATAAGCGTAGGTAGTGTGACCGAACATATAAACCTCCATACATTTGTTTACTTCTGATGAAATAGTAGAAATTCGTACGAATTCTTACGAATGAAATTTCTGACGAATTCTCATTCAATGTAACCGCAGCATTAAGAAAACATATTTACATAAAATTTGCAAAGTAACGACGAAATGCTTCTATTGCCCAGGCGCTTCAAACGATGCAGAACACACATTTTTGAGTACAAGAATTGGGCACTCCAAAGAAGGGAACTAGAGAGGGTAGTGGGAAATTTATCCCCCGAGACAGCAATAAAAAAGATGGTTCGGGAGAAGGACTCGTGGAGACAGACATGGCAATTTGTATATAATGTGACAAACAGTCCTAGAATAGCTTAGAAGAAGGAGAGGTTTTTTTACTCGGTAGTTTGGAAACAAGAGTCCGGTAAACTGTGCGTAACTGCATTTTCACCTATCCCTATATATAGTTTGATTAAAAATTTGCTATTGCCTTCAAGATCATTAATTGCCCAAATATTTACCATATACTATTCATAAATTTCTTTATTACAATTTTTTTCATATACTTGGTGGTTTCACTTAAAATGTTATCTCTGATGAGACACAATTATCACAAGTGTTAAGTGCTTATAGTTGTTTGTGCTTTCCGTATACCGGCAAAATTAAAGCAATAATTAAAAATTAATAGTTTCAAAAGTGTATTTTGGTGTGCGCTCCGCTCCACTCGATTAAAACTGATAAGCTAATAAGAAATTTGTTTTTTGATTAGATTACAATTTCGATTATACTTGAATCAATTTTTAATGTAGAATAATATTCAAAAATTATCTCTTTTTACCGACTGTATCTCAATAGCTATAGCGTTATATTGTGCCCCCTTATATCCATAGCCAACATTATTGTCCGGTATATGCACCCGGTACATTTGGATCGTGTTTTTATGACATTTCTGTCAAATTAGAAATTTATTCAGGTACCTCATTATTATGTCGAAGTCATTGTTCAATTTTATATACGAAATTTCGATAGATGTCCAAATATTTGCATCCAATTTAAAATTTAACACGCCGATTTTCCAAATTTTATAAATCTTCTTTTTCCCATAACAAAATGAGAATTCCGCCTAATGTGAGTAGATGACTATACCGCCAGCGTGCAAATATATATATATTTTCTGGAAGCAATTCATCTTATTTAATTAGTAATTAGATTGGCTGCAAATACTCGTACACAACACATAAATAAATATACGTTTCGTATTTTTGGGCGCATAATTTTATGATTCCCAGCCAAACAAACAATGCATCTGCAAATATTACCCAAGCCGCGTATACACCTTAAGTGTTTTTCAATTTTTTTTTTTTGTTTAATTCTGATGCATCTCGTTTTTTGTCTTGATAGGAAATCGTTTTCTTTTATAACAAACACACCAAAAACAAATAGCAGGGTAATTACTAGTTTTGTGCGTTAGAGGAACCGTCCGACAATATAAAGATAAATACTCGACTTGTTGTTGCCTTTTGTGTAATATGTATATGGACCATAGTGAGATCATTTATAAATTTAATATTTCAAATTGACACGATAGATGTGGATTTTTACAGATTTTTTTGTGATACACACACACACACACAAATGAGTCATGTAATTCTCCGGGATAAGGATGAGTTGAGTGTTTACACGAGTAGGCAGTTTAGATGTATAGACAGACAGACAGACCAAATATTTAATTGAGGTTGAGATTTTTCTGTTGATACACATTTTGATTAGGTGTCGTATACCTTTGATAAAAATAAGATTATGGTTTTTGTGAGTCTGTTGGTGGAACTCGCGTCAGGCAATAAAAATCCAAGGCGTTATTTGATTTAAAAGTATAAAATTGTATGTGCGCTGGTGGGGAAATTATTTATGGAACCATGTCTATATAGCTAGGTAATTATAGGTTTCGCGCTTGTTGGGTAATGATAAGTTTGTTTTTGTTGTATTATATTTTAGTTATGTTTGATATAATTGATGATTAAATGGAACAGGTGAGAATTTATATTTGGTTTTGGTTTGGATTCAGATTTTGGTTTCGTTGCGCTAAGCGCTTTAGACAATAAAATCGTATACAAGGCCGTAATTAATGATTGGTTTGTTTGATTTGTGTATCTGGTGCAATTTATATCAATTGGATTCGTCTTGTTATCTTGTGTATAGGTTGTGTTGATTTATATAAAAACATTTGTTTGTTTTTGATTTGTATTTTCTTGTTTTACAGATGGTTGGTCGGTTAATTGGAACGAATTCTTAGGACAGTCCTTACATGTACAACGCTTCAAGCATTCTCGCTCTCCACCTTGACGATAGATGCAGATACCATAAGTACCACCATTACGGACATGTTACTTCGAATTAAGGGAATCTCGCTCATATTACTGATAAATTACACGATTTGGTTGGCACTGTGACTCAATATTTCAGTTCGATTAATTTCAACATGCGAACTAATAACTCAAAAATACACACACTCAGTACAGGCAATATCAAACTCGAATATATGCAAGAAAATATTTCACACACAGTGACAACTTTCGCGTTCACACTCGCCCTGAAGATGAACACCTCCCCCTTATACATTGAAATTTCCATCAACACAGGGAGGTTTTGTTCGCAAAAGCAACCGACAAACGCCAAGATATCAATTTCCACACAACTGACACGCAAAATTTGAAAACGCAGCCTCGAAATGCAATCACCGGTGCACTTTTGTTACAGAACAAACGCAGTAAATCTTAAAGTCAGCAGCGGCAAACCTAACACAACCGCAACACAACCGATTATTTATACGGGATTCGGAAACTAACACAATATTTGTGATTGAGACCGCCCCAGATCAGCGTAATTCCTTACCAGAAGCGATAGTAACTTCGGTACAAATCGCAATCCCGGTTTAGTTGGCACCACAATAAATACTTTTGGTATCAAATTCAAACTCAACGTTGACATTAGATTAAAACGTCCTTTCAAACACGCATTAATTTTTGCCTATGCGTCAACCTCATCATCATCGGCTCATTGATCCATCCAATAACCTTACAATCAATGGAAAATCACAACTTATTGATACGCTATCACCATTGTTTTACATAATCCACAAAGGGTATTGAGCATTGTTAAAGAAATTTCTTCCTTAGCTCTTACAAGCTCCACGGAATTACAACTCTCCGGTAAGCCATAAAGCAGCTTTCCTAGAATTCCAACATATGGTGGACCTACGAATCTGCCGACCTTCTTCTTCAGCAATATCATGTCCATTGGACATGGTGATAAACAACGACTGGAGACTATGTGGGGGCTACAAGAGGCTTAACGCAGTCACAATTCCTATCCGTTATTCTACCCCCTACATAAAATTTTTTTTAAAAATTACATGAATTTAAAATTTTTTATAAAATCGAGCTTGTCAGTAATTTCAATTACTCGGAAATATCGTTCTCTTAGCGCATCCGCTAAATACAACAAAATATAGCATCATTGCTGATGCATCCAACACAGCAAAAGGCGCGATCATTTAGCGACTGATCAGACCATCAATAAGTGGGAGAGCGTCGGCGTACATAGGAGTTTCCTCGTTCAACTTTCTGGCACTTATAGACCTTGTTTTCCATTAGCTTTACGCATTCTAGTCGAAGGAGAACCCAACCGGCTTTGTCTCTCTTTGACCACCTCCAGATCTATCATTCTATCCAGTTTTTCATACATTTCATTCTGAACTGTGGAGGAGGCAGCATAATATCGTTGTTTGACCGGTGATGTATCTCTTACGTCAATTCTGTGCATGTCTAAAAAAATTCGAACTAATCCTAAGTTTGCCGAACTAGGATATTTTTTGATGACAAATTGGAGCTGCCGTTTCTGAATTTCACTAAGTGGATGTTGCTCAGTGGGGCCGGGTGCTTTAGATATTTCTTCGGCCATTACGGGTCTTAACCCAAAGGCCTGCTAAAACTCGCATCCTAAATATGTTGTTGTAGCAGGCGGGGAACAACGAAAATCTCCATTGAGTTTTTCCCCCTAATATGTGACAGTGGTTTGATACACCCATATAGTAAAAGGTTGTATCGCGCCATTAGCTGTCCGAATTGAATTGGAAAGAGCGTACAGTAGTTACCGTATTTAACTGACAAATAACCGTTGAGGCAAAAAATGTCATGCATCGCTTACTGTAAAACAATTGCATACATCCAGGCGACTTTTGTTACTAATGTAGCATAAAAAACTGAGCAGAGTTTAGATCAGAAATTAAATCAAATCGCGGAGATGTTGTTGGAACGAATATTACAACCATTCCAACCGAAATAATGGATTCTTGAAACACCCTTAAGTTCTCCTTATACAGACTGGATTTATCGATAAAGATTTTGACCAGTAAAACAACATATTTTGACACTTGGAACTTTCGAACATTCGTTAAGACAACATCACTTGATCTTTCAATACTATACACAATTTTTAAAACTTAGCGTTAAGGAATATCTCTATAGGCAAATTGCCATTTTGCTGGCAACTTGTAAACAGGAGGCTAATCAATATGATACAGCATTGAATCACATCACCTTAATGTACAAGAGTTTTAAACTAAAATTTCTAATATCTTCAGATTAAATTTTTATTTAATTTTTTACATACGATTTCCTTCATTTATAATGTGGCAGCCTTGCCAACTTCATTGAATTACGGTGGAGTCGTTGTGATTCAATATTGCGTTGCACGATAACGGCGCAACACCAATAGAACTTGATTTTCCATCAAAATTAAAGTAACTCCTAAATCGTTTAATGTTGATACTCCTTGTTCGGTGATATTTTCGTAACCTAAATGTTCTGAATGTAAGTCGCCTAACATATTTAGAGTTCAGGCAACAAATATTTTTCGGTAATCGTTTATGATGTTACAAATTAACAACATGAAACGCGCGGAGCTAGCGCGTTGATGCTAAAAGTAACTAATTACTTCATATGTGCTGCGTTCCATTTAGGCTAGCAAAGTACTCACAAGTACTACCCACTGCTTTCAACTGCCCTTGCTCTTGTATATGACTATATGAGTAGTTTGCTGGTAGTAGTTACGCCAACAATTTCCGCTAGGTTAATTTGGTACTAAAAACGTACAAGAGGTGGCTTTGTTAGTTTTGAGGTTATGTGAAATGTCAAAATTTCTTAAAGTTTTTAATAAATATTGCAAGAAAATTAAAAACTAAATTAAAAATGCCAGAAAATATGCAAGTATGTTGAGAAAAACAATTGAATTTTAAATAATAACATTTAACTTATTAAAATTAATCTCTTAATAGATAATAAATGCATTATCATTTGATAGTAGCAGGAGTGAAGGGAGTTTATTAGGCTGTTTTTCAGTCTTCCTCATCTTCATCTTCGGATTGTGATGAAATTGTTAACAGAACAAGGATACAGAACTACGAAGTGATTATTGGAAACTACACAGACGCCGAACTTCAGAGCATTTTCGTTTGAAAAGAAGTATAGTCGCTGAATTAGTAGATAAATAATTAAACAAACAAATAGATTCTGTCAAAAATTGTGTATTAATTTTCATTTTTATTTTAGATTTGTAATGTTTGAAGGGAACAAATCTGGCTCTATTTATAAGGAAATTTATATTACTTTGTGGTATATGGCCAATACAGAAACTTACAGGCAGATTTCTGACAGGTTTAATATCACTCAAAGCTCTGTATTTCGTGTTTTACATAGAGTTGTAGAATGGATTATGTCCATTAGTAACCAATAGATCAAATTCAAATTTTTAAGAATTTTTAAGAATGGAGAACGGATTTCCGTGGGTTGTAGGAGCCATAGATGGTTGCCACATTCGGATTAACCGAACAAACAACCGAAAAAAATATTACAGCATTCTGTTACAAGGCATCGTCGATGCTGACCAAATATGTATCGACATTCATTGCGGCGAGGCACGAAAAAAATTTAATTCAATTATTTGCATTCAGCCACTAGAATCATAGTACTACACAAAATGGCTTTGGTCTTTTAAAAAGTCGCTTTAGACGATTACGGTTTTTTGAAAGTCCCAATGTACCATTTATTATAAATTATGAGGTAGTTGCTAGCGTTTTGCACAACATGTGCATTTTAGAGTGGTACGTGGAGGATGAAATGGAAGAATACCAACAAATGATCTTCCATTTTCCGAGGGAGAACAAATTTGAGAATAAAAATGGTCCGTCAAGGAATGGTCCACAAACCAAAGGCGATGGAAGTTGAAATCTTTAAATCAGCACACATTGAGGGACATTTCGGTGTTAAAAAATGGTAGAATTAATCGACCGCAAATATTACATTACATCTCTAAATTAAAAGGCAAGTGCGCCAGATACAGGTCAAACTGAATAGAATTCATTTTGGGGAATCGAAAGCAAGGAAAGTAAGAGGTGTTTCTAAATCCGTTGCCAAAAGGAGAATAGTTAGGTCCTTTAATTTCTACTAATAAAAATTACAAATTTTTATATACAATTGTAGATGCGTTTTCCAAATTTGTGTGAATATACCTTAGCAAAACTACAACCATAGAAAAAGTTTTAGCCAAGATCAAAAAACACCAATCCATTTTTGGCAATCCCGAATTTATAGTTTCTGATCGAGGGACGGCATTTACATCAAAACAATTCGAGGAGTATTGTTCAGAGAACAAAATTAAACACACTTTAATTATAACCGGGGTACTCAGGGGAAGTGGGTAAGTGGAGCGGATAAATCGCAATATTATTCCAGTGTTAACAAAACTTGCGGGAGATTCACCTCAGACCTGGTATAAGCACTCCGACAAACTACAATGTTTTTTGAACTCCACTTGACAAAGAACAATAAATCTTAGTTCATTCGAGGTTATGTTTGTTATTCAAATGAGGACAATTGATGTTGGCTTAGCAGAGGCATTTTCAATCAGGCAGTGGCAATCAGGCGGGCCCTGTTTGGAAGCTGGTTGAAAATTAATGCATAATATTTAGGACCATACAAAATAGTCGACGTTCTGTCAAATGACAGATATATAAGGTGGAAAAATTAGGAGAACATGGAGGTCCAATTTCAACCACCACGGCTGCAGATTATATGAAGCATTGGGGTCATAGCCAGTACGACATTCACAGCTGCGACGAATCTGATGAGGACGAAGTTAACAAGCATGATGAGGGGATGATACAAAGATAATCAGAAGAATTTGATGACTATGCAGATAGTTAGGTTGAAATTTACGCCTAACTTCAGTACCATCAAGTTAGCAGAAAAGCAGATAGCAGAAAAGCAAATAGCAGAAAATTCAGCCGAAATCTTGATTATCGACCAATTTTAAGGGGAGCAAATATGAAGTTAGCAGAAAAATTCAGCAGAAAAACTGCATTATCAATCTCCTTTATTCGCGGTTTGCAATAAAGTAGCTGACATCTGGTGAACAAAATATAAATCGTAGTTTGCTATGAAGCAAGGGGGATTGAAACTGTCATAACAATGAATTTGACGATTCTCGTCCCCCTTGTAGCCACAGAAACCAACGGTATCTACATTCGATGAAAATCGCCAATATAAGTGTTGGTATAAAAAGTCGGCAGACATTTTTTGTTGTGTTTGACCATTCGCTGTAGAAAAATTGTATTATTGACGTATTTAAAATAGTCGTAGGAGGATTGACCGAAGTACCTAATACCCATCCCATGTCAAAAACAACAAAAAATTCCAGCTAACTTTGTCTACCAATGTATATAACGGAGGTCGATAATGCAGATTTTTGGCTAAATTTTTCTGCTAGCTTCAGTCAGTTGCATGGAAGAAATAAAATAATTGTTTAACAATATTTATACCGCGTGTCCCAGAATTGGACGATCAAACGAAGCAGGGTGATAGGGAAAGTCATTTCCAATAAAAACAGCCAAGTAAAGTTTTTTTCGAATTGTTGCCAGCGGGAAAACAATGCACTACAGAAAGCTGACCTGATTCTATCAGAAAAATGTTGAAGTGGTTGGAATTGGTTCAAATTTTAAAAATGTGTCGGTAATGCAGTTTTATATTAAATTTCGATAGTACAATTTTATATTAGGTGCGTTGCTTTCGCAAAGCCGAAAAAGATTACAACAACAATTGATTACAACAAAAAATAAAAAAAATAAAATGAAAAAAAGCAATACATAAAATATAATATAAAATTGAAGCCAAAAGTTGTTGCTTTCAGATTCAAAAGTTAAGCTAAGCGGGATTTACGAAAGCAACGCAGCTTTTATTGCCGCTTCTCCTCACAATATGTCGATAAAATAGTTTTCCGGTTTAAATTTCGACTGAAATGTCGATAATGCAGTTTTCACTCCCCCAATTAGAAGAACCCAATCAGAACTTAAACAAATAAATAAATGTTTCACGTGTGAAGGACGAATAATAAATTAGTTTTGCGAATAAAGTTACTCGTGTTCGCAATTCATGTCAGGGTGTGAAATATTTCCGTTCGCAGTACGAGTAACAGATGGTATAATGGTTGATGTTGAAATACCTAGTCTCTATAGTTTACATTGTGTTAGCCTATTTTATTCGTTGATGTTGCTGAGAGCAAATCGTGGCGAAAATAAAATCAAGAATTTCATTGCAGATTATTCTGATATATTTTTGAAAATTTGATGAGTGCTCTCTTCCAAATTGTTTAGATAATTGGAATTATATCTGCAGAGTTGTTATTTGGAAAATCATTCGTTGCGTTTAATATCTAATTACCGCAGTTTCCACAAATTATTACGGATTTAATACGATTGAGTAATGAATTTTCAAGAATTGAGTGTAAAATAAATTTTATAATGAAAAGCGCACTAAACATACAAAAAACATTTTCTGATATTTTAATGATATAACTGTAACTGATGATATGAATTAATTGATAAAACAAGCCCCCTTTCAACATGAAACCATGCAGCTTCCAATCAAAGTGCATGCATACCTGATTTTTACATTACAATTAAATTTTAATTTGCATCGATAAATTATTTCAGATATAAAACCATAAATTTTCCATTCGTTACTCTCGTCTCCGCAGTGGTATTATGGATAAAACATTAATCCCAATCAGTCAGAAGCCGCGCACAGCACCATCAAATCATGATACCGACATTATAATTTTTTCTTATAACGTTAACACATTTTGTATGATCATCAATTCGATATTGGGATACACCTTTTAAAACAAAAAATTCGAATTCTTATAAACAAAAAAAAAAAAAGAATTCAACTCGTCTGGAAATGGATATGGATGCGCACGGATTAAAGACTGACGTGCTAAGAGTTACACTTGATTAAATTTTATTATAGAGATCAATCAAAAATCATTAAATATTGCGGTTTCATAATTTTATGTCTGCGCGCTGCAGATACACCACGATTTTAAATACCGCGCATAAAACCGATACGTTTAATGTTATGGTTTCGCGTTTTTATGGGATGGGATATATACATTTATTGTTTTTTTTTTTTGGGTGAACTGCTCGGATTAAATATGAAAAATGTCTGTAATCAGCGAACGAAACACTAAAAATATTTAAAACCTGGATTGGATTCATCATAATGAGGTGATTTAAAAAATTTTAAATGGATATTTTGCAAGTGGAGAAGGTTGAACAATTTTTTGGGTTTTACGTATTTTTATTACGGTTATATTGAACATTTCACTGATAAATCATTCTTATATGTATATTGATTAACTGAAATTATGTAACAACAAAGTAATAATGCTTAACTGGTTAAAAATTTTCGAAAATCTTACAGAAAATGTATTTACCGTCATTATTAAAAATAGCAGAGGCAGCAAAATTTGAAGGAAAAATAGAAAAATTCGAAGGAAATGACGGGTCCCATTGGTGACCGATTAGTATACGCACACTCGATGATGGTTCAAACACTAATCGTCCATATTTGATTCACGTGCCTATACGTTTTTTTACACATTTTTCGATTTTAGTCTATGTGGATGTTCGGCCGGTCGAAGTAATTTTAAATTGTCTATCCCCAATGTGCTAAAATGGGACATGCTTATAGTTCAAATGCAGCCGTTTTTATAGCAGAGTCTGCTAGGTTGGACCATCTAACTCTGTTGGGTGCTAATGCTTTTATTACCACCCATTACTCTCCTAGTTGCTTCGCTTCTGGTAGAATCATTTTTCCCTTGTAGGTTTCATAACAGATATCTTCTTGTTATGTCATTCAATGTCTTTCTCAGGATGTGACCTGGATTACATTTTTTTTTTCTTACGGCACGATTTTGATAAAAACTGGTAAAGGGAGGATTTAAAAAGCCGGGAATCGATTTCGATGGATTTTAATTTCGGTAAAATTCGTTTGGTGGGGCTCGGGTCACTCTTTCAAATTTCTTTTGGCTCGATCGATTTTGACACAAATCAAGGTGAGAAGGGGAACGCCAGAAATGGATTGTGATAAGTTCTTAATTCGGGAAATTCCATTTAGAAGGTGCTCCGGTGGGCTCCTGGTCTCATTTATTTGAAAAAAAAAAAAAATTGTCTCGAACGATTTTAATGAAAATTGGTAATCAAGGAGTTCGAGTGCCGAGTTTTGATCTCTTATTCATGAAGTTCTTGGTGGAGCTTGAAGCCTTCTTTTAACTTTTTATTCAGCTTAAACTGTCATGAGGATGTCGTGTAATGTTCCACTTTGTTGTGTCATGATGTACAATGTTGCATCTTGTTATGACCTTGTTGCATGATGTGCACTACCATCATCCGTTGGTTGCGTTACAGTGAAATGTTGTATGGTTGCGTTTTTTGAAAATGCTTTCATTATTTGTTTTCAGCTTGCACGAATTTTATAAAAGTTGCTGCGATGGATCTTGAAGTCGAAGCAAATTAATTTAGGGGGTCATCCGACTTCGTTGTATGCTTTTATTGGTTCACACAATATTGACAAAAACTGTTGAAGGGGAGATTTTAAAAGACAGGAACCACAAAGCCAGGAGGATGGTTTTCGCGTACCTGAAGTCGATTGCAACGGGTGCTAATTTCGGGAAAATCCTTTGCGTGTTGTCCTTTTCCCATTTTCTTTTCTGCTTGTACGATTTTTAGAAAATTGTGAGGGGTCGTTTTCGAGTACCAGAAAATGATTGCACTGATCCATTTCGGGACAATTCATGAAGGGGCTCATCCAGTGGGAGGGGGTTTCATTATATTTTTATAGCACGATTTTGATACAAATTGGTGAGAGAGGATTTCAAATGCCAGGAATCGATCTCGATACGTGCTAATTTTGGAACAATTTGTTTGGACAAACCTTTGGTGGACCCAAGGTCTATTTTCTAAATTTTTTCGGCTTGAACAATTTTGATAAAACCTGCGGCAACAAGGGCTTTCTAATGCCCTGAATGGATTGTGATCGTCCACTAGACCAAAAAAACAAAATTTCACTTGAATAATTTTCATCAAATTTGGTGAGAGGGGTGTTCGAGAGCCAAAAATAGATTTCTATGGGTTCTTCTTCATAGGGGTTCTTGAGGCTTGGGAACTTGAACGTAGACTTTTCGATTGCAATGAGTTCTGATTTTTTCAATTATGAGTCCTTCGGAAGGGTTGTCATGTTGAACCATGTTGCATCTTGTTGGATCATGTTGTGTAATGTTCCACTATGTTGCGTCATGTCACACAATGTTGCAGAAAGTTAAAAGTTGCGCTATTTTGTATCACGCTGCGCCATCGTACTTCGTGCTGGGTCATGTATTTCTCGTTAATTAGATGTCTGCCCGTTTTGTTCTATCATTTTGCGAAATGTTACGCTTTCTTTTGGTTGCTTGTGTTGGTCGCTTGACGGTGACACGTTTTGTGAATGCGTTAGTCGCGTCTTTTTTAACATGTTGGTTGTTATGAGTAACAATATTGATTTGTAGTACTCGTTATCTACCTATTGTTTTGGCCTTGGTTCACAAATTTTTCACATTTTCTTCCACCTCAAACGATTTTTATACATATTTTTAAGGGGGGTTTCGAGTGCAAGGAATCGTTTTCGATAAATCTTATTTACGTTTTTGTTGAAAGTATGGTTACCTTGATGGCACTAGGCCATTTGAATATAAAATTGGCTTTGGTTTGATGGAATTGTGATATTAAAACAATTTTTGAACGGAGTTCTGGGATATGGCCGAGTGAGGCGGAACTTAGGCTATTTATTAACCCATCATAATGAAATTGGGTATGATAGACGGAAATTGAATTTTAAACTGATTTGTAGTGGAAATGTTTCAAACTTTTTACTGAGCGACGCTCCAATTGATTTCGTTGTCTTGTTTGTGGCGTAATAATTAAAAAAAAATGTTTTTACTGATAAATCGGGAACAGCAGATTTAGAATACTGTTAATGGCGAAATTCATTGATTTGATGTGTTAGGAGAACTTATTAGGAAATAAAAATATTAACTTCCTGTAGAATTTACTAAAACAGGTTTAAATATGCCCAGCGAATTCTCTGCAGTTGTACTTAAAATGATTATCAGATGGCATTTTGAAAATCAGCTTTTTATTAATAACAAACCACAAATAAAACAAACCAATTAAATTAATATATTTTTATAACACATCCGATGCCAAGTATAGAAATCGTTGATTTAATTGGCCTTAGTACAATAAAACAAAACTAAAAAACAATAAAAAATTTGAGGCATGTTACCACCTATTTAATATCAAACACAAAACCAACTCTCCAAACTATTAAACGTGGAAAAGCTAACACTGAAACCTATAATTGTGAAAATACCAAAAAAAAAAAAATTTGGTACCATCATAAGATGCACCAACATCTTATATAGTTAACAAACAGTCTTCTATAAGTTCGTAAATCATAACTTTTTTTTTATATTTTATTTATTTAACGTCTTTGCTTATTATTTGTTTGATTTGTATTCTGTTTGTTGTATTTCTTGGTTTTATATAGTTTATGCGG
This sequence comes from Nephrotoma appendiculata, assembly GCA_947310385.1. NCBI lineage: Eukaryota > Metazoa > Arthropoda > Insecta > Diptera > Tipulidae > Nephrotoma > Nephrotoma appendiculata. The sequence continues at coordinate 266,477,745 of OX371225.1, read as the reverse complement.
TAAATGCATCAGTTCCAATCCCAATATATTCCCATTATTTACGTTCACATTCACTTAATTTTAATCGCGTGCATCTTCATCATCATCAACATTGGATACACATACAACATACATACATGCAAGCCATAACAAACAATCATCAACGTTTTTGTTTATTTATTTTCAAATTATTTTGTTCTTAATTTTAAAAGTGTTTTTAAAAAAGTATTTTATAAGATTTCGTTTGAAGGAACCAAAAAATAAATAAAAAATATTTTTTTTTAAATTTATGAAAATTATATATTTTTGAAGGGTCCAGGCTATTCCAAATGTAATTGTTTTTTTTTTGAAGTCATTTTTACTTGGAGATGTGCTCGAGGAGGTATATTGAAACGAGTACGATGTCTAAACGAAATAAATTGGAGGTTGAGAGCAAATTGAATTTTTTGATGGGATTTGAATTGTGCGCTGTTAAATTGGATTTAATAGTCGCTCATATGGTTTTAAGCATAATAAGTTAAGACTATAAGGAATGTAGCACGGATATAAAAGTAAAATTTGTTTAAATACATATATATATATATATATATATATATATATATATATATATATATATATATATATATATATATATATATATATATATCGTCAGAGCGTAATTGTTTTGATCCAACAGCTATTTAAACTTCAAACAAAATGTCTAATCTAACAATTAGCCAACTACGCTAATTAAATAAGTTTAATTTTTAATAATTATAACAATTTTTACACTTTATTATTTTTTGTTAGTCTATACTTCTCAACGCTCGCAATTTGAATCCCTCGTATGTCTTTTTTCCATCATTCAAAATTGTCAGCCGATATACAGTGACTCAAACAATTGTCCCAATGTTTTGAAATTTAGAAGTTGTTTCGTTTTTGTACAAGATAAAATAATAAATAAAATTATTTTGATTGATATATGTTAAATTCATAGTTTATTCCATACTTTAAGAAAAAAAAATATACAATAAATATAAAATTCTTCTGTAATTTGAACTAAACCTTATTAGGACAATACTTTGTTATAAACATTTTAAAGTGTCGCAGAGACAAAATTAATAATTTTTTAATATTTGGTACTTCCACCTTTAGCTTTAATGCAGGCTTCTATTCTTTTCGGTAGACTGTTGAAAATATACTGTAATTCAGATGCCTTAATGTTGTACCACACACTTTCAGTCTTTTCCCACATTTCTTGAAAATTTTTGGGTTCTGTGGTAAAAAGGCTTACCTTTTTTTTTAACAATTTTTCAAACATGTTCAATTATGTTTAGGTCTGGTAATTGTGGGTGCCAATCCAGCACAATGACATTATTATTTTCGAACCAGTTCATGGCAATCCTAGATTTATGCTTGGGTCATTGTCCTGTTGGAATATGATTTCCTCCTTTGTTGCCCTAAACATCGCCAAACTGTCCAAAAACTGGGTTTGTAAAATATTTACATAGCCTTTCGAATCCAGCCGAGATGATATTAAGTGTAACTTTCCTAGTTTACAACCTTTCATGCATCCCCATACCATTATACTTCCGCCGCCAAACTATTGTTTTTTCTAAACACATTTCTGGCCACTTTTCACTTGGCTTCCTCCATACCCAGTGATTACCATCTGAACCGTATTAATTAATTTTTAATTCATTTGTGAATACGACATTATCTCAATCTTCCAAATAAGTCCAATCACGAATTAGTTTAGCATATTTTAAACGTAGTTTTTTGTGCCGTTCCGTTACAAGAGGTTTTTTGGTTTTTAGTCTTGCTCTAAATCGCTCCTTGCGCAGGTTATTGCGAACTGTTTTGTAATGTATTTAACTGAGTTGAAATAAATTATAATTGAAAGTAAAACACACGCGTTCTTGGTTTGACAATGGAAAAATGAATGAATGTATTTCATCAAAAAATGTTAGGGCTGAACAAAACTAATTCTCCCTGTGAACCGTGTATTGTACCCACTACTCATACACAACATGTTTCAATGCTTGCATGAAATTGTTGAGTTTCCACAAGGTGTCTGTGAACCTGTACAGCATTGTCCATCTGACCCGATTGAATAGTTCTTGTCAAATATGACCTTATCACTCGTTTGACACTTAAACGACCGACACTGGCCCCCAAAAAAATAATATTTTTTGTTGTTTCTTGCGATATTCGTCCCACGCTAAAATAACTAAAAATAATAGTAACTAATTCAAATAATAAAATTATAATTACTCACGTATTGCAAAGCCTACATAGTGTTAAAACTTAAACAAAAAAACAAATTATCGAATAATTTTTTTACGCAATTTAAAACAAACAACCCTTTCGTGGAAAAATTTTAAAACAATAAATTGTCCCACTTGCAATTAACGAAAAAAAGGAGCAAAAAATAACAAAAACCAAATGTTATCATTCTCTTTTCTTTTCTTTTGTGTACATACTATGATTTTTGTCTCTCTATAAAAAAATGATAAATACATTACCTTGAGGTAAACAAACAAAACAAAAACAATATTTGCTGTGTTGCTTTCAAAAGATTAGAACAACAATTGCATTGTATTCAAGCCGATTGTTTTAGAATGTTAAGAAAAAAATTTTTAGGATTAGGGGAAATAAAATCATTTTATAGTTATGGTGCTTACCGCAAGGCGTTATTTTTTCTATTTTTCCAGAAAAATTTATATTGAATAATAATTTAGCATTTGTTATTTGATAGCAAAATACCGAATTTAATTTATTCTATTTCTTAAAATAAAAAAAAAAAAATAAAATAAATATTAAGAAAATGAACCAACACAGAAAAATCAAAACGCATTAAAAAATTAAATCCAAAAGTTGTTGCTTTCACATTTCTTAGCTAAGCTAAGCGGATTTGCGAAAGCAACACTACTATTATTTATATGTTAACAATATTGGGACAATTGTTTGAGTCTCAAAACTCTCTTCTCAAAACGTTAATTTTAAATAAGTAACAGGGTGTTCCCACAATTCAACCATTCTGAGAATTCGTCGACTCGACGAATCTCTTTATTTTATTATGACATATTTTGTATCGGGTGGTATAGTTCAAAATTTTGATAATCTTAGTCGTAAATTACATTCTACTGATGTTAGCAGAATATTTTAACCATAAATATTGTATTATTAATAATAATTGATTTCACATAAGTCATATGTTTGAAGGTAATCAACCCGATTGTTACAAAATTTTTGTTAAAACTTTTAGGCTAAGTAAAGCTGCTTTCAAATATGTTTTAACAGAACTAAAAACTAAAACGTTACCAGTAGTTAAATCAACATCTCTCACTATAGACATTAAGCTTGCCGCAACCCCAAGATTTCTAGCTGAAGGCGGCTACCAGAATGTTGTTGTCAGGATAGTTTTATCGGGATGGCACAACCAACTGTGTCTACGGTTTTAAATGAAGTTTTGGTAATATTGGAAGGAATTTTATGTCCAAAATGGATTACTTTCCAAATGACTGAGCTGGAAAAAACAGAAGAGATATTACACTTTTTCGCAAAATCGAAAATTTCATTTTATCGTAATGTGTATTGATGGGACCCATATAAAAACGCAAAGCCACCAGTGGCCCTATTCTGGCTTTTCCTGGGAATAGGGAATTGGGAAAAATATTTTCATATCATTTTTGTCTAAATTGTATTTTTCCGGCCTACTGAGGGAACATGATTGGTGTTAATATTTTCGAAACAAAGTTAAATGGGAAAATATTTTTCCCTACAAAAATTTTGTGGAACAAAAGTTTCCCAAATCACTTTGTTTTGAAATTTTTTGCACTAAACTTATTCTTTCAGTAGGCCAGAAAAGTATAATTTTAACAAAAATGATATGAAAATATTTTTCCCAATTCCCTATTCCAAGGGAAAGCCAGAATAGGGCCACAGGAGACACAGGACATTTATTTTATAACCAGATGAGTTGATTTTTGATTGTTTCTCCTTTTACATACTTTTGTTTCAAGATTTGTGACCACAAACAGAGAATCCGGTGTGTAGATGCTACCTATCCAGGGTCGTGCCACGATTCGTTCATCTGGGGAAACAGCGAAGCTGCAAGTTATTTTAAGGCATTGTACAACAATGGAGGTAAGAGCTATATATTACTTGGTACGAATACTTTTTTATCTTATACATTGATAAATTGATTTTTAATCCAAGCGCTTAATTTATTCTTAAAAAGTGATGCTTAATACCGTTTATTACCCTGGCTTATTACGCCTTTCAGAAACGCTCGCGTGAACACACCAAAAGCCCGATTTAATAAGAGTCATAGTTTGGGCCGCATCATTATGGAGCGGACACTAGGCGTATGGAAGGGTGGTGCAAATGTCTTCAGAATACAGCCCGCCTGTTGCATTATTCCCAAGAAAAATCAGTGAGAATTATAAATGTTGCAGCAGCGCTACACGGACAATCACAGCTCCAAAACGAAACAGAAATAGAAAATATCATTGATGAAACGAATTCCACAGAAGAGCAAAATTATTATACAGAGGCAAATGAATTTAGGAATCAAATTTTGATGAATTTTTAAAATATTGAATGTAGTTTATCTTTTTTGTTTGAAATTATATTTTATTTTTATTTTCAATATGAACAGCCTTCGTGGGTAGTTTTATAATTATCACAAATTAAAAGTATAAGCCTTCTTGGCTCAAAATAAATCAGCCTCAATGTTAATTATTCCTTCTTGGCTATTACAGTTGTTACAGGTGCTACATTTAGAGTTGAGTTTTATTTATCTCAATTTCGAAGACTTGCATCTTCATTTGATTGTTTTGCTCCATTTTTTCGTTATGGCTCTTCTGTTCTGCGAGCTGCTCTTGCAAAATCTGGTTGTTCGTATTCTGACGATCAGCAAGTCGGTCAATAGCCCTGTATATTTTTTTTTGGTTTAATAACATATCTGCAGACCACTCGTTTTGTATTTTGATAAAACTCTCGACACTTTCAAAAAACTTTTGTTGTACACTAGTTTATTTTTCGATGAGCTTTACAGGTTTTTGCCCTTTGGACTGTGTAATTTGTCTCTGATTTCGTTCTTCGGTGTTTAATTCGTGATCGTTTGAGGTGTCAGGTGCGAAGGCTTCTGCAGATTCGCCGAAATCTTCGATATTCGGTATTTCTGTGACCGAAGGTGTACTATTGTTGACTTTGTTATATGTCCGCTTGCGTGGAACTCCAAACTTTTGGGTGTTCGCCACTGCATCTACACAATCCCTTAATCTAATAAGCTGAATAACCTCCTCCTCTAGAGGGGTGAAATCATATTGTGTGTTACCACCGCCACCGCAGTAAGCTCACGCTTATTGTGTGCCAATTTCTTTTTAGTGACGACTTGTAGTCACTCCATACCTAAAATTTTAATTTATGAACATTTGTATTAAACCTAACCTAAATAAATCCTTCAACTAACCTTTTTCCATTCGGTGGTTTGTTTTATGGAGGGTCCCAAGCTGTTTCCATAAGGTTTTGCCAAATCTCTTGCACTTCTTCTATAATAGATTTCGTGTAATTTCTGGGCTACATCCTGTGTTTTTTCATGATTTTAAATATCTTCGCAAATTGAGCGCCATTTGTTGTACATTTCCTAAATTATAAACAAATATATTTAATTGTTTTGTAATCAAATGATTTATAACAATTTTTTAACAATACCACACCAGACAGTTTCAAATCCGCAATAAATATGTTGCCTATTGAAAATGACACTTTTTATATGGAGTGCTATTCACGCGCGTATTTGATAATACCAACTTTTAACACTGCATTACCATCATTCATTCACTTTTCATTCGACGTATTCAATAATATACGTTAAACGTCAAAATCGAATGAAATTCCCGCCGCACTAACTCCGGCAAGTTCTATAATCGGTCTGATTATGCACTGGGTGAAGTTAGACTAATTCGTAAATTGCTGGATCCCATGTTTATAATTTGTCATGCTATTTATTTGGCTGGCGCTACATCCCATACTGAGCTGCCTCATTTCTAAGGTTACATAATCAGTTTTTATATTCAGATTAATGATTCATTACTCCAAGAATCATCATCATATAAAATGTATGATGATGATTCGTGGAGTCCAGTTATCAATATATGTACATTCTTTTGAGACGCAATAGTCCTGTTGTTTTTTCTCCCTTGGATTAACCTAATTTACTGCCTGACATGCCTGAATATTCGTTGATAAAATTTAATCGTTGAACACATCCATTTGTAATTAAACTGATTTGTGATGCCGAGTTCTAACGCGCCTTACATGTTGATGACGCGGCTGGAACAATACTCACATTTACAATAAGCTCGATCGATATAATACAGATCGTGGTTCACCTTGGGCTATGATATGGCTTTTCGATTCACCTCGTTGCAAGTGTCGTTTTCCAGCACTCGCTGTTGTTTTGAATACATCAATACGGCGTGACAAAAATTATATTTATTCAGTAAAACTTGGTCCATCTTGATCTATTGAATTGTTTACCCATGCAGTTCCTGTAGCGTCATCCAGTTTCTCCAAAAGAAGATAAAACAGTCAGTGATCTCTCAAATCTACGCTGCTACCTAGTGCCTCCAATCCATGGACGACCTCGTCTCAACAAACTTCCTAATGAACGCGTAAATAATGTGGCGTTTGCAATCGTAACAATCCTGTAACTTAGCCAAGACAATGCTATAATTATTCGCCAGAATCTGGCGAAGTAGCGACGCTGCTTCTCCTTCGAGCAAACCCTTCAGATACTGGAACTTCTGGGCTTGACTTAATTTCTTTGATTCGTGAATGGGTTTGGTGAACAAGTCAAAGAATGAGAGCCACTCTGTGTAATTGCCTGAAAATTTCGGAATGTTGAGTTTCGGAAGATTTAAATCTGACTCAGTACCGAGATTAAGCTGAGTATGGAAATACGACATATTATCTGCCTGCGGTTGTGAAATTTACTCTGTAACCGATTTTTCCGCAAGAATGATATCTGGCCAGACGCAATTTCCGCAAGTGTTGTATCTTCAATCACACCCTTCACAAAATTCGCAATTTTTGTTTATTTAACATTTCACACACGATTTATTTATTCTGAATGATTGGATTTCCTTCTCTACTTTTTTGCATAACAGTAACTGAAAAAGCCAGCACAACAATCGTTAAAATCTTGTTTCGAAAACAAGACATAAAAATATGGCAGTGGGACAAGGCATAAAAAAGAAGGCTGAGATGGGAGGATGCTATTCATCATGTTTGGTGGATAAGACTAGATTAACAGCATTCGAGGAAAATGCAAAATCACGCTGCTTTTCTTAGTTATTTTGAAAGTAGCTTATCTAAAATAATTCTGAATTCAACTTATTATCCGTGACTAAAGTCCTTTACACTGTGTGCGTTTGTAGTATATAATGGGTGGTATGAGCATGACCATATAAGATAAGGCAAGTTCAAGTCACGAACGATAAAGATGCCATCTCATTCTATACGACAAAAAAATCATAACATAAACATAAATAAATAAACATAAATATATCAACAGCCCCCATAAGCTGATAGGTATAAAAATATTTTTGATATAAAAGAATTAAAATATTTGCCCCTGAATAAATGCAAATCAATAGCAATATGAGGTTATTGTTCATTAATTTTGCGGTGAACAGATGATTTTTGTTCTCGATAAATTCTCTTGACTCCATCGATGTAGTTTTGATGAAAAATTGAACTGTCTTTACGATTTTGCACTTACATTGTAAAATATGTGGTAATTGTAAAATTACTCTCTAGTCTAAAAATAACCTACAAATTTAGCGATCACATTATGATGGTTATATTATATTCAACTTTTTAAGTATTGAGTTATTGCTCTAATATCTCAATTTTTTGTACATATTGTAGTATGTTTCTACCGCCTTACTATGGGTTTCTTAACTAAAGGAGTTAACTAAGTTTCTTATAGGATGTCCAAGAATTTATTAAAATTCCTAAATCTTAAACAGGCATTTTAAACCTTAGAGAACTTGTTTATTAAAAATTCTTCAATGTGTCAGTATATATTTATTTTTCAAAAGCTTCCCAGTAAAAGTATCACATACCAAGTCTGATTTGATGCTGGACTTATATATATGAATAATAAACATATATACGTATAATGACTGGTCGTTAAAATTGTGTGCACCTCTCAAAAACCGTGTATACACCAAACAAATTGCGTTATTTAAATTAGCAGGTGAATGGTGTAAATAATACACCCATGAATATCACAATATTTGTTTTTCAAAGAGTCCAGTGTTTAAAATTCATGAATTTTAAATTACCTGTTCCCTTATCTGTCGCAAAAAAAATCGCGCTTTACATGCATTGGCTATATACATACGAGTATAACAAATTTTCCTTGCATAAATCTGTGATAATTGTCTTTCGATATTTACTTTTCGTTCGAACGAAGACAAATAACCCAAGGACATTAATGATTGATCCAAAAAAAAAAATAAATAATTTTGGTTATATAAAACGATCGCTATATAAATTTGAAGGTGTTCATGATAAGAGATAAATTCTAACCAAATAACATACTATACGCGTACATAAAATCGCGCATAAAAAAATAAAGATACATCGTCCAGCATCCATCAGAAACCTTGAACACACAAAAAATAAATAATTTAATTTTTTGTGCCTCGTTGTCGCGTCTGTCTCAGATAAAGCAAACACAAATTTGAACATCTATACACTCTTATCGCCGCGGTTGACTGATTGATTATCGGTGAATTGACGTTGCTTAAAAAATTTCGATCAAGAATTGCTTATCTTGTATGCAAAACAAAATGTGATTTCAAAATGAAATGCAAAAATCTTCAAGAATTTTAACATTTCTATATGCAAAATGCAAAAAAGGAAATTTGAAAGGACGTTGAAAAATGAACCACATAAATTAGCAATGAAGACATCATAAATTCGAATCACAAACAAAAGAGTTCAATTTGAAGTTGCTGAGATGGTTTGCAAGTGAAGAACCTGATTTAATATGAACATCAAATTTTTGTTTTCGGGTTCGTCGCTTCATGTAATATGTACAGAAACATTTTCAATTGAAATCTTTTGTTTGAAGATTTATAAATCAATGTCAAAAAAATCACTTAATATAAAACTGTGTGCCAGCTCCATTCAAAACTGTTAAAAGTTACATTTTAAGTTCACAAAATTTCAGTATAGCCAGATTTCTGATATTTAATTGAGATTTCTGTCTGTAATAGCTGTGAAACGGGAAAATTTTAGATAATCATGATTTGCCGGCTGAAGTGAGAGTAATAATATACTCGTATACATCGTACATATACATTCAAATTGGCTAGGAGCCTTAGCCAAATAGAAAAGACACTCTTTTATATGGGGGAACCGGTAAAAATCAGAGCCGTTTTCCGAACATTTACGTTTTTCGACTATTTGGTAAAAAATTGAATTTACGCCTAACCACACCTTCTAACTTACTTTAACTTTATTATTAAATGATGCCTATAGGTTTATGATTTGAAATTACCCCACAACCTTTTCCTAATTGTTCCAAACCATAATATGAAATTATGTCTAACGCCTTTTCTGAAATTAATTTGCTAATTGCGTGTTGTGAATTCTTCGTTAATTTGTTTGCCAATTTGTGAAAATTTTATATTGATACATTTAATTATGGTTTATTCCAACTTATATATGTGGTTGTTATTAAAGCATTCAAATCCGAATAATAGAGTATTCGAATATTCGATTAATTTGGGGTAAATTTAAGTATTCGTTATTCGAATATTTATTCGCGAATATGCGAATATTTTTTATGTGCCAAAATATCTTTTAAAACTAATTGCAAATGATTTCTCTTTCCTTCATTCCTTTTTCTAACTTCAACATTTCAATATTTGATGCATAGCCCTGCCCTTTATGACTTGTGCAACAGCTGTATTTTGTATTTAATTTGTATTTGACAGCGGATCGGAATATATATAGTAAAATCGAAGATGATTTCTGTAAAGGCGATGATAATACCATTGACACCGCGAGTCAATTCACCTACGGAAGAATCCTGTCTACTGGAGCTCAACGTGAATATGTCTTATAAAGAAGGTACGGAAAATAGAAAGAAAAATCGATAGTCTCCAGCCAAAAATAGTGAACTTCAAAAATATGTGATCGAGCAGGAAAATAAAAAACTTGGCCTTCTTCTTCCTTAAAGACGGAATTCGATGGTTACGATGGAGCGAAGATTTTTACGCCTTAAAGATTGCGTTAATCACGAACTAGTTGATCTACGTTATGAAATCGTGACTGAAAGGATACCATTTATTTACAAAAATAGTTTGACGTATTGATTCCGCTTGAAATTGCATTTAAAGAACTTATAGCAAAGAAAATTCAACACTTGTGACAGCCGAGGGCATTTATAGATTTTTATTTAACTCTCTAACGGAAATCAACAGTGATTTAAATAAAATTTTACTCAACGAAATTAAGAATATAATGGATCAGAGAAGACACTAAACCTTATCCAGCTAATTGATATACCTTGAAGCAGGAGCTATGCCACGATCGAGCAAAAATTTTGACCATATGCAACGAAAACTGGCGCGAAAACTTTAGTGGAAGTAGTTTAAAAAAGATTTTTGTTATTTAGATCGTTCAAAAAAAGAACAGATAAATTAGACAATTTGTATAATGCTCTATTGATGATTAGCCCCACTTCAACATAAACTGAAAGGGGTTTCTCTAAAATCTAAAATGACAAGTAGCCTAAAATTTAAACATCTCAACGCACTTCTATTTCTTAAATGCCTATATCTAAAAAATAAAGAAAGTGAAATTTGTTAAACGAAACCTGTATGCTTATTTGTTTTATTACCGATTATTCATGGTTCTTAGTACTTCTTTTACTTTTCGAATATTAACCGAATATTCGGATATTTAAAGAAACTAGGTGACCTGTTACTGAATAATCAGTCATGTGAATACATTTTGTTGAATTTTTGGTTAAGAAATGTTTAAGAAGATTTTTTAAGAAGTAAATTTGATGCACTTTTATCAAAAATAAAGATTTAAAAATTAACCACGTATATTAACGTGGTTAATTTTTAAATCTTAAACGGCAAGCACTCGCTCAAATGTACACAGTATGACTTACGTGTTAAGTCAAATATTCATATCTCAAACAGGAAGCGCGCGCTCAGGATCACATGATCACTTACGCACCCAAACTAAATATTAAAATCTCAAAAGGGAAAAGCACACAATTGCTGAGGCAAACTTTAATCTAAATATTTTATAAGAAATGTACAAAAGGATAATAAAATAGTAGTAGAAGGTAGATAATAAAATAGTAAAATACATTACAATTTACATACACAGAATCTCTTCAAAAAATACATTCTTTGTTGTGATGGTCCTATCCCGATCAGTTGCTTGATCGCTTGTCTCAACGATAAACAATTTGAGTCCGTCAAATGAGCGGCATCGTGAAAAGGCCACATACATCTGATCATGCGTAAATACGGGGGCCGGCAAGTACACTCCTACCTTCTTCAAGCTTTAATCCTGACTCTTGTTGATGGTTATCGCGAACGCGAGCTGAACCGGAAATTGAAGGCGAGACATTTTAAATGAAAAGATGCCTTCCGATGGTGAGAGCTTAATGCGTGGGATGAGAACGCGCTCGCCTTTTGAAAAGCCAGTCAGAATCTCACATTCCAGATAGAATGTAGCGGTTTATTTTTGCGACGCGCATGCATGTTTCATTGATTCGACCCTTGCTAGTGTTTAGATTCCTCATCAAACGAACGATCGCGTTTACCTTTAGCGGGATGGCATGGCGCGGCAATCCGGACCCTTCAATCTTGTTGAGAAACTCGACGGGTAGGCGGAGTTCCTTATGCATATCGTCACTCTCAAGTTTATCAGCACTATGTTTGACTTCTTGTTCGTCGGGCAGCTGGACGGTCAAGCACCTGCTGATTGGTTAGCGCGCAATCATCATTCTTGGGTGCAAGGATGGTGCGCTCCTCGATGCTTCCCTCGATTCAGGTAGTCACCCCACAGGATGATTTTCCCAGCTAATGGAACACTCACTACCCGTCTATGATTGTGAGTTCTGCTCCTGGCATGATTAACTTTGAATTTAAATCGCGCGTCAACCATTAAGCAACTTTGAAATTGATTCGCGCGCCGACAGTGTTGCAACTTCGAATCTGAATCGCGTGCCAACTGTTTTACAACTTTGAATTTGAATCGCGCGCCACTAATTTGAACAAAAATATTTGCTTTTTGGTCGTCCCATAAAATTCTCAAATGATGCAAGATTTCACGCGCACAAAAACTTGGAAATTTTCTGAAACCACCTGAGGTACCCATTTCGGGTACTTTCCGGTGGAGTTTTTCCGATTTTTCTAGCCCACGCACAGCGCAATATTTATGTCAATCTACCCTGAAAAAATCTAAAGGATCGGATCATGTTTAGGGGTCATTTTAGGGTTGAGTATGACCAAATTAAGAACATTAATATAATATATAGATAGATAGAAGTTAGATAGAAGCTGACCTGTGACTGAATAATCAGTCACGTGAATACATTATATTGAATTTTGTTGCACTTTTATCAAAAATAATGTAAATTCATATACGCGATTAATTTTTAAATCTTAAATAGATAGAGTGTCATGACAAAATTATATTTTTACACTCACTGCCGGTTCATACGACGGATAAAAATCTCGGATTTTTCTATCCCAGATTTTTGTTTAATTTTGTTCAACTTTTTTGTATGAAAAGAGGTGTGTCTGTTGTATAATTTACGTGATGTAATTGGTTTAAACGATGGGATAGAAAAATCCGAGATTTTTATCCTTCGTATGAACTCGCTGTCACAACTATTAACACTAAAATGTATGTAAAATCATTTTATGTTCTCTGTTTTGTTTAATTGAGATTCAATTACAAATTTTCTACTCATTTTGTCATCACAGTGTGTCATCACAAAAACATCGGCAATTTTAATAAATTTTGTCATTGTCACGGTGTAATGCGCATGACTTCAGATTCAATATAAACATATTTTGTCATGGCATTCTGGTGTCGTGACAAAATTTTGCTGAAAACACCTAAGGTACCCGTTTCAGGTACTTCCCGGTGGAAATTTTCCGATTTTTCTAGCAAAGGCACACCGCTATATTTAAGTCGACCTACCCTGAAAAATTTAAACGGATCGGATCATGTTTAGGGGTCATTTTGTGGTTGAGTTTGAAAAAATTAAGCGTATTAATATAATAGATAGATAGATAGTTATTTGATATTCGGATAACTCAAAATGTCGAATAACTGAATTGATTTTGAAAATTGAAATTTATTTTGGCTGTTTTAAAATATTGATTTGTTATTATGCACAAATCAGTTATCTTTAGATGGACATACCAGACCACCTCTAGTTTTGTTAAATAATAAGTTTAATGCAGGTAGGCATCACCATACTCAGAATAAAGTGAGTTAGTGCACTCAGTGCATTTGATAATTTTGGTACCATCGGGACGATCCGAACCGCTTATGTAACCGATAACATTTTCTTGGAATATTGAAATTTTTCATTGTTCCAGAAAGTCGGACACAAAGACCTAGCTGTAGCTGTCATTAATATAATATATCATTAATAGCTGTCATTAATTTAATGTTGATATTATACCATCTTCTGTATAGTGAGTGGAAGATTGCATATATGGAACTAAATATATTGGTTTCATCATTTGCGATATTCCCGCCAAAGCTTTTTACTTGGCTATGCACTAGTAGCTGTTTATATCCCACGATGAATTGTCTTGTTGTCGGATTATTATTGTTCCCACTTCTGGAACGCATTGCACAAAAAAAATAGTTTGAGATGATCCTAACTCGTCTTGTATGAAAGTATATAACTTAAATATTTTGTCCTTTATAAAAGGTAAAAGACATCCCGATCCCTAGAAAGAAACTCAAAAAACCATTGGTTTCGTAAATTAACTTATTAGGTTTCAATCTTATGGAAGTTAAGTAACTCGTAATTGTTACAACTTTCGGCATCCATTGATCAATATTGGCTTTCGGGCCTTTACCAAACGGATTACGTAAATTTAGTAAATCCAACGCAAAATTTATGTTCCTTATGAACTTTACCGTTGAACAAAATTCTATTGCGGTAGCCAACGATTGGCTTATAGTTTGTGCAGCTAGAGAAACCTTCATTTTCTTGTTTTTAAAGTTTACATGAGTTTTCAATAGCTTGTCTCCTAGTTTTAACTCTTCTACCTGTTACAAATTTTTCAGAGCATCAATAAACTTTCATTTCACAATACCATCTTCTGTGTTGAGCTCCTTTTCAGAGTGCAGTCGATTTCTGATTATAGCTTCAACATGTGGCAAATTAATTATTTTGTCAATAGCTATATGGAAACTATTTCAGTTTTTAGCGAGGATGATATTCCATTGATTAAAAAATATGCAATTGGAATTTTCATGCCAACTATCATGAGAACCAATGCCTCTTCTGCATCTTTTTCAATCAGTTGAATAACTAATCCCGAAGTCAACTTGTCCAATTAAACGGCCATCAATCCTATCGGTTTTTTTCATAATTGCCATTTCATCCAGCATTAAGGTAACACACAACTCTTTACATTTTTCTGAGAAGTACTAGCTTTCTGTTTGATTTGTCTGTTCTGTTAACCCAGGCGTACCATCAATTTTTCAGTAACGAATTAAAGAATTTGGGTGTGGAAAAGCACATTTAAAAACTTCACGCACATAATTATATGCCTTGGGCGAGTAGAAATGTAAAGTATGCGCGAATGATTTTATCTCTTTTGAATACTTACTCTGCGAAATTCATTTGCTGAGTGCTGTATGATACTTACACACTCATTATCTACCAGATTCTCATTTTTTAATTTTGAAAGTATGTCACTTATGGATGTAATTTTGTCAATTTTTCTGTTCAACTGCCTTTGTAAATTATAAATTTTTTCTGCTTTTCTTGTAACCGCATTTCTAATTTAAAATACTTATTTGCATCAACAGTTTCGGATGCGCACGCATTGTACAAATTGGAGTCAAAAAATCCTAGTGATGTTGATGACCTATCAATTAAAGCCGTTCTCTCACAAGTCCTTGAGATGTGCATGGTCTGTCTTCTAAATATTCATCATAATTGGATTTAGATCCAAATCTGCCGATTTTATTAAAACCGCTGACATTATGGATGCAAATAACAAATTCCGAAATCCATAACACTTGATATTTATCTCGGGAATAGTGCGCTTACCGCGGGTGGGGGCTTGACCACTATTTCTAGATTGCTGTTTGACTAATTGTTATATAGTTCAATATATAAAAATTAATTGTAATTGCTGAGTTAGCAAATGCTTGCTGTTGTACTCAATACTTGACCTACTTTACAGTGCTGTCGTGGTCCTGTAAACTTTCCTGCACCACTTGAAAATTTGATTTATCATTTTCATTTACATTGCCAGGAGTTTTAAATGTTCTTTGTGTGTCAAAATAAATTTGTTTTTAGCCAAAATCAAGCAATATGCCGGAAAAGGCTTGGTTTCGATGCCAACAATTTTATTAGCGAAAAAAATATCCCAAAATGCCATCCCGAAAATAGTAATCCAAACAACAAAAATCTCAAAACCCATAATACTAAAAATATATTTACCAAAAGAAAAATTGCTCGAACACAAAATCTCAAAAAAATAAAAATATCGAATTAAAAATCCCAAAATTTACCGAAAATAGAACCAAAAGAGTCGGAATCTGCCCGCGCAGATTTCGACTCATTTGGTTCTATTTTCGGAAGAATCGAAAAAATGAAATCATTGGATAATTTTTCTTAAGATATTTTTTAAAATATAAAATATATATTACTATTATGGAGACTCTACATAGTTATATACTAATCTACAGTATTGTATACTAACAAAACCTTATTTCACCAACTTTACCAAATAGTCATGTAACTGAAATTTATTTACATCAAAAACACTTGTGTACGCACATTTTGTATTTGATTTTCGAAAATTCAGAATTCAAGACAAAGATAGAAAATTGTTCTGGAGAACTATTTTTGCTCTAGCATATATTTTTTGTCATGCCGTATCCGCATGTATATAATAGATCAGTTCAGTTTCCCTAATCTAACCTTTTATAAAATTCTAGGATGGATTACATCAATTGACGTATTGCATAAAAAGAGTGCTAGAAATAAGTGAAATCTATTCGGATGATTTTACTGAATTATATAAGATGACCGCCAATAAAGTTTGAAAGTTTACAACAACAATTGTTTTACCTTATACCACTAATAATAACCCCGCTATTAACTTCCTCGTCTTCATTAAGACTATTTATTTTGCGTTCATCACGCCATATTTGTTGGCATTGTTAATAAACAGAATATCCGCTATTGGAGCACTGAAAACCCTCCATATATACATCAAAAAACACTACGCTGTACGGTACACCATATTTCGTGGCAGAATCATATTTAGGGATGCTATAGAGGCAATGCTGTAACAGTTACTGGTTACCGTTAAAACCTTCTTCTGCCCGAGTTTGATTAATTAGGCCTCTAAAATATGTGGGGTCATATCAATTTAGAGTTGCTGTACGGTTGCGAAAGTTGGAAGTATACACATTAGATCATAATAATAAAATGTTGCATCTTATTTTCAAGTTGGCTTAGTTCTTTCATTTAATATTTTATTTGGCTTGAACGATTTTAATAAAATTTTGAGGGACAAGGTTTTCGAGTGCAAGGAAGTGATTACAAGGAGTTCTTATTCCTGGGTAATTCTGATTCTAGACCAGATGGGCCATGTTGCACTAAGTTGCGTAATGTTTCACCATTTATAATTAAGAAGTTTTTAAAATCGGTTTAGATTTTTTCGGCTTTTCGAAAAAAATATTATTTTTAATGGCATATTACAATGCTTATGACTATTGTAGTCATAGAAAACAAAGAGACCATTTACTCACAATATATCTACTACAAAAAGTTGAAAAATGCACCCCCACCCCATTTTTAATCCCAAGGGAACGTGTAAAAATACACAAATCTTTACAAAAATGAAAACTTCTTCTCTTTTGGCAGCTTGATTTCGTACTGATAAAAGGTTGGTCTACTCATCAGGTTGCAACGACCGTGCAAAAATTCAAATCTTGCTTTGTACCGATAGTACAAAACAAGAACTTATCGATTTAGCGAATTATTAGCGAATTTTTTGATATACATAATTTTTTTGCCGGATTTTGGGTAAATAGAATTTCATGTTAGATATATTTTGGTGTTTAATTGCAAACCAAAAATTAAATGTCAAAATGATTGACTTGAAGTTGGTTAAAGTTGTTGTTTTAATTTTTTTTTGTAAATTTCCCAGTATTTTCCTTATGTTTTATCGCTGTCTCCAACACCATATTTCAAAAAAACGCACCAATGGTTGCATTAATCGCGTTTTTTGAAAATTTTGGTTGTTATGAGTAACAATATATTGATTTGTAGCATTCGCTATCTAATTAATATTTTGATCTTGGTTCGTTTTTCATATTTTTTCAACATCAAACGATTTTGATGTCGTCAGGTGCTTCCCGGCCCAGTTTATTACAATTTTTTCCCCTTTGGTGAATTGGTGAAGGGAATGCCAATAAATTAAATGCCAGGGAACGATTTCAATGGGTGATAATTTCGGGAAAATTCGTTTAGGGTGTTCTTCGGTGGAGCCCGTGACAATTTTTTAAGTTTTTCTTCTCGAACGATTTAGATAAAATTTGTTTAGGGGGTTCTCAAATGGGATCTGGGTCCGTTTATAAAACAAATCGGCTCGAACGATTTGAATAAAAAAATTGAGAGATGATATTTTCGAATGTCAGAAAATGACGACAATAGATTATGATTTTGTTAAATTTGTACAGAGGTTATGTTCTTTTTTTAAATAGTATAGTAATCATGAAAATTTTCAACCTCGAGATTTTTGCAGATTTACCATTTGCTTTACTGCCAAAGTTCGAAAGTGGTTTTTGAGGTGTCTGTCAGTCTGTCTGTCTGTCTGTCTGTCTGTCTGAATGCTTCTATAGTCCAGATAGATTTACTGATTTGGATCAAACTTTATACTTGGACTTTCATAAATTGGGAGGTCCCAATTAAATTTGGCGGAAATTGGTTCACTGGAAATGGAGCTTTTTCGTTTTTTGACGAGTTTTTGTGGAAATATTTAAAAAAATATAAAATCTACTCAAAAATCGAATAAGAACAAAAGAATTCTAAATTGAAGTTGTAACAAAACTGGTTTAATTCTTTTCCCCAAAATTAAAACTTTAAAGATTTTTGATAATAAACTGTTATTTCATCATACTTCAGCCACTGTACAGCCCAAACAGGTTGAGTGATCTCCATAAGCTTCCTAATTAAGGTTTTCTGAAAAATTAGTATGTAAGGTTTACGAAAAAATTATTAAAGTCAAAAAGATTTTAAATTAAATTGACAACACAATTCCATTCCATGTCATTTTACTAAAATCTAATCGAAATGATGATTTTTGATAAATGAAATGTCAATTGATACGAAAATAGTCACTTTTTGTTCGCTTACCAACCATAACACCGCCATAATTAAGGCCAACATAATAATGGGAAGAATTAGAAGACTGCGGCTTCAATTAATGAAATCAAAATTAAAAAAAAAAATTACTTCCAAGAACTCTTTTGGTATATTGATACACACACGCGTAAGGTAAAATTAAAATTGCTGCCGTTGTCCGGAATGCAAATATAATTATTAACCGAAACTCATTATATTTCGCATATGTTTATTTTTCAAATGGATGCAAGCTTATTTATGAAATCTTCATTCTCCATGTGTATACAGCATCTTCATCTTAAACATTTTTGTTTGATGATAGATATGATATACAGATAAGATATGCAATGCGTATGCAAATAAATTATACATAAAACAAACACGCGCAAATATATTTTGCTCATCGCCTTATTTTGTAAATTTGTCCACACACTTCGAGCAGCCAAGAAGAGGCAACATAAAACACTTTTTAAATTGCCCATTTTTTGTGTACAGACTCGCTTCGTACGAGCTGTTAGAAGATTACACTTGAACAACAACAAAAAAAATTCGTGTGTACATAGACGTTAAAAAAATGTTTGAGCTCTTATCACACGTCTTGAAAGCGATGAACTAAATTATGTTTTCCTCGCGCAAACCAGTCCATATTATAGTGAAGAGTACACGATTTATAATTTTGTCGGTGTTTTAAGCGATACAATCCTTTTGGTATTTTGTTGTTGTTGTTGTTGTTGTGTGGTTTAATATGCAGATGAATATTTGCCCAAAAAATAAAATTTAATTACATGATTGTTGTCTTTAAAAAAAATCGTATAAGCGATAAGTAAATAAGGAACAAGGAGGAAAATTAAAAGAAACAATCTCGGTATTTTCTTATCGTATATATATTACATGAAGATATACGTAAAACAAATATAAGATGAAAAACGCGACATTAACAAACAACAATATAAGATGATGTGAGGATGATGTATCCGCGCACATCCTCGCATGTATTCATAATTAAAATTTTTGATGTTTTATTGTTTGTGTATATAAAATATGAAGATTGCTCTCTGCGGTGCCAAACGTATATATACAGCAAACACCACACGAGGTAAACGGTACGATGTAAGAAAATTATTTGAGACACGCCTCAAGTGATGAATTTAATATTTAAAAAAAATCCATTTATGATCTTTGCATGCATTCACGGACACGGACGATGTGAAATAGATGTTTTATTTAATTAAATTTTATAAATTTTAATTATAATCTGAAGAACTTAATTTATAATTTTTGGGATAAGTAGATTTTGTGGTATATAAGGTCATCGGGGCACTTATGATATACGCCTGTTTTAAGATTTTTAATTTATACAAAACGTGTGAACTTAATATTTGCTAACAAATGCACGGTTTCCTGTTACTATACCAATGTCTTTGTAATGCACCCGTAGCAGCACAAAACTTGCTAGTTTTAATAAATTGTAATCAAATCTAAACCCCAGGATTCAAGTTTGTCTCAAATAAGCGACTTCACACTGGAAGTGTTTGAGACTGATGGTTGTCCTTCTGAAGCCAGTACCAAGTCTGCCACCTACACAAAGTTTAAGCAGTACCTGTGTTACAATATTTTTGTACCAAAGTAAAACTTAGATACATATTGCAGAACGCATCCAAAGTTATTTGAACGTCCTAATTGCTTCACCAAAATTTGAACAATTCGATTAAAAATTCTTTTATTTGAATCTCAATTCAAACATACAAACCGAATAGACTCAAAATCAGCATAACTTGAAATTACAAAATTTAGAAATTACGTGAAGCTCATTTTAGAATCGTCTTTTTACAATAAAACTGTTTTAACAGCTGATAATGATCGATCCAGAAAGCTTAACTTAAAACTATTTTCGGAATCATACAGTTCCACCACACGAACTAAAATTTATCAAAAAAGTTTTCCTCCTCGTGCTCTCGTTTCGACATTCTATTATACGTATGATCCTGATTCATATCACTGTGTCTGAGAAGTCACCTTGTCTGAACTTTAATTTGCTAAAAGTGAAACGAATGAATTTTCACTCAAAATAGGTGGCATTCTAAAATCATTGGTGGTTAACGCATTTCTTATGAGTGCTTTGTAAAATACAGGCTTACACGACTGCTAGAGATGTTTAGGTCACAATAATCATGTACAATGAAGGCTCGATGTCTACTACCAATTCCGGTTTTTATGTTTATGCCTAAATTCTTAATAGGAAGTAAATTGAAAAATTTATTTTGGTAACCGGGAAATAACTATCCACTAACTAAAAAAAGACCGGTTGAATTGTAAGAACTGTCATGAAATAGCTTTGCTTAACACAAAATTACAAGATTTCGACCAATGTAGTTGCTGGCAAGTTATCAATTTCGCGGTTTTCGTCCATAGGCACGGCGGCAATCCATCAAACTTTTTCTCTTAAGATTGTGTTATAAAAGCGTTACGAAAAGTTAATTTTCAATTCATTGATTTTAGATATTCCTTCAAAATTGATAACCATATAGCAAAGAATTAATGGACGGCTCTTTCCACCACTAAAATAATTATCAAAATTCCGTTTTCTGGTTCATTCATCCATTCAATGATGATTGACCTAATGATCTGAAAATGATTTCGGAAGCGGAGGAAACCTTACCCAAATTCGAACGTATACCTACGGACGGTTCTGAGATTCTTTAGGAACGGACAACTGTAATAATGTGGTGTCTGATTAGACCAAAATAAAAAAAATCCCTATAACACGAATGTACTTCGACAACTACTATTTATTTTATATTAACATATTTACTTTATAAAATTTCAAACTTTTTTTATATAATATAAATTTGAATCAGACATTTTTCCTTTTCGTTTTATTTTAAAAGGTGCTGCCTCGTAATAATTAAAACCAACAAAACCAAGAAAAACCCAAATACAATTTGTTTGTTCTTTTTTCTCGGTGATTGGTGGTGTTGCGTTGCTATTATTTCTATACAGTCTCCCCCTCAGAACTTCTAATTCGTACCGATGGGGGTTTTGGACAATCGGTTGACTGAAGCTCCCCCTTATAAGGAACTAGTTGGGCTTGGGATACATGATAACGACCCAAAATTGAGTTATTGTGGTCATTTGTTGAGGCTTCAAAGGTATTCGATGATATTATCTTTGAGATTTGATGCAAACCGGTTCGCCGTGGATCAAACTTTTTTGTAAGCCCTTTATCGGCATTGCTGCGAGGATGCGTACACACTAAAACCAAATCACCACTTTTATATAAAAATTGAATTTAGATATGGTACAACCTGCGATTCGTAGTTTGCAAGAGACCCAATAGGTCTACTATCACGGAGGACACCATCCCAGGTTCGAAGCTCACGCCCAAATGTCAAAAAAACTGGGGTTTGTTGAATTAAACCACATCGGGTGGTATTTATGGCATAACGTATTGAAGGCAGCTGCTCAACCCTATTTCGATGATCTCCCTTCACTAGTATAGACAGTTGAGTTTTTAGCACGGTTTTTCTTTCTACCGGGTTAGCTTGCGGATGATATACCGGTGTCAGGCATTGTTGAATATTAAAGAAAAGGTGGTGTATTGTAAAACATGACTATTGAAGCTCATTATCGAAGATGAGGCGTCGTGGCGCACCATATCGTAAAAATACCTCACCAATTAATTTCCGTGCGTAAGTATCCGCGGTTGTTGACCCAATCGGGAACAACTCCACCCAACGAGATGCAACATCTTCGAAAATCAAAATATTTCTATATCCATGCTTGTTAGTTGGAAGAGGGCCGAACAAATCCACAGCCACAGTTTCGAAGCGTTGTTGCATAACCGGAGGTTTAGCAAATCGGCTGGTTTCAAATTTGATATTTTAAAATGCTGACACTCCGTACACGTACCAACAAATTTCGCAATTGTTTTTCGCATTCCTGGCCAAAAATATCGAGATCTATTTTTTTTAATAGTTTTTTCTACTCCATAATGACCAGAGTGTCGATTTTGTACCAAAAATTAGAGCGCGAGCTGGCGAGGTGACCAATAATTTTGTGTACATATACACTATGCATAATATACAATTTTATATTTGTATTGTATTTTTTAGCGCTCGCTCTTGCGAGCAAGCTTATAAAGGGTGTTTCAACAGGTGCGCTTCAACTTTTTTCCGATAGGGACGGCGAACGACGCCATATTTTTTATTAATCTTTTGTCATTTGGAAACTTCATTAGTATACATTTCATCATGGAACGCTACACACGTGAACAGCGATTGCAAATCGTGCAAATTTTTTATCAAAATAATCGTTCTGTTCCTGCTACTTTAAGAGCATTACGGCCATTTTACGGTCCATTTAACAAGCCAGCTCGTTCGACAATCGACCGTATAGTGGCAAAATTTGAGTCTACGTTTTCGCTACATAATGTTCCGGTGCCCTCGAGAGCAAGAAGTGCTCGAAGTGTTGAAAACATCGCAGCCGCCAGGGCTTCAGTTCAAGAAGACGCGAATCGACGTTCACGACGTTCGCAACTATTGGGCCTTTCTGTGACATCATTGTGGCGAATTTTACGTAAAGATCTTGGCCTACATCCGTATAAGATCAAGCTGACACAACAACTAAAGCCGTTTGACCATTTGAAGCGACGCCGATTCGTGAATTGGGCTCAAGAGCAAATCGAAAATGATGCAGATTTTCACCGAAAAATCATCTTCAGCGATGAGGCTCACTTTTGACTAAATGGATTTGTCAACAAGCAAAATATGCGTTACTGGGCAGGCAGCAACCCACACGTGATTCATGAGGCACCGTTGCATCCCGAAAAAGTCAGTTTGGTGCGGATTACATGCCGGCGGAGTCATTGGGCCATATTTTTTCATCGACGATAATGATCGCCACGTTACTGTTAATGGAAATCGATACCGCGATATGATAAACGATTTTTTTGGCCGCAATTGAATGGAATGGACTTGGACGACATGTGGTTTCAACAGGACAGGGCTACATGCCACACAGCACACGATACAATCGCGTTATTGAAGACTAAGTTCGATGAGCGTGTTATTTCAAGAAATGGGCCCGTCCAGTGGCCGCCGCGCTCGTGTGATTTGACAACTCTATATTATTTTCTTTGGGGTTATGTGAAGTCATTGGTCTACGCCAATAAGCCGGCGACGTTGCAAGAGCTCAGAGCCAATATAGATCGTGAAATTGCTGGAATTTCGGCCGATTTATGCGAAAGAGTGGTCGAAAATTGGGTTCAAAGATTGGACTTCGTAAAACGTGCACGCGGTGGTCATGCAAAAGAAATCGAGTTTCATACTTAAATGTATATGTTCAAATTCGTTAATAAAAAAAAAATTAGTTCAAAAGTGGAACAGTTTGTGTTTTATTCAAAAAAAAAGTTGAAGCGCTCTTATTGAAAAACCCTTTACAAAGACTTAGGCCGTCTGTCTGTTGGCACTATCACAGCAAAAACTATACACACCAGAGAGCTCAAAATTGATACACAGATAGATACTACTCTAAAAAGGTCACATTTAAAATTTGGGAACTCTAGGTCAAGTCGTTTTTGAGATATTCAACTTTTTCTAAAAATATAGGTCACACAGACGCGGTTGTCTACTTTTTTTTAAATTTTCAATTATTATTCTAGGCCTATTACTTTTATCTATAATAAAAAGAGTGTTATTTCAAAACTAGTTTCTGGGCTGGGATGTTCTAACATCACCATTTTGCGATATTTTATCGAAGTCTACGTCTCTTTCTGCTAGAATTAATTTGACTTCTGTTTCGTTTATCAATTATTTCATCTCTATTGCTATCACAGCCTACTAGAATATATTTGAAAAATATCTATTTCACGTATTTTCGTTCTACGATCGAAAAAAAATTATTTGGTGATAGAAACACAGTAGAAACATCACAGTATTGCAATCTAGCAGGCTGGTAAAAGATAAAAAAATTGAAACAGAGATAAATTTTACTCTACAGAAACGAGAAATAAACTTCGATAAATTATCGAAACATGGTGATGTTAGAACATCCCAGCCCTGTAATTTTTTTTTGATTTGCTTAAGATTCTATTCATTTTTTGTCTATTGGGTTAATTTGTTGTATTAGCACCGTATAGTTGTTTCAGAGGTTTTACACTGTCCGTCCGTCTGTTGCATTTTTCCTATGTTATCGAGCGCTTGTCGGACATTTTCAATTGTCCGCTTCTACTAGTTCTCTCATGTGTCTGTGCATTTTGTTCGTCAATTTTTCAAAGGCAAGTAGCAAACTATAAAAATTTCGGTTGAACCGGTTGAATATTTATGATGATGACGTATACCTCACCTCTTCTATTCGCTTGCTTTTGAGCAGTGGAACCGATTGTTTGCTATGTGATTTGATTTTTCATTGCCACATCAATTAAAAAAATATATAAACAAAATAACGCGCATGCGCTCAAGCAAACCAATATTAATATAATAACCACTACTATGTTTTTCCGGTTTGCTCACCTCACGTTGCCATTTTTGGTGCAAAATCGACACTCTGCTGTTGGATCACAAGGATATCGTTGCAATAAAGAATTGCGTTGACTAACTGGTACGAAGAGCTGGCTTCTTCAGAATCCTGATCAGGGATATTGGCGATTTTCAACGAATGTAGATAGCGTTGGTTTCTACGTCTACAAGGGGGACGAGAATTGTCAAATCCATTATTATGACAGTTTTAATCCCCTTTGCTTCGTATCAAACTATATGATTCAAATTTTGTTCACAAAATATCAGCTACTTTGTTGAAAATCGCGAATAGCGATACAGAATTTCCTGTGTCATAATATAACCCCTACCAGTGTAATTACCGAGGTCTGGATGATCAAATTCTTCAAAGCATTTTATAATTTTGTTTATTTCTGGATCTGAAAGTTGCGTATCTTGAATTTCCTCAAAATCATAAGTTGGAAAATCTAAATGATATGACGAAACGACACATTGTTCATCTTCGGGTATAGGAGGCCTGAACAATGTGTCCGAGACTACATTTGCATTTCTTGGTGTATATGTTATTTTTAGATTGAATCCTTGGATAAGTAAGGCCCATCGGGCCAGACGTCCGGATGGTGACTTTAACGACATCAACCATTTAAGTGGTTGATGATCATGCCTACTGTAATTTCTGCACTATCCAAATATCCTCTGAACTTGTTTAGTTGGCATATTCTACTGGTTGTTTATTTTGATCCTCCCCCTGGAGTAAAAAAGCACCGAGTGCATAGTTGCCTGCATCGGTTCTAAACGTATATGGCTTCGTTTTATTTGCCTGCTGGAGGATTGGAGCATTCATCAACAACTGTTTTAATTTGCTGAAAGCCATCCGATGACTCTCATCCCAAATGAACTTAACGTGCCATTGGTATCGATAATATGCCCTAAAAACCTGATACTTTCCCGGAAACATAAACATTTTTCTCGATTTATTCTTGAATAAAACTGCGCCAAACGATCAAACACCCTAGCAAGATCATTCAAATGTAGCTCAAAAGTCTCGGACAACACTATGATACTATCCAAATAGGCTCACATGGATACCTCAGGAATTCCAGATTTTATGCGACAATCAAGCACTGAAAGGTTGCGGGAGCGTTTTTCAATCCGAAGCTCATACGCTTAAATCGAAATAGTCCGAATGGACAGATAAAAGAACATTTGTCTCTATCACTCTTATATAAGGAGACCTGCCAATAACCTGCACGCAAATCTAATTTACTCATAAACTTGGTTGTTTTTTCAACATGAAGCAACTCATCAATGCGGGGCATGGGATACATATCCGACACAGTG
Source organism: Nephrotoma appendiculata (assembly GCA_947310385.1). NCBI lineage: Eukaryota > Metazoa > Arthropoda > Insecta > Diptera > Tipulidae > Nephrotoma > Nephrotoma appendiculata. The sequence goes on along the minus strand of OX371225.1, from coordinate 266,451,276 downwards.
ACAGAATTAAGACCCCTAAAGTCAATACAAACTCGGAATGAAACATTTTGTTTGTTGTGTAGTCGATCTATTTTTGTGTATTATACTCACTAATACTAAGATACATTAGTAGAGTTTTAGGAAAAACTTCACATTTCTATATAGGCCTGTGAAGTATTTCCTAAACTATTCCTAATTTTATGTTTTTGTTTTTAGGAAATATTTAGGAAAAAGTTCACGTGCATCGTTTTTGGTCATATTTTAGCAATCGTATAATTAAAAGATGTAATTACAACATGTAAGTAAGACAACATCTAATTAATTAAGATCTATCTATTAGAAGAACCTTACCTATTTATTTCTAATCAATTTGATGCTCGTGATTATATATCCAAATGCAGGTGTTTCCAAAAATGTTCCCATTGATTATTATTTCTTACACGATTTTTATTTTATTTCTTGCGATAAAACACAAAGATAATCTTTTTAAATTAAGAAGAATATATTTATATATATAGTCTTGCATTTATGTTTTCTTAAAAGATTCAATCTCGCGCGAAATCTCAACTTAGATTCGTGTTGTACGTATACGTAAAACAACAACCAAACACAATAGGATATGGTTTCCTTCCCAAAAAGGCAACAAAATCTTATGTATAAAAATCGATCTATAATTAGTAAGTCCCGATATCGTTTGGTACCCAAACTGCAGTGATAATCAGTGATTTTTGATTTGGGGCTTAGAAAATCGCAATAATAAAAACTAAAGCTGTATAAGCCTGTAATAATAGATTTGAAGCGCGAAACTCTAATTTAATAATGTGTTCGTTTTGTTTAACGGCGATTAGACTTTAAGTAAGATTTCGATAGATCGCATTATTAAGACGGGTTTACAATTCAACTTGAACGTATATATGAGAACAGAACACCATTATTATGTTATTAGATCAAAGATTGGGATCGCTTAAAATTTAATGTTTAGATCGGTGCGCAGACTCATTTCCATATTTCGTGAAAATTTGTCAAAATCCAGCGAAGACGTACACGTTATAATCATAGAGCTCAGTTTTTAAGATGAATAAGATGTATCATTAACTAAATGGATTTGCAATTCAGCTCTGGGTCATTTTTTCTCATCGATAATTCGACAATTTATGTGTGTGCGAGCTGCGCCTGCGATTGCAAGGTGTGGTTTTAATCTAGAAAAATATAAACGCATTTTGTACGAGACACTAACAGATTTCGAAAGTTTAAATATGCGAAATTGATTGTATTTTTAATCAAATCATTATTCAATATTTCGTTCCAGATATATATACAAAGTGTTTTTTAAATTAAATCAATTCATTTTCTTAGTCGTCATCAATAACCAAAAAATGCCTGAAGTAATATTCTTGTGTTAATAAATTACAAGTTTGAAAAAATAATAAGTCAACACACAAATTCAGAAAAAGACAAAACTTTAAAAAACCAAATTTTATACAAAGTGCATCATCTTACATCTTGTATGGTGGACATGTAACAGTACATATGAGACACGATAAATATGGAGAGCAGTATACAAGCAAACTAGCATGACATGAAAAATAACCAAACGAAATTTTAAAAATTAAATTAACAAAATTTAAAAAATTGAAAATCCGATCGATAACTAAATTCAAAATACGGCGTGAGGTGTTCACTTTCTTAGGAATTTTATTTTTAAATCACTTAATTCAACGATCTTTTATTTCAATTAAATCGTTATTTCAGCAAAATTCTAATAACCGAAATTTTAATTTATATTTATCAGTTAGAAGAACATTAGGATAACGAAGAAATATGTCTCCTTCCACGTAATTAACACCTTTCGTTTTCATCATATGCGCTAAAGCCAAATATTGTATTGGAATGCAAGAATCATACGCATTATTATTGCCTTCTAAATCCGTTGAAGCTAACTGTTTTAATACAAGTTCGAAAAATTCGAAAAGCAACAGCTAGTGACATCTGTGTTAAAAATTAAAACTAAATTAACTATGTAATTTATTTCTCTCAAAACAAAATACTGATTTGTTATAGGCTATTAATTTTTTTTTTCACTACTTACGTCAATAAATTGAGGTTAAGTATTTCGTGAATTAGCGCTCCATCTGCCCAAAAATATGGATTTAAATGCGTTGCTGCAAAATGCTTTCAAGCTTACCAGTGAATTCAATGCATGGAAGATTTTCCGCGTATGGATCAGAATATTTATCAAGTTATCGAAACAATTGGAGAGATGCATACGAGAACAGTGCAAACCGAACCAGCCCACGCTCGGGCCTTTACAAAATATTATTCCGTTTACTCAGTTTTAAGCATAAGTCTCTAACATATTTAAAACTTTAGGGAAACGATTGTGCAACAACTTGGTGTTAATTTACTCCAATTGCCAGGAAGCGTAAACGTCAGTAAAACATTTGAACTATTAGACTCGATCGCAGAGACGAACATTCAAAGTTTTCTAAAAACTGAAAAAGAACACAATTCTCCCAATCAAAGAAGAAAAGAAAGAATTGTATTCAGCTGTGAGAAAAAAATTAAACTGCTCGCAAAACTGCATCAATATACGTAAAGGACCGGACTATACGAAACGATTGCAACTTTCATCGTAAATCGTGCTTACACAGCCAAGAGATGTCATACACCCGAGTAGTATGCAATAATAATAAACTTGTGATGGAAGCTGGCATTACGGCCTAGGTGATTTGGAAATGTGGAAGATTGTGGATTGCATGATTGTTGTCCCCGAGGAATAAAAACCGTTACAAGCGTGCAATGATCATTCGGAATTATCGACGGTTTGATCGAAGGTCAATTTAGTGAACCCGGACATGCCGATCTACTTGTTGCAGAAGAAGAGAAATGCCAGAAAGTCGACCAACATAAAATTCGAAACACAAAATAAAATTCGTGCCAGCCGATATTGAAGACACACCACACGGTCTCGTAATATTATAAGTTAACAAATTCGAAATCACTGATCCAACCAAAGCCCTTCAGTATTTCTTCTTTCTGCTTAAATTAAAAGAGCCGAAAAGTAAAAATCTATTTTTAATATGTGTATCCCATTTGGAAAAGCCCAACAACCGTAATCTGCAATTTAGTCGCAGGTAACCTAATAAAAACATAATGTTTGAAAACGACATTCGAATGTACGATTTGGCCGAGAATTATATGCAGACATTACACTACACATCGTTCGTGTTATCACAATAACGTTCAATTTTGAACAATCAGTAATGTTTCGATTTTTCGCCTTTGTATCCCCATCTACGGTATTGAACCGGTATTATTTGAACCGGTATTGTTGGTCTCATGATTGTTGTTAGAATTGAAGGTAACTAATGGTTCAATGCCGTGATACTTTGAAAATGGCTTTCAAGCGATTCACGTGCCCTTAATGTCTTCCAGGAGCAATCATGAAAAACAAAATAACATGCAAATTTAGACGCTTCATGTACAATTCTTGTATGTTGATACAACTCCCATGGACGAGTAAATGATTTTCATTAATTTTCCAGACACATTTATACATTTTGGCCATTCTCCTATCCTAATCTGCAGCCTAAAATATATATACATAATTTTTAATTTAAACATTTATTTACCTTACCAATTCAGGATATTTAATGAGTCGGCATCATGATACTTTAGACGATATTAATACTCAATTCCCTTAGACGTATCACTTCATGCGACGTTCGAATAACGACGATTTTCCTGGTTATTAGACTTTAAAATCAAAATTTACTAAATAATTTTGTGCAAAACTCTCAATAAATTTTTTTTGAATCTTAGTTGGCTGCATTAGTTTGAAAAGTTTTCTATTTATTTGTCACGTCAAAATTTCAAGTGATAGCAGTCGCAAGGAAATAATTATAAAGCAGCATATTAAGATTTAAAAACAGCCAGAACCACTTTTTTGAACAATTATTTTGTAAGTTTCGATTTAATGATCTAGTAACCAATAAGATGAGCAAAGTAAACAAAAAGTTGAGAGTTGACACTTTTACAACCAAAAATCATGAACTTTCTAACAGTTTGATTCATATTTCGAATATTTTTTCGAAATTCGGAAAAACGACCGGTGTCACCTGTGCCAGAAAATCTAATTTCGGAAAATGAAATAGAGTAAGAAAAAAATGAGCCCGTTTCTCCTCCTATATACCAGGTGTACAAGTATGAAATGCGGGTTTCAGACAACAGATGGTGCACCAATGCAGTTTGTGCTATAAAAATTTGACACTGCGCCATTTTGTTGTGTCATTTCATTTTGCAAGTGTCAGACGCGACGAGTGATAAATTGAAAAAGTGTGTACATATAATGTTGTTGTTGTGTTCAATATGTCAAAAATTTATACCGAACAAAGAGCATTCACGGACAGCATTAATATTTTGTTTTCATTTGAAGAAAACTAATGCTGAAATATACCGATTACTTCGAGAAGCTTATGGTGAACATGTTCCATTGCAAGATACGTGTGAATGATGGTTTCGGCGTTTCAAAATTGGTGACTTCGATGTTGCAGACAAGGAAGGTGAAAAACTTCCAAAAAAATACGAAGATGTTGAATGCAAACAATTTTGGACGAAGATGATTCGCACAAACACAAAAACCAACTCGCTGAGCATTTGGACGTTAGTCAAGAAGCTGTTTTCAATTGGCTACGAGAGGTGGGAAAGATTCAGAAGCCCGGTAGATGGGTACCACATGAGTTGAACGACAGGCAAGTAGAAAAGCGCGAAAACACATGGGACTTTTTGTTCGCTAGGTAAAAAAGGAAGTCGTTTTTGCATCGTATGGTTATAGGAGATGAAAAGTGAATTTATTTTGAGAATCCCAAGAGTGAATTGCTTTGACAGAAAGACGATACTCTGTGTTTGATGGGACCAGAGGGGCGTGGTCTATTATCAGCTGTTAAAACCTGGGGAAATGGTTAATACTAAATGTTTCCCAGAACAATGTATCGATTTGAAACGTTCGTTGCTTGATAAAAGGCTAAGATACCGAAAAAGGCAACACGAAGTCATTTTTTTTATGACAATGCTCCATCCAGAGCATCGGAAACCTGTTCACGACACGTTGGAATCACCCAACTGGGAATTTCTGGTGTGGCCCAATTGGAAAATCATAGACAATTCTCAAAAAGTAGGATTACTGGTAGTTAGAATTAAGGATATTAAAACCCCGATTCCGAAGCACTGTTACTGACTGGAGAATGGGTTTAGGTTAGACTTTTTGTCTTTGTTTTGAGTTAACTCTTAATTATGAAGGTGAATTTATTTGACTCCGTAGCAAAACTTTCTAAGTCACATATATGCACACAAATTACGATACGTTATAAACGTTCGTTTTTCCTAGTTTTCCGACATTTCTAAACGGCGCGCAGCTTAGCGGAAAGTAGTTTTCGAGTAGGAGTAGGCAAATTGAAACGTACTCAAATTTGTTTTCTACTGGGCGCCATTCAAAAATATCGAGAAACTTACCATGCATCGTGGTTATATGTTCAACTATTCTTTAACTACCACTAAAACTACCTTTCGAAAATTGTCTTTGAGTTTCCGATTTGGCAGACTACGGTGTATTCAAATTTTTTTTCAGTCAGGATGAGTGCCGCCCAGAAATATTGAGAAACTGGAAAAAACAATTTTTGGTATGAACCGTGGCTATATGTTCAAATGTCCTTGCTCTTAACTAGCAGGCAGTAAACCTACTTTTCAAAATTGCCATGCGTCGTGGTTATATGTTCAAATATCCTTTAACTACCAGTAAAACTACCTCTTGAAAATTGTCTTTGAGTTTCCAATTAGGCAGACTAAGGTGTATTCTAATTTATTTTCCATCAGGATGAGTGCCGACCAGAAATATTGAGAAACTGTAAAAACAATTTTTGGTATGAACCGTGGTTATATATTCAAATATCCTTACTCTTAACTATCAGTAAACCTTCTTTTCAAAATTGCGTGATTTTTCGATTAGGCAGACTAAGAAGTACGCAAAACTATTTTCCGCCAGGACGAGCGTCAATAATATAGGGAAACTCGGAAAAATCAAGTTGTTGAGTAGGTTAGCTTCTTAGAAAAATAGCAAAATAAGCTGCGGGTCCACCTCCTCCACCGGAATTCATATTTTATATTTTAAACGACCAATACAAACAGTTTTAGTGAATATTCTAGAAATTGATAAATTTTCAAGGCATTTTGCTCGCTACAACCTTCAATGTAAATCGAGAATTTTTCGACACCCTAGTCGACTCATAGTATTTTTCAAGAAATTCTAAAATATTTAATTTACAAAATTCTTTCAATAGAATTTCACTCAGTTTAGTATGTTTCGGTTCGATCACGGCTCCATTAATTATCGATTTGCAAATAATACGTTGGTTTCGATTTCCAAACCTCTTTATATTTTAGCTTTTCCATCAGATCCAGTATGTGGCGGTAATAACGTCGAATTAAACTGGATTCAAAACGGGTGCTAATATCTGATAAAATCGAATCCGGCCAATCATTTTGCAAAATTTCGTTGTCTACGAACTGGAAATATCGAATAAAAGATTAAAATTGTATGTATTGTTTGTACTCTCATTCACCAGCTTGGTTTGAGATTCTCGTTTGTAGCACTTGGTTTCTGCTTTCGCGCATCTTTGACGCTGCTTTGAAATCATCATTTATTGCTTATTTTCTGGATGTATCTTTCGATAATCCTCGTGTAATAACATATGATATTTGGCGTTATATCTCCTGCAGGTGTTCAACGGTGACCAATTTCCATAGTTCAGTTTGTTGTGCAAAATTTCTCCCATGCTCAACATTATAATGTTGGAAGCGGAAGCATTTATTTAGGTGATTCGGTTTTTGGCAGCAAATACAGTTTACTTCAGTCATTGCAGTATTTGTTTCTTTGTTGGAAGTGAGTTTCAATTATTTATTGTTGGAGTTTGCTAAATTTCGAAGGAATCACAGTTTTGCTGAAGGAAAACGAAAACTCCTTAAAGGTTTGCATACTGAATTTAACGGTTTAAAAAACCCATTAGTGTTTTATGTCCTCATCTAATTCATTTAAAATTAAATAAATAATTCAAGGATTTCGTGTCTAACATTCGGCCCCAGGGCTTTTAATCCATGTAGCAATTCATCAGATACCCCGATGTGTGTACGGTGGAATATTTATCAACCTTATATTTGATGTGGCAACCTTATATTTGAATTTTGTGCGATATTGGGTCTTTCATAAAATTAATTCAAGAATAATCTCTCTATGAAGTTTTATCCTTATGAACCAATCTGTCTGGGCTGTACAGAATCCGTTTTTTTGTCGAAAAAACAATTTCTTGTCAAAAATAGTAATTTCCGATCAAATTTTGGAAAACTGATCTGAACTGATATTAATTTAAAAATTAATTTAGAATCTTTTAGTTCTGCTGATTGCTTTTCTCGTAAATGGTAAACTTTTCAAGATATTTGCAAAAACGAGAAAGTGGAAGTTGTTTTGCCGATTTCGGCCAACAACCACAGGGATCTCTCAATTTAAGTAAAAACTTTAAGTATGTCAATCAATCTGTCTCTATCAATCTATAAATTTAATCTCAGAAACCTTAGCCAAATAAGGAAAGATAAGGATACATTTCACCCGAATTGGGTTATTCACACAGAGAAGACCTCCTCGCAATATATAAGCAGCTATCATGACGGAAATAGAGAAAGAACAACTTAAAATTACCGGATATTTCACATATGTAAAAAATAAGATATAAAGCCTGTCTATAGAAAGAAATAAGATAAGTCCATGTCACCTTGATGAAATGAGGTCTCCTACTAGATAGTGTGTAACAACATCTTTTTGTAAGAACTGCCTTACTCTATTCGTAGTTAAAAAAAATTTTTCTATGGATCAAATTAGATATGGTTATCTGAACGTATCCCTTTCAAGTATTTGATCGCTTTAAACCGTGAAAAAAGACTTATCCTTATTTATGAAACAAGCATGTCTTTCTTCAAAAAGAGCATTTACAAAAAGAAAAATGATGATCCTAAAAACTAATATTCATTCATAAACCTAAGAAATATTTTTCATTCAACAATTTGTAATTCGAATATATTTTGAACGAGATAACAATACAAAATATAATCTTAAGAGATATGTGATCTCAAAATTATTATATTTAGAGATGTTAAGAATACGAAGTAAAAAGGTCAAACAGGAAATTACAATTTTTTCGTATTATTATCTTGATCATCGCATCTTACGATGTAATATAAATGTACGGGATTTCAGGTTGACTTAATTAAAATTATTGTTAGCGAATTGGTATCAAAATAAGGTGTTTGGTATTTCTTTTATGTGTATTCCAACCATCATATTAAACAAAACATGAATAACCCAAATTATATTCCCTTGGGAGACTTAATATAATATAATACTCGTATGCGCTTCCTTCATTACTCACTTAATCTTTAAAATAATGAAGAAACAAAAAAATAAATCGAAATCGAGTTAATTTAATTAAGAATAATTGAAAAATTCCATCAATTGATATAAAAGCTAAAATGAAAATTACATAAAATTAAATTTAATTGGGCCGCAATTCTTCGATGCTTCATCAGCCCGAGCGAGTGTGCAAATTATAAAAAAAAAAAACTTTTAAATCAAAATATTCAGTGAAATTGACTTGATTGAATGCAGCTTCTGGATGATGATTTTATTAAAAAAAAAAAATAAAAATCGCGTATTAAATATTAAATATGTAATTTAATCATGTTAATGTAATTTTTATGTGCCACTGTCTGGTTTGCTGCGATAATGATAAAAAATAAATATGTATGAGCTTTAAATATTATCTTTTGTATACTTTAATTAAGAAGTAATGATATATTTAAGATCGTTGTCAAACAAATTACATTCATGTCACTGTATAGTAAGGCACGTAATTATTTGGCGATATTTTCAATTTGGGAATGATTTTAGATTTTTATCAGAAATATGTAAAAGATCAAACATAGCATTTTCTTACCTATACAGCAGCATCTTGCAATCTAAAGCGTAATTGATGCTAATCGAATCAGTCATGTGAAGCCCAGCTTTCATAAAGTTGTGTTTTGATTCTACAGCGTGTTCTCCAAGAGTCTGATATTGTGGAATACGTTTTTGGAAAAACTCAATTCGTTTATTTGTTGTCCGTATTGATTGACACAACTTACCTGAAAATGTTTAAGTAGTGTCAATCCGAATAGTTAATCCGCCTGGATTGTAGAGATGCCGAATTTTGATAAAAATAGGTTTGTTTTTGTCAAAACTCGTCATTTCCGGCAAAATTTAAAAAATGATTTGAACTAATTTAGTTTGATGTTTAGTTTACACTTTTTACTTGATTGGCATCCTTATTGGTTTCCTGAAATCTAAGACTGTATGATACTCAGAGAACAAATTTCTTTTTGTAGTCGATATTTAAATGCTTAAATAAAGTGCCAAACTGGTTTGTACCTTTAAAAAATTTGAATACCCAAATTTCGTTGAATTCATTTAATTTGCTTTACTTATAATTCTCTTATCGGGACATTGGCCATTAAGCCTGGTTCGCAAGATATACGATGAAAACGGGAACAACATAGGACTTTAGTCTTTAGGAAAACGTTGACGGCCAAACCTAATGGCCAAAGTCCTATGTTGTTCCTGTACCGATAAAAGAGACACAAGCACGAGTAAGGCTGGTTCCTCGAATAAAATCTCTAGGGACATGAGCACAAACAAGGATAGTTCCGTCTTACCAACGTTTAAAACCAAGAAGAGCCTGGAAAGCGGTAGTAAAGCCCAATAAGATTCCGTTGGTGGAAGAACGGACAGGAGTATGGAGATGCTCTCATGGGCTTGAACTGCAGCAATGATTTTTTGAAATAGAGCCAGAGGTGCTAAGAGAGCACTTAGTGGTGGCTATCATTGACAGAGCCCACGAAGATGGCTATATATCGTCTAGCAAAAGAGAGCCTAGGTGAAGTCCGGCCCGGTGCTAGACTAGAAGCCGTCACTAGAGAGGATTTTTCCTGCAGACCTAGAGCGAGAGCTTAGACCCTATGAGGACTCTGGTCTGGTGCAACTGTGGTGGAGGTTGAAGTAAAGCAGCAAACCTAATGTTGAGGTTCCTGCGGATGAGCATCAATCAGCTTCGTCTGCGCTCATGCTCAAACTATGAGCAGAGGACATTGTCCTCGTCCAAGAACCTTAGGCGAATGGTCTCGATTGCCTTAAAAATTGGCTTCAAGTTCGGATCATCTTTCTGTGTACTTTCAGTTTCGTAATAACTTCTTTGCTAATTACTATGACAAGAGGGCTTCGACTAAGGGCATCAACATGCTTCATACGCGTTCCTAGCCGGTGCTCCAAAGTGTATTGGAATTCTTCTAATTGCAATACCCATCCTGCGATTTTCGACGTCAACTCCTTTTTTTGCATGGTCGCCTTGAACGCTGCGCAATCTGTTACAATGTTAAATTGGAGCCCAAGCAGATACACTCTGAATTTCTTTGATGGCTCACAATTGCGAGTACTTCCAACTCGTAACTGTTGTGTTTCTGCTGGCATTCAGTTGCTTTTTTACGATAGTAAAATATTGGGTAAATTGCTTTATCCATAGGACACTTTTAGCTAGAAAAAAGGCAGGCAGCTAAACTAAATTTGCACGCATCAGTGTGAAGTTCTGTAGGTGCGCTCAATGAATATATGGTGTTACAAACGCTGTACACTTTACTGAATCGACCGCCATTGGTACGTGGAAAAATCCATTATGAAGATCCAGCGTACAAAAATAATTAGCGTTTTGCAATTGGTCGATTAAGGCAGTACGTGGATACTTATCTTTTACAACAATCTTGGTCAACTTGCGATAATCAATGCATAGCCGCTCTGTTCCATCTGTTTTGCTTGGCAACACTATCGGGCTAGCATAGTCGGAGTTGCTCGGTCTAATCATTCTTTCTCCTAGTCACTTATTTATCTATTTTCTCACAATCTCGATTTCGAATGGTGAAAGACGTCTTACTTTTAGTGAGTCTGATTTCTCATCCATCAATACAAGTTTCATCTCAACTTCTGAGGTCGGCCGAAGCTTTTCCGGGTAATAATAAACGATTACACTCTTAATTTTGCAAGCCAAATATTTTTTTTTCTATGTGGTCCAAGTTTAAATTTAATTCTCCATGTTCCAGGATGAATGAGTACATCTCAGGTACAATTTTTTTTCTAAATCACTCCCAATGGGAAAACGGTATCCTGTACGATATGGAACACGGTATTGTAATCGTCATCATCCACCATGATAACTACCGATAATTGCCCAATCGTTTTCAAGTTCCTCGAACCAACACCCGAAAATAAAGTCGTGATTGCTTCGAAATTCGGCTCACCAATCCTTGTGCATTTATTCTGCGTCATGAAATTCAAGTCACCTCCAGTGTTGACCAGCCCATGCAACTCGTACGAGGGTTGCCTTTTATAATTCGGGATTGGACAACCCTAGTGTTGCAATCGAGCAACTGACAGCTCTATCGTAAAGTTTGACATTTTTGAGATTTTACGTACTCAGAACGTTTTGACATTCGAGCGCTATTTGTGTTGTTTACAGTACTCATTAACTCAACATCTCGGCGAAAAAATGGAATTAAATCATGAACATTTTCGTGCGATTATTTTTTACGACTTTCGACGTGGATTAAGGCAGCAAGAGTGCATGGAGGAACTTAATTCAATTTTTGGCGATGAAGCTCCATCAAGGGCCAGTGTTTATCGATGGTATGGTGAATTCAATCGAGGTCGTAGTTCACTCCAAGACGAATTTCGTGAAGGTCGTCCAGAATCAGTTATTGTTCCGGAAACCATTGATGCTGTGCGCGAACTGATATTGCAAGATCGTCATGTGACCTATCGTGAGATTGAGACAACCTTAGGCATTAGTGGGACCAGCATACATTCAATATTGCATAAACATTTGAATGTCAAAAAAAAATTGTTCGCGTTGGATCCCACACGATTTGTCAATCGCTCAAAAAAAGGCTCGTGTCGATTGGTCGAAAGAAAAGCTCAAAAAATACGATCGCGGTGCTTCAAAACACGTCTATGACATAGTGACAGGTGATGAATCGTGGATTTACGCGTATGAGCCCGAAAGTAAACAGCAGTCGACTGTATGGGTGTTTCAAGATGAGCCGAATCCATCAAAAGTTGTTCGCGCACGAAGCACTTGCAAGCAAATGATCGACTGTTTTTTTTCGGAAAAATGGACATGTCGCAACCGTACCACTAGAACAACAACAGTCAATTCTGAGTGGTACACAACCATTTGTTTGCCAGTTGTCTTTCAAGAAATCAGGAAACCAACTGCCGAAGACGGATCACTCTTCACCACGACAATGCGAGCTCTCACACATTGGCTCAAACAACTGCATTTTTGAGCACTCAAAACATCGATTTGATGAGTCATCCGCCGTATAGTCCTGACTTGTCACCAAATGACTCCTTTTTATTCCCGTACGTAAAAACAAACTGAGAGGTCAACGTTTTTCGACACCTGAAGAAGCGGTTGCTGCGTTCAGAATGCATGTTTTGGAGATACCTCAATCAGAGTGGAAAAAGTGCTTCGACAGTTGGTTCAAACGCATGTAAAAGTGTATAGATCTTCATGGGGAATATTTTGAAAAACAATAAAGCGATTTTCGATGATTAATATTTGTTTTTGTTCTCTAATCCCGAAATATAAAAGGCAGCAGCCCTCGTATTTACCAATACTAAATCTTTGTATCTCGGTTGCACAACCATTTTGGTCTCTTGTAACGAATGAATTGGGTGTACAGTGAGACAATCTTTCGCTCTATGCCCAAAATTGCTCTGAATTTTGGAGGCGTTTTGACATCATTCGAATTTGCGATGACTTTCGGCGAAGTTGAATTTTGCCATAGAGCAAAATTTACATAAGAGATAGTAGACATTCCGAGGTTAATCTATTTTACTATTGGCAATCTGTATAAGCCTAACAAGAACAATGAACTATAAAATAACTATGCCTGGAAATTCGCTTGTAAAATTTGCACTACTTGATTTCTATTGTATATAGTTACTCCTCGATGATATTGCTTACATTTCTTCTTTAATTCAGCATATGAATCCAATTTTCGCTTAACATCTTCCGTGTTTAACCATCCATACAAGAGTTGTTTATTGGTCTCCAAAACAGGAATCCCACTAATTGCGTCGTCTTCGACATTTGCAACACAACCAATTTCCATAAATGCAATCAAATAACTTCGGTAAGACTCTGACGGTAATTTTTTCGCACTTTTCAAGTTGTAGATGTACTTGAGCACTATTCAGAGTGACCTTGAATTCTTGTTTCAAAAACCGACCAAGTTTTCCCTATGTACCAACATCGTTTGTGGTTCTCAAACTGTTTTTCGCAGTTCCCGTTAGCAAACGGTTTGCATACACTGTCTTCCGCATGTCGCTCCATCCCAAATAAAGAGCAGTTTCATTGATGTCGCTCAGCCTCTTTTCCACCGAGTAATCGTCATCACCACTAAATTGCACCAACGATTACTCGACGTCTTTAAGCAGAAAAGTTGACGAATTTAGATTTACTTTGTACAGTATTATTATCGGTTAATCTCTCTTTCAATAGGTCGTTTTCTCGACAAAGCAATTCAAGTTCGCGTTTTTTTCCTTCTAACTCTCTGATACATCTCGCCACATCGGAATTACCATCTGTAATCGAGGAGCGACGAGTTAAGGAAAAGTTTAAACTATCGATCTTTTGTTTGAAACCGTCTAACATTGCTAGAAAAGTGTGTTTGTCATTTTTTTAAATTGGGCTAACAGTTGTGGTTATGAATCCACACAACACTGAGTTGGTCCTTTTCTCCAGGAAATACAAACTTTGTTAGATTTACCCCCCCGGCTTAAATGGTATTGGATTGACCCTCACTGATAAAGCGTAGTATCTGGGTTCCATTCTGAACAGCAAACTAAGCTGGAAACCTAATATATTAGAAAGAGTAAAGAAAGCTACAACGGATAGGATTTGCAGCTCCATACATTCTACATTGGCTCTATATTTCTACTGTTAAGCCCGTTTTATTATATGGAGTTACAGTTTGGTGGCCAGCTTTGGGAATGTACGGCAATCAGCTGCCTTGTTTATTAGTGGGGCTCTCACAAAACAAGAACATCCCAAATTCTACCGACTATACTATCCCGTCACTGTCTATTGATCAGAAGTTTAGGACTGACATTTCTCCAAGACAGGACTGGATGAGAGACTTATTTCTGAATACTGAAGGTGTTAATTTCTTCACTGATGATTCAATGATGGATGGGAAAGTTGGCGTGGGGTTTTCTGTGCATAATTAAATGTAAACCTCTGTTCGTCCAGCGAAAGCAGTGTTTTTCCACCTGAACTAACGCGATAAGCGAAACCATTGCCTAGTTGAGGTATAATGTAATATCTGGAAGGGGTTTTCCCAATTTTACGGTAACTTCATTTAAGACGCTCAAATCATATTTCCTTACGCCTAAAGTAACCCGGAATCTCCTTTCAACTCTTCTTAACGAGATGGCAGCTAAGTTCAACATCCATCTTGTGGGTGCCTGGGCGTTTCCATATTACGGGGAATGAAAATGCAGAAGATCTCGTTCGACAAGGCACAAACTGCCTGGGGGCAAATATGAAATTTTTTCGAGTTCGTAAAATTCGATCCGCCGCGAAAATTCGTATTATGATATTTTTTTGCTTTCGTAAAATTCGAATATCGTAAATCCGCCCTATTATGAACCAAAAAAAATAAAAATCGAAATCGAATTTTATGAAAATCAAATGTCAAAATTAGACTGCTCTATGTGTCATATGTGACGAATATCGTATTTATCAAAACAATAGCGTATACTTATTATTTTTTTATTAAAAAAAAATACTTTAATTAGTTTTTAAAACGTAAGTTACCTACTAAATTATTTTATAAAAATGGACTAGTTTAATTTATTACAATTTATTGTGTTTTCTGTAGGTTAATTACTAACTAATGGTCGCCGATTTCACATTTTAATTTCTTTTATGGAATTTTTTTTCGCATAGTCAAACATTTTTTAAATGCGCCTCAATATAAAGAGAATACCCAACATTTGTGGAGTGAAATTACAAACGAATTAAATTCAGTCGGCCCATCTAAAACGTCTGTTGATGGTTGAAATTTTAGCTAAAACAACACAAAAACATCAAACTTCATGGTCTTAAATTTTACGATCAAAAAAGGTTTCATAAAAGGAATATTCGCGGCGGATCGAATTTACGATTTCATATTTTACCAAATCGAAATAAATTTCATAATAGCCCCCCTGATTTCACCAAGCAGGACGGATGTTGATATACCGCACGCTACGTGCAAATTACTGCTCAAGAAGAAGCTAGAAGAACGGCGGACTGCTGCAGCATTTTTCACTGGTTGTTAAATATTTAGAATGATCTGGTCTACGATTAATACCCCTATTACGAATCTCACTTGCTTGTCACCGGGTGAAGAGACGTCACAATAATCCAACTTGTGCATTATGATTCTCACTGCAAGCGAGAATCTCACATATCCTCACCTACAATTGCTAGGCGACACCAAGTGGAAATTAGAGCATTTTTGACAAATTAAGTTAAAATATATAAAAAAAATTCATTTTATGTCAAACAATTTAAATTCTTATTTGGTGTCGCCAAGAAATTGTAGGTGAGGATATATGAGATTCTCACTCAGTGTTAATCATAATACTAAAATTGAATTATAGTGACGTCTCTTCACCCGGTGACGAGTAAGTGAGATTCATAATAGGGGCATAGAATAAATAGATAAGAATGATAATTTTCTTATATTAAAATAGCATTAGGCATAAAATTGGGTATTGATTGTATAATTGGTACGGCAGAACGAGACCACGATATATTTTGTATTATTTGCCCTTCCTTGTTACACAATAATGAAAACAAGAAAAAAACGTTCGTAGTTTTTTTGCTCGACTATTTAGTAGGTAGGTATATTGTGTAACAATGAAAGGCAAATAATACAAAATATATCGCGGTCTCGTTCTGCGTTACCAGGCATACAACCAGTACCCAATTATATGCCTAATGCTATTTTAATACAAGAAAATTATCATTCTTACCTACTTATTCTATGATAGGGGTATAAATGTTTACGATGATATGGACGGATACCTTCCATTCCCTATATTGCTAAATATAAAACACTAAGAAACGAAACACACTAACACTTAATAAACACATTTTACTAAACACTTATTTCGCAAAAAAAATAAATTTTTGATAATTTTAATTAAAAAATAAAAATTTGTTTAAAAATCACTCGATCAATTTCGGCTTGTTACGCTCATCATCTGTGGTATCTACCGATTTGATTTGAAATCAGTAGATACTCCTGATGATAGCCCAACAAGCCGAAATACAAAACGTGTACTGAACACATTAATAACAGAACCACATGGAACATAACATATTGTTTTAATGAATTATAGAGATACGGTTGTTCTGGAAATTTCAGCTAATATTAATTTACAGGTAATGTTATTTTAAAAACTTTGAAAAATAACAAGCAATTTTTGCTTCAGAATCCTTTTCCCATCACGAATGTTTACGTAATCATTTCCTCCAGCAAATCTCATTCTTGTTTCATAAGGCTTCTAGAAGGTTGCTTCATCCTAAAATCTACAATATTTGTTATATCGCCTTCACCATCATCAATATTAGTTTGATCTTCTGTTGTATTATAACTAGACACGTTTTTATATTCAAATTACCAGAACCTGTAACCCAATGTTTCACGTAGTTCATTGGAAATTGGAATGCTGTAAAAAGTTGTGTAACAGCGACACTCAGTTGTATTTGGAAAAATTACGATTTCTTTTAAATTAAACCATAGCTAAAAATTATGAAAGTTTCTAGTCTTAAACTCTGTATAAACTGTAATCAAATAAAATACAAAATCTTTTTTGAAGGTCAACTTTTAGTTCAACTCATAATATCAGAAAATGGTTATTCCACCATCATCAACCCTGGAGGTCTATTATGAAACATTGTTCGCTTTCGAAAAATTCGATATCTAAAAATTCGATACGCTTCGAATATTGCTATTATGAAAAAAAAGCGAATCTTCGCATTTGTTGTGGATCTGTCAAATCAATTTTATATTTTATTAAAATACGTCATTTGTAGTAAATTATTTTACAAATTGCATCTTGGTAAATATATCTATTGAAATTGAAAACAATAATAATAATTGCCTTAATTAAAAAATATAAAAATAGACGACCGAATTTTTTAACACGATAAAAAAAATTATTATTTTAAAGCAACATAGACACAATACGGTATTCGCCACCTAAAGAACAGTCGAATTTTGACGTCACATTTTCGTAAAATCCCATATCGAATTTATTTTTAAGTTTCATGATAGAGCGAATTTTTCGATTTCGAATTTTCCGAAAGCTAAATAAAAATCATAATACCAATATTCGCCGCGAGTCGAATTTTTCGAAAGCGAATAAATTTCATAATAGACCCCCTGAATATAATTTTTTTACAGCAAAGTACCAGCATATTGAATGGGCGGAAATTGATCATCTTGGGCGTCCAACCACAGAAAAAAACCCAGTGGTTCCATTATAAAATTTTTCCGTTAACGGACAAATCCGTGCTATTATGAACCTAATAAGCAAAATCGAATTAGATTTTTCCGAGTACACTAGAAAAAATCCGACTGCTATTTAGTTGACGTATTTTTTATTCGATTAAACTTATTTTAACGTTTCATCAAAATATAGTGAAAAGTGATTTATATTTTAATAATATTAATAAAATAAATAAATTAATAATAATTTAGTAATTCGAAATATTTTAAACTCAAAAATTTAAAATGAAATATTTTATTATAAGACATTTATAATAAATAAAAATAAATTTTGTTTATTTCCAATTCGATAATATAAGTTTCATAATAGGGTAAATCCGTCTCGAATCGAATATTTACGTTAACGGAAAAATCCGAGACGGATAAATTTCATAATAGACCCCCAGAACAGTCATTGCGTAGATCAAGAATTAATTTTCCTATACCTTTTAATGTTTTATAGGAAACATAAGTTTAAGTAAAAATGTTTTTAATTACAATTGCGATTTTATCTTAATTAACATTTTTTTGTCGAAATACTGCCAAAACTTCATTATTTTATTGGTCATTTGAAATAAAAATAATCAAAAATACCGAATTTTTTCCTATACGCTCGGTGAGTCAAGGTCAAAAAACTGAATCGATATTTTTTCATACACAAACAGTGTTATGACGCTTCTGTAGTTATTCTGTGGTCAAACGAGAAGAAATTACATAATATATATACCAAATTAGTTCTTTTTAATTACAAATTTAACCAAAAATTGGGGAAATCAATATTATTTATTAATAGAAATGGAAAAAAGGTTTTGGAAAATAGGTTAAATAAAATTAGGACAACTAATAAAAATAACGCAATTTTTTTTTATTTAAATATTTTTTGCATTTTTTTCATTTTTTTTGTATTTTATTTGATTTTTTTAATGTTTTTTTTGTTTTAAAATATGTTTTGAAAAATAAACAAATTTTTCATATATTTTTGTTTTTGTTTATATTGAAATTATTAAACATTTCAATCATTAAGACTCAGTTTGTCGTCTATCTGCATGTTGTTTATTTTTATATATATATATTTGTAATGATGATAATAATAATAATAATAATCAATAATTTTTTTTTATTTTAAATATATATACGTACATATTTTTATAATTTTAATTTAAAATTATACAACTTGTTTGTGATTTTATTATTAATTGAAATTTGAGTTTTTTTTTTTATTTTAAATTATTTATTTAAATAATTTTTAAAAAAAATAAAATTTTAATATATAATATATATATTTATTTTATATTTTTATATATAATTTGTTTTTTTTTTATTTATATACTTAATGATTGAAATAAATTATAAATAGAAAATTAATTATTATTTATTTAATTTTATCTTTTTTGGGAGGAAGGATACAAAAAAAATTAATAAAAATATAATAATTTTATTTTGCCTGCGCTAGTTAATTAATATTAATCAAAAATATAATATATAAAAAATCAAAATAATTAATTAATAATAATAAAAATTTGTGTTTTTCTTTTGTTTTTTTTTTATATTTTTTATAAAACATTAAATATATTTATAATTTTTTTTTTGTTTATACATTTTTGTAATTTTTTTTTTGTTTCAAAATTTTATATTTCATTTTCAAATAGTTTAATACATTTTTAATTTTGAAATAGTTTTTTTTTTTTTACTTTATTTTTAAATTTAATTTTAATTTCTTATATATCTAAATATGGCCCTGTAAGTATTTTTTCTTTTTTGAGTAAATATAATATAATTATAATAGTTTGTTTCACATTTATAAATCAATATTATATTTATGTTTATTAAATATTATATTATAATTTATTATTATTTTGTTCAGTGTGTATGTGTGTTGCTTTTACGTTCTTCAAATCTTCTTTTTTAATAGTATGCTGTAGTAGTAATTATAGTAGATCACGGTTCAATTAAGACTCAGTCTATTCAAATCATTTTTTTATTTTTAAATATTATTTAATATTTTAAAATTATAATTTAAATTAATAAATTGGAAAAAATTAAGATTTAATCGTTGTTTTTGTTTGATTTTTAATTTTTTTGAATAACACAAAACTATTATTTTAACACGAGATTTTAAACTTTATTTATTTTTTTATTGATAAAGAATTATGCACAATAAGGCAACTTTCAAAGTTAAATTTTCGATGAAGCCCAGCCCCAGTAATTTACATTTGAAATTTCACAAGACCGTGACTATTTCATGTCATTTGAACTGCGTACTAAGCTGTAACAGGCGAAGTGATTAGTTGATTGCAGATTTATAGTAATGACAAATTGCTTTCAATATTATACCTTTACTTCTCTTCATTTAATTTTTCGCAAAGAAAAAGCTTAAAGCAATGATATGTCAAGAAAAGTAATGTTATTCACATAGCAAAGAAAACAAGGGAGATTTTGAACGTCCTTTCACTTCACCCGTAGAGAGCAATCGATTTTCTTGAGGAAGAAATAATTCATTAAAAACGTGAAAAACAAATATTTTCACCAACAATTTTCATATTCTAAGTTAAAAATACCACCAAATCAACCTTCAGACGGCATCCCTAGACGAAATTAAAAAGTATTTACAACTGAGTGAGAAAAATGAAATAATATAAAATATAAATCTCGTGCATAACTGTCACATAAACTCAAATACAACATTTTTCCTGTTTAACAAACCAACATCCCACATAAACCCATTTTTAAAAAATGTTTAAGTTTTTAATTTTTTACAAATAGATCTAATAAATCTATCTTGCAATATACCCTGTGTTAAATGTCCAAATTTTCAAAAAAACAAAATTTACAAACCCATTCCATCGCTACAAAAAAAAATATAAAATTAAAAAAATGGAATTTAAAATTTTTTTATCCTAATTATTTTTTAAAAAATTCATCACAATCTTCCTTTTTTTAAATTTTGTATGAACAGAGAACTACTACAAATTTCTATTTAGGTAATTTCTAAAAATTCTTTTTTTTATATAATTTTATTTTTTATATATTTGTATATATATTTTTAAATTTAATTTTATAACAAAAAAGGAAAGAAGAGCAAAATATATATAAAAAGGATACGAAAACAAAAATATTATTTTCTGCTTTAAACTTACATTATTTTATATTTACATAAAAATATATTTTTAAATTTCAATTTAATATTGAACATTAAATTAAATTATAAAATAAAGAAAAAAAAAACACACAAGACTTAAAAATATATTTATATAGAAAAGAAATTACTTAAAAAAAAACAATAATTAAGTACATTAACAATTTATATATAAAAACTAATTACATTCGCAAAAATTAAAATTTTTTAAAAAGTTGAATTATTATTATTATGTTGTATTTTTTATTTTGCCTTTTAAAAAACGAAAAATTTTGTAATTTAATTAATTAAACAAAAACTCTTTATAATCATCACATATAGAGTTTATCACCAGCATGAATTTTTATGTGATTATTTAGTGTGCTCGATTGGCGAAATTGTTTTTTACATACGGCGCACTCAAACGGTTTTTCTCCCGTATGTATTTTTAAGTGATTTGTTAATGTACTCAATTGTCGAAATTGTTTGCCACAAAATGTACAATTAAATGGTTTTTCACCTGTATGAATTTTCACATGATTCGTCAGTGTGGATGATTGGCGAAAATATTTTTCACATATATTACATTTAAATGGTTTTTCGCCAGTATGAATTTTTTTATGGTTCGTTAATGTGCTCAATTGACGAAATTGTTTTTCACATATATCGCACACAAATGGTTTTTCACTGCCATTTGTTAGCTTCATATTATTATTTGCGGTTGGTGTGGTAGGCGTCGTTGTTGTCGTCTCCAATTTGATATTTCCACGAGGCATAAGTAAAAAATTCATTGGTAAAAATTTGTCTTGGTTTATTTACGGGAAAACAAAAATAAAAAAAAAAAAAGA
The DNA here is from genome assembly GCA_947310385.1 of Nephrotoma appendiculata. Taxonomy (NCBI): domain Eukaryota; kingdom Metazoa; phylum Arthropoda; class Insecta; order Diptera; family Tipulidae; genus Nephrotoma; species Nephrotoma appendiculata. The sequence goes on along the minus strand of OX371225.1, from coordinate 266,429,604 downwards.
AAAGAAGTAATTTCTAAACTAAACCACAACTTTAAAAAATAAATCTCTAAAAACTATACTTTAAACTTAGTTTGGTATTCTTATTATTTAAATTTATTTTATTGGCTTTGTCCTTTTTTTGTAACTTATTATTAGTTTAATTATATTACTAGAATTATTATTTATAATTACTTTAAGCGCAAATATAATTTTTTATATTATTATTAAAAAAAATAAATTAAAACGGTTTCATTTTTGTTTTATACGTCATCCATTGTAATTTAAAGCCTGCAATTTTACTCATTTAAATTAAAAATCCTTGAGAGTAAATTACATTAGGGTGGTGTCCCTCTGATACATTGAATTTTAATCCTGTGTTTAGATATCAGAGATAACGTCAAATATTTGGTAACTGTAACGAAAATGCAAAAAAATGCGTTTTGAATTATAAGGTAAGCTTTAAAGAAATTAATGATTTAATATTATGTATAATTAATGTTCCCACACATCTTATCTCAAAACATTTAGGGACAGACCCATATCACTGTACTGGTCTCACACATTTTGGCAAACAGTCTTTATGAACTCAGGAACTAAAACAATTTGTGTAGCAATACGGAAATTTGTAGACCTATGAATGTTTTGAAATTTTAATGAAACTCTTATTGCTCCTAGTTTTCTTGCCTTAATGAACCCCGACCTAAAGCGACTAACGTTGGAGTTTATTGTTTTTCGATGCAATTTTGTCAATTTTATAAGTGGCTTGCATTTCATTTCGTTATAACATTAGCTGTTATAGAAGGGACAGGGGCACTTAATCAATGGCAGTCGGCTCGGCATGATTTAAATCATGTGATTTGAAATTGATCTACATAAGTCATATTTAAAGGTGATGTCTAATATAAATCAGGTTCAATTTTAATTCGACTCTTTCTCGGAAGTAGTAATAAAGAATTGGATTTGTTTTTATTTATATTTTTTCTTACAAGATGGCATTATTTATTCAGTAAATAAGCAATTAAATAATTAAATAAGTAAGTAAATAATTTCTAATAATTTTAGTGGGAATATTTTCTCGTAACTAATATTTTTAATTAGGTATTTTAACATGACATTCAGATCTTCTTATTTTTTGCTCCTTTCGAGTTCCAGGAAACCGAGATAAAAATAAAAAAGTTGTTCATTTTCGTATATAAATATTTTCATTTTAAATAAAAAAACATATAGGAAAGTAATTAAATGCTTTAAGAACGGTTTAAAAAACAGCTAAACCCGATTTTTCATATCGACTCAGTGATGTGTGCCATGCCAAGTCACAAAATAAATATTTTGTAAATTTTTGTATTGATATAATTAGTAACAACACCTAATTTCTTGTCATACAGATTTGATTCATATTTATGATTGTAAAAATTTAGCATGTCGAGAAGTAGCAATATTCTATCTCTATCTAAATCAAGATTTCAATAGTGATTAACTCGAAAAATTGTCATTTTCTGAAACGGTTCTCACATATAAGTGGGGAATTCGACGTTAAATGAAACCAAAACCTTAATTTTAAAAATAGCTTTCAAATTTTTATGCTACCTTTTTCCGACTCTTTAACATTCTAATTCAATTAATAAATGCAAATTAATTAAAAATTATTTGGATTTATGGAAGTTAAATACAAAAATGTAAACCCCTTTTTCTGCAACTAAAATATTCCAAAAAATTGATCAAGTTTTCACCGTTCATTTTTCAATTTATGTTTGACTTGTCGAATAATAATTTGATCCAAGTTAGTCTAGAATTATATTTCAAAGAGATACGGTAAGTTCCTTGCTTTTATATTTTTTTTTTTTAATTTCAAATTTTTGTCCGGATGCCTAACAAAATATTGCTATTTTTTGTATAATGATAATTGAAATATTTCAAATATTCTACAAATTAACGTAGCTTGCAATGTGAGACGATAACTTTCTTTTTTCACCAAATAATTTTAAAATTAATAAAGGTAGGCAATAATTAAATGTTAGTCATTGGGACAAAATTTTCTGCAAGAGAATAAAAAAGTGTAACTTTAAAATGGCACGGAATCGTTCGCAAAAATGTTATTTAAAAAGAAAACAGGACGAAGATAAATATAAAATATATTTAGAAAAAAAAAAACGAAAACTAGATAAAGAATACCGCGCTCGAAAAGCAGAGAAAATTGCTAATAATTCAGAGTTATTGACTATTATCCGTAAAAACGAGAAGGAGAGAAAACAAAAATATCGGGAAAATTTAAGACAAAGGAAGTAAAACGTTGTGGATTATCGAGAAGCGGATTACAAGTGTCTCCAAACTTTAAGCAAACCACTTGCGAAAGTAAGAAAGGCTTTACCAGCTACGCAGACTCAAAGGGAAAGTGTGATTTCAAAGATTGCTGCACTAGTATTTCCAAACGGAGTTTTAAAGCAGCAATCCGGTCGTAGTCGTAACACAGGCTTATATGCCCAAACTAATGAAATTGTGGTTGAATTTTATAACAAGAATGATATAAGTCGAGTGTCACCATCTAAAAATGACCTAAAGTCGGTAAAAGACAGTCAGGGAAACCGAATTCTTATACCTATCAGGCACATGATGTTTAGCATAAAAGAGGCATTCGAGTTATTTAAAGATGATAATCCAAATTGTGCAATTGGAATATCAAAGTTTTTCAAACTACGTCCTCCAGAGATATTTATTATATCTAAAATGCCTCATAACGTTTGTGCTTGTCCGACACATGCCAATACAGAATTTATTTTGACGTGTTTAGGAAGAGTATTTAAAGATTTCCCCAAAACTCTGAAAACATTTATGTCTGAAATATGTTGCAATAATTATGACAAAAACTGCATATTGGGCGTTTGCGATAAGTGTTTTGAAATCGAGGATTTATTCCCAATTAAGTATACGGTTACTGATGCATCATGGAAACAGTGGAAACTTGTGGAAAAGCAAATGAAAATTGAGACTTGCTCTGGATCCACTGATGATTTGTTAAACATTTTAAAATGTAATCTTTCGAAATTTAAAAAACATTTTTATATTAAAACTGTACAATCGCTTCATTTCGATAAATTAAGAAATGTGTAACGAAATAATTTCGTGCCATGTACTTCAGTATTGTGGAAAATATGAAACGGATAAAAAAAAAATTCATAATAATGAGTCCGGATTTTTTTACAGACTGTAGGTGAAACATAATTAGTAAATATCGTATCCCTATTGAGACCTCAATGTGATAAAACTAAATTCTTAAATATTTCAGTTGATGAACGATCATAAATCAATAAACGAAAGGTAGAAAAGAAAAATATTCGGGAGTCAAGTATAGATTTTTTGTAGAGTAACCTTCTCTAATAAACAACCCAATAAAGTAATAAAAATGGGCCGATAAAAAGATAGAAAAAAGGAAAAATTTCTAGTAATCAGTGAATAAAATTCATGTTCAGTTTTTTTTCTACCTTTCCCTATTTCCCTTCCTTATGCGGTCTCAACTAGGATTATTCAGTTGTCTAGAAATGCCCACCCCGAACCCTGAGCTTAGCCGACGAACAATGACCGCCTGTACAGCTGAATATTTATTTCTTTCTTATTTCGTAATTTTTGTTTGACCAGAGGTCATGTTACAAATGATATAGAACCATTTGAAGCACTTCTTCAGATATCTTTGAGTATTACTTTTCTAAAGTTTCTAAAATTCTGTACTTAAATCAACATAATTTATTTTCAGATCGACTTTGCCGAAAATTATAAAACAATATATCAAAATGAAATTCAAGCTGCTCACTTTAGTTATAACCAAATAACTTTATTTACAGCTTGTGTTTGGACAAAAACGGAAACAATTCTCTATGCATTAGTAAGTGACTGCTTATGTCACGATAAATTATCAGTATGGTCATTTATAAAACATATTATACAGTTGTTAAAACAACGTTTTCCACATCTATGCTATATTCACAATTTTTTCTGACGGGGCAGTTCAACAATTTAAAAATAGATATAGTGTTTCTAATGTATTATTCGCTGAATCTGATTATGGAGTACCCATCGATTGTAATTTTTTTGCAACCAGTCATGGTAAGGGAGCTGTAGGCATTGGAGCGACGGTAAAACGAAAAATAACTTCTCTTATTAAAGCGAATTTTTTCGAAATTTCTAACGCCACTGACTTTTATGAATGTGCATCGACAAATATTAATGGAATTGATATTCACTTAATTACTTAAAAAGAAATTAACCAAAATAAAATCCAGATAGAGAAAAGGTGGAAGAATGTTCCTAGAATTCCTAAATGACATTCATTACACTATTTTAAAAAGACAAGTGACACGGAGATTTCAGTGTCCTTCACGGTACAATCGGAACAAACGTCTGTTAAAATAATTTAATTTTTATTTCTATTTTCTATGTTTTTGTCAAAATTAATGAAATATGTTGGAATAAAAATTTATATGAAGTTAATAAATTTGGTTTTAAAAACCTTAAAAATACAATAATGAAATTATGGTGTACATCTATATCAGGTCAAATTAATTCTTTTTGTAAGAAAATTCATACGTGTCCCAATGACTAACTTTTTTTATCCCGATGACTAACATAATTATTTTTTGTTATATTAAGCAAACTTTAGATAAAGTAGCATAATATATTTCAAACCTTGATTTGTTAATCAGCACATATCTGAGCTAAAAGTTAAGTACTAATGTCATATTCATTTCAAAAGTTCTCGCAGAAAAATGATAAAATGTGAGTGGATGTCGAACTATTAAGATTTTACGGTCCCGGTGACTAACAACTTCTTGTACATAATAAATTATCATTTATTAAGTCAATATCGATATTTAAAACTTAACAACGTATCTAAACCGTGTACAATGCCTGAACCTGATTTACTGGCCAGACACTTGGAAAAAATAGGTGTTTCTGAGCTATTTTAACAAAAAAAAAAAAGATTTGTTTCTAAATGTCCCAATGACTAATTTGGAATTCCCCATATGTATATGTTGTTACCATTAGCATCGCTATACCAACAAAAGTTGAAGCTAATGCCAATTGTAGTTTTTGAGCTTTTAGATAAAATGCATTTGTTTAAGCTTTTATGCTTTTCTTATATTCGCCTAAATGTTGATAATGAAATACATCTACGTACAGCCGAAACAATTAATTTGTCTGCGATATACACAGAAACAATATAATTTTTAAGGTATACAAACGAATGTTAGCAACTGTATCAATACGTTAATAATTAATGATATTTCCACTGATATGTTCTACGTAAAAATTATCTCTGGCTGTGAGAAGTGTAACATAGACTGTACTAGCGGACGGGGAAAAAATATCGTTATGTTAATGAAACAGGAAATCATTTCCGAAAGAAAACTGCTCTTTTGGAATGGATGCTCTACAGCGAGATTGTGATATGCCAGTAGAAAATCGGCTACATACACCCAAAACCTTTGTTACAACCAAAAAGTTAAAAAATGTGTTTTCAAAGTAAATAATTTGACCTGAAAGAACAAGCCTTCTAAACCACGAACACAAAGCCGAGAGAAAGGTCGTGAATTTAGACACATCTACGGAATGTTTGAATTCCACAATGAACACGATGACATTTTTGTATTTTTGACAGGGTGTGCGTGAGCGTTCCTGGAAGTAATACTTTTTGCGATAAAATTTGTTATAGTTTTTTTGTACCTGGAAAAAATCATGTTAAACTTGTTCAAAGGATCGACGGATTCACTGTTCTTGAAACAGGCAAAAAGTAATGCAGTTTTTTTATTTATGTTCATTGTGTAAATAAATTGAAATTTAAGAAGAACACCACTATCTATGATACGATTTAACTTTTTCAAAATTTTTAAAGGAGAGGTAGCCTTTTGCAAATGCTTTACACATTGGGATGAGCTTATACTAAAATTAAATAATAACCAAAATGGTCACACAACATTAATTACGCTGCGCAATGAAAATGTAAATATTATTTTTAACACAAGACGGTATATAACCTGAAACTGGTACGTTTTATTTGAAAGTTCCAGGAACTCGTGCTCAGAATTGCATATGCTCGTTATTAACGATTTTCGACAAATCAACGAATTGAGTATGAATGCAAAAAAAGGCAAATCAAATTACATTAATTCTTCTATCGGGCCCCAATATAACCACTCTCAGGCCAATAACATTAATCTAAAAACAGAATCAAATCAAAACATATTTCAATATCTTATCGACAAGCATACAAAATAAACAAACCGATTATAACGTTGGCCTTTATATACGAACAATTTCTAAAATAAGTGCTTTTCAATAAATCCCAATAAACAAATACGTAACATCTATTTTTAATTTACTCATTCATTACATATATAACAACAACAAAATAAGTGAAGTTTTCTGAGACGTAACTGATCTCCCTTTTAGGTCACCCAAATTCTTGTAAAAATATTTTTCATCTCGAAATGCAACAATGTAACCAAGCGCTTGCAATCGCAATTCATCGACATAAAAATCATTGCACGTGTCTTAATTTAATTATTACTAATTTACTATCAATAATATTGTTGTTTTTGTTTACGTAAAATACTTACGTTTTTGCATACTTAAGTAATAAACAACAATACTTCTATATTTTGCTGATAAAAAAAAAATTACAAAACCACCCAAAGAAAGTTCAAGGTTTGTTATTGTTTATAAATTTGAGTTAGAAAATTATTACTGCATAGTGGTTTGTGTGTGTGTGTGTGCATGCAATAAATGTATAAGGAACGAAAACATGTAGCAGAAGGTGGATATTTCGCGAGCGGTGTGAGTGATAGCGGAGGTTCCATTTTCATATATGATGTATCAAAACAATTTAATGTTGTTTTTGTTATTTCACGAGGAGACAGTGAATAACAACCCCTATGGGGTTTGGGATTTATTTGTTCAAATTTCGTAAGTAAAATTATTTTGGCAAAAACAACTCTCTTTACTGTCTTCAGTGGTACCGACAAATTTGGAAAATTGAAAAATAAGCATACAAAGCAAAATGCTCCCTCTACGAGTGCTCTACATTGCGTATTTATTAATCTTAGGTTTGCAAACTAGATGCATAAAAACTGACCGGCCTTGATTTTCAAGTAGTATTATTCTGTTTAAATAAAATCTAATCCTAGGAATTATATCGTGTACCTGGAACTTGGCACATAAAATATTACAAATACTCAATATTAACGTAATTTTACAACATGTACATACTTAATTAAAACACTTTATATTTTATTTAGGTGATATAATAATTGGCTGTGAATTAAACGACATGAAAATAAGTTGTTATAAACATCTATTCGCGACGTAAGTTCCAACCTAAAAAGTTTTTGTCAGTTCTGACACTTTTAAAATACCATAAAAGCATTGGAAATATGATATTCCCCCAAAAATGGGCATCCTTGTTCAAATAAAACTGTTGACCTATACTCAGCTTGACTTATCTAATTGATAAATAAATATAATTAAAAACGACTAAGTCACGAAATTAAAAACTTATGTTGACAATTGACAACAATAAAATTTGAAGACCATATTTTCCTCAATCTACAAAAATGTTCATGAAAGATACTAACTGTAATTGAATATTTTATATGCATTATTGTGGTCTACCTCACTATGTCTATTACCCCTTTTTCATCCAATCTTTTCAAAATTTTTCTTTTATTTTATAACAAATTATACTCCTCCTATCTTTCTCCAATCATTCCAACATCATAAAAAAAATTATTAAGCTTCTCCTCACCCCACGCGTCGCTTATTATAATTTTATTTAAGAAATGTCAATCGATTCTGCATTTATCGCCAGACAGTAAACCAAATCCATACCGCATTTATTTATAAAATGCTTAAAATAAAGTTAAATTCTGGTTTAATGTTGGTTAAAATTTCCCTCCACATTCTGCGTTACAAATAATTAATAAATTATAAAGTATTTATTTAGGCTTGACTTTCTCAAATTTACTAAAATTGTGAATTTAAGAATTTATCTCGCTTAATATGAAACCACCCGCAATGTGATCAGATGTAATAATAATGTATCGTCTATCAATTTTTTTCTGGTTCATACACCTATACGGCTATAACTACTAGATAATATTTTCCTATAATTATGCCTCAAAACCTAATCAACTATTTAAAACTTAAACACATTGTGCCCATTCACGTTTTGCCCGTCACGTTTTTTTTTTTTCAAAATAATAATTTGAAATTGCTTTAAAACGAATACATTGGGCGCTTTCAGGTCCTCTATCATGATTAGTAAAATCACCGCCAATTTGATTTAAAAATTTCATAGCGCTAAACATTTTTATAATGGTGGCCACGATTTTACTCAACATGTTCCCAACTGTTGGGTGCCCTGAAAGCGCCCATTGTATTTGAACCTTTACTTTGGCTGAAAAACCATATTGGTGAAGTCGTTTCAAAATCGATCTAGTTTTCTAGATTTTGTACATGATATTTCTTTGGTTATAATAGAATGTCGTAAGCAAGCCTTTTTCAAATATTCGCGATTTGCAACAAAGTAGCTGACATCTGTTGAACAAAATGTGAATCACAGTTTGCTATGAAGCAAGGGGGATTAAAACTGTCATAACAATGGAGTTTTCTCGTCCCCCTTGTAGACGTAGAAACCAACGCTATCTACATTCGATGAAAATCGCCAATAGAAGCTCTAAGCATTTGCAGAAATAATAATTTCGGTCAAGAAATCCATGTCGGATATTAAATATCGACCAATATTTTTGTTACGCGTTACACGGTTAGAAACACAAGAAAGATTCGGACAGAGGCATTGCCTTGGTCCTAACATCGGAGGATGTTTCTTATCTTTACTCGAACTAAAACCCATCAAAATTCAATAGATTCTATAAGAAATAATTGATGTTTGAGCTAATACCCATACGTTACATCTTTGACCTAGAATTAAAAAGACTAAAGTCATTGGTAGTAATTTTACATGAAAGTATATTAAAGACATTCCAGAAAGTATATCAAAGACAATTTTTAGAGTATTTCAGACAACGGAATACCCTATAAACTTATTACCAACTGCTTCATGCCTCATATGATTATGTACTTATGTGACTGGTTTGAAATGCAATCACGAAACATTGGACACTTTCACGACTTTCAAAAGTAGTGAAATAATCGTCAATTTGATTTGAAAATTTCATAGTAGTACACATTTTCATAACGTTGGCCGCGATTTTACTCAACATGTTCCCAACTGTTGCGTGTGCTGAAAGCGTCCATTGTAAGTCTATAGAGCTCGTGTGTCTTATTAATTTTTATGAAATATTTGCAATTAAATCTGTGATTTTTAACTGAACTAGTTTAGTTTTTGAGTCTCTTTGAGAAATATTATACTCTGCTCAAAGAAAATAAAGTGTTTTCGACATACTCGGTGAATGGCGGGAAATCAGAAAGGTTGGTAATTTGGATTGGTATTATAGTCGTCAAATTGTTCATTGTTATCTACAAATACAAATTCATATACGAGTATGTATATCGTAAATGAGAATTATTGTTGTAATCGCTTAAAATCTGTTTGATCCAAATTTACTTAAAAAAGTCGAGCTTTGTAACCATTCGAGCTACATTTAAGAATTAATATAAAAACATTAGATAGCAGAACACAAAATAATTTGATTCTTAAGATTAGTTAATATTTATACAAGGTAAGAAGCAAAACTAATAATGAAACAAGATGAACTTCATATGGGACTTGCGTTGGAATTTCAGATAGAACTCTATTTTGCCGAAAAATTTCCTTTGGTATGTTCATTTTGAACTAAATACGATACACCCATAACAAATAAATCTTCCGAACTTAATGTAATTGAACTTATTAAATTATAATTAAATTTGGTACAGATGAACAAAACATCATTTCACTCTTACACGATTCATTAATCAAAGGTTCATTTATAAGAATTTATTTTAAGAAACTCAGTTTTAAAAGAAATTATTTTTTACTTATTTATATGCAAAATGCAATTTAACAAGGTTTCAAAAAGGACTTAACTTAATCTTTTAATTTTTTTTTTTAAAAAGAACTAACTCGAGTTAGGCCTTTCTAAAACATTATAGACTATTTTCAGACGTCCGAGATTAATGCTTCAGTTCAGACTATTTTATTTTTCTCTAACAGAAAGGTCGACAATTTATTTATTCCTTTTTGACATGACACACATAAAATTAATAGTGACGTAGATAAACTAATAAAACTTGACCACCTTTAATTTCTATTAGCTTATAAATATGAATAAATTTTTTTAACAGTAAATCAAAAATGCAACACGGCAAAATTTGCAGTCACTGCAAAAGTTGATAAGGGAAAAACTCGACTTCTACCCTTTTAATTCTAGGGCACCAAATATATTTGTGTCATGACAAAATTATCCTATGCAATCGTTTATAGCCTCTTACTAATAATATACACTCGTCAATGTCGGCAGGACTTTTAAACATCTTTCTGACATCCCAAAATAATGTATTACCATTCGCCTAATAGCTTGTACAGACTGAGGATTAGTTAAACTGATTTAGCAAAATTCGATCAAGTACTTAAGGAAATAAATTCAAATTAGCTACACTACTACATTACACTACGAAAAAATGAAAAATCGACTAGCAAATTTGAGTGTTTCCATAAGTTACTTGATAGAATTTTGCTAAACCAGTTTAACTAACCCGCAGTCTGTACATGGTATAAGGAACTATGATGAATAAACTGCAACGATTTTTATTTACAGTATTTGATTTTTAAGAAACTGACATATCAAAATTCAATAAAACAATGATTTAATTTGTTCTTTATAATGGGTGTTTTTTTTAAGCCTGATAGAACTTAAAATTGTAAAACAATAAAACAAAAAATTAAATTTTTATGAAAAATATACTCTGGCTGACCTCAGTATACTCTGGCAAATCATCATGAATAGATGGCATTATCGGACATCATCATCGCTGGTGGCATCATCAGACCTTATTTCTTCAAAGATAAGGCCGGGGATCGCGTTATGATCAATGGAGATCGTTACTACGTGCCATACGGCGCCCGCAACCGTCGACTTATTAAAATCAAAATTTGGCGATAAGTTGATTTCGAAAAATGGACCTGTCAATTGGCCTCCAAGGTCGTGCGATTTGACACCTCTTGATTATTTCCTGTGGGGCTACGTGAAGTCACTGGTTTATGCTGATAAACCAGCAACAATTGACGCCTTGGAGGCCAGCATTGTTCGTGTTATTCGTGAAATACGGCTAGCAGTGCTCGAAAAAGTGGCCCAATATTGGACGTCCAGAATGCGTTTCGTCAAGAATATTCCATATGGCCGAAATCATTTTTTTTTCGAAAAAAAAAATTTTGATTACAATTTATTTTTTTGTGTTATTTTTTACAATTTTAACTTTTAAGTTCTATCGGGCTTAAAAAAACACACATTAGCTAAGAACGCAGCTTCCGATGCGATGTCTATACCTATGTAGTTTGTGTGCATATGAAATTCTTATAACCTCGAGCCGTAGTTTTCGGGTTTTCTCTAAAATAATAAAAAAAAAAAACAAAAAGTCAACCTTTCGAAAACAATAAAGTTTCTAAAGAGAAAAGGGCCGAACAGTTTTCTAATCCAAAATAGTCTTGTGAGCCAATTTTGTTACAAATTTCTTGCAAATTGTTTTTACTAGTAATACCAACAGAGCTCGAGAGCATTTCTCTGTGTTTAATTATCCATTGTGAGTTGGAAAATCGGCGATAGATTGATCCCAAATTAATTTGCAATTGAAATAAAATCACTAATCTTCGTTAATTATCTATTTAATTATTATACAAGATACAGAATAATGTCGTTATTAGTTTACTTAAAATATTGGACAAAGGAAATAATAGTTTCATAGAAATTGATTTCAGTATGTTCGTGTAAGTAGCTGGTGGCAGACTACACAAAACACTTATTGAAACTTTTCAGGTATAGGATACAAAAGGTTTTTATCAGAAGAAATGCCACGTTTTTAAAAGGTCTTGTAAAGAATTTATAACCAATTAAAATTGCTTCCTGTGCAAAATCATAATAAGGACCAAAAATTAGCCCGCGAATTTAATTTAGAATTTTTTTGATGTTATTTATTTTTACCATAATTGTTTTAATAGAAATTTGTCAAAGGTAGCTAGCATTTTCGTTTAGACGTTTTTCAACACATAAATCACAAAGGTTTCCCAATTAGCGTGACATGCTTAATTATCAGCCTTCACACCATTCGAGCTAGACATTCGATTTATTTCTAAATAGATTCTAATACAACAATGGGCGCTTTCAGATCCCCTATCATGATTAGTAAAATCATCGCCAATTTGATTTGAAAATATTATAGTGCTAAACATTTTCATAACGTTGGCTGCGATTTTACTCAACATGTTCCCAACTGTTGGGTGCCCTGAAAGCGCCCAATGACATTAAACGTTGGATCAGAGTATTATAACTGTTCCACTCGACGACGAAAACTTTAGATATCGAAATTGTCGACGGGGGCTAGTAACACAGATAGAAAACATGTTAACAACTCCATCACGACGTCAAGCAGACATTGCAATGCGTAATATTAACCATTGCTATGGTTAATACATACTAAAATGGAAATTTCTACCACCCGGAATGCCAATATGCCTCATTTAATGATCTGGAAGCTGTTTAGGATTCAATGGACTGATCTAGCATTAACCTGAAGACAAAAACGATCATTGAAACCTCATTGAGGCGGCCAAATCCATTAATGGGATGTTGCGGCACTGAATAAAAAATTCGAGCAACAGGCTAAAATAAATCTTGCCCGATATCGAAAATTTTACATATTGTCTGATTCGTCTTGAAACTTTACTTTTTCGACACATTATTTTAATTAATGTCTCTTTTTCCTAGAATGTAATTCTAAACATTGGGTAGCTTTTACTTACAGTTTGCGAAGAATTGTTTATACTAGTCTTTGCAAACGTTACGTATAAACGAAAAGAAAAAGTTGCGAAAACGAACACTTCGTCACAATCCTTCCAACAAAAAAATGTATCAAGGTCCCGCTTTGTGTCGCTATTCGGTTCCACACGTAGAGACGCAAACTGAATTTTGAAGCATAACAAACAATTTAAAATATGTGTGTATATTGGACATATATGTACGTGTTTTACATTGTTCCCTACGCGTCGAAATTCAGTTTGTGTCTCTTACTTCTTTTGTGACGAAGTGATTGTTTTCGCAACTTTATCTTTTCGTTTATGCGTAACGTTTGACGGCAATAATTGACTTTGCAAATTCCGCGAGTTAGCGTAGAGTAAACGAACGATTCAAACAAGTAAATGCGAACACATTTCATTTCGTTTTATGTAAAAAATGTATTTGGTTTGGGCCCGCATTTCGAGATCCTGAAATCAAAATCCCGCTTTTCAAAAGCTCGAATTTCAAAACCCTACTTTTCAAAATCCTGTTTATCAAATTTTTTTTTATGAATTAAGATACGCGCGGACCGGCCAAACTCATAAAAGAAAATTAAATAGCGAGCTTCTGATAATCTTTTTCTAGTCAGTACAATGTAGTATATGTATAAAATATTTGTTAGTTAAAAGTCGAGCTAGCTTAGAATTCTACATTGTAAGAAATTTTGAATTATCAATCCTGATTAAACTAGGCCATTTCTTAACAATTTGTGTTTCATATTTCATTAAAAAACAAATCGTCCTTTTTTCAGGACGACCATCCATATTTGTTAAATTCCTAACTCAAATCTGGATACCAAATTTGACAATAATATGTTAATAAATGGCCTAGTTGCATTCAGCATGGTCGAATTCCGGAACTTCGTTCAAAATTCAAATAAGAATCCAAATTCAAACGGCATCCCAAATTTTACAATTAATGACTAGGAAATGGCCAAGTTCCTTCCACTGAGGATGGCTCAATTCAAAAATTCTTGAACAAATAATTTTCAAAATGCAAATCACATTACATAATTTGACCAAAATCAATCAATAAATGATCAATTTACTAATAAAAATATCGATAAAAAATATTTTAATGTTAAAAAATACCACTTTTTCGCGGAATTTTTTAAGATTTCAGCAAAATCGGGATTTTAACAAGCCGAACTTTTAAAAGGCGGCATATTGAAAAGCGAGATTTCGAAAAGCGGGATTTTGATAATTCGGGATTATATAATTCGGGGTTTCGTACCGATCCCAATGTGTTTACTACAAACTTCATGGAAAACATATTTTTACTAAAAATGAAATCGTACAAGAAATATCAAATGTAACTCGGGATTAACTTCGATTATTGCTTTTGTTCAGTTAACACTATTGGCCTAAAACCGAACCGTAGAATAAATTTAAATACTATCTCTCTTTCGAATTTCAATCAAACATCGAAAACCGGAGGTCAGATTACAGAAAGCGATCGATGAATATCACCGATTTTTTACTTTAAAATTTCGAGCGAAATTACGATTTTCCTTTCCGCTTTTGGCGGTGAAATTTAGTACCAAGTACGCTGAATGTATATCTCGATATTTTATTGAAACAACCAGTGGTTAGAATAAGGCGTCAAATGCAAATTGCGGAAACTAGTATCAAAGATTTTAATCCTCACAGGATCTGATTTTTATACGGTGAAATAGGTGCTATTATAATACCTAGTCATACGTTCAACAAAACTCAAAGAATACGTCTCTTTCTGATCAAAATGTGTTTATGCATGGTCACTTAGGCATTGAAATATCTCATAAAAAATGAGAGTATATAATTTGTTATTTCACAAGAAGGCGTTAAGTCTTAGAGAAATCCTTTCAAAAAAGATAACAGTTTCTCAAACGGTTTGTTATTCTCCAATTAGAAACCAAGTTCGTTATACCGATAACCCTCCAAGAACACGGTATTTGAAGAGCACGATTTTAAAGAACACGGATACCCATTTCCTCAAATTACACGATTTCAAACAACACGATTTTCGTTATTTTTATTTATTTTGTTTTTTTTTTGTATATCATAACAAAAAATAAAACGTAATGTTTTTTGTATTTCCTTTTTGTAGCCTCGAACAACACGGATTTAAAGAACACGGAACGAATTAATCATGTTCTTGGAGGGTTTCCTCTACTCAATTAAGCTTAGATTTAAATAACAATTTCATAAGACAGATTCATACATGTTATTTTTCGCCAAGCTTTGGTTACGCCACTTATACTGAACCATGGAAAAGTAAAGTAAACAATCAATTTGAATTGAAGAGGACAGTGGGATATTGCGGGCGTACAGAAATACAGTTAATCAACAACTAAGATAGGACATTCCTTTCAGCGGAATTTTCAGATAGTTAATGTAGAGAGGTAGAAGCTAATTAAACTACATAGTCATCCGGAACACAGATGAAATCTCACCAAAATTTGTGATACGTGGTAATACTGATTTTTAAGGAAGATAAACCTTATTTATCAACAACTCTTACGTTTTAGTGATAAGACTTTGGTGTCCGCTATTATGAATGTGATAATAAATTTTGAGTCCGGAATTTACCATAAGAAATAAATTACCTAATAAATAATATAAAACAATCAAGGCTTAATCCATAATAGCGCATTTGGAACAATTGAAGTTATGGGAATATCGTTATTATTCTTGAAAATCTGAAAGGATATGTTTTTTTCAAAATGTTTTTGTGATAAAATTATTGACCCTAACATCAAAATTCTTGGAACAGAAACGTTTTTAAGAAAATGTCCAAAAATGTGAAAGGATCAATTTTTAAATATTATTTTGAGAAATTCATCAAATAATTGTTTGTTTGGATTAAACATTTCTTTACCAGGAGTATGAACTCCTGGCATTGGTTAGCACTAGGTAGATTTTATAATATAAATACTGATACAAAAATGGCAACATTACAACATTTATAATGGTAAATCTAAATAGTGGTTTATCGTTTAAAGTCTAATGGAAAAATATTTGAATATCTCCTAAAACTCAAAATTTTTTAAATAAATTTTCCTAGAAATAATTTTCGAATCTTAAGACGAAGTACGAACAGCAACTTAACAAATAAAATCGAGATAACGATTTCTGAGATATGTATTGTACATACATATATATGTAAATCAGAAATTAACTGAATGTTTTTGTACTTACAAACATGAGAAAAAGATCAACATAAACAGGAATAGATCTTATAGACGCATATACATAAGTACAGTAAAAGTAGTGTCGATGGAGTTTTATCCTTTTATGGCATATCATTAGCTTTTTCTCTCTCATGTCTCTTTCTATTCTCAGGCACCCCACTCTGTCCTTATAATACGTGTACCTTCGATTTGTATCGCCTTCTTAAATATTAATTTCCAAAAGAGTAAAATAATAAGCGTCTTGATCATTGAGAGATCAAGTTTGAAATCTATAAACAAAATTAAATTCTCAACGATAAACAAATTGTATCTTTTGGTAATTTTGGACGATAAAAAACCACCATACTGCACTGCAATTGAAATTGTAGTCGTGGCTATCGGCGTCTAAATTCGCTGTTACAACTGACAGTTAAAAGTCGAATTTTTAAATTTTCGATGTTTATAAATGATAATTTTCTAGAATTCGAACATCAATTTTCATTAAAACTGAAATACTTTGAGCAAAATACTTTTAAATTTTCAATGATACGTATTTCGCTAATACCATAAACGACGTGTTAAATTGCCCTCGATGGAAATTCAGTCAACCGTCCATTAGCCAATTCCATTTAGGTAACAAGCTTCTTTGTTTGCGATGATTTTCGGGGCGTTCTGAAAACGCAAGCTCATGCAAATTCTGATGCAATATCACCACTTCCAGTGAAGTGATCTTACCAACAAATCGATTTGAAGGAACCGCCGTCCCTCATCTATATTCTAAAACTGTTATGTGTTGGATATTTAAAACACATTTCTTTAGACTACCACGATATTGAGCAAATTGTTTATTTAATTCGGGTCAATACTGTATTATGTGGCCGGTGAAATATGTGTGCTTAAATAACATAACCACTTCCTACGAAGTATTGGCAATAAAAACTCATAAGTAGAATCTTGAATATCGCCGATTGATGACGTTCAATCATGCGAGTCGCTCGACTTTACATTTAATGTTTCCGGGGAAATGAAACTCAAGACTGGACGCGATAAGTATTTAAGCGCTGGTTCTAGGACCAGCTCTCATGAATACCGTGAACGACACAAAATGTTGCGTGAAGAACGATCAGGAAAGTCATATTATTAGGTGATTTAATGGATAATGCAGAGCCTAGAGGACATACAAAGTACGAGAAATAGGAGATACCATTTAGATACATGAGGAATTACAGGAATTATAACATCCGAACTCTAAATTGATTGATTTAAACTGGAAAATATTAAGAATACCTAAGCGTGAATAGCCCATTTAAACCGGAATGTAGATTTTGCCGCCAAATAAATCACTGAAAATCGGTACTAATTCTGATTACTAATTTTGATTTACACACCTATAGCAGAATGAGTATCACAATTACTAGTTTATCATTAGCCTATCATCATGCTATGTAGAATTAGGTTACCATTTAAGTTGGTGGCTATAGTATCCTCTATAAATTTCATTAGCCCTTGACCAATGTCTAATCGGAGTAATCATAACTACAGCAACAATAACAATTACCGTATAACGAATGATACACTGCCGTGTGTTGTAAAGAACTGACCTACGACAAGATCGAATGTTTTGGTGGAGACATCCAAAATATAAACAATCACACAAAAAAATGTGCATATGTACAGAAGTACAGCAACAAAACTCCACGATTTGATAAAAAAAAATGAAAAACTAACACAGAAGTTCAAGGTTTGTTATTGTTTATATAGAAATAAATCAACATACAAGTACGCCGGTTTCTATATCTAAACCCCGCGAAATGATCATATTCTTGGTGTGAGTTATAAAAATTTAGAATTTATTGACGGTAAATCGAAATATTTAAGAATTTTCACAAACTAGTAAGCATTTTATTGTATGCCGGTGGTTTACAGCATTGGATGCTGGAATTAAACTGTAGAATATAAAATATTTTTTAAGTAAGCGAATTAAATAACAAAATTGCGATGAACTTGACCATGAGCAACACAATTCTTGGTGGTCCTTGCCACAACATACGTCACTCACATCCAGCACTTAACACACAGAGACATATAACATATGCCCGCCCCTCACTCAATCACACTATAAAATTTACTTGCCATATTTACATTGAAATGCATTTCTAAATTCGAGCTTTTTATTACAACTCAAAAACTATAATTATTATTAAATTAATTCGCGATTTATAATTTTTTTTTGTTTTAAATTTCAAAACAACTCGAATTGAGTCACACCAAAAACAACAAATTACAAAAATAATTTTTTTTAATGTAAACAACTTTTTACTTTAGTACGGGGTATACATACAGTGTGGAAAAAATTCAACACCATTCGAATCCACTAAAAAAACGAAAAATGTGAGGTTATGTTAGCATCTGCGCACTTGTATTTTTTTTTATCACACATACGATTTTTTTTTGCATTTAGATTTTTTTTTTAACTTAAATTTTCTAAAATAATACAATTTCGATTAATAAAGAATCTTGTTAAAAAACATAAAACTTACAATTCACGTGCGAAATGCGGCTATCCAGACGAGATTTTATTTTAGTTTCGATTGTAAAACGGGCTTTAATTGAAAACACATGGATCGTCAAATCCCATTCGAAACTTCAAAACCAACCAAAAAAAAAAAATTTTTTCTCTCGGTTTGCTCCCCCGTTCAACACACTGCACACACACTTTTCGGTATTTTATAGCATATTTTGCGCGTTTTTCATTGCACGAATTAATGAATTTGTACTTAAACGGATTTATTTTAATTTAATTATAATTTTTATTTAACAAAAATACGAGAAAAATTTGTCCAAATATTTTTTTGACATTTCAAAAAACTGCTTTTTTTGATTTTTACTCACGGCGGTGTGCGGTAGTAGATTTTTGGTGGAAGAAGAATGCAGCTGTATAAAAAAACAAAAACAAATTGTACTAGATAAATGGTGAGTGTGTTTTATGTACTGTGCGGTTCAACTTAATTTTTAGTTCTCGTTTTTGTTGTTGTCGTTGTTGTAGTTTTTCGGTTTATATTTCTAATATTTTGTGTCTTGGATGGATCATTGGATTTCATTTGTACGAATTACGATACGAGTATAATATTACTTGAATCTTGTGTTGGTCAGAATTTTATACTTAATTATTACAAAATTTCTATATTCTGTAAAATAAAAAGTTTCATTTGTTGTTATATGGGGCATGCAAAATGAAAATAATACTTTTTTCAACCACCAAGCGCCACCACGCCATTTTTACGGTTAACCGTAATTAGAATAAAATTTGAGAATTTTGCACTAACCGTTGGTAAATTTTATTAAAATCTAAACTTTATTTAGTATACCTAGGAGAAACGCAATATGGAACAATTTTAAAATCTGATTATATTGTGCGATCAAGTTTTTGAATTTTTAATTTGTGTACAGTAAAACAGCAATAAACGATTTTTGATTTTACGGTTAAGTTAAACCATTCTATAGATTTGAATTAAAACAACGAATAGTTTAATTAGAACACATCTCATTATTTTATTAATTTTTATTAGTGTTTCATTAGTTATTAATTTTGACCATATATTTCGACACTAAACATAAATGCCATTCTCATTCTATTCTTGAAACGAAGATGGTGCCATAAAATTTGCGGAAGTCATATTTATAAGCATATACCCCATTCAAAAAATAACTTTCCTTTGTGCTTCGTAAATCGTTTTAACAAATAAGTCAGACCTTGGAGTCGCTCTTTGTTGTTTGGATGTGGTCGCACTTTGCAAATTATTTATGGTAAAGTGACAATTGAAACATCACGGATTTCATCTAGCGGATTTTCAATAAACTTCGATAACTACAAATTGTGACATTTATACATCATTCGCGATAATTTATTCGTTTTAACGTGCTGGCTTAACTTGGTTTACAATTATAATTAGGCAACCGTTATAAAACTATTACCATTTTCTGTAGTTAAGTTAGTTGCAACCTAAATTCCCTAGAGGTGCTTTTATATATTGTCAATTATTAAAGTTTATTGGTTTACCGATAAAACTAACATTCTTTTTTCCAGTTTCAAGCACAACAGCTTCGGTTCGTTTAAATTTGATAGAATTTCGGTTTCGAAAGTCCCGCTGTTAGGTCTGTTTATAAAGATTCATTCGTTGCAATTCGTTTAAATTACGATTTCTGCACACTGAGTCTCTAAAAAATAAATGTGTGAGCTTGCGCTCTAATGAAAACACAGATTATTTTTATAGTGCAACAACTTGTGAATACGTTTTTAATAAAAGTATTAATTTGGTAAGAAATGGATTCAGAAAAAAAAAATTAAGATTATTGAACATAAAAGAAGAAATTAGAATTATTGAAGAAGTAAATAGTGGTGAGAAAAAACTGACATCATGAAAAAATATGGAATGCGTTTAGGTACCTTATCCAGTATACTAAAAAAATCGGGGAAAACTACTGCAAAAGCGAATGCTTCTGAAAATTTTAATGTAAAAAAATTTGAAATGATGAATCACTGTAGATTAGAAGGCGCCGTTTTGTGTTTTGTTCACCAATGCCGACGAAAAAATATCCCATTATCTGGAACTATCGTCCAACAAAAGGCTTTGCAATTTGCAGAAAAAATGGGTGGCTAACTGGATTTAAAAGAAAAGCAATATTGTTTTTAAAAAATTATCTGGAGAAGGTGCTGATACTATATTGGAACATGTTGAAGTGTGGATGAATAACTTACCAAAGTTATTGTATCATTACGACCCCAAAAATGTTTACAATATGGATGAAACTGCACTATTTTACAGATGTCTTCCCGATAAAAGCATGGACTTTAAAAATCATAAATGTTTTGGTGGTAAACACATTAAAGAGCGAATAACTGTATTAGTTGGAGGTAATAGCACAGGGTCGAAAAAACTTCCCTTGTTGATTATTGCAAAATCAAAACAATCACGATGTTTCAAAAACGTGAAAAGCCTCCCTGTGAAATATGTTGCTAACGCTAAATCATAGATGTCGTCTGATGTTTTTGAAAAATATTGTTACGATTTTGCCTTGTCAATCAAGGTTCGAATCACTGGATTGTGAATAAATACACTGCTTCAATTTTAACTCACACAATTTTATTTACACAACACAATTTATTATACAACACAATTTTCACAATTAATTATTATAATTATAACACACTTTTTAATTAACACTTTAATAATCGCTTTAATAATCACTTTAATAATCACTTTAATAATCTTTCTATTTAACCTTCACTGTATCACGTTTAAAATAATACTCAGCAATACACGTCAACGCGCGCCTTTATATACCAAAACATTTGTTTCTAGAATAATCCTAAATGCGCAGCAAATATGTTAGTATAGAAATGCGCCTAAATGTTGAGTATAAATTATACACGTAATTGAACAATTAATGAAATTAACTTATTCTATTCTAATCTAGGTGTCACCGTAACACTACCCCCCACCTAAGCCTGTTCGTCCCGAACAGGATCCAGATCACCTCCTCTGTAGAGCGCCAAACGCTCTAAATGCACCACCTTTGGTTTACCTTTCCGTCCTTTCTGTATGCGATAAACCACGTCGTTCAACTTTTTAATGACAGTGTAAGGTCCTTCCCATGTGGGTTGCAACTTCGGTGATAATCCCTTGTGCCGTTGCGGGTTGTGAAGCCATACCAATTGCCCTTCCTCGAAGCCTTGATTATTTGCTCGTATGTCATATCGAGCTTTCATTCGATCACTTGATATTCGAATTTTCTCCCGTACAAATTGATGTATTTCATTAAGTTCCTCTTTCATTCGGTCGACGTAATCCTGTCCGCATAGAGCTGCTGATGGAACAGCCCCAAATTTTAAATCTCCTGGTAATCGCAGATTGTTCCCAAATATGGTTTTAGCTGGTGTCACTCCTGTTGTGTCATGTACCGCTGATCGGTAGGCCATCAGGAACATTGGTATATGTCGATCCCAGTTGCGTTGGTTCCTTTCCACAGCTTTTGCTAGATATTCCTCCAATGTACCATTGAATCTTTCCACCATACCGTCCGATTGTGGGTGTAAAGGCGTCGTTCTTGTTTTATTGATTCCAAGCATCTGACATATCTCCTGAAATACCACCGATTCGAAATTCCTTCCTTGATCCGTGTGAATTTCCATAGGTACACCAAATCTGCTAATCCAATTGTTAACCACGGCATCAGCTATTGTTGTTGTCTCCTGATTGGGTATGGGGTACACTTCCGGCCATTTGCTGAAATAATCCATTATTACTAGCACATATTTATTTCCGCTCTCGGTGGTCGGAAATGGCCCCGCCACGTCCATTGCAATTCTCTCAAATGGTGCCCCGACATTATATTGTTTCATGGTTCCACGGCTTTTTCGTGCTGGTCCCTTCACTGCCGCACATTGGTCACATCTTCGACACCATTCTACTACTGACTGTCTACATCCGGACCAGTAGAAACGTTGGCGAATTTTGGCTAATGTTTTATTAATCCCTAGGTGACCTCCACTTGCTCCTCCGTGATACTCCTTGAGGATTTCCGCTATCCGATCTTTTGGCACCACTACCAACAATTGTTTTACTTTACCATCCGTGCTTTCCCACTTTCGTTTTAAACATCCATTTTCTATGTGGAGGCTATCCCATTGAGCCCAATATGCTTTTACAATGGGAGCTTTGTCAGCTATCTCACTCCATGTGGGCCGGTGTTCCTTTTCCTTATGTTTCATGATGAATGACAGGTCAGCATCCCGTAATTGCTCCTTCTTGATCATTTCATCAGTCCATTCCTCATCAGGTAGCACTTGCATAAGCCGAATATCGATGATGTTTTCCTTACCCTCCACACGCCCACAATGCTTGCATTCCACGGGACATGGCCTTCTTGATAATGCGTCGGCATTTCCATGTGCGGTTCCCTTCCGATGTTCAATTTGGAAATCGTAGCTTTGCAAACGTTCGATCCAACGTGCTACTTGTCCCTCTGGATTTTTGAATTGTAACAACCAGCGCAAAGCTCCATGATCCGTCCGTAGAAGAAATTTTTGGCCATAGAGGTACTTATGGAAGTGCTTAACACATTCCACTATAGCCAACAACTCTTTCCGTGTTACACAATAATTCCGTTCCGGTTTTGATAACATCTTGGAGTAATATGCAATAACTCGCTCCTCACCATTTGTTGCCTGTGATAATACTCCTCCTATACCATCATTACTTGCATCGGTGTCCAAAATGAATTTAACGTTGGGTATAGGGTATGCGAGGATTGGTGCTTCGCATAATCGTCGTCTTAGTTCCACAAATGCCACTTCTTGATCATCCTTCCATTCGAATGCCTTGTTCTTCCTGGTTAACTCGTGTAAACTCTTTGCAATATTGGCGAATCCTGGCACGAATCGTCTATAATAGGTACACAATCCAAGGAAGCTCCGTAATTCATGTAAGTTTTTAGGTCGTGGCCATTCCTTCACTGCTGCGATCTTGTCTTCATCGGTATGGATTCCATTGGTTGTTACCTTATGACCCAAATATTTTACTTCCGTTCTAAATAGTTTGCATTTCTTTGGGCTTAGCTTCAATCCGGCGGCTTGTATCCGATCCAAAACCTCTGCCAAATTCCTTAAATGCTCGTCGAGATCCTTGCCCATAACGATGATGTCGTCCAAATATACGAGGCACGTCCTCCAATGTAATCCCTTTAGCACGCGCTCCATTAGCCGTTCAAAAGTCGCAGGGGCGTTACATAATCCGAATGGCATAACGTTAAATTGCCATAATCCGTTACCCACACTGAATGCCGTTTTCTCGCGATCTTCCTCCTGGACTTCCACTTGCCAATAGCCGCTTTGCAGATCTAATGTCGAAAATATTCGAGCACCCGATAATGTGTCTAACGTGTCATCGATCCTTGGCAATGGGTAACTATCCTTTTTCGTCACAGCATTTAATTTTCGATAATCCACGCAGAATCTCATGCTACCATCCTTTTTCTCGACTAACACCACTGGTGAACTCCATGGACTGCTTGATGTTTCGATTACCCCTGCTGCTTGCATATCTTTTACCATTCGATCCACTTCTCCTTGCTTTGCCAATGGTAATCTCCTGGGTGGTTGTCGAATCGGCGTTTCTGCTCCTGTATCTATTCGATGTTTTACCATTGTGGTTCTCCCATTATTGTCCGATGTACTGCAGAATATTGGCATGTACCGCTCGAGCAATTGTTTTGCCAAACTTTTCTGTTCCATGGTAAGATCTTCGGTCCATTTCTCCATAAGTTGATCTATAATCTCTTTCTGCACTTGCGAGTTAGCCGTCTTAATCGGATTTTTCTGCTCGCACTTCACTATCGCCGATATTTCTTCACATTTTCCGATTATTGTCCCTTTCTTGATGGTTTTCGTCTTATCCGAGAGATTTAGAGTCCTAATTGGTACTCTATTTTCGCTGTCTGGTTTCACTAGAACTTTCCCGATCATAATTTCTCTGGCTCCGCTCTCCGCTTCATTGGCTTCCACAACCCACAACCTGGGTGACCCAGAACCTCCCTCCAATCTTGCCCATACTATTGTTTCCGAGTTCGGTGGCAGCTTCTCCCGATGATCCATTATAATTTGCCTGGTCGTTTCTCCTATAGCGCTAACGTGAAGTGGCAACTCGATATTATCGTAGGTTAAAACACCCCGTCCAACATCCACCACGAAGCCATTCGTTCTCATGAAGTCCATTCCCAAGATGACTTCGTCTACAATATCTGCAACCAGCACCTCGTGTTGAAAACGATTTCGCCCAATTCTTATTTTTACGACCTTTTTTCCTTTTATTGCTGAATTTTCTCCAGTCGCCGTTCGTAATTTCATGCCATTAGCTGGTTCCATAATTCCATCGATAATATCCTCACGAACAATCGTATGAGTTGCTCCCGTATCCAGCGTGATCATGCATTTCTTCCCATCAATATCGGCTTCAATTGTTAAGCTGTCACCGCTCCTTGCTATTCTCGAAACATGGATGGAGGTTATGGGGCAATCGGTTGTGGGAGTCAGCTTCTGCCCCTTCAAGCTGACTCTTTTTAGTTTAACGACTCCGCTGTCGTCTGACGCTCCTTTCTGGATTCTATCTGCTCTTCGTTTGGTCTACGCTTCATAGGAGATGGCGACCTTGCTCGTTTCTTCTTAATCTCCCAACAGTCCCGTGAGATGTGGCCCATTCTATCACATACCCAGCATTTAATCCTGCCACTTCCATCTCTGAACCTTGGCGTAGCCCGTGCGGTGTCTATTCTGGAATCAATCTCCACTCGACGAATTTTCATTGCTGGTTTGATGATGGTTTGCGCAGTTTCGTTTGTTAACGCACAAGCGATGGTTTCCGTAAAAGTTGCCTTAGGTGACAACATCACCGCTCTGCGCGTCTCAGGATCTCGAATTCCGTCAATGAATGCATCCATTTTAATTCGCTCCATGTAATCGGCCGACATATTTGAATGTACTAAATGCGCGAGCCGCTCAATTGCCGATGAAAATTCCTGTAGCGATTCTCCTGCTCTTTGGTATCGACCCTTCAATTCCATGCGATAGATTTCTCGTTTGTGGTCACTTCCGTATTTTCGATCTAACGCCTTCATAATTCCCATGTAAACGTTCCGTTCCTGCTCGGGAATGATTTGTAGTGTTTCCGCCGCTTCGCCTTTAAGAGCCACAATTAACGCTGCAACACATTGTTCTTCAGTCCACTGATTTTGCTTAATGGCCGTTTCGAATTGGAACTTAAAAATACTGAAGGATGTTGTTCCATCAAATGTTGGTGGTTTTATCTTAACTGCATTAACCGTCTGAATCACTTGCTGTGTTGTTCCATTCGCCTTGACATCTTGGAGCTCCTTCTCGAGACGTTTAACTTCCGTTTGAAAATCTTGTTTAACCGATTCAAATTTTTGTTGAACCGTCCCTTTGACATTTTGAATTTCTGCGTGTATTTCTTGTACTTCTGTTTGCACTTTTTCCACTTTACCGTGTAGTGTAGAAGATAACTCCAGAAACCTCTCGTCCATTTTCTTTTGGCCATCTTCTATTTGTAACATCTGCTGTTTTATTTCGTGGTTCGATTGTTTAATGTCCGCCCCTTGTTGCTCCACTTGTAACATCTGTTGTTTCATTTGATGTTTAATGTCCGCCCCTTGTTGCTCCATCGATTGTTTAATTCCACCCAACTGTTGTCCCATCATTTGATTCATAGCTGCCATCAACTGCGATAAATCAAAACTTCCAGATGGGTTTTGTGTTGTTTCGACCATCGTTTGTACGTCCTTTTCTTTCTTATCCATACTGATCTCATCCATGTTGTCCTCCTCGAAATCATACACATCTGGATTTAAACCGTCCTTCTCCATGGCCTCACGTAGTCGCTCCACCAAACTAGCTTTTGTGCCTTCACTAGCCAAACCTCGCTGCTTCAGTTGCTCCTTTAATTGCGCAAGCTTTAATTCGTAGAGAACCATTTTTCTTATTATTCACAATCCCACCGCTGTCACCAATTGTTACGATTTTGCCTTGTCAATCAAGGTTCGAATCACTGGATTGTGAATAAATACACTGCTTCAATTTTAACTCACACAATTTTATTTACACAACACAATTTATTATACAACACAATTTTCACAATTAATTATTATAATTATAACACACTTTTTAATTAACACTTTAATAATCGCTTTAATAATCACTTTAATAATCACTTTAATAATCTTTCTATTTAACCTTCACTGTATCACGTTTAAAATAATACTCAGCAATACACGTCAACGCGCGCCTTTATATACCAAAACATTTGTTTCTAGAATAATCCTAAATGCGCAGCAAATATGTTAGTATAGAAATGCGCCTAAATGTTGAGTATAAATTATACACGTAATTGAACAATTAATGAAATTAACTTATTCTATTCTAATCTAGGTGTCACCGTAACAATATTAAATCGAACTTGATGAACAATTTACCACAAAAAACTAAAAAGTATTGTTTTTTATTGATAATTGTCTGGCACATGCCAAATCAACTGCGAAAAAATAAAAATCCATCAAGCTCATATTCTTTCTACCGAATTAAACTACGCATCTTCAGCCAATGGACGCAGGTGTAATAAAAAATTTGAAAACGTTTTACCGGCAGCAAACAATCGTTCGTCAAATTTTACGTTGATAGTTGCTATAGAATTTCTTTCAAAAAGTTGGATGATGATTACTCCTGGATTAATTAAAGACTGCTTTCGACATGTAAACATTGTAGATCCATGGGATAGTGAAGATTATATTTCACTTGCAAATTTGTTCAACAAAAACAATTATGAGTGTGGTTTGGAAAATGTAGATTGTAGAGGATACATGGGAAAAATTTAGAACTGTATGTGTTTCAGAGAATACTGGTAGTTTTGAGAGTTTTACTATGTTTAACAATGATTTGGCACAAGACCATATGCTAACGGATGATGAAATTGTTTTAGCAACAGGAAAATGATGGAATAACTTCTTCGGAACTAATCAGTCCGCCTTCGCATCAGGAAGTAACAAATGCATTGACAGTTTTAAACAAAAAACTTTGAAATAGACAGAGTTGGCTGTATTATAAAGAAAATATATCAAAAAAAATTGACTATACCCTTATTGAATGTAAAAAAGTTCAGTGCATATTTTTTTCACCACTATATTCTGCCCGTTTCCATACAAATCAAGGATAAAAAAATGTCGAAATTTTCCCATACAAAAATTGATTAATGTCCTTCGGTTTGTATTCTGTGTTTTAATTCGAGGCAATGAAGCACTAAAACGGCCAAAAGTTCGAATTTTTTTTAGAGCAAGACGGATTGGAATGCGAGTTTTTGCATTCACTTCCAAAAATTATCTGTAAAAATCGTCTCTATTTTTTTTTTGAACAAACCGGAAATTGAATTGCTGCAGCCAAAAATGCATTCAAAAAATACATTTTTTGAGACGGCTTTTGGAATCTCCGTGAGACTCTCCCGAAAATCACGCGGGGAAGGAATTCGGCACTCGGGTTTTTTTTGGGTCGCTGAATCCAAATATGGCGATGGCGAACCCCCCCCGGACACCTGCTGCGCTGGAACCTGGACGCGGACGTCATTCCCAAGAATTTTACTGACAATATCGACCAAAACAACCCGAAAATCATTGTTGGGGCGTTTTATGGGCCGCTGAATCCATATTTCACGTCGAAAACGACCCTCAACGCCTGTCGCATTGGAACCTTTATCTTGTCATCGATGTCATTCCCATGAATGTCAACCAAACATGATGTTTTACAGACGGACATCAATACTGCAATATGTGGGTGGAATTGTTGATTCTATTTAAATTATGTGAGGAGGGAAGAAATCGAATGAATAGAAAGTCAATTTTTATGTAGGTTAGATACGTAACTATATATCAAATTCTTAATCAAGTGACACATCGCTAATCTGCTCATTTTCTTCCTCATCGACTGATGCATTCATAAGTAGAATATCTTCCCCATCTAAGGCCTCTCTCTCTGCCGCAATAACGTTGAGCCTTCACAAATTTTACAGGCAAGATTGCAAGGGAGGCCGTGCTTCCTGCAGCTACAGTTCTTCAGATTATAATCTCCTGCGCATCCACAGAATATTAGTTGCATAATATTCTTGGACGCAGGTTTTTGTGTCATTTCCACAGGAACCAGTGTGTCGCCTTCCTTTCTCCACCCCCATTCTGTTCGGTCCATGGTCAGCTGGTCTCCGTGCAGCCAATATTGCACTTGAAAATAGACCCTCTTTAGATGTTGTTGAATGGCGTCTACTGTGAGGAGAGTTTTTCCTAAATTTAATCTCCCCTTTACAACGGTTTTTATGTACATACTGGAACTGTACTGTACTAGTAACTGGTCCCATTTTAACTTGTCCTCATCAGGAACATTCTGCTTCCTGAATACCAGTGGAGCACTGTACATTGCCTGGATTAGCTGCGCCTCGTTCTCAAAAATTTCTTCGCTTCTTCTTTTACTTCGTAGCATGAGTTTGAAGTTCTGGGAATTTCTTGAAGGTCTTGAAAAATTTTGTTTTTCCCTGGTAGTATGTTGCTGAAACGGTATCGCACCCCGTTATTGCATGGAGCAACAAAATATTATCCTCAACTACTGGCATATCAGACAAGCTACGCGAAGCTACTTCTTCGGGTTTATTGGGCCTTGCAGGTTTCCGTAAAAATATTTCTCTGTCAACCGGGAAAAGTGCGGTCAATAGCACGGCAACGTCTGTATCTTTGGCGACTATGACTACCTTTTTGGTAGGGTCCCTAGATTCTCTTAGAGCTGTCGTTACAATCGTACGATCAGCATCCGCTGCACATTGTTCTGAAACTATCCCGTCTGTGGTCAGTTTGGCACGGAGCATTTCAATAATCTTATTTTTATTGTTTTTATTTTGTAAGAATTTATCCTGTTGTATTTGGAACGCCATATTCTCGCTAAAACGGACGTCTGCTGAACTTCCCCGATTAGCGCGACGGATTCTTTCACATTCCTTAGTACTGAGAGTTTGGTAATCATAAAAAATAACTATCACGCGTTTGCCGTAATGGTTCAAAATATACTTTATGTAATCGTCCATAATCGCCGAGAACGTTTGTCCGATTGTCCATTTGACTTTGTGAATCAGTAATCCTCCATCCAGAACAAAAAATGTCCTCTCAGGATCATTAATATTCGTGGAAGTTTTCGTGAACAATGAATACAAATCGGACTTTGTGTTCTTCAGCATTCGAAAACTATTGAAGTATCCCTGAGGGAATGGAGACAACTCCCACTTGAAGTAGTCTATTATTTTTTCCTCATCTATTTTAATGCCCATATTCTATGAAACAGGACGTCGGGGTCAATTTCTATCACTTTATTGCCGACTTTTAGTTTAGAGTTGCAAGAGGCGATAGTTTAAACGATTTTTGATCGCGACAATTTTAGATCCTTGGAATTTGATCCCGAAATATCTTGCATAACCTTCACACCTTCTTCATTTCCAATAAATATTACCAGTTTTCAGTATAAATTTACAGTCATAATATTGCTATAAGTACAAAATACAATAAATTTCCGTTGAAATCTATTCCCTGTTAATTCTTTCCTAAAATAGGTATGGCATAATAAACGTTAAAACTTCTATAATGGGGAATAATTTTTTTCCCAAACGCCAGAATACACTTTTAGGGAAAAGGGATTAAAACTGCTATACAATTTAAAATTTCCAATCCCCGGGAATTACCAGAATAGGGCCACAGGCGAGAGTTACACATCAATGAATGTGTGAAATTATGAGACGATTTTCGTTTAGTATTTTGCGATCGTGTGAGGAAAACCCTCGGAGACAACGTTCAGGCCCAGGTTCCGGTGCACTAGGAGTTCGGAGGATCGTTTTCGACTTGAAATTTGAATTAAGCGCCCAAAAACGCCCCCACAATGATTTTCGGATTGTTTTTGCCGGAAAACTCTCGGGGACGACGACCGCGTCCAGTTCGGGCGCACCAGGTGTCCGGGGGGTTTTCGCCGATGCCATATTTGGATTCAGCGACCCAAAAAACTCCCGGGCGCTGAGTTTCTCTCCTTCCCCTGAATTTTGGGAGAGTCCTATAGAGATGCCGTGCAGGGCCAGGTTCCGGTGCAAAAGGTGTTCGGGGGGGTCGTTTTTGACCGGAAATTTGGATTCAGCGTCCCAAAAAATGCCCACGACGATTTTCTGATTGTTTTTGCCGATATTGTCAGGAAAATTCTCGGGGATGACGTCCGCGTCCATGTTTGGGCGTACCAGGTGTCCGGGGGGTTCTCGCCGCTGCCATATTTGGATTCAGCGACCCAAAAAACCCCCGAGCGCCGAATTTCTCTCCTTCCCTGTGTGATTTTCGAGAGAGTCCCACGGAGATGATGTTCATCGGCATTCCTGCGCTTTAGGTCAGCTGTGGGTCAATTAGAACATCATAATCGTGATCAGCGACCTCGAAAACCCCCGGGAACCCGAATGGAGCTAGTTCTGACTCTTATTTACATAGTTCTCTAATCTTCCAAAAGCCGTCTCAAAAAATGCATTTTTTGAATGCATTTTTGGCTGCAGCAATGCAATTTCCGGTTTGCTCAAAAAAAGGGGCGATTTTACAAATAATTTTTGGAAGCGAATGCAAAAAACCGGATTCCGATCCGTCTTACTCTCAAAAATTTCGAACTTTATTGCTTCATTGCCTCGACTATTTGCAATATCGTCAATAAAATTTAAATGATTTTTTCAAAACGGTTACATATCTCTGTTTTTTCAATAAAGACAACGATTTGTTATTTAAATAAAACACAGAAAACCGCGAGCACGTTTGCAGCGATCGGTTCTTTGTAGCCAATTTAATCACCATTGTTTCACACATATCGGCCCGAACGTTGGCAATTTCCCGTTCATTATCCCTTTTTCACCCCATATACACAATTGTGTATGTAAATTTCGATCACGAGAAACGAATATGTCAAACATAGAATTATGTGTAAATTGAAGAACCGCATACACATTTGTGCATACCAGTTAATTTTGTCTTCGTCCGAAAAACAACGCTATAACTAATAATAATAAAATAATTAATATGTTATCAAAAACAAATAATTGGTGAATCACACCTTTGGCATAAAATCCACACAAGCAGGTTACTTTTTGTGGTTGTAGTGAAGTCCCTTGAAGTACATGCGGGTTTGTTCTTGTCCAATAACGCATATTTTGCCTATTGACAAAACCATTAAGCCAAAATAAGCTTCATCGCTGAAGATGATTTATCGTTGAAATCAGGATTTTCTTCAAATTTATCAGAGCCTAATCGGTGAAGTGTCGGCCAAGATCTTTACGCAAAATTCTACACAATGTGGTTCGGGAGATCCCCAATTCATGCAAACGGCGTCGAATCGACAGATTTGGCTCATTTCAAACTGAAGCGATACTTGAACCTGTACGTTGTCTCACTGCACGCCCAACCTGTCTGGTGGGACAATTATTACGATCGAAAATTGGATATGCGCTCTTAAAGTTGCGAGCACCGACTCAGAATTGCGGTAGTAATTTTTAATAATTTCCAAATATTGCTCGTTCGTGAACTTCACGTTACAACAGAAATTCAACGTGCTCTGTTTAAATGTGGACGATATTGTTCAACTGAAAATCAAAAACCACAAACAACTAAACCACAAACAAATAACTGGTCTACCTCAAATAGATGGATCATCAAATATGGTTATGGTCACTGGTATCTGATAATCGGTATTCAAAGCTATTCAATAATACTTAAACCGGAAGACTTGGAAAGTTCAACCGCTAAGAAAATAGATTCCGACGAATTCACGCAATGCCGCATCGTATTAGCAAAATTCGCTATTAAACCAAAGAATGAGGACGCAATTTCTTCACTCCA
The DNA here is from genome assembly GCA_947310385.1 of Nephrotoma appendiculata. Classification (NCBI taxonomy): domain Eukaryota; kingdom Metazoa; phylum Arthropoda; class Insecta; order Diptera; family Tipulidae; genus Nephrotoma; species Nephrotoma appendiculata. The sequence goes on along the minus strand of OX371225.1, from coordinate 266,396,937 downwards.
GGGACGAGTTATGTTACCGTAATCTGCTGATTATATAATTCACGCGAGATGCATAATTCCCACGAACCAACATGGCGCGCAACCGTCGTTACAAAATTATGCAGTTCTGAAAACTGTTAAATAAGAAAATATATTTTAAGGATAATCTCTATTTCGGACAAACGGATATAAGTAGGCAGAAAATAATTAAATTTCAGACACTTCATTTACCGCACTCTACTATAATTAAGTAGTCCAACAATTAATATATAATGGACCAATCTTAAGTCGAATACATTTATGGACATATTTCATAAACCGGCTTACCAAATTAATAACCCAGTGAAAAGGAATTACTCATCGTGGTCAAGTTTTGTTTACATAAGAAATTCCCTTTATATTGTGTACAATACAATCAACCCACATTCCGAATTTATGGATAGTTGCATCAGGCAGGCGTGTTGTTCTGTATTTATATAACATATATATATAACATAATAGATATGACAACAGCATAAAACTTGCTGACAAAATATTCTCGAAAATCAGAATGACACAAAACAAAAATGCGCCAATTTCAGTAATAAACCCAATCATTGTTTGTTTGTGCAACAACACCCGTTCTAGTGTACCTACTCCCACCGGTGTGTTTATTGTCCTTTATGTACCTTTATATAAGATCTCTTCCATAAACAACACAAAACAAATTCTTTTCTTTAATGTACCCCGGTCGACTAAATTCCTTTTATCCGTGTACACATCACACAGTCGCTTACCTTTGCTGTTTTAAATAACTCCGTATATATAAGACAACAAGAGGAAACACAAATAATAAAAATGTCCAAAACCTTTGAGTGTGAATTAAATTTTACGATTTTCTTATTAAATGCAGCAAGACGTTTATAACAATATATGTAGTAGGTGCCTTTTTTATTATTCTGATATTAAAGATGGTAAACGAAAGCACACAAAGAAAACTCAACTACTCGGTATTTAAATATATAAGACGTATATGATACGTGTAGGTGCAGGATTCGCGCGGCATCTTACTTTTATCCTGCACACAATATTGTGCGTCGATTCATTTAGTTTCCGTATACCACGGTACAGCAACAAAAACAATAAATTCTTAAGCAACAACGTTTTTAAGCAAAAGATACAAAAAATTAAAACGCGAAATTGAAAGCACTTAAAAATGGATTGCTATTGTGAATGTGCAAGTACTACACGATGGAGTGAGTTTGAAGCTGCGCGCGCGATGAAAATGCTGAGTAATTTAAAAAATGCTGATTATTTATGCGGGTAATGGTGGGCATGGTGGATAATGATTTAAACATTTATTAAGTGCTCTAAAGTGCACTTTGCGTGTTTTTCAATTATTATGATTTGTATTAATGGAAATATTAGAAGGGTGAATCTGGAAAAGGAATTAACTTTATTATGAATTGCTGGTGTAAAGTGGTCTCACACAGGAACTACATATTTGATTAAAAATAACATAAACTTGATAGTGAAGAAGAAGGTTTAAGCTAAAAATATCAATTTACAGTGTAAATGATTGGTTATAAGGATCAAAATATCAAATTTCTCTTGGTTTAGTACCAAAGAGCCTAAATATTTTCCTTTCTTTCGCGAAGTTTTGATTTTAATCTCCGAAATACACCGGATAGTTTTAATTCGATATTCAATTTAAACATTTACTCGTATACTCCTCTTGGCGATATTGGCTGGACCATAGATTATAAGGTCAATCAACATTTAAATTATATATATAAGATTTTAAGGTTCAGCTCGCTTCCTGAAATTTTTACGGTCGTATAAATGCTTTGAGAAGTGCGAGTGTTTAAGTGCCTACTTCAATGACGTTATACTCTTTTCAAAGAATTTAAAGTTTTGCAATATCACACTTCGTAATTATGATCGTCTAATCGAAAATTTTTCAATGCATTGTCCTTGGTTTTGGAAGAATTTCTGTTTCGCTTCGATCCAGCAGCATCAAACTATCCCTGTTATCATTCACTTTTCGGTCAAGAATGAAATGCTTTTGTTGAATTCCAAATGATATGTTAAAGGAATTTGAAATTAAACCATTGATTGCATTCAAACAACAACAACAAATAAAATACAGTGGAATTACTGAACTAGAAGTAATTCAGGCGCATTATCTACATTTCTTTCAAAAAAACTTCAGATACTAAAAAATTGTCGTTACACTCACTTCTGCGGGTATTGACTAAATATATTTTGAAAGTCTTACAAAATCAATTAACTAAGAGCGGCAGGATGTGGAAATTTTAAACGAACTTCTAATCAAGATGTTTAGATGTCTAGTCAAGTTTAAGTATACAATAGTAATTGAACATCAAGAGATGGAAAATACTGACATAAGAAACACCTTCAATGAAACACTCCAACTCAATCGTCCAAATGACGAAACCAGTAATATCGATCAGAAATGAGAACAAATAGAAGAATTATAAGTCAAGATTGCTATCGAAGTATTTGGCTACCAAGTTTACAGGAAACCATGCGGATTAGAGATGAAAATTGGAATGAACTCCGTGAAAATAAACATAGGAAAATTTACAAACTTACCACCAATAAAGGATACCTCAGATCAAGTCCTCTATAACCACAGAAAGTCTCAGCTAACTGAATGGAAAGCTTCAAAACAATTGCATAGATAGCAAAGAAAATACTGAGCCTCTTGTGGCAACAATAACGAAACAATCAACACCCACCAATCAAGGGAGTATAATACCAGTATCAATACCAGAACTATTCAACGGCAACGTATCCATAGTTGGTTTTATTTATAAATTAACATAGAATTTACAAGAAAATTACAATATAAATGTTGAAAAGCCCAGATTGGAAGAAAAAAAAAATACAAAAGCCGATCGTTAGCCGGACTATCGGCTTATGTGTCTATAGTGATGGAGGAAGATTTAAAGTATTTTTTGTGATTTTAGAATTTTTTTATGGGTTGAAATAGGGATATAGTAAAATGAGGGACCATATCTCAACTTCAAAGAATATTTGCTGAGTTTGAGGGATTATACCTCAACTCAACACTATAGAAAAAATTCTAAAAAATCAAAAAATTACGTTAAAACCCTCCGCCACCAGACATAAGTATAAATAGTCCGACAAGCCAACATTTGCTGAGTTTGAGGGACAATTTCATATCTCCACTTCATAGAAATATTATGAAAAGCACAGAATTACTTACATCTCTACCACCAGACGGAAGCCTATAGATAGTTCGACCATAAAATATATCATTCCCAGAGAATGGTTTGTGTCATGACAGTTTTAGCTGTCATGACAGCAAATATTTTCTTTTCTTACTCTCAGTAAAATTGTGGTATTTTTCGGGGCAGTCTTGCCACCTAATTTTGAGGGGATAGAAATTGGGTTATCTCTACAAACATGTTTTTAACATATATATGCTAGTATATACGGAAAGAGTTCTCTATAGTTGGCACATCTTTTTAAAATAAAAAGGGTTGGGCATCTTTGGCAAAGTTCGGCACTTACTGATTTGACTTGTCACTTTTAAGCACTTATAAAAAAAATTCCAGAGTTTTCTACACATAGGAGCTAGTCGGTTTATTTAAAGGCCGTCCCAATTTAGTTAGGCCTAGAGGTCTAATCTTCCCATATATACTGTAGGAAAACTCTGGAATTTTTGTAAGGTTATTAATAACTCTCGAATTGTACCAATCTGCACTTTCCATTAGCGCCTATTTGTAGGAAGCTCTGTAATTTTTGTTATAGGTTCAAAATTATGACAAGGCAAAACAGTGTGTGAGTAAGTTTCGAACTATGCCAGAGATGCCCAACTCTTTTATTTTGAAAGGGCGTGCCAATATTGTTAGGCCTAGAGGTCTCCTTCATATACACTAGCGTCTAAATGTACTTTGAGATTTTCGTGAAATTAGAAAATTTCTAATGCGTGGATGCCTCAGTGAAACAATTTGTTTCAGTAAAAATACTGGGAAAGCGAAAAGCGAAGAGTACATATATTTAAATTACGTTAGAGCGACAAAGACAGCAACTTTTGTATGTTTTTGTTATAGCAAAATTTATAGTCAAAATAGTGACACATTTATTTTTAAATTGTTTAGGTTATACTGCCCCCAAGGCAGTATAACCTAAACAATTTAAAAATAAATGATTTTAACGAAACAACTTTCAAAATTTTATTTTAACCCTTATGTTTACAACCGCTTACCCGGGTAAGTTTTCGTGTTTTATTACCCAAAATTTTATGGATTTAGGTGACTTATCAGCTTGAAATCTTTAGTAATTATTATTTGTTAATAACAATTATTTGTTTTAGATTACATTTTGCCAAAATGTATTTATCAATTTAAAATGAAATTACAAATTATCATTCAATACTAAATGTATGGAATTATGGACATACCCGGGTATGCTGGTTGTAAACATAAAGGTTAACCTACAATGAACGTGTTGTATGTAGCGGCACCTAAAAATTATTCCGCGTTTCATTTTTCTCTTGACATTTGACCATAATATTTTTTCAAATTGTGGTAGTGTGCGAAAAATATTTCTAAATTTTTAAATTTTTATTTGTCTTATTTGAATTGTGACATGTTTGCATCGATTGCTCCAGTGAGGGAAATTTCACCTTTCCTCAAAACCACATGCCACGGTTTTGAAATATTCCGTGGATATTTTTGGGAATACATTGCTTTGGACTACAGATGTTATGCACTTTTTTGTTTCGCTTACACTACGATGAATGCTTATTTGAGAACATTTATAAGCAAGATCAATGCTGGTTTGGGCCCGAGCAGCTTCGCTCCAAATAAAATGGACGAACCCAAAATTTCCTTTTTTACGATTATTCTATTGGCTTGGATTTTCTAGAACATTATTTTCATCTTCACTACTAAAGATAATGTTCATTGGATCTAAGAACACTTGTAGGTTAATGTTATCAACCATTTTCATTTTAATTTTTAATTCACAATGTAAAAATTTCAGAACACAGACTTGTCGAACAAGAAAAATTTTATGATTTTTTCTAGGTTATGTTGCAATTGCTGTTAAAGTTTTCCCTTTAAAATTTGCTATAAAAAAAGTAAAAATAAAAAAACACAATTTTTACAGAAAATATACTAAAAAATATAATTCTGATTATTAATAATATTTAATTCTTAGATAACTTTGAGATGTAAAACTAACTGAATTAATAGTAATATTAATTTTTTTTTAAATAAATATTGTTTAGGTCTTTGTGTGTTGTCAATATTTCTCCTTAAAATTTTGCTATAAAAAAAAATTAAAAACGTTGTCTTTGTCTATTACATAGAGTTTCGGACTTTTTTCTTTTTCCTCTTTTTTTTACTATCAGTAAAATTTCAGGAATTTTTCTAGTGGAATAGAACCTTTACTCTATTATTTTGCCAGTAAATATTACTGAATTTTTTTTTGTTTCTCTCTAACAAGTAAAGGATTTATCTGTTTATTTTGTGTTAATTTTACTGGAAAAATTGTTTCAGTGTGGAATTCAAGTCGAGTTGTTGTGTATTTTTTAATAACTTTTGAATTGTACCAGAGGAGGCAACCCTTTTTATGGTACTGAAATGCATCAAATCGGATAGGCCTAGATCAGCTTTTTACATTATATATGCCTATTTTGTGTAGAAAACTCTGTGATTTTTTGACTTGAGCAAAAGTTTATTAAATAGTTGTATTGATTGCCAAATCTAACGGTTTTGCAATTAACTTTACTTATAATCTGAATTTTTTTTACTTTTACACTGAAAAAAAAACCAGTAAAAATAAAAAAATATACATATAAAATCAAAAAAATATACATACATATATTTTTTAGGCGAAAAGTCTCGTTTTTAAAATCAAAAGGATAATCTTGTTATTTTTAAAATAAATTTTTTTGCCAAATTTGTTTATAAAAATAAAACAATTGTTTTTATTTTCAAAAATACTTTCCTTACTTATGTCAAATAGTTTTCTTAAATTTTAAGAGATTGTTTTTTAAGAATAAAAAAACTATTGGTTAGTTTTAAAAGATTTATTTTAAATTTTAAATAATTATTTTTTAACATATGTCACAATATTTTTAAATCAAAGTAATCAACGTTTGCGACTGTTCACTTAAAGTCAGCAAAACCAAAGAGTCAGTTACTCTTCTGACTGATAAGAACATAACATATCTACCACGAAAAGTAGAAAATCAACTCGCCTTCCCAATTTTTAACCCCCAAGGTCATTGTGTAAAAATACACACAACCCTTAAAAAAATATAATGAGAACCTCCTCAAATTCTCTTTTCGTAGTTTGGTTTCGTTTCGTACTGATAAAAAGTTGTTCTACTTAGTCAGTTAAACCTTCATACCTTTAGTATAACACAAGAACGTATCGATTTGGCGAATTATATAAATAGCCGAAAAAATTTAAAATAAAAAATAAAATATAGACGAATTGAAAAATAATACAACGGGATTTCTGGCAAAACAATAAATATAAACATTTTCATAAGTTGTTATTATTATCAAAAAAATTGTTTTTAAATACTAAAACACTTCTTTGGAAATAAATTATTATGTTTAAATAAATAAACTTTTTAAATCTAAAAAGTATTTTATAAATCATTTTACAAAATATGTTTTTAAAATAAAAAAGCTTTTTATTAGTTTGCAAAAATTTCATTTAATTTCAAAAAAATGCTTTTGAAATTCAAAAGAATTTATAACTTTGAGAAATTAAAAACTTCGTTTTTTAATTTTACAAACCAAAATTTTTCTCAGTGTAATAGTACACTTGTCTATAAATTCAATTTTAGTTTGGAAAAAATAGTGTACACTACACATGTTATGTACGCTGATAATGTGGAACTAAACAAACCTCTTTTAATTTGAATAATATTATTTTGTGTGAAATCTTATCGAAAGCCTTACTGAAATTTAAGTCTATATTGGATATCAAATCGTGGAGCAGATCAAAATTGACTTTGTAAAAATTGAAAGGTCTGAAGTTCAATGTCGCTGAAAACCCCGTCATTCTGTAAACAAATATATTAGAAATGGAAACAACTATGCACGTCGAGTTATCGGTTCAAGTGACTTTTCTTTTAACAAATAGAGTTTCTTTGCCTATGAGGTGCTAATTGGGTACCATCCTCTGGGTTCAAACTACATGTGGGAGGTTATAAAATAACCAAAAGCAAATAAAAAAGAAGTCTGTGTGTGCGCCCATGTTTTAAATTATTTTTGACGCATATCATCAAACAAAGAGCTATCGTAGTCCAAGAGAATCGCTAAGAGTACCCCACTAAAAGTCTAGAGGTCACAAGTATTAAAGCTGTCATGCAAATTAGTACCTGTTTGAAAAAATGAAGTTGGGTTACAAGTTGGAGACAGCAACAAGAGCAACATCGAACATTGTATATCCGGAACATTTTTACATTATAAAAAATTAAGATTCCTCGTTATTCTGTGAAATTCCAAAACGGATTTAATGTAACAGGTTTTTTCGTTGAAATGTTATAGCTGGAAAGAAACATATTCTTAAATTTCTAAAATGTGGGAGCAGCTCTGAAGTAAAACTTTTGGTGTTTTTTGCTGTTATGGAATTTGTATCTTAGAAATTGCATCTGGATTTGATGAAATAAGACGAATCTTCGATTATTTCCAATTTCTTTTTATCAAAAACTACTTTTATATCGATACATACACAAAAACATTTCTAATTTGCGCTAATTCGCTAGTATGACCTGATGTTCTCTCGAATAAGAGTATTTTTAGATTTTTTGCAAAAATTGTATTATCTATTTCTATTTCTACTCCTAAGCGCTATATTTTATCCAGTAAGAGAAGTTCGATAGGCCGTCTAGTCATTTAGTCACTTGGCCCTGTTAAACAGTGTTCGATCTTCTCTGCTTTTGATCTCAATATCATGATTCCACCAGGAACGATTCCACTAGTGACTCTATCGCGAATCTAGAGGAACGTGGATTGTAGATATCTGTTATTGTCTCGGCCAAGTTATTTGCATTGCTGTCCAGACCTTAATCGGGTTGTATCCGTCTTCAGGAAATACATTGTTATTGTCTCCCAGTCCCTTGATTTGATATAAAGATTTGGCAAAGCTTAATTTGAATGTACCTCAACATGATGCGCATTCATCCTTCCAAATTTGGAATTTTACCAATTTATTCGATGGGATATTTATCGCTTTTTCAATTGGAAGTACTCCGACCCAAAAAGTAATCAATTTACTTTGTAATTAGAACATATAAGGTTCTATGTTATTTTGGGTGAGGTTCAGATGGTTCATTATAAATACCTTATTTCCCTATCTTTCCATGATTTTACCTTCGGGAAATTCGTGCTGCTCGATAAGTTTGCATTGTCCCATAACTTTAACGTCGAAACAGTCATGGTGGGCTGTATCTTCATCCGCGGCCTTATCGATCAACCAACCATTTCTATTTTTGCAGCTCAAAAAATTTGGGTGCACACCGCTCGTGGGGCCTTCGCGATAGCATTCGTAAAGTGGTCTTGAATTAATGGCATTTTAGTCTTTAAGTCGTCGAGAAAATGTTGTTCGGTGATTACCAAGTGGACCGCCTTCAACGTCTCACTGTAAAGTGGTTGTTATTAGCTCGTAGTTTTGCTAGATGTCTAATGTTCACGTTAGAGTATTATTCTGGGACGTATAGTACACGGTATAATTTTACCAGACCAGTCAGAGCTGCCATAGTCGGTTATGTGTTTAGATGAGCAATGCAATCTTTCTCTTGGCAATATTATACAGTAAGTTAGATGACGGAAAAATTTCCGTTACAAAAGAGTTTTTTGCTGTGTTAAAGAAACCCAGAGGGTGACTGCTATCCGTGATTTCGTGCTAGCGATGAAGTGTTTCCTTGTCATTTATTTGCGCACGTTACTAACCATGGCTTGAGATCTGAGGATTGCTTTATCGAGGTTTTCTACTCTAGATTCCTCTAGATAGGGCTTCCCGGATTAGGCTTATTTACTATTATACGAATACGTCTCATTATCTCAGTTGAATGGTTCCAGAAGAGCTTGAGAAACAGCACTTCATTGAATAATAACATTGGTGAGCCTTGCACAACGATACGTGCAAATGTTTAACTGTAGTTGTGTATTTGGATGAATGTGTTACTCAATGAAAATGATCTAAACGAAACTGACATACTGAGGCCTTTCAAATTATGTATATAAGTCAGGAAGCCAACAATAACAAATCCTTTATTCTCATCCTTCCGCATATCCGGTATCGGTGTTTTTGGGGTTCTAAAAGGCAGGAATGCTAAATTTTGAAATCATTGAAATTATAGCCGAATAATTTGTAACAGATGAAAAATTGAGATTCACCAAAACCAAATAAATAAAAACATGATACCGGGGCTAAGAAGAAGAGTTGTATTTTCTGCTTATAAAAACAAAAAATCAACAAAAGTACAACAAGTGAGAAAGGATGTTAATTTTAACCAAAAAATTTCGGCAGATCAAATAAAAAATCTTTAAAACTAAAATAAAAAATTTTTTTAGTTTGAATTGTTTCAAAATAATTTTTTCTTTTTGGTTTGGGTTTTATTATCAAAGACCGCGCGCAGACAAGGAGATGAATATAGATTTTGCGCGCCGCGAACACCTTCAAGAAATAAGTTTTTTACCGAACTGGAAACGCAGGCATCTTAAATGATATTAAATTATTTTTTTATTGAATGAATTGGATTTTCGTATTGCGGTACGCGGTGTTTATTCACATACAATATATTTAAAGGTATAGAGATAAGACCAAGACGTTTTTTATATTTGGTATTTGGTGTGCGAGATAAAAAAAAAATGTTTTGAAAAATCAAAAAGAAAGCTTTTAGCGTAAAATAAAATCTTTCGGAAGTGTAAGATTTTTATTGCTTTAGTGCACTGGAAACAGATGTGAATGTGTAAGATAAATTATCACATATCGTTTTGAGTGCAGAAAATGCAATTAGTTGGTAGCAAGTTGTTATACGTTTACCTGTAAATAACTGTTCCGTTTTTATTGTGTTGATAGATTGAAAGAATTGGCATTTGAAAACCATAACGGTGTTAGTTTCTATAACAAGAGGATAACTTCCAAACTGTTCGAAGCAGTTAATGGAGGGATTAGGTCGTGCAGTGCGCACGGGGTAGTCTTAGATGGTAACAAAATTTTACATGGAAATCAATTTTTCTGAAGGAGATAAAGTTTAGATGGGGTCCGATGTGAAAATCAAAAAGCATTAGTCATTGTAGTGAATGGGAGATTATACAGGTTTAAGCGAGCCATTGACGCTTCATAACCAAAACTGCTTCAGCATATGTTTCCAGGTTGGGGGAAAAGTAGCCCACGTATATGATAAAATCGTTGGTTGACGTACGTACTATTTCCATTTGATCGCACCTGCATTCAGTATGTTCAGTTCTTATCAGTCTAACTTTTAGTTTGCTTGATGATGAAACTACATTCATTTGCTTAAGAAAATTCACAAGAATTTATTGGTCAAAATATCACGTTACCTATGGTCCCTCGAATCACCAAACAATCCCGTGTTGTTCGCCATCCTCTTAGAACTCCATCTGAACAATTTTTTCAAATATGCTGGCTTTACCTCAAAATGTATTGTTCAGCGGGTCCATTCCATAAATTTTGTTCATCTAAAAACAAATAGAAACAAATTTGCCTTGTCTAATCTGGTTCATATCAATGGATTGTGAACATAGTTAAGTAGATTTTGACTAAAATCCACCAATCACTGAAACAACAACAAATAATTTCCAAATTTATTTATTAATTTACTCTTAACACCACCTACCGCATCTTAACCAATACTAACTTAAGACAGATTGCGTTTATCGCAAACGTATTTATATACCGCGCTAAATGTTCCAGATTATCCTCGAACTTATGGTTCTGTTCCAGGCTAATCGTTTTAGTTTTCTATAAGACTATTACTAGTGCTTAATTTTAGATGTCACTAATCTTCAGGTTAAATTGACAACCACTAACCCAACAATAGAGATCGTAACATTACCAGAACAAAGCCTGTTCGTTCCGAACAGAATTCAAACCACCGCCTCTGTCTTCAATCCATATAGTGATAATAAATTCAACTTCTCTCTCCACTGCCTCTTCACGCCATCCAAATTTGCAGTCACCATTATGGGCCCTCCACACTCACCACCACCTGCTCGCACATTTTTTTTATCCATACTGTCAACTTCGCAAAGATAAAATGCCCCGATTGCCAACGACCAATTTGACCAACATTTCAAATGAGATCTTTTTCACCGTAGCCTGATCCTCTCAAATTTTAGCGATATTGGGTCCAAACCGTTCCATATTGCTCTCGTTCCTCCTGATTTCAGGCTGTTCATGCTTCCCTTCTAAAGACCGGGCTTCATGCCGATTGCGCGCCTGTTTCAACTAGTTTCTACAACCACCCCGTGAGATATATTCTACATAATAAACCTCCCTTCCGTCTACGAGCCGTTGCAATACAAATGTGGCCTGTATCTCCTCCAAATATTTTTCAATGTCCTGTTGAACGAACTTCCATCCGGTCCTAAGTGGGCCATTACACTAGTCTCAGATGGTTCTGGCCGGTATTCATTCATGTTGTAACTTACTTTCACATCCAAAGTAACTGCCACAATTGCTCTTCGGCACTATTGGAGAACATCGCGGCATCTCCAACGAGTTTATCATTTTTATTTAGGTCACACTTCTCAATATCATCCATGCGTTGCAATCCGAGTTCGATTTTCAACGTCAGCTCACCAAGTAATCCTTGCACCAAAATCATCGAAACTCCCTCATTCACTATAGGCATTTTCCTGATTGTTACTAACTAATAAACGGCTTAGTACGAGACGTCAATTTATTTACATACGGTTCAGCACCTATCATCGTCGAATTAACTCAGCTGATTTCCCTTATCTGCTGTCTTCTTGCCAATACTCGACCCCACAAGGCCCAATGGTTCCTGCCAGTAAATGACATCTACTCCACGATATTCATCACTTCATTATCCGATTCCACATTACTACCTGACCTAATATTGATGACCTAATATTTACTGAACATTTACCATTTCTGGAACATTGCCGAATATTCCAGAAATATTCTCACACGAATTTTCCTAACATCCACTAATAACTAAAACACAACAAAATTAATTTCCACATTTATTTATTAATACAATTTAACACCATTTACAATAATTTTTAATCACACCACTATTTTCTTTCTTTCTTTCTTAAGACTCACCAAAGACTAACTTAAGACTGACAAATTCGTTCATCCCACCCGCGTCCGCGATCTTTCGATTCTGTTCCAGGCTTACTGCTATAAAACGAAACTGTTATAAAACCACTTCTAGTGCTTAAATTTAGATGTCACTAATTCCACAAAAATGTATCTAATTTCATCACCAGTCATATGAATAACAAGCATTCACTTCAACAGAGTAACACAACATTTCAATAAAAAAATGTTGGTTTTTTGATTTCTATAGAACAAAATTTAAAATTTAAATTTCATACAATAATTCCTGCGGTTAGTGTTAGTTATTCATGTGACCGAACCGGAGACCGTTCATTTGTCATTTTTATGTTAAAATCCATGCCATGTTTTCGTAAAACCTTTTTAAAAAATATTTGATTTGCAACATGTTTCGGGGCAACCTGTTCTCATCTTATGCAGTAACCAAATCGGGAAATAGTTGATCATTTGCACATTGCATTTAGCTCCATGCCAGCCTTATAGTACCGACATGCGGCTATTAGTTTTGCATTTTTGACTTTTGCACATATCGTAATCAGATGATGTTAAAAATACTTTTTATGACCTGCCCCTAACGAGATTAGAACCCAGAACCTCCCATTCTATAAGTCTCACTAACGTAAAAATGTTTCGATTGAGTTGCATCTATTATATTAATTCGCCTAAATGTAGTCTTAATATTCAATTTGTGTATAAGTCATCATATCTATGGGCGTCATTTACTAATACATACTTGTTACATATTTGCAGTGCACCTAAATACTAATGGCCTTCATTGCGTTAAAAATTTGATACATGACGTCCATTTTATGACGACGTTTCCAATCGTTGGCTATAGATGGCAGTATAATCAAATAAATGATTTGTTTTTTTTTGTATATTTTTTTTCGTGAAACGTTAATCGCGGTGAAAAAGCAGTAAATTCTACACTAATACTAATTTAAAATTATATTAAAGGCTGGTAAGAATTATTTTATTATGATATTATTAAAATATGCGTATTAAACTTTTCGTAAAACCCCTAAATGATTTTTAGATTACGTATTACTGCCTAGTATTCTAGCCGCACTGGTATTTGCCAAGCGAAAAAGTGGCTGATTTATTAATTTACCGAAAAACATTCCGAACAGTAACATCCATTTCATTAAAGAATCAGTAACCTTGCCTATTCCATTAATCTTGGTAAACATGGGTACCTTTCGCGATCAAAATCAAAAGAAAGTAAAAGATAAATAACCGGAAATTGGAGGCCGTGTTTAAAAATCAAAAAAGAAAATTGAGGTTGCAATCAGTATAATTTTCAGCATCGACATAACACATTGCTAAACTGTATAAAACAAATGATTTATTGGCAAAAGTGTTCACGCTTATTCCAACACAAAGCAACAAAATAAAACAAACTATAAAAATATCAATAAAATCGTCTAATTAACGTAATCGCTTTGACAAGTCTCGAACTTGCTCGAACATACCACACTATTATAAATATCCAAAACTCATGCACCACTTTTGTAGGTTCCTAGCGTAAGGTGCTAAATTAGCTGACGCGACGCCGCGCTGCGAAATAAAAAAGATTTTTTTTTTGTTGTAAATTAAATATAAATAATCGGTTTAATTTTATGTAAATTTATTTTGTAAAAATTAATTCGATTTTTATTTCAATTTGACATCATAAATTAACAAAAAATAATCTGAATGGCGCGCAGTGTTGTATTGTAAAGTCATTTGTATCTAGAAACAGAATATATATTGCTATATAGAAAGTCTCTCTATAGATCGATAACTTTCTAATTTATGTCTTTTCTATCTTAAATTGATATTAATTAGCAAGCCATGTTTACAAGAGTTCGCGAAGTGTGATGCAATTATTAGAGGTTTTTTGTTAACAACCATCATTGTAGGTCAATATCTTACATTAACATAATATTTTATTTTACAATTACGAAACGGGTAAAGTGTTATAAATATTAGCTGCAGCTATTGTTCACTGAAACTGCAGCTATTATTCACTCGTTCAAAAGCTTAAGACTACTCCAAAAAATGTCGTTTAATGACTTTTCAACAAGCATACTACGAAATTGGCTTTAAAGTTTAAATTAGGTGATTGCCTAGCTACCTAAATGCTAATTCTTTGCTATATAAATTATGGACTGGAATCTTTGATTAGTTTGCGATTTTTTTTATCATCAAAAAATGATTTTTTGTGAATAAAACACGGGGTTTCCCTAAATATAAAGTTTTGAAAAATCCAGTCATTTTTTTTAGTATAAATAAAAAGTTATTTATTTGTTATTATTTATAAATAGTGCCTACAGTGCCTGCAATCGGCACAACAAAATAATTGGAAAACAATTACGGCACATACTATAAGCTCGACTACAAAAGATTATATAAAGTTTTCTTAAATGAATCTCTCGACAAGTGATAATCAAAAGCTTCGTAGACCTTGTTAAATATCCGCGATACCCTCGGAATTGGATCAGAAAGACCTTAGTTGGTTACCGCTCGGTCGATGAATAAAGCTTCATCGCGTTGACACATCCAACGTTCGGGAGCATACGATACAACTTGATACGTGCTAGTAACTCGATCATGGGAATTAATGATATCACGCATAAACAGTGTGGAAGTTACATCTCAGCAATTATCTAGACGTTGCAGTTTTAAAAGATTGCTTCGATTCTGATAAGGCGGAACAAAGTAATCCACACCACACATGGTAAAAGTGGTAAAAGTCGTAGCGCGAACAAAATAAACAGGCGAGCGGATACGGAAAGAAAGAGTTTTGCATTTACTCACGTTTAAAGGGAGTATGTTGTTAGTTGACCAACTGCAGAAGCAGTTTAAGTCATCTTGTAACAATTTGCAGCCTAACACGCTAGAGAGCCGGATGAAAATCTTCATGTCATCTGCAAAGAGGATGCAGTTGGTAAACTTAAAACATTTTACAACGTCGTTAACAAATAATAAAAATAACAATGGGCCGATACGACTACCCTGAGGCATGCCGGATGGCGCCTGAAATATGGGGAGAACGAATCCAGAATTCTAACGGGTTCCCAGCGATCTGAGAGGTAAGAACGCAACCAGTCGATGGAAATGAAATGACAATCGAGTCTTTCCAACTTGCTAATACGAATAGAGTGATCAATCACATCGAAAGACTTTGCGAAGTCGATATAGACAACGTAAAGCTGCTGCTTGGAGTTTAGACTGTCAAATAAATGACCACAAAAGGTCATTTCGGCTTCAAATGAGGTTTCATAATCATATTTTCATTTCGGATAATGAGTGATTAATTCATTGATCCTAAACCAGCCTTGAAATTTTTTCCTTGTCACCACCACTTTGCGACCGGGACGGTAGATCTGTCGGGATAAAATCCATGCTGAAAAGGAGAAATAAGTCTCTTGCTGTGGAAGTACAATACTCTGTGATCGATGGACTCAAATAGTTTGCGTAAGACGCAGAGAGGATGGCGATCCCACGATAATTAATAATGAACATATGAGATTTTCCAGGGATCCGGAAAAAATCCATGTCGAAGGCTTTCATTAAACAAGAAGGTAACTCCAGGGGCCACACTTACAGCACAACGTTTGAATAGGATCGGTGGAAGGCCGTCATGACCCGCTCCCTTACTAACGTCGAGAAGGAGCAGTTGATCCAGAACCTCCTGTTTGGTAAATTTGAAATGATCAAATACAATGGAGGTGGAAGTAGTAGGAGACCCGATCCCGATGTATGTTAACCGAAGCGGCTTGTAGACCGATGCAAAGAATTTGGCAAACAAATTGCAAATATAAGATGGCCGACTGGCGGTGGAGGTCTGGTAAGAGATAATCGATGGAGAACCAGATACC
The DNA here is from genome assembly GCA_947310385.1 of Nephrotoma appendiculata. NCBI lineage: Eukaryota > Metazoa > Arthropoda > Insecta > Diptera > Tipulidae > Nephrotoma > Nephrotoma appendiculata. The sequence goes on along the minus strand of OX371225.1, from coordinate 266,380,765 downwards.
TTTTTCTTACTGTTAATGAAGTTCAAAAATTTTTTGGGATTAGATGTCAAAACTTGCTCGATTTGCACTACGTAATTATTGTAAAGGAACCAATTGCATGTCTTAAATTCCTTGCGGGTTTTGACAAAATCGGGATAGTAATCTACGCCGTAAATCCTGTACAGGGAATGAAACTTGTTGCGCCGTTTCTCGATCACCATCAACTCGGTATTATACCATGGCTCACGAAAGCCGGATTTAGTATTGATAACCCATGGAACGTGTCTCTCGATACCATTCCCGGGAAGCTCATTGAATCTGTGCACCGCGTCATTCAAATCCGCACCGCGCTGTAAAAAGTCCCAATCGGCAGTGCTGAGAAATTCATTCAAGGATGCATAGTCGGCCATTCTAAAATTAAAGTGAAAATCATTAGAAAAATAATTAGTTGTACATTTAGTATATATATTTATCATAATTGATGTGTGATAAATGCTCTCACGTCCAGTGAAGTCCAAGCACAGAGCAACGTCGGTATGAAGTTGTCTTCGAAATAAAAAATGAAAATTCAGAATTATAAAATAGAATTGAAAAACTTGAGGAACAATTGTTATCACGCACCACAAAATTACATAGTTTGGAACCCGATCAAGATAATCATCTTACCAATGAATTATGATGATACTCGTGGCCTTATAGTGAATATAATTAAAATAATTCTCAACTCAATTCAATCTGATGACATGTTATCCATCCAACCAATAAATAAAACCAGCACAATGATATTCTCAAAGGATTTTTGTATTATATTACGAACAAGTGTTAAGTGAAATGTGTTTATTAAGTGTACGTATAATTCGCCAAGTGCCTTCGGCAAATACTGTTAAAAGTACAAAGCAAGTAATGTACGTCATGCATTACTTGACCCGGTTCCAGTCTGAGCTTTACAGAGAAGCTAAAAACTTCAAATTAAAATATATGGAAGCCGGACAAACGTACTTACGTAAATCAGCTGAATCAGTTGATGATGCAGTTGATTAATGTTGATCTAACAGAGTACATATTTCAGTTTATTTACCTTTGCATGCTCTGTTTCTTAGTATATTTTTCTAACAATTTATTTATTTTATTTACATCGAGCTGAGGTTACAAGCTGGTGGACGATTGATTCCGGACTTCCGGATTCCGAACATTGAATTCTTTAAATTAAAAAATTCAGTCGACTCATCTCACTGGAGTGACGAAACTACAATATTGAAAATACTTGAAAGTACATACAAAGTATAATCACAATGTTCAATGGTATTTGACACTGGCTAATTTTTACCGTCTGAAAATTCAAATGAAATGAGAAAAATAATATGTATACGTACTATTGATAAGAGTGAGTGCATACAATATATCAGAAATTTTGAACAAAAATTGAGCAAAAAATCCGCCCCACGAGCAATTCTAGCAGTTTAGAAATATGTTATGGTATTATGACACTGGCTTGAAAAAAGTGAAGTATAAAAGTAAACGGTGTCTAGGACAGACACAACTAAAACGAATGAGACAACACAATTCTTCGAATGTCATGTACATTTTGTTGGTAAACAAACATTTTGTGTACCAATAAAATGTTAAAAATTATTTGAAACGGTTATAAAATCACTTCAAATAGTTTCAATGGTTTTAGAATACAATATTTTGCATACAAATACACGGAATTTGCATAAAAATATTCGTTTTGACCGTATTTGATAAAAAAAAAATCGCAGATGTCAAAAAAATATAACAAAATAATTCTAAACTGCTACAATTGCTCGTTGGGCGGTTTTTTTTGCTCAATTTTTATACAAAATTCCTGATATATTGTATGCACTCACTCTTATTAATACTGCGTTTACATATAATTTTTCTCACTTCATTTGGATTTTTCAGACACTGAAAAAGAGCCAGTGTCATAATACCATTGCAATACTTTTTGTTTGACTCCAACTTTTTTTATAAATTACAGGCAAAACGAATATTTTTATGTGTATTCAACAAAAATATTTTATTCTACAACAATTTAAAGTGATTTGATAACCGTTTCAAATAATTTTTAACATTTTATTGGTACACAAAATGTTTGTTTACCAACAAAATGTACATGACATTCGAAGAATTGTGTTGTCTCTTTCATTTTAGTTGTTTCTGTCCTAGTCAGCGTTTACTTTTTTTATTACACTTTTTTCAAGCCAGTGCCCTAATACCATTAGCGAAAATATGACCCAAGGAACATAAACACGCAAAACGACTTGAAGATAGGTGAAAGAGTGAAAATTTGTTTTTTTGACACATTTTCCAGATGCGGATATATAAAGCCAAGCAAGATCTTAGCAGGAAGTAGTTTCCATGGCTTTTGTATGAAGGTTTTTTCGTGTTTACGTTTTTTGGGCTTGTACATACAAACCGTATTTTTTTAGTTTGCCTTCTTCTTGGCCCTACATGCAATGGCATGTATTTTGATACCGCTGCATGAATGGGGGTTTCACGAGTAGATGTTCACGGTGTTAAACTATTTTGGGATTCCAAGCGATACATAAGAGAAATGTTTACATTATTTTAAATCATATTTGCCATGTTTACGAGATGTAGGTGGATAAAGTTAAAAAAGGACTTAGGAGGGATTTTCATAACGTTTATATGATTTTTCTCTGATTTTTTCTAGGCACTGATATTTGTTAATTTCGTAATACGGTGCGTCATTTAACATGCTGGGTTACAGGACGCGCAAAAAAAAAAATTAAATCAGGAAACTGTGCGTTGGATTTATAGTACTCCATGGCAAATTTGGCTGGTCTAAACACCCAAAATCCACGATTTGAGCAATACAAATGCGTTTTTTCATTAGATAGGAGCAGTAGCATCTCATTTTATACGTCATTTAGCATGCTGGTTTATAGGAGAATTCCGGAAAATTAAGAATGTTGTACGTTCGATTTTTTGAACTACAAGTCAAATCTGGCTATCCAAAATACCCTAAATCCCCAATTTGGGGGTTGGTTTAGGATAAACACCCTAATTCGGACAAAACAAACGTGTTTTTCCATAGGCGGGAGGTAGAAGTATCTCAGTACATATTACGTCGCCTGAAAAGTTACCGGTCTGACACATTGATGGTGTCACAAATTTAAAATTCATATGATTTTTAAATTCTACCAACCGTCAAATGATACTTGTTAGAATGACATGACATTCCGATCACTAAGTTTACAAGGTACAGTTGTTTTAGTGACGCTCCTTTTGTTAATTTCAAAACAGTGAAAAAAGAGGAATTTCGTGTGTTGATTAAACACTGTTTTTTGTTGGGAAAAATACCGTTCAGGAAAATCAATCGTCATTGGCTGGTATGCTGAATTTAAACGTGGTCTTACAACCACCGATGATGCATCACATTCTGAACGTCCAAAGGAGGCTGTGACCCCAGAAAACATAAAAAGATCCACGAAATTGTTTTGAAGGACCGTAAAGTGACGTTGTGTGAGATAGCTGGCATTGTAAGGATATCAATAGAATCGGGTTGGTCAAATTTTGAATGAACTTCCATGAGAAAGCTGTGTTCGAATTGGGTACTGCGTTTGCTCACAATGGATCAAAAAACGCGTTGATGATTCCGTGCGCTGTTTGGCGTTGTTTAAGCTCAATAAAATGGGTTTGTCTGATTGTATCTCTCTAGAAGGAAATTATGTCAATGAATAAAATTTATTTTTCCCAAAAATTGTGTTTTTATTATGAGACCGGGAACTTTTCAGGCGATGTGTTACGCCATTTAACAAGCTGGTTTACAGGAGATTTCCAGAAAAATGCTGAAAACTGTACTCTTGATTTGTAGTACCAAGAGCAAATTTCGCTGTCCTAAACACCAAAAACCCCCAATTTGGACAAAACAAACGAGTTTTTCTACCAGATATGGCTATGGTTTTTAGGAGATTTCCGGAAAAATTAAGAACATTGTATGTTAGATGTATTGTGTTTGAAGGCAAATCTAAACGCATTAATTAATAATTTCATTATTAGGCTGTTCTAAACGCATTAAGCCCCAAATTTGAACTAAACAAACGTGTATTTCCATTAGAGATTCTCTTGTAGCATTTCACTATACACATCACTTAGTATGCTGGATTATAGAAGATTTGCGAACAATTTCAGAAAATTGTACGCTCGATCTGTAGTACTCCAAGGCAAATTTAGCTATCCTAAATACCCTAAGCCCCAATATGAACAAAATAAACATATTTTTCCATTAGGCAGGACCTAGTAGAGTTTTACTATATATATATATATGTCACTTAACTATAAACTAGAATACTAAAGGGTTTCGAGAAGAAAGTTTCCGGAAAAATTAAGAAAATTGAACGTTCGAATTCTAGTTCTCAATAGCAAATATGGCTGCCCCAAACACGCGAAACCTCCAATTTGTACAAAACAAACATGTTGTTCTACTAGATCACACATTACCCAGTAGCATCACACTTTATACGAGATTAAAGATGCTGGTTTATAAGAAAACTACGGAAAACTTCAGAAAATTGTACTTTCAATTTATAGTTTAGAATTGCAAGGCAAACTTTGCTGTCCTAAACACCCGAAAACCCTAATGTGGATAAACCAACTTGCTTTTGTACCAGATAGTACCTACAGATTTAATAGATTTAATTTAACAGTTTGTATTACTAGTATTTTTGAAACGGTTCCAATTTCGAATAATTAAAACGTTTTTGGATTAGTTTTATGAAACCAGTTTGACGCTGGTAAACGTTTTTAAATGGTTTTCAAATATCCAAAAATTGACTGGTTATTTTGAATCCATACGTAAACGATTTTATTATTGAACAATTGTAACGTTTTTTAAACGGATTATAAAAACAGTTTTGCATCTTTTAATATTAACTAAAATCACATTTTATTGTTTCTATTTCGGTATTTTTACCATGGAATTTTTAACGGTTCAAGGAATTAGATTTTACTTTGTAACTCTTTCTACAAAACTAAAATTTATATTTATTAAATTTAAAATAAATATAAGGGAATGAAGAATATAATTCAAATTAAAAGTGGTCCCTGAATCTATGCATTTGAGTTGCAAAATATTTAGGTTGGTGTTTGTAACTTTGCATACCGATTAAGCCCAATTTGTGCTAACTAGTGGTCGCAGGAAAAAATTAGTGCTAGTCCAGGGGCCGAAAAACGGCAAAATTTCCAATTTCACATTAAAGACGAAACAAATAAAACCCGATTTCTAGAAAAAAACAGAAACAATTTAAGCCTAATTTTAACACTTTGCAAAGGTGAATTTACATTCATAAATTGAATAAAAACAAACGAGCCCCTAAAAGATACTATATTGAACAAACAAAATTCAGCCGCTAATTTTTCGGATGGAAATGGCCTTATTCTATAAGGATTTGAAATCAGAAGGGCCCAGTTCATTGGTTTCTTAAATAATTTATGTCAGAGAATTGGAATTAAAACTAATTCTGTTCAGCCTGTCCAAACAGCTAAGAACAATTCCTTTCCACCACATAGTGTAGCTGCAGGCTAATAAATTGTCCATCAATTAAATTTCTAAGAATTTTGTGCACGTTCTTAACATGTATAACGTAATTGTGCGGTTATCACAATAAATCTCAAAACATAATACCATACCATCATGTTTTTATGTTTTACACATGTTCATGCCTAATAAATCCATCAACATTTTTTTTTGCACATAGATTATCTATGTTGCTAAAGAAACACAAATCGAACGACCAGAAGAATCACATTCACAAAAGAACTAAGACTTGGCTCATATAAAAGAAAATTGTAAGATAATAGGTTAAGTCTAGTGTGAATAAAATTGGGTTATTGTGTATCAATTCAAATGTGGCTATGTATGTAGGTAGGTATTGTTATATTACATCTTAACAATAGAAATCAATATATACAGGAAGAAATAGAGGTTTAATCCAAGACGTATACCTCTTTCTTTTATGTCATCAATCAGTTGCGCCTTTTTATCTAACAGTGCCAATGTTTTCGTTTTTAGTCGATCTACTTATTTGCCCTAGCTTTTTACGGGTGTTTAACGATTTGTTGTTCCTAAGGCGCGTGCATCGTTTGGTGCATTTTATGGGGGCTTGTAATTTTATTTGTGTGTTTTTGGATAAACCGTGCCAAATGATGCATGTGCCGATAAATCAATTGGTTTGGTTTTTACGTCTTATTGACGTTTTAATTTGTTTGAACGCAATAATTACGGTGAAACCAAGCATGCGAGGTGGTCAAAATTTAAGAGAAATATTTGTTAAAATAAACAAAACTGAAATGTGTACAAATATAATGCTGGTGGTCTCTGGGCCTGTGTTGCAGAGTAAACACAAGTGTATATAAGTTTAACTAAATTAGTCGAATTGTATACTGTAGTCCCCCACCTCGGTTCAAGTAGCCGATTTATTTAATGTATTTATTATTGAGATCCTACACTTGAAAATTGTTTAAGGAATTTCTGTTTGTTATAAAAACATTGATACATGAAAGGAAATATACCGAAAATGGAAATATGTATGTTAAACAGATATCTGATCACTAATTTAGGTCCATGTGTGTTAAGTGCATCCCGTTTCTGGTTTAAAAACCTTTTTTTTATTGATAACATGCAGAGATTTAAATCCTTTCTCATAAACGTTTTTTTTTGTTTACTCTATCTATACAAAGAGTAGACACCACACCAAAAAATATTTATTCAGCAGGTTTTTAACTTTAAGACGGGTGGGTAACCGGTCTAATATACAGTGTATTATGGTGATAAGGCAGAAGCATTTGAGACGGTGTTAAATATTTAATCTAACATTGGTATGATAATTACTGGCGTTCGTTGGGAATTATGTGTATGCATAAGAAATATTTTCGTGTCTGTAGTCACAATTAGACCATAACACACCTTAGAAAAATAAATGGTTATGAAAGCCGAAAGATTTTTATTTTTAAATAATTAATGAACAAATAAGAAACCGATATATCAAGGAATCAACATATTTCGTGTGCATATGCACATTTTACTTGTTATTGAATTAAGACCCAATATCCATCATATCCACCTAAATATGTATAAGAATATGCATGCATAAGTAGGTATACATCATCCACTTAACTTATTCATCGTCAGTCATTTATTATTATATTTAAGATTTTCATTATTAATTTAAGATGAAAAAAAAAATAAATAATAATGTGGAGTACAACAATAAGTTTCAACTTATATGTGCCGTGGTGTTCAATTTCATATATTCAATCTTTTCATTTCTCGCTAGCTAGGTAGAGCTGTATACCACATACAGGAGAACAAAGACGGTATAATATAAATGAGGTAATAATAAGAAATTGAAAATCCAATCTTAAAAATCGTCTGGAATTTTTTTTTTTCAGTCCAACTTTCAAACAAAAGTGTTTACATGTTTGTATACAGATGATTAATTGTCGGTATCTTTTCGTAACATTTTTAGTTTGTCCTTTTTTTGAACCAAATAAAGAAGAAAATCTTAATTTAATTTTTTTCAAATTAATTTTTATGAAAGCTTAAAATACATTTTTTAGACACGATTAACCACATCCCCAATGATCAATTCAAAACGAAACTTTGAATAACGATTAAGCCCAGTTTGTGCTAATTAGTGCTCAGGGGGAAAAACTATAGTGCTCCAAGAGCCGGAAAACGCGTAGAAGAAACTGTTAAACTTCTGTTAACTAAATGTTAAAAAACAGAAAGAATTTAAGCCTAATTCTAAATCAGCTAAACTGTCAAAATTTATGCTTAGCATAAAAATATAATTTTCATAAATTTTCATTCATTAATTGAGGAAAACAGTTCAGGAAACTAATGACATTTCTTTATGAGATTAGTGACATCTAAGTTTTGTTGTACAAGATATTATAGTAGTCTAGAACAGAACCTTCGATAATTTATTTCTGTATAAATCCAGGCGGAAGTAGGCTGTTCGATCGGTATATATAAATACGGGTGCAACGAGCACAATGAGAGAGTTATTTGGGAGATTCGGGATGCGAAAGACTAAAACCGAAACTGGGTAGCAGGAAAAAATTAAGTAGTGTTAAGTAAAAATAGTGGTGTATTGTAATATTGCGACTATACCTAAGTCTATGGACAACCAAGAATTGAGGCATTTCCGTCAATATGGCGAAATTATTGGCTGTTATAACTCATCAAAATAAAGAAAGTAAAGATTTCACGTGAAAAATGTAACAAGAAATTAATGAAATCAAAAAGGCAACGATAGATTCGAAAAGAAAATAGATGAAAAGTTTCTATATAATTCGAAATTTAACAGGTACAGTCGAATGGACGGTAGGTTGAACAGAAAATTGCTCTGTGGCCCTATTCTGGTAATTCGCGGGGAATGGAAATTTAAAATTTTGTAGCAGTTTTATTCCCGTTTCCCTCAAAGAGTATTCTGACTTTTGGGAAATTTTTTATGGGACAAAATTATTCTTCGTTTTAGCAATTTTGACGTTTATTATTCCATACCTATTTTAGGAAAGAAAACTGGGAGTAGAATATAACGGAAATCTATTGTATTTAGTTATAGCAAAATTACGGCTGTGAATTTAAAACTAAACTAAACTATTTTCGTAAATGTAAACTAATTTTAGACATTTGTTTTTTTATTTTATTGCCATCGATATGACACGAATAATTAAATTATTTTCCCGTAAATTTATTCCTCAATCGCAAGAATTAACTTTAGGGAAACCGGAAATTGGGGAAAAGTCTGGGGAATAGCTGCTACAAAAAAAATATTCCTTATTCCCGGGGAATTACCAGAATAGGGCCAGGATGTTAAACAGAAGTTGCAATTTGAGGTTCAACGTTTCGAAAAAGATCATCTTTGCTTGAAAGCAAATAGAACAACATCGCAAGTAGTTTAGGTGGTAAACTCGATTGAACTCAAGCTACCGGTATTCGATGGGGTCAACTCGCTTCCGGCTGAAAGGACGAATGAAAAGTCAGCCCTCTCCCACGCTTTTGAAGTTAGACATAAACAATTCATAAACCAACAAACACAAACGAAAATGTGTTTATATTTAGCGTATTGCATTGGTCATTTACAACAACAATTGCATTAAAACTTAACCCAAATGGATTCATATAAATCCAAAATGATTTTGGATTTACGTAAATCCAATCCAATTTTTAGTACTAAGGTTTGTACTAAAATATTAAAACTGATATTTCAAACCACAAAATCGACATAAATATTATTATGGTTTTAAAATAAAACTAAAATATCAATAAAATCACGAAATATGCGAGTATACATAAGAAAAAACATTTTTACTTTCAAACTTTGAAGCCAAAAACTTAATCCGAAAATGGCTATTGATTTGGAAAATCATAAATCCAAAACTAAATCCTAATCCATTTTTACCAATGCAATAAGCTATTGGTAAAAGTTATACAAAAATGACATTTAGGCGAAATATTGAAATTTTTAAATTCTTTTCTAATTCTTTTTTTTTTTTATGTTTTAGTCTATGCAATCTGTTCTGAGGCCGAAGCACTCCCAATTCTTTCGCAGTTCACTTTTACCGTCCTACTTTACGCATTGCTTGCCAAATCGAGGACGTACGGCTATAGGTCCGATTTACGTAGAACCATCTGCACATTGCATTGCTCCATGCCAGCCTATAGTACTGACATGGAAGATGGGTCGGCCCATGAGTTGTGCACTCCGACAGGGGGTCATAGTTGTGTTCAATTTCCATCATCGATCGTAATCAAATGATGTTAAATCCACTTTGCATCCTGCCCCTATCGAGATTCGAACCCGGTACTTCCCGATCCAAACGCCAAAGCTTTAACCACTGTGCCGTTTGGTCGGTAATTTATTCTTTATGAAAATCACTTTTGCGGTGGGATTGACGTAGTTAAATAAATATTTTTTTTCTAACATTTTATATCCTAACCATTTCGGATTTTAATATGCTTGTAAAAGGTCTAGTTTACATAAAATAGAAAAAACTGCAAAACTCTGAAAAATTAATGTTTACTTCATTGCGTCGGGTGTCCGGAAATGTTTCAGACTAATTATTTTGCATGTTGTATTCTCAACATGCGATGTTACCGTGTTGAGCTTATCTCAGCATCTCTTGCGTGGAAGAAATAAAAATGAGGAAATGTATCACTAAAAAACAGTTCCAAGGTGCGAGTGCTCCCTAGTTGATTCTAGAAAAATCATAAAACATAATCTTAGGGAACAAAGGTTTTTTTTTAATACTTAAGTCATACAACTAATAAAAATGTATAATAAAATAAATACAACAGTGTCAAAGGTTACAAAGTAAAATAAAGTATTGGCTACTAATGGAAGTTTTTGAGATATTGGCCAAAAACTGAAAACCGCAGGAAAACAAAAAAATCTAGTGAAAATTCTAGTCCATAAATTTTCCCCAAATTTTCCATATAGTCTCAGTATGATTTAGGCTATTATAAAAACAACCGAAAGTATTGGTTACTAGTGGAAGTTTCTGAGATATTTGCCATAAACTGAAAATAACTTATATGGCCACAGAAAATCAAAAAACTATAGTGAAAATTCTAATCCATCAATTTTTTCCGAATTGTCTCTGTATGCGATGCAAGTTTAAAAAAAATTAGTTAAGAAATAGCCGAGTTCCCTCCAGTTTAAAATTTATTTATATCGTGTACAGATACCATTTTTCATAAGGTCTGGTTATGAAATGACCACTTTAGTCCAGCACGAACAGATCCTAGAATTTTGTCCAAAACTTACTTTAAAATCCCTGATTAATATTACTATCCAAATTTTTTCGTAATTCGTTAAGAAATGGCGCACGACGGAATATTATTAAAATTCAAGATTTAATTTGTCGAGTTCCTTTACTTCGGAGATCAATCAATTTGCCATTTTAAGGATCACTTTTAATATTTTATTCCGCTGAAATATTTTATTTAGTGAAAAAAGAGATACATAATGAATAAAAAATTCACGCTGGTAATTACATAACAAAATTTGTTCGCTTTACAGATAGCGCTGTCACTTGCGGCGAGTACCGTAATCTCTTATTTTATCCGCTGTGAAATTTCCGCTATCTTATGTAGCAAAACGTAATCATTTCATAAGAATGATTTTGTTACTTGAGGGTATTGTACTTTTGCTGGAAGAAGAGCAAACTCTTTCTCTCTTTATGAAAATCAGAACACCTAATCTCCTTTAATTGAGATCTTCGGGATCGCCCGACACAGTCTCTTTTAATTGGGTTTATTCAAATAACAGTGAAAAATGATTTCGAATCGTGGTATCATCGAGACAGTTCTGTATGATGTCCAGTTCCCGAGAAAAACGATAGGTTGCATAATATTTCTCTCGGTTATATAGGTTAAATTATGAGCGTTTATGCATTTTCCCGCCATAAAGATACCTTAATTATAGCTAAAAACGTAATTTCGTCCAATTTAAAATTGGACCAGCATCCGATACGATAAATCACAATGTTATACCTGCATCTTATAAATTGATCGTTCGTTATTCATTCTTTTTATTCATCGCGCCTTTTCGATATTCATATTCACCTTGCAAACTTGCCGCGCACGCTCAAACACTTTAATTTATTGCGAGGGTGTTTTTTTAAAATATAAATTCAATCCTCGCATCCCACATGTACCAATATGTATATACAGCAAAATACTTTTAATTTGTTTATCATTCATTTGGCTATAAATATGTAAGATCCAGCGCATCCAACAAAAACAATTTTAAAATAAATGCATGTTGAGCGAGTCCGGATCGAGGTTTATACATTATACCCATATGTAAGACTTATTTTCAAGGATTAAAGGTAAGAATGAATTATATTTTGTGTCTTGAGGTATAATAATTTTTTTTTTTATAAAATACCATTCAACACATTAACGTCTGATAACAATAAATAAATTACACGAATGTACACACACTCACAGCTATATCGTTTTTTAATCTATAAACCTTTGAAATTTGTGTCTATATATAGTTAAAGGTACACCACATAAATGGGTTTGAAACAAGGTACGAGGGACTTAAAACAACAAAACCTAAATGCGCGCTTAATTCGTAAGGGCGTTAACATTTTACACCTGCACGCACCATCCACATATCTCACAAAGTGTTTTTCATCACAAATAAAACTAAAAAACGAAAGAAAAAAAATACAAATCGTTTTCGAGTCAAGGCATTTTGGGAATATTTCATGGGATTTCATCTCTACCATATACATGTCTGCGCCTCTTATATGTAAACCGTGTGTTGATGAATTGTTATCAATATTTTTGATTTAAAACTATACAGCTTCGCATGTTATTTCCTTTTTTAGAATATACTTTACGTGTACAGTAATATACGAAACCGCAGTTCAAAGAATGAAATTTAAGATCGAAACATGTTTTTTCTTAAATATTTTTTGTTGTATTTTAGAGATGTGCGGTACCCTCTCTGTGTGTATGTGAGGCTATCGGCTTGTGGGAAGATACAAATACAATTTTTAGTTTTGGTATTATGTATGTGGGAAAATTTTATAATGTGTGAACTTGAACCACAAAGTATATAAAGAATGTGAATAATGGTAGATGGATCACGGTATCGTGCAAAATAAAAAGTAGCGTGGAGCTTAAATAAGTGAACAAATTCAACGGAAGTTTGAAAATGACGTTTTACAAAAAAATGTTATTAAAATTCATTGACTACTGGCCGACAAATTATAATTTTTGTTCGCACGGGTTAAATATAACGATCTCCTAGCCTATAATACTATTACCATAATTGTTACAAAAACCCAAACATTAGATCTATATCCTACCCCGACTGATCTCATTATTTAATTTAAATTAAATTCTTTTAACTGGTTATCCCTTTTTTGTGCGTGTTGCTAACAAATTTTAAATTGAAAACGTATTATGTTTCGACAAACCCCTTATTAAACCAACCAATAAATATTACGGCGGTTTCTTATGTCTGACATAATATCCTTAAAATTGGAAATAAATTTAAATTTAAAACCATATAGGGTATAGGATCCCTTTCTATTCTGTTTAACATTTCAACCCCTATATTATGTTCTTAGATAATTATTACATCATTATCTTCGGTTAATGGGACGATAATCAATAATAGATCATTTTGTATATTTGTTGATCTTATTCGTATCGATTTCTATATATTTTGTGTAGATCGGTTTACCCTCATAATTTTCTATTTTTGTTTAACTTTCTTTAATTGACAGGTTACAAATCCCAACCAGGTTAGAGAAGAGGAAGCCAGTAAGTGAAATATTTAGGGATGCTTAGTGGCCCTAGAATGTTTTTCTCATAGGATAACGAGGTCAGGTCAACGAAATTATACTTTAAACAAGCGTTTTTTTATTTAACCTTTTGCATTTTTGTTGGGTTCAAGTAAAAAAGCACCTTGTACTAATGGTTGCGAAATTATTTGGTTTTTAGAGCATGTGAAATTATGTCTCGTTATATTTGGTCTCGTTCAATAATTTTTGTAAAGTTTTATGAAGCTTTATTCCAGTAGTTATTTCCAAACTAAATGTCAATTATTTTATTTTTTTTAACGGTTTTTATTTGTATTCATTACATTATAGATACATTACATTCTAGTCACTGTGCTTTAACAAAAATTCAGTCTCTGATCAGCGATGTTGGATTGATTGATCAGGATAAAACATCATACTTAAACTATATCCTCAAATTGGGAGATATCCGTGATTTTTTGGTAGAAACCGATCCATTGGAAGTGGCAGCTTCCATAGGAGTTTTTCCATTTTTGCTAATATTTTGAAAGTATATCATTTACGAGAGAAACAGTTAAGAACTAATAAAGTATTCGTTCTCCAAAAAAATGGCGATTTGGGACAAAGAACTGTTTTTCACAAAAAAACCAACCTTTGAACAGCCCAGACGGATTGTTTGATCGGGATGAAAATTCATACTATTTAAATTGTTTTCCATAAATTGTGAGGTCCTAGTGATGTTTGGCCAAAATCGATTCACCCAAAGTGAAGCTGCTTACATGGGAGCTTTGTCGTTTCTTAAAAGTATTTTGAATAGTACTGCATTTGCAAAAAAAAAAAAAAAACCATAAGGAGCCAAAATTTACCAACAAATTTAGTCGCTATTGGCTTCCTGAATATAAACGGACAGGACAATTTTTGATAAATACTTTTTTCTACAAAACGAAAGCTATTACTTCGACGTTTGCGTTTCAATTCTTGCAACAGGCTGTTGCCATTCAGGCGGAAAATCCTCTCTGTATATTCGTATATTATTAACTAGTATCATTTGTGTTGTAGTATTACTGCATGGCCATTCTCGTACAACTTTTGTCGTTTCATTACAAATAAATTAAATAGATACATTTCCGTATTGACGCAGACCGTCTGCAATTGTTCTGCAGGTACTAATCACTCTACGCAATTGCGGCTTATATAACTCACGTTTTGCCGATTAACCGACGATGCTTGGGTCCAGTTAGGGGGAATATAAAGAATTATTAATACTAATATTTGTAATTTTTCTAATGTCAACATCTCTAATTTTTCAGTTTTACATCAAAATATTCGCAGTTTGCGTGAAAATTTCGATAAACTTGTTGTTAACATAGCTTCTTTCAATGAATTACCTTCTATAATTTTTTTAACTGAAATTTGGATTTATGATCATGAGTTAGACTTCTATAAAATTCCTGATTACTATACCGTTGGTTGTTGTAATAACAATTATAGAGCTGGTGGTGTATGTGCGTTTTATGATTGTCATTTGAATTGTGTGTATGAATCGATATCTTTGAATTCGGCTGATATAATTAAATTATCGGTGACATTAAATAACATGACATATATTTTTGTTTGTGTTTATAGGTTGCAATTCATTTCAGTTACAAATTTCGTTTCTGATCTTACGGAATTTTTATCTAGGTTTAATAATCAAAATATTATTATTGTGGGTGACATGAATATTGATATTTTGGATTTACCTCCACAGAGTGATGAATATTTATTTATGCTGTCTTCATTTGGATTTCAATCATTAATTAATTCACCTACTAGAATTACTAGTAGCACTGCAACTTGTATTGATCACTGTTTTGCTCGAGTTAGTAACTTAACCAATTGCAATGCTTCTCTGCATAACTTTCATATTTCGGATCACCATTTACTTAAAATTGACATTGCTCTTTGTTCTAAATTGCCTTCAAATAAATCTTTAATTTGGAAAAAATTTGATAAAATAAAGTTTATAGCTAATATCTCTGAATATGACTTTTCACCGTGGCTTTTTATTAACGATCCTGAATTAATTCTAACTAATTTTAGCTCAATTTTTAGTCGTATAGCTGAATCCTGTTGTATTAATGTTACTAAACACAGTTCTAAGGTTAAGCTTAAGCCATGGATTTCTGATAATTTATTATGTTTAATGGGTAAAAAGAAAAAAATTGAAAGAAAATGTAAGAAACATCCAGAAAACGTTAAACTCCGTAAATATTATGTTAAACTTTGCAGAAAAGTTAATGACAATGTTGTTTCTAATAAGCACAGTTACTATAGCTTTAAATTTAATAGCTGTAATGGTGATAGTAAAAGGACTTGGTCTCTTAATGACATTTTAGGGAATAGATCTGGTCACAGGATTGTTGAAGTAATATCTGTTGATTCGGTAATTCTGTCTGGCTCGAAAACTATTGCTGATGGGTTTGGTAAATATTTCTCACGCATTATTCATAATTTAAGAGCATCTCTTAAGTCATCTTATTCTTTTAACTGTTGTGTTTTTGATTATGTCAAGGAAAGTTTTTTTATTCATCCTGTGGTGGATTTTGAAGTTGTTTCAATTATTAATAATTTAAAATGTAGTAGTAGTTATGATGTTTTAGGGTTCAATTCTAATATGATTAAACTTACTGCTAACTGCGGTACCCCCATTTTAGTGAATTTTATTAATCAATGTTTTAGTTTTGGTGTTATTCCTGATTCTTTAAAAACAGCAATTGTTGTTCCAGTGTTTAAGAAAGGAAAAAAAGACATCATGGATAATTACCGTCCAATTGCTCTTCAGCCCACAATTTTAAAAATTATGGAGAAAGCAATGAAATCCCGAGTGGAGTCATTTTTAAAAAAACATAAAGTATTAAATGATAATCAACACGGGTTTACAGCTGGGAAAAACACTGAATCATTGTTAACACATTTTTTAAGTGACATTCACATTAATCTAAATAATAAGAAATGTGTGGCTGCAGTATTTATTGATATTAAAAGAGCTTTTGATATGGTTGATCATAAACTTCTATTGCTTAAACTTCAGTCGATTTGTGTTCGAGGTGTTTCGCTGAGATGGTTCAGCTCTTACTTAAGCAACAGGAACTTTATGGTTAAAGTGGGTAACTGTTACATTGTTCCTCACAGAATTGAATATGGAGTACCCCAGGGCTCTATTTTGGGACCTCTGTTATTTTTAATTTATATTAATTCCCTGTTCTTGTTAAACTTAAATGGTAAAATAACTGCATTTGCTGATGATGTAGCTCTAAGTTATAGTGATTTGAGTTCAGATGCAGTTACAAGCAAGATTAATTCTGACATGAAAGTCTTACGTTTGTGGTTTGATGCCCACTCCATGCTACTAAGTGAAAAAAGTAAGGTTATGTTTTTTAAATTGCTTGGTGATCCATATCGGAGTTATATTCCATTGATTTTCTATCATATAGATAATTGTGATTTAAGTAATTGTGGTGTCACGTGCAGTAAAATTGAAACAGTGAATTTATATAAATACTTAAGATTAAATCTTGACACTAATTTAAATTGGTTGTCAGAAAAATTCATTGTCAGAAGATTAAGGAACAACTTAATTGTGCTCTGAGAGCTATTTATTTATTACGCAAATTTTGTTCATCTCAAATATTGAAAATTTTTTATTATGCCTGCGTTGAATCCCGCTTGAGCTATGGTTTACCATGTTGGGGAGGGAGTTATATGAGTACCTTGGGACCTCTTTTCATTTTACAAAAGTATATTTTACGTGTCATGTTTTTTAAGAGTCGACGAGATCATACTTGGCCTATTTTAATGGAATGCAAGATATTACCAGTTAAACACCTTTACATTTTTAGAGTTTTAAAATTATTTTATTCAAGAAGTGGACAACGGTTGTTGAGATTAATAGCTTGTTATAATGTGCGCAGCAACTACCGAAGCTTATTTACTATCCCTAGATTTGCTACAGAATTATTTCGTAAGTTTTATCTAGTATCTGCGCCTACATTTTTTAATCGTTTGCCGTTGTACTTACGATTGATGATATCTACCAATAAGTTTAATAGTCATGTGAAGGTTTGGTTGCTGAATAATAGAGATGTTGAATTTATGTTTGCTAGATAAGTTTTTATTGCATATGAATGTTTTCAAATTTTAATGCTTTTATATTAAATTAAATTTGTACTTTTTTAATTTTTGTTAATTTTTTACTTAATAGTTATAATGATATGATTGAATTATTTTATATCCCCACATTACAATTAATTTGTTTTGATGACTGTAATAGGTTAATCGCTACTGTCTTTGACATAGGTTAACCTAATTTCTTAGCCTGTCTGTTTTGTTACTTTTTTATTGTTAACTGTTGATGTATGATTTTTGGTTGAGAAAAATAAATAAATAAATAAAAATAAATAAATAAATAAAATATTTCAACTCAATTTAGTAGTCTAGGTTTGGCATTGATTAGTATCGCAAGGACTTTTTGCAAATGATCTCCAACGCGCCCTTGTGTTTAAAGACTGTCACAATTGGGATCCTCAGGGACTTGGAGTATGAGACCGTCGTCAGACAAAATATTTCAAAGTGTTTGACTCTTCAAAATAAGAAAAGCACGTTCACTGAAAACAATTTCTCATAAATTTAAAGTTTTTGTAATTAATTCAAATGAATTTCGGACTTGATCTGGACCCTATGTATTTTGTGCATTATTTTAATTAAATAAGGTGTAAGTTTAATGTTCTGAATTATATATCAAATTTTGCTTGGTTTTAAGGAATCTCGCTTTGAATTTATTGACTAATTTCAAGGCTGACAAATATAAAGTTCATGGACAAAAATCCTAAGGTTTTGGAAAAAAATCGTAAACATTTTCATTAAATTTATGTATTTTTTTAAACAAACGATTTAAATTTGATGAATTTTTCATAAATTTTATTACTTACAAGACATAAATTAAAGAATTTTTGATGCGTAGTATTGTTGAGAAATCTTACATCGAATCTAGTATTGCTTCCTCAAATGGAGTAAAATAACCCAGTATGCAATTATTCCACTGTGTGGAAAAAACTGCTCAAATGTCGTACAAAATTCCGTACTACAAAATATCAAATACACAAAAATATTGATTTTGGAGAAAAATAATTGTTTTTCTCTTTCTATTTCGCGGTAATATTATTTTCGTTTTATAAGTTTCGATTGTATCTTTTATTTTCAGTTTCTTCTGACAAGTCGACGTGCACGGTTGCACTACATAATTAATTTTTTTTTCTTTAAAGTGTTGTGTTTCATTTTAATGTTTTCTATTTGTTAAAGTAAATAGTTTTAAATTTAAGTATAAAATAATAATTATTAAGTAATTTAGTGATCGCTATGTACAAATTTGGACTAAAAAGGTAATAGAAATCTGTCTCACAATGGCGTCGTCGCGAAATACATTTACGTTGTAAATTTTCAATGCATTTTTTTCTTTTCAAGATCGGTTGTGCATGTTGGGATGTTCAATTGGATGCGCGTATGGTGAACAAACAAGACGTATGGTGAACGTGCTTAAAATTTAATTTATAAAATTTGTGTTATAAAATTTAATTGTGTATTTTTGTGCTAATAAAAAATTAATATTTATTTTATTATAAATGGAAAATTTTGTTTTATTTCAAATAAGAATTATTATTTATTCCAATTGGAAAATATATACAAACACGTGCTTTTTGTTTCTGTGGTTTTTTCTCTTTTTAGTTGGGATTCACACCGACACCGGAATTTTTGTGACACTTTTCTTTGGCGGGGAGTACGAATTTCCGCGTGATACACATGGTTCTTTCCATAGAAGCAGTGTGGTTTTAGAACGCGAATGTAAATGGAATTCCGTCGGCATTGCATATTGGGAAAATTATAGTTTTTTTAAATAAAACTATTTATTAAATTCATCTTTTAATTTAAGTGATATTTGTTATTTCAATATTATATAAATATATTTTCTTATTTTTATTCAATATATGTATATGAAATCAATCAATCAATATCGTGGGCATTTAAAATTGTTTTCAGATGATCTGAATTTATGGACTATTTTTAAATGAAAAGTGTATGAATCAAATTCATTATAAAAACACGAAATAAATTTAAAAGTTTAAGGAATTTAAAAATTTAAGTTATTGTAGTAATTAAAGAAGAAACATCAACGGCTTATCACTAGAAGTTTGTATATCCCTTTTTCAACCAAGAAAAAATAAAAATTGGCTCAATTTTAGTCCAACCCACACAAATGTGTAAGTAAAAAACCATAGTATGTAATGGCGTTGTTGATAAAAAATTTCACTTGATTTGCAGTAAAACCAACACAATTGTGTGTATAGATATAGTGTTTTTTTCGGAGGAAAATAAGTTAAAAAGGAAATAACAAATGTGTAAGTTGGTTGAAAACACATACAAAACTAAATTTTTGACATGGTACTTTTGCCCTACCCGTACAATTGTGTTAGTAAAACACAAAAAGGATATAAAAAAAAAAGTGTTATAAAAATAACCTCACTTTATAGATTTCACTTGAATAATCCAAATTAAGTGCAAAATGTATTTTGAATGCTACGGAAACGCAATCCAAAATATTTTTGAAACAGTAAAATTTCATCGTAACAAACCGCAAATTTCTTTTTCCTGTTGTTCCAATATAATAATGAAGGGTTGAGCTTTTATTCCATATTCGTTGCAAATATCTTTTTTATTTTTTATTTCAGCCTTTAGTTATTCAGTTCTAAGAAGAATGCATTAATCGAATCTCGAATCGAAACTTTCCAAACTTTTTTCTTCGAATCTTCGAATAAGCCGTGCAGTTTAGTAATGAAGTCCTTTTAATATCAAGAAAAATTTTAATTCTGAAAATGTATAGCGGAAAACAATAATGTGAGTATTTGTACCTCTTGTAAATTTGGATAATAATTTATGAAAGAAAAATGGTAATGCCGAATAGTACATACCTTCATTTTTAAACGTATCAGCGAGTTGGTCAATAAATGGTTTATCTTTAATCTTATTGGTCATAATTGGAATTATTTTATCAACGAAGTAATTCCATTTATTTTATGCAATGGTCCTTATCGGGAAAGAGTAATTGAAACTCAAGATCAATCTAAGGTAATAAAAATTTAATTGTAAATAAAATAATCATTTTAATATCAAATTATAGAAAAACATACAAGTCTAAAAGCCTCAGGATTCCTGTATATGATCCAATCTTCGTTAAATGTGTGTACTTTAAAATTTTTGTGTGATAGTTCCTGTTGACGACCAATAAATGTGTTTTTAAATTTAATCTCTACTATGCTCCAAGGAACATACATACATTTTACCCATTCTTTGTCCTTCTCGTACTCTCCATTTTTCACGAATTCGGTTAGGTTCTCATTTAAGCCATGGCCGTTATTTTCATTTTTCAGAAAGTAAAAAACAAACGATAATAAATCGATATCGATGTGAGAAATAGTAAAATTGGGTAAAACCAGGTACGTACTTGTTACCTTTTATCCTTTTTAATGAACTGAAGTATCCAATTTTGTTTAGTTTAGGGGCTTCATTTCTGTATTTATTGTAAAGCTTCTTGGTAGGTCTTCTCTCTTATCTCTTCGATGATAGTAAAATTCCTAAATCGAATAAAAATAAAATATGAGCATTTACATATTACCAATGTGTTAATTTTAATTTTGTTTTTGCCAACAAAAGTGCTAGCAATATCGGAAAAAATTTTGTCGAAGTCATTATAACTAAGTGATATATTTGAAATGTAATGATATTCCAAAATGCCATCTACAAGAAATTTTCTTTGTATATCTCCTAATTTAGTAAGGTTTGCCGATGAATAATTAGTATATTTTTCTTCCTTTGTCTGTTTGTAAAAACGTTTTCAAATTCTAAAAAAAATGTTTCAAAATATTAAGCTGATAATTTAGTTCAAAAATATCTTACAAAACGTGAAACTTCATTTCCTGATGTTGTTTCGTGAAGATTTTCAGTGTGTTGGGTTTCGAGCCAACAATTCACAGATGAGGTAACATATTTGGTACTCCTACTAAGCAAGTCCACTTATGCATGGTATCCTTGAAATAAGACGGTTAAAAATAATTCAATTGAAATTTTTTTATTTCATTAATAGTTTGATAGATAGACTATTTGACTTAGCTAAGATTTTTTTATAATTTGTTTATTTTAAATTGCAATTCAATAAAGTGTTTTTCTTACTTTTCTTATCAGTTTCTCATCACAAGCCAGCGGAAATTATTTTAGTCTTATTTTAATATTTAAGGATAAATAAAGATTAGATAAATGCTTTTACAGGTTTTCTTTCTTGTCTTGCAAGGTCGAACGAACGAGTTTTACGCTCGTGTTTTTATATTTACACGACTGAATCTAACGTTTTAACTAGATAAAAGCTTTGAGAAAAAATAGTTATTACTTTCACAACTTCAAATTTTAAAAAAACTGCATGTAAAAAATAAAACATGAAAATTAGTTTGAGTGAATAATAATTTCCAACAAGAAATTCAATTTAGGAAAATGAAATAACTAATAAAATATTTACGTTTTTTTACACCATTCAATGATTTTCTTACGAAGTCGAACCTCTTGGTATGTAAAAAACATTTGATCCAGGTCGAGTTCTGATATTGATTGCAAATCAGAAATCTGGTCATACCCCGCTTCTGTAATACAAAACAAGTTATTAATTTGTATTGTTATTATTTAATAATATGAACTTGAATAAAGTTACCTGCAAATTTGTCTCGTAAATAGAATAGATCCCACTTAGACAATAATTGTTCCAATTCGTTCTTCGTTGTAGCTTCACTTGATACATTTATCAAAATAATTTTTTGACTCGGTTCTAGTTCACCATTTTCAAGAAATATCACGTTTTCTCGAATATATTTTTTATTCCACTTTGTTCTTTTGAAATAAATTCTATTTCTAATTCTAAAAATTTAATCAAAAACACTACTTACCATTCGACAAATTCGCAGCATTATTGCGTTTAATTGCACGTAACGCCTATATACTAATGTTAAAAAATATTGTTTAAAATTGAATCAAATCAAATCACTTAAGGAAACTAAATACTTAATAAGAGGATTATTATTGTTTTATAATTACAAATCAATAATTTAGAATTATAAATATTGACGCAGTATTTAGATACACTAAAGAAAAAAGCTTGTTTTACTAAATTATTTTCATCAGATTACTATTAACTACGTAGAACGTTACGTAATTTACACGCTAATCGCAAAACATCAAATGCAAATCAATTCAACACCTTATTTATTATTAATATATAATTTTAATTACCATTTATTTTTTATTACAAATATTTAATAAGTATTTTTGAAGTTTTCAACACTATCAAAACTTTTTTTTAATTATTTTAATTATTTTTCTGTACAATTTCATCACATCACTTCTATTTATTGAAATGTCGCAACATGAATCATGAAATGTGTAACAAAAAAATGCATCGTAAATATTTTACCGTTATAAAATCTGTATTATTGGAAGAAATACTTTTAATTGAAGAAAATATCCTAAATTTCATGTTTTGTTTGTTTTTAGGTACATACAAATTATGTTTCAAACTCTTTAATTAAAGGATTGTTTTACGCAAATGTGAAAATAAAATTAGGTTATGTTCTACATAACAGAAACAATTTATTTGTTTTTTTTTTATATTGAGATTTGCCTGCCGATAATTGATCCCAAAATTATATATTAAGATAAATGAATTTTGTTTTATTGGATTTTAAGAATGTTATGGAAATATTAAATAACGTACCTATTCAATAAAAAAGTAAAAAATTGATGTACGCTTTTTGTTACTTATTGTAATTAAAATGAATGATCTATCACTTACTTTAGTTTAATGCTTATTTTACTACAAATTATATAAAATTCCTTAAATTAAAATTATTTTGTACATTTTTGCTTAATTTAAGGAATTTTTGAACGCCTAACATTCTGGTAAAAATCAAAATAATATTTAATGTATTATTTGATTAAATTTAATTAATTTTTACATTAAATTCATGAAAATCTTAATTTATTGGCTTAATTTTTGGAAATTTGCGATTCCTTAAAACAAAATCAGCATTTCGTAGAATTCATGTCGAATATTTTTTTCAGTGTTCCTGGTATTAAGAGCATACATAATTCGTTTTCATTTTGCTGTGCTAAATATAATTTTAATAGTTATGGCATGATATTTTTTACGGTCTACGTTCCATCTCATACCGCTGATTGCGTTTTCAGCCAGCGTGGTAACGGATTGGACAAGCGTTGAACACGTTTTCAGGAGTAGTCTTTCTAGATATTTGCCCAGCCCCATTTAGCAGTCAAATAATACGAATGCAATGCAATATAGGCTTCTGCATTTTCCAATTATCTGGAAATGTACCTTCTCTTAGATGAAAGCCCAAGGTAAAAAATGTCTTGGTCTTTCCGTTGTATGGGGACATTGGATAGTTCGGTCCAGCTTGGTAATTACGAAGTTAGCAGAATCGGATATTAGTTTATCTAATGTGAATAGTGGTACATCATCCACTTCGATGTTGCTAGGATGAATAGTCTCCGTTCTGCGATATATTAAAGTAGATATACTATGTTGTTCATCAGGATGGGACATGTTGGTCTTCAAATTGTATTGCCGACTCCAAAGATCCTTCTTGTGCTTTTTGGTATGTTTGTTGAGTTAGAGTGATGTCTAGCTCGATTGCACCTCCGCAACTATGTTATTTCTTCATTTCACTAACAGGCCGGTAGACGTCGCGAATTATATTTGGGTGAAATGGCAGTTGCGAATAAAAACACTTCACTTTGGTTTTTTAATATAATAAATTTATTTTTTTAGCAATTTAGTTTTTTGTTATGTTATTCTCCAAACTTAAAAATACAATCTAAAAACGGATAATTAAAATTTTCAATTTATATGTTATGCATGTTGCATAATGCAAAATGAGCATTTGCACAAGCAAGACTTATCATTACTTACTACTGACTTATAATTTATTTTTTTGTCATATTTTCTTATTTAGGTTAAAAACTTAACTGAACTTAAACATTTATAGTGTGTTATTAATTGCGGCGAACATTGAACCAATTAATTGAGTTGACGTTACTGTCACTAGTTGGGTTGTGAAGTCGTTGGATGATGTAACTCGCGCTGTAAAGTTCTTTAAAGAATTCTCAGTTTACTTTCTTTGGTCGCTTTTGGTCGCCTAAGTGTTAGCAGGGCCCATCAGTTTGGTGTTTTAAACCATGAACCTGTTAATGTCCTTGTCAAACTCTTTTGTGTTCAATCCCACGTGTTAGTTGATTGCACAGAACAATATCCAGAACGAGGAAGGCTGCAAGTAAAGAATGACACTTGAATGGAAGGGGGGGGGGGGTGGTACATAGTAGGAATATAGTGGGACTATGATCTCCCGCATATGAACAAATAGCAGCAGTTGGCGCCATTTTTAGAAACACACTTCTCCGATAAATAACGAACACAATTTTGTTCAAATCGGTAAGTCAATAATCTTACGTCGGTACGTTAATTTTTTTTAAAAATATTATCAAACATCTTTCGCCATACAGCAGGAATTTCTGAACTTTCATCAAACGTCGTTCGATCACCGAAGAGTTTATAAGGGTCTGCTTTAAACTATCCCGGAATTTAAAAAAAAAATCGATAGTTCTCTGTTGTCTACGGCAAGTTCCATAGGAACTTTTTCGTATTTTTTGCAAATATTTTGAATAGAACTAAACTAAAAGATTCTAAATTAATTTTGCAACAATACCGGCCCAGGTTAATTTTTAAAAATTTAAGCTGAAATGACGATTTCCTGCAAAAAATCAGATTGCAACAAAAATTCTGGACCTGTACCGCCCAGACGGATTGATTGATTAGGATGAAACTTCATGTTTAAGCCGGAAGTAGTACCATCTATAGGAGTTTTCCTTTTTTACAAATATTTTGGAAAGTATATCTCTAAACTCTTTCCAACAAAAATTTGGTCTCCATACAGCCCTGACGGATTGACTGATCCAGATGAAACTACATACTTAAATTTTTCCATAAATTGGGGGCTCCCATTGATGTTGGGCCGAAGTCTTTTCACCAAAAGTGGCAGCTTCCATAGCAGCTTTCTCGTTCTTTGCAAATATTTTGAAGAGTAAATTACGTTCAACACTTTTTTTAAATTTAACTAAAAATGACGAATTTCGATAAAAAAAATTGATTATGCATCAATTTTGAACCTTTACAGACTACTATACAGACTATTAATTGACTATTCAGAATGAAACTTCATCTTAAACTTTTTCCATAAATTGGGATATCGTTGCGATATTTGGTGGAAATCTGTGTACCGGAAGTTGCAGCTTCTTCAATATTTGCAATGTTGTTCAAAAGTATATAGAATTTACAAAAAACCACAAAGAATTAAAAGATTCTTACCTCGATTAAGACAGTTTTTACCCAAAGTCCGGTAAGTTTAATATTTTGTTTTGGAAATCATTTGTGGTCTATTCGAAATCAGGTACATTCGCGGTAAAAGAGAGTACATACATATTCACCCCACCATTTTTTATCGTGGATGTAAAATCAGTATTTCATACGGCCTATAGCTTATCAAAAAATAGCTGGTTCGATTTAATATCGATTTCAATGCTCTAGGCAACATCTTCAGTAAAAAAAAACCTAGTTAATATAATAGTATTCAGTTAAGGCGTTTTTTATATCCATTTTTCGATGATCTGTTCGCTTACGTTGATTACAGAGTAAGTTAGTGTTTGGTATTTATTTGGAGTACAAATTAATTCAGTCCGTTTTTCTAATTTTAAAAATGCATTTATTCTAAAATAAAATGAATACTTACGACTTTTTCCCACCTCTCATGCAGAATTCGAATCCCATCTCGGAAACACTTTTCGTCTTTTGATGCGGTCCAAGTTTGAAGCCAATTTTCAATTTCTTCGAAAGAAGTGAACCGGTGACCTGCCAAATCGTACTGCAGCCGTCGGAACAACCAGTAATCAGAAGAAGCAATGTCCGTAGAATATGGTGCGTGCGATAAAATATTCCAGTTGAGCGTTTCAAGATATTTTTTTCCGACTTTTTCAACGTGAAGCCGAGCGTTGTCTTGCTTAAGAATAACTTTATCGTGCCTTTCTTCATATTCCGCTCGTTTTTCTAATAATGTACGGCTGAAACAAATTAATTGTAGTTTATACCGCTCGCCCGTAATGGAATCGGCCGGTTGTAGCAGCTCGTCGTAGTACACAATGCCTTTTTGGTCCCTGCATATACACTTCATAACCTTTGAACCATGAATGTTCGTCTTTCGTGTTGATGTTGAGGTCGATGGCAACAATTGGCCATATTATCCGTTGTATAAAACCCTTTTTTGTTTGCCTTTGAAGCAGCTGCTCGCAAGAAAGAAATCGTCTCTCAACGTCTCTTGGTTTCAGTTCATAAGGGACCTAATTGCCTTGATTTTGAATTATGCCCATAGATTTCAATCACGCGGAAACTATTTGTTGGGTCATCCCCAATGTACCGACTACCTCCTCTTGTGTTTGAGTCGGATCTTCATCGAGCAATGCCTCTAATTCATCGTTTACGAATTTTTTTGGCTGTCCCAAGCTAGGCTTATCTTCATCATTGAAATCGTCACTTTTGAAGCGTCGAAAACATTCTCTACATGATTTATCGGTTGGAGCATTGTCACCGTAAACTTCCACAAGCAATCGATGTGCTTCAGCTGCACTTTCTTTTCCAATTAAAAACTGTCCGCAAATACGGTATAGTTATCACAAAATCCAACATATTCAACACTGGTTCAAATCTGGTTTTGTGCGGTTATTAGTGGACTTTTCCTGATATGTCCTTGAAACCTTTTTCCAAAATAAACATAAACTTTATAAAATTCAAAAAATTGTTTTTATAAAATATAAATAATTTAACATCTTAAAATAAATTTCTTGAGCTCAATAATAAAAATGCGCACGTTTATCTTTGCCCCACATTTTATTTATTTATGTTCCTACTGAAGCAGCCCGAAGTTTGCTTGTTTATGGTTTTTAGGAATACGTAAATAGCTCATACTTCTGAATTAATTGTTCTTCACATAAAATAGTCGTGTGGGACTAACAGAGGTTATCTTGAACTATAGCGAACACTCCCGATTGGATATGTAATCAGAAGTGTCCAGGTCTTTGGTCTCCACAACACAACACTTTTTGCCAAAAAATTTGTCATTCACGGATTACTAAATGTAATTAACCAGTAACTAACCATTAAACAGATTTCTCGTGTAACAGTATATCTAATTCGAATAGATAGTTAGAAGTCCCAAGCTCGTATGTTTCTAGATCACTTTATGCGACATTTTCATGTCTTCATCTCAATTTTATTGAACCATAGATGTATTTAGTTTTAATGTAGTATCTTGTAGGGGTATTTTTGTTTTTTCCCATTTTGTGAAAATTGCATTTCTGTAATAATTGGAATTCAGTGAGTGATTTCCAGTTTACACTAGAAATCCAGTTTTATTACATACACATATTGGTCATGTTCAAAGACTTTGCATTTTTGGACTCAATATGTATTGGTCAGTCATGAATAATGCTGAATGAAACTCAGCCATTTCTTTGCCTTCATTTTAAAATGTCTGTTTGATTATTACTGGAAAAACCCAATTGGAATACTTTCTAACTTTTATTCATTTCATACATACATTTTCATTAAATCGGTAGCCGACGAGATGACCAACGCGTGGAGATAGTTTTAGAGTAAGTAATCTGCTTTACACATGTAGCTAGTTGCCCTTATTTATGTAGAGTGTAATAATAATATATTTGAATCCTTTATTGCTTTGATTGTTTTGTAAAGTTTAAGTTCAACAACCACACGGTAGATTAGTTACACCCTCGAGTTAAACTTTCCTTAATTACATATATACGTTTCATATGTTTGCAAATATTCAGAGGAGAAAATGAATTTGAATATAAAAATATTTTGCAACACTATACACGAGTCTGTAGATACATTTAGGCATGCCATTTTAACTGTAAACTCATTAATCTACCGAAGATTTATTTCAATATCATTAAGATGATGAGTTCACATGGAAAATATGTGCATATATAAGAAATATGTAAAGCACTGCTGCATATGCACATTATCATCATCATTAATTTTATCGTAACGAATTTTTATTTAATTTCTCTCCCGAACAGCATCACAGTACAATGATGCGCATGTCTCGTAAGATATATATATTCCATTCATAAATGCAATCCAATTACGCTGGTTAAGATGACCATTTTTTGTGTAACCTGCGCGATTTATATAAATTTATAATAATCTCTGATCACTTATGCTCCAATGTTATTAATTAATGACAATTTTTTTATTTGGTTTTTCGCAACTTGCCATAGCTCGGTGGAAGTAAGTCATTATCTTATTAAAAAAAAAAAAAAAAAAATTAAATCGCAGATAGATTTGTTCAA
Source organism: Nephrotoma appendiculata (assembly GCA_947310385.1). NCBI lineage: Eukaryota > Metazoa > Arthropoda > Insecta > Diptera > Tipulidae > Nephrotoma > Nephrotoma appendiculata. Next base: position 266,351,905 of record OX371225.1, on the reverse strand, counting down.
AACGATGTAAACGAAGAAAACACACCTGTTAAATTAATCACGATACGCGGGATAATAAAGTGTTTGCAATTATATACCAATTTAGTATACCAGGTATATAGCAGGTAAAGTGAAAGCGAAAAAATCTTTCGATCCAAGCCCCATACTTAACCTATCCAAACCAATATTTCATCTGGCAAATTAATAAGCTCGTCTCTGGTGCCTGAGTCAAGAATTATTGTTCAAATGTATGTATATATATATACCTCTTGTAAAACTTCTTAATTTGAGAATTAATTTTTATTGCCAATTAAGATGATAAAATTTTTTTTTTTGCTTATTTTGAGAGGTAAGGAGATTATAGTTATAAATATATTAATGGTTCATCTTAAAAATGTGATCCAACATCCGGTGGAAATTTTCATTTTAAAAGTGATAAAAATTAAATGAGTTTGGTAGCAGCTTTGATTGTGGACTTGAAGATGAAGAACCAAAACAAATATATACAAATTCTCAGGACCTTAATAAACATGATGTTTTGATTATGAACACGTGGACTTTAATCTTTCAATTGCTTTGATACGCTATTATACATATCGCCACTTCCAACATTCATTTAATTTTGATATCGATCATCTACACACAATAGCCGAGTTCCATGGCGTTAGCAAACTAGATGTAAAGCATAAAGATTCCCGTACACCTGCAAGCATGCTTGACAATCATCGTGTTTGCGCAATCATTTTGAGCGTGTATGGTGATGATTAAAGGCTTGCGCAATCCTGTAAAAGTGATTGGCGAAATATCAAACATATTTGAATTTTTCTCTTCAATCATGTTATTCCGCTTTAGCCGAAAAATCCGTACCGCGAGTACCCAAAATTTTTAAATAATTCATAAATTAAAATATCAAAAAATTCAGACATCATATTATTGGACCTCAAACTTCATGGGTTTTTTTAAAAGACAAGATCTTGTATCTATAGCTGTTTTGTAGATATTTTTTTTCACAAGAAAAGTGTTCTGCATGACAAAAATCTGCATAACTTCTTGAGCAGAATACTGCGAGCAAATTTGAAAAATGTCACCAAACCAGTCTTTGTCGATGTTCAACTCATGGTTGAACAGTATAAAGTCATTTCCGGTATTTTTTTACATCGCACGAAAAACTAAATTTATAACTCAAAACTAATCGACACTAATTTTGCTAGCAATGCATTTGTGCATTTTAAATGAATATACAAAATTTTATTTTATCTATGTCGCACTACAATGTAATAAGACACATATTTTTTCCTAGCGTTGTACTTTATGTGAATAGAATTAAGTAAATTTTGTTATTAGTGTAATCAATGTAAATTGTTGTTAGTATAATCTACGACAAAAATTTGTATAAAATCAAGAAATTTTTCTAAATAAATTCATTCTGTTCAGTTTACTTAAACATTCAGTTTCGTTCTTAGAGTATTTGAGGCCTCACCCGTGGTAACCTCAAATACTCTCCAATAATTAAATCCAAATAATAACTGGATTTAACATTAATTAAATCCAAATAATAAATGGATTTAACATTGGTCCTTCGAGGCCATTAAAAGTACTAGCACAAAATACAGTCCACGCCGAATAACAACAGGCAGATAATACAGTCAGTCGACGCCGATCAACAACAGGCAGAAACAGTCTACAGTCGACGCCGAACTACAACCGGCAACCATCAAGCTGCACAGCGCAACACAAACTCGTTTTGGGTTCATCACCAACGTGACCCGCGCCATCTCCGCTGCTAAACAAAAATGGAGGGTCTATTGCAGAATCAACTAGCAAAGGCAACCGAGATAACACAATTTATCTCGAACTATAAAAAAGATAGTGCAGAGCGAAAAACGAAGAGGTACCTTGAGGCCAGAATAGCGAATCTAAAAAAGTTGTACAATGAGTACGTAGACGGTGACAACGAAGTGAGGAATTTGAAACCTCCATTAGAAGCAACTCACCAATACTACAAAGATAGACAGGCAGTATGTGACACCTATACAAAGTATATTGATGACATGCGGCACCGTCTCAATCAATCATCCTTGCCATCAACACCAACTCCAGAATCAAGTCTTAAATTTAACTTCGACAAGTCTGAGGGGTCAAACAAGAACGACCAGGGCAATGAAGTTCCACCATTTGAAAAATCCACTGGCCAATCATCCGAATCAACAAGAGATGAATCAAAAAATAAAGGTCAACAAAATCAGCCCACGAAAATGATCCAGCAATTGAAACAACAGAACATTAAAATGCGAAATTTATTTCGAGAAATTCGTGCGGCTAAGGACGTACTGGCAAGCAACAACAAGTCCAGAGCCGTCTTCAATCATAAATTAAAAACGATGGAAAGGGCAATGATGCAAATCATGGATCTGCATGAACAGATCTGCATGGAAGCTTCGGAAGAACAAGAAGCTAACTTAGATTATTTCGTAGACCAACACTACGAAAGTCTATACAACAAATACGAAAGTATCGTAATAACAATAACAACGTTATTAGAGGATGATCAACAACCGTCCACAGCGAAATCATTGGAAATTCGTTTACCACGAATAGAAATCCCACACTTTCATGGGGAGTGCATGAAGTGGGCAAGTTTCGCAGATACATTCAAACGGCTAGTTCATGACAACAGTCAACTTACCAACACACATAAAATGAACTACCTCAAAGGTCATGTACAAGGATCAGCTGGTAGATTATTGAGCCATCTAGAAACCACTGGAGAGAACTACGATGCAGCTTGGGCAATTTTAGAAAATCGATACAACAACAAAAGATTGCTCGTTTCCAACCTTCTGAACACTTTGCTGAACCAACAAGCTTGCACCACGGAATCGGCAGCAGCAATAAAAGGATTACACGACATAACAACAGAGTGTTTATACGCCATCAGAAATACGGGGATCAGAATTGAAACGTGGAGCCCTTTCATCACTTTCACCTTACTAAAGAAATTAGATGCCGAATCACGACGTCTATACGAAAGCTCACTGGAAAACCCAAGAGAATTTCAAGAAACAAGCCAATTCTTGAAGTTTCTAGAGAGGCGTTTTCAATTTCTAGAATCAGTTGGTCCCACCACACAAATACCACCTCAACAAACGAGGTTACAAGCTCAACCATTCAGACGCGCCTTCTTAGCGGCTACTCAACCGAATCATATTTGCATATGCTGTCAGAAAAACCACAGAGTCGACATATGCCCGCGTTTTAAAACCATGACCACCTCCGAAAGAAATCAAATGGTCATGCTACACACTTTGTGCAGAAACTGTCTTGGCCAAAATCATACGACAACAAGCTGTAAGAACAACACAACATGTTCTTTCTGCCAGGGCAAGCATCACACCTTGCTACACGTAAATAATCGGGAACGAGAGAACAATTATGCAAAATTGAACGTATCAACATTCGACAAAGATTGCGACCCAGTTCTACTAGCTACAGCTCTAGTAAGAGTACAGAATATTTACGGTTGTTCCAACATTCTACGGGCACTGATCGATCCAGGATCACAGGCCACGTTTATCACAGAGCAAGCTGCACAACAATTAGGTTTGCCAAGAACAAGGGTTCTAGCCGAAATTTCCGGAATAACAACAACAAAAGGAAAATCACACCAACAGATTACAATCGATATAAGTCCTAGATTCCCATCAATTTTTAACATACAAACCAATGCCTTGGTTTTGAGAACCATAACAAAACCACTTCCAGACAAGAACATCTTGGGTTTGGATGAAAATCTACAACGGGAAATAATTCTAGCCGATCCTACCTTCGATACTCCCGGACCTATTGATATTTTAATAGGTGCTGATATTTATGGAGAGATAATGTTAGAAGGCATAAAAAGGGATCCACAACACAAGTGTATTGCTCAAAATTCACAAATAGGATGGATAATATCGGGCCGTCTAACTCAGGCGAGCAACATACCAACCGCTCGACTAAGTAGCCATGTTACTTTAGCAGATATTGATAACCAACTCAAGCGCCTTTGGGAATATGAAGAACTACATCCAAAGCGAACCCTAACTACGGATGAAGTGGAGTGTGAAGAGCATTATAAAAACACACACAAGAGATTGAAAAATGGGCGCTATGAGGTTCATATACCACTCAAAAATGACAAACTAAAAGAAGTGGGATTAGGAGAATCTAAAAGCAAAGCAGCAGCAAGATTGGTTCAAATCGAAAAAAGATTCATGAAAGATGACAACCTTAAAAGAGAATATCACAAGTTCATCAACGAGTATATCCAGCTCAATCATATGGAACTAATTAAAAATGATTCCGGCACGGATCCTTCCCGAGTATACTACATGCCACATCACGCAGTTTTAAAAGAAGATAGCACAACGACGAAATTAAGAGTAGTATTCGATGCTTCCTGCAAAACAACAACGGGCACTTCTATAAACGAAATGATGCGGGTAGGCCCAACCTTGCAAGACAATTTAACAACAATATTGATCAGATGGAAGAAACATCGTTATGTTATTGCATCGGACATTGAGAAAATGTTCAGGCAAATACAAGTAACTAGCCAAGATCAAGACTTTCAACGAATTCTATGGCGAGCAAATCCAAATATGCCAATGAAAGCCTATAGATTAAAAATAGTTACCTATGGAACAGCCTCTGCATCCTATCTGGCCACAAAAACTCTACAACAACTGGCCATAGACGAAGCATAAAAATATCCGATTGGGTCCAAACTTGCATTAAACGATTTCTATGTGGATGATCTATTATCTGGGGCCAACACAATAACAGAGGCAAAAGCTGCGCAGAGAGAGCTACAAGAACTTCTCTCACTAGGAGGTTTCAACCTTAGAAAATGGGTCAGCAACAATAAGACAATATTACAAGAACTTCCAGAGAGCCTTAAAGAAACTGGTTTACACACGATAGAATTTGACGAGACAATAAAAACTCTAGGACTCCTCTGGAACTCTGCAACAGATACGTTTCAATTTAAAGTGTCTTTGCAGGGAACTAAACCAGCGATATCCAAACGAACAATTCTATCGGAAGCATCTAGGCTGTTTGATCCGCTAGGATGGTTAGCACCCGTGATAGTTCAGGCGAAAATCTTGCTTCAAGATTTATGGGCATCTGGCGTAGGATGGGATGAAAAACTTAATTCAAAATTTGAAGAGAGATGATCAAACTACAAACTAGAACTACCACAGTTAGAGAAAATTAGAATTAATCGATGGACACACTACACCACCCAAGCCAAAATTGAATTACACGGTTTCTGTGACGCATCTAATCACGCGTATGCTGCAGTGGTATACAGCAAAATAAATAATAAAACAACACTAATTGCTGCTAAAACGAGAGTTGCACCGTTAAACCAGACAATATCGCTTCCAAGGTTAGAGCTAAACGCCGCACTGCTACTATCAAGGCTGCTTCAAAACGTCTTACATGCGTTGGATATAAACAATAACATAACGACATTTTGCTGGAGTGATTCTACAGCAGTATTAGGTTGGATAAAAGGAAAACCACAAAATCATAAAACCTTTGTGGCAAATAGAATAACAGAAATTCAATCCAATACCAATCCTAGCCAATGGTATCACGTAGCATCCAAGGATAATCCTGCGGATTGTGCATCTCGAGGATTAAACCCAGTCCAATTATTAGCCCACATGATTTGGTGGGAAGGGCCAATATGGCTAAAGGGTTTTACCTATCCAAGAACCAACATTGATAGTCAAGAGATGGAACAAGCCAGTAGCATGGAATGCAAGTCCATAAGAACATTAACAACAACAGTGGAAAACCGAGTGATTGAATTCACTCGATTCTCGTCAATACAACGGCTTATTTACACTATTGCACACTGTCTACGATTTCGATCTAATATAAGGTCAAACACCAGAAACGTTTCACATTTCACACCAGAAGAACTAAACATATCGCTAAGGGCCATAATCAGAATCGCCCAACGAGAAGATTTTGAAACAGAATTAAAACAACTAAAAACAAATCAAAATTTACAAAAGGGAAGCGCAATCATAACTCTCACTCCATTCATCGATGAAAATGATATACTTAGGGTCGGAGGGAGACTGTCAAATTCGGAGCTTTCATATGAAGAAAAGCATCCAATAATACTGCCGAGAAGTCACAAATTATCAAAACTAATCATCAAGGATGCTCACTTAAAAACATTACATGGTGGCAATCAAGCAACATTAGCACACCTGAGAGGGCGATATTGGATAATAAATGCTGAAAACACAATTCGTCAACACATACACGAATGTATAATCTGTATTAGGTCAAGAAAGTTGGCATCGAACCAACTAATGGGAATATTACCAAAAGAAAGGGTAAGCCCTGCACCACCGTTCACAAATAGCGGAGTAGACTATGCAGGTCCAATCAGCATAAAATTGTGGAAAGGCCGCTGTAACAAAACAACAAAGGGTTACATTGCTATATTCATATGTCTAGCCACAAAGGCAATTCACTTAGAACTCGTGAGTGACCTATCAACAGATGCCTTCCTAGCCGCATACAAACGATTCATATCAAGACGAGGAATTTGTCTGAAAATATTCAATGATTGTGGGACAAACTTCGTCGGAGCAGACAAACAACTACGAAAGCAGGCTAAACAACAAAAAGCTGAAATTAAAAGCAGAACAGCACAAATGGGCACTACTTGGCATTTTGTGCCGCCGGGAAGTCCTCACTTTGGAGGGTTATGGGAAGCGGGAATAAAATCGACGAAACAACATCTCCGAAAAATAATCGGAACTCATACTTTAACCTTTGAAGAACTTTCAACACTTCTAGCACAAATAGAGGCATGCTTGAATTCTAGGCCACTAGCCCCTCTTTCAAATGACCCAGAAGATGATGGTTTCTTAAGTCCAGCGCATTTCCTAACAGGGAGATCCATCATAGCAATGCCACAGCCTGACATCGAAGGTACCCAGATTACAACAAGATGGAATCTGCTAACCAAACTCAGTCAAGGATTTTGGAAGAAATGGCACACGGATTACCTTTCGCGATTACAACATAGGCCAAAATGGTTGCTTGAACAACCTAACCTTCGAGTAGGAGAATTGGTGATCCTCAAGGATGAACATTTACCTCCCACACACTGGCCACTAGCCAGGGTATTCGAACTGCACCCTGGACAAGATGGACTCGTCAGAGTAGTTTCCCTTAAATACAAAGATAACACGCTTAAACGAAATATCACAAAAGTATGTCGCCTACCCATAACTAACAACTCAGAGGATCAGATGAACATGAATCAACAAAATAGTGACTGTGTCCGTTCAACAACAACTAAGGATGGAAACAAAACACAGCAGGAACCATCAAAGGGCCTAGATGAAATAATTGCACCAGAGACTAATGACACCACACAGCTCCATGCAAAGGACAATCAATCCCTGAGACGGCAGCCTCATAGACATGCAAAGGGCGCGACCAAAGCAAATTATCTAGCCCTAACAGTATTTTCAATTTGCTGCTTACTAGGTTTGGCACAGGCCCAGATCAATGTTACGCCATTCAACCATTCGACTGGGATATATTTCGAGGATATAGGCAAACTTGAAGTGGTAGCCATGAAGTGGACGATAGTAATTTACTACAACATGACGAGTTATTGGGAGGAGATAGAAGTCTTTAAAGAAGCTCAGATCGAATTGGAAGCAGCCTGCAAGGAGCTCTCTAACTTAAGATGTGACATAATCCTACAACAACTTCAGTGGCAATTCAAAAACTTGGTCGCAGATAACGAGCTTCTATTGACAATCAACAAGGAACGGCGCCGAGTAAAACGGGGCTTCGGAGACACAGTCGGTCTTATGCTTGGTGACATGTTTGGACTTCTCACCCAGCGCGAAGCTGATCAGTATGAAGTCCAATTTGAGAATATTAACAACAACGAGAATCATCTAATGGCACTGATGAGAAACCAAACATCAATAATAGACAACACAATCAAGTTGGTAAAGCATAACTCTAATCTAACACTCACATCGTTGAACAATCTAATTAAAGAACAACAGAAACTAAGATTGGAAATGGAGCTGTTGAACGAGTATCGAACATACGAAGACAGGGTCCGCTCAATATTAATGAGCATGATCGAATTGACCCTAATATTAAAGAACCTAGAGGATACTCAACGAGGCCTTCTTGATATCACCTACTATGCACATCATAACATCTTGCATCCATCAATACTTGCGCCGGCACAATTAGAGGATCAACTACAAGCAATTCGACAACTCATACCAGCTTCAATAACCATCCCAGGCCACGATATTCATAATCTCTTGCACATATACCAGACAATGAACGTGCGCAATAGGGTAACACAACGAAATGTGATAATTGAAATCATCATACCGCTGTCCTTTGCAGTTGATTATAATCTACTAGCCGTAATACCAGTTCCTGACATTTGCCATAACAACACCCAATCGCGCATTATCACATCAACAAAATACTTAGCAGTGGACAATCATCGAGAACATTTCGCATCTCTAACAACAGAAGAAGTGAATCGTTGCCAGAGATTTGAACCTTCACAATTTTTATGCGAAATATCACCGATTTTTAACGCAATGACTAACGTAAATCAGTGCGAGGTAGCAATCCTGCAGCGAAAAACAACGCTTTATACATTATGCAGTGTTGAATCAATAAATGCAACCAAACATTGGATAAAACTCAACGCTCCGAATCACTGGATATACGTAGTTCCCAATGAAACAACGGTTGACGTCGTATGTGAATCCAAAGTCCACTCATATAATTTTCACGGATCCGGTTTAGTGACGATGAATGCTGGCTGCACATTAAGTGACGAAAATCTTCAAATCATTGCCATCGGCACAGCACGTAACAATATCAACAATGAATTTCACAAGTCATCTAAACGTATAAACGGAGCCATCAATCTAAAGGAATTCGGTTCACAAATAAAAACCAGAACAATAGTGAACGATAATCCGAAATCAATAACGCCGTTGGACACAACAAATTTGGAGAAGGAGCTGGCAATAATAAAAGGAAATCAGCAACTGCCGACAAGGATAAATCACCATGATGTTCATCACTATACGGTTTCCTACTCAATCATAGGAATTTTGATCATTTGCATCATCATTTGTTACTTCAAATTTAAACCTCAGTCAGTGCCACCACTTCCTCGACCAAATTCACCGTAAAGAACTCCCAAAGAATCCAACTGTAGCACAACCAATAAGTTCATTGCTGCCTGGGAGTATGTTCAACTCATGGTTGAACAGTATAAAGTCATTTCCGGTATTTTTTTACATCGCACGAAAAACTAAATTTATAACTCAAAACTAATCGACACTAATTTTGCTAGCAATGCATTTGTGCATTTTAAATGAATATACAAAATTTTATTTTATCTATGTCGCACTACAATGTAATAAGACACATATTTTTTCCTAGCGTTGTACTTTATGTGAATAGAATTAAGTAAATTTTGTTATTAGTGTAATCAATGTAAATTGTTGTTAGTATAATCTACGACAAAAATTTGTATAAAATCAAGAAATTTTTCTAAATAAATTCATTCTGTTCAGTTTACTTAAACATTCAGTTTCGTTCTTAGAGTATTTGAGGCCTCACCCGTGGTAACCTCAAATACTCTCCAATAATTAAATCCAAATAATAACTGGATTTAACATTAATTAAATCCAAATAATAAATGGATTTAACAGTCGAGCTTAAGTTTTCTGTTACGTTGGGATTTAAAACACTTTCGATAAGTTGTTCATCCGTAAAAGTTTGCACAGTTTCTGTGCTATCATCGAGATACAACCAGCAATTTCGTGCTCTTGAATGTACGCAAATTGTTTTGCATTGGAATTCTGCCAGTTGCTAAAGTTGAACATTTTACTTCAGTTCAGGCAAACGCTGTTTAAATATTGCATCTTTGATGTTATAAGATTGTTGAAACTTTTTCACTGAATCAGCAGCAATCAATTTTCTTAAAAACTGTTGTTTAAAGTGACATTTGAAATTCTGAGTTATGCCCTGATCTATCCGTTGAATTAAAGATGTCATATTGGGCGGTAAACACAAAACAATGAAATTTCCACAATATGACACTAGCTCACTTGATGAAGGGTGAGCTCTGCAATTGTCTAATAATTGCTGTGTTTTTTTATTAGCGCCCGATAGCTGTATCCGGAGCAGCCAATTTTCTATGTGAAAACTTATATTTAGCGCGCTATTATTGCATTTAATTAATTTATTTAAATCTAAACTAAGATTTTTCATTCAACTTTTTAATTAAAAATCGATAAAAAAATATCTCGGCTCACTTATTTATCGGGAGCCGCTATCGGGAGCGCTATCGATTTCAATGGGAAATTTGAAAAGGCTTTTAATTTTGTAAACCCCTGAAACCATTAGAAACTAAATCTTACAATAAAAAATTAAAACGCAGCAAAATGAATTTTTGTTTATAACGTCATGTCAAAATAAATGTCAATTAATATATTTCAGGTGATAAATGTTTGTTTTATTGATGAATTTAGTTTTAATTTTTATAGTACAGCGACACCAGTGAATAATAGCTGCAGTTTCAATAGAAAATTGCCATTTGGCTCCGGATAGTGCTCCAATATTAAAACACAGCAAATAGCAAACATTTTTGATTGGGTATGCCATCTAGTGCTGTGTGTCTCATGTCGATTGTTTTGTCTAAATTTCCAACTAACTTAATTGATGGTTAGTTCATACCAATGAGAATTCCTTTTACTTTTTCCATACAGAAAAGTATGAAAAAAATTTGTAGAAATTTTTTTTTGTTTTCTCAATTTTTTTTTCATACATATTTTTCTGTAAGGAAGAAGTAAAAGGAATTCTATTGGGGATGCGCGTTATTACATAAAACAGAAAAAAAGTAAAAGAAAGTATATTTTATGTGAATCCCCGAATAATAAAATATTTCCCTTGTGAAAGAGAAAAAAGCAAAAAAATTTCCTAAACATTAAAATTCCGGTTAACTGATGTAGTTTTCGATTGATCATAATAACTTGCACTGAGTGTAAAAAGGGTACCCTTTTTACTCCGAAAATGTTCGATTGATCAAAAAATATTGTACTGACAGCTAAATTTTATTACATCGAGGAGTTTTTGCTACACTGGGTTTTTTGGTAGAGTAACCCCTCTTTTCACGCACACCAACAACTTGTATTGTCATAGCGCTGTCATTTTGGATTTGACGATTGTCAATTACGTACGTTATGCACAACAGCTAGCACACACAGCCACATAAATGAGGGTAAACAAGTTTTTTGTTCGATTGACGTAAAAAATCAGTGTACTCTGTTAGTGAGGGGTAAAAAATCAATCGAAAACACCATGAGTGTTCCGGTTATTTGGATGCCGGATAAGTGGGCTTTTACTGTATTAAGGAAATTTTATTGAATTTGTTTGTAATGATCTTAAAAAAAAATTTAAAAAAATTTTAAAAATTTAAATTTTCCTTAAAATTCATCATTCAATTTTAAGTTATTCTGTATGATAGTTAGATATTACGTCAAGGTGAGGTTACCAAGACATTTGGCAGTGTGGTTTCAAACTTATAAACATTGAATTCTTTAAATCAAAAAAAAAAAATAATAGATCACCTCTATCTCCACCTTATCAACAAGTTAAATAAAATAGTTTTAGTGTATTTTAGATAACACCGAATCGATTACAGACGAAGAAAAATCATTTGCTGAAAATCTCGTCGATCGATTGAATTATTAATGCAAATGTAATTATAAAAACTCTTGATCGTAAACGCGGTCCAAGATTACACTCACATTTCCTTAATTAAAAGATTGATTTCACATACGATTACTTAAATAACGATAGTATGGACCAATAATTTTCAGTAGTCTTGTCTTTGTTTTCAATTGGTCAATGAATTATGATTAGAAAAATTACTACAAATTTTTGCTACCAGATATGATTAAAAAATTATCAGTACCGGACTTTTACAAAAGCATACAACAATATTCCCATCAAATTTATAGCTATATGTGCCCTCGATCGTCAATTTTCAAAAGTTATTGCGAATATAAACCCTTTTGAATGATTTGCACACACCTATGTAATTTTTTATTATTGATTACACTCGCGCATCTTATATCTTCCACCTGTGATCCGCCCTATTTAATCATTACACCGATCATTTTATTAATCCGATCGATCGATCGAACATGTTACAATATATTTACATAATACATATAGAAGAGGGTAATGATCATTGATTTTGATATTTAATGTAGTCTCATTTTATTGGGTGAGGAGGGCGGAATTCAAAATGACCAAGCAAAAACAAATTTCTTATATACATATATGTAGAAATAAATCGACCGATCGTGATTTTGATGGTAATGATATGAGATTAAATCGCTTTTTTTTTGTGTACACACATATTATGAGAGGGCCGTAATACGATCTTTTGATTATTATTAAAACACAAAGATCATTTGTTCTTTTGATAACATATGGTTTACATGCGGCTTCACAAATTTTAATAATCCTTGACATACATCTTATCGTAAAGTCGGCAAATTATTTTGATTTTATATAATTTAATGCGATCGTGCATGTTTATAAGATGCGGTCATTACACATGATGTAGGCCGAACACCAAAAGACGATTACACAAAAATGAAAATTGATCCTTTATGTTTTTATAGGATTTTAATGGTGAATAACGGTACTTAATAATTTTTTATTATTGCGAAAGCCGATTATGTTACCAAACTGCTACGTAAGATTATTCACCTTTTGAACCTCGTTGTTTTGTTTGTTTTTATAGAGATAAGTTTATTCACATCACTAAATTTTAAAGAACACAATTTTTTACTATATCATAATTTATTAAACATATTTTATATTACAAGCCGTTACTTAATTCGTAATGAGATGGTTCAAAGCCAGGAATATCGAAGGAAGCGCATAGTTTTTCTTGATTGGCTGAACGTATACCTGGACCATAATAATTGTACGGTGAAGAAGTTTTTTTCCGATAGCACACTTTGTATCCCGTTGGTTTTCGCTGTGGCTCGGGGATTGGACCATATGGATATATTGCTCCTACACCTGGACGTGGAGAATTACTTGCACCTGGATATTGGTTACCTGGATAACTAGATGATGCACCTAGTCCACTAGGAATTCCTTGCTGTAGTGCGATTCCACCAACACCGTTTCCGCCATAACTACCTGGACTATTGGCCGGTGGGCGATATTCATAATCACCTGGATAACTAGATGATGGACCTAGCCCACTTGGAGTTCCTTGCGGTAGTGCGATTCCACCAATACCGTTCCCGCCATAATTATCTGAACTATTGGTCGGTGGGCGATATTGGTAACCACCTGGATAACTAGATGATGCACCTAGTCCACTTGGAATTCCTTGCTGTAGTGCGATTCCACCAACACCGTTTCCGCCATAACTACCTGGACTATTGGCGGGTGTAGTAGTGGGTATAGTAGTAGTGGTACCGAACACGAATATTACTTGAAGTGCTAGAAGCACAAAATTATTAATTAAAACTTTATGAAACATTTCGCGTGCACGTTCGTTTCATAACTGATTAAAATGTTGTTTGTTTCAGTAAAGTCGGGTTCGCAAAAGGTTAGATTATGTAACTGACTCTTGATATGCTTTAGTTTACTTAATGAAGATAAGTTTAGCTAAAATTCAAGTTTAAACAAAATTTGTCTGTTTATGGTCCGAACAGCTTGGCTCGTTTGATCGCGGGAAATCCCTATTTCGTTCATAGATTTTGAGGGAATTCTGACAAGTTTACCACTAAAATAAGGAAATTTTTAAAGTACAAGTTCATATGTTAGTTGATAAAGAAAGTACATTTCTCTTAAAACCTTCACGTCTCGATTCATGGTGTGCATCCATTACCAGGGATGAGCGAGCTAGATTACGCAATTTAATCTACGCTGATTAATATTAATAATTTAATTTTCTCATTGTTTTAGGTTAGCCGGCCTTATAAAGTTGTTTTCTTGTTGTAACGATTTTACCATTGATGCATATATGCACTTTAGATTTAATTTTACAACTGTACGCTCAACTCCATAGATGTTTCGTGAACCTTTAAGCAGCTAGAAGTGATCGAGTTTTTGTTGACACATAATTTGGTCCTCCTGGATTACCAGGTTTATTACATCCTTTTGCGCCAACTAGCGTATGTCACCAATGGAAGTGATCATGCGATTATGAAAAAATGGTCGATTTCTAGGTCCCAGGGTTGAAAGTAAAAGTACAAAGTTAATGGAGTAACTAACGAGATTAAAAGTTTATTTACACGATGAATCTGAAGAACGTTGTCAAGTATTAAATTCTCATTGCGTATAAAAGAAATAATTTTAAAACAATCGCCGTTAAACGTGTCAACTTAGTAAGGAAATGCTCAACCTCCACAACAGCCTCATCCTGCATGGTTAGTATGATGAAGTCATTTAAAATTAATCCGCAAACTAGAACTAACCCGCTAACCAACCAACCCAGACTTGAGCGGTGTTGCAAATAAAGTTGTATACTTTCCAGCTGACCTATATGGCCGAATTGATCTAGCAATTATTTTCTATTAGCCAAGTCAGTCTTCCTCACCATATTTAAGGAAGAATTACATCAGCTGCTATAGAATCAATTTGACGATGTTTGAATGAAAGCAATATTTGCCAGTCCACGGAACAGATTATAGTTCAATTTCACTTGATATATATTTTAATTTGGTGAAATGTCAGTAGATGTCAGCACAATATTTACGATTCTTTTAATTTTAGAAATACTTGTATTTAAACGGAAGTTTAGTGTTTGATACAAATTTTTAATATTAGTTCATACCAGTCAACAATAGATGGCGCAAACCACAAAACAATAGACTTTTATTAGGTTTTTATTATCGATGGTGCGGGTAACAATTGCTTTTTTAAAACTATATAGCAAACTGATCGAGAAATCTCTGCCAACACCGACTGTTGAATACAGTGCGACAAGTACATATCAATCACTATAGTACAAACTAACTGCAATTTAGTTATGTCAGTAATTTAGTCGAAAAATTCGGTGCTAGGCACACAGTATACTTGTACATACTATAATAATATAATAATAATAATTGGAATTTACTAAAACTACTGGCGAAAATTACAAGAAGTTGTAGAGATTGTCTAAGAGTAGTCAATGTTGTCGACGCGATCACGTAAATTTTTAGATGACGTGTAAACGCTCATCTCTGCCCATAAATAGGGTTTAATTTCAATTGACAAAACCGTTTGAGTTTGAATTTGAATGACTTTTTTCTGAAGTCCTTTTATAGTTTGACCGCGATAAATTTGAATGCGGGGACTTCAGATATCAGGTTATTTTCCAGTGATCGAATATTGCCTTTTCTTCTATAATTCGTATAGAGAGCCATATGTGGTAACCCTATGTAGAGAGGCAAGCTTCTCTGGATTTCTTAGACAAATGACGAATAAATGAAATTTCTTAGACATCTTTTTCCTAAATATGAAGCACTGATCATTGGTTGATCGGTTAGAGAGTCCAAAGAACTTTCTATAACACAATTTGGTTCATCCAATACATATGTATTTTGCCTTACGAGATGTGCTTTATCGTTGCAGAAACGTTTTATTAAAGGTATTAGCATAGAAAAATAAGTTTACCATAGATTTCTCATTTTTATAAATCGGGAGACATAAATGAGTTGAGTTGAGTAAAAAAGTTCTAGTAATTCCAATGTCATGATTGTATTTGTGACATTACATTATGCGCAATGTAAAGTCACAAATACAATCATGACATTGGAATTGTCAGAATCTTTTTACTCAACTCATTT
Source organism: Nephrotoma appendiculata (assembly GCA_947310385.1). Classification (NCBI taxonomy): domain Eukaryota; kingdom Metazoa; phylum Arthropoda; class Insecta; order Diptera; family Tipulidae; genus Nephrotoma; species Nephrotoma appendiculata. Next base: position 266,335,973 of record OX371225.1, on the reverse strand, counting down.
TTATCTTTCGATTTAAAGAAATGAGAAATAAACTTATTCTTCTATGGTATTAGTATTAGATCGTGCAGAGCAAGCACAATTTCGGCGTACTCTCTCTGTGATGACTTTAATATTTGCTTGGGCCCTTAAGGCGCGATGTCCTCCAATTCTTGGACCTTCAATAGTAGCACCTATTTCCAGGATTAATGGTTGGATTTAACATTGTTCTGGTAACTCCGTTGTGTTTTAGAGTTTTACAAATATCATATCGAGACAGTCCTTCTTAATTTTTTTTAATATTATTGCTCGATATACTTTCATGCTCAAAACTTTTATTAAAACCAATCCAAATTTCATAATTTAGTCGAGGCAATGAAGCACTAAAAACGCCAAAGATAGGAAAATTTGTAGGACAACACGTAGAGAGTTCCGGTTTTTTGCATTCAGTGGCAAAAACGATTTAGATCATTCCTATCTAGGTTCTACCTTGTAGAAACCTCTGAGTGCATTGCTGCAGCCAAAAATGCAGCCAAAAAATGCACTTTTTGGGAGGCCTTCCCGCCAATTTTATAACTTCGTAAAAAAGAGGCAAAACCGGCTCAATTTGGCTACTCGGGGGTTTTTGGGGTTGCTGATCACGATTATGATGTTCAAATCGACCTTCCGGCCACCTGGGGGTCAGGAACGCCGATGAACGTCATCTCCGTGGAACACTTCAGGAATTTCGTGCGCTGAAGGGCAGAAATTCGGTATCTGGGGGTTTTTTGGGTCGCTGAATCCAGATATGGCATCGGCGAAGACCCCACGGACACTTGGTGCGCCCTGACCTGGCCCTGAACGTCATCTCCGTGGCTTTTTCTTACAGAAAGGAACAAGACTAATTGAAAATTGTTCCGGTTTTTTTTTTGGGTCGCTGACCCTAGATATGGCATTGGCGAAGACCCCACGGACACCTGGAGCGCATTGACCCGGCCCTGAACGTCATCTTCGTGGTATTTCCTAACAGAATGAAATCAGACAAACTGAAAATCGTTCCACCAGTTCATAAATTTATTCATGAGTAACTCTCCCCTGGGGCTCTCGAGAAAGGTGATCCGCCGCTGTAAAAACGACTACAAGGTGGAGGCGCCTGGAGTGGGGAGAAAATATCTCTTAATATTCTCGTCTATGTATACCGTTCATTGAATGCTTTTGTGTGAGTTTACGGTATACACAGATACACTGTCTTCCATATTAAAGTGCACAGTAATCATATCTCTACACTACTTTAAATATAAACGAAAAAAGTTCAATTTAATCAAAAATACCTTTTTTAATAAATTCTTAATACTATATAGAATAAATAATCATAACCATAATTATTCACAATTTCATTTTATAATTACTTTTAGCATTTTAGCTATGGAATCCCCGATTTCACTTAGGCAAAATAAAGTGCACAACACTTCAAATCAATACAAATTAAAAAATAAAATAATAAAACCACAATTATTTGCAAGATTAATATGGAATATGGCCGCCCTTTTTATTAATTATCATTTGCAACCGTTCCGGGATACTTTTAACTAAATTTAATAAAGTATTTGACGGTATGGCATCCCACTCCTTCTGAAGGCGATTCCAAAACTCCTTCTTGTTTGACCGATCCTCGAACGGAATTCTGGCATCCAGAATGGTCCACAGATTCTCAATCGAGTTAATATCCAGCGACTGAGGTGGCCAATCCAACATTTCAATATCATTTTCAGCAAAGTATTCTGCAGCAATCCGCGACTTGTGTTTGGGATCGTTGTCCTTCATAAAAATGTAACGACGGATGTGCATTTTTTAAGGGAGGGGCGAAGATTCTCCCGTGAGATTTTCGTCAATTCTGACGAGGTTTCCAACTCCTTTAGCACAGAAGGCACCCCATACCATAACGTTACCTCCACCGTGCTTCACCGTGCTTCTTCAGATTCTCCCCACAGTAGACGCAATTCAGCAACACTTGAAAAGAATCTATTTTCAACTGCAAGATAGGTTGCATGGAGATCAGATGACCATGGACCCAACAGAGTGGGGGTGGAGCCATCAAGCTGATACACACTGGTCCCTGTCCAAATGACGCAAAAACCTGCGCCCCCCAATATTATGGAACTCATATTTTGTGGATGCGCAGGACAGTGTAATCTCATGACCTGCAGTTGTAGGAAGCACGGCCTGCCTTGCAATCTTGCCTGTAAAAATTGTGAAGGCTCAACTTGCACCAATACTGAAAGATATTCAGTCGAAAGCGTAATTGCAGCAGAGAGAGAGGCCTTTGACGAGGAAGATGCACTACTGACGAATGGGTCAGTGGATGACGAAGAAAATGAACAGATTAACGATGTGTCACTTGATGCAGAATTTGATATTTAGTTACGGTCTTGAAAATCGAAGTTGAAGATTAATGAGATGAGGTTGAGTCACGGGTGGATTATACTTGATTTGAGTTCAATAAAAAGTTTCGAAATGTCAATTACATGAACATGGACTTGGTATTCATTCTCTTCCTTTCCTCCATCTTTATTTACAGGGAGATAAATGAACGACCCAAAAAACCTCTATGAGGAATTTCAGTTTGTCTTGTTGGATGCTGTCAGGGGAAGCCATAGAGATGATGTCCGGAGTGAGGTTACACTCCAGGTACCGGTAGGGTGTTCACCGATGCCATATTCGAATTCAGCGACCCAAAGACCCCCCGTAACGATTTTCAATTTGTCTTGTTCTTTTCTGTAAGGAAAAGCCACGAAGATGACGTTCAGGGCCAGGTCAGGCACACCAGGTGTCCGTGGCGTCTTCGCCGATACCATATTTGGGTCCAGCGACCCAAAAAACCCCCCGGAACAATTTTCAGTTAGTCTTGTTCCTTTCTGTAAGGAAAAGCCACGGAGATATGTCTGTGAAGTTAGCCCAGGATTTCATCCCAGAAAAATAAAAAATGTCATCAGGCAACACTAAAACTGCATTATCATCCCAGCCCAGGATTTGTTTATAATTTCTGTTAAATATTATTAAAAATGTAGTGCATTGCAAAAAAAAAATAATATAATGTGAATAATTATCCCAGAAAACAGAAAAATTACAGAATATTGTACATTAAAATAATAATAAACAATGTTAATATACGTGTTTAACTTTATAATATTCGTACTGTTATAACGCCAATCTCAACATACGGATCGACTTGTGATTTTAACTGTGAATAGTGGTCATCATTACGAGTCGATACGGCTTGCTTCAGTTCACGGAACTCGTGGTTCCTGGGAACCATAAATTAAATTCCGTCATCCTTGGGCCATACAGATAAGAGCTTATTGCGCCAATCTCAACATGCAAATCAACTCAGGATTTTTAGGGTAGGCAACAGTCATTATGACAAGCCGATATGAACTAATTCGATTTCCGGAACTCGTGGTTCCTGGGAACCATTAATAAAAAACTGGTTCTCATATACTGGGCCATACACATATGGGCCTATTGCGCCAATCTCAACATACGGATCGACTTGGGATTTTTATTATGAATAGTGGTCATCATTACGAGTCGATACGGCTTGCTTCAGTTTCCGGAACTCGTGGTTCCTGGGAACCATAAATTAAATTCTGTTATCCTTGGGCCATACAGATAAGAGCCTATTGCGCCAATCTCAACATGCAAATCAACTCAGGACTTTTAGGGTAGGCAACAGTCATTATGACAAGCCGATATGAACTGATTCGATTTCCGGAACTTGTGGTTCCTGGGAACCATTAATAAAAAACTGGTTCTCATATACTGGGCCATACACATATGGGCCTATTGCGCCAATCTCAACATACGGATCGACTTGGGATTTTTATTATGAATAGTGGTCATCATTACGAGTCGATACGGCTTGCTTCAGTTTCCGGAACTCGTGGTTCCTGGGAACCATAAATTAAATTCTGTTATCCTTGGGCCATACAGATAAGAGCCTATTGCGCCAATCTCAACATGCAAATCAACTCAGGATTTTTAGGGTAGGCAACAGTCATTATGACAAGCCGATATGAACTGATTCGATTTCCGGAACTCGTGGTTCCTCGGAACCATTAATAAAAAACTGGTTCTCATATACTGGGCCATACACATATGGGCCTATTGCGCCAATCTCAACATACGGATCGATTTGGGATTTTTATTATGAATAGTGGTCATCATTACGAGTCGATACGGCTTGCTTCAGTTTCCGGAACTCGTGGTTCCTGGGAACCATAAATTAAATTCTGTTATCCTTGGGCCATACAGATAAGAGCCTATTGCGCCAATCTCAACATGCAAATCAACTCAGGACTTTTAGGGTAGGCAACAGTCATTATGACAAGCCGATATGAACTGATTCGATTTCCGGAACTTGTGGTTCCTGGGAACCATTAATAAAAAACTGGTTCTCATATACTGGGCCATACACATATGGGCCTATTGCGCCAATCTCAACATACGGATCGACTTGGGATTTTTATTATGAATAGTGGTCATCATTACGAGTCGATACGGCTTGCTTCAGTTTCCGGAACTCGTGGTTCCTGGGAACCATAAATTAAATTCTGTTATCCTTGGGCCATACAGATAAGAGCCTATTGCGCCAATCTCAACATGCAAATCAACTCAGGATTTTTAGGGTAGGCAACAGTCATTATGACAAGCCGATATGAACTGATTCGATTTCCGGAACTCGTGGTTCCTCGGAACCATTAATAAAAAACTGGTTCTCATATACTGGGCCATACACATATGGGCCTATTGCGCCAATCTCAACATACGGATCGATTTGGGATTTTTATTATGAATAGTGGTCATCATTACGAGTCGATACGGCTTGCTTCAGTTTCCGGAACTCGTGGTTCCTGGGAACCATAAATTAAATTCTGTTATCCTTGGGCCATACAGATAAGAGCCTATTGCGCCAATCTCAACATGCAAATCAACTCAGGACTTTTAGGGTAGGCAACAGTCATTATGACAAGCCGATATGAACTGATTCGATTTCCGGAACTTGTGGTTCCTGGGAACCATTAATAAAAAACTGGTTCTCATATACTGGGCCATACACATATGGGCCTATTGCGCCAATCTCAACATACGGATCGACTTGGGATTTTTATTATGAATAGTGGTCATCATTACGAGTCGATACGGCTTGCTTCAGTTTCCGGAACTCGTGGTTCCTGGGAACCATAAATTAAATTCTGTTATCCTTGGGCCATACAGATAAGAGCCTATTGCGCCAATCTCAACATGCAAATCAACTCAGGATTTTTAGGGTAGTGTAAAGTTTCTATTGTTTTTTTATTCACTTCATTAATAAAAGACACGGGATTTATAACATACTTAGTTCTACTTTATTTTACACTTTAGTTTACATTTTTTATTCTTCACACCTGCTCTGCTTCAACTCTAATTCTATAATCAATTATTCATTTATAATTTTGGTGAACGCTCGATTTATACAAAAAAACCCGTCAGCGTTCTTCAGTACATTGTACCTCGTACAATTACCTTTTTTGTCATCACTTTTTGTTAGTTGAAATATTAATATTTAATTGCAGTTTAAGCTAATTTAATTTATTGGTAAATGCAATTTAACTTATTGGGAAATGCTAATTTATGTAAAGTATTGTATATGCCATACAGGGTGGTATGCATGTATTACAGTAGGCAACAGTCATTATGACAAGCCGATATGAACTAATTCGATTTCCGGAACTCGTGGTTCGGAATTGCGTGGTATTACTACTGAAACAAATGACATTTTAGTAAATGTCGAACCGACCGAGCGAGAGGATATTTGCATATCAAGGCAACTAAATGAAAGCATTTATAGCCAAACAAAGTTTTACAAAGATTTCAAATTAATTTCTGAATCTGTGATTTTGGAAATACCTTCCAAAACACATGCGACAAATTTGTATTTTAATCCACCATTTTTAGAAATGTTTTTAAAAAAATATATTACGTATTTACCGTTATGGTCCAATATATTTCATGAAAAAACCTACAGTAACAGTCACGTAGAAAATTATTTTGCTACGGTGAAAAAACGTGCTAGACACGCGTTATCGTTAGGAAAAATTCCCGCAAAACCTTTAAGATTTTTGAAAGAAATAAACGAACGAAATAAATATATTTTAAAAAGAAAACTTTTAAATATACCAAAACGTTTTACTCGCTTAGAGTTAGTAACAAATTCACAACAGAAATATTCTGGTGGTTTAGAAGAAAAGAGTTTGGCAAACGTATTGGATGAGGTTGAAAATTGGAGAGGACAACTTGCTAAGGTTGATCGATCCAATTTTAAGTTAGCAACTTTGAAAAGCCTCGGAAAATTACCCGAAGAAGACAAACAAAGTTCCATGATTAAATGTTTATCTACAAACAAACTAAAACATCATACAGAAACTCCTAAATGTTCAAGAAAAATGAAGATGTTTAAATTTTCAGATAGGGATCATTTATCCTTTTTGCGGAATGGATCAATTACGGGTGAAAACTATACCCATACATGCGCATTTGATTCTACTATACAATGCTTTTTAAATTTAGAAAATATAATGTTCTCCAATAATGAATATTTTGATTTAATTAATGCTCTTAAAGATGGTAATATGAAAATTGCTTATGAAAAACGATTTTCTATATTAACAAAATTGTACGGCCTGAAAATAAACTGTTCATCGAACGTGACAGATGTTACAGAGTTTATATTTAAAAAAACAAACATTTTTAGTATTGAGGCTGAGACAAAATGTACTGTTTGTAATTTGGCTTCAAAAACTGATTTTTTAAAATACATCCCTCTGAATTTAAACCAGTTAGACGTTTTGGGGCTAGAAAATCTTCAAGCTTGTATTGAATCAACCAAGTTTTATTGTCAAAACTGCTATGAGGTAATGTTTATTCAGAATCTTATCACTAGAAATGTAGTGTTCCTTTATGTAGAACCATCCGTCAACCCGAATAAACAAATCACTATCTCCAACTTACCTATCAATATTAAAATTGAATCACAATATTATGAATTGAATAGTTTAGTTAGCTATGTTCCGGTTGCGCAGCATTATAGTTATAAACTATTGTTACAGAAATGGACATTGGGAGAAATACGATGATTTATTGGAAAGTGCAATTAAAATTAAATTTCCCAAAAATCATTACGTTATACCTCATTTTCTTGTTTACGTTAAAAAAAACTAAATCAATTTATATCGCGGATGGTCGAGTTCAAGATAGACGCCAGCAAAATGTACCGAGCGTTAGTAAAATCTCATTGAATTTGTTTGTCGCGATAAATTCAATTGAAGATTCTCAAAAGCCAACAGTTTCGTCAAACGACTACCATCTGATCGGATGTTTTTATTAATGGTTTCCAGGAATCACGAGTTCCGGAAATCGAACCAGTTCATATCGGCTTGTCATAATGACTGTTGCCTACCCTAAAAATCCTGAGTTGATTTGCATGTTGAGATTGGCGCAATAGGCTCTTATCTGTATGGCCCAAGGATGACAGAATTTAATTTATGGTTCCCAGGAACCACGAGTTCCGGAAACTGAAGCAAGCCGTATCGACTCGTAATGATGACCACTATTCATAATAAAAATCCCAAGTCGATCCGTATGTTGAGATTGGCGCAATAGGCCCATATGTGTATGGCCCAGTATATGAGAACCAGTTTTTTATTAATGGTTCCCAGGAACCACGAGTTCCGGAAATCGAATCAGTTCATATCGGCTTGTCATAATGACTGTTGCCTACCCTAAAAATCCTGAGTTGATTTGCATGTTGAGATTGGCGCAATAGGCTCTTATCTGTATGGCCCAAGGATGACAGAATTTAATTTATGGTTCCCAGGAACCACGAGTTCCGGAAACTAAAGCAAGCCGTATCGACTCGTAATGATGACCACTATTCATAATAAAAATCCCAAGTCGATCCGTATGTTGAGATTGGCGCAATAGGCCCATATGTGTATGGCCCAGTATATGAGAACCAGTTTTTTATTAATGGTTCCCAGGAACCACGAGTTCCGGAAATCGAATCAGTTCATATCGGCTTGTCATAATGACTGTTGTCTACCCTAAAAATCCTGAGTTGATTTGCATGTTGAGATTGGCGCAATAGGCTCTTATCTGTATGGCCCAAGGATAACAGAATTTAATTTATGGTTCCCAGGAACCACGAGTTCCGGAAACTGAAGCAAGCCGTATCGACTCGCAATGATGACCACTATTCATAATAAAAATCCCAAGTCAATCCGTATGTTGAGATTGGCGCAATAGGCCCATATGTGTATGGCCCAGTATATGAGAACCAGTTTTTTATTAATGGTTCCCAGGAACCATGAGTTCCGGAAATCGAATCAGTTCATATCGGCTTGTCATAATGACTGTTGCCTACCCTAAAAATCCTGAGTTGATTTGCATGTTGAGATTGGCGCAATAGGCTCTTATCTGTATGGCCCAAGGATAACAGAATTTAATTTATGGTTCCCAGGAACCACGAGTTCCGGAAACTGAAGCAAGCCGTATCGACTCGTAATGATGACCACTATTCATAATAAAAATCCCAAGTCGATCCGTATGTTGAGATTGGCGCAATAGGCCCATATGTGTATGGCCCAGTATATGAGAACCAGTTTTTTATTAATGGTTCCCAGGAACCACGAGTTCCGGAAATCGAATCAGTTCATATCGGCTTGTCATAATGACTGTTGCCTACCCTAAAAATCCTGAGTTGATTTGCATGTTGAGATTGGCGCAATAGGCTCTTATCTGTATGGCCCAAGGATGACAGAATTTAATTTATGGTTCCCAGGAACCACGAGTTCCGGAAACTAAAGCAAGCCGTATCGACTCGTAATGATGACCACTATTCATAATAAAAATCCCAAGTCGATCCGTATGTTGAGATTGGCGCAATAGGCCCATATGTGTATGGCCCAGTATATGAGAACCAGTTTTTTATTAATGGTTCCCAGGAACCACGAGTTCCGGAAATCGAATCAGTTCATATCGGCTTGTCATAATGACTGTTGTCTACCCTAAAAATCCTGAGTTGATTTGCATGTTGAGATTGGCGCAATAGGCTCTTATCTGTATGGCCCAAGGATGACAGAATTTAATTTATGGTTCCCAGGAACCACGAGTTCCGGAAACTAAAGCAAGCCGTATCGACTCGTAATGATGACCACTATTCATAATAAAAATCCCAAGTCGATCCGTATGTTGAGATTGGCGCAATAGGCCCATATGTGTATGGCCCAGTATATGAGAACCAGTTTTTTATTAATGGTTCCCAGGAACCACGAGTTCCGGAAATCGAATCAGTTCATATCGGCTTGTCATAATGACTGTTGCCTACCCTAAAAATCCTGAGTTGATTTGCATGTTGAGATTGGCGCAATAGGCTCTTATCTGTATGGCCCAAGGATGACAGAATTTAATTTATGGTTCCCAGGAACCACGAGTTCCGGAAACTAAAGCAAGCCGTATCGACTCGTAATGATGACCACTATTCATAATAAAAATCCCAAGTCGATCCGTATGTTGAGATTGGCGCAATAGGCCCATATGTGTATGGCCCAGTATATGAGAACCAGTTTTTTATTAATGGTTCCCAGGAACCACGAGTTCCGGAAATCAAATCAATTCATATCGGCTTGTCATAATGACTGTTGCCTACCCTAAAAATCCTGAGTTGATTTGCATGTTGAGATTGGCGCAATAGGCTCTTATCTGTATGGCCCAAGGATAACAGAATTTAATTTATGGTTCCCAGGAACCACGAGTTCCGGAAATTGAAGCAAACCGTATCGACTCGTAATGATGACCACTATTCATAATAAAAATCCCAAGTCGATCCGTATGTTGAGATTGGCGCAATAGGCCCATATGTGTATGGCCCAGTATATGAGAACCAGTTTTTTATTAATGGTTCCCAGGAACCACGAGTTCCGGAAATCAAATCAATTCATATCGGCTTGTCATAATGACTGTTGCCTACCCTAAAAATCCTGAGTTGATTTGCATGTTGAGATTGGCGCAATAGGCTCTTATCTGTATGGCCCAAGGATAACAGAATTTAATTTATGGTTCCCAGGAACCACGAGTTCCGGAAATTGAAGCAAACCGTATCGACTCGTAATGATGACCACTATTCATAATAAAAATCCCAAGTCGGTCCGTATGTTGAGATTGGCGCAATAGGCCCATATGTGTATGGCCCAGTATATGAGAACCAGTTTTTTATTAATGGTTCCCAGGAACCACGAGTTCCGGAAATCGAATCAGTTCATATCGGCTTGTCATAATGACTGTTGCCAACCCTAAATATCCTGAGTTGATTTGCATGTTGAGATTGGCGCAATAAGCTCTTATCTGTATGGCCCAAGGATGACGGAATTTAATTTATGGTTCCCAGGAACCAAAAGTTCCAGAAACTGAAGCAAGCCGTATCGACTCGTAATGATGACCACTATTCATAATAAAAATCCCAAGTCGATCCGTATGTTGAGATTGGCGCAATAGGCCCATATGTGTATGGCCCAGTATATGAGAACCAGTTTTTTATTAATGGTTCCCAGGAACCACGAGTTCCGGAAATCGAATTAGTTCATATCGGCTTGTCATAATGACTGTTGCCTACCCTAAAAATCCTGAGTTGATTTGCATGTTGAGATTGGCGCAATAAGCTCTTATCTGTATGGCCCAAGGATGACGGAATTTAATTTATGGTTCCCAGGAACCACGAGTTCCGTGAACTGAAGCAAGCCGTATCGACTCGTAATGATGACCACTATTCACAGTTAAAATCACAAGTCGATCCGTATGTTGAGATTGGCGTTATAACAGTACGAATATTATAAAGTCAAGCACGTATATTAAAATTTTTTATTATTATTTTAATGTACAATATTCTGTAATTTTTCTGTTTTCTGGGATAAGTATTCACATTATATTATTTTTTTTGCGATGCACTACATTTTTAATAATATTTAACAGAAATTATAAACAAATCCTGGGCTGGGATAATAATGCAGTTTTAGTGTTGCCTGATGTCATTTTTTATTTTTCTGGGATGAAATCCTGGGCTAACTTCACAGACATCTATAACTTGGTAGATTCGTTCCGGGTTATAAGAAAACGCGATGTACGAGTATGCTCGTACAACGCGCTCGTATAAGATTCACGTTTAACTTTTCTCGTTAAAGGGGGTTTAAATCGAATTTTGTGCAACGAGGGACATAAAATCACGTAATATGAAAACGCGTTATAAGAGTACCATGTTATATGGGGGCTATCTGTTTTTCACCAACTTAAATTTATATCTAATACGACTTTACACACCCAACTCAAATAGAATAACAGCGCATCCCCAATAGAATTCCTTTTACTTTTTCCATACAGAAAAGTATGAAAAAAATTTTTAGAAATTTTTTTTTTGTTTTCTCAATTTTTTTTTCATACATATTTTTCTGTAAGGAAGAAGTAAAAGGAATTCTATTGGGGATGCGCGTTATTACATAAAACAGAAAAAAAGTAAAAGAAAGTATATTTTATGTGAATCCCCGAATAATAAAATATTTCCCTTGTGAAAGAGAAAAAAGCAAAAAAATTTCCTAAACATTAAAATTCCGGTTAACTGATGTAGTTTTCGATTGATCATAATAACTTGCACTGAGTGTAAAAAGGGTACCCTTTTTACCCCGAAAATGTTCGATTGATCAAAAAATATTGTACTGACAGCTAAATTTTATTACATCGAGTAGTTTTTGCTACACTGGGTTTTTTGGTAGAGTAACCCCTCTTTTCACGCACACCAACAACTTGTATTGTCATAGCGCTGTCATTTTGGATTTGACGATTGTCAATTACGTACGTTATGCACAACAGCTAGCACACACAGCCACATAAATGAGGGTAAACAAGTTTTTTGTTCGATTGACGTAAAAAATCAGTGTACTATGTTAGTGAGGGGTAAAAAATCAATCGAAAACACGATGAGTGTTCCGGTTATTTGGATGCCGGATAAGTAGGCTTTTACTGTATTAAGGAAATTTTATTGAATTTGTTTGTAATGATCTTAAAAAAAAATTTTAAAAAATTTTAAAAATTTAAATTTTCCTTAAAATTCATCATTCAATTTTAAGTTATTCTGTATGATAGTTAGATATTACGTCAAGGTGAGGTTACCAAGACATTTGGCAGTGTGGTTTCAAACTTATAAACATTGAATTCTTTAAATCAAAAAAAAAAATAATAGATCACCTCTATCTCCACCTTATCGACAAGTTAAATAAAATAGTTTTAGTGTATTTTAGATAACACCGAACCGATTACAGACGAAGAAAATCATTTGCTGAAAATCTCGTCGATTGATTGAATTATTAATGCAAATGTAATTATAAAAACTCTTGATCGTAAACGTAAATAACGATAGTATGGACCAATAATTTTCATTATGATTAGAAAAATTACTACAAATTTTTGCTACCAGATATGATTAAAAAATTATCAGTACCGGACTTTTACAAAAGCATACAACAATATTCCCATAAAATTTATAGCTATATGTGCCCTCGATCGTCAATTTTCAAAAGTTATTGCGAATATAAACCCTTTTGAATGATTTGCACACACCTATGTAATTTTTTATTATTGATTACACTCGCGCATCTTATATCTTCCACCTGTGATCCGCCCTATTTAATCATTACACCGATCATTTTATTAATCCGATCGATCGATCGAACATGTTACAATATATTTACATAATACATATAGAAGAGGGTAATGATCATTGATTTTGATATTTAATGTAGTCTCATTTTATTGGGTGAGGAGGGCGGAATTCAAAATGACCAAGCAAAAACAAATTTCTTATATACATATATGTAGAAATAAATCGACCGATCGTGATTTTGATGGTAATGATATGAGATTAAATCGCTTTTTTTTGTGTACACACATATTATGAGAGGGCCGTAATACGATCTTTTGATTATTATTAAAACATAAAGATCATTTGTTCTTTTGATAACATATGGTTTACATGCGGCTTCACAAATTTTAATAATCCTTGACATACATCTTATCGTAAAGTCGGCAAATTATTTTGATTTTATATAATTTAATGCGATCGTGCATGTTTATAAGATGCGGTCATTACACATGATGTAGGCCGAACACCAAAAGACGATTACACAAAAATGAAAATTGATCCTTTATGTTTTTATAGGATTTTAATGGTGAATAACGGTACTTAATAATTTTTTATTATTGCGAAAGCCGATTATGTTACCAAACTGCTACGTAAGATTATTCACCTTTTGAACCTCGTTGTTTTGTTTGTTTTTATAGAGATAAGTTTATTCACATCACTAAATTTTAAAGAACACAATTTTTTACTATATCATAATTTATTAAACATATTTTATATTACAAGCCGTTACTTAATTCGTAATGAGATGGTTCAAAGCCAGGAATATCGAAGGAAGCGCAAAGTTTTTCTTGATTGGCTGAACGTATACCTGGACCATAATAATTGTACGGTGAAGAAGTTTTTTTCCGATAGCACACTTTGTATCCCGTTGGTTTTCGCTGTGGCTCGGGGATTGGACCATATGGATATATTGCTCCTACACCTGGACGTGGAGAATTACTTGCACCTGGATATTGGTTACCTGGATAACTAGATGATGCACCTAGTCCACTAGGAATTCCTTGCTGTAGTGCGATTCCACCAACACCGTTTCCGCCATAACTACCTGGACTATTGGCCGGTGGGCGATATTCATAATCACCTGGATAACTAGATGATGGACCTAGCCCACTTGGAGTTCCTTGCGGTAGTGCGATTCCACCAATACCGTTCCCGCCATAATTATCTGAACTATTGGTCGGTGGGCGATATTGGTAACCACCTGGATAACTAGATGATGCACCTAGTCCACTAGGAATCCCTTGCTGTAGTGCGATTCCACCAACACCGTTTCCGCCATAACTACCTGGACTATTGGCGGGTGTAGTAGTGGGTATAGTAGTAGTGGTACCGAACACGAATATTACTTGAAGTGCTAGAAGCACAAAATTATTAATTAAAACTTTATGAAACATTTCGCGTGCACGTTCGTTTCATAACTGATTAAAATGTTGTTTGTTTCAGTAAAGTCGGGTTCGCAAAAGGTTAGATTATGTAACTGACTCTTGATATGCTTTAGTTTACTTAATGAAGATAAGTTTAGCTAAAATTCAGGTTTAAACAAATTTTGTCTGTTTATGGTCCAAACAGCTTGGCTCGTTTGGTCGCGTGAAATCCCTATTTCGTTCATGGATTTTGATCGAATTCTGACAAGTTTACCATTAAAATAAGGAAATTTTTAAAGTTCAAGTTCATATGTTAGTTGATAAAGAAAGTACATTTCTCTTAAAACCTTCACGTCTCGATTCATGGCGTGCATCCATTACCAGGGATGAGCGAGCTAGATTACGCAATTTAATCTACGCTGATTAATATTAATAATTTAATTTTCTCATTGTTTTAGGTTAGCCGGCCTTATAAAGTTGTTTTCTTGTTGTAACGATTTTACCATTGATGCATATATGCACTTTAGATTTAATTTTACAACTGTACGCTCAACTCCATAGATGTTTCGTGAACCTTTAAGCAGCTAGAAGTGATCGAGTTTTTGTTGACACATAATTTGGTCCTCCTGGATTACCAGGTTTATTACATCCTTTTGCGCCAACTAGCGTATGTCACCAATGGAAGTGATCATGCGATTATGAAAAAATGGTCGATTTCTAGGTCCCAGGGTTGAAAGTAAAAGTACAAAGTTAATGGAGTAACTAACGAGATTAAAAGTTTATTTATACGATGAATCTGAAGAACGTTGTCAAGTATTAAATTAAATTCTCATTGCGTATAAAAGAAATAATTTTAAAACAATCGCCGTTAAACGTGTCAACTTAGTAAGGAAATGCTCAACCTCCACAACAGCCTCATCCTGCATGGTTAGTATGATGAAGTCATTTAAAATTAATCCGCAAACTAGAACTAACCCGCTAACCAACCAACCCAGACTTGAGCGGTGTTGCAAATAAAGTCATATACTTTCCAGCTGACCTATATGGCCGAATTGATCTAGCAATTATTTTCTATTAGCCAAGTCAGTCTTCCTCACCATATTTAAGGAAGAATTACATCAGCTGCTATAGAATCAATTTGACGATGTTTGAATGAAAGCAATATTTGCCAGTCCACTGAACAGATTATAGTTCAATTTCACTTGATATATATTTTAATTTGGTGAAATGTCAGTAGATGTCAGCACAATATTTACGATTCTTTTAATTTTAGAAATACTTGTATTTAAACGGAAGTTTAGTGTTTGATACAAATTTTTAATATTAGTTCATACCAGTCAACAATAGATGGCGCAAACCACAAAACAATAGACTTTTATTAGGTTTTTATTATCGATGGTGCGGGTAACAATTGCTTTTTTAAAACTATATAGCAAACTGATCGAGAAATCTCTGCCAACACCGACTGTTGAATACAGTGCGACAAGTACATATCAATCACTATAGTACAAACTAACTGCAATTTAGTTATGTCAGTAATTTATTAGTCGAAAAATTCGGTGCTAGGCACACAGTATACTTGTACTATAATAATATAATAATAATAATTGGAATTTACTAAAACTACTGGCGAAAATTACAAGAAGTTGTAGACATTGTCTACGAATAGTCAATGTTGTCGACGCGATCATGTAAACTTTTAGATGAGTTTGAATTTGAATGACTTTTTTCTGAAGTCCTTTTATAGTTTGACCGCGATAACTTTGAATGCGGGGACTTCAGATATCAGGTTATTTTCCAGTGATCGAATATTGCCTCTTCTTCTATAATTCGTATAGAGAGCCATATGTGGTAACCCTATGTAGAGAGGCAAGCTTCTCTGGATTTCTTAGACAAATGACGAATAAATGAAACTTCTTAGACATCTTTTTCCTAAATATGAAGCACTGATCATTGGTTGATCGGTTAGAGAGTCCAAAGAACTTTCTATAACACAATTTGGTTCATCCAATACTAATCAAGTTCAAGCAATGATAACCAGATCCAAATAAATTTTTGGCATTTGGTATGACATTTTACTTCAATACATTTTTCGAGTAAAAATCAAGGGTAATTTGGCTCTTGTGCTGTTGGCGCAACAAAACATGACTGAGCAGAATTCTGGAATCTTGAAATATGTATTTTGCCTTACGAGATGTGCTTTATCGTTGCAGAAACGTTTTATTAAAGGTATTAGCATAGAAAAATAAGTTTACCATAGATTTCTCATTTTTATAAATCGGGAGACAAAAATGAGTTGAGTTGAGTAAAAAAGTTCTAATATTTCCAATGTCATGATTGTATTTGTGACATTACATTATGCGCAATGTAAAGTCACAAATACAATCATGACATTGGAATTGTTAGAGCCTTTTTACTCAACTCATTTTTATCTTTCGATTTAAAGAAATGAGAAATAAACTTATTCTTCTATGGTATTAGTATTAGATCGTGCAGAGCAAGCAATATTTCGGCGTACTCTCTCTGTGATGACTTTAATATTTGCTTGGGCCCTTAAGGCGCGATGTCCTCCCATTCTTGGACCTTCAATAGTAGTACCTATTTCCAGGATTAATGGTTCGATTTATCATTGTTCTGGTAACTCTGTTGTTTTTTAGAGTTTTACAAATATCATATCTAGACAGTCCTTCTTAAATTTTTTTAATATTATTGCTCGATATACTTTCATGCTCAAAACTTTTATTAAAACCAATCCAAATTTCATAATTATTTTATATGATAAACTAGATAACATAACGGTACTTTTAATTGTTTTTTTGGTAAATAATGGGTTGCTAAAATAACGGCACATCGTCAATAAAGTGTTGTACTAGAATATAAAACGAGATGAAAGAAAATTTCAAATGTTTCAATGGATCTGAGTAAAGCACACATTACACGATCAATAATAATGCCATTATTGTCGTTGAATAATTGACGGAAATCGTACACCTAGAATACTAATGGTATCATTGCTTTAACAAGTGTGTTACATGACATCATTTGATGTTGATGACTTCGATCTTTGACTATAGATGGCAGTATAGGCAAATAAACGATGGAAAAACAGGCCTCTATTGTAAATTATTTTTAATTCTATTTAAAATGTCTTACACAAACTACATCCTGTGCTGTTGCCTATGCCGTAGGTTTGAGTACTGCTTCAGCTAAATTTATGACTTTTTTCAAGGCCTTTTTAATAATTTACGATTTCTATAGTAATTGAATAATAAACAAAATTGTTGCTTTTTTCAAGACCTTTCAAGTGATATGACACGTGGTTTTAATAATAATATTTATTAAATGTGTTTAAGCTAATGCTTTTATACACATGAATATTTACAAAAGTTATACATGAATATCTATATATATAAAACAAAGTCGGGTTAGTTACACCATTTATAACTGAAGAACGGCTGGACCGATTTTTATGATCTTTGTTTTGTTGGATTTGACTCCGTTCCGAATAGCATAATAACTATTAAAACATTGGAAAAATTCACAAAAAAAAAATTTATCAACAAAATTCATTTTCTCATACATTTTGTATTGAATGGCTTTTATGATGATATCTATAGAATGGATTCACTTATTTCGATGATTTTTTTTTTTTGATTTTGTTCACCTCAATACAGTGGTGGTTTAGGAAAAAAAAAATCGGAAAAACTCAAAAGAAAAATCCCAACAATCTAATAAAAAACCATTTTTTATATGAATTTACTAGGTGTAGTTTGTATGTGACAAATGGTGCAGTGGTTAAAGCTTCGACGCTTATGGGCCGTGAAGTACTGGATTCGAATCTGACTGGAGGCTGCATGCAAATTTGTGTTTTATTTTTTATCCAATTTTTTTTTTATCTACTTAGCTATAAAATTTATGATGGATATTTTTCTTCGATGCGCCCGGTGGAACTGAGAAAGCATTCCTCATATCTTTGATTTTGGCCACTGTTTGTGCGAGATTTGATATTGTTGTGGCAGTTGCTCAGCGTTGAAATTGTCGTTAAATCTCCAATCGCCTGAAAATCCGACTTGCAACATTGCGAAACATTCAGCAATGTCGAAAGTTTTGGTAGCAAGTAAAATCATCCTCTATTATGAAAGTTCAATGGCGCACAAATGCGCATTGGAAGCACTCAATCGAACTATGAAAGATCTATCCAATAACTCAAGATGTTTGGGAGGCGCAATGATTCTACTGTCCGGTGATTTCCGTCAAAAAATTCCAGTGATTCCAAGAGCGACAACTGTCGATGAAATAAACGCTTGCCTCAAATCATCGACTCTGCGTGGCGCTAAGTGATGAAACTTCAGCTGACGACAAACATGCGAGTTGCATTGTTAAACCAGAGACAACCTAAAAGAGATATTTCATTCTACGAAAACGTAAAAATTTAAACTGCGAGTTCATTTTCTGTAAATAGCCGCAAACAACCAAAAATATTTTGTCTTTTTGCGTATACGTATATGCAGTTTTACGAAAAATCACAGATACAACGATGACATTGGAATTATCAGAAATATATTTTGTTTTCATTTTTTAGCTCGAAGGAAAAATTTAATTTGATTGTCAGTGGTTAAACGATCCATCTGCCGAAGATTTCTCCAAGCAATTGTTGACTATCGGTAATGGCCAAGTTCCGGTCGACAAATCGAACGGATTGATTTCGTTTCCTCAGAACATTTGCAATTTTGTCTCAACGAACGACGAGCTCATCAACAAAGTGTTCCCGAACAATATTACTAACCACAAAAATCACAATTGGGTGAGGGAACGAGTAATTCTTGCGGCAAAGAACAAAGATGTGAATCATTTAAATTTCACAATTAAATCTAATCGTCGGTGCACTTCATTCCTTCAAATCTATCGACTGTGTGACAAATAAAGACGAATCAACCAATTGTCCAACTGAACTTTTAAACTCATTGGATCTGGCTTGCTTGCCACCGCTCAATTTACAACTGAAAGTTGGTGCGGTAATCATCATGCTACGAAACCTGAATCAACCAAAACTATGTAACGGAACGCGTTTGGTTTTGAGAAAACTCAAGGAAAGTTCAAAGGTGAGGAAATTCTCATTCCGAGAATCCTGATCATCCCAACCGATATGCCATTCGAAATTTAAACGAATTCAATTTCCGATTCGTCTTGCATTCGCCATGAAGATCAACAAATAACAAGGCCAATTCTTGAGTGTTTGTGGCCTGAATCTAGAAAATGAATGTTTCTCTCACGGCCAATTGTACGTAGCATGTTCACGTGTCAGCAAATCATCCGCTTTATTCGTTCTCACACCTGATAATAAAACAAAAAATTTCGTATATCACAAGACGCTTTACTGAAGGAAATCGACCCTATTGCAACCTACTCAGGAAATAGTTTAAAAGAAAGTAGTGCAACAATGCTACGCAAATCATTTCGAATCAATTCAATAAAACGAAAGCCTTGCTGCCACGTGAATTACATTCATTTCAATGTAATTAAAATATATTTCATTTTGATTGACTTTAATTAAATTGGAGTATTCATTTTATCCGTCCCGGAGGTCTCAGGTTCGATTCTCGGTAGTGACAAGGAAAAAATTGCACGGCTGGTTTAGCATCAATGAATTAATCACTCATTATCCGAAATGAAAATATGACTATGAAACCTCATTTGAGGCGGCCAAATCCCTTGATGGGATATAGTGCCTGAGAGAGAGAGAGAGAGAGAAATTCATTTTATCTTAATAAAAAACTCAATTTAATTGAGCTATAATAACTATAAACAACATTTATTGATTTTGAGGCGGTACGAAGTTCGCCGGGTCAGCTAGTTTACAATAATTATATTATTATCTTATAAAATTAACACAAAAAAGAGAAAAAGTAATTAATCAAAGCAATAAACTAAATTAAATATCTACAAATATGTACATTAATTATTTACATTTTGATTTTCCATAATTAATTGTAAACAAGATTTCTTAAATATACTAAGAGAACTGATGTTTTTTAGTTCTATTGGCAAACTATTCCATTTAATAATTGCATTTTTTTGTACAGAATTATTATAAACATTTCTTTTACTAATAGGCAAATTAATGTTTCTTGTACGTAAAGACCTGGAAAAATTTAACTTTTCATACAAATATAACGGTAAACCTGAGTTAACCAGTTGAAAAATAAAAACAGATGTTCTATAATCAAATAATTAAAACAAATCATATCCAAGAATTGAACACCTAAACTCCGAGATATGATCGAACTTCCTAAGGTCATGAACGTATCTAGTGCAATTATTATACGTAACTTCAAGTACACATTTAGAAAAACTGTCACATTGATTGTAGATAACATCACAATATGTGAACATTGGCAAACTTTTAATTAAAAATTTACGAAGGTTAACTGGACAATACTTTCTAATCAATTTAAGGGAATACAAGGCATAATTAACCCTCTGGCAAAGAAAGCTAATATGATCATTCCACGTTAGTTTAGAATTCAAAAGCAACCCTAAATCATTAACCACTGGAACAAAGGATATAACATCATCATCTAAGAAAAGTGTAGGTGTAACATTGTGTCGAACATTTTTTGAGAGTAATAAAGCCTTACTTTTAATCGGATTTAATGATAACGAATTATTTTTAGCCCACAAAGAAACATTTTTAAGATCTGTGTTAAGTTTAATCACTATCTCATCTAGCTGTTATAAATGACCACCAATATAAAGTTGTAAATCATCAGCATAAGGATGAAACCGGCAATTCAAAATTTTCCATGGTAGATCATTTATGTACAAAGAAAAAAGTAACGGACCTAAGACCGACCCTTGAGGTACACCTACTACCATTTCACTAATATTTGAATGGTCAATACCATACTTCACAAATTGTTTACGATTACTCAAATATGAGTATCTATCTATCTATTATATTAATACGCTTAATTTTTTCAAACTCAACCCTAAAATGACCCGTAAACATGATCCGATCCGTTTAAATTTTTCAGGGTAGGTCGACATAAATATAGCGGTGTGCCTTTGCTAGAAAAATCGGAAAAATTCCACCGGGAAGTACCTTAAACTGGTACCTCAGGTGTTTTCAGCAAAATTTTGTCACGACGTCAGAATGCCATGACAAAATATGTTTATATTGAATCTATGATCATGCGCATTACACCCGTACAATAACAAAATTTATTAAAATTGCCGATGTTTTTGTGATGACACACTGTGATGACAAAATGAGTAGAAAATTTGTAAATGAATCTCAATTAAACAAAACAGAGAACATAAAATGATTTTACATACATTTTGATGTTAATAGTTGTGAGTGTAAAAATACAATTTTGTCATGACACTCTATCTATTTAAGATTTAAAAATTAACCGCGTATATGAATTTACTTTATTTTTGAAAAAAGTGCATCAAATTTACATCTTAAAAAATGTTATTAACAATTTCTTAACCAAAAATTCAACAAAATGTATTCACGTGACTGATTATTCAGTCACAGGTCAGTTAGTATTAGATTAATAGCCGAATTAGAAAATTTATAATACAAATGTAACTTCTGAAGCAAATGAATATGATTAACACAATCAAATGCTTCAGAAAAATCTAGTAGGACCAAAATAGCAACCGAATTTTCCTTGTCCAGGATAGCAGACAAATCATCAATAATATTAACAAGAGCAGTAGTGGTACTGTAGCATGATTTGTACCCCGACTGAAACTCACTTAGGAAATTAAACCTATGAAGATGTTCCTGCATTTGACGTTGCATGATTTTTTCCAGAACTTTTGACAGAGCAGGCAAAATACTAATGGGACGTATATCTCCTATATTGGAAATTACATCCTTCTTTGGTAACGGAATTATGGACGCCACCTTCCATAGATCAGGAAACACAGATTTTGTCAGACATTGGTTAATAACAAAAGTTATAAGAGGGAGAAATAAATCAATAAAAAGTTTTAAGACTTTAAAATCTACCATATCATAAGCCAATGAATCAGATATAATTTCACGAATAACATTTAAAACAATATTTTCATCAACACAATCAAAAACAAAATCATCACCTGTAAAATGATCAGATTTAGCATCAGGAAGTGGTAAAACACCCAAGGAATCACGAAATTTAGTGATTCCAACCAAAATTTCTTCTGCTGAAAAGTCAATTCTAGCATCACTAGTGACGCAAGAAACCCCCAATTTTTTTAAATTATTCCAAGTTATTTTGGAATTTTTCAAATTTCCAAAATAATATCTTTGTTTGGCTTGGTTGATGTATATATTTGTTTTATTTCTAAAAAATCTAAAAGATTGTAAATCATTATGCAATCCAAACCTTTTATGTTTTTTAAAAGCTAAATCTCTACGTTTCATTAATTTAATAATATGAGCATTCAGCCATGGTGCAGTAGAGCATTTATTTATAACACTTTTACGAGGCACACAAGTCTGGTCTGAATGTAAAAAGTTTGAGTTGAAATTGGCAACAATATCATCAACCTCAGAATAGTAATACATGGTTTGCCAATCTAACAAAAAGAAATTTTCAATAAAATCTAGTTGATTAATCGCCTTATATTCAGAAACAACAGTATACGATATCTTACTCCTGGTGTTACAAAACTTATAACTTGCAAATATTAAACTATTATCTGAAATAGCAGGAACTTCAATTTGCCCAAAGGAAATAATATTATGTTTATCAGGCTCATAAACAATAATCAAATATAAATGGTTGTTAATTCTAGTTGGACCAAACGGTAAATAATATAAGTTATTAATTTTTAAGCAATCACTAAGCCTATTATTGCTCAACACGTTATAGTTAAAATCACCACAACAAATAATTCTTTCATATCCACGTAATTGTTCAGCAAAACTATCTTGTATATTAACTATGTCACCTGAATAAACAGGAGAAGGGTTATAAATAATCAAAATAAGTATTTTTCCAAATACTCCAACAAGCTCAGAAGATAAGAACTCAACTTTACCTACAGAATTAGAAGAAAGTTTGTTAATTTTAAAGGAGGAATGATAATAAATACAAACACCACCTCCACGGGGATCAGTACGATCAGCTCGCAGCAATTTGTAGTTGTTTATTTGGAATGACTTGTTTCTATTTTTCTTAGTGAGCCAAGTCTCAGACAATGCAAGAAAAGCAAATTGAAAAATATGTAAAAGAATAGTTACATCATTAAAATGTTTCACCAAACTTCGAACATTTAAATGACCAAATGTCAAACAAAACTTTTTATTTAAAGACAAATTATTAAATGGAATAGTTGTGTTATTGCTTATCGTAAAAGAATTAATTAAAGTATTATTTAAGATGGATTGGGTATAGATGCCGACGTCCAAAACTTTACTTTTGCAGGTCGAGTTGACCAAACATTTGCGAAAGGTTTAATATACACACCAATGGGCCAGGTAGCATGATCCAGAGCTTTCACTTTCAAATCATCTCTACACCCCAATTTAAAACATACGTATTCCAATTTCTGCATGTTAGAATTTTTCGGAATCAACTTATGTACTTTGCAAACTTCAGTTTGCAAACAGGATTTAGCCATACCCAAGATATCTTCTTCCTTAGTAGTAGGATCAAACCGAGAAAGATGTATCCAAAACATCTTAGGAACAGGAATAGTTTTAATACCAAAGTTCTCAACTGACTCATTAGTTCCATGAATCAACTTTGTAGGTATGGTAGGTGTAGAAACATTAATAGTATTACCAGAGCACGATACATCTAAACACTTAACTTCCGTAGAAACAGAATTAAATATTGGTTGTTCACACTCTGCAGGTTCAGGCATAACGGAAATAGAGCCTCTGGACATTACTACTTCTGCAAATGTCTGTGAACTTCCAATGTCCAATGTTGATAAAGTAACAAATTCATCTTGAATGTAGGTTAAAGATAAAGATGTTGTTATATTCGTAGGATCAACATCTGACCGAATAGGTGGATTAATAATTTCTTCTATAGAATTAATAGCACCAAATGTGTTACAAAAATTCTTCTCCATAAAATCAGTTGACACAGGGGATGTATCATCACACGATGCAATATTTGTTGTTAATGGCCTAATAGCACTCGGCAGACCATGTAAAATAGCATCAGGAGTTCGTGTATCTTTAATATTAAGTAGCTCCAACACATTCTCAATTAGAAGTCTATTTAATTTAGTTTCTTTCAACAAGTCTTGATATAAAGAGTCTTGATTGTTCCACGATTTGGCTTTTATATAAATATTCTTAAAAGATCGGTTACTCACCAATTCTTTGCAATCATCACAAAACCAAAGAATGTTTCCACATTTAAAACTTTGCCGGTGACCTGCACGATCCACAGCAGCACAACTCAAATGAAAATTTTTGTCACAAAATCCGTCACATCCAATCTTGTCCACACTAACAGCCAAAAAACATTTTCCACATTCCATTTTACAGACTTTACAAGTCAAATAACATATAAATATAATATACGAATGAATTTGTACACATAAATATTCGTATTAGACAAAATAACTGTCAAAATATAAACGTCCACCAAACTATTTATATATATACATTAATTAAACTAAAACTATACATACACAATATTATATTAATTATTAAATATTAAATTTTATTAACACGAACACTAAATGTTATTATATACAACTAGCTGACCCGGCGAACTTCGTACCGCCTCAAAATCAATAAATGTTGTTTATAGTTATTATAGCTTAATTAAATTGAGTTTTTTGTTAAGATAAAATGAATTTCTCTCTCTCTCTCTCTCAGGCACTATATCCCATCAAGGGATTTGGCCGCCTCAAATGAGGTTTCATAGTCATATTTTCATTTCGGATAATGAGTGATTAATTCATTGATGCTAAACCAGCCGTGCAATTTTTTCCTTGTCACTACCGAGAATCGAACCTGAGACCTCCGGGACGGATAAAATGAATACTCCAATTTAATTAAAGTCAATCAAAATGAAATATATTTTAATTACATTGAAATGAATGTTACTCACATGCAGCAAGGCTTTCGTTTTATTGAATTGATTCGAAATGATTTGCGTAGCATTGTTGCACTACTTTCTTTTAAACTATTTCCTGAGTGTGTTGCAATAGGGTCGATTCCCTTCAGTAAAGCGTCTTGTGATATACGAAATTTTTTGTTTTATTATCAGGTGTGAGAACGAATAAAGCGGATGATTTGCTGACACGTGAACATGCTACGTACAATTGGCCGTGAGAGAAACATTCATTTTCTAGATTCAGGCCACAAACACTCAAGAATTGGCCTTGTTATTTGTTGATCTTCATGGCGAATGCAAGACGAATCGGAAATTGAATTCGTTTAAATTTCGAATGGCATATCGGCTAGGATGATCAGAATTCTCGGAATGAGAATTTCCTCACCTTTGAACTTTCCTTGAGTTTTCTCAAAACCAAACGCGTTCCGTTACATAGTTTTGGTTGATTCAGGTTTCGTAGCATGATGATTACCGCACCAACTTTCAGTTGTAAATTGAGCGGTGGCAAGCAAGCCAGATCCAATGAGTTTAAAAGTTCAGTTGAACAGTTGGTTGATTCGTCTTTGTTTGTTACACAGTTGATAGATTTGAAGGAATGAAGTGCACCGACGATTAGATTTAATTGTGAAATTTAAATGATCCACATCTTTGTTCTTTGCCGCAAGAATTACTCGTTCACTCACCCAATTGTGATTTTTGTGGTTAGTAATATTGTTCGGGAACACTTTGTTGATGAGCTCGTCGTTCGTTGAGACAAAATTGCAAAAGTTCTGAGGAAACGAAATCAATCCGTTCGATTTGTCGACCGGAACACGGCCATTACCGATAGTCAACAATTACTTGGAGAAATCTTCGGCAGATGGATCGTTTAACCACAGACAATCAAATTAAATTTTTCGTTCGAGCTAAAAAATGAAAACAAAATATATTTCTGATAATTCCAATGTCATCGTTGTATCTGTGATTTATCGTAAAACTGCATATACGTATACGCAAAAAGACAAAATATTTTTGGTTGTTTGCGGCTATTTACAGAAAATGAACTCGCAGTTTAAATTTTTACGTTTTCGTAGAATGAAATATCTCTTTTAGGTTGTCTCTGGTTTAACAATGCAACTCGCATGTTTGTCGTCAGCTGAAGTTTCATCACTTAGCGCCACGCAGAGTCGATGATTTGAGGCAAGCGTTTATTTCATCGACAGCTGTCGATCTTGGAATCACTGGTATTTTTTGACGGAAATTACCGGACAGTAGAATCATTGCGCCTCCCAAACATCTTGAGTTATTGAATAGATCTTTCATAGTTCGATTGAGTGCTTCTAATGCGCATTTGTGCGCCATTGAACTTTCATAATAGATGATGATTTTACTTGCTACCAAAACTTTCGACATTGCTGAGTGTTTCGCAATGTTGCAAGTCGGATTTTCAGGCGATTGGAGATTTAACGACAATTTCAACGCTGAGCAACTGCCACAACAATATCGAATCTCGCACAAACAGTGGCCAAAATCAAAGATATGAGGAATGCTTTCTCAGTTCCGCCGGGCGCATCGAAGAAAAATAAAAATATCCATCATGAATTTTATAGCTAAGTAGATAAAAAAAATTGGATAAAAAATAAAACACAAATTTGCATGCAGCCTCCAGTCAGATTCGAATCCAGTACTTCACGGCCCATAAGCGTCGAAGCTTTAACCACTGCACCATTTGTCACATACAAACTACACCTAGTAAATTCATATAAAAAATGGTTTTTTATTAGATTGTTGGGATTTTTCTTTTGAGTTTTTCCGATTTTTTTTCCTAAACCACCACTGTATAGAGGTGAACAAAATCAAAAAAAAATCATCGAAATAAGTGAATCCATTCTCTAGATATCATCATAAAAGCCATTCAATACAAAATGTATGAGAAAATGAATTTTCTTAATAAATTTTTTTGGGTGAATTTTTCCAATGTTTTAATAGTTATTATGCTATTCGGAACGGAGTCAAATCCAACAAAACAAAGATCATAAAAATCGGTCCAGCCGTTCTTCAGTTATAAATGGTGTAACTAACACGACTTTGTTTTATTTATATAGATTAAAATTAAATTTAATTCTTTTAAAAAATTTTCGTTTAGAGAAAAAAATAACAACTGGTATCCACAATGACTACTTGGCTCATTTATATGAGGATGAACAAAATGGTGGTATATGAGGTTATATTAGGATGAACAAAATATAACTGCTTCGAGCGCCAAATGTCAATTTTGAGTATTAAGATGTTTCAGCAAAAATTACGGCATGTTTCAAGATAATTTTAACAATATTCTAAAAGTATATACTCCATAATAAACACAAAATAGCTAGGTCAGGTTTTTAAGAGGGGGAAGCTAATTGTTTTCGGAAAATTACCCCATTTTCCGAGTAAATTTTCACTTAAAAAAAAATACGTATTATTTTAATCAAAATACGTAGAAATGTGTAATATTTATAAAAAATTTGATATTAGGATTGTATCTTAACAGTTTTTCGACAGTATAAGTAATTTTTCCGGGAAAATTTTGAAATTTTTGTTTTTACTTAGTTTAAAATTATAAATAAAATTTGACACTTGAAGAATTGTATAAATTCTGGAAAAGCGGGAGTTTGGAGGCGGGAGCCTCCATCCTCTAAGGTATACAACGAATTAAAATTACATTGAACAAATTTTTATAATTACAAAAGTTGATTTTTTAACAATTGTGGCACTATCAGAAGAAGCGATAAGAGCGATAAAAACTCTTTGATCTGTGTTTACAAGGTTGACGAACAATTTATTATTAATAGAAATAAATAAAATAAAAAAAATTATTGAAAAAATAAAAAAGTGCAAAATTTTCCGGAATTTAGCTTTCCGCTCCTAACAATTGATAGTAAACAATCCTCCATTTAAAAAATTTTAAAATTTATTTTACTTACTAGATTTTCTCGATGTATACGTAAAGTAAAATTACGCCGAAGTTGACTCGCTCTACGATTATTAAATAAGAAAAGATTAACTAAATATTAATTTTGAAAAAGCTCCGATTAAGCTTCTGGGATCTGGAGACTCCCAAAACCATTTTTTCAAATATAATGCATTGAATGTAATTTTGCTCTTCGTTGTAATTCCGTATCGAGTACTGCCGTTGACTTTCAGATGCTCTTCTATTACAGAAAATGCAAGGGTGCCCATGTCAATAACCATTTAAGCATCAGTATACTCGAAAAAATTAGAAGGCACATTTTTGCACAAAATTACTCCAATTTTTTTTTAAACATTTTGAAATTATGTAGCTCGATCACTACAGGTCGCACAGAGATGATCGACGTGGTTTTAAATTAGTATTTAGTGCTAGAAACCAAACTTACCAATAACCACATATGCTCGGAAATCTTTGAGATGTTTGCTATTCGAGAGAGAATATCATTGAGTGTAATAAATATAATTTTTTTTGTTAAATTAACGTAAATAAAAGAAAGTGCATTCCACTGTAAGTAAAATGAGAAATAATTAGGAAAATAGAATCAGGGGTAAAATCGGAAGTTAAAAAAAATGAAACTTTCACATTCTACAATCGGGACAGAAAAATTAAAATTAAATACGGAACTTCAACAGAATAAGAATCATTTACAGCTAGCCGTGAATGGTTTCACAAGTTTAGGCACCGTTCTAACCTTCACAACCTCCAAATTACTGGAGAAAGTGCATCTGCTGATACACAAGCAGCTAATGAATTTTCACATAAATTTAAGAAAATAATCAAAAACGAATATTTTCCACCACGGCTACTTTTTAATGTAGACGAAACCGCCTTATTTTGGAAGCGAATTCCAAATCGGGCATTTATCAACAGAGTTAAAAAACAAGCTTCAGCGTTAAAGTGCTAAAGATAGACTTACATTGTTATTTGGGCTGCTCGTCTATCATTCGGAAACTACAAGGGCACTGAAGCGAGCGGATAAACACAAAATACCCGCCGTATGGAGAAGTAATAAAAATGCATGGGTAGCTAAAACGATTTTGGAGGACTGGTTTTGTCCTTTGTCCTACTCGATAATTGATCGATGACCTTTTACCATTTTTTTGGTAGAGCCATGTGATCCCAACACTGTAGAACTTCTGTGGTTTAGAGGCGAAAAATCGAGACAACTCATTTTTGAAGGCAGGCCTCTTTTGAATTTAATGTAATACCATTAAGATGGTTCTGCATACCGGAACAAGCGGTAGTCCGATGGTGAAAGGTATATGGTGGGTGCATGGAAACTTCCCAGCCAAGCTCTCTCAGTTTCTGCCGGGTCGTCAATGATGTGTGGGGTCTAGCGTTATCATAATGGAACACAACGCCTTTTCTGCTGATCCATTCTGGACATTTTAACTGAGTTGCTTGTCTTGAGTTGGTAAGAATAACTGTATTCAAACAACCTTAACTTCCTTTCTGAAGTACTGATTATGAATCCGTGCTACAAAAGATTTTCAAACTTAAAGATGATTTTTCATCTCATTCTGGCGGTCTACCATCCATGGTCCTAAGAAACTGCATATTGATATTCTTGCTCAGCCACTGACTACACTTTTCCAAAAGTCGCTTTCGCTTGAAATCTACAGTGGCCCTATTCTGGCTTTCCCTGGGAATAGGGAATTGGGAAAAATATTTTCATAGCATTTTTATTAAAATTATACTTTTCTGGCTGACTGAAAGAATAAGTTTAGTGTAAAAATTTTCAAAACAAAGTGATTTGGGAAACTTGTGTTCCACAAAATTTTTGTAGGGAAAAATATTTTCCCATTTAACTTTGTTTCGAAAATATTAACACCAATCATGTTCCCTCAGTAGGCTAGAAAAACACAATTTAGAAAAAATGCTATGAAAATATTTTCACCAATTCCCTATTCCCAGGGAAAGCCAGAATAGGGCCACACATCTGTAATTACAGACCGATTGCGAAATTATCTAGTATTCCTAAGCTGTTTGAAAGTATTGTGTATGATTCACTGTACTTTCATTGTAAACCGTTGTTTTCTGACAATCAGCATGGTTTTCTTAAAGCACGGTTCAAGACAACTAACCTTATTGAATTCACTTCACAAATATTAAATATGATGGAAGCAGTGTAAGAGGTTTATGTTATCTTCACCGATTTTAGCAAGACGTTTGACAGAATTTCTCATGGAGTTATTTTGTTTAAACTTAAGGCCCTTGGGCTCTTATCTCAAAGACCTTTATATACCATGTACTGTTCAGGTCATCAGTATCAACTCATATCTCAGCAACATCTGGAGTGCCCCAAGGCAGCCATCTGAGGCCAATTTTTTTCATTCTGTCAATCAACGACGTTGAATAATTAAAATGCATCGTTATCTATATACGCCGATGACATGAAGATTTACAAACGGATTTCAAACACCACCGATAAGAACCTATCACAATCTGACCTCAATAACTTCCCCACGTGGAGAATCACATACTCTCAAAAACGTGCACAGTCCATTTCTCGCAACTATTACATTAAGAGTGATATGCCGTTCCCAGAGCCAGTTCTATACGTGATTTGGGAGTCATTTGCGATAGTGAATTAAATTTTAGACATTCAATTCTACGCTCGGTTTCATCAAGCGTTGGTCGAAAGAATTCGTTGATCCTTATGTTACGAAAGCTCTCTATTCAACATGCGTTCGTCCCCTGCTCGATTATGCTAGACAGGTGTGGTCGTCTTATCATGAGGTTCACATTAAAAGGATTGAAGCAGTCCAGCGTAGGTTTGTTCGCTTTGCTTTACGCGGGCTACCGTGGCTGGATATGTTCAACCTGCCTCCATATCAAGATAGTCTGAAGCAATTGATTTACAACCACTTAGTAAGCGCCGAGTTGTTGCAGACGTGGTTTCCATTCATCAAATACTAACCGGCGGTATCAATTCTCCTGTTCTGCTAGGTAAAATTAATCTAAATATAAATTTGTGGGATCAAAGAACAGTACCTATATGTTTAGAATCGACCCTCATCGAACTGATTACGGGAAAAATGAGCCCGTCTCTAAAATGCTGTACGAAGCTGATCAGCACTGCCATTTCATCGATTTTAAGATGACGAAACGCACTTTGAAAAAACTTTTTTAGTTTGCTTGACTATAGTTAGATATTTTTTCCTCAAATTGCACGATTTCGTTCCAATCCCACCAAACACACAGCATTACCTTTCTTGGCGTCAATCCTGGCTTTGATACCGTTTGGAATGCTTCATCTCGTTTCGACCATGATCTTTTTCGCACGTTATCTATCTTATCCATTTTTCATCACCAGTATTCGTTCGCTTCGTCTCAGCAACGTTTCGCAGATAGAAATCCGGTCCATTAAATTTTTAACTGTTAATTCAAGGGGTGAGTACCCAAACGTCAAGCTTTTTTTTGTATCCAGCCATTTTCAACAGGCTTTAAACTGTTTTGTAATCAATATTTAGTTCTTTACCAATTGCATGGCTGCTTATATGGCGGTCTTATTCAATTTTTAGCGTGATTTCATCGACTTTTCCAGTGGGTGGGCGACCAGGGCGAGGTGCATCTTTGACATCCATATTTCCAGAACGAAAGCGCGCGAACCATTTCTTTGCTGCTTATTTTGATAAAGCACTTTCTCCATATACAGCACAAATTTATTGATCTAACTTGATTTGAACAATATTATAAAATTTTGGTATGCATCCTTGACGTTAAACGGGGTATTACTGTATACCGAAGTAATTTGATTCCCACGGTTCAAATAGACATTCTCGCACTCCAAATTCTTATTTTCTCAATAAATCCCATATAATGACTTATGATGATATGTCTTTAAAAAATCATGTTTGTACATTTTGGTAACACACTGTTCAAATGAAATGTGTCTTGTTTCTGTAATACACATATTTCATATACAAACAACATAAAACATTAAAAACATGTTACGGCGTCTCATACAAAAAATCGGTCAGGTTTCTGTATAAAGTATTTAACGAAATATCCCGCTGACTGGATTTAACTTCCATATAGGTAAGGAATTGAAGATTATATTATGTAAAAGTACAAATCACTGAAGATTTGATTCAAATGACATACAAATCAAATTTATATCTCAATTACCCTGCCTAGATGATTCTGTATATATCTACATTGAATATGCTAATTTGAAAACATTTTAGTTTTCGATCTCCCGTAATTTTTTTTTTAATAGTTCATTGTTAGTTTTTTTGATGAATAATGATGCTAACGATAATTTTGATGATGGTGATGTTGACCATATGCGGCTTATTTGTATTATTAATATCATCATCGGTAAATAACGTGCGCACAGCATCATTTAATTACCGGTGATTTTTTTATTAATGTTACGATCAAGCGGAACTAAACAGACCGGTTTAGAATTGTAAACAATACAATGGCGATATCATCCCCGTGTAGTCCAAAATTCATGTATAGTTTATTAACGGGCATACAACATTTTGAAATGGCCATTAATTAACTTGTCACCATTCTCGAGTAGGTTGTTTTATTTAGAGTGATACATTGCCTTATAAATAATTGGCAATTTGTAACCTGCTTTTGATGTACGAATTTTATTTAAGATATGAGTGATTCTTATATAGAGTTAGGTAAGGTAAAGGAAACTTCTAAACTATTTTTCCAAAATATCTAGATTTATTTTTGAATTTTTATTACACGGCTTAATTGATTGGGGTTTGAAAAACAGATTTCAATTACGAGATGTCAAAGCTTCCCAATGGGAATTGAACAACCGGTAGTGACCGTTTCTAGGTGGCCAATCAGAGATGGGCGTTTACGCGTTTTCTTGAAAATTTGTACGTGATTGGATGGATGTGTAATTACAACCTGCTTGCTATAATCTACGGGTGTGAAGTATGTCCTAACTTTGTCCTAACCTTTTGAAATGAGTATGTATTGGTTAATCTCTCATTATAACGTATTTTAAAATTTAAAATAATGTTATATGCAAATTGGGTATAAAGGTATCGTATATTACCTTTTTAATTGCAGAAAAATATTTAATGACCAAAAGATGGTATTAGAAATATTGATATTGAACGAATAAAAACTTTCTATAAATGAAATTTAGGACATTGCCAAAGATTTTAAGCGAAATCCGAAGATGTAATCTTACAAACACACAAAAACGATTAATGGTACCGTGATGTATATCGTTAGACTCGTTGAAGTGTCCTCTATCGTTCGACCAACATACAGAGAAATTCCATGATTTTTTACGGAAATATCTCATTTTCAGTAATACCTTCCGTGTGATATACGAGTATAGAATGAACGGCTTGTAGTTGATGCTGATATTAAAGTTAGAAGCGATTTTTGAAACTGAGAGCCAATGCAATTTATTGTTGGTGCTCGAAACCTCATTTTTCTAGCAAATTTTATTAAAACCGTTCGACGATGATATAATTTAAAACGGAAAATAGGCCCCGACGGTGGACCTTATAAACAAGTTTACCCAAAATTGAGAATAAACGCAATCGATTAGTGGTCCACGAAAACCCTCTCAGCAACTCCATCGTCTGACTTAGAAAAAATTAAAAAAGGAACCCGGGCCACGCGCCTCGATAGTGAGCTCATTAAACGCGCCTAGTAAAGTTGAAAAACAGCGCAATCAATTTCACTTGCTCGGAAACATAGATTCGGCAATTTTTATCGAAAATGTTTGAACTATAAAAAATAAATATGGAACCCAGGTCCCGACGAAGAACCCTGTAAATGTTTTCTCCCGAAATTGGGACAGCACAATCGATGCTTGTTACTTAAAAACCGCTTTTCAGCAATTTTTATCGAAAACGTTTAGATTTAGAAAAAATTAAAAAACGGAGCCTGGGCCCCAACGTAGGACCCTGTAAACAAAATTTCCTTAAGCTGAGACCCAACACAATCGATCTCTGGCACTCGAAAACATTCTTAGGGCTATTTTTATCGAAAGTGGGATCCGCGTCCCGACTGCGGATCCTGTACATTTTTTTTCCCGAAATTTAGACGTTAGAAAACGTTTGAACTTAAATAAAAGAAAGTGGAAGCCGGGTCCCAACGAAGGACCCTGTACATTTTATTTCCCGAAATTTAGACCTAGCATAATCGATTTCTGGTACTTAAAAACCCATTTTCAATATTTTTTACCAAAAATGTTCAAATTTAGAAAAAAAATTAAAAACGGCACCTGGGCCCCAACGCAGGAGCCTCTAAACAAAATTTCCTTAATCCGAGACCCAATTCAACTGATTCCTGGCACTTGAAACATCCTCTAGGCAATTTGTATAGAAAACGTTTATAACTTAAAAAAAAGAAAGTGGAACCCGGGTCCCGATGGACGACCCTGTACATTTTGTTTCCCGAAATTTAGACCTAGCATAATCGATTTCTGGTACTTAAAAACCCATTTTCAATATTTTTTACCAAAAGTGTTCATATTTAGAAAAAAATTAAAACGGTACCAGGGCCCCAACGGAGGACCCTCTAAACAAAATTTCCTTAATCTGAGACCCAATATAACCGATTCCTGGCACTCGAAACATCATTTAGGCAATTTTCATGGAAAACGTTTGAACTTAAAAAAAAAGAAAGTGGAACCCAGGTCCCGACGCAGGACTCTGTACATTTTGTTTCCCGAAATTTAGACCTAGCACAATCGAAAAGAGTTCAGTTGCTTCCTGGGTAACTCCAAATGAATCCGGCTGTATATTGATACTAAAGGATGGCTGAAGCTATAGCAGTACCGATTTCCCCAAGCAGCTTTCTTTGTAAACGTATCCAAGATAGAGAAATTGGGATTAAAAATATGGATTGAGGTCGATCCACATCCAGGTGTAGTAAAATTAATTTGAAGACGAATACTCACAACTCAAGAAGCATGCAAGCGCAATGGGAAAAATACAGAAGAAAGGAAAATGGGTTCATCATAAACATACCGAAGAAAACAAAAACCGAAGGGTGCAGATGCATCTGCGTTCATGCAGATGTCAGAAATTTCCTTTCTCGGTAGAGGATTTTGTACGATAATCCTTAACGCGGAAGACAATGGGTTAATCTAGGCATCAACATCAATTGCAAGAATGAATGTTCATGCCAAGAAAGCGATATTGTGTGTCTGGTGGGATTGGAGAGTAGTCAATTACTACGAACTTCTTGAACCTGGTCAAACTGTGTAGTTGATCAAATTGTGTGATGCTCTGGAGGAAAAAAGACAATTTAAGGATCAAAAAAGGCGGAAGGTGATATTGTTGCATGAAAACTCTCGCCCACTGAAAAACACACGCGTGAAGTTTGTGGAGTGGACACACGCGTGAAGTTTATTCTAAATTGGTCTTAAATTTTGTTTTTGGATTTTTAGGATAAAGTTAGGACAAACTTAACGGGTATTATAATCTGAACTAGTTCTCAATACTTCAAAACCGAATAGATACTTACGTTACTTACTTTGGAATGGAAAATGTTTCATTAGAACAGCGATATTTGGAGAAAGCAGCAACTAAAATCGTTATTGATTTGAAATGTTGACAAATTGGTGGGCATAATGTGATGTGGAAATTGTTATAATATGTGAAACACTATGTGAAAAATTATCACATGCTACATAATACTGTGGGCAAAAAAACGTAAGACTTTTTAATTTAAATTTCGCGCGGAAAACCATTCGTCAAAATATTTTTTCTCTATGATGGTATGACTGTCAGTGACATCTGTGCCAAATGTCACATCAAAATAATCATTAGTGTTTGGTATACGCTTGTCTTTCTGAAGTACAAAAAGTGCATTCGGCGATTTTTACATAATGAGTGAAATTATTCAACAAAGAAGTTACATTAAATTTTGTGTGCGGAATCAAATTTATGGTGTCGAAACGTTCAGAATGTTGCAAAAGGCCTTTGGTGATAATTATATGTTGCGGGCAAGTGTTTTTGATTGGTACCAAACCACGTCAAAGCAAGTCAAAAATCAAGGCGATGTTGACAGTTTTCTTGGATTATCGAGGTGTGGTGCACTCCGAATTCCTTCCGACCGGCCAAACTGTCAACAAGGAATACTATTTGAGTGTTATGCGTTATTTTGAGGCCGCAATTATGGGTCGAGAACTCTTAGTTTTTGCACCACGACGTTGCACCTTCTCATACTGCATTGGTTTTACGTGATTTTTTCGCCACAAATTCCACCCATATCGTTCCGCGACCACTGTATTCGCCTGATTTAGCTCCGAGTGACTTCTGGCTGTTCAGCAAACTCAAACGACCGCTTCGAGGAAACCGTTTTGAGTCAACTGAAGACATTAAGCGTGAATCGCTACGCGCATTGGAAACTATTCCGGAAATTGACTTTAACAACTGTTTCGAGGATTGGAAAAAACGTTGGCACAAGTGTATTGAGGCCGGGGGGGGATTACTTTGAGGGGGACAAAATAGATTTGGAGAATAAGAAAAAATTTTAAAATTATGAACAAAGTTTTACGTTTTTTTGCCCACAGTAGTATTTTATAATAACAGTTTGCTTACTTAATACTTCCATTAAACACGTACAAAACCAAAATTAATTTATCGAAATTTTGCACTGTGATGGTCGACAGAAACCTTTCAACGCATAAAAAATTCTATATTTGATAAGACATGGGCCAAAGTCACGAAGGCGTGTACAAATTTACTTTTTTTTTATTATTATTTTTTATTTTTATTTTTAGATTTTATTCATCGAACTTGTTACACCAACATGCAAAATTACACGAACGAGCAGCATACCATAGTGGTAGAATTTTATTTTTCCAATGGTCATTCAATTTTACTCGACAACGAGATTCATTGTCAGTCTTGCTAAGGCTGAAAATAGTGCAGAACCATGTGAACATACATCGGGTAGGGGACAATGTTGAAGAATATCCAGAAATATTAACGCAAAGATGTTCTGGACAACTGGGCATGTCTAGAACATCACTTCGGCGGAATTCATCTCCGAAATTACACATGCATACAAGGTCCAGTTAGCCTAACAACTTTTACGAGTTGACTACCAGCAACGACTAATTTGGGCAACACGCTTCCCAAAGTGGAAATTCAGGATTCAATTGGCCAGCACGTGAACCAAATTTAATTGCGCCTGATTACTTCCTTTGGGGTTTAATTAATCGAGTACGCCAGTCAGGTTTGGTCCCCTTACCATGGAGTACACATACGCAGAATTGAAGCGGTCCAACGTAGATTTTTGCACTTTGCTCTGCGTGGACTACCTTGGGTGGACGTTTATAATTTGCCTCCTTATCTCGGCCGTTTGGAGCTTATTGGCTTGAAGCCACTAAGTAAGCGGCTATCTAAGCGGAGATTCTTCAGCTCTGCTCGATAAGGTAAATCTTAATGTAAATGCTCGCGGTTTGAGAACGACACCAGCTTTTAGAATTGCCCCTCACAGAACGACCTACGGCCAGAACGAGCCTATGACAAGAATGCTGCGTGAGACTAATAAATATTTCGAACTTTTCGACTACCACATTAGCAAAGTCGCTATTAAGAGATTACTGTTTTCCACTGATCGATAAGGCAATTTTTATTTTATTTTTAGATTAATTTTATTTCTTTTATCTATTTGGCTTAAATACTCTATCGAGTATTTATAATTTCTAACGTTTGTTTTTTTTGGGTCTCTTTTAATTTTATTTTTGCTTAACTTTTTTTTTTGTCTCTATTTTCCGTTTTTTTCCCCAGTTTTAAATTTGCTTGCTCTAAGCAAACCAGCGGTTGGTCTCTCCTTTTTTGCGGCGGGGTATCATTCTCCTAAATTCAGTATAAATAGATTCAACCATTTCAATTTCCTAACCATAGCTCTTTAAATACATTTTTTATTTCGATTAATTGTTAATAATTTTATTTTTCCCGTTTTCTTTTTTTTTTAATTTTTAATTTAGTAGAATGATATCCTTGTTTATAATTTCTCCGGAATTATATTCAAAAAATAATAATAATATTGATGGTGACTCCCCGCGTGCGGTCAGGGAGGGGAGATTGGTCGTTGGGAATTATTATTATTATCAGAAATTGGAGGAGATCCAGTAAAGCTCATTAACCACCTAAATATATCGCAAGAAAACTATTCTACAGCTTGAAATATTTTATGCTCCAGATACGAGGATAAAAGCTTCTCATCAATACTTACATCAACACAATTTTACAACTACCAAATTTAACATCAGAATCTGCTCATGGTCTAAAACTATTACATGATAATGCATTGGAATGTTTGCATGCCATCAGGAACCAAGGAATCAATACAGATTCTTGGGATGTTTTCTTGTTGAACATCCTAATTAGAAAATTGGACAGGGAAACTCATCGCTTATACGAGACTTCTTTGGAGAACCCGAAGGAATTTCAAACCATGAAAGATTTTCTAGCCTTTCTATCTACAAGTAAGGTTTCAATCTGTGGGAGCACTATCCCGAGATAAAAAGTATAAAAAAAAGGAAGTAAACCAACAAACAAGTTCATCTATTAAGACTGTAAATGTTGCAGTAGCGAGAAAACCCGATAAATGTGTTCCTTTGCTGGGAGAGCACAATCTACCAGAATGCAAAAAATTCCAAAATTTACCACAAATCGAAAGAAGTAAGGCAGTATATTATAAACCAGTGTGCCGACGATGCTTACTTCCAGAAGACAAACTCCCATGCAATAAAAGTTGTGAGTTATGCAAAGGTTCACATCACAGCCTGCTGCATAGTAACAATAGTACCCGATCTGCATCAGAAAATATAAAACCAGCTAATACAAACGTACAAGTAACACATGCATGGATCGTAAATACATCTTACTAGGAACCGCCTTAGTGAATGCGTTTTATGGTGCTCGCAATGAACTGATTCGTGTGCTAATTGATCCTGGGTCTCAAGCAACCTTCAATACAGAAAAAACCTACCAGAGATTAAAATTACCAAAAACCGCAGCGTGACATGCAGAAGTCACAGGCATGGCAAAAACCGAATCTTAAGTGGCGAACTCAAAAGTTGAATTTACCTTGAAACCAAGATTTTGTAACGGAATTTATTCCGTTATCAATTCTAAAAAAACTCAACCCACACAATTTTCATATAATTATAATAATAATTTTTGAAGTAATTTCGCCATAACCTTGAAGAGATCATCTTCACTAAAATTCATCAAATATCTAGTCATGCCGAAATTACAAATATTCTCTGTGTTTCTTGTTGCATTCATATACCTAAAAATTGGTATAAGTTGCAATACAGCAAACATAAAAATATTTCTTGTTTACGCGATCTAATTGCAAATAAATGTTTTGTAATTAGACTACGTATCCATATGTTGTTTATGTCCGCGATAAAAGCAAATGTTCTACTTTCCTACTTAAAAGTTATCGAACGACCTAAGTAGGAATTTAAAACGTTGCAGTTTTCACGGCATACATAAACTCCCCAAGTGATTATTTTATAACACTTTTAAATGGGCGGTATTTATACATTTTGCCAATATGGCAGAAATTATTATATTTGGTTGAGAGAGTAGTACATTTTGTACTAAAAATTTTCCCCTCCCGCCTCAACCAAGTAATATGTATAAATACCGTACCAAAATTTTGGTAAGGGGTCAGTTTTTTGTTAGTTTTGGCCAGTTTTAGTGGTCAGTTTTTGTTAGTTTTGGCCAGTTTTAGTGGTTAGTTTTTGTCAGTTTTTTGTTAGTTTTGGCCAGTCTTAGTGGTCAGTTTTTATTGTGGAGTTTTAAAAGAGGCGATCGTGTGGTGCAGTAAAAAGAAACAAACATCGAGTTATATTTTGATTATTTATAGTTTGAGTGTTTTTTTTTTTGTGAAAATTTATTCAGTGAAATTTGACAAAGATTGTCATCAATAAATTTTAAGTCGTGAACTAAGTATATAGTGTTTTATTTTGTGGCGGTTGATCGGGAGTATCAGTTAACCCATTTGTGTTTTCGATATTGGTTGTGGTGAAAATATTTGAACTTTTGGAAATCAGCAGTAGCAGCCCGGCCGTTTGGTAAGTATACAACATAATCATACTCGTCATACTAATCCAAGCGGTACCGATCCGCAGAGCGTATGTTGGTTGTCCCTCTGGAAAAAGGGACGGGTGGTTCTTAAGCAACAGTGCCTCAGGCATTGCACACCCTTCTACCAGCAACGTTTTGCGGATCTTAATATTTACTAACCACTAGGGCCGTAAGCCAAGATAAGAAAAATCACGTTTAAAAATTTTTGTTGGGTGATAATGCTACCCTAAATTAATTTAACAATCACGGTTTAATAACCTTAAACATCGGGGAGCATACTTCAACACCTATTGGTCCGGGTCCCAATATCTCTTCCATATATCCACAATTTGATGGCATGCATTATGTTGTCTCTTTTCCCCCTTTTCATATTCAAAAAATGCGGTAATCTAGGCCGTAGTCTGAGTACCTCAAAACCCACACCGTTCCCCTCTGCCGGCTTGAGCTGCGGGAACCGACGCCGCATGGGGTACGTATCGGACGACGGCAAAATTCTATGAATCAGAATTGTTTCTACGCAAGTAGAAGTCGTTCTGTTTCAATTTCCATCCAAATTTAGCTTTGCCATAAAAGCATTAGTATTCAAAAACATAACGCGGAATATGCCAGAGCAGCCTCTAGACCCATAGAACTCCAAACACATCAAAAATCTGATGTGGGCTAATCCAACATTTTACAGACCTGGCCCGATCGACCTATTATTAGGAGCGGGCTATTATGGAGAAATTCTAATGAGTAATATAGCAAAAGTCTCATCCAACGAACCGGTAACCCAACAAAAAAACTAGGCTGAATATTCCTAGGCCGTGCCTCTTGGCATTGAGTTATATTCTGCCAACCCACTGGGATGCTCAAAAAGGGTTGCGCGTTTGATATAAGTAGAAAAACGACTGGCTAAAAAATCTAAATCTTAGCACTCAATATAAGAAGTTCATGAATGAATATATCGCTTTGGGACACATGAAAGTTGCTGAAACAGTTACTGAGACTGGTTACTATTACTTGCCGCATCATGCAGTTCTAAAGGCTTCGAGCACAACTACAAAATTGAGGGTAGTTTTCGCTGGCTCTGCCAAAACCACAACTGGAACATCGCTAAATGACGTAATGTTGATGGGCCCTACTCTTCAACAGGATTTCTTATCCATACTGTTAAGGTGGCGGAAGCATAAATACGTCCATACGGCTGATATCGAAAAAATGTTCAGACAAATCGCCGTTGATGAAAATGATCAGAGCGATCAACGTATTCTATGAAGAGTGTTTCCGCAACAAGAAATTCAGGAGTTTAAGTTGACCACCGTCACATATGGAACAGCAGCAGCAACTTATATAGCGGTCATCGATGGCCATCGATGAACAACCAAACTATCTTATAGCGTCCAACGTAGTTTTAAATGATTTCTACGTGGATGATCTAATTTCTGGGCAAAACACACTGGGAGAAGCCTTACTCAGCCAAAAACAAACCATTAATTTACTGAATTGCGGTGGATTTACGTTAAGAAAATGGGTAACAAATAGCACAGTCCTCTTGGAACCCATACCAGTGCATCTAAGGAATCAAAACCGATTGGAATTCAAGCTTAATGACACAATTAAAACTCTTGGACTAACAATTTAACAACACAATTAAAACTCTTGGACAATTAAAACTCTTGGCACCCATAACAGTTGTAGCTTAACTGATGATGCAAGAAATCTGGCTAGCAGGCCTATCTTGGGACAAAGAACCTCTCCAGTGGCCCTATTCTGTCATTCCTTGGGAATAGGGAATTGGAAAAAATATTTCCATAACATTTTTGTCTAAATTGTATTTTTCTGGCCTACTGAGGGAACATGTTTGGTGTTAATATTTTTGAAACAAAGTGAAATGGGAAAATATTTTTCCCAATAAAAATTTTGTAGAACAAAAGTTTCCCAATTCACTTTGTTTTGAAAATTTTTGCACTAAACATGTTCCCTCAGTAGGCCAGAAAAATACAATTTAGACAAAAATGTTATGGAAATATTTTTCCCAATTCCCTATTCCCAGGGAAAGACAGAATAGGGCCACTGTGGAAGAAATATCTATTCCACGTTGGATCCATTTTGAGGATAACAATATAACAGAAATTCGTGGTTTCTCCGACGCCTCAGAAAAGACCTATGCTGCTGCCGTTTACTTCAAATCTTCAAATTCAGAAGGCATTATTATTGTAACGCTTCTCGTATTGAGCTTACTGGAGCGTTGCCGCTCACAAATTCCGGAAACAACTTCGTTCTTTTGGACCTTATGTTGGATTCGATCACCTTATGTTGGATTCGCGGGCGTCCTCATAAATATAAAACTTTCATGGCCAACCGAATATAACAAATTCAAACGTACTCAAGTCCATCACAATGGCATCATGTTGGATCAACCGACAATCCAGCAGACTGCGCATCAAGAGGGACCAGTCTGAAGGAACTTAAGAACAAAAATTTATGGTGGACGGGTCCAGATTGGCTACAACTTTCAACCGAACGTTGGCCAAACTATTGCTCAAGAGGAAGCTATACTTTGGAAACTAAACAAATGGTTACACTTGCAACATCAACAACAGTCAATCCGTTTGTACAGATTATTGAACGATTTTCAAACATGAACAAAATAATTTGCGATGTCAAGCTCTGCCGACGATTTATAAAAAAAATGTTTGAACAAATAGGTTAGCAAATCTCCAACTTTACTTTCTGCTGAAGAACTTAATGAATCATACAACGAGCTGGTCAGAATAATTCAACATGTGGAGTTCCAGAACGAAATCATTCAGATTAACAAAGAAGGGTCAGTATCAAGAAAAAGCAAGCTCCTCTCGCTTAACCCATTTGTTGATGAACATAAAATACTAAGAGTAGGAGGAAAAATAACTTTATTGTAACCTGAACTAACACAGGCGTTGACTACGCCGGACTAATCTCAATAAGAGTTTCTAAAAGACGTGGGAATATGTCATACAAAGGATACATAGCACTATTTATATGCTTTTCTACCAAAGCACAGTGCACATAGAGATT
Organism: Nephrotoma appendiculata; assembly: GCA_947310385.1. NCBI lineage: Eukaryota > Metazoa > Arthropoda > Insecta > Diptera > Tipulidae > Nephrotoma > Nephrotoma appendiculata. Next base: position 266,292,708 of record OX371225.1, on the reverse strand, counting down.
GTCAGCGATATGACCAGTACAGCATTTATCGCGGCCTCTAAGAGATTTATGGCTCGAAGAGGTCTTTGCAAACGGATTTACAGTGATAATGGAACCAATTTTGTTGGAGCCCGGGCACTGATTGAAAATGATAAACAACAAGCTCTACAACAAGCAAATCTTGACCTCCAGGAAATGCTAGCTGGCAATGGGATTGAGTGGCACTTCATACCACCGTCTGCACCACACTTTGAGAAGCAGCAGTGAAATCTCTAAAGTTACATCTAAAACGGGTAATTGGAGACACAACCCTCACATATGAAGAGTTATCAACGGTTACATCACACATAGAAGCATGCCTCAATTCAAGGCCACTTAAACCAGTTTCATCTGATCCAAATGCGTTGATATTAACACCGGCACATTTTTTAGTTGGCGATTCACTAATAACTATCCCAGAATCGAATATGTTGAATGAAAACATTCCCTTCAATCATCGGTGGAGATTACTACAAAAAATGGTTCGAGATTTTTGGAAACGCTGGTCAAATGACTACCTTACCGAACTACAACAAAGAACTAAATGGACCAGCATACAACCAATGGTTAAAGTAGACGACATTGTTTTAATAAAAGACAACAACTTACCGCCAATAAACTGGCCTTCCGGCAGGATCAGTGATTTACATCGTGGCAGCGATTGTTTGACTAGGGTAGTCACAGTAAAGAGTGAGTATGGTTCCATATTCAAAAGACCCATTACCAAAGTAAGTGTCCTATCTTTCGACTCCGAGAAGTCGCAAAATAAGTCAGCGAATGACTCCCGTACCAAGATTCATAAAGCCACTAATCTCATAGTTTTACCATTACTCCTACTATGTTTAGGGCGATCACTACACTGCCGAGTCCAGTGTCATCGACCGAACAGCTGATGTACAACATCACCACTCGTAATCACCAACCTGGGCTGTATCTAGAAAATTTAGGAAATCTCCAATTCACCAATCAGCACTGGAAAGTAGTAGTTTACTTTAACCTTACATCCTACTATTCAGATTTGATGGCATACAGAAATCTGGCAAGGATTATGGATCAACTTTGCATGGAAACAGCTGAAGATAATCATCAGATATGCTCTGTAATCAACACTCGAGATCGAGGACAAGAACGTAATACTTCACTACAGAGAAAGAAGAAGAAAACGTGGGATCCTAAATATCGTGGGCAATTTGGCAAGTGACCTATTTGGAGTTCTAGATGATCGGGATGCGAAGCACTATGAAGAGAAAATACAAAAGGTTAAACTAAATCAACAACACCTTTTAATGATAGCCAAGAATCAAACATCGATTGCTGATGCAACTTCAAACATCTTAAAACGAACTGATGAAGAAAATAGACGTCATTGACGAGCTATTACACAACAAATAAGTCTTCATTAGGTAACATCAACAACAGTCAAAAATTGACGTCTTTAACCCTTCATGCACTTCTTCTGATGCTCGACTTCAAAGACACTCAGCAAAAACTAATTGATGTCCTTTTAAATTCAAACAACAAAGCAGTGAGCACTTTAATCCTACCACCAAATCAACTTAATAAGGCACTTCAAGATATAAAACAGCATATGCCTCCAGACGTTCTGCAGCCCTCACAAAATAAAAACTATGAATTGTTGAGCCTGTATCAAATCATGTCATGCAGAGGAAAACTAAGTGGTCAATATTTGATTTTTGAATTAAAAATGGCGAAATATCAAGTATTTAAACCTATACCTCTTCCTACAATCGAAGGCGTCCTCATTAAAGCATCAATGGACTATTTGGTAGCCTCCATACATCGTGACGAATATAACATGATGACAAGGGACGAGTTCAGCCATTGCAAGCATAGCAACAGCGAATATATTTGTATGTTGCTACATCCCATTCATTCCTCATACAACAACAATTCTATATGTGAATTAGACTGATTGGCTTCACAACAACCATTCAACTGCCACATTGTAAAACGGATATCGCAAAATCCACGAGACACATGGATAAAGTTGAGAAACAATAAGTGGATTTTCACAATTGATCAGGAGCGGTAGGCTACTATAGCCTGTGATGGAGATTTCGTAGCAGTATCACGACCACGCAATAGAATAATTTCTCTTAAATGCGGATGCACTTTAAAACAAGGGTCGATCTTTCTAAAAACTTATAAAATCTACAAGAAAACCGTAATTGACTCGTCATATCTACCGAAAGTCATCCTATCAATGAAGTGGATGATCATCAAAGAAAACATAATAAAAAGCTCAGTTGTAAAACAAAAACCTTTTAATCTATTTGTGAGTCCTCATCAGTGGTAAGCCACAAATATTAAATACTACAACGATAACAACACATCACTCAGCAAGACGCTATTAACAGAATAAAAACATCCAGCCATTTAATTATTAAAAATCAAAATCTAACCTCAAATTATTTAAAAAAGATAATGTTACTAACTGCAGATTTGCTTATTACATATTAGGTAATGCTAATTTCGTAATAGGGTAAATCCGTGTCGAATCGAAAATTTCTGTTAACGGAAAAATCCGAAACGGAAAAATTTCATAATAGACCCCCCGGAATTCAGCTTGAAAGTACTTTCTGCACCTTTATCTACCCCACCAATATTTTGCATAGCATAGGGATTAGGAGCTGCGTTAAGTCAGTAAGTAATTATTGGGTCTAAACACTTGTTTTAACTGTAAGCACGATGATTTTTAAATTTATTTTAGTTTCAATATTAAATGCATTCTTCTAATCCACCGTTGGCTTTTTCTGAGCGGTTTAGCTTATAGTGATTAATTTAAAGATAAATCATCAATCAACTATCGTAATGGAACATCACCTCTTCTAAGACATTCGTATTTTTTTTGAATTTTCCAAGGTATTTTAATTTGTCGTTAAATCTAAAAATTGCGCTTTTAAAACTTCATTTAAAAAATATATCAAATTTCTCTTTATTGAGTGACAAAATTAACCTCCTAAACAACTTTGGGATGTCTGTGAAGTTAGCCCGAAAAATATCCCGAAGAAATGCGATGGCAACATTATAAAACGAATATCACGACATTTTTCAGTGTCATCCCGAAAGATTTTCTATATCACGCTAGTTTTGAATGTCATCTCGAAATTTTTTTACTATCATAACATTTTTCTATCATGATATTTTTTTTTTTTTGTTATCCCGAAATAGAATTCTAACACAGAAAATTTCAGTAAACAAACAGCGACAGGTGTTCGAACCATCCCGAAACTAAAAAAAATATTGAAGCACAGAAAATTATATCATGAAAAATTAATTTAATAACAAACAATTTATTGGCGTGGTTAATTCAAAAACGCAAAATCAAGCAATCTGGTTATTAGTAAGAAAACAATTATTATGGATCGAGTCTATGAGTCAAATTTTAGATATAGTCGTGTGAAGTCGTTGTAAATATTAATTAACAGAGCAAGGTTGGTATGGAATTTGTAGAGGAAGGATCACCCTTTCAAACGCCAAAATTGTAGATATAGTCAATAATAATATAAATAATATAAATTTTAGATATAGTCGTGTGAAGTCATAGTAGGTATTAATTAACAGAGCAAAAAACAATTGCAAATTTCAAAATGAATTAAAAAATGAATATGATAGAGAAAAGAAAGAGAAAAAGCAAAAAAATTCCTAAAAGTTAAAGTTTCTGTTAACTGAGTGTTTCGGTTAATTTGTATTCCGATTAATCGGTTTTTTACTGTAGTACATTTTTACGTTTTATTTCGATTTTAAATACACATTTTATTTCATTTTCAAAATGACTTATTATTTATAATTTTATACTAAGTAAAAAAAAATTTCAAAACTTTTCGGAAAAATTTTAATTACATTTTTTTTGAATACTTTTCTAAAATCATTTCCTAAATAATTAAAAAAAACATTTTATTTCAGTTTGTTTACTTTTTTTAAAATATTTTGAAAATGAATTAAGAAGTGCACATATTAAATCAACTTTTATTATTTCATATCTATCAACTTTTCTTAAATCATTTTCATAATGAATTAAAAACACTTATTTAAAATCAGAAAAAACACTTTTCTTAATTCAACTTTTCGTAATTCGGGTAGCCATTTATTTCGTATTGATTTACAGCGGCGAAAAGTCTACGGTTTGTGAATTTAATTTTTTAGTACACTGCACCTTTTTCTCTGTAAGCAATTTCTATAAATTTGCAGCTACAAAATTTTAACATTTACAGAATCGAGTCACAAAACTTTAAAAATTAATTGAAATTAATTAGTATCTCACTTCACAGGACTATATCTAAAATTTGACTCATAGACTCGATTCACATTTTTGGCGTTTGAAAGGTGGATCCTTCCTCTACAAATTCCATACCAACCTTGCTCTGTTAATTAATATTTACAACGACTTCACACGACTATATCTAAAATTTGACTTATACATAGACTCGAATAACAATTCTGTTCAGAAAATTGTCGTTTTTCTAATATTTATTATTTAGATTAATTTTTTTTGTATATTTTATTAATTTTGATTAAGTAAATTATTTTAGTGTAATTTTTTTTGAGGTGATATAAAAAATTGTCTCGAAATGTTATGCAGTACAAATAACTTTAATTGATAATTTCGTGAAACTAATTTAATATTACAAAACTATATAATTATTAACATTATGGCTAATCTCATAATATATTTGTGTTATATGAAGCAATATTAATTATATATACTTGACTATCAGGATAGTATTAAAATATTATGTAAATATGTAGTAATCTTGCCATATTTAACTATATTGGTTTTTCGGGATAATTTTTCGCGCTAACTTCCCAGAGGTAACTTTGGGTAGAGCAGACCTTTTAGAATGCCTCCTTATTTCGACAACAACAATTTTAATGGAAAGTTTATAAAATTAGTGATCGTTAGACCAAATTACTAGCTTGGCCTTCCCATTCAATAGACCAAAATTTGAATGTTAAAATTTCATTAAAACGGATGTTAATATTGAGGGTTTTCGCCATTTTGGTTTGGCACTGTATGTTCTGCCTTGTTCTCACTAGGCACTTGATTGTGCTATTTTGACGAAAATGTCGAGATCACACAAGGATTTCTTGATGTACTCCCCATCGTGGTGTTATCATTTCAGGTTCATGTTATAACGACTAATTTATGCGATTTAGTATCAAAATATAAATTTATTTGGCCTCTAGATAGGACAACTAGATAATTGCCTCATAGCTAGATAGAAACTTCATCAGAGATCGGCTAACGTAAAATAAGGAGAAAGTTATGAACAATTGAATTTTATTTCTTAGGTTGCCGACGTTGTCTATACATTGTCGACGTAATAGATTACGTGACACAACCGCGTAGATTACATTGCGTAATCTACCTCGCCCATGTAATTAAGGTTCATGTAATTTACAACGGAAATCTCTAGTGCTTACCTGTAAATCTTAAATAATTTTCAGACCGAGCATACTAAATTGAATCTCATTTATCGAGATGTGCGATTTTTAGTCATTAGACAGAAAAAATCCAGATGACAGATCTTAAGTTTAATCTATATTCTACAAAGAGTTTCATTTAAATTTATATTAATTAATAGGCTATTAATAGGCTCTTCCATTAAGAACCGTTCTTACAAATAACACAAAAAACATTTTTTTAAACCACATTTTTATTTCAATATTGTCATTTTGAAAAAAATACAGACAAATAACATCACCAAGCCAAAAACAACACCACACTCACTGTAACTCACTTTTGATAGAGAGATTTTTCGACAATTTGTCTAGGGTTTTTAGAGAGAACCAATGTAAAGGCGCTTTCTGTGAATCCGGCAATACCATGATAATCAAATACGTAATTTCTTTTACAAAACACGTCTTATTTTCACGATTTAAATAACAAGGGTGAGGGATTATTCGAGATGATATACGATAAGCGGTAATGCTACATGATTCGTGCAAATCCCGACCCAATCAATGAATACATTAATGAATTAAAGCAATTAAATGTTGCTGTAAATGAGTCTTCTGCTTATATAAAAGAACCTTTATGTGAGTTAGTTGGTATGTGTTAGGTACAGAGCAGTTTCAATTTCACTTTTCCGATGATAGTAAATTATTTGACTCACTTGGCACCCATCGGTGCTTAGATCGACTGTTAGAGAATTATTTGATAAAGGATTCGTCATGCAAAATCTATACCAACAGCGATTCATTTCGCCGGTGGTATTATTAAGGGTATTTGGGAAGCTGATGTAAATTCAGCAACACATTTTTCCCAAAGGGAGAATGTTGGGCTTCAGGTTTATCTATGTTTCGCTACAGCTTCAACTACTCTGAAAACTAAAAGCACAGAAGCGTGTAAAATTGATTATAACAAACTTAGCTTATCTTCATAATGCTTAACAGAATAATTATTTTTACAATAACTTGTATTCGATGAGTAAATTATAAATAAAGTTCAAAATCCAACATTTGACAGTACAAACGGACTCGACAAGGAAAACACTTTTCAATTTAAATTGGCAAGTACAAGTACCTTCTTGTACCTACATATTGTACGTACGGTACATACGCGCACCATGATTTAATCAAAACCTTACCAAATATGAAAAACCACTAAAATATTAATGGAATTTTCAATTTCTTGACGGGTTTTCTTGTTTTCGTGTGCTTTGTATGAAAAATTGTGTTCCCCATCATATCCAACAGAGCGCTTATTATTTTTGTTCTTCTTCGGTCCTGCGCCTCACTCGAATGGCGTGCATACAATATGAAAATAAAAATCTTATATTTTAATAATTAAATTTCAGTTTTGGCTCCCGAGACAGGTCTGCGACGTTTGGTTTATGTTCTTAATTAATTTTATATTTTGGGCATACATTAAAATGTTGGTATGCCGCCGTCGCGTTCACATCGCAAAATTTATAATAACGTAAGATTTATGTTTAAGAATTAATTTAAATAATTCATGGACACGACACCGGTTGAAAAGCATTGTAATTTTTGGACATTGTATAATCGGATATTTATGGTGCTATATGCGCACCGAGAAACACCTGGAATTTTCGTTTTGTTTGTTTTTTTGTTATTTTTATTAAATTCTTGTGATTTATGATAATATCTATATCGTTTGCTGCAATGGAAGAATGCTGAATGCATATAAGATGCTCACGTACAAAGTCGTCTGTAACAGCGGGTTAATTTTTAATTTATTTTTTATGCGAAGGCGTTTAATTAAAAAATATAATTCTGCTTTAAGTCAACAAATTGTTAGTTTTATATCCTTCACTTGTATGTTGCAATGTTTATTAGAGGTGATCGTCGATCTTACGTTAGTTAGACACCCGTTCATATATAGTCGGGGTTATGATCTCACAAATAATCAAAATTCATAAATCAACATTAATTTACAAAGATACTTTTTTAATGTGTTCTAATATTTTGACATGCATTCAATCTATTTTCCGATGCATGTTTTCTTAAATATGACGAGGTGCAATAAAAATGTATGTAATAAACTGAATTGTGTTCATCTATATGTATGGCCAGTATAAATCAAGAATTTAGTATATACAATTTTGCGATGAGAGTGAGGTTATAATGTTAACATTGAAGTACCTATTTGTAAAATAAAAATTATGAGATTTCTTATATTGTTCAAATCCATTTGGGTTTTATTAAAAGACGAGACGTTTTATAGAAGGCAGTAAATCTATCAATTTAAGTATTTCTATATTTCTATAAATTAATATTATTATACGAGCTACTTGTATGTATGCATATGAACTGTATGATCCGTAACAAAAAATACGGTTTTTATTAGCACTAAAATTAATAAATGAAAAGTTAAATAAATTAGAAATGGCGGATTTCAGGCGATCAATAGATTTTAAAAGGGAGTTAGATTGTTAGCTGTTTAAACATTATTAACTAAACAACTTTACCAATAGAGAACAATTTCCAATTAAAGTACTTGAATTGAATTTAAATTGCTTCTAACTATACTTGATTTTTTTCAAACTTAATTTAACTTGACTTTACTTAACTTTACTTAACTTTATTTAACTTTACTTAACTTTACTTAGCTTTACTTAATTTCATTTAACTTTACTAAACTTTACTTTAATTTACTTAACATTACTTAACTTTACTTAATTTTACTTAACTTTATTTAACTTTATTTAACTTTACTTAACTTTACTTAACTTTACTTAACTTTACTTAACTTTACTTAACTTTATTTGACTTTATTTAACTTTATTTAACTTTACTTAACTTTACTTAACTTTACTTAACTTTACTTAACTTTACTTAACTTTACTTAACTTTACTTAACTTTACTTAACTTTATTTTACTTTACTTAACTTTACTTAACTTTACTTAACTTTACTTAACTTTATTTTACTTTACTAAACTTTACTTAACTTTACTTAATTTTATTTATTCCGTGAATTATTAGGGGCCTCTACTCATTAGATCAAGTTAAAATGAGCTTCGTCATTATGCTGAATTTGTACCAGAAATAGGAATCAACAGTTGTACCGAGCTGTAAAGCCAGCTGCATTTAATTTTGTTGAGATAGTAAATCGATGTTTAATAAAATTTCATTTGAATTATGATAAAAAGTATTTATTCTCAATGTTTCACTTTGCTTGTTTGCCCTTTATTAGGGACTATAGAAGGAAAGTGCTTGTTTCTCCCTAATGCTTCTAGTAGCGATAACTTCACTTCATAGAACGTTTCAGAACTACTAGCTACACACTATTTATCTTTGAGGACCTAGTGTGTCAGGTATCTTTAAAGAGGACAAAAAGATTTAATGTATTCTCAGCTGTTTTGAGCCAGGCTGATTTTTTTTTTGATTTCCATCGAACAATGGAATTAATTTAATAGGATCAGTGATTCTGGTACAGTAACTTTCGTACACCAATCTCGCGATCGCCGTCTTTGGAAAATATTTAAAGATGATTCAAGGGTTAAAATAGAATTCGGCCGTCATTATGAGAGAGTTCTTTAAGAGCCGTTCTATACCCAAAGCAGTACCATTTTGCAGTGAGAGTTAGAACCTGAAATATTAGGGATAATTTCAATATTTTTGAATAGGCCCTTGTTTTATTTAGAAGCTGGCCTTATTTTTGTTGTGGTTTAAACATTCTGTGAAGTTAATTAAAGTTAAGTAAAGTTACGTCAAACTAAGAAAAGTTAAGTGAAGTTAAGTAAAGTTAAGTAAAGTTAAGTGAAAATAAGTAAAGTTAAGTAAAGTTAAGTAAAGTTAATTAAAGTTAAGTAAAGTTAAGTAAAGTTAAGTAAAGCTAAGTAAAGTTAAGTAAAGTTAAGTTAAGTTAAGTTAAGTAAAGTTTAGTAAAGTTAAATAAAGTAAAGTTAAGTTACTTTAAGTTAAGTAAAGTTAAGTTAAGTTAAGTTAAGTTAAGTAAAGTAAAGTTTAGTAAAGTTAAGTAAAGTTAAGTAAAGTTTAGTAAAGTTTAGTAAAGTTAAGTAAAGTTAAGTAAAGTTAAGTAAAGCTAAGTAAAGTTAAGTAAAGTTAAGTAAAGTTAAGTAAAGTTAAGTAAAGTTAAGTTAAGTTAAGTAAAGTTTAGTAAAGTTAAATAATGCTGTGTTTTAATATTGGGGCACTATCCGGAGCCAAATGGCAATTTTCTATTGAAACTGCAGCTATTATTCACTGGTGTCGCTGTACTATAAAAATTAAAACTAAATTCATCAATAAAACAAACATTTATCACCTGAAATATATTAATTGACATTTATTTTGACATGACGTTATAAACAAAAATTCATTTTGCTGCGTTTTAATTTTTTATTGTAAGATTTAGTTTCTAATTGTTTCAGGGGTTTACAAAATTATAAGCCTTTTCAAATTTCCCATTGAAATGGATAGCGCTCCCGATAGCGGCTCCCGATAAATAAGTGAGCCGAGATATTTTTTTATCGATTTTTAATTAAAAAGTTGAATGAAAAATCTTAGTTTAGATTTAAATAAATTAATTAAATGCAATAATAGCGCGCTAAATATAAGTTTTCACATAGAAAATTGGCTGCTCCGGATACAGCTATCGGGCGCTAATAAAAAAACACAGCATAAAGTAAAGTTAAGTTACTTTAAGTTAAGTAAAGTTAAGTTAAGTTAAGTTAAGTTAAGTAAAGTAAAGTTTAGTAAAGTTAAGTAAAGTTAAGTAAAGTTAAGTAAAGTTAAGTAAAGTTAAGTAAAGTTAAGTAAAGTTAAGTAAAGTTAAGTAAAGTTAAGTAAAGTTAAGTAAAGTTAAGTAAAGTTAAGTAAAGTTAAGTAAAGTTAAGTAAAGTTAAGTAAAGTTAAGTAAAGTTAAGTAAAGTTAAGTAAAGTTAAGTAAAGTTAAGTAAAGTTAAATAAAGTTAAGTAAAGTTAAGTTAAGTAAAGTGCTGCACAAATCGAAATTGATAGTTGATTAAAGATAATCAATTTAATTAAGTAGCGGACATTAATTTATACAGGCATTGACTCTATTTCATGGCTAAAGTATACTTTCTACTATGTTAGCGATATTTCGTATAATTCGAGCTTTATACGTGTAGGGCTTAATTTAGTTTAGTTCAATTATTTTGAATAGGCTGAATGCGTACTCTTCATTATTCGATATTATAGAAGAATTTGTATATAAACATACCAGTGTAATAAAAATATTGGGTCATTTATTTTGCAGAACCAATATTTCCGAGCGATAAAACTAACATCGATTAAAATGGTGTTACACGGTAACCGCATACTTGTTATTAAATATTAATTTACAACTTCTAGACGACGTCGTGTGCGAGACATGCTGCAGCTTTTATATACACATGGTCGATTATGGCATAAAATCGAGATTTTGACTGACATATCTCATAAATCAAATCTTTCTAAATATACTTATATGCATGGTATCGAGCCCAGCCATCAGCTCCGCGTATTTATGTGCGGCGTATCGAATCGACAAAAATACGTATAAAATGTAAAAAAATCTCATTTAAAATAAAATTTTTAAATTACTCCTTTCATACTTATGAAAACAAAACTAAGAAACATTTTGACGTTTATGATAATCATAAGTTTATTTGGTATATATACGAGTGTGTAGTTAAACAACGCAAGAATTGAAAACCAATTTGTATATTATTATTATTTTGTTGAGAATGTAGGTGGATTATTGAAATGTAAACAAAACAAAATTTAAACTCATAAGACAAAACCAACTTGCCTTTTAATCTTAATCGTTAACTTCTTAAGAAATCAGCTTCTTGTTTTGGAAACTTTATTTATAAATTGTATTTATTTTTGAGCAGAACATGTAAGGTTTTTTTAAATTTAGTTACCACAAAGTGCGGATATATAATAATACATACAATAAATGTTATCATTCGTCTTACCAGATACTAGCTGGTTATTGGTTATTCATTTACTAGAAAATTTGTGTTACCAGGGCAAACTGGCTGAAAAAATCAACAGGTCGCAAATAAAAGCTTAGATAGTAAGCCAAATTTTTTGAGACATATGATAATATTTGTCCCTTAAACCAATAAGGTTAAGTTTACTTTACTGCCAGGCTAGTATTTTCGCTGGTTTATACTTTCAAAATTTCCATTTGTGAGACATTTTCCATTTGCATAGTTTGATTGGCTCGAGTATGCACGGGCAGATATTTGTGTAAAATGTCTGTATAGAATGACAGTTTTACCAGGTCATTATGTTTTGGTAACATAGGTACATTGTTCATTAATAACACAAACTTTTTCAATTTGTAGCAATTTCTGATGTCAATGACACCTTGAAAGCAATGGTCTCATTTTTTAAGTATTTGCATCTATTAGCAATCTCAATACCATCCCGTACAAGTGTTATATGCAATGTACTTTCAGAAGCAAAGCAGTGGTACAAGGTTCTGGTTAATCTTAATTATAGAAAATTTTAGAATTTTTTTTTGAATTTAAATAAATTTTTTTATTTAGATATCAAACAATACATAGCATCGAACATAAATATTTCATATTTTTCATTTTAACTTTTGTTATACAGATCCAGATGAAATCGTTAATTGTCCAATTGAATTCCTGAATTCGTTGGATTTGCCAGGAATGGCGCCGCACTATGGAATAGAACACGACTCACTGTTTAGAGGCTGATGAGCAACGTGGTTTAAGCAACGATAACCACATAGGACAGTTCAAATGCAAGGATGTTCTGATTCCAAGAATACCGTTGATTCCAACTGACTTGCCGTTTTAATTTAAGCGTGTTTAGTTTCCGGTTCATCTTGCATTCGCAATGACGATGAATAAATCGCAAGGCCAATATTTGGACGGCGTACGCACGTGGCGTGCTCGAGATTCGGTAAACCATCAGCACTGTTCGTTTCCTCCCCGGGCAGCAAGGTAAACAATATCGCTCATCATCAAGCGTTGCGATGACCGCATTATTAATTGCCTGCAGAGGTTGTGAGATTTGACAACTCTCGATTCCTTTCAGAAAGGTTATTACTAGTTATGGTACTAGTCACTGGATTATGCTGATAAACCAGTAACAATAGAAGGATTAATTACAGTTATTGATTGTACAAAATTATAAAGTAAAACAATAATCTGGCAAATGCAATGGGCTTTGGCACTTCTAACTCCACTCCTAAGTCAAAATACAAAATACTCTATACAAATTTTTCCTAAAATTTCTATTTTCTGTTAATTTTTTCTCGGGAATGAGTTTAGGAAAGGGATTATATAAAATTAGTGACTTTTTCGATTCTGAGGGGTGCGTCCCTCGAATCAAGAGGCTCTTTTGCATTCCTAGGTCTAGAGGTCGCAGTAATTTCATTTCTAAAATTTCAATGTTTGATGCTTCCGGTCATGCTGCCGATACTGAATACAGAACCTGATGATTTCTTATCATGCGCAATATCCTTAGTTCAAAATAATTCTAATCTCTCCCGTGCACCGCCAGGTAATTCAGCTAGGTTAAAATTAAATCATTTTAAACTATTCATTTTGGTTTTTATTTAGAGCATCAAATTATACTTAATAAACGCATTTTATTAAACACTTATTTTTTATTTCGCAAAATTAGAGTTTTGAATATTTTAATTAAAAAATTTGTTCAAAAAAATTAAAAAATCACTCGATCGATTTCGACTTGTTAGGTCATCATCAGGAGTATCTACTGATTTGTAAAAGTAAAAATTTTGTTATATATAGGGGATATATACAGGGATGATATTAGGTTAGGTATATTCCCCAAAAAGGCAGTGTCCTGTCAGTATCCCTACGACCAATCCTACCTCTCGTTTTCCCAGGGATACTAGTGCTTTGGAGCGCCGCAGGTCCAGTTTTGGCCAAACCTGTTTTGCTACCCTATGCACTTGAGGGTGTTGGTCCACCTCTCGTTTGTCAAGGCAATTGCCTTTTTACTGAGCGGCGATCTAAGCGCTGCTATAGGCCTCCCCAGACCTGCCCTTTCCGGTTGCATCTGGAGAGTCGTACCGTACCTAGCTAGTTCGTCCGCCCTGCAGTTTCCCGTGATGTCCGAGTGACCAGGGACCCAGATTATCTGGATACTGAAATACTCGCTCATCTCATTAAGAGATAATCGGGAATAAAGCGCCACCCGTGACTTCAGACAAACCGTCTCTAGCGACCTGACCGCCGCCTGACTGTCCACATAAATCGCGATATCCCTAACGGATACCACGTTATGCTTCAACCATGTCCCGACTTTGCCTATCGCCAGCACTTCAGCCTGGTTGCCATCTAGCTTAGAGCCGTCCATGAAAAATTTCAGTTCCTCATTTTGCAGTATTGACCCGTTTCTCCAGGATTCTTTAGAAGAACATATGATCTGGAAACCTTTATCGAAGCACAACGTTGGTTTAATATAATCTAGATTTTCCAGTTCTTCCCTTAGTGATCTAACTATCGTCGAGTGTCCCGTCTGTAGAGACTTCAACTGAGAGACAGCCGAGAGCCTCGTAGCCACTTTGCTGCCATCTGTTTACTAAAAAGTCAATTGGAATAAGGTGGAATTTAACCTCTACAGCGCGTGTAGGTGCTGTCCTAAGCGCCCCACTTATAAGCATACATGCCATTCTTTGCACATTCTCCAATATCCTTATGTAAGTTACATTTTCCAGAGCTGGCTGGATGTTTCCAGACATCGGCACAGGTCTTACCACTGCGGTATAGAGCCAGTGTTCCAGCTCTGGTTTCAAACCCCATCTCTTACCTATGGCGTTCCTCCACGAGTAAATGGCTTCATTAGCCTTATTCTACCTTTCTACAATGTAAGGCTTCCAGCTGCGCTTACTGTCCAATATTATGCCCAAAAATCTCGCTCTTTCAGCAAAAGCCAGTCTAATGCCGTTCACGGTAGGGGACTAACTACAGGAATTTTATATTTCTTAGTAAATAGTACCAGCTCTGTCTTGGAGGGGTTAATTCCTAATCCACATTTGCTGGCCCATTTCGTAACGATCAGGAGTGCATTCTGCATAGCATCCCTAATCGTATCCAGATATTTGCCTGAGACAGCTATCGCTACATCATCTGCATACGCTACAACCCCCATCCCCTCTTTCTCCAGTTGCAACAGCAATTGACTTACCACTGCGCTCCAAAGAAAGGGGGACATTACTCCTCCAGTTCCGAGGTAATTACCCTGCTAAGCAGCATCTGATTTATCAACCTATTTATAGGGTAATCCAGGTTCAAAAATGACAATCCTTCCGTGATTGCCTCCGTTTTTACTTTATTAGAGGCACCCTCAATATCATGCGTACTAGATCGTGCAGAGCTGTGTCCACCGACTTTTCCTTACAATATGCATGCTGCGACATTGCCCAATTCCTTGGCTCAAATTTTGTTGGAATAAGTACATCTATCAACCTTTCCAAGTTTTCAACAGAAAGGATGATAGAGTTATAGGCATCAGGTCCTTTGGATAAGCCTGTGAGCTCCTTCCGGAATATAGACCAGTTGCAGCTATCCCCGAAAGATAACCTCCAGCCAGGGGAGTGTAACTGCAGAGTTCCTTTTGATCTCGGCTGGTATAACTCGATCCGGCCCCGCATATTTATAAGGCTTAAAACCGTTCAGTGCCCACAGAATTCGTTTCTTGTCCACGATGTCATCCACATCTGTTAAAGGTGTTCCTCGATGAGCTCCAGGCTCCATCGAGCCATCAACGCTTCCCGGAAAATGGGTCTTAATAAGAAGCTCCAATGATTCCGCATTTGAAGCTGTCCATAACCGCACTGGTTGGGTTAGTAGATATAATTTTCCTAAGGCGAGAAATCTCAGAGACCTCCTCCATAACAAAAAGGTCGCCAAGACCCCCTTTGTGCCCTCCTCAACTCTTTTTTGTAGTTTCTTAGGTCCTCCTATCGGAGTCCCAATCTCAATTTCTTCTTGTGTTCTTAGCCTTATTAAAGGCTGTCCTACACGCTCTCCGATAAGTTCCCAACTCCGTGGGCCACCATGTCGGTTTCTACCTGCCCCTAGGCTTTATCAGAGAGCATGTTACGACTGTATGTTCGCAACGACGATTTTTTTTGGTATTTTATTCACCCCAGTTGTTGTCTTCGTTTCGCCCATCTTCTCTTATGTTTTTATTCACCTCTGTGTTTGTCTGTGAACGCACCCGTGACGTTTTGTTTTGTTCCCCATTGTGTGGTGGCGCGGAGGTGAAGAGAAGACGAGAAAGAGAGAACAATGCGCATCGAGTGTGTGCAAAGTAAAACGTTTTGGGAAAAATATTTTTTTCTTATATGTCTCTCTTTTGTACCAACGAAAATTTGGTATAAAGGAGAGACAGAGAAGAGAGATTCATCTCTTCTAAAACGGTTTACGAGTTGTGCGGGGCTCGAATGTTTTGTATGATGACATTCAAGTTTTGATTTTGAAGACGTGGCACTGCGCGCTAGTTTTTTTGACAAATAGAGTCTGTCTTGAATTGTGTAGTGTAATAATTTTTTTCTTTTGGTGTTGATCCACTTTAAAAAAATTTTTTTTTTATTAAAAATATACGCTTAAAAATATATACCACTATATAGTATTAAATTAATAAACTATACATATATGTACTGTATAATAAAATAAAATAAAACATATTGTGTAAATAAAATCTAGAAATTGGAAAAAAGGGAATTTGGTGTTTTGAAAAGTGCATCTGTGTATCAAAATGGCGCACAAGATTTAAATTAATAAAATAAAATAAAAATTTTAGAACATTTTATACTGAAATAAAGAAGAGTAGTAAATTGTTATCAAGTAATTCATCATCTGAATTATATAGTCACGATAAACAGGGTGTCTCGAAAGTGGATGACACGAGTGTATATAATTCACTAGAAATTAGCATCGTTGGGTCAAACAATTTTTTGTGTACATACGATTTAGGCGATACAACGCACAACGGATTTTGGCGGCCAATTGAGGCCAGGCTAATTCATCGGCGAGTGTGACGGGCGGCTAATTGTGGCTCGCCTCATATTTTATCGGTGGTCAATCGAGGCCGTACAAACGGTGAATTTCGGAGATAACAGCGGTATAATTAACGTGTGATTTGATCCATTTAATCTACGGCGGTAAGGTGCCTAACATTGACGGCTACCAACCGAGGCCTAATTAATTTAATTTTGGCGAGACAACGCCCTATATTTTTGGGTAGTGATGGGTGTGGTCCCTATATAACGGCGAAACAACAGTCACTATTATTCTACGGTTTATGGCAGAAGACGCCCACCCAGTTATTTGCAGGTGGCCAGTTGAGGCCACTTTATTTACGAGTAAGGCGAGACAACGCCCAACATATTTTGGCGGCCGGTCGAGGCCAAAATATTTATCGGTCGCTCAAGGCCGCAACGGTGTAGGCGAGCCAACGCCCAATATACGGGAGTCTAGTGGAGGCCACATATTTTTGGGTTTTTCTTTACAACGGATTCGGCGGCCAGTTGAGGCCAGCCGTTTGGGTAGTGCGGAGTTTCCATCAGAATCCGGCAACGGGGTAGTCAACAAGGAACCCCGCAACGCATCTAACGGTAGCCAACCGGCTATTGTTGTTTTATTTTAGCTTACGGCGGAAGACGCCCAACGGTCCGGGTGGTGGACACCTGTGGCATGACGGCACCAAGGCCGCAACAGTATTAGTTTATTTTAATTAAGGTACGATTTTTTTTTTATTTTTTTTATTATATTTTTGCTCAGTTTTATTTTATATTTTATATTCTTTACATTTTTATTTATAAATTTAAATTTTTGTAATCGAGCGCCGCACCCGCGGGTGCGCGCTCGATGCATGTTGTTCTCTCTCTCTCTCTCTCTCTCTCGTTCCCTCCCTTTTCTTTTTTTTTGGGGAAGTTGTTTCCTTTTGTTTTGTTGTGTTTTCTGTAAATAAAATGAAATATTAAATTTTTCGGTTAGGTGTGATGGGAGCGGAGACTCCCTCTGTGTCGGTTTAGTGTTTGCGGTCCCTTGGTGCCCGCATCCAATTCCGTAACCAGGGCTCGACCCCGTTTGAATTCGGATGGATGCGCGCACCAAGGCACCTCTTCCGTTATCATTTTTTTTAAATTTATTTATTATTTGATTATCTGCTGTTCGTTCCTCAGGTTCCGGCCGACGAATTTCGGCGGAACATCCGGGTATATTTTATTATTATTATTTGCGTTTTATTTAAATTTCTGTATGATCACGGTGTAAGCCAGGAGCATCATGCAAGCTTCAAACCCCACGACCTTAGCACTTCTCCCTGAGAACGTAGCCGGCAAAAATCACCGTGGAGGCCTCTGCATGCGCTTAGTGAAATCTGCAGGTTGGCAGTAGCCAGCCTGTAACAAGCACGCAGCATTAAATGAAAGATTTCACGCCTTTGTGACAATATCAACCATGCCATCTAATTCCTCTACTGTCGCCGGAAGTCCAGGAACCTCCAGCAACATTAATTCCTCCAACACCTCCCCATATCAGTTCCAGTTTGTCCTTCCGGGATTCCTGAAGGCTTCCCGGGCAACAGGTGCGATGTTGAGGTTGTTACGAAACTGTACTGGTTGCATAAGATTTTTTTTCGTGAAACAAAATTTTGCAAACCGATCAAACGGCACAGTGGTTAAAGGTTAATCGTTTGAATCGGGAAGTACCGTGTTCGAATCCCGGTAGGGGCAGTATGTAATGAACACAACTATGACCTCCTGTCATGTAGTCTATATGCAATAAGTTGATGGTTCTGCGAAAATCGGACCTATAGCCGTACGTCCTTGGCTGGGTTTACAAAACTCGTTGTAGCTGTTTTTAAAATGTTAATATGCTGCTTTATAAATATTTACTTGTGACAGCTATCACTTCAAATGACAATTTCTATCACTTGAATTTTACACGCGACAGTTAAATCGAATTTTTTCAAACTATGGCAGTCAACTAAAATTTAAGAAATATTTATTGTGAGTTTTGATCAAAATTATTTAGTGATTTTGATTTTTGGTTAGTAACGAAGGAGATCCAAAATCACGTCGCATGAAGTGATACGACTAAGGGAATAGAAGCTTATATTTACAGAATAAAAGAAAACTGTTTTCGACTGAAAGCAAATTGTTGACAGATGATGATGGCGAATGTCATACGAAATAAATGTTACTGCTGCAACCGGTGTGAAGTTTTTGGACACTTTTAAATTTTTGGACTGTTTTATAATTTGGGCAAAGATTTGCGCGAGTGTCCAAAACTAATTTTTTTTAGACTTAATTTCGATTTTGGACAGATATTTGCAGAAGCGTACATTTCTAACAAATGTAAATACAAAAAAAATTGTTTATAAAATAGATAAATTTTTTGTATTTCATATATACATATTAAACTTTTGAGAAATTACTTTAATCATCAGGAATATGCGGTACATGCAATTTTTGTATGAAAGGATGTTTTTGTAGGTTATGGTAAATTATACAAATCTCAGAGATTGGCTCCTCTATTTAAAGGCTATATAGGTTTGAAAGGGGATACATTATGGAATTAAAATCACCTAATATCGTTTCGAAATTAGCCGTAGGGCTCTAGTATATAGTATATCTCCGAGATTTGTATAATTTACCATAAGCTACAACGACATTCTTTCATATAAAAATCGCCAAGAGCGTGAATGTTCAAAAATTATATACGAGAGCCCTACGGCTCGAAAACGGCATCGAAATTATGTTTAAAAAAATTAGTTTTGGACATTTGCGTAAATTTCTGTCCAAATTATAAAAGTGTCCAAAAATTTAAAAGTGTAATAAACCTTCACACCGATACTGCTATAGTTAAATTGGTGTCTACGCAATAATTTATTCTATTTTAAATAGACAGTACTTGTGTTAGGAAAGATTATAGTTCTATAAATAGTTTTCACTTGTATTTTAAATTTGAAAATGTTATTTTAGATTTCTATATACTTTCCTTTCATATTCGAAATGGTCATCTTCCTCGCTGGGCATCTTCCACACAGTATGTGTGTGATCACAGATTAAAAGCCCAGACAGATTGATTGACCGGGCCGGAACTTCAAACATAAGCTTTTCCAATAAATTGAAAGATACCAGTGATATTTAGCTTGGATACATTTTTTTCGGATATCGTCACCCAAAACTCTAATGGGGTCAATTCCCACAACTTATCACCATAATTCGCGTGACTACCACCACAAAAAAATATTTGATGATTAATCTGTTTTAAAAGTCATGGTTGGGTGCGGACAAAAAAAAAATAATTTGCCAGAGCCGCACGATTAATTTACCTTTATAAAATCGCACGCGCTAATTTTCATTTCCATGTTGTGCGCATCGCATCGCACAAAACATCTTCGTTTTTAAACGTATATCTATATCGCAATGTATCGATTGATTGTGATACCAATCAAATTTATTGTATTCGGCAATTTTTAATGGTCGATTACTCCATAACAATACAGAATCTTTTATTTTTTTTGGTTCGTCTTTTTTACAAAATACATAAGAAATCAGAATGTGGGAATTTTTGAATATATTTTGCCAAAAAAACGCAAAAAAAATTGTAAAGGATTGGTTTTTGGTTTGAATTCGATTTTGGAAGATAATTGTCTTGTGTGTGTATGCACGAGTAGTTATTCCAAATTTCAATTTCATTTTAGTTTTTTTTTTATTATTATGCGATATAAAATTATTCTTGGTTTTGTGTTTTGTACAAAATGTGCCTCCATAAAATTCATGAAGACTGCAGTGTTTATTCTTGTGGTTAGCGGCCAACTCTTTATGTTCTTCAATTTTTTCATTTTTTTTTGTTTGCTGAAAATCATGAATACGGATCAAATACTTATGGAGATATTTATAATACGAAAGTTTTTGAATTTTTTTTGTAACTAAAATTTACAAAACCCCATAAAAGGGTGTATGATTCAAAGCCAAAGCCAAAAAACGGGATTGGTTTAAAAAAAAAGAATTGGTTCGCGCGACAGATTTACTGCTGAATAAAATTATTCGTTGTTTCGGGTTTTGGTGAAAATAATAATTTCAAATACAGTTTTTGAGCAGTGATCCACGATTTTGCAGTAGAATATTTCGTGGGTCAGGGTTTAGGTATTCAACTCATCTAATGTGACAACTACACATTTGATGGTATCTGCAACGAAATGCTTAAGAACGGCGATAATTACGTGTTGTACTGCTTGTTTGAGCTAGAATACAGCAACCAACTAGCCACTACGTAAAAAGCGAGATCGGTTTAATTAAAAAACTATTGCGGAATAGCTATATTCTACTCTGACTACAAGATTTTGTCCACGTTTTCCAGAAATGTTATCTATTTACAGCTAGCGCATTTTGCGTGACTACCAGTGCGGGATTCATTCATGGAGGTCAATAACCGATCATACCTTTTCTCTAAGAATTGTGTTAGAAAAGTGCTACGACAAGAACCTCTCATATGTAAAAGCTGGGTAAGGAGATACAATAAATGAAGAGTAATAGCTGAAGTAAGTAATAAATGATGTTTAAGTACTTTGGATCGCCTGCTAACTTCAATCAATAATTTTTAGTTCCTTAAAAGCATCTTCTTGTGTATCAATTGAATTGAATTTCATCTTGTATCGCTACAAGAAGAATCCGGAGTCGTTAAGAAACAGCTGTGTGTCCGGATTAACCGTATAAATTTAGTTTCGTCTTTTAAGGGACACAGAATAAATAAAAAAATGGTATTAACTAGAAACGCAACATTAGCGTCGATGCCAGTGCCCTAATAACTTCAAAATTAAAGAGGCTGAAGTTCCAGGTCCCCTAATTATTTACAAAATCACAAAATTGAAAATTTATTTATGATTTGAGTTGAGAGTTAAGTTGAGTTGAATTAATGTTTAAGTTTTGGGTTTTGAGTTAAATAAAGTATTAGGTTGAGTTGAAAGTTTTCAACTGATTTGGGAATTGTGTTGAGAGTTCAATTAGGTGCTGCTCGGAAATTTATTTGAGTTTAGCATTAAGTTGAGAGTCGAGCTACTTGTTGAATTGAAAGTTGAATTGAGAGTACAATAGACAGTTGGAATGATAGTTAATTTAAAATTGAGTTGAAGATAAACTTCAGCTAAAGATTAATCTGGAGATGAGTTGATCACGATTTCAGGTGAGAGTTCAGTTGACAGATAAGATGGGTGCTGAGAATTGAGTTCAGAGTTGAGTTTACGATGAGGGTGAGTTGAAGGAGGAGTTACAATTGAGTTGAAAATTGAGAGGAAAGTTGTACTAAAACTTTAGTTGAGGTTAGAATAAAATTGAAAATTGAATAGAAAATTCAGTTGGGATTTTTGTTGAATTGATAGTTTTGTCTACAGTTTAGTTGAAGATGAGTTGAAAAGACAGTTCAGTTCGGAGGTGAAATGCGAGGTATAAGATGAGAAATAAGTTGAGAGTTCAGTAGATTTAAGTGTTGAAGGCATAATTGACAATGACTTCGATTTTGAACTACAACTTTATAAGGAAGTAACTTTTCGTTTTTTCGCTACTATCATATGTTAAGGAATTTGTTGACTGCATGAAGTCTTTCGGATAATATCGAATTAATTCCAAATTTCTATATTAAAGGCAAGTAGCGAACATTTGCCATCATATCGTTGAACTTTTTGAAGTGGTACCAAGCGCATATTGTTTAAGCATCCCAGGGATTCAACATGGAGATTTATTACCAAAACTGCAATGGATTAAAGACTAAATTATTAAACTTTAAGCTTAATGTAATGGCAAATAATTTTGATATAATCTGTTTGACTGAAACATGGCTGAACGAATCCATTAATAATAGAGAGCTTATTGATGATCGCTATTACGTTATCCGCAAAGATCGCGATTTGGCACTTACCGGCTTATTAGACGGTGGGGTTCTTTAATCGCTATAAAAATATCTTTTGTATTTAGCGACATATCCAGTCTTAATATGGTCTACGGTCGGCGATCGAAAGTCGTACGAGAAAGACGTGTTTTTGTCTTTCTCTGTATAGAAAATTAAAACTTAAATTTTTTTTTCTGTTTTAAATAAATAAATAATATGTTATATATAAAAGTTTTTAATTAAATTAAATATATAATATAAAGTGTTAATAAATAAATATTAGTAAATTAAAACGTGAATTAACGTGAAAATATCTAAATTATTATAACTAATTATTTTATTATTTGTGTGACGCACTGACGCAGCAGTGGTGAACGCTTCACAAGCTAAGTGTTTTTTATGTTTCATATTTTTTATTTATACTTTGTTTAATTTTTACTTTTTTATAAAAAACATATAAATTTTAATTTTATTAATATAAATATTTTTTAATATGCGCATTTTAATATGTGTCGTATGGTTTATGATTGTGTGTGTGTTATATGTACGTACATTCACGCAGTTTAGTTTAAAGTCAAATAAGACAAAATGGATGAAATAAAAATATTCTTCAGTTGCTTATCATTCATTTTCCGTTCATTTTTAAATGAATTTTTTATGCTAATTTCTCTTCGCTCTTGAATAGTAAAATGAATTTTCAGAAATATTATGCAGTAAAAGACGAAAGTGTCTAGTGAGCGAATAATGAGAAACTAAAAAGGTTGATCTTATTTTTTGTGTTAGTGAACGGGATCTATTGCTATTTTGGTTTTACTTTTCTATTCTAATAAGAAAGCGAAAATTCATTGTAGTACTGATTGGATAAAATGTATTGTTGCCTGTATTGAACGATCGAATAGATGATACATATCATTTCTTTTTACTTTATTCTTGATAAGTGAATGGTAATGCTTGGTTCACGTGTGCGATCGGGGAATGATTCGCGAATCAAGCCAATCTTTGAGCGTAATTATTTCGCATTATTACTCATAATTTGTTTTTTTTATTATGTTGGATGCTTCCGATCAACATTTTCCTAAAGTTAAAATAATTTCATCTCAGGCGGGGAAATTTGTATATGTTTTCAATGATTTAATTTTCCTTTGATTCGCGAATCGTTTTTTGATCGCATGCGTGAACCGGGCATTAAACAGAATATTTTTTGTTCCTTTACATTATTCTTGTTGATCAGTTTTACAAATAATGCATTAATTCCGTGGAAGGATTTGCTGACAGTAATTTTTTTTACTGATAATACGCAAAAAAAAACTTTAAATTTCATAAGAGTGACAAAGAACAGAAATATTTTTTATTTCATTTTATAGTAAAATTTTATGGTTTTGCATTTTCGCATAACCTACAAATTTCTTAAAATTTTTAATTTGTACATTATTTTCGTACAATTCGATTTTTTTTTTATATATTTTAATTTTAATATCCTATACCACAAAAAACCTCTAACGTTAACAAATTTCAACACAAAAAAAAAAACAAATCGACATCTGAGTATAAAAATGGCGGGCGTCTTATTTGTATGAGCGTGAGAAAAATTTCTTATCTTTACATACATTTTTTGTACATGTGTGAAAAATATTGCCATAAAAAATACTCCAATTTACATTTTTTATGGTAGTATTATGGCAGTAAACTACCAACATCATAACTATTCTCTCAATAAAATTTTACTGAGAACATGTTTTGTTTCGTACACAACCAGTAAAATCTATATTTTTTTCTCGCTTTCATTTTTGGTGACAGCAGATTTTTTCCATGGAATAGGGACATGACACTGTTCGATCGGTGTAGAGTGAACAATACATTTTGACGAGCGACTTTTTTAAACCCTGATATATGCGTATGTGTGGATTTGTGTGCATATGCATGTGTGTATGTTTATTCGTGTGTGTGTAGGTTCATATGTATTTATACTTATGTATATGTTTAGTTTGTATATTTATATAATATGATTGATTGTTTTTACCTTTTTATAATCATTTTAATATTTTAAAATTAATTTGATATATTATCATATTAATATACTTTAATGTATAAATGTTTATGATTAATTCTTTTAATTTGTAATATACATATATATATATATATATATATATATATATATATATATAGATGTGTGTATTTAATATGTATGTATGTATATAATATGTATGTATGTATATATGTATGGGTATGTGTATGGGTATGTGTATGAGTATGTGTATGAGTATGTGTATGTGTGTATGTGTGTGTATGTGTATGTATGAATGTGTGTGTATGTGTATCTATGTGTGTGTGTATGTGTATGTAGAGGAGAGGAGTGAGCAGGACTTATATTTAGGTGGATTCTGGTATAATATATAAATATTCATGACTTTTTTGTAGATTGATTTAAAGGGATGAGAAATCATATGTGTTCCGGCATGGCAAAGGGAAAATGGTTTTAATTTTTTATTTCCATTTGTAATGACAATTAAATCTTTGATGTGATATCCTTCGGCCTTTTAATGTTGACTGTTTTTTAGATTGCTTACTGCTTGCACTATTTTATCTAAAAGAAGTTTTGGCTCAATAATATTTCTCGAAACAGGTTCGTCTTTGCATGGGAATGATATATACGAATATCGATTGATTTGAGTTCTAAATCCTAATCAACGACCTGCTCATGCACCAATTGTGTAAAAAGCCTTCCGCGTGGTTCTTACCTCCGTTCGTGTCATCACCTCACATAAATCATGGTCGTTTTTGTTTGATTGAGACGGTATACTGCGGAAGATGCATAAAATCATTTTTGAGCATAATTCTAGAAAATCGCAATTCTAGCAATTAGCATTAATTTGGGAGAGGCTTAGTTCGGCTGGGTCATCTGTCAACGGGTTGTCTTGACGGGTAAATGGAGGAATAGGAAAATTCTCTGGCCGATTATTTTCGGATTTATTTTGTTGAAAAATCCAGTAATTCACCCGGGATTTATGTTGAAATCCCGATTCAGCTCAACATCAGATTCGCAGATGATTAGTTAAGACATTGTTTAGCACGGCTGAACTCCAGAACTTCTCTAAAACCCATTTTTAAATTCACATTTAATTCTGCTTACCTGATTTGACAATAATTGGTCGGGATATGGCCAAGTTCCATTCAGAATGATCGAATTTTAGAACTTTATCAAAAAGAAACATTAAAATCCCAATACAAGTTGATCCTAGTTTATTAGAATCCTAGCCCAGCTCTGCAAGCTGAACTGGAAAATTTCGTCAAATTCGGCTTTGCACCCCGAATTTGATCATCATTTGTTTTGAGTTGGCTTAGTTCCATTGAACATGCTAGAGTGCCAATCCAATTCTGCGTACCATATTTAACAGTTATTGGTTGAGGAATAGTTAAGTTCCATTTAGCATGATATAAATATACTGTGCACTATAATTATACTGGTAATTAATCGAATATTTTCTTCTTTGGTGAACAAATTAATAAAATATTTGAAATTTTTGCGAATTAAATTAAATTTGTTTGAAATATCCTATCCGGTAGTTAATAATCTGGCATTGAATAACATTGATATTTTTCCGGGAACCATTGCCTTTGGGATGCCTTACATATGAAATTTTTTGTTTTATGTTTTTTTTATTATATTTTTTTTTTTTTTTTTTTTTTCGATTTAAGGGTTAAATACTAATGAATTTTAGACTAAGTTTGATATAATTTAAATAATTATGGTTTCAGGAAATCCTATTGTAACTCGTGGAATTGCAGGAGGATTAAATTAATAAATGTTTATATTATTTAGGAAGCCGGAAAATATTAATTTAGAATTAAATTTCAGGAAATTTACAGACGTGAAATAATATTTCTTTGAAATATTAATTGTTAATTGTGTAGATTAGAATGGTGTTGTCATTGCATTAATAACTATCGACTTTATTTAGGGGTCTGCAACTGGGCCGATTTAATCAATTAAATTTTGCATTAATTTACAATTACATTTTAAGAAATTTCCAGATGCACGTGAAATAATAACATTTTTCCTAGGTTGCTGATTTAAAGAAGCAATTATTGATGACCAATACCATCAATATCCATTTAACCTATTAAACCTTTATCCTTCCCCAAGTAGATTAGTTTTGTGCTGTCTTTGTGTTACTAACTATCGGCTATACCTAGGTGTCTGTAACCGGGCCGATTCTGTCCCACTTAACTAACCTATCCAATCCTTCGGTTTTGTTATATGTAAAAAAGAGTGTACGGTGGGCCCGGCGTCACCCGGGAGCTCCTGTGTAAGAACTTGGTCGTGCATTCAGAATCAATCATTCAGAATCAATATCGTTGAACTTTTTGAAGTGACTATTATCACTTATGTCAATGTAGGAACAATTTTATGTTGTTAACGGAATTATTTAAGTAATTCCTTAAATGCGATTAACGAGTAAGTATCGTAATCAAATATTTGAACTAAAGTCAGCTCGACCCTCAGCTCATTTTTCAGTTTAACACTCAGCTGAACTTTCGACTCTACTCTTAGATCAATTCTCAACCCTCAAGTTAACGATTTAACCATACTATTAACTAAACCTTAATGAACTGTCAATTATAATCTCAACTCAACTCTCTCAATATAGTTTTTAATTAGACTCTCAATTTTCAATTCACCTCTCAACTCATCTCCTAACTTTAAGTTGCAGTCCCTCCAACAAAGCCACAAATTGAAAAACTTTGAGTTAAATAAAGAGTTAAATTGAGTTGAAAGATAACAACCGAATAGAGAGGTTAGGAATTTAGTTGAAGATTGTGTTTAGAGTTCAATTGGGTGTTAGGTTGAAAATTTAATTGCTTGTTAAATTGAGAGTACAGCTGACAATTGAGAAAATTGTTAATTTAAAATTGAGTTGAGGGTAAAATTCAGCTGAAGGCTGTGTTAAAAATTGAGTTGAAATTTGAGATAATGACGATTTCCAGTGAGAGTTCAGGGTTGAGTTTATAATGACGGTGAGTTAAATTGACAAGTGCTCAGGTAAGTTTAGAATTATTTTCAGAGTTCGGTTGAGATATAAGAAATTGTATAGAGTTGAAAGAAATGTTACAGTTGAGTTGAGAATAAAATTGAAAATTAAGATGAAAATTGAGTTGAGCTTTTAGTTGAGTTAAGAATTTTGTCTACGGTGAATTGAAAGATATGTTGAGAGTTGAGTAGATGAATTCAGAGTAAGGCGCTGTTCAGTTGAAAATTATGTTAATAGTGTTGAGTTGAGAGTTGAATTGAAAATTGAGTGTTTAATAAAAACTATGTTGTGAGTTGAGTTGAACTGAGGTTAAGTTAAGAGTATATGGTTAGATGGTTAACTTGATGGTTGGAAATTGACTTAAGAGTAGAGTCGAAAGTTAAGTTGGGTGTTAAACTGAGAATTACGTTGAGGGTCGAGTTGATTTCAGTTCAGATATTTGAACTCTATACTTACTCGTTAATTGCATTTAAGGAATTACTTAAATTATAATTCTGACATTGAAATAACTATTAATAGTAGTCACTTCAACAAATTCAACGATCTTATGACAAGTGTTCGTTACTCGCGTTTAATATTGAAATTTGGAATTAATTCGAAATTATTCGATAGACTTCTGATTCATACAATCAACAAATTTCACAACATATGATAGTCATTTTTAATTTTCGTGATTTTTAAATTAAGTTGTGTACTCTTATCACTGCTTGGTTATTACATGTGTCGCTGAAAATTCCATTCTCACTTACAAATATGAAATTTCATTATGACGAGCGTTTACCGAGTATCGTGATGAAAAGTTAGGACATACTTTACACGTGACGTTTAAGGGTTTGGTATTTGATTGAAAAAGCTTGCCACGAGCCAGAGAAATTATGCTTATATATTTATGAAATGTGACTTGATTTGAATCAACTGCTTTTCCCTTACTCGTATACATTAAAATTGGTAAAATGGCTTATGAGATCAGACCGACTTGGCTATTACACTTTAATAGTACGCGTATATATAACAACACACACCTCAAATTATATAGTGCAAAAATCTAAAGGAAATCTGTACGTCATTTGCAGATGACTCAGTCCGACGCAGATAATAACACTTTCCCAAAAATCCTTTCTTTATGTTACATGCATGTATATACGTATTCCGTTTAATAACAATAATTATATTTGTACTGTGATTGGTACCATAAAAATGGTACATAAAATCAATAATTGAGGTTGAACCCCTTTTATTATTTCTTGCATACATGTCGGTCCAGCATTTAAATATGTGGGATTTATTATTTGGTTTTCCAAAACAATAACCGTCTTTCTATATAAAAATTTATTGGCCCGGCTGGTTGGTTTTGCAAGACAAACAAAAACAGAAACTTATTATGCATCTTGAACAATGGAGCAATAAACAGACGGTGTTTCTGTCCGATTACAGCGTATTAATAAACCATTTGGTCAACTTCGTGAGATGTTTTATGTTGGTTGGATCGATAATAGAACGTCTGTTGAGTTTTGATTTTCATCGTGAAGCGATTCTGTTTCTCACAGTTTTCTCAAAGGGTCGGTCCCATATGGTCGGTATTTATAGTGCTTTTGCGTTCGTTTGATTACCGAATAATTAAACCCAGATAGTTCTTTCATTTAATTTTAATATTGTCATATTCTTATCTTCAGATTGTTCGCAATTAAATCGTAAAAATGATACCAATTTCGAGTTGAAGGACCACCCAGGAATTCGTGCGCCAAAAACGTATACGTAATAAAAAATTGTGTCTTACATACGTAAACATAATCTTGTTAATTCTTAATTTTTTTTTGTGTTACCTGTATTGAATGTGCTGCATGTTGCAACATTGTTTCATTTGGTGACAATATGGCAGGTCGACCAGATGGTTTATATTTTGTTTTGTGGTTCTTGTTACATTACAATTCTGTTCATCTCATTTGTGTGGTAGTTTATTGAACTTTCGGTTCCCATGCTATAAAAGGTACGTGCAGCATACATAAACACATAATCTTTCTCTTCCGAGAATATGATCCTCATGTAATAACATTAAATTTACCGTTATGCACTGTTTTGATATTGAAATTTGATAATCTGGTTATATTTTAAAATTAAGCTTGTGTTGCGATATTAATGTCGTGAAAGAGATTGATTTAAATTGAAAGGATTGGTGAATGGATAAACGTATTTTAAAGGCAATCATTACGGTTTGTTAATTTTGTTGACAAGAAAGGTGGAAGTTTAATTTGCAATAGTTTGATTTTTGATGCAAATAAGATAATTCGTTTTACAGTGGATCATGTGTGACTCATAATTTTCAGGAAAGTACCAAAATAATTTAAAGAGTGGGATCGAAATTTTTCAGTTCATTTCAAATTACTACACACCATTAAAAAATTGCTTTATTTGATTCAAATTGCCAATTTTTTAGCTACACTGCCAAAATATTTATATTGGATTCCCTTTTTTAATTACAGATCGAATTGCATTGTGAGAGATAATTTAGTTTCATTCAAATTGCTCAGTTTAAATATCGTCTGGGGCTAAGCCTTACAAATCCACTATTTTCCATAACAAATCGAAAATATAATTTCTAACTTAAATTTTCAGATTTTTAGGACCTGCGAGCCATATCCAGAATTAATTTTTCGAAGAGACTAAATACAAAGCAACAATAAGATCTTAGCAAAAATGATCCGCGGCAAGGCATATAATTTTATGGCGTTTAGGAAATAAATTTCCGGAATTCGTGCCCGAAGCCCCAAACCAACTTTTTTTCAAACTAACCGATTGTATTCCACAATTTGGTTGAAAAATGGTTTAATTTCATTCAAACTGGGTATTTCCTTCGGCAACCCCCATCAGCAATTTAAATAAAATTTTTTCTCTCTCTCTGGCCTTCACATCCCATGAAGGGATTTCGCCGCTGCACTAAGGCCCTTCATCCATCTCGATCCACCGCTCTCGTCCTCCAGTTTCGACATCCTAATGTTCGTAGATCTTGTTCGATGTCGTCGCGCCAGCGTAGTCGGGGTCTTCCTCTACGACGTACTCCGTCTGGTTGTTGGTGGAACACTTTATTTATCATCCGTTGTTGGGGAGACCTTGTAACGTGGCCGAGCCATCTCACTCGATTGGATTTGATGAATCCGATAATATCGCTGCCTCCGAGGAGTTGCTTTATTTCGTGATTCATACGAATCCGATATTCGTTGTTCGCAACTTTAATTGGACCAAAGATTGAACGGGGAACCCTCCTTTCGAAGGTAGATAATAATCTACAATCGTTAGTGGTCATGGTCCAGCTCTCGCTTCCGAAAGCCAGCACAGGTCTTATAAGTGCTTTATAAAGTGCGAGCTTGCACGACTGCGATAGATGTTTCGATCGCAATAATTTTGATTTGGCGTAGAAAACTCGTTGTCCGGCAGCGATTCGGGCTTTTATTTCTGCCTGCATATCATTCGACGATGTTATAACTGACCCGAGGTATTTAAAGTTTTCGACGCTATCAAAGTTGTGGTCGCCAATTCCGAGATTTGCCGTAGAGATGTTCCTAGGTGTTACTAAATATTTGGTTTTACTGCTGTTCACCTCCAAACCAAGTCTTCTTGCGCAGCGATCGAGCGGTATGAAACTGTCTTTGATATCGCTAGGTCTTCGGCCAAGAAGCACGATATCATCTGCATATCCAAGAATTTGGCCTGACTTATTAAATATACAGCGCGAGGTTTCGATGTTGCTTTTCCTCACTACGTACTCAAGCGCCAGATTGAACAGCACAGGCGCGAGTGCATCACCCTGTCGAACAAGAGATGTTATTTCAAAGGGGTCTGACACAGATCCTTCAATTACGATTCTACATACAGATCCGGATGTTGTTAATTTACACAGAGAAGCGAGTTTCTCTGGGATTCCCAGGCATATGAGCGCGGCCCATAGGTTGTCGCGGTTTATACTGTCATACGCCTGTCTGAAGTCTATATATAGCTGATGTATGGTTATGTTGTACTCCCAACATTTTTCCAAGATCATCCTCATGGTGAAACACTGGTCAGTGGTCGATCGGTTGGGACGAAAACCACACTGATAGTCGCCAATGATGTTTTCGGCGAAAGGGATGAGTCTAGCAAGTATACAACATTAGCCAACACTTTGTAAGCAGTGTTCAATAGAGCTATGCCACGAAAGTTTTCACATTTAAGACGGTCGCCTTTTTTATGCAACGGACATATGAGTGCGGTCTTCCAGTACTCCGGCAACTCTTCTTGGTCCCAAATACAAACGACGAGATCGTATAAACTTGTTGCAAGAGTAGCGCCTCCGAGTTTAATTAGCTCTGCGGGGATTCCATCGAGACCGGGTGCCTTGCCGTTTTTCAATCGACTAATAGCTGCGTCTACTTCCTCTACTGTGGGATATTCGACAAAGAACTCTTCACCTGGCGGAGCTATTGCTCAAATGGGGGTAACTTCGTCATTCCGATTTAGCAGATTTTGAAAGTAGGTTTGCCATACTGAGAGAACATCAGCCACGTTTGTTCTCAGCTCTCCATTCCCGTCTTTGATAGCTGTACTTCTTGGATGGAAATCTTTAGTGAGATTCCTGGCGTTGGCAAAACAGTCCCTTGAGTTTCCTACTTCCTCTTGGAAGCTGATGTTTTCGATGCATAATCTCATATGTCATATCTCATAAATAAAATTAGCGATATGAAAAAATCAACAAAAAATAGAGTTCGGAGTTACGCGTTATTTGGAAATCAGGACTTCCTGCAACCGATTTTGTTTGGTTTTTCTTCAATAGGTCTGAAATATTCGATTGTTTCAGTACTTAAGGTGTCTAGGGGTTCAATTCTGGTTCTTTCAAAAGTACAATGAAACACATTTTGTGAGAAATGTACATTTCCGATTCGCGTCCCATGAAAAGGACAAAAATGACGCCACAATTTCTCACTAAGTGTTTTGGTCGTGAGAATACTATTTGACGTTTATTATTAACAGTTTGAAATTAAATGTGTAAAGTTTAAGGACTGATTTTAAAAAATGGAAAAAATTAAAGGATATAGAGGTAGCGAGCAACAGAAATCTTATCTAATTGCTTTTCTTGAAAGAAATATAGATATGGCACATGATAGGTAAACAATAAATTAGGCTTAAGAGATAATGAAGTGCGATTTCTAGCAATAATGACTTCACAAGCCGTGGACTGAGATATTGAGGTGCTCGAATTCGGTGAAATGGTAGGAATATGAATCCCCAACATCAATAAAAATAATAATAGTTCATAAAGTTATTTGGTTTTAGGTCGAGTTAGAAATCCACTGCAATGCACTGAATTCTTCATCTCCTCCGTCTATAGTAGTAGTTACAGACGACCCACAAGTTTCGTCTCAACAAACAACACCGGCCAACACTTGGCCATCTGCACTTATTTGGCCTACTTATAGTGATGCACCACCCAGTCGGCCATCAGCCAGAAAACGAAAGCGAGTTTCAACACAACATGATGAAGAAAACATCGAAAAATTAATAAAGATGGAAGAAGCTAAAATTAAGTTGGAGACTGAAAAAGTTGAATGTGAAAAGAAATTGAAATCTTACAATGTATTTGTAATACGTTAAATGAAATAAAAAATGAGTGTGAAGTTTCTAACAAAAAAATAACAGCATTCTAGAAAATTGCATGTGATAGTTTTTACTGTGTTAAACACATTGTTGAAAGAGACAGCTCTATACGATATTAGAAAGAGATGAAACGCTCGTCATGTTTTTTTAAAATTAGAAGTAAATCAAATATTCGTTTCGTCTCTTTCTAATGATATTCAGCTCACTCGCTCTTTCGTATATAACTCATATTATAGATTCCGATTTATTTATGTTGAGTGTCTCATTATTAAATTCAACTTTTCTAAAAATATTTCATCGAGATGTAAATAATAATTTTGATCAGACCATTAAATTTTCCATCACCAAAGTATGTACAAACAAAACTCGTTTATTTAAAAAATACGTGTCACATTTTAAAGACTTAATAACAGACAACCGTAAAGTTTATACCAAACGGATTGTTATATCGAAAGATTTTTGAGTAGAAGATATTCGATGAGTTTGTACCAACGCTGAGTTTGTACCAAAATGCCAAAAAAGGTTTGGTTTCCAAACGGTTGGGTTGCGATAGATTTTTTTGAGTAAAACTTGTTCATGGAATTCATTGAGTGGCACATGTTGAATGACCAATAACAGGACATCGTAGAGTTTATACCAAAACGTCATTATACCGGGTGTTTCTTTTAAACTGAGACGATCAAATATATCGAAAAATAGCCACTCTACGGAAAAAATGTCCACAATCAAAATTTAATCATACCGCGGGGGAAATACATTAGTGCAAAGAAATAGTCCCCCAACCCCCGCTTTGTAGGTGGGGCGGGGTAATTTTTAAACTAAGATAGGAAGCCATATTTTTTATTGCAGATACGGATTCTACGACTAAAAGTACGAATGATTTGAATGAAAAATTTTGTTCGGTTCATGATGGTTTTGATGACGAATTTCGAGTATTTCCAATGAAAACGTGATGTTTTTTATTTCAAACGTATTGCAGAATCGAATGCGTGTGTTCTAAGAAGAAGAAATTGAGAAAATTGAATTTCGTCGATTACAACGCCATCTATCATGAACCAAACAAAATATTTCATTCAAATCATACGTACTTTTAGTCGTAGAATCCGTATCTGCAATAAAAAATATGGCTTCCTATCTTAGTTTAAAAGCTACCCCCGCCCCACCTACAAAGCGGGGGGTGAGGGATTATTTTTTTGCACTAATGTATTTCCCTCGCGGTATGATTAAATTTTGATTGTGGACATTTTTCCGTAGAGTGGCTATTTTTCGAGATATTTGATCGTCTCAGTTTAAAAGAAACACCCGGTATACTGATGACAACTATGGACTTGATCTTTCAAATGACATCAGCGATATTCCAAAATGGATGAACGTTGGAAGATTTTTGAGTAGAATTTATTCAGTACACTCATGGAAACTGAGTCTTTCTATATATACGGATGTTTGCTATATTAGACTTAACTTTTCAAATGTGACGTTGCTGACTTTCCAAACCAATTGGCAGCGCAGGATTTTTTTGAGTTAAACTCATTCATAGAGTTTATTTAGTGGTACCATTCATTCGGCCAATAACAGAACATCGCAAGATTTGTACCAGAATGCCACTTTTATCAGATCATTCTTATAAGCTTAACATTTCTTTTTAGAATATAAAACTGATTTTCTGAAAAATTTTGACGATAGATTATGTTTAGCCTATTTCATTTATCGACTTCGTTGAATTTCAATCTCTCTCTCTCTCTAGCTTTCACATTTCGTGAATGAATTTTGCCTCTGTGGCATTGTATATTAGTACTTTTTGCTTTATTCGACTTTTGCAATTAGAACAATTGGCATGTAGTAAACGAATTCTTTTTCAATATTTTTAAATTCTAGATCGGAAAATTCAAAATAATCTATGCTCAAGTGCGACCTTTCTTTGCTTACAGTAATGTCTTGGTCTGAACAGCTGCAACAATACTGGACACTAATCGATGGAATATCAAGTTGTTTTACTAATTCCAGAATGTTGCAAATAGCTGAAAGGTTTATTTCGGAATTTGTTCTTGTCATTGAACTTGGAAAATAATCCATTAATATTGAACACCTTGCTATATGCGAATCGCGCTTTATTCCATTATTAACTAAATTTAAAATGAAAATCAAATAAAGTGATTCGTTCAAAGATTCAAATAAAATTCTGTAAAATTCAAAATCAACTGTTATTGCATAACATATTTGTGCTAGAGAGTCAAACGCGCACGTTTGCGTTATCCGTACACATATTTTGTCCTGGTTTACGTAAGCGAATCCATTTGCCAATAGCAACATTTTTTGGTTATTCATAACTTTTGATAAACTCGATTTATTTGTATCGAGCGATTTTACTTTGGTTTGGGTGGTTTTCGTTTTAATTAATTGTTTTGAATATTTATTTGTTGCCTGTTTTGAAAATAATAGGTGTGATGAATATCTCTTTAGCACCCTTTGGCCGAAGTGCTTCGATGAGGTGTTAGTTTTCTGTTTTTTCTGCCACATTTCTTCTGGATTAATGCTATCTAATCTGGAATCAAAAGGATTAAGTGATAAATCTAGCATTTTGGTAGAGGCCTTATTAAGTTGGGCGCGGCCTCTAATGACTGAAGAATGCTACTTATGATCTTTCGTTCTATGTTTAGTCAAATTAAAATTACGCACAGCATATATGATGGGAATGAAATACGAGATAAAACAATTCTCGGAGGAGATCATGTTACAGGATGGCTACAGCCATCCTGCAGATATCACTAAGCGCATGCAGAGGCCTCCACGGTGATTTTTCCGGCTACGTTCTCAGGGAGAAGTGCTAAGGTCGTGGGGTTTGAGGCTTGCATGACGCTCCTGGCTTACACCGTGATTAATACAGAAAGTTGGGGAAACGCAAATAATAAATAAACCGGAGTTCCGCCGAAATTCGTCGGCCGGAACCTGAGGAGCGAACAACAAAATAATTATTAAAGAAGAGGTAAAGAGGTGCCTTGGTGCGCGCATCCATTCGAATTCAAACAGGGCAAAGCCCTGGTTACGAAATTGGATGCGGGCACCAAGGGACCGCCATCACTATGCCGACACAGAGGGAGTCTCCGCTCCCATCATACCAGATCCAAAAAATCAGTAGTTCATCTTATCAGAAAACAAAAAACGAAGAAAACAACTTCCCCCTCCACCCGCACCACGGCAAGAGAGAACGAGAGAGAGAGAGAGAGAGAGCAATACGTACAATACGTAGCAATACGCACCCGCTGTGCGGCGCTCGATTACAAAATATAAAATTTTATTATAATATATAAAAATATAAAAGAAATAAAAATCAAAAAGAAGTAAAAATAAAAATAAAAAATGGTGCCTTAATTAATTAATTTAAAAAAACTGTTGCGGCCTTGGTGCCGTTGAGGTTGCGTGGCCTCTCCCCGATCAAAACAATGGGTAAAGCCGTTGGTGTACCCGTATCGTTGCGGGGCCTTTCCCCGATACCAAAAATACACACAAATGGCCGGCTGGCCACCCGTGTCGTTGCGACCTTGTGCGGTCGTGCGTTGCGGGGCCTTTCCCCGATAACCAAATTGTTGGGCGTGGTTTCGCCTTACTTCGTTGCGGTGACTTTCACCGTAATAACTTTACTGTATACCACGCCAGGCAGCCTTGAAATAACTGAGTTGATTTCGTGTCAATATAAAATAATCCCAGCTCCCGTTCTTGACACGTACACTGATTTGTAATTACGTAATTTGGTTTATTTTGAACACCAGATTATCCCTGACCGAACTTGCTTTATCCGGTTGAATATCGAATAATATCGAGAGTTATGCAAAAACAAAGGTTGACTCTTGGTTGTATTATATCCACAAGCTTTTGTTTCACAATTAAATTATTCATGCATTAGCTATGTTTTAAATAAAACGCGGATTTAACTGTAATTACGATACACATTAAACTAACTAGTTTTCTTTTTTTTTACAACTTTATTGAATATCCAAAACTGTACAGCATTTATGCATTTAAAAAAATTAGATGACACTTTGCAATTTTAACTTATTTCTCAAAGCAAAAAACTGAACTTTATTTTAGCCTCTACAAACGAGACTCTTTTTTTTATATACAACTCAAAAAAAAAAAAAAATATTTTATGAAAATCAAAATCAAGACTTTTTATCAAACTTTAAAACTCGACAAAAATCACATCTCGAATGACGTCAAGAAAAAAGTTCTTGCGCCACACAGCGACGCGCAAAACGTTTTAGAAGAATATCTTTTCTTCTCTGTTTTTCGTTTATATCAATTTGCATTGATATAAACGAGAAGCATATAAGAAAAACATTTTTCTAAAACGTTTTACTTGGCACACACTCGATGCGCACTGCTCTCGCCTCTCATCATTCCTCTCATCACAACTTTGTTAATATAAAAATAAATAAAACGTAACAAGGCCGCGCACAATATCGACAATGGGCAAAGACACACACCAAAAAGAATACGCAAACATTTACCACAGGTGGGGGTATACTCAATAAAAGCGATATTCATTCTACAAGAAAAAATTGTTATTGTTGACGACAACACAGTCTTAACAATCGCTGAGCTCCGTTGCCAGGTACCAATCTTAACGCGTGATAAAGTGTTCCACCAACAACTACCTGGAGGGAATCGTAGAGGAAGACTCTGATTGCGCTGATGTAACGACGTTGCACTAGACTATTATACTGCGTATAAGAAAGTCGAAACTAGAAGGCGCGAAGCCCACAGTGCAGGAGGTGAAAGCTAGAGAGAGATTGAAATTCAACGAAGTCGATAAATGAAATAGGCTCAAAAAAATCTATCCTAACCAATTCTTCAGAAAATCAGTTCTATATCTATGATGTCATTTGAAAGATTAAGTCCATAGATGTCATCAGTATATAATAACATTTTCGTATAAACTCTACGATGTCCTGTTATTGGTCATTCAACGAGTGCCACTCAATGAATTCCATGAACGAGTTTTACTTAAACAAATCTATCGCGACCCATCCGTTTGGAAACCAAACATTTTTTATTTAAAAGTTTAAGCCTATAGCAATCATCCGATAATGGTGGTATTTTGGTAGAAACTCAGCGTTGGTAGAAACTCATCGAATATCTTCTACTCAAAAATCTTTCGATATAACAATCCGTTTGGTATACACTTTACGGTTGTCAGTTATTAAGACTGTGACACCTATTTTTAAAATAAACTAGTTTTGTTTGTACATACTTTGGTGATGGAAAATTTAATGGTTTGAACAAAATTATTATTTACATCTCGATGAAATACTTTTAGAAAAGTTGAATTTAATAATGAGACACTCAACATAAATAAATCGGAATCTAATATGAGTTATATGAAAGAGCGAGTGAACTGAATATCATTAGAAAGAGACGAAATGAATTTTTAATTTATTTCTTATTTTAAAAAAACATGACGTGACGAGCATTTCATCTCTTTCTAATATCGTAGAGCTGTCTCTTTCAACAATGTTTTTAACAGTGTAAAACCTTAAACATGCAATTTTTTAGAATATTCTTATTGGATTTGTATACATATTGCTGTTATTTTTTTTGTTAGAAACTTCACACTTATAGATTTACAGTACCCAAGTGTCGCTACTTCCAACTTATTTCGATTTTTATGGAACAATTGTTGGAATTAAGTTCCACGGTCAAGTTCTATTTTATTACAAGTTTTACTATGAACTGTGGAACAAAAACCCGTAACTCAAAGAACTGGATATAATACCAGTTCCATGTTCTATAAAAGTCCTCAATAATGTAACGAAAGTTGGAACTGTCAAAATGACTTCCATTTTGTTATACTTGGGTAGTTTAATTTCGTGTAATTGTTTATGACAAATATTGTTTTAAAATTTTTCCTTTCACTACATTGTTCAATGTAGTTTCATATTGTTTTTATCACACAAAATAATCGATAGTAAATTAAAACTAAACTGGTACTAGCGATACACTAATTTAATTATCCTTTTAATTTTATTTTTATCTTGTTTTTTATGAAACTTTTACTTATTCTAACTTAATCACTTGTATGTTTTTTTTACATTAGTGAAGTTTGTCCTAAATCTGTCCTAAAAAGCAACAACAACAAAATAAGTGTAGATGTGTTTGTATAATGTCTCGATAGAACGAATTTTAAAATAAATAGTTACATAAAAATATTTTTTAACAAAAATATAAATTTTTATGAATTTTTCCGGGAATTTTCTATAAACCAGCAATCTAAGTCAGTGGTTCTTAACCTTTTTTTACTAGCGGCCCACCAAATATTTTTTAATAATAATTTATATTCGTTAAGTTATCTATGTAAAGGGTGTGTAAATGTGAGACCGGCATTTACCAATAAATGGCGCCACCTGTCAATATACCTTATACCTACGGTGAGTATGCTCTTGGTAAATAAATCACAATGCTATGAGTGCTTTACTAAATTCAAAAGTGATGGTTTTGACGCGTAAAACGAAGAAGGTGGAATACAACCAAAAAAGTTTGAAGACAGTGAATTGCAAGCATTGTTTGATGAGGATGACGCTCAAACGCAAAAACAACTCGTGGATCAATTGAATGTGTCACGGAAAGCCGCCTCTATACGTTTATACGCCATGGGAAAGATCCAAAAGGTGGAAAAATGGATTCCGCATAAGCTAATGAGAGGCAACAGAAGAATCGAAATACCACTTGCGAAATGTTGCTCGTCAGATTCAAAAGAAAGTCATTTCTTCATCGAATTGTAACTCGAATCGAAAGGCA
This sequence comes from Nephrotoma appendiculata, assembly GCA_947310385.1. Taxonomy (NCBI): domain Eukaryota; kingdom Metazoa; phylum Arthropoda; class Insecta; order Diptera; family Tipulidae; genus Nephrotoma; species Nephrotoma appendiculata. The sequence goes on along the minus strand of OX371225.1, from coordinate 266,252,898 downwards.
ACATAAAGTGATTATGCTTCGTGCTTCATATATAATTAATGGACAACACTTTGAATAAAATACTCTTAATCATTATCATACGATGAACGTGTACTTTTTACAAAAAATTTCCGGTTTCATATTTACAGACCGGGTAATTTATTTTTAATAATCCTTTATTATTTTTATATAATATAATGAATATAAAAAATAACTATTAATTCACTATCTATTTTAACTTTCATACTTCACAATTTGGTGTTAGGATTATTTGTGCATTTATTTCTTCTGTACCAACAAAGTTGTGTGTAGGAAGAAATAAAAAATAAATATTAAGTGCGCAACTAAATTTCCGGGGTTCACACATAGATGGTGCTAGCGACACATCTAATTGTCAATTATGTCAGAAATTGCGTTTTGTTCATAGCGTGGACAGGTTGTTAACGATTACTAGTGGTAATACCAGCACATATCGCAACACCAAATTTTTTTTTCTAAGAACGAAAATGTCGAGTTTTGTGCCAAACAAACAGCATATGCGGGAAGCTTGGTTTTGTGCTTCAACTCAAAAAAAAAATGCAGCTGAAGCACGTCATTTACTTGAGGAGGCCTACGGCAAACATGCACCATCGAAAATTACATATGACGATTGGTTTAAATGCTTCAGAAGTGGTGATTTCGACATTGAGGACAAGAAGCACTCCGGAAGACCAAAAACATTTGCAGACAACGAGCTGCAAGCGTTATTGCATGAAGATGATAAGCAAACCAAAGATCAACTGTGGAGGCATTAAACACGACTCGCCAAGGTATTTCCAAGCGTTTACATGCTATGGGAGAAGACTGAGAGACAGATGAAAAATCGAAGAGCCACTTGCGAAATTTTGCTTTCATGGCAAGAAAGAGCTTCCTGCATCGAATTGTTACGGAAGATGAGAAGTGGATCTTTTGAAGAATTCCAAACGCGAAAAGTCGTGGCTTTTACCTAGGAAAGCATCAACATCAACGGCACGGCCAAATCACTTTGGAAACAAGACAATGCTCTGTGTTTGGTGGGACCAGAAAGGAATCGTGTACCATGAGCTGCTGGAACAGAGTGAAACTATCAATAGGAAATGATACCGACAACAACACATCAATCTGAACCATGCATTACTCGAAAAACGGTTAGAATGGGAGAGGAGACACGAACGAGTGATATTGCAGCACGACAATGCTCCATGCAATGCAGTCCCATCGTCCAGAACACCATCTGGTCTCCTCGGATTATCACTTGTTCCGGTCGATGGTACATGGCTTGGCAGGGCTACACTTGGCCAGTTTCGAAAAAGGGCAAACTTGGTTAGACGAATGGTTTCGGTCCAAAGACGCGTCGTTTTATCGTTGTGTTATTCATGTATTGCCAGAGAGATGGCAAACATGTGTAGATAGCGAACGACAATAATTTGAATAAACCATTTTTTATATTTCTATTGAAATTTATTGTACCATTTTTCATTTTTCAAAAAAACCCGGAAATTTAGTTGCGAACCTAGTAAAATAACTAGATAAAAAAACTGTATCTTCCTTATTTCATTTTTCAATTCGATATTCGGTTATACATCAATTTTCTTTTTATTATGTTCTGAAGGAAATGTTGCAAGCTTCTGTGGCCCCCTGCAAACTTCTTGTGGACCCCAGGGGGCCGCGGCCCCCCAGTTAAGAATCACTGATCTAAGTGACGTATATAGTGAGATGTTATTAGGTCCTATCTAATTGGAGGTATAGGATGTTTAGGACAGCGTAATTGATATCGATTCTCTTTAAATCACTTGTACAGTTTCCTAATTTTTTTCGGAGAATCCTAGCGACCCAACACCAAAATGACTTATATATTAAGAATCTTCTAGGTCACATTAAACATAAAAACACCTCAATTTTGACCAAATTAGGGGATTAGGGTGCTTAGGACAGCGAAGTAGGCATCTACGCTCTATAAATCACATGTAAGGTTTTCCTAAGTTTGCTCGGAAAATTCTAGGAACCCAACACCAAAACGACTTATATATTAAGAATTTTCTAGGTCACATTAAACATAAAACACCTCAATTTTGACCAAGTTGGGGGATTAGGGTATTTAGGACAGCGAAGTAGGCATCTACTCTCTATAAATCCATCGTAAGGTTTTCATGAGTTTTCTCGGAAAATCCTAGGAACCCAACACCCACATGCCTTACATTTTAATAATCTTCTAGGTCACATTAAACATAAAAACACCTCCATTTTGTCACAACTAAGGTGTTTTTATGTTTAATGTGTCCTAGAAGATTCTTAAGATAAAAGTCATTTTGGTGTTGGGTTCCTAGGATTTTCCGAGAAAACTTAGACAATCTGTAGAAATGATGTAAAGAGAGTCGAAGTCAATTTCACTGTCCTACACACCATATACTCCTAATTTTATTGAAATAAACTAGTTTTTCTGTTAGCTAAGACCGAGTAGCATCTCAATATATACTTCACTTATTATGCTTGTTTATAGGAGATTCCCAAAAACATTCATAAAAGTAAAATTTTTGTTAGAAAATATTTTTATGTAACTATTTATTGTAAAATTCGTTCTATCGAGACATTATACAAACACATATACACATATTTTGTTATTGTTGTTTTTTAGCACAGATTTAGGACACACTTTACCAAAGTGTACAGAAAAGTGAAGTTTGTCCTAAACGAATCTTAATTTTTTTTAGGACAGATTTCTTTTGTACAAAAACTTTAGAACCTTAGCAAAAATGTTTACATTTTACCAATTACCAAGTTATACAATATGCAGATATCTATAAAATATAAATAACCAATTTACTTGCTTCATTAAGATCTAAAGATATAAATCATTTTTGCGCTAGCGCAGCAGTCCCCGTACACATGATAAATTAATCACGAATCGCAATTAAATCTAAAAAAAAGGTTTTTGTTAGTTATTTTTTGCATTTTAATTATTCAACCCCCAGAAGACATTATTTAACATTCGCAGAAAGCAGTAACAAACCCAAAAACCAATATTGACTTAAGAAATCGATAAGTTAAATATATTTCGGTCTAACATGCGATATACTTGTTAATCAAGGCATACTGAAGATGAAAAATATGCCCACAATCCGTATATCATCAACGTGTATAGAATGGACTGAGTTCATATTATTCGTATATTCCAATATTTTTTGCCTAATGAATACTTTGACAGCTTATTTCTGAATGTGCCTTGATCGAGGTACGGTTTAAACATCGTATACCCGAAAAATTAAAATTAATAAATCGTGCAGACAATACCATAAGGTAGATTTTAATTGATCAACTTTTCTTATGCGTTGTTGTTGTCTTCAGTTTTTTGTCGATCGCAAAAAATTTCAATTACCCCATATCAATTGAAATCCAACAGCAACCGAAAATAAATTATTTGATTTTAAGACAAAAACCGGGCGCGCGCAAAAGACATTGCGCGATTTCTGTATACAAGCGCAGCTCGTCTTGGCTGTTTTGAGGTGAGGACAAGTACAGGTACAGATATATTTTAAAGGTACATCGGTTAAAACAAATTGATTAAACCAAAATTTTATTGGTCTCTCGTTAAATGAATGATGATGGCGATTTTTTGTACGTTTCTTTATTTACCCGAAATGCGGTAGAATTGTATGTAGTATTTGGTTTGCATTAAATCACCATCGATCAATAATTATGCGAATGCTATACACATCAGGTATTGATAATCATCATCGATTTTATTTTATATTTCGTATATGTGTAATATCGACCGGACCACAAAACTAAAAATTAATTGATTTCAATTATAAAGGAATTCGATAAAAAAAAATGTTTATCGTATTTTTGTTGCTAAATAGATGATTGTCGTTAATTGAAATTAATTCTGCGCTGACGAAGAAAAGTAAGTAAAAACTTTGTAATTTATACGCAAAGAGTATATTGACATTGTTCTGTTGTGCGGCAGACAGCATAAAATTGATGGCGGGCAAGAATTTTAAATTTTACATTTTACCATGTCCAAATTTATTGGCACCTGATTTGATTGATCGAAACCGATTAATTTAATTGGCTTACAATATATGGTACTATTGTAAATAATTTATGTAGACAAATTAACGAAAACTTTTTAAGATTTCCTATCGCAGCTATACAGATTAAAATTGAGCTAATCGTCCAAATTCCAGTTGGCTTGCCGCACCCATACTAAAAACATCAGCCGCGCTTGTTCTCATCTCTTGATTCCTTTCTTTGACGATTGTATTTCTTCAGAAGTAGTTTTTAACGAGATTCCTTGCGTTGACATAGCATTCGCCAACAAATCAGATACGAGCGTTATGTACACGGATTCTTCACCATCATTTACCACCATCAAATTTTGGACAGCTAAATTTAAAAGTGGCCGTACCAGCTTGGATGACAATGAAAATTCGAAACGTACAAAAACTGCAACCACTGACGATAAAATCGCTCAAGTTCACCAAATAGTGCTAGACAACCGTCGAATTAAGGCTAGAGAGATATAAGAGGCTATGAATATGTCCAACGAACGTGTTTGTCACATACTAAGTCAAAATTTAGGCATGAGAAAGCTGTAATTTTGGCATCGTTTAGTTACTGTTGCTAAAATTTGAATACACTATTACACTCCAGAATCAAAAATACAGTCAAAACAATGGACTCTGGAAAGGAATATCTGGAAGGAGTCGGCTCCACAAAAGAGGCTGTTCATTCAACTGGGAAAGTGATGGCGAATATTTTCTGGGACTGTTATGCAGTTATTTTAATCGATTATCTTCATTAGGGGAGACCATTACAGGAGCGCACTACGGCTACATTTGCAAAAAAATTCTTCCATCATGTCAATGCGCAATCTCACACCTCCTCAGCGGTTGACATGATGAAAATCAGCATTACGGTTTGAACTGCTTGACCTTCTTTACTCACCACTTGCGTACGATTTTTTTGCTTGTATATTGAATGTTGTGCATAACGTGATCGGTTTGCTTTTCCGTATTTCCATTATTCGATCTCAGCGTTACTTTGATGATTATCTTAAGTAGAAAAAACGTACTGCTACTACTACTTACCGATTTTTGCATTGCTCCCACGATGATTTTAATTTCACGGTGTGAGATGCAATTGTTGTCCTCTTTAAACTCGGCAAATAATCAATCTGTCACGTTACATTAACTATCGTGATACGAAACTTCTTCGTTCGGTGTTTGTCCGGGCAACGCCAATTTCTAATTTTCGGCGCTGTAATGGAGAGTGTAACCATTGCTGGTATCATGATTTCCACTCCCAGACCATCGAATCTTTTACAGTGCAAGTACATCTAATGTGTAAATCTATACCTTGTTCGAAAACGATGTTAAACTGCTACGTACGTTCCTTCCGTACTCCATTTTTAAAGCGTTGTCTGTATACAGTTTCCGACAGCGTGTTTATGGTGAATCCGATATGGTAGTTCGAGGCCTTTGTGTAGGGTTCATGACTCAGTTATTTTTGTGGGATAATATTGTCTTGTACTGGTGAAGGATCTCAATGCATCCAGTCCTATCTTGAACATAATTATACAGCGAGGCGTTAGATACGACGCAGCCGCCCTTAGCCGTTTTGTCGGGATAGCGTTTTATTTCCATATAGATAAGTACGCAATGACTCCGGTTGCGAAGTTGGATTGAACCAGCAATTTGACTTTGCCATCGGCACAGTAGAGCCCTGGCGTTTCTGCTTGGAACTCAATGCTTGACAATGTCGACACACGGCAGACAATGCGCCAATATCAAGGCAACGAAGATCTTTATCGCACTCGACGATAATCGTCCGATAATCGTACTTATCACGCACAATATGATTGTAATAATGGTACCATTTATAGATGCAATGCACACAATTCAAATATCATAAAACAGTGAATTAATAATCAAATTTCCAATTTAATAGCAGCAAGAAAAATAACATGTTTGCACAATCGAAAATGAAAATGGGCTATTTCAGGTCCCCTGTCATGGTTTTTTTTTTTTTTTTTTTATTTTATTTACTAGATAAGTTAAATTACATTACTTATTTTACCTACTTATTAATAAATACAGTCTTTAAATTCAACTAGTATATAACTTCAATATAATAAGAGATATATACTTTTTTTTTTTTTTTTTTATGTTACTCGAACCATCTAGGGTTATAGCGTAACTCCATTTAATAAGCTGATCATACGTATTCTAATTAATTTATTCTAATTTAATTTCCATTTATAGTTAATTAGTGTAATATAATATTAAATATAATATCCATGTAATTTTACAATTTATCAAATTATAATTATAGTATGTTGTATCCATACTAGATTAGAAAAATCATTTCAATATTATCTTAAGAGTAACATAGTAAAATATTTTAAAAACAAATTTAACAGTCACAGTGTTATAGCTTTATAGAAGCATTAATTAGTTCCACTTTTTACATATTCATAAACTTTCGATTTGAATTTATTTTGGGTTGCACTTTTTCTTATTTCAGCAGGTAAGGCATTAAAAACAGTTAGTCCGCGATATAGAACATTATTTCTTGATGCGGAGCTTGAGAAAAATTCTATTTGGAAGAGCGAACGACGTCTCGTTTCATAACCATGTATGTTCAATATTCTTGTTAACAGTAAATTGTGTTTGATTAACCCATGTACTATTTTGTAAACTAGAACTAACAATTCTCGGCGAAAGAGCAATTTCAATGAGCAGAATTCTTTGAATAATAATTCAGTAGGATATCGCACAGGAACATGCAATATATATTTCAACGTCCTTTTCTGTAGTATCTCTAATTCGTCTAGCTGGTACGATGCACAACCACTCCAAATCGGGCTTAGGTATATTAAGCGCGACTGAATGTATGCATAGTACAGTAGCAATAGGGACTTCTTCGGCAGTATATGTTTTGTCCGATTGATAGCAAAAACATATGGCAAAATTGTTTTTTTTATTTTTTCAGTGTGTTCAAACCAACTAAGTTTCCTATCAATCGTTAAGCCCAAGTAATTATACTTATTAACTCTTTCAATTACGAAAGAGTCACAAGTAATGGGAATTCCCTTTAATACATCTTCATCCAAAGTTTGTTTTCGAATACCATGTATTTTGTTTTGTTATGGTTTAGTGCCAAGTGATTGAGATCAAGCCAGTTTTTAAGAACACGCAGATCTGAATTCATTTTGCTCAATAAATCTGTTATGTCTTCCGAGGAGTATATAAGCAGACCATCATCTGCAAATAACTGAATCTTCCCTTGTAAATTAAGAGAAGTCATATCATTGATATATATCATAAACAGGTAAGGTGCACGAACAGCTCCCTGGGGAACACCCCTATTTAACCTAGCAGATTTACTACTCCAATCACCTATTTTTACTATCTGCTCCCTGTTTGAAAGATAGCTGTGAAACCATTTCAATTGAACATCAGTGAGGCCTAGCTTTCGTAGTTTAATCATCATTATATCTGGATGGACAGAATCATCAAATCTAGAAATAAGCAACCATAGAACTGCCGTTTTTCAAAGGCTCTACTTAGGAAGTGAGTCAGATTTAGACAAGCAGCTGTAGTATTGGAGTTCGGAGTAAATCCAAATTGGTTGTTCGCAATAAGTCTATTAATAACTAGAAAGTTATTGAGTCTCCCTAGTACAACTTTTTCGAAGAAACATTTTGAAACATTTGAAAGTACGGAAACTGGGCGAAAGTTAGACAAATCCATCTCATTACCAGACTTGTAAATAGGTGTGACTCGTGCTTGTTTCAAGGAACTGGGGAAGCTACCTAAAGCAAGCGATTCATTAATAAATTTTGTAATCACTGGTATGAGATAATTTGACGTATGCTTTAAAAATTTTATAGAGATTTTATCTATTCCAGTCGCAGTGTTTGTTTGATTAGTCAAACCATAGCCAAAATTTCATAGTCAACATCATTTTTCGATTTTCCGAATTTTAAAACTTTTCCGGTAGATTTTCCTAAAATTTTCTTTCGTATGAACCATCTCATGGCAATTGCGAACACAGCAAAAAAGAAAATTGAGCCAAATTGGTTCAGCCGTTTTCAACTGAAAAACATTATTTTTCGATTTTCCAAATGTTCCGACTTTTCCGGAGGATTTTCCCAAAATTTTCTTTCGTAAGAACCATCTCCTGGCAATTGCAAATACAGCAAACAAAGATTGAGCCAAATCTGTTCAGTCATTCTCAACTGAAAACAACATTTTTCGATTTTCCGACTTTTCCTAAAAGTTTAGTTTTTCCATCTCCTCACAATTGCGAACACAGAAAAAATCATTTTTCGACTTTAAAACATCATTTTTCAATTTTCCAAATTTTCCGACTTTTCCGGTAGATTTTCTTAAATTTTTTTTCTTTAGAACTATCTTGTGTCAATTGCAAACACAACAAAAAACATTGAGCCAAAGTTCAGCCGTTTTCAACTGAAAACCACGTTTTTCGATTTTCCGAATTTTCCAACTTTTCCAGTAGATTTCCTAAAATTTTCTTCCTTACGAACAATCTTCTGACAATTGAGAACACAGCAAAAAAAAATTGAGCCAAATTGGTTCAACCGTTTTCAACTGAAAAACATCGTTTTACAATTTTCTAAATTTTCCGACTTTTCCGGTAAATTTTCCTAAATTTTTCTTTCGTAAAAACCATCTCCTGACAATCGCGAACGCAGCAAAAAAAAATTGTGCCAAATCGGTTCAGCCTTTTTCAACTGAAAAACATCATTTTTCGATTTTCCAAATTTTCCTACTTTTCCTGTGCATTTTCCTAAAAGTTTCTTTCATTAGAACCATCTTCTGACAATTGCGAACACAGCAAAAAAATTGAGCCAAATCGGTTCAGCCATTTTCAACTGAAAAACATCATTTTTCAATTTTCCAAATTTTCCGATTTTTCCGGTAGATTTTCCTGAAATTTTCTTTCGTAAGAACCATCTCCAGACAATTGCGAACGCAGCAAAAAAATTGAGCCAAATCGGTTCAGCCGTTTTCAACTGAAAACCACGATTTCCGATTTTCCAAATTTTCCGACTTTTCCAGTGCATTTTCCTAAAAGTTTCTTTCGTAAGAACCATCTCTTGGCAATTGCGAATACAAAAAAAGATTGAGCCAAATCGGTTCAGCCGTTTTCAACTGAAAAACATCATTGTTCGATTTTCCGAATGTTCCGACTTTTCCGGAGGATTTTCTTAAACATTTCTTTCGTAAGAACCATCTCCTGGCAATTGCGAATACAACAAAAAGATTGAGCCAAATCGGTTCAGCCGTTTTCAACTGAAAAACGTCATTTTTCAATTTTCCGACTTTTACAGTAGATTTTCCCATAATTTTCTTTCGTAAAAACCTTTTCCTGGCAATTGCAAACGCAACAAAAAACATTGAGCAAAATCGGTTCAGCCGTTTTCAACTGAAAAATATCATTTTTCGATTTTCCAAATGTTCCGATTTTTCCTTAGGATTTTCCTAAAATTTTCTTTCGTAAGAACCATCTCCTGGCAATTGCAAATACAATAAAAAGATTGAGCCAAATCGGTTCAGCCGTTTTCAATTGAAAAACATCATTTTTCAATTTTCCAAATTTTCCTACTTTTCCTGTAGATTTCCTAAAATTTTCTTTCGTACGAACAATCTCTTGACAATTGAGAACACAGCAAAAAAAAAATTGAGCCAAATTGGTTCTACCGTTTTCAACTGAAAAACATCATTTTTGAATTTTCCGAGTTTTCTGACTTATCCGATAAATTTTCCTAAATTTTTTCGTTACAACTATCTTGTGTCAATTGCAAACACAACAAAAAAATTGAGCCAAATCGGTTCAGCCGTTTTCAACTGAAAACCACGATTTCCGATTTTCCAAATTTTCCGACTTTTCCAGTGCATTTTCCTAAAAGTTTCTTTCGTAAGAACCATCTCTTGGCAATTGCGAATACAAAAAAAGATTGAGCCAAATCGGTTCAGCCGTTTTCAATTGAAAAACATCATTTTTCAATTTTCCAAATTTTCCTACTTTTCCTGTAGATTTCCTAAAATTTTCTTTCGTACGAACAATCTCTTGACAATTGAGAACACAGCAAAAAAAAAATTGAGCCAAATTGGTTCTACCGTTTTCAACTGAAAAACATCATTTTTGAATTTTCCGAGTTTTCTGACTTATCCGATAAATTTTCCTAAATTTTTTCGTTACAACTATCTTGTGTCAATTGCAAACACAACAAAAAAATTGAGCCAAATCGGTTCAGCCGTTTTCAACTGAAAAACGTCATTTTTCAATTTTCCGACTTTTACGGTGGATTTTCCCACAATTTCCTTTCGTAAAAACTTTTTCCTGACAATTGCAAACACAGCAAAAAACATTGAGCCAAATCGGTTCAGCCATTCTTAACTGAAAACAACATTTTTCGATTTTCCGAATTTTCCGACTTTTCCTAAAAGTTTCTTTCATTAGAACCATCTCCTCACAATTGCGAACCCTGCAAAAAAAGATTGAGCCAAATCGGTTCAGCCTTTTTCAAGTGAAAAACATCATTTTTCAATTTTCGAAATTTTCCGGTGGATTTTCCAAAAATTTTTTTCGTAAGAACCATCTCCTGGCAATTTCCAACACAACAAAAAAGGTTGAGCACAGGTTCTCGAATTTTCCGACTTTTCCAGTGGATTTTCCTAAAACTTCCTTTCGTAAGGACCATCTCCTATGGCAATTGCGAATACAACAAAAAGATTGAGCCAAATCGGTTCAGCCGGTTTCAACTGAAAAACATCATTTTTCGATTTCCCGAATTTTCCGACCTTTCCTGTGGATTTTCCTAAAATTTTTTTTCGTAAGAACCATCTCCTGGCAATTTCAAATATGACAAAAAAAGATTGAGCCAAATCGGTTCATATAGATGATTGGACCGAAATGGGGTACCCCGACGATCCACATAATCATGTTGCGTATTTTTCTAAATTGGACTGCTTTCATCTATTGGACTATGTTTAGGCTGTGTGGTAATATCTTCAGGATTTGCTTCACGGAATTTTTTTTTCGGCCTTTATCATTATAATGATTATAAAATGAACAGACCAAAATGGGACACCCTAACAATCCGCACAAGGAACTGGCTGGTTTTCCAAATTTGGACAGCTTCCATCTATTGAACTGTGGATTCGCTGCACAGAATTTTAGTTTTCGGATTTTTTCGTTTTGGTTATGAAACCTGAACTGAAGATAGACTGCTTTCATATATTGTAATATCTAACTGGATATGTGTCAAAATTGCCAGGATTCGTTCCATAGAATTTCGAATTACGAAATTTTGCGTTATATCTACGAGGGCAAATCAAAAAGTCTTGCAATATCATATGAAAAAAAAGAGTGAGTGAGACAGCAATATTTTTATTTTTCGACATAATCTCCTTTAAGGTTTATACATTTGTCACATCGATCAATTAACTTGCCTAAACCCTCTAAAAACAAAGATTTCTTTTGCTCCATAAAATATCCATTTACAACAGACTGTACTTCATAGTCACTGGAAAATTTCCGGCCCCTAATTTTTTTTTTCAAATTGGGTAACAGAAATTAGTCACTGGGTGCCAAGTCTGAACTGTACGGTGGATGCGGAATTTCCACGAAGCCGCAGTCCTTTAATGCAGCTTGAGCAACATTAGCCTTGTGCACTGGTGCATTGTCGTGAAGAAGCAAGATTTTTTTTCTAACTTTCCTTGGCCGTTTTTCTCGGATCGCTTTTTTCAATTTTCGCAAAACCGCTGCGTAATATATGCCTGTGATTGTGGTTTTCGGTGGCATATAATCGATTATCAAAATTTCTTCAGCATCCCAAAAAATTGTTGCCAAAACCTTACCAGCAGACAGTTGAGTTTTGAATTTCTTTGGTGGTGGTTCGCTACGTTTAATCCATTGCATCGATTCTTGTTTGGATTCCGGACCCCAGTGATGAAGCCATGTTTCATCGCCTGTTATTATGTTATCCAAGAAATTTTCTGGATCTTCTTTGTACATATCTAAAATCGCCTTTGAAGTTTGAACACGCATTTTTTTTGTTCTGCATTCAACAAACGGGGAACCCATCGTGCACTTACTTTCGACATGTGAAGGTGGTCATGTAATATAGTATATGTGGTACCGTATGAAAGAGAAAGTCTCCACGCTAACCGCGGAATAGAAATACGCCGGTCTTCCAATACAATAGATTCGGCCAAAATTACGTTTTCATGGCTAATAGCATCAGCTGGCCGACCCGAGCAGTTGTCATCTTCTAATGATGCCCGACCACTTTTGAATAATTTTACCCACCTTGTTACTGTGGCATATGATGGTGCAGATTCGCAGTAAACTTTTGATATATAGTTGAATATATAAATTGCATTTCGGTCATCTTTACAGAAAAATTTAATAACGGCGCGATATTCAATTTCATTCATTTTAAGAAAAATTCAAAACACGTGTTACTAAATTGACAAAAACAAACGAACTGTAAAATTTACATCGAAATGTTCTTCTAGAAGTTTCATCGCGACAAAAAATGGTTTTGAAAAATATATTGTTGTCTCACTCACTCTTTTTTTTCATATGATATTGCAAGACTTTTTGATATACCCTCGTATGATCAAATAAACGGGACAAGATAAGGCTTGACGTACCAAACAGACAAGATGCTTTCCACAATATTTCCAATCACGAAATTTTACAATTTTTGTTATAATTATGAAAAATGAGTGGACCAAAACGGCAGCACTCCGATCATCTGAATAGACATGTGAATTCTTCTTATGATCCATCCAATTTGATAAATTGTTACGAAAAATTTTGCTAGTAAAATTTTCTCCGATATCATGTTGAACGGGACTTTGGCTGTTTCTATAACCTACTTATTATCGAAAATCAGAATGAACCAAAAAATGATGAATACGAATTATTTTGGAGGGATTACAAATAGAGTTGAGATATCACGGAGTAGAAAAATTTGAAATTTTACGAAAATAATTGCCATTTTCGACAACCTATCAAGAAATTCCCGGAACAACACATTTAGTGGTTTCTCGCTAAATTTGTAAGAATCGACCAATTAACGATGCAAGTCTATGAAAATCAATTAATATTCTTAAGCATGGTTTCGAGCAAGTAACTATAATGATTATGCTTTTTTCACTAAAGCCTGTACATTTTAACACGTATCCCAAGACACGCAACGAATTAGCACTAAAGTAGTAACAAAACAAAATTTTTTAAATAATATTCGTATAACTATCCGCAAGCATATTTAGTAGGTAATTAATGCCTTCAAAGTCTTAATTCTGCAAAATAACATGTTTTTATGTTCAAAAAATATAAATCAATTCTTGCCTAAATTACAAACCTAAAACACAAACCAAAAAAAAAAACTCTGGTTTCTGTCAAATTAAATTCCAATAAAGAATAATTGCGAAGACTCTCCGCGCCTTATATCCACCAAACTATTATAAATACGTTCTCATGCATAATGCAACACCAAATTCTAATGAACATGCACGATGCGCAAGTCCTACCCGATTGGTGCGGTTAGACATGAATTACTTCATAAATTATCTCGCCATTTAGCCTACATTTTTTTGGGTCTTCGTAAATTCGAAACTAACGCGCATCGGTCCCAAACAAGGTGCCTAAAGTATCTCTAATTAATAGTATTTAAGACGTCTTATTATATAGCAGCGACCATAATTGCCTTGTTTCGTGTGAAGAATTAAATATCGCTTCATCTTTGTACTGGTACGCGACGAGAAGATGAGCTACAGTTGGTATCAAAATTAACGATACATTCTGATCACATTTAAAATACTCGTATATACCCACGCTAGGCTAACATTTTTTGTTGTACACTTTTCAATCTGATTAATTTAAAAGTTATTAATTTGAGATGCATCAAAATATATTTATGCCCAGAGATGGATGCAACATGATTTTGAATATTTGATAACGCTGCGCACCCAAAAAAAATTTGTTTTGGTGTATGGGCGAAATTCGATTTTTTTATGTTTTGTTTATGAATAATAAATGATTCCGTCTAATGATGCTTAAGTAGGGTCTAATCATCAGGTTTGGGTATAACAATGAAATGTTTATATTTTGCGGGCAATGCAGAATTTATTTATAATTGAAGTTGTGATACCTAAGATGTGATTTAAAATTTTGTTTTTAATTTTTTTTCCGATCTGTTGTTGTCTTGTGGCGGCTGGTACAATAACACCTCCAGATCACAGCATCAATATGTGTACGAAAGAAAAAAATATATAGGTAGCGGCGTTTGTGTATTGAAATCATCGCGATGAATCTAATTTTAATGCAATTTTAATTTAAATTTTATTTTTGTTACTTTGTGTCTGTCGTTTGTAAAATTCAATTTCATCCATTGGAGATGATGGCACGTCGTCTTGTTAAAAGATGGTTTGATAAGAACAAGAAAAAAATTATTTTAATTTTTCTTATTTGGACTTATTAGGAACGTGCACCTTTATGCAGTCGACGTGAAGTAAATTATTTTAATTGGTGCCGGAATCATGTTTTAAGGTGTCTTTTGTTACATTCAGCAACATAGTTGCAATACGCGAATCAGTTTATTAACTCCCATTCTAATGATATAGTTTAGTAATAAAAATATAGTTATAACTTAAAAAGTAATTTACTTGCATTCCAAAAATTCAGGAGCGAAACATGTAAGAATTTCTTTATGTAATTGAAACTAGGAAATTAAACTCACGTCTAAACCTCGAAGGTAATGAGTAACTTTTTATTTCCGGCATATTTCAAATTAAGTAGGTTGGACTTAAAAATTGAGTTATACCGATGATACTCTCAGTTCATAATATCAATAACTCCAACATTTCAGTGGAAAACTAGATCGAATCGGAACTATCAGAAATGTATCGAATCCAACTCTTTTAAGATTATCAAAATTAATACTTAAGTCGGAATATTTTGAAATCGACTCAACATTTCCAAGGTATTTATTGCAGGATGGTGGTTTTTCTGTTTAAAGTACAAATGCCAACCTAAAGCATCTGAGTTATGGTTAGCAATTATATAGCCTTCTTCGGGTTAATTAGGTATAGTGATTTGATGAACATTCAAATTGTGATTTATTTAATTCAATTAAGGATTTTTACTGTTCTAAATATTAAATTTTTCGTGTTCATTGTTTGATAGCTCTTTCTAAAATATAGGGAACTTCGCAGTGCTTTCTGGCTCAGTATTTTGTAATTCATAATTTAAATAATAGTTCAATGTAATTTTTGGGTAATTCTCGGTGACAGCCAGCCTAGATACTTGTATCGCTTGAATTGAAAAAAAAAACGTTTTTCTCAAGAACAAGTAATTGTAATTTTCTTTCAAATAGAGAAAAAATTTCAAAATTATATCCTGTGCTGAAAAGATATAACCAAATTATAATGGAGGAATAACTCAGCCTAGGTTTCAGCAAAAAATTCAGCAAGGAGAAACAATTATTTACCACGTCCATCATGCAGTCATAAAGGAAACAGCCACAACAACTAAAGTTCGAGTGGTTTTAAATATTTAAATAAAATCATCAGGTATAGCATCCTTAATCTTTTTTCAATCGATATGAGATTTCGAAGGTATATCTCGTCAATATACCGACATCGAAAAGTTATATCGACCAATAAAGGTCACAGAAGCACATTAGGATCTTCAAACGACAGTCTTGCGAGATGATCCAAATAAGCCATTGCAGGAATACAAATTAACAACAGTAACTTAAAGCACTGCTTCAGCACCATATGTGGCCATAAAAGCATTGCATCAGCTGGCACATGAGGAAGAAACTATATATCCCTAAGCAGCAAAAATCTTAAAAAGGGATTTTTATATTGATAATGTCTTGGGCGTGGAACAATACGAAATATTGATCTTGTCGAACGAGCTAATTAAATTTTAGAAATGACGAATTTTCAACCATAGAAAGTGGTGCAGGAATTCGAAGGAGGTACTAAAAACAGAGTCGAAAGAAATCAAGGATTTAAGTAATTGGGAATCACAGAGGATTAAAATATAAAATCATTAGTATACAGGGACCCTCAAAGAAACGAATAGCTTTAAGGTGCTAACCATCCGAAGCTCTAACCATAACTATAACCGCAAATAATCACGTGATCCACTCCATTGGATACAATTTCACCAACAATTACAGAGGTGAATTAATTATAATCACATAGTCACATGGGTTGTGTCGTGCTTAGGAAGCGGCATCTATATACAGCAGGGTGATTTTAAGATCCAGAGATGTTAAAGTTATATCACTAGCACCAAAAACTAGAGTAGCTTCATCGAAGAAAATAAATAAACCACGGTTCATCCACTACTCTACCATGGATTCAAGGGCCTTAAAGCAAATGGTAGGTATTTGTGGGAAATCGTGTAGCTGAAATACCAAACAACGTCAGTCCAGCCTATTGGTTTCACGTAAATCAAAAGATAACCCCGCTGATGTGACTTCACGATGCCATAGCCTAAAGAACTCCAAAACAATGACCTGCGATGGTCTGGGCCTAAATGGCTTCATAGAGTGAATCTGAAAATCGGCAAAAATTAGTTTTCAGCTAAATCAGAAGCCAATTTTGGATTATAAATGCCAAACAAATAATTCAAAAACTAATTAACAAGTATGTTTGTGGTTACCGGCATATAAGACAAAGGAAGCAACTCAGTTAATGGGATAGTTGCCAGCATCGTATCTTATACAAACTCGACCGTATACACACACGGAAATTGATTATCCTAGTCCAAGCTAACTAAAATCTTCAGTAGGTCGACGTAAAAAAATTTACAAGGTGTACATCGCGGATTCATCTGTATGACAATAGAGGCAGTACATCTTATAGCTATTAGTGATTTAACAAACAATCAGCTATGAAGCTGAACTGAAAAGATTTCCCGTTCGAGGACTGTGCATAGCGGAGTTAAACAAAACCTTTTTTCTCAGAAATAATTAATATTACAGCCTTGCCCAAAAGTATTGAGCAGCCATGATATTTTACAATTTTTTGGGAGTATTAATTTGAAATAAATTGAAATAATTTTTATTGTTTCACATTACTATTTATTTATATAAAATTAATATTTTGCGGGTTCACCCTTGGCTTTAATTATGGCAAAATTTTTTTTGTTAAGGAGCTTACAAGATTTTATTCTGCAAGACTCCATTATTGGTGGAGACAGCGTTTTAGGTCTTCTTTGTTATTTATATTGTGGCGCCTGAAGTTTTAATAAAATCTATAACTGTTCTATGGGGTTCAGGTCCGGGGACTGGGCAGGCCACTCCAAAATCTCAATACTTTTTTCTCGAAACCATGCCATTGTGCGGGCAGCAACGCAGTTTCTAGAACATTTATGTATTTTGAAGAGTTCATGTGGCCATCACACATAAACATTTCGCCAACTCTAGAATTAGTCATGTAGTACCATTATGCTGCCTCCACCGATGTCCACACACTCTGGACTAAATGCTTCGCCTATTTGGCGACACACAAAAGACACACTTACAGTGAGACTTTGTACGCTATAATTTCCGGAGAACAGCGTACAAAATCGCAGGCGTATACCAAAAAATCTAAAATAAAGAAAATGTAGAAACTGCGGAAAACTAAAATGTTTGTATCAATGAATTTTATTTTAAAATCATATTATTTAATATTACTAGAGGGCAAAGAAAGGTCAACTTACTTCAAAGTTTGATTCGTCTGCCCGCACGATATTCGACCAATCTTCTTCGGTGAAACTTTAGTATTTCAGGGTCCATTTATACCGAGCCTTCTTTTTTTCTTCGGAAAGCCATAGTTTCTTCCTGGCTTTACAGCTTTTCAGACAAGCTTCTTGAAGCTTTCTACGAGTAGTGCGAGCAAAGATTGGTTTCTTAATTTCTACTGACAACTCAGTGGCAAGGTCGGAAGAAGTTTTTTTTCCCTATTTTTTAAAGCTTCTCTCACCATCTTTTGGTCCTCACGGTATGTGTTGATGAGTTTGCGCCCGGTTCTGTACCTATTACTGTGTGATCCACTAGTGGACGAACGCCAAATAGTATATAGCACAGACCCGCGTGAACATTTCACAGTTTAGAAATTTCTACTTATGATGTCCCTTGCTCATGTAGAAGCTGTATCTGCACACGTTGTTCTAAACTTAACATTTTTTGATAATATCATCGTCTGCGGCATCAAACGGATACTCCAATCCAACCGGCATTAAAAGTATGGTTTATCTTAGATCTCGATCTCAATCAAATAACCGAAATCACACCAATCGTTCAAGGTCGGGAGGTAATGGGTATTACCATTTTAGGTTCGGTGATAAAGCTCAGAAATGTCAACCTATACTACCAGTCGTCTATTAATACATGAAGCGATTTCTAGAGTTCAGTTGTCTAAATTATTCGCTGCGAATGGAACGGCAATAAACCATGTCACGGTAAAAAATTTTGACTTATTTTAAAACTTTTTTACTGCATATAGGTCGCAAACTATTGCAGTTTAAAAATAAAGCTATTAATAGTTTGAAAAGATAAACTGAAAGGTTTAAATTACAATCAATTAATTTTTAAAATATACTCTCAAGAAGTTTTAAATAGAGTTAGAAAAGTTGAAACGCAAAACCGATTAGTTTTAAAATAAGCTATATACAAGTAATTTTTTTCCTGAAACGAAAAAATTTAATTCGAAATGTTTAAAATTTAAACTTAATTGTTTTCGATCTATTTGCAAAAGTTTGTTAAATAGATGTCAAAGTTTTAAAATTAAAACTAAATTGTTTAAAAACAATTCAATAAATTATTGCACTGTGTACTCGCCGTGGTTTCCATTTATACGATCGTTCAACACTTTACAGTCACAAACTCCTTATTGAAACCACCAAACCAATTTAAAATGCAGTTTAAATTAGCTTTTATTTTATTTATTTAACGTTTTCGATCACGGAGTGATCATCATCGGAATAATTTTGCAACTGAATACACTAATTTGCCGCTTAAAAATATTTGCATATTATATACTATGTATAATAGAATGGCATACAGATACGTAGCGGAGCTCACAAAAAAGCTGCCTTCCATTCAATGGCCCATCGACTATATACTTTACCTCTATCCGCTGTTGAATTCAAACGAGAAGAAAAATTCATAAAAGAAACAGCCCACGTAAATGGTTTTAATACAAATTTTATTGATAAAATTTTGGACAAACACAAACGTAAACACCATATTACTGCACATACTACGCTGACGAGCGGGACTGAACCGAGTGGTTGCACAAAACGTATCTGTATGCCATTCTATCCATCGATCACCAACAAAATGCGGAATATGCTAAAACGATTCAACATTGAATTAGTCACGAAAAGCACAAATCTTGGATCATATATCAGCACCTACAAAGATTTAACACCATCACCGTTAAGATCTGGAATCTACCAAATTTGTTGCACGGAATGTAACAACAAATACATCGGCCAAACAAGCAGGGCATTCCATAAACGTCTACAGGAACACACCAACGCTGTAAGAAACAAAGACACAAGAAATAGTGTGGCCAAACATATGATGATGAATAATAATCACCGAATGGATATCACGAACTCCAAAATAATAAAAACAATCCAAAACAGCTGGAAACTGGATGCATATGAATCACTATATATAAACAAATACGAAATCGATATCATGAACCAAGAAAAGATTCCAATCGACTCGAATTTATTCTGTTTGGTAAATTCACTACACCAGCACGAAAAACAACAATAAACAGAAAATCACGGCACTACACACTGCACTTCAATTTCCATTTTCGGAAATTTTCAATTTGTCTTTTGACATTTAGTAAAAATCTACACATTTGTATATAACACAGCTGATAATTTTTTCAACTTCTATTGACACTTTTACCTAACTAGTCTATATACAACCAAAATTAATTTTTATACACACACACACAATTTTACATGAATATTGTTATTTAAAATTTTTTATGTACAATTTTATTTATACTTGTATAATTTTGTTTTTTCATGTGTTTAATGACAAGTGTTTATGTACCTTATGTATTATACATAGTATATAATATGCAAATATTTTTAAGCGGCAAATTAGTGTATTCAGTTGCAAAATTATTCCGATGATGATCACTCCGTGATCGAAAACGTTAAATAAATAAAATAAAAGCTAATTTAAACTGCATTTTAAATTGGTTTGGTGGTTTCAATAAGGAGTTTGTGACTGTAAAGTGTTGAACGATCGTAATTCAATAAATACTAGTTAATAGTACATTTAGGTTTATATATAAAACACTAATGACTTACGTTTACTCATTCACAATCTAAATATTAAACTAATTAGTTTTAATTTTCAAACTTCCATTGATTTTTTTACAGACCAATTTAGTTTTAAAATAAAAGACCAAATTTTTGTTATTTTACATTGCTGTGCCTTTAATCAAATTAAATTAATCTCATATTTTAAATTTCATACATTTTATAATTGATAAAATTCACGTTTTTCGTAATAAAAATATAAACATTCTTTAGAAATTAACACAAATTTTTGAAAAGAGATACTTATCTTTTGTTACATTTATTGCATTGAATGTTTGTTTATTTTTCAGTGCTTCGAAATGTATCACACTTTTGATCGCAGTTTCTTCTATTCCATAACTACAATAAAGTTCATTAAATCCCTGTGTTTCATAAGTTATACAAATAAAATATAATATGTTTCTAACAGAAATTATATCTATAATTTTGTAAAAGTTAGGAGTGTTCTGTAGGGAGTTAAAAAGTGTAACAAATAGCCCAGTTCTATATATATATAACCCCCATAAGAAAATGAATAAATTGAATAACAGGGTCCTCATTAGTAAAATTGAAATAGTTTTTTAATAGTTCTTTATTGTCAAGATAGCGTATTTTTCTTAGTTTTCTTTTTCCAAAAGAAAATAAATCATTTGCATCCAACTTTTTCCATGTGTAATACATTTTTTCTTGATGCCTAAAAGCCAAAGTTTTTGCAATATTTTTATAATTATTTATATAGTGAGCAGTTTTTGTGAAGTTGCGATGGTAGCTTTCATAACGCATTGCCCATAAATGAATTAAAGGACCCATTTTTTGAATTATGGATGGGTAGTGCGTCATGAAATGATGCTTAGGAAATAACCTTAAATTCAATGATTTTAAAATGCTAAGATGAGCACTTATATCATCTGATAACTGTTGATGATGAGTTTTGGATATTAATGGTGAAAATACTACTCTCATTATCTTTAAAAGAGAGATTACTGCTGGCCATATGTCACTTAACTGATTTAAAAGGTCTGCAAATATGAACGGTAAATAGGTAATGAGATTCCAATTTTGTGAAGCAGATAAACCAAGAGATATTGATTTTTTTTTAATTCTGACTGATGTTTATTTTTTTTATCTAGAGTTCCATAGTTATATCCTGAAATCCGATTATAAATTTGTTCTAAAGTACATATTTTTTTTTTAACTAATTGTTCAAAAAAAAATTTTAAGATGAAAGGCACGGCTCCCTCCAAGACATCATGCATTATGTCAACCGTTCCATTATCAATTATATTATAAGAAGGTAATGTATTCAGAATACAATTAAACTTCATACCTAATTTATTAATATTGATTTCTTCAAATGAGGCTAAAACGATTTAAAGGTACGTAAATTACTAGGAATTTCAACAATATTTATTTTTAATTCTTCTTTTGTACAACGACACGATCGACAACAATTATCAGTATTAAAGGATTGTGGAAATCCAAGTAACGTGTTCCCACCTAAATTATCATGTGTGACACTTACAAGGGTACCTTTTATCGTAGTACCATTTACATCAACACCAATTCTTTCTAATACCTGGATATCATCGCGTATTACCGTTAAAATTTTATTTATATTTGCGATATTTCTTTTGACATCGTTTACATAAAATAGCGAAACTAAATGAATATGCTCTAATTTAGAGGTATACACAGAGTTTAAATTCCGCAATGATAAATATATTCCACCTAATTTATGAATACTGACTTTGCTTCCGAGGGGATTCACTACTTCAAAATATTCGTAAAATAATTGGATTTGTAGAGCATTTTAAAATTGTCACCACAACAATAAAATTCAAAGTCTTCTCTGCATTTATGAGTTTGGTTAAAATAAGTGTCAGAAAACGATTTATTTTCAAAAATACTCTTAATGGTTTTTAAAATCGAAATATATTGAAATGTACATTGTACTTGTACATGTTCATCTTTTTGAGTTTTTTGATTATATTTTTTTTCTGGTCTCAAGTCTAACGCAATCTCTTGTGGTTCTACAAAACATAGTTTTTCTTTTAAATTTTTGGTTCTTCGATATTTCGAAGAAGACGATTCTAAAAAAGCAAACACATTTCTTTCAAAATTGTGTAAAAGTTCAGTTCGTGATGTTTTATCAGAGATATTAATAATATTTTTTAGATTGCAACAAACGTTTTCAAATAAAACAAATAATTGTTTACAAATAGTGTCAATATTATTCTCTGCTAAACCAACTGACGAAAGAAAATCTAAAATGTTCGAAATATGTGTACTAATTTGTTCTATATCATTAACTTCTCTGTGGTTTACTACACTTTCGGTAACATTGTGATCGCTCACAATGATTTCAGTTTCGTTTGTAAACAGTTGAATGTTAGGAGCATCACAAGGATTTGCAGATAGCTCTTTTTCGGAAGAAATTTCATTTAAGTTTTGGCATTTTACAGTGTGGTTTAATAAATATCTATAGGAAGAAAATTTGGCTTTGCAATTTTTTGTAACAACACATTCTAAATTTAAATTGTCTTGCAAATATAATTTATGCACGTATTTTAAGTGATATTTTGTAAACTTAAATGTTTCAAATTTTTTGTCACAAATGTAACAAAAAAAGTATCCCATTTTTAAAAAATAAATTAAGAATTAATTTAAAATGAAAATTATTGTGTGTAAAATATTTTTTTAAGATTTCCAACAATATACGAGTATCTCACATTTTATTAAGAAATTCACTGTTTATGTTATGTACATTGCATGAAATTCATTTAGTAATTTGAAGTGCATTGAAGTTTCAATGAATAAATTAATCAAAAATAATAGTTCAATATTAAGAAGTGATAAAATTAAAAGTTTAAAATTATAAAAAATCTAAAATATTTAAATAAACGTAATTAAAGTTTAGTTTCACAACTTTTCTAGAAAAACCAATATGTTATAGTATTTTTGATAGTATTTAAATATTGGAGTGAAGATAATTTCTATTCATTGAGTAGTACAATATTTAAAATTATAAATGTTCTAAATTTAAAATGATGAGAATTCAATATTTATATTTTTACTTATAGATACATACGTAAACATCAATTCGCAATGATTTGCAGTGCATCCAATCTATTGCAAATTTGTCGAAGTCTTGGAGACAGTGTTGCCAGGTTTTGAAAAACCAAATTCCCACAAGTATAGTAAATTATCCCTTTCTCCCCTCAAAAAGTACCCCAAATTTCCCACATTTCCCTACAACAAAATTTAGAATTTTCACTAATTTTGCCCAACGTGATAATGCCAAAACAAATAGGGCAGTTTGATCAATTATGCATTTCAGGAAATACTTCTATTGTAGAATAAATATACACAAATAAGGCTAAATAAATTAATTTAAAAAAAATTGGCTGGTGTAAAATTATTTATTTAATAAAAAAATATATATCACACTCATTCACATGTATAATATCACAAAAAAAATAACAAAAAAAAAAAATATTCTTTCAATTTCAATGAAAATAATAACTTATAAATAATAATTCTCAAAAGATACCTATTCGTTAATAACAATAACATTCGAAATTATTTTAAGCGTAAAGATTTTTGTAACCACATAAGGAATAATCTCGCTCGTCAGGTTCGAAACTTAAACAATTTTTGTCTTGGCCTTTTAATGCTGACTTAAATACGCACAATGCGTTTAGTGTTTCTTCGCCAAGTCTGTTTCGTTTTTTTGATTTAATGTCTGTTACCATTGAAAATATTCGTTCCGCATCTGCGTTGGAATGTGGTAACGACAATGTAAACTTTACCAATTTAATTAAATTGGGGAACAGCAACTCTCCATTTAAAGCTTTTCTGGTGCCAATGATTTTCCAAAATTCTGTGACATCTGAAATTCTGTGCATCTGAATATTGGAAAGGAATATCCTTCCACTCGTCCTCTAACTCGTACGTGTTGCATTTAACAAAAATTGGATATTTCTTTTAAAGTTTTAGAAGCATACGTAAAGAGCTACTTGATTAGTAGTACATTTTCTGGTATGAAGTCTGGTATTAGTAGTACATTTTCTGTCTTGTTTTTTTTTTGATTCGAATCGAAATTTGTACTAGTACATATTTTAATTTTAGAAAAATATTTTTTTTTAATATTTGTTCAATTTGACCCAATTTTCCTGTTTTTTCCCTCATCCCTTTTCATCCCACACGAGAGTCGAAACTCCCGCAAAAGGGAAAATTTCCCACGACCTGGCAACACTGCTTGGAGATACTTTTGTTGGATTTAAATTGTATACGTAATATTCGAAAAAAGTAAAAAATATTTTGGATCGGAGTCATATTGTAATGAAAATACAAAAATGCTGCAGAAAAGAACATTAAACGCATCTATAATGTCGTAATCGCCTGGCAAACATATAATTTCTCGATCGATTACTAAGAAATATTGATCAATAGCTAACTTCGTAGGTCCCACTGCAACGATATAAGGTTGTTTGTTGTCTTTTTCTATATACTCCGCTCTCGGTATCTGAAACTGAAGAATGATATATTTTAATTTGAATATTATTTTACAATTCACCACAGTAATTAATTTACCGTTTTGAAAATCAAAAATTTAGCTATTTTGTGTGAAATTTTGGATCCTGGAGAACTCGGTAATAATTTAATTAATGCAAATAATGCCAGAGTATTAGTATTCCAGTCGTCTTCTTGAATTAAATTTCCTGTTTCTTTTAATATTATGAAAATATTTTTCTGAAGAACAGGCCATTTATCTTTTAATACGTTTGATTTACAGTACTGCAACTCGAAATCAAAAACTATCTGGAATAAAAAATAAAAAAATAATTAAAATATTGTGCACTTTTCTAAAAAATCTAAAAAATTACTAAAGATGGGTCCACGAAAAAATAAGGAAATTCTTCTATAAGCTTAGCGTTTCCTGCGATCAATGCCTTTCTTTCCTTTATTGTTTTTTTTAATAATATCCTAATTCGATCTAATTGTTCTGGAATGACAGCATGATTTAAATAATTTAAATCGTCGGTTGCATCATAAACTGGATCAACTGTTTCATCCGGTTCCTCGCTCGTCGATGTATTATATTTTTTTGAATTAAAATTCAAATTTTTTATTTGGCTAACTAGAAAACCCGTGTTTTGATCCGGATCATAAAAAACTTCCTGTAAACATTAAATAATTTTTGATTTAAAGTTTTATTTCGCTAGAAAAATAGTAAAACTTTAATGAAATTTTCTGAAAAGTTTTTAATTTTGTTTAAAGAATGCAGAATTGCGTTTATTTAATATCAATTTAATTTAATCGAAACATGGACAATCACAAATTCGCACATTCATATTTTTTATTCAAATTAAATTAAATTTTAATTTAGAATCTGTTTGTTACATTTAAAATCACGATTAAACCAATTTTCAGAAACTTAAGTTTTTATCGCCAGAGGCTACTTGTATACAAATGTTGAGTTGAAATAGCCTCTGCTATGATAGTAACTATAAGTCTCCGAACGCAGTTTGAATATTGAATAAAATAGAGTACATATATACTAATATAATTCATATGCAATATTCAAACGATTTTTAACTTAACAGGTTCCCTATCGATGTTCCACCGGTATATCTAGTTGAACATTTCTATAAGTGGTATCACTGACCACCGCGATACCTACCCCACACAGAAAAATACAATCATCGGCAATGCCATACACAATAATTCACCGAGTGACCAGTGATCACCGGTATACCACGGTTATTATAATCACCAGAGGCTATTGTATTCTCGGTATGTCACGCATTACGCTGGACTAGGTCAGTGTACTTTCGGTGGCTGTTTGCTAGTATCACTTTACTTTTGAAATTCCATATTATGTTTTAGAAGCCACATTAGTCGCTGGGGATTATAATAGTCGTGGTATACCGATGACCACTGGCCGGTCGTAGAATTATTCTGCTTAGTACATTGGTGAGCCGGTGTCTGAATTTTTCTGCGCGGTATACCGGTGATCACGGGCCGCTTATAAAATTGTTCAACATGATATACATTTTTTGATATAGGAAAATTGGAAAACTATTGAAATATAATAATTAAAAATATATAAAATAAATGTTACTAACCGCTCCACCGTAAATACTAATGGATTTAAAACAATCAAACATATTTACAGCCGCTTTTGCCACCGACAGTTTTTCTTCTTTCGAAGGCTTTTGCCCGAAGTTTTGGATAAGATAACGCCCTAGAATTCTTGTCAATAGCCTTCGATTGGAATCCGAAATAATTTTTGTTTTTATGTAATGGTCTAAGAGACCGTTACCTCCATTATTTTTTATATATTGCCTGATTGACTACAAAAAAGAAAATCTGTAACGTTTGCGAAAATTTAATTGAAATAAACATCTTACCTCTGTTGTAATATACACATCCGCACCAAGAGCACAGTAAGTTCGTTTTAATGATGTTGCTATAAGATACAAAAAAAATAAGTATAATCATTTGAAAATTCATTAGATTCTAATTTTTACCTTGACTTTTTGTTGTGCAGACTTCTAACGTAAATGAGCAACAATAAATGTATTGACAAATAAGGGCTACAACCAAATCAGGATCTAACTTTTCTCCGTCTTTATCGCAAAAATGCAAAAAATCATCACGAGGAATTCCGAAGTAACTTAAAACTAAATATAAAGAACAATGTACATTTTAGCACTACTAATTTAATTTTGAAAAAATCAAAGACACGTTTTATGTACTTTTATAACCTCACTTTATAACACGCCATAACAATGTTATTATTTAACAATAAAAAACCTTATAATTATTTTATTAGAAAATCACACACTGATAATAAACTAATTAAATTAATAATTAATAATACATTAAGCACAGGATATATTTGGTATAATTATAATAATACGAAAATTACAATTTCACCCACCGGATAACACTATGTCTTCAAAACATAGATCAATGTCAATGGAAAATTTTTTTATGACTACATATTTCATTGTACTGATATATTTCACTTGGATACATCTTCCAACAATTCCATTTAGGTAATTTAAATTTACAAAATTTACAACACAATTTATTTTTTATTTATCACACTGACACTGTGTTGTTATTGACGATCATTAGTAAAATGGTACAAAACAAAAAGGAGATTCTAAAAAATATAAAATGAAACCAAACGAATGAAAGGGATACATATACAATACGTTCTATATGTATTTAATTTTGGGGAATCCCTATATTATAAAATTCATTTAGTATTTAAGAGATTTAACTCTTAAATTTAGTTTTTTATGTTTAGAAAATTGGTACAGTTAAAAAATTAAATAATACTAAAAACCAAACCGTCGAAGTTTCCTCTATAATATTTAAAAATATAATGGTTTCGTTTTAAGTGATTTTGAATAAAATGGAATAATATGTTTGAAAATACGCCATTCTAGCCTTAAATATAATTTAAACTTTTCAAAGTATAAAATTTAATCTTAAAATGTTTTAAAATCCAGCAAAACTTTAAAGGTTTGGGAAAAAGTTTTAATTTTAAACCCCATTTTTTACCGTGTGGGACAAAAATTCTAATTTTAGATTTTGGGTTACGGCGTAATTTCAAATGGGAATTTATAGACGCACATGTCTCGCTGTCCATTATTGGTGCTAACTTCCATTAAAGTACTGGATTGATAGTTCATCTTGGCAAACATCGTCTTTTCGATTGGTTCTGTCGCTCTTACAGTCAACACTGTCTCAACTAGACAAACTTCAGGTTAATAATCACATCCAGCAACTTCTTTCTAAATTCTCAGAAATTATGACAAACTCTCTTAATGTCAAACCAGTTAAACATATGATCACTAATCGGCTGTAAATTTTTGGGCCACCGGTTTCACTTAAAACTAGACGTTTGGCACCAGATAAACTAACGAACAGGAATTCGAGAATCCGATTAGAGACCATGTGGAGATTACCGAAGTCTGAATCGTGTTACTAATACTATTCCAAAGCGCTATCCCATTCCACATCTTTAAGATTTTTCGTATCAACTTGATTGATGTACTGTCTTCTTTACTCTTGATCTTATCATAAAATTCCTATTGAACCGTCTGATAATCGAAAAACCGTTAATGCGACTCCGTTCGGTTTATATGAATACACAAAAATGACCTTTGATCTCAGGAATTCAGCGCAAACTTTTCAGAGATTCATGCATTCCGTATTGTTGGGACTTAATTTCGCAATTATCTATCTAGATGATATTCTGATAGCGTCTAAAACTTTCGAGGAACATCACGCGCATCTCGAAATACTTTTCGAAAAATTATCAGATGACGGTTTAATAATCAATCCTAGGAAATGTATCTTCGCTTCACCTGAAATTAAATTCTGAGGACATTTTGTTAATGCAAATGGCATTTTATCTGTTCCAGAACGAGTTGCCGTTAATGGTTAATCAACTCAAAAGATTTTTGGAGATAATTAATTTCTACAGACGTTTCATTTCAAACGCCGCTGCTGATAAAATTTTACTTAATGATTTTCTTAAACGTAATAAATTGGTCAGCAGAGTCCATTGATGCCTTGCACAATTGTAAAGAGAAGTTGTGTAAAGTTATTCTTCTAGCACACCCTTCATCTACGGCTAAACTCGCTATCATGGTAGACGCTTCGGACACAGCTATCGGTGCAGTGATTCAACAGTATATCGGCGATATTTGGAAACCACTCAGCTTCTTCTCGATTCGTCTTAATGAGACGAAACAAAGATATAGTGCTTATGACAGAGAGTTGTTAGCAGCACGTTCTAAATAAATACGCTGACTCTGAAAATGGACAACCATTTGTAGGTTGAATCTAATTTGTGAGTAAAATATATTTACAAATGGTCAAATTAGTTCGAACTGTTTTGCAAGTTCCTTATGTCCTATTTAAAATGAAAGGCATCACGGGATAATTCAAAGTAACATCAAATGTCATCATGTTTCAATGGACAAAATTATCGGGATTGATTGATTGATTGATTCTGAATGTACGACCAAGTTCTTACACAGGAGCTCCCGGGTGACGCCGGGCCCACCGTACCCTCTTTTTTACATATAACAAAACCGAAGGATTGGATAGGTAAGTTAAGTGGGACAGAATCGGCCCGGTTACAGACACCTAGGTTTAGCCGATAGTTAGTGACACAAAGACAGCACAAAACTAATCTACTTGGGGAAGGATGAAGGTTTAACAGGTTAAATGGATAATGATGGTATTGGTCATCAACAACTGCTTCTTTAAATCTGCAACCTAAAAAAAATGTTGTTATTTCACATGTATCTGTAAATCACCTGAAAATGAATATTATATTAATACTTTTCGACTTCCCAAACAAAACTGGTTTATTGAATCGGCCCGATTACATACACCTAGATAGAGACGTTATAGTTAGTAACACAAAGACAATACAACTCTAACAACTCTACCCCAATAACAAACTACACAATCAGCAATTAATTTTATAAATAAATATTATTTCACAAGCAATATGTATAATTCCTGAAAATTAATACTAAATTAATATATTGCTGGTTACCTAAATAAAATGAACATTTATTAATTTAATAAAAAAACAAAAACAAAAAATAATAATAATAATAATAATAATTACAGGAAACGACGAATTTATTACTTTTACTTCGGTGCCAGTTTTTAAATTTTGAAAAGATGAAATCCTTAATTAGGATGAATTATTGAAATAACATAATATTAACATAATAACATTAATATTAACCACAATGGTCAAAATTCAACTCTGTCAAAAATGGGCGGTTTAAAAAAAACTTTGGGTCATTTGTTGAGGACCATGTCAGAAAAACTAATCAGGGCTTCCCATCGAAGGGTGGGGACAGTTTATAGGATTTTGTATTCTGACCAAATATAATAATAGAATTCTTCTTGGCCAATTAAGATATCCCTAGAAATTCAAATACAACCTTAGATATATGGAGTGTTAGTTGGAGACCATGTTATTTTGAATAATTGATTAATTGATTGAAATGTGCGACCAAACCTAAATTAGATTTCCAATTGGCGCAAGGCCCATTCACACGCTCTTTTACATATAAAAGATGGAAGGACAGGAAAGGTGAATTAATTATTATGGAAATTGACCCGATTTCAGACACCTTAGTAGTCAATAGTTAGTAAATTGTTAGTTGAACTGTAATGTAACACGGTTAGCACAAGACAACATAATTATTTAATATATTATGGAATAATACCCAGGAATCAAAATCCTAAAAATATCTTAAATTATCTGCAATATAACTTATACTATTTTTAGTGGTCGTTTTTACTATTATGCTTGGTTCACGTATGCGATCAAAAATGATTTGCGAATCAAAGGAAAATTAAATCATTGGAAACATATACAAATTTCCCCGCCCGAGATGAAATAATTTTAACTTTGGGAAAATTTTGACCGGAAGCATCCAACATAATAAAAAAAAAAAACAAATTATGAGTAATAATGCGAAATAATTACGCTCAAAGATTGGCTTGATTCGCGAATCATTCCTTGATCGCATACGTGAACCAAGCATTAGGAATACTAATAAAAATTGGTAAATATTGAAGTATTAAATAATAAAATTAAAGCAGTTAAATGACTTAAATGTAATGATTAGTATTAATTAATCCAATTCAATTCTCCTGACAAATATGAAATAAAATTAATATTTGCTGTTACACCCCAATACAATAAATACATATTAAAAAACTGTTTTTTTTAAATAAATAAAAACATTTATTATATTAAAATATAACAGCAATAGTTAAAGTGATATAATACACTGACCCAAAAACAATATGGATTTATTTAATCTGTATTCCATGTAAAATTAATTGAATTCAAACCACCAAACAATTAGTACAATACTATATAATAGTACTCGTCACTGGCGTCATCTGAAAATCAAGCTAAAATCTAAATATAAAGACTAAATAGAATCAAAATTATAATTTCAGGAACTTCAACTCTTCTAAATACGAAACAAAGTAAAAAATTAAAGCATATATTTAGAATTATTAATAAGTAGCAAATAAATTTCACTTTTACCGAATAAAACCTTTTAAAATATAATATAATTCAGTAATAATTAGTCCAACTTTTAAATAAATTGTGTTAAATATAAGTAAACTTAGATCTCGGCATAATTAAGACTTAAACCAGAATTATCTTCCCCAACAAAACAGATTTTTCATTCGAACCATAATCAAAACCATTGGCAAAATACTATGAAGACCTCCACCCAAAATCTTGATTAGTTAATTTAGTTAATTTAACCCTTTCGCAGACGCACGATTATTTAAAATGTTTCTTACAGGGTACAATGAAAACAGTAACGCTTCCTCTGGGACACAAAAAACCACATTCAATATTAATCATATGAAAACAACGTCTGTAATTACCGCCGCGTTTTATTTTGTTTGTATTGGCATATACTGACGTGTCCTACGGTAGGTCAATTGAAACGTAGGTATATGCCGACGTGTCCGCGAAAGGGTTAAATAATGTTAAAGTAGACATGATATGAAATTTAACCTTCGTTTTGTGGTTGTCAAAACAAGTCAATAAAAGCAATCGGAACAGCTTGACCGACTTATTCAAGAAGGAGTCAAATAAGTCAATCAGTCGGTGTTTAGAAAACATTCTTAATGCTTAATCAATTACCCAAAGCCGTGACAATTCGCTTTTAAATCTCAAGTTCTTTTTTTTTGAGTAAAACTGGAAAATATTATCAATTAAAATAATAATAACAATAATAATAGCAACAAGAAACAAAAAAACAGTAGCTGTACTTCGTTGAGAAACAAAGCATCTATACTCTTCAGTTTCTGCTTTAGTTAGGTGGTGTTGTTGTAATTGTCCCAACAAAATACAACTAACACCTTTCCTCCTGCCCGCCACCACAATCGCGCGGGCAACGAAAAAGAATCATGTCAAAAATCCATCTGTGTACGCCCCCCGGGCCTACATACACATTTGTACACTCATGCCAAATCTCTCCCGTCTGAAAAACAACACCACAACTACAACAATAGTAAAACAACCAATATGGTATCAAAAACAAACAATTGACATGTTACACAATTTATTTGTTATCAAATTACAATGTTTTAAAATAATTAAACAGTTAAAATCCGGAAGACACCATAACCTGTCATTCCCTACACACACACCTGTGTGGGCCAAACTCGAACTGAAGCAAAAAAAATTAAAATATTGTCTGTCGGGAAAAGGGATACGCCTTACAAGGATAACAATACCTTTTACTGTAAAGCACCCGGGCCCCGAGCAATATTGCGCACGTTAATGTCACGTCAGTGTAGACAACAAACATATGATTTCGATTTTTTGTCATTTCCCTTAACAAATTGACAATAAACGCATTTCTTTTTTAAATAAAAAGCTTATTTAAGTTTAATAAGTATAGTTGAAGAATTTTTAATTATTTTCTGATTTTCAGTTAAAATCAAAAATTTTTTCTTAAATAAATCATTTAACAATCTCGAAATCCACATCGACTTAGAATTGGGGCCTTCTTTAATTTGTAGCCAAACCCATCAACTACATAAACCTGATAAGAACAGAAATATAACACTACGTTGTTTAACTAGAACTAAAATCATAAAATAACAATGAAATAAAATCGAGATTTAATTTTAATTTATAATTTTAAGTACACATAATCTATTTAAATAAATGAATTCTAAAGACCACGAATATTTTGAAAATTGTAAATCGAGAAACATAGCTATACTATCGTTAACAATAATTTGTAAGCTGAATTTCTTTATACATATTCGGATATTTAGACGTCACAATTATTTCATAATAGTACAGACAGATACATAAGTAGTGTTGCCTTCGCAAATCCGCCCAGCCTAGCCAAGAAACGTGAAAACAACAACCCCCGGATCCAATTCCCCAACGCGCTTCAACCCCTCTGTGCTGGTTCACCCTCCCAACATTCACCTTATTGTTCCCCATTTTAAGAAACTGAACAAAATCAAATTCGGTACTCTGCCATCAAACAACAAATGCCAAACTATTATTCAATATAAATTTTTAAATAAATAGAAAAAAAACCGCCTTGCGGCAAACACCACAACCATAACATGATCTTACCTCCCCTAATCCCAGAAATCCCCCTCCCAACACTCCAAAACAATCGGCCCGAACACAATGCAACCGTTAGCTGTGTTGCTTTCAAAAGATTACAACAACAATTGCATTGTACTCAAGCCAACTGTCCTAGAATGCTAAGAAAAAAAAATTTTAGGATTAGGGGAAATAAAATCACTTCACGGTTACGGTGTTTACCGCAAGGCGTTACTTTTTCTATACTTCCTAAAATAAAAAAAAACCAAAACAAATATTAAGAAAATGAACCAACACAGAAAAACTAAAACGCATTAAAAAACTAAATCCACAAGTTGCCGCCCCACACCTCCCAGCCAAGCCAAGCGGATCAGCGAAAGCAACACTACTGTTATTGTAATCTTTTGAAAGCAACACAGCTATAATATTTTGTAAGTAAATCTATGTATTAACCATTTTATATTTTTATATAAATATACTCTAATTATTCCATCCTTATTTTGCCATCGGCTTGAAAAATATATCTCGACGGATTATTTCCTCAAATATTTCGACCATAAAATGAAACATAAAGGGTAAACCATAAAAATGTGTTTAGTTAAACCAAAGAATCTCTGATTATTATTAGACATTCTTTGGTTAAACTGTAATTATTGCAGATCTACTCAAACAATCAATCGAAAAATCGACAAAATCAATGTGAATTTCCGTTTGCTGTCTATAGTGACGCAACACGTACATTTCACCTCTTCATGTTTGTTTGTCGTGATACACATCATATTATATCCCCCTTTCAACCAAAAAAATTGGCCCAATCCAAGTCCAAACCACACAAATGCGTGAGCAAAAAACCACAGCATATAATGGCGATTTTGACAAAAAACCCCGCCTGACCTAAATAGAGCACAACCAACACAACTGCGTGTACAGCCACAGTATTCCCCTTCGGACGAAAATACCAACCGCGCTACCGGGCAGGAAAAGAAATAGCCTAGATTATACCATAATCCAATTATACATTATATTATAGTATAATCCAAGTATTCAATATACATATACATGCACACGCACAGATACACACAATCATACATAAATGTCTACACAGTCCACACAAACATATTACACACAAATTGACATGAAAAGTAAATAAAAAAGAAAAAATATATAAAGGAAACTTCTCTGATAGTATTATGCATCTATATACATAGAGAGTGTATCGAAACATTACAACGGCATAGTGCACCTACGCATAGAAACATATCCCGTTATAAATATTTCCACTCCGTTTTATGTATATACTTAAACACATTTCTTCACTGGACACGTCACGATTTTTATTTTTAATTTTTTTATTGTAATCACACACTTAATCACTTATTTTATTTTATATAATGTACAATCACATTTATTATTATATATTAATTAATTTATTTATATAATATTTACACACAAAAAACAAACAAAAACAAAAATATATTTAAATTAAATGCAGGAGCGACAACAAAACCCGTCTGCTCCCTTTGAAAATCAAACTCCGACCAATGGACAAAATTATCGGGATGGCAAAATATGATGAATCGAAATTTTGGAAAAGCTGGCATCAGGTATAACATTACATTTTCGATAATTTATCATAGTTTTGGTCTCGCTTCTCTAGAATAAAATGGGACCCTGTTTCATTTTTTTGACGCTTGCACTGCAAGATTAAAAAATGGTTATACAGTAAATTCTTGATATAAGGGACCACGAGCTGAATCAATTTTTTTATTAAAGTAGCCCGTAACGAAAAAAGTCGCTTTAAACGAAAATTGGAATTATTTTCCAGAATTTCATTGAATGTATAATTTGATGCTCTAACTTAAAACCAAAATGACTAAAGTTTAAAAATATTTTATTTAAAACTAGCTGAATTCCCCGGTGCTGCACGGGAGAAATTAGAATTACTTTGAACTAAGGATATTGTGAATGACAGGAAATCATCAGGTACTGTATTCATCAGTATCGGCAGCATGACCGGAAGCGTCAAAAATTGAAATTTTAGTAAAAAAAATTTACCGCAGCCTCTAGACCCAGGAATTCAAAAGAATGAGCCCCTTGATTCGGGGAACGCACCCCTCAGACTCGAACAAGTTACTAATTTTATATAATCCCTTTCCTAAGCTCAATCCCGGGAAAAAATTTAAATTTTGGAAAAAATTTATATGGAGCCCTTAGACCCGCGGGACCAATCCTGGTGTTTAAATGATACATGATTTTGACTTAGGAGTGGAGTTAGAAGTGCCAAAGCCCATTGCAATTGCCAGATTATTGTTTTACTTTATAATTTTGTAAAATCAATAACAGTAATTAATCCTTCTATTGTTGCTGGTTTATCAGCATAATCCAGATACTTTAAATAACCTTTCTGAAAGGAAACGAGAATTGTCAAATCTCACAAACTTTGCAAGCAATTAACAATGCGTTCATAGCAACGCTTGATGATGAACGATATTGTTTACCTTGCTGTCCGAAGAGAAAACGAACAGCGCTGATGGTTTACCGACTTTCGAGCACGCCATGTACAACTGCCCGTGGGAAACAATGCAATTTAAGGGTTATTCCACACACTTCCAACAATTGGCCTTGCCATTTATTCATCTTTATTGCAAATGAAAGATGAACCGGGAAATGAACACGATTAAATTGAAACGGCAAGTCGGTTGGAATCAATGGTATTCTTGGAATCAGAACATCCTGGGCTTTGAACTTTCCAATGATTATCGTTGCTTCAATCACGTTATTCACCAGCCTCTTAACAGTGAGTGTGGTTCCATTGCATAATTTTGGTTGGTTCAGGTAGCGTAACATGATTATCACCGAACCGACCTGAAACTGCAAATTGTGCGGCGCCATTCGTGGCAAATCCAATAAATTCAGAAATTCAATTGGATAATTAACGATTTCTTCTGATTCTGTAATGCAATCGATCGACTTAAATGAATGCAATTGGCCAGCGATTTGACTTTGAATTTTTATACTCAAATCGTCTACCTCCTTATTTTTCGCTCAGCCAAACATGGTTTTTGTAATTTGAATCAATATTCCTGAACACTTTCGTGATCAATTCTTCTTTAGGGTTGTGAATTGACAAAAATTAGGTGCGGTAACGAAATGAGGCCAGTCGAAGCGTCACCGTGAATTTTTCCATTGCCAATGCCTAATACATAATTGCGTTGACGTCCGAAAATTTCTCATTTTCTAACGCGACTCGCATATTCGTTGTCAACTTGGCGGTTTTCACTTTTCTCCAGAAATTCGATGACTTTAGGCAAGCGTTTATTTTATCTGTTGAGTAATAACAGCTGTTGTTCTTGGAATGGCCGATGCAGAATCATCGTACCTATAAAGAGGCTCTGATTATTGCGCAAATCTTTCAAAGTTCGATCGAGCGCCTCCAATGCTGGTTTGTGCGCCTAAATTCAATGGCAGTTTGAGTGCAGAATGAGCTGTTTGTTCATGCTATTTGACTTTGTGCACGAATTGAAGCTAAAATCAATGAAATTAGAAACGTTTTGCCAGTTCCGCAGGTGCATCGAGAAAGAAGATACCTCTATAGCCGCCGTTGGCTGGTATGATCAATGTGTCGTACACGGTTTTCTGCTGCGCTAATTCAAAAATTGGACTTTTGTTCGTACTGATTGGACATCATCAGACACAAATCCTCTATAGAAATCAACGCCTCGTTGGAGATCTCAGCGTTAAATTCAAGTTCGGGATTCGCTGTTGTTATGTACGCACTCGATGCAAAAGGTGAAGTGGGTTCGAGGGAAAACACGTTGAAACGATGATGGCAAAAAGTGATCGAATTTGATACGCGAAGCCGAAATATGTAACATCAGCGAGTGTACGATCCCAATGAATGTCATCCTCGAGCAAATGTAAACACTGACAGGTTTCTCGATATGTTGCGCATAGCTGACCATTAACAGTTCGTACATATTCAAATCGAGTTGGTCCACGAACATTAACCACTAACAAACGCAGGTAAAAACATTCGGCATCGTTTGAATATACATTCACGTATCGAGGAACAGGCTGTCCGTGCTTCCGTCGTTGGATTTTTTTTAATGATACGTTCCATGTAAAATATCTCGGCATCTCCGTGGAAAGCAGTGTTGAATTGGTATTTAAAAATACCAATAATTTTATATCTTAAACATTTCACTAGATGATTTATTGTTTTCCAAATCTTCCAGAATCTTAGTTTTTCTTGCAAGGAAATTGATTCTTATTTGAATTCATCGCTAGGAAATGATGATGACTTTTAACAAAAAAATATGAATCAAAAAAGGTTGCTTTAATCGAGAGTCGCTTTTAGAAAAAGTCGCTAATACCAAGGTAGCTCGCCACATCAAGAGTTTACTTTCTATTTCATTTAAAAAGAGGTTCTGCTGCCAATTTCATGTTAGGAACATTCGTTAACCTTGCGAAGACGTAATGTTATAACATGTCCCCCCATCAGGATTGCTTGACAAATCACAATAACGCTTTAAATGGAAAAAAAACCGAGTGACTCGAAGTCGATAACGTAATCCTTATCAGAGAGGACAATTTATATACAAGCCAGTGAAAACTTGTCAAGGTCATAGCTGTCACCTTGAAAGCGTTAGAATAATTCGGCTATAGTTGCACTCAAAGCACAAAAGAGCTACAAATTAGTAAAGTTAACTATTAAGCAATAAACTCCTTAAGGTGCGGGAGTATGTTGGTGAGTCAGATTGAAAAAACACTTACACATTGTTTTAATTAATTTTAATTAATATTCATTATTATGTTAACGAAAGTCAAGTTCACAATGTCTTACCAATTGTCTTCAAACCAAATCTAAAAGTAAACTGATCTAATTAACGTTGAAGTCTCAGCTAAACTATTGACGTCCTATAAGATTGCCTTCAATTTTTTAGAGCAGCCGTAATCAAATAATTAACGACTGAAAAAGGCAATGAACAATATCTACCTTGAACTATGCTTACAGTGGTGATAACAGTAATGAATGATTAAGACATTATAAATTATATGCGGTTGTAAGACCACAATCAACTAGATCACACCGACAGGTTAATATGTTAGAAAGTAGAGTCATAAAGTCTCGATATAATTAGCACCTCAAGCACGCGCATATAATCGCGTCGTACACAATTAGCATCTTTTTAATTCTCATGAACAAAATAAAAACATTTAATTGTTTGTAATTAAATAAACATTAAAACGAAACCAATTAATGTACAACACACCAAATGTATGTGTACGCCTATATATGATTAATCGCGTGTCATTAAAATACCTGACGCACACAAAAGAAGTTGAGTAACACTCTCGAAACCTCTCGACTAAGTGCATCATCGCGATCAATTAACGATTAATATTCATTGCGGATATAAAACATTTATCAAATCAACTACCTAAGCAATTTAATAGTTTATCGTTAAGTCATTTTTACGATTTTATTTAATTCAATTTATCGAGCGTACTCATGTCTGGTTCAATGTTTAATTCGAAACGCGAGACGCATGTGCGCGCACTCGATTTATACATTATGTTATTACTCAATAAATTCCGCCACCGCACACTTCAAAGTACGCGGTCTCACATGTATTGTTGCTTTTGTTAAATTAACAATCAAAATATTAATTTTAATTTATATTGAAAATAATTTTTTTGCTCGATATATTGGAACAAAAAAAAAATAAAACACAAAACCGATCAATATATTTAATTGAAATATCAAATTTGAATACAAAAAACAATTCGGATCGTGTGCGTGTAGAGCGCGATTTCAATAATTTAGTGCGGTTTAATTTTAATAAATTCATATTTGATTATTATTTTAACATTAAATATTTAAACAATAGCACGAGTACAGATCAAATGGATCAAACCGAACGCGAATTTTGTATTGGCGTTTTGTTGTATACGCGGTTTGTATATATTGTGGTGCCATGTACGCCCGTCAATCAAACAAAATAAAAAGTTTGATTGGCGATCATGTTTCGCGTGTCTGGAAAATGAAAATGAAAAATTAATTAAATAACAAAAATTCCAAGACGTATAGTATGTGAATGAATCTAAATATAGTTACATAAGGTTCCGCGTGACATTGGAAATGGAATTACAACTTCTCCAGTTTAAAATTGGTAATTAGAATTATCCTACGCGTATGTGAGCTCATCATAATACATTTTGTAAATTGATGGTTCTTACATGATTTCATCAAAAAAATTCTAAATGTGGTTCACTGTGTTCACCATCTATCAAAATTATTTCTATTTCCAGATAAATACTCCAAATTAAATCGTTGATTAACTGCATTGCTGAGCTGCATCCTAACATTGTAACTCTAGCGTAGAGGGATGGCTCGTCTCATAATATTTTAAATGTTTTAATAAAAGTGCAAATACTTAAACCTCACGAGGTAATCAAAGCTCCGGTCTGGAAATTGGCAAAACCGAAAAATTCACTGACAATTAGAAAACATGACATATTTACATTAAGAAAATGTGTACCAAATTGACGCAGGAGAACACCCTCTTCATATCAAGTCATAACCTGGCACAGCGTCTACAAATTATTCAGCTGTATTACGAAAATCAGCGTTCTACGAAGAAATGTTTTTCGTGGGCCTAGAGTAACTTATGGTCCACGTAATCGGTCTACTGAACGCACAATTTGCTATACCATCGAAAAATTTGAAACCCAATTTTCATTAGTGGATAATACGCGACCAAATAGACAACATCCAGCACGTAGTGAAGAAAATATAGCGGCGGTAGCTGATTCGGCGTCGTTCCCAACAGATTGGAACTTGATTTAAAAGCACACAAAATTCCACTCGTGAAAGAATTGAAACCGGCCGATCTTCCGTTTCAGTCTTTGCGCTCTTGAAAAGCTTGAAGAAGATCCACTAATTTCAACCAAAAGTTTGCTCAGCGATGAGGTCCATTTCTGGTTTAATGGCTACGTTACTGAGCAAAATTGCCGTATTTCAGCTGAAGAACAATCCGAAAAGGATTAAGAGCTACCATTATATCTAGACAAAACAACGGTTTGGTGTGGTTAGTGGGCTGGTATGGAATCATCGGTTTATATTTTTTCAAAAATGAGGCCGGCCGGAATGTAACTGACAATGGCGCCCGTTATCGTGCTATGATAACGTGCTCTGATAACGGTTACGATTGAGGAATTAAAAGCCAACATTATTCGCGTCATTGTCAAATACCACTAAAAATGCTCGAACGAGTCATCGATAATTGGAACTGCAGAATGGATTGTGTTAGTTTTTTATGATAATAAAGATTATTCGATAAAATTAAATTTTATAATTTTTTTGTTTATTTTGGATAAAGTTGCTCAAAATTAATCACCCATTAGGGCAAGAAAAACCTTTTAATAATATAAATATCATTACACCATCCCGGAAAATTCACATAAAATGAATTCTTCATTTAATTGTAAAAATTAATTTGTTAAAATATCTTATTATATTATACTATTATTATATACTACACCTACCGATTAGTATGCCGCCAGCGTAAACGGTGAATTTGTGAACTTAAGCGTTGGTAATAAAAATGTTCCTTTCCAAAGACCTTTCAATCATGAATGATTTATATTTCACATGATTTTATTGGAATAAGTTAAATGTAACTGCTTCCAGCGCCACAACTGCAGTTTTGAGTACTAAAGTACATTCTATACCAAAGGAATAATTTGCCACCAATGCCAGAATGAGAAAAATGTATCTGTTACTGTAATTTGGAATACTAAAATGCTTCTGTTAACTTTATCACATACATGAAAACCTTCCTAGTTATATTCTATAAATAGCCAATAATTAGCTACCAGCGTAGAAACGGTGAATTTATCAACTTAAGCGCTAATAACATAATTGTTACTTTTCCAAGAGCTTTTAAATGACATGGTATATGAATATATGGAAATGAGAAAAATAGTAGGATTTTTGCGAGAGTATTGTTACGGTGACACCTAGAATAGAATAGAATAAGCTAATTTCATTAATTGTTCAATTACATTTATAATTTATACTCAACATTTAGGCGTATTTCTATACTAACATATTTGCTGCGCATTTAGGATTATTCTAGAAACAAATATTTTGGTATATAAAGGCGCGCGTTGACGTGGAATGCTGAGTATTATTTTAAACGTGATACAGTGAAGGTTAAATAGAAAGATTATTAAAGTGATTATTAAAGCGATTATTAAAGTGATAATTAAAAAGTGTGTTATAAGTGTAATAATTAATTGTGAATTTCGTGTTGTATAATAAATTGTGTTGTGTAAATAAATTGTGTGAGTTAATATTTGAAGCAGTGTATTTATTCACAATCCAGTGATTCGAACCTTGATTGACAAGGCAAAATCGTAACAATTGGTGACAGCGGCGGGATTGTGAATAATAAGAAAAATGATTCTCTACGAATTAAAGCTTGCGCAATTAAAGGAGCAACTGAAGCAGCGAGGTTTGGCTAGTGAAGGCACAAAAGCTAGTTTGATGGAGCGACTACGTCAGGCCATGGAGAAGGACGGTTTAAATCCAGATGTGTATGATTTCGAGGAGGAAAAAACGGATGAGATCAGTATGGATAAGAAAGAAATGGACGTACAAACGGTGGTCGAAACAACGCAAAATCCATCTGGAAGTTTCGATTTTTCGCAGTTGATGGCTGCTATGAATATGATGGGGCAACAGTTGAAGCAACAAGGGGCGGACATTAAACAATCGAACCAGGATATGAAACAACAGATGTTACAAGTGGAGCAACAAGGAGCGGACATTAAACATCAAATGAAACAACAGATGTTTCAAGTGGAGCAACAAGGAGCGGACATTAAACAGAAG
The DNA here is from genome assembly GCA_947310385.1 of Nephrotoma appendiculata. Lineage (NCBI taxonomy): Eukaryota > Metazoa > Arthropoda > Insecta > Diptera > Tipulidae > Nephrotoma > Nephrotoma appendiculata. The sequence goes on along the minus strand of OX371225.1, from coordinate 266,210,464 downwards.
ATGGTACAAATGGAGCAATAAGGGGCGGACATTAAACAATCGAACCAGGACATTAAAAACCAGATAGAAGATGGCCAAAAGAAAATGGACGAGAGGTTTCTGGAGTTATCTTCTACACTACACGGTAAAGTGGAAAAACTGCAAACAGAAGTACACGCAGAAATTCAAAATGTTAAAGGTACGGTTCAACAAAAATTTGAGTCGGTTGAACAAGATTTTAAACGTCTCGAGAAGGAGCTCAAAGATGTCAAGGCGAATGGAACGACACAGCAAGTGATTCAGACGGTAAATGCAGTTAAGATAAAACCACCAACATTTGATGGAACAACATCCTTCAGTATTTTTAAGTTCCAATTCGAAACGGCCATCAAGCAAAATCAGTGGACTGAAGAACAATGTGTTGCAGCGTTAATTGTGGCTCTTAAAGGCGAAGCCGCGGAAACACTACAAATCATTCCCGAGCAGGAACGGAACGTTTACATGGGAATTATGAAGGCGTTAGATCGAAAATACGGAAGTGACCACAAACGAGAAATCTATCGCATGGAATTGAAGAGTCGATACCAAAGAGCAGGAGAATCGCTACAGGAATTTTCATCGGCAATTGAGCGGCTCGCGCATTTAGTACATTCAAATATGTCGGCCGATTACATGGAGCGAATTAAAATGGATGCATTCATTGACGGTATTCGAGATCCTGAGACGCGCAGAGCGGTGATGTTGTCACCTAAGGCAACTTTCACGGAAACCATCGCTTGTGCGTTAACAAACGAAACTGCGCAAACCATCATCAAACCAGCAATGAAAATTCGTCGAGTGGAGATTGATTCCAGGATAGACACCGAACGGGCTACGCCAAGGTTCAGAGATGGAAGTGGCAGGATTAAATGCTGGGTATGTGATAGAATGGGCCACATCTCACGGGACTGTTGGGAGATTAAGAAGAAACGAGCAAGGTCGCCATCTCCTATGAAGCGTAGACCAAACGAAGAGCAGATAGAATCCAGAAAGGAGCGTCAGACGACAGCGGAGTCGTTAAACTAAAAAGAGTCAGCTTGAAGGGGCAGAAGCTGACTCCCACAACCGATTGCCCCATAACCTCCATCCATGTTTCGAGAATAGCAAGGAGCGGTGATAGCTTAACAATTGAAGCCGATATTGATGGGAAGAAATGCATGATCACGCTGGATACGGGAGCAACTCATACGATTGTTCGTGAGGATATTATCGATGGAGTTATGGAACCAGCTAATGGAATGAAGTTACGAACGGCGACTGGAGAAAATTCAGCAATAAAAGGGAAAAAGGTCGTAAAAATAAGGATTGGGCGAAATTACTTTCAACACGAGGTGCTGGTTGCAGATATTGTAGACGAAGTCATCTTGGGGATGGACTTCATGAGAACGAATGGCTTCGTGGTGGATGTTGGACGGGGTGTATTAACCTACGATAATATCGAGTTGCCACTTCACGTTAGCGCCGCTATAGGAGAAACGAGCAGGCAAATTATAATGGATCATCGGGAGAAGCTGCCACCGAACTCGGAAACAATAGTATGGGCAAGATTGGATGGAGATTCTGGGTCACCCAGGTTGTGGGTTGTTGAAGCCAATGAAGCGGAGAGCGGAGCCAGAGAAATTATGATCGGGAAAGTCCTAGTGAAATCAGACAGCGATAATAGAGTACCAATTAGGACTCTAAATCTCTCGGATAAGACGAAAACCATCAAGAAAGGGACAATAATCGGAAAATGTGAAGAAATATCGACGATAGTGAAGTGCGAGCAGAAAAATCCGATTAAGATGGCTAACTCGCAAGTGCAGAAAGAGGTTGTAGAACAACTCATGGAGAAATGGACCGAAGATCTTACTAAGGAACAGAAAAATTTGGCAAAACAATTGCTCGAGCGGTACATGCCAATATTCTGCAGTACATCGGACAATAATGGGAGAACCACAATGGTAAAACATCGAATAGATACAGGAGCAGAAATGCCGATTCGCCAACCACCCAGAAGATTACCATTGGCAAAGCAAGGAGAAGTGGATCGAATGGTAAAAGATATGCAAGCAGCAGGGGTAATCGAAACATCAAGCAGTCCATGGAGTTCACCAGTGGTGTTAGTCGAGAAAAAGGATGGAAGCATGAGATTCTGCGTGGATTACCGAAAATTAAATGCTGTGACGAAAAAGGATAGTTACCCATTGCCAAGGATCGATGACACGTTAGACACATTATCGGGTGCTCGAATATTTTCAACATTAGATCTGCAAAGCGGCTATTGGCAAGTGGAAGTCCAGGAAGAAGATCGCGAGAAAACGGCATTCAGTGTGGGTAACGGATTATGGCAATTTAACGTTATGCCATTCGGATTATGTAACGCCCCTGCGACTTTTGAACGGCTAATGGAGCGCGTGCTAAAGGGATTACATTGGAGGACGTGCCTCGTATATTTGGACGACATCATCGTTATGGGCAAGGATTTCGACGAGCATTTAAGGAATTTGGCAGAGGTTTTGGATCGGATACAAGCCGCCGGATTGAAGCTAAGCCCAAAGAAATGCAAACTATTTAGAACGGAAGTAAAATATTTGGGTCATAAGGTAACAACCAATGGAATCCATACCGATGAAGACAAGATCGCAGCGGTGAAGGAATGGCCACGACCTAAAAACTTACATGAATTACGGAGCTTCCTTGGATTGTGTACCTATTATAGACGATTCGTGCCAGGATTCGCCAATATTGCAAAGAGTTTACACGAGTTAACCAGGAAGAATAAGGCATTCGAATGGAAGGATGAACAGGAAGAGGCATTTGTTGAACTAAGACGTCGATTATGCAAAGCACCAATCCTCGCATACCCTATACCCAACATTAAATTCATTTTGGACACCGATGCAAGTAATGACGGTATAGGAGGAGTGTTATCACAGGCAACAAATGGTGAGGAGCGAGTTATTGCATATTACTCCAAGATGTTATCAAAACCGGAACGGAATTATTGTGTTACACGGAAAGAGTTGTTGGCTATAGTGGAATGTGTTAAGCACTTCCATAAGTACCTCTATGGCCAAAAATTTCTTTTACGGACGGATCATGGAGCTTTGCGCTGGTTGTTACAATTCAAAAATCCAGAGGGACAAGTAGCACGTTGGATCGAACGTTTGCAAAGCTACGATTTCCAAATTGAACATCGGAAGGGAACCGCACATGGAAATGCCGACGCATTATCAAGAAGGCCATGTCCCGTGGAATGCAAGCATTGTGGGCGTGTGGAGGGTAAGGAAAACATCATCGATATTCGACTTATGCAAGTGCTACCTGATGAGGAATGGACTGATGAAATGATCAAGAAGGAGCAATTACGGGATGCTGACCTGTCATTCATCATGGAACATAAGGAAAAGGAACACCGGCCCACATGGAGTGAGATAGCTGACAAAACTCCCATTGTAAAAGCATATTGGGCTCAATGGGATAGCCTCCACATAGAAAATGGATGTTTAAAACGAAAGTGGGAAAGCACGGATGGTAAAGTAAAACAATTGTTGGTAGTGGTGCCAAAAGATCGGATAGCAGAAATCCTCAAGGAGTATCATGGAGGAGTAAGTGGAGGTCACCTAGGGATTAATAAAACATTAACCAAAATTCGTCAACGTTTCTACTGGTCCGGATGTAGACAGTCCGTAGTAGAATGGTGTCGAAAATGTGACCAATGTGCGGCAGTAAAGGGACCAGCACGAAAAAGCCGTGGGACCATGAAACAATATAATGTCGGGGCACCATTTGAGAGAATTGCAATGGACGTGGCGGGGCCATTTCCGACCACCGAGAGCGGAAATAAATATGTGCTAGTAATAATGGATTATTTCAGCAAATGGCCGGAAGTGTACCCCATACCCAATCAGGAGACAACAACAATAGCTGATGCCGTGGTCAACAATTGGATTAGCAGATTTGGTGTACCTATGGAAATTCACACGGACCAAGGAAGGAATTTCGAATCGGTGGTATTTCAGGAGATATGTCAGATGCTTGGAATCAATAAAACTAGAACGACGCCTTTACACCCACAATCGGACGGTATGGTGGAAAGATTCAATGGTACATTAGAGGAATATCTAGCAAAAGTTGTGGAAAGGAACCAACGCAACTGGGATCGACATATACCAATGTTCCTGATGGCCTACCGATCAGCGGTACATGACACAACAGGAGTGACACCAGCTAAAACCATATTTGGGAACAATCTGCGATTACCAGGAGATTTAAAGTTTGGAGCTGTTCCATCAGCAGCTCTATGCGGACAGGATTACGTCGACCGGATGAAAGAGGAACTCAATGAAATACATCAATTTGTACGGGAGAAAATTCGAATATCAAGTGATCGAATGAAAGCTCGATATGACATACGAGCAAATAATCAAGGCTTCGAGGAAGGGCAATTGGTATGGCTTCACAACCCGCAACGGCAGAAGGGATTATCACCGAAGTTGCAACCCACATGGGAAGGACCTTACACTATCATTAAAAAGTTGAACGATGTGGTTTATCGCATACAGAAAGGACGGAAAGGTAAACCAAAGGTGGTGCATTTAGAACGTTTGGCGCTCTACAGAGGAGGTGATCTGGATCCTGTTCGGGACGAACAGGCTTAGGTGGGGGGTAGTGTTACGGTGACACCTAGAATAGAATAGAATAAGCTAATTTCATTAATTGTTCAATTACATTTATAATTTATACTCAACATTTAGGCGTATTTCTATACTAACATATTTGCTGCGCATTTAGGATTATTCTAGAAACAAATATTTTGGTATATAAAGGCGCGCGTTGACGTGGAATGCTGAGTATTATTTTAAACGTGATACAGTGAAGGTTAAATAGAAAGATTATTAAAGTGATTATTAAAGCGATTATTAAAGTGATAATTAAAAAGTGTGTTATAAGTGTAATAATTAATTGTGAATTTCGTGTTGTATAATAAATTGTGTTGTGTAAATAAATTGTGTGAGTTAATATTTGAAGCAGTGTATTTATTCACAATCCAGTGATTCGAACCTTGATTGACAAGGCAAAATCGTAACAGTATGTAAGGCTACAAGCGCCAAAACGGTGGGCCTGTCAACTAAAGTGCCGGTTACGAAATGGTTGCTCTTTCCAATGCCTTTGAAATGATATGCCACACGATTATACGGGAATAATAAAAGTTGGTGTTGGAATCAGTCTTCCAGCGCCACAACGGTAGTTTAGAGTATTAATGTTTTCTGAAAAATTGATGGAATCCATTAATATGATACAACACGATAGGTTTTATAAAAGTTAGCACGACAAAAACTTGAAAAATTAATGAAAAATTAAGTTGAAAATTTATCAGCTTAAAATTTGTATATGTTACGGTTAAAGTCCGAAATCGGTTTAGTCGTTTACACGATTAAAAACCGGACAAGAGGTCTAATGGTTACGAAAAGTTTGGTGACATTCCCCCTACATCCCCGTTGTTTCGTATATTCCCCATCAGAGAGGGCTAAGCGTCATAAGCGTCTTCCAATTGGCAGTAATACCAAAACATATTCATAGATTTCGAAGCAATGAAACAGTTTTTTCCAATTTTTATTCAAACATTTACCGATCTCGGGCTTTCACCGTAACATATACAAAACAAAATGTTAGCATGGAAAACATAACATATGTTAAAAATAGCGAAAATTTAAATTAAGAAAAATTAGGTTAAATTTAATATAAAATTTTCAAGGATTTGTTGAACATGAGTTACTTTTTTTATTGTAGCGAATCCTTAATGAACTTCGTAGGCAAATTTCAAAACAATCGCATGGGCCAGGCAGTTGTTTTAGAGGTTCGAGCTGGCCCCTTCCAAGCATTTTTCGGACACGGATATAATTTTTTATTGTAGTAGAATCCTTTATACACTTCTTTGGTAAAAATTAAAACAATCATATTGGTCAGACAGCAGTATTTCGAGCTCAACTCTTCAAAATCTTCAAACAACAGCGCCAAAACAAAAGATTTTTTAACTAAAGCTAATCCGAAATTGTTGCCTGACCCAAGAACTTTCAAGCGATATACAATACGAGCATATAGGGAAAATACGAAGCAATATCGTGGTATTGGGTGGATTTCAAATGACCAGATTGCTAACCGCCTTGACGTAGAGATCCCAAAAGCTTTTGAATTCTCCGAATTAAAAAAAAAATGGGATTTGGTGAGAAAAAAATTTGAATCGCATAAGCCCATCTATACAGACATCCAGAGCGACCGATGAACTTTTTTTAAGCATTTTTGAAATCAGGGGCCTTAAAAACTGCGAGAAAAGTGATTTTTCGACCAGGGCCATTTTTCATCATTTTTATCAGGATTTCATTAACTGTGTCTTACAAACCGAAGTTGTGTCAAAATTCTTCAAAACTTTTTCAATGAAGGCCCGATTACAAAATGGTTGCTCCTTCTGGTTTTATAAATATCAAATGAATATTTATCGCAATGTGCAAATTAAAATCACTCGAAGTATATTTTGCTGAAATGTAAATTTATAAGTTGCAAAACTTGACCATTTTGCTGATTGTATGCTTTTTTCGGCTTATTTAACTTACATATATTTCTCAACACATTGTGGATCATGAAAAACTGGTACAATTTTCAAAATCAATGACTATCATGAAGGTAATTGAGTTTCCAAAAAACGCAATCGTTTTTTTCGAAATACAAGAAAGAACAGCCAAATAATTTAAAAATCAGCAAACCGTGTAACTTAATATGCAACTTCAGGGAGGGCTTTGATATACGTACTAAGGTGTATATACTTTTCACACTCCGAAAACCTCATCAAGACAGCGTAGTTAAAATCATCAAAATCGAAGATGCAATGTGCGATTCAAATGGAGGCTTACTGCATCATCTTCAGAAAACCACGCAAAGACCCCAAGAGCAAAACTCAAACCGACATTGATATTAAACCAACACACATGGCGCTAATAACATGCTGTATAAGATAGCAGAAAATTTCCAGCAGAAAAAATGTGTTTTGCTATTCACCGCTAGAGGCATCATTATCACAAAAATGAATATTTTTCTGCTGATATTTTTTTAAACCAGCAGAAAATTTTTGATATTTTTATGCAAATTAAAAATTCTCAGCAGAAAGTTTTACGAAAAATAAGAGAATTTACACAATTAAATGAAATTTACAAGATTAAAAACGGGTTGTCCGATGGTTACGAAAATTATGTTGACTTTTCCCCTACATCCTCGTAGTTTCGTTTATTCCCCATCAAAGAGGACTAAGCGTCATTAGGAGTAAAAGAAATACTCCGTGTGATGAAGAGTGAACCTTTTCGAGAATATAGGACTCTCATTTCATAGATTTCGAAGCAATAAAACAGTTTATCCAATTTTTATTCGACATGTACCGATCTCGGGCTTTTACCGTGACATATACAAAAAAATGTTACCACAAAAATCATAACAGATGATAAAAAAAAATCGTTAACTAAAATAAATTTAAAAAAAATAGGTCTAATCTAACAAACAATTTTCAATGGAATATGTGGAAATGCTAATGGTTCGAACTGGCCACTTTTTAGGATTTGTCGAACATGAATTAATATTTTTATTGTAGCGAATTCTTATGAACTTCCTAGGCAAATTTCAAAGCAATTGTAAGGTTCAGACGGTAGTACTAATGGTTGCCATTAGTAGAATCCTTTATAAACTTATATAGCAAATTTTAAAATAATCGTATGGGACAAACGGCAATACAAGTGGTTCGAGCTCAACTCTTTTTTCAAATTTTTTATTGTACCCGTAGTAAAATCTTTAATGAACTTCCTATTAAAATTTCAAAACAAACGTAAAATTAAATTCTTGTCAGACACGCTTAGATTAAGCCTGCTCGAGCCATTAGTACTACCGTTCGAGCCACACGATTGCCTTGAAACTTGCCTAACCATTTCATAAATAATTCTACTACAGCAAAAAATTTAATTCATTTCCGAAAAATGCTTGGAAGAGGCCAGATCAAACATATAAAACAAACACCTGACCCGTACGATAATTAAGATATTAGCCCAAGAAGTTCAGCATTCATACTAGTACCGAAACGGTGGATTTATGAACTAAAGTTTCTGACTGACCTTTCAAACGATATTCTACACGAGTACAGTATGTGCAACAAGAGCGTGTACGGCAAAAAACTAAGTAAAAATAAAACTACGATTTTTTTTGTTTTTATTATGAAAGTTTATTGTATTTTCTTATGAGTGCTATCAACTAATACTTAGTAAAGTCATTATTACTGTTAATAATTGCCTGGTCCCTTTTGTCCATACTATCAACCAAATTTTCTACATACTGTGGTGATATATTTTTCCATATCATCGACAACTCGCACTAGAGCGCTCAAATTTTTTATGTGGTACATTTTCCGCGTAATCTTCATTTGTGCTCATCAATTTTGATTGGATTGGAATCAGGTAACTGAGTTGCCAATCCAATGTTGTGATGACCTTTTTAAGTTTAAATTCCGAACAGAGTATGGTATAATGTTTTGTATCGTTGTCTTCTTGCAAGATGGTAACAAACCTCGTGAATACATTTTATTCGTGAAAAGTGAAACTTATAATTCTGTCCACAGCTTCATCCAGCGTAAACGAAGATTTTTCAGCAAATAACTGTATGGTGGCGTCATCCTCCTTTTTTGTAGTGGTTCGGATTTTGCCCCTTTCTGGCAAATCGTCAACATTTTTGTATATATATTGAATGCATAATCCTCTTCTGTACAAATCTTTTTGACATTTTTTATATATTTTGCTGCACTTGCGACCGACAATTTTGGTTCTTTCGGATGTATACACTTTAAAAAACGCTTCAAATCGTTTTTTTATAAATCGCACTCATTCCTTTCATATATGATATCCGCTAAACAGTTATAGGTAAACTAATTTTTGTTTTAGAGTGTCCAAAAGGTATCACTAGAACAGCGATTTAAGCCCCGCCCATATTTGTTCCTATAGTTTTAAGTAAAGTTATGCCGTAGACGCTCTTGTTGAACCTACTGTATATGGGAAAAATGTAAAACAATATCGTGGTATTGGGTGTTTTTTTTTGTTATTTACTATGGCAGATATACATGACCTTGGAATCAAAGGCCTGCAGGTTTTGGACCAGGGTGTGTTCACAACATTTAGAGATTTTAACTACACAGGGACTTAATGTGCTTGTTGCGTGGCTATGCGCCATGGGATGGGGTGTGGTTTACATTATGTGTAGGCTAGGTTTAACCGCTATAAACTAAATAATAAAACTAATTACCCAGAATTAACTTTATCTTTTTCATACAACACAACAAAAACACGGACTTATAATTCTTTTTGACTTAGAACCAGAATTAATAATCCCTATAAAATATTTTTTTTTCGATATACATAGATGAATAAATAATTTAACCACTAATTATAAATTATTATTAATTAAATTTTACCCAATTTTCTGATTTTAAACTTAAATCCACTTAAATTTAAAATTTTTATTCTCAAAATATAGCTTTCGTCTTTATATCCCGACATTCAATCAAAAAGTGTCCCGCCCATTCCAAAATTTTTAAATTTTTTTTCCACAGAAAAAAATCCAACAAAAAAAAAATCGCGCCTAAAAACCTGTCTCAGTTTTGTTAAGTCATTTTTTCATTCCATACTTTAGCGGTTTGACACGTTGTCTGTCTTATCGACAAATCGATATTATTTTTGTTCAAATCGATCAACCAATAGAACAATCAACATTTAGGAGTTATAGTATGCCGTGTATGGCAGAAAATTTAGTTGAATTCCATAAAGTAAAAAAATCTTGGAACGAGGCCATTCGGCATTGTTACAGGTGGTTTGAGGCATTCTTCAGGACCTTTTCAATAAAGGCCTGGTTACAAAATTATTGCTTTTTTCAATACCTTTAAAATAATAAACCGACCCTTCCCCTCTTCAGGTAAAAACTCAAATGCTTTGCAATTCAACTAATTAAAAATTAAAGGAGATTGGCTAAAAAAATTGAATCGCATCCAACATTTCTAGTATAGTTGACCTAATGTAACTAATATTGGAAATCAAAGCAGCGTTTTCAAAATATGTCAGAAATACTGAGCCCGGTGCTCAGCCCGGTGCTTTTTTAGACGAGGAACTGATTTTTGTAATCAATCAAGCGCCGTCTTCTATTTGTTTGAAAATATGAAATCAAATATTTCCGCATAGTGCAAACCCCACTACCGGGCAACAAAATTAATTTTTCGATTTTCATAATGCATGTTTTGTTGTGGAAATGGTTTTAATCAATCTTTTCTTATTGTGAACTCATTATCAATGTATTAAAGTGCATGTGGCGCTTCTCTATTTATATCCGGCAATATGGATGAGGGAGGTAGATTCATTTCTCCTGACTGTAATTTTGCGAAAAAGTCGTGTATTTCATAACTCCTTCTGTTTGCCGTCCATGGTTCCACTGCAATTGTTGAATTGTCACATTGCCTGAGGTTGTTTGGGTGTATACAGATCCATTCATTCTCCGTTGCAGGTATCCGAAACAAACAAATATGTTGTTACTCTAGCTGATAATAACATATGATAACATATTTGTTTGTATCGGATGCATCAAATTTCAGGAAAAAACAAAAACTTCTCCAGAACAATGCAGATGCAGTCCAGGTCGATCAGTAGGGCTTCAACTTAAAGAGGTGACAAAAACTTAACGTTGTGTAATTGAAAGTTGATTTCTGAAATAATTTTTCTTTGGAAAATACAGTAGGTGGCCATTGAATTAGCAATTTTTATAAAATTTAGTTTTTCGGCGAATTCGATATCATTAAAATTCATTTAATAAATAAATATCATTTCATTTATTAATTTAAGATTTAATGAATATAAAAAAATTAAATAAATGTTTAATCTTCAATATTTAGTCCACATTCCTTTATTCTTGAGCAACATTTCGACTCTTTGTGGCATAGTATGGAACGAGTTTATTATGGTTTTTTAATAAGTGGGTCGTTGATTCATATGATTTTAATTTCCTTAATCAATGTTTGTTTGTCTGTGATATGTTTTTCTGATAACCGCTTCTTTAGAACCGTCCAATCATTTTCTATTGGGTTCATATCCGGAGAGTTCCCAGGCCAATCCAATAGCGGTATGTTTTTGGAACTCAAATAGTTTTTAACCGATTTGGTATGACAAGGAGCTCCATCCTGCTGAAAAAAATACCTTGGCCGACGGCGAAACATTTGAGGGAGTTTTGGTAATAACTTATCCAATATCTGTATATACTTATCAGCATTCATAATGCCATCTACTACATGAAGAGACCCATGACCTTTTGCGGTGATACACCCCCAGACGATGACAGATGTTGGATGTTTAACCTTTTGTGCAACACAGTCTTTGTTGAAACGTTCATGTGAGCGGCGTTTAACAAAAATATTTCTCCCGGCAGTTATTTGGACCGACGATTCATCCGAGAAACAAACCTGAAAATTTGTTCGTTCAAGAAAATTTGTAAAAATGAAATAGCAAACAGGGATTTTTACTTACATTAGACCAATCTGACACTGAGAAGTGCTTATATTTTCGTCCCTATATGCAATTTGTTTAAGTATCATATATTGTCCGTTAATTTCTGTTTAATAATCGGACGGCATTGTTTTAGTTCAAATTACTTAAAGCGGCGTTGAAGAGAACATCGAAATGTTGATGCCGAATTTCTTTAAAATGTCATTTATTGAAGTCGTTGATCGTTTACGTTTCTGCAAAGTTAATTTTAAGTTGATTCTGACTTCTCTTTCGGATGTTTTTCTTTGTTTTCTGCAATCTTCCCTGTGCGGTGGAGCAATGACCTCGCCATTTTGCAGTGATTTCTTAATTCTGGACACAATATGTTTACTGGTTCCCACTATTCTGGCAATTTCATATTGTTTTTTGTCAATGTAATATCTGTTTTTCTCCGCATAATGATACTACCGCGAAACTCTCAAAAATCACTTACTAAACACAATTGAATATTATAAACTATAGCACCAACACAGAACCATTAACACAATACTTAATAAAACAAATAATTACTCCTCATTTATTGCACTAATTGAATAGTAATGTTACATATTGTTCATTAATCGCTCGTATTGCGAAGTACAAAAAATAAAAAAATATTCAAAAACAAATTCAAAAGAAATAACTATGATTGCTATAGAATAAAGATAACATTTTCTAGAAATTGCTTGTATTAATAGTGGAATTTTAGAAAATCAAAAGTTGCTAATTGATTGGCCATGTACTGCAGCAGCTTACTCTTCAATGAATAATATCATCTAACAACACCACCTTTCAAATCTACCGTTTACCCTCAACTCCGCCTAGTTCGTTCCAAAGCTTCCACAACTCTCCTGCTATATTTAAGTAATTAACAAGACTTAACCAATTATACAATTCGAAAAAGTAATAACTTTGAAAATGAAATACGTTTAAATCAAACATCTCCCAACATTACTGCAAACAATTTTTTCCAAGCATCTTGTTCGCTGAATTCCGGTTATTGATGATGATAAATTACTCATATGGGTTTTATTAGTCACTAAAATGGTATTGGTATATACATACAACCTTAGCCATCGCGGTTCCCGCGTAATAGTTGGGAACATTTAAACTCAGAAAGACTGCCAAAACTAATAAACTATTTTGTTCAAGAAACAATGTTAATGTAAGTGTAATTTTCTGCTTTAACTTGATTGATCATCTAACATCAGTGAAACTGACGGTTGACATTGGTAATGACGATTGCAGCATTACGGATTCCACCTAGTGGATTTTCAATAAACTTCAATATTTACAAATTTTGACATTTACGCCTCAGCTCGGTTTAATTTTATTTAAAGTTTTAAATTAAAAAAAGGTGAAAATTTTATATAATTACTGATAAGGTGACATTTATATAATAAAAAATATTAACTTGAATTAATTTATGAAAATATCCCTGATTTTGTCGCCATATCGATCACATGTCATTTTTGTAGTTAAGTTAGTTGCAACCTGATCCACCAGCGGCGCTTTTCCAACTTTTACAATCGTCACTAAAATTCGTCCATACTCTTATTTCTCTGAGTGAGGTTATTCAACTGGGTTCCAACGTATTCCAGTTTTCATCAAAAATGTTGAAAGAGAGCTGAGTTCGCTGTTCTACGAATTTTTGTCGTATGCTCTGCAGAATTGCGTAATATATGTATTGTCAGATGTCCTTCCACAATTTCATAATCATTTAAAATAGTTTCTATACGTTATTAATCCAGGAAACGTAATGTGTTGGGTTTCCGTTAAATTTCTGAAATTCTTTTACGCAATCTGGTAATTTATTTATTTTGCAAATATCATAAAGCAAATCAGAATTTTATTTGTTCAATTCATTGTGTAATTGTGTATCATAAAAAATTGTATAAAACTAATCTATTTTTCAAAATCAATGATGCGATAAATTTTCTTACTGGAAATTTGCGATATTTTCCAATTTTCAGTGAACTTTTCGGGTTTCTCAATTTCCAGATCGATGTTCTTATTACCTCGTGAGAAGAGAAAAAAAAAATAAACCTTGCTTATCCTTCCGTTCCTTTACGATCGATTGGGTCTATCCTTATAGCCTGTAAGAATAAACCCAATAAATCAATTAATTGTAGTAGGGGATAACAAACCTAATGGATTGAAAATCTTTAATGTTTCTCCTATAAATTCTCATTTGCCGGACAAGTTACTTTGAATAGGAAAACGTTTCTTATCTCGATGAAATTTGATTCTGAGAACTGAGACTTGTTCTTCCGTTTTTTTAAGTTCTTTTCCGTAATGATTTCGTTCCGAACATTTTGTCAATTTTACTTAGAAATGTCAAATGATTGCAAGACCATTTTTTTAATTTCAGCATTCCGCTTAATCGCTTGTGGCTCACACATTTTGATAATAAACAAATTGGAAACCTCGATCGTGCTAGGCAAACCAAATCTATCTAAAAATTGTTTTGATATCAGTCGAAAAATAACGGGATATACTACAAGTCCTTGGTTTGATATTTTTAAAGGTAAAACGTCGCAATGCTTCGAGAAATGATTCATAATGGGGCTCCTTTTGTTATACTTGTGACTTGTTGTGGTTCACCTACATAATGTCTTGTCAACAAGTTTTCGCTGTATGTTAATTTACTCATAGGAAGACATTTCTAAAAAGGGCATACAAAATTCACAAAACACAGTTGCACAAACAAACCACACAGCAATCCTCTTCACGCGATTTCCTTACAATTTTCTTGTAATTTAATTTTAATATATAAAAATGTTTTTAAAACATGTTTATGCAATTTATGTCTTTTTTATAAACAGCATAACATAAAAAAAATATAAAATTATTGAATAAAAAACATAATTTCGATGTTTTGCGTGTGATCACGATAATCGTGATTTTTGTACTTTAAACTGTGCGAATATTGCGATTTTATATGCGCATTCTTGCATCTTTGGTCAAAATCATTACGTTAGTGGTATAAAACTGCGATATCAATAAAATTAAGATGCATGCGGTAGCGCGCATCTATTAAAATATACTTGCATGATCAATTTTTATAACCACAAAATACGTCAATTAAAACTTTTTAATTTGATTGTGCTCGCGCATCGTTGTTGCTTGTGCGCTTGTTGCACAATCCCACCTAAAGAAAGGTGGTAAAACTAAATCATATATAAACCTTACGAAAAAAAAAAACACATCGCGGTATAATTAAACCGCCAAATTGATATTAAAATCGAAAAGTGCATTTTGTATCGTAAAATTTTATATGGCATCTATTCGTCTTTTAAAAAGCGATAGTGATTTTGCCGGCAAACGAATTCATTTCACACGTTCAATATTATACAAAATTTAAGAGCAGCACACACACACACACGCACACACACTGTATATATAATTAAGGCGAATAACAAGACAATTATGCAGCAGTTTCTTGTTATCATCGCGTATGATCACGCGCGGCACTTAAAATAAAAGTTAAAAATTTCAAATGATTTTTTTTTTTATTATACACTCGGGTTAAATTTGAAAGATGATGATGAGGTAATTGAGGTAAGAGACACACGTCGTCGTATATAATCATGATTCGATCGATGATGTAAGTGTATATGTAAAATGGAATATGAACCGCGACCAAATTTTTGACAAAAATTGAAAGTTTCGTCGATTGCGACTTTAATAAAGATTTTTTTGATCGATAAGCTTTGGTGTGGGCTTGAAAAATATTCGTCCGTTTGACTTTAAACCTCTATATAAATTTTTTTTACTGCTAATAAATAACATACGTTACCAATTTGATTTAGTATTCACCGTAACAACCTTTAACAATGACTAAAGTTTAATTAGAACCGATGCACAAATTAAATTTTAAAAATGTATCCCTTTTGACATGCGCGTGTGTTCAAGGTTCAGATTTTCAATTAAATTGGTGAATTAATTAAATCAATTATAATACTTTTTCTAGAAGAATGGTGTTGGGGGGGGGGGGGGTTGAGGGGTGAGGGACACTTCTTCCGTTTTGATACATTAAAACTTTTAAAATTACTAAAAATGAATACATCGTTCGAGGAATGAAATGAAATTCTATTACAATTATACTAAGTTTGTCATGCGATTTTTTACATTGTCACCTTGTGCAAGCTCACATTTTGCAATTCAGAAACAGATTTCATTTTGTACCAGCAAAATTTTTAGTACTGTTTCATATAAAGTGACAATTTCTTGATAATATTCGGAAGCCATTCCTCAAAACTAAACATTTAGTTGACTTTGGCATTTATACTGATGATGAGTTCTTTAACAATGACGCTCTCAAATAAGTTTAAATTGTTGGATTTCTTTCCAGAATAATGATATCAGTAATTCGGTAATTTTTCATATCAGAACGAACACAAGAACAAACCATATTGTTTAATGTGGGATTCTTGAGGAACTTAGGAGTTAACATTAATCACTCTATATAGAGTAAACCCATAGGTTTCATATTTAGAATTCTCACATATTAACTGCACGTCCCGAAATGCATACAAATTTTCGAGTTTATTCCCTCCAGAAGCTGCCTTGTGAAACTACTTGACATTTACTAAGGTCTTTTTCTTGTGGATTTCACAGATGTACTAGCATTTCATCTCAACTCGATATAAATTAACTCTAACAATGTGCTTGGATACAACCATTTAGATCTGGTAAACTTATTTATGTACTGCATGTCTCTGCACAGAGACACAAACAAACTCTTTTCTTTGCCCCTCATGAAATATAGTCTTGGATTAACTTAAAACAAAATAATCGAGGAGCGTCTATTTCTTAGAATTCTGGGTGATGCTACTGTTAGGTCTGGTCTCCAAGACGCGCTAATAATAAGAGACTTATGAAGTATCGCTGGTCGCTAAAACACAACTTTTGGAGGCTGATCTACGAATATAGATGAGCACGGTGTGACCTTCCACTACAAGAAACACCATAGGCAACTTACAGTGGAACTAAATACCTGCAACTCATCTTTAAATCAATTATTGCAAATACGGGCAAATACACCAAAGAAATAATTAATCCACATTGAGCAATTCTCCGTTTAAATAGTTACACTTCGTTACAGTAATATAAAACCACTAAAAATTGGAATTCTCGATATTAATTCTAAACTATTTTTTTCTATACTGAAAGGTAGTGTAAATTCTAAACAAACTGTTTAGAATTATGTTAGACAAAATAGAATATTAAAAATCTCCGTGCTATTTCGATGTGTTGTTGAAATTGACTAACAATTTATTTTTTAATTTCTAGGTTTTTATACACAAAAGAAAACCTAAATTATGACTAACTTATAATAGAACACGATAACAAGAAACTGCAAAGAATGCAAGCGGATGTATCATTTTCACATATACGTGTTGCGCTGTCTATGCATATCAAATGATCATCCGCTCACACGCTTTACATTGTTTCCGGTTATCGTGTGAAATAAACTGTTCAAGATTGAACATACTCCCGGGTGACTATGGCAAGGTTGTACTATGCAGTAGCGGCCGTTGATTGTGGTCGAAGTGGATCTAATGGGCGCCGGCGCCGTATGTAAGCTATGATCCAGACTATTACGACGATAAGAGCGCTCCAGAATAAAATATGAATCATGGTGTAGTGATGAACATGATGTTGATTTTGGTTGGTGAAGAACTCATTTCTCTGGATCAGGTGCTCATTTTCCCGAAGAGCTGCTATTTCATCTTCCAACTTTTTAGTGTCCAGACCGGAGATGAGGTCAGCCGCAGCGTCATCACGCACCTTGGTTTTGATGTGATTTCCAAGATTTTTCAACTGCTTGGAAGTGGTGATGCCCGAGGTTGATCTTTGAAACGCCTTGCTTATACTGTTGGTTGCTGTGCCCACAGCTACAATGTATGACTCCCTGTCGCGTAATATACAGCCTGCATCAATGCTAATTATTCCCGAGCCTTGAAGAGTGAGCGGACTAGATTGGGATCCACATAAGACATCGACCGTAGTTTCGTTGGGAACTGCATAAATCCATTGATTGGGTGCCTTGAGGGGAATCCATCTATTAGTGGAATTCCTAGTTTGAAAGCTGCAGAATTGCTCAAGAGCGGCTTTCCGCTGAAGGATGGCTACCTCGCATCGACCGTTGTTAGAGAATGCGTTGAAGACGGGTGATGTCTCGCATAGGAAATGTGCTGAGGAAACAATCTGACAACGAGATAGTTGTTCCGTAGAGAAGAACGCGAAATGTTCGCGATGGCTGTCCATGGCCAGATACTCAGTTGAAGTTACTATGCTTGACTGTGTGTGGTCATGCAGAATGTCCGGCACGGCAATCACGGAGAGAAGCGTATACTCTGTTGCGAACGCCAGTGGAATGATGACTTCGATGATCACGTTCTGCAGTCGCCCTCGCATTCGTAATACACCATTGTCATCTAGAAAGGGGTTCAAAGATAAAAGCTTGCTGTTATTCGGCAATCGTTGTGTGTTTCTCAGACATCTCAGCTCCTGGTAGAAGTCTTCCTCTTGACTCATGCGGAATATAATGGTTTCAGGCGCGATCGCCTTAAATGTTGGAATTTTCCGTGCAGCCCGATTAATGAACGTTGCGCAGATTGCTACTACTCGTTTTAATTTGTCATAACTGGAATTCCTTTGAAACAATCCCCACCAGACGTTGGTTACATTCGTTGTTGCTATTAAGGTTATCTTCTCCTCGTATTCCTCAGGGCGATAGGCTTGTGGGTCCGTCTCACTGTTTTGCTCGATATCTTCAGGGAGTCCCCATAGAGTTGAATCATGTTGTAGAAATTCTGGTCCATGCCACCATAACTTGCAGTGGACTAATTCTCTAGGAGATGTTCCTCGAGAAGCGAGGTCTGCGGGATTCTCGTGGGACCTTACGTGATGCCAAGTCGCTGTTGGTAGCTTTTGTTTTATGCACGAGATGCGGTTTGCAACAAATGTTTTGAAGCGCCTTGGTTCTCCCTTGATCCAGCTTAGCGTGATGGACGAATCGGTCCAAGCGTGCGTTTCACACTCATTTAGCTGCATTGCAAGTTGCACATGCCTTAATAGTTTAGCTAGTAGTCTAGCTGCGTTTAACTCTAATCGAGGAACTGACAGCTTTGTTTTGATGGGAGCCACCCGTGTTTTGGCCATTACAAGATTAGTGGTTACTTGTCCTGCCTCGTTGGTAGTCCTGCAATATACTACAGCGGCGTATGCAAGTTCGGAGGCGTCAGCAAAGCCGTGTAGTTCCTTTCTGGTGCTTCTTGTTGTGTTGACCCACCTAGATATTTTTATGTTCTTCACAGCGGGCATTTCCTTCTTGTAGATCAACCATTTTTTACCTATTTCTTCTGGTAGTGGTTCGTCCCATTCGATCCCGGAGGCCCACGTACCTTGCATCAGAATCTTAGCAGCAATGGTGACGGGTGCTAACCAACCTATTGGGTCAAATAATTTTGATGAATCAGCCAAGAGTGAACGTTTGGTGGCCGTCCCCTCAAACAATTCCAAATTGTCTACGTGAAATTCAAAGGTGTCTTTCGTGGGGTTGTAATGAATCCCCAAGGTTTTGATGCAATCGCTTAATTTTAACAACACGTTACCGGTAGCTTGCAATTCTGTTGGTATTTGCGCTAATAGCTCCGGACTATTGGAAGACCACTTCCTTAGTTTTAGTCCACCTTTCTCGGAGAGCCCTATTAGTTGTTGTATCATGGCCGAGGCTTGGTCTAAGCTGTCGTTTCCTGTCAGCAAATCGTCCAGATAGAAGTCAGACAATATGGTTTCGGAGGCGATAGGAAACGATCGCCGTTCGTCTTCAGCTAGTTGCCTTAAAGCACGCACAGCCAGAAAGCTGGCGGCTGTGGTGCCATATGTGACCGTTTTTAACCTTTAGATGTCTATGGGGTTTGTTGGTTCCGTCCTCCATAGAATTAGTTGATAATTTCTATCTTGCTCGTGAATCCATACCTGCCGATACATTTTTTCTATATCGGCCGTCAGCACGTACTGATGTTTACGCCAACGAAGGATTATGTCCGCCAAATCTTGCTGTAACTTTGGGCCGATCATCATTTTCTCAATAAGGGATGATCCATTTGTTGTTTTGGATGACGCATCGAACACTACACGTAATTTGGTAGTAGTGCTGTCCTGGTTCATTACACCATGGTGTGGAATGTAGTAACTATTATAGTTTGGCTGCTCTTCTAACTTGGGAACCAGCTCCATATGGCCTAAGTCCAGATATTCCTTCATGAAGTTTTGGTATAGTTGTTTAAACGGGGCGTCTTTTTTAAATCTTCTCTCTAGTTGTAATAAACGAGCGGCAGCCGTTTTCTTGGATTCTCCTAACTTTGGGGGATCCTCCTTGAACGGAATGCTCACCGAGTACCTGCCGTCACCGTTTCGTTGAACTGTTGATGAAAAGTGTTCCTCCGCTCTCTGCTCTTCTTCGGTACGGACCCTTTCGTCTGGAATATCGTCGTTTTCCACTAAGAGTTTTAGTTGATTCTCGATGGCTTTAGTGGTCACCATTGTAAGCTTTTCTCCAGAACGTTGACCCATGTTACCCATCAAAATCCAGCCCAGCTCAGTTTCTTGAGCCATCGGGTCGTTGGGACCCATCTTGATTATGTTGTTGATAGCTATGGACGCATAATAGTCGGCACCGATTATTAGGTCGATGGGTTGTGGATGATTGAACCTCGGATCGGCCAATTTTAGTCTACCCAGGTGGGTCCATTTGCTGTCGTCAACCTTGACTTGTGGTAGTTGATGATCCAGGTTATCGAACACTAGTGCCTCAATAGCTAAAGTGAAACTCCCAGGCAAATTGGGTGATAGCGTAGTGTTCACAGCATGTCTGCATACTCCTGCCGCTTGACCACCAATGCCAGAAATTTTAACATTAATTTTCTTCCTTTTGAAATTGAAACGATTTACGGCTCTGGATGATATTAACGTTGCCTGAGATCCAGGATCTATCAGGGCTCGCAGTGTTACGAGCTGACCGTTGGCGGTTGTTGAAAGGACCACGGCAGTTGGCAATAGCACTGCCGATGTTTGCTGCACCATGAATGTTTTCGGACCCTGCTCGGTTTTCGATGCAGAGTTGTTGCAATGCAAGAGGGTGTTGTGTTTACCATTGCAGACTACGCAGAATTCCGTGGCGGAGCACTTGAACTTATCATGACCTTCCAAGCATCGCACACAGAATTGCAGATGGTTGACCAATTTAGCCCTCTCCAAGGTTGGCATATTCTTGAAACGTGGGCAGATCTCTAACTTGTGATTTCCGCTACAATTGGGTACCACGCAGCGTACTGAAGCTGTCGCGACATTTACACGTTTGATCGGCTCTGTGACGATTTGACGCGGTGTTGCTACATGCTTGTTTTTACCCATGGCTTCTAAAGACTGGAATCGTCGTTCTAAAAAGTCAAACAACACGTTCAAATTCGGAACTTCCTTGGGCTGTTGCAAATTTGTCTCAAACAATCCTATTGACTCTGGATCGAGCCTTCTAGTGACTAAAAATACCACAAATGCTTCGAATGTGGACTTCAGTTCGAGTTGCTGGATGTTATGCAACACTTCCTTAAGCGTGTCATGCATCGAGCGGATTGCTGGCCCTGTTGCTTGTTGTAGCGTAGACATCGACAATATTGAATTGAAGTAATTGCTGGACAACAACCTCTTGTTGTCATATCTAGCTTTTATGGCTTCCCACGCCATATCATAATTATCACCTGTTGCGGCTAGATGAGCGATGAGCTGAGCCGCTCCCTTTTGCAGCTTAGATTTTAAATAGGTCATTTTCATTGTGTTGGACAATGAATCATTGTTATGAATTATTTCAATGAACAAATCCTTGAACGAGGTCCATTTATCGTAGTCACCATAGAAGGTTGGTATTTCTACTTGAGGCAACTTGACCTTTTGTTCTACATGTGGTTTACTCGTAATACGTTCTGCCAGTTCCTGGCACTGTTGTAATCTTATTATCGTATTTTCCACTCTATTTTTGATGGTGCCATAGAAATCTTGGACGAAATAGTTTGTTGTTTTGTCCTTTTCATCCGTTTCTATCATGATGGTTGCATGCAGTTGATATATATCACGCATTTGTCTCTGCAGCTGATTTACTTTTAGATGAAGGTATTCCTTCGGACAACTTTCTTTATCCAATCTGCATTCTATTGCGTATATGTCTTGATGTAATTGACGCATATAGAAATCTTGTCGCTTGCACTCGAGGGTTAAAGATGCAGTTGTCGTCTTATGATGCTCATTACTGCTAGAGTGTGACGAGGAATCGGTTTCCTTGAAAGGCGGAGGTTTACTGGATTCTTGATTGTCCCTGCTACAAGTTGGTTCCGGCTCTTCTTGATGGCTCTCCGAATGAACGTCGTTATCGATGGAATCAGGCTGGGAAATTGTGGTCCAGCCTAATTTTTCGACCGCTGTACCCGTTGGAGTGCTTGGAGGTGCTGCATTCAAGCGTTGGCGCATGTCTCCTAGAAGCCAGGTGCATTCATCCGGTGTAGTTTGTCTAGTTGAACGATATGGGTGCGAATTCTCCATTGGAGGGGATATCGCTAGAATCTTTTCATCATTGGTGATGAACTCCTGATGTGCCGCCTTCACATATGCTATTTTCTTCTCCAAATAGCTTTTTGTTTTCCGGGAGTTGCCGTCCTTTTTATAATTGGAAAGCAACTGCCTTATGTTGGTAGCAATTTCGTGTTGTGCGAGCAATATTTGTTCCATCTCGAATGGCCTGTTGTTGACTGGCTGAGTGTGATTCGAGATGTTGCCGTTTGTTGATGGTTGGCGCAAAAAACTCGTGTCAACGATTTAAGGTGAGTTAGATTTGATGGCGTGGTATTACCGGATTGCCGTTGTTGTATGCTGGTCACACCCGCTCAATGTTGTGGGCAGGCAGATTTACTCGAAATACCAAGCTTACAATTTGTTTATAATAGACTGCGGTTTATACGGCGGTTGTCGTATATCGTTGTTGTTAAGCCAGCCTATGTGGACTATAATTGACTTCGAATCTCGTTGTGCTGAGATTCGGCTCGAAGGACCAATGTAAATTCTAAACAAACTGTTTAGAATTATGTTAGACAAAATAGAATATTAAAAATCTCCGTGCTATTTCGATGTGTTGTTGAAATTGACTAACAATTTATTTTTTAATTTCTAGGTTTTTATACACAAAAGAAAACCTAAATTATGACTAACTTATAATAGAACACGATAACAAGAAACTGCAAAGAATGCAAGCGGATGTGTCATTTTCACATATACGTGTTGCGCTGTCTATGCATATCAAATGATCATCCGCTCACACGCTTTACATTGTTTCCTGTTATCGTGTGAAATAAACTGTTCATGATTGAACAGGTAGATAACTTCATTATTAATAAATGACTAATAATTTTTTGTTTTTGGAACTGTTCCTAGTCCAGGGATGTTAGGAAAAATAGCGGAAATTTTTAGAGACAGCAGATAACGAGAGGCGGATTTCTGCATTGTGTTCAGGAAGGTACCAGGAAAAAAGTCTGTATCGTCTGGTTTAGGCATTTTTTGAAAAATACCATTTTTAGGCATTTTTTGACTTACCCAGTTGTGCACGGGGGTGGCTCTGTAAAGGTGCGCGGGGGTGAATTGCGGGCGAAATGGCAGATTGCATGAAAATCGCTCTCCACATTTGGGGGTTTTCGGGGATGCCGAATTCAATTCTTGCTTTAGATTTTCCCGGGGTGCTTGGGGTGGTTTTGTGGGTTGTCTGGGGGTGATTAGGGGGAAATGGCAGCGCCCATGAAAATCTCTCAAAAATCGTTACTCGGGGGTTTTCGAGGATGCCGAATTCAATTCTGGCATTACACTTCCCCGGGGGCGCTCGGGGTGGCTTTGTGGGAAATGGTAAAAGAGAAAGTGAAAAATCACAAATTATGAAAATAGTACTTTATTCAAATAACAAATAGGAGTTTTTATTAATGTTGAATTATTCATTATAAATTTAAATTTTTAACTTAAATACTAAACATCTTGTTGAAACTCTTTTTCTTCTTCTTCTTCCCCTTCTTCATCTTCTTCCTCGTTACTATTCTCGGCCCCGTTGGAAGTGCCTTTTTGGTTTGAGCAATTGCCATCGCAATGCTTGCATGCAAGTGAGCACTTCAACCCACGCCGACTGCGCGCGGGAACTGAACCCATATTTTTTCTCTTCAGTCGATACAGAATATTTCTGCTCGCGCCGGTCCCCGTGGTAACGATACTTTACTCTCTTTATAGCTTTGGCGCCTTTTTCAAATCCAGTTTCGAGCCACAAAAGACTTCCTAAGCAATTGTTTTTATAATATGTGCAATATTTATTTATCACTTTGGACGGCAGTTCAAACGAGTGACGAAAGCAGCTACTGTTCTGGAAGTCAAACTCGTATATATACAGCTAATTTTGAAATTTTTCTCTTTGAGGCCGCCAGGGTCATGTTATATACCATTGGAAAGGTCTTGAAAAATAAATCCAAATAATGTATAAAATCATGAATTTCTACTAACATTGAGTGGAGATATGATCTTCCGAAAATTGCCCCAAAAAATCAGTTTTTCGGGTAAAACTGCCCCAAAAAGTGCCCCAATTATTTTTTAACTAGCAAATTATGATTGTAAACGTCAATACCAATTCAACGACACCTTAAACGTCCAAAACGGATGACTTTGACCAAAGTTATGACATTTGGAAATTTTTCTATGACGTCAACATATAGGGGCACATGCTCCATCAGCTAACAAGCAAGCAATATGCTAGCGCAAAACCTGGCTACTCAATCAATTTTACCAAGCAAATTTGAAAGTCAATTTACATTATTTTATAAATTTCTATATTTTATTTGCGATTACACACAGTGTACTTTGCGGCTTAGAAAACTATCCAGCAAACTTTTATATTGTTTTACTTTGCAATCGCAAAAATAAACAAAAAAAATTTATTCAAATTCAAATTTGCTTGGTAAAATTGATTGAGTAGCCAGGTTTTGCGCTAGCATATTACTTGCTTGCTAGCTGAACGAGCATGTGCCCTATAATCTTGCTTTGGTATATATGTTTGTTTGTTTATTTGTCCGTACTTCTTTCATTTGATCTCATATTTTGAGGGTTTGTAGTACTTGAAAAACTAAGCAACTTTTGTTCTATAATTTTTTGATTTGGCCGCCATGTTGGCCGCGGCCGGGTTCTGAACGGCCATTTTTGGCCATTTTGGCCACGCTCACAGCGCTGAACCTATTTGACATATCCTGAACATATGCATATCGTTAGAAAGGTATTGACGCCAGCTATCAAATAGCATATAAAAAAATTCAAAAAATTAAGGTTGAGGGCCATTTTGGCCAAAAAACTGAAAAATGCCAAATCGGCCGGCCACATTTGGCCAAATTGCTAAAAAATTAGCACAAAACTTTTGGTTCATATGACATCAACGTTTGTCCCAGATAACTCGTATATTTTAGATATTGACCTCCGTAACTTAAAAGCCACCCTAATTTTTTGCAAAATTTCATTTTTTGGCTCAAAGACACCCCAATATCGGTCCGTTGCGGTTCATAATGATAGTGAATCAACGTATTACAATGAAACAAATATAAATACATCATATTATTATCATTGCTAGGAGAATTTTTGGGGGGCAAAGTCCTAGATTCATACCTCCTAGCCGGTGCTCCCTGGGTAACGCTAAATGAATCAGGCGGTGTAGTGGAGACGAGCAGGGGAAATCCTGTTTATAGTCATGGACACTACATGTCAAGGCGGGTCATTGGCGCCTCATCACCAATACCAAACCAGCGTCTGTTCTCCAGGTTAGGAGCGGCTGGAGCAGGGGTCTGTCTTGTATCAAGCGGCTCGCTATATAAATGTGTTTCAAGGTAGGACTGGATGCCTTAAGATTCTCACCAGCACGTGACCCACATACGTAATAAGCGGGTTGAGCGACAGGCCAACAACCTTGCCTCATAAAAACATTTAAGTTATGAACCCAAAACAAAGGCCTCGAATTACCATATCGGATTCATCACAAACTCGACCTCGGAAATTATATAAGCACAACGCTTTAATGATAAATAAAGTGTTCCACCAACAACCAGCCGGAGTGCGTCGTAGAGGAAGACCCCGACTATGCTGGCGTGACGACATCGAACAAGATCTACGAACATTAGGATGTCGAAACTGGAGGACGAGAGCGGTGGATCGAGATTGATGGAGGGCCTTAGTGTAGGCGGCGAAATCTCCTCATGGGATGTGAAAGCCAGAGAGAGATAGAAAGAAAGAGAGAGAGGGAGAGAGATGAGAATTTTTGCCAGTGACCCTTTTTTCATAACAAAAAAATGAAATAAACTGACAAATTCATGTGATCGAAAAAATCACCAAAAACATTGAACATTTGACAGTCTTCTTGCATAAAATCGATATTTTTTTAATCTTTATGATGATTTCTTTAAAAAAAGATCTTATCTCCCCTCCCATCGCATGAAGATGGAATATCAGTGAGAGGATAGCTACCATTAATTTTTGTTTCCAACTAACACACTAAAATATGTATATTTTATTGTACTGTTTAAGGAACCAAAAATGAATTGCTATCGAGTGTGTGTGAACTGTTTTGACTGACAACAATAAAACGAATCACAATTCAATTCATTTTCAATTAAAATGCCAAAATCATTGATATCAATTAAAAAACCTCTTAACGAGGTAAATGTTCGACCGATGAAAGCCGAAATCAATTCACAAAATTTCTGATATCAAATTTGTGATTAAAAAACAATTGCATTCGATTTGGCAACGATTTTTCGGAATGCTAGTGCATTCGGCGCGTTTGTTTACATTTTTCTTTCTAGCTGTCAAAAACAACAACTTGTCAACGATTTTTCGGAATGTTCAACAACAACGTGTTGAATGCACTAACATTCCGAAAAATCGTCGACAAATCGAATGCAATTGTTCTTTTCGGCACAAATTTGATATCAGAAATTTTGTGAATTGAATTCAGCTTTCGTCACTCGAACATTTACCTCGTTAAGAGGTTTTTTATTTGATTTAATATTCAATCAAAATTTTTATTATTCATACCCCCGTGTAATTCTAATGCCAGAATTGAATTCGCCATCCCCGAAAACCCCAGAGTAACGATTTTGGAGTGTTTTTCATGGAAGCTGCCATTTTCCCCCAGTCACCCCCAGACAACCCCACAAAGGGATCCCCGAGCGCCCCCGAGGAAGTGTATTGCCAGAATTGAATTTGGCATCCCCGAAAACCCCCGAGTAACGATTTTTGAGTGATTTTCATGGACAGCTGCCATTCCCTCCCCCCCCTCAGATAACCCTACAGAGCCACCTCCGAGCGTGCCCGGTAAAATCTAATGCTAGAATTGAATTCGGCATCCCCGAAAACCCCCGAGTAACGAGTTTGGAGCGCTTCCCATGGACTATGCAATTTCCCCCCACCAGATTGACCCCCGGATACCCCGCAGAGCAGCCCCCGAGCGCCTCAGGGTTATTCTAATGCCAGAATTGAATTCGGCATTCCCGAAACCCCCCGAGTAACGAGTTTGGAGCGATTTTCATGCACGCTCTCATTTTTCCCCCAATTCACCCCCCGCGCAACCCCACAGAGTCACTCGAATTTGGCAGCTCCGAAAACCCCCGAGTAACGATTTCCGAGCGATTTTTCCGAGTTTCCAGTCGTTCCTATAATGGCGCAGGTAATGATGCAATTGGAAACTGCATTTTCCGGCCCAGAAGGCATTTTTCAAAAAATGCCTAAACCAGACGATATAGACTTTTTCCCTGGGACCTTCCTGAACACAATTCAGAAAACCGCATCTCGATATCTGTTGTCCCTAAAAATTTCCGCTATTCCGGTCGATTTTGATCTAAATGCCCTTTATATTATTAATAATGAATCTAATTTTCATTAAACAAATTTAATCCCATCGTAATCGGTTAAAAACCGCCTGAGTTCCGTCCAAAACTTCTGCCATAAATCATTTAAGAATCCAATTTTCATCCAACAAACCCAATTACAGTATACTCAGTTAAAGAATGACCGGATTCTAGGTGGCCTTTTCCAAAACTACTTCCAATAACAGTTTAGAATCCCATTTCCATCCAGCATATCCAATGCCATCATAACGAGTTAAGAATTGGTCGAATTCCGTCCAAGGTGGACATATTCCTGAACTTCCACCAAAAATCATTTAAGAATCGCATTTCGATCCGACACGTCTCAGATGGCCATATTCCAGAATTTCTTCCAAAAATCGTTTAAGAATCCCATTTCCATCCAACATGCCAAATACCTTCATAATCGGTTAAGAATTGATCGAGGTCCGTCCCTGTTGGCCATATTCCAGAATTTCTTCCAAAAATCGTTTAAAAATTCCATTTCCATCCAACATACCCAATCCCAACATAATCGGCTAAGAAATGCCTGAGTTCCGTCCCAGATTAAATTCGATCGAATCGATTAAATTTAAAAACATTAGGATTTATCGGACAATCGTATTTAACGGACCCCCAATTAATCTGTTAAATCGAGGTTTTTCTGTATAACATTTTACGTGACATGTTAATACGCAACAGTTTACCGCAATAATTTAACGCAACATTTAACATATGTAGCAGTATTTAACGCAAAGTGTAACATGAACCAAAAACTAGGCCTATATGTGTTTTACCAAACATAAAAAATTGATTCAGATATTTTAAAAATTCGCCTAAATGACATTTTTATTTCATTTTTACCAATACATTCTCATTTTTTGTTTGTTTTATAGTTTAGAATCAATTTAGTTTTAACTTCAAAAGCGTGTACGGGCGTGTGAAGTTTCTGCTAAACTATTCCTAATATTAGTTCTACTCTAGCTAGGTCTAACTTCACACGCATAGTAGTGTGTTGCTTTTGAAAAATTATCCCAAGTATAAAGAAGCAAAACCAGCCTATTACGCATAATTAATTTGCAAAATCAGTCTATTCATGTACCTTCGTCGCAAGACGAACCTATTTCATTTTTATTTCAATAATTTACCTAAAACCACTAGTTTTACTATTTTCAGCTTTTCAGGTGTTATTTTTTAAATCAATTTTCTACAATTTAAAGAACAAAACCAAAATATATTCCCTAAAATGTAAAAGTTATAACAAATATTAGATTTACAAGAAATCAACCAAGACGGATTAGACACCGGTTTGCTTCTAACCGACACCATTGTTACGATATTACAATTAAAAATGGTTAAAATAATTGGCTATGAACTGTAAAGCACAAAAACCGTTTATCTTTCCAAAAAAGTTCAATTCACTAGAAAACATTGATAAAATTTGATTTGAAACTTGAATTTATTATTACAAATCTGTTAAATTTCGTCTTTTAAAGGAACAACTGGAAGGTTGTAAATATAAAGTTTTTTTTTTTTTTGTAACTATTGCCAAAGGCTTTATTCTTGAATCTTTCTTTATACGAAACTAACAAGATGTGTGAAATTCTTAAAAACTATATTTTATTATAGATTAAGCCTTAACCTATGTTAATACTTAATATCATTATGCATTATTATTATTAAATTATTATTATTTACTTAATTTTAGTGTGTTAGCTCACCATGCACGTAATTATTAGATTATAAATATTTCTCAGTTAATTAAATCTAGAGGATCTGACCTGCGCAGCCGTCTGTATTTCGGTTGCCTTAGTAGTCCTCTAGCTAATTCGTTAGGGTGTGATTCCAGTTTCAGTTGGCACTTTAGACTGCATGATTTAATTGTCTCTTTAACAGTTTTGATTCCTAAATCTCTATGGATGTTGCTGTTTCGAATATACCAAGGGGCATTTGTAATGCTACGAAGTATCTTTGCTTGCGTTCTTTGTACAATATCTATATTTGATGCACTAGTTGAGCCCCATAGTTGGATACCATATGTCCATATGGGGATTAGGATCGCTTTGTATAGTAGAACCTTGCAGTCTAGAGAGAGTTTCGATTTTCTACCGATTATCCAGTACATTTTAGAAAATTTTATTTTTAATTGATTGCGTTTTGTTTCAATGTGCTTTTTCCATGTCAATCTTCTATCGAGATGAAGACCGAGATATTTGACGTTTGTTTGTTGAGGAATTGTGATATTGTTTAATTTTACTCCTGGACATGTACGATTATTCAATGTGAATGTTACATGTGTTGATTTACATTCATTCGTCCTTATCCGCCAAGTTTTTAACCAGTCTTCTATTTTGTGTAGATGTTCTTGTAATTCTCTCGATGCTGTTTGAGGATTTTTGTGCGAAAATAATATACGAGTAGCTGTGTCATCAGCAAAAGTTGAAGTGACAATTTTTTCAGTTATTGGTAAGTCAGCTGTGAATAGCAAGTATAGCACAGGTCCCAATACACTACCTTGCGGTACTCCTGCCTTTATCTCGGCTAGATCAGTAGTGGCCGTATTTTGTTTCACCTGGAACATCCTTTGGGCTAAGTAGTTTTCAAGAATTGAATGAAATTGGCTAGGCAGAAGAGTTTTAATTTTGTAATTTAATCCTTCATGCCATACTTTGTCGAAAGCTTGCGCAATATCCAGGAAAACTGCCGAGCAATATTTCTTTTCTTCTAAGGAAAATTTAATTGTATTTACAATTCTGTGCACCTATTCTATTGATTAATGATATTGACTAATGATTATTGAAATTATCGGAAGTAGACTTATTGGCCTGTACGACGAGACTTGGGTTTCGTCTTTACCTTTACGAATCATGATAATTCGAGATATTTTCCATTTTTGGGGAAAGTATCCACATCTCATAATCGCGTTAAAAATATATGTTATATATTTTATGCATCTATCTGGTAAATCTTTGATCATTTTTCCAGTTAATAGATCATGACCTGGCGCTTTCTTAGGATTTATACTGTTTTTGATAACCGTTTTGACGCATTCCCATTTGAATTTTACTGGGTTTGGGTTCGACTCGTCCCTCGTAAACTGTGGTAGTACACAATCGTTATTTTGTTCGTTTGGGGTGAACACTTTTTGTAGATGGTTAGAGAAAGCGATGGCCTTTTCTAAGTCACTTCTGGCCCAGGGACCATCTGGTTTCCTTATCGGTGGGTTCGATTTCTCTGGCCTTTTTAAATTTCTTGCCGCCTTCCACAGTGAGTAATCGGTTTTTTCTGTTGCTGTGAGCTCACTTAGGAAATTCTGTATTCCTAAATTTTCTCCTTCCCGAATTGCTTCTCCCAGAGCTTTAATAGCTCTATTTAATTTCCATTTATGCAAAGGAGATCGGTGAAGCTGCAACAGCCGCCGAATTTCCCGCTTCTCTGCCAATAACTTTTGAATGTTACTTGAAAGCCTTGTATTATTTTCGGAATTTTTGTTCACCGGAGTAGCTTTTTTGCAGCCATTTCCAATATTTGACTTAAGTTTTCTATCGCGGCATCAATGTCTTCTGGTGTGCGAAATGGAACATTGAGATGACAATTCACATTTACTATGTTTCTATAGAGAACCCATTTCGTTTGTTTGTTTGTTAAACGTTGGGGTGGTTCAGTTTTTAATGCTTGGGTACTTAGTGTTACTATTATTGGTGAGTGATCTGATGATAAATCATAACAGTCAACGACTTGAGCATTATTGCGTGCTATTCCTCGTGTTACACAGAAATCTATTAAATCAGGAATTTTCTTTCTATCTGAAGGCCAATATGTGGGATGTCCAGATGATAAATAATCTAAGTTTTTCTCGTTTATTGCTTCGTAAAGTTGCTTGCCCTTGGGTGACGTCAACCTCGAACCCCATTGCCCATGTTTAGCGTTGTAATCGGCCCCTGCTAGAAATTTAATTCCCAACTGATTGAAGTAATCGATAAATTGCTGTTTTTTAATTGCGTGTTTTGGTGGGCAGTAGACAGCCGATATTAAAAATTTCCCAGACCATTCTTGCAAACTGATAGTTGTAGCTTGAATGTGATCTTTAGCATATTTCTGGAGCTCGTAGTGCTTTAATCTTCTTTTTATTAAGACTGCAGTGCCGCCGTGTGCTTTTCCATCCGGATGTTTGGTGTCATAAACGGAATAGCCGGTAATATTAAAAAAATTTTGTTTTGTGAAGTGTGTTTCAGATATTAACATGATGTCTATATTTTGTTCGATAAGAAAGGTTTGTACCTCAGCTTTATGTTGCGAGAGCCCGTTGGCATTCCAAATAGCTATTTTTAGAAATGTCATTTTTGATTTTTGACTATAATTTGCATAAGCGTATTCATATTTTGCATCATCATGCTCATTTGTCTTTCCATCATCATCATGAAACTTTGAATGGTCTCGGTTAATTTATTTATCATGGTATGAATGTTTAGTTCCTCCTCATTAACATGAACTTTTGGTTTCGGCTTGTTACCTATTAGAATACTTGCGTAAGAAACACCTGGCTGTGCAAAACTGCTGGCAAACGTCTCCAAGTTATCATTTTGTGTGTTTGCATTCGTTGGTTTGGTGACTATTGTATTTTTTGGAAACACGGCCCTCTGATTAAATTGCATGTCGAGCATTCGTTGCTCAGCTCTCATTTTAGGGTTTATTTTTCGTTTTAAGTCCAGATACGCTGCGCAACTCCTATAGTTTGCAGTATGATTTTCGCCGCAGTTATTGCAACGTAACACAGATGGGTCATTGCGAGACTTGTCACACTGTTTGGAGTCGTGGAGTTCACCGCAAATAACACAAACTTCATTTAAGGTGCAGTATGCTTTCGTGTGTCTATATTCTTGGCACTGTATGCATTGTACTGGTCCAGACCTCTTCTTAGGTTCTTCAATTACTCTTTTACGATGTAACAAATATTTTAATTTGTAAATCTTGTGAACTCCTTTTGACTTTTCTTCCTCAAAAGGAGATTTTCTTCCAAATATAAAGTAATAGTCGTTTTCGTTAAATTATAGTCTTTGGTAAATTGAAGTTTTTTGGTGATTTGTTGTTTTTGGTGAATTGGCGTTTCGGGAATAGTCGCAATTAACGATTTGAAATAGTCGTTTTAGATAAACGGTCGTTTTCAATTAATTGCTAATTCAGTGATTTGTTATTCAAAAAATTATCGTTTTCTTTAAATTGTTTTTTCCTGAATTGTCATGGTACCCAAGGAAACGATTACATGTTCAGATTTCTGAAAAATTACTTTATAGACGTCCATCGGATTGGCCATCATGTTTCACAATGTTACTTGATGAAGCGCCACGTTGCGTCATGTTGAACTATTTTATTTGATGTTGCACCATGTTGTGTGATGTTGCAGAATGTTGCAACACAATGTGGATTAGTTGTATTAATTGTAAATCTAATGTGTTAACCTTCCTTTTACACATTTTCTTCGGCCTCAGCCGATTTTGATGTCGTCTGGTGGAGCCTGGGTCCCGTGTGTTAGTTTTTTTTCGTCTGGTGTCCATTATTTAATTTTTTTCAGCTCGTACGATTGTGATAAAAATGATTTCAGGATAATTACTAAAGTGCGTCATCCGTTTCTAAAAAAATTTCCGGCTCAAACAACTTTATTAAAAAAGTTGCAGTGGTTAGGTTTTTCAATACTAGGAGTGAATTGCAATTCATTGTGTTGTCCATCCATATCCAATGTTTATGACAAAATTTTTGGATAATACATTTTATTACATTTTATTAAATTAGTTGTTTTTCCAATTGGACTTTATTTTCAAAAGAAAATTATAAACTAGCTAGTTGACATTTTTGGGACGGTAAAGCATATACCTCTAACATCTAGTAAAGTATATTTTTTTTAATTTGTTCTATTAGAACAGTGGTTCTTAACCTTTTTTTAGTCGCAGCCCACCAAATAATTCATAATTTTTTTGTGGCCCCATTTTTTAATAATAATTTATATTTGTTAAATTATCTATAATAAATAAATTTTTTTCACAATTCATTTATTCTTTTTTATATAATACTAGCTGTTGTTCGCGTGGTTTTCAATTGAATGCGATAATATATTTAGTACAAATCCCAGCATGCATTGCAATGCCACACAAAGAAAGAGTTTGTGTTATAATTCTGTTTGTTGAAGTCCTTTTGGATACACAATTTTTTTTTGTTTTTCCGTCAGGTATGTACACAAATAAATCAGACGGTTTTTCGACACGTGAGCATGCCACATGTAGCTGGCTATGTGAGAAGAATGGATTTTGAAGAATTTAGTTCACAGTTTTGTCAAATCCAGGTTGCACCGGAAACTGCAAATGTTTTAATTCTAATGGCATATCTGTCTGAATCATTGGGATTCGTGGCAACAATATTTCATCTGGCTTAAATACTTGAAGTTTCAGCTTTGACGATATTGTTCATCATCTTTTCCATATACCAGATAAGAATGATAGGCACGCCAATTTTCAATGTTAAAACGTGCGGTGGTGTCCCTAGCAATACAGATGTATTCAAGAATTCAGTTGCATAATTGACAACTTTGCCTTGATTCACTCCATTATCGATGAACTTAAACGTTGTCATTGAATTATGTAATTCATGGCATTGGCATCATTGTTTTTGGCTGCTAACTTAGCATGTGCACTGAGTAAAACATGATTTTCGAGAATTCTGTGCGATATTTAAGAAAATCTTGTGAATCAATTTGTCTGTGGTTGCTGTGAGTTTAGAAAAGTTTCTTAGCAATGAGATACTTTGTATGGATTCGTAAATTGCTATTTTACCATTTCCAATATCCAACTATTGTTTTGCTAAACGTAGTGGATACATTATGTTGTAGTTGTATACGTATCGCCATACAATTGATGATTTGACACATGCATTAAGTTTATCAGCGGCTGTTGAACGTGCTATAACTGGTAAAGTTTGTCGAAAATCGTCAGATAATAAAACGAATGCGCCACCAAAGAGCTGATAATTTCCTCTCAAATGTTTTAGTATTCCATGAAGCGCTTTCAATGCTTTTTTGTGTGCAGATGGCAGTTTCAGTGCTGAATGTGCTATTCGATCACTATTCAAAAAGCTAAATTCTATGATGGCGCGGTTGAGAGTGCAATATCTTTTCGTGATCGTATAGTTGCCAAAATAAACGAACCAATACATAATTCTAAAATACGCTAAGCGTTGTTCTGAAACCAAGTTATGTAGATTAGTTTGAAAAAATGTACCCAATTCTTTGACATGAAAATATCTTTCTTGTTGCAAATCACAACCGAAAATGTCGTTTGCAGATCCACTCGGCCCAGTCATTTTGAATTGAATTAGTGCTTTGATAGTGATTGCCTTATTTTACACGTTTGACACGATTGGATGGGAATCGTATTTGCTGTGGTTGAGAAGTGCCGCAGTATGCATCAAGAAGATCTAATTCTCGTCATGCTTCACGACAAGTGGGTTCATACTTGACCGTTAAGAGTTCTCAATTCTTGGAAGGGTGTCGGTTCACGTGCGTTTATTGCAGTGTTGGCATGTACGCACGGCCTAGCACGTCGGTTGAATATAAATTGGGATATCAATCAACTGATTTACTTTGTGTGCGATGTTGGAACATTTTCGCTGACGCATTTCATGTGTTTAATACACTTCGCACTTTGAAGTAATAAAGCGTCTTTGCAAACATATCAAGTGATTTGTTTTCTCTGGCATTTGTGCAAAGGCAGTTCTAACCAATCGAATTAATACTTTGTGTTGATCGAATAAAGTTTGTAAAGTACGACAATTTCTAGTTTAAAATATATTTGAACAAATTTGTAATTTTCGTTCGGCAGTGTTAGTAGTGATAAATTTGCCGTTGCAAATTCTTTGAATGTTGGCATGTAATTCTTGCGCACGATTGTTTTTGCATCGAACAATGACATTTGGAAACACGAATTGCACTTGCGTATTTTTACTAAGAAAAGTTTCAATTGACCATCTGATACCAACGTTGATAGTGGTTCGGGTGGTGAATGTAATTCTGGTAATTTCACATTTTCTACTGCGCAGCGCATTCCTTGTATTTTAATTTGAAGGCACTTCGTGTATTGATTGCGTAAATTATCCATTGTCTGGCTTCCCTTTTCTTGTCTGTTTCTGACAGCGAGTTCATAAAACGGATAAAGATTTCGGATTTTTCTATCCTATCGTTTTAATCAATTACATCACGTAAATTATACTACAGGAACACTCTTTCAATACAAAAAAGATGTAAAAAATTATGTATAAATGACGATGGGCTCTGTTTGGTGGGGTCGGAATATCGCATTCAAATGTATCGTATCGCCTTCTATCATATTCAATCGGATTGTACTTAACGATTTCATTTTAATATTGATAGTCGGTATGATTATAACTCGAACAACACTTTTCAGGCGATTCAGGAACACCTGGATTTAGGGGGCGTACCCCTTCATAAATATTACCAAAACCTGCTCATTTTAATATAAATTTCGTATGAAAAATTTGGATCAGGTTGGATAAATGGTGTGGACACTTAAGAGGGCTCCTTAAGCGGATTCGAGCATGTCACTAGTTTCATATAATCCCTTTCCCCATCCTGTACATGCAACTTATACATGGTAAAAATTTCATGACATAGGGTGAGCGGCTGAACCACCCTTTCGGACCAAACAGACATTTTTGGGAAACAACTATTTTGAAGCCCTTAGGCCCAGGGAGCCAATCCCTTTAAAAATATTTCGAAAACCTGCTCATTTTGATACAAAATACCTATGCTACATTACAATTCGATTGGATAAATGGCGTAGAGACTTATAAAAAAAAACCGCATGATAAATTGGATGGACCCCTTAAATTCAAGCATGCCACTAATTTTATATAAACCCTTTTCTAAACTTACTCCCTTGAAAAAACTTATAACACACAACTGATCTATAACACAATTGATTTGTATGCTGAAAATAACATCCATATCCGTATTATAGGCGAATTAGTATAATTAGGCATCAAAATCCACCATCTCGACTTGCAAAAACAAAAGACAGTTACGTACTTAGTACCCTGAAAACGAGATCCATGTCAGCATTATTAGCGTAGATAGTAGGTAGGTACCAAAATTGAACGCCTCCTTAACCACATTTTGTGAAAAACCAAAGGTGAGTAATGTAATCAGTACCTCCGAAATTGATACCCACATTGGCATTGATAGTGTAGGTGGGCACCAAAAAGCTAACAGCTTCTCATCTTGAATTCAGAAAAACGAAAGTCGGTAACTTAATCAATACAACGAAAACCCCGAAAATGACACTCATATCGGCACTATCGGGTAGATAGTAGTTTGGTACCAAAACAATACGGTCGCCCCCTCCCTTCATCACGACTTGAAAAAACAAGTCATTAACGTAATCAGTATTCCAGAAACCGTAGATATTAGTATAGGTACTAAAAATAACACCGCCCCCATCTCACCTCGCACAAAACAAAATTTCTCCATCTCGGATCTTGGAAGCCATATTCCTAATTAGCACTCCCGAAAACCACGAAAAGGACCTCGTTGGAGAAAACCAAAATGAAGGAGTCGAATTTTGGTTGAAAAACAGTGTCTCACCAAAAGTCATCGTTTCCGCTTAAATTTTGATTTGGACCTGTATCGTTCTTAGTAGTTTCTCTTGTAAATGATATGCCTTTCAATATACATAATTGCAAAACACGAATCAGCTTCTATGGAACCTGCCACTTCCGGTGGACCGTTTTCGGCCAAAAAATACAGAATCACTCCTCATGACCTATAGAATATCGGTGTTATACATTTTTATTGAAATCGGTGCAGAAGTTCTTGAGTTAATCGATCAAAAACGATCCTATGGAAGCTGCAACCATAGATCCCTGCTGGTGGACCATTTTCAACTAAATACACTTCTCATCACCCTTAGAACTTATACACAAATTTTTATCAAAATCGATGCGCAGCAGTTCTTTAGTTTTATGCTTGGTTCACGTATGCGATCAAAAAATGATTCGCGAATCAAGCCAATCTTTGGGCGTAATTATTTCGCATTATTACTCATAATTTGTTATTTTTTTTTATTATGTTGGATGCTTCCGATTAAAATTTTTCCAAAGTTAAAATTATTTCATCTCGGGCGGGGAAATTTGTATATGTTTTCAATGATTTAATTTTCCTTTGATTCGCGAATCATTTTTTGATCGCATACGTGAACCAAGCATTAATGTTACGAACACACACGTCATTTTTAAATATAGAGAGCTAATAATATAAAACATAACTTTATTATTTCATTTCAATATCTATTTTAACTTTCATACTTCACAATTTGGTATTACGGTTAGCATATTTGCATTTATTTCTTCTGTACTAACATAGTTGTATGTAGGAAAAAATAAGAAATTAATAAAAAAAAAATAAATTTGCAAATTTTTGGGCGGCCCCCGGCAAACTTCTTACGGACCCTCAGGGGGCCGCGGCCCCCCTGTAAAGAATCACTGTATTAGAAGACATATTTAGAAATTGAGTACTTTTGCCGGGTTTCAAACAATATTCCAGCATGTCTTGAAGATGCTTGCTTAAGAAGTCTCAACAATGGCTTCAAATAGATCATCCAAACTTCATAATTTTGATGAATATTTCTAGTTTTATAGCGGACGAGCTAAGTATATTCACGGGTCCCTGTCACGATATCCTACGGTATCCTGAAAACCTTTTAATAATTTTATACACAATTTTAACGGTTTCATAATTTTTGCTTATCTAAATTTAATTTTTACTGCCGATCCTATAGAGATGACCACGTCATTACACCTATATTCTTAGATATTTCAAAATATTTTCTAAGCGTTTAGAAACTGGATTTAATTTCTGATGAACTTTATTATGTATTTCGATCATTTGATCTTCACATTTTTTTGTGGAATCTCTTGAATGACGCGCTTCTACCTATTTTCCGCACTCCTACCGATTTTTGCATTAAAGTCGCTCAATATTTTAATGTCGTGGTGTATAACATACCTATTGATGACTTCCTCCAACTTGACAGAAAACGGATCTTTAACGTAATTTGGTTTATCTTTGGTGGATGCATGTACATTAACGGTAGTGTTGTTAAAATTCTTAGTGCAGAATCTAACCGTGAATATCCGCGTATTGATGTAGCGGAAGTCGATGATATGTTGTTTTATACTGTGATGAATGAGACCGCGTTGCCAATACTTTTCTCCAATAACATATACATCGTACTGTTCCAGTTTAAGAAATCCAGTTTCATTCGAAATGTAAATATTAAAACCATCCCGTAACGCCCTTTTCCTTTGCAAACAGACGATCGCACGTCCAAAATTTTAAATTGAAATGTCACCTTTCTACAAAAACCAATTTCATACAAATCTTGTTAAAATTTTTGATATGTTTATAAATCTATTATGACATATTTTGGTCACTGCACAAACAATGCCCGTACTACGAACAAAGAACCCAAAAATCAGTAGGATAAAGACGATCGACGTAAAGATGTAAAAAAAAAAACAAAAAAAAGCGTTTCTTAAAAGAATGTTTTGCTATCTTATATTAAAGGATTATGGAACGCCCCCACATTCACTCACAAAAACTACACAAAAAAAAATCTTATCTGGCATTCAAAAGACGAAGGCATGATAAATAAAATTTAAACTGTAAAATTTAACGGTTAATAAATTTTTTAGCGAGAAATATCCCACATACGACTATACAAAACATCTTTAATTTCTTATTACCGCAATGTATGTGGTTTGGTCCATATATATTTACATGCAGATCTGAATTCTATGCTTAATAGAATAACCTAAGAAAATATTAAGTTTCATTTATAACCATCAACCCTTTTCGTTGTGTGATTTATTGTTAATAAGAAGATCATTGAATGGATTCATTCATTGGGAAGATATGACATACGCGATATACGAAAGACAAAAAGTGTGAACACTGAAAATTTGTTGTGAAATTTAAGATTTTGTGCAAGCAGTGTTCTGGATGGTTTAATTTCGAAGAATTTCTTTTCTTTTGTGCGCGCATCCAAATATTAATTATACCGTTAAATTTTTTTAATTATTTTGCAAATTTGTTAAGAAATTAGAACATTGGTAAGGCAGGCTGCTTCACAAAATACAGGTTGTCCCAAAAAACATAAATTTGAATTTCATTAAGATTGAGCAATTTTTAGCGTGTTTTATTTGCAAAATTCAGTACGAATCAGTATCAAACGCCCGAAATTCGTATCATTTAAAAAAAACAGGAAAGCGCATATATGAATGTATTCGGAAGGGGATCAAATCTCTGTCACCGCGGCTTGATATTCATCAGGACTGACGCTTGTTCGATCATCAAACGATCAAAATTTTTAATATATTTAAAATCAGTTAAAAAGTGATGGATTCGTATCGTTGCGTGAAGCAAAAGGAACAATTTTCTCTCTTGTGACGAAAGTACAACAAGTTGAAAATCGTTTGGGCGATCTAGCTGAAGAGTTCTAGTTAAAAATTCAACAGGAAGGTAAAATTAAAATTAAAGAACTTGATGTTAGTTTTGAGACGCATGTCCCACACAAACTAATGAAGAAGGTCCACTGATTGCGTTGACTGTTGTTGCCGAGAACTCAAGTGAAATTTTGAAACCTCGGATATTTGATTGGCATTTCAAGGTTTAAGATGGAGTACAGCTCTTTTGTTCTAAAAGCTGAGCAGCAGATGTATTGAAAACCGAATCAATACCGGCACTAGTAAAACGAATGATGAAAAGTCTGGCAAACATCGTTTAGAGTCAAAGATAATTACTGCACTTACATGCAGAGCGAGCCAACATTAAAAGTTTAAGGAGGTACTTCAAATGCGGGAAGTTTGAAATGCAACGATGAAATGATTGTTTTTCGAGACAGACTGATTTCTGAGTGAAAACACAGAGGTTCAGACCAATGCCGAAATGTGAAATACAGCATAGAGTACACGTCTAGAGAACAAGAGAAATAAATGGGATTACCAAGATGAAGAAACATCCTTTGGGAGGCCCTGCAAAATACTCCAGTAAGTTTGTTGAGGATGACTACGGCAGTGGAAAAGATCGCAGGAGAGAAAGCGATCAAGAAAGGTGCCGAATGAGATGTGCCAAGGGATGGTATGGAGTTGAGAAAGGAACTGGAGTGAAATATTTCCTAAAAAAAAAATCGCAAGTAAAAATTGTGTGTTTGTATAATGACAATACAATAAAATAGAATACATTTAGGCGAAACAACATTTAAAATTTTTTAATATTACAAATAACAAAATAATATTACAAATAACAAGTATGATTTGAATTATATTTTAAAATTAATAATGTAACATAAATTTAATTTACGTGATGAATTTAAACTTAATATTAAAATGTGGTTTAAATAGTGTTTACGTCTTCATCAAAATACTATGCAAGATATTGCGAAGTGATCATCGATCTCACTATTACTTTTCATGTTAGATCTGTCTAATACCAATATCCATGACGATTTCCAGAATTTTGATATAGTTGTGGAATGGTTAAACATGACCCAGTAGCATATCATTATGGATATGGGTATTTGACAGATCTAAGTAACATAAAAACGCAGTGAGATCGCCTAAATGTTTGCTTTTTAATTTCAAACTTTTTTGTTTCTGGGATTCTATGGTAAACAGTTGGTGTAAATTTTTTCAATAACCAAAATAAATTGGGAATATTTGTCCTATCCGAAATTGGACAAGGAAAAAATATTTCTTAAAATATAAAAATTTAGATCAAACATGATTTCTCAGTAATCCAGAAAATGGTAATGAAACGCTATGTAAATATTGTTCCTAATTCCATTTTCCTATATAGGAAAGCCAGAATCGACCTGCAGGAGTATGAAATCTTTCCTAAACAATTCCTATTTTTTTATTACATGAGATAGAGCGCTTAGATAGAGGAGTGCTGGAATGTGGCAAGGCGGAGAACGGATCAGGAAAAGTATGAGCCGACAGAGAAGAGCGTCCGGAAAAACGAGTTCTATTAACGGACTAACTATAAGGGAAGAGGCCGTAAATGCAACGTAGGAGGCCTATGCCGAAACAAGCGTGCCAGATACAACTATTTTGAATGAGATATTTAGTAGAGCTGTGCAGTTCCAGGAGACAAAAACAATTTTGTACCGAGTACAAAAAAGCCTTGGAGTAAATATCGAGTGGCTTTGAAATAATAGAAGAATAGCAGAAAAGATAAATATAAGATGTACAAGGAATCAACACCATTATCATTTTAATAAAATTCCTCTTTCCTTTATTTCACAGTGTAAAATTTGCCTTACGATCGGATTCACAAATACCAAATCATATTCGAATCGAATTTAACGTTCAAATCTAATTGTCATTGGAAACGAATTCCCAAATAGGGACCCAGATTGTGAATTGTTGTGTGTAACTGAAAAGTTATATTTTGCACAATTAAACAACTTCATATTCCTTGTGCAA
Source organism: Nephrotoma appendiculata (assembly GCA_947310385.1). Taxonomy (NCBI): domain Eukaryota; kingdom Metazoa; phylum Arthropoda; class Insecta; order Diptera; family Tipulidae; genus Nephrotoma; species Nephrotoma appendiculata. The sequence goes on along the minus strand of OX371225.1, from coordinate 266,168,364 downwards.
TAGTTTGCTTCGTAAATAGATTTCGAAGTTATCAAAGTACTTCCGATTATTGAACTGGATACGATAATTTCAAGTAATTATTTTTTAAACTGTTTAACCTTGGCCAGGTACACATATCTTGTATAATTACGATTACACGTAATAATAATTTTAAAATTGTTTTTATTTATGTTTCGTTATTAATGTGGCAGGTAGTTTATTTCCTATTTATAGTTTTGTGTATCTGTCTATATGCATATTCATTAAAAACGATGTTAATTGGCTTTGATTGATATACGATAACGTACGCCTTCTTACAAATTTTGTGTGAAAAATAAATAATAATCACGGCGTGTGTGTATTAATAGCGCGCATATATAGAGAAGAGATCTATAATTTACAACTTTACATTCACCTAATCCATCTTAAATGATGAAACGTGGGCAATTTAACAGAAAACATATTTATTCAAATTAACTGATCGTAAATAATTTTTTTGGAATTTTTTTTTATATAAATAAATAATTTACATATAATTAACATCATTTTCAGATTTTTTTATTTTATTTGGTTTTGTTATTTATTAATCACTTAACTACATAATAATATAAAATACGATAGGTTTATGTAGATAACAACATTTTCACTGTCTCGCGCTCCAAAATCAACTGAAAACAAAAAAAAAAACGACGATGGAGGTCTGTCTCGAATTCGATATCAGCAATAAAAAATCTTTTATTAATAAATAATAATTTTGAGTTTCGGTTTATTAATTAAATATCAAAAATCTCCAGAAAATATGATTGGTTTCGTATACGAACGAGATGATTGTAATTTATTAACACGTTAATGGACACATGATTAATGCCAGTTAATGTACCCATTGGTCGCACCTATTCTATTTCAAAAATTGTATCTTTGTGAGAATCTGTATCTAATGTGAAAACATTGTCTTCAAAATACTCGTAGTATGCTAATCTACCCGTATGAGGGTGGATTTGTTGTATGTCTTATTCGTTAACACTGCGTAATCCGAACGTGGAATCCTAGGACATTTTAGACAAAGAACTGTTTTTCAACAAAAAATTCGGCCCCTATAGAGGCGATTGATTGATTTGATTAATCGGGATGAATTTTAATACTTCAGCTTTTTCCACAAATTGCGAGATCCCAATGATTTTTGGCGGATTTCGATTCATCAGAAGTGGCAATTTTTCCAAATCTTTAAAAAACCATTCTAGAGCTCCTTTCACACTATGGTCATGCAAGGACTGTCATCAATTTCTTATGGGTATTGTCTATATGTTGGTACCGAAAATAGGGGAGACAATTGATTTTTGCGCAGACAATGTCGACAATTGTTAAAATATGTAGATAATGTGGATTGTTGTTTTCTATAATTTTTACGGGAAATTGAGAATTTATTTCTCAAGTTGGGAATTTTTCTCAAATGGAGAAATGATTTCTCAAAACGAGAAATTATTTCTCCAATTGAGAATTTATTTCCCGATCACAGAAAGAGCATAATTATTTAAACAATTTTCGACTTTTTTATTTTTGCTGTATGTAAATTAATATATGTATTTTTAATTGCTTATATTTGGTTACAACTATTGTTTGATATACTGCTTATTAAAAACATTGTAAATCCTTGAAAATTATCTTCGAGAAATCCTTCAATTTAATATCCTACTATTTATTAAAATGCTAGAGTTGTGAACAAGTGGTAAATCTATTCACAAAGTGTTTTTCAGCGCATCTAATGCATCTCGTTGGTATCCCACACGCCCATCTAAAATGGGATTACAACAAGGATCTGTTTCACTCTTACAATTAGGTGTGGATAAATTTTGTTTCTTAGTCTAGCAAGAGTTCTAGCTACTTATCGCATTCGTATTTTTAAAGTGCAAGTCATGACATTTGTTTTCATTGAGCAAATTCATATTTGTCAAACTCAAAACTAACTGCATGTTTTAAAATTTTTAAAATATTAATTAAGTTTTTTCGGATCCGCTCGAAACGCGATATTTTAATATGCGATATTTGACAAAACGAGATATGGTACAAAACGAGATATGGTACAAAACGCAATATTTCAAAATGCGATATTTCAAAACGCGATATGGTACAAAACGCGATATGGTACAAAACGCGATATTTCAAAACGCGATATTTTAAAACGCGTTATGGTACAGAGTGTGCATTGCGAAGCGATGGGAGCGTAGCGACCCGATTTATACCGATCCTATATACTGGCGCTCCTATCGATTTTTAAATTCCTATAAACTGAAATTTCTGAATTAAACTTTCTGAATAAACTGAACTAAATTTCCCCTTCACCCGACTGATATAACCCGATTCTAAATTCCCGTTTTGTACCATTCGCGTTTTGTACCATATCGCGTTTTGTACCATATCGCGTTTTGTACCATATCGTGTTTTGTACCATATCGCGTTTTGAAATATCGCGTTTTGATAATTCGCGTTTTAAAATATCGCGTTTTAAATGGGACCCAAGTTTTTTTCATGTAGAAAAGCATCCAATTTTACATTTTAGTATGAGAACGCATCTTGTGAGACTAAACATGTGAGATTAGTACGTTTAAAATAATTTAACATGTTGAAACACATTTTCAAATTTTTTATTATAGTAGTATAACATCGTGTTACTGAACAAATGGTAAATCTCTTTCTCTTACTTAACAAAGAATTTTTTTTCCAATAGAAGTCACTAAATTGGTCATTCACTTTCGCAATTGTAATAATTTAGAAAAAACATTTGGACTAAATCTAACGTTTAATTTGGTTGAAATGTTTTATTTAAAGTTTATCTTTCAAATTGAACGTATCAAGTGATACTTGCAAAAACCAGAAACGCCATCAGAAAAACAATCCACCAGTACCAACTTCCTTTGGTAATTCAAATTAAAACTTTTAGTAAATAAAATTTACTAGACTTAACAACCCCTGCGTTTAAATTATTCTTCCGGCTATACCAAAAATCTCAACTTCTACCAAGATTTTATGGTTGTTCTTAAAGCGACAGAATGTGGGCTATTCTCAGTATGAAGATCTCACTACAGCGTCCTGAAACTCTTACGCGTAAAGTCTAGAACTAGAATGGTCCCAAAACCATAGTAAGACCGATGACCAATACCAGAAATCTCAACTTAGGCTAACATATTATGGTTGTCTTAAAGATGTTGAATATGGGCCTTTCTCGGTGTGCGGATCCCATTACAACCTCCTAAACCATTTTATTCATAAAAGCTAGAACCAAAACTATCCTAGAACCATAGTAGATCGATGATCAAATACTATAATAGCCCAAACATACAGAAATCGCTATTACTGGTGTTGGTCTGGGCTGCTGTAATAATTTCATACTTATCCATTTCTTGTACACAATGAACTCTTTCATCTTAATTGGGAGTAGTTTGTTACATTTATACCATTCCATGATCTGTGCAGAAAAATATTGTTTTAAAGAGATTCATTCTTTTCGGGCAGATTTTTTGAATTGAACTGTTCCCATATATTGTAATTAGTTTTGTAAAATCTAGTATCGTCCCCAGTACGATACAATGATTTTAAGCGGTTGCTTCCGTTTGGGGTAGTTTTATATTGGTTTAAGTTTGAATTTGATTGTAATTAATTTATAAAGAATTCCAGTAACACCTCCAGCATGATACAACAAAAATTAACAGAAATGCAGAAAGCGTGGTGTGATGAAAATATGGTGTTTAAAGAATTGTACCCTTTAGGGGTAGCTTTTTTGGTTGAATCATGCCAATTTGTTGTAATTAATTTGTAAAAAAATTCAACGATCCGAATTTACAAATTATTTCATAATTACGGTAAATATAAGGCATTTTACCTTTAGTTTGAAACTTTAAAAATTTTCTGACGTAACCAATATAAATTGTTTTTTTCTAGTTGCTAAGGTGATAACGGATCTGTGTGCACAATATTAGGAAAAAAAATTCGCCCAGAATTTGCAAATTTTTTTTTTTTTTCATAATTAGAGCCAAACTATGAAGTTTTAGTTTCTCGGCCGAAACTTTAAAAACAAAACCAACATAATTTGGCTCAAATTAAGAAAAACGCTTGTTGAACCAATTCTAGACGGTAAATCATTGAACCACATTTGAAGGCTCAACATTTGAAAGGCTGTAAAGCGCTTTTGGAAGAAATTATAAACTTCATGGATAATTGGCTTAGAAAGCGACATATCGAAATTTTGATTTCGGTACAGATTGTGTAAATGCTTTGCAAACTTATATGATGATACATAAGCAGGTGTTTTTGCTTATGGTAATTTCAAGTCAATCTTCTTCACTTCTTTTATAATATTTTCATTTGAACATTATATGGTTTCTTAGCCGAGCTCTACTTCTTCCTTTTTTATTACTTATCTTTTGTAATAACAATATTTCTCTCATATTATTGCCACTAGTATAATGTGAAATTAAAAATTAATGATTCATAACGATATAATGAGAATTTCATATTGGGCGCGCATGAACAACATTATTTTCTTAAAGAAGTCGTTGTATTCATTTGTTGATATCATTTGGATGAAAAACGATCGATAAATTAACTTGAAGAAATATTTTAGTTCATGTTCCTTTTAAGTTTTGCCCAATAAGAAATACAGTAGTTTCGTATTCAGTAGAGAATGTCACAATGGGCCTGAATTTGATGTTTGCCAAATATTGTTTGAGTAAAATTGAATAATATCAGAAGGATAATATACGTTAACGAATTTTATACCGATTTAACCTTACAAGACTTAACTTATCAAGAGAAATATTAAAAAAGCAATGGAGGAACTTGGTGATTCAACTAACACGAGTTCGACCTTCGAGTTTCGGTATTTATCCTAACAATCACATTAAGAATTTTTGTTTTGTGAATTGGCACCTCCGCGTCAAAATTTGGCTCGAAAAAAAAAAACAAATTTCAATTAAAACGACAACAAACGAAATATTTATAAAGGAGAATCTATGTGAAATTTTTCCAGACAAATTTCACTGAGAAGTATTGAAAGAAAGTAAAACTGTTATGGTAATTTGTAAAACGAAATTTTATTTTTTTATAGAGTGTGGTTTTCGAATTTAGATCAGTTGGAATTATTTTTTGGAATAACGAACCGTTCCCTTTGAAATCTTCAAAATTCAAGTTAGAATTTTAAACCAATTCTGAATACCGATTATGACAATAATTGTTTGATCAATGGCCAATGACCATGTTCCTTTGAGCTTGGCCAAATAATTGCATTTTTTGTGGAATTTTTTAAAATTCTCAGCAAAAGCGGAATTTTAAAAAAGCGTTTTTTTGAAAACGGGATTTTGATAATTCGGGATTTTGAATCTCGAGCTTTAGTATCCCATTTGTACTTTTCACTGTATAGGATCAATGATGACTGTAAAATGAGTGCATTTCCAAAGCTGATCCGCCGTAGTATGTCATCTAAAATTTTTGTCAAGTATAGTCCTCCGGCCATTTGGCTAACCAATTTAATAAGACAACCATAAGTAATAGTATTACCTTTCGCAAAATTAAATTATTTTATTTATACAAGTCCAAGATCATTAACTTAAACAATTTTCAATAGTATTTCTTCGGCAACATTTGGGCTAACATAAGCGTTCACGTACTCGGTGGAGTTACTTCAAAACTTATCTTTATTTATTTATTTATTCTATCATAGGGAAACACACTGAAAAAATCCATTTATGTGTCCCACAATATTACAGAAAAAAATAACAAGTTTTAATGTATTTTTATACATAGCAGAAATATTCAAAAATATAAAAAATAAAATATTTATTAGCAAAATACAAAAAAACAAAAAAAAAGCAGACTGAAGTATCAACTTAGGAAACAAAAACTAGCGGAAACTGTCAAGGTACCCAGCAATTAAATATTGAGTTACTTAAACTAACTGTAAAATAAGGCACTAATTCAAATCGACATGCCGCGGAGATGCAATCTGTATTGACGAACTGACAGTAAGAACAAATTCAAAGAACTGAAGAACTCATTGTGAAATAGCTGAAATCTGGTTATAGGATTAGCTAAACCTAAATTAGTTCTAGATCTTCTAGGCAGAAAAAGTTGGTTACTACGAATATTATAGGCAGGGATATAGAACATAATCTCGGATAAAACAGTTGTTTCAATTTTAAAATTTACGATTTTATGTAGTAATATTTCATCTAGAATTAATCTTCTAATATCCACGGTTAACAAATTGAAAATCTTCAATCTTATACCATAGGAAATGTGCCCAACGTGCGGCATAGACATATAAACTAGGTAACGAGTAAATTTTCTTTGTATGCGCTCAATTTGGTCTGAGTGTTTGTCATAGAAAGGATTCCAGATTTGTGATGCGTATTCAAGTTAGCTTCTTACCAAACAGTTAAAGAGACTTATAAGTAGATTAGGGTCACGAAATTCCTTTCCTCTACGAAAAATAAAACCAAGTATTTTATTTGCTTTGCAGCATAACTTGTCAATATGAGTATCGAAATATAATTTAGAATCAAAGATAACACCTAAGTCGTTAATCTGATTTACCCTACATAATATTGTGTCAGATATATATCATAAGAATACTGCAAAGGAGAAATTTTTTTCGTAAAGGAAATAACATTGCATTTCTTTATGTTTAAATTAAGTTCATTTACTATACACCATGAGTGCAGTTTATAAACATCAGATTGCAATAAAAAAGCATCGGAGTGGCTAGTAATTAGTTTATAAATTTTTAAATGATCAGCATAAAATAGGTGAGGGCACTGTAACAAATTAGAAATATCATTAATGAAAATGATAGATAGCAATGGTCTTAAAGTTGATCCTTGTGGAACGCCGGAAGTAGGTGAAAATGGCACAGAAAAAGAACCATTAAATTTAACACTCAAAATTCTATTTCGTAGATAGGAAGATAACCACTTACATATTTGTGACGACAATCCAATTTTATAACATTTATCAATTAAAATGTCATGCGATACAGAGTCAAAAGCTTTCTCAAAATCAGTGTAAATACAATCAACTTGAAGACCCATGTCAACTTTGCTGAAAATGTAATTTGAAAATTCTAACAGGTTAGTTATAGTACCGATCGCTTTGCAAAAAATCCGTGTTGTACATTTGTTATCCTGTTACTAACTAAATTGAAAATAATTTTATGGACTAACTTTTCAAATATTTTGCTAAACGCATTTAGAATTGATATCGGCCTATAATTTACAATGTCGTTTTGTCACCTTTTTTGAATACGGGAATGAGAAATGCCGATTTCCATGTGGTCGGAAAAACTCCAGAATTTAACGATAAGTTGAAAATTATTGACAATGGTAAAGCTAATTGCTCCTTCAAGTGAAAAATAAAATAATTTGGAATTTGATCTGGGCCAGGGCCTTTACAAGTGTCAAGCGAATTAAGAACAGAATAAACATCATCATATGTAAAGTATGCCACCTTACTATAATTGTTTGACCGTATTTTGGTCAAATCACAAATTTGATAGTTGACAATTACTTAATATGTTTTTCGCTTGCTGCTGGTCAGGGCTGGACAGAAACACGTTGACTGTTGTGTAAGAACTAATATTTATTCCATAATTCATTTGATTTATATACAAAAAAGATCATTTATAAAACTATTGATTATGCAAAAAATGTAAAATTAAATGTAAATGCCCTAGTCAATGTGAAAACCGATATACATATTCCGTGTCATCAGTATTTAACGGATGTATATGTATATGGAAAAATTGATATATTCAATGTCATAATTTGATATAAGTGTTGTTGTTATAACATTCTCCCCGGCCAAGGTGTGAAGATTATCTAGCTTTATACCAGAGCCTCTAGAGGAGTGACTCTGTCTGGTTTATTTTTGGTTGCATCAATTCTCCTATTGATTGCCACGAAGACTATGAGTATGAGTACGAGCGCAAGGAGCCCATACGTGAGTGCATAGTGGTGCACGTGGTGATGAGATAAGCTTTGTCCTGTATTCATCGTTACTGCCCTTATTCTTTGCTGTAGTTCTTCGATTCCTTGTACCTTTGACAAGTCTTGAAAGTGATGGGAGTAACCTTGTGGTTGCTTGGTCATTTCTGTTGAGAGATTAAATGTTGGTAGTATTGAGGAGTATACTTTGTGATGGTACGATTGCTTCGCTGGTATGCTTATCGTTCTTCCCTTCAGTGTACAACCAGAGCCTAAGCTTAGAATTCCGCTTCTTGATATCTTTGTAGAAAATGGCTCTTGTTGACAAACGATACTGATCGTACGTTCAGCTGGTACTGAATAAAGCCATCTGTAATCTCTTAGTTGGATCATGTATCGGGCATGTTGTTCGTCTTCCTTTCGACCACCTCGCATTTGTTATTCACTTTTTCTTGTCGTAGCAGGAGCAGCTCACATAAAACATCATCTTTTTGATTTTTTTTTTTTTTTATTTATTTAAAGAAATCTATTTTGTAATATACATGTATGATTTCAGATTATTTACAGTTATAGTTAAAATTATATTAAAACAACAAAAAACTTTAAAATAGAATAAAAAAAAAATATAAACCAAATTTTGGTTTAAACAATTAAAAATTTAGAAAAAAGTCTTTAAGGATATTTTTAAAGTTGTCCTTTGATAAGTTGAAGTCAAATAGGTCGTCGATTAAGTTGAAAGATTTAGACATCCTATTAATTGGGTTGTTTTCTCCATAGTTGGTGGAATGGTGTTCAAGTGCTAAAAATTTATGGTTTCTAAATGTTCTGCATGGCACGTGAATTGATATGTTTTCCAAGATGTAAGCTGAATCTACGTGACCAAGCAAAACGTTACCAATAAAAGCTGCTCCCAAGAGAAGTCGTCTATTTTCAAGCGTGCATATTTTGTAATCTGTGCATCTTGTTGTGTATGGAGGTAAGCGAGCCACATTTCCATGGAATGGTAAGTTGTGGTCGTAATCCCAGTCACTTTTCTTTAACAAAAAAATCAGGAACTTCTTTTGAATGCTTTCAATTCTTTTTATGTGTACAGCATAGTATGGATTCCAGACCGTTACAGCGTATTCCAGTTGAGATCGAACATAAGCGAAATAGAGTGAACATAAGGTTTGAATATCCTTAAATTCACCTGTCCATCTTTTAACAAATCCGAACATGGCATTCGCTTTCGCAATACAATTTTCAATATGCCTATTGAAACTGGCGTTTTCGACAAATGTAACACCTAAGTCTATAACCTCATTGACTCTTTGCAGTACTTCGTTGTTGACTTTGTATGAAGTAATTATCGGATTTCGTTTACGATGGTAAGACATGATTTTGCATTTCTTAATATTTAAGGTACCCAGAGTTCTGATCACACCACTCACTTAATCTATCTAAGTCTTCTTGAAGTTTCTCCGTATCTAACCATCCATTAATAGTACGAACAATTTTCACATCATCTGCAAATATGAGCACGTCTGAGTTTTTGATTATTATTATCTTTTTGATTCTGATGCATAGCCTGGGTTAGCCGGCATATGCTAAAGTCGTTGGTGCTGATACAGTTTTGCCATTCAGAAGTTGTCATTGAAGAATATGTGTGCCGATGCAAATCTGTCACGAGAAGTTCTATTTGTGGCCGTATAAATATAGATGGACTGTTGGGGGTAGGCAGCGGTATGGGCTTATATATTTGGTATATTTCCTTATATACTAATGGCAGCTTCACCTCAAATATCAAATATTTGCCTTGCAGCCTTGTCTTGGCTGTCATTAGCTGGTATAGTGCCAATATGTCATCTGTGTCATCGATATTGGGAAGCATTAGTTCAGGTGGTAGATTTCTCGTCATAAAATCTATTTCTTTTTTCAGTCGTTGTGTCGTTAAAAGCCTCGTAGTAATGACTCTATTGTGCATATCCAATCCTGCTTCTATCAGTGTATCTTGAATCTCCTTGAATGTAATCATGCGTAACATTGTATGTATTGATAGAGTTAGAAAGTTGCTTTTTTCATCGTTGCTCTCCAACGCCTCTTCTAACTGATTAATGCTTGTTGACATCTTCTTGTCTATTTTTGAAGACGTTTATAGTCGCATCTATGATTGACGTTTGATTCTTTAATAATGCCGTGAAATGGTTGTTGTTCATCTTGAGTTTTTCTATTTCTTCCTCATAACGTACCGCGGCCCTGTCATCTAGCACCCCAAATAACTCATTGGCTATATTTCCTCCTAAGTTAAAAAGTCCACGTTTGCTTCTTCCAAAACTCACCTTATGGTGGTGAAGCAACTCATCCTTGTGCTCCATTTCTTGTAAAGATTGCTCGAACGATGTTTCTATTAGTCCACATGTATTTTATCTTGATCTTTTAGCGATACTCGAGTTTGTGAAGTTGTCGTCAGGATATGAACAATATTTAGCCAGTCTGTCTATGGAACGCGTATAGGCAGCCAGTTCTGCATAATAGCTGGTTAGATTATAATACACTATTATGTTCCAATCGTTGTTTGTAAGTTTGAGCTCCCCAATGGATTCAAAATAGATACCTGGTTGATTTTCGAACGTTGTGATATTGTATGGTAGTGCGCTCGAATTGCAAAAACTAAACGTAATTAGTAATATGAGTAGTGGTGCATAGATCTTCTTGGTAACCCTGGCAACTCGAGACCTGCCAACCTTGTGTTGTCCTACCTTGTTGTCGTCTACTGTTACATCTTCATCTGATTTGCTTGTTGGATCTTGATTATCCTCAGTTGGAAGGAGACCTATCTTTGTAATCGGTCTCTTGAAGATGGTGCTTTTTGCACCCTTTATTGATACCACTCTGGTTAGACCATCTGACCCTGGATGAGTATCTGTTATCCTTCCCATTGCCCATTTTGTAGGTGGAAGTTGTTCATCCTTTATTAGAACTAGCTGACCAATCCTGTAGTTTGCTTTTGGTTCTTTCCATTTGTACCTTTGTTGTAGACTGTTCAAGTAATCCTTAGACCATATTTTCCAAAATCCTTTAGTCATCTTTGAAAGTAGAGTCCACCTCTGTTTTGGGCTTATGTTGGTTTTATCTGACTCAGGGGGTGAAATCAGTGGTCTCCCGATTAAAAAATGTCCAGGTGTCAAAGCATCAAAATCATCTAAATCGCTTGACAGTGAAAGAATCGGTCTGGAATTTAAACATGCTTCAATTTGTGATAATACGGTGCTGAACTCCTCGTATAGGTCAGTGTTGTTTCACCGATCACTTTCAAGTGGCCTTTCGTTGATTTGACTCCAGATTCCCAAATGCCTCCGAAGTGGGGACTACCGGGCGGGATGAAATGCCAGTTTGTTCCATAGTTAGCTGCTTCCTGAGCTGCGTTGTTGTTTGCTTGTTGTATAGCCACCTGTAGCTCCTTACTTAGTGCGTTCCGAGCTCCAACGAAGTTGGTACCGTTATCACTGGATATGTTTAAAGGCGTTCCCCTTCTTGAAGTAAATCTTCTAAATGCTGCCAGGAATGCTGCTGTTGTTAGCTCACTCACCAGTTCCAAGTGAATTGCTTTCTTAGAGAAACAAATGAACAATGCGACATATCCCTTGTAGGACTTGTTTCCTCTTCATTTGGATACACGAATTGCAAATGGACCCGCGTAGTCAATGCCGGTATTAGAAAATGGGGCAGAAGGAGTGCCTCTAGCTTCCGGTAACATACCCATTAACTGTTCTGATGCTGCTCTTCTGAATCGAAAGCATTTTACACAATTGTGGATTGTTGTGCGTACTAGACGTTTACCATCCAAAATCCAATATTTATTTTGAACGTATTTGTGCTAGAGTTGCTTGTACGCCTCCGTGTAATACAAGATGGTGTGCTTCAATTGTGATTAGGTTTGAGTAAATATGATTTTTTGGTAGAATTAGCTGATGCTTTTGATCATACTTAAGTTGAGATTTTTGTAATCTACCGCCGACCCTCAGCAAACCATTTTCGCCCATGAATGGATTTAGTGATGATAGTTTGCTGTTTTTCTGGCTTTACTCGTTGATTTGAGGAGTTTAATATCTGCGGCGAGTTCCGAATCTTGTATTGTTTTTATGATTACATTGTGTGATCTGGTTAGTTCATCTACTGTTAGAAAACTGGGTATCTCTCCAGGAACTTGACGTATTCGATTTTTAATGATAGTAATAAATCTGTAGCAGTACGCTATAGTTCTTTTGATTTTAAGAGCCGATGAAAATCGTGAAAAGTCTATGAACTCTGGTTGAGGAGGTGCGTTGATAAATAAGCAATTTGTTTTTAGTTCCTCATTGGCTGCTTCTTCAGTTGGTTCAAGCGCTAATGGATAATTTGAGTTTTTTAAGCAGCTTGGTCCTTCCCACCAAAGTTTATAGTTGCGCAAGTTTTGTGCGTTCATGCCACGTGAAGCTACATCTGCTGGGTTATAACTGGATTTTACAGAATACCACTGACTTGGTTGCATAAGCGACTGAATTTCCGCTATTCTGTTACCCACAAAAGTTTTGTATTTACTGGGATCGCCTTTTATCCATCCAAGCGTTATCATCGAATCCGTCCACGCATAGGTAGTAGCGTGTTCCAAATCCATGGCATCTTGAACTGTTTTTAATAACTTTGCCAATAGTACGGCACCGCATAATTCCAACCTTGGTAACGATATTCTGTTTTTTATATGAGCGACCTTGGTCTTTGCTGCTATTAGATAAACGACCGGTGTGCCTTGGGAATTTATTGTCTTGTAGTATACCACTGCTGCAAATGCCTTCTCTGATGCATCGCTGAATCCATGTAGCTCACTTTCGCCTTGTTGCCTTTGTTCTATCCATCTGTTTATGGTAATATTTTCAATTGCATTCAAACCTTTTTTGAATTTACTCCATTGTTGTTGTAGTTCAATACTTAGAGTATCATCCCATCCGACACCAGCTATCCATAGTTTCTGCATTAATAGTTTTGCTTGGATGATGATGGGTGCAAACCATCCTAATGGATCGAATAGTTTGGCTACTTCTACCAATATGCTCCTTTTTGTTGGTTCTTTTATATTTTCGGACAATGATATTTTAAACCCAAAATTGTCGAAAACTGGGTTCCAGGTTATTCCGAGCGTCTTAATTGTTTCATCGATGTTTATGGAGCATAGCCCATCTTCGCGAGCGTTTCTAGGTAGATGTGTTGTCAATTCTCTTTTGTTCCTTGCCCATTTTCTTAGATTAAAACCTCCAGCCTTCAGCAATTGTATGAGTTGTGATTGGGCTTCTAATGCTTCTTCTAATGTATCAGCTCCTGAAAGCAAATCATCAACATAGAAATCTTTTAACGTTATTTTTGACGCGATTGGGTAGTTTTTTATTTCATCATGTGCTAGTTGACATAAGACTTTAGTAGCTAAATATGTTGCTGACGTGGTCCCATATGTTACTGTTTTAAGTTTAAACGTTTTGATTTCTTCTTTTGGTGATTCTCTCCACAGGAGCCGTTGATAGTTTTGATCTTCTTCATTGATTATGATCTGGCGGAACATCTTCTCTATGTCGGCTTTGATGACGAATTTATGTTTTCTCCATCGCATTAGAATTGATATTAGATCCTGTTGTAACGTTGGACCGTTTAGCATTAAGTCATTCAATGATGCACCGGATGTTGTTTTTGCCGAACCATCGAACACGACTCTAAGCTTTGTAGTCGTGCTGTCTGATTTCATCACTGCGTGATGTGGTAGATAATATGCTACAGTTGAGTCTTCCTCAACTTTTAGCATCTCCATTTGACCAAGTTGTTCATATTCACGCATAAAGTCTGTATAGCTTTTTCTGAGATTTGGTTCTCTTGACAACCTTCTTTCGACTTGAAGGAACCTTGATATTGCCATGCGTTTAGAATCTCCCAAATGTATAGCTGGATCCTTTTGAAATGGGATACGTAATTCGTAGCGCCCATTGTTCAGTCGCCTGTGCGTGTCACGAAAGAATTCTTCACACTAATTCTCTGGCTTTGTGTGAATGCGTGGGGGATGCATTTCTTCTAACTCCCAAAATTTTTTTAGTTGTTCATCTATCTCAGCCGATGAGACGTGTGAGTTGTATTTTAGCTCTGTTGTCTTGTTGGGTGTAGATATTCTTCCTAAAATTACCCATCCGAATTCCGTGAGCTGTGCTGCTGGTTCGTTTTTATTTCCTTTGACGCACTGTGGCTTCAAGATCTGCGTGTAATAATCTGCACCCAGTAGTATATCAATCGGTGCGGGAATGTTGTAGTTCAGATCGGCCAATAGCAGCTCATTCAAATGTTCCCATTTTTCAGACATAAACGGTTTTTCTGGCAGATTTTTGCTTATTTTGGTTAGTACTAGAGCTTCAATTTCTATTGAAAATGTTGACGAACATCATGGTTGTAGGTTGATATTTACAATACTATTGACTCTGCCAGCAACTTGTCCGCCTACACCATGGACCTCTGCACTGATTTTACGACCTAATAGATTTAAACGTTGTTTGGCTTCTGTTGTTATAAATGATGTTTGTGAGCCGGTGTCGATCAGCAATCTTAAAAGCTCCTCCCTTCCATCAATCCTTGTGGTTTTGGCAAGGGCGGTTGCTAAAAGTGTTGTCTCATGCGTTTTCATCGCACTGTGGGTTGAAATGCTTCACGAAGTTGTAGTTGTAGACTGCTTTGTATGAAGTAGACTGTGGTGCTTGCCATTGCATTCTTTACATCTTGATTGAATATAACATTGTTGAAAATTGTGTCCAGTGGCTAGGCACCTTCTGCATAGATCATGTAAGTTGACAAGCTGTATTCGTTCTATGTGACTCATTTTGTTAAACTTGTGACAGCATTCTAAATTATGATTTCCTGAACACAAGATGCACGATTGATTTTTTACTATTGTTGCACTGAGTGCTTGTTGTTTATGGCGAATGCTATCGTTTGCCGGCGTTAATTTTGGTAGTCGTTTCTAGCAGTTGATATCGCTGTTCCAGAAACTTGAGAAGTCCGTTGGTAGATTGAATCTCCTTTGGATTTTCTAATGACAGCTCATATGATTTAAGAGTCTCGTTGTCAAGTTTTTTTGTTAGAAATGGAACTAGCCAGGCACCCCAGGTCGCAATGTCGACTCCTAAATTCTTTATTGCATGTAAATTTCTTGACGGTGTCATGCAATATTCTAATTGCAGATGCTGCTTCTTGTTGAATATTGTGTAGGGCAAAAATAGCGTTAATATGGTTGTTTACTAGCAACCTTTTGTTTTGATATTTGTTGCCTAGTATTTCCATAGCACTTTTATAATTGTCTCCTATTGGCTGCAAATGTTGGATGCTTTTGCTCGCTGCTCCCTCCAAATGTGTTTTGAGATACATGATTTTGTATGTATCTGTTAGACTGACGTTTTGATCTACCAATTTTGAGAACAGTTCATGGAACCCAACCCAATCTTGATAGTTCCCATTGAACTTTGGTATCTCAATTTCCTTTAACCTGTAATTTTTTGATTGCTGATTGTTGTTTGTTTCACTTGTTTCAAGCGTCTTATGTACCGCTTGTTGTAGCTTAGCAGTACATTCTTCTGCACGGCTGCTAATCTCGAAGTAAATGTTGTTTTTAAAATAGTCTTGTTGTTCTAAGTCTTCTTCAGTTGTCTCTAGCAGTATTTCTTCGTGCAGCTCATCTATTTTTTCCATCGTCGTATTTAATTGTTTACTTTTTTGTCTCAGGTATTCAGCTTCTTTTCTGGTGTTTATGAGGCCGTATGCTTGAATGATGATGTTCTCCAAGTGATTTATTTTTATTAACTGCTTTCTGAGCAGCCTTTCCTTGGGATCATCGCTGTTAGCTTGAATCGTCGGGATTACCAACTTGGATGCAACTTTTTGTTGTGCCGTAGTTGTGCTGGCTGTATGAGTGCTTTCGATATCCAACTCATTCAGTTCTGCTAGCTCAGTTGTTGTTGTTCTTCTCTTCTTTTTTCCAGGTGGGCCTTTGTTTTCCGGGCAGCTGGATCCTTCCTTATATTTGAGATTAGTCTTTGTATCTGTTCGCCCAGATCACTTTGTTGTTTTAATAATTTCTCCATAATAAATTTTTGTTATTGTTGTTGTTGTGGAGCGTTTCACCTAGCGTGATTCTTTTTCCTCGAAGGACCAATGTTTGACCGTATTTTGGTCAAATCACAAATTTGATAGTTGACAATTACTTAATATGTTTTTCGCTTGCTGCTGGTCAGGGCTGGACAGAAACACGTTGACTGTTGTGTAAGAACTAATATTTATTCCATAATTCATTTGATTTATATACAAAAAAGATCATTTATAAAACTATTGATTATGCAAAAAATGTAAAATTAAATGCAAATGCCCTAGTCAATATGAAAACCGATATACATATTCCGTGTCATCAGTATTTAACGGATGTATATGTATATGGAAAAATTGATATATTCAATGTCATAATTTGATATAAGTGTTGTTGTTATAACAATAATAATCTAGATTTGTATTTATCACTGATGAAATACTACCTGAGATACTATTAGGCGTATATACCGAATCAAAATATTTAGCAAAGAGGTTACAAATAACATCGCTATTATGGGAAACTATGGTCCCATATTTCATATAGTGGCAGGGAAACCCGTTCTGGATGTTAGAGAATGAGAAAAGCTCCAAAGTAATTTAGGATTATCCTTAAGCTGTTGCTCAATACTTCTTAAATAATTATTATAGCAGGTTCAAATTTCAGATTTAACCTGCCTACGAAACTGGGAAAAAATCTTATAATCATGTTCGTTCCTATATAACTTATACAGTTTATGAAACTTATGTTTTCGAGTAATTAGGTATCTCAGTTCATTTGAGTACCAGATGGGGAATTTAGATGAGGGGTTATTCTTAAGTAGCTTCGGTTTTAAAAAATTATTCATCTTTGAATAAAGTATATTGGTCACACTATTAACATCCATATTGGCGTTAATGAATTCGTGATTCCAATCAATACCAGCTAGTTGACTTCTAATATGGTCATAGTTAAGTTGACTTACATTGATAGATTGAAAGCTTATTTGTGATAAATTTTTATGAACAAGGCTTATTAAATCAATAAGCATAGGTGGGTGATACCTATCAACCTTAGAAAGGGGATCTAAGCAGGGCTTGATTTCAATAGAATCAGTTCTTAGATTCGAGAGTACTAAATCCAACACTTTATTAGTGCAGTTAAGCGTACTGTTATGTTGAGTTAAGTTGGCAAGCATTAATGTTTCTACCAGATATTGAGTCGTATAGCGAAGGCCATAGGCCATCATGATTATAACTCCCTATACAAGGCAAATTAAAATCACCAACAATTAAGTAATTATAATTGGTAGGTGAGTTTATTATATAATCAGATATATGATCGAAAAATTGTTTGTAATTATCAAAAGTTGTATTATTTGACCTGAAGTAAACTACACAGAGAATTAGTACCTTCCCGTTATGCAAATTAATTTTTAGCCAAACGTCATCGTAGACCATATTAAGACTGGATATGTCGCTAAATACAAAAGATTTTTTTTATAGCGATTAAAGAACCCCCACCGTCTAATAAGCCGGTAAGTGCCAAATCCCGATCTTTGCGGATAACGTAATAGCGATCATCAATAAGCTCTCTACTATTAATGGATTCGTTCAGCCACGTTTCAGTCAAACAGATTATATCAAAATTATTTGCCATTACATTAAGCTTAAAGTTTAATAATTTAGTTTTTAATCCATTGCAGTTTTGGTAATAAATCTCCATGTTGAATCCCTGGGTAGCTTAAACAATATGCGCTTGGTACAGCAGATAAAACTAAAATTAAAAGAAAAGAAAATGTAAATGGATTGAAAAAGCGGAAAAAAAGAAAACAATAAGTAATGAAAATTAATATAATAATAACAAATAATACAGAAAGAAAAAAAACAATTATTGCTTAAACTTATTTAAATCAGACGACGAGAGTATTTTAATAACATCGCTATCCTCATTTTTCTTGGCGTAGATAATCCCATGGTTAGCCCAAACGAACTTAAAATTATTCGGGTTTGCTCGAAGAAGTGCCTTAGCGTCATACAGTAAGGATTTTTTGGGTGGTGCGAAAGGTAATCAGTAACTACAAGACTACAGTTGATACCACACAAATTGATGTTGGTCATAGTTGATTTCAATTGTTTAGCGACGGTCAAGAATCTCGTGTGAAGCAAACGTGTACTCAATTCAACAACCACAGGTTTCAGCTTGAGTTTTGATTTGGCACAATAAATATTACGTATATCGCTAGCAGTAAAACGAAAATCCAATACGGTACACAAGTTGTTTAGCAAATCTATTAAATTTAAACTGTCATCGCCAGGCAATCCATATATTAACAGTTTAGTCCGGTTTATTTCTTGCTCCAGAAAACAACATTGATTAGAAACAGCAGATAATTGAGATTTTAAGTTAGCATTATCTAACTGAATGGCCGTTATTTTATCTGTGTTTGATTTAATTTCATTTTCAAGCCGAAGAAAATTATCGCACTGCTTTACCATTTTGGCTAAAAACGTCTGCATCAGCACCATGTCGTTTTTCAGAAATTCCCAGTTGGAGCAGGCGGCATCATCGTTATCACTGGTAACCGTATGGCGATCATCAACACAATTTGAACATTTGAAAACGGTTTTGTTAGATTCTATCTTGTTTGATTCTATTTGTTAGATATCTTTCTTATTATTGTCGATATACAGACATCAGTGTAATCCAGTTCGTGTAATCCTTCGTCAAGGAATTCTGAAATGGGAATATCGGCGTTCTACTTCTGGCAATGTAGAAAATTTTAAAATAATTTTGGTTAAAATGGAAAAACATCTTTACCAAAACCAAATTAAATACGCCGCCCTTCATATACATCTTCGAAACGAATACTGCATTCACTTGACACGGGCGGAATATAGATATCGGAACCACACATTGAGGCTGTGACCAACCCATTTAGTTTTTCCCGCTAAAAATCCATTTTCATATTCAACCACAAAAATACCGTAATATTTCTGCGGTATTTGAGTCTTTTTACCAGATTTAAATGTGGTATTGTGCGATAGGATAATACAGGAAAGTGATTTTTTCGGTCGATGATATTTACCTTCTTTTGGGCAACTGAAATTTGCATTTGGCCGAGAGATTTATAATTCCTATTTTTTTTTTCACTGACGTTGTGCTGCTTCAACTAGTCTTCGTTTAAACTCCCGCGTTAAAAATTTAATGTATCCTTACATTAATAACTTAACACTTTGACAGCTCTGTGTTTGGAATAAACACTTCACTGTGTAAAAAGTTCTACTTTTTAACAAAGGTGTCTATTGTTTTCAATTTTTTTAGAAATTATCCTCAACCCGATAAATCTTTAACAAATATGGAGCAACTAATAACGAAGTTCGCCACTTTGAAATTCTTCCATTAGCAAATATATGATTTTCGACATAATGTTTACATTTTCTACATAGTCGACGTCATTTGTTTAATTATCTACATACATTGTCTACTCATGTAAAACGTTAATTAACTACGCAGCGTAGAGAATACAGCGCAACACTGGTTAATACTTACCAAAGACGATTGTTGACGAAACCGATTTCGAATGCAGGATGGCTGATTGTGAAATTTAATATTTACTCAAATCAATGGGATCTTCCAATTTAAAGAAAAAGCTGATCTATGAAGTTTCAGGGCTGTAGAGCGGCAACAACATTCAATCTGCACGACACCACACACGTCCACACGCACTGGGACATACACAAAACCTTTTTAAAAATTTCTCTTTTTTACGTCAGCGATATAGCAAATGGTGAATCTGCAAAAATTTCGAGGCCAAAATTATTTCTTAATTGCTATACTTTAGTTTATTACGTATAAAACAACCAACAACAATTTTTTCATAAACTAGCACAAAAATGAATGAGACAGAGAATATTATATTAGTAAGGGAGCGGCTCAAAATCCAGTATTTAAAAATCTCATAATTTTGATGTTAAATGTGTCATGCATGAAGCATGGAGAAATTAGGCTTGTTAAATGGAAATTGGGGTTTTAAATGATTTTTGGAAGAAGTTCTGGAATATAGTGACCTGGGGCAAAACTCAGCCATTTATTAACCGAAAATTAATTTAGAAGAGGTCACATTCCAAAATTTCTTTTAAAAAACTGATTTATAACCTCATCAATTTATAATCGGTTAAGAAATTGCTTAAAACCCCATTCCTGAATACCCCATCAATTCCAAGAATTGATACTCTTAATATCAACATTACGGGATATTTTACGGGATTTTAAAATAATAGATTTTGCGATACGGGATTTTGAAAACGATATTTTGAAATATGGGATTTCAACCCCAACCCACAAAGTATCATTTGTATATTCTTAACACCCTATTTAGTTGCTTTTATCTTGTGCCGTCTCTGCACGCACGCCAACATCAAGGCTACATAAAGTAAATTTTGGTGAGCTAGCAATTCCACAATAAGACAGAATATTACAGGACCAAAAATCAGATGACAGTTGAATTAGAATGATGAGATTGGTGATATCTTCAAAGAGTGGTGTTAGAGAATCAGGCATATCACCATTAAACCATATATTTTCGTAAATATAAGACTTTTTTTATATTTTGAATGCATAACACGCCAATTGCGTAAATGAAGCAAAATTATCTTTACAGCTCACCATCAAATTATATGGCTTTGTTGCATCTGCCAATTATTAATTTTAACACACGCACACAGAACATTCATCGATCGTTTCTTTACAAATTGTCGAATTAGCACAATGCGCTGCGGCAACAATTTTTTTTTATAACAAAATAATGACAATGTTAATTCCCCCCTCGCCGACTGTGCGACTATAATGAGAGGCCATTTACCGATTAATCATCTTCACGTAAATTCAATAAAAAAAAAATTGGAAAAATTAAAAAGAAATTTACGTTTCCAAGAGCCATGGTTTTTGCGCTAATAACCGAATCAATAAGAGTTACATACCTGCCTGCATACACACAGAGAACGAGAGACAAAACCAGAGCACAGAAATTTTGTTTTATTTTATTTTAACGACTTGTAATTAACAAATGGAATTTATTGTGCGTTAAAATACACAGCAGTAAAAAAAAATCAATTCTTTCGGTTTTAATCAACTGAACTGCTCAGCGCAATTAACGAAAACTGCATTGAGGACGCGTTGTTACGCGGATATGATGGAGTTACGATCGTGGAGATATTTTTATGTGCGGGTGATGACGGAATGTCATAACATCGGTCGTATATTCATATACGGCGGTCGCCAACCCATTTACAATAATATACTCCGCATCGTAGCCGCACTTTACAGCAACTAAGTATTTTGGTCATTATAGTTTATATTCTTCATTAATAACGTGAATGTATGTCGAAAATATTTTTTCAGAAAATAGTTTATAAGGTAATGTTGCTTTAAGCTGCATATACATCAAAATTTTTATTTCGGTGCTTTGAACTCGTTCAGTTAAATGCGATTTCATCATTTCTGTAAACGAGGAAGAACAGCAAATCTCAATATAAATTTCATGATTTTGTGTGACGACCTTACTAATTATTATTTGACAAATACTTAAACACGTTTCAACGGCCGTGCCATGCCTATTTTAGCGTGGCCTAAATCAAAATTTGAAAAAAATATCAAATTCAAGTATAACCAAAACGATCTTCCATTAAAAGTTCAAGTAATGCCGGCCAGATTATCCCGGCATAAACCACGATCGAGACCGGCATCATGCAAAATTCCAAGACGATCTATTGGGCCGTTGCTTCAGGTGCTGCAAAACTCACCAGAGAGTAAAGCGACTCGAAGCCCAGGTCCTCCTATCGCAGACTACATCTGAAGATAAATTGATAATAATTTTAGTCAGTTTTATTTTACTTTAAAAAAAATATGATAGATATCTGATATGTTAGAACAGAAGTCATTGGAACTTAAATACACAGTAGCCAGAACAACCGAGAAATTTCTCCAGTCCCACAATTGTTTGGTTTTGGTTGTGAGAGACCAGTTGCACCAAAATTTTTGTGAGCTTCAAAGCGTGGTTTACTTAGCAGGTCAAAGAAAAAGAAGAAATTGAGTTCTGTGAAAAATTCTCTGTGTGAATATCCGTGCCATCAATGGAGATCTATTGATAAAAGGTTTGGATGGTAAAATAAATCTATATGCGTAGTCAGCTGGACTAGGTCAGCTCGTTTTTTAATTTCTAATACTTTGTTAGCAATAATTATTTTTCAGTTGATTGCGTGATCGGATAACCATGCTCAATAGTTCTTTTAACTGCCGTCATTAGTCTGAATTGCGTGTTCATTGCGAAAAGTTGATTTGACAGCTCCAAAAATTTTGGAAAATTTTTTTCCTTGCGAATTTTTTTTTAATATTAAAGTTAATTAATTTTGGTTTTTATTTTTTTGTTTATTATAAGTTGGTTAATTGGTTTTTTTGTGTTAATAGTATTAAAATATATATATTAGTGGAATAAGTGATTGTGTGGTGTGGCAACAAAACAACGAAAAACAGTACTTTTTGCGTACAATCAGTGTCCCAACACCGGACACCGGATTTAAATTTTAACGCGGTAACTGCCTGCGGGCAGGATGCCGGAATTTTTACAAAATCGGTTCACCCCTTTGGTTGATAACAGAGGATACATGAGACTTGAAGAAAGTCAAAATAAAAGAAGAAGAAGTTTTTTTCGATGATTTAAAATCATCACAAACGTATTTAGTGGTGAAAAGGGTTGACAATAATAAAACTTTTATTGGAGTGTCACCTTTTTACATTGAAAAAGGATTGTCAATGATAACAACGCAGATCAAGGAGACACAGCGCACCAGAAATGGTGACCTCTTGGTATTATTGGACAGAGAGGAGGCAATTTCAAAAATGTTAGCAGCCAAAAAACTCGGAGAAATGAATATTCAGGTGGAGGAACATCAGTTTTTAAATAACACAAAAGGAGTAGTTTATTGCCGAGATTTGCTGATGATAACTGAAGAGGAAATCGCGAAAGAGTTGAAAAGTCAAAAGGTAATAAAAGTTGACAGAATAAAGCGGAAAGTAAATAATGAACTCAAGGATACTCCACTACTGATATTGACTTTCAATATGACTGAGCTGCCTTTAACTATAAAAGTCGGCTTTCTTAAACTGGACGTGCGTACATACTACCCAAATCCAATGAGGTGTCACACCTGCCAGAGATATGGACACACAAAGACAAAATGTGAAAGGTTTCCGGTATGCCCAAAATGTGCTAAAAATATCCCAAATGGACACGAGGGCATTATTTGTGAACCAATTAATTGCGCAAACTGTAAAGAAGAACACACAGCTTTTGACCAAAAATGTCCGACATTTCAAGTAGAGAAGGCGATTATTAAAATTAAAACCGATGAACGGTTAACATATTTTAAGGCCAAAGAATTTTACTATCGACAGAATGCCAATACCACTGGAGTTTCGCCCAAAAGATTGTACAGCCAAATAGTAGCTGAACCAATTACCAAAAATAGTACAAAAGCAACAATAAACAACACTAAAAAGAAAACATCAATAGTGAGAATAAAACAACAAGAATTATGGTGAATACTAATAACAGTAACACTCAACAATTTAACATGGAGGCAGAAGAGCAAACAACAAGAAAAAACAATAATAAACATATCAGTAAAAATAACAAGAACAATAATAGCAACAATAATAAATATAACAAAAACAATAATAACAACAACGATAGTAATAACAATAATAATAATAACAACAACAACAAAATTAATAACAACAATATCAACAACAATAGAAATAACAATAGTAATAATGATAATGAAGATACAACAATAGAAGGACACAAAATAATTGAAACACAGGAACCACGACCAAGTAATACCAGAATCGAGATAGGAGCAACAGCAGCAAGGAACATAGAGGCCGTGAAGTTTAGGTGATACTGTTTCCTCAATGCAAATGAGTTAGACATTTGTCAAATTGAGGATGCAGGTATGAGTGGGGATGAATTGTAGAGGGAAGGAGGGAAAAAGCATTATCCATTATTGTCTTTTAAATACTTTTTCCGTTCTTCTTTTCTATTGAATAGCAGAGCGAACGTTAAGATCCAATGAATGCTTGACAATTGGACAGATAAACATCCGCAGCATGTATGCCAATGGCGATATGTTGCGGAATTATCTGGCCAAAAATGATGTGAATGTGATGCTTTTGTGTGAAACTTGGGAGCGTGCGGGTAAGACGTTTCGGGTAACAAAGGTTACAATTTTCTGTCCAGACCGAGGGCTGATGGCTTTGGCGGAGTGGCGATATTGGCGCGAACCAATATCAGCCTGGTCCTGTGCGACACACCGACATTCGAACGCATCGAGGTTATCGCTGCCAAAACTCGGAATCTGGACAGAAATTTGTTATTTGTGAGTGTATATGCAACTCCAATTGTATCAATGAGTGATAGAGAAAAAACCTTGTGAGATTTTCAAACTTTGCTTGAATGGGTGGAAGGAAAAAGTGACCTGATTGTAGGGGGTGATATGAATGCGCATTCGAGAGTCTGGGGGTGTGAAAGAAATGATGCTTGTGGAAACTTGTTGACCCGACTAATTTTGGATTCCGATCTCGTGATCCTGAACGATGGTGAGTCAACAAGGATACCGTCTGTGGGGTCGACAGCCAATGCATTAGACTTAACATTAATGTCTAGTGGGCTGGCGGCCCAAGTCACTTGGAATGTAACAGATGAGAATTTGGGTAGCGATCATTATTTGATCAGGACGTGCTTAGGTGGTGTAAATGTTGACATAGACCGTAAGGTTATTTTGGATGGTAAGAAATGGGTAGAACGTATGAATGAGATTCTCATAACAAATGAAGCAAATGAGGTTAACCAACTTGAGGATGAAATAGAGAGAGTAAATGAAATGTGCTGTATACATGTAACAGGGAATGAATGTAAGGTGAATGGTTGGTGGAATAATGAAATCCAGTATTGGTATGAAAGGAAACGGATAGCATTGAGAGAGTTCAATAGGTGTGTATGTCATGAATGTAGAATAAATTATGGAAGAATGAATGCAAAATTGAAAAAGGCTATACGTACAGCGAAGAGGAAAAGTTGGCGGGACTATGTGTCCAAAATGACACATAGGACAACAACAAAGGATGTATGGGATAATTTTAATAGAGTGAGAGGCTATAGAGCGAAAGGCAGAAATGCAGTGTTAGATGATAGAGAGAAGGGAGGAGTCTTTTTACAAATGATGATGAATGTTAGAAACAATTTGGGTGATAGGAATGAATTTTTGTTACTTGATAATGAAAGTGAACTGATGAATGGCATCTGTAAGGAGTTTGAATGGGATGAGTTCCGTGGGGTTTTAGAATCCTCCAAATCTACTACCCCCGGAACTAACAGAGTGAGTTATAAAATGATTGGTAGATTGGAGTTCGAAGCCAAGGTGGCATTGCTTCGAATTCTTAATCAAGTATAGATGAATATTCAAATACCGGAAAAATGGAAGGAAAGCAGGGTGGTACCCATTCCGAAAAGAGATCGGGACCAAAATGTAGCAACAAATTACAGGGGAATATGTATGTTGAATGTATTTGTCAAAATTGTGAATGGTATGATGAAAGGTCGTTTAGATAAATTGGTGAATGAGGGTAATTTGTTGCCGGAAACCACCTTTGGGTTCCGCCGTAACCACTCAGCAAATGAATGTGTTGAAAAGTTTCTATGGGAAGTAAGAAAGGAAAAGAAGTATGTTGTGGCGGTATTTTTGGATATAGAAAAGGCATATGATTACGTGGTTCCGGGGAAGCTTTTTCAGGTCCTTTTGGACCTGGGGTTTCCTTGGAAAATTTGCAAATGGGTGTATGAGTTCATGAATGACAGAAAGTTGGTGTTGTGTGGTAGAAGGTATAGGTTGGAGGGAGCGGTGAATATAGGCCTACCCCAAGGCAGAAAAATCCCACCGACTCTCTTCAATCTATACACGAGCTCGGTGCATAGGTTTAACTCCCCGGACAAAATCATTTTGCAATTTGCAGATGACTTTGTTCTGATGGGAAAGGGGAAGACCATCGAGGAGGCTTTGAGTCGGGCTCAAGAATGTGTGAATCAGGTAACAGAATGTTTGACTGATTTGAATTTGGGCGTAAATTCGAGAAAATGTTGTAGTATGACTTTTCGAACAAACCGTAGGGTAGATGTGCAAGTGTATAATGAGAGAATTGAGTGTGTAAATTTGACTAGGTATTTGGGAATCTGGATTGATAAGCGATTGAATTTTAGAGTGCACATGGATAAATTAGCCGATAATTGCAAGAGCAGATTGAATGTGATTAAAAGGGTGAGCAAACCGAAATGGGGAGCTCATCCTTGTGTGACAGATATGTTACGAAAGGCGCTAGTGTCATCGAAAATTGCATATGGAATGAGTATTTATGGTGATGGGTCTAAAGTCGATTTTAAAAAGTTGATGACTGTGGAGAATGCTTGTGCCAGAGTGGTATTGGGGGCGATTAATTCAACCCCAATACACACTCTATGGTCTGAATTGGGTGACTCACCTCTCAATTATAAGAGGGAATGGATCACCGTGCGAGAGACTGTGCGGATGTTGACTAAGGACAATAAATTGGTGAATGAAATAAAAGAGAGGTTGCAAAGAGGGACGGATTACCAAAGAACACAACGGTCACGGGTGATCTTGGAGAATATGAATGTATTTTCCAAGATTCGGCCCGTAAATCCGAAAGTCTTTCCGAGCAATCTAATTGTGCGTTTGAATTTTGGTGATACAACAAAAGCAATGATGAATGAGTTATCGGTTAAGAGTGAGTTTTTCAAAATGCGAACAAATTATTTTGCACATGTGGAAGTTTATACAGATGCTAGTGTGAGTGGTGAGCGAGTAGGTGTAGAAATTTTTATTCCTTCAATGAGGAAAGAGAAAATTGTAAGAGTGCATGAACGTATCTGTATAATGGATGCAGAGTTGATTGGAATTATGGAAGGGATCAAGTTGGCAATGGCACAAGGGAGGAGGAGAGTAGTGTTATTCTCCGACTCCCGGAGTGGGTTAGAATTGATTAGTAAGGGTGGGGGAACTCATGGAAATGTGTATGTGGAAATGTTGTATGAATACCTTCAATCTTGTGGGAGTGAGGTCATTATTCAATGGATACCTTCACACCTACAAATTGAAGGTAATGAAAGAGCCGATATGCTTGCGAAACGGGGTTGCTTGGTTGAAGGTATAAATGAATATGAATTCATGGATGCAAGAGATGTACTTCGCATGTTTCAGGTGAATCTGTGGAGAAAATGGGAGAGCGAATTTATTGAAAAACGTCAGGTGAAAGGCAAGAAGTACTTTGAGCTGGTTAGTTCTCCTTTGATTCGACCTTTTTTAAGGAGATCAAAGGAGATACTAGAATGTTACGAACAATGGAACGTGTGCGATTGAATCATGGTAATTGGAAAGAGTGTTTGAAGAAACGCAATTTGATTGAGTGTGAATTATGCTAAAGCTGTTTGGTTGTGGAGGACATCGAACAAATTTATTCTGAAATGTTCTTCATTCAATCAGAATAGACAAATGTTCGATGGCCTCTTGAGCGCAAGGAATCTGACTGAATTATTACGAATGGGGATGCAAGTATATAAGAATGTGTATGATTTTATAAGAATGAATCAGATAGAAGTATGAAAGGGGATCGATGCGTGAAAGATGAATACAAGATTAAAATAAAAAATAAATAAAAATGTAAAATTTGAAAATTTGTAAAATTTAAAAATTTGTAAAATTTAAAAATTTGTAAAATTTAAAAATTTGTAAAATTTGAATGAAAATTGTAAAAATTGTAAATATTGAAACTGGGCCAAATGGCACCATATTTTGGGGCTAGTGCAAAATAAATAAATAAAAAAAAAAAAAAAAAACTGCCGTCATCAATTCCGTCGAACCTTCTTTTTTACTGAAAACAAATTTTGGCTGTTATCATTGACGGTGAGATTGACCCGACAGGATCAACAATTTTCAAAATGCCTTCATTCGTTTGACCTCCATACTTTCTTAGATGGAATATTGCGCTTTTTCTACCGAATTCGCTCCTGCTAGGTAGTCATCTTAGTAGTCATCAAAACATTATCGTCTATTTTAGTAATGACATTTAGTCTACAGCTTGATACTTTTTCGACCCTGAAGTGCAAGTTCAGCATATTTTTATAGTTTTCTGAATTTGACTTCAATGTTCAATCGAACTACTAACCACCAACCCATTTTTATGAAACTAACCTCGGAGTTCGTTGAATGAGAGGGCGACTATGTCAGTGTCTCGTAATTTACATCGATTTTTGTCATATGACTGTCCCCAAAACCAATGTTTGGATTAGTTATTATTTTATTTGTATCTACCTTCAATATTCATCCTTAGTATTGAAAATTACAGTCAAATTTTTGTAGATCACTTTCGAGTTCAAAAAAATCTCATAAAAAAATTCCCAAAAACATTAAAAAATTACGAAATTTTAAAATAAATTCCAAAAATTCTATTTAAATGTAATTTATAAGAATAAAACTTTCGAAAATTGAATGAATATTCTTTTAAAATTCTTTTTAAATAGTCTAATAATTATTGTGTATTTTTGATTGAGCTGTTACTTCTTACGAAATCGTTCACCAGCATTAATTTTTCGATATTAGATTTTGAAGCGATGATTTCACAGCTCCACTAAAAAAAATCGCCGGCATCCGAGACGAGAATAGGTATGCTATATGTTTTTGGAATCGCTGAACACGAATCTGCACGCAGAATTGCCGTATTGCATATAAATTTTGAATAAATCGCAAAAAATCGCGAAAAATCGTGAAAAATCATGTTGGTATGTGCGAGAAAACTTAAAATCTGACTAAGTCGCACCTAAACCTGAACCTAAACCTATAAACGTTAAACCTATAAACCCACAAATCTCATGCTTATAAACCCAGACCTATGGATATCAAACCCATAACCACAACTCCACAATCCAAAATTGATGCACTTCAAACTTATAAACCTCAAACTCATAAACCCTAAGCCTATAATCCTGAACTAATAAAACCAAAACATAAACTCATTAACCTCAAACTTATAGAAATTAAATCTGTAAATCTTAAACCCATAAACCCTGAACCGATTGAAACCAAACAAACCGGGTAATTGTGCCAAGAGTAGCAGTTAATGGAATCTACTCACTGCTATATTGAAGAAGAAGAAAAAGATTAATCCCAAACCTATAGACCTAAAACACATTAATATCAAATCTCGCCTTTAATTCTAAGGCCCATAAACGTACATACCTGTAACATAAACTCGTTACACCTTAATCCGTAGGGTTATGTAAAAAACTATTACTTTTATTTTGCAATTTTGAGGTTATTTATCTCTAAACCTATCCATGAAAAACCTTACTTCACAATTTATAAACTTCAAATTACAGAAGTAACAAAAAAATGTATGCAAAAAATCCAATCACATGAAGCAAACTTGTTGAAAAATATATATCGCCCCTGCGCACGGCAGCATGATCCTAATAGTCACAAGTCGGAAACCTGCCGGCAGCCCGCCAGGCACAAATGTATAAAGTATTTAAAGTGTATAGAGAGTAGCGAGGCGCGAGTATGAGACGTATATCAAAGGTATATACAGTACTGGCTCAAAGCCTGATCGGTAGATGGAGTATCGTCTTGCGCGAAATAAAAAAAGCCGCTGTAAGTTATTATAAGAGGAGAACAATTTCGAATAAAACACGGCCTGCTCTTGCAGTTTTCACCGCAAAATAGCGCCCAAACCCAGCTCAAGAAGCCAAAGACTCTCAAGCCTAAGACAAAGCAGCACTGAGGCACTAATTTTTGTACAATCGGCCCTTTTCAGGGCCATACAAAGAAGCAAGCTTAATACTCAGCCATCCGACCTTCATCAAACTAACTTTAAAGATTTAAACATAAAAATGCATTCTTTAGTAACTGTAAATTTATATGTACTTTTTGATTAAAAAAACTGGATTATCTATTTTCATTTGATATACAACAAATACAAAACTAAAAAATACAAACAAATACAAAATTAGTTTCTGTGTGTTTTATTTATATTAAAAAATGTCTAGTTGTAAAATAAGTCCCAATTCTTTTTGTTTTGTTTGTGGAATTTATATTTTCAAAAATTGTAAAGCTTTAACAGACACTTTGAAAAGAAAGTACCATTTTCACTATGGCATATCTGCTGAAGATACAAACAATGCTTGGATGCCAAATAGGGTATGCTCTTCTTGCTGTGCTTCTCTTCACAAAGGTAAACGACAACGTTTTTCTACTCCCACGATTTGGCACGAACCTGGAAACCACGATGCGGATTGCTATTTCTGTTTAACAGAAGCAAACAGGTACAATAACATCAAAAAAACTATATACAATATCCTAATGTATCATCAGTAACACCTGCAGTTACATTGAACGTTTCTGTTAATGAAGATTCATCAGATGATGTAGACCTCAACGATTCAGTTGATCAAACATGTGAACAGGATGAACGTAATGATTCTGATGAATCTGATAACGCTGATGAACTTAACCATTTTGATAAAAATACAATAACAAATTCCTGTTTTACTCAACATGAGCTAATTGATTTAGTGCGAGACTTAGGATTTGTTACAGGCTGGCTACTGCCAACCTGCAGATTTCACTAAGCGCATGCAGAGGCCTCCACGGTGATTTTTGCCGGCTACGTTCTCAGGGAGAAGTGCTAAGGTCGTGGGGTTTGAGGCTTGCATGACGCTCCTGGCTTACACCGTGATCATACAGAAAGTTAGGGGAACGCAAATAATAATAAAACCGAGTTCCGCCGAAACTCGTCGGCCGGAACTTGAGGAACGAACAGCAGATAATCAAATAATAAATAAATAAATAAAAATGATAACGGAAGAGGTGCCTTGGTGCGCGCATCCATCCGAATTCAAACGGGGTCGAGCCCTGGTTACGGAATTGGATGCGGGCACCAAGGGACCGCAAACACTAAACCGACACAGAGGGAGTCTCCGCTCCCATCATACCGACCGAAAAACTTAGTAATTCATTTCACTAGAGAAATAAAAACAACAACAAAAACAAAGAAAAACAGCTTCCCCCTTCACCACACAACGATGAGAGAGAACGCGAGAGAGAGAGACCAATACAGATCGAGCGTGCACCCGCTGTGCGGCGCTCGATCACAAAAATCAAAATTTAAATTTAAAAGTAAAAATGAAAAAATAAGAATATAAAATAAAATAAACAAAAAAATCGTACCTTAAATATATATATAAAAAAAATACTGGTGCGGCCTAGCGCGGCCGTCATGCCACAGGTGATGTGCCACACCCGGACCGTTGCGGTGCCTTTCACCGTTAACCAATTTAATAACTTCGAATAGCCGGTTGGCTACCCGAACCGTTGCAGCTTGGCTGTGCCGAATACGTTGCGGGGCCTTTCCCCGATACCAATAATCAGGGCTTGATCGACCGCTAAATCCCCTATTCAAAAACTATAGGGCGTTGCCTCGCCAAAATCCACAAAATTGTTGAGCGTCCTTCGCCAGAACCGTTACCACGAAGTAAATAACTCCTGTGCCGCTCGTCCGCCGGTAATTACAATTCCCCGTTAATAAATTACTTCACTCGTCGAAAATGCGATATGCATTAATAAATGGGGTACCGTACCCGCCGTTATTCGTAGAAACAGTAGTGGCCTCACCTGGCCACCAGTAAATATGTTGGGCGTGTCTTGCCAACAGTAAAATTCGGCCTTGATATGCCCCCAAACTGGGGCGTTGTCTCGCCGTTGAAAATTAAGCACCCGTGGTTAATTTCTGAAATCAGTTCTCGATGAATGCAGCGTGCTTCAATTGGCCGCCCCTTACCGTTCCGATGTCTCAATCCTGATATTTTATTATTCAATATACGACGTAACCACCACACGCAACAATACACGTCTTGGGTACGTCAATTAAATGGTGAAAAAAATAATCCAAATAAAAAAAATTCGTTGATTACAACTTTCGATATTCGATTTATTTCCATACACAAAGTCTATATGGATTATCAAAAGAACATTTCTCAAAACAAAAAAAAATTTGCACAAAATTAGTTTCAATAAAAATATTTTTATTATTTTCCTTTTATACACTTCCAAATTGTTCATACAAAAAAAACAAAATCCAATCAAAATGGATTCCCCCTCACTAAACCCAATTTTTAGAACAAAACTTGTTTTTCTTTTCTTTTCAACTGGACTCTATACAAATCAAAATCAAAAACTGACTTAATAAAAATCAAAACTCGACTGACAACACAACACAAGAAAAAAAATTCTTGCGCCGCACAACTCGTAAAACGTTCTAGAAGAAATTAATCTCTCTTCTCTGTCTCTCCTTTATATCAAATTTTCGTTGATATAAAAGAGAGAGACATATAAGAAAAACATTTCTTCCAAAACGTTTTACTTTGCACACGCTCGATGCGCATTGCTCTCTCTTTCCCCCATTCTATCTCACCTCTGCGCCACCACACGATGGGGCACAAAACAAAACGTCGAGAGTGCGTTCAGCACACATTTGAGGTGAAAGCGAAGACAACAACCGAGGTGAATAAAATAACACAAAAATCGTAGTTGCGACCACACAGTCGTAACAGATTGTCTAAGGAAAACTCTGAAGTTCTAGCTTCTAGGTTGAAAGAGAAA
Organism: Nephrotoma appendiculata; assembly: GCA_947310385.1. Classification (NCBI taxonomy): domain Eukaryota; kingdom Metazoa; phylum Arthropoda; class Insecta; order Diptera; family Tipulidae; genus Nephrotoma; species Nephrotoma appendiculata. The sequence goes on along the minus strand of OX371225.1, from coordinate 266,135,530 downwards.
CATGTTTTCTCAAAATTAGAGTATGAGAAACATAAATGGCAATTTTGTGGTGATTTAAAAATCATAACAATAGTTTTAAGTAGTTTAGTTGAACCGTCGAAGATCTTACTACCATAAAACAATTTGTGAAAGCACTCAAAAGCCGTGAAAGTAATGCATTTACATATCTTGCTGTGAAATTTCCAAAACTTTCTAGATCAAAAATAAAAGAAGGTATCTTTGATGGGCCACAGATTAGATCCTTACTAAAAGACCAACAGTTATACAAAAACACATGTTTGCTGAAGAAAATGCTGCATGGGAATGGTTTAGAGCAGTAGATACAAAGTTTCTAGGAAATATAAAAGATCCAAACTTTAAAGAAATTGTCGGAGATTTAGTAAAGAACGATGAAAAAATTGGAGCTTTAATGAATTTGAAATTACATATCCTTTCATTCCCATCTCGATTTTTTTCCCCGGGAATCTTGGAGATGTAAGCGAAGAACAGGGTGAGAGCCAAGATATGAAAACCATGGAGAAGCGTTACCAGGGAGTATGGAACGAACGTATGATACTTACTGCTGGAGCTTGGATCGTGATACTATATTATTATTTTGAATATAATTCCGGGGAAATTATAAACAAGGATATCATTCTACTAAATTAAAAATTAAAAAAAAAAGAAAGAAAACGGGAAAAATAAAATTATTAACAATTAATCTAAATAAAAAATGTATTTAAAGAGCTATGGTTAGGAAATTGAAATGGATGAATCTATTTATACTGAATTTAGGAGAATGATACCCCGCCGCAAAAAAGGAGAGACCAACCGCTGGTTTGCTTAGAGCAAGCAAATTTAAAACTGGGGAAAAAAGCGGAAAATAGAGAGAATAAAAAAAAATAAAAACAAAGTTAAGCAAAAATAAAATTAAAAGAGACGCAAAAAAAAACAAATGTTAGAAATTATAAATACTCAGTAGAGTATTTAAGTCAAATAGATAAAATAGATAAAAGAAATAAAATTAATCTAAAAATAAAATAAAAATTGCCTTATCGATCGGTGGAAAACAGTAATCTCTTAATAGCGACTTTGCTAATGTGGTAGTCGAAAAGTTCGAAATATTTATTAGTCTCACGCAGCATTCTTGTCATAGGCTCGTTCTGGCCGTAGGTCGTTCTGTGAGGGGCAATCCTAAAAGCTAGTGTCGTTCTCAAACCGCGAGCATTTACATTAAGATTTACCTTATCGAGCAGAGCTGAAGAATCTACACCGCCAGATAGGAGTTGATGTATGAAAACGATGTCGGCAACAGATCGTCGCTTACTCAGTGGCTTCAAGTTAATAAGCTCGAAGCGGTCGAGATAAGGAGGCAAATTATAAACGTCCACCCAAGGCAGTCCACGCAGAGCAAAGCGCAAAAATCTACGTTGAACCGCTTCAATTCTTCGTATGTGTACTCCATGGTAAGGGGACCAAACCTGACTGGCATACTCGAGAAGGGGTCGAACAAATGCCATATATAGAGCCCTCGTAACATACTCTCGACTAATGGAATTTGCGCGTTTTCTTGAATATGTTATGAATTGGCATTTACTCACATTCAGATGAAGATTATTCTTAGTACATCAAGTTGAGAAGCTATTGAGATCGTTCTGCAATAAGTTAACATCGATGGAACTTGAAATTTGTCTGTAAATTTTCATATCGTCCGCATAAATGGAAATTGTCGAGTTTTTGATAATGAAATTGACATCGTTAATTGATAAAATGAAAAAAATAGGCCCAAGATGACTGCCTTGCGGTACCCCGGAAGTAGCTTTAAAAGGAGCAGATATGGATGACCTAAAGATCACCTGGTAACTACGATTCCTCAGATAAGAGTCCACCCATAGTAAGAATTGAGGTCCGAAACCGAGAGCCCTGAGTTTAAACAAAATTATCTTATGTGAAACCCTATCAAACGCCTTGCTGAAATCCGTGGTAATAACATCAACTTCCTTAACAACTTCCATGACGTTCAAAGTGTCGGAAGCAAAAACGGTTAGATTGGTTGTGGTAGATCGTCCTCTAAGGAAGCCATGCTGATTCATTGAAAACAATGTTTTACATTGGAAGTAAAGAGAATCGTACAAATACTCTCGAATAACTTGGGGATGCAGGACAGTTTCGCAATTGGCCTATAGTTAGAGACGTCTGATTTACATCCCTTTTTGTGGGTTGGAACTATAAAGGAGTTTTTCATATTGATGGGAATATTCCGTAGGAGATCGACTTTTGGAACAGCATTGTAAACGGCTGTGCTAAGCTACTAACACAGTTTTTCAAAACTATAGAAGGCAATCCATCAGGGCCCGCGGAGAAATCATCTTTTAGCTTGTTGATGCCCCTTAGCACAGTTTGAAGATCGATTTGAATAGAGACCGGAGGCGCTAGAGCGCAGTTATTTATGTAACTGAAGTAGGCCGCATCAGGCTCGATATCGTTATTGGAGTGGGCGCTATTAAAAAGATTTGCGAAAAAGCCAGCAATGGTTTTGGGGTCATCAGAGCTATGATCGCCGAACTTCATCATAGAAGGATATCCATCTGATTTCTTCTTATAGTTCACGAATTGCCAAAAGCGCTTTGGGTCAACAATTATTTCTGACTGCATACTACTGATGTAACCATTATAAAGTTCATGAGACATGGTCGAAAGTGCATTGTAAACGTTCAATCTCGTCTTTAAAATTTTTTTCCAGTTTTTGTTTCTTTGATTACGCAGTGATCGCAATTCGCTGTTATACCAGGGGGGGAACTATCCGTTTGTGTCTTCGTACAGTATAAGGAATGGACTGTTGGAAGCATTCAACTATCGCGGCATAAAAATTGAGAGTTTGGGTTTCCAGGTTGTGATTATTATCGAGAATGATGTTAAAATCGACGCTAGCTAATAATTCATTGAGCTTCTTAGAATCGGCTTTACGGAAATTAAAACTGGGTGAAGTTTCGCAGTTATCGTTAACTCTACATAGTTCACTGGAAAATGAAATTAAAAGAGGCGGATGATACAAGTCAATTGTACAGAGAACAAGATTTGTTTCCAAGACTCTGCAATTATTAATGCCGGAAGAGAATACTAAGTCAAGTTGCCTGTTGAGATTATTCTTGATGGTACTGATCTGCATCAAACCGGAATTAGAAAAATTATCAGTAATCAAAATCTCAATTGCAGATCGTGCATTCTCAGCAACGTAATGGGTATTGTCCTCGGATTGTGTCCAAATAAGGTCCGGGAGGTTAAAATCACCGACGACGAAAAGGTCATCTAAAATAGCAGTATTATCAAAAAGGAAATCGACAGCATCTACGAGAAGCTGGTAGGTGTCCGCATGACTATTAGGGCGTATATAGCAACACAGAATATAAATGTGTTTATTCGTATAACCCGTGTTGATTTTAACGCAAACCAGCTCGATATTGTCAGTATTTGGGATTATCACAACTGAGCTATCAAACTTAACATGCACCGCAATAAGAACGCGTCTACCATGCAGTACACCATCGAAAACCGAACCATCTTTGCGGAAAACGTTGTAATCTGACGTAAAATATTCATTACTGTTAAAGTCATTAGTTAAATTTGTTTCAGTGAGCGCAAAAATGTCGTAAGAAAGGGCTTGAGTTTGCAGAAATACTTCGCGGGATTTTGTTCGAAGTCCCCTTACATGTCCCCTTGTCACTTTGAAGGAGGAGACATGACCATTATAGCGAGATATATTTTTACATTGTACTTGGTTCGAGCCAACTCTAATGTCAGGCAAATTCAAAGTGGAATTAATGTGTGCAAGAATATCTGCGTTTGTTGTCGAGATATTGAGCCTGGACACGAATATATTCTTATGCTTAGGAGCTGCTCTGAGTTGACGGGGGGGTCTAGAGTTACTGATGTTTTCAGGGTTATTGGAGAAGTGACCGGATATAGGGGCTATTAGTGTTGGAGGTGTAGAATTGTTGATTGAAGTAGTGTGAGAAACGGGAGCTGCCGATGTTGTAGGTTAAATACGGCTGTTGTTTGACTGAGAATTTGTTGATAGAAGTTCTTGTTGGAGGGAGATGGCATTTGGAGGAGCTTCTGATGCTGTAGGTTGGTTTGTTATCGCGCAGTTCATCAATTCGCTACAAATGTCTTTCGTAGTTTTAAGTTCATTCTCAAAGCAGGAGATAGATGAATGTATATGTTCGGAGATGTTGATAGTGTTTGTAACAATTAAATTGTTAACAAATTCGATGATCATACGGTCAGCTTCCCCGCGTCGCATCGATCCTACATTTGGTACTTTTTTGATCGACTGTATACACAACACAATCAATTAACCAATGCTGCGTTGTTGCGTTGAACTGGCATTATAGCGGATCAATAAAAATACATGTACTTGTATCTAGTACAGAAGAAAACAAATACAAGTTTTGTATGATCGGTACACGATTTGTATTCTAATACAGGACCGTAAATTTGTATTTGGTGTGTGTGCTTGTACGTTTCATTTTGTAGAATATAAAATAAATCTTTCATTTAAAACCGTGGTTTAACAAGTGACACAAATGCTCGTGAAATAAAATTTATTTAAGCCTTTTATTTGGCTAATAATAATAATAAATTAAAAGTGCCTGCTCTAAAACCTTCAACACTCGAATTATAAAAAATAAAACGTATAAGTTAAGCCATGGTAAATTAAATGTTTGTTTTAAAATTTGTGAAAAACCACAAGCACCATACATATAATCCGTGTTAATATCCATTCATTTTATCTTTGTTGCATACATAGAAGAACCCGCTGGTTTTCCAATATCGGATATAGCTGTTCTTATAAAGCAAGCCGTAAATAAACCGTAAGTCATAAATTCTTATGTTATAAGTTGCCTGGATAAGCGAAAATCCATAGTAAATAAAACGAGCATTAAACCACGGCCGCAGTGTGGTTCTTCGCGGCAAAAATTATATTAATCGAAGGAAAACAATTAAGTATTTCCTCATTCATACTTGTATATGCAATAAAATATGCACTGAGAAAAATCGTATTCTAATTTTAAGAAAATTCGAATAATGAATCAATAAATTCAACTTTTAGTAAAATTCAAGAAATAATTAGCTGAAGGAAGAAAAATTTGAATAAATGAAGCCACTTACGCTTAATTTTATTAATAAAATGCAATATTGATTTAAATCTAAGTTTCTTAGTTTAAGAAAGAAAAATATTTCTTTAATTCAATAGCATTTACTAATTTTGAGAAACACTAAATTTCTTTTGATAATTTTAGACTGTATTTTAAATTTTTACTTTATTTATGAAATTAATCAGTATCTATTCTCTAGTGTATCATAAAACCTATAAGTAATTTAAATATTTAACGATTGAACAAAGAATGTTTGATTCTTGAAAGTCATATTTGTTTTGTTCTCTAAATTTGATAAAATAATTCTCAACACAAGAAAAACGGAACAAGATAGTCAATCCGTTTTTCTCGTATTGAGAATTATTCTAGAACGACTATTTAGAAAACTGAATATTGAAAACAAAGTCAAATTATCCAGAAATGTAATCTATTTTTTAAAAGTTACAGCAGCAGGATCGTACCTCACTACACAAATAAAACAATCCATACATTTCCACGATTTAATAAAATAACTTTTACTATTTATGAGTATTGAGCTTGGAATTTAAATATTTATAACAGTGTTTTACAATGCATCAAATTACATTATTGTTCAAGAAATTTTTATCCGAAACTTTATTACAACATCCTATACTTTAAAGATCTATAATTAATGGATTGCTTTACATTTTTGTACAACAAAATGGGAACTATGATCACCCCACAAATCTCAGGATTCGATAATAATTATCATTACAAAAAGATACCCCGGAATATATTAATAGATACTCTCAAAACTGAGAATCACATAATTTTCTCAAAAATGAAATCCATCGAATTATTATCCTGCATAAGAAAGGTATCGGTTAGCAAACACACTCAAGGATCGATTGATAAGTATTGAGTATAGCTTCAATTAACATACATACAATAAGCTTAACCGAAATACGTTCTTGCTCAAGAAAAAGGTACTCCCTAATTTATTACAACAGCCCATACCCTCGGAGGTCAATTTTAATACATCGAATTACCTTCCTGATACAACTATTGGGTAACCCGAGTTTAGTACAGCAGCGCACGGTTACTAATGATACTTCAATTCGAGAATTATAAAACTGCGATAATTTTAATAACATTTTATCTACTGAAATAGACAGAAAGACTCATGATGCTCCTGAAACTATTTTAGATTTGTCTATTCATACGTATAGGTATACATACCTGTAACGACCGGTGCCACTAGTTATCCAAATGAGTACTATAATATAATAATACGTATCCGTATAGTCAATTTCCTTTTAGATCTGTAATTAGTTGATTAAATCGCACCCTTTGTGAATATATTTAAATATCAGTGCAACTTTGATATATACCTTAATGTCAAAATTTTAATATACCAGTTTAAGTTTTCAGAATTTACCATATGATCGATTTTAAAATTCACAAACAAGTACGAAATACGCAAATTACGTATTCCAAATATCGTAAAGGATCGTACATGTTGTCGTCGTTCTAATTTAATCTTGTTTAGAAGAACTCTTGATAAGGGACGGGTTTTAGAATCCTCTGAAATTAAAACCTTTTTATTAAAAAAAAAATTAAGCGTCCTTTTCTTTAATTTTATGTTCAATTATAAAATGGTTATTCTTAAATATATGGTAGTGAATAAATTGGAAACGAAAATAAAAATAATATATTTAAGATTAAAAAATCTCTACTTTAGAATATAAAAATACAATTTTATTCCGTTTATTAGAAAATTATTCTCATTTTTAGAATAAAAGAATAGATTTGTTGATGTAATCTCAAGCGCAGAGTAATTTAATAATGTTAAGCGGAATTTTCTTTCTAGAATTAAGAATTAACTTCTTTTCAGCAGTAGACAATTAATGAAATAGCGTTAATTTGTTCGCTACTTAAATAGTTAGTGTAATCGAAAATTATAAAGGCAGTGGTCATGCGTTAAAACAATTTTATAAAATATGTTAGTGTGGTACGAATTAAAATAATATTTCCTTACGTTTATAAGGAAAAAGTAGTTTCAGCAGTATATTGGTGGTTACAAGTATGTAATAAAAATAAAACTAAGAAATTATAAATTTAAAGTGTTTAACGTAAAAATGAATAAAAATAAAATATTTGTGACAAAAGCAAAACGATATTGCAAGCGCCAAGAGAAGTTCCATCCCCGTGTAAAGCCGTTAGGTTTGTATACTTTTACATACATTTAGTTGCATGAAAATAATGTTAAGTGTTTGTGTATGGTTTTGAGTTAATAGTGTATGTGTGTGTGCGTATATAGATATACATAAAATTGTAAAATAAAATAATCGTGTTGGCTATATTTTGGTTTACACAGGAGTACTATTATGACCCTCTGCAACCAAACCAGCGAAATCCCTCAGGAAGATTGTATATCATAAGTTGAAAAACTGTTTACACCGTTTGAGAAAGAAGGAATAACACGGCACCATACGGTAGAAATACGTTCAAAATCGAAGTCATCAGGTATATTGGCAGTGTAACTAAAATAACTTACGCATAACGCGTATGTTTTATTTTTAACATGAAATAACAGGAACATCCGAAACTGAGGCAATCGAAAATCCTGATTTTAAACAGTACAAAACATGGTTTAACTGTTTCTATGAGCCATGCGAAACTTTAGAACTCAGGTGGAAAGCAACCAGCTTAGATAGGATCAAGGAATTCAAACTATTCAAGGAACAAAAAATTACGTAAATTTTGTCAGAATGGCCCTTAAGTGCAAATGGATTACGACTTGTAAGTTTTATTTACAAAATATATTTATTTTTTATCTTGATTATGTTACTTTATTAATCTTTCGTTTACATTTTTCACTTATAGATCGATATTGGTTTTGATATTCGTTATCCAAATAAAAATAATTCGTTTCTATCGAAATAGCCAAGGATCCAAGGTCTGTTGGTCACCATTTTAAATGGAAACACTATAGACGTTAAAGCATTAGAACGATTAGGGAACCTTGGAGAGCTTGAACATGGTAAGCTATATATTTCATAATATTCAGACATCCAAATAGTTTCATACCTAATAGCAGTGTTGTAAATCTACGCGTGCATAACTTACTATTTTTCTTATTCATTTTCAAAATTGTTTTCTTAATCTACACTGTTAATATAAATTTTTTATTATTTGTATACAATATTATGGAATACGACGCGCAATTTGGTTGCGGATGGTTTAATCCATTATTATATATTCTTTATGAATATTGTTTTATTTTTATTTTTTAAATGAAATCATTGAATTAAGTTCAGCATCTTAATCCCAAACTAATTGTGAAATTATTTTGTCTAAGTTTATTACTCCCCTTTAAAAGTTAAAAGTTTTAGAGTTAATTTATTAATAATTACGTCCTCAGGATCAATCACCGTCCTCCAAAACATAAATATAGTATGTATAAGTAAAGTCTTTTTCTTATACATCTTTATGTATAAAATATATTCGGTTGTTCGATGTTATGTTTTAAATTTAATGGTACATTATTAGTTGCTTAATAATTATTTATGTTTTTTTTTCAGATTTACAAAACCTCGAAGTTTTAAAACGGCTCCACTATTGCTTGCCACCAACCGGACGGATATCAAACACAAAATACAAAAAAAACTTTGGAAGCCATCGTTTGAAAATTCAGTGTCCTCGTACTTTTTGGAACTTTCAATTATTGCTTTATTACAACAATCATTGCAAAATATACGATAAAAATATGCCGAAAAAAAATCTGATCTGTTACGCATGTTTTGGTGTATGCGTTACGAATCTAAAGCCATAGATATTAAAAATTATACTATGTATGCAATGTAACATTTTCTAGAGTTAATTTTCCAGTTCCAATAGCAAAGAGATTTTTTATTAAATTTGTCTACTTTCTATTACTTAACAAGAGTTTATAGATAGCATTGTTAAAATAATAAAATTTAGTACCATTTGTTTGAGTGAAATTAAACAAAATTTAAGCATCTGTTGTGTTTTTTATAAATCAGATAATTATTCAAAAATGGTTTCAGTTTCTGATGTACAATTAAGACCAACGTTATTCAAAATTAAATATATTTTAACCGAAATAAAAATTATAAATTTAATTTCATAAAAAATTGAAATAATTTTTAATGTTTATTTAATTAAGAAAGAACTAGTGGAATACCAATTTATAAATTTGAATAGTAAAATATATTTAAAACCAATTTCAATAATAATATTGGTAGATGGGTCAGTTTACACCAAATTTCTAGTATTTTAATATTATTGTAAACAATTTTAACATTTATTTTTTAATAAAAAATTTCAAAAATCTATAAAAATCGATTTTATTCAAAAATATAGAGTATAAACTGAACTTGTACAAATCTCTATCCAAGAATAGATTCATTCTTAAATGTGGTATAAACTTCCTCCAATTTAGAATAAAAATATTTGATTTAAGCAAATCTATCAAGTACATCAAGTTTTGTTTTCTTAAATCGATGTTAGGTATTCTCAGTTTCTGATTTAAACATTGTGTTTTAAGAAAATTGAAACTTAAATGAAAAGTGAATGTTCTGTTTTGGACCAAAAATTCATCTCGAAATGAGATATTATTTTATATTTTTGTAAATGTGAAATACTGAAATTGAGAAACTTATTCCTCAAAATATGATAGTAATGCCTCAAACGAAGAATAAATATTTTACAAAAATAGAATATAAAAATTAATCAAAGAAATTATATTTATTAAAATTATACATGGATTTCTCAAAAACAGATTGCTCGATTTCAATGAATTTAGTAACACTCATCTCAATTTAAGCAAATATATGCTTAGCACACATTCAAACACGAAATTTCCTTGAATCATTCCGTTACCGCTTAATATAAGCATAGACAAATAAATGAATAAAGATCCCTAAACCAATGGAAAATTTATGTTTAAATCAAATTCTCGATGTCGTTACAAATGGAAAAAAATTTCTAGCGGCTGTTAGTAGAAATATTAGTTAATACTCAAACCCTATTTTGGTCTACATTATGAGCGCAATACATATTTCTCGCTCAATATATTTTTTCAATACGCGCGCGACAAATAAAAAATTTTATATTTGTGTATACAGTTAAAAAGAAACAAACGGGAAAATAACAAATTCAACTTATTTTTTATTTTCGTTTGAAAGTATCTTTTCTCTTATTCTAATATATATGTATGATTTATATTTTAATAAAACAGAATGAAATGAAACTAAAACGTACGTATTATGTATATACATACTCGTATATACATATGTACTATTTAAAATAATGTTTGTGCACGATCGATAATTTCTTGTTTAGATATATAGAATTTAAACACGTGGTGACCATGAAAAGGAAGAGGATCTATTTTAGATGTAAGTATGTAGCTACGATGATTGTTTTGGTGTGCTGCATGAAGTATAATTTAAAAAACGAATATTTGGAGGAGATGATAAGAAACATCAAAAATTTATGAACGAAAGTATATTTGACGAAAAGGAAAAATATTATAATTAAATCGTTTTTTAATGATCGCAGAAAACAATTACATATACATATTACATATTTGTGTTTGGTTACATTATGTATATTTTATATGCCTATCTATACTTGTTTGTCCAAATTAAATACATTCATGACTAAATTTTCCCTAAGCATACTATTAAGGATGATGCATGATTTAAATTCGATAATTTTAAAATACCTAATAATTTTATAAATGATTTTATTTTTGAGAAAATGAATAAAATCAGCTTACACCGGAAAGATGTCTTTAGGAAAATGTACTATGTGTTTGGATTTGCCTTCAAAAAATTGGTCAAGCATACAATTTTTTTGTTAACGTTTCCCCTTATTCCATATTATCTGAAGCATGGTAGGACTTGGTTTGTTTCAACTAGCTTTTGCAAATATTTTAAGACGTCGAAAATAAAAGCTAGTTTTTGATTTTAACTAAATTTGCAAAAACATTAATATTTCGTTTGCGGTTGTGGTATACATATATAGAATTATGAGTATACACAATATCCGTGCAATTCTATTTTTAATCTGCTAACCCCAAATTAAAATCATCCTAAGGTTTTAAAATGACAATATATAAATATGTATTTCGTTGTTCGTTGTTGTCAATTGATTTCCAAGCTCACATTAAAAGTACACTGCAATTTTTCAGATACCAACCACCCCTTATCATGAAAACTACCCCAAATTTCTCTAGAATAAATGACCACTTCTTTGGAAATTTCAAAAATAGACTATTCAATATCGGATAATGGGTATCGCTGTATAATCCTCATCAGACATGCAATTCGATTGTTAAGTTGTAACTTTAAATCATGGACACAAATTTAGTTGGCCACCCACTTTATTTATTAGGTGTATTACATTTTCTACAGATTTTTTCTTCGCGCTTAAAATTATATTTAAAATAGAAATATTTTCACGGTATTTTGTGATATTTACAGGATCGTGAGTTACATTACCTCTCAGAATAGCAGAGTTTACAATGGTAACTGATAATCAGCATATTCGGCACTGCATTCTATACGAATTCCAATAAGGAACAAAGCTTCTAAAGCACGGGAATCAATTTGTAGTGTTTTTGGTGTCGACCTTGTGTCTTATGAAATTTGTAATTATTGGTACAAACATTTTAGAAGTGGTGATTTCGATCTTAGCGACAGCCACGAAAGTTTGAAGATGTGCGAGCTAACCTGGAATCTGCAACAGCAACAGGCATAACTCGGAAAAACCTAATACCTAAATAAAATAATGCGTAATAATTGGATTCACATTAGTTTTCAATTCCTATAAAAATCATAAACATTTGATAGTTTAAATTCTCCTAAACTTCTGAAAATTTAAATGAATTGTAAGAAATATGTACTATGGACTTGAAGGATACAAAAATTAACTAAATAGAGTAAAATATTTTCTGGACAGTTATTTTTCAGTAAGTATCTTCTCCTGTACTAAATATTAATTTATTGCATTAATATGCCCAGTACCAAGTGAATTTTCTAAAACTGGTTATGTAAATGTATTTAATTAATGTGTAATAATCCATCATCATTAGTCATACATACTTTAATCGTATATAGTCCAATGAGTTGTCACAGATTTTAGTGAGGCCTTATTAAACCTTATATGAAACATGTCTTTGTTTTCGGTAAGACTTCAGTGGGCTGAACTTGCTCGACATGTTTAAAGAGTTCGTAGTATAAATATTTTTTGTATATAAAATCAATAAGGACTTCTGCCTGATGACCTAAATCAAGGACAGGGTCACGAACGCCGCACGGAAGTCCCAGAAAATATTCGAACCCAATTCAAACAAAATTAATTATAAACGGAACACGCAATCTAAATTTAATAAAATAAAAAACATTTCGCGCTAACATAAAAGGTGTTTTTTAGAGGTTCACAATTTAGAATTAAAATAGAACAAAGAAAAATATTTTGAATATCAGTGAAACTAGCTTTATTGGATAGATAATTTTATGCTTGTTTCAGTTGTTACAACCCTAATATTGTGTAATAAAGGCAAATGAAACTATCATATTTTTCTTTACAAAAAATCATATACAAAAAATCAAAATCTTTATCATATGCAAAAAATATTTATACTACGAACTTTTTAAACATGTCGAGCAAGTTCAGCCCACTGAATTCTTACCGAAAACAAAGACATGTTTCATATAAGCTTTAATGAGGCCTCACTAAAATCTGTGACAACACATTGGACTATATACGATTAAAGTATGTATGACTAATGATGATGGATTATTACACATTAATTAAATACATTTACATAACCAGTTTTAGAAAATTCACTTGGTACTGGGCATATTAATGCAATAAATTAATATTTAGTACAGGAGAAGATACTTACTGAAAAATAACTGTCCAGAAAATATTTTACTCTATTTAGTTAATTTTTGTATCCTTCAAGTCCATAGTACATATTTCTTACAATTCATTTAAATTTTCAGAAGTTTAGGAGAATTTAAACTATCAAATGTTTATGATTTTTATAGGAATTGAAAACTAATGTGAATCCAATTATTACGCATTATTTTATTTAGGTATTAGGTTTTTCCGAGTTATGCCTGTTGCTGTTGCAGATTCCAGGTTAGCTCGCACATCTTCAAACTTTCGAGGCTGTCGCTAAGATCGAAATCACCACTTCTAAAATGTTTGTACCAATAATTACAAATTTCATAAGACACAAGGTCGACACCAAAAACACTACAAATTGATTCCCGTGCTTTAGACGCTTTGTTCCTTATTGGAATTCGTATAGAATGCAGTGCCGAATATGCTGATTATCAGTTACCATTGTAAATTCTGCTATTCTGAGAGGTAATGTAACTCACGATCCTGTAAATATCACAAAATACCGTGAAAATATTTCTATTTTAAATATAATTTTAAGCGCGAAGAAAAAATCTGTAGAAAATGTAATACACCTAATAAATAAAGTGGGTGGCCAACTAAATTTGTGTCCATGATTTAAAGTTACAACTTAACAATCGAATTGCATGTCTGATGAGGATTATACAGCGATACCCATTATCCGATATTGAATAGTCTATTTTTGAAATTTCCAAAGAAGTGGTCATTTATTCTAGAGAAATTTGGGGTAGTTTTCATGATAAGGGGTGGTTGGTATCTGAAAAATTGCAGTGTACTTTTAATGTGAGCTTGGAAATCAATTGACAACAACGAACAACGAAATACATATTTATATATTGTCATTTTAAAACCTTAGGATGATTTTAATTTGGGGTTAGCAGATTAAAAATAGAATTGCACGGATATTGTGTATACTCATAATTCTATATATGTATACCACAACCGCAAACGAAATATTAATGTTTTTGCAAATTTAGTTAAAATCAAAAACTAGCTTTTATTTTCGACGTCTTAAAATATTTGCAAAAGCTAGTTGAAACAAACCAAGTCCTACCATGCTTCAGATAATATGGAATAAGGGGAAACGTTAACAAAAAAATTGTATGCTTGACCAATTTTTTGAAGGCAAATCCAAACACATAGTACATTTTCCTAAAGACATCTTTCCGGTGTAAGCTGATTTTATTCATTTTCTCAAAAATAAAATCATTTATAAAATTATTAGGTATTTTAAAATTATCGAATTTAAATCATGCATCATCCTTAATAGTATGCTTAGGGAAAATTTAGTCATGAATGTATTTAATTTGGACAAACAAGTATAGATAGGCATATAAAATATACATAATGTAACCAAACACAAATATGTAATATGTATATGTAATTGTTTTCTGCGATCATTAAAAAACGATTTAATTATAATATTTTTCCTTTTCGTCAAATATACTTTCGTTCATAAATTTTTGATGTTTCTTATCATCTCCTCCAAATATTCGTTTTTTAAATTATACTTCATGCAGCACACCAAAACAATCATCGTAGCTACATACTTACATCTAAAATAGATCCTCTTCCTTTTCATGGTCACCACGTGTTTAAATTCTATATATCTAAACAAGAAATTATCGATCGTGCACAAACATTATTTTAAATAGTACATATGTATATACGAGTATGTATATACATAATACGTACGTTTTAGTTTCATTTCATTCTGTTTTATTAAAATATAAATCATACATATATATTAGAATAAGAGAAAAGATACTTTCAAACGAAAATAAAAAGTAAGTTGAATTTGTTATTTTTCGGTTTGTTTCTTTTTTACTGTATACACAAATATAAAAAATTTTATTTGTCGCGCGCGTATTGAAAAAATATATTGAGCGAGAAATATGTATTGTGCTCATAATGTAGACCAAAATAGGGTTTGAGTATTAACTAATATTTCTACTAACAGCCGCTAGAAAATTTTTTCCATTTGTAGCGACATCGAGAATTTGATTTAAACATAAATTTTCCATTGGTTTAGGGATCTTTATTCATTTATTTGTCTATGATATAAGTTTACTTTTCTCTCAGTGTGTATAT
This sequence comes from Nephrotoma appendiculata, assembly GCA_947310385.1. Classification (NCBI taxonomy): domain Eukaryota; kingdom Metazoa; phylum Arthropoda; class Insecta; order Diptera; family Tipulidae; genus Nephrotoma; species Nephrotoma appendiculata. Next base: position 266,120,378 of record OX371225.1, on the reverse strand, counting down.
TGGAAGCGGAATGCGCATAGCATGCGCAACATAGTAAAATTCAAAAAAAGGAAGTATCGGCGCCTGGAAAACAGGGTGACCTAAAACCTCGTATAATTTAAATTAAAAATTTTTATAATTTTAAGTTTCTATAATTTCATCGGACCATGGTTCAATTCATAATAGTTAGCGTTTTAAATATTTACTGTTACTAAATTTTGTTGGTCAGTCATTTAAGATATTCATAATATGTACAGGTTCAAACTATTTTTTTATATTATTTATTATATTATCTATATTTATATATATTAAATTTACATTATATTATAATATTTATTTATTTACAAGTTACTATATTTTGCAAATTGTATTTACACTTATATATTACTAACCACCCTTTATAATCTTACTATTACATACATATCCTATATTAAATTATCTATTTATTGATTTCGCCCAAAATATTGAAGTTTGATTATAAATTCTGCTCATTGTTCAATAAAATTGTGTTTTGGTATACTAGGAAAAAAAAAGGTATCAATTTTCTTCCGGTCGTTATGAAAATTTTGATTGTGTTAATGTGTTTAAATAGTGTTATGATCATGGAATTGTGTTAGTGATATCGATTTCCAAAAATGTGTCATTAAGTTTAAAGTGATGATTTAAGTTCTGTGCTCCATTTCAAATATGGGGATATACACCTTTTGGTGTATTATAATATCCAAAGTGACAGGGTGGGTAACGAACGGTGGTCATGGTCATAGATATCGGATCACCATTACCTCAGACATATCGACAACTCGTTTCTCGTTTAGCAGTTTCAACAGTTTTTTTTTGTTTTACGGACCGTGTGTGTATGCATTTGGAGTATGATTTCCTCTTATTTTTTTTGTTTCTTTGTATTTAGCATAGCAGCACTTCAAGCTCTAATTTGGATGGTGAAAAGAACTCCCCAATCTGACTGCCACCTAGCCAGGCAACGTGCTGCTTCACCAATCAACCAAGTTAGAGATTCTGCTAACGATGGACGCGTGGTTTACCAAGTAGAAAATATCCTGTTGAACCAGGATCGACAAGTTATATGACGCATCGTTACATGTTTTTCTCAAAACCATCACTAAGAGCGAAACTGAAATCATCGAATTTACGAGAAAGGCCTGCTATATCCTTCGAGTGTGATAATAAGTGTTCATTAGTGAGCTGGCTGTGATTCCTAAATTCACTTGTAAGTTGATTGTTGTGTTGCACAGTAAGAAATCGGTCGTTCTTCCCAAACGGTGAGTTAAAATTACGCGGAGTTAATATAATTTTAATAATTTTTCAGTAATAATAATTACTCTTACCTTAGTAGCTCAATAATACCTCCAAAAGAATAATTATTCTAACATAAAATAATCGTTAGGTGTAGTTAAATTGGCTGGTTGTTAAAATTTAACACCAATTTGTAGTTAATTTTTATCTATTTGTGAAATAGTGTTAAATTTTTTAAATAAGAAGATATAGTAATAGAAGTAACAATCTAATGTATCTCCTTTTAACTCGTTTTTCTTCTTCAATATATTATTCCATTTAGCTGTTATTTTTAGCTTCGTAAAATATTTAATCAAACTTCTGTGGCCTAATAATTAGTATATTCAAAAGGGTATACTAATGAATAAATATAAGAAAATTTTATTACTCGTATAAGTATAATGTTTAGAATATGATTGGAAAACTACCTTTGCTCAGATTATTAAGATGAATATTCTAAAACTATTTTTGTGAAAGTTGTTCATATTTTTGAACATATCACTTCAAAATATTTAATCGAGCACTCAAGTTTGTACATTGTGACCCGTGGCACTCGAATAAACAGAAATCCTTACAAATAAAAACAACCAGCCATGATTTTATTTATAAACAAGATGTGCCTTTGTAATCGACTCTGAAATTTTAATGTTTAATGTTCATTGCAAAGTTTGTTATTTTTCTTATTTAAAAACCATTTTCCTCAAAAGTATTAGGGTAGCATCTTTAGATTTAAAGTAAGAAAATGTATCGATAGTCAAAAGCATAAGAAAAGCCCAATGAATCTCAATTGTAAGGGCTAATTATTCTCTTATTATTTTACTATTTACAAGCAGGTTTTCGAGGTAAAATATCTGTTTTCTTCAATTGTAATTCCGGTTTAATTAATTATTACTTTATTGTAAGTAATAATTGTGTGTAACTATTCAAGGGTTTAAATATTACCGCTGCTTAGGAAACAAATTAACTTATTATAAAATAGAGAGTTTAGAGAAATTTTGCTTTAGTAGTTTCTGATGAAGGGCTCATTTTAACTACAAAACGGAATTCAACGTACATACAGCGTTGTCAATATTATACAAAACCATTTTTAATAAAAATAAATTTTAACAAAATAACCTAATCAACGTTTTCATTGTTGGTATGCACAAAGTTCCTTCAGTTTTCTTAACTCAAAAATAAAACACAATTTAAATTAGAATGAAAAATTCACGTAATACTTGCAGATTATCTGCAATTTCAAATGGCATTGACGCTAAAATTAAATTCCTGTTTTTAAATAATTATAACGCTCACTTCCAAAATTGTTTCTATTTCGTTCTGGCGATAATTTTGTCCAGCGAAAGGAAGTAGTCGCTTTTAATTTTATATTGGTAATAAAAACTCTCAAGGACAAAATATATTTATTGATCTATATAGAGTAGAAATAGTTTACAGATTTTAGATATTTCAATGATTTACAATATTCATACTCGTATATATGTATGTTGTCCTTGAAATTTTTTATTACCAATATAAAGTTAAAATCGACTACTTTCTTTCACTGCACAAAACTATTGCCAGAACGAAATAGAAACAATTTTGGAAGTGAGCGTTATAATTATTTAAAAACAGGAATTTAATTTAAGCGTCATTGCCGTTTGAAATTTCAGATAATCTGAAAGTATTACGTGAATTTTTCATTCTAATTTAAATTGTGTTTTATTTTTGAGTTAAGAAAACTGAAGGAACTTTGTGCATACCAACAATGAAAACGTTGATTAGGTTATTTTTTTTAAATTTATTAATATTTAAAATGGTTTTGTATAATATTGACAACGCTGTATGTACGTTGAATTCCGTTTTGTAGTTAAAATGAGCCCTTTAACGGAAACTACTTAAGCAAAAATCTCTCTAAACCCTCTATTTAGTCGTAAACTCGTAAGCGTAACTAGCAAAATATTCTTATATTTTTTGGATGGTTTGGTTCATTTTAGTAGAGCCTGTTGATTACATAATACGTGTTTTATTTTAAAGTAAAAAAGAAACTTTTGTGGTACCTTTAATTTTTAAATACAAGTTAAGTGAAAATTTGGTATAAAATAATAAGAGGTAAATATATTATTCATTGAATCTGCAGTTCCATTGAACATATGGAAAACATTGTTGAATTAGTTTTTATTAGCTATAATTACTTTTATAAATCAGCTAAAATTAATATTATATATATAATCATCTGAAAATTAATAATAATTTTTAAACGCTTTTATAATTAGCCTCGGATTTTCGACGACCATTACACAACAACAATATTTAAAATGGAAAATGAAAATCTAATTAATAGTAATGATTTAAATGAAATATATCTAGAAGAATTATTGATGGTTACATATTTAAACAGCGCAAGTTGGGTAAAAATCTAGTACCCAGTAAAACAGGTGTTTCCGTAATATGAAGAAGTAGTATCATCAGGTTTGTTGTATGAAAGTGGTGGACTGATTTTATTGAGATTTATATGGGTTATATATATATATATATATATATATATATATACATATATATATATATATATATATATATATATATATATATATATATATATATATAAAAATTCAAAAAAATTTCAGCATATGTCATATGTGTAATCCCATAATATGAAACATAATTAAAAAGCATTGTTTGTCTTATATTTTTGGTTACTACTCTGTGTGAGGCTAATTTTATATTTATTTTATTTATAGCTAAACAACAATTCAATATTTTAAGTGATATAATATAAAACTACTGGATTCACGCGATGTTATAATACCGATGGGAATATTTGATCACTTTATGAAAACGTACGACCGTTTCCAATATGGATTTAAAATAGCAGTAAAAAAAACCACAGATATATTTGATCTCAATCGAATTTTACCTTCATAACCAGCGTCAGTGTCAACTATTTCTAGCGCCACTGCAACAAATCACGTTGGCATTATTATGAAGAATACATAGTTCAATTTATAGAAAGGAAAAGCCTAATCAAATATATGTACACTTAAAGATAGAAAATTTGAAAACAAAAGTTTATATTTATACAATGCAAGTTTTAAAATAAAAAAATAGATACTACTAAAAAAATTAATAATGCAAGATTTATGTATTAATTTTTAGTAGTAGTAGTTTACTTGTATGTAATGTAATTTTGAGAATTTGAATATTATAATACTTTATATATTTTAAGCTATCAATTTTTATTATAACTATTAAACGATATTAAAAAATCCACCAAATCTTTAATTATTTCCTAAATTTTGATGAGATTACCTAGTAAATGTGGCTAAAAATAGCATTGTTTTGGAAGTAAATCGTACTAAATAACATTTTTAAATTCACCTATTAAAAGAAGCAACAGCCTACTACGTAAAGTTAATTTTAATAACTCCCAAAAATATTTTAATATACTCCTTATATATAGCTATATTTAATTACAATGTAGTTAGGAATCTAATAAAAACATGGAGTTAAAAAATATTTTCTGTTTATTTGTAAGAGATGTATTTTACACTAAGAAGTTAGTAGTAATGACTTCCAAATGGGTCTGTACTAAATAATTATGAAGTTAAATTTATTTTCGTAACAGTCGTGAAAATTATTTAAAATAGGAGTTAAATAATTTTTATATAGTTGTTTGCATTTCTAATAAGGAAATAATTTAAACAAGTTCTTATGCCAATTTTAAATGAAATTATGTTGTTAGAAATAACTCTCAAAATATTTAACGAACCTTTCGGTTACATGCTAATATTTTAACTTCATTATGGAATTGTTTTATCAAAAAATGATTCTTGCTAAATCGGAGTTCATTATAACGACTTTTCAAATACGTCCCTTTTTAACATGATGATTGGAATTAAAAACGGCGTCTTATATCCTTTGTAATAAAAAATTATTTTTTTTCTTTGGTTGACCGTTGAGAAATCCTTAATTACTGATTCAACAATAATTTGATTTATACTAAACTCTATTAAAAATGTTCATAGCAGGTTTAACTATATTTCATAATTCGCATGGCGTTGCATAGGTCGCTCTTGTGATAACACGATTTTGAATATAATTGGCTGTTGCTGTTAGCCCAAAATGTTTACGGTAACTTTGCATCAATTAATGTGCAACGTGCCGTTTCAACCAATGTTCTGTTCTTACTTTCAGCAACTCCATTTTGCTGTGGTGAATAACCTGCAGTTAGATGAACTTCTTGCGATTTTACGAATTCTTCAGCCTCAACGTCATTCCCAATATATTCATTGCCACCATCAGATCGAAAAATCTCTGATTTATGTTCAAATTTCGTTTTTTACTAATTTAACAAATTCTTTTAACTTGATTTCAACGTAACCAAATAATCCTTCCCATTCGGTGTAGTCACAAATCGTATTCATTCTGCAAACTAATGAGTAATATTGCCACACTCCACTTTTCGCTTAACGCTCCTTCTCCAATGTTACGTAACTTCATTGATGGGTATTTTTAAATATTATTTTATGGCATTTGGATTTGTATATACATTTCGTTCGTCTTCTAAACATTACTCATAGAGACAAATGCGATTATTATTTGTAATTGCAAATTAGATCGCGTACTTATTATTCGAATGCGTGCATCATAAATATCAGTATTACGTAAATGGTAATTCTGTATTAAGTCATCAGATCCGTATAATTGTTATACAACAAACTGACAGTGATTTCATATTTTGTAGCATCTTGTCACGCATACCGCACACAAAGAAAATCTTAAGCCGGATATTCAGTAAATTGCGATTTTTTATAAAATATTCTTGGTCCAATTTACTTAACGTAAGTAAATACTTATATTGCGACGCATGCCAAATTATGATAAATCGTGAATATCCATTGCGCGCAGATAAAATCATTAATAATACACGAAATAAAACCTTGGCTCGCGATATTGTATATGCGGGGATAATTTACGTACCATCTTATCTGCAGCTAATCTCAGCGTATATCCCAAAATTATTACAAAAATAAAAAATAAAAACTCCAATTTACCACGCTTTTGTTTGATCACCCATAAAGACAGCAAACCAAAAACCAAAGCAGCACAACACAACAACAAAAAAAATGTCTTATTTTTAATAATTCAAGAAATATAAGTTCTTGTGATTTAAAAGTTTTTTTTTTCCTTTACGTTAATGTTGTTCCACGCAGATGAGAAAACCTCAACCACACAGCGTATTGGGTAACAAAAGGTTCGAATGTGTGTGTATTGCGAAATGATGGATAATTGAAGAAAATTGGTTTGTTGTGCACGAGTAAAACGATAAAAATTGGTATCCATCATCTTAATGGTACAATATACTAAGATATTTATGATTATTCGATTCTTTACAGATGATTACTTGAGTTTTAATTACGTTTTAGAAATATATAGCTCAGAGTCCTGGTGTTGCGATTCAGGAAGAACTCTTATTCGCAGTAAAGTAGAAATGTCAAGTGACACACTCAGCCACTGTTTGTTTCAGAAATATATTCGATTTGATAAATCATCAAAATCGGTTCCATCATCCGTCTTGTCCAATAATCAGATAGATAATTGTTGTCGTTACAGAGAATAACATCACGAATTTGAGAGTATCTTCCAGAAATGTTGTTTTCGATCTTCAATTGATTGCTATATCTATTGACTGCTCTGTAATCCACACAGTGAATATTCTTAGAGATCTGTTCATAGGAAGGAACATCATGGCATGGTTAGATGGCAGGCAAGCTGCTTAATGGATGGGTACTCGTCACATTCTCATTTTCAGCGCCCCATAGGAGCCTCTTGATATTTTCTTTAATAAGGAATACTAGATGATAGAAATTTCCCTGTAAAAAGCAAACCTTAAAATTGCTATAAGAAACGCATTTGTTGTTAAGTAACACACTAGCGCTACACTGATGGGAAAAGCAAGTATACAATTTTTATGATTATACTCCACCGTTATGGTAAACCACAAATAGAACCATCAAAGATGCAAGTTCCGGGTCTTTTAATTCAAAACCGTATAGAATATTATTTTCATAGAAAAATTCTCAGATAATACAATTCAATGTCATTGGGCGTTTTCAGGGCACCCAACAGTTGGAAACATGTTGAGTAAAATCGAAGCCGTTATGAAAATATTTAACACTATGAAATTTATAAATCAAATCGGCGATGATTTTACTAATCATGATCGGAGACCTGAAATTTGGATGTATTTGCAGTACTGTTCTTTATTTTAGAAAGAAAATGTTTTGTGTTGTTCACCTCAAAAGATCTTAATTTTTACCTCGTGAACAGCCACATCAAATTCCCAAGTAGAATTCGCGATAATGCTCTTTTAAATGGGTTGATCATTGCTTATTCTCCGCCGCAGTTTTTTTAACTCTTTCCTATGTGACTTACTCTTTATTTGAACGCGTCAAGTGATTTTCAATTTTATCACATGCCTTACGCTCGTACCCGGTTTTATTTAAAGTATTTCATCAAACCAGGAACGAAAATAAAATGACGCAAAATAAAATATGTCCGTCAAAGTATTACGATCAGTCAAAAGTGGAAAAACATTGGTCAAGGAAATATTATAATAAATTAATAAAAATGGTTACTTGAATCCTTACACGGCAACTTCTATTTCTTCAGAAACAGATTGGTTTGTATCTTGAAGTACTTTGAAATTAAAAATTAGGAAAATACTATAGGAAAAGGATTTTTTTTTTTAAAAATAGTCCACATTAAGGTCACTCTATGAAAAAAGATTAGTTAGAATATTGGGTTATACACTTGAATCTCGATTATCCGGGATGCGATTATCCGTGAACCTCGATTATCCGGGATTTTTTATTTTCTTGGTCAATCTAAATTTCATCTGATTAAATGGGACTTTTTTTAGTTCTAATAAAAATCATTAGGTAGATTTCTCCCTGTTATACAATGTGATTATTCAAGTAGTAGACAAGTTTCAAACATTTGGATTGCCCATAGCTAATCCAAATTTTTGTTTGTATATTACGTTATTGTATTTAAAATAGTTATTGCGATCAATGACAAAATTAAGTAGTTTCAAGAACGTGTCTTTGTCTAATTCGGTGCAATGCCGTAGTTCGTTCGAACTACATCATATGCTTTTGTTACGCTCAAAATTGATAACAATATTAGTAATCAATACAATGGTGGCATTAATACCCAGGTACGCTCAACGACTTCATCTCTTCTCACAGTATTGCATAGTATTCTCACAGTATTGCATATTATATATTGCATAGTATATATGCAATCTATAAAAGAACCAATATTGATGTCTAAAATTTATTTTTGTAAATCCCATTTTATTATTATAATGACGACCGGGCTTAAAGTCACCGACTTAACAATAAAAAAATTCTTAATTTTTTTAAAAACAAATTGCATATAAGAGTTTTTTAAAATTTTTTCCAATTTTTAATTTTAAAATAATTTAACAAATTATAGTATGTATTGTATTGTACTTTATAGTGTTAAATATCACAATAATTGTGTATACCAAATTTTAATATTTAATATTAAATATTATTTAATATTTTGAAAATGGGCATTGAGCCCGAAATATCGATGATGATAAATAAAACTGTTAAAATTCGGTAAATGTTTGGAAATTGGTCCCGCTGATATATAATTACCTAGTCAATAGTCATTTATCACTTTAGCACATCAACAACCCTATATAAAACAATGTAAAAATCCATTATTGAATTGTTCGTGTTTTTTCTATTCCTATTCTATTTTGTTACTAAAAAGACACGCCTAATATAATATTTATCCCAATCAACAAAATGTATTGCAAGATGAATTTATCTATGCTTACTTCACACTGTTTCTTTATACATAGAATTTCGTATATGTATTGGTAGTGAGTACATAAGAGAAATAATTTTCAACTTGAAAGCGTTTTGTTTTTTGGTCATTCAGTTTTGGAATAGCAACCGCAATAGTATCCAAATAATTTATATAAAGTGACAGACATTTGTAAATAATAATAAAAATAAATTTAAACATAAAGCAATCGTCGTAATTTATTACATGGTCCTTCGAGCCGGATCCAACGAATTAAGATACTAGAGAAACCACACCTTACCCCATCGTTGGATACCAATAACGAGAAAATTACGGTCGACTGAAAAGGATACGATAGTAACGCTACCCAAGCTGGACGAACAACCAAATTATCCAGAACACAGTCGAAACAATAAATGCCAGAGCAGATACCACTAAAACCGTGAGTACCAAATTATTATTAAAGAGAAAGTCCGACTTATAAAGTCGACACCGGGTCACTCAAAATTGAACGTTCTGTACGTGAATATAACTGCCTAATTAGTGAATTTAAAGAAGCTATCTTGTGTTAGTACGATGCCAATATAATCGACAGCCCTAAACAAAAGTCTCTCACCAAAAGAAATTAAAAGTTTTTTTTTTATTGTTAAGTAAACGTAAAAGTGAAGCCAGATGATATAATTACTTTGCAAATCGCATCTACACTACTAACTAAAAGTCTCACATTTTCTGAATTAAAATCGCATGTGAACTGTTATATAACGTGAAGTATGGTGCTGTTACGGTACAAATATTATACACAGTGATAACGATTAGTGGTCAACAATAGAAATTGAATCGCAACAATAGATATTGAAAGTTTTTAATTGTTAAACTAAATAACCAGAAGATACAAAAGGTGAAATTATACGTGTGTTACGATTATAATCGAATTTCCAGTGCCAATCCAAGGTCGCGAACGCTTGCATTTGCATACCGCGTGTAATTATTAACCGTATACAAATAGTAAAGGCGTACTATTATAACGCTACTCACCGAAGTTACAGTGGCAATCTATGATCTCGCATTTTAGCATTACAAACCGCACGTGCTAATTTATGCAGCAGTTGTAAAATAAAATCTACAGTAATAAATACAAGTTTCGTCAGTTCAAATAGAAATTGAACGGTTGTTTAATTGAAATAGCTGATTAGCAAATACATAGAAATACAGCCATCTTGAGGCAACACGTTCACAACAAAACCTGATAATACAAATAAAATAGCATATCGATTGCACATTCAACAATTATATTGTACTAATCAGATACGTGATTAAGTCACCAGTGAAAATGGAAGCGTTAAAAAGACAACGAGGCGCAATCAAAGGATCGATGACTAAATTGCAAGTATATGCAAAGGGCAACCTCGACAAGGCAAATATCGACGAAATTTATGTCAAAATCAGTAGAGCACAACAGTTGATGACCGAATTTATGGATACGGAACGACACATGTTTACCGAAGATCCGAAGGTAGAATCCGATTTATCAGACTTCGAGGATAACTATTAAATAGTGTTAGCAACGCTCAACGGTACGATTCGAAAACGCAGTCTTTCAACTCCATCACCGTCGATGCAAGTGAATAATACAACTTTAAATACTACGCATCTGAATAGCGCTGAAGTTCGTTTGCAAAAAATTTCCATTCCAAAATTCTACGGCAGTTATTTAGAATGGCAATCGTTTTTCGATATCTACACCTCCACTATCCATGACAAAGAGAACTTAACTGCAGCCCAAAAATTTCAATATTTGAAAAGTTTGATCTACGGTGAGCCAGCAGCGTTAATTCGACACTTTCCCGTGACTGATGCACATTATCACGAAGCATTTACGAAATTGATTCAACGTTACGACCGGAAACATTATACGATTAATTCCTTTATTAAATCGTTTATAGAGCAACCAAGCATTAGTCAACCAACGTCAAGCAATATTAGAAAGTTAGCGGATACTTTCGATGAGGTTATTAGGGGACTTAAGGCACTAGGCGAAAATGCTGAGAAACGTGATCACTGGCTCACATACATAGCATTAACTAAGGTAGACAGTGAAACGAGAGCACTTTGGGCGCAACAAACTGTTGGGGAAGAGTTGCCGACCTTTGAGGATTTATTGAAGTTCTTAAATAAGCGGACAGACGCGCTAGAAACTGAAAAGGGATTTAGCCAGAAGATACAACCAACTCGAATAACGAAACTGCGAACATTGACAACAACTACGTTTCCTGAGTGTTCAATATGCAATCAAGGGGAACACCTAATTCATCAATGTGATAAATTTAAAAATATGACCACTGAACAACGGTCTATTTTAATAAAATCAATGTTCCGCTGCTTTAACTGTTTAAGTAAAAATCATCGAGTTTATGAGTGCAAGTCGAAGGCAAGGTGCCACAAGTGTCACCGAAAGCATCATTCGTTACTCCATCCATCAGTGTTAGATCAATCCAGCCAGGTTCATGACAAATCCGTGACAACAGAAGCTGAGAAACCTGGCGCCGAAACCCGTAGCGGCAGTCCGAAGGCACTAACTAGCTCCACAACAGCGTGTTCTAACACTTCAGTAACCAGCGCAAAATCTATATTACCAACAGCCATGGTAAGTATAAGAGATCAACACGGAGAGTTTTATCCATTTAAAGCTCTATTAGATTCAGCGTCCCAATCCTCCTTCATTTCTGAATCAGGTGTCCAAAAACTAGGATTAATGCGGCATCATGGGCGAGTGTTGATAAAAGGAATTGGTGAAACAACAATAGGTCAGACCCGAGGAAAAACGGAATTATGCATAGCTCCTACTAGAGACACCAAAATGATATGGAAAACTGAAGCATTCATAGTATCCAAAATCGCCGCAAAACTAAATCGATTTAACAATACGTACGATGACAAGATGATTTTAAGTGATATCCAACTAGCCGACCCCACCTTCAACGAACCAGGAAATATGGACATACTTCTTGGTGTTGATATTTTTGCAAGGGCCATGCAAGGTCAGACACGTAAATTAAATAGTGGACTCATTGCAATGAAGACGGTGTTTGGATGGGTAATAGCAGGCACCAGCAACAATACAAATCAACTAGAAACTGCTAACTTCAACATCTCAATTGATATCGATAGAAGTCTAAGACAATTTTGGGAAATTGAGGAAATTCCACCCACATACAAGAAATTATCCACAGAAGAAGAAGCATGCGAGGAACTTTATAAAACTACTACGACCAAAGGCGCAGATAATAAATTCATTCTGAAATTACCGTTTCGTGGGTCATATAGCACATCGGGTTCATCTTATAACGTAGCGATGAGTAGATTGCAGTCAGTAGAGAGAAAATTTCGGACTAATAAGGATTTTCAGAAAATGTATACCGAATTTATGAAAGAATACATTCATCTCGGACATATGACCAGAATCAATGATCCAGTTTCAACGGGAAGCTACTATTTGCCTCATCATGGTGTGCTGCGAGAAACTAGCTCGACCACCAAATTAAGGGTAGTTTTTGACGGATCTTCGAAATCTACAACCAGTGTGTCGTTAAATGATGTATTGATGGTTGGGCCAACCATTCAAGAGACGCTGTTCCAAATTCTAATACGTTTCCGACAACACAAATTTGCATTAACCGGGGACATCGAAAAGATGTACCGGCAGGTATGGGTGGCTCCAAATGACCGGCAACAGCAAAACATATTGTGGAGAGAAGACTCCACTCTACCAGTACAAACATACCAACTAAATACTGTGACATATGGAACTGCCTGTGCACCATTTCTCGCGATCCGAAGCTTACAGGAAGTCGGTATCAGAAACCTCCAAACATCACCATTAGCAGCAAGAATCATACTGCGCGATTTCTACGTCGACGACCTACTGTCCGGAGCAGCAACTCAGGAAGAGCTCTTGAAATTAACCAAAGATATCGTAAAATTATTGAGCAATTATGGGTTTAACTTAAGAAAACTACTATCAAACAGCAGTTTACTACAACCGGGCATAGAAAATACAGAAGTTAACACCAAGAAATCAATCGACATCCATCCAACATCAATTAAGGTACTTGGACTCTCGTGGGAACCAACTCGTGATATCTTCAAATTTAGTTGCCAACTAAACGAATGTCAGGTCTACACGAAAAGAAGCCTATTATCAGAAGCTGGCAAAATTTTTGATCCTCTAGGGTGGATCTCACCATTAACCGTTCGAGTAAAAATAATATTTCAAGATCTTTGGCTCCAAGAATTATCCTGGGATGACAAACTACCGGTACATACACTTCAGGCATGGAGAGCAATCCGAGAAGATCTTGGAAAAATCGATATGATATCTGTCCCACGGTGGCTAGGTACAACGAGGAGAGTGATACTTCACGGGTTTAGTGACGCAAGCGAGAAAGCGTACGCGGCGGTTGTTTATGCAGTAACACAAGATGAAGACCACACTCACATTGAACCTATTCTGATAGCGGCAAAAACAAAAGTGGCTCCATTAAAGCAGCAGAGCTTACCTCGATTAGAATTGATGGGAGCGCTCCTACTTTCAAAACTGGTAAACACGATAGAAACTTCGTTCGAAATGTCGTTAGACCGTAAAGTGTTATGGACAGATTCCAAAATTGTCTTGGATTGGTTGTCTGCCCAACCAAGAAAGTGGGCGACCTTCATTGCGAACCGCACTAGTGAAATATTTAACTTTCATCATAAAAGAGTATGGAAACATGTTCCTAGTAAAGACAACCCTGCGGATATAGCATCTAGAGGAATAGCGGTACGCGAGCTAGTGCAAAATAAGTTATGGTGGAACGGACCACCATGGCTGACCAATGAAACGAATTGGCCGACACAGTATAAGAAAAATGATGAGTATCAGTTAACTACTGAGGAAATGAAAACATCTGTAACATCAATGCATACCACACTGGAGAAATCTTGGTATGATGAATTTATTGAAAGATACTCCAGTTATCACAAAACAATTAAAATTTTTGCGATGATTCAACGGTACATCGCCAACCTAAAAACGAAACCAAAAAGACACGGCAACATTACGAGATGTGAATTACTGAAAGCAGAACAAACCATCCTCAAATATGTGCAACTCAAAGATTTTTCGGAAGACATCAAACTACTTTCAAAGGGCAAACCACTTCTAAGCAGCAGTAAATTGAAATTTTTAAACCCATTTCTGGACGAAAATGGATTACTACGAGTTGGAGGACGTAATGAAATGTCAGTGGTTGCGTTTTCAGTTAAACATCCCATAATCCTGTCAAACCAGGGGAACTTACCAAAAGCAATAGAACGTGAGTTACACGAGACATATCACCACGTAGGTATTGGGGCTTTAATCAATATCATTCGTCGTAAATTTTGGATACTCAACATGAGACAATTGGAACATCTACGGTGCATAAATGTATTCCGTGCTTCAGGCATAACCCCACTGCAGAATCACAAATCATGGGTAGTCTTCCTGAGGCAAGAGTAGTTTATTCTCATCCATTCGAGAATGTAGGTGTTGACTACTGTGGGCCATTCAAGGTTCATACAATCCGAAGAAGAGGACTAATACCATCCAAAGCATATGTTTGCATATTTATATGCCTGAGTACAAGAGCAGTACACATTGAAGTGGCTATGAGCCTTACAACGGACAGCTTTATGGGTGCTTTAAAACGATTCATATCACGTAGAGGAATGTGCCACACGATATACAGTGATAATGACACAAATTTCATAGGCGCAAGAAATGAATTAATTGATTTGTATAAATTTATTAAGCAAAATTCTAATGAAATTTCTTCCTTTCTTTTAAAAAGTAACATTGAGTGGCGTTTTAATTCTCCAGCGGCGCCGCACATGGGTGGCATATGGGAAGCAGCCGTAAAAGTAGCCAAAACCTGTTTGAAGAAGACATTAGGAGACACAATTCCAACTTTGGAGGAATTTTCCACCTTGATGACTCAAATTGAAGGTATGATGAATTCCAGGCCGATTGCGGTTAACTCATCAGCTGATATAGATGCACTAACACCACGACATTTCCTGATTGGTCGGCCGCTAATTGATATCCCTGATGTAGACATCACCAATCAAACGTTAACAACAACCGCACGATGGCATGTAATTAAGCACATGCAACAACACTTTTGGAAGCGCTTGCATCGAGAATATTTAACGACGTTACAAACAAGACAAAAATGGCATCACCAAAAGCACAACGTATCAATCGGTGACATCGTACTTGTCGTTAATGAAAACCTACCTCCAAACCGATGGGCACTCGGAATAGTCATTGACACACATCCAGGTCAAGATGACAAAGTGCGAGTGGTTACTTTAAAATTGGGTCACTCGGACAAAATAACCAAACGGCCAATTCACAAGATTTGCAAACTGCCACATCACAATAATTCTTCAATTGAATCAGCCGATTCAAGGGGCCCGGAATGTTTGGAAATTGGTCCCGCTGATATATAATTACCTAGTCAATAGTCATTTATCACTTTAGCACATCAACAACCCTATATAAAACAATGTAAAAATCCATTATTGAATTGTTCGTGTTTTTTCTATTCCTATTCTATTTTGTTACTAAAAAGACACGCCTAATATAATATTTATCCCAATCAACAAAATGTATTGCAAGATGAATTTATCTATGCTTACTTCACACTGTTTCTTTATACATAGAATTTCGTATATGTATTGGTAGTGAGTACATAAGAGAAATAATTTTCAACCTGAAAGCGTTTTGTTTTTTGGTCATTCAGTTTTGGAATAGCAACCGCAATAGTATCTAAATAATTTATATAAAGTGACAGACATTTGTAAATAATAATAAAAATAAATTTAAACATAAAGCAATCGTCGTAATTTATTACAGTAAAAATGAATTTTAATTAATTTGAATAATCACTGGCTGTAACGACACATTTTATAACAGGGAGAAATCTACCTAATGATTTATCACCAGCCATTCCTTATAACCAACTATTGTTAATCTAATAAAAATCATACGATTAACCGGGATTTTTGGTTATCTGGAAAGTCCCACTCATCCCGGATAATCGAGGTTCTAGTGTACAATAGAAAGGTTCTAAAGCAAACCTATGTTACCTAGAACTGAAACGAGTATTGACCGGGTCTCATACGAAACGACACATTTCACAACAGGATGTGCTAAAACAGGATGTCACAAAACAGGATATCACAATACAGTACATGGTACGCTACAGTACATGGTACGAAACAGGACCGATTAAAACAGTACATCACAAAACAGTACATGGTACACTAAAGTACATGGTACGAAAGAGTACATCGCAAAACAGTACGTATTAAAAAAGAACACCATAAAATAGTTAATAATCAATTTTACGGTTTTAATAACTTAATCGTGCAGGTTTTAATTCCAAAAAATTGTTTAAGTTTTACTTATTGTTGCAAAATAGACCAAAAATTTAAATAAATATATAAATAAAATAAATATATTATTTATATAAAGGGTTATCCAATTCGAGGTTGATAAAGTAAATTTAAAAAAAAACACACAAAATATTCGGAATGTATTGTAATTTTTATTTCATTTTACAGATTGATCCTTGCCATTTTCAGTTAAACAAGATATCATTCAAATGTCCTCCACGGGACTTCTTACAGGCCTTGATTCTTTTGAGGTAATTTTCAATGACTTTTCGGCACATTTCGGGCGGTATCTCGGCCATTACTTTACGAATATTAGTTTTCAATTCGTCAATAGTTTGAGGATTGTTTGCGTAAACACGATCTTTCGCGTAGCCCCACAAAAAGAAATCCAAAGGCGTTAAATCACAGGATCTTGGAGGCCAATTGACATCAGCCAATCGCGAAATCAAACGTCCAGGAAATTTCTCTTGCAAAAGATCTCGATTTGCTCGTGTTACGTGACTGGTTGCTCCATCCTGCTGGAACCACATACCGTCAAGATCATAATCTTCGATTTTCGTAAAAAAATAATCGGTTAACATGCGGCCATAGCGCTCAGAATTGACGGTAACGGTTCGTCCAAGGTTGTTCTCAAAAAAATACGGCCCAATCACACCACCAGACCACAATGCGCACCAAACAGTGACTTTTTCCGGGTGTAATGGCTTCTGTACAATCAATTGTGGATTTTCTGAGACCCAAATTCTACAGTTTTGCTTATTAACGTATCCACCAAGCGAAAAATGAGCTTCATCACTGAAGAAAATTTTGTTCGAAAAATCAGCATCGACGGCCTGTTTTGGTCGCTCGCGTTGGTCGATTGTTAAATGCTCCATATTCTTAAATGGCAGAATGTCAACTAAATAAATGACAGCGTACTTGACGTTTATCTTTGACAGATGTCGGTATACAGATTTCTACTTTATCAACCTCGAATTGGATAACCCTGTGTTTATTTAAATTTTTGATCTATTTTGCAACGATCGAGTATTAGCGATTTAAATTAAAATAATGTTATAATATTATAATGTTATAATATGTTAGGTGAAGGGATATTTTATTATAACTTAAAGCAATTATAATTCTATATAGTATACTGTCTAATTACTCTAGGTGAAGGCAAATATCCACTTGATAATATCCTAATTACTAAACGTATTCAATAAAAAAATATTTAACAAATCAAGCTGAAAAAATCCTCTAGCTTAACGTTCAGTAACATGGGCTTTAGTGTACCATGTACTGTTTTGTGATGTACTGTTTTCCTCGGTCCTGTTTCGTACCACGTACTTTAGTGTACCATGTACTGTTTTGTGATGTATTGTTTTTATCGGTCCTGTTCCGTACCATGTATTGTTTTGTGATGTCCTGTTTTATTACATCCTGTTTTGAAATGTGCCATAGTGAGCGGCTTCGGTATTGACCCTATTAACACTAGGTTTACTGACGTTTCTGATATACCTATCTCTACGAACACGCGTCAATTTGACGCAGAGACGAATACATATAACAACACTTAGAAAATAATTTAATTATATACTATAAGAAAGAAATGAAAATGTAAGATATATATTTATGTAAAGGTTTTATTATTCAATAGTTTTATTACAGATTATTTCAATATTCGACATTTATTTCGCACATTTTTTACACAAATACTCAATTTTGTTTGTACATTTTCCGCAAACAACCTTTTGACATATTTTACAGATGTTATTGCTCCTGTTTCTTTTACAAAAGCCGATTTGGCAAGTCCTACGTTCTCCCGAAGTACTAGGTAACAGGAGATTATAATCTATGTTGTTGGATATTTTCTTTTCTCCTTCTGTAAGTTCTTTGGCCAACTGAAATAGAAACTCCTTTCTGGATAATTTTGACCCAGTACACTCTGTGTATAATATCCATGCGTTTATTGCCGCTAAATCTAAAATATTGAAGAACACCTGGAGAGGCCATCGAAAAGATGCTGATTTGCTGGTATATTTGCGAGCCATTTGGTCTACTACGTCGACTCCAAACTTTGTCCCATTGTAATATGCTATTGTTTCCGGGGTATGTTTTTTATTGTCTTTTATTTTTATAAAAGTATGCTTAGTACTTAGTAACAGCACCTTTAGATTTGGCTTACTTTTATATATAGTAAGTATGCTGTTTCCTGATTTATAATGTTCTGAAGAATACAACTTCATTTTATCTTTCTTGCTTTTTGCTGGCTTTGGTAGTTCTCTCTTGTTGGCTCGAATAGTTCCAACTAAACTGGTTCCTTTTGCAACTAATCTTTCAGCTAGAGGAATACTGGTGAAAAAATTATCCGTAGTTATATTTCTTCCGTGATGAAGATATGGTTCCGCTAACTTCATAACTACAAATTCGCCCAACGGTGTTGAATTTCGCATTTCATCCTTCCCTAGGTAAGGGATCCCATTTATAACGTATTTAGATTGCACATCTACTGCCAACCAAAATTTGATGCAAAATTTGTGAGGCTTATTTGGCATGTATTGCGTGAATTTGCAGCGGGCTTTAGTAGGGAACAGTTGCTCGTCTATTGAAATATTTTCGTGAGGTTTATAACAGCATTGGATATTCTGTATAAATTGATTCCATATTTCGGATAACATTGCAAATTTGTCGCTGCGTAAACGTCTAGATCGTTCCGTTTTTTTATCAAATCGGACAAATCGAAGAATTTGCATGAAATCATCTCTGGACATTGTATTAGAAAAAAAAGCAGATCCCCATTCTTTGGACCACAAATAAAAAGCATTCAGCAAATTTGCTTCATACGCTCCCCTAGCGTACAAAATCCCAATAAAAGCAAGCAACTTTGTGGTTGATATCTTGCAATCTCCTTTCAAAACATGACCTGCTTCTTCTTCAGTACAACTTTTTATATGTTCTATCATCTTTTTGGTTATAATCAAATGAAAAGCACTGCTTACGTTACGTTCCATCATATTGCGTTTTGCGTATCCAGTAGGCCCAGCGATGTCTTTGAAGATTGTGTGGAAAGGATAGCGACCACTAGATCCGCCCACTTTCAATTTCGTCCAAGTTGTTCCATCGACCGCTATTTCTGTATCACAGACTGCCTCCGAATTTTGGAACGATCTCCTAATACTTGTCTCATTCTCGGATTCAGAATCGGAGGATAGGATACGCTTCCTTTTTCTGCGAAGACCAAATTTCTGATGATTTTCTTTTTCAATGTCTGATGAGTCCGATGCTTGCATACTTTCATCAGATTCCAAAATCTCGATTTCATCCTCGTCTTGAACCACTTCATTTCAGAGATCCTCTTCAGAGCCAGAATACTCTTCACAAATACTAACTTTGTTTTGTAAAATTTTATTTCCTCTTCTAGACATATTTAGATGATACAGAAGGGCTTTTTATCAAAATAGTATAAAATTGAGGTTCACAATAATATTACTAATTCAAAAAATATTCTAGTACTTTATTTTTCAATACTCGAACTAAGCAACTGAAACCTTCTAAATCTCTTCGCACTCTAACATCAACTGACATTCTGCGTTCCCTTCTTTCTCTTATTGCGCAAAAGTTGTTTATCGCTTTGTCTTTGTATAAATTACGATCACGTCAAATTGACGCATATTCGTAGAGATAGGTATACCACATAAAGAATTTCAATATTTCAACACTTTTGATAAAAGTAGACCTCAATATATATGTATTTATCTCGACCACTGTATAAAAGTCAATACAAGAAATAAGATAAAAATGCAAACGGTGTTTGTACTTTTCCTTATAAAATTTGAATTGCGTCAAAATGACGCGTCTCGTAAACCTAGTGTTAACAGAAGATGGTGGAATTAGAGAATTAGTTTCAGAAGTCGTTCTACTATAATAAAATTCACAATACTATGTAGAGCGTATGTACTCTAAAGTGATTTAGAAGCCTCACCCTAAATGAATGAATTAATCGTCATAATATGTTAGATGGAGTGAAGAAAAAATTGGGTCAAATAATGAACGTAATGCAATGACCTGCCCTTTTAGAGATCGCTTGAAATTTACAAACATCGTAAGGGAAGGAGACCTATCAGTTGGGTGTCCATATGATGTACTACTTTCCGGGACAAAAGGCTAGATTGGACTCCAGTTTAGAATTAATTGGTCATTTGAGAGAGAAACGTTTACAATCCAGCAGCTTTGTGACGTCAGCAAATTAATGGATTTTGTCAGATGTTAAGGTCAGGAAATGCAGTAGAATGTGATGCAAATAAATTTGTCTTTTGCATTACAGTTTTTTAACTAAACATTGTGCTAAAATGAAAAAGAGTATAGAGATGAATTCATAATTCAGCTAAGGAACACAAGCGTTGAGTAATCGAATGTAAGCAATATTTTCATCTGAAGGGCAATTGATGTAGTTTAAATGGGTCGACTTTTTAATGGACATTGCTGATTGGCGTTTTTCCATGAGAATGGGATGAGATTATTCATTCCTAGCAAAAATGTTGATATAACAGTTTGATAAACTTTATCTACTTCGCTGTTGATAAAGTAAGTCGACCAGTCAAATGAATTGAAGAATTCATTTACAAGATTGAGGTAAACATTATATGAAGTGGCAGAGAAGCCTTGCTTCCGAGAAATCGGAAAGATGAGGATACTGCCCAGTTGATTGAACGATTAAATCTGAAAGTTGCTCAGCAGCTTCGCAAGTGTGATTCCTGTCATTTGAAAATATCAACCCGGTGTATTGTAGATATTAAAACCACCGAAGACAATAACTTCAGCGGTGGGGAGAATTGATAAATCTTGTCTATGCGGAGTTCAACATATTGAACACTTGCATTATGTCGGAATTTGAAAAATTTGTACTACGATAAAGGGAACAAACGAGATTGATCGTGCTGATCCTCACGATAAAATTTGCATAGTTACTCTTTATGTCAATCGCAAAACGAATGGTTCGGATAATTCCGATAATAATTTTGCCACTTTGGTACCGCGTTGGTATAATAGTTTGGTCAATTTGGTACTATTTAGACCACTATTGATCAAATTTAGTGTTTTATTTGAACGTTTTAGTCTGCTTGTATCGCTTTAAATTTGACAGCCTTTTCATCATGCTTCCATATCATGGTTAGTTTTCCTGTTTACCAATACATTTTTATTATTTATTTCTTATCGTGCATATCCACACTACGGTAACTTGAATCCGGTAACTTTTTCGTTTGTTTCCCCATTACATATAGAACGTAAAAGTTTTATAGGTAAAAGAGAAAGAAACGAATAAGTTACTGGATTCAAGTTACCGTAGTATGGATATGCACATCCGGTAAACAAAACACGCTGTTCTATTAAACGTAAAGAAAGCGTCACTCCCTTCCTTCAAATTTATCATAAAAGGAATTTACAATTTTTCATTGTTATTTGGATATGCAATAGCATCTTTAAAGCACACAATTGACTTATGAAAAAATTGATTAACTATTAGACTTCCTTTTCAAGTTTCATATAGTTTACCATAATATGCTAATTCAAATTGAATTTGTTGTTTGTTTAGTTCCACTGTGGGAAGCGGGATGCCTCACCCGCATCTTTAATAAGTCAAATATGCCAAATGAACACACATTTTAAGGTTCACGGAGAGAAATCGAAGAATACATTATTCCTATCAGGAATTTATTATTCCAAAATGAAGTTCACAATTTAACCCAACTTAACTAAAGAATAATAAAACATATTTAGGAACAATATATTCTTAGCAACAAAAGTTAACATTATTCCGAATAAAGACAAAAAATATTATTAATATCTTTTAGTTTTGTTCTTAAAAAGAATGATTTAATATTTTTATTTGTTACTTTTATTCGCAAATCGGAATAATTTAAATTTATGTTAGGTATAAATTGTTTAATACAAGGAATAGTTAAATCAAATATTAGGAATATGCTATTCGATGACAAGGAATAAATTGATTAGATAAGGAATAATTAAGTTTAAAAAATAAGAATAAAATATTCAATCATAAGTTAATCTTTATAAGGAACAGATAAATCAAAAAACTAGGTATAAATTTACAATGGTAAGGATTAAATTGATCATTACAATGAATGAATTTCAACAGAATAATTTTCTTCTTGGACAGAAGGGGGTAAATAAAATCAAACATCATTTTATTTTAAAAAAGATGAATTTAATTTTTTTTAATTTGTTTTTACATTATTAATTTGTTTTTACATCATTATTATAATGATCATTTACTTAATTTATATATGCCTTAACATAAAATAATTTTTATTTTTAAATTTAAGCATTTCAAATGGTTTATCAAAACTTAACATTTGAAAATTAAAATAAATTATATTTAAAGTTTCTTGTTTAACAAAATAAACTTGAAAATGTTTGTCAAAATGACTTAGTAAAGTGATTAATTAAAACTTCAGTAATGGCAAAAGTATTTTCACATAAAAAACATCTAGCCATCGTTTAAATTATTTAGGTTAAATAATATTTTATTTATTATTATTTTATTTATAGTGATGAAGATAAATCAATGTATGTTGGATACACGGATAATTATGTGCCTTTTAAATATGTTTATTGTTTGCAACTTGTGTACGGAATGGAATAATGGTGTTAGTGGATAGTGGATTTTCGGCAAAACCTCCGAACATATTAATTTCTAATGTGGTATTAAAATCATCCTTAAATAATCGAAATGGACTGAAATGCTGCTATTTCAATTCGAGAAGCATGCTGAATAAATTAGACGAGATCAAGTTGCTTTTGCAGAATGTTCATTTGGATGTGGTGTGTATCAGTGAAACTTGGTTGAAGGACCACATCAATGATAATGCTATTTGCTTGCCTGAATTTAGAATTTTTAGAAGTGATCGGTCTATCTATACGGATAAAAAGAGAGGTGGTGGTGTTTGCATGTATATAAGGGATTCTATTTATACGAAGTTTGTTTACAAGCATTCAAGCGCTACTCTAGAGATGATTCTAGTTGAAATTGTATACAATGGAATGAGAATACTTTTAGGGACTGCGTATAAACCTCCGCGCTTAGATTGTTTTTCCGAGTTAGATAGTATTTTGCAAGAATATTCTTCAATGTATGATGATATAATTTTTTGTGGAGACTTCAATTATAACCTGTTATGCAATGCTTCTATAAAGGCCAAACAGTTTGAGGATTTATTGAAGTCCTATGATTTGACTATTGTAAATGGTGAACCCAC
Organism: Nephrotoma appendiculata; assembly: GCA_947310385.1. Classification (NCBI taxonomy): domain Eukaryota; kingdom Metazoa; phylum Arthropoda; class Insecta; order Diptera; family Tipulidae; genus Nephrotoma; species Nephrotoma appendiculata. Next base: position 266,096,556 of record OX371225.1, on the reverse strand, counting down.
TTATTTTTATGATGACCTATCATCCATGCTTGATCTCATTATTACTAACACTGATAAAATTAGATTTTCTAATCAAATATCACTGGGTTTCACTGATCATGACTTGTTATATTGGATTTATGGTGATATCAATACAGTAAAAGCTAAAGAAACTTATTTTCGGGATTACAAATCATTAAGTATTGACGAGTTAGCTGGGGAGGACTTTACTCTGCCATGGGAAGGGATTTATTTTATGAGTGATGTAGATGAACAAATAGAGCTGTTTAGTTCGTGTGTTTTAAATTTATATGAAAAATATGTTCCATTACGACCTGTTAAAATAACTAAATCGATTTCTCCTTGGATGACAAAGGAAGTACAAAATTTAATGATATTGCGGGATTTTGCCTTATCTGTATGGAAACAAGTTCGGTCTAGTGAGTTAAGAACTGTATATTGTCGAATTAGAAATAGAGTAACGTCTCTGATTAGGGTCAACAAACGCAAAATTATTAATAATAAATTGGAATCCAAGCAATCTCCTAAATTATTTTGGCAAACTATAGATCAATTAGGTATTGGCAAAGCTAATGATTTTTCTGCTAGTTGTGTTTATCAGCCTGCTGAGTTTTTAAACGAATTCACTACTACTTCGATTAGGAATATCACTAACAATCCTGAACTTCTTGATGACTTACTAGAAAGTGATTTTGCTGCAAATTCGTTCAGTTTTAACACGATAACAATGCCGCATTTAGTTAAAGCGCTGAATGCTATAAAATCGAATAGTACTGGCTTGGATAAGATTTCAATTAGATTCATTAAAATTATATTTCCATTTATCAGCAAGTATTTACTTCTAATTATAAATAATATAATTACAACTAGCTCGTTTCCAGCTATTTGGAAACATGCTAAGTTGATACCGATTCCAAAAATTAATAACCCTAGCTGTATATCTGAATTTCGTCCCATAAGTATTTTACCTGCACTTTCCAAATTATTAGAAAGTGTTTTGAGTGAACAAATTACTCAATTTATTGAGAAGAATGGAATGCTGGATTGTAATCAATCCGCTTATAGATCATACCATAGCACTAACACTGCTGTGTTAAGTGTAGTGGATGATATAAGACGAGATTCGGATAAAAACAAGGCTTCTATATTAGTTTTGCTTGATTTTACGAAGGCCTTTGATCGCGTTGATCATGTAATCTTGCTTCAAAAATTAAAAGAACATTTTAAATTTGGTCGGTCAGCTTGGTCCTTGATTCGAAGTTATTTGTCTAATAGGTCTCTAACGGTTTTTATAGGTGATAATTTCTCTGAAAGTATTTGTTCCAGTGTTGGCGTTCCACAGGGATCGGTGCTAGGACCTTTGTTGTTTGCAATGTATGTAAACGATTTGCCTAGAAGTTTGTCAATTGCTAATTATCATTTATTTGCTGATGATGTGCAAATATATTCCTCTTGTGTGATTGAGAAGATTAATTACTGTATTGATTTATTAAACATAGAGATAGAAAATATTGGAAAATGGGCGAATGATAATAATCTACTTTTGAATGCAAAGAAGACTCAGGCAATTGTAATTTATCGGAATGAGATTAACACTGATAGTATCCATTGTATTAAAGTAAATAATGAACGTATAAAGTTTTCGAGTAAGGTTAGAAATCTAGGCATAATTATTAACAAAACCTTAACCTGGGATGACCATATTCAAATGATCACCAGTAAATTGTATTTCATGCTCAGACGATTGTGGACATTAACTAAATTTGCGTCGCCGGAACTAAGAAGAAAATTATTTTTGACCTATGTTTTTCCATATTTTATATATGGAGATGTAATTTTTTTTGGGATGCAAGACTATAACTTAAAGAAGCTAGAAAAGGCATTCAATGCTTCAATTCGATATGTTTTCAAATTGCGGAAATTTGATCATATATCCGCTTATGCAAATAAAATTATTGGATGTTCTATTGGAGAGTATTATGAATTAAGAGTTTGTTTCTTGATTTATAAACTGCTAAAATTTGGAATACCAATCTATTTGTCCGTTAAACTTCAAGAGACAAGGTCTAGCCGTACTAAGAATTTGAAAGTTCCTTCCAATAGATACGATATACTAAATCATTCTTTTTATGTTCGAGGAATTTGCCTTTGGAATGCATTGCCCCTAAGCGTTAAGAGATCTGAATCGTGCGCAAGTTTCAAACGTACACTACTTGATAGAACTTATTAGCTTATTTTTAATTATAATCATAAATATCCATCATAATTGTAATCGCTATTATTGTTTTTCACATTGTTTATATTTACATCACTCTTATAATTATTATTATTATTATTATTATTATTATTATTATTAATATAATTAATTCTTATTGTTTTCTTTTTTTTCCTAATTATTAGTTTTAGTTAAGAATTTTATTATATGTACTTTACAAAAATGGCCTTAACATATATATAAATAAGCTTTAGCTTAATATGTGTAACATACAGATAAATAAATAAATAAATAAATAAATAAATAAAGTTTTAGGAAAAAGGAAAATGTTCAAAAGAGTATGAAATATTTAGTACAAAAAATAATTTAAAAAAGATATCAAAGGCCACCAAAAAATTATTAAAATGGAGTAAAATTGAATCGGCCAAAAATTGCGGAGAATTTTCTTCACCTCCTGGCTGGTTGAAGTGTAATTTAACTTTTTACATAATGATTTTTTCTTTTATTTAATTCTGTTTGAATATTCGATGTTTTCAGCAAATCTAAAAAAGAATCCCATCCATCACTGATGCTGACTTTCCATAAAACTCCGTCAACTTTTTTCTGGCAGTAGGTTTTATTATTGTATTAAATACTTGTAGGAACTGTAGTCTACGGTATTCTAGAAATCAAAAAATAAAAATATATTTTACTATTAATTGCTTTACTAAAAACTGACTTTCCATCGTGTATAGTGTTTTATAAGATTGCCAAATAATATAAAGTGTCGACGAGGAGTATCGGCGCAACTTTATTGCTGAATAAAATTCTAGCATTTTATTCTGCACTTACTGCGTACCATTTTAAAAATTTGTTTACATCGAACGAATTTTTTAATAAAAATTTTAAAATAAAACAATAAATTGATGTATACATAATTGTATGTAATTGTACGTAATTGAAAAATTAAGAATTTTCAATTTGTGTACTTCATTTTATTTTTTTATTTTTAAATTGTCTATTTTTTTAAATAACTTTTAAAGCGAAATTGTGTCTAAGTTATGAACAAACGTTGAAAAATAGTAGTGGAAAACATAGAAAATTAATATTTTTAGTTAATGTAATAATTTGCTGAACGATGGAAGCCAATGTTTCATCCAATTTTAATTACATCGAGATTATTTTTTAAATTAAAAATTCGCTCGTCTCATCAGACTGTGGTGACCAAGCTACATAAATATTGAAGATACTGTGAACTTATATTCAAAGTATAATCAAAATGCCTTAGCGAATTATGATGTTTCGCTTCAACATATCATAATTCACTAAGGCATTTGTTAATTTCTTCGTAATCTAGAAGTTTATGGTACTTAAGGCATAAATCCTATTTATATTTAAAATTTTTGGTTATTCTGGGTGATAGCCAGCTCAATGTAAAACTAATAAGTGGCTATCACTCATAATAACAAAAAATTTGACAATTTAATTTATTTAGTTGTCAAACTGAGTGCTATGTTAAAATTTTAAAATACCTTTATAACGATAATTTTTTGAATATTTCCTTTCGGTGCGTGTTTGATGATTTTTTTGTATTAGACGTTTTTCGAAATGAATTTGAATGATTTCCTAGTTGATTTCAATCTAAAATAATTAAAGTTATAAAATTGTGTACATGCCTTACCCAAAATTAAAGCAAAAATATCGAAAAAATTAACTTACTAACTCGTATCCTTCTCGCATCGGCGTGACGGAAAAATAGCCATATCCAATATTTTGTTTAGGGAATCAGAATGTTTTTTCAATTTCCGTGGGCCTTACATCGAATGTGCTTTTCCACTTATATTCTAGTGTGATCCATGGAGATGTGTGGTAATACAGCCGGTTAATATCGTGCTTATATAGTTCGATGTTGTTCTCTGACGATTTTTCAATTTCGGCCAAGTGTTCACCTACATATACAAAAATTTAAATGCTATAAAATATATATCATGACTTCTATTTATGAAGATTTTGGTAATTGTAAAATAGTAAGCGTACATAAATTGCGGTTTAATAAACTAGCTTGTAGTAATTTTTCATATATGAAAATAATAACAAAGTAAACCAAAAAGGATGAAACAATCACTAAATGAGCTATATTAAACTGCTGTATGTCTGTCTAGTAAAAACTTATACAATTATATTATAAGAAGCACTCAGTTACTGAACTTAATTAGTGTATATAAATGTATAATTAGTATTAATAAGTAAGGTTACAAAACTCGCCAATAAAAATGGAATTTTAAGTTTAAAATTATATATAACTTTTAACACTGTTTATTTTTTATGACACTGTTTAAGTTTTACGATTTCACTACACGTATTTACAATTGAAAATCTAAATGTTGGCTGATCAACAATTTAATTTATAATATATTATTGGTTATAACTTACTGTTTAACATATTCCGAATAGGAATAACTTTATGCGTTTATTCTTAATCGGAATATTATCATCCTAAGCACTGTTTAATTTATTCTTAATAGGAAAAATGAAATTTGTTGTTTATTCTTAATCAGAATAATTAGTTCTATGCACTGTTTCATCTATTCCTAGTAGGAATAATTTTTGTTTTTGTTGAAATAGGAATAATATATTCCTTAGCACTGCTAATATATTCATAATAAGAATAATTTTGCATTTAATTTGTACTTATTTAATTTAAATATATGGTAATGTAGTGAATGTATAATTATATAATAGTTTAATATAACATATTATGAAGTGTAAGGAGCTACATTATATAAAGATATATTTGACGTTTAGCTTTCATTTTAAAATATATTTGATGTGGTTTTACCTATAAGTGATTGTAAGTTATACAAGTGTAATGAGAATAATATATTCCTAACCACTGCACGGTTTATTCATTATAAGAATAAATTTGGTTTTTGATGTAATGTGAATTTTGTTATTATTCTTAATCAAAACCATATTCACTATATATATATTGTTTGATCTATTCCTAATAGGAATAATTATGTTTCTGCTAAAATAGGAATAATATAGTCCTTAGTACTGCTGATTATTCATAGTAAGAATACATGGATCTTAATTAAATTTAAATGTGTTGCATATTGTAATGTTTTAGAATTGAACTAGTATACCAATTCCGATAAATCTCTTTAGGGGAAGATGCCTTTGACGTATGTAAATACAGATCCCGCTCGGAAGTTTATTTGATAAGGTTTAAAATATGAATACATATGTGAGTGTATGCTATACAACTACAATCATAAACATATCTTAAATCCTTCTTAATTTATGCTTTATAGGAATATATAATTAGTTGATGGTTTTCGATATCTTGAAAATTCCACTAACTTTAGATTTTATGATTCATTCTTTTAAGGATTAATTAATAATTTCAAATTATAAAATTTGTGAAGTTGTATTTATTCTTCAAGGGAATAATATTAATAAGTAAAGTATTAGTTTATCATAAAATGGAAATAAATTAAACCGAACTGCTAAATTACATTTTATTCTTATGTTTGGAATAGTTTATACATACAAATTTCTCTCCGTGTTGCTGGAAGGAATATGGAATTAAAACTCCGTTTGGCCTATCGTACTACTTCGCAGTCAAACCAAAATAGTCGATATAACCTCATCGCCCAATTCAATACAATCATATTGCCGACACCCAGTCGGCCGACAACATATATAGCTATAAAACTTACAATGTCCGCATCTTCAGTCTAGAGTAGTCTGGGCCTACTCCTCCAACTCCTGCTAATTTCATATTCAACTGCGGTTGTTGTTAAAATATTTGTTTAACCACCCGATTGTTTAGGTGTGAGGTGGAAACGTAATTCATCACTTTGGACGGCAGTCCAAACGAGTAACGAAAGCTCCTACTGTGCTGGAAGTCGATCTCGTATATATACAGCTAATTTCGAACTTTTTCCCTTTGAGGCCGCGAGGATCATGTTATATACCATTGGAAAGGTCTTGAAAAGTAGATTCAAATAATGTATTGAGTGGAGATATGACCATCCGAAAATTGCAAAAAAAAATCAGTTTTTCGGGTATAACTACCCCAAAAAGTGCCCCAATTATTTTTGAACTAGCAAATTATGATTGTAGATTTGTCAATACTAGTTCAACGACACCTCACCTGATCAAAACGGTTGGTTTTGACCAAAGTTATGACATTTGGAAGTTTTTCTATGACGTCACCATATAATCTTGCTTTGGTATATGTATATGTTTGTTTATTTGTTTGTTTGTTCGTCCGTACTACTTTCATCTGATCTCATATTTTCAGGGTTTGTAGTACTTGAAAAAACTAAGCAACTGTTGTTCTACAACTTTTTGATTTGGCCGCCATGTTGGCCGCGAAGGCCATTTTTGGCCATTTTGGCAACGCCCACAGCACTGAACCTATTTGACATACCCCGGACATATGCATATCGTTGGAAAGGTATTGACGCGAGCGATTTAAAAAAACTAGGGTGGAGGGTCGTTTTGGCCAAAAAACCGGATAATGCCAAATCGGCCGGCCACATTCGCCAAATTGCTAACAAATGAGCCCACAACTTTTGGTTCATATTTTCAGGATTATTAGCCACAAACCTCACCTACAATATGACTTCAATCATTTGTCCAAGAAAACTTGTATATTTTAGATATTGATCTCCATAACTTAAAAGCCACCCTAATTTTTTGCAAAATTTCATTTTTTGGCTCAAATGCACCCTACTATCGGTCCGTTGCGGTTCATAATGATAGTGAATCAACGTATTACAATGAAACAAATATAAATACGCCATATTATTATCATTACTAAGAGAATTTTTACCAGTGACCCTTTTTTCATAACAAAAAAAAAATGAAAAAACTGACAAATTGTTGTGATCGAAAAAATCACCAAAAACATTGAACATTTGACAGTCTCCTTGCATAACATCGATATTTTTTTAATCTTTATGATGATTTCTTTAAAAAATAGATCTTATCTCCCCCAACCTCCCATCGCATGAAGATGGATTATCAGCGAGAGGGTAGCTACCATTAATTTTTGTTCCCAACTAACACACTAAAATATGTATATTTTATTGTATTGTTTAAGGAATCAAAAATGAATTGCTATCGAGTGTATGTGCACTGTTTTGACTGACAACAATAAAACGAATCGCAATTCAATTCATTTTCAATTTGCCGTGTCAAAATCATTGATATCAAATAAAAAATCTCTTAACGAGGTAAATGTTCGAGTGACGAAAGCCGACTTCAATTCACAAAATTTCTGATATCAAATTTGTGCCGAAAAAAACAATTGCATTCGATTTGTCAACGATCGGAATGTTCAACAACGACGCGTTGAATGCACTAACATTCCGAAAAATCGTTGACAAATCGAATGCAATTGTTTTTTCGGCACAAATTTTATATCAGACATTTTGTGAATTGAATTCGGCTTTCATCACTCGAATATTTATCTCGTTAAGAGGTTTTTATTTGATATAAATTTCATGAATTAATATTGAATATTGATATTTCGTAACTTTAATTGAACTGCAAATTTTTCTGTTCAAATCGCCGTATCAGACCATTGCTGCCGAAATACGGACATCACTGACCCATACAATAACGACACCTAAATCACTGACAACATCAATGCCGGTACTTTGTCTTCCCGAAGGCAGATACCCAAATGGCGCCCCAAATGATCTTGTATCTTCGCCTACATACTAAATTCAAATTCAGTTCAATCGATATTGTTACAAAATTAATTTAGAATCTTTTAGTGCAAAATCATTTTTTTAAATGTTACATTTTTCCAAATATTTGCAAAAATCGCAAGAGCTCCTATGGAAACTGCCACTTCGGGTAGACTGATTTCATCCAAAAATAACTGTGATCTACGAGTGTGAAGAAAATGCTAAACTTTTGCTAATTTAATTAATTGTGTTTGTGTTAGTGATATTACCTGGGTAAGACGGAAAATTATCGAAAATTAGAGTTTTCTTGGATGTAATTATTAAATCCTATTAAAAATAACTAAATAATATAAAACTACTTTATCTCGACTAGTTACATGAATGTTTAGTTTGTCTCAAAATTATATTTTAAATTCTCGAAAAACTAGCATTACACTACTAATTATCAAACTTACTGTACCATTTTGACTTAATTCAGAGAAGGCACAGCGAAAAATTCTTCTTCTTATGTATCTGTAACTACTCATACTCAAATGATGGTGTAGATGTTGAAAGCTGTTACGCATAAATTTGACGGTAGGTATATTAGTTTCAAAAAATCTAACAGATGGCTTTGTGATGGTTTATTTATGTTGAAATGTCAGATTTATTACAATTTTTTGTTTGTTTATATTCGATTGATTGGCAATAAGGGATTTTTGTGGAAAATTGCTTATTAAATTTCAACAAAATTTGTAAAATTACAATCAGCTACTAATTATAATTATTAAATAGATTCAATTATACATATACATATACTATATATATAAAATTGTTAAACTGGTGGAATTGATTCGACTATTAAAGCGGTGGATTTTTATAATAAATATATATAAATTAATTTTATTTACATTTTCACTATTAGAACCTCAATACTCCTCTTTCCTGCCTGTACGCACTTTCCTGTACGCACAGATTAAGGCTTTGCCTTCATGGTATGTCCAATTTTTCACATTATGTATTACCAAATTGTCTGAAAATATTCAAACAAGTTTAATTTTGTACAACAAAATATGTTGCTGTCATAATTTTGCCCGTTCCTTTGGTTATCTACTCACAAGTACTTATGAGTAGCAAATTGTTTCCATTGGAACACAGCTATTATTCATAATACTAAACAAAAATTATACAGTATAGTAGATAAAAATATTTATTAAGAATTCTTGAAAATGAAGTATCCCTAGAAATCTAAACAAAACTTCAGGTATATGGGGAGTTAGTTGGGGACCATTTCAGTTAGAAAATATATTCAGATGCTCCCCATCCAGGGGAGGGGCCAGTTAATAAAATTTAGTAGTATGACCAAATATAATAAAAATGTTCAGGCTAACTGAGATATTCCTAGAGATCTAAACAAAACTTCAGGTATATGAGGAGTTAGTTGGGGACCATTTCAGTTAGAAAATATATTCAGATGCTCACCATCCAGGGCAGGGGCCACTTAATAAAATTTGGTAGTATTACCAAATATAATAAAAATGTTCAGGCTAACTGAGATATTCCTAGAGATCTGAACAAAACTTCAGGTATATGAGGAGTTAGTTGGGGACCATTTCAGTTAGAAAATATATTCAGATGCTCCCCATCTAGCAGGGTTGCAATGTTTTAAACAAAATGTTTAAAACGAATGTTTTAAACATGTTTTAAACAAAGCGGTATGTTTTAAACATTTTGTTTTAAACAAGTGTTTTAAATATGATTTTAATTAGAAAAAAAACAAAGGTTTATTTATTTAAATTAACTTTAGTAAATCTTAAAAAAATAATATCTGTAACTTCAAATACATAAAATTAAATAAATATGATTGGCCACAAAATCCAAACTCATCAATCAGATTCAGTTAGTATCATTTAAGTAAAACTTATTGGCTTCAGTTTTCGGTTTGATTTTGTGATTCAATGATTTAAATATTATGACTAATTTGGCAGCCTTTTTGATTAATTAAATTTTAAATGTTGGTTAACTAATATTTAAACAATGTTTGGCAATCGGAAGATTACATTCAAGCCTCGCTTGCGAAACAATAATTTCGTGTAGCAATTTCGCTGCAATAATCATATTTACAAAATAATATGTTTAATTTACAATATATGTAATATCCTTACGTGATGTGTTATGATCACTATATAGATCTTCAACTCATCCACAAGTGTGCTTAATTGCGTGCATTTTTTCAGGTGCTCTTTCATTCTAACGACTAAAACAGGAGCCCCATTCTTGAAATCGTTGGGAATTTTTCAATCGGAACACAATTTGCTTTAGAATGCTCCGCATTATTGGAATACTTCGCGCCACAGGTGGAATTTTTTACTTAGTAGTGGCAAAAATTAGAAATATACAGTGAAATTTTAAAAAATATTAAATGTACCCGGCCAAATAATCAAATAATATAGCGAATTCTAAAGCAAATCATATGCCAATTGGCGATACTTCCACCGATTTCAAGAACAAGAACCCAGATAGTTCCTTTTTACAATTTTTGTATTTCACACGTTTATACCGTATGCCTGACACCGATTTTCTTGTCCCAATTTGCTGCCAACTAAATTGGTTATTACTTCAAACCACTCGTTCGCAAGCACTAAACAAATCTAATCTGGTGTTCTTTAATTAAAATTTGCTAAATAAATTAAGATTTTTAGTTTCTTAAGTATTTCTATTCTAGAATAGACAAATCCTAACAAAGTTTTCAGTTTAGAACTAAATTTAAGGCATATTTTTGTTATGAACCTTGGAGACGTCTATCAATAACTGGTATGAACAAATCATTAATTTAGTTAAAAGACATTCGGACAAAAAAAAAATCGGCATCAGGCACACAAGTATTAAGTAGATCTAAATTTTTCGATTTTATCATCCAATTCATGTGAACTAATACCAAATTTTTGTGCGATCAGTCATTGTTATTTTTAGATAGTAATCAACACCGCTGAGGAGCAAGATAACCAATGAACTAAAAATTGAATTATAAAAAATAAATAAAGCCGATTAGTAGAAAGAACTTCCACAAAACTATATTAAACGAACAGGGCTCAATTTAAGAACAGTTATGTAAAATACCAAAAAACGACAAATGCTGTAAAACGAATCAAAATAGAGAAAAACGATTTAATTCAAAATTGGTTTATGCAGATCCTCATACTATACAAATAACTACAAAATAAATAAAATCCAATTATATTGTATTAGAAATTTATTTGTATAATTATGTATGTATAGTAAACCAGAGCCATGGTCCACTATGGGCCAGTGACAACATTGGTTTTTTGCTAATGACGTTACATGTCGACAACTCCTCTTTTACTATTTTTTTTTAATACGGCAACACAAATAAATGATCGAGTTTATTTGTTGAAAATTCAGCACATTAAAACAGAAGTGAAAATTAAAATCCACGTCAACTTACTCTTACAGCAACTTACAAAGAAAATAACCCTGCTGCTACTTCAATCGATTAAGAGAGACCGAATTTTTTGTAAACCGTCGACATAGCGATACGTCATCGTTTCAGGGTCGTAGTAAAGATGGCTTTGGGTAAACATGCTTCACGTTTAGATTTGTGCCTGTATTTTGTCGTTCGTTTCGTTCTCTCTTATTTTGTATAGAGAAATTACAAGAAAATCGACAAAAAATTACCTTACTTCGTAATGAAAATATGTTTAAAACATGTTTTAAACATATTTTATTTGGTTTGTTTTAAACATGTTTTAAACAAAAAAAACGTGTTTTTTGTTTTAAATTAAAAAAAACAGTTTGTTTTGCAACCCTGCCATCTAGGGGGGGGGGCCAGTTAACAAAATTTAGTATTATGACCAAATATAATAAAAATGTTCAGGCTAACTGAGATATTCCTAGAGATCTAAACAAAACTTCAGGTATATGAGGAGTTAGTTGGGGACCATTTCAGTTAGAAAATATATTCAGATGCTCCCATCTCAGGGGAGGGGCCAGTTAATAAAATTTAGTAGTATGGCCAAATATAATAAAAATGTTCAGGCTAACTGAGATATTCCTAGAGATCTAAACAAAACTTTAGGTATATGAGGAGTTAGTTGGGGACAATTTCAGTTAGAAAATATATTCAGATGCTCCCCATCCAGGGCAGGGGCCAGTTAATAAAATCGAAATATCGGAAAATTGAAATTTGAGCTTTGTATGGGAATGCACTTAGCTTAGCACCACCAATGAGAATTGTATTTCGACAATGAGCATTTATTTATTTATTGTTTTATTTATTTATTTATTTATTCATTGGCTTACAATGTTGGTAAAGGAAAAGCACACATGGAAACAATATAAATGAACAACAACACCACCAAAAAAAATACTTCCATTAGACATAAAAACCTCAGATATTTTCAAAAAACAAATCCACTCCATGCAAATGCCGTTCGTATTGAGCTCAAGCTCATTTGTTACAGAAACACTGCAAGAAATGATTACTTACAGACTATATACAATAAATACAAATAAATACAAAAATATTATTACAAAAATAGTACTACATGTATTGTCATTCAAGCGCGCCACGCTAAATAACACGCTTTAAATGATTTAAGCGACGCTGACCTCATAATATCCCATATACCTGAGGTTGTGTTTAGATCTCTAGGAATATCGCAGTTAGCCTGAACATTTTTATTATGTTTGGTCATAATACTTAATTTTATTAACTGGCCCCTGCCCTGGATGGTGAGCATCTGAATATATTTTCTAACTGAAATGGTCCCCAACTAACTCCTCATATACCTGAAGTTTTGTTTAGATCTCTAGGAATATCTCAGTCAGCCTGAGGATGTTTATTATATTTCGACATAATAATAAATTTTATTATATGCCTCTCCACTGGTTGGGGAGCATCTGAATATATTTTCAATAAGATTTGGTCCCCAACTAACACTCCATATACCTGAAGTTGCGTTTAGATCTGGATGGGGAGCATCTGAATATATTTTCTAATTGATATGGTCCCCAACTAACTCCTCATATACCTGAGGTTGTGTTTAGATCTCTAGGGATATCTCAGTTAGCCTGAGGATGTTTATTATATTTCGTCATAATAAACCTAAAACACTTTCATTTTATTTGTTACCATTTCTAAAAATAGGAGTTCCCTGCCTTTGGAGCATGGTATTTTTTTTTTAATTTTTCTATTATCCCACCCATTTTACCCTAGTGTGGGTTATAATTTCTCCGGTTATCTCATTTAATTTTAATAATTCTTCCTTATGTAGTTCAGCGTGTAGTGTTTGTTACTAATCTGCCTCGGATAGTAATTTTCTAGTTATTTTTTTTTTTACTTTTATTAACCGCAATATTCTTATTAGTGAATATTGATTAATGAAATGGTAAATATATTATAATTTCTCTCGGGTTATTTTAAAGATAATTGCCAAATATTCAAAATAAAACTAATAAATTAAGAAATGCGTTAATTACGCTTAATACAGGTATCATTTTGATATGCACCAACACATATAAACGTTTAGCATAGATTTAGTAAAAACTTCACATTGCTAAACAAACATGTGAAGTTTTTGCTAATTTTTTTTACTAGTAAAACTTTAGCAGTAACTTCACATGCATCTGTGATCTCCGAATTCATAGAGAAGCAGTAGTATGAAGTTCCACCCGGTCAGTCAGTCCGTCTCGGCGGACGATAAACTACTGCTTATTTGATTAACTCTGATACATAAACTAATGTTATTTCCACTATTTCCTCAAATATCTTCATGCGATATGTAACAGTTGGAGCATTTGTAACACAATCGTACACTGAAAAATTAATGGTCTAAAGCAGATTTTGTTAAAAGTGCCAGATGTTTTTAGTAATGGAGTTGGAAGGCATTGTTGGGGTAAAGTATAACAAATTGTTGAAGTTCTGAGTCAGTTCTGATATCTGAGCAAATGATTTATTTTCCTTTTTGGCATCATAGCTTTAGTATCAACTTTTCTTTTACATTTGTTGCAATTTCAATTTTTGCTTTAAAAACTGTCACACTGTTAGTTGTCACATTTGATATCCATGCCCGAATAAAATGTTTGTCTAATTCGAGTTCCATAACATATTTTAAGATTAAGTTTTATTTTAAAACTCGTGAGTATATTTGCTCAGCGAAGCAGGATTGAAATTTATTTCACAATACGATTTATATACCTTGGTTACATTATTATCTGACTGAAAATAAAGTTGGCCGGTATGCCTTTAAGAATAGTGGCTTCCACAAGCTGGAAATGAAAGCATATGAAGTTTTATTTGATCAATTTTAGCATCTTTTAATGTTGTCGCTGGAGTTGATGAACCACGAAAATCACATAAATAGTTGACACATTTATAGATTTAAGCTTTACTTGGCAATCGATATGATAAAATTGTTTGTCGCTCCGAGTGTCTTTGACAAACCACTCGGTGCACACCACCTACTTCAATGTGTATACATATGCGTTCTCTTTAAAGCAGTTTTTATTTTTGTTGCACTGACCTGAATTAGACATTTCCCATAGTAAGTCTGTTTTAGTAATTTTTGAACCAAATTAACCGATGAAATCTAAATATGTATACATCAGTTTTATACAGACAAAATCCTTATGCAATTTTATTTTTTTAAAATTGGGCTGCAGAATACATAGTTATTTTTACATACAAAAGAAAAACAATTTGGTTTTCGGGTCTAGTACCTTGTGAATTTACTAGAATGATTTTTTGGTTAGCACAGTGCAATGTTTCGAGGGGTATTATAGGCATTCAGTGTTTCATAATTGAAATTTTTTTCTTTTATTTCGGAATCATTCTCAACTCAGCATTTGATCAAATTATTTTGAATGAATGATACGATAGGAACACGAGATGTTGGCAGCATATTCAGGGAACATTTCGTCAAATGCACAAATTTCATATTATTCAATGAAGTACTTCAGTACTTGAAATTAGTTTACCACTGATATCCAGCCCATAGCTGGAACGAACAAATTTGTGACAAATCAACGTTAGCGAGCAGAAGCAACAATTGATTCCATTTCATCCAAGGGAAGTCTGACAAGATTTTCGAATGCATTTCTTTACTTTACCCGAGACAAACGTGTATTCTTTTAAATTATTAATTTGGCATGGCCAGCAATGCAAAAACAGATGCTAGAACTAGGGTCAAAATATTTTCAGCAAATCCTATATCGAATCCACTCAACTTTTTTTTATTTGAAAGAATATTTTGTGGTGTTAAGTATAGAATATATAACGTCGTTCAAATGGCCGCCGCCGCTTTGCTCAGTGCCAAGTAAACAGGAGATCCGATCTTCGATGACTTTATCGCATAAATCTAGCTCAATTGTTCGCAGTGTATTCAGAAACTTGTGATTTAAGATAGCACCAAAGGAAGCAGTCTAAAGGCATTAAATAGCACGATCTCGGTGGTCATGTCCTCAAGTCGCTCGTACTGGGTCACGAAAGTGATAAGCAACTTTTGTTGTCGATATGTATAGTGCTCGTCATTACACGGTCGTTTGCATTAAGTTTCTAAATCAGTTGGATTTTTTACGAGGGCAAACCCAAGTCCCGATGCAAAATCCGCTAGGTTGAAGTCGCAGAAAGGCCAAGTTCTTATAAACGATGAGAAATTAACTGTCTCGGGTTTTCTCGTACACACTCACGCACAACAGCGATGTTTTCAGCAGACCTGACGTTTCGGTGACAAAAGGGTGTTGGCTGATTATTTTTCGAACCGGTTGGCTTGGGTTTGGCCACCAAATGTCGAAAAGTCGACAAAATGCGATTATTTTTTATATACAAGACCCTTTATATTGTGTATGGCTCTTAATACCAAACCTGAATTCATCGGAAAGTAAATAATTTACGTCAAAACCGCTTCAGGTATTAATGATATATATACCAATTAATTAGCTAATTGTTATAAAAATATTTTGAATCCTGGAAACATTTAAGCCAAGTCATTGCCATCAAAGGATTATTATGTTGCCAATAACCGCAGATAACAAGATAAAATAAAATTCTTATCATTAATCATCACGATTCAAGAGGTACCATACAAATATTCTTCTTCAATGACTTGCATATCATTGATAAGGGCCAGACGATAAGTTTTTGGTTTTTCTTGGGTTTCTTTAGCAACAACAAAAATTACAAATCTACAGGTGCTTTTTGTATAACTCACCACAGATTCTAATACAAAAACCTAAAAAATTGAAAACCAATTTCGAATCTCCTGCTGATTTTGAAATTAGATCTGCTGAGAGAAATTCGATTTTTTATATTTATATGCGTATAGTGCATCCTTTTACTAGTTCGTAATCGAATAAGGGCAAACAAAACGTGTGAAATTTAAAGGAAATTTTTTTAGGAGAATCGAGAAACCAAAATACTAAAATCAGCAGGCGAATTTTTTGTTTTATTTTTTTTTTACTGTGGACCGAGATTACATGCGGTCTGCACAAAATTTACATATTTATATTTGGGACCTGGTATGACTCAAACATTTTAAAGAATCTGTGTATTTTATATGTATCTATATACAGCAGACAGACAATGACATGATGTACCACACATAATTTCTATTTAGGATAAAAAAAAAAATAAATTTGTCTCCACATAATAAATTATTTATAGGTATTTATTATAAAATGGCCTCCCAAGAGTCGCGTCAAAAATAAAAACATACAACTCTTGTGTATCGTATCGATCTTAAAGTATCTCCGGTGTATATAGCTACATACCTATATAACAATGAAACCGGGAGATTGATATTTTTTGTGAAATTGAAAGTTGTGTGAGCAGCGCCAACTATACACAACAAACGTACGAGCGAGTATGGTTTGTTGTTGGTCGACAATCCCCCCGTATCAATTTCATTTGATCATAAAAATTATAAATAATTTTTTTTTTTTATTAAATAATTAATTGAGATAAAATTGGAATTGGCATCGTGTGTGGGCCAGGGATTGGTTTTTTGTTTTGTTCTCTTGAATTCGATATATACCGGGTACATAAATTTCGGTTTTAAAGGCAGTAGCGATTACAAAATTAGATAAAATTTAGTTTATGATGAAAACTATAAAAAAGGTTTTCTACTGTGCTTACCCCTGTATATACATATATATATATCGATTATATAGGCCTGGGAATAAATAAAATTCGATTCATGACGATTAAAATCAAGTTGGATTTTTGGGTTGTGCGCGGCTCAATATATAAATTATTCGAAATATATGAATAATCGATAAAGTAACGAACATCTATAGAATATTTTAGGTAGTGGGTTTACGTATACAGAAGTAAGATTTTCTTGTATCGACCCGAATAATGCCACCGTAATTAATTTAAATGATTTTATAGATCATTATGGTAGGTAATCCCACCCGGTGAACTTTTCCAGTCATTAAAATTATAAATTATTCCTAGCATGCAGCATCTCTCAACCAGATTATTCCTCTTCTGTAGAACCGATTACATATTTAACATCCTTTTTATCCCAACTCTAATTAACTGTGACAAGAAACCAATATTAGATTATAGACTATTTGAATCATTTAATCGATCAGCAGGAAGCTTCATTCATTTTCTTCAAATGACCAGTTTAAGGCGTCTTCACCCCTGACACTCTTGTTGTCTCCATTACTGCTAACTTCTACAGTATTGGAAACATTCGAAAATATTCCCCGAACGTGGTAGTATGAATATCTTTGTATCATATGATTTGACTGTGGATAGAACGGTGCGATGCGCAGTTTTGTTATTCTCGGTATTCGAAATCGTCTGGAGTAAAAATGTATCATTCACATCTCCTCACTCCACAATTTAATTAATGATTTATTCATTTCCAATAGTGCTCCGATAGCAGCATATCAATTTTTGCACCCCATTTATCTACTAAATCTCTCTCTCTCTCTCTCTCTCTCTCTCTCTCTCTCTCTCTCTCTCTCTCTCTCTTTCTCTCTCTTTACGTGTCACATCCTATGAAGAAATGTTACAGTCTCCACAGTCCACTCATCTTAATCCATCACTCGTGAGGCTTCCAATTTCGATATCCTATTATGCGCGTATGTCTTTTTCGATATCGCCAGTGCAGTCGATGTTCCTCTACGACGACCACCGGCTAGTTCTTGTTGAAACACTTTTTAGCATCCGTTGGTGTGAGGTTCTTGCAATATGTTCATCGTCTAAATTCGCTGTTTCCGAGATTTCAGTTTATCACATGCTTCATACGGATCCGATATTCGTTTTCTGTAACTTTTATTGGACCAAAGATGGATGGTCTTATAAGTGCTTCATAAAATGCTAGCTTGCATGTGTATCAGTTGTAGATATTATTATTGGTCCGAGATATTTACAGTATTCTACACTATTAAAATTATGGTCTCCGAGTGCGATATTCACCATAGAGATGCTCCTGGGTGTTGATTCGAGCATTGTTTTATTGCAGTTAGCACATGCGCGAATGCATCACCCGGTTGAACACCAGATATTGTTTCAAAGGGATCTGATACAGTTCCTTTGATTACGATTCTTCTAAAGACCCGGAGGTTGCTAATTTACACAAAGAAATGAATTTCTCTGGCACTACAAGATGTGAGAGTATGCGGTGTAGAAGTTCTTGCGGTTGATACTGGCTTAAGCCTGCTGAAAGTCTACATGTACAGTTGATGTATTATTATATTATTCTACCAACTTTTTTCCAACATAATTCTCAATGTGAAGCACTTGATCAGTGGTTGATGGGTTAGGGCGGTTAGGGCAAAAACCACGATGATATTCGCCGATGATGATTTCGGTGAGAGGGATGAGTAAGGCAAGTTGTGTGTTAGTATACAACGACATCCAACACTTTGTTTTCACACTTTACTCGGTCGCTTTTTTGCCCCGTGGACATATGAGCGCGGTATTTCAATCCTCCGGCAGCTCTTCTTGGCCCTTCTTGGATATGCGATAAAGGCTTCTTCCACCCAGTGGAGAAATTGTTCTAATGGGGATCCGAAAACATGTTTCCCGTACTGTGAGAACATTAACTATACGTTTGGTCTCAGATCTCTATTTATGTCTTTGATATTTATACTTCTTGAGTTAAAGTCTTTAGTGATAGTCAAGGCGTTAGCAAATCAGACTCTTAAATTTCTTTGTGTCGCTTGGAACTTATGTTTTTGATACATTTTCTCATATGTTCGCGCTTCCTTTGAAGGAGATTATTGTTCGTAGCTTTCCTAGAATGGACATATTCTGCTAGAGTTTTGTTTATTTTCGACTAAATAGCCCTGATTATCGAACCAATCTTTACGGCAACTCAGTGGTCTTCTTCTGCTGGTAGTTTGCATCGCGGTAATTTGCAACTGCTTCTGGATTAGAAATGACATGATCGATTCGGTTTTTCTTTCATCATTTGATCTTCACGTTCCTTTGTATATTCTCTTATGGGGACAAACGACAAACATACTTGACACAACTAAATTGTATATTATTGCCAGTTCGGGGACGCATTGGCCTTTTTTTGTTATTGGTTAGGTGCAAGCTATTAGGACCATTGTGCTAGTTGTGCTGTAACATTTATAGTGTTCATGACTATAAAGAGAATTTTCAGAGAGCACTGTGAAGAGATATGAATCATGGATCTCGTTATCGATCAGTTTTTCCTCTTACGTCAAAATGCACTTATGAAGATTTTTGTGTTTTGAATACATTTTATTTTTTTAACTTCATAGTTATAAACTTGACGAGCTCGTTAGGAATTTGCTTAAAATTCATGTTAGAACTTTATCCAAAAATTCAATTTATCCTAACTCTTTCCTACCCACCGACTGTCGGTTAAGTCATTGTCAAATTCTAAACTTTCGTTCAAGATTCATGTTGAATTAAAAATTCGACCCCTAAATCCTAATTTAATTTGTAAAATGGGCTAATTTATTTCAGTACCGCCAAATTCATGTACATAAATTTTAAGGAAGTTTTTAAATTCGGCCCTGTTAAATGGAACTAGGTAAATTTTTAATATACGGCTGTGAAATTTGGTATTTAAAGAAGAATTGGGCCAACTTTTGGACTTCGGCTATAATGATTGTACATTCAAAGTTCGCTCTAACCTATTAATTTTAAATTTAGTGTGTAATGCAGGACCGGGATTCTTTCATAAATAATTTTGCAACATTCTGGAATTTTGCTCTTCAGAATGGAACTAGGCCATTTCATTACAAATTGTGATCAAATTTGGTTTGTCCAGCTGGATTGCAATTTTAACATGAAAGCAGTTGCAAGTTACAAATAGTTAAATAGTTAAATAGACGAGTATTTTATGCAAAGAGGGCGAATAGCGTAGTGGCGAATAGCGTTACGGCAAGAAATATTTTAATCAATATGACCAAATTCCAAAAGCGCGCCCAAAAAGGTTTGGAATAGCAATTCCATACTACAAATTACCTTGACCCTAACTAATATGTTATAAATTTTAAAAAGATTTTGAAAATTTTTAATTTTCGTTCGCGGACATCAGAACAGTGGAGTATTTGGAGTCAGCTTTCTCATCCATCAACGAGTATCAACGACTTCCAACTGATCAACATGCGGTTATGCACATGTAGACTCCACACAAAGAAATTCATTATCAATTTATCAGTATTTTCAAATTTCATGCGCACACCAAAGGCAAATCAGATGATAAGAATTATTATTATTTATTGAGCTAGCAGATTTCATGAGTAACAACAACGACCGACGTGCCACTGAACTGGTGATATAGTGCAAAACTTATTCGAATCAAGTATGTTCCATCAACATAAGAAAACCCACAAAGACATGTAGCGACCGAATGATGGAGGAACGGAAAACCAAATAGATCACGCCATGATCTCGATTATACATTTCAGCAGCTAACGTTAGATTTTATAGAAGTGCCGACAATCGGCATGGATAGTAATCATCTGCTTGTATCTTGCAAATTTAACAGAGACGCAAAGAAACCGTCGGCTGGATTCGGGCCATCAAATGGTTAGCCCGTAACACTCGGAGCAATCATACAGAGTATCTCCGAGCCAGAAAGGATGCGAATATACAGCAGCACCCTTGCAAAGACCTGTATCAAAAACAGCTGCCAAGCGGAAAACGGAAACTCAAGGGCCTGCTTGGCCAAAACTCAGGATGTAGTCAAAACTCTCCAAAACTCTCCAAAATTCTGGTAAAAAGACAAAGTCTCAAATTTGAAAATTATCATGGCATACCTCTGTTAAATACCGCCTAAAAAAACACAAATGTGTTTTTTGCCCACTGAACAGTGTCTTTCTTTAACGATGACCAACCATTCTCCAATTCTTTATAGACTTTCAACAATCATGTGATATCATCAATCGCGAAAAGCTGTGGGCCGCGCTCATATATCTCGAATTCCGGAGAAGCTTGTGTCTTTCCGTAAATTAACAACATCTTACTCGCTGTGTAGAATTGTAATGCAAGTCTTAATGTGAAAGAAAGGTCATTCGATCCATTTATAATCCAGTTAAGGTTGACTCAAACGAATAGCGGACTCGAATGAATAACGAAATAAAACGTCTCCTTGGAGATTGTGACATTATCGGATTCATTAGATCCAACCGAATTATATGGCTGGGCTATGTTGAACGATTCCCATGCAAAAGACAGAGAGACAGAGAGAGAGAGAGAGAGAGAGAGAGAGAGAGAGAGAGAGAGAGAGAGAGAGAGAGAGAGAGAGAGAGAGAGAGAGAGAGAGAGAGAGAACATGCGATGAACCTAGATGGTTGGAGAACCACCGAGCGGGGGGCAAAATTCGGCTAAAGTTTACTTTACGTATACATCGAGAAAATCAGGTAAGGAGTATACATTTTGAAAATTTTTAAATGCAGGATTGTTTATCACCAGTTTTTAGGAGGGGGAAGCTAAATTTTTCCGGAAAAATACCCCATTTTCTGGGAAAATTTTCACTTTAAAAATCAAAAAATTGCGTATTATTTTACTTAAAATACGCACAAATGTATAATTTTTATAAAAGTTTTGATATTAGAATTGTATTTTAAGAGTTTTTCGACAGTACAAGTGATTTTTCCGGGAAAATTTTGCAATTTTTCCAGGAAAATTTTGAAATTTTTTAAATTTTTTTTTAACAAGCTTAAAATTATAAATTGAATTTAAAACTTGAAGAATTGTGTAAATTTCGGAAAAGCGGGGGTTTGGGGGCGGCAGCCCCCATCCTCTAAGGTATACAACGAATTAAAATTACATTAGAAATATTTTATATTTACAAAAGTTGATTTTTTTTAAACATTTGTGGCACTATCAGAAGAAGCGATACGAGCGATAAAAACTCTTTTATCGCTCTTTAAATCAAAACCTTTTCCAAAATTTTTATATTTAATAAAGTTCATTTTTTTAACATTTGTGGCACTATCAGAAGAAGCGATAAGAGCGATAAAAACTCTTTGATCTGTGTCTGCAAGGTTGACGAAGCAATTATTATTAATAAAATAAATGCATTTTCTTGGAAAATTTGGCTTGTACTTTCTACAAATTTTAGATACACAATCCTAACGCCAAAATTATCTAAAAATTAACATCTTACTTTAGTTGAAAAAATAAAAACTGAAAAATTTTCCGGAAACTCAGAAAATTTCCCGGAGAAATTTAGCTTCCCCCTCCTAAAAACTGGTGATACACAATCCTGCATTTAAAAATTTTAAAAATTTATACTCCTTACCTGATTTTCTCGATGTATACGTAAAGTAAAATAACGCCCAAAATTCCTTCAAGTGTTGCGAAAGCTAGAGAGAGGAAGAGAAAAAAGTGATATCTAGAGCCAGCTACCAAATCTACTGGGTGGTAGGTGTGAATGGAATATTCTGTTTTCGGTAACCCAAATTTATATTAATTGTAGCAATGGTTGCTTATTTAACTAAATAATATTTTATTTTTGGGATTTTGATTTTATAGATTTTCATTTTGGGATTCATCGAATAATAATTTCAGATGAATTTTTTTCGGAAAATGAAAATATCAACGATTCCAGCGGTATCGGTAAAGTGCTCGTCAATCAAATATGAATCGAGAGTCAAAAGACTACATCCTAATAATTCCGAATGGAGATTTTCTGAAAATCCCTCAGTTTTAAGTAAAAACATCAACAAACCCCGAGGTACATTTCAAGGTTGGCTTTTAAATCGCATGTGAGGGCGAGATTTAAACGGCTGTAACCAGATAATTTCAGATAGGGTTGGGAGGTGGTGAAAATAGGAGTGGAAATTTCTCGATTTGTAGTAAAAACTTCCACAAATCCGGAGGTATACTCGTATGTCAAATACTCGTGAGTCGCCTGAGTCACAAAACTCAATCGACTTTAACCAGATAATTCTAGAAAGAACATTTCTGCAAATCTCTCGTTTGAGTTAAAATGTCCACGAATCCGGCGGTGTATGTGAAGTGTTCTTGCTCATGAATCGAATGTGAAGCGCGATTTAGACGAGTATATTCTGATAAATTCAAATAGAGTTTTTTTGAAAACTTTCAGTTTGTAGTCAAAACTTCAACGAATCCGGAGATACATGTCGAATGATCGTGAATCGCATGAAAGGCGAGAATCAATTGACTATATCCAGGTAATTTGAGAAAGAACTTTCTGCAAATCTCTCAGTTTGAATCAAAATTTTCACGAATTCGACGGTATGTCAAGCGCTCTTGAATTTTATTTAAAGCAAGATTTAGACGAGTGTATACTGATAATTCCAAATAAATTGTCAAGTGCTTGTGAATCGCATGTGAGGAGATTTAAACTGCTATAACCAAATAATTTCAGCAGGTTATTGAAAATGTCTCATAGGATTTCTCATAGGAGTTTTTTAAACATCTCTCAGTTTATAGTCAAACGAATCGATTATATCCAGATAATTCCAGGAAAAATGTTAAATATCGCCCCAGCTTTAATAATGCCGAGTTTAGGACTGTCTAGACTTCCAAGCAATAGGCGGGTAGCTTAAAATTACATAAACAATAATTTTAAAATTTCAGACTGAATATTATAAATGACAAGGTATCATGACACTGTTTACTGTCTTGACAGTGATATTTTTTCGGACTGGAATAGTAAACTCTCACGATAGTGATAGTATAATGTTGCCATCGCGTTTTTCGAGTTGTGTATCGGGCCAGCTTCATATACTTGCTCTGTTCTACCCACCAAATATAGGCATAGTCGGTTAAGAAATGTTCAAGTTCTAAACTTCCGTTCAAGATTCATGTTGAAATCAAAATTTGACCCTAAAATCCAAATTTAATTGGTAAAATAATGGTTTAATATCTTTCAGTAATTTAAAATTCAAATACATCGGCTTAATATAAAAAATCTAATTAAAATCCTTAATATCTACATATTGATTTGTAACTTGGCCATTTCTTGACCAATAATTGAATTGAATTTTAACTTAAATTTTAAAGGAAGTTTAGGAATTCGGCAATGTTAAATGACATACGGCCACTTTTTAATAAATGGCTGTGAAATCGCATATGTAAAGCTAGATTTAGAAAGTTTCTGGGATTCGACTATAATGACTGTAAACTTAAAGGCCCTTTCTTCAGTAATTACATTTAGCGCAAATTCCGAACGCGAGTAATAAATTCGGCAAGTTATAAAAACGAATTTATCAGCATATGTAAAAAAACTTTGCTCAAAGCAGGTTTAACTTTAATCATGAAGCAAAATATACATAAGAAGACTCATGTAGAGATTCGACGTCAATCTATTTTACTATTGCCAATTTGTATAAGCCTAACAAGAACAATGAACTATAAAATAACTATGCCGATATGTTTATAAGATTCTTATATATGGATTAAATATAGAAAAATATTAAATCTGTGTATATAAATATATTAAAACTATAAAATAAGATTAACCTCGGAAAAATTGGCTTATAAAATTTGCACTACTTGATTTCTCTTATATATTTATTGCCCGATGCTTTAATTGACATTGCTACATTCAAGATTTTTAACCCGAAATTAACGATAAAATCATTATTTTATTTATAGACCTAATTTGAGGAAAGTCCATTATGAAATGGTCTAGTTCTATTCAATATGGTAAGGCTCCTGAACTATACGATCTATAAGCTGCATAGAATCGCTTATTGGTTTTGAACTTATGCCGGTGAAGAAATATTTAAATCAGCATGGCCAATTTCCAAAAGAACGTCCAAAAATGTTAGAATATCAATTCGATACTAAAACTAAAGTACTGGACTAAAAAAGGCATTACAATAAGACGAGTACTTCCAATATTTCAACAGCTTCGAATTCGTTCGGAAGGCCGGACGAAATCCGTAATATTAATTTTCAGAATTTTGATGCAATTGATTTATTGGGTGTATAACTTAGTTTTTTGGATTTGCTAAGAGATGGCGTTACTTTAGTACTAAACATTCTTTTTCAATGACAACTACGGCGTTTTAAAGTGTTGACCTTCCACATTAAAATTTAGTTTGTCATTATTCGTGACAACGTAAACAACATATTTTTTAATCTTGTTTAAACATGTCGAATTTTGTACCAACACAACAGCATTTGCAGGAAGCATTCCTTTTTTGCTTTAATCAAAAGAAAAAAGCTGCTTAAAATGCTCGCTTGCTTCAAGAAACTTATGGTGAACATGCACCAACGTTCTGGTCAACCAAAAAAATTCAAAGATGATGAATTTGAAGCATTATTGAAGAAAAACTCAGCTCAAACAGAAAAAGAACTTGCAGAACAAATAAATATCACTCAAGCAGCCATAAGCAAACATTTACATGAAAAGGATTCAACAAGGAGGAAAATGGGTACCACATGAACTGACTAAGCCAACATTGAAAATCGTTTAATGGTTTGCAATTCTTTGCTTACAAGACACCGAAGATGGCATTTTTTGTCTCAAATTGTGACTGGCGATGAAAAGTCGATTTACCATAACCCCAAACGCAAAAAATTATGGGTTCATCCAGGCGAACCATCCACATCAACATCAACGAAACATTCATGGTAGTAAGGTTATGTTGTGCATTTGGTGGGATCAGAAAAGAGTAGTGTACTATGAGCTGCTAAAACCGAACGAAACTGTTACTGGTGAACGTTACCAACAACAATTGACAAATTTGAACCATGTATTGAACGAAAATCGACCGATTCCAGCCAACATACAGCATAAAGTGATTTTGTTGCAAATCAATGCTCGACCACATGTCGCAAAACAAGTAAAAAATACGCTGGAAGTACTTAAATGGGAAATTCTACCGCATGTTCCTTATTCACCAGACTGTCCTCCATCAGATTACTATTTGTTCCGAACAATGCAAAGCGATCTTCAAAATTAGCACTTCAGAACCCACGAAGAAATCAAAATGTTAGTTTTTTGGTTATAGATCTACCTTTGAATAAAACCAAGGTAATAGGTGTGTATCGATCTAAAAATTCTCCAAATGAAGTTTTTTTTGAAATTTTTGAAACGATAATGGTTAAGAATCCCAAGTCACTAATACTCGGTGATTTTAATATTAACCTTCTTGATGTTACAGACCTCAAAACTGAAATGATTAATTCAGCAGTCTCAGCTAATGGTTTTATTCATCTTAACAATTTAAATCAAGAATCTTATACTCGCTTTTCCAAATCTTCGTCGATTCTGGACCATGCCATTACTGATGTGCTAACTGCCCATTTCTCCATTTCCCTATTTGATTGTGTTCCATTTGATCATAGAATAATGGTGATTGATAAATCAGATAACATTCTCAAATCTAATAAACGGAATTTTAACCTCAAGATAATAGATTATAATAATGGCATTAATAATCTAAAATCAAATTTCATATGTTCCAATAATTTTCTAGAACTAATTGATAAACTGTCTAGACTTATTAAAAGTAATACTAGAATAATACATAAAAAGATTTTTCCTCAAAAATGGGTAACAAATGAATTCTTAGATTTAATTAAAATAAAAAAGTTATTTTATACCCTAAAACAAAAGTACCCCAAGAATAATCATTATTCTAGTAGATACAAGTATTTCCGGAACAAAGTAGTATATTCTAAACGAAATCTTAAATCTAACTATAATGAACACATATTAAAAAACTCCATAGGAAATTCGAAACAGACTTGGCATGTTCTGAAAAACATGAACTTTAACAGGGAGGACCCTCCAACAAATAATGAGTGTATAGCGATGGTGGACGGTAGTGACAAAATAATAAATGACCCGAGTGAGATAGCTAATCTATTAAATTATCATTTTGTTAATATGATCTATACGAAGACCTCCCGCCTTTGGATATTTCCACGACTAATTACGATACTATATCAACAAGATTTATTATCCACTGTGCTTCTTTTTTGACTCATAACATAGTAAACTTAATAAATAATGCTATATCAATAGGAGATTTCCCTGATTGCCTTAAAGTTAGCAAAGTCTTTCCGGTTTATAAGACGGGTAATAAAATGCTCCCGGAAAACTATCGACCGATATCCATTCTAAACTCGTTTTCTAAAATCATTGAAAATGTCATTTTTAATTTAATTGATAATAACATCTTGAATCCAAATCAATTCGGGTTTACTAATAATTCTAGTGCTCAATCGGCTGCAGCAGCCGTCATTAACGAAATTTTATTAGGGCTTGAGGAGAAGTATTTTATATCAGTTCTATCAATCGATTTGAAAAAGGCATTCGACACGATTTCGCACAGTATCCTAATTTCAAAACTCGAAAAATTAAATCCCACAACAAACTCTTTCAATCTACTGTCTTCCTATTTGAGAAATAGAGTACAATATACGGTAGTAAATGGTGTCGAAAGTTTTAATTTACTCACCCGAACAGGCGTTCCTCAAGGTTCCATTGTTGGCCCTATATTATTTAATTTTTTTATCAATGATATATTTAGTCTAACCTTGAATGGAAAGCTTATAATGTATGCTGACGATTCAATGTTAATATTTAGGTCCAAAGATGCATTCCAATTAATTGATCAAATGATTGAAAATATTTTAAAAATCGAAAATTGGCTGTCATCCAATCTAATGGTCATTAATTATGCGAAAACGAACTACATTATAATTCAAAACCGCCACCTTCCAACTAATTTTCCATCATCCATAAAAGTTAATACCCAATTAATCAAAAAAATTCATTCAATTTGTTACCTAGGAATTATCATTGACGAGGCGCTTCTTTGAAAAGAACATATTAATAAGATTACCAAATCTATTTGGCCATATACATTTGCACTAAGGAGATTTCACAATGTTGTGAATGAGAAGACTCGCTGGTCTATATACTTTGCATATATTCACTCAAGACTCAGTTATATGAGTCTCTTGTGGACAACAGCAGCTTCAACTTATCTTAATACACTCCGAATATTGCAAAATAAAATTATTAAAACAGTACAGTAGACTACTGCCGATTTTAACACCGACCAAGTCAATTAACTCCTCAGTTATACTTCCAGTAGAAATACTAGGAAACTTCGAACTACTAGTATTTATAAAAAAAAGTTCAACTTGGATTGGCTAAATGTAATGTGAGTTTTACTTCCATAAGCAACGTCCACACGCATGCGACCAGTTAATACAGTTCGATCACAAAAAAACCCTTTCTATAATGAACTTATACTATACAATGATCTTTCAGATGTTTTTAAAACTGAGAATAATTTACAAGCATATACAAAAATTGAAAGAACTTTTATTCCAGAAATGGTTATTAAATAAATAGCGTAATTAGTTTATATAATAATTACTTTACTTTCACATAATTATTACATATTATTAGGATGGAGTAACAATTTATTCAGCTTTCAACATCGCAATCGGCCAAGCCTAAATCTCTAAGAGTTTAATCATAATTATTTATATCTACTTATCAGATCGTTTATTTTAGATATAATGTATGTTAACCAAATCTAGATCGATTCATATCAATTGATTTAAATTAATTATATTGTATTGTATAATAATAGACAAATAACACATTATTGTATGTTAATTAAAAAAATTTGTAATTTGGTCACTTATTTATAGTCTTTAAGACTTCTAAAGTGATCCTAAAATAAAGAAAAAAAAAAATGGCTCGACCAATGGATCGCATCGAAAGACAAACAATTTTTTTCGATTTAATCCATAAATTAAATTACATTTTGAATAAAATAAAATTGACCATTTCTTAGAAATAAACGTGTTTTTCTGCAAAAAGAAAAACCAAAAAACTAAGTTATACTTCCAATAACATCGTTTGGATGTTGATTGATTTTTACAATCCACCGTCAGTCATAAATTCTAATCCATATCAGTTGCCACGATTTATCAGACTTCTATACCAGGTTCTTTACCATTTCTAATGTAATATCCCAAGAATCAAATCATATCATATTTCAAATCAAACGTCAACCAAGTTTTGCCTCTTTGCTTTTTTTTTTTTAATGAAATAGCATATGCTCGCCTTAGATAGATCTACAGGTAAATGTCTATGACTCTCTAGATGACAATAGACACGCCTGCTGGTATTCCCAAAATCCCCTTGAAACGATTGTTTTGAGTCCTACCACTTGAAACTACACTTTAAAATTCTCGAATGTCGGAAGTAAAACTTACTTTAATTACTTACTCGATTAATTAATTTCACCTTGAAAAGACTCAAAAACTCAATTAAGTTTTTTATTTTAATGAAGTTAATGCAATTTATCATTCTTCGTTTCGATTTTTTTACTTTGGCCTATATGCTTCCAGTACCTAAGTATGGTTCTCATTGTTCGGAAGTAGGCGATTTTAACAAATCTCCTGAGTTCATTTTTTAAATCGTCCTGAGTAGACTTGCATTTACCTGTATCAGCCAATGCTACCTCTGACAGTTGTGGCATTGATGCAAACTATGCCTACTGTTCTTGAATATCAGACTATATCTAGCGCAAAACCAAATTAAGAAATTAAAGGATTAAGTTTGGATTTAATGAAAGTACTTCACAGTGGTTAGTTAGGTAATTATAGGTACCCTTATATCATCTGGACCGCCAAAAAATCATTTTAAATCATATTTCATGTCAACTACAAACTCTTAAGCAGCGGCTTGTTAGTTTTGATCAATTTAAATTTTATTTTTGGTGTGGCACAATTTTTTTTTGTAGCGTGTTGTGCCTCTCCCCGTATCTATACACACACCAAAAAAAAAAAATGTTGTTCAATACAATTTCAATCAGTTGGATATCCCAATTAATCGCGCACCAACAAAAACCAATAAACCGTGATTCTGTGTTTTTTTTGCAAAGCTCTTTGTTAGTCGTGCGTATTTATAGAGGTATACATAAACGAACAGACGCTGGATTTTTTGACAGATTTATACTCGTATGTATATAGAGAGAGGGAGTCTGCGATATTCGTTAGTTGGTTTTTTGTCTGGATTCGATACAATAAAATATTATATCTTCAAAAATTGGTTAAACAAAAAAAGAGTCGTTCGTGACTAACGACGGGAGATCTTAAGTGGATGAGATTTTTATGTTTTGAATATTATTTTGTCTTGCAGGCACCTATTGTAATAGACGTAGATTTGTGTTAATCGTGTGCTGACCATATATACCGCTCATCTACATATACAGCATAATTCCAAGATTTTCCATATTTCATTCATAATTCAACGATCGATATACAAGACAATAGGAAATCTTATTCTTTTCATTCATGAAGACAATAGGTAACATGTCATAGTACGAATGATGTATCGCAACAGTATGGTTCTTTAGGTCTTTTGTGTGTATATTATATAGAGTCTCATGGACACTTCTTTGAAATCTATATATTATTATAATATCGTTCACATAACAAGACGATCGTTACTAATTTGTCATGTCGGGACATCATTTAACGAGCATCCAATCCATAATGTGTATAATGCAATCCATATGCCACGCACGGATATAACATTATCTTTCCAATCCTTTTGTGTTTGTTGTGTTAAGATACATCTAATTTTGAATTTCTAATAATTTCAAACATGTTTTTGATTTGTAACAACAACTTTTCGTTCGTCAAGAACGTGTCTATGGTCGAAATGCATAAAACATGTTTGAAGCGCTTAGGAGGTGGACTACCGATTGTGAAGTAAATTGTGTGGTGTACTCTTAACGGAATTTAATTTAAAAGATTTGTGTGAATGTGGATGGTGATTTTACTTGATCACATTCCATGATAACATCAAATCAATAACATAGCACACTGCATATAAATAACAAGTCATCCTCATCAACACACATACCATTACCATAATACCATAAATAATAAAATCATAGTTTGTGAATCACACTTGATCGTTTCATAAAAGACGACGCGCTTAACATTATTTATACGTGCATGAGTAGCAAATAGATAACAAGATCTTTCAACTAAACAAATGGAATATGTAGGAATGAAAATTTAAATAACAAACAGACACACGCAACACGGCACAGAAATGAGAAATTCGTGATTTTATGTACATACAAGCCACAGCGATACATTGAGATATGAATCTTTTATAAAATACAAATCTTGAAGCCAAGTAACATTATTCCGTTAAAATAAAATAAAAAATAAAATTAACAGCATAACAAGTTGAAAACGTAAATACGATACAACTATTTCTTAAGACGCAGTGTGTTAGAACCTTTTATGGATTTTTTATAAACAGGGTATTTTACATGCTCCGCGAGCTGGATAAGATTTAAATGACATTAAAAACGGCGCCTTATCAAGCTGGTATGCGGTTTTTACAATAGCAATGAAGTACCATCGACTAATTCAACATGTATGTGAAGTTGGCCCAAATGGCAGCCCAAAGAAACGCAGTGACAAGCCGAAAACTATATAATTTCTGTCACGTATGAACTGTCAGCCCAAAAAAAAAATATTTTTCGTTTTAGATTTTTGATTTTTGCCCAAAATCTAAATTTTCAAAGTTAAAGGAACATTGTGACCGTGTATAATAAATGTAAAACAGCCAAGAAGCATTTTTTATTATTTTCAATTGGTTCACGAAAATATTATTTTTAAGGAAGACTAAAGCTTCAAACAGAATGTTCAATATTGTGGAAAATTCTTTCGCCTTTATATGTGTCAACCCCGAACACAGTAGACTTCTAAGAAATTGCAAAACAATTTTGGAAAAAGTGGAATATGCCTAATTGCATCGGTGCTATTGATGGCAAGCACATCATAATTCAATGTCCTCCACGTACAGGTTCAGACTTCTACAACTACAAAAAAAACTTCAGTATTGTGTTGTTAGCAACGTGTGATGCCAATTACACCTTTTCTCACGTTGTAGTAGGTGCTCGCGGTAGTCAAAGTGATGGAGGTAATATACATTTGTCTAGAATTATTTTTATACATTATTTATCATTATGAATTGTAATATATTTTTAGGCATTCTAAAATCATCAATATTCGGTAAGAAACTCCAGCGAAATGAACTTCCAATCCCACCAAATAGCAATCTACCAAATAGTTCAAAAATGTTCCCACACTATTTTATCGGAGACGCCGCATTTCCACTTCAAAAGCTCTTAATGCGGCCGTATTCATCGAGAAATTCGGACGAATGGAAAGACATTTTCAATTACAGACTTTCAAGAGCTCGTAGCTTAATTGAAAATGCTTTTGGTATTTTGGTGAACAGGTGGAGGGTTCTTCGAAATCCAATCAATATGCTGCCTAAAAATACAGAGACGGTGGTTTTGGCAACTGTAGCATTACACAATTTCATAAAACTAAATGACACCTCGCAAAAATATGTGCCCCAAAATTTCATTGACTGGGAAGATCAAGAATTTAACATACATAGTGGAGATTGGCGTAGAAACACACAACCACTTCCATCAATTAGTGATCGCTCGACCAATTCAACGAGGTTCGCCTTTAATTTGAGGGATGAGCTAAAACAGTATTTGTGTAATGAAGGGGCAGTTCCGTTTCAATATAAAATCTAAATAAAATTTGAAATTCAGTCAAGCTTTTATATCACATTTCAATTCAATTACATTGTATCACATCTCATGAAATAAAAAATACATAAAATAAAAATTAATAACTCAAAATTAAGCGATTTAATAGTAGATAGTACGATTTAATGGTTTCGATAAATTCCTCTGTATTCATTTTTGTATTCACGTTTTCGAAATACTCGTATCCGTCTATATTATTTTATTATTTTATTTTTTTTTATTACAAACTACCTACTATGTTCTACACGAAATCGAAATGTCAAACAGCATTTAAGGTTATGCTGTCCGCAAAAATTTTAATTTGTGTTTAGTGTCCGTTCCGTTTTATGCCCCTCCGTCTATTGTAGTCATTTATCCGTTTTTCATACAAATTGACAGAACAATAAAACGGAACGGAACGGAACGGATACATTCTGTTTGAAGCTTAATATGTGGCATCGAGTTTCGAATTTAAACGGAATTTCCTACTTTTGTTTACTATCTTCGTATTAAGTAAACTTGTTCTATTAAGAAAATCGGAGCTTCTGGAATTTTTCATAACTAAAAAAATCTATGACGTATGTCAGCCTTTGTTAATAAATGACTCATAAATAAATACGATTAGTCAATCCATTCAGTAAAATTTTTATTTTAATATAAAAAATACTATACATCCTCATATTGAGAATGACATACTTATATTCAGCCGCTTTACAAACGACCATAATATTTAATGGAAGTTGAGATTTTCGGTGTTGGTCATCGGTCTCACTATGATTTTCGAACGGATCTGGTGTCAAACAAAAAAAAAAATTCAAATAAACACAAACCTCAAAAAATTATAAAACAGAAAATTAAAAAAAAAAAATTCAAATATTAGGTGTGCAAGTCCAAGTGGAAACTCGGCTCTATGGTTGGTTCCATTAAAATATACTTGAACATCGCCCGCCATTTTGGAAATATGTCATTGCTTTTTATGACATATGTTTCAGCAATCTACAAGCTGTCGTTCCGTGCGCAACAATTTTAAGAGGTGGATGTCAACAAACAACATTTGCATCATTGCATTCTATTCTGTTTTCAAATGAAAATAAAAATGCTGCTCAAGCTATATAATTAATTAATTCGACTTTCTGTGAACACCCTGCGGGTCATCCAACAGTAAAAAAGTGGTTTATTACAAGGATTCGAGACTTCAATTTTAGTCTTGAGGATGATCCACCTGCAGGTGCAGTAAATCAATTTGAAGAAGAAGAAGAACTTAAAGTTTTACTGAATCCGTGGAAAATCAGCGACAAACTCTAAAGTCATTGAAGAACAGTTACAAGTTACTCACCAAGCAATGTCACTTCGATTGCATGTAATGGGAAAAATACAGAAGGAAGGAAAATGCGTTCTGCATAAATTGACCGAAATGAAGAAAACAAAAATCGAAGAGTTAACATCTACATGAATTTGCTTTCTCGGTACAAAAGTAAGAATTTTTTCTGTGAAGTTAGCCCGGAAAGTCAACCCTTGGAAAATAATTGCATCAAAGAGCACTAAAGTTATGTTTTCCTTCAAACCAACATCTTATTAATAGCAAGTTCTTTCCAAAAATAAAAAATAAATTGATTTTTTTGTGTGGCAAAGAACTCGCGTATTTTTGACGTTAACATATTTATGTGTTTGTAAACTGAAAAAAAAAATATAATGAAATATTGAGATTTTTCAAAATTGATTGCGATCAAAAAAAATCAATTTTTTTTACTTGGAAAGAACGTGCCACGGTATTTCGATCAACATTTTTTGATCTCAAATCAATTTTTTTTTGGAAAGAAATTGCTATAAATTGACATTACTTCATTCTAAAAGCAATTTCTTTCCAAAAAAAAATTGATTTATAATGCACGATTTACATGTTCCAATTTTTTTTCAAGTAAAAAATGAAAAGTTAAGTATATTACGGGTTTCGTATGCGAGAGGAGCACGAAACAAATTCCAGTAAAATAAAATTGGATTTTTTCTTTTTAATTTGAGCAAATGTTGGCATAAAACTGGGAATGTTGCCATAAAATATAGTTTCTACGAGTATTTTAATAGCAGTAAAATAAAAAAAATTCAAAAAAGTTTCAAATAAACATCAAGCAGCCATAAACATCATTTAAACAAAACGAGCAAACATGAGCGGTAACTAAATATTTTATTTTTACTTGCAATTCGATGTTGTTCGTTATCTAATTTAAACGCAAGCTGTTCGAACTGTCAAAATTTATGGGACATACAAAAAATTATAGCATTGCCTTATTTGTTTATATTGCTGACTCTTTTTAACTAGTAACTTTTTTTTATATGCTGCACGCACTCTATTTTTCAGTAAAAAATTTGTTGGGAAAAAAAATTGGAACATGTAAATCGTGCATAAATCAAAAAAATTGATTTGAAATCAAAAAATTTTGGTCGAAATATCGTTGCAAGTTCTTTCCAACTAAAAAAATTGATTTTTTTTTTGGTCGCAATCAATTTTGAAAAATCTGAATATTTCGTTAGATTTATTTTTTACGTTTACAAACACATAAATATGTTCACGTCAAAAAATATAAACATAAACACTTCAAAAAATATAAACATAAACATTATAACTTTTTTACTAGTTGGCCGTGAGAATTTGACATACGAAATTACGAAATAATTTTATTTTTCGACATAATTTTATTGTTTCGTTTTCACTGTGCTAAAATAATTGTGTTGATAAAAAATTGTGTTGATAATTTGTTGACAATAAACTGTCAATATAAAACTTTTGAAAATCGAATGTCAATTTTTCACAGATACAGTATACACTACCAAAAAAAGTCAATCGTGTATCGTGTTCATTGACATACAAAAAAAATCAATTTATTTTTTATTTTTGGAAAGAACTTGCTATAAGAAATCAAAAAAAATGATTTGAGATCAAAAAATTTTGATCGAAATACCGTGGCACGTTCTTTCCGAATAAATAAATTGATTTTTTTTTGATCGCAATCAATTTTGAAAAATCTCAATATTTCATTTGATTTGAAGTTTACAAACATAAATATGTTTACGTCAAAAATATAAACATAAACATTATAATTTTTTGACTAGTTGGCCGTGAGAATTTGACTTAGGAAATAATTTTATTTTTCGTTTTCACTGGGTTAAAATAATTGTGTTGACAAAAAATTGTGTTGATAATTTGTTGACAATAAACTGTCAAGAAAAAATTTTTGAAAACTAAATGTCAATTTTTCACAGATATGCATACTCTACCAAAAAAAAGTCAATCGTGTATCGTGTTCTTTGACATACAAAAAAATCAATTTATTTTTTATTTTTGGAAAGAACTTGCTATAAGAAATATTAAAACCACGCAATTAGTCATATTTTGCGAAAAATTACCAAATAATCATTTTAGAACAAATGCATGAGTGTTTATTGTTGTAACGGATATTA
This sequence comes from Nephrotoma appendiculata, assembly GCA_947310385.1. Taxonomy (NCBI): domain Eukaryota; kingdom Metazoa; phylum Arthropoda; class Insecta; order Diptera; family Tipulidae; genus Nephrotoma; species Nephrotoma appendiculata. The sequence continues at coordinate 266,060,181 of OX371225.1, read as the reverse complement.
TGACAAGGTAGGATAATCTTGTAATTTGTACGGTCAGTAACGGACATGATGTCAACCGGTTACTACCAGGTTTGGTAGCCGGTACTAGAGGTTTCTGACAACCATTAAGTTAAACAGTTTATATATTGGGCCAAACACAATCTGAGACTGTCAAGTGGTAACTACCAGGTAAATTTATTTATTTATTTTATTTATTTATTTATTCAATTCAGCTAATTACAGATATTATCCTATTACAATTAGCTTAGAGTAAAAATTGATCGATATAGTGTAAATTAATAATAATAAAACATAAAAAATAAAATTAAAAAATGTACATACGAGTATATAATAAACAATACATAACAATCATATATGTAAAACATATTTAAATATAAAAAAATTAAGTAAAACATTAACAATAAAAATTAAAAAGTTGAATTATATAAATTATTAAGAATAAGTTTTTTATAAGATGATATTGAAAACGAAAACAGATCAAGATCATTAAAAATGGTGAATACAATATTAAATTATTTTTATAAATTGGAATATCAAAATATTCTATGTTGCGAATAAAATAGTCAGATTTTGGTTTAATTTTAATAGCATGTAGCAAATCAATACCAATATGACCATTCAATAATTTTAGTATAATTATTTCATCAATATAAATTCTTCTACTATTTAATGTCATAAAACCATATTTTTGCAAACGAACATTATACTGTTCATAACCGTTTTTAAATTTAAAATTAAGAAACCTTGTAAATTTTTTCTAAATTTTCTCCAAACTATTTATATAAATCTTATAGTTAAGATTCCAAATTGTCGATAGGTATTCTAATTTAGGTCTAACAGGTGAACTAAAAAGTAAAATAAATGATTTTTGTAAAGAAAAATTAGCACATATTCGTATAACCATACCAAGTCTTTTGTAAGCATTTTTGATAATGTTATTAATATGAAGGTCAAATTTAAAAGTACTATCCACCGTAATACCTAAATCTAAAAAACTATCATACACTTTTTTTTTGTAAACCATTGGCTTAATTTTTAAAACACCACATTTACTAGCATTAATAATGGTTTTTATTACACCATAACTGCAAATTATTTAAATTGTTTTGCAAAATATGACATTCATTTATTGATTTAATTGAATTAAACAATTTTAAATCATCAGCAAATAAAAGAACCTCACAATCTACTACATCCACTACATCAGCGGTTTCCAAACTGTGGGTCGCGACCCAAAGGGGGTCGTGTATTAACCTCAAGGGGGTCGTGAAGTTTTTAATTTCTGATTCACATATTTAAAAAAAATACTTACAAACATCTATTTAATCATTCAATTATAATGCAAATTTCTTGTTGCGATATTACTTTATTAAGAATCCCTGTAAATGCCGATAATATTTTTTCTCTATTTGTAAACTACATAATATATCAAAAACAGTCCTTTGAAAGCGAGATTATTTGGAGAGTTGTGTGAAAATATGGGAGCTGAATATAAATCACTCTTGTACTATTGAGAAGTATGTTGGCTATCTCGTTCAAAATTTATTCAAAGAGTGTTCGAACTTAAAGACGAAATTGCGATCTTTCTTGCTGAAAATCATAAAGATGAGGCATCTTCTTTTCGCAACGATAACTTTATTCTTAAACTTGCTTATTTAGTTGAAATTTATAAAAAATTAAATAAATCAATGCAAGGTCCACAAATGCATGCTCTGATTCAAAAAGACAAAGTCACGGCATTCATTAAAAAATTGGAGCTATGGATATCCAATTTAGAAAAGGATATATATGACATGTTTCCAATTTTAAATGATGCCCGTACCAGAAACAATATTAAAGCAAACAAAAATCTTTTTATAGAACATTTGCAAAGTTTACTAAAACATGTTCACATTATTTCGACGAAATTGATTTTACAAAGTTTGCATGGATCCAGAATCCATTTTTGAATAACCAACTTGATGCATTTGAATTGACAATTTTCGGAAAAGAACAACTGATTGAAATATCTTGCGAGTCTTCATTGCAACAGGAATTGGATAGTAAAACTTTAATTCGGTTTTGGGTCACAACTTGAAAATGTGCTTATATTATTTTATTGTTTTATCTAATAAGGGGTCCGCCAATTTTTCTTTTTTTCTTATGTGGGTCACAGTATCAGAAAGTGGAAACCGCTGCACTACATCATCAATAAATAATAAAAATAAAAGCGGCCCTAAAATAGATCCCTGAGGTACACCCGACGTTGGACTGAATTCTGAAGATTTATAATTATTAATAGCCACAAATTGAATACGATTAGGAAGGTAGGATTTGAAAAAATTTAGCAAATCTATGAAGCCAAATTTGCCTAACTTGTACAACAAAATTTCATAATTTACTTTATCAAACGCCTTAGCAAAATCTGTGTAAATGACATCAACCGGATAATGTGAGTTTAAAGACCTATGAACAAAAATTTGAAAAGTATAAATGATTGGATAAAGTAGATCTGGATGGGAAAAACCCATGTTGTTTTATCGAAATGTGATTATAAATATGATCACTTACTTTAATGTGAATAATCCTTTAAAATATTTTACTGCATGCATTTAAAATTGATATCGGTCGATAATTTTTTATATCAGACTTAATTCCTGATTTATAAACTGGAGTGATTCTCGCTGATTTCCAACGTAATGGGAATATATTATTACTCAGTGAATGATCAAAAATAATCTTTAACGGATAGTTTATCGATTGCGCTACAGTTTTAAAGAAAATTGGGGGAATACCATCAGGTCCCGCAGATTGTTTGATATTTAGAGTGTTGAGACAAGCTTCAATGTCAAGTAATGATGGTGAAAATGGTGAAATAGCATCTTTATTTCCGATATGATCAAAATCTTTTTCTTCAAAAATATTATTTACGGGCTCATAAACTGAAGCAAAATATAATCTGAACATTTCACAAATATCATTAGGATTTGACGCATATTCATCATCTTTATTCATTATATATGGAACATAATTTTGGTTTTTTCATTTTTTTGCATAAGGCTAAAAACCTTTAGCATTTAAACTAATATTCTTTTCCACATTATTTAAATATTTATTGTAAGCAAATTTAATTAAACTTTTGGTCTTGGAACGTAACACTGTGAACATATGGTAATAATCAATATCATTAGTTTTTTTATATTTAACTCTGAAATTTTCTTTCAATTGAATAAATTTGATAATTTTCAGAGAAAACCACGGAGGATACTTACTGTCACTAGAATTAAAAGATTTAACATTAGTTTCAATAATATCATAAATTTTTGTGTAAAATCTGTCCACTTTTTAGTGATCCACTAAATCCACTTTTTTAGATCAACATTTGAATTATTAATAGGCAATATTTGTGACCAATTGCAGATTATGTTGCTAATTTGTTAATAGTTACAGTTTTTAAAATCATAAATTTTGTTACGTGTTTGTTTAATGTGATGGATGTCTGCTATTTTTAACAAAATGTCAAGAGCAGGATGATGACGATCAACAATAGATAAAGGATCTAAACTTTGCGAAACCTTAATTAACGACGAATCAATGTTAGATAATACCAAATCCAGAATTTTATTATTGAAATTCACAACCGAATTAAATTGTTTAATATCTGTAAAACTCATACAATCAATTAATGATCGTGATTTAATTTCAAATATTAAACTTGGATCTGGCTCTAAATAATTAGAATTATTTATACCTGATAGCCAAGATACTGTAGATAAATTAAAATCACCCAAAATTAAAAATTTAGAAGAAGATTTTGATAAGTTTAATAAATCACTTAAATGTTTAAAATGCTTTTTATATTCATCAGAAGTTACTTTAGGGTAAAAATACGGAACATTTATGAACAAGTTTTTGTAATTGAATTTTAGACTGATCCACACTTCTTCACTAAAAAGGTACTACCAGTAAAATAACGGTAGTCAATCGCACCGTTCTGATTGTCGCTACAGGCTTACATTTGTTTGGTTCAATACACGAACTGTTTTGCTTCATAAACTTTACAAGATAATTATACCGTAGTGATTGGCGCTAGAAGCACACATTTGGATATACCAATACATTTGACAAAGATTTACTTTAATAACTTCGGGAAACAAAGCGTTCCAGAAACCAAACCTGATACTAACAACTCACCACTATACCACAGCAGATAATAGATAGTTTTCAAAAAATTTAAATCGATTATAAAATTTTCGCAGTGCACAACTAAATTTTCTTCTCAATTGGCTATCTCAATTTCAAATATTACTTTGACTTTGGCTGCACCATTGCAGTTATTGGAAAAATCTATTAAACTGGTAAAATCTAAACTAGCTAACTAAATTAAAATCTAAACTATTAAGTGTGTAAAGAATTAAAGTAAAATGGCAAAATCTGATTTAACGGCAAAAACTTTCCAATATCTGGATCGGCATTTAACTTTTCCGCTGTTGGAATTTTTTGACTGATGACAACATAACCTACAAATTATGCATTGGACTACTTTTTTTTAGATAGTCGTCAAAATTGCAGCATCATTTTGCAGAATCCTTCAATGCGTTACCATAAATGCCCCGGTGGCAAAGTGATCAGCACGCTTGCTCCAGCGACCGGAGGTCCCGGGTTCGATTCCCAGTGGTGACAAGGAAAAAAATTCACGGCTGGTTTAGGACCAATGAAATAATCACTCATTATCCGAAATGAAAGTATGATTATGAAACCTCATTTGAGGCGGCCAAATCCCTTGATGGGATACAGTGCCAGAGAGAGAGAGAGAGAGAGTTACCATAAATATGTTGAATGATAAATTAAACACGAAATCGGACGAAGATGAATGCTGGGAGGGGGGAGGCGGTACATGTTGGGAAATTGAGACATGTTGTAATGGGAACGCAACCTTTGTCACCATATCAACAGCTAATTAAAAAAATGAATTCCCTCTCGATTCGTTTGGAAGCTCTCGCCAGTACAGTAGAAAGAAACCAAATCTAAAGCACAAGTGGGGAAAATAATGGGAATTACTACCAAACAAATTGTTGAACCCATAAACATTTTACCTTTTTATAGTCACCCGATAAACCGATTGAGAATCCAGAATAATCCGAATTTATTAAAATTCCAGTTTTAATAAAAAGCCGGAAATTTTTATTAATCAACAGTTGTTTTATTTTTGAAAATTTCAGGTAAACTTCATCCAACATAAGTGTTGTTCTGACCACAATAACTGATAGACCGCTACATTGATTTGCTTTACATCATCCACAAATCCAATAGCATTTTACCGGTCTTTAATCGCCAATAGTTTCGTTGAGCTAACGGTTGAAAATAATTTGTCTTTCTCGCCCCTGGAATTCTTTGTATGACCCAACTTATGGGGCTCCTATGTCAGACTCTTCGATGTGGAATGAATTATGATGTGGAATGAATTAAGGGATGCCTCGGCTAAATTGAACCATGATGGTCTGTCGGTGTGGTAGATTCTGATTACGTAATCCGAGGAAAGACGACAATATTTTTTACTCGACCCGTGCCACAGAATCTAGTATATTCTGGGCTCCTATTCTTGAAATCGGTGGAAATTTCCACATTCGGAATATAATTTGCTTTAAATTTTTTATATATTATTCGAATTTTTCGCCGGCTTCTTTAATCGTTTTTTCAAATTTGTGTGCAAGAGTAAAAGTCAATTTTAAGTTAATTTTGCAGTAAATTCAGTTATTTTTGAAAAACTCTATGGTATACTGATCGAAAAATCTGTACTAATATCGATTTTTACCGTAATAAGCTATTTACCCTTGGATTGGTACGCAGCCTAAGCAAAAGATTTCGACTGGGTAAATCGATGCGGAATTATGCCCTTAGTAAGGAAATAAATAATAGAAAACTTGCAAACAAATCTGATAAAACGATTAAAGAAGCCGGCGAAAAATTCGCATAATATAAAAAAATTAAAAGCAAATTATATTCCGAATGCGGAAATTTCCACCGATTTCAAGAATGGGCCCTATTCTGTATGTGCTAATGTGCCCGTTAATAATAATAATAACTGTTTGACAGATGATCACGAACAATTTGACAGAAGTCGAAGAGAGAGAATTTATTTTTACACTTCTAAAAACTTTTAATGTTTACAAAATAATTTTTTTTTTATCAAATTTAAGGCCATCTATTGGCGTACGTAGGAAATGTTTGAGGAGTATTATAAAAAAATAGTTTCTAACTGTCGTTTCTGTAGTATATTCTGTGGTTATACTTCCTAAGAACCTTATTTTGAAGGTTTATCGATGCCATTTATGTATGAAAAATGATACCACACAAATGTTCACCACCTGGATTTACAGGCGTCGATCCGATGGTCAACATTTTTGATGACATTTTCTAATAGGGACGTTTTTATGGCATTCTTCATTCGTTCTCTTATCCTATCGCATTTACCGTAATTAGGTTTTTTGGCACAGTGTCGCTTTTGTCATTTTTTCGAACTTCGAAAAAATATTGGAAGTAAAATAAAATTGTCAAAAAGTTTACGATTTTTGGTTGTCAAAGAAAATAATGGAAGTTAAAAAAAAGGGTTTTAATTATCATTAATTCATGAAATTACATAATGGTGTGCCTTAGCACGTAAGAATCATCGAGGTTAATCTCATCAGTCCTCACTTATGTGGATCAGAATCTTTCAATTTCCCTGCGTTGCCACAAATATCGTACTGGCTAATGGTTTTTTAACACGAAACTTGATTTTCTTGAAATTACATAATGGTGTTCCTGGACGTTACGTTTACATTGAATTTTAATTTATATTTCATGTTTCGAACTATTATTTCGTTTAAGTTTCTCACATTTCTCTTCTAGTGCGGCAAGCAATACTAAAATATAACAAAACAAAATTTATTGAGAATTGTTTAAAATGTAACTGATCAATTAAATTATATAATGGTTCCTGGACATTATGTACCCCTCCTAACATATACACGGACACGATAATTTTCGAAACAAAAAAATTCCGTCTCAAATTGTCCAGTCAGTCGACCGTAAACAGAAAACTACTTGCCACACCTTCCATAATGTATTGCCCGTATTCCTCGTCCGTAGTTGATTCACCACTTAAGAGCTCAACATGTTCATCGTAAATAATTCCTATAGATTAGAATCGAACATAATGACATGGTCTATACATTTAAACGGGGCGCCATTTACTTACTACCGGTAACCAAAAAATACGACAACAGTAACATTTAAATATTTTCAATGTGGATGGCTGAAGAAACCATGATGGACTTTAGATTTTTAATTAGGAACTTCCAATATTCAGAACGGTGAACTATACAACGTTTCTAGCATTTTAACAAACTACACTAAAAAATTGAGGCCATGTTTGACTAGACATAACATTTACTTTTTTTTATTTTGACACACAGTTTTTTTTACTGGCTGTGTTGATTTTCGAATTTTTTCGAACTTGTACTAAAACAGCTAACTTCATTCTTATCTTATAGAAAAAAAAAATTGGAACACAATATCCAGTATCCTGTATTGATACTATTTAATATTTGGTTGGACCATCGACGTACACTTTGCTTTTCAAAAACCCCCCCAAAAAAGGTAATCTAATGGCGTTAAATCGCATGATTTTGCGTGTTAATTCTCATTTCGGTGACGCGAAATTAAGCGACTTTCGAAGAACCTTTGCAGTTCGTCGATATTCTCACGCGTATTATTGTTGAAAATAAACATGACCCAAGTCGATTCCATCAAGCTGATGGTTGTTTAATTTGAGCGGTTATGGCAACCAAAATATTCACGAATTGCGCGTAACGTTTTTTTTTATTTTTTCACAATTTTTGTACTTGTATCGTTTGCTACTTGTATCTCTCGGTGCATACTCAGCTGGCAGACATACATAAATTGTATTAATCCTCATGTTTACATCGACAGGTGACGAGTTTATCATCTCTGATCTCTGTTCAATGGATCATCGTTAACCTCATCGCACAATAAACTGAAGTATAGAGCTTTACTCAAGCGAATGTCCCTTCCCTATCGTGATGTTATCTTCTCTTTTCTTTAACATTTACTCTCGTTGGATTCTTTATCACAGTTAAAGAGCTCTTGACTAGATATATATCCAAGGCCTCGGTTAGTTATGTGTGTTATTTTGACCAGAAATCGGAGATTGGTCCATTTAGTTTAAGGTAAATGATAAAAACTGTGATACCCTTACTTTAAAGAAAATTTGGGATTTTGCATTTTTTAGCACTTTGTGCCATTCTATAAGTCTCACATTCAACTAGCTCCTGCACAAGGTCTATATCGTGACCCTTACATGGCTTCTTATCACACTGTAAATATGTAGGCTGACTGGGTAATACCGCAATTTCAATTCAATTTCTACTACGGCCCGGTCCACTCTCCACTTTTCTTCTAACGAGGTTTAATATCCAGCCGAGATTGATTTTATGTTTGATGATAATATACGCTGCTTATTGGTTTCGTGTTTTCAAGCTAAGAAAACTTATACAGACAATTTGAATGCCTGCTGGGTTCACTTAATCAACGTCTCGTTAAACATCATTTTTGCTTCTGGTAATGAAAATATTTGAATTCGGATTCTCCACTGCATACGGAGTTGGTCTCCGTTTCGTTAGTTCCTTGGAGCTTATTCGCATCGGTGCAGCAGCTCAACTTTAGGAAGACGCCGTCGTACATTATTTTTTAATCAGTCGATTCTTAATTTCGTCATTGTCCGGCACTTGCTACCACGAATAGCTATTAAAACATCGGTATACGACTCTCATGGGCCAAGTTGAAACACAACCGCATTATTCCGCGTTCTCCCATTTGCCCTCATTTGTTGTTCTCGTTTTTTTGTCAGCTTCAGTTTACGGCCGACATTCAAGAATTTCTTTTCTGATATGTGACTAACTTCCCATAGTCTTATTCTTTTTGTGGCCAGCCTATTTTGTAATTTTTTGTAACATCTTCCTTGTCCTTGATGTCATAAAGAGCAGTAATCCATTCTGAATCGTGAATTACTGTGATATTCTTTGAATTAGTGACGTTCTGAAATTATCAGATCACCATAGTAATTCTCCATCATCTTGTCTGCAGCTTATTATCTGCAGCTCAACAAACGTATCATGAATGTGTAATCCCATCAAATTCAGAAATGGTACACGGCCTTCAATTCTAAATCACAATTGGTATATATAGGTATTAAACCTCTGCCTCAAACATTCAATTTAAACACAATGTACAATGATGATAGTGCTTATGATCTTTGTCTACAGTTAACTATATAAAATGATATTTTCAATTAAACACAAAACAATTTTTTTTAAAGGCAATCGTTTTAAATATGTTTCGATATCACGCTGAGCCAATCATGTATATATATACACACGAAGAAGAAACTGTGCATTAGGTATAGATGGTGGCAAGATCAGAGTGAGAAATTCAACAATTAAGAAATGAAAACTATATAGAGACGCGAACGATAATAAATTATAACACATGATTCGATGAAATCTAACAAACTACTTCAGATACCCCGAATACCAGAAATTTTGAGATTTTAAATCGAGCGACATCATATTTTCTATAATATCATGTTTAAAACAAGGTCACAACCCGGGTACCCGTAGCCCAGTGATTAGTCCTTCATTTCCTTCTTTTTATGGTAAACAATTATATTAAGCAATTACAGCATTTTATGTGCCATAAACACATAAAAATTGTAAAACCATAACGTGTTCGATTATAAGTTATGGTTTAAGACATTGTCCTTCGGCGGTCGGACCATAAAACAATACAAACTTTTACAAGAATTTCTTTGTATTCAAAACCCGATATTTTACCCAAAAATGTATCCTTATGATGGCCGATGATTAGAATGTTTTCTATAATATATGCATACGTAACGTCATTCTTAGAAAATTTATGGTAATTGTGGTGTCGATTTTATATATAAACGACCATCTTCCAATCATCTTACGTTTTGATAGATGCTTAATTCAATTATTATAACATCATAAGTATGCTGCCCGAACAATCAAATCCTTTTTATATTATGCATGTATGTTCGGTATGTGTACATAACACATAGAGACAGACATCTGTTAGTTTAAGAAGACGGAATCATCCATTTATTATGTTTGAACAATAAAATCTTGAAAATTAAAACATATAAACGATATTTGAGTACATTACAAACATGTCTGTACATTATTTATACAAAAGGGTTGAAACGCGATGGTAAAATATCGACGAGTGAATCTTCATCACAAAAATGTCTACAACAAACAGGCACACACACACGGTTGTCTTCCAAAAACACTTAAATTTCAATTTTATTTTTATTGTTTATAACAATAATAAAATATTTTTATTTATTTATTATGAAAGAATTAAACTGATTTTTATCTTCTTGTTATATTATTAGAAAACAATAAGATGACGAAAAGAAAAGAAATAAAAAACTTAAAATCTTCTCTTGTAAAGTGGATTAAGTGGTGCAGTGGTTGTTGCTTTCGTTGCATGCAAGATTTTTATTTACCCTCAACGTTTTTAGTAGATAGGACCAGCATAATCCCACTCGTATCTAACTATTATAGGCTGAGCCAACCAAGGTGGCGAAGGTACTAATTTATGGTGGTTACCGAAGTGGCCACAGTGTTTCAAAGCAAAAGATGGAGAACGACCGTTTCACCGCGATTTTGTCATGCATTTGCGTGCCTATCAGCCTGACTAACACAAATTTAAACGAATTGACGTTCGTGCTTCTCATTTTAATACCATAACGTATCCGATTTTATAAAAAAAATTAATGAAAGCTGAATGTAACTAGGCCATATTTAGACTCTAAAATAAATTTTGAATGAAGTTATAATATGTTGCCGAATCCTAGAACTTCAGTCAAAATTTATTATAGAATTCAATACAAAATTTGACAATAATTAGTTAAGAATTGGCCAAATTGCGTATACTGTAATTCTAGAATTTCAGAATTTGATTTTGGATGAAGTTCTAGGATTCGGCAATTTCGAATAAAGTTGTGGATTTTGGCCATATTAAAACTAATTAATGAGTTTATTTTAGAACGAAATTTGATTCGTATTTCAACACGACCATAAAAAATAACTTTTATTAAAAGAAAACAATCTCACCCCATTTAAAATCCCGTCCCGTTGTTTATTATGAAAATCGGGAGTTTGAAAAGTTGGTTTCGGAAAGGCGAATTATGAAAAGTGGAATTTTGATTTCAGGATTTTTAAGAGTAGACAAACGACCCCAACACAGTACAAATGTCATGAAGTAATTGTCACGAAATGCGCGAACGGAGACCATTTTAGTTTATTTAAGATGCACAATCAATGGGCACATCAATGGACAATTATAGTACGTCCTATGAAAATTTCATACAGGATCGCGTACAGGTGCTCGATATCGAAAATAATTTACAGCTAGAGGCTCGCCATAGTTCGAATATTTTTTTTTACTATTCGATACTAGTCCTCCTGTACTAGCCGCGATGTCACCTTCTTTGTATTTAAATTCCTCTTTCTTATTTTTTTCGTAGTACCTTCTTTCATTAGCCGCTAGTACTTTTGCAATTTGTTGCTTCTTCCAAATGCTCAATTCGTGTGTCTTCACGATTTAGCATTTTAATCCTTTTGACTTGCCTATAACCTCTAGCACGTCCGTTTTAACTAATCCATTAATGTTTTCGATTTGTAAATAGTTGTGATACTCACTAGCTGTAAAAGCCGTACCTCTGTCAGTATTTAGCTGCCTAGGGTTCTCGAAAACTGCCTTTTGTATATCCAACTTCAGAAATACCTCGTTAGCAGTTAGCGTTCCACAGTATTGGTCGTTAATAATCCAAGTGATATGTGTTTAGGGGCAATCCTCATTTGGTATATGATTTAGAACACACTCTTTTTTCCCAGTTTTCCGCTCAGCCAAAATACATGCAACTCAATAGTCTTCTTTCATCCAAAATGTCTCTTTTCATGTATTGGTTTTACAATTTCTTGTTCCATTCGCTTTGGTATACATTCACTTTCTTCATCCCTTCGGCACACAACTCTGTTTCTTAGATAATATGGATCGACTGTTCATCTCCTGTTTAAACACATAAAACAAAAGTGTACAGAAATTTCTATATTAAAATTGATAAATGTGCATTAACATATTTTTGTGCTACATTGGCACTTATATATAACACAAAATACACAAAATACAATTGTTATGCATTCACTCATAAATTTGAAGATAGGTTTCAAAATATCATTGCACTTCAATAGACGCTGAACCCTATTATGACAAACATTTATCAATTTAAAGATATACAACAAATGAATCTAAAGTTTGATCAACAAAACTAAAAGTTTCATGATCAAAACCCAAAAGTCGATCAACAAAGTAGAGAGAGCAAATCAAAATAGGCTACGAATGGTCTCAAGGTCTTGAAAATAAGCTTATCTGTCTGAAAGCAAATGGAACAAGCCACCAACATTCAATGAAAGAATTTCGATTGGGATTTTCAAATTTCAATTGAAAACCAATAAACCAAATTGCCTGCCACCAGAAAAGAATTTTTCTGCCAACAGAAGCTTTTACATGTGGGGCAGCCGAGACATTGCACACAATTTACAAAAATGATCGAAACAATTACAGTGAGATAACAAAGACACAGGAACGAAATACGGAAGTGATCACAAGCGAGAACCTTATCGCATTGAAATGAAGTGATGCGTAAAGTATGACGTAAAAAGTGAACTGCGAAAGAGTTGGGAGTGCCTCGGCCTCAAAACAGATTGCATAGATTAAAACAGAAAAAAAAATTGAAATTGCGCAAGTCATCATCAACCGTCAATTAAGGTACGACGGTTTGAAATATAGACACCGAGTGGAATATGGAGTTGACGACATAGAGATTCGGTGACAGTATGATAAGTGGTACATGTGACAATGTGGATTATATCTCGCGGGACTGCTGGGAACACTGGCAAAGGTAGATAGTAGGTCGCCATCTTCAATGAAGGGGAAATTAAGAGGAGATAAGATGTTGGCAAAGGACGAAGATTCACGTAAAGGGTTATGTAATAACCCTTTTTAGACACAGGAGCAACTCACACGACAGTTTGAAAGGATCTCATCAGTGGAAATACACAACGGCAGACAACGTGTTGAAGTTGAAAACTGCTACTGGAGACAATACTGTCATCCTAGGTAAGAAATTAAGAAATTAGAAGAATAATAAAGGTTGCCGATATTGTTGAAAGAAGTCGTTCTTAGATATGAACTGTATATGAGGACGAATGGTTCAAAAAGGAAACAATAGGCTTATGCGGAACTTAACCGAAGAGCCTGCGAAGATTGCCTGCCTCATCGCGAAGGAGTAGAAAAATGAAATGCAGTAATTACTAAAACGTGATGTCCATTTTCTTTATCACACCAGAAAATAATGGAAAAACCACTATGGTAAAACACCGGAACAGAGACACTGATTTGCCAAACACCTAGAAAATTACCTACAAAATAACAAGAAGTGGATCGAATGATTAAAGAGATGCCGAGAACCATCGAGCTGTCTGTGAAGCTCACCGATGGTATTAGTCTAAAGGAAGACGGTAGCATGAGATTTTGTGTAGATATCGAAAACTTAATGATGTGACGAAAATGGATCTATTTTCGGACGCTAGAATTTCCTCCTCATTGGATTTTCAGAGTGGCTATTGGTAGGTAAAAGTTCAATAGGAAGATCGTGCGAAAGAACGCGTGCTAAAAGGTTTAAATTGAAGAACCTGTCTTTTACGATTAGATGAAAATTTTTTGAGAGGAGCACGTTGTGAATCTGGCTTAAGTCTTCGAACGAATACAATCCGCCGGGTCAAAGTTAAGTCTAGTAAAAAATGTTTAGTTTTCAGAACAGAGGTAAAATATTTGGGTCACAAAGTAACCGCCATTGGAATTGATATACAGACGAAACAAAAATATCAACTTTACAGGCATGGTTAAGACCGAAAAATTTACATGAATTGCGAAGCTTTCTTTGACGATTTGTGCCAGGATTCACTTATATCGCGAAAAGTTTACACGAATTAACGAGGAACCGATTGAACGGAAGAAAGAAGAAGAGGAAATATTCGTTGAATAATGGAAACACCTATGCAAAGCACTGGTATTTGCGTACGATATGTTCAACGAGAAATTTAGTTTGGATGCCGATACAAGCATTGATGGTATAGACGGAGTGTTGTCACAAAAAGTTGATGGTTGGGAGCGCGTTTTACTCAAAAATCCTTTCGCAACCGAAGCGTCACTATTGCGTGACGTGAACAGAATTATTGATTGTAGTAAAAGGCGCGAAAAAAGAAAGCGCGTTGCATCGAACTTTTACAATTCGAACCTGAAAAAATGTCGTGCGTCTTATGAAAGTGGCACCCGATAAGGACTGAACTCCTTAATTAATTCGGAAGTAGTAGTTACTAGAGCCGGATTTATTAATAATACCTTGTTTTAAAGAGGAGGATTGCTGCCCAACACGGAGTGAGATTTCTTTAATACGAATATGAGAGGCTCAGATAACAATGTTAAACACTTAGTTAAAGTAGGGCTGAAAAATAAAATTTATCAAATATTTGAGAAGTGTCATGGAAAAATAAGCGGAGGCCATCCCGGAATTAATAAAACACTTACAAATATTCGCCAACAATTGACTATTTTAGGAAATGGCCAAAGGTGTATCCCATATGCTCAATCAGGAAATATCAACAATCGTTGATACCATAATCAACAACTAATCCAGTTATCCAAGCCGCCATGGAGTACCGATGGAAATTCAGTAGGACCAAGAAAGAAATTTTTAATCGGTAATTTTCTTTAAATTTGTCGTTCCCGGCATAAATAAAATAATTACAACGCCTTTACATTCTTATAACTTGAAGGTATATAGTGGAAAGATTTAATAATACACTGGAGAAATATTTAGCAAAGGTTTTAAATAAAAAACAGTGGCACAGGATTAATGGTTTATCGATCAGTAGTACTATACGATTCAACCAGGGTTACACCAGCCTAAATGATTTTCGGGAATAATCGGAAATTACCGGCAAATATTATAATGGTTTAAATCAAAAACTGTATGTAAGCTCTGTAACTGTAAAATTTCCGATACGTACTAAAATGGTATTCATAAAATGTAACTCGTCTGTTCTGTAACTTTGCAGCACCAAATTTGATGACGTATAGTTACATATCAAGATTTCGATAGCGAATAACTCGAAAAAATTAACATTTTTTGAAACGGTTTTCGCATATATATATATATATATATATATATATATATATATATATATATATATATATATATATATATATATATATATATTGTTACTAATAGAAATCTTTAAACCAACAGAAGTTGAAGCTAATGCCAATTGTAGTTTTTGAGATTTAGAATAAAATTTATTTGGTAAAGTTTTTTTACTTTTCTTACATACGCCTAAAGGTTGATAATGAAATACGTGAACATACAGTCGAAACAAATAGTATGTGTGCGATATATACAGAAAAAGTATTATTTTTAAGGCATACACACGAATTTCGCCAACTGTACTAATTTATTGTTTGACAACACTGTATGCAAAACATTCTTATTTTCATTTATTTCTTAATTAATTTTAAATTAATTAATTAAACATAGCAAATTTTCTTGGTATGATATCAAAGGGACGAATGTCGAAGGGCCGAATGTCGAAGGGCCGAATGTCGAAGGGCCGAATGTGTCGAAGGGCCGAATGTGTCGAAGGGCCGAATGTTGAAGGGCCGAATGTCGAAGGGCCGAATATGTCGAAGGGCCGAATGTGTCGAAGGGCCGAATGGGTCGAAGGGCCGAATTTTTGTTTGATTTTTTTTTTTTGTTTTTAGAAATATATTTTTTTTATTTAATTTAATTATTTAATTTAATTATTTTTTTATTTTTTGTACCATATACCTATTATCAGAAGGCTGACAAATACGGCCTAATGTCTCTGATGGCGCATGATAAAACTTTCCTTCACCAAAATTTATCGCTGACCGGATACGTGGAATTTCATAAATACTCAAAGATGAAAAATATTAAAATTCATAAATTCATAAGAAATTCATTTATGTTTAATAAAAAAAAAAAAAAATACAAATTATTCTATAAAAAAAAAATATGAAAAATAAAAAAATATAAAAATACTCTAATATTCTTAAAATACTTTATTTTGTTATAAAACAACAAATTTAAAAAATTATATTTCTACAAACAAAAAAAAATTCGGCCCTTCGACCCATTCGGCCCTTCGACCCATTCGGCCCTTCGACACATTCGGCCCTTCGACACATTCGGCCCTTCAACCCATTCGACCCTTCGACACATTCGGCGCTTCGACATTATGCCCTTCGACATTCGGCCCTTCGACATTCGGCCCTTCGACATTCGGCCCTTCGTACCTATCCCATTTTCTTTATAACGCTACCCTCCCAACAAAAAAATGTATACGTTAAATTATTTACGAAAACGTAAACTTTACGTACACTCATTAACAATGGAATACCAATACACGTACACCTATTTCGTTTGTTTTTATATATATATTTTTATTTCGTATGGTATTCGCATATGGTATACAAATGTAATATTTTTATACGTGCTTCATTCGGATAAGTTGTTTAGTGAAATATATTACGTTTGTGATCTCCATTTTGTTTTTTTGTGTTTAATTAAAAATAACTAATAATTTTAGTAAATATAGCAGTGTCATATTTTAAATATACCAGCCACATCACCAAAACAATTTAAAGCTCTGGAATGTGAAGTTAAAACTAATTTAGAAAAGGAAAATATTTTGGTAAGCAACATTAAATTTTAACATCCTGAATAACAAAGTTTATATAATTTATTTTCGAACCTTTTTTAGACCAGTCACTTTAAAGCAATTAGTGATTTATCACTTCAAAAATATTTGAGAGGTTGTTTGAAGGATATCATCACAGACGAAGCAGCATCAACATTTTCATGGCATGGCCAACATGGCAATATTGCTGTAAAGGGATACTATATCATGGAGCTTATAAAAGGTAAAAACCCATATCACTTGTTGTTAATCAATCTTATTAAAATGTTAATATGTATATATTTATCGTAATAAGTATAAATTTAATCAAGATAAAAAAAAATAAAATAACATTGGAAAAGAATTCTCGGTTTTTTTATTTTTCGAAAAAATATTTATTAAAAAAATAATCTAAAATGGTAATAAATCCCGCGTAAAAACGAGCAAAACCCGAAATGAAATATGTTCGCATTCACATGTTTAAACCGTTCGTTAACTTTACGCTAACTCGCGGAATTTGCGAAGGCAATTATTGTTACCAACACATATACAAGTCTTCGTAAAATAGTTTCTATTCTCTTGTGACGAAGTGTTCGTTTACACAACTTTTTCTTTACGTATATGCGTAACATTTACGAGGACTTTAGTATAAACAAGTCTTCGTAAACTGTACGTAAAAGTTACGCAATGTTTGGAGGGTAGTTTATGTCAATATTCGAGTACCGACATCGAATTTGGTAGAATTTTTTAAAATTAAATCCTACTTGGTTATAGCGGCGAATTTATTATGTATTGATTTACAGCGGCAAAGAGTCTTGAGTGTGTGAAAGTATTTTTAGAACAATGTATCTTTTTCTCGGTAAGTAATTTCTATAAAGTTACAGCTATAGAATTTTTACATTTTCAGAATCGGACCATAATTGGTGCTGCTCCATCATCAGCGTTGTATGGTCGAGGTTTCTTCCATAAAACGCAAGAAGAACTTGATGAGATGCACAAATGAGAAAAAATTCGATTAGCAAGCGATCGAATGGCTTGGCCCTACAATCCGCAGCCAGGAAAAGAGTTATCACCGAAGCTCTAGAATTAGAATTTTTGTCCCATATGTTTTAATTGGTGTTCCATTCGCAGCAAATAATTTAGACAACTCATCTCTAGAATTGGAATCATGTATTAATAGACGACTGGTACTAGGTTCATCAGTGACAACCTGGCATTGCTGAGCTTTATCACCGAATCTAAAATGGTAGTAGCCATTACCTCTAGACCAATTGAACGAGAACTATGGTGTGATTTCGATTATTTGACTGAGATCAAGATCTAGGGTTAACCCTACTTTTAATTTCCGCCAAAATTTTAATATGAAAATCTTCTAATTTAGCGACTAAATTGGATGCTTCAGAAATGCCGGTTGAATTGGATCATCAGTTTGCTGCGGAAAACGATGATGGGCCGAAAGGATTGCACGATTTTACGGAAATTAATCCTAACGGTGGTATCACCTCCATCATGTAGTAATTATAATCTGAACCTGCGAAGGCAACCTCTTCGTCCAAAGTTGTCTAAGTAACTTATCATTATATTTACATTACTACCAACATTCAACCTTAACTGACTTAGCAATTGCGAAGGTTTCTTATCGCCCATAGTTAGGTTTGTAAGAACGTTTTTCAAGCGTGACATCTCTGACTCGCTCAATACACGAATCACTTCCTCTTAAAAAACTGAATAAGAAAGTGCACCCTTGTCACGTAGAATCAAATCTGCGAAACGATCGTGTAACCTCGTGTACAAAGCTCCCACTGCATGAGCGAACCTGGTGGTTTCCGATCTGATATTCGCGTCAGCGAACTGCGATTTCAAAATCGAAAACCATACCGGCGGATTCTGGCTATACAGTGGCTGCGAAGATTAGAAACCAGATCCTGGACCAGACTGCTCAGACGTCCGAGCAACTCCTGGATTCCGGAATAAATTTTGTGATTGTAGAACTATTTGAAATTCTTCTGAGAGTAAATTTTTTAATTTGTTGCGTTTTATAGATGCTTCTGCGGAACTTGCATCAACATAAGCCTCGTAATCAACATAAGTTGGTAATGGTAGGATGAGTATTGAAACAAAAATGCAAAAACGAGTAGAAGAAAAAAGGAATAAAACAAATGAAATGCCAATATTATAATTTTTTTTTGTGAAAACTGAACTCAAAACAAATTACAGAACTAAAACACTTACCCCGGTTTCTTACTATATAGTGTCCTGTTGACAGCTCGCTACAATTTATACGCCACTGAACTTGAAACGTCTTATCGCTTTATGATCAATCGCACTGCTTAAAAATTCCGAATAGCCGCAAATGTTAACGGGATGGTCGAATGCAACTGGCAAAAACAGCTCCACGGTATGAATGATTTAAGGAGGGAGTATTCATATTTAATTTGATACTCAAATTAGTAAACATCGCCACACGTTTGTCCTTTAATTTTCTCATACACTTTGTATTTTAGGCCCGTATTTGTTTGCACAATACTCGATTACTCGATCTAAGACTCGCAAGAGATCGTAATCTACTGTGAAAAGAAAACTAACAAGTGCATGTCGTTTCATGAACCGGATAGTTTTCGATTAGTTTTTAAATTGTTATTGGCATCATCGATAAGCGAAAATTGGTCTAGCAGATGTGAAATATAATTTGCTTTAAAATTCTTTATTTTTTTCGAATTTTTGCCGGCAAATTTAATCGTTTTTTCAAATTTGTTTACAAGCTTCTCTATTATTTATTTCCCTACTAAAGCTCAAAACAGAACAAGAGCGACAACGAGGAGTTTCGACGAATTAACAAAAAATACCGCCGCTATATAGCTGTAGCTAACAGAACAAAAGCGTCAGCGTATGGCGATAAAAAAACCAACCCCAAACGGCATAACCTTCTGTATTTTGACACATGACGTTGGAGGCTACTCAATTGAAAAAAATGGTTAAAATTATGACGGTTAAATGATACCAACTTATACATATATATATATATATATATATATATATATATATATATATATATATATATATATATATATATATATATATATATATATATATATATATATATATATATATAAACAGTTGGCAACATTGTTTGGCCGGCGATAAAAATAGAAATAGATTCTAAATGTATTTCGACGAATAAATCGTCGTCGCCTGCGTCGATGGTCGTGTTTGCATGTTTTCAGTGTTTTGTAATATGACAAGCGATTTCGCGACAAGCCTTCGCTCTTGTTCTGTTTTGAGCTTAACGAATCCGCATCGATTTACCCAGTCGAAATTTTTCCTTTAGTATTATAGAGAAATAAATAATAGAAAACTTGCAAATAAATTTGAAAAAAATGAATAAAGAAGCCCGCGAAAAATTCGAAAAATATAAAGAATTTGCTTTAAATTATATTCCGCATGTGGAAATTTCCACCGGTTTCAAGAATACGTGCCCAGATATGTAATCATATGTTGAGAGAGGTGGACATCAATCGCAATTTACTTTAATGTGAGCATAATCGTGTTAGGTGTCGTACATTGTTTGTTAACTGCTTGGGTCCAGCCCAATAGTTTTACAACTTAAAATGAACGATAATCTTCCATTCCTCTTGGGCTAAAGTTGTAACTGCGATGTTTTCGAAGTAAATACCTGTACCTCGATTTTGTACGAAAAACGACAGAGCGAGTAATAAATACTCTTTCATATTTGTATTGTGTTTTCTCCTTTGCTGTGTATGTGCATTCTATTATTACGATGGTAGGTACCAAAATAAATGGTTCTGGTTGAACTTTTATGATGCTGGCGTCCACTCACCTTTCCTTTTCTCTTGCTTTTAAGCAGTGGAATGAAGTAGTTTTTATGTTACTACGATTATAGTATGTTTTAATGTTATTTTATATATAGTTTGGGTTTATGTTCGCTTTCCAAATATTATATTTATCCGGTTTGTTCACTTCGTACATGTCATTTTTCGTACAAAATCGTGGCACTGGTGTATTTTCGAATGAGAATATGTAGTTCAACCGTTCTGGTTGATGATTGGTTCATTAATGTGTTTGAACTGCTGTTATAAGGGATCGATTTTTTTACTGGTTTGAGCTGTTTGGAGGTAAGTCTCCATCTCTATGCACATCAGTTAGATTCTCAACATCCTCAGAGGTCCCTTAATGAACCTTGGTGATCTTAAGATTGGTATTTAGCCGTTTTGGCTGTGTATTTGGTTGGCGTTCACTGCTGGTAGGTTTGTCATCCCTGAGGTTGTCTTCTATGGGCAAAATGCACATTTGTTAGTTTGGCCATTTCAAGTATAGTTATTTCCCTTGCAAGCGTAATTACACGGATCTTGCCGTCTGTGCTCGGATGTATTGTAAATACTCAATTTTGCCTAGCACCCTCTGAGATGGTTGTAGATTCGGTTCTTTGATTATAACTATATTTTCAATTTCTGTATTTAGCCTTTCTTCGTGACATTTTAATCTGCGTTGTAAATATTTTCCGGAAATCCTGTTCCAGTTTTTGAATCAACTTCCAACGATTGCATAAGATACAGACTCTTTCACTAATATCTTGATCAGGTTCTGCAACTAATGATTCCTCAATAGTAAAATGTCCGGGGGTTAGTCTTCTTAATCTTTCTTCTTCGATGACTGAAGACGTCGGGGCTTATACTTCATTGGCTTAACACTGTTGACATTAATTCGTATCTTCTTGACATTGATTCGTATCGGAAATCTTTTCGGTGCAGCTATGAAGGCATTTTATGTTAAATCACTAGCAACTATATGATGTACTGCTTCTGTTATCATATACAGATTAATACCACTGAAAATTTTAGTTAGCTGACGATGCTGACAACTACCCCATTATCTGAGTTGCTTCCTTTATATTATGTCGGTAACAACGAACATACTTGTTAATTAGTTTTTGAATTATTTGTTTGGCATTTACAATCCAAAATTGACTTCTGATTTAGCTTAAAACTAATTTTTGCCGATTTTTTTCAGAATAATTGAATCCTCCTAATCGTAAGATATGTACCTATACTTTGTCGACAAATGCGTGTAATTACCATAAAGAATTTTTTTTCTTAAGTTGAAGCTCCTTACTATAATTTATTGCCTTCCGACTGTTGTTGGTTATTGCCTTTCGACTGTCCCTTAGCTCGTCAGTCGACAGTCTGTTGAATGAACATTTATCGCAAATGTCACATTGGTTGCATGGTGATTATGATTTTCTTCATTTCTTCTTGAGTACTGACAACTATTTTTTTTAGTATTTCAGCTACAGAATTTCCCACAAATACGTACCATTTGCTTTAAGGCCCTTGAATCCATGCAAGAGTAATGAATGAACCGTGGTTTATTTATTTTCTTCATGGATAGCTACTCTAGTTTTTTATGCCAATGACGTAACTTTAACATCTCTGGATCTTAAAATCACCTTCATGTATATAGATGCCACATCCAAGCACCACACAACCCATGTGACAATGTAGTAAGAATTAATTCACCTAGCCCTTTCGAGTCCAACTATTTTTATTTTTTGAACTAATTGTAGACCAGATGTCACAAATGTGAGGGTTACAATATATGACGTAATAATTTTTATTTGTATAGTTCAAAGCCTGTATGTCACATTTGTGACAAAAAAAATATTTTATCCATGAATTTATCGATGACTTCAAGTAACTCTAAAATTGAGTGTAACATTTGTGATAGTAGGGCGTTTCGTCTTACATTTATACAAAAAATTATCTACTGATGCTTAGGTATATATTTATTATCACAATTGTACGGTTTGGTCATGGTAACTAAATTACATCAAAAAATTTTTATTTCGTTTTCTTTAATTAAGTACCTCACATTTGTGATATCTGGACTCGAAAGAGCTAGGAAGTATAAATTTGCTTGTAATCTGTAATTGTTGTTGAAATTTTATCCAATGGAGTGGATCACGTGATTAGGTGTCGTCCAAACCAATGTTTTATTCTCATAACCTTTGCATCAATATTTTTGCGGTTATAGTTATGGTTAGAGGTTTGGATGATTAGCACCTTCCAGTATACTGATGTTTTTGCATTTTAATCCTCTGTGATTTCCAATTACATAAATCCTCGATTTATTTTGACTCTGTTTTTAGTATCTGCTTTACATTACTTGTAGTTTTATAGCATTTTAGTGGAATTGCAGATCATAAAAGATTTGTTATAGATTGTTGTTTAATTAGGAGAATTGTTGTTGTAAACCGCTAAATTTATAACTTTATTCGCAATCCAGTGAGATGAATCGGATTTGTCAGGGCAAATGCGTAACAATATTGAGTGAATCAAAGTAATGTTCAATTCAAGGTAGCAAACACGTAAATAGTTAATTTTTTGAGACGATAGGATAATATTTAAAAATCAAAAACGTTTGGCTCAACAAATTGCAATGATCGTGTAGTTTTATATTGAAATACCTTACAGAGTTGTGTTCTTAGGGATAAGTTGATCAAACCTCTAACTAGATTAGGTATTCGTGTATCTTCAATATTAAAGCCGAGCCGGGTCCATTATCCAATTTTAATCCAAAACCATAAATTAAAAGTTTCACGCGCAATTTTTAATTTTCAAACAATCAACTAACCGACATAATTTTTTTTGGTGTGCACCTAACCATTAATTAATTGTGCTAACGACTTTTAAATGGATTCTTAATAATACACACCGATCGCTATATTATAGAATTGATATCTTAAAAATGAAATCAAGATTATTTTTATGCCCAATCATCTAGATGAGCGAGCGCGATCCGCGCGCTTGCCTATATTACATATCTAAGATCATAATTAGAAATGACGTGAGAATTCTTTTAATTTGGCTTTTGATTAATGAATAAATTTATATGGATTGGTAGGTACCCCAATATTTACCCGCATGTATATCGCCTATATATATATATATATGTACGAGTATGTTTAGCTTATATAATTACGTAATATGTTTTTATTTTTTACTTTTATTATGATTTGATTGCCGGAGGGGCAGAGTATTCTTATTACAATTCGCGCGCGTTCAAATCCAAATGCAAGGTTGAATTTTATAAATAAATTGTCTTCGCTTCACGCGTCCAACGAAATCTATATCGTGCGATCGCGTTTATGGGAATTTTATTTTATAATACGCGACCTCATTGAACGTTTTTTTTTATAATTTTATTTTTTTAATTAAATTTTAGTGCTTTTAATTCAATTCAACGCCATCATAGTGTGGTGTAAAAATTATCATTAACGTTTTAATTAAATTTATTTATGGTATAAATTTTAGTTGTTAATATTCGTTATAGTCGTACCAATTCTGCGTTGGATTAAAGTCGATGTCAAATTCGCCAAAAAAGAAGATAAGATGCATTAACTTTTAATGTTAACAAATGTATACCTCACTTCCACTATTTGGGTGAATACAATTCCGGATATATTTTATTACATCACAAAATTGTGACCGGAAGCGACCTATGCTGCATAGCAACACCCATTACAATCTTCTATATTCACCCATGAAAATGATTCAATGTTTAATCTATTTAAGATCCAGATATGTTTTACATATGCTTGTATAATTTATACAAAATTGTAAAACTCGCTATAAAATAATATTATGGTTTTTGTATTTTATATATAACTTTAATGTAAATCAAATTTAACAGATCCTTTAAGGCACGTACTGTACGGTTTTTATTTAATACGAAAAGGAACTATAAAATTCTTGTTTAACAACTTCAAATGCGAATGGTGTGATGCGATGCATTTTAAATTAGGTACAAAACCTGCGTTGATCTTTCTTTTCTATCCAAAAAACATATCATATCGTATTCTATATTCTAATATATGCTTTGACTCTTTTTATTTGTTTTTATACGATTCTCAGTGTATGACATATCACATATCCAGTGTGAAATATAAGTACTAGATTTACAGTGAAAACGATCACCTTATTTAAGTTTTTTTTTCTTGACGGATTGCGAAAGTACTGAATTTTAATAAAAAATCATTTAAGTTCTTTGTCCTAATAGCAATCACCAGTAACTGTTACGGCATTGCCTCTATAGCATCCTCAAGAGGATGCTGCCGGGCCAAATAGCACACAATACAGTTACTCTACGAGGGTGTAGTGATCTTTGGCGTATCAATTGAGGCTTTTCAGGCAAGTAGAATTGTGCTCACTCTTCAGATCTTCTATCTTCTTTCGTTTTTTTGAGATATGGATGGTTCTCCTCCAATGTTGGGCTATTTCTGATTGTTTCATCAGCTTCTACATATTTTGTGTATAGTTCTTTTAAAGTTGCTATTTGTGACTCCAAATAAGTTTTAGTTTTCTATGGAGATTATTTAAAATGGAAAAGGTTTGCAGATACTTCCGAGAAATAAGTCCACAATAACCATAAGCACACTTACACTCATAAGATCAACTACCTAAAAAATCATTTAGGAGGTCCAGCCGCTAGATTAATAAACCACTTAGAATCAACGGCAGATAACTATCGCGTGGCGTACGACATAATAAACAAGCGATACAACAATCAACAACCAGAATGTTAACAACAACATATTTCAACCAGTTCATTAACCCTTTGCACTCGATTTATTTTCAAAGTTGTTGCGTGTCAACTTGTATTATTTACTAGCTAAATGTATTAAAATAATTTTCAATGCAGTGTTCAATTGAACGTATTATATAAATGAAATGTTTTAATTTTTGTAATCTTTTACAGTAAGTTGCTTTAGTAAATTTCTATTGTCACTTCCAAACTGACATACAAGTGCAAACGGTTAGCCAGCCAAACACAACAAACGAGAATGCTTCAGGGATCAGAACGATGCATGACACAACAAAAGAAAGCTATTCATAATCAACATACTGAAAGATGATGAGAAGTTCGATGTTTCGATCACGCACATATTGCAAAAGAAATTAGATAATGAGACAATCAGAATCTATGGAACTTCATTAGAAGACCCTAAAAAGGGTCAAAATCTTAACAGACTTTTGCTATTTCTGGAGAAAAGATTCCAATCATTATAAAAATAATAAAAGTAATCGGCAACCAGTAACAACCGGTAACCGATACCAAACAGCAACGGGATTTCAACCTCCAAGAGCATTTACAATGGTAACAAAAAATGTACTGCAAATGAACACATAACATGGAGCAATGCACATCGTTTCCACAAATGTCCACTTTGGATCACAACAAAAGATGCAGTATGAAAATCTGGGTAGAACATTTCTGGACGGGTTCCCCAAAAATTCTGCGACAAACAATTATGCCAAAAACAATTCATTGAAAAACAAATATGAAAACTATAATTTTACAATAACCAAATGTGCGTGAAAACAATTTTGTAAAAAACAATTCATCGAAAACACAATTCATCGAAACAAAATTTTCCGCTGTAAAGTTACTGTTAGTTTTAAGGAGGGGGAAATTAAATGTATCCGGATTTTTTTTTGATTTTTCGGAAATTTTTTCACTTTTTTATTTTAGGACAATTTTCTATTATTTAGATCCTGCTAAAAATTTGAACTTTGAATGGATTCTTCAGAAAAAAATCGCCTAACACTACTGTTGGAGCTTTGTTCGTCTTTTTCGTTTGCGGAAATTGAAAAATTTCTAAAAATTTATTTATTTGTTTTCAATATTTATTTTATATTCTTATTAATAATAATTGCTTCGTCAAACTTGCAGACACAGATCAAAGAGTTTTTATCGCTCTTATCGCTTTTTCTGATAGTGCCACAAATGTTAAAAGAAATCAACTTTTGTAAATATAAATCGTATTATTTTTTTTTAATGTAATTTTAATTCGTTGTATACCTTAGAGGATGGGGGCACCCAAGCCCCCGCTTTTCCAAAATTATTCAATTCTTCAAGTGTAAAGTTTTATTTTAAACTAAGTACAAAAAAAAAAAAAAATTGAAAAAATTTCCAAGTTTTCCTAGAAAAAATGCAAATTTTCCCCGAAAAATTACTTGTACTGTCGAAAAACTATTAAGATACAATCCTAATATAAATTTTTTTATAAAATTATATATTTGTTCGTATTTTGAATAGGTTACGTTAGGTTAGGTTTAAGTGGTTGCTATCGCACACTTAGGCCAATTATGGTCCATTGTGATACCACAGGATCCGACATCATAAACTCCCTTAAACCTATTTAGTACTATTAATATAGTGTAAGATATCTCGGACATTACAGCTTTCGAAATCACAGAGGCTGTCCATAGTGTATTTGCCCAAGTGGTCATGTCTTCTGCCAGCTAGCGCAGGACACGAGCAAAGGAAGTGAGAAAGAGTCTCCTCCTCCTCCTCGTCCATGCAGCCTTCTTGCATGTTCTAAAAAAGGCAGTGCCCAGTAATTATTCTCACAATTTTACCTAAATCACGCTTTCTTAGTGTGATTAAGATCTTGGATCGATTCAAGTTCAGCTCAGGCCATACTTGCTTCGCTACCAAGTCGTATTTTGAATAAAATAATACGCAATTTTTTTTAAGGCCAAAATTTGATTTTTCAATGAATTGTTCAGTGTAGAATTGTTTCCGTGTAAAATTGTTTGTATTACAACTATTCTTCTCTGAATTCATTTCTAACAATTGTTTGTCGCACTTTTATGATTGTGTTGCGCATAATTTTCGGGTTGCCGTCTGGGCGATCATAATTTTTCACGAGCATGTTCATCAGAAGCAGAAAGTTTATTGTGGAAGTGCAATCATCGCACTCTGCTTCACACAAGAGAAGTTCCCACTAAAGATGCTATTAAATATTAACAAAAGGCAGCTCCAGCTTGAAATTCTGGAAATTACTCAACTACAGAACCGACAAAACTGATGGTCGAAACACACATATTGAAAAGTATTGATGTTGTACTCAATACTTAATCACAGATACTTCTGAGCACAGAATTAGTGAAGATTCGTACGAATGTGCGTGATCCGGAATTATTACTTGTAAGTACTTGTAAGTACTTGTAAGTTCAGCCTCTGCTTGAACTAGAATATTCTTTCCTTTTATTCCGAGCGGACCACTGATGGGGGCTAATACCGGAATAAACTTAGTAAAAGAATGTGAGTAAGGTTTTTGAGTACTAACTTTTTTATTCATTGAATATCTACTTATATACAAAATTTTTATACCTAAAAGTGCAAAGAGCGCATTTTTATTACACGTATTATAACAATTGTATTTTGTGTATTTTGTGTTATATATAAGTGCCAATGTAGCACAAAAATATGTTAATGCACATTTATCAATTTTAATATAGAAATTTCTGTATACTTTTGTTTTATGTGTTTAAACAACCTGGGGCGCCCTAGAAGTTCTTGGGGCTGGAATGGGAGATGCTGTTGGTAAAGCTCCACGACAGGCCGGGTGCCTCTTTTTCTGTCTGTTCTTGAAATATTTAATGGCAATTGCAGTTGCAATGATTATTCCGCTCCAAAATAAAATATGAGTTAATACGTAGTGATGAACATGATGTGTATTATTCCTTTCGTGAATATATTGATTTTCCTTCAGTAGTTTTATGTCGTGCTCTAGCTTGCTGGTATCCACAGTTAAGTTAATATAATCTTCCTCCACCCGATGAGTATAGTTGTTTCTTATCGTTTGCCAATTCGGGGTTGAACTTAGCTTGCTCGAGTTGTTGTGCCTGACGAAAACGGGCGTATTGATTTCTCCTTTTATCTCACTATTAACTTTATCGGCAGCAATTAGATACTGGCTTGAATCTCGTAACATGCATCCATCATCTAATGTTAAGATACCTGACCCACTAAACCGTGTCGTTATGACAGATGATCCACAAATTGCATCCTTGTTTGTTTCTTCAACGACAATAAATAACCATTGATTTGTGTCATGTAACTTTATCCAGTGATTGGTTGCATTCATTGTTTGTATTTTACATAATCCTTGTAGATTAGTGGTATGACGAAGAATCGCCATTTCACAAGCATGTTCCGTAGATGCTGCATTGTAAACTTGTGACACCTTGCACAGGAAATGTTTAAATTTGACCTCTTGACAATCATTTAATTTTTCTTTGGTAAATGATGCGAAGTGTTCTCGATGTTCATCCACAGCTATATAATTTACACTTGTTTCAATATATGCTTGGGACTCGTAATAGATATTTGGAAATGGAATAACCGAGAAGAGTGTGTAGCTCCATGAATATATTAATGGAATAGTTGCTCGTATTATTAGGTTATCCTGAGTTATTCGTGTTTGTAATTTCATGGTTTTGTAAATGTGCTCTAAATTGTCGGCTGTGTGATCATTAAGCACAGTTATTGACGGAGGTAGATATTTTCGTATCTTAAATAGTTCTTGTTCTAGTTGCGATGGCGTCAGCAGAGTGGGATGTAAGACGTTTTGTTGAGCATTATGCACTAAGTCCAACAAACTTTCCTGTGTTTCTTTGATGTTATTTAATATTAGAATTATTTCGAGAGTTGTTGTAAATATTGCTCGTACTTTTTCCTCAATGGAAGCATATTCCTTCAGATGATCTATTTCTATTTGCAGTCGGTTCTGATTTTCCCTGAAATTGTTTAACGACAACAATGTCAGGTTCGTGTTATGTTTGAATAACTTGATGGTGTTATCAATGATGCTGGTTTGATTGCTAAGAAGATCTAATAGATGCCGCTCGTTTTCATCAATCGTCTCAAAATGGTTTTCATATTGATTTGCTTCCCGTTGAGTTAGTATTCCGAAAATATCTCCAAGCAGGATCCCCGTAGTATCTCCAATTCCCCTCTTTTGGCGGTGTCTCTCCTTATTACTGGACATTAAGAAGTCATTGTTCTTTCGTACAACCTCTAGTTGCCAATCCAATTGGTGAAGTATCAAGGCACAATTAATGCCAGGTGTTCTTTTACAGGCTTCCGCTAGTTCCTTATGAATCACATTTATTTGTTTTATTTCTTCCCAATAGTTAGTCAATTGGTAACGGATTATTAAATTCCATTCTTTTGCAATTATTTCTACGTGGCCGATGTTTTCCAGATAAACCCCAATTGGCTGGTTAAATTGTTGAATGTGTACCTTGTCAGTTGCATTGGTGAGGTGTCCTCGTGAAATGAGCATTACAAACATAATAGCCTTAATTAATGCCACAAACCTCATTGGTTTCACTTTCCTTACTGATTGCGTTCTATTGTTTGTCATGTTGCTCATGACAGAACTCAATCCACAATGGTTGGCCTTCATGCTTCTTGTCACTCTTCTGGCCGTTGTTATATTTTCCTCCATATCAAATTGATTCTCGTTTGGTTTTTTAAATTCAGCAGCATTGATCTTCACTGTTCTTGGTATTATTAAGTTTTTGCATTTGTCAATGAACCTCTGCGTATAAGCTATAACTCTAATTAATTTTCGATATTCCGATATTCTCGAAAATAGTTGTAGAAATGGGTGCTCCATTTTCACGTTTAGTGATATTATCTGTTTCAATTCCGATTTCGTGTCAGACACAATATCTTCAGGCCACCTTCCTTTATTTAAGCGTAAGAATGTTGGTCCATTCCACCAAATTTCGCAACCTTTAAGTCTCCTTGGTGTAATTCCTCTTGAGGCGACGTCGGCAGGGTTTTCTTCAGATGGTACGTGACGCCATACAGCTTGAGGAAGTAGTTTTCTCATTGCAGAAACTCTATTTGACACCCATGGTTTATAGTTATTTATATTGCCCTTGATCCAGCTTAACGCGATTGTTGAATCCGTCCAACAATATACTTTTGCATCGGCATATTGTGTTGACTCACGAATATGGTTTACTAGCTTCACTAGTAGTAAAGTTGCATTGAGTTCAAGCCTTGGGATAGTAATTTTATTCGCTATTGGTGCAACTTTGGTTTTGGCCATTATTAGACTTGTTTTCACCTTCTCCTCAATAACTCGGTAATAAACTACCGCAGCCAATGCCCTCTCAGATGCATCCGCAAAACCATGAACTTCAACCTTTTTGCTTTTAATTGTGTTCACCCATCTTGGTATGACGATGGCCTCAATGTTGTTCAATTCATCTTTATATTTTGCCCATCGTTTGTCGATATCTGAGGGCAATTTGTCATCCCAACCAATTCCACTTATCCAGACATCTTGCATTAACAGCTTACTGCTGATTGTAATTGGAGAAAGCCAGCCCATTGGGTCAAAAATCTTTGATGAATCCGACAGCACTGTTCTTTTAGTTGAGATGTTTGAAGTAGAAAGCTGTAAACGTTGCAATTTAATGGTGATTGTGCCATTGCTTTGTATTTCTTTTGGGATTTCGGCAAGGATTGATGCATCGTTCGAAGTCCATTTCCGTAGCAAGAATCCTCCTCTTGCCATTATGCCGCTTAATTCATTATAAGCATTGAGAACATCTGCTTTTGTGTCACCTTCGGTTAACATATCGTCTAAGTAAAAGTCTTCCTTCAATATTTTAGAAGCAACGGGGTAGCTTTCAGCTTCATCTTGCGCTAATTTGTGCATTGTTCTTATCGCTAGAAAACTAGCTGCCTTGGTTCCATAGGTAACTGTTTTTAAGACAAAATCTTGTATTGGAAGGTTAGAACCTTCTCTCCAAACAATTCTCTGATAGTTTTGCTGCTTTTCATCTATCCAAACTTGTCTAAACATTTTTTCTACGTCTGCCGCTATAACATATCTATGTTCTCTCCATCTTAGAATTAGTTTATCCAAGTCATCTTGAATTTTTGGGCCGTTTAACATTATATCATTTAAACTTAAACTGTTTGTTGTTTTAGCTGATGCATCAAATACGACCCTCAGTTTGGTGGTGCTGCTGTCCTCATTTACTACTCCATGATGTGGGATATAGTAGATTTTGCTGGATTCATTCTTATGACACGTAAGCGTTTGGTTCACTGGTGCCATATGTTTTAATTTCTGATATTCTCTCATGAATTCTACATATCTTTGTTTAAAGTTTACATCTCTAGCGAACCGTCTTTCTAATTGAATTAGTCTGGCAACGGCCGTTTTTCGCGATTCTCCTAGCGTCGGAACGTTTTCTTCCAAGGGTAAGTTTACAATATACTTGCACCCAAAAAAATAAAGTAGTTAGTCTGAATAAACCGTCAGTCAATTTGAAGAAATAGCGTTCAATATAGCGTCAACGAAGAGGGTATATCAACTTGATTACTTTTTATTCAAATTAAAAATTAAAGAGTATCGTTTTTAATTTAACGAAATTTCTTCGAACTGAATAAATTGATTGAAGAAATGCAATTGATAAATTGACAAAATTTATTCAATTCAATTAAGATCTAGCTATCGAAATGAATAAAATTTCGTCAAATTAAAGAATGTTTTACTGCTGGTTTAAATAAAAAATTAGTTGATTTGAATAAATTTTTTCATATTAATTCATTGAATTTAATGAAAGCATTGTTGAAACGAATAATACTATCGTCAATTTGAATAAAATATTTGTCAATTCAATGAAAAATTCTTTAAAATATGATTATATATATATATATATATATATATATATATATATATATATATATATATATATATATATATATTTATATATATATATATATATATATATATATATATATATATATATATATATATATATATATATATATATATATATTTATTTATTCCACCTGCACATTATGCTTAACACATTTTGTTATAATATTAAAAAAATATTTTTGAATGAGCCTCCAACTAAGTGGGATACTTATGGATATTCCAAATTAAAAATATTGAAGATTTTAAAACAAATATTCACCGCCTCAATAATTGAGTTCAAAATGTATTTCACACCATCGAAATACACAATAAACTCTGTTGGGCCTAAAATATTCAGCGGCTGAATACGAAATTCATTTGCATTTCATCGCATATAATTTCCTCCTTACACTCTTGGATAGTTCGCCCCAAAATCAAGAAACTTCCTTGGGAATCAGTTATTGAAATTTAGTTCTGACCCTTTTTTTGTTTGCTCCTTCTACAACGCTGGTATAGTTGGAACCAGTACAGTGTGAAGTAAATGGAAAATTGCGCAACATCGACCATTTAAATAAAAATAAATTATTAAATTGTTGTAATTTAATAAACTTAGAATTTTATTAACTTACTGTCAGTGATATGTTTCATTTGTTGCAAGTCTTCAAAGCTTAAAATAAGACTCGACGAATTTGAATATTAATAAAAATCAATATTCACCACCACCTACGAAGTAAAAAGTAATTATTTACACAAATAACAAAAAACAAGATTTTACTCGTACATTCCACATGAAGTTCCCAAATCTGAAAATCCATTTCATTATTTTGACATCTCTGAGCTGTTTTCCTGATTGTTAACATAATTACCATTAGTTCAATATATAGATTTTGGATAAATATGTACTTCAGAGGTGTCAAAAATGTTGAACCCCTTATTTTGATTCATCTTTTAAACGCCATGACACGTACTCCAATATTCAATTTGTTGACTGTAAAATTAGAATATACATTCAGTTAAAAAATTCGGTGAGTATTTCTCAAAAGCTATGATAAATTTTAGAAAATCGTGTTTTGCGAGAGCTATAATTCATTTGGTAGTTTTAGGAAAGTAACAACTCATCTGTTTGCTAAACAATGCCTCCAAAAATAATTCAATGAAATCAAAAAATCTAAATGGTTCTTTCCTATCTACCATAGTGTTTGCAAGAAGTACCGATTTTTTCTACAGACTCGCCATGATAATTCAAAAAGTGTGTGTTTGTTTTATACATACCAACTTGTATCCCATTGGTTTCTTATACTGCTTCCATTTTTTGAATATTTCAATGGTAGCATTAACAGTTTGGATCTACAATTTTTGGTTGCTTGCCAGTGGTGTTCTAGTTCTATCCAAGAGCAATTGTTAGTGATAATAGCTTCCAGTTGCTCGTTTATGTTTGACTCTGGAGATTCTAATTTTGAGATGCATGCAGAACTATTAAAACAAAATAAATTTATACCAGTGTATTTTCCGTAATGTAGTTTATATAAAACACAAACACTTTATTTTATTAAAATTAACAACACAAAAATAACGCCAAACCACAATTTGTCCCCTCAAAAAAACATTAACCCTTCATAGCCCATATTTTTTTTTTTTTGAAGAAAAAAAATTTGTTAGATTTAATTTAGCTAAAGCTGATTACTGAGATATCACAGAAAATGTATTTGGGTTTTCCATTTTCCTGGCAAATTGGGTTTTTCAGTTATTGCAGATATGCAATATCAAGCTGTTAGATCACACATTGTTAAAAAATAAACAAATTTATTTTCAACATTTTTTTATTAAGAAAAATTATCCAAAGTTTACAAAATAATTCAGTACTCAAATAAATAAAATAATAAAATATTAAGTATCACAATTCATTTGACTTATGTTTCAGTTTCTTTTAATCATCATATAGTATCACACTAAGCTTTTGATCAGTTACAATGAAACGAAACAAAACAGTTGCAGTCTTTATTTAGACAATGGGCAGTCCCACATTTGGCTTTTTTCTTTTTTCCGCAATCTTATTATTGAGATCAGAAGCAGGTCGACCACTGGTTCTTTTAGGTGCTCCAGCCTTACACATGGCCTCACCAATGTCCATTATGAAATCAGATAATGTCAGGAGCTTACCGTTTGAATGTTCAGTATCTGATGAGTTCTGTTTGTTCAAAATCCAGGCGTTTACAACCGTTAAATCGATTAAATGGTAGAAAATATGGTGGTACCATTTTTTTGACCTAAGTCGAATTTTATAGCGGCCAATATTACTGTCTAGGGCCAGAAGTGTTTATCATTCCTTGCTTCTTGTCGTATCTTTCAACTGTATGCACTGGATTTTGTCCTACAAAATTGGATATTAGATTTACGTTTTTCGTATCCTTATATCATATATGATACCACTACAATATCTGAAGAATCGATAGTAGTCACGAACAATACTGATGTGCCTCTGCTCTGATCATTTCTTTGTCGGTTGGAAGCTTGCAATTAGGCAATCGATTTTTGCGAACTGTTCCTAAACAAAGGAATGCTCTAGTGGATAGTTCCCTAACGAGTGAGATTGTTGAAACATAATTATCGAAAATTATTGTAAAGTTTTGTTGTTGGAACATAAAGTAATAAACGTATGACAATGTTTGCACACGCTTCTAAGTTAAGCTCCGATTGTAGGCGGATTTTATCATCGTTCTCTTGTCCTGTATACAATTCAAAATTATAACAAAATCCTGAGGTTCCTCGTAAAATAAATAATTTAAATTCCCAATTGTGGGGCTTTGACGGAATATATTGTTTCACGAAATGTCTCGTCTTTGTAGCACATAATTGCTCTTCAACTGATAACTACTGTTTTAGAGAAACTTTTCTAAACATCGATTGGAAGATATCGACAACTGGGCTAATTTTAAGAATCCTGTAAAAATCGGGATGGCTTTTTGGAAGTTTTTTCTTATTGTTGTTGAAGTGCAGGTACTGTTTAACTTTTTTGAAATTATTCAGAGACATGGCGTCTTGAATAATTCCGTTTCCAATTTTAGGTGACCAATATTGACGACTATTTGATATTTGCACAACCGATGTTATGATGCATATCTCCATAAATTTCTTTAAAGATTCCTCATTTAAAATTGCTGGCAGGTTTGGATTTTTTTTGGGTAGCATATAAATTTGACTCAATTACAATTCCTTTCATCAAATCTTTCGTGAAAAAATAGTTGAAATAACTATACGGACTTGTTAAAGGCTTAATTTTGTCGGCAAGCTTATCAGTACCTTGAAAACTCATTTGCTTTTCTGAAACATGAAACTGCTTCTTTTTCCAAATTAGTTTCATATTTTTATAATTACTCTATTGAGAAGTGCCCGTTTGTTAATTTTCCAATAAAGCCGCTGGTAGTTCTTCATCTAAATCAACTAGCATATTAACTATATCAAATAATCCATAATTCGAATCTTCCAATCCATTGTTTAAATCTGTTTTATTTGTACATTTAATTCTATCTCCGTAGTATCATTTCCATCTTCATCTTAACCGCCCTCACTGTCGGTCCAACTTTCTACTATTTCCAAAATTTTAGCTTCGGTCAAATATTTTCAGGCATTTTCTATAAAATTAGATTTTTTGTAAAATCATTAATTAAACATTTTCCATATATTATTCATAAAATGAAAAAAAGTCTAACGGCTCGATATAGCATATATGCCATATATTGCATATGTGCAATATCTATTTTTCTTAAACGTATGGCACAATATTCCACATATGCATTTTCCAAATAAAGTGTTTCTTCTAACTAATAATGTTTTTTTATATGGAAAATCGTTAAACAAAATTAAAATTTAAAATTTTTAATCTATTTAATCTATAACTTACCAATTATTTACTTATTTAATTATTTCGAAGGCAGCCAAATTCGTAGAACGTCTTTGCACTATAATCTGTATAATACGTTTGACATTTCATTTTACTTTTCCCGCCAATTTCATTTTAGTACGAATACCAAACACTAAATAAATTCAAATAGAACATCCCAAAGAGCAATAATATAGACATTTTATAATGTGAAAACATTATATTTACGAATAAATTTAATTTAAAGTGGTCATTGCAGGTATGCAATACGGAGCTATAACGGGTTAAGGTGCAATTTATCACAAAAAAGATTGGATCACAATTACGTAAATGTTTGCTTACCAATTTATTGTTATATTATTCACTATGTTAACTCATATGTTATTCACAAAAATATAAATTTTTATTGCAAATTTATAACTCTATTTTAACACATGTATTAAATGTTTCCGAATAAACAATGGGCATTGAAATGACTTAAAAGAAGTTTTCCTCGTGGTTCTAAATAATATTTATAACTAAACTTTCGTCAATTTGAAGAAATTTCTTCAAAATTACGCTTTTGTTCTTAGAGGTGGTTAACAATTTTGTTAAATTGAATAAATTTATTTGATTCAACGAAATTTAGTAGAATTTTATGAAATATCAATTCTTCAAAGTAATCACAATTTCTTCAAAATGAAGAAATTTAATGAAATGCATTATTAACTAAAAATTAATCAAATTTGAAGAAATCTCTCATTAAATTGAATAATTTGCTTTTTTTTGCAATTAATTGAATATTTCTTAATCAAATCAGTAGCAATTACCATCAAATTGAATAAATCGGTTCTTCAAAGTTCAACGAAATCGATTATTCAATTTCACCTACGAGATTTTTTTGAGTGTGCCATTGGAATCACGTCGAACGGTTTTTACAAAATGTTCGTCAGCTCTCTCCTCTTCTTCTGTTCGTGTTGTTCCATCAGCTATGCCCTCGTTCTCTATGAGTAACTGTAGTTGTTCACTGATCACTTTTGTTGACACCAAGCTAGTTTTAGTTGCTTGATTAGCTGACCTCATGCATCCGATTATTATCCAACCAAGCTCGGTCTCTTGCGCCATGGGTTCTCGTTCATTCCCCTTTATTATGTTGTTCAACACAATTGCTGGATAATAGTCAGCTCCTATTATAATGTCGATTTGATTTGGTTCATTAAATTTTGGATCTGCCAACTTTATGGTTTGTAGATGCTTAAATTTGTTTGTGTTAAATTTAGCTTCTGGCAGGTGATGCGTCAGTTGATCAATCACCATTGCTTCCATTCGAACCAAAAATTTACTGTTAAATCTCGGGGCTACCTCGAATTCTATTATGTTTTTACAAACTCCTGCTTTGAGTCCACCCATTCCTGATATGGCAATATTTGTTTTCTTCTTCCTTACGTTGAGTAAATTTGCAGCACCTTTTGTGATGAAGGTACCTTGTGAACCGGAGTCGATCAAGGCCCGCAAAGTGATTGGTTCTTGGTTATCCCTATGTGCTGTAATTACTGCCGTACCAAGCAGAGTTTGAAGTGTCTCTTCATTGTTTAAATTATGAGAGAGCATGTTCAACTTAGTTGGGTTGTTAACGTTATGCATAAGTGTATTATGCTTCCCATTGCAAACATTACATTTCTCGCCACTTTTGCAAGTTGTAGTGCTATGTTTCTCAAAGCAAACTCTACATAATGCTAGGAGTTGGATGAGCTGTGTTCTTTCGTATACGCTTAATGCTTTGAAATTCGCACATTGACTTAGTTTATGATTTCCATCACAGTGTCGACAATTAGTTCTTACAGTATTCTCCTTATTGACGTGTAAGTTCTTAACAATTTTATGCTGCGTTGCATGTACCTCATAAGGTTTGTTGGTTGTGGTAAATTTTTTATGTGTTTCAAGTGAGAGAAACCGTTGTTCCAAAAATCGGAGAAAATCTTTGAGATCCTCGACCTTTCTGGGATCCTTTAACTGCATTTCATACAGTTTGCTGGTTTCGCTATCAACCTTCTTTAGTAATATATGCGTTATGAATAAGTCCCAGGTAGATGTATCGAATCCTAATCCTTTTAATGCATTGAGAACTTCCTTTGTTTTATCATGCAATTCTTTCAGGGCTTCTCCTGATTCCTGGGATAGCTTAGGTAACCGTAAAAAATTTCTAACTGCTTGTGAGCAAGTAGCCTTTTATTTTCGTACCTATCATTTAGCAGCTGCCATGCTATGTTGTAGTTGTCGTTTGTTATTTCCAGGTTACTTATTATTTTTGCCGCAGAGCCACCAATACATGTTTTTAAATACGAGATTTTAACTGCGTTCGGTATTTGTTTATTTTCGTGCACAATTTGGCAATACAAATCTCGGAAATTTGACCATTTCGAATAGTCACCATAGAACTTTGGTAACTCTAATTTCGGTAGTCTCATATTACAATGCATCGTTTGTTCTTGATGAAATGATGTGTTGATTTTAGCTTCATCTTTCATGCCTGATAAAACTTCCTGTATTCTTTGTGTTACATCTTTATATGATTTTCTTGCCTTTATGTAATAATCGAAGGTGAAGTAATTTGATTTCCCAATTGCCGCATTTTTAATAGATTTTACGCAAATTTCGTCATGAAGGTTTGTAATTTTATCCATTAAAATACGTAACTCCTCGTACGTGCTTTCCAGTGTGGCCTTTGGTGAATGTTCTTCTAGCAATTCTTCAGCACTTGCTATCTCGCTATTAATTCTTCGGATTCTTATTATTTGCAGGTCTAGGATTTCATCTTCTTCAGGAACCTCAGGTTGTCGTTCTCCGGAAGAGGATTGTTGATCATTCAGGTGCTTCATCTTATTCAAACAACGTGAACTCTGTTTTTATGATTACGCGAACTTTTTAAACGCACGTGAAATCTGTTTTTATGATTTCTATTACGCGAACTTTTTAAACGCACGTGAAATCTGTTTTTATGATTTCTATTACGTGTACATACGCGCGCGGCTGTTCTTTATGCACTTTCGTTCACTTTTTTTTCTTTGAATGGTTTGTTCTAACACTTTACTTTTTAAGCTCGAAGGACCATGTTAGTTCAGCCTCTGCTTGAACTAGAATATTCTTTCCTTTTATTCCGAGCGGACCACTGATGGGGGCTAATACCGGAATAAACTTAGTAAAAGAAGTAAGGTTTTTGAGTACTAACTTTTTTATTCATTGAATATCTACTTATATACAAAATTTTTATACCTAAAAGTGCAAAGAGCGCATTTTTATTACACGTATTATAACAATTGTATTTTGTGTATTTTGTGTTATATATAAGTGCCAATGTAGCACAAAAATATGTTAATGCACATTTATCAATTTTAATATAGAA
This sequence comes from Nephrotoma appendiculata, assembly GCA_947310385.1. Lineage (NCBI taxonomy): Eukaryota > Metazoa > Arthropoda > Insecta > Diptera > Tipulidae > Nephrotoma > Nephrotoma appendiculata. The sequence goes on along the minus strand of OX371225.1, from coordinate 266,020,498 downwards.
ATTTCTGTATACTTTTGTTTTATGTGTTTAAACAGTACTCATCGATCCCGATTGTCAAGTTTCCTTTATAACTCGCGAGGACGCCAAGAAATTAAACATCCAGGGTACAAGAAGTTAGACGAATAGGAGGAATTAAAGCTGTTGTATCAGAAGAACTACTAAAAATCTAAATCGAACCGAGATTTACCACAGAATTCAAACTGGAACTGAGCGTATTGGTTGTTGATAAACTAGTAGGGAGCCTACCACAGTACAGTTTTAATGCTTGGAACTGGCCTTATATCAATAATTTATTGCGGGTAGATCCAAACGATAATATGCTAAACAAAATTGAGATATTACTAGGTGCAGACTATTACCCTGCCATAGTAATGAATGAAGACGAAATATAGTAAAAGATACAATAGGAGATCCAGTTGCACAAAAATACTGAATTAGGGTGGGTAATATTTGAGTCACTGCGTCAGAACAAGTCAACAACTATACACTACATGATAATCAAAACGGAATTAGATAATAGGTTAAGAAAATTTTGTGAGATTGAAGAAGCAACGTTAACTTTTGAAGAACTAACAACTTTAACTTGTCTAATAGACGCCTGTCTCAATTCAAGACCCCTATCACCAATGAATAACGATCCGACTAATCCTATCGGAACCCAATATCAAAGATGAAAGAATGAGTTCATTAACCAGATGGGAATTAACTCAAAATATGAAGGAAAACTTCTGGAAGCGATGGTCACAAGACTATCTGCATCAACTACAACAACGAGCAACATGGACCATAAGCTCACCTGATTTAAAGGTCGGTCAATTAGTTCTTGTTCGAGACAACAAAATCCCGCCCTCAAGATTGATAACAGGACGTATTACAGAAGTTCATCCAGGTCAATACGGAATTATTCGGGTGGCAACCATCCTTGACCCCGGAAGGGCTCTTATTCAGAGTGACCTATTAAAACCACTACAGCATTGTCAACCATTATTGATTACAAATTCAACATCGGGAAAAGCTTATCACATGAAGACGTCTTACGTAAATAGGAAAAACAATCAAGACATTTGTCGCGCGATCATATAGGGGTATAAAGAAGGCTGCAAGGAATATCAAAACCAATTCACACCCTCAGATAAAAAGAAGGAAAATTCGACCATGTTTTCAGTCTAGAATCTAGATAGATGTTGTTTACGATGATGCCTTATTAAGGGTGATTCGGGTATGTTCAGCGATAATCAACAATTCTAAATAGAAGAGGAGGGATAAAACGCAGCTGTCGAGAGAATGGACAAATTCTGCCAAAATGATAATGAATGGTTACAATTAATGATGTACCTGATGTACCTCAATAATGCAAATAAAACAACAAGTTCTCATAAACCGCAATAGTAAAATATTTCAACCTACGTACAAATCAACTCAGACAAAACGAGGTTTAGTAAATGTGGTTGGCGCACTCAGTAGCCAACTGTTTGGAATTCTTGACTAAGATGATGCACAACGATAAGACAATGAAGTCAGTTCCATAAAAAATAATGAAGAACATTTAAATAAATTATTAAAGGAACCAATTACAATAACTGTATCTACAGTAAATATTATAAAAAATCTTATTATAAATATCAAATGCGAATTGGCAAATCCCATCCAAAACAAAATGGCGGCCAAACAAAATCGACTTGGAACATAAAAAGCATATAAATAGGAATATAGATAAAGTCTAAAGTGTCCTTCTAATCAGGTGTCTATCAAAGTCCCTAAAATTTAAAGGCCACTTTTCTAGCAAAATATTTCGAATTGCAGCGATCACTACCCCTGGTTTCAACTGGAAGAGTACGTGTATTGTAATACCGTTTGTAAATTCCGGTTACCCGATACTTTAACACATTAAGAATGTTAGTGAACGTGCAGACCCGTACAAGATTTCCATTTATTTTGCGAATGAAAAGTTCCATGAAATATTTCGTAGAGTTAGTTAATCCGTCCTGCTTGCGATTGCTTCTGATCGGTGGCTTTATTTTGATGCTGGTGTGGATAAATTTGGGATGATTTGAAATGATTTCGAATTTTGTATTGCATCTTTTCCATTTATTTGCGAGCCATTAAATATTCTACTAGCATGCAATGGCATTTTTGTCGGATTCTTCAATTTTTATCTATTAAAATTATGATAATTAATTAAAATCAGTTCCATGTCAATCAGAAGTACTAAATAGTTGGCAGTTTATTGTACTTGTTCTCTTTTCCAACCACTCTTTTAATCATTTTCTTTCACGGTTCTACAGCCCTTTACCATACATCGACAAGCCATTTCTAAATTTTCCATTTATTTGTAATTTTTAGTTTTAGTTTTTGTTCAAAAAATCACTTTTAAGATTAACGTGTGGGTAACGACGGCAGGGGTCCGATACCGTCCGATACCGTACCGTTTTATAAAAAAAAGTCCAATTTGTGCTAATTAGTGCTCACGGGAAAAAATAAGTGCTAGTCCAGGAGGCGATAAAACGTGAAAAAAATTAATATTTCGCCTGAAAGACGAAATCAGTAAAACCCGATTTCTAGAAAAAACCAGTAATAGTTTAAGCCTATTTTTAAACGTCCCTTAAGCTAGCAGAACCCATACAGCAGAACATTACAAGATAGTATGGATAATTATAGGCTAATTATAGGCTAATTAAATGCTGCATAAAAAAATTTTGGGCTCCACTCCTTCCAACTAAAACGCGGGTTCTGCTAGCTTTAGAAAAAGTTAGCAGAACCCATATCAAAAACTGATTTAAAAACAATGGGAAAATTAAAGGTTAATTTTAGGCTAATTAAATTCCCTATTTAAATTTTTTTATTCAGGTTCGATCTAGAAAATGCAAAAGGCTTTATCATTTCAAAGCTAGCAGAACTCAAATCGAAAATCGGACCAAAATCGAAATTAGAACGTAAATCAAGATCTATTGATAAACAAATAATTTTAGGCCTAAAATTATTTGTTTATCAATAGATCTTGTTTTGTGTTCTAATTTCGATTTTGGTTCGATTTTTGTTTGGGTTCTGCTAGCTTTAGATTAAATGACCTGAAGTCTGGTCAAAAACGGGTGGAGCCCTAAATTTTTAATGAGGTATTTGATTAGTCCATAGTAAGCCTAAAATTATTTGTTTATCAATAAATCTTGTTTTGCGTTCTAATTTCGATTTTGGTCCGATTTTTGTTTGGGTTCTGCTGGCTGTAGATTAATAACCTGAAGTCTGGTCGAGAACGGGTGGAGCCCAAAATTTTTCAATGGGGCATTTGAATGGCTCATAGTGAGCCTAAAATTATTTGTTTATCAATAGATCTTGTTTTGCATTTTAATTTCACTTTTGGTCCGATTTTCGATTTGGGTTCTGCTGGCTTTAGATTAAATGACCTGAACTCTGGTCGTGAACGGGTGGAGCCCAAAACTGTTCAATGGGGTATTTTAAAAGCCCATAGTGAGCCTAAATTTATTTGTTTATCAATAGATCTTGTTTTTCGTGCTAATTTCGATTTTGGTTCGATTTTCGATTTGGGTTCTGCTGGCTTTAGATTAAATGACCTGAAGTCTGGTCAAAAATGGGTGTAGCCCAAAATTTTTTAATGGGGTATTTGATAAGCCCATAATTGGAGCCCAAAATGTTTTAATGCAGCATTTATTTAGCCAATAATTATCCATACTATCTTGTAATGTTCTGCTGTATGGGTTCTGCTACACCGAAAAAAATCGTTACATGCTATTAAAGACGACACATTCTTTCATAAACTAATTAATCGATTCATTAATATAAATAAAAATTAATTATGCCAATGCAATTATTCTAATACGAAGGAACAATAATTGTTTACTACTTTATAATTTTACAAATTTTCGTTAATATAACACAATTCAATTAATTAATATAAATATTGCCTGGTTATGAATTTAATTATTAAAACAACTACATTTCATACTATTTAGTAATATGTTTCTAAATGCTATATGGCATATAATTATTATTAATTTTATTAACGAATATGTTTAGGTTAATATTAAAATTATTTTTTGGTAAGTAAACCTTATATTCATAGAAAGAAAACTATTTTCTTATAAAAGAAATTTCATTAACTATCCAAATTTCAAACAAAAAAGATTCTTTAATTGAAATGCATATTCTTTATTTATATTTCAAACAATTTAAAGAATAATTACTTTTAATATAAACGTTTAATTGTTACATTAAGTAATCATTCTTTACGAAATAATTTTTCCACAAAATACGAAATAAATGTAACACGAAATGCAATTCGTGTTAAAAATAAAACCAATAAATTTCTCTTTGCAATTTTAATCACTTGTGGTCTATTGTGTGTAGTAAATTACGTATTTTTTTTTACTTAAAAAATACAAAATAGCTAATTTTTAATGTTTCGCCGGTTTACAAAAATAAAGAGTAGTAAACTCAAACAAAAAAATATATATTTTCATTTTTTACAAAATATATAACAATATATATTAAAAAATATTAGTGTACCTATATAACACTAAAAGTGGTTTTTTATCAAACGGTGGCGTTACCATCAGCCATTACAAATTTGGTAAGTTTCGCAAGTGCATTTTCTAATTAAAGTGTTGTGTGTACAAAATGTTTAAACAGTTTGACGTTAAACGAAGTGTTGAATATCAATATACTTAAAAATAATTGTTATATAAGAATCGCATAAATATGTGCATTTTTTACTATAAATGTCATTTACCGATTTAGTGCAGTAAATGATTTGCATTATGCATAATATGCCAAATACTCGATTAGTGCGCAGGCGCAAATAAGCAAATTTATTTGCGTTTTTACTATGGTCACTACATATATCTACACCACTACATATGTAGTTAATTTTATAATAATTATATTCAAAGGATAAGTGACTTCAAACTACAATAAGTATCCATAGAAAAATCGCAAATAAATTTGCTTATTTGCGCTTGCAAAATAATCGAGTATGTATTTGGCATCATGCAAATTGTTTACGGCTCTAAATGCATTACCTAATTGGATTTTATTAAAGTTTTTTTTTATTGTTTATTTACATTTAGATGCACGAAGGTTCACGAAAATTGCATTGTTCTTATATGTAATGATAAAAGAGGCAACACGAAGAATGGACATTTCTTCAAAAAAATTATAAAGTTTACCATCATAGACTCCCAGATGTCTTTTATGGAGTTATGCTATTCGAGCCAAGATCAAGTTGAAGACCAATTTTTTACATAATAAAAATCAAGTAAAACAGCCTCAAAAGGAAAAAATACCAATTACAATTAATTAAAGTTTTTAGTTACAAGTTCTTTCAAATGTTATTTTTTATTTCATAATAATTTTGAAATGTAATACATAAGTAAATATTTGCAACTGCCTTACGCGAGCGAATAGTTATAAATCAAATTTTAACGAAGAAGAAGAATTATTTATTATTGTGGTTTACTATTTAAAAAAAATATGTGCGTCTCATTTTAAGAAAATTTTTAATAAAATTACGAAAATAAAGGACCATGGTTTAATTTATCTATTAATATTTCTTTTGTAGGAAAGTAGTAAATTTCCGTTTAAAAAGGAAAAACTGTTGTAATGGTGCTGTTTTTCAGAAACATTATCTTTCATGACTGACAAGTTTATTGATAATCTGGAATTGTACGGGCACTTCACTGTAAGGAAAACAATAGACAAATTTAAAGAAAGTTACTTGATCACTTTAATAGTAGTTTTATTAAGTCTCCTTATATTAAGTATTTTTTGTACATTTAGAAAAAATTATTGTAGTAATATTCCTCAAGCTAATTAACAATTGTCTCAAATAAGAACAATTACAGTGGGCATGACTAAACGAATTAAAAACGAATTCTTTATCCCAATGAAATATACTTAAACCAAAAATTGATTGTTTATGATAGAATACTAAAAACCAGTATAATTTACTTGTTTGATTTTTTCAAGTTTAACAATATCTGATACATCGTATTAATGAAATGTTCTTCGGCTACATAGTAAAGAATATTTATTTGTATTAATAGCTGGATTCTTTAATAATATGCAATTATTTTTTTGGGTGTAGCTTAAGGGACGTTTTAACCGCTTTCTAAAGGTGGCTAAATTGACGAAATTTGTGCTTCGCATAGAAATACACTTTTCATAAATTTTCATTCATAAATTGAAGAAAAACAAACTAACTTCATTTGCAAATTCAGCAACTTTATCAACAACAGATCATTTCCTTGTCGGATATATCCGTTCAAAATTGCTACAGATCAGGATGATCATAATTAACAGATTGGACAGTCACGAGAGGCGATACACTTTGCTGGATCTTAACAAAATTCAAGAGGAAATTGTGAATGTGAACCGGGAGAAAAAAAGCCAAACTGGGTTGGTTAAAGACTCAAACATCGAGACTGTAATTGCGGAATATCGAAAATTGACGATAATGGTAGCAAACTGGATTAGTGAAAGATTTAGAGAAGGGATGAATTTTAAATCAAACTGGTGCTATCAGAAAATCGAAAAAAAATATACAAGGATGGAGAATTGGAGCTTCAACGATCTCTAGAAGAATCTAGATCGGAGTTGAGGGAAAGTGTATTGAGGATTATGCGACGGACAACAGCGAACCGATGGCTCACGAGTTGTTATCAATAATAAAATCAACTGGGGAATTTAAGCCCATTGACTTCAAGGGCAATGATCAACAGGATGGCATAGGTGAAATACAGAATAAGATGTCGAGTAGCAGATTTCGATCATTTTGTTCCAGGGTGTGAACAGCTTCATTTACAACGTACCAATCATCACAGCAGGAAAAATTCAAGGAACCAAAGAGAGGGATTACATACCCACAGATGGGATGGTCGTTACTCCACCTATTGTAGGAAAAGAGTATAATCGGAATGTCGGAAATCTATACAAATATAAAGGACGCTGGTAGAAATTGTATGATATGCCAGGGTAAACATAAAATGTATCGATGTAACAGTATGCTAACGGCGAGGTTGCTTGAAAGGTGGTACATTGCATTAAGTAAGGGGGTGTATTTACACTGTCTGTTTCTGCGTCATTCATCGTTTACGTGGAAGAAGTTTGATGCGTGCAACAGATGTGGAACCAGACACAATAGTTTATTGTGAACAAAAAATCTAGCCAACATGGATTGAATGCGAAATTACTGCGAAATTTAGTATTTACTGAGCAGGTAAAAATGCCACCTTATACCTGTGTCAATTTGTAAAGAAGGCAGAAGCCACTTTATATTTGAACTCAAACGACATGATATAGGATTAAGAGATTCGTAGACTTAATGGTTAAGTCTGTTGTTCGGTATATTGAAATGTTAGTATGAGATAAATCGTAAATAAATTAAATGAAACAAATAAAATTGTTGGTGCTTAAGAAATTAAGAAATTTGAGAATTGCATTAGAAGTTGAATTTGTGTTCCTGTAACTATGTCATGGATAAGGACAAGTCAAACTCCAATCGGAGGATTTTGACATGATTACAGAAGATATAAACTGATGACCTGAATCGAATCATAGAACCTGAAGGCAATTGAATCAAGAACGATTGAAATCATTCGGGAACAATATATTGAGTCATTGGTCCGATTGCTCACAGTGAACAAGGTAGAACGACTGGTTGGCATCTAGGGATTTGTTTTTATCTGAGGTTCATAGTAAGCACTATAACCCAATTATGAAATTGCTTTATTTGCAGCAGGCCTGTGCCGGAAAGGCTGCTGACATGCTGGGCCCATGGCAACCCACCAGTGATAGCTGTTAAAAGGTAGCGTGAGACATTTTGGTTAGTGCATACAATGATAATTACCATGTTTCTCATGGGATATTAGGGAGAATGTATACGGTGAAAAAGCAAGATCGAGAGAGTCATGAATCATGAATCATGCGGGCAGTATTAGATTCATTAAATAGTGCGTTACGTCAACTAGAAACTATTGTGACTTCCAGTAAGCTTAGGATCAAGTTTCAATTCATTATGCAAAACAACGTTTGCCAAAGTATACGTTGGATTCTTGGGAACAGCATCGTAATCGCGATGTTGCAGGTAGTTTACCTACGCTTAACCAGTTTAAGCAGTTTTTCGACTGCAAATCAAAAGGCACACGTGAATTTGAGGTGAATGACTTGATCGGTCATAAGAAGCAACCTAGTAGTTATCAGGCCAGCGATGAGAGGTGGTCTATGTGAGGCAGCCGTCAAATCGGCATCATTTGAGAACGGTAGGAAGAGCGCAGTTGTATACATTTGAGGAGTTGGCTACGCTGTTGGTGAAGATTGAGGCATGTTTGAATTCGAGACCATTGACACCAATATGTAATGATCCAACTGATTTATCGGCATTAACACCGGGTCATTTTCTGATTGGCCAACCGGTTATTTTACCCTGTGAAACATTACTAGTAGAAAACCACTGAACCGGTAATTTGATTGGCAGAAATTTGAAAAATCCAACAAGAATTTTGGGTGATATAGTCGCAAGAATGTATCACCGAACAGCAAACTCGTAATAAATGGGGGAATGAAGAGAGGTCGTCAAGGCAGTTCACAAGCTGGTCAGGATGTTACGGCCACCGTAATGAATATCAACGGACCGCGCCTAATTTTATATTATTTGTTACTTGTAGTAAATTATTATATTGGACATATTTGACATTTTGATGTCGAAGAATTGGGTACACTTTTTCAAACGAATATTGTAAAACTGGTTACAGAACAACGATTATAGTGTATGACAGAATTATGTATGCAATTACAAGCCAAAGACGCAGGCAAAACTTGTCCCATTTTATTTAAGATTTTTTCGGCTTTTCAGTCAAAATATTATTTTTAATAAAATTTAAAATGTTTACGATTTTTCTAGTCATTGTGATCTACCACAAAAAGTAGAAAAATTCACTCCCTCCCATGTTTAACCCCAGGGTACGTGTGTAAAGATACACAACCCTTACAAAATTGGGAACTTCCTTAAGTCTCTACATTGCAGTTTGGTTTCGTACTGAATAAAAACTAATTTTTTCCCCCCATTTTACTTATTTTAGCAAATTATAGGGTCACGAAAAAATATTGCACTTTCAATCACATCATCTGGAATTGCAGCAACTCTTTTGGATGGATTTGGAAGTTTTCCCCAAACATAGCCCAGAATTACTAAAATTTTCAGTTGCTTAATGCAAGTGCTATATTAGCAGCCAAAAACAACGAATGGTAAGAAGTTCACCATGCAAAACGAAATGCTAGGCAAAGCCGCAACGTATTTACGTCAATCGACACCGTTTTACCAGGCACAATACCGCTCGTTTTACATTAAAATTGGTATGTCTATCATTCTTCTCCGAAATATCAATTCACCATGACTTTGCAACGGTACCAGGCTTTTGGTGAAAAAGATGATGAACAATATCTCGCATCTACAATGTTACTGTTGCCACGTATAATATTTCGACAGAATGCCTCGCGAAATCAAACGTTTGCAATTACCATCAACAAAGCACAGGAACAATCGCTATACAAGTGTGTGGACTAAATTTGGAAAATCCACGCTTCTCACATGGACCGCTGAGTGTAAATGGCACATGTATTTGATTTACCTCAAATTTAATGCTTCTAGTTTTTGATCACCGAATACTGGATTTCACGCCGACTCCATACATTGGCACTGAAATAATCATAAATACATTACACAATAAAAACCTTCGTCGATCATTACAAAATAATTTTAGTTCGCAATTGAAAAATATTTTAAATGTGCTGGGTTGCATTACACATTTTTAACAGATTGACAATTGACAGTTATTCAATGTAAGTGCGTGCACGTTTGTTATTTTAATGAACCAGAATTTTTACATAAGAAATATATATATATAAAATCGCCTCTTAATTGGTGATTGGTTTGCGCGCGTGCACCAAACAAAATAAAAAGTTGAATTCCAAGAATTAAAATATAAAAATCCGAATTGCATGCGCGCCCTGTCAAATTTTCAACACGCGGAAATACAATTTAGTTGTTGTTATAATTTTATTCATTTATAACATTGTGTCCCAGATTTGTGCAAAATTAATGCTGAACATGCAAATCGATTCGGATGCATAAATAAATTCATTTTTTTCACGATTTAGCATTACTTTTCGATTGATAAAATGAGAATAAGTAATTATCTGTTGTACTCGCATTAGTCATGACCAAATTTGCCAAAATCATCTTAATCGTAAAATGCAAGATAATTTAATCCTTTTCTAAATGTACGCCGTATGTTAATTAGTCCACTGTGCATGATATACGTAAATCAATAATAAAAGCAATTTTGAAAGTAAAAATCTGTGAGAAAAAATTTTGTATTGTTTTTCTTTAGTTTGGTATATTATTTGGCAATAAAGCACACCAAACAATAATTTCTGTCATAATGGTAATGGACCGCTTAGTAAGCTGTTTTTACGAATCCGGACAGGCTAATTAGCTTAATCACCCAATTCAAAATACTAACAAGAATATTGTACATGTGCATATGTTATCACTTGATGTATTTTTAAAGAAACAACAATAAGGTCTGCGTAACATAAGGTGGCCTTTGGTAATGTTAAATATATTTTCTACACAAATTAAACACAATGAGATTACGAATATAATAAAATATTAATATTTATTTATTTATAAAGAAATCTATTCTTTGAGATACTTGTATGATTTCAGATTTAAAACAGAACATTCAGTTTAACCCTTTCAGTGCAAAATTTTAGTTAAACATAGGAATTTTTTTCTGTTGATTGTTGAGCGCTGAGAAACTAGGCTTTAACATTTGTCCACGAACGAGTACAAATGCCATCACAGGTCATGTAAATGTTCAAATTATTAGAAAGTTTATTTATTGGGTGTCCAAATAAATTTCCGACCTTTTTAGATAGGTGTCGTTAGTATCACTGCTTGCATATTATTCAACCGGGCAATACATGTTTTTTGGAGGTTAGATGTCAAACTTGAATAATTACTAGTGACATTTGTTAAAAGCGTAAACAACACTTATTTTCATGTAATTGAAGATGTCGAATTTTGTGCCAAAAAACCAACATTTGCGAAAAGTTTTACTTCATTATTTTTTGTTGAAGAAAAGTGAAGCGGAAACAAATCGTTTGCTTGTCGAAGTTTACGGTGGAACACAATTGGAAGAATTGCTTGATGTGGACCCTTGTCAGACTGAAAAACAATTGGCAGAAGAGTTGAATATTACCCAACAATGCGTTTCGCAACATATACATGCAATGGGATTGGTTCAGAAGCTGGGAAATTCGGTGCCACACAAATTGAAAGAAAGGGACAAAGGAAGGGGTTCTTGCATCGGATCATCACTGGGGATGAAAAATTGATCCATTATGATAATCCAAAGCGCAAACCAGCGTGGGTCAAGCCAGGTGAACCAGGCCCGTCGCCGCCAAAAGCAAATATCCATGATTCAAAGGCGAAACCACCAGACTTCTTCCTTCGGGGAATCCATTGCCTGAACGATGGGCGAAGGTTATAGCTTCCGAAGGAGGATACTTTGAATAAAACATTCTTTCATTCTCTACAAAAACTAATGTCTTTTATTTCAGTAAAAAAGGTCGGAAATTTATTTGTACACCCAATATTAAGTTTATTATTAATTTTAAAAATTAAATAAAACTTAATAAAAATGTTAAAATAAATAAATTTTGGGAAATTCGGTGTCAACGATAAAACAAGGTCCATATGTCCAAGGGCCATATATTCGTTATAGCAATTATTCTTATTATTGAGGCAGAAATGCACTTTGATGCATTTAATACGTTTTCATGCGGCAGAAGATGGTTCAACTTATCCAAACGGATCTCGTTTATGGGGCGAGCTTCGTATTTAACGTTTTTTGATATACAGGCAACCCTCCAAGAATACGGTATGCGAAAAACACGGTTTCGAAGAACACTGATACCCCTTTCCTCAAATTACACGGTTTCAAACAACACGATCTTCGTTATTCTCTTTTATTTTGTCTTTTGTATATCATAACAAAAAATAAAAAAGTCTCAAACAGTACGGTTTTAAAGAACACGAAACGAATTGATATGTTCTTTAAGGGTTTCCTCTACTAGAAATTGGAGATATCGAGTCAATTGGATTGAATAGCGGTTGACCTCTCTTTTTTGAATTTTGATTGGTGGAAATCAGGTGGCAAGGTATAATCTAATTTTACAATTTTGATTTTGGAGTTTTGGATTTGGCAAATCGTACCCAACCCGAAATTTGAAATTTGAAACTTAAAATTTGAAATTTGATATTAGAAATTTGAAAATTTAAATTTGAAATTTGAAAATTGAAATTTGAAATTTGGGCTAAAGTTTACTTACGTATACATCGACAAAATCAGGTAAAGAATATAAATTTTGAAAATTTTTAAATGCAGGATTGTTTATCACCAGTTTTTAGGAGGGGGAAGCTATATTTTTCCGGAAAATTACCTCATTTTCCTAAATAATTTTTTTATTTAAAATACGTACAAATGTATAATTTTGATAAAAATTTTGTTTTTAGAATTGTATCATAACAGTTTTTCGACAGTATAAGTTTTTAACAAGTTTAGAATTATATATAGTATTTAAAACTTGAAGCATTGTGTAAATTTCGGAAAAGCGGGTGTTTGGGGGCGGCACCCCCATCCTCTAAGGCAGGCGTCCCCAACTTTTTTTAGAATCAGGCCTGATACGAAGCTTATGACTTTTAGCGGGCCGAACCCGTTCTATTCATTCTATAAAGTTTCTTTTTTAATTTTTTATGTATGTTTTAATTCATTTTATTTATTTTAATATTATACATACATATACAAAATCAGTGAGACGATTGGGTTTGTTTTGAAGAACAGATTTTATCAATATCTGGTGAAAATTATGTTGTTGCAATTTGTAAAATATTTTCGAGGTGTGGATCAGTAATACGGGTCCGATATTTTGATTTAACGTACTTCATTCCTGAAAATGTCTGCTCACAAGTATAGGTTAGGTTAGGTTCGGTTAGAGTGGCTGCTATCGCACACTTAGGCCAGTAGTGACCCATTGTGATACCACAGCATCCTATCTCCCCCTTATTCCTGCTGAAACCATCCAGAGCTAATTATGTAGCGCAAAATATCTCGCATTCCACAGCCTGCGAGTTCTGAAAGGCTGTCCATACCGTACACACCTAAATACTTATGCCTATTCTGTATGATAGTGCTAGACACGAGCATAGGAAGTGATCTAACGTTTCTTCCTCCTCTTCGTCTAAACAACTTCTACAAAACTCATTTGTCTGTAGACTCAGCCTTCTTGCATGTTCCGCAAAAAAGCAGTGTCCAGTCAGTATCCAGTGAGGGTGTTGGTCCACCTCTCGTTTGTCAAGGCGATTGCCTGCATCTGGAGAGTCGTACCGTGCCTAGCTAGTTCGTCCACCCTGCAGTTTCCTGTGATGTCCGAGTGACCAGGGACCTAGATTATCTGGATACTGAAATACTCGCTCATCTCATTAAGAGATGATCGGCAATCCAGCACCACCCGTGACTTGAGACAAACCGCCTCTAGCGACCTGACCGCTGCCTGACTGTCCACATAGATTGCGATATCCCTAACGGATACCATATTATGCTTCAACCATGTCTCGACTTTGCCTATCGCCACCACTTCAGCCTGGTACACGCTGCAGTAGTCAGGGAGACGAAGGGAAATATTAACATTAAGCTTCTCACAGAAGACTCCGGCTCCTACCTTGCCGTCTAGCTTAGAACCGTCCGTGAAAAATTGCAGTGCCTCGTTTTCCAGTATTGATCCGTTCCTCCAGGATTCTCTCGAAGGGCAGATGGTCCGGAAAACTTTATCAAAGCACAACGTTGGTTTAATATAATCTAGATTCGCCAGTTCTTCCCCTAGCGATCTAACTATCGTCGAGTGTCCCGCTTGAAGATACTTCCACTGACAGACAGCCGAGAGTCTCGTAGCCACATTGGCTGCCATCTGCTTACCAAAAAATTCGACTGGAATAAGGTGGAACATAATCTCTAAAGCGCGTTTAGGTGTTGAAATAAGCGCCCCGATTATAATCATGCAGGCCGTTCTTTGCACCTTCTCCATCATCTTCCTATATGTTACCTTATTCAGAGCTGGCCACCACATACCCACTCCGTACATTAGGACAGGTCTTACCACTGTGGTATAGTGCCAGTGTACCAGCTCTGGTTTTAGACCCCATTTCTTCCGTATGGCGTTCTTACACGAGTAAATGGCTACATTAGGCTTATTCACCCTTTCTACAATGTAAGGCTTCCAGCTTAGCTTACTGTCCAAGATTATGCCCAAGACAGGATGTCCCTATCAGGCTCCAGATAGAGGAGGCTACCTCCTCTAACTATGCTCCTCACGACCGGAGCATCACTCTCCTGGCCTTGCTCAGCCTACTTGGCCGTCTCATGTTGGTTCCGTTCGCCGTAACCCCCAGGATGTTCTTTCGCAGTCGTCCAATTTCTTCCAATTAAAAAACTTTATTAATTATTTTGTGCAATTAGAACTAGAAGAAAAGAAAACCGGGATTTCGAAAACCAGGATTTTGAAAACCGACATTTTGAAAACCGAGATTTTGAAACCGGGATTTTGAAAACCGGGATATTGAAAACCGAGATTTTGAAAACCGAGATTTTGAAAACCGAGATTTCGTAATAAAATATTAAATATTAATACTTTTTCTGATTTTAATAATCAATTATAATTATTGCCTCTACAACAACTTGGTGGTGATTTTCTATCTCGGTAATTATTTTACTGGCAAATTTAAACAGATTACTCGATGTCGATCTGTCTAGCATAAATGCAAGTTAAGGATTTGGTTAGAATTTGATATTAAAAAAACAACTTTATTACTCAAAATCCAAACTAGAACAGAACTCAACTTAAAATAAATTTTTGTGTATGAAAATTAAACGTCCAGTTATATATTTAATTCCAGGCCGATGAGTAGGAAATTCTTCATAGATAGATGGTTTTGGGAAAAACAGAGTCCCCTTCTATACGCGAGAATCGACCTGTCTACCAGAAAAATAAAGACCAAACCACAAATAATGACTATGATCCCACTGTCAATGGCAGCCGCTTCATTGTGTTCGTTGAATAGCTCTAGTGTTTGTGCAATGTTACCCAGATGCAGACTGTGTATTCGGAGTCGATTCTGTAGCTCCTCTCTGTGATGTTCTCTCGTTATACGGAGGGTAAAACTTGGAATATTTTCATTTCTTTACATACGAACGTATAAAATTAGCTATTGAAAATGAAATAGAAATTTGAAATTTAAATTTTGAAACTTGAAATTTGAAATTTAAAATTAGAAATTAGAAATTTGAAATTTGAAACTTGAAATTTTTTCTTTTTTTTTTTTTTTTTTTTTTTTGTATTTAAAGCACGCAGGCTTATCATTTATTTTCAATAGGATTTTTTGTCACATATAATAATAATAATATACAAAAAGAAAATAAATGAGTAGGATAACCATCACCGATTTAACGGCAGTATTGATCTACCCTAAGAAAAATTATGAAAAAAAGTTGAATAAATATTACAAATAAAAATTTAAATGAATATTACAAATAAAAATTTAACAATAAAAATATAAAAAATAAAAATATAAAAAATAAAAATATAAAAAATAAAAAATATAAAAAAGATAAACTATTGAAACTAAAATTAAACTGAATCAGACTAAAACTCTAAATAGAAAATCGATATTAGGGTGCTCAAAAAGCCAAACTTTAAGTAATTGGAGAAAAGATTTTGAATTTATTTGTTGCCGTATGCTAAGTGGAAGTTGGTTAAATAAGGAAGGAGCAGTTACCAGGAAATATTTTCTAAAATGTTCACTAAAATAATGTGGAACAACAAATAAGAACTGATCATTGTTCCTAATGTTGTATCGCACATTTGATCTCAATAATCGGTGTCTACTTCGCAAATAAAATAAACGTAAAACCTTATAAACATATAAATGTTGTAATGGTAAAACTTTAAAACTCAAAAATAATGGCCATGCAGAAACCCGCGAAGACTTAAAACTCATGATACGAATAGCATATTTCTGAACAATAATGAGAATTTTTAAAGTTGAATGGTAGCAACCACCCCAACACGATAAAGCATATTCGAGCCTAGAGTTAATGCAGGCATAGTAGAATTTTAGCAATACCGATTTAGGAGCTACAGGTCTTAATAGATATAAGGTTCGTAATGCATTGCTGAGAGACTTTTTTAATTTATCGACATGATGCTTCCAACTCAGATTAGAATCAACAATAATTCCAAGATACTTGAAACTCTCAACAGCTTCAATGGAAATGCACAAGCTGGAGCAATTAACGGTATTACAAAAACTGGAATGATACGTTAACGGTGAATGTAAAATACTACTACACAAACTAAAATGCATAATCATAGTTTTGTCACTTAAGATTAAGAAATGCTGGTCAAACCATTTCCTTAAAACTAAAAGGTCCGGTGCAATTTTACGGCGAACATCAGTTTGTGAGGACCCACGATAACATAAGCTCATATCGTCTGCAAAGGCAACAATCGTGCCTGCCAAATTTGTACTAAAAATTGAGTTTATGTAAATCAAAAATAAAAGGGGTCCCAAGACGGAACCTTGAGGAACACCAATGTTTAAAACATAAGGACAGCTCATAGTTTCATTCACCTTAACAACATGATTACGATTTGCAAGATATGGTTTAAACCAATTATTAATGTTTCCTCTGAAACCGATTTTAGAAAGCTTATGTAATAGAAGATTATGATCAACCATGTCAAAGGCTTTTTTTATGTCTACAAAAAGCCCAGCGCAAGAGTCGGAGTTATTTAGCGATGCATGCACGCCATTTAAAAATTCAATTAAAGCAGACTCAGTGGAAAACCCATTGCGAAAACCGTGCTGATAACAAGTTATAATACCATGCTTCTCTAAAAATACCACCATTCTAAATTTAATAATTTTTTCCATTATTTTTAACAAAACTGGTTGTAGTGCGATCGGCCGGTAATTATTTAAATCACATCCAATCGGAGCCATTTTTATGAAGAGGTAGTACAATTGCTGACTTCAAAATTTCAGGAACAATACCGGTTTCAAAACAACAATTAAAGATATGACATAAAGGAGGCCATATAAGGCTAATGGAATTTTTAATTAAGTTATTGCTAAAACGGAACATATCGTAAGAGTTGCTTGATTTTAAAGAAGTAATTGCTTTAGAAACTTCAAAATCGTCAATAGGGTGGAGAAAAAACGATTGCTCAACGTAATCGCCGTCACGCTCCATAGAACTCCTATAAATAAATGGAAGACTAGACTTGAAATTTGAAGCAATACTTCCGAAATAATTGCTGAACTCATTGGCAATATCAGAGGCATCAGTTAATAAATCATTATTAGAAGAATTAATAGAATTAATGAGCTTAATATTTGACGAATTTTTACTTAATATGTCATTGATAGTACGCCACATCAGTTTGTAATCTCCGGAACAGTTATCAAATCTCTTTTTATAGTAAGCAACACGAGCAGCAATAGTTTTCTTTTTAACCTGAAATTTGAAATTTAAAATTCGAAATTCAAAATTTGAAATTTGAAATTTGAAATTTGAAATTTGAAATTTGAAATTTGAAATTTGAAATTTGAAATTTGAAATTTGAAATTTGAAATTTGAAATTTGAAATTTGAAATTTGAAATTTGAAATTTGAAATTTGAAATTTGAAATTTGAAATTTGAAATTTGAAATTTGAAATTTGAAATTTGAAATTTGAAATTTGAAATTTGAAATTTCAAATTTGAAATTTGAAATTTCAAATTTCAAATTTCAAATTTCAAATTTCAAATTTCAAATTTCAAATTTCAAATTTCAAATTTCAAATTTGAAATTTGAAATTTGAAATTTGAAATTTGAAATTTGAAATTTGAAATTTGAAATTTGAAATTTGAAATTTGAAATTTGAAATTTGAAATTTGAAATTTGAAATTTGAAATTTGAAATTTGAAATTTGAAATTTGAAATTTGAAATTTCAAATTTCAAATTTCAAATTTCAAATTTCAAATTTCAAATTTCAAATTTCAAATTTCAAATTTCAAATTTGAAATTTGAAATTTGAAATTTGAAATTTGAAATTTGAAATTTGAAATTTGAAATTTGAAATTTGAAATTTGAAATTTGAAATTTGAAATTTGAAATTTGAAATTTGAAATTTGAAAATTGAAAATTGAAAATTGAAAATTGAAAATTGAAAATTGAAAATTGAAAATTGAAAATTGAAAATTGAAAATTGAAAATTGAAAATTGAAAATTGAAAATTGAAAATTGAAAATTGAAAATTGAAAATTGAAAATTGAAAATTGAAAATTGAAAATTGAAAATTGAAAATTGAAAATTGAAAATTGAAAATTGAAAATTGAAAATTGAAAATTGAAAATTGAAAATTGAAAATTGAAAATTGAAATCTGAAAATTGAAATCTGAAAATTGAAAATTGAAAATTGAAAATTGAAAATAGAAATTTGAAATTTGAAATTTGAAATTTGAAATTTAAAATTTGAAATTTGAAATTTGAAATTTGAAATTTGAAATTTGAAATTTGAAATTTGAAATTTGAAATTTGAAATTTGAAATTTGAAATTTGAAATTTGAAATTTGAAATTTGAAATTTGAAATTTGAAATTTGAAATTTGAAATTTGAAATTTGAAATTTGAAATTTGAAATTTGAAATTTGAAATTTGAAATTTGAAATTTGAAATTTGAAATTTGAAATTTGAAATTTGAAATTTGAAATTTGAAATTTGAAATTTGAAATTTGAAATTTGAAATTTGAAATTTGAAATTTGAAATTTGAAATTTGAAATTTGAAATATGAAATTTGAAATTTGTAATTTGAAATTTAAATTTTGAAGCTTGAAATTTGAAATTTAAAATTAGAAATTTGAAATTGGAAATTTGAAATTTGCAAACTGTAATTGAAATTGAAATTGAACATGGAATTGAAATATGTATGTATGAAATATTGAAAATTCGAAATTTTGAAATATTGAAATAGAATTATTGGTCCATTTTATTGTTTTATTCTAACAAAAATTAGTGTGGTACATTTTTGATTTGGGTTTTATGGATGCGTTTTTCCGAAGTGTTCCCGAACTGTTGGCTTGTGCCACTGCTTCTTATCGTAATTTCTGTTTACTTTTTCGTTGGATTTGTTTGATTGATGTATAAATGGTACCACCAGATTCATAGGTGTTCGGATCGACTCTCCTACTATTTTCTCTTTCAATGGTGTAGCCTCTCGACCGTGAATCCTCGTGAACTTTTGTCTTCAAATCTGCAAAGTTTTGATAATTGACTCACTGTGTTCTCACAAAAACGGTGTCATTAGGGTTCTGTTGGGTAAAAGAGCGTATAGAGTTATTACAGCTGTCCACAGCTATGTTGGTTAGTTATTTTGTAGAAAGTTCCTGGTACCCGTTCTTGATAATGTAGCGCCTTTATGATTAACCGTACATGTCAAAGTGATTTATTCTTAATGCGAAAGAACTTTACGAACTTTAAAAATGTATCCACACAAGATATACATTTTTTCCTATTTGATTTTTATTGTATTCTTCATTCTGAATGTCTTTAACGAATTTTTCTGTATACACTTC
The DNA here is from genome assembly GCA_947310385.1 of Nephrotoma appendiculata. NCBI lineage: Eukaryota > Metazoa > Arthropoda > Insecta > Diptera > Tipulidae > Nephrotoma > Nephrotoma appendiculata. Next base: position 266,000,752 of record OX371225.1, on the reverse strand, counting down.
TCCAGAATTTTTATTCCGTTGATGATGGTTGGGTGCATTTGCTCCTTTAGGACTTTGCATACAATTTTTGTTTATCTCCTGCAAACTAATATAGTGTTTGTGGTAAGATGAATGGGACTCTTAATGGGCATACATGTCCTGCAGATCAGTTGGTTCCTGAAGACATTGATGGGTGCATCACAATATCGAATTAAATTGGTAAAATGCTCTTCAGCACTGCGAATAGTTTCAGTGGTGGATAATGTTGCACAATATATTATGATGAACATTATTTATTTAATTATTTACTAACTCATTCAAATATTTTTCCAAAAATTTAAAGAATCTTTTCCTAAGTTTTAAGAATTAGAAAGTTCTGGTTCATAAATTTATTTCTGCTGAAGAGTTAGATGAAGCAGAGAAAATTATTATTAAATTTGTTCAACAAATGGCATATCCTACAGAATAGAAAATATTAATTTAAATGAAGCCCATACCAGAATTGGGCAATCTCCGAAAATTATGTCCTTTTGTTGACACTGATGAAATCATGAGAGTAGGTGGCAGAGATCACAATATGCATTACGACCAGAGCTATGTCTAGGACTAGACTGTTCAGTAACGTTGGCATAGAGCTTGCACACTCACCGATCATGCTAGCCACAAACAGAGGTAGAGAAAGGCTATTCATTTAAGACTTGTCTTCGATCAAAGGAGACGTAAAATTAGTGCAGATATTTAAAACGCTATAAAATTATGACACGATTTTTCTTTCAGTTCGAGATGTTATGTTTACATATTTTCGGTTGTGTATACCGGAAAAGTTAAATTCATGAAATAAGATATCTTGCGTCTGAGAACATAAAAAGGAATAAAAACAGGAAACATTTATACGTAAACGATAAAATAAAATTTTGGCTGTGCGGGTTAAATTAGACGTCGTCGGTGCGCATTCATACAAGATAAAGGGTGCATGCAATCAAATCTTAAATGTTTAGATTATGGATATCATTTTGTGTGTTGTATATTTAAGATCCTTTTACATACAGCCGGATGTATGTTTCGGATTGTAAATATTATATGTGTTTATGAGACCGATTATAGATAATTGCGTATGTAAATATATAAATAAAATTCTAGGGTACATAATTGTACTTGACTATATACGAGTACAATAAATTAATGACATCTGGTACGCGGCTCGCGGTTTTCGGTGTAAACTTGATAATTTATAGAATTATAACTATATTTACACAAATAAATATTATATAGTGCCCTCTTTTATTACAAAATTATTATATGGTAATATTCTTTTACGAACGTACCATAAACATTTTTTTATATATGTAAATTTCAAAATGCACAGCGCACACGGAGCCGCGATTCTCAAGCAAATAAAAAAATCTGAACGCAATAAAATTTTTTTTTTTTTTTAATAATTTTATACATTTCGAAAAGCCCATAATTATGAATAATTACGTTAAGTCGAGTTTGATGTAATTACACATCCCTGAGATGTGTACGTTGGTACATCGTACGTGTCTCGACAAATAAATGATGTTTTAGTTGAGCAACGCAAATCGTTCCACTTATAGAACCAGACACTGGGTAAATTTATACAATTTTCTGATTCACCAACACTGTCTGTCCAATTATCCGGATTTCCAGTATTCCAATTTTGGTATAATACAGTTTGTCCGGTCGTCATCCAATAGTACTGTGCTTCACTACCCAAATCGGTGCCACTTGTCCAAAATCGAACTTCTGTCACATTGAATTTAGTATTAAATTTGTCAATCACTTGACGGATACGATTTTCTTCCTGTTCCGTTCGTATATCAACCAAATACATTCCGTGTGCGGCACAGTATCGATACGATTGGTACCAATTGAGCAATTGCGGGTGGCTTACGTAATATGTTCGGCCATCGATTGATATAATATCACCACAATACACTTGTACCAACATGGCGAATGGAATTAATATTTTACTAAACTCTATCATTGTTCTCGTGTAACTGGGGCACGATATAATGTTATACGCGAGGGTGATGAACATTTTATCGCGGTTAAATTCTAGGAATTTTGTTTGATTAAAGTGATAAATATAAATTTTTATGTATAATTCGTAATTTAATTTAGAAATAGATCGATGAGTCACTCTTGATTTAGGTTTATAGTTTTGCCAAGATAAAAGAGCGGAAGACGATTAAAAAAATATGTTGGTTAAAGGGTCACATTGTAGTATGAGCGATAAAACCACTAGATTGCACATATTGCAACAACCACAATGATAATTTGGGCAAAATCGCACAGTATAAAAGACTAAAAATTTTATTATGTCAATACAGTATTCGGTGTTGAGCTATGGGATCTATTAATCTGACCCTGGTTGTTTTGATGATAATTATCAGCTTTGTTAATGGCCGTGAACATCTCAAATTCGAAGGGAACACATATTATAACAGCTATCCTGAAGAAAAATACAATTGGTACAAGGCTTACCAGTATTGCGCAATGCTTGGCATGCACCTAATCGATATCAACACAGATGCGGAGCACAAAAGACATGCGATTATTGACATACTTTAATGAAAAGTACGAGAACGTGGGGTATTATTATTGGATGGGTGGAACCGATATAGGTCGTAACGGATATTATTATTGGATGCCGTCGGGACAATATATTGGTTTTGATCAGTGGCAAGACAAGCAACCGAACAATAAGAAACATCCAGAGACGAATGAAATTGAACATTGCTTGGCGACGAATACCTTTGGCAATAAATGGTTTGATGAATATTGTTCGGAAGAGCGCCCGTTTATATGTCGCGATAGATTAGACGCGATCAGTTATAAATCCGATGATTGCCCAATTGAATTGGTTCATGCTTATTAAAAATAATAAACCGGATTTAATGAGATGAAATTTTATTAGGCTAACTTTTCTTTCTTCTTAGCAGTTCTAACCTTAACCACTTAGTAAAATTAAATATTTAATATTGTATTCGGATATGAAAAATAAAACATTTAAAAGACACACAGTATGCATGATTAAACAATCTATTAGGTCATTCATGGTGCACCACTGGGTTAAGATGTAACTCAAGGTGTTAACTCAATCCTATCTTAACAACTAGGCCTCCTTCTTCACTGTATCACACTACACGCCATTGACATTCCACTGACCCTCAAAACAAATGCTTTTTTAGAGTAGAGTGCCCAAAGATGAATCAGAATAATTATTTAGGTGGTGCCTGTATCATAGATCAAAATCACCTGACTAATTCTTCTTCACCTCAGGCCATTAAAGTCATTTATTTCCCTCCTGATTTAACGGTGTCTGAGAGCGCTATCTAGGCGACTATTTATGAATGCTACATGCCTCCTAATCCAGAAATCAAAAGACGGAAATATAATTCAATTCATTCTGTCCTCCATACCAAGGTACCCAGGAATAATGGATGTTGAATATCGTGACATACAACCGGTATGCGTATTTTGCCTGCAAGCTCCAAGATTTACCAAATGAATTTCAACACTTCCACCTAAATGTTGTTTACTAGGTAAGCTGGACCCTATAGGGAGGCTGTGGCAGCATATTTCACTAAACGATCTAAACATTTTAGTAAGAACAAGATATAGACTTAAAGGCCGGAAACTGTTAGTAAAATGATGCTTCGGCTTTCGATCCTTAGGAATAAAAAACATTACGAACGTAACCTAAAGGTTCTGAATACATGTAAAAAGTGGCCTAAGATATCCATAATTATTGTTCTCCTGTCATCAACTAAGCGCCTAGTTTCTGGTCTTGGATCCATGCTTTTTGAGAAATGGACATCAAATAAAATGGGAGTTTCTGTTTGGTATTCGCAAAGGTTACGTTAATCTTTTCTAGAGTTTCTTCCGATAGCAGTTGCCGAAGAGCAAATTGTGCTTTTTTGAATAAGTTAGCATTTCCGAGGTTCGGTTACCCACGAATGTGCCCCATCGCTTCGGGTGAATAGTGAACATTACATACAATTTTTTTAGGAAATTTAGTTGTAGCTTTTTGAAAAATTGAAGGGTTTTGAAAAAAAAAATTGTTTTTCATCGAGAGTTTTTTTCTTGATACTTGAAAGAAAGCGGTTGAGAAGTTTAAATTTAATAATTAATTAATAATTAAATCACAAATATCGAATTGATATTTAAATTATTTGTATATAAGTAATTGGTATAAGTACCAAAAATATTTAAATTATTTAAAAAATATATCAACTAAAAATAATGTATTTGTGAATCAAAATATATCTTCTAATATATAAAAATCTCGTGTCACGGTGTTTGTGGTCGCACTCCTCCGAAACGGCTCGACCGATTTTTATGAATTTTTTTATTTATATTTGGTAGGTATTAGAATAGGTTGTAAAGAATATTTCATATCGTTAGGTGATTAGGGTGTCCCTATCCAGAAAAATATTTCCTCCTACCTCCACCCTCAAGTATTTTACAATACAGTATACGTGTTTTATGATTGTAAAAAGGTTGGTAAAATACTAAAAGAACAAATACATTATCAGTATACCGTTTTTCATCAGTAAGTACAAGAATTTTGTCTATTTGCGTGTGTGTGTATGTATTGCAGTGAACAATGCCAGCAAGACGCAAACAGGCCCAGAGGTTCAACAAAAATTGAAGTCTTTAATGAGTTTCATTACAAAATTTCACGAATTCGGGTCCCACACATTACTGGATGTATTCGGTTGAATGGCAAAAGCGAGGATTACCTTATGCACACATTTTGATTTGGTTAGTTGACAAAATACGAGGAATAATAGACTCTGAAGAAATCGATAGCGTAATTTCCGCGGAAATTCCAGATCTGTCTACTGATCAACTACTGTTCGATATTGTTACCACAAGCTTTTCATGGCCCATGCAATGATATGAATCGGTTTATCGAATTGCATGGCAGATGAAAAATGTGCAAAGCGTTTTCCTAAAGATTTCACCAATGACACAATCACAAATGTCGACGGATAACCAATATATCATCGAAGAAACATTGATAATCGCGGACAATCATTTACGCTAAATACCAACAATGCAGACATTGGCATTGACAATTGTTGTGTGGTACCATATTCGCCTCTGCTAAGCAAAACATTCAATGTTTATATTAATGTTGAGTTCTGCAGTTCGGTGAAGAGTATCGAATACATTTGCAAGTATGTGAGTAAAAACAGCGATATGGCTGTGTTTCAAATGCAAAATACCGATGTGAATGCTTCTCCAAATTGGTCGTTACATCAGTTATACATTTAGCCGTCCATTTTGAAAACGGCTAGCGCGTATTTTTCACCAACGAGACAGCAATTGAGCGTGCTATAAATCTTCCAAAAACTACACTCACCGATTTTTCGAATTGTGTAATCGTGCGGATACTTACGGCGCCTTTGCACGAACACAACATTGGGCTGTACAGCAACACAAATTCTTCTCCTATTTGCTATGGTGTTGACTACAAGTTTCCTGGAACGAGCAGACACGTTGTGGGATAAGCACAAACATTCAATGACTGACGACGACTGACGATATATTGCATTGAATTCGTACGCAACGATCTGACGGTTACATCAGCAACGCTATGTACAATGAAGCATTGATTGCAATCTAGTATCTTTTCGTTGTCATTGCCAATTTACCACTCAGTCATTTCGGTATGAGTTCACCATATCGAAGTGCATCTGATTTAATGAACATCAAAATGAATCATGAACTGCAGTACGATATTGCAGAAATAGCAGCGATTGTTACTCGCAATGTCCCACTACTGACTCATGAACAAAAAATCATTTACGACCGTAGTTTCAGCGGGACAAGGCGGATTTTTTTTTTTAAATGCACCAGGTGGAACTGGCAAAACATTTCTCACTCCGCTAATTCTCGCCTAAATACGACCAAATAATGACATCACAATGGCCGTTGCACCATCTGGCATTGCAGCAACTTTATTGGATGGAGGCAGAACAGCTCATTCTGCATTTAAGCTGCCACTGAATATTCAAAATAACCCAGAGGCAGTGTGCAACATAAAAAAAAATCGTCCATGGCCACAGTGGAGAAAAATCGCGTCCAAATGCTACAAGATCCATTCTGACATATTCTCGAACCAATTGTTAGATATCGGCAATGGAAAAGTTGTGGATAAAAAATGTGGACGTCGACAATTTAAACTTCAGCATACGGCAGTTGTTGCCAGGCGACTTGGTATCATACAAATCGATCGATACAGCTTGCGATGCCAACGAGGCTGTTAATTATCCAACAGAGTTTTTGAACTCATTGTATTTGCCAGGCATGCCACCATACCTTCTACGACTGAAAGTTGAATCTACGGTTATTTTACTTCGGAATTTGAACGCACCACGGCTGTGCAATTGCACGCGATTGGTCATCTAAAAATTGATGGAAAACATTATCGAAGCCACCATTTTGAATGGAAAGTTCCGAGCCGAAATTTTTTTGCTGAAACGAATTTTAATGATTCTCATAGACGTGCCAATTGAATTCTATCGCGTTCAATTTCCTATTAGTTTGGCATTCGCAATGTCTGTTTGCGGCTTATACCCTTGACAGACTAGCGATTAGCTTAACGTGTTTAATCATTTTTTCGAGTTTATCTCTTAATGTGACAACTTCGAGATTGCTTAATGGGTTTTGTTTTAGGTTTAGTAGCTAAACCGGTTTAGTGCACTAATCTCTCAATATTTTGAAGTTTATCGCATAAAAATGGGTTTTGCGAGAGCGCCATCTAACAATGAAGGTTAAAATTTATAAATAGGACAATGTCATTAAGTACTGTGATACAGTTATATATGCCGCTTACTTTTTGAGTTATTCCTTTCGAGTTCAAAAATTTTTTTTGCTTCAGTTTAAGTTCAACATACTCAAATGTGTATATAAATAATGACAGGTTGTAATGTCTTCCGTATTTTAACGGATCTTAGTTAAATGGTAATTCTTAAAAAAGAGTATAATAATTTGATAGCACATAAATTATATAACATATTAATTATTTGTTTTTGATAACATTAATTATTTTATGCACAAATGTGTATACTGGTCTTCAATTTACACATAATTCTATTCTGACACATTCGTTTCTCGTAATCAAAATTTGCATACCCAATTGTGTATACTGGCCGGGCCAAGTTATATCCCTGTTCCTGCTTGCCATCACAATTGTGTGGGTAACGAACACGAATCGTGTCAAAAATTGATTTTTGTATGTGATATGAACCAACATAAACATTTGTGCATATACTTCTTACCGTAGAGTGCATATTATAATACCAGAACAAATAAAAGCTGCGATTTTTTTAAAACAATCGAGTAGAGTTCGCGATAGCTATTTTCAATTGGTCCAATTTAAAATTAAAAATTTAATTTTTTTTAAATTAAATAATTTTGATTTAATATATAAATCTATGTGTACATATGTGACGAAACGACCTTCCTTAGCGGTTGAATTTTCGTTACGTCGACAGATCTCTCTGTAGCTCTTACATTGGTGACCGCAGCACATTTGCCGGCTAGTTATCGACGGTGGGATGGGTCCTTGTCCCCAGCTACAGAAAGCTAGAAGTGCTGCATACTCACATGACGATTGTTAGCGGCTCATAAGAAGATGGAACGACTATTTGTACCTATTGTATAATTTTTACAGGATCACAGTAAATAAAACAGGAAGAAAAAAATGAACGGGACCTTAACTTAATGATTCACCAAAAACAGTAAATTGAACCTTTTACGTGGGACGTTACAGCCAAGTTTATTTCTTTGTGTGGTCGATATATTGGACCACGTGCTCTCCTCCCTTCCCATACAGGCGATATCTTGCATAATTTGGATATGCCCCTTAAGAGATGTGTTAGCCCATTTAAATTACTCCATTTTATTCACTCATTGTAACAAAAGCAACTTCCATTCAGTTAACAATAGGTATTTTTGTGGAATTGCAACGAGACATCACAAAACGCAACTAATTACCGAAACACAATTTGGATGGTGAGACTTTTGAGTTAATTAAGAAAAGAAAAATATAAAGTTAGGCATTAACAATAATTATTAGCATCATTCGATTGTACAATAAATATTGGTAATACAAGAAGAAGGATAATAATAAATAATAAATGTAAAAACTATTTAACTAAAACTAAGCATGCCTTTTTAATAGTCATGCATTCTCACACTATAGAATTTTTAGGATCCGCGGTCCATGATTTAATTAGATTGTATAAATAGGATGATTATACTATATATATGCTAATAAATAAATTAAATAAATATGATAGTAATTATAAAGATATTGTGTTCAATAAGAATACATATAGAAAGATTTATGAATATAAATAATCAATAATAGGTAAACCTAGTAATATATAAATAAATATAATAATATATAAATAAAAGTAATATAAATATAAGATGTGTTTTATGGTTTAATAAATACTCGTAGTTGGTTCATCTACGCATGTTCCAACCAAAAAAAAAGAAATGATAAAAAAAATGTATAGCTTATCTTAATTTTTAAGTAACATCCGATAGTGATGATCAATTATCCATTTACTGTATATATATCCTTATTTGCGTTTTACTGTGCTCCCCCACCGTTATAAAAATTCCGCTACTTTACCGTAAGGCACTCGTTTTATGCCGCGAAAAAAAGGTGTTGGTATGTTAATCCTGTTGTTTTTTTTTTTTATAATAAATCCGTTAGTCACGGGAACAACTTCAATTACAGCTGATTTTTGCCACGCACGATAAAATTTCTCGGTTTTCCGCAACAATAGATATAATAGCTTATTATACCAACAAGATATTTTTATAAGCAGGTGATTTAAATCACTTAATATTCTTTAAGTTTTAACAATAATTTGTTTCACTTTGCCAATGATCCAAACAATCAAGATCAATGGCCACCGTTTATTAATTTTTCACAACAAACACTACAATTGAATGCGAGACACAGTTTATTTATTATTTTTGGATCTGCACGCAAAACACGAATGATTGATATGATTTTGTAATTTATCGACATCGATTTGACGCAAGATTTGCGAAGGGGAAATAAGAGAAACAAAAAAAAAACCGGTATGGAAATGATCATCACCTCCATCTATTATTTCCAATAGTAATCGAGATACACCAATAATTATTGCCCATTAAACGCGATAAAGTACTTACCATAAGAGGTTATATACAAAAATGGAAACTCTTGATACATTCATAATCTCACCATTCGAAAATCAAGAAACATCAAGGTAAATCGAAAACTCATCCGATAACATACTGTTTACCTCCCTGGAACATTATAAATGTTACACATATTTATAACCAAAAAAATCCATCATAAAAGTTGTATGGTTTTCTTGTAATATCGTTGTTCTGTATAGTTCTGTCAATGACATTTGTTTAATACCGATTCCGGACAAACATAGCGCTACCGTATTTTATTATTGAAACAGGGTTTGCTAAGCCTCATAGTGTGTCAGCCTAATTGGTTTTGTAGTAGATTAACTAAACTAGTTTAGCTAAACGCGTTTAGCAAAACCCTAGTCTGTCAAGGGTATAAGATTTGGATACACCATGTTTTCCCACGGACAATTATACGTGACATGTTCTCGCATGGGCAAACCATCGAGATTATTTGTGTTGGCCAAAGACGGACTGACAAAAAATATCGTACGCTCGATTCCTCTTCAAAATTAATATTGATTTTCTTTATTTCATTTTCCTACTTTAGGATAAAAAAAATATTACTTGAATCTGAATTTATAATAAGGAAGCGAAGAGCTAATCTAAAAAATATATATTTTCTAGATTTTCGGGTTCATCCTTAGGGTTACAATAAGCGTAGGCATATTTTTCTAACGTTTGTTTGGCCGAGTCGTCGTCATGTGTTTCTTCATTGGTTTCCTGTTCTTGCTCTAATTGGAGCGCATCTTCAGCGCTTGGCTCGGTGTAATAAACTCTTTGAATTTTATTCTAGGGGTGTGTGGATTATTAAATTGGGGTCGACTCATATTATTTATATCCATATCTATTGGTTCTAGTCTAGGAATGTGCCTCTGTGGATATACTATATACTTATTGAGGTCTATTAGGAGGCTCGAATTTATTTTCACTTCAATAATTAGCATTGATTGGGATCACTTCATAAGTAGCATTGTCTTAGACTTATCGTATCCATCCAATGGTTTTACTCTTAATTAAAGGAAATATGTTCATTTGCGAAATTTTTAATTTATGCCATTTATTCTCATTTTAAGAAACGTTTATGACATGCGAAGTTTTGCTTTGTGTGATTTGTTGTAGTAGGTGCAGTATCAATTTACTTGCTTGTACATGTTTTGATAACCCAGCGATTTAGAGAAATCTTAATTTAAAAATATATTTCCTCACTTTATGAGTAATCGTTCTACATTTGAGGGATTGCGTTTTCACTTTATGATTGCTATACCCATTGTGTGGTTTTACTTTAGAGAGTTAATCTCCATTTGGAGATATTCCCTTAATTGAAGGTATTCTGTTTGTATTCTAATTTTATTTTCCATTTTTGGAACGTGTTTTCTTAAATTCAGATGTGCCGTTCTCATTTTAAGAAATGTTTTCTTACTTTATACGGATGTTATCAGTAATATATTGAAGTTTCTTGTGTAATTTTATGATTTGTTGCACTACTAATTCACTTAATTTTTTTAATAATCTAAAATTTATATTCTTAATTTATTCCAGTATTTTTAAGGTTTTTCAGTTATTAGTTGTATTTTCTTATATAAGTTCTCTCTTTAAAATAATATTTTCTCACTTTATAAATTATCTATTTTATAATTCTGTACCCCGGAGGCATACAACACTATGTCCAATTTTTTCACAAAATGAACTGTCCGCATTGTGGGTTCATTATGTTTAATTCTCTTTCTAAAGGAATATGAAAGTATGTGATCCTTAAAGGCCTTATGGTTCACATGTTTGAAATAACAACATGTGCGGTTTCCGTTAGAGGCAGAAGGCAGTATCTGGACATAAATTCATATACCTCTGAAAAAAAAAATTTGGACATAGTGTCGTATGCCTCCGAGGTACAGAATTATTTTTGACTTTATTTTTGGATCGATGACTTGCCTTCTACGTCTACAACAAGATTAGAAGTTGTGCTTGTATTTACAAGTATTACATATATGACCTAGGACTGAACAATATCCTTTTTCTAACACATTTTTTGTACCATAAAACTGACATTTTCTCAAACTCTTTTATGTGTTTGAAATTTTATTTACGGCAACATCACGTCAATTTCCATATTTTTGACTCTGCTTTGTGATGCTTCATTGATTCTGCAAGTATCAATGGCATATAACTGAATAATCCTACAATTTAATGAGTCGAACGAAAAATATGAAAAAGTACGTATCAAAATATGGTACAGTCGTTCCAGTCTAGAAATTTTATCGCATATCTCCAAATTCAACATTTAATGGATCGGTAAATTGTTGAGAATTGCTGTTTCCACGTCCTTAGGGTCGAATGCACTACAATAAACCCCGTCAAATGTGTTTCCATTTTATGTATTTTTAACGTTACTCTTTTGCGATGAGTAAAATTTATGATTTAATTTGTTTTTCTTTTGAGATGGCCCATTTTATACAAATTATACATTTAAGATTTAAGCAAATCATTCCCAGGAGTGTGACCAGTCAAATTTCATGTCATATGTGTAAATGGTCGAACCATTTGTAAGAACATAATTTGGATTTAAATTGATGGTTTTATGAAACCTGAAATGTCGTCATCGATCCGCTTTGATTTCGATACAACAATTATAACGTTTATAGACAAAAAATCCCAAGACTAACCGAATGTTGAGATTGGTGCAATAAGCAAATAACACATTACGTTCAATCGATGTCAATTCGCTACGATACTTCAGGTTACGATACTTCAGGTTCCAGGGAACTATTTGTTTAAATCTTAAACAACCATATTTTGCTACTACTTTTTTTTGTGTTCAACTTTTGTAATCTGGTTACAATAGATAGCCCATATAAAATTAGAGAATCGGTCTAAGCGTAGATTTTTCCTATTGTACTATATATTTGGGTTTTGCTCATGACTAAATTGATTAAATTTGTTAGCATAGTCGCAGCACATAGTTCAAGCCTGGGAAGACTATCTTCCAGCTAATTTCGAATTTGTTGCAATTTAGTTGAGAAGTCTTTGGAATAAGTTCATCTCAGTCCAAGTTAATAGCTCTCAGTTCCTGGACGAATATGTTGAAAACGATAATGACGTGAGCAAAGCAGCCAAGAGGATCGAAAAAACGACTAGCTCCGGATACAACTATTCTTTGGGTTAGTTTCCTATTTCCGTCCAGATTAGATGTGAAGGTCAACTGATCCCTTATGGGATTTCAATTAAGACCCAATATTTTGATTGATGGGAAGTTCATCTGGAGAGCAGTCATTTATAGATTTCATTATACCAATTATGACATCCAGTTTATCAGCTTCATCAATACAAACGGTTGCTAAGCTAGTCATTTGACTTCAATATTCGAAGCTTGCAACCATTTCGGAATAGCGAGCCACATTATACATGTTTCTAGTTGCGTACTATCAAATTCATCATCATCCGAATTTCTTTCGAAGTGCAAGAACTGGAATTCTGGTTATCATCGAGGATTCGTTTTAATGCGCTTGTCGCCAGAACAACAATTCCCATCTTGGTAGTTTTGCTGGAGTACTTCAATACTCAATGATGAGGTAACGTTTGATATTTGGTCTCGGTATAATACGTGAAATTCAGGTTCGAATTCCATAGCTCTCAAGCGCATAATTGCAGTATATAGGGACTTACTTGTTGAAATAATTCTCGTAGATAGATTACTTTGGAAATAAAATTGGATTGAAGTTTCAGATAGATTCTAATTCTCAGAGCTGTATGCCACTAACATCGAGACCAAGCTCGTTTCTGTTTTATTATGAAAACATCTGGAGACAACCAAACCGATTAGCGTCCTTTGGAGAATAAGCCCATCATAATTAACTTTAATTTGATCAGGATCCAATAAGCTGAAAAATTAATCTGTACCGATTGAAATTGAGGATCATCCGCAACTGAACTTACAGCCATGATTGAAATACAATGCCTTTGAATGACTGAGGGGGTAGGTATGTGGTAATTTTTGGTAGTAGAAATGCTTTGATTTGTATTTCTGGTCGACGGGTCACAAGAACGATGACTGTGGTTTTTCCTTTTATGTGACAAATGCTGGCGCTCCCCAATCCGGTTACTGATAATTTAGCATTTGCTTTTATCAACATTTATCAATCTTAATCGTTGTACGCAGGATACGGTGATAATGCTAGCTTACAATGCAAACCCTAATGGTGCCCGACATATGCAAATGCACTCAGTTTAATCTACAATTTTAATTAAAGCTGTTGGAAGAATCATATGTTTTACAGAATTTGGTGAACAATGAACAGCCAAAGTTGTTTCGCTTGTGCCTAAGGTCTAACGCCTAAGGCCACGGATAACATCATCATATGTATCCATAAGCCGCTTAACACTGTCCATTATGTATATAGCAGTCAGTATATAGCCGATCTACAGTCAGTCACAAAAGTCTGCATGCACCACTAAAATTTACAAAATCCATCCCGACTTAATATTAATTTTAGTTCTTAAAAGTGTTTGAACCTGCTCCTTTTGGTTTTATTTACTGTATGTAGACTTTTGTGATATATGTTTTATGAATTTTTTGAAAACAATTAATTTTTTTGCCCAATAATAATTTTCTTTGTTTAAATATATATTTTTTAATTAATATTACAATATTTGGTTTGTTTCATTTATTTCGATTTTGCAAATTTTGGTGGTGTATGTTGACTTTTGTGACTGATTGTATAAAATTGCGTAATACCACATTAATTATGTTATTTATTTATTGACCATGTTTTCACCGAAATTCGTTTTATCTTTGGAATGATTTATTTCCGAAACAAACTTTTATTTTTTATTTGTTATTTTGGAGACTAGTCGACGGCTATGGTTTGAGATTGTGCCAAGTCAATTAAGAATCCGCCTGGCCTCTTCGTAAATCCCATGGAACACAAAACACTAGCAAAAAACTTGAAAATTCCTATCCTCCCCTAAAACGGCATATCCGATTAACTAAGAGAAAATCAACAGGAACCATTCCACTTCGAAATTCAATCCAGGACATTCTCTGCCTATCAGGTCTATTGAATATCCTGCATCCCCCAAAACATATGCAAACAAGAAGAAGCTCCCCCAAAAAACCTAGAATCGACCTATTCTTAACCGACCCCTTCGCAAATGCTATACCAAAATACTGTCAAAAAATAAAAACCTCCAACGAAAGATTCCATCTCACCCAACCTAACAAAATGCCTCCAAATATGAGATATGTAAAAATTCTATTATTTTATTATACAATTTAATAGTAATTCATTAAACGATATTTTTATTTTCAAAATGGCATGTGCATAAATAAAATCAACGTCATATCAATAAAATCATATTTTGAAATTTTACTCGTTGTATTCGACTTCATGAACAAAACTAACTACGAATAAAAATTTGATCATGATCGTAGAACTATTGCTCGTAATCGAATTGCCCGATAAGGGAAATTTTCGATCGTTTCTTGTTATACGTTTTCGTTTAAATAAAATTCGATTTCGAATTCCCAAATACCGATGATTCCAAAATGTCGTTCGATTGATCGAATTCGATTTCCCAAATAGGCCCCCTTGATTTCATACAAATTATTCTCAAAGTTGGCTACAACCTTCTGCAGTATTTGAGCTTGAGCAAAATTTGTTTGGCCCATTTTATACCAGTCCGCAAAACTTTCTGCTACCGTAACGATAGCTGGTTTCACATGGCCAATAATGATTTCAATCGTTTTCCAGTTTTAGCAATTTTTACTTTTTCCAAAGCATGGAATTGTTCATCGTTACGAACTAGTGAACGAGTAGGCCGATCATGAAGTAAATTTGTGTTTTCTATTTTTCATTTGCTCGGGTTCGGAAAAGTTGTCGCACAGGATTCACAACCGTATCAAAATCCACTTTTAATTTTACCACCTCTTTTAAAAGTAATGTAGATTTATTGTAATATTCATCCTGTTTAACAGACATATATCACACTGTTTTACACTGTTAGACATAATACTAATAATATTAATAAATAATAATAATATTATTACTATTTTTTAATATTATTAGTATGTAATTATTATATAATAGTATTATAAAATATTAATATTATTAGTGTTCCGTTTTACATCACAAATATATAATTGTCAAATACATCTGTCAAATATATAGCAAAAATAAAAATGGCGGCTTACAATGAGCACAAAATTTCCATTAAATTTCCAAAAAAGATCCATTTGTAGTTTTTGGTTGGCAAGCTTGAGGAAACCTTAGCTCAAAATAAAAAATATTTCAATCCGACTGCGGCAAGAGTAGGCGGGGTATAAACCATTTCACGCAATTTGATTGGTTTAAACTGCGGGAACGATTGTGACAATCGTTATATCCGCAAGTATGTGCTCAGCATTATTGTCATGCGCAAGTATTGTCATACACAAAAGTAAATTACAAAAATCCCCACAAAAACGATTACTGAATGTTCATCTAATACAAATTCCGTTTCGTAATTCGGAAAAAATACTGCATTCACAATTTCATAACACATAATGTTCGACAGAAGCAGTTGAAATTCGTGTCTATACCCGTAGTGCGAATTAGACTCAAACCATCAAATTTTCTGTTCGATTACTTACTAACCTTCACGGTTTTATGCTTCCACAAAACCATTTCGTATATGTAGAAATATTTATGTATTATGGGTATGAATATGGCATGCCGATCGACCGCATTGGTTTTCCATTGAAACCAAAACAATCAATTTCTTCGGAAATGCTGCTGCATAATTTAGGGTCGAGCGCATAAAATCAATTATGAAATTTTGTCATTTTTGTCAAGGTTGCCTCTGCATAAGTGTAATTACCGGCTTAATGACGATGCCATAGAAAATTAATTTGCATTGCATGAATTGAAATATTTTTTGTTACTCAGAAGAAATATTCGAATTTTCATGATTAAACAAATATCACGAACCTGCGGTTGAATTTAATTTGGTAGTTCAAGGAGCTGGAATTATTCCATTCGAGTTCACAAAACGATACATTTTTTGACCTTCAGATTTGATAAGGGATCGCGGTATTTTCCACAGAAATTAAATTACCATTAAAAGGGACCATATTACCCTAATGACACCGTAAAACCATAAAATCAGTAATCGATTAAATTCTGTAACTAACAATCAAGCAAAACATCCTTTTAATCGCCCATACATCCATATACAAATATTTCAAGGTCTAAAATTTATATGTTGCTCTCGTTTACCCCAACATATATCGTAAAACTTAAACATCGATTTTGTTTACGGATATTTAAAAGGATTAAGTTTAAAATCCTTTCATTTTATAACCAAAATTAACCCAAACAAGTCATAAACAATATCCTTGTGTCATCATAAAAAGGGATAACATCTATATTTATTCTCGCTACTATATCAAAGGGATAAGGATAACACCATCAATGTGATTGTTACAATTTGGTTGCTCTAATTGTTTTAATGTTCCTGCTTTCGTTTTTGAAAAAGTAGAGCACAAGGCCATTTGAAATTGAAAAGGATCACACGAACTAGGGTATGATGACCATAATGTTCACAAATATATTTAGAGCATAAAACAGCTTTTCGATGAAATAACATGTTAATTAAAAGGATTGTTGACCGCATATCACGACACGTAAAATTCTGGGAAGGCATCTTTACCGGATTTCGAGCAACTTTCACTTATTTTGAGATTTGTATATAAATATGTAGAAACGTGGCTTTCAAGTGAAACTGTTTGATGCTTACTGCGTTTTCGAAGAATCTCAAATCAATGTTGAAAATTATTGAACAGAAGTGTCATTCGATTCACATAACATCTTTACCATCAGGCCGCACTAGAAGATTCAAGCGATTTTTGAGAGAAAATCAAAAATTTTTGTTTTGAATTATTGGAAAAATTTGTCAGATGTAAATCACAATCGCACTACAAAAAAATGGGTTTACCTCATGTAGACCAGGTAGTGAATTGCGTAAGCATTACGACTTCGTCTTACGACAAATGGCATCAAAAGGCTTTTTTTTAATCCCTGCAATCTGTTGTGGGATCGAAGCACTCCCAACTCTAAACCTCCCGATTCAAATCACAATTCGTAATGATTATTTTTTTGTTTTCATTGAACATATCTCAAAGTTAGCTCGAAAGTCGTAAGTCGTACTCGTAATGCTTTCATGTTGATTACGCTACTCACTACTTGCGATTGCACTAACACAAAACATAATATCTGTTATTATTTTATAATTGGCGGACATTTTTTTATTCAATTATTTCTGATTTTTTTTTACAAATTAAAACATTCAAGCGGAATAAAATCTTAGTAGTGTTCGTTAATTGACAAATTAATTGAACTCAGAAGTAAAGAAAGCCGGTATGTATAAGAAATTTTGAAATTTGGTCATGTTCCTTCTTCCTAGGCCATGTCTGAACCAATTATGATAAAATTTGGTTGGTAGTATTGGTTAGGGATTCTAAAGTGAGTTTTGGACAAAATTCTAGAATCTGTTGATGCACGACTAAACTTGACAAATTCATAACCAATCCTTATGAAATTTGGTTTCTAGGTAGATTTTGGATTGAAACAAAATTTTTAGAAATCAAAAACTTGTAGCTGATATTCTTACTGATAGATTTTCCTCAAATTTCTCATGTAGTCCTTAGCTATTAGAAAAATACCCGAAGGCCAGACTCTTGCCAAATGGCCAGAAACTAAATATTAGATTATATGGCTTCAGAAAACCAAAAAATTATGGTGAAAATTCTAACTGATAAATTTTCCCGAAGTACGAACAACCGAAAGTATTGGTTACACACAAAAAAATAAAAGGTCACCACAACACCAAATCGGTGTTACATAGTGTCCCAACTGATCGGATATTTATAATTTGAATCCAATCGGATGTTATAATAAAAATGACAAAAAATACTATTGGATAAAAACTTTTACACCGAATTTGTTTAGAAATTATATCCATTAAAATAATTATTATATTAACACCGATTCGATGAACTTCGTAACACCTCTTTTATCTTTTGGAAATATCCTCTTGGGCATTTTTGAAATAAGTAAATAACATAAATTTTAATTTTATAATTCTTTTTATTTTATTTTTGTAAATAATATATGGTTTACAATTTGGTGAATGCCTTGAATAACGTTGTAAAGGCATTAATGCTTATAATATCAATGATAGCGGAATTTCCTTACATATCTCGAAGAACCATGGGTGGCTGCGTTATTATACATCTGTTTTAGTTGTTCCATTCTAAAAATATATGTTATTATTTTATTTTAGTTTTTAATTTATAAATATGAATTACTAGAACACTTACTTTTTCAAACACTAAAAATGATTATGGCTGTAGTTTTACGTCAGTCGTTCATACATTTTTTTCTCTAAGTATGGCAAAGATGAAAAGCAGCGCACTGAAATTGTCATCAAATTCTAAATAAATTAAAAGAAACAAAATTAGAATTAATTTTTCATTCACACATTTTTTTCATTAATTTATTTGTATACCATTTTAATAGATTCTTAACAATGATGATTTCACATGAATATTTCCACAATTCACAAATTTAATATACAGTATTACAATTTTTATGTTAAATTTACAAAAAAGTAATGAAATTTTGAAGTGATATCCACAAAATCCAAATTAAGACTGAAATGTAATATTTAAAATCGTTAATCCTTGAAAACTTTTTTACAAAAAACACCAAAAAAGGATTAAATTTTATCCAAAGAGAGTTTCCCTGAGTTTTTGGGGGTTTCCCTTGCATTATAAAACATATTAACAAAAGGTTTAAAATTCCTTAATACCAAAAGAGGTAACAAATTTTATTTTCAAAAATAGTTATCCCATCGGATACACTTAAATATTTATCCGATGATGAGGTGTTCGATTCTAAAATAATTATCCGATTGGATAAAAATAAACTAGTCATTAGGATAAAAAATCTATTAGCACCGCTTATTTTTTTGTGTGTACTTGTGGGAATTTTTGAAATATTGGAAAAAGCTTGTGTCGCCTAACTGATAAATGTCTCCAAATTTCATATGCACTCTAAGTATGATCTTAGGTAGAAACAACCGAAATTGTTGGTTACTTGTGAGAGTTTTTGAGGTGTTAGCCTTAATCTTAATCTTAATTTATTATACTTAACAAATTCTAATAGATATAATATCCCTTAATTTTCTAATTATATTCGCAAGTTATAATCCAACCTGCAATACAAATTTCACAATTCTTAATAACGAATTAGCCGAGTTCTCTCCAGCATAGAACCATTTTAATCGTGTAGAATGAACAGATACCAGAACTTCATCTAAAAATTTTGCTTCAGTCGAAAATCAACCTACAAAGCAAATTTCATAGGGATCGAACTTTAGTTCAGTATGAACAGATCGTAGAATTTTGTCCAAAACTAGGAGAAAAATTGGACTTTAAAAAATTTCAAAATTTCATAAACCGAGTTTCTGTACTTCGGAAATCAACCAATTTGTCAATTGTACAACAAAAATTTTGTTCTATTTGACAGAAAAAAACAATTTTTATTTGATGTACATCAATTTTAAAAAGTGTAAATTTTTTCGTAAATATTTTTTTTGATGGAGAAATACCAATACAAAATGAAACGTCAATTTTTGTAGAAACGTCAATGTGTTAAATCACTAATAAATTTAAGTGTTTTAAATTTAATTGAAATATATTTTAATCGTTCATTAATAAATATGTGACGATTATTCTTTCGAAAATATATACATATAATTTCGTATACCGAAGTGCACAAGAATGTCGTTTTGACGTGCCATTTCTAAACTATAAAATCCTATTTAATATCTCCAATGCATACATAAAACCACATCAATTTTGATTTTATGTTCTATTTGAACCATAAATTTTACATTGATTTGGAAAAGTATATAGAATTTCACATACAATTTTCTGAGAGTGGGGGGTATCTTTCATTTTGGTCGCAACCAAATCGCAACAACAATAACAAGCGGTTGCGCCACTCACACACATAGGGATTTTTGATTGTATCTCTTTCTGGTTTTCTTCACTAAAAAAAGCCGCAGTAATGGAATTCCGCCTTAACTCGTCAAATACGTTCACGCTCGGGCGGGTATTATTATAGAATGATCTCGCTCTAAATAATAAGGGTGTGCTCAACATTATTATTTATTTTATTTTTGTTTATTTTTTTAGTGGATCTAAATGATCTAAATCTTCCTAATCCATATTGGTTTTATTAACCCTTTCAGACCTGATATAAACGTAGCCTTCTAAAAAATTATTTTGAATGATTTTTATGTTGTTTGCCCTTCATTTAAGACAATTGTTTAGGAAAAATTTAGCCTCACCTCCTAGACCCTATGAGTTGAGCATGGACATTAAAATGTACAAATCTACAGGGTTATCCAATTCGAGGTTGATAAAGTAGAAATCTGTATACCGACATCTGTCAAAGATAAACGTCAAGTACGCTGTCATTTATTTAGTTGACATTCTGCCATTTAAGAACATGGAGCATTTAAGAATATGGAGCATGGTGTTGGAAAAACAGGCCGTCGATGCTGATTTTTCGAACAAAATTTTCTTCAGTGATGAAGCTCATTTTTCGCTTGGTGGATACGTTAATAAGCAAAACTGTAGAATTTGGGGCTCAGAAAATCCACAATTGATTGTAGAGAAGCCATTACACCCGGAAAAAGTCACTGTTTGGTGCGCATTGTGGTCTGGTGGTGTGATTGGGCTGTATTTTTTTGAGAACAACCATGGACGAACCGTTACCGTCAATTCTGAGCGCTATGGCCGCATGTTAACCGATTATTTTTTTACGAAAATCGAAGATTATGATCTTGACGATATGTGGTTCCAGCAGGATGGAGCAACCAGTCACGTAACACGAGCAAATCGAGATCTTTTGCAAGAGAAATTTCCTGGACGTTTGATTTCGCGATTGGCTGATGTCAATTGGCCTCCAAGATCCTGTGATTTAACGCCTTTGGATTTCTTTTTGTGGGGCTACGCGAAAGATCGTGTTTACGCAAACAATCCTCAAACTCTTGACGAATTGAAAACTAATATTCGTAAGGTAATGGTCGAGATACCGCCCGAAATGTGCCGAAAAGTCATTGAAAATTACCTTAAAAGAATCAAGGCCTGTAAGAAGTCCCGTGGAGGACATTTGAATGATATCTTGTTTAACTAAAAATGCCAAGGATCAATCTGTAAAATGAAATAAAAATTACAATACATTCCGAATATTTTGTGTGTTTTTTTTAAGTTTACTTTATCAAGCTTGAATTGGATAACCCTTTAAAAACGGCACCATAATAAATGAGTTATCCTAGTAGTAATTTTATAAACAAACTTGTAATAAATTTAACTGAAAAATAATATTATATATATTTTTATTGCTTTCATTCATTTTAATTAAATACAAAGCTTTTGGACGACAAATAGTAAAATTAACTATCAAAAAATAAAAATAAATTAGAAATTACAAAATTAATTCAGAAAAATAAAGAAATTCCGATTGTAAATTATGTTACACTTTTTGCAATAGAAATGGGTTCGACCTTTGCAACCAACGAATTTGAATCGTGTCGCTTCCTTTTTATTATCCACATAAGGCAAATGAGCTGTGTTATCGTACTGAATATCCTGTACTGGGCGAACCTCGAATCTAGTCCGAATACTAGACTCTGGATGTTGTATACTATTTTCTTCTTGAGTAGCGCGCCCTCGTTTTTGGCTTTGTTCCGTTATACTTAATAAATTGCACGCAATTTCCAATCTGAACTCCAACAAATCTTTGATTTCCTTTAAAAGATGACCTTGCTTTAATCCATTCAACTGGCAGAAATTGCAAAATCTAAGTACCACTTTTTTGATTTAATAAAAATCGAGGCCGCTTACTTCTTCAAAAGAACCTCGTAGAAGTCTCTTAAATTTTTCAACTTCCATAAAAGGAGGTTTAAAGAAGCGATTGATTTTCGTTGTGCCAGCAGCATTGATTCTCTTTTTCTTAAGGAGTTCCAAAAGAGTGAAGGAAGTAAAATAATTATCAAAAGTAGTTTGTGGCCTGGTTTTATGATATTTTGTACTAAATGAAGAACAACTGCAGCTCCAAAGCCGAATTTCTTCTTGTTGTAATCAGATAACTCAGAATATGAGTCCTAATATAGGATAAAATCGTATGGTTGACCACTACTTCCGCACAACACAAGTAGTTGTATACCTCATTTGTTTGGTTTATTCTTTAAGTACTTCTTAGCACTTTGTCTCCCCTTCAATGGGATGAATGATGAGCAAACCATCATGCATAAGTTTTATTCAAGTGGAAGTTGACAGCATCGATTGGCCCACACGGTCTCCAGACCTCACACCCTTTGATTTCTACGTCTGCGGACCTGCTATGTAATTACTTACTCACAATAGAAATTTTAATTGAAATGATAAGCGCCGCATTTAAAAAAATGAAAAATTTCGCACAACAACCTTGAAGATAAGAAAAAAGGTTGATTAAAAATTTATCAATAACTTAAAAGGTGTACTATCTTGAACCTAGCCCCTGCGAAATAGTATCTCTTATTTTGACCACAAACTGAATGATTTTTTAACAAGTATCATACCGTTGGAAAGGGCATAAACTAGAGAAGTTTTTAAAACAAAAATTATTTCAAAACAATTTCTAATTTTTTTGAAATGCATATAGAACGTAGACATTTTTTTATACTTTTATACATTTTTCAGGATTTGGAAGCCCATAACTCATTTTTCTTAAACCGATTATATTAAAATTTTTTTAGAATAAAATCAGATTGCGGAATACAATAAGAGTTATTTCGAGTCTTTACATCTACAAACAAAAAAGTTATGACCATTTAAAGGTGAGATTTTGGGTAACTTAAAAAAAACACAAATATTATATATCAGTTACCGTGAGACTTAGGACATCGGTTCCATAGGATGAAAGCTTCCAAATTACCCCTTTAATCTGCCATAAAACGTTGTCGGCCCACCTGCCAAACACCCTGTATAAGTATGTAAAATGAATATTTTAATAATTTTATTATTATCCGTCCAGAAAGGAGTCACAACACAAATCAAACTTACCCAGATTTTGCCGAATTAAATTTGTTACTTCAAATAAGCTAGTAAGCTTAGAAGTAAGCAAAACACAAACACTTCAGTACTAAAAAACGTTGCAACGAATGAATCTTTATATAGTAAACAGCACATAAATTCCGGTCCGATGGTAAATTTCCCATATGGCTTTTACAGGTATACAAAATCTGAATGGTATAAAAACTCAGCTATTGTGATTCCGTTTTAATGACTGAGAAAAATAAACTCATTAGAAATGTGAAATAAACTCAGAAATAAATTTTACATGAGAACGTGTTTCGTTGAACGATTAATTTTTTTTTTTGTGTATTGTATTGAAATTCAGATTTATACCCACATAACCAGTAACCCTGATAGCCTAGTTCAGCGGTACTACCACATACACATAAATTTGTCTATATACGTATATCTAAATCTATTGTACGCCTGAATCAGTACGGAATCCATACTGAATATTCATTGAACAAGTGAAACAAATATATTATATATTTTTATATTTGTCTCGTTTCAATTTTTACTAATTACTATTCAGCACTGATTCAATTGTTATTCAGTTAGCTTCAGTGTGTTATTATAGACAAGCGTGGTATTTTGTATTGAAAAAAATTAAATAAAAATAAAATTAAAATGTCTTAAAAAATAAATAATAATCACTTTAAATAAATTTAACAAATAAATAAATTATGTGAATAAGTTAAAATAAAAAGAAACCCAATAAAGGAAAACTAGCGACGGAGTGAGAAGTATGTTTTATTAATTATTATTCTTTTGTCATATGTGCATGTACAATATTGTTACGGTGACACCTAGATTAGAGTAGAATAAGTTAATTTCATTAATTACTCAATTGCATTTATAATTTATGATTTGGTTCAACATTTAGGCGTCATTTCTATACTAAAAAGGATTCGAACCTTCAGTGACAAGGCAAAATCGTAACAATATGTACCCATTATCCCTATTTTAATAAAATATGTATAATAGAATTATATGCCATAATAATTGTGCATTTTGAAGGAATGGCAAACAAAACTATTGCAAATGACATGAGTGCATTGGCAAGAACATTTAAGAATGATGTTCTACGTTATAAAGAATTATTAAGTACATCCAATGAAACTATTCGTTTTGAGGAACAAGGCAAAATAGAAGAACTCAACATGACAAGAGTTTCCGAATTTTTGTCGGAGATCAATGAACCATCTTCGAGCATACATGATAATAAAATTTGTAGTTCTTTTTGTTCAGTTTCTAGTAAAAATACCACAATTAGTTCCGACTCTGACGATGAAATCAGCCATGATAGAACCAAGATTTCCTGCGAAATTATACAATGGGCTCTGCTGAACAAAGTGCCGCATAAAATTGTTGATGATTTATTAAAAGCTCGATCAAATGTGAAAGGTTTACCCTTATGTGCGCGTAAACTACTTCAAACTGATAAATCAAGTATTGACATTTTGAATATAGAAGGTGGAGAATACTATCATTTTGGTATTCAAAATTACTTGGAATCAAAACCATTTTCATTTCTAAAAAATGTTTTCTCGGTTACAATTGATATTAGCATAGATGGAGTAAATTTATTTAAAAGCTCTCGAGCCGTATTATGGCCCATTATCGGATCTTTTTCAAATTTTCGAAATGAATCCCCGTTTTTGATAGGATGCTTCTCAGGGAGTTCAACGCTCGGTTCCGTAAACCAATATTTACAAAAATTAACAGACGAAATTATATATCTTAAGAAGCACGGTTGTAAAATTGGGAAGCATCTTGAGCCTATATTATTTAACATAAGAGCTATTATTTGCGATAGCCCCGCAAGATCTTTTATTACTGGAACCCGATACCCCACTGGGAAAATTGGTTGTCCAAAATGTAATCAACGGGGGTTTTATTTAAAAAATAGAATTGTTTTTCAGCAAACGGTAGCTTCGTTAAGAACCGACGAAAGTTTTGCAAGCAGGATCGGTGTCGATTACCATTTGGATAAATTTAAATTAAATAAAAATGTCTTAGAAACAGCTAACATTGGTATGGTCTCTTGTCTTAATGGTACTTTTTTCAAGACCGCAGAAATAAATTCAAAACTGAATGAACTTCATAAAAAAACTTTAATTGAGTTTTCCAGATGTCCGCGATCTCTGGATGATCTCTCACGGTGGAAAGCCACCGAGTTTAGGCAATTTTTATTATATACAGGAATCGTAATTTTAAAAAATAATGTTGATGACAGTGTTTATTACGCGTTTTTGCTTTTGCACTCATCAATACGAATATTATCTTGTAACAGAAGCAGTGCAAGCGATATTGAAAGTGCTAACGAAATGTTACAAGAATTTGTTAGATCGTTTGCCACTATTTTTTATGAAGAAGCTGTTTCATTTAATATTCACGGTTTATTACATTTAGCTGATTGTGTAAAATAATTTGGTCCATTAGACAATTTTTCCGCATACTGTTCAGAAAATTTTATGCAGTTCCTTAAACGGCTGGTCAGAAAACCCTCAAATATTTTGCAACAATTACACAATAGATTAAATGAAATGCAAAATAATTATATAGAACTCACCAATAATGAAGAGGAGAACCTTAATATCTCATGTAAAAAGGAACAGGATTCATTTTGTCTTATCAGAAATAAATTACTTGTTAAAGTAATAGGATTTGGATTCCAGCCCGAAAGGGAAAATGACCCATAAATTCAAAATAATTTGTGACTTCTTTACGGAACCTATACCCTCCTCTTCTGCATTAGGAATTGTTGCGTGTAGTTATAGCATAACTACATATTTAAAATCTGATATAACGTATAAATATTTTCCGATAAAACTTGGAAATAAAACCATTTTAATTCCAATCTTACATCAACTATTTAAAACATTTCATCATTAATATTATCAACTCTATGTATAGTAAAAGTATATCCATAATGACTGCTAATTCACCGCCATCCCCGATCAAGAAAAATTACATCAACGATTTGAACAGCGATAACCTTACCGAAGGGTTTCTTTCGTCCACGCCAGTTTACAGTCGTAACTTCTTACATACCACGAAAATTCTATTGTAGTTAATTAACTACATACATTGTTTTATTTGAAACTTACAGAAAAAAAAATTAATGTCAGTAATAAATATTATTACGCAATAAATGCGCAAACAATTCAAGATGACGATTTAGATGATTGTTCTACTAACGGAAAAGAGGAATATTTGGATGATACTCAACCAAATAATTTTGAGGAGACGGAACTATTAGATTTAGAGTCGCAGTAATATTATAGTGAGACACAATCCGGCGAATCATTTTATTTTACTAAACTAAGTTATCTTACTAGTTTTATTTTCGTTTCAGTTAATTCTCCGGTGTTGCATAAAATTCTCCATAATCAAGAGGCGTTTTTAAAAAAAACAGGAAACGATGATGAAGACCCTAATTAATATGCAGGCATAAATGGATTTAATCGAAAAAAAGGTAATGACGATATACGATTAATAATTTATGAATTATTCGAAATATTACTCCACAAAGCCATTGCTTGTTTAAATCTCCCGCGGTCAACCTCCCATTCTCCTCACCAGCACCACAATCACCCATCACCAATATTGAATAATATTCTTGCATTAATTTTTTAGATAAATTATGTAAGTGAAAATCGAAGCCCTGGTCCATCCGAATTAGCAACAAATAAATTAATAAGAGAGAGCGCAGTTTATGGCAAGCGAAATTCAAAAATGCTGAGAATGTTAACTGGTGAAGACAAAAATCAATTCGGCGATGAAATTGAAACCAGTTTTCCCACTAAAACCATCGACGATTTAAATAACATCGAAGTTCGTCTGCTAAATCTAGAATTCGCCCAAGCTATAAATTAACTAGTTGTACAGAATAAACAATCCTAAAAATTAAAAAAAAAATCGTTTTTTACAGACTATTTATTTCAGACGTTTTAAATCGCATAAAGACTCTGTCGATGCAGCGTTTAAATATATAGCTTCCGACGAAGTTTATATTCATTTAAATTTACAATGCTTTCAAGAGAAAAAAGCTTTCAAAAATTATATTGTAAAATATTTTCTAAAATTTTATTTGGTATATTGCAATTTTACTTTTAATTAGCGTTTTAACTTTATTGATATATATATATATATTTAAAAATTTCAGATGCTTGCGGCACGGACATGGGGCTTCCGAAATTCTTGACTCAATTACGACAGTCTATTGTGAAATCTCACAATAGATTTTACAAAACTAAATCTCAGAACAAGAATAGTATCTCAGTTTAGCAGATTCCTAATTTTAAATTCCGAATTGTTATTATGTATATTTTTATTATTTTGTATATAGTATTTTATTAATGAATTAAAAATTTAATTATATTTGAAATAAGTTAACATTATCTGGTATTTTAATTGTTTATTGCAGTAAAAGCATTGCCATATAAAAATACGGACGTTTTTCTAAGAACAGATATTCAATTTACGGTTAAATATATACATATTTTTTATTTAAATTGATGAAAAATAATAAAAAATTACCATTTTTAGAGAATAAAATAATAAATTTTGGATTACTTAACAATTTTAATTTAAAAAAATTGTATTTATCTGTTTTGCCCCTAGGAACGGAATAACAAAAAAAAAAAAAAGAAATTGTTTTAATTAAAATTGTTACATAATCCAAAATTTATTATTTTAATAACGAAATGGTTATTTTTTATTACTTTTCATCAATTTAAATAAAAAAGCATATATTTAACCGTAAATTGAAAATCTGTTCTTGGAAAAACGTTGTTATTTTTGTCATGAACCAACGCTTTAAGGAAGGGCATAAAAATGCCTGAAAACGTGTGAAGAAAAAGTACTGAAATTGATGTGCATAAGAAGCACTGAGACGAAGGCCTGAAAGCATACGGTATACTCAGGTTATTTTCACTAGTAGAGTACACTATTTGTCCTATTCTAACATATTTGTTTATTTCGTTTAAAAATGAGATAGTTGCTTTGTATGTATTAGTATACTGCTGAATTTTTTCTCGGTGTGCTATATCATTTCACTGAAGCAGTCAGGCTTACGCTCAGGGATGAATCATCTGCATTTTCAGGGGTGCTATGTTATCAGGGAAGTAATATGATTATTTTAATGATTTATTTTTTTTTTTTTTATATTTTTATATATATATATATATATATATATATATATATATATATATATATATATATATATATATATATATATATATATATATATATATATATAACTGATAATTAATTTTTTAAGTTTTTATTTTTTTTATAGAGGATGACGTCGAACGTGCAATTAAAAAAAGCCAGCAAGGAGCAACAAATACATTTGGTAACTTAGTTAGAAGAAAATTTAAGTTGTGCTCGCAACCAGTAAGTGTTTTATGCAACTATTGACACAAAATATTTTTTAATTCTTAAATAATTATTTCAATGGTAGGTTTGTAAATGTCGAAGGAAGACAAACATATATAAGCCCCGCCGTCTGGGGAGAATACATTAGCATTCGTTGCCGACTGAGGCATCGAAATCTTGATTTTAGTACACCAATGCATCGTTCAACGATGTGCCGGGTTTTTTTGTGTGCAATGTTGTATCGCTCTTCATGTGGTGTGCTTGCTTCTGCAAATGGTGTCATCAACCAAGGTCGTTGTGCGTATCCACTATCACCTAAAACGAAATAGTAGTATATTAAACATTTATTTATTTTTAGTAAAAATGTTGTATAAAACTTACCAAGTATAACCCTTTTGTGATTTACTAACACAATTGTGCGGGTAGGGCAAAAGTACCATGCCAAAAATTTAGTTTTGTATGTTTTTTGAACCAACTTACACATTTGTGAATTCCTTTTTAACTTATTTTCGTTCGAAAAAAACACTATATCTATACACACAATTGTGTTGGTTTTACTTCAAATCAAGCGACATTTTTTATCAACAACGCCATTACATACTATGGTTTTTTACTCATACATTTGTATGGGTTGGACTAAAACTGAGCCAATTTTTTTATTTTCTTGGTTGAAAAAGGGATAAACGTATTCCTAGCACCATTTTCAAAATTTTGAATCATTTTTTTTAATAATCGAGTTGTTCCAATTGAAACTGTCGTGTGCTGACCCTCCATACCGTGCGTTAACATTTAAAATCTTCAGGTTAGCGTCACAGATAATTTGTACATTTTTTGTGTGGCAAGCTTTTCTAGTGGCGTAGTACACATGCTCGACTTCCATGCACCGTTTCTTAATACATATATGTGTTCCGTCTATTTAGCCAATAACACCCGGAAAGCCATGTAAATCATAGAATTGTTGTTTCATTGCCACATTTCCTTCGGAATTTATGTTAAACTCGACGTATTCTTTGGCCAGTTTCTCTTCGATTATTTGACATTCCTCATCGAGGCACCGCGACACAGACGTTTGCGACATGGCAATAAATAAATCCTGTCCAACGGGCTGTCCATGAATTTTATTTCGCTGCTTCATATGAGGTTTAATCAAATCAATCAATAATTTGCATATTGATTTTTTCAATCTAAAAATTCTTTTAAATTCTGCGTTTGTTCTGCGTAGAGATAAAGCCACCAAGCGGCATATATGGCCAGACAGGTCACGATACTAGCTAAGATGTAGAATAGGCCCCAAGTCCATATCAGGTGGAAATAACCTTTTTTTTAATTTATTTGTTTAGCCCGAATTTAACACGGTCGCGTTTTTTATGCAACGGACATATGAGTGCAGTCTTCCAATTCTCCAGCACCTCTTCTTGGTCCCAAATAAAAAACTTGTTTTAAGATAAACCTAAAAATTGAAAAAAGGTTATTTCCACCTGATATGGACTTGGGGCCTATTCTATATCTTAGCTAATATCGTGACCTGTCTGGCCATATATGCCTCTTGGTGGCTTTATCTCTAGGTATTGCGGTATAGAATTTAATGTGAACCCATAGTAACTACACAAATTATCGCGATTCGGGTTAAATATATTAAAAAAAAAGTTTTACCAGTAATTTTTTTTACATTAAATTTATTTTTGTGTTTTGTTTTTTTCTCATGTATAAATAGTTTTTCGGGATGGTGCTACATTTTTTAATGTATTTACACTTTTTCGGGATGGCTACACTTATCCAAGAAATCCACCAAAAAATTCGGGCTCGGGCTAACTTCATCGACTTTAAACCTTTGATTTGAATTTAATCGTCTTCTTCTAATTCGCAGAAGTATGTAGTCCATATTTTATATTTGTTTTTATATTAGAATTAACAAAGATTTTTAATTGGTGTCAATCACTTAATAGTACTATGTGTTTATAAATTTGAAAAATTATTATTGAGTTCAATAATTATTTTATAATTTTATATTTAAAATATCGCTAACTTGATAAACAGAAAAAAAAATATTTGACTGAAACATACGTTTAACCCTTTGAGCCCTGATTTAAAACTGGGCAAAATAGATTTTTGTTGAGATATATTTTGGGTTGCTTGCCATTTTAAGTAAAAATAAGAAAAAAAAAATTTAAAAATATGTCAGGTTAGGTTTTACCAAAGAATATCTATAATTATAGAAATTATAGAAATTATAGAAATTCTTTGGTTTTACCTAATGTACACGCACATGTACAAATCGAGCCAAGAGTAACTATTTTTGTATTAAGGAAAAAGTTTATAAACTTATTATTTCAAATTCAAACTCAATGTCTCAATGTCTATGTAAAATGCAAAAATAATTAAAAATACACACTCGTAAATGCTTCTAGCAAAAGTAACTAATAATATAGAAAACATAAAGAAATAATATAAGTAAAGTAACATCCAATAAATAAAAATTTACATATTTTGTCTCACAGTTTTTAAAACCACGTTCGTTTTTTATGGAATTTTAAAAAAACAGGTCCATTTTTTTAGTAGACAAAGATGTATAGATCATTTTTCACAGTAAACGTCCATGCGAAACGCACAGCTTTCGAGCTTGCATCTATTGGTCTCTTTATTTCCAATAAATTCAGGGAAATGAACAATAATCATACCGAATATTCGAGATTGAATGAATTTCGTCATAAATTCTTCTTGAATGAGATGGAAATCCGGTATTGGTAGTATCCGCTGGAGGACGCCCTCGTTTTCATGGATTGGTGAAAGAATTCAGCAGAAAGAGTGACACACGTGTAACCAGAATTCCAACAAATCTAATATGTCTTTATCTAGTATGTTTTGATTTTGCATATCCGAAGTTTATACTCAATCCAACTTGCGCTGATCGCAAAATCTAAAAAATGCGCCATTACTCGCAATGGCCATTTTTTGGATCTGATAAACGTCCTATAATATTGGATTAGTTGATCTAAAAGATACTACGTCTCTTTGAAAAAATTGTACATACTCATGTACAACAGGTCTAAAAGGGTTAAGAAATCGCTCAATGAACCAAAAAACTCAGCTATAAACTTAATAGTAAATTGAAACTCATGTGTGGCAACGAAATCAAAATTCTTGTGAGTTTGAGAACTGACTAGTCGATTTTTTTTTTTTAATATTTCTCAAACTCATTTGTCATAGAACCGGAATTCATGTGCAGGCCCAACGGGACTTTCGAAAACAAATTACCCGCAAGTTGTGCTCGAATTTTATACAATGTTTTGCATGGTGTTATAAAGGACAACGGCTATATCTCGGGCTTCCGAAGGGGCGGGGGTGGGAGCGGGGTTTTGTGAGGCGTTATAAAGAACAACGGCAATATCTGAGCCGAATTATAGAAAACTTCTGATATGATCATTGCAATCTTTGGTACGATTTGTACATTATAAACAACAAATCCAATATTGTACATTTTAACCATTTTTCAACCAAAAAAAAAATGGCTCAATTTAAGTCCAAACCACACAAATGTGTGAGTAAAAAACCATAGTATGTAATGGCGTTTTTGATAAAAAATTTCGCTTGATTTTAAGAACAACCAACACAATCATGTGTACAGTTATGTTATAGTGTTTTTTTCGGACGAAAATAAGTTTGAAAGCAATGAACAAATGTGTAAGTTGGTTCAAAAAACATACAAAAATAAATTTTTGACATGTAATACCGGGCAGCAAAAGGGTTAATGTACAAAACACATAAATCAAAATTGTACATTATTATGCATATGCATTTAACTCAACTAGCAATTTTCTATTTTTTTAATTAATTTGATAATTATAAATGTTGCCAAAATATATTTAATATCACTAAATTAATCCCGTTACACACTTAGTACAACATTTCAAAACTTGTTACTGTTATAATAAACATATAATGAAGATCACGTTTGTTGCAACTAATATAAATTTTTTATAGTTTTACTGTTAATCTTTAAATTAGCACTGCTTTATGGCTGAACCACCGGACCAGTAATACAATTAATACAATTTGTCAAACCTAGTTGGCTAGTGTGGCTGTAACACAACTTGTCAAATGCTTTACGCACACAGATGGTCGACTAATTTTTGTTTTAATTTTCATTACGTGAACGAATTTATACTGGATGGATATAATTTACATAATTCAATTACCTTGTGATTTAAAAATCTTGATCGTTTAAAAATGGAGGTCACCTTTATTGGTATTTGACGTTTCCTTCAGTTATATGCCAGACATATTTTAACGAAACTGAACGAAAAGATGTTAACGGTTCGCTGGTCAGTAACCAACAAAATCTATTTATCGTATGTTTACGTTAAGTTTTTACTGATTCGCTGGTTCAGCCATTATCGTGTTTTCCATAATAACAATGAACATTATTTAAAAACAGTGCTAAATTGAATAGTATAACTTTTGTTTTAATATGATGTACATTTTAATGTACATCAGTAGTGAAAAGGTTAATAAAAATAATATAAATTAAATTATAAATGATGTACGAATTACAACTTTTATGAAAATTTTAGGTTATGAAATAATCTAATTGTCAAAATTAAACCATAAAATTTTGCTATAATAATGAAATAAAAGATATTTCTTTTCTTTGTCACTCTCATGGAATTTTAAGATTTTTTTGTTTTCGTTTTTTCAGTAAAAAAATACTGTCAGTAAATTTTTTCCATGAAATAACCGCTTAATGCACGATTTACATGTTCCAATTTTTTTTCCAGTAAAAAATGAAAGGTTAAGTATATTACGATTTTCGTTTGCGAGAGGAGCACGAAACAAATTCCAGTAAAATAAAATTGGATTTTTTTATTTTTAATTTGAGCAAATGTTGGCATAAAACTGGGAATGTTGCCATAAAATATAGTTTCTACGAGTATTTTTATACCAGTAAAATAAAAAAAATTCAAAAAAGTTTCAAATAAACATCAAGCAGCCATAAACATCATTCAAGCAAAACGAGCAAACATGAGCGGTAATTAAATATTTTATTTTTACTTGCAATTCGATGTTGTTCGTTATCTAATTTAAACGCAAGCTGTTCGAACTGTCAAAATTTATGGGATATACAAAAAAATTATAGCATTGCCTTATTTGTTTATATTGCTGACTCTTTTTAACTAGTAACTTTTTTTTAATATGCGTGCAGCTCTATTTTTCAGTAAAAAATTTGTTAGAAAAAAAAATTGGAACATGTAAATCGTGCATAATGCACGATTTACATGTTCCAATTTTTTTTCCCAACAAATTTTTTACTGAAAAATAGAGCTGCAAGCATATAGAAAAAAAGTTACTAGTTAAAAAGAGTCAGCAATATAAACAAATAAGGCAATGCTATAATTTTTTGTATGTCCCATAAATTTTGACAG
Source organism: Nephrotoma appendiculata (assembly GCA_947310385.1). Classification (NCBI taxonomy): domain Eukaryota; kingdom Metazoa; phylum Arthropoda; class Insecta; order Diptera; family Tipulidae; genus Nephrotoma; species Nephrotoma appendiculata. The sequence goes on along the minus strand of OX371225.1, from coordinate 265,966,573 downwards.
TTCGTTTAGCTTGCGTTTAAATTTGATAACGAACAACATCGAATTGCAAGTGAAAATAAAATATTTAATTACCGCTCATGTTTGCTCGTTTGTTTGAATGATGTTTATGGCTGCTTGATGCTTATTTGAAACTTTTTTGAATTTTTTTTTATTTTACTGCTATAAAAATACTCGTAGAAACTATATTTTATGGCAACATTCCCAGTTTTATGCCAACATTTGCTCAAATTAAAAAGAAAAAAATCCAATTTTATTTTACTGGAATTTGTTTCGTGCTCCTCTCGCAAACGAAAATCGTAATATACTTAAAACCTTTCATTTTTTACTGGAAAAAAAAATTGGAACATGTAAATCGTGCATAACAATGATCCATAAACAATTCCATATTATAAGAAGAGCATGCGAGCTGTACTTGAGGCCATTGAACTGCTTTTATTTGAATAACACATAAAAAATTTTGTTGTTCGAAAGCAGGCCTGTAACAGGCGCGTTGTATTTCTTACATAAATAAAAAAATAAAAAATAAAATACCAAATCTCTCCTTTTATTCAATAAACGATGAAAAATTCTATTTTCGAAATATACCTGAAGATTTAGTACATTTTATTTTACAATCTAATGAATTCCTTATGCCCCGTTACGAAAAATGAGGAATCCAAAATCCTACGTCTGTTAATAGCGTCCATGAAAAGTTTAGTGGCTGTCGATACTTAAGAAGTTCAAGATGTACAAACAAACCTTGAATTCGTAAAATTACCGAAGCGAACAATCCAAAGATAAATTGGAAAAATTTGAAATGTGATCATTTTTTCTTAAACCAGAAATATATAGTTGAAAGAGTTTAACGTTAAAACACTTACTTGCAAATAGCTTCAACGTTTTAATTTCAACACAACGCTTTTTCAAACACTAATCCGAAATTATTCAGAATCCTAAAAAATCAATATCCAATCCATTAACATGTATGTTTGGAAAATCATTGGAAAATCGACTTTGGTGGATGATATAACATTTCATTGGATTTTATGTCGAGTTCACGTATGCGATCAAAAAATGATTCGCGAATCAAAGGAAAATTAAATCATTGAAAACATATACAAATTTCCCCGTCTGAGATGAATTATTTTTAACTTTGGGAAAATTTTTATTGGAAGCATCCAACATAATGAAAAAAAATTACAAATTATGAGTAATAATGCGAAATAATTACGCTCAAAGATTGGCTTGAATCGCGAATCATTTTTTGATCGCATACGTGAACTCGACATTACCACTCTATTGAGAACAAATTTATTATTTACTGATGACAGTGTTATCAATTGGATATCTAATTCACATTTTCAATTTCACTTGTGTTGCGAACCTAAAAAGATTATCTTCAACATTTATATTTGATGGGCATACACGGATGGCAGTTCAACAAAATTTCGTTTAAGGCAACGAATCTCAAAAAAGAACGTTTCTCGCCATAATGCTTAAAATGTAAATAATTTGGTCTGGTTCAATGTACACCAAACGCATTAATGCAAATGCAATCTTTCGTAAATTTGTACGAAGAAACATCAAAATTTCACAACATAATTGCGTGCCATAAAAAATAAGGTAATTACGACAACATAAATTTTTATGCTTCTTTGGTCGAATTGATATTTTTTTGAGATGTCATAAAGTTTTATAAAAAAAATATTAATGCATGTAATGACAATACACCGAAGCTCAATGTCAACCAAATTCCTTGACAATGTTTGTGTTTAGCATATTTTCGCTTTGGTCAGTGTTACAGTTTAAATGAGATATTATTTTACTACGGGTCACTGGTAGCCGCATTTTCAGTATAAATTTAGGACTACGTAATAAAACATAATTTTATTAGGTAATCGTTTGCAATGTTACAATTACGGACTGTAGGTGATTTATGGAGGTCGACCTTTAAGAGAAATGCATGCTCAATTTTTGAATTGTTTGGTTTGACCGTTGGTATTAACTGTTTTACTGCTGGTATTAAACGTAACAGCATATTGATTTTATATCGACAATTTTCCTCCACAACACAAACACGTTAAGTTCATAGATTTAGTTTGGAGATTTCAATGAATTGAAAATAAGGTGAACAGAAAGTCGCACGAGAAAAGCCCGACAATTATTGCAAAGTATTTCATGTTTGGTATGAAATTCAAGTAATCATCTAATTTGTCCCAATATATTAAAATTATGAACCTGATGTAATTTAATTATGCGCGAATTCCACAGTGTTCCAAATTTTTTCAGTAAAATTAACACGAGATGAAAATATAAATCCTTTACTTGTTAGAGAGAAACAAAAAAATTTTTAAGTAAAATTTACTGGCAAAATAATAGAGTAAGTGGGGAAAATTTTGCCATAAAAATTACGAAACTCAATACTTTTTATGGCAACATTTTTAACACACCTTCAAAAATTAGTATTTGATGAGAAATATGTTTCGCACACTACTACAATTTTATGGTTGAAAAAATATTATAGTGAAATGTCAAGAGAAAAAGACAGAGTTCCGCCCAAGGTGGCCATATTCCAGAACTTCTTCCAAAAATCATTTAAGAATGCCATTTCCATCCAACATACCCAATCACATCATAATCTGTTAAGAAAATATGAGTTCAACGAAAACGGCGAAAATTAAAATGGCGGTGCTTCCCCTTCCGACGCATGCGATACGTCACCATCCCCACTCAACGTAACGAATTCTTTGATCCGTTAGCTATCGAGCAGTGTAATTAAATTTTGGATGTAGATGATAGATATCTGCAGCATCAAACTGTATCTACCGATCTTGTTATCATCTGTTTATTGAATTGCCTGCCTATGAAAGAAAATTTAAAGACGTATACACGTCAAAATGAAACGTGGAATTATTTATTGTAGCCGCTACGTACAACACGTTCATTGTAGCAGGGTAATATAAAGTTTTGAAAATTTCATGTTACAAATTTTTTAAGTTATGTTGCCCCCAATCTGTCACCATTTTCACTATACATTTTGCTATAACAAAAACAAACAAAAGTTGCTGTCTTTGTCGCTGTAATGTAATTTAAAAAATTTGTTTCACTCTGGGATCCCAGCATTCAAGTTGTGACAGGTTCGACGCATTGCGTTTATGAAAAAGCGCACTGTGGTTTTGGACTCGGTCGGTGTACTCAATTGTAAGAGTCTTGTTGTATTTTTGTAGCTTTTATTTTATCGGTTCCACTGTGTATTGAACTGAAGGTTGTAAAGTTACAGGATTAACGTTAATTCAAAAATTCAACAGTCCATAGCAACGAATAAATAAAATAAAATTAAAATGTTAGTAGTTCGTGCGAGTGGTGGGAAACAAAATGGAAGGCGATTGGGTGAACATTAAAAAGGTGGAAGGTGGTGGAAATTGCCTAACATAGAAATTTCAGAAGCGCTAGATTCTAGAGGCCAGTGAATTGTTCAATGTAGTGGATGGTAACCGATCAAAAACAAACAATTGTGGATGAAGATTATGGGATGTCTATTAAGACATGGAAACATAATGATCCCAAGGAGAGACGTGCAATTTGGACGATGTGCAAAAAGCAGCCAATGCGCGACGCATATGCGTTGCTCAAAAGTATGTATGATCAAACATCGAAGGTAATTATGTAGGTACTTACAACAGCGGTTCTACAGTTCCACAAAAGAAAACACGAACATTTGAATGTCTTTGCCAGCTGAATATAAACACAAATCGCAAGATCAGCCTGAAACAAGAGAAGCGTTAATGGCCAATGTGAATTTTTCGAAGAAGTATTACCATTCAAAAAAAAATGGGTCTGCGTTGACCAGACGGTGGAAGTTATACTTCTTTGGCCATTTGCACACGCCCACTCACACACACAGACAGATAGGAATTCTGTTCCTTAGTAATGTTGGTATTCTTCCCAACATGTTTAAAGGCTATACTGAGAGAGTATTTGACTCTAATTCTCATTATTTTCATGGCCATATATAATAAGTGATATGGAGTTACACCACGTTTGTCTGATCTTCTTAATTCGCTCGTTGCCATCATAAAAGGCGTGACATTAACTCCTTCTCTAAATTGTCTGAAGTGCCCTAGGTATATGCCAGGGAAAGAAAGTTCTTCAGCATGCTCATCGAACAATAGACTTATTGGCACGTTATGTTCTCCTGGCGCGATTCTAAGGTAGAAATCCTCGTTCCAAATCAATGATTGTTGTTGTGCAACCAAACTCTCCTCTATATGGATATTTTTCGCCAATTCATTATCATCGTGAAAGTGAAGAAATTGTTCGTTGTAACAGTCATTATCTTCGTCACAGTTTAAAAAACTATCATCAATTGTGATTTGGTACGTGGTATATAACGGCGCCTGTATTAAATATCTTAGCCATATTTTTATCACCCTCTCATTGACTAATCCCTGTAAAAAACTCGATTTATGAATTTTTTTTCTTTTGATATGCACATTAATACAATAATCATCATCCACATCACGGGGTAACTTCTTAACCATATTATCAACCACTACTGTTTATAATTTGTCCATAAATTCCATACTGGCCATTGATATCGCGACCTTAGAATAAAAAGGTTCTATGTGACATTTTTTAAAAAAATGAGTTATACATGCATTACTACTAATTTTAGCTCAATCATTCGATTGGTGTTGTCCGATTTGCGGAAAAATGGCCCATTTTAAAGATAATGATGTAAAAAGGTTGTAACTGATACGACATTTATCAATAATTTGAAGAAAAAGGTTCCATCTGCCTAAAAAAAATCACATACACCCTTTTTCTTCAAAAATTTCTAATTTTTAATTCAGATACAACGTTTTTCTATTTTTTTGCTCAGTTAGAACTATTTTATTCTTAACACTCTTGCGAAATTTTTATGAGTTGTCAAATTTACGCGGGAATATTAATAAGTTTAATAAATTCGTTGGTGTTAATATGTTCGTTATTTTAAGCTAAGTATTATAATAAAACGTATATTTAGAACAATACAATCGTGATTGTAAGTAATTTATTAGTTTTATTAAACAATTTCTAAAGGATAATTTATTTTATTTATAAAATATAATTATAATCTATTATATTTCTTCTAGCAGTTTTCAAATGTCTGGGAATTTTAATATAAATTATACCGTAGCTGAAAAGGGCGAGGAAATCTTGGAATTTCAGCTCTCTAAGGTTGACGTGAATGACGTACTGGTAATTGATAATGAAGAAATTCTGCATTTTGTGGGGGCGCCAGATTCCGAACCGATTCTTATAGAAAACTTTAATGAACAGTATGTAGATAACAATAATAATAACCAACTGGGTGATTCGGTAAATGTATGCAACATTGATCAGCAGTTGGAATCAAGCGACACTGTTGTTTTAGAAGTACTAGGTGATCCAGTAGTAAATGATTGTGACATTTATTCCAAGATAGGGCCAGAATTATCAAATTGTGAAAGTGAACCTTCCGATTTAACTGAGGATGAAACGGTAAGTCAAATAACGAAATGAAATAAAAGGAATCAAACCAATTTTTAATTTTTTATCTTATTATATAAAGTATGGCCCAACAAGAAAACGACAACGTAAGTCTAATAAGTGGAAAATAAATGTAAGAAATAAAAAACATCAAGCTGGTTTAGAATTTGTGAACAATCGAGGTCAAACGCGGCCCAAAAAGGAAATTAAAACTTTCAAAAATTGCATGTCGAATTGCAAAATGCGTTGCTCCTTGCAAATATCTGAAACTGAGCGCAAAAATATTTTCAAGGATTATTATTTCCTAGATCAAGCAGGAAAATATAACTTTATTTCGAAGACAACGGAGCGTATTGAGACACGTAGAAAACAAAAATCCGATAAGGTTTCACGGCGAAAATTTTCGTTTTATTATTATTTTAATCTTCATGGTAACAGAATTTCGGTCTGCAAAAAATATTATTTAGGAACCCTGTCTATTTCTCAAAAACCTGTTTATACTGTTCATCAGAAAATGCGCATGACTGGGACAGTTCCAAAAAGCGAGAGAGGCACGAAAAGCTCCAAAGCAATTTCCAAAGAAAAGCAGGACTTCATAATAAGTCATATAAACAGCTTTCCATGTATTGAATCGCACTACTGCAGGGCCAAAACACAAAAAAAATATCTGGATGCCAATTTAAATATATGCAAGTTGTACGATTTATACAGTAAAAAATGTTTAGAATCAAATGTACAAGCAGTAAAAAGCAGCTACTACCGATACATTTTTAGTACACGGTTTAATTTAGATTTCTTCAAGCCAAAATCGGATAAATGTGGGGTTTGTGAGTTAAACAATATCGATCCATCGCGAGTAAAAATCGGTCAATATCAAGAGCATATCAACTTTAAAGTCGCAATGCGCCAGTTGAAAGAAACCGATAAACAGAGTGGAATACCAATTCTTTGTTTTGATATGCAGAAAGTAATAACATGCCCAAAAAGTAATATTGACGAAACGTATTATTACTCAAAGCTTAATGTATACAACCTTACGGCGCATTTGTCTACTACTAAAACTGTATACTGTGCAATATGGAATGAGGCCACCATGGGGCGAACGGGCAATGATATCGCATCCGCGCTGTATAGAATATTAGAACGGGTGTTTAGTGAGAATGATATAACAAAACTTATTACATGGAGTGACTCGTGTGTGCCCCAGAATAAAAATTCACACATGGCATATGCTATACAGTATTTTATTTCTCAACACCCGGAAGTAGAATCTATTGAAATGCGTTATTCTTTACCTGGACATTCCTGTATTCAGGAAGTTGATAATGCACATAGCCAAATAGAAAAATCATTAACAAAAAATGAATTTTTTTCGCCTATTGGTCTTATTCGTTTGTTAAAAAGTATTAACAGAAAACGACCATATCACGTGATACAAATTAAACCGAATGATTTTAAAAATTTTGAACAATGTGCTAAAGCATTTAACTATAAAGTGGTACCCTTCAGTTCATTAAAGATGCTTCGGTTTACACAGAACACTTTTGGAGTTAATTATTGTATTGGATATAACCCTGAGGATTATATTAGTACCACAGTGAGGCCTACGACGAAAACAACCAGAAATCAAAATCGTCCGCAAAAAATTCCAGCAAGTGTAGGGATAACAGATCCCATAATAAGCGGTAACCACAAACCTATACCAAACCATAAAAAACAACATTTAGAAAAAATGTTCAAATATATGCCACGACAAGACATAGATTATTATAAAACTATTTTATTACCAAAAAATTAAGACTGATCGTCTATTTTCATCTATGTATACTTATACATAATTTTTGAGGAAATAGCAATGGAACTTAAGGACTATACCGGAATTATTTGATGTTATCTAATTATATTTAGAATGAATTATTTTATTTATTACTATTTTATTTTAAAACATTATATTATAATTTAGTTGAAATGTGATAATCGTTTTCTGAAAAATAAAATTTATTTTTGAAATCAAAACCGGTTTTCATTTTCTGTTAACTACTAGTATAAAAAGAAAATCTTCAGTTTCAAATAATCGAACTCATAATATTCCATAGATTGTATAACAAAGGTGTATGTGCACAGATAGAACTTTTTTAACTTTCAATTTCTATTCCAAAATTTAGAAAAGGTTGTAAGTGCAATATTATTTTTACAATTTCTCAACAGATAATTACAACTGTTGGGAAAATGAGGAAAAATTCGAAAAATTCAATATAGGTTACATCTAAATTGAAAAGGCAGAAGAAAAATAATTAAGTGAAAAATAAGAAATACCTACTTGAATATTCAGTTGCTTTTTTCTCGAAACTATGAACAATGAACATAGAACCCTTTTATTCTAAGGTCGCGATATGTCGAAGGCGTCTTATTTGCATAAACGGAATACGAGGAGATATTAATCGTCCAGTTACCAAATCCAATGGGTGATTACGTAAATCATCCGGGTATTCTGGATATTTGAAGCCATTATAAACGGATAATTGTGGAATATGATTTTTTTGAAGGCTTCTGAAGCAGGTAGAACATATTTCGAATTTTTCATTATGAACCGTAATAATTATCCTAATGAGTGCAATATTTAATGTATCATATTGATTAAGCACTGTTTTCAAATCATTCTTAAACCAAAGGCGATCACACGGATAGCCCAATGGGTTATTGATAAATTTATTTAAAAACTCTTTATGTGCATAAGTATGGTCATTGTACGATGTATATAAACATTACCCTGCATTGATTGTTGATACTCTTCGATCTGAACATTGTTTATGGCGTTTTCTCCGTCTTCACTATCGCTATTGTCAAGATTATCACAATCATTTTCCTGACCATGGTCTTCATAATCGCTTTCTTTAGAAGTCATATCTGTCCTTCCATTTTCTACCCTTTCAATTTCAGCATTAGAAATTGGTACGGCCGATGGTTCATTTCTATTATTCCCGTGACACTCTCCAGTAGTAATTCTTGGAACTTCTTTTGTAGACGGACCCGCTATCTGCGAATCATGGATTGGATTTTTTCGGACAAATGGCACCTGTCTATGTGAGGGCCCTGCAATTTGCGAGCAATGAATATTTTTTTGGGTCGTGATACATCTTTACTTGTAAATTCAGTTGATTGCGAATCGTTGTCTGCAATTTGATCAATTTTCTGTATAGTCCTTCTACCCCGGTAGTTTTTCGCACGGATGGCAGCTAATTTTCTCTTATGACTTCTGTCATCCTGTGACTGTTGTTTCTTTTCGGTCAACAACATTTTTTCGCCCGATATTTTCTGTTGGTCTCTGCTTTCTTTCTTTTCCTCTCCAGAGTTTTGTCATCAATGGCAATTTGTTGAGTTTCTTCATTACGGTCATTGTTCTCGAACTCGGAATCTGTACCATTATCTGTATTTTCATCCATTATTGGAGATTTCTAAAAAAGAGGTCGTACGAGAAAGACGCGTTTTTATCTTTCTCTGTATAGAAAAATTAAAACTTAAATTTTATGTGATTTAAATAAATAAATAAATAAATAATATGTTATATATAAAAGTTATTAATTAAATTAAATAAAATATATAATATAAAGTGTTATTAAATAAATATTAGTGAATTAAAATTAAAATTAAATTAATGTGAAAATATGTCAATATACATATAAATAAAATAATTTGTGTGACGCAGCAATGATGAACATCATAAGCTAAGTGTTTTTTGTTTTTCATATTTTTTATTTATATTTTGTTTAATTTATATTTTTTTTAAAAAATCTATCTAAATTTTAATTTTATTAATATAAATATGTTTTACTATTTCCATTTGTAATATGTGTCGTAGTAATGTTGTGGTATGGTTTACGGTGTGTGTGTGTTTGTATGTGTGTGTGTGTGTGTGCACAGCAACATTAGTTTTTATATCCCTTTTCCTGCCTGCCCACACAACTCTGTCGGTAAGGCAGTAAACCATGTCAAAAATTTATTTTTGTATGTGTTTTGGACCAACCTGCACATTTGTGCATTCCTTTCAAACTTATTTTCGTTCTGAAAGAACACTACGACTAAACACACAGTTGTGTTGGTTGTACTTCAAATCAAGCGAAATTTTTGATTATTGTGGTAGAAAAAGGGATGTATATGTACATACATTCACGCAGTCAATTATGTATAACGCAGTCTAGTTTAAAGACAAATAAAACAAAAAGGCTGAAAATAAAAATACTCTTCAGTTGCTTATCATTCATTTTCCGTTTATTTTCATATGAATTTTTTTATGCTAATTTCTCTTCGCTCTTGAATAGTAAAATGAATTTTCAGAAATGTTATGCAGTAAAAAATGAATAGTGTCTAGTGAGCGAATAATGAGAAACTAAAAAGGTTGATCTTATTTTTTGTGTTAGCGTACGGGATCTACTGCTCTTTTGGTTTTACTTTTCTATTCTAATAAGAAAGCGAAAATTCATTGTAGTACTGATTGGATAAAATGTATTGTTGCCTGTATTGAACGATCGAATAGATGATACATATCATTTCTTTCTACTTTATTCTTGATAAGTGAATAGTAAAACAAAATATTTTTTGTTCCTTTAGATGTTTCTTGTTGAGATCAGTTTTACAAATAATGCATTAATTCCGTGGAAAGATTTGCTGACAGCAATTTTTTTACTGATAATACGCAAAAAAAAAACTTTTAAATTTCATAAGAGTGATAAAGAACAGAAATATTTTTTATTTTCATTTTATAGTAAAATTTTATGGTTTTACATTTTCGCATAACCTACAAATTTCTTAAAATTTTTAATTTGTACATTATTTCGTACAATCCGATTTTTGTTTTTTATATATTTTAATTTTAATATCCTATACCACTAAAAACCTCTTACGTTAACAAATTTCAACACAAAAAAAACAAATCGACATCTGAGTATAAAAATGGCGGACGACTTATTTTGTATGAGTGTGACAAAATATTTTAATCTTTACATACATTTTTTGTACATATGTATGTGAAAAATACTGCCATAAAAAAAATCCTTGCTAATAAAATTATGCTAATAAACTACCACCATCACAACTATTCTCTCAGTAAAATTTTACTGACAACATGTTTTGTTTCGTACACAACCATTAAAATATATATTTTTTTGCTCGCTTTTATTTTTACTGACAACAGATTTTTCCCATGGAATAGGAACATGACACTGTTCGATCGGTGTAGAGTGAACAATACATTTTAACGAGCGACTTTTGTAAACCCTGATATAGGCGTATGTGTGGATTTGTGTGCATATGCATGTGTGTGTAGGTTCATATGTATTTATACTTATGTATATGTTTAGTTATATATACGCATGTGTATATTTATATAATATGATTGAATGTTTTTACCTTTTTATAATCATTTTAATATTTTAAAATATTAATATTTTAAATGTGTATGTATGTAAATGTATGTGTATATATGTATGTATGTATGTATGTATGTATGTGTGTATATATGTATATGTATGTATATGTGTATATGTGTGTGTATGTGTGTATATATGTATGTATATGTGTATATATATAAATATTCATGACTTTTTTGTAGATTGATTTAAAGGGATGAGACCTCATATGTGTTACGGCATGGCAAAGGGAAAATGGTTTTTAATTTTTTATTTCCATTTGTAATAACAATTAAATCTTTGATGTGATATCCTTCGACCTTTTAATGTTGACTGTTTTTTTTTAAATTGCTTACTGCTGGCACTATTTTATCTAAAAGAATTTCTGGCTCAATAATATTTCTCGAAACAGGTTCGTCTTTGCATGGGAATGATATATACGAATATCGATTGATTTGAATTCTAAATCCTAATCAACGACCTGCTCATGCACCAATTGTGTAAAAAGCCTTCCGCGTGGTTCTATCTTCCGTTCGTGTCATCACCTCACATAAATCATGATCGTTTTTGTTTGATTGAGACATTATACTGCGGAAGATGCATAAAATCATTTTTGGGCTTAATTGGAATTCTAGCAAATCGCAATTCTAGCAATTAGCATTAATTTGGGAGAGGCTTAGTTCGGCTGGGTCATCTGTCAACTGGTTGTTTTGACGTGTAAATGGAGGAATAGGAAAATTTCTTGGCCAATTATTTTCGGATTTGTTTGTTGAAAAATCCAGTACTTCACCCGGGATTTATGTTGAAATCCCGGTTCAGCTCAACATATCAGATTCGAACATGATTAGTTAAGACAGTGCTTAGCACGGCCGAACTCCAGAACTTCTCTAAAATCCATTTTTACATTCACATTTAATTCTGCTTACCTGATTTGACAATAATTGGTGTTGCTTGCTTAAGACAGCAGGACGGTGAACATGGAAGTTGTAACCCGCTAAGGAGTGTGTAACAACTCACCTGCCGAAGCAACTAGCCCTTAAAATGGATGGCGCTCAAGTCATATGCCTGTACATAACTGATATGGCAAATTTAATTATTATAAAAAATTTAATTATTACAGTATATTTAATTATACTGTATGGCGGAATGCAATGCAGTAGCAACTCCATCGAACAGTGATCAGAATCTTGGCGATTTTGAAGCGGATGGAAAAAATCAATTTTCCGTATTGTGAAGTGATCGGTATATCAGTTTTGCTGTTGACGGAGATATCAGTTTTGCTGTTGACAATACAAGTCAACATTTGGAGAAATTAGCGGTAGCGCAAATGAATGCAAAAAGACGTACTATGAAATACATAAAGAAGGCAATATACTTGGGAGTTCGGTTAGACAGTTGCATCAATTTGAGTCTGTGTGGCGGCCAACGTTCGGATATATTTTAATGTGTTGAAATGGAATTATAAGTTGGGCCTCAGAACACCAAAAATTATTGGCGATAATGACAACAGAGTCCGAATACATGGGGGCGGCGAATGTGACAATGGAACTGGTGTGGATGCATTGATTATTAATTTTATAAACCGATTCGAACAAGCCAATTTTACTTATGAATAATCAAAGTGTGATTCGGATCATGAAAAATTCGGATTAAGAGGACCAAGCATATAGACGTCCGATATGATTTCTAATCGGTTAAGAACGTTTATTGGGGTGTGAGATGGGGGCGGGGGAAGTAATGTCCGAGGGAAATGTAACGAAGTGATGACCGGGATTAACGGTGGAAAAGACCGGATTATAATGCCTGCGGTAATGCGATGAACATCCTCCTGCATGAATGATAGTGGCGCTTTAGGCAAAACAAATTATCAGAAAAGCTTTCTGAGGGAGGGGGTCAAAGTACACAGAAATAACCCTATAGGCTGTTAAGTTTGGTAATTTAGAAACTCGATTTAACCACAAACACCAAATAAGCAAAGCATTTTTGGAATTAAACCGCTTGATCTGCCAAATGTCCTACATTGCCAAAAACGACGGGAGCTTTTCAAGTTTGTCATATTTCGAAGAAAATTTAGTATCTAAAATCACGGTTATTTTGGGTGTGGCAATACTTGCGCCATTCGTGTTATCAAAGAAAATTAGTTTAATGTTTGACATTTACGAAATGTGTGTCGCTTTATGCTTGAACAAAATTGGGAAATATTGAAAACTTACTTTCAAAATGGTGAGTCTTCTACCCAAACTCTAAGAAATTTACTTGAAAAATTCAATAGAAACGAAATGCCTGCAAGGCAATTTGTGGATCAATTTGTTGAGTGAGTTCGTGGAACTGGATTGTTATTGGATTCATTGGAACATTTCACGCAGTTTTGTGATGAGAATTTTGGATAAAAACGTATAAAGGCGAATAAAGTTCAATTAGTGCTGGCGCTCAAGCAAAATGACCATCCGCAACGTTCGCTAATCGGGTTGTGGAACACTTGGAAGCAATTGAGCATTTTTTATCGAAAAATTATCTTTTCCGACAAAACTCATTTTCACCTCGGAGAATATGCCAACAAGCAAAAGGATCGCCTTTGGGGGTGAGAAAATCCATACGCCACTATGGCGATGCCGATGCATCCACAACGAGTTTGGTTGGTGTGAATTTTGGACCGGAAGTATCATTGGTCCATTTTTTTCGTAATTGAGAAAGGAGACGCCGGAGTTTTTGTTACCCAGAATTCAAGACGAAGACACATGACATTTAGTTTCAACAGGACGGCGCAACTTGCCATACAGCAAACGCAATAATCGGTCTTTTGCACCCCGTCTTAAGGGATTGAATAATCAGCCGTAACGGAGATGCCAATTGGAAACAACGCAGTTGCAATTAGACTCCGTTGGACTATTTTTGTGGGGAGCCGTTATCCTTAACCAAGACTTGACTCCAATCCAAGACTTAAAAGATCAAATCTAATTTGCTATTGGTGAGATAGGAATGCAAACAATCGAAAATGTTCTGAAAAATTGGGATGACGGAATGGGGTACTAAAACTAACCGTGGAAGTCATTTGAATGAAATTGTGTTCCATACTTAATGATAATGTATACTCTTTCTAATACAACAAATTGCTTTGAACCATATTCATTCGTCTTTGAATTAAAGCCAAATTAAATAGCAACCGTTAGATGGGCCGGCCTTTATCATCAAGGTTGATTATTAATTAAAATGGAGAGCAGGTTGGGCAACTGAATTTGAAATAAGAGGCATGAACACATGCCGGAGTTAAACGGGGCGAATCTTGGATAGTGCGCAAAATGTAGTAGTTTCTCCACTCTTTGTTGGATGTGTTAGCCTGCTATAAGGATGTCGTAGAACGTCCAGTCAAAGCAAGGCGTTCCTCGCTCGTATTTTGCTAAAAAAAATCTTCAGTCGTTCAGTTTTGTTTTTGAACCGCATGGCATATTCAGAGTTTTTTATGATTGAAACACCACAAAGGTTCGTTTCGCAATCTTTCTTTTGTTTGCACTTAATAACTGAAAAACCAGCATTTTCGAATGTGTACTAGAGATTGCGTTAGATAAAGACAAAGCTCTTTATCCAATAATCTAAGATGAATAAATTTTTGCTAGTTGATCTAGTCTGATGAAGAATATTTGCCAATTGGCTTACTTCCCGTGCATTATGGTTTAATATGTAATTGTAGATGTTTTATGGTTCATGTTAAAAGAGATATAATGATGATCTGAGCATGGGGGTAATTCTCGTTTAGTGGTGTAGTGCCTATATGCTGGATCCACGAAAATATTTGAGAGATACCATGCTTCCGTATGTTGATGCAAGCACGCCTCTTCGATGGGTGTTTTAGCAGGACAATGATCCGAAGTACACGGCGAATGTGGTAAAAGACTGGTTTGCTGAAAAAAAATTAATGTAATGTAATAGCCAGCTCATACTCCTGCTCATAACCCAATAGAAAATCTGTGGGGTTTTTAACTCACTTCAGTGGTTTAAGTAAATTGCCGAGGTCGAAAAATATAAATAAGCTTTGAGAAAACGTTCAAAACGGTTGATGGAGCATCCCAGTTGAAAGATGTCAATTACTGATAGATTCTACGGGGCGGCGATAAAATGTGGTGCTTAAAAATAACCGGTATATCACCAAATATTAAATCTTTATGTGAAAATCAATTAATTCCAACAAGATTGCTTAAATTTCTCTATTAATTTGCATTACATAAAGCCTAAGATTTGTGGCTATAATACGGAATTATATACCATTTAAATTGTTATACTGTTACGTGAAGACATAAAAAATTATAAGGAATTTCGCCGTCGATTTACATTACCTGTCATTAGATTTTTTTTATAATCGTTTATGTTTTAATATTTAAAAATTATTTCTTATGCGTAATTACTGCAGCACTAACGCAAAATTAAATATTCGAAAAAGGTCACGTTTTCACATTAACAGCGAGTCCCGGTGGCAAAGTGGTTATTCTCGTGAAGTTTGTCCTAAATCTGTCCTAAAAAACAACAATAACAAAATATGTGTATATGTTTTTGTATAATGTCTCGATAGAATGATGATGTAGAAAAATGTCAAGCAAGACTTACTTAGATGTATTAATTCACATTTGAGTGATTTCAAGAATCAAATTGAATCAATTATCACTAAAATCAATAACCAGGGTAACGAAATTGTACGTCTAAGTGAAAGGATTGATTATCTAGAGACCGAACAAAGATCCTGCGATATAGTTATTATGCAAGTTCCTGTTTTAACCAACGAATTTGTTGCTGATGTTGTCGCTAAAATTAGTACTTCAATCAATTTCAACTGTAACGATCATAGTTTTTCTGCCTTCCGGACTAAAAGTAAAATGTCATCGAGCAGTAGTGCCCCTCCGATAATAATTAAATTCGCACTAAAAGCATTGGCTATCGAATTTTTTAACCAGTATAAGGTTAAACAATCATTATCATTAAAGGATATTGGCATGAATTCATCAACTCGGATTTACATTAATCGAGGCTTAACCACAAAAACTAATTTGTTATTCGGCGAGGCCAAGAAAATCTACAAATCTGGAGGTATTTATAAAACTTTCATTAAATCAGGAGTTGTATACATTGTAAAAACTAAGACGTCAGGGCCAACTCCAGTGAGTAGTATACAACAATTGGGAACTATGGTTGACAATGAATATCACACGCACCCGTCTACTCATCAATCTGCGGCTATTATTCCTGTTCCAGTTATGCCACTTGAAGGTGATGATGTTGTCACAAATACTAACTACGTAACTACGTCGAAACGTTATATGCAAGTTTTATCTAACTGTGGATTAAAGTGTTATCGTAATTATCTATGTACCAATCGTGAATGAATGTTCCATGACGTCAACCTATTTTTTTATTCTTTTTCATTCAATAAATCGTGACGTCGATCTCTTTTTATTTTCTATTTAATTTTTTTTTTATTTTTATTTTCATTCAGTACGGTCATTTAACATGAATTGATACTCATATTACAGGAACTTACTGGTTTAAATATTAAATATTATCATTCTATTAAAATGTTATCTTTCGTTTTGGTGGCGGGAATTGGCGCATGAATTATTTTCTTAATCATGTATTTTGTACAACGTTTCAATTTATATTATTAATTTAATTGCATTTATTTGAATTAATTACATCCTTTTCTTACATTTGTTTTATGAGACTAGAATAATAATTATTGCTAATTTAATGAATATATATAGTTTTAGTAAGTTAGTTACCAAAAAGAACTTTGTTAATCCCATCTTACGGCAGGAATTTTAGTCAAATAATTTAGTATATTTTGTAAGTTTTCATTATAAAAGGTTTTGTAGTATTAAAAAAGAAGTCTTCCAACGAGTAACACTTCTTAAGATGTGCAATCCGTAATTAATAAAAATAAAGTGTGTAATCCGTAATTAATAAAAATAAAGTGCAATCCGTAATTAATAAAAATAAAGTGTGTAATCCGTAATTAATAAAAATAAAGTGTGTAATCTGTAATTAATAAAAAATAAAAAAGGGGTTAAATTAAAAGTTTGTGCGTGTTTTAACCGATTTTCCTGGAGCTTATATACTAGCTGTCTACATACCTGGAAACCGTCAGGTTTGAGTCGTTTGCGCAATAACCCACCTGAGTGGGAATTTACCGGGATAAGCAAGCGAGCTATCGAAAGATTGGTCCTTCGAGCCGGATCGGCACAAATTACGGATTGGCATTAAACGGGAGTTGTTTTACCGCTATCGGCGAAGTAGAAAAATTTTGTATTACTTGCATTTTAAAACCACGTGCATTTGTGCATTTTGCATTGAATTTTTCCGCCATCTTGCGAAATACAGCGAGCGTTAGTTAAAATCGGCTAATAATAATAATTTACGGTTCAGTAAATAAAATACTAAATTATTTAAATAATTTCGCAACGCGCTGTATAATTTGTCGAATAATTTACGATTACCCGACCTTAAATCTCGCCAAAGTTAACGGTTCGCAGAAAAGAGGCGTCTAGTGTTTGTGATTGTGCTGGTGTGTAATTAATTATTATAACAAAAATGGCTGACACAACGGTGTGCAAAGGGAAAATGAGCATCATAAGAGATTCGCTTCAAAAAATTAAAGTTTACGCAAATAAGTGCCTAACGTCCAGCGAGGTAAATATCGAAAACATTCATGTGCGAATGAAACGTGCCGAAGAATTGCTGTCTCAATATCTCGATGCCGAAACCAAATTATTGAGTCTCACGGACGATGAATCTTCGAGTTTTTTTGAAGTCGAGGATATGTATTATGCCGCTATTGGAGATTTTAATCAAATAATATCCAAACGAAGACAATCAAATATCCAAGACAGGTCAGCATCATCATTCGATAACACCTTGCAAAACACTGGCATGATAGGGGACATTCGTGATACAAAATTACCAAAGTTAGAAATTCCGAAATTTTCTGGTAATTACACCGATTGGCCATCCTTCCAGGAATTGTTTACTAAACAAATTGATGAATGCGCACGACTCTCCGATGTCCAAAAATTTTATTATCTGAAACATTATTTGACCGGAGAAGCTGCTCATTTAATTACGCATATAAATATTACGGCCGCTAATTATAAGGAGGCGATTGATAAGCTGCGAAAAAGATACGATCGGAATAGGTATGCTGTAAACTCGTTCGTCAGAAAATTTATTGAGCTGCTTTCCATTCAGCAAGCAAATTCCGGAAATATTCGAAAGTTGCATGACGTGTGTGACGAGATAGTACGAGGACTAAAAAGTATGGGTACAGAAGCAGAACGCCGGGATCCTTGGCTGGTTTATCTCATACTTAACAAATTGGATACTGATACAAGAAGCGAATGGTCCGAATATTCAGCAAAGGATGAGTTCCCGAGATTCGAAAAGTTTTTGGAATTCCTGTCCAACCGAGTCGATGCGTTAGAAAGTTACGGAGTGCCAGTCAAACCAACATACTCAAGGCCAATTCGGGATGTGAAAACATTTACAACGACCACACCAATATGCGAATTATGCAAAACTGAGCACAAATTATATCAATGCAGCAAGTATAAGGAATCATCTACGGCTGATCGTCGAAAATTCATCACTGACAACAAGCGCTGCTACAACTGTTTAAATTCTGGCCATAATGTGCATAACTGTCGTTTCCGGGGAAGGTGCCAGAAATGTTACCGCAAGCACCATAGTCTATTGCACGAAGAGGAGCCAGTAGAGGTCAAGTCTAGTCAAACGGATCAGTCAGTTGTAAATTGTTGCACTAAATTTGAGAATGCGTGCGTCTTACCAACAGTAATAGTAAAGGTGAAAAATTCAAGAGGTACATTTAATTCTTGCCGTGCGTTGTTGGATTCCGCCTCTGAGGTTAGTTTCATTTCTGAAAAGACATTTAATGCCCTTAAACTGCCACGTCAGACAAGTTCAATATCAATCAAGGGTCTGGGTTCAACGCATGTAGGAAAAACAAAGGGTCTAGTCAACTTAAGTATTTCGAATGATGAGGAAACATACAACACTGATGTGAAGGCGTATATCGTGCCCTACATTGCAACCATACATCCAAAGGCACTGAACAATGACGAAGCGTTTAAAGGTAAATCGCTAAAGTGGGCTGATCCAGATTGTCTAAAGGGTGGCGAAATCGATATGCTTCTCGGAACGGACATTTTCTTCGAGGTATTAAGTGATGGTAGAATTCAAGGTAAACATATAACTGCGTGCAATACTAAATTTGGTTGGATTCAAGTGGGGAAGATTAATTCAGAATCCAGTATTATCTCTACTATTAATTTAAATGTCATTATGGATGTCGACAGCACGTTAAACAAGTTTTGGGAAGTCGAAAATATTCCTGAAGTATCAAAAAACTCTGAAGACAGTATATGCGAAAAATATTTTTTGAAAACTACGATTCGCGCACCCGATAACAAATTCATTGTACGGTTACCGTTTAAGATTCAGCCAGACCAGTTGGGATCCACATACAATATTGCACTTAAGAGATTGATCTCAATGGAGCGGCGTTTCCAGCGTGACAATGCATTTAAATCACTATATCACCATTTTATGACCGAATACGCCAACCTCGGTCACATGAAACTAATTGGCGAACCAAATCCAAGTCACTACTTTAAGTGCAACTACGCGCTTAAGGGTTGTATTCGATGGATCAACAAAGTCGACCACAAATCTGTCTTTAAACGGATTACAAGAAATAGGACCCACAATTCAATCGTCATTAGTGGAAATCCTTACGCGATTTAGGCAACACAAGTATATATTAAGTGGAGATATTGAGAAAATGTACCGGATGATTTGGGTTCACGAAGAGGATGCGAGGTACCAACAAATACTTTGGCGATTGAAACCGACATTACCTCCGCAAGCCTATCAATTACGCACAATAACATACGGCACCACATCCGCCTCGTTCTTGTCAACGCGATGTATAAAGGAAGTAGCTAATCGAATCTCATCGACGCACCCGCAAATTTCCAAAATAATTTCGAAAGACGTTTATGTAGATGATTTAATGTGTAGAGCCAATACAATCGAAGCATTAATAAGTCAAAGGAATCTACTAGTGTCAACACTCAAGGAATATGGTTTTAATTTACGAAAATTGCGATCGAATAATCCAGGGATAGCAGACAATTCATCGGAATATACCAATCTAGATAAACAAATTTCGAACGATAATGACTCAACAAAGGTTCTTGGGATTATTTGGAATCCGATCCAGGATGAATTCTCATTTAAATATGATTTCAACAAGTTTGCTTGCCTAATCAAACGAGGATTGCTATCGGACGCCAGTAAAATATTTGACCCGTTAGGCTGGATATCACCATTGGTCATTAAAATAAAAATAATGTTTCAGAGATTGTGGCTGGAACCAATTACTTGGGATGACGCATTACCTCAACAAACTCAACAAGATTGGCTGAAACTTCGAGGCAGTTTGTCACAATTGAACAAAATCAAAATTGCCCGATGGTTAAATACCACAGAAAAAATTATCTGTGCGGGTTTTGCGATGCTAGCGAGCTAGCTTATTCAGCAGTAATCTATGCCATTTCCGATGATGGAGACAAACAAAGGTGTACCCTATTGATTGCTAAACCGAAAGTTGCTCCAATTGAACAAATAACACTGGCACGGCTCGAACTCCAAGCAGCAAATATGTTAACCAAGCTCATGAAATTCGTAGAAAATACCATAACAATTAAAGTCAATAGCATTTCATTATGGACTGATTCAACACTAGTACTTGACTGGTTATCATCATTGCCAAAACGCTGGAAAACGTTTGTTGCTAACCGGACATCATACATTTTGTCCCACTACAAGCGCGACTGTTGGCATCACGTCATTTCTGAGGAAAATCCATCTGATTGTGTGACGCGAGGGGTGAATATAGATGAGTTAGTAAAGCATCAACTGTGGTGGAACGGGCCAGCGTGGCTATGTAAAAATAAATCTGCATGGCCTATTTACCCCATGAAACATCGAAGTGATATTTGCAATTACGAAGAGCGTCCTCAGGTGAATGCATATCTAATCGTAACGAACGACTTTTAGATCATTTAATATCGAAGCATTCAAGTTTTTACCGAATATGTTATAATTTGTCTATAGCCATAAAATGCTCGAAATATTTACGGTACAAATTTATCACAAAAACTAACATACATCATACACGTAGTGAAATTAACAAAATACATATTAACACCTACCCCAGACGATATCAAGGCGGCATCACACCGTATCTGTTTGTACGAACAGCATCAAAGTTTTTCCCAGGAATATGCTCTCTTATCCGAGGGAAAACCAATGTCAAAGAGTAGCATATTAAAAACCCTAAACCCATTCATTGATGATGACAAATTAATTCGAGTTGGTGGCAGATTACGGAATTCCAGGTGTGATTTTGATATGAGACACCCAATTTTATTACCAAGTAATTCACCGATTTGCAAACCCCTGGTGAGAGACTATCATTTGTTGTATAACCATGCTGGCTCCGGACTCTGCCTATCATTATTACGTCGAAAATATTGGATTCTAAGATGCAAATTTATAATCAGATCCGTAATCCATAAATGCATTAAATGCTTCCGAGTCAATCCGAAGAGCGAACATCAACTTATGGGGGACCTCCCAACGTGCCGAGTTGAATTTACACATGCCTTTGCTAACACGGGCATTGACTATTGCGGGCCATTTGAAGTCAAAACTACGAATCGTCGAGGCCAGGCTGCTGATAAAGTCTACATATGTTTGTTCGTTTTCCTGTCTACAAAGGCTGTGCATGTTGAGGTCGTTATGAGCTTATCCACCGAGAGCTTTGTAGCAGCATTGCAGCGTTTTGTATCGAGGCGTGGGCTCTGTAAGAGTATCTACAGCGATAATGGGAGTAACTTCGTTGGAGCCAACAATAATCTTCAAGAATTATATACGTTTATTAAAAATAATTCCAATCAAATTTATTCTTATCTTTTAAGGTGGGAGATAAAATGGCATTTCATCCCACCGTTTGCACCACACATGGGAGGAATTTGGGAAGCTTCCGTCAAACTTCTTAAAACCAACATGAAGAAGACCACGAGCGGTCATATGTTATCGTTGGACGAATTTGCAACATTAATAACCAGAATCGAAGCGTCCATCAACTCTCGTCCGTTATATGTTGAACAAACCGAAGACATGGAAGTGATCACACCTGGCCATTTTTTAATTGGTCGATGCTTAATGGATTTACCGGAGGCGGAGGAGATTACCATCAGCGGACCGAAGTATACCAGGTGGAGAATGGTAAATCAGCTGTTTTGCGAATTCCGGAGACGGTGGTACAGAGACTACCTGTCAACGTTACAAAAGAGAAGCACATGGCACCAGAAAACTCAAAATGTCCAGGTTGACGATATAGTGTTGCTGAGTGATGAAAAATTGTTATCCGTTCATTAGCCATTAGCGCGCATAGTCCAAGTTCATCCAGGAGGCGACGGTTTAACTCGAGTGGTTACAGTGAACGTTCCACGTCTAAATTCTATACTGAAAAGGCCTATATCTAAAATTGTTAAGCTGCCATCCAGCGAGGAAGATTTCCATTTATGTGAGCTGAATCAAATTGATTCAGGCCGGGCGGGATGTTCAGATAGCATAAATAACTAATTAACGCTAATTTATTATTTTATATATTTATTTAATCACACTTGCACAAATTTATATAGTCTCAAGTTCAAGGGCAAATATGTTTATACAGATGATCAGCTGTTTTGTATTATATAATTGCAACATCACCTAGAATTGTATTATGTTAATATTTAATGTACATTTACATTATTGTCATACTTATCTTTGTCAATCTCAGGTTATAACTTTTATCAAATTATTATTAATGATTCTAAAATCTAAAATTAAGGAATTTATACTAAAAACGAAATCATTTTTGACACTTATAACCAACCACGATAAATTTATTATCCAAGGTGTTACCAAAAAGAACTTTGTTAATGCCATCTTACGGCAGGAATTTTAGTTAAATAATTTAGTATATTTTGTAAGTTTTCATTATAAAAGGTTTTGTAGTATTAAAAAAGAAGTCTTCCAACGAGTAACACTTCTTAAGATGTGCAATCCGTAATTAATAAAAATAAAGTGTGTAATCTGTAATTAATAAAAAATAAAAAAGGGGTTAAATTAAAAGTTTGTGCGTGTTTTAACCGATTTTCCTGGAGCTTAAATACTAGCTGTCTACATACCTGGAAACCGTCAGGTTTGAGTCGTTTGCGCAATAACCCACCTGAGTGGGAATTTACCGGGATAAGCAAGCGAGCTATCGAAAGATTGGTCCTTCGAGCCGGATCGGCACAAATTACGGATTGGCATTAAACGGGAGTTGTTTTACCGCTATCGGCGAAGTAGAAAAATTTTGTATTACTTGCATTTTAAAACCACGTGCATTTGTGCATTTTGCATTGAATTTTTCCGCCATCTTGCGAAATACAGCGAGCGTTAGTTAAAATCGGCTAATAATAATAATTTACGGTTCAGTAAATAAAATACTAAATTATTTAAATAATTTCGCAACGCGCTGTATAATTTGTCGAATAATTTACGATTACCCGACCTTAAATCTCGCCAAAGTTAACGGTTCGCAGAAAAGAGGCGTCTAGTGTTTGTGATTGTGCTGGTGTGTAATTAATTATTATAACAAAAATGGCTGACACAACGGTGTGCAAAGGGAAAATGAGCATCATAAGAGATTCGCTTCAAAAAATTAAAGTTTACGCAAATAAGTGCCTAACGTCCAGCGAGGTAAATATCGAAAACATTCATGTGCGAATGAAACGTGCCGAAGAATTGCTGTCTCAATATCTCGATGCCGAAACCAAATTATTGAGTCTCACGGACGATGAATCTTCGAGTTTTTTTGAAGTCGAGGATATGTATTATGCCGCTATTGGAGATTTTAATCAAATAATATCCAAACGAAGACAATCAAATATCCAAGACAGGTCAGCATCATCATTCGATAACACCTTGCAAAACACTGGCATGATAGGGGACATTCGTGATACAAAATTACCAAAGTTAGAAATTCCGAAATTTTCTGGTAATTACACCGATTGGCCATCCTTCCAGGAATTGTTTACTAAACAAATTGATGAATGCGCACGACTCTCCGATGTCCAAAAATTTTATTATCTGAAACATTATTTGACCGGAGAAGCTGCTCATTTAATTACGCATATAAATATTACGGCCGCTAATTATAAGGAGGCGATTGATAAGCTGCGAAAAAGATACGATCGGAATAGGTATGCTGTAAACTCGTTCGTCAGAAAATTTATTGAGCTGCTTTCCATTCAGCAAGCAAATTCCGGAAATATTCGAAAGTTGCATGACGTGTGTGACGAGATAGTACGAGGACTAAAAAGTATGGGTACAGAAGCAGAACGCCGGGATCCTTGGCTGGTTTATCTCATACTTAACAAATTGGATACTGATACAAGAAGCGAATGGTCCGAATATTCAGCAAAGGATGAGTTCCCGAGATTCGAAAAGTTTTTGGAATTCCTGTCCAACCGAGTCGATGCGTTAGAAAGTTACGGAGTGCCAGTCAAACCAACATACTCAAGGCCAATTCGGGATGTGAAAACATTTACAACGACCACACCAATATGCGAATTATGCAAAACTGAGCACAAATTATATCAATGCAGCAAGTATAAGGAATCATCTACGGCTGATCGTCGAAAATTCATCACTGACAACAAGCGCTGCTACAACTGTTTAAATTCTGGCCATAATGTGCATAACTGTCGTTTCCGGGGAAGGTGCCAGAAATGTTACCGCAAGCACCATAGTCTATTGCACGAAGAGGAGCCAGTAGAGGTCAAGTCTAGTCAAACGGATCAGTCAGTTGTAAATTGTTGCACTAAATTTGAGAATGCGTGCGTCTTACCAACAGTAATAGTAAAGGTGAAAAATTCAAGAGGTACATTTAATTCTTGCCGTGCGTTGTTGGATTCCGCCTCTGAGGTTAGTTTCATTTCTGAAAAGACATTTAATGCCCTTAAACTGCCACGTCAGACAAGTTCAATATCAATCAAGGGTCTGGGTTCAACGCATGTAGGAAAAACAAAGGGTCTAGTCAACTTAAGTATTTCGAATGATGAGGAAACATACAACACTGATGTGAAGGCGTATATCGTGCCCTACATTGCAACCATACATCCAAAGGCACTGAACAATGACGAAGCGTTTAAAGGTAAATCGCTAAAGTGGGCTGATCCAGATTGTCTAAAGGGTGGCGAAATCGATATGCTTCTCGGAACGGACATTTTCTTCGAGGTATTAAGTGATGGTAGAATTCAAGGTAAACATATAACTGCGTGCAATACTAAATTTGGTTGAATTCAAGTGGGGAAGATTAATTCAGAATCCAGTATTATCTCTACTATTAATTTAAATGTCATTATGGATGTCGACAGCACGTTAAACAAGTTTTGGGAAGTCGAAAATATTCCTGAAGTATCAAAAAACTCTGAAGACAGTATATGCGAAAAATATTTTTTGAAAACTACGATTCGCGCACCCGATAACAAATTCATTGTACGGTTACCGTTTAAGATTCAGCCAGACCAGTTGGGATCCACATACAATATTGCACTTAAGAGATTGATCTCAATGGAGCGGCGTTTCCAGCGTGACAATGCATTTAAATCACTATATCACCATTTTATGACCGAATACGCCAACCTCGGTCACATGAAACTAATTGGCGAACCAAATCCAAGTCACTACTTTAAGTGCAACTACGCGCTTAAGGGTTGTATTCGATGGATCAACAAAGTCGACCACAAATCTGTCTTTAAACGGATTACAAGAAATAGGACCCACAATTCAATCGTCATTAGTGGAAATCCTTACGCGATTTAGGCAACACAAGTATATATTAAGTGGAGATATTGAGAAAATGTACCGGATGATTTGGGTTCACGAAGAGGATGCGAGGTACCAACAAATACTTTGGCGATTGAAACCGACATTACCTCCGCAAGCCTATCAATTACGCACAATAACATACGGCACCACATCCGCCTCGTTCTTGTCAACGCGATGTATAAAGGAAGTAGCTAATCGAATCTCATCGACGCACCCGCAAATTTCCAAAATAATTTCGAAAGACGTTTATGTAGATGATTTAATGTGTAGAGCCAATACAATCGAAGCATTAATAAGTCAAAGGAATCTACTAGTGTCAACACTCAAGGAATATGGTTTTAATTTACGAAAATTGCGATCGAATAATCCAGGGATAGCAGACAATTCATCGGAATATACCAATCTAGATAAACAATTTTCGAACGATAATGACTCAACAAAGGTTCTTGGGATTATTTGGAATCCGATCCAGGATGAATTCTCATTTAAATATGATTTCAACAAGTTTGCTTGCCTAATCAAACGAGGATTGCTATCGGACGCCAGTAAAATATTTGACCCGTTAGGCTGGATATCACCATTGGTCATTAAAATAAAAATAATGTTTCAGAGATTGTGGCTGGAACCAATTACTTGGGATGACGCATTACCTCAACAAACTCAACAAGATTGGCTGAAACTTCGAGGCAGTTTGTCACAATTGAACAAAATCAAAATTGCCCGATGGTTAAATACCACAGAAAAAATTATCTGTGCGGGTTTTGCGATGCTAGCGAGCTAGCTTATTCAGCAGTAATCTATGCCATTTCCGATGATGGAGACAAACAAAGGTGTACCCTATTGATTGCTAAACCGAAAGTTGCTCCAATTGAACAAATAACACTGGCACGGCTCGAACTCCAAGCAGCAAATATGTTAACCAAGCTCATGAAATTCGTAGAAAATACCATAACAATTAAAGTCAATAGCATTTCATTATGGACTGATTCAACACTAGTACTTGACTGGTTATCATCATTGCCAAAACGCTGGAAAACGTTTGTTGCTAACCGGACATCATACATTTTGTCCCACTACAAGCGCGACTGTTGGCATCACGTCATTTCTGAGGAAAATCCATCTGATTGTGTGACGCGAGGGGTGAATATAGATGAGTTAGTAAAGCATCAACTGTGGTGGAACGGGCCAGCGTGGCTATGTAAAAATAAATCTGCATGGCCTATTTACCCCATGAAACATCGAAGTGATATTTGCAATTACGAAGAGCGTCCTCAGGTGAATGCATATCTAATCGTAACGAACGACTTTTAGATCATTTAATATCGAAGCATTCAAGTTTTTACCGAATATGTTATAATTTGTCTATAGCCATAAAATGCTCGAAATATTTACGGTACAAATTTATCACAAAAACTAACATACATCATACACGTAGTGAAATTAACAAAATACATATTAACACCTACCCCAGACGATATCAAGGCGGCATCACACCGTATCTGTTTGTACGAACAGCATCAAAGTTTTTCCCAGGAATATGCTCTCTTATCCGAGGGAAAACCAATGTCAAAGAGTAGCATATTAAAAACCCTAAACCCATTCATTGATGATGACAAATTAATTCGAGTTGGTGGCAGATTACGGAATTCCAGGTGTGATTTTGATATGAGACACCCAATTTTATTACCAAGTAATTCACCGATTTGCAAACCCCTGGTGAGAGACTATCATTTGTTGTATAACCATGCTGGCTCCGGACTCTGCCTATCATTATTACGTCGAAAATATTGGATTCTAAGATGCAAATTTATAATCAGATCCGTAATCCATAAATGCATTAAATGCTTCCGAGTCAATCCGAAGAGCGAACATCAACTTATGGGGGACCTCCCAACGTGCCGAGTTGAATTTACACATGCCTTTGCTAACACGGGCATTGACTATTGCGGGCCATTTGAAGTCAAAACTACGAATCGTCGAGGCCAGGCTGCTGATAAAGTCTACATATGTTTGTTCGTTTTCCTGTCTACAAAGGCTGTGCATGTTGAGGTCGTTATGAGCTTATCCACCGAGAGCTTTGTAGCAGCATTGCAGCGTTTTGTATCGAGGCGTGGGCTCTGTAAGAGTATCTACAGCGATAATGGGAGTAACTTCGTTGGAGCCAACAATAATCTTCAAGAATTATATACGTTTATTAAAAATAATTCCAATCAAATTTATTCTTATCTTTTAAGGTGGGAGATAAAATGGCATTTCATCCCACCGTTTGCACCACACATGGGAGGAATTTGGGAAGCTTCCGTCAAACTTCTTAAAACCAACATGAAGAAGACCACGAGCGGTCATATGTTATCGTTGGACGAATTTGCAACATTAATAACCAGAATCGAAGCGTCCATCAACTCTTGTCCGTTATATGTTGAACAAACCGAAGACATGGAAGTGATCACACCTGGCCATTTTTTAATTGGTCGATGCTTAATGGATTTACCGGAGGCGGAGGAGATTACCATCAGCGGACCGAAGTATACCAGGTGGAGAATGGTAAATCAGCTGTTTTGCGAATTCCGGAGACGGTGGTACAGAGACTACCTGTCAACGTTACAAAAGAGAAGCACATGGCACCAGAAAACTCAAAATGTCCAGGTTGACGATATAGTGTTGCTGAGTGATGAAAAATTGTTATCCGTTCATTAGCCATTAGCGCGCATAGTCCAAGTTCATCCAGGAGGCGACGGTTTAACTCGAGTGGTTACAGTGAACGTTCCACGTCTAAATTCTATACTGAAAAGGCCTATATCTAAAATTGTTAAGCTGCCATCCAGCGAGGAAGATTTCCATTTATGTGAGCTGAATCAAATTGATTCAGGCCGGGCGGGATGTTCAGATAGCATAAATAACTAATTAACGCTAATTTATTATTTTATATATTTATTTAATCACACTTGCACAAATTTATATAGTCTCAAGTTCAAGGGCAAATATGTTTATACAGATGATCAGCTGTTTTGTATTATATAATTGCAACATCACCTAGAATTGTATTATGTTAATATTTAATGTACATTTACATTATTGTCATACTTATCTTTGTCAATCTCAGGTTATAACTTTTATCAAATTATTATTAATGATTCTAAAATCTAAAATTAAGGAATTTATACTAAAAACGAAATCATTTTTGACACTTATAACCAACCACGATAAATTTATTATCCAAGGTGTTACCAAAAAGAACTTTGTTAATGCCATCTTACGGCAGGAATTTTAGTTAAATAATTTAGTATATTTTGTAAGTTTTCATTATAAAAGGTTTTGTAGTATTAAAAAAGAAGTCTTCCAACGAGTAACACTTCTTAAGATGTGCAATCCGTAATTAATAAAAATAAAGTGTGTAATCTGTAATTAATAAAAAATAAAAAAGGGGTTAAATTAAAAGTTTGTGCGTGTTTTAACCGATTTTCCTGGAGCTTAAATACTAGCTGTCTACATACCTGGAAACCGTCAGGTTTGAGTCGTTTGCGCAATAACCCACCTGAGTGGGAATTTACCGGGATAAGCAAGCGAGCTATCGAAAGATTGGTCCTTCGAGCCGGATCGGCACAAATTACGGATTGGCATTAAACGGGAGTTGTTTTACCGCTATCGGCGAAGTAGAAAAATTTTGTATTACTTGCATTTTAAAACCACGTGCATTTGTGCATTTTGCATTGAATTTTTCCGCCATCTTGCGAAATACAGCGAGCGTTAGTTAAAATCGGCTAATAATAATAATTTACGGTTCAGTAAATAAAATACTAAATTATTTAAATAATTTCGCAACGCGCTGTATAATTTGTCGAATAATTTACGATTACCCGACCTTAAATCTCGCCAAAGTTAACGGTTCGCAGAAAAGAGGCGTCTAGTGTTTGTGATTGTGCTGGTGTGTAATTAATTATTATAACAAAAATGGCTGACACAACGGTGTGCAAAGGGAAAATGAGCATCATAAGAGATTCGCTTCAAAAAATTAAAGTTTACGCAAATAAGTGCCTAACGTCCAGCGAGGTAAATATCGAAAACATTCATGTGCGAATGAAACGTGCCGAAGAATTGCTGTCTCAATATCTCGATGCCGAAACCAAATTATTGAGTCTCACGGACGATGAATCTTCGAGTTTTTTTGAAGTCGAGGATATGTATTATGCCGCTATTGGAGATTTTAATCAAATAATATCCAAACGAAGACAATCAAATATCCAAGACAGGTCAGCATCATCATTCGATAACACCTTGCAAAACACTGGCATGATAGGGGACATTCGTGATACAAAATTACCAAAGTTAGAAATTCCGAAATTTTCTGGTAATTACACCGATTGGCCATCCTTCCAGGAATTGTTTACTAAACAAATTGATGAATGCGCACGACTCTCCGATGTCCAAAAATTTTATTATCTGAAACATTATTTGACCGGAGAAGCTGCTCATTTAATTACGCATATAAATATTACGGCCGCTAATTATAAGGAGGCGATTGATAAGCTGCGAAAAAGATACGATCGGAATAGGTATGCTGTAAACTCGTTCGTCAGAAAATTTATTGAGCTGCTTTCCATTCAGCAAGCAAATTCCGGAAATATTCGAAAGTTGCATGACGTGTGTGACGAGATAGTACGAGGACTAAAAAGTATGGGTACAGAAGCAGAACGCCGGGATCCTTGGCTGGTTTATCTCATACTTAACAAATTGGATACTGATACAAGAAGCGAATGGTCCGAATATTCAGCAAAGGATGAGTTCCCGAGATTCGAAAAGTTTTTGGAATTCCTGTCCAACCGAGTCGATGCGTTAGAAAGTTACGGAGTGCCAGTCAAACCAACATACTCAAGGCCAATTCGGGATGTGAAAACATTTACAACGACCACACCAATATGCGAATTATGCAAAACTGAGCACAAATTATATCAATGCAGCAAGTATAAGGAATCATCTACGGCTGATCGTCGAAAATTCATCACTGACAACAAGCGCTGCTACAACTGTTTAAATTCTGGCCATAATGTGCATAACTGTCGTTTCCGGGGAAGGTGCCAGAAATGTTACCGCAAGCACCATAGTCTATTGCACGAAGAGGAGCCAGTAGAGGTCAAGTCTAGTCAAACGGATCAGTCAGTTGTAAATTGTTGCACTAAATTTGAGAATGCGTGCGTCTTACCAACAGTAATAGTAAAGGTGAAAAATTCAAGAGGTACATTTAATTCTTGCCGTGCGTTGTTGGATTCCGCCTCTGAGGTTAGTTTCATTTCTGAAAAGACATTTAATGCCCTTAAACTGCCACGTCAGACAAGTTCAATATCAATCAAGGGTCTGGGTTCAACGCATGTAGGAAAAACAAAGGGTCTAGTCAACTTAAGTATTTCGAATGATGAGGAAACATACAACACTGATGTGAAGGCGTATATCGTGCCCTACATTGCAACCATACATCCAAAGGCACTGAACAATGACGAAGCGTTTAAAGGTAAATCGCTAAAGTGGGCTGATCCAGATTGTCTAAAGGGTGGCGAAATCGATATGCTTCTCGGAACGGACATTTTCTTCGAGGTATTAAGTGATGGTAGAATTCAAGGTAAACATATAACTGCGTGCAATACTAAATTTGGTTGGATTCAAGTGGGGAAGATTAATTCAGAATCCAGTATTATCTCTACTATTAATTTAAATGTCATTATGGATGTCGACAGCACGTTAAACAAGTTTTGGGAAGTCGAAAATATTCCTGAAGTATCAAAAAACTCTGAAGACAGTATATGCGAAAAATATTTTTTGAAAACTACGATTCGCGCACCCGATAACAAATTCATTGTACGGTTACCGTTTAAGATTCAGCCAGACCAGTTGGGATCCACATACAATATTGCACTTAAGAGATTGATCTCAATGGAGCGGCGTTTCCAGCGTGACAATGCATTTAAATCACTATATCACCATTTTATGACCGAATACGCCAACCTCGGTCACATGAAACTAATTGGCGAACCAAATCCAAGTCACTACTTTAAGTGCAACTACGCGCTTAAGGGTTGTATTCGATGGATCAACAAAGTCGACCACAAATCTGTCTTTAAACGGATTACAAGAAATAGGACCCACAATTCAATCGTCATTAGTGGAAATCCTTACGCGATTTAGGCAACACAAGTATATATTAAGTGGAGATATTGAGAAAATGTACCGGATGATTTGGGTTCACGAAGAGGATGCGAGGTACCAACAAATACTTTGGCGATTGAAACCGACATTACCTCCGCAAGCCTATCAATTACGCACAATAACATACGGCACCACATCCGCCTCGTTCTTGTCAACGCGATGTATAAAGGAAGTAGCTAATCGAATCTCATCGACGCACCCGCAAATTTCCAAAATAATTTCGAAAGACGTTTATGTAGATGATTTAATGTGTAGAGCCAATACAATCGAAGCATTAATAAGTCAAAGGAATCTACTAGTGTCAACACTCAAGGAATATGGTTTTAATTTACGAAAATTGCGATCGAATAATCCAGGGATAGCAGACAATTCATCGGAATATACCAATCTAGATAAACAAATTTCGAACGATAATGACTCAACAAAGGTTCTTGGGATTATTTGGAATCCGATCCAGGATGAATTCTCATTTAAATATGATTTCAACAAGTTTGCTTGCCTAATCAAACGAGGATTGCTATCGGACGCCAGTAAAATATTTGACCCGTTAGGCTGGATATCACCATTGGTCATTAAAATAAAAATAATGTTTCAGAGATTGTGGCTGGAACCAATTACTTGGGATGACGCATTACCTCAACAAACTCAACAAGATTGGCTGAAACTTCGAGGCAGTTTGTCACAATTGAACAAAATCAAAATTGCCCGATGGTTAAATACCACAGAAAAAATTATCTGTGCGGGTTTTGCGATGCTAGCGAGCTAGCTTATTCAGCAGTAATCTATGCCATTTCCGATGATGGAGACAAACAAAGGTGTACCCTATTGATTGCTAAACCGAAAGTTGCTCCAATTGAACAAATAACACTGGCACGGCTCGAACTCCAAGCAGCAAATATGTTAACCAAGCTCATGAAATTCGTAGAAAATACCATAACAATTAAAGTCAATAGCATTTCATTATGGACTGATTCAACACTAGTACTTGACTGGTTATCATCATTGCCAAAACGCTGGAAAACGTTTGTTGCTAACCGGACATCATACATTTTGTCCCACTACAAGCGCGACTGTTGGCATCACGTCATTTCTGAGGAAAATCCATCTGATTGTGTGACGCGAGGGGTGAATATAGATGAGTTAGTAAAGCATCAACTGTGGTGGAACGGGCCAGCGTGGCTATGTAAAAATAAATCTGCATGGCCTATTTACCCCATGAAACATCGAAGTGATATTTGCAATTACGAAGAGCGTCCTCAGGTGAATGCATATCTAATCGTAACGAACGACTTTTAGATCATTTAATATCGAAGCATTCAAGTTTTTACCGAATATGTTATAATTTGTCTATAGCCATAAAATGCTCGAAATATTTACGGTACAAATTTATCACAAAAACTAACATACATCATACACGTAGTGAAATTAACAAAATACATATTAACACCTACCCCAGACGATATCAAGGCGGCATCACACCGTATCTGTTTGTACGAACAGCATCAAAGTTTTTCCCAGGAATATGCTCTCTTATCCGAGGGAAAACCAATGTCAAAGAGTAGCATATTAAAAACCCTAAACCCATTCATTGATGATGACAAATTAATTCGAGTTGGTGGCAGATTACGGAATTCCAGGTGTGATTTTGATATGAGACACCCAATTTTATTACCAAGTAATTCACCGATTTGCAAACCCCTGGTGAGAGACTATCATTTGTTGTATAACCATGCTGGCTCCGGACTCTGCCTATCATTATTACGTCGAAAATATTGGATTCTAAGATGCAAATTTATAATCAGATCCGTAATCCATAAATGCATTAAATGCTTCCGAGTCAATCCGAAGAGCGAACATCAACTTATGGGGGACCTCCCAACGTGCCGAGTTGAATTTACACATGCCTTTGCTAACACGGGCATTGACTATTGCGGGCCATTTGAAGTCAAAACTACGAATCGTCGAGGCCAGGCTGCTGATAAAGTCTACATATGTTTGTTCGTTTTCCTGTCTACAAAGGCTGTGCATGTTGAGGTCGTTATGAGCTTATCCACCGAGAGCTTTGTAGCAGCATTGCAGCGTTTTGTATCGAGGCGTGGGCTCTGTAAGAGTATCTACAGCGATAATGGGAGTAACTTCGTTGGAGCCAACAATAATCTTCAAGAATTATATACGTTTATTAAAAATAATTCCAATCAAATTTATTCTTATCTTTTAAGGTGGGAGATAAAATGGCATTTCATCCCACCGTTTGCACCACACATGGGAGGAATTTGGGAAGCTTCCGTCAAACTTCTTAAAACCAACATGAAGAAGACCACGAGCGGTCATATGTTATCGTTGGACGAATTTGCAACATTAATAACCAGAATCGAAGCGTCCATCAACTCTCGTCCGTTATATGTTGAACAAACCGAAGACATGGAAGTGATCACACCTGGCCATTTTTTAATTGGTCGATGCTTAATGGATTTACCGGAGGCGGAGGAGATTACCATCAGCGGACCGAAGTATACCAGGTGGAGAATGGTAAATCAGCTGTTTTGCGAATTCCGGAGACGGTGGTACAGAGACTACCTGTCAACGTTACAAAAGAGAAGCACATGGCACCAGAAAACTCAAAATGTCCAGGTTGACGATATAGTGTTGCTGAGTGATGAAAAATTGTTATCCGTTCATTAGCCATTAGCGCGCATAGTCCAAGTTCATCCAGGAGGCGACGGTTTAACTCGAGTGGTTACAGTGAACGTTCCACGTCTAAATTCTATACTGAAAAGGCCTATATCTAAAATTGTTAAGCTGCCATCCAGCGAGGAAGATTTCCATTTATGTGAGCTGAATCAAATTGATTCAGGCCGGGCGGGATGTTCAGATAGCATAAATAACTAATTAACGCTAATTTATTATTTTATATATTTATTTAATCACACTTGCACAAATTTATATAGTCTCAAGTTCAAGGGCAAATATGTTTATACAGATGATCAGCTGTTTTGTATTATATAATTGCAACATCACCTAGAATTGTATTATGTTAATATTTAATGTACATTTACATTATTGTCATACTTATCTTTGTCAATCTCAGGTTATAACTTTTATCAAATTATTATTAATGATTCTAAAATCTAAAATTAAGGAATTTATACTAAAAACGAAATCATTTTTGACACTTATAACCAACCACGATAAATTTATTATCCAAGGTGTTACCAAAAAGAACTTTGTTAATGCCATCTTACGGCAGGAATTTTAGTTAAATAATTTAGTATATTTTGTAAGTTTTCATTATAAAAGGTTTTGTAGTATTAAAAAAGAAGTCTTCCAACGAGTAACACTTCTTAAGATGTGCAATCCGTAATTAATAAAAATAAAGTGTGTAATCTGTAATTAATAAAAAATAAAAAAGGGGTTAAATTAAAAGTTTGTGCGTGTTTTAACCGATTTTCCTGGAGCTTAAATACTAGCTGTCTACATACCTGGAAACCGTCAGGTTTGAGTCGTTTGCGCAATAACCCACCTGAGTGGGAATTTACCGGGATAAGCAAGCGAGCTATCGAAAGACCTAGTGTTATAGTTACCTTTGGTGTGTGCAGCGACAGGCTATTCATTGATTTTTATATTAATTTCATTTTGATTTTTATGTTTCTTATATATCTTATTTTCTCCGAAACATACTGGGATGTTACATGAATAATCTACGTGTTAATTCACATGCTTTCTCCTCAATAGTAAACAATGTGGTTCTCAAATCTTCAATTAATAGGTACAAAGGTCTGAATTTTTCTTTTCTTAACACTCGTAGTATTCTTCACAAGATTGATGAAATAAGAGATTTAGTGTGCTGCGTAAAACTTGATATTCTCTGCTTTGTTGAGACATGGCTCCATGATCGCATTCCGGACGCTTCAATTTGTCTTTCTGGATATAATAACTATATTACGATTGGACCGAAATTTGGATGCAACAAAAACGTGAGGTGGTATTTGCGTTTTCTTGAAATCAGGCATTCGATATAAACTGGTACATGGTCATTGTGCACCTAATTTGGAAGTAATGCTCATAGAACTATTATTTGGAGCAGCTAAGGGGTTGTTGGTTGTTGCATATAAACCGCCGAATAAACGTTTCCTTGAAGATTTTGGGGCCTTCTTTCAAAATTATAGTGTTAACTATAATGATATTGTACTGTGCGGTGACTTCAATTGTGACCTCAAAGAAACTAAATCGACAACGAAAAAATTTAAAAGGTTGCTAACTGAATTTTCTCTCACTCCTGTGAACACCGAGCCAACATATTTCACGTCACACTCTAGTTCATTATTGGACTGTATTATTTCTAATACGGATAAAATTGTATTTCATAACCAAATCTCGGTTGGATTTAGTGATCACGATCTTCTTTATTTTTCATATGATATTAAACAGGAGAGATCTATTCCTAAAATTTCATTTCGTGACTACAATAGCATTAGGTTATCAGATTTGCTTGATAAATGCAATAATTTAAATTGGAGCATGGTTTACAATTTTAACAACCCTCTTGATAAAGTAGTATACTTTACAGAACTAGTTGTAGACTTGTTTGAAGTATTTGTACCACTATGGACTATATCACCCAAACCTAAACATCCGCCTTGGTTCAATGATGAGATCAGGGATACCATAAATTTCAGGGATTTTATTTTACGTCAGTTGAAGCGTACAAGAAGAGTTGAACTGTACCAAGAATATAAAGCTGTACGAAATAGGGGTAATAATATTATAAAACGCGCAAAGGCCAAATATTTTTCATCTATATTGCACCCATCCCTTCCTTCAAAAGTTTTTTGGAAAAATTTAAAATCTGTTGGTCCCTTTCTATCATCCAACGAAAAACCATCACCACAATTTTCACCAAATGAGTTAAATAATTATTTTTCTCTTAACAGTGCAGGTTCAGCGGGGTTACTAACTTTTGATGTATTAATGAACTCTCGTGCGATGGAAGGTAACTTTAGTTTTAAAAACATCGATATCACTGACCTTATGGATGCTTTAGATTCCGTTAAATCAAACGCTGTTGGAGTTGACGAAATACCAATTAAGTTTGTTAAACTTATTTTACCAAAGGTTGATTACTACTTACTACATATTTTCAATAGCTTAATACCGTTTTCTATTTTTCCAGAGAGTTGGAAGCAATCAATTCACTGTGCTAGTTGAAAAATGTGACAAGCTGGGCACCCAGGGGGTAAACTTAATTCGAGTACGCTGAGTTCAACGGTGTTAGTCCCATTTTAAAATTAGTCCCCATTTTTGAGATATCGCATTCGACATGTTTTGGCTCTGAGTCAAAATATACCCTCATTTTCACGTTGATAGCTCTTGAACCATTAAGATTTTCACTATGCTTTCTTCAGCAAAGTTGTTACGCAGATCAAGACCAACAACTTTGCCGAACATATCAAGACTGAAAAACCACATCTAATTTTTTTTTGCTTTTCATTTCGACGAAAAACACTGTTTTTATCATTTTTTATCATTTTGTTGAATTTAAATCGAGTATAATCGATCAAATAAACATTGCATCGACAAATATAGATACAATAGAAACTATTTAAAAGAAAGTTAAATCGATTCAATTGATTTTATGGTGATTTTTCCTTAAAAAAAAATTCCTAAAAAATTAACATTTTTCTTCTTTTTGACAAATCAATGGCGTGCCGTTGCGATAGTGGATAAAAATCCTGGATTTTTCCATCCCATCGTTTTAACCAATTACATCACGTAAATTATCTCTTTGGACGGCAGTCCAAACGAGTGACGAAAGCACCTACTGTGCTGGAAGTCGAACTCGTATATATACAGCTAGTTTCGAACTTTTCGCTTTGAGGCCGCCAGGATTATGTTATATACCATTGGTCTATTATATCAAAGGTCTTGAAAAGTAGACCCAAATATTGTATAAAAGCTGGAATTTCTACCAACATTGAGTGAAGACATGACCTTCCGAAAATTGCCCCAAAAAATTAGTTTTTCAGGTATAACTGTCCCAAAAAGTGCCCAATTATTTTTTAACTAGCAAATTCTGATTGTAGACGTCAATACCAATTCAATGACACCTCAAACGTCTAAAACGGATAATTTTGACCAAAGTTATGACATTTGGAAATTTTTCTACGACGTCACCATATAATCTTGCTTTGCTATATGTTTGTTTGTTTGTTTGTCCGTACTTCTTTCATTTGATCTCATATTTTCAGGGTTTGTAGTACTTGAACAACTAAGCAACTTTTGTTCTACAACTTTTTGATTTGGCCGCCATGTTGGCCGCGGCCAGCCTCTGAAAGGCAATTTTTGGCCATTTTAGCCACGCCTACAGCGCTGAACTTATTTGACATACCCCGGACATATGCATATCATTAGAAAGGTATAGACAGCTATCAAATAGCATATAAAAAAAATTCAAAAAATTAAGGTTGAAGGTCATTTTGGCCAAAAAACTGAAAAATGCCAATTCGGCCAAACTGCTAAAAAATTAGCCCCAAAACTTTGGTTCATATTTTCAGGATTATTAGCCACAAACCTCACCTACAATATGACATCAACCGTTTGTCCCAGAAAACTCGTATATTTTAGATATTGACCTCCATAACTTAAAAACCACCATAATTGTTTGCAAAATTTCATTTTTTGGCTCAAATGCACCCTAATATCGGTCCGTTTTGGTTCATACTGATAGTGAATCAACGTATTACAATGAAATAAATATAAATACATCATACTATTATCATTGCTAAGAGAATTTTTACCAGTGACCGTTTTAACAAAAAAAAAAAAAAAATTAAAAAACTGACAAATTGATGTGATCGAAAAAATCACCAAAAACATTGAACATTTGGCAGTCTCCTTGCATAAAATCGACATTTTTTTCTCCTCCCATCACATAAAGATGGAATATCAGAGAGAGGGTAGCTACCATTAATTTTTGTTTCCAACTAACACACTAAAATATGTATATTTTGTTGTATTGTTTAAGGAATCAAAAATGAATTGCTATCGAGTGTGTGTGAACTGTTTTGACTGACAACAATAAAACGAATCGCAATTCAATTCATTTTCAATTTGGCATGCCAAAATCATTGATATCAAATAAAAAAAACCTCTTAACGAGGTAAATGTTCGAGTGACGAAAGCCGAATTCAATTCACAAAATTTCTGATATCAAATTTGCGTGCCGAAAAAAACAATTGCAGTCGATTTGTCAACGATTTTTCGGAACGTTAGTGCACAACAGACACGCCACTTTGCATACAAAAAAGTTGAAAAAAATTGAAAAATAATCTGTGATAGAAAAATCCGAGATTTTTATCCGTCCTATGTTTCTGTGATTGAATGGCGCAGTGACATTTGATCGTTGATATATTGATGATGAATTGGTTAAAACGATGGGATGGAAAAATCCAGGATTTTTATCCACTATCGCAACGGCACGCCATTGATTTGTCAAAAAGAAGAAAAATGTTAATTTTTTAGGAATTTTTGTTAAGGAAAAATCACCATAAAATCAATTGAATCGAATTAACTTTCTTTTAAATAGTTTCTATTGTATCTATATTTGTCGATGCAATGTTTATTTGATCGTTTCTACTCGATTTAAATTCAACAAAATGATAAAAAATGATAAAAACAGTGTTTTTCGTCGAAATGAAAAGCAAAAAAAAATTAGATGTGGTTTTTCAGTCTTGATATGTTCGGCAAAGTTGTTGGTCTTGACCTGCGCAACAACTTTGCTGAAGAAAGCATAATGAAAATCTTAATGGTTCAAGAGCTATCAACGTGAAAATGAGGGTATATTTTGACTCAGAGCCAAAACATGTCGAATGCGATATCTCAAAAATGGGGACTAACTTTAAAATGGGACTAGCACCGTTGAATTCAGTATACTCGAATTAGGTTTACCCCCCGGGTGCCCAGCTTGTCACGAAAAAAAAGTTTGCAATTCAAGCACATTGTTATTATTCCCATTCCCAAGAATAAAAATCCCAAATGCTTATCTGATTTTCGCCCTATTAGTCTGCTTCCTGCTTTGTCTAAAGTTTTTGAAAAAATACTACAGTCACAAATATTAACTTACGTTGAATCGGAAAATTTACTATCAATGTACCAGTCTGCTTACAGACGTCATTTCAGCACTAATAGTGCTTTACTACATATCAATGATGACATCCGCAGGGCCATAGATAAGGGTTATCTATGTACGCTGGTTCTTCTAGACTTCAGTAAAGCTTTCGATAAAATTGATCATTCAATTTTGGTTAGCAAGCTTCGTAACAGTTTTAAATTTTCAATGTCGGCTTGTCGTTTGGTTTTGTCATATCTATCAAATCGATCACAATTGGTTAGAACTAATTCAGGAATCTCAAGCTCTTGTTATACTAATTGCGGTGTTCCCCAGGGTTCGGTATTAGGTTCTTTTCTGTTCATGATGTATATAAACGACCTACCTGCAGTTATCACTCAATGCAAATATCACCTTTTCGCGGACGACCTGCAAATTTATAGATTTTGTAGGCCCAACGAGATAACAAATTCTATCGGAACTGTTAATTTCAAAATTGAATTGATTACAAAATGGTCTATAGAAAATAATCTGGAACTTAATGCTGGAAAAACCAAATCTATTATTATATCTTCTACAATTCGTGATACGCACAACCTACCTAAAATCAGCATACTAGGAGAGGAGGTTGATTTCTCTGATTCTGTGAATAATTTAGGCTTAACTTTTGACAAGTGCTTATGCTGGAGTTACCACATCGAAACAGTTTGTAATGGAGTAATTTTTTTATTAAGAATGTTATGGGCTACCACGAAGTGTTTTAATACCAATCTTAGACTTCAATTGGTGAAATCTTACATCCTTCCACATTTTTTGTACGGCGATATTGTCTTCTTTGAATTAAAGAAGAAGTACTTTAATGAACTTCGATTGATATTTAATTCTTGTCTGAGATATGTATACGGGCTAAGAAAGTACGACCACATCTCGAATTTTAGTAATTCATTACTTGGTTGTTCTCTTGCTAAATTCTATGAGTTTCGAGTTTGTTTATACATTTTCAAGTTCTTGAAGTATAAACAACCCACCTATATTGTACGGAAATTGGTTTCGTCTTCCAATCGTCGCATTCATCTTTTGACTCCGGCTATAAACAAATGTAATCTGATGAATTCATCATTTTTTGTGACGGGAGTTAGCATGTGGAATTCGTTAAGTAATAACGTTAAGAAATCTAAATCCCCTGCCGTGTTTCGGAAAAGATACTTTTCTTCACCTTAATAAAATCAAAATTCTATTTTTTGCCAATTTCAAGTTGATGAATCGCTAAAATGTTGCTGCACACCTATAGGTTAATTCAATTAATAAATTAGAAATAAATTACACTAATGTAATAACTTCATAAGAACTTCAAACATTTATGTTAAATAAATAGAATGAATTTTACAATAAATAGTTTGCATAACAACATTTTGTAACAAAAAATTTACTTTTCTCAATATTTTTGGGAATCGCCTGTAAAACAGCAAAATAAGTGAAGTAAACATTGAAATTCTACTAGGTCCTAAGTCTTAACTAATAAAAAAACTTGTTTATTTTGATTGGGCGTTTAGGACAGCGAAGTTGGCATCTACTCTCTATAAATGTTTGTATGATTAATGTGTATGTTTGATGTGCCCTAGGAAATTCTTACAAAAATAAGTCATGTGGAAGTTGGGTTCCTAGAGTTTTCTGAGGAAACTCAGAAAAACCTTACAAGTGATTTATAGAGAGTAGATGCCAACTTCGATGTCCTAAACATCCTAATCCCCCACTTTGGTCAAAATTGAGCTACTTTTATGTTTAATGTGACCTAGAAGATATAAAATATTTAAAACATAAGTCATTTTGGTTTTAGTTTTCTAGGATTTTCCGAGAAAATTTAGGAAAACCATACAAGTGATTTAAAGAGAAGCGATGTCAATTACGCTCTCCTTAACACCCTATACCCCCAATTTGAACAAAACAAACGTGTTTTTCTATTAGATAGGACCTAATAGCATCTCACTATCTATATACGTCACTTAGATTGCTAGTTTATAGAAAATTCCCGGGAAAATTCATAACATTTACAATTTTGTTAAAAAATATTTGTATATAACTATTTATTCTAAAATTCGTTCGATCGAGACATAATAAAAAAAACACATCTAAACATATTTTGTTGTTATTGCTTTTTAGGACAAATTTAGGATAAACTTCACCAACTTAAGTGGTTAGCATGCTTGCCCCAGCGACCGGAGGTCCCGGGTTCGAATCCCGGTGGTGACAAGGAAAAAATTTCACGGCTGGTTTAGGATCAATGAATTAATCACTTATTATCCGCAAATGAAAATATGATTATGAAACCTCATGTGAAGCGGCTAAATTTCCTGATGGGTTATAGTGCCAGAGAGAGAGAGAGAGCAAATTCATACGACGGAGATAAATCTCCAATTTTTTTTATCCCATCGTTTTAATCAATTAAATCACGTAAATTATACTACAGACACGCCACTTTCCAAGATGAAAAAACTAACAAGTTGAAAAAAATTGAAACGAAATCTGGGATAGAAAAATGCGAGATTTTTAACTCGCTGTAACAGCACTCACCTTTCGTGAATATCAGTTTACTTTGGCTATAACGAATTTGCCCCCTGATTATTCCTACACAACATAATATTGTAAATATTCGATGATATGATATTTTAATAAAATAATCATTTTTTAAATTTTTGTAAGATTTATATTTAACGACTTATAATTATATTTTATTACGTAAGCTCAAATATCCAAATTTTAATGGAAAAATAGCAGTCGAGTGACCAAATTATTTCTCATAAAATTGTTTCACATTTAAATTGTAATGTTGGTTCAATTC
Organism: Nephrotoma appendiculata; assembly: GCA_947310385.1. Taxonomy (NCBI): domain Eukaryota; kingdom Metazoa; phylum Arthropoda; class Insecta; order Diptera; family Tipulidae; genus Nephrotoma; species Nephrotoma appendiculata. The sequence goes on along the minus strand of OX371225.1, from coordinate 265,923,549 downwards.
AAAATATGTTTGTTTGATGGTCAAGGAATTAACATTCCTTAACATTCATCTCTAGGGGAATTATATTGCTTGTCATTATCGTATTTTTTTAGGTTTATGGCATTTCGAAAAAAAATCATTTAAAAAACCATATTTTTTTGTCGGGTAATTTGCTTATTTTTTTATGGCATATAATTATTTCGAAGGGAAAGGTATATTCATTTTTATGTCAAGAAATATATAATTTACGAATGTGCACTGAACAACAATCAAATCATTGGTCGCTTAAGTTATAATCTAAACCGTTATACAAGTACTTCAAACAATACTAAATAAAAACCATTCCTAATACGTCACATCTATTATTATCCCGAACATGACGTGACCTAGCCGTTGTGGGCATTTAAAGTTTCAAAATTAATGTAGGGTGGGCCGCATCGTTTACACGAGGACACGTCTAGACATTCGTGCAGCTCTGCAAACTATAGACGTTCTACTCGCGAACGCTATAAATCATCAAAAAAATGTCACATAAAACCCAGATCAGAGCTATATGGTTTTGAGATAGCCAGATCCATACGTTACTTTTGGCAAAATATGAACAAAATCGTACCGTTGCAACCTAGTGAAATCGGGTTCCAAACAAAATATTTCTATGAATACATTTTTGACCAAAAATGACATTTTAATTTGACACGTAAAAAGTATTAATTTGTCGGATCAGAGTTATATGGTTTTGAAATGGCCAGACCCATACGTCACTTTTAGCAAAATATGATAAAAACCTTGTTTGCACGTGATGCTGGTTACAATAAATTAATAGCTGTAGAACCGTTTTCCACTTAGTATATTTCTGATTGCGCCGCATCTGCCATTGCTATATTTAAGCCACACCGCCTCAAGCATACCGCTTTTAAACCAGAAAACAACTGTCGCAATCAGTGTTGAAGACGAAATATTTACCACCATATTAAACTCTAAACTTTGGCCGTCTGGCATATTTATTAAAGAGTTTGAATTTGCTCGAAAAAGTAATTATTTTCGCTTTTCGGGGCCAACCAGACAAACCACTTGACTGCTAGCAAAGATCTAAAAAATACCACTACCTACGGCACTAATGGTGTACTCTCTACTATTGTCCGTACGGCGGATAAATCATCATATTTAACACAACCAGTAACCTCTACTAAATTAATTGATGCACTTTGTGATGTTAATGGCGGCTTAATGTACTTTTCATGCACCAAAGAATATATAAACTCAGACTGAGGAGGAAGCTGTGTCAACACCATCAATGAACAAATCATTCCTCAAATGTATCTATCATGAAGATTTCACAAATGGATATGATTTCATTCAACGGATTCCTCCTCAATCATTTGATTATGCTGAACCTCAAATTACCACTTGGATTAAGGGGAATTATTTACCATGTTCTTCTGTTACGATTTGCGCATCTATGCAAGCCAAATTAGACATATGTCAAATTAAAAAATTCTTAACAAAAAAAGAACTGAAACTGATAAACTGCCATTCCAAATCTATAAACATGGTTACAAAAGTATACTTAATTGAAGGTAAATCCGTTATAGTTGTCTCACATCAAGATAAAACCAACTGCACTGACTTAATCTATGTGTTAGATACATTAAAGTCATATTTACATCATAAGCAGGAATCATTTGTCATCACGCTTGACATCAACTGCTTCGTAGATAAACTTAAACTGGCTCTGGATTACATCTCCAACTGTTCATGCTCCAATATCAAATGGGTTCTAAATATACCGTTTAACATGTCAACATCTTTTGAAAGAGCTTTGTCGTCTCGTTGGATCACTGGTGAGCCTTCCAGATTTTTGAAGTCTGCCATTAAGAATAATGTGCCAGTTTCATCTCCTTCATACTATGCTGATACTAGCGCAGATTCCTACTATAAGAACTCTGTTATGGAAATAATGTTTTATATTAAACATTCTGACAGTATCATTAAAAGTCACCTCCAACACTACTACAGCAAATACATCCATTTGATGCCGTTCCCCTCCTCATCTTTATTATCATTGCACATCTTCGTATTTGACAATTTAAACAACAAACATCTTGAGGGACCTACAATTATTCATCAGTTTGGTTTTGATGGTGATCACCTAGTTAAATATTGTGAGTTCACAAACTCTTTTTTGACATCTCAAAGATATATTTTCTGCTCCGCTGGCACTGAAATTATGCTCGATCTCCTGACATATTCAAATTTACAACATATCAATGCAATAGACAACATCATGTGACCTATCGTTACTGGTGTCCATAGGGTGTTCCAGGCTGTGGTAAATCTACATGGATCATAAACAATCACAAACTAGGCTATGATCTGGTCTTATGTGCCACTAAGGAAGGTCTTGTTGATCTCAAATCTAAAGTTGCCACCCGTTGTATTAAGGAGAAGATGGATTTCAACAAAATTGAACTTAACTATAAAACGATTGCTTCATACCTAATTAATGGAACCCGACGTTATGACTCAGTGTTTATTGATGAATATATGATGATACATGTAGGTTATATTGGACTGGTGGCCATGCTCAGTAAATGTTCAAAAATATATCTTCTTGGGAATAAAAATCAAATTCCATTCATCGACAGATTGCGCCATATTAATATTCAATTTTACGATGCTAATAAATTTATTACGAATTCAGATCAGCTAAACGTTACATTTAGATGTCCTGTTGATGTTACATTAGCACTAAAAGAATACTATCCTGATATCAGTACCAAAAACCCTATAGAGGTATCAATGGGATTCTTCAAACTACCACTTGATTTGTCATCCCTGCCTGTAATTGATAATACATATTATCTAACTTTTACCAAGGCAGATAAGCGCTTATTAATGGACCAGCTTACCTTACCATCTTCTAGTAAAGTCTTAACTATTCATGAGGCACAAGGACTAACGTCACCAAATGTTATATGCGTCAGAACAAACACTCATCCGATTAAACTTTTCAGTAGTTTACCACACGCAATAGTTGCAATATCGAGGCACACGTGTTCATTTAAATATTTCGCACCTGTAGCAGATGATCTACTCCATTCGTTAGTGATAAAGGCGCGCCATTTTAACAACAGTTGTTCTGCTATTTATGAATCACCAAATACTACACACTAAAAAAATTTCGGATATTCTATAAATTTATTTATATTTTTGTTCAGTTAATTTATATTTATATAAAATTCTATATAAAAATTAAAAATATTGAACCTATATAATTCGTTTATATAATTCTGTAATATATTTTATACAAATTCATAGTATACATCCAATTTCTATACTTCCATTTGTATACTTTTTATAATCTATTGTATAAAATTTCTCTCTTTATACCTTAACTGGTGTAAAATTAATATATTTATCATATACAAATTTTGTTTTATACGATTAGTCTTATAAAACTAATAAAAAAACGAATATTTTTGTTAAAAATGGGATTTTTATACTATTAGGCCCATGCCACACGTAAAAAAAAAATGCGGCATTTTTCTTCGATTCTTTCCCCGTTTACCTATGATACAAGTTTTAATTGCGACTTAAACAAATTTTCTGTTCAACCGCACGACTCAAACATAAATGAAATAAAAAATATTTCAAGGACATTTTTGACTCATTTTAGTTAAAATTTTATTTAAGAGAGAGCAGAACAAAACATTGGTAGAAAAAAAATGCCAAAATAGAAAAAATGCTCGTGTGGCATGGGACTTAGGATCGTTTAATTTTTTTTTCAGTTCTGTGGATATCGTGTAATGAGTAGAAGTGTTTTTAAGTTTTATTGTAGATTTGTGAAGTTTTTAATATAGTAGCTGCGTTTTTTTTGAAAACAATCGAGTAGAGTTCGCGATAGCCACTTTTCAAATTTGTCCAATTTAAAATCAAAATCTTAATCTTTTTTAAATTAAATAATTTAGATTTAATAGGAATTCATGTAAATAACCAAATAAATCTATCATAAAAGATTTATGGCCCTCTTTGTAATATCGTTGTTCCGTATATAGTTCTGAACTACTCCGTTATTATACAGAACTATACAGAACAACGATATTATAAGAAAACCACACAACTTTTATGACAAATTTTTTGGGTCATGCGTAGATTTCTATTAAATCTAAATTATTTAATTTAACAAAAAAATAAAAATTTTAATTTTAAATTGGACAAATTTGAAAATAGCCATCGCAAACTCTACTCGATTGTTTTCAAAAAAACGCAACTAGTGTCAATTAATATAATTTGTTAATTATATAGTGAAATATCATAATAATAAATCGAACAATTAACTATTTCAAGTGTTGATATAATGTAGGTATATTACATAACAATGTATTATGTACACAATCTGTGCTAAATCATGTATATAAAAATGTGAATAAAAGAAACGTGGGGTCATTACACCAATATTTCAAAAATTTAAATTATAATCAATGGAATTTTGAAAATATTTGCAGAAGCGTAGTAATTCGCAAACAACAAATTTTTCAACTCTTATACAAGATTTAAATCTAGAAAGAAAAGTGGAAAATGGGAAAATACTTTACCTAGTAAAGAGTTTATTCGAGAAAATAATTTATCTCATAAATCGTTTAATATATCGTGAATTAATAATAATACTCACAATCGCTCTGGACTATTCTACGCATCACCAGAAAATGATGACGATAACCATACCGAATTTTATGAAATAAAGTTTATAATTTTAGAGAATGAGATATTGCATTTTAATCTCAAAAGTATTTATTTAGTATTACATTTGACAATCTATGGTAGTGAATACTACAGTTCCTGTTCAATTATAGGAAATTCAAAATAGAAAAAGTTTCTTGCTCATTAGGTAGTAATTTCGCAAAAAATTCTTTAATCTGGGAGTACATGTTATGAGACCAAGAGAAGAAACTGTAAGGGGATCAGGAAGACAACGCCCAGAACAGACCGGAAAATTATTTAATCGGCCTTAGATAGATAAGGTATCAGGGTTGACATTGCGACGAAAGCTATATGAAAATAATTTGAAATGTAGGCGTTCAGCAAAAAAACCCAGACTCACTGAAAAATGCGGAAAAACGTCTTATTTGGGCTAAACTTCATAAGCACAGGACAATAGACGACTGGAAGAAGATAAATCGGATTTTGAACACTCATTATATATTTTCAAAAATTAAAAAAAAAAAAATCCGAAATTAAACAGTTTTTTTAAATTTATAGGTTATATTTTGTGACGAATGCAGGCTAGAGACCGCTACAGAATTGGCCAAGGTCGTCCGAATTTGACCAGGAGAAAGATTTAGAGAGAACTGCGTAGTCAGGAGCACAAAACATTCACCACCAGTAATGATATGGAGCTGCATTAGTGGAGATGGACCTGATCCAATATACTTCGTAGAGGAAACCATGAGATAAGAATAATATATAAAGGTGTTCTTAATAGACATCTTAATTTCTCACATGAGGTCGCTACCTCAAGGCCAATACTTTTACACTTTTATGCAAGGTGGAGCTCCTTGCCATACCGCAAAATTCATAGAGAATGTCCTCTTTAACCAAAATATTGACATCCTCTCTTGGCCTGGCAAGTCTCCGGATTTAAACCCTATCGAGAATTGTTGGACCTAATTTAAGTTCAACGTACATAAAACCTCCAATTCTACATTCTCCATCCTAAAAAAAATATTAAAAAATATGGAGAAATAGTGATGAAATTCGCAATATGATCACTACTTGTATATGTATAGCATGCCGGAAAGAATAAAAGCTGTGTTTAAATTAAAAGGTAGTGTAATCAAATTTTAATTGTTTTCGAATTTATGTATACCCAAAAATTTTTAATCTTAAAAAATTTAAATATTTAAAAAAAAATTTGTTTTTATTTATATTTTGATAAAATACTGGAGTTTTTCGCTATATTAAATAGTGTTCATAATTCAATGAATAGGGACCGTAAATAAATTAATTTTTGAAACATTAAGGTCAACAGAAGTTACGACACTGCCGTGTCACGAAAAACAAAACATATATGTATTATATTAAATAGTAGTATATAAATTACTTTACACTTAATTTAATCGTACCTCTTGTACACTTTTGTAAGTAAAATTAAATAAATATAATATTTAAAACAATAATATGATTTTGATAAATATATCGATTTTAAAAACTAATCTAAAATTGTTTTATTTATTGACAAAAATGTATTTTAAATTTCATCAGTATTGAAAACTGAGTTCAATTCTAGCATATGAATTCTAGCATTTGGAATTTCCAAATTTCTATACTAAAGCAACTAAATTTTATACGATAACCAGATTGATATTTTCTATAAATAATTTATATAAATTTAATACTAATCCCTTATAAATAAAAATTAACATTTAGTGGATAAACTTTATATTTTGTAGTATATAGATATTTATACGTTGGAGTATCAAATTTATACCAGTGACCTATCAAAATATTTATATGGAGTAATATAAATTTTATACAATATTTTATAAAATTTGGTTATAATTTAAACTAATATAAAATCTATAAAAAATTCGTACGGAATTATATTTATATTATAAGTGTATTCATTTTATCTATAAATTTTTTGGTGTGTACCAAACCATCTACAAAACCGTGTAAAAATTGTAAATGTACAGAATGGAAATAAAATGGCATCAAAAGCATCTAAATTCTATCAATTTGTTCATCAAACAAACTACCCTATATATGTAATTGGGGAAAGTAATCTCAACCCAGGTATTCTTTGGGCAGAATTATATTGTTTACAGATGCGATCGCACTCCTGAAACGAGTACGAAGGAGGCAGGCGGTGGCGTATTGATAGCTGTACATTCTAATCTAGAAAGTTCCCCTGTTACATTAGTTCCATCAAGACTTGAGCAGATTTGTGCGAAGATAAAAATAGGCAAACGATATCTATTTATATATACAGTGTATATACCGCCTCGGCCAAATTGCGACTGCTACGCCAGCTGCATCGATGCAATTGATGAAGTCCTGAAAACATCTAATTCATCGGATCTTGTTTTTATACTGGGCGACTTCAATCTTCCGAATACCAACTGGAAACATGACATGGAGTTTAACAGCATTCTTCCATGTAATATCAATAGCGATGCAGAGTCCCTATTCGTCGATGTCAAGCTTGGTTTTAACCTCAACCAAATTAATATGATTGCTAATAGCATCGATAGGTTTCTGGATCTGGTATTCACTACTGAGGAGGATGCTTTCAAAGTAACTGAATCAATGAATCCATTTGTTGTAAACGATATCAACCACAAACCTTTGGACATTGTATTTGATACAACCTACTGTAACCGGAAGAAATCTGAGCACCTTCCAAGAATGAAATTCAACTTCAGTAAGGCAAATTACGCCGGTCTGCAGAATTATTTAGAAGCAGCAAATTGGGATCTAACTTTAAATCTTGACAATGTTAATAAATTCTATGACTTCATTTACCAAGGCTTTGAACTCCATGTGCCTTTTTACAATAAAGCACCGACAACTCATCCTCCGTGGTTCGATGACCTCCTAACCAATTTAAAAAACCGAAAATGCAAAGCATATACTAAAATGATGAAATCTCGATTGGAATCCGACAAGCTAGCTTTTTTACAGCGCAGTGATGAATTTGACGTCTTTTTCAATTTTAAGTACAGGTCTTACCTTGCAAGTATTGAAACAAAAATTAAATCAAATCCTAAAGAATTTTGGAAATACTTTCGATCCAAACGTGAAATCGAGGGATATCCATTCAATATGACTTAGAATAATACCAGCTCTTCGGACGCAAAAGTGATAGCAGATATGTTTGCAGCATTTTTCCAATCAGTATATAGCCCTTGTGATAATATAGAATACACTGATAGAATAGGCAACAGCAATATTTCTATTATTGCCCCTGTCATACATGAAGAGAATGTTATCTAAGCCTTAAAAGAATTTGGAGATGGATGTAGGCCGAATGATATACCCGCCTTTATATTAAAAAGATTTGCGAGAAGCTTCACAAATCCCCTCTGCAAACTCTTCAACCAATCAATAACCACAGCCGTGTTTCCTGATAAATGGAAAATTTCGAAAATAACACCTATCTTTAAATCGGGTAAGAGAGAGGATGTCTCATGTTATAGAGGAATTTCAACATCTTCGTCAATTCCTAAATTATTTGAGCTGATTGTGTGCAATGCTTTTAAATCTACATTGATACGTCACATCTCTTCTTACCAACACGGGTTCATGCCTGGAAGATCGACTTCTACCAATCTGGTCGAATTTACCTACAAAGTGTTAAATGAGGTAGAAAATCATCATCAAGTAGATGTTGCGTATACAGATTTTAGCAAGGCGTTCGACTCTATATGCCACCTCAAAGCACTCCAAAGTCTGCGCGAATTCGGGTTTTCAACAGAATTTATTAATTGGTTCAAATCGTATCTAACAAACCGACTGCAATATGTTTTAATTGGGAATGAGAAATCCAATGTTATCAAAGTGACCTTTGGTGTCCCTCAAGGATCGCATATTGGACCCTGGATTTTTATTGTGTTCATCGATAGAATAACCAAGTTAATCAAACACTCAAATGTTCTAATATTTGCTGATGATGTAAAAATTGTTCACACAGTAAAACATGAGCATGATGTTGATAAACTGCAGGATGACCTCAACAGTCTTAGTGAGTGGTGTGTCCGAAATTCATTACACCTCAATATTACCAAATGTAAAATTATGTCTTTTCATCGGAAAAAATATCCAATAACTTCGGCATATAAAATAAATGGTGCGGAAGTTCCAAGAGTACGTGAGATTATTGATCTAGGAGTCACATTTGTTGAAAACGTTAGTTTTAACCGTCATATAGATAATTGTATTGCTAAAGCTAACTCCATGTTTGGCTTTGTCAAGCGGTGGACTGGGGAATTCACAGATATACATACTATACGCACATTATATTACGCGTATGTAAGATCTCAAGTAGAGTATGCTGTAACGGTTTGGAGCCCCTCTTATGCTGTGCACTTGAACAGAATCGAAAGCATACAAAAAAAATTTCTTATATTCCTGTTGAAGAAAACTGGCTGGAATTATGATTCCAACATACCATTCTACGAAAATGTGGCTCGTTTACCTCCTTACTCTTCAAGGTGCAAAGAATATAACATGTGCACGCTTGAAAACAGGCGTCTAATTCTGGATGCCGCTTTTATCGGAAATGTCCTTCTCGGCCACATTGATTCATCCTTCATCCTGGAAAACATATCCATGAATGTTACAAGCAGAACTTTGCGCAATCATCAATTTTTGGCGCTTGAACACCATCCAAACAACTATGGCGACAACAATCCCATTAATCGATCTGCAAAATCTTTCAATGCCGTAATTGATCAATTTGATTTTAATTTATCAAAAACCAGTTTTAAAAAATAGTTAAAATCGTATTTTCTAAATTTTTAATAAGTCCTTTGACAGTTTCATATTTGAAGTACTAATTGTTAATTCAAATAATTGTTTTATTTATAATTCTTATTTATTTACAATATAAGTGTGAATATATTATTTTTTTTTTATTTTCTATTTTTAAAATTCTATTTTTAGATTTAATTTTTTTGTTCTTTTTTTGGTTAATATATTTTATATTTTACTTTTGTTAATTTGAAATCATAATTGCAATGTACTAAATCGATTTCCTTTAATAATTAAATAAATAAATCACGAAACATATTGTGAATTATTTACCGGATAGTTCGCATTATGTGAGTTTTTGTTATCGGAATTATTGCTGGGATATTTATGATGATTTAAACGAGATCATGTTTAAAAAAAACATTCAGTTCAGTAAAATGTATTCCTCGTATGCTAATATATCGTCGGTTTGGTGCGACAGCGACACAACTCAACATTTTTAATTTTTCAGTAGAGCGATTTAAAAAAATCGCTAAAAATTGTTTGTAAAAACGGCGTTTTTTCAAAAGTAAATAAAAATACATTCTGATTAGTAAAACATTTGTTTTTATTGCTACATCTTCAAACGGATCTTAATTTTTATAATTCTTTAATATTTTGCAAATTTTCTTAGGATAGTTTCCAATATGTGAAATTTGAATTGTGTCACTATTGCACCAAACCGACCCGGAAACCTTTCTAGTTTTCAGTTTAAAACCGATGAATTTAAAATTGAAATAGAATACAAAAAAAAATTGAAAAACAGAGAAAAAATACAAAAATAAAAATATATAAACAACCCACCCAAGATTACAGCCTTGACGAGACGATGTGCCTTAAATATAGCAAAAACAGATGCGACGCAGTCAGAAATACACTAACTGGAAAAACGGTTCTAGAGCTATTAACTAATTGTATCCAGCATCACGTGCAACAAAATTTTTATCATATTTTGGAACCTGATTTCGCTAGGTTGCAACGGTACCGATTTTTTCACCTCGCGAGGAGACTTATTTGAATAAGTATGTCTACACAGAAATATCTCCAAAAATGTGTCTTGACTAAATGTAATCATCGAGCAATAAATAAAGAGAAATCAAGTAGTGCAAATTTTATAAGCAGGTTTTTCCGAGGTTAATCTTATTTTATAGTTTTAATATATTTATATAAACAAATTTAATTTTTTTCTATATTTAATCCATACATACGTATCTTATAAACATATCGGCATAGTTATTTTATAGTTTATTGTTCTTGTTAGGCTTATACAGGTTGTGTAAAGTAAGATAGATTAACCTCGGAAACTCTACATGAGTCCTCTTATGTATATTTTACTTTATGATGTAATACATGCAGGTTTTTTTTAAATCTAATCGCAATGACCAACATGTCAAGAAATTTTTTCTTCTATATAATAGAAATTGTGTTTTGTTTGTTTTTGTTATTACGTCACAAATAAGTCGGTACAATGAATTGGAACGACTTGGCCGACTTATTCAAGATAGCGTCAATAAGTCAATAAAGCCCTTTCCCAAACACCGGCTTATTAGAGAATTATTGGCTTATTTAACGCCATCTTGAATAATCACTCACGTCGTTCGTAGTCATTGTACCGACATATTTGTGACGTAATAACAAAAAACAAAACACAATTTCTATTATATGGAAGAAAAAGTTTTCTTGACATGTTGGTCGTTGCCACTACATTTGAGAAAAAACTGCATTTATTACATTTATATCTTGTTCACGTGGTGCGGATTGTAGTTGACTGGATGTGGAAATCCACACGTGAACAGCAAAAAATGTAGTGCGGAGTGGATTATAACTCCACTCAAAATGAAAGGAGTGAAGTGTATTGGATTTGCAAATCCTTACCACGTGAACATTAGCGTATAGCGAAGTAGACTGGATATTTTGACATTTGATATTGTTTCAAATTGAAATTGTGGTATGAAGTTATGTTAAAAAAATAGTTTTAATTAATTTAACATAGTGATAATTTGAAGTGTGTGTGGGAAAATGATGAGACCAAATTATTTTTAAAAATATGTGTAGATGTAGAGATTATGAAACAAATGGACAAAAGGACATTACGACATGGTGAAATATTCAAAAACATTGTGATAAAATTAAAAGAACACGGATACATAAAAACTGCTAAGCAAACCCAAATTAAATATAAAAGTTTAAAATGTAAGTATTATTTAGAAAAATATTATTCTGAAAAAAAAACTAAATAAAAGTGGAAGTGGTGCTTCAAAATTTATACATATGGAGCAAATGAGCGAGCTTTTTGTAAATCGTCCAACTAATATGGTGTGTTCGTCCTTCGGTGTAGATACATCAGAAACACAACCAGTAGAAACTGTAATGGAAAAACAGTACTGGTGGAGATCAAAATAAGATAAAGTTATAACAAGTTTCGCAGAGAGAATGGAGAACCAACAAAACGCGCTACAAGATTTTTATTTTTAAGAAAAACAAAAGGCACTGAACTAAAAATTCAGGATATCATGAAAGGCAGTTGAAACGATCACGAACGCGTGCAACTTACAATGGAATAAAATTTAAGAAACATGTATAAAGATGATTTGGTATTTTATTAAGATTTTATTATAAACAGATTGTTTGGAAATGATAAGAGATGTTTATCGAGGAAAACAATTTGAATTTTGTTACCTTTATTGTGCATTGCAAACGGCGTGCATATTGAATGAAGGCCAATATTTACGGTTAACGAAGTCCATATATATTCATATTTTGGCGCCAGTAGTTATAAGAATGTGGGTACCATCAATATATCCTATAATCTGTGGGATATAGCAGATTTCTTCAAAATCGGGGGTAAACTGCATCGCTTCTTCTTCATTCGGCAAATAAATAAATTTTTGTACATTTTTATTCAAACTTTGGCAAAATCTATGCAAGGACTTACGCACTGTTGATTTTCCAACGCCAACAATTATTGCAACCACTCTAAACTCGCAAAAACTAGCAAGTTTGAACAATGCTCTTGCTACTTGTTTTTCTGTCGGTAAAATTTGTTAATTATTTGCAGCAGCGATATTATAGTTTTAGATGTAAGATCTTCATCCACAACCACAATAGCACATATCAAATCAAATGTTTCTTTCCTTATTCTAAAATTTTCAATCGGCTGGGAAAAAAAATTTAACAATATATTTTCCTGCATGCTTTTTTGTGACTTTGGGTTTCATATAAACTTTTCCAAACCAATTTTTATTGTTAACAAAAATTTTTGGCACCAAAATGATGAACATGTTGACAACTGCACTTGAACTTGTAAAATTAATTGTTCATTAGCTTTTTATATTTGTTCTTCCTTTTTTTAATTGCGAAAATCGTGAACTTTGCTTTACGCTATTTTTAAATAAGATTGTTTTATGTATATTTTTCATATTTACAATTTAAGGTTGGTATCCAGCTTGCGTTAACATAAATTTTACTTACAAATTTGACATAAAATTTAGCTTACGAAACAACAAAAAATATTTAGCTCATGATTTTGCAGATGCGGTACGCAGCTGACGTGAAAAGTTTGCAGTTATCTCATTCACATATAGACTGCACTAATGAAAACTCTACAAACGTTTTCGGAGCAATTTATCTGCCTAGAACAATAAAATTTAGTAAAATTTTTACAACAAAACGAGAATTTTTTTTAAATGGATAAACAAAATAATTTTCTAGACTATGAAAATAGTTTCGAACTATATTTTTGTTTATTGTAGGACAAATAAAACAAACGTCAAAAATCTCTACATAAACTTTTAGCTAACTATTTTATCAGTAATTTAGTGGAAACTTGTGGAGACCGCGTTAAAATTTACCTTAGCCGAGCTGGATTACTTAGCTTTAATTCGAGCAGTTTAAAAAAAATAATTTTCACTAAATGCGTTAGTCACAATGAAACAATTTCAGGAAAAAATGATATGTCAAAAAATTAGTTCAACATGTCTTCACTAGAGGCGTTATGGTAGATTGTGAACAAGATATTAGTCAAGACACGTTTTTGGAGACATTTCTGTGTAGACATACTTATTCAAATAAGTCTGCGAGGTGACTTATTTGAATAAGTCGATGTGCACAAATAAGTTAGTGTTTTGGAAACAGCCTAAGTCTGTAATAAGTCGATGCTTGGGAAAAGGCCTTAATATCATATGTTAGATAGTAATAATTATCTTGTGTTTTGCGTATTAAATAATTTTATTAAACATTTTAATTTTTCATATAATAAAATACGAGGCTAACTTCACACAACAGTTAGAGGGATATGATAATGTTATTGTTGCCTGATTTTTATTTTTTTTTTAATTTCGGGGATTGAATCCGGGGATAAATTTACACACGTGACATATTGTTTATGCAGTAGATTTAAAATCCAATCCAGACTTTTGCTTATTCAATATTCAAACTTACTCGACTCTTGACGTTTAAAGCAAGAGCGGGCACAGTAAAAACGTAAGGATTTCATCTATCACCGTCTTAAGTACTAAACCGTTCACTCAATGGCAGAAACACAATACATAATTAAATCAAATAAATCGATCTTCATCACCTCTCCATGGAGTACTTGCGATTTTTACTAACCTTCATAATGCAGCTTATATACTTCCAGACATTTCACTGTGCCATATTCCGTATATATGAAACAAACAAGAAGTATTAATGCAGTAATCGTTGATTTGTTCTCACCAGAATTCTCAATATTAAAATACAAAAATCACAGCCACTAATTCAGGTAAAAATGTCATTCTTCACGATGGGTTAAGTATGTGTTGTAAAAAAAGCAAATTTATTAGTTTTTTAGTACGGACGATTTTTTAGAAGCATAATTTAAAAATACTAACAACAAACAAGACATTTAGATGAGTTCAATGTCATCGAAAGTCCTTAAAATAATTATGTATGTAGAACATATTTTGGGTTTGGTCGGTGTTACAATTTAAACGAGATGCTATTTTATCTGTGGGTCACTATAGTAGCCGCATTTTCCATTGAAATTAGTTTTTTGTTGGACTACGTAATAAAATGTAATGATTAGGTAATCGCTATGGGTGTTACAGAAACTATAATAATTTATAGTTTTTTTATAGTACGGTCAAAATTTGGTCCTCTAAATATAAATAGAAATATAAAGAACACCCTTGAACACGGTAAGTCCTCCATTTCTAATACGATATTAAATTTAGATCAAGACGACCATAGGCACAAGATCAAATTTTGACTTGAGCAAGTCGGATTCAATTGCGAATATTAAATTCGCTATTTCCACCTTACCAAAAGCAGAAACCATGAATTACTATGATTAAATAAATGAGCACAATAAAGTATGAGCATGACAAAGTGTTGAATGAGGCATGGCCAATTGCAGCATTCTAATCAAAAATAGAAAGACTGATGGCATATAAGTTCCATGAACCATCGGGAAATGGAATTCTGAAAAATTCATCGGAACTTTTCATAAGTTTAACTTATATTGTTATTAATCCAATGGTAGGGTGAGGATTGGGGGACTAGTGGCAGGGGGGGCGGGGGGCAAGACGACAGTAGCTTCATTACCATTGTCAAGCGACCATTGCGTGGGTTAGAACATCAAAGAAGAGAAGAAAGTAAATAATAAAATGGAATGAAATCTTTCCTCAGTCATGCCAGTTACGCCTTACTGAGCAGCCCCTTGAGTTGGCTAATATTCAATGTAATTTGAAATAAAAATTATGGCAAAGGCAAAAATCGACACTCGGCTATCGTATACGAACACGAAACGAAAATTGGAACATCATCATTGTGTGTTGAATAGAATTATTTCAAATGTTTGGTTGTATCATAATATGATATTCTTAATCATTGCATGTAATCATAATAATGATGGTCACTTTTATGATCAGCTCAATCATATTTTTTTCCTGCGTGTATTTCTGCGTCACTAAACAGCTATTCATGGAATCCATATTAAGTATTTCCAATGTAAAATGCATTAAAACAATGCGTCGCATTCAGACGAGAGTTCCAAGACCCTCATTCTGTGAAGCACTCAAGCTCGCAGCCTCCAAACCAATTAAGAAAGAATCGCCAGTTACTGGAAACAAATCAAGATACAAATCGAAGAAGCCTGTATCGAAACATCTCCCAACATACTCGGGTATCAAGAATACAGCTAGAATACAGCTACCTCAAACATAGTGATAATGCTTAAAAGCAAATTAATGAATGCCGACAACTCAAGTTGAAAATGTCCGAGTGAAACTAAAACTAGCTTTGCTAGGTTATCCGGTTGCGATGCTTTACACCGATCCATATACGATCATACAAGTCAGATTTTCTAATTCTCGACCCCTAGGCCAGCCGCGGTTATGTCACACAAGTACAGGATCTAATCTTCCCCAGCTGAACTAAGTATATGATTATATACCCTAGGCCGCAGAAGAGATGCAGAGGCAGCTTTCGTGAGATTTTCGGAGCATTTTACTGCATTTAACCCTCAACTCTGGCATCTTTGTCTCGGGGTTAGAAACTTGGGGAAGAAGGCCTTCAATCCCCTCTATTAGTTCTGAAGGTATCTTGTCATTGGACCAATTATCGTCATCGGCTGCCGATAACGCATCTTTTGAGTAGAATATGTGTGTTTACTACTTCTCCGAGTTAACCATCTGTACCTTTGTCAGTTCCATTCTTCCTAAGTATTTTAAGACTTATTGACACATATCCGAAGATGATAATTCCGTTTGTGTTTGCAAAATGTTAGGGTTTCCTTATTTATCTCTATAGTAGAGCATCTAGAGTTCTCTACAGTTTCTCTTTGTTTGACGATCTTGCCATTTTTGAAAGTCCAGTTAGCTGTTCAAACCTTTGAATCCGCTTCGCTGCATGTAGGTTATTGCATTGTATTTTATATCTTTTCATAAAAATGGAATTTTGTGACTTTTTCATCAATTTCCAATTTTCGACATTGATATTTTTTTTCATTACTCACGTCAATGATAATTAGCATCAGCGCATGTTCGCTTATTACGACGGCATCCAACTCAGGTTCCGTCTCCACTGTGGCTCGCTTACTTTTAATTGCTTCTACTTCATCCTGAAACCTCTGTCTTTTCGATGTGGGATCCCTTTCTGGGTTCTTTTCGCAATCCATGAAGCCGAATTAATACTAATTCCGTCTGTCCTCAGAATATATGCATTGGAATCCTTTATAGGATATGCGTTAATCATCCCTGTTTGCTCCGACCTTTGGTTAGTGCGATTATAGGCTCGGCTTTATGTAAATTTAAACTATTATTTCCTATCTTTGTGCAACAAGTATAGAAAGAGGTCCACCGGTGAAGAGATCTAACGTCAAAGGTTATGCTATTTACAAATAGTTATCGGTGCTACGTATTCGGAGGGCTCTGAACACGAAAGGGATTTTAAAATTAGCCTCATGTTTGGTATATCTCCGGCTCGGCTTGTTTTACAGCTAGATCCATCGAATGACTTTTTTCTTCCGGGTTATTAAAATTAGTGTAATTTCTTCTGGATGACGATTTTCTAATTCCGTTCTCACATTGCCGGTGAATTATACTATGATGCGTTCTATAGATGGCTGATTCTAGAACTTTCCGTTGTTATTTGGTAATATGTCCCTGAAATGAGTTTTTACTTCCTATTCAATATAATTACAGAAGAGGAGGGCTTGTTTGTAGGCACAATGCTTTGGTCTAACTTTCTACATTTAAAAAAAAATAGCCACCACCTGGAGAAGTTGTTGGTTTCTTCGCACCAAAGAAGCAAATGCATTTCAAGTGCCCTGCGGTGTTAACGGTATTTCCCACAATAAACTACAATTAGCGATTTTAAACCTTCGTCTACTCAATGTTTCAATTCTGTTCTTCCTTTGTGTTGTCGTATACATTCAGTTATAACTGTTTCAATTTTTCAACTTGTATGTCATCAGTCTTTCTATTTTTGATTAGAATGCTCCAAATGGCCAAGCATCCTTTTACGTTTTGTCATGCTCCTACCTTAGCATGCTCATTTATTTAATCAGTAATTCATGGTTTCTGCTTTTAGTAAGGTGGAAATAGCAATGTTAATGCTTTGTCAGTCTCATGCATCACATAGGTTACATAGGCGGTTAATCGAAACGCTTCTGTATCATATTTGATACATCATCTAATTTAGATTTTGTATCGAATATGATACAGAAGCGTCTCGATTAACCATCTATGTATCCTATGTGATGCTTGAGACTGGCAAACGGTTAATATTCGCAATTGAATCCGACTTGCTCAAGTCAAAATTTGATCTTGTGCCTATGGTCGTGTTGACCTAAATTTAATATCGTATTACAAATGGAGGATTTAACGTGTTCAAGGGTCACCTTTATATTTCTATTTATATTTAGAGGACCAAATTTTGACCGTACTATAAAAAAAACTATAGTCCAAAAAAAATTAATTTTAATGGAAAATGCGGCTACTATAGTGACCCACAGATAAAATAGCATCTCGTTTAAATTGTAACATTGACCAAACCCAAAATATGTTCTACATAGATAATTATTTTAAGGGCTTTCGTTGACATTGATCTCATCTAAATGTCTTGTTTGTTATTAGTATTTTTAAATTATGTTTCTAAAAAATCATCCGTACTTAAAAACTAATAAATTTGATTTTTTTTACAACACATAAATTATCCCATCGTGGAGAATGGTACGTTTACTGGAATTAGTGGCTGTGATTTTTTGAACAAATCAAGATTACTGCATCAGTACTTCTTCTTTGTCCGTACAATCAAGGATGGGTGAGGTAGATTACGCAATGTAATTTACGCGGTTGTTAACTCGAAATCTATTAATGTAAACAGCGTCGACAACCGTGGAAATTTTGTTAGAAGCTCAATTTTCTAAATTAAATTCGCTTTAGCTATTACGTCTCACACGCGGCCCAAACTATTAAAATACATGAAAAATACACTTAAAACCAATTTCAAGTTTTGCAACACGGTTTTAAATTAAGATTTTGAAATATATTTAAAATTTAATATTAATTCGTTTGGCATGCTGGATGCGCATTGTCAATTCAGCGAACAAAATATTTACAGTTCAATATTAAACTTCATGTTTTTCAGAAGATGTCAGTAAAATATATCGACCGCTTCGTGACAATAACTCCTATCTGACAAAACTGAATTGTTCAGGAAATTCATAAACCTCGTAATCATTTTATATGTTTTCTCTGTTTTTGATGATTTAGATTCGATTTAATTTTATTTTTCTTGTTTAACAAACTTATTTTAATTATTTGTAAGCTTGCGTCTAATAGTGCGTCAGAATTTCGTATCAAAATCTCTTTTCCACAAAATTGTCTGATAGGAGGTATTATCACGAAGCGGGCGATATATGGTTCGAACCTTTACTATATATATGTTTTGTAAATCGATGGTTAGTTTACTTCATTCGTTCATGGATGGTACAATGAAAACCTCGTCTCATTTATAATTTAATATTGTCCAATAAAATTAAAAAATTTCGATCCCCTCAATATTTCTATTCGGCATTTGATAAATCTGAACTAATTTTGCTATTTAAAACTAAATATGAAACATCTATCAATAACTGGCAAACCATAAATTTAGTTGGTTGGGAGTTTAGAAATTTGTGTCAGGCGATGAAAGTCATAAATTAACGTTTAACGCCGTTTGCCTCATGCCGATGTGTTTTTGTAAATTTTCGACTAACTAAATCGAATGTTAGTTCGTATCAGTTATTGACAGATGTCTCTGTCTATTTATGAACGACTGATATGAACTAACCATCAATTTAGTTATTCAGTATAGAGGCTATCGTTATAGCGTGTGTTTGACACCAATTTTTTCGAGTAAATTACCAACAAAAGTAATTAATACTTAGTTCGTACCAATTATTAATAGATGGCGTAAACACAATACTAGTATTGTTACGATTTTGCCTTGTCACTTAAGGTTCGAATCACTGGATTGTGAATAAATACACTGCTTCAAATTTGAACTTACACAATTAATTTACACAACACAATTTATTATACACAACACAATTTATTATACAACACAAAATTCACAATTAATTATTACAATTATAACACACTTTTTAATTATCACTTTAATAATCGCTTTAATAATCACTTTAATAATCTTTCTATTTAACCTTCACTATATCACGTTTAAAATAAGACTCAGCATTCCACGTCAACGCGCGATATACCAAAATATTTGTTTCTAGAATAATCCTAAATGCGCAGCAAATATGTTAGTATAGAAATACGCCTAAATGTTGAGTATAAATTATAAATGTAATTGAACAATTAATGAAATTAACTTATTCTATTCTATTCTAGGTGTCACCGTAACAGTATAAACAAACGGCAATTTTGCCTAGACAGTAATCGATCAAATCGGTGTGAGTTAACTAATGTCTGCTAATATATTGACTTCCATTCTATTGACTTTCATCCGTGCAAGCTCTCAATAATTCAACACCAATGTAAATGAATACAGAAGTGATCCGAACTACTGCATTCTACGGAATTAAAACCAGTCAAGTAATCTGTTTCGTAACAATGGCGTACTCTTATTTGCAGCGTAATCGTTTTATTTTTAGGAAAGGAAAATGTTACTGTCACATTGATTGGCATCAAATAATGTTCAACGAGTGCACACATTGTGTGCTAAACTTATGTGTTTAAAATTTGATTAAATTATGTTTGAGGGTTCTAGTCTTGTTTGTTCATATGGCTTTTGCAATCAGAGTGCATCAACATATTTAAACCAGAAAAATACAATTATATTGGGACTACAAATTAAGTCGGCCAATTTTTAAAAGGTGACTGACAGCTGATTTTGGTTTTTCCAGACAGATTAGACATGTGCCGTTAACATTCAGTTTGTATTGCTTTGAGTTTCATACAAAACGTGTTTTTTACGAAGCTTCGCTTAGGACAGTCAACAAAATTCGTAGACGATGAATTAGAGGCACTGCTCCATAAAGATCGGAACTCAAACGCAGGAAGAGCTTGTCAGTATACTGGGGATGTTGGTCACCAGTTTTCGTACGATTGAAATCTATGAGCATGATTTAAAAGCAAGGCAATTCGGTCCCTTATGAATTTAAACCAAGAGACGTGGAAAGTCGATTTTGTTCTTATGAGCAGCTGCTTCAAAGGCAAACAAGAAAGGGTATTTTATATCGGATAGTGACTAGTGACGAGAAGTGGATCTTCTGAGGCTTTGCAAGGCAGAACGTTGCCATCGACCTCAACATCAACACCAAAGAGGAATATTCATGGTTCGAAGGTTATGCTGTGTATCTAGTGGGACCAAAATTCTCTTTTATTTTGTTTTTTGTATACGATAACAAAAAAAATTAAAACATAACGTTTTTCTTATTTTCACTCTTAAGTTTTTCGTAGTCTCGAACAAAACGGCTTTAAAGAACATGATTAATTTTTTCTGTATTATAAAGTATAATATTGCCACTAAATCAAAGTACTGAATTATTGAGGAACAGAGTATTGAATCCAGCCTGAAAGTAGATTTTACACCTTTATCAATTCCAACAATAAATGTTTCAGCAACTTTACAAAAGCAAACTTCAAGGTTAATTAATTTAAGTGTGGGCCCACATTAAAATAAATGCTATTTCACAATTTTAATTAATGCATTCGCAATTTTAATAAATGCTCTTTTGCACAACAACGATTAGACAACAGCAAGTTTACATCATCATTGTTTTTCCATCTCACTTCCCTGAGATGGCGAGAATTTCGATGTTGTGTCGTTTTATTCTCTAATTGTGATATTTTTGTTAGAGTTCTGATGTTCCAATTTTCGATTCGTGTTCGTATACGATAGCCGTGTATCGATATTTGCCTTTGTTACAATTTTGAATTCAAATTACATTGAATATTAGCCAGCTCCTAGAGCTGCTGTGTAACGTGTAACTGGCATGACTGAGGAAGGTTTCGTTCCATTTCATTATTTAGTTTCCCCTCTCTTCTTTGAGATTCCCAAGTGCTCACCCAAATTCGTACTAGCCCAAACAACGGTTGCTTGATGTTGGTGATGTAGTTACTGTCGTCTTAACTATTCCTGCCTTAACTAGCTCTCCACAGGACAATTTTCCTATACTTCGCAATACTATTTCCCGATGGTCCAAGCCTGGAAACGCTGATTTAAACAAAATCGCTAACGGTAGCTGTATTACTACGGAATACAAAGTACAATCTTCAGAACTCGAATTTAAAGGTACTCACCCCTGAAGAACTGTGAAGAAACAACGACGAATCGGTACAATTTTTAGCCACAAACCGGCCTCTAACACGTGAAATTTTAAAAAATGTGACATCAGGCGATATCAACACAAATTAGAACTGCGAAAAAGCTCCAGATAGTACATTGACGGTTTTAAGACTCGTTGAATAAACGATTCAAAATTATAAAAAGGAACATACTGTCCGGTAGAATTTTTCCACCTCAACAATGCAGTTGCATATAACTGAATCCAGAACAAGAGAGACTGACACGATAATCAAGAGATCAAAGGTCCTGTTCAACGTCATCCATCCATTGACTAGGGGACCTACAGCGAGGTCGTTTATTCATTGGTGTCGGCTCTTCTGATTATGTTGATATTGTTAAGATTATTTCTGATCTCGAGATACAGGCACATCCGGTATATTTATTCATGCTTAAACGGGCCAAGTATTTTAGCAAAGTATTTTTCAAGTTGCAATCAAAAATCCCGATCTTATGTCATTTACTTTAAACACATTTGTCATCAAAATAATTTCCATGCTACGCTCAAGTGTTGCTACTAAAGCAAACATTCAAAACAAAATTTAACCTCGCATATGACTTCAATTAAAATTGATTTAAGACACAACGTTATAAGTTAACTGTTAAATTCGAAGAGTATTTTTTTCTTGATCATCACATGATCAATAACAGATTACTCGTTACGTCTGACTTTTACGATTAAAGACGTGCGAAAGATGTGACGCGCACGGCGCACTCAGTGATGGACGATAAATTTTCGATAATCGATAAAACGCAAATTATAATTGAACGATCACGAATTTATCAGTAACGCTAATTATTATGATTCGTAAAAATTACGTTGGCATGTGTGGCACGTGATTTTCTCGCAGATTTACTGTTGAATATTGTTTTGCATGTGTGTACTTGAAATAATTCTAGTTTAACCCATGTGTCTGCATATTTTACATACACATCGCGAATATTTACATAATTGTGTAAATTTGTAAATATATAGCGAAGAAGTATAAATGTTTAATGTTTTTCAAACGAAAATTGCCTCATTGTCGCCGGCCACACCGTATCGTATTACACGATTTTTTTTGTCAATGCTGCGCTTGTTCATGTTGACATGTTTTATGAACTAAAAATTGTTTGCATAATTTTCATAACGTACGTGGTATCTGTGTAGAATTACGTAGAATTATTTCAAGGTTGTTCTCGTACGACTCACGATGCACTTACCGGAGATTTGTTAACCGCTAACAACTAAATATGCCCATTGAATACATCCAAAAATCACGTAACTACTTCTTCGACTACACAATTACGAATTCCTGATACAGTGGTTGTTACAACTCGTTATTAGCACCTAAACCAGGACTAAAGACAAAATTTCCGAATTCAATATTTCATTAAATGCAGGTTTATCCTGGATCGTTGTTTCTGGATCTCATTTAAAACCTATTCAATTCTTCATCTGCACAATGGGTACGTATGGTTGGGACTACCGCTCCTTTGAGCTAAATGGCTTTCGCTTCCTTACAGTGCTACTTTATGAATTTTGTTCATGCCAACCGTCGAAATGTGAGCCGCCGATGCGTTGGTTTGAAGGAAAATCATTTTCTTCTCCTTAAAATGGAACCATTTTTAAGCAATTACTGCCTTCAACTGTATAATAATGAAGCATAGAGCATGGCTCGTTTATTGTTTTACCTTTTTCTAGGTAGTTGATGATGACATTTCTAACCGATAAAACTATTTTCGTTTTTTTCTTATCTGCTGCCCATCTTTCCATGATGGCTGATTTACTATTCATATCAGCTGGATATTTAAAGACTAAACGATTTCAACGAGTGTTGACGAGTTAAATGTCACTAATTCTATAATATCACGAGATATTGCCCACCGCGCTCATTATTTCTTGTGACGTCATGTTCCACCCAGTTATTTGGATGAATACTGAAATCGAAGAACACCTGCTGTATATCTTATGGAGCGTTTTCCAAACCTTTTTTGTAGTTAAACCAATCTTTGTTCAATCTGTGAAGTTGAACAAATGCTGAAGTCTGGGTATGCAGAAGTCTACATCATCATCGGTCTTCTGGTTTCCGCGATCATGCAGCAATTTTATCATTACACTTAGATTGTTTCATCCCAATTCTACGATTTGTGGCGGTGAGTAGTTCCCGTATTTAGGTCCCGTATTAGTCTAACAATGACTCACAATGGTCATACTGTAGTAACCACGTCATATGCCGAATACGTGGTACGTAACTTGGATACTATACAGTATGGCCGCTTGCATTTGGTGTCGCCACTTTATTTTGTTATCTGCTACTGAAGCATCGCGCTCGCACGTGTTTAAGCCCCATATATGGATAGTCTGGTCATCTTGTTTGGCATTCCGTATTACTATCAAATACTTTCTAGAGATGCTTTACTACATAGATAATCACAATATTATCCACGAGCCCAACTATATTTGCTCCATCTCCTCCCGTAATATTGTAACCTTCGGATCGATCCTTGAGGAACTATACCTTGTATTGGATACCACCAACATCTGTGTCAATTGAGAAGTATTTCCTTATCTATTTCATAACCAGTTTATAGTATATCGTATTCACATACGTTCTAGATTACTGTGCGAAAATAAAGGGCAAATTAAAGTTCAAATTACAATCTAATGCTCAATCACCAATAAGTCTTATTTTTGATGAATGGACATCGAAATGCAATCGGTGCTATGTACGAATATTAATTTTCATTACTCTGAAAGTGAAACTTACTCTAAATTTTGAAGTTTAGGGAGGGTACAGATTCACGGATGAATAACCACAGATGGTGCCAGCGTAATTGTCAAAGTTGGTTTACTGATCTCTTCTATCAGCTATGTTTTGCGCATGGAATATAATTGGCCGTAATATATGTGCTTTACAAAAAGACGCAATATTCGAATGAATTAGGAAGTGAAATTTTAGTCGACCGCTCTATCGATGATGACAGCGATGATCCAGAACTAGATACACAGGAAATAACCGAAACTAATTGTGGATAAAATTCGCAAAATTTTTGAAATATTTGACATCATTTTACAAAGGTATGTTACAGAAAGCTGCAGCCAAGGTAATGCTTTAATATTGGACACTAAAACACCATGGAATAGTTTGACCGCCACGATTAAACGATTCGTTGAACTAAAAGGATGTATAAACGATATGATTTTTAATCGTCATTAAGGCCCGTTGCACATTTCAGCTAAGGTAAGCAAGAAACGCAGTTTCTATTAGCATAGTTATCTAGCACAGCTCATTCCGCTGCACATTTGAACTACAGTAGAATTCGGATAGCACGAAATCGAAGGGAATAACAAAATATTTCGTGTTATGAGAATTTCGTCTTAAGCGATAATGTCAATGAAAAAAATTAAAGTTAAATGCATACATACTTAAATTAAATTCAGAAAGGTACTGTTTAAAAATTGCACATATGTATGTACTTACTTTTCAAAAATACGTTTCTACATTATAAAAAAACATACAGGATGTTTCAACAAAGTCTGTAATTTTTTTTGTATTATTTTATTAATTGTGTTTTCCTCCAAATTATTTTCCAAGTCACCAGGAATATTGTACACTTTTCTCCATCTGGTTGGGTTTCGGTAAATCACCGCAAATTTTGCAATCACATAGAAATCATTCACAATTTCGCGATCACTTAAAAGCAGCGTGGCATCCATACTATTATCCAATTTTAAGTAATCCTCGACTGTGATATTTTGAGATAAATTTGGATCAAAAGAAATACGATCAAAAATATTATTCACGTCATCGTTTACAGTAGTCTCACGAAACCAAATTGTTGTAGTTAGAGGCAAAACAAGTTTACATGCATGGCGTAAGATGTACAACGCATCTAAGACTGATACCTGTTTCATATCTTCTTATATAAGCTCAATACTTGTTAAATATTTTTGAAGAAGCATTTTTTTTGTAAAAACATTTTTAAATTGTTAATGATTTCTTGATCACACACAAGACTGTAATACACTGATAGTATTTGGAGGCAGAAAAATAATGTTGACACTTTCAAGCTGGATCTTTGGATGTGCTGGGCACTTATCTATAATAAAAACTAACTTTCACTATTTATTTACAAAGTTTTTATCTAACGTTTTCAACCAACTTGAAAATGGGTTCGCTGTCATCTAGGATTTTTTATTCGCGGTGTTATTGAAGGGTCAAACTAATTAGACTTCGACTTCGACTTCGACTTAGATTTAGACTTAGACTTAGACTTAGACTTAGACTTAGACTTAGACTTAGACTTAGACTTCGACTTCGACTTCGACTTCGACTTCGACTTAGATTTAGACTTAGACTTAGACTTAGACTTAGACTTAGACTTAGACTTAGACTTAGACTTAGACTTAGACTTAGACTTAGACTTAGACTTAGACTTAGACTTAGACTTAGACTTAGACCTTAAACTTAGACTTAGACTTAGACTTAGACTTAGACTTAGACTTAGACTTAGATTTAGATTTAGACTTAGACTTAGACTTAGACTTAGACTTAGACTTAGACTTAGACTTAGACTTAGACTTAGACTTAGACTTAGACTTAGACTTAGACTTAGACTTAGACTTAGACTTAGACTTAGACTTAGACTTAGACTTAGACTTAGACTTAGACTTAGACTTAGACTTAGACTTACACTTACACTTACACTTACACTTAGACTTAGACTTAGACTTAGACTTAGACTTAGACTTAGACTTAGACTTAGACTTAGACTTAGACTTAGACTTAGACTTAGACTTAGACTTAGACTTAGACTTAGACTTAGACTTAGACTTAGACTTAGACTTAGACTTAGACTTAGACTTAGACTTAGACTTAGACTTAGACTTAGACTTAGACTTAGACTTAGACTTACACTTACACTTACACTTACACTTACACTTACACTTACACTTACACTTACACTTACACTTACACTTAGACTTAGACTTAGACTTAGACTAAGACTTAGACTTAGACTTAGACTAAGACTTAGATTTAGATTTAGACTTAGACTTAGACTTAGACTTAGACTTAGACTTAGACTTAGACTTAGACTTAGACTTAGACTTAGACTTAGACTTAGACTTAGACTTAGACTTAGACTTAGACTTAGACTTAGACTTAGACTTAGACTTAGACTTAGACTTAGACTTAGACTTAGACTTAGACTTAGACTTAGACTTAGACTTAGACTTAGACTTAGACTTAGACTTAGACCTAGACTTACGCTTAGACTTAGACTTAGTCGTAGACTTAGACTTAGACTTAGACTTAGACTTAGACTTAGACTTAGACTTAGACTTAGACTTAGACTTAGACTTAGACTTAGACTTAGTCGTAGACTTTGACTTAGACTTAGACTTAGACTTAGACTTAGTCGTAGACTTAGACTTAGACTTAGACTTAGACTTAGTCGTAGACTTAGACTTAGACTTAGACTTAGACTTAGTCTTAGACTTAGACTTGACTTGGACTTAGACTTAGACTTAGACTTAGTCGTAGACTTAGACTAAGACTTAGACTTAGACTTAGACTTAGACTTAGACTTAGACTTAGACTTAGACTTAGACTTAGACTTAGACTTAGACTTAGACTTAGACTTAGACTTAGACTTAGACTTAGACTTAGACTTAGACTTAGACTTAGACTTAGACTTAGACTTACACTTACACTTAGACTTAGACTTAGACTTAGACTTAGACTTAGTCGTAGACTTAGACTTAGTCGTAGACTTAGACTTAGTAAACTTAGGCTTAGACTAAAACTTAGACTTAGACTTAGACTTTTTTGCTATATTAGCTTACAATAGTTAACATTAAATTTTGTTACACAACACACTTAGTATTGGAAGGAACATAATATGATTTATGACTTAAACCTAGACTTAAAATTAAACTTAGACTTAAGCTATAACCAGCGAGTCTGTAAGAGTCAGTAACGAATAACAGAATATTTGACAGTTTGACCAGCGAATCTGTAACACGATTATTATTGCCAAATCAATTTTGAAATGTGAAATATAAATAAAACGAGTTTTATTTATGGGGGACAATAGATACAAGTTATTTTAAAATGTTTGTTGCAGCTTCAACTCTGTATATAATCTTTTCTCCTTAGATTTAGGTATAAATTTAGACTGAAATTTATACGTACACTTATATGGCTTTGATTAAGGCTTGAGATTGCAATTTAAGCTTAAACTTAACTAGTCTCTATCTTAAAGGAATAAAAGAAAAACGGATGAGAAAGGAGAAAACCAGTGTCGTTTTGAATTTTAGTTGTTAAACGTTATCCAATAAATTTATAGCCTAAATATACTGAGGATTAGGAAAACAGATTTGGGGAGGGATGGGTGATTTTCGAAAATTTTTGTATTGGTGATTTATGGAAATCCACCTTTTATTAAAAAAATCACTTAAACATTTTAAATGAACATTTTGATCAAACTCATGATTTTCCCAACTACTCATTAGCCAGAATCGTAAATAGAAAACCCTTAACTCAACCCTAATTTGAAAATATTATTTCTGAATAATTTTATATGGGTGATTTCTTGAAATCATTCACATAAACTACGCCCCATCAGCCAGAATCAAAATAAATTTTTTCGAAAATGTTTTTTTGAGGTTGAAATGGGGTTTCCTACGGATAATTGTAGCTGATGGTTGGCCAGAGTGTTCTGGAAAGGTAGTTTAATTGGTTTCATTAATGAAAGGTGGTATTTCCAGAAATCATTCATAAAGTGTAATTCAAAAATTTAACTTGTAATAATAGGGTTGAATTAATGATTTTCAATTGCCAAATCTGGCTGATATGGAGTATGCCACCAGTGAATCCTGTTCTTATCAGCTTATGCATCTTGTTTAAAAAATGTGATTAGAAAACTACGACATTCTCTTACATAGTTGATCTACGTCAACAGATTTTGTACATAACGCATATAAATGGGCAGATATAGCCGCTCTCGTACAAATCCTGACTTATTCTGGAGGAGAACTAAATTGTTTTTTAAATGCACAGCTTGGCACAACTAAACTATAGTAAAACAGATCTTTTAATAAAAGGATCTGTGAGATTTCTGGTGTGATAATCACGTCAGAAATCTCACATTATCACCCAAAATATTTTATGCACCAATTTTATTGTTAGACGCGCAAAATTGTACAATCAAATTCTACTAGACAAAAAAAGAAAACAGTGGGATTTCCAAAATGGGATTTCTATCCTGACTCACACCAAAATCTAATACAAATTGAGTTTTCTTTCCCGCATTTTACCAAAATTGTAAAATTTAAAAACGTATTGAAAACCCACTTGATTGTCGTCAAGAAAAGTCTTTGTTATTGACCTACAATCATGAAACCATGAATCGATTATTAAGGTCAAGTTAGGCTGTGTTAAAACTGTTCGGCTTGTAACTTTAATGAAAATGTTCTTCCAGCTATCGATTGAGCCTTTCAGAGATTTTAGCTTTGAAAATAAGTTATAAAGTGTTAAACTAAACCATAACCTACCTTGTGTCACGTGCCACTGCACTAGGCGCACCCCGCAATATAATGTAAATTTTAAGTCAAAGTAAAAGTAAATTTATAATTTACAAAAATAGGAATTTAAAACCAAATAAATCTTATTCCAGTAAATAACAACGTCATCGCGAATTAAGTGTTATATAAAAAATTAAATTGATGAAGTTGTGAGCGAACAAATCGGATTTTTCTTGTAATTTGCTCGTGGATTTGATTAACATTATATTGCGGGGTGCGCCTACCTCGGTCGTTTACATACACTCAGCTTAACATGTACAATAATTCGGTAGAAAACCTAATAAATATTTCAATTAGCATGCGAAACTATATTTGTGTAATTAGCACACACCGCCTCATACGTGTTAAAAATTTTGTTTTCTTTCGATTTTTACACGTGCATGTCATAAGCATTTCGTAACCGGACGAAACTACTTGTATGTGGGGGTTTCGCTAACGCACAATATTAAGTTTGTGTGTAGTCATCGCTTCTAAATTCACAGGCAAATTGGCCGTCTAACCCAAACAACTAACGGAATGTTAATCCCATTATAAAAAAGCAAAAATTCCATGAATCTTTTACATCTATTTTATATGCATACCAATAATCCTTTCAATTTGGTATACATTAATAACCACCTCCCCGCATATTAATAAATTTAATCCTTTTAAAAAATTTAATAGTGTCCTGGGTATCTTTCAAATAGGATTAACACACGGTTTTGGATATGCTGCGGATCGCCTCCTTAAAATCATAAAGTCCTAAAAAAAAATTACCAAACAATTTAATAAGATTAGAAGGGGATAATAAGATGCGGTTTTTTTTTATATAAGACTACTGGTCTCTCGATCATAAAAAAAAATCAAATAATATTTCACAGCATGGTGTATGTTCGCCGGGTGCCGGATCGCTTAACCAAAGAATACCCGCGCACAGTATGAATCTAATTAAAAATTTTAATTTTTCGTCTTTATACTCCGTTAATCCATTTAACCCTTTATTTTTCGTTTAATTTTAATCCTTTTTTTTTGGTTTATGATTTTGTGCCTGGGTATTCGTGTACGATAAACGAAGGTGCGTGTGCCTCAATATATATTTTTGTAAGCCACTGCAATAAAGAGTGAGTTGATTTTATGCGAAAAACGTAGAAAGGATATTATATAGCATGGTGTTGTTGTTGTTTTTGTCAAGGATTAGCATATGTATAAAATATTTTGCAAACCCGTTAAAACAGTAATATATCTGCGTTCAATGACAAGTAACTGGAAAAGGTTATCCAGTTTCATAACGGGGTACAAGGATACAACGGGTTTTTGGATACCGTAAACGTATAAATGCATAAAAATTCGCGAAATTGCAATGCCAATTTTACCAAAGAATCCATTTTCGACATTGAATTGTTTGCCAAATTTAACTCTAATACGATTTTATCCTTTTACCTAAATTAAAAATGTTTATTACTTGGTTACCTCCTTCGGTAAAAACAACATTAATTTTCAGCCTTTCTTAACTCCTTTCTCTGGTAACAAAACTTAAATTGGTTTATAGTATATCTATGTTCCCATAAAGGATAAGGAAAGGGTCACACATACAACAATTAATATAAAAAAGGATAACAATTTTATTTTACAGATTTTGATTGCTTTATGGAGGTGCTTCTCAATTTCTTAAAATTTTTTACATAAAAGGTTAAATTTGGTCTTTGCAAATGAATTGTCTCGTGTTTTCTTTTAATTATCTTTGTCATCATCATCTTTGTTTGTTTTGGTTTAGTTTTAAAGCAAATATCTTCGTATATACATATAAAACATTTATTTCGAAAAACTTAATACAAATTTCACTATTTCTTATTTACTTGATACGTCTCCAGAAGAATGACAATGCAATTTACCGTTAAAATACCTTTATTCAAGCCGACTTTGAATTCCCTTTATATAATCCGCAAGTTCTGCAGAAGTTACAACGATTGTTAGATGCTGAGCTTGAAGATACTCAAACTTAAACTAAGACAATGGTTAAAGGTCTTCTTAGGACATCTTGCAATGTGTTCTTTTGCATATGAAGCTCAAAGTCAGAAGTCGGTTGAGTTAATCAAAGTAACTCCTGCTGTGTTTTTTTTATTAGCGCCCGATAGCTGTATCCGGAGCAGCCAATTTTCTATGTCAAAACTTATATTTAGCGCGCTATTTTTGCATATAATTAATTTATTTAACTCTAAACTACGATTTTTCATTCAACTTTTTAGTTAAAAATCGATAAAAAAATATTTTGCTCTACTTATTTATCGGGAGCCGCTATCGGGAGCGCTATTCATTTCAATGGGAAATTTGAAATGGCCTTTATTTTGTAAACCCCAAAAACTATTAGAAATTTAATCTTACAATAAAAATTTAAAACGCAGCAAGATAAATTCTTGTTTACAACATCTTGTAAAAATAAATGTCAATTAATATATTTCAGGTGATAAATGTTTGTTTTATTGATGAATTTAGTTTTAATTTTTATAGTACAGCGACACCAGTGAATAATAGCTGCAGTTTCAATAGAAAATTGCCATTTGGCTCCGGATAGTGCTCCAATATTAAAACACGGCTTCCATTTACCAATACTGAGAACCACGTTGAACCTATTGTCTCTTCGTCAAAATGTACCTTTTAAAAACAGTCTATAATTCAATCTAAATCAGAAACGTCTACAACCAACAATAATACTTTTGAGAATAGTGCTCTGGTTTCAACCTTGGAAGTGCAAGTTCGGCATTTATCAGAACAAATTGGCACATTGGGTATTCAACGAAAAGAAGACTCTAGTAAGCAAACCGGTTATATCAATAAATTTTATCCGGAATGATAGTTTTAGTCCCGGATTTTCCTCTAATATACCGCCCACCAAAACAAATAAACCTTCACCAAATTTTCCGAGCGTTCCTCTTATGTCAATCCCAATCTAACTCGTCTGAATTTCAAAATCTTAAAGTTCAAATTTATGCAGGGAACCAAGTTAAATTAAACAGTGGATCTTACTTCAATTTGTTCATTCTTCATTCATTCTTAATTTTTAAATGTTATTGTTCTGATTAATGGGTGTGTCAATGTTAATGATTGGTCCCGACTTAAAATTTATTCGCACAAAACTTGAACAGTGATAAACAGTGATAGTCAGGACCGCAATTTTGCTGATACGAACGAATCACCTACCAATTGCCCCGGTTTAACTGCAACTACATATATTCGAGTGTAGAATCATCTAAAATATTAACTACTGAACACCAAGTACTAAGGCGTTCTTCTATTTCATGCCCAACAATTGTTTTGTTATCCCTGGGGTTATCGAAATACTAGCATTCAATGGTCGAGGTGTTTGGGAAACTCCTCAAGAGGTCAGTGATGGTTTGAGATCACTTCTCGACCCAATAACAAATCTCTTGATAGAGTCCGTTCATCTGCGTTCATCAATTAAGCAATTCAATTCAACCGACGTATTAAAACCGATTCTATATTACCTTAACCTTAGAATCGACATTACGATCAAAATCATAGAAAATGTTCTCGTGGGTTCGGAAAATAATCTTAAAAATCCTTTTGTTGCTGTACATAATTCATTTTTTTGGACACTGCTCGTGGAGGAAAAAAGAAAGTTTTTGGTTATACGAGTACTTTAGCGAATGTTACTTTTAACAATCAAACGCATAAGTTATGCTACTTGCCTGGCCTAAAACAACCTCTATATTATATTGAGCGATTGCTCTTTGGAACCGATTTAAGATCAGTCGGACGGTACCGGCTGTAAAGGACTTAGTTTGTTATATTGAAGAGACTAAACATCACATATCTACTTACACCTAAGCAGCACCTTAGACTTCAGCAAATAATTGTGATTTAGGATTTTAAGAAATCCGCGACGGTGTTGAACCAGTCAAACAGCGTTTTTATATCATTTCAGCGGCTAATCAAACATTTGATGTACACAGAATTAGACAGAATGCTTTCCCTTGGTGTTATATAGGCCAGTCAAAGTATATGGACCACGCCTATTAATCCACTGCAAAAGACGAATAAAGTGCGGTTGCGCTTGGATATCCGTGATTTAAACAAAAATGGCCGCCAAAGATAATAAATACTTCCGTTTGTCGAGGGATTATTCACACAGTACTTACTATACTTAGTTCAATTGATTTAAATGGACGGTATGGACGGTCCTTGTATCAGTTCACGGTCATATAATGTAACGCCCGAAGTTGTTTTAAAACTAGGTTTCCGGAGAACGAATGGTCGAATTATAGTGGGGGTCTAGGGGCTGTAGGTTTGTCATTCCTGGTTAAAGGTACAATGTTCTATCTATTCAACTCACCAAGACGATGCGCAATTTGAATTCGAGGCATACTTGGCGACTAAAACAGCCTTATTTATTACAACAAGGTGATTTAGACCTTATTGATATGTGGGGTTGCGCATAGTAGATCCGAAATATAATCATAGAAGTGCTGCAGCGAGGTATTTCTTGGCACCGATGTTCATTACGGGGTAACAGCATGCAAACGATTGCTAAATAATCAATTGGTCGCAGAGGAGACATCTTTCGGTTGCAGTATCTTTCTTACGTATACGTACTTGATATTTTCAATACCAGAAAAATCGCTCAATACCAGAAAAATTGTGAATAACTATTATCCAAACCACCCAGAAGAGACTCAGAATGCAGATTTATCATAGAGCTACCATTAACAGAATCGTCCTGATTCGGAGATTTAAATAGGATGCCTTTCATAAAGGCATATTCGGAGAATTGGGTCACATGGAGGAAGTACCAAGTGACGCAGTTGGACTGCGCCGGCATCAAGCAGCAATAACAGCAACTGGAAGAGAAATTTACAGGAACTAATAAAATCAGTCCGTAAAATTCATAATGCCTAAATGGTCCTCTAATAATGAACAAATTAGGCGAACATCTCGCAATAAACCGATACGATGACCAATCCAAAAGTTACGGAGCATAAAGAGACAACAAAGCTAGACAAAATTCATTTCACGACGAATTTTGAGGACCGAATGAATTATACTCGAGACCGATGTTCAAACCACCTCCTTACAAGCAATCGAATGGGACAACGAGCTTAGAACTAACAAAAAGTCAATGGGTAGAATTACGTTGAGATTTAGTTAGTCTACAACAAGTACGAGAAGCTAGATGTTTTGGATCCCATGAATCAATTGAGCTACATAGACTCTGTTACGCGAGCCAATCATTATGCACATTAGTTTATGATTGGGTCGTTAGGGAAAACACCTTAGCTACATGTCTTACTTAGCAGCCAAAACTAAGGTACCACCGATTAATCAGTTGAGCATACCTCGGTTGGAACTCGGAGATTTAAATAGGATGCCTTTCATAAAGGCATATTCGGAGAATTGGGTCACATGGAGGAAGTACCAAGTGACGCAGTTGGACTGCGCTGGCATCAAGCAGCAATAACAGCAACTGGAAGAGAAATTTACAGGAACTAATAAAATCAGTCCGTAAAATTCATAATGCCTAAATGGTCCTCTAATAATGAACAAATTAGGCGAACATCTCGCAATAAACCGATACGATGACCAATCCAAAAGTTACGGAGCATAAAGAGACAACAAAGCTAGACAAAATTCATTTCACGACGAATTTTGAGGACCGAATGAATTATACTCGAGACCGATGTTTAAACCACCTCGTTACAAGCAATCGAATGGGACAACGAGCTTAGAACTAACAAAAAGTCAATGGGTAGAATTACGTTGAGATTTAGTTAGTCTACATCAAGTACGAGAAGCTAGATGTTTTGGATCCCATGAATCAATTGAGCTACATAGACTCTGTGACGCGAGCCAATCATTATGCACATTAGTTTATGATTGGGTCGTTAGGGAAAACACCTTAGCTACACGTCTTATTTAGCAGCCAAAACTAAGGTACCACCGATTAATCAGTTGAGCATACCTCGGTTGGAACTTAACGATGCTTTATTAATATTCAAAATCCGCTAGAATGTACGCGGACTGCGCGTCCCGAGGAATAAATGTTCCTAATCTAATAGAAAAGAAGCAATGATGGAGTTGGCCACTGTTTCTATTCACAAGTTTCTGTTTTCTCGAACTTTTTTCGTTCTCGAGATTCGACAATCTCGAATTTTCCAACTATATTAATTCTCGAGAATTCGAGAATTCCAAAAATTTTTTTTGAGATTCTCGAGAATATTGGAATATTAATTTTACCCTCGAGAAATAAAAAATATTTTAACAATAAATTAATTCTAATAATAATTTCTTTATTAAAAAAAACAATAAATAATCAAATAATTCAAGGAACATAATTAATATCACTTCATAATATAAATAAATTCTTTTGAAATTTAAAATAATAAAAAACACAGTTGATTATTGTTCAGAAATATCTAAATTATACATACTTTTTG
The DNA here is from genome assembly GCA_947310385.1 of Nephrotoma appendiculata. Lineage (NCBI taxonomy): Eukaryota > Metazoa > Arthropoda > Insecta > Diptera > Tipulidae > Nephrotoma > Nephrotoma appendiculata. The sequence continues at coordinate 265,887,735 of OX371225.1, read as the reverse complement.
TTTATCGTTATTTAAAAAGTAATGTTTTAAAATTACTAAACTATCTAATGATTTGTCACTTAAACGTACTCTTCGCTTACTACATATATTTTCGGAGGCCGAAAAATTCTTTTCGTTTTGCGTTGATGTGGGTTTAATAAACAATAAATAAATAAATTCTTTAAGTCTTCTAGATTACTGGTTATTTTACCAGTTACTTCATAAACCATTATTTCCGTAGACAAAGTGCGGAAGTCATCGTCTATTTTTGTTGGCAATTATGTACATACCCGATTACCCACCACCAAATGTTGTTCTAAAGAAATAAAAGCATCCTGAGACGCTGATGAACTACCAGGGAAATCATGGTCAAAAGATGAAATGTTTTCGGCTGAACATTTTTTTAAATTTTGAAATAATTTCCGGGACAATGTTTTAGCAGTTTCGATAATTTCTTCTTTTGAGCAAGTTAATTAGGATTCTGAAGAAACTTTAGTAGAGAAATCATCAAAAACAAAAATTTTAAAATGCCTTCCGCAGAGAGTAATGACGCATCTTGACGGCTTAATGCCTCAATAGATTTTTTAACTGGCGTTAGACTATTAAATATATTAGAGGCAATGACATCATCAGTTTTGTGATCCCATAGACGCCCAAGATTGAGATCACTTAACGTTTTTAAAATAGCTGGTTTAAGTTCTAAAAAACGTTTAGTCATACTTTCGATTGTATCCATCGGGTCTTACAATCTAACAACAAATGAAATTCGTGCGCACCGGAAACCATTTCTTTAATACATATTACTTTGGAGAATACTATTTCGAACCGGAGAGTTTTTGAATAATTTTACCATTCCTCTTATTTCTATTAATTTTTTTTAAATCTGCATACTACAATTAATTTGAATGTTATCTGCAACAAATTCATTTTTAATTAAATCATCTAACTCAAAATCGTCATCACCTGAACCCTCATTCTCAACCTCATCGCTTAAGTTGTTATGTGAAGAAACAATTTTTCATAGAAAACTTTCATAACCGGCAAGTGAATTGTGTGATTATAGCACAGTTGTTGAAAACCCGGCGACAACCTACCATATTTCAAGTTTCAACATTATACTGGCTCGTAATATAATATCTGTTTCGTAATTCAAATCAAATGATCGAATTTTACTAGCCTTATCAGCAGGGCATGAACCTTCTATTCTCATCAAACCTAAATTTTATGTTGAACCATCGGAAAAATATAAATGCACATTTAAATAACGACGATTACGGAAACTCGTCCATTCATCAACAGACATACTAAATTTTTTATTTGCCGCTTTCATTTGATTGATCTTGGAAATAATTTAATTTTTGACAGCTCGATTCTGCTTTTCCTATAGGAAAAAATAAATATTTACATAGCGTTTTTGTCAAAAATAGCTGTATTTCATTGGAAAATAAAGTAATCGAGGCCAGTTTTGAATTTAGCTTGTATTTGTTTATAGAATAACCATAGCAAAAGATAATCATTCATCAGAGTCGACCTTTTTATCAGTAGTAACTAAATTCACGTTGAATTTATGTAAATTAAAAAAAAAAAAATTAAATAAATCGAATTCAAGTTACAATTACTACCAGAGAAAACAGCCTACTATGATGAATAATTTCTTTTTAGTCCGATAAATTCATAAGCAAGCAAAGCTAAATTCAAAACTGGGCTGGGATGTTGTACCATCACTATTTTCGAATTTCGACTTTTTTATGTCTCAATTTTCAGGAATCAATTATCATTCTATTTTACGTAAACAATTATGTGTTTTATATTGCGATTTCAACCTCTTGATATAGTTGTGAGTTTTCTCTGTTTTCTGCATTTCGATGAACGTATCACGAAAAAAATATTTGGTAATAAATAGAGTCGATTAATCTAGTAATCTTTGATATCGTAGAAAAGAAATAGAGTGATGTTTCACTCGAGCAAGCTGAGAACACATTAGAAAATGCGTAATTTTGGAAGTGAAATAGGCTACCATTTTACTTGTAAAAAATGAGACATAAAAAAAGTCGAAAGTCGAAAATAGTGATGGTACAACATCCCAGCCCTGGCCTAGATTATTTTATTTTCCAATGAAATACAGCTAATACTATCATTTTCTGGCCTACTGAGAAATCATGTTTGATCTAAAATTTTATAATTTAGGAAACATTTTTTCCGTATTGAAATTGGATAGGAAAAATATTCCCATTGTAATTTTGTTTTGAAAAAATTTACACTAACTGTTTACCATAGTATGCCAGAAAAAAAAATTGTGGCAAAAATACTATGAAAATATTTGTCTTAATTCCTTTTCCTATAGAAAACCAGAATCGAGTTACTGATGGAGTTTTCGGCAATGAAAAACCTAGTAATTGTAAATTTTTCGGATAAATGAACTTTTACTTATTGCATTCCATCCTTCGCAGCAAGTTTAGAAACAATTGTTGTTAGTGTCAGACTTTTATCATACGTTATCATACGATGCGTTTAATTTCTTTGGTTGTCTGTTCAGAAACTGCGCAGTTAGAAGATTCTTTTAATTTTTTCTTCAAGTTATGGACATTTGTTAAGTGCCGATGTAAACCCGTCGTTGATGAGGCCTTACACGCGAGTGACTTTGTGCAATGGGTGTACGTAGCTCTATCTTTATTAAGCTTGCCTCTTTTAAATTGTTTCCAAACATCCTCTCTATCATATTCATACATATCAATACAATTTGGAGATTAAAAAATCTGTTTTTATACCAAATTACTAATAAACTGAGAATTTTATTAATCAAAGCTAATATATATCAACAAAGACTATTTGATTGTAAAAATAAATTATCTATGTTGATTAAAAAATTACAATTAACATTTATGTTATGATTTTAACGGAAAGGTTTTTCTGCATGTACATTTCATTGACAAATGACAACTGATTGATGAGTGAAAATTGTTAGGCTAGTTTAACCATATACAAAAGAGAATTTTGCAAAAAAAAAACATTTTAATGTTTTAAGTGACATCTCATCTTGAGCATTAGAAACAAAATTTTTGTAATTTTTATTTTAATTCTTAATAAAAAAATATTGACAATAGGTAGGAGAAGAGAGACAATAGGAGAATCTCAATTATATTTCTCGAGAAATGGGAATCTCGAAAATTTTAAATTTGTATTTCGAGAGTAAAAAATTTGAAAATCTTCTCGAGATTCTCGAGACGAGATTTCTCGAGCAGAAACTCTAGCCACAAGTTAGTAGCGTAAAAGATGTCGGCAAATGGTAGACTATATATGAGCCGTTTTTTTTGGAACTGGCATAATTGATTTTTTCCAAAAATCAAGTTAATGCTAAGATTAGTTGCAATTTAGTGGTATCTCTTCATTTTAAAATGATTGATTGGAAATTATTTTAAAATGAAGAGAAACCGTTAAATTGTAACTAACTTTAGCATTAACTTTATTTGTGGAAAAAGTCAACTATGCCATTTTCAAATTAAACGGCTCATATGTAAACAATTCGTAAATAAGGTAGAATACTGCTTTCTGAGTTATCTAGATTCATGCAAAAATTAAATTCAAACTGTTCATATTTTGAAACAGTTGTAAAATTTGACGAAAATAATTTCTATTGACGGTTGGAGTCGTGAGATTGAAGCTTAGTACTAGCCAATCTAGAATTTTAAATTGACTATATTATCCCGGGTTTAAGACGAGGGTGTAATCTAAAAGTACGAAGTATTTATTATTTTATCGTCCAATAGACTGTCAATAAAAACCCAGTAAAACTTACCATTTCACAAAGAATGGTTTTAAAGCAGTGGTTCGTCGGTTTTATTGGACCACAAAATAAAAACATTTTTAAATAAATTATACTAAAATGTTACAAGTTAATTACAAATTGGTGTGAATTACAAATTTGTGTTCACCAAATCGAATATTTGTTTCGAAATGGGATTTTACTGCATTTGCTGTTGGAAACCAAAATCAACCACCCCGAACCAGCTAATTTAAACATAGAGCGGACAATTCGTACAGAACGATAAGCGTCAATATACCGAAAGCTGTCCACCCGAAAAGTTTACTACTTTTTTGGCCTCTAAAATTTAAAAAAAAAAAAAAGAAAATAGATTTAACGTTTAAAGATCATTTATTTAATGTTTGTAATTGTGTATGAAAAAGAATGTCTGCCAAATGTCTGTCTCTTTTCGCCATATGTAAGGTGAGCTCTATTAATTATATTTTTCACCACATTTCACCCTGAATCATGTTCTATTCTCTAAAGTTCCTTTCCAAAAAAAAGTCGCGAGCAGTTAAATCGGGTGACCGTGGAGGCCAATCAACATATCATCTGATTTTGAAATTATCTGCTGTGGAAACAATTCTCGTAACAATTCCATGCGGTTTTTCTAGCAGTACGGCATGTGGCACGGACCTTTGCAACCACATGCTCACCAAACTATTGGCATGCAATTCTGGTATAAAAAAGTTCTTTATCATATCACGATAACGTTCGCCAGTGACTGTAGCAGCTGAACTTTTTGGGTTTTTGTAAAAATATGGTCCATGACCCCTCCAGCCCATCATGCACACCATTGCAATTCATGATGAATTATTTACGGATTTTCTACTGCTCAGAATCGGTGGTTTGCTCGTTTACATGTCCGCACTTAAGTGAAAATGATCTTCGTCACTCATAATAAATTATTCGTCACTCATAACTATTGTGTTAATTGAATTTTATATAAGGGAATAAATCCAATAAGTCTGTATGCAAAATATTAGTCACACACTTCAGCTTTTTTTCCACAGTCCCTATTCATTTTCAATGAGTAATTTGCCACATTTGCCATATACACTCATAAACAAAATTAACGTATATTTTTTTTTGTAATAAAAAAAAATCCCGCTGGTCAATTTTAATACTACTTGTGTCAAATGATAGCACATTTATATTTTTCTCAAAAGGGGCTCAAATGTCTCCGTATGGAATTATAGCGGCTGCAGTAATACCTAAACAAGAATACCGGTGAATGGCAAATCAAATAAATGGAACCATCAACTTCGGCACAGTATCCCACAGTTCCCTCGATAATATTACAAGACGGTAAATACAAGGAATGCTTTACAGGACATTGCCAAACCAGAGAAAACTGCCGGAGATTTTAAAGCGTCAAAAGATCGGGTTACACTCCTACTTTGTACCAATACATCAAGCAACCTGATGATGAAATCATTGCTGATTAATGTTCGCACTTCGTTCACGGGCTTTGAAAGGTGCTAACTTTAATAAACTTCCAGAGCATTGGATGGCAAACAAAAAAAATGTCGGTTGGTCTAATATTTACTTTGTTCCGAAAGCCAGACGGTACATGCAGGACAAAAAAATGCCGTTTAATATACTTCTAATAGTTGGCAACGCTCCTGGCCATCTAAATATCGAATATCCTAATGTCAAAGTTGCGTTTTTACATACACTTCACAATTTCTGATAAATGGTGGGGGTTTTAAAAAAGGCAAGTTTTGTTGATGGCACCGGTAAATTTAATATTTATAAGTAAAAGTGTTTTTTAAAGTAGTAGTACTAAGTAAAAGACCTAAAAAGATTTTTCAGTAAGAACCAATCGTACTCTTCTTACGCTGCGATTCTGTGATCTGGGAATCTTCCAATTTAATGTGGAGAAGAAGTTTGATCCGCCGTAATTTTGCAAGTTGCACATTTTAAACGACTTTTCCGGTAAAGTTGTACAACAGTAAATAAGTGAAAAAGAAAGATTTAATTTCTAATGTGTGATTTTTATATATTATAACTAGCGGATACCCGTCGTGCTGATATCAGGCGTGGGCTGCATCGCAGTTGAATTAAATTATTTTTTTTAGGTTAATGAGTTTTGTTATTGAATGAACAATTATTTGAATGACTGTAATGCTCTTGGGTAAACAATATTTTTGGTTTTGCCAATTGATGCGTACATCAACAGGCCACGTAGAGCTGTCCATGTGAGAAGCACGGATTTTGTAGATTCAATCCACAAACTTGAAGCGACTGTCCTTGTGCTTTATTAATGATTATTACAAATGCAAGTCGCTCTGTATCGCTGGTATTCGCGGTAATAAGACATGTTCTTCTTTGAATTTGCCATTCAATTTGTTGCTTCGATAATGTTTTTCATTAATTTTTTAACTGCAATCCTGGTGCCATTGCACAGCCGTGGCGGATCGGTATTTCGAAACATAATGATGGGTGCACCAATTTCCAATATCAATTTGGACTCGACCGGATAATTGACAACTTCTTCTTGATTCATGGTGCAATTAACTAATTTATACGTTGTAGAATTCCCAGATATTTGATTTTGAATGGCTGTGTTAATAGCATTTACATCGTTGTTTTTGGCCGCCAATAATGCACGTTCACTTAGCCATTGGTGATTCATGTAATTGCAACTAATGTTTGGAAATACATTGTTAATCAATTCGTCAATTGTCTGTGTAAAGTTAAAAAAATCTGGTGGAATGGTAATGCCATTGCAGGTGTCATCGATTGGCATTTGTCCATTTCCAAGATCTATAAGTTACTTGGCGAATCGAGCAGCGGATTAGTTTTGTTGCAGTTGGACACGCATTTTGGTGGTCAATATAATTTTCTGAACATTTTGCCAACGAAAAAATAATTTAAGACATGCGTTTAGTTCATCGGCTGGTGTGAAACGTGGTATAACTAGTAGAGTCTGGCGAAAATCAACAGCCAGCAAAATGAGTGCACCTCCGAATGGCTGTGTATTACCTCTTAAATCTTGGAGCGTCCGATTGATTGCTTTCAAAGATCTTTTGTGGGCTATTGCACATTCATTCCATACTATTAGTTTACAAGTTTGCAAAACTTTTCCCATTCCTGAATTCTTTTTTATGTTGCATGTGGGTGCCTCAGTAAATTGCATGTTCAATGGCAGTTTGAATGCAGAGTGTGCTGTTCTGCTGTTCTGCTCCATCCAAAAGAGTTGCTGCAACGCCAGAAGATGCGACAGCCAATGCAATGCTATTTTGTAAGTGAATGGTCGCCAAAATTAATGATGACAGAAATGTTTTGCCTGTTCCACCGCCATTTGTTGTGAGATCGGATTCATAATGCGGTTATATGCATTGTGTTGTTGTATCGTCAATTTTGGCAGCTTACTGACATTAAATTGCTGCTCTCTATGCAAATTTCGATCGTATACATCGTTTGCTAATCGATTCGATGAAACCATTCCTAACTAAATGAGCTTTCGTTGTTGCTGGCTGTACGCTCACGATGTAAAATATCTTCACTCATTTGATCTTTGTATTTTTCTCATAAATCTTTCGGATTAGACGGGAAGCAAGTTGTTAAAATGATGGAAAATAATGTGCGATTTTGGTGCGGTTTGTAAATGGTTGATGCGTCCGCTAGTGATGTATCCCAATGTATATCATTTTCCACTAATTTTAATTTGTGGCATGCTTCACGATAAGTTTGACATAATTGTGCACCAACGTTTCTCAATTGTTGAAACAGTAATCGCAAGTAAAAGCATTCGGCAATTGTTGGGATGAACGGTGTACAGTCTACTCAATGCATCGGTTGAAAATAAATTATTGTAAACCTTTTACAGCTTTTAAATGTTTGCGTCTCTGATTTTTTTTTTTTTGATGTGGCGTTTCATGTGAAGTATTTTGGCACCTCAGAGTATAACAAGGTCCTAGCGAATCATCATCATTTTTGTTTAATGAGAAGAATGCTATCAACGTTGTGGCTGGTGGTTTATTTGCTATGGTGAATAAATAATTTTTATTATAAATTGCTTTCTGAAGTTATGTGTGATGTATTTCAACTTTTTTATAAATTTTTAAATTTTTATTTGTTAAAATAATTATCAAATGTATTTAGTCGAATATTTAGTCTACAGTATTATTATTTTTATTTCATTTAAGTATTTGATTAAGCTTCTTTTTGAGTCCATCAATTTATTTCGACGGGTCGATTCAATTGATTGATAACCTAATTCGTTTCGTACAATATTTCAGGGCAAACAGTATGCTCTTTTGTTCAGTGAGGCGATTCCATCCCAAATTGCTGACGATTGCATCCTTATACAGATAAATCTTTATGGGATATATATATTTTAGAGGGAAGTGTAGTAACGAACAAACAAATTATTATAAAATACAATTTCGTGATAGCTTTGATTAATTTGGAATGCAATTTTTGAGCTTCTGTTTAAATATTTGCATGGAGGACCAGACCCAAGGAGACGATCCCTTAAAAAAAAAAAATTGTGATACCCTGCTCATTGGTAAATAATCACTATCCAATGTTTGTAACCGATTGGATGAATGTTGTGGCAACTTATAAGGAGAGCACCCTTGACCTAGGGAATGGACCCTTTGGATTGAAGCATGTTACTATTTCATAAAAGCTTTTTCGGTAACTCATTTCAGTCAAAGAATTTAAAAAAAATTAAGTTTAAATAAAATTGTACCGAGGTCCCTAGACCCCGGGTTCAACGCCTTTAAAAATATCGTAAGGTTGTTCCTGAACATGCAACTTATACACGATCAAAATTTGAAGGCGATCGGTTGAGCGGTTCGCGATATTTGGTAGTGTTTTAGATAAATTTGTACCGGGGTCCCTAGACCTGGGAGTTCAACCCCTTCAAAAATATTGTAAGGTTGGTTCTGGGCATGCAGCTTATATACGATCAACATTTCAAGATGATCAGGTGAGCGGTTTGTGATATTTGGTAGTGCGACTCGTGTGACACCTATTATAAAAAATTGCACTGTGCCTATGATCACCTCCTTGCCGAGATACATATTGTGTGAAAGTCTTTGAGATTTTCGCTACCAAACATACACACATCTTTTGACTTTTATATATATATATATCTAGATTTAGAGATGGTGCCCAAGATCACTTTAAAGTGGAATTATAATATAAAATAAGTATGTTTCCAATAATATAGAGTAATACAATTTAAAATCTTGGTTGAATGAACTGCACGATTTTTATTTTCACCAGATGGTACAAATCTACAACCCACAGAGATATACATTTTCTGTTCGCGGCTATAATCTTATCGCGCAACAATCCATTTACGTCTGTAGTATACGCACAACTCATAAAAATTTCGGCCCAATTTTGTATTGCAAAAATAAATAAATCCAAACAGATAACATAATCTTAAGACGATACCAATTTGTGTATCCAATTTTTTTTTTTTTTTTGGATATCGTATCCAAATACAGCATACCGTTCCACCCAATCGATTTTAATGTTTTTTTTTTTGTAAAATAATAATCGATTCATAATCTTGGTGCGTGTGTACCCGTATGTATGTTGTGTATGGTAAAAATTATGCTGCTCTGTATAAATTACGAGTACGGTGCACATTAAATTTATGACCCCGCGCGTATTATGGAGGATTAAGACCAAATACACCATACCAACATTATTATAGTATTTTTTTAGGTTTGTGAAGAGTAAAATAAATTGTTGTAATGTGTACATTGGGCGCAGAGAGATAATCGGATAAAGCACAAAAAAATTATTTCTTCTGATAATTCCTATAATTATATATTGGCATTATTTCTTATTCGCGTTTTAATTTTTTGTTATTTTTGCTTATAAATTCCCGCCGTCGTAATATTTGCAATAAATTTGGATTCGAATTGCGCTCAGCATCGCAAACACACAAAATAAAATTGTATTCGCCCTTCGGTAGGACTTCTTTTAATAATGTTTAATTGTTGTTGTTGTTGAATTGTTTGGTGATCACGATCTTTTTTCAAAATGGTCTGAATTATTTCTGTTATGGACTGGATTTTGTACGGGATACCCTTATACGACGCCCGACTGTATATAGCTACATATCTAAATAAATACAACCGACTGCGAAGATGCTTATTATTGATTATACAAGGATGTTTACATACGATTGAATCAATATTTGTGGTTTGGTCCGATGGTCTTAAATAATTTTAAGTTTTAATTTCCTGTGGGCGTAAGGTGGTTTTATATTTCAGTTTATCGTGATCTCAAATTTTATAAATTACGCATTCGTATAAATAGGTATTTCATAACAAAAAATTATTTAGCCCCTGTATAGTGTTTTCTGTTTTCGGAAGAATTAATAATTGGTTACAATCACTTTACCAATCTTGCAATCACTTTCTTCTTCTACACATTGCAGAGATGTATCCCTGCAGTATGCCATTCTAGTAAGGAGCTACAGAAACAAGTTGAACAAGTTGGTACGGTCGCCTTAGCGTTTAGTGGTTTCAAGTTAAAATCTGGCATTACGTGTAGAATCAAAAATCATTATTCATGCTTAAATTTCATAAAACCAGCTATCAATCGTTGATGAAAATTTATTCTTTAAATTTATTTAAATCTTTTAATTCGTTGTCGTTTTGAGTATAAATACTCTAATTTGCAACAGCATTCCCTTCCAGTATAGAAATCTCCACCAAATTTCAAAAGAGTTTTCTAATTTATGGTAAACGGTTAAGTATGAAGTTTGATTCCGGATAGTCAATTCCCCAGACCAGTTTCTTCCCCCTTTCTCCTGGCACTCATGATTTGAGCGTTTTATTTGAAGTCTGAGCCGGGAAGAGAAAATTAATTCAATTCTGTACAGAAAACTTACCTTAACCTTCGCATCCATCTTTGAACCATTAGATCAGTTGGGAATACCAATTCTATCAAAAGATGGTGACGGAATTGTATAGTCGGTAATATTTGGAATTTTCCTATTTCTTATAAAATATGGGCGTCCTGTATTGTTACAGTTCTACATGCTCGCTGCTATTTGTTTACCTTTGATATCTAGGGATGTGAGATATAAAAGACAATCTCCACAGCTTGTGTGGATATGCTTCAAAGAGTCCCACTAATAAACAAGGCAGCTGTTCAACGTACTTTCTCCAAGATTTTAGGTTGAACAGAATATTTAAAGCTTGCCACAAAACTGTAAGTCCTTATAATAAAATGGGCCTAACAGCAGAAATATAGAACCAAAGTACAATATGGACTCCAAATTCCATCTTTTACCTATGACATTTTTACAGGAATAAAGAGTTATTGTAGCCGCGGGTTTCCTGTCCAAAAAGAGGCCCAGATACTTCGCATTATCAGTGAAGGTTAACCAAATACCATTTAAGCTAGCAGTCAATCTGAGAGAGTTTGTATTTCCTGGTGAAAAGCCCAACCTAGTTTTGTTAGTAGATTCACACTCACACCGCAACTGTTATCCAAATGGGAGGGAGTTCCAAGTGCACTTTCCATGCGAGTCAAAATGGCCATATGTGGATAAGGCGATAAAGATTCAAGCCTGGTGTATTGATGAATATCATATTAATATTTTTGATTTCCTTAATTACAGTAATTCGCAATTTAATAATTTGTAATTCATATCAGGTTTAGCATTAAGAGGAAAACATTTTCATGAATTAACAAATTTTTAAAATAAATTTTAGATAACGATGTCATGTTGGGACAACAAATGACCTCCCTCTGGGAAGAGTAATTATGGAATTCTGGTATAAAATTCTACAGTTATAAGTGGTCAAATTTCAACTTTACTCGACAACGAGATATGTTTAAACCACAATAATCTTGATTAGAAAATTCGATATTAGACAACAATTTGAAGGTTTATGCCAGCCTGACTTCCCTTTATATATGTTATCCGAGATATTTAGGTAGAGGAATTTCCTTGTTAAAATTAGAATTGCTCATTCTCAGATTTTTTCGAATCATTTCCAATCTAAGCGTTGGTACGTATTCACTTTCTAACCGAATCTTCTAATGTAACAAGCGCACAATACAAAACCGTGTTTTATTTCATAAAGACTTCGGTGTGTGGTTGACGAGATTACATATTCGAGCACCGGATTGAACTGCACAGGCGAGAGTGGATAACCCAATCGAACACCAGATATTGTTCAATTAACAACTATACAGTTACATTATAAACTAAGACAATGTTAATTAAAAATAGGAACGAGTGTCTGTATGGTTGACACTGATCAACGATTGATCAGTTGGGAAGGACGAATAAATATATAATGTACGATTTTTATTCAACTTATTTTTATCTCTTTATGTTGGTAGTTACAAATTTTTGGCTGTCAATTTTTTCTTAACCTAAGTTTCCGCACTACAATAAAAATCGCTCTGTTAAATTTTAATAAATAATCATGCCATTTGACGAAAAATTAATAGAGCTTGTAAGAGGAAAATCTGTCATTTATGATTTAAAGCATCTAAATTATCGACGAACCGATTTAAAAACAAAAATTTGGCGGGAAATTGTTTTTAACCTGTAATCGATAGGTGAATATTTTTAATTATATCGTTATACAGAAACTAAAAATATTTTATTTTTAAAATATTTCAAAACATGAATGTAAGGCTCGATGGAAGAGTTTGCGAGATGTCTATCGGCGGGCTCGTCGCCAGGTGCCTAATTCAGGAGATCCTGCACCCGACCCAGATGATGTTTCTGGTACAACGTTGACGATCAAAGGCCGTAAGTTCAAATCACGCAATAGATTCCCACAAATAAGTGAATAAAACTGTACACAATTTTAGCATAATTGGAAATTATCATAAAGAAAGTAGCGAGAGTTGCGATTTGTTTGAGAGCTCTATTGAATATACAGATGTTGGTGATAATAGTACCAGTTTAAGCCTTAATAACGTAATTGGTACATCTACACCAGCTAAACAATTAAAAATGTCTGCATCATTGTCCAAAAATGACATACACACTAATTTTAAAAACTGTTTGGATATTGCAACTAAATCAATTAGTGAAATAAACGAACCAGCCAAAGCTACTTCAACCTTTTTATTATTCTCATCATTGGCGATGAAAATACAAAACGCACAATTGCCTGTGGCAGTTGTTCATGAATTAGAGATGGATGTCTCTACACGGTTAAAAATTAGACGTGATTTTTAACGTCTATTAGCTTACACCAGCGCGAACTTAACCTAGAGACGTTAAAGTTATTAAAATATAAGACTCTTTTCGTGGTAGGTAGTTTGTAACGAATACGGGACGTGAAAAATAATTTTGATATTAAATGTTGCTAAAATAGCTGTCTAAAGCTTGTAAAATTTTGAATGAAAATATAATGAAAATTGACTACCCAAAATAAGAAAACTATTGACCAACGAATAATAACTGAGGTATTTGGTTAAGCACGAAATTAACTCCCTTACCTTAGATTGATTGATTGATTGGACTGTAGAACCAAGTGCTCGCCAAGAGTCCCGGATAACGCCGGGCCTATTCCTACAGCCTGTTTACACATAACAATAGGAAGGATAGGAAAGTTATTTTTTTTTGTTTGGGACGGAACGATCCGGTTTCACACACCTAGCGATCGTGCGGCACAACACAATTCTAATCTACTTCTAATCTAAGGTTAAATGGATATCGATGGTATTGGTCTTCAAAAATTGCTTCTCTAAATTAGCAACCTGAGGAAACAAATTTATTATTTCATGTGCATCTGGAAATTTCCTGTAATATAATTCTACATTAATACTTTTCAGCTACCTAAACAAAATTGATTAATTAGATCAGCCCGGTTACAAATACCTAGGTAAAGCCAATAGTTCATGAACTAATGACAACACAATTCTAATCTACACAACCAGCAATTAATATTTCAAAGAAATATTATTTCATAACATCTAAAGATTCCTGAAATTAATTCTTAATTAATCTACCGGTTTCCTAAATAATATAAATATTTATTAATTTAATCCTCTACAACTCCCCAACTTACAATATAATTTCCTGAAACCATAGTTATTTGAATTATATTAATAATAAATTGAATTATATTAATAATTAATTAATTAATTAATATTAAATTATTAATAATTTCACTCATATAACAATAGGAAGGATAGGAAAGGTTTTTTTTTTTGTTTTTTTTTTTAGACGGAACGACCGGTTTGAGACGCCTTGCGATCGTACGGCACAACACAATTCTAATCTACTTCTATTCTACTAGAGGAAGGATAAAGGCTTAATAGGGGTGCAGCAACCTGAGAAAAAAATATTATTATTTCACGTGGATGTGGAATTTCCTGAAATATTATTCTACATTAATATTTTTACAAAAATGTATTGATTGAATCGGCCTGTTCTGTTTATAGACACCTACAATCACAACACAATTCTAGTCTACAAAATCACCAATTAATATTTCAAAAAAAATATTATTATTTCACAAGCATCTGTAGATTTCCTGAAATTTAATTCCAAATTAAAATTTTCCGGCTTCCTAAATAATATAAACATTTATTAATTTAACTCCTCAACTTACAATAGAATTTTTGTAAACCATATATGTAGTTATTTGAACTACAATATATGTATTTACAATTACTCTAAAATCCATTAGTATTTAACCCTTGAATTGAGCAACCACGAAATAGTAAAAAAAAAAAAAAAACAAAAAACTCAAAAAGTTGCAACGAATAAGTGAGGCATCCCGAAGGTAATGCTTCCTAGAAAACTATTAATGTTTATATTTCAAATAAATTTAGCTGATTTCGTAAAAATTTCAAATGCGTTACTAATTTGGTTACCAAAGAATATTCGATTAGAAATTAACTCCCTTGCCTTAGAGTAATAAAATTCGTATTTATTTTGCGTCAAAACCAAATTATTTTGGAAGTTAAACAAAACATCTATTTAGTGTCAAATTTAGCGATAGTCGAATCGTTAGATATAAATTCAGTTATAAAATTTAAAATTTTAATTGTTTTTTTAAAGTACAATTTTTTATTTAATTAAAATTCATTACATTTAAAATATATTTATAACTATATACCTATACATAAATACATCAAATTTACATATTTGATTACATTATTAAATACATTATTATAAATTTTTTAAATTCAAAATTTAGTTTGATTTTTCTTAAATAATACTAAGCTCATACCTATGCTACAACTTCCTGTTTGGCAATTTAACTAGGTTATATTAAAATTATTAAAGAAAATTTAAATAAAAAAATATCAGGAAAAGTAAATAATTAATCGTTTTGTATAAAACCTAATTTATTTGTACGAAAACATAATTGCAAAATTATATATCAGGATTTAGTATTGTATTGCAATATTTTACCGTAGCCTTTGAACTGGAATATCGAATATATATTGTTCAACAGTTCTCCAAAAACAGTTTTCCAAATGTCCGCCGTTTGTTATGTTAAATACATAATGGCATTTAAAAAGTAAATCAAATTTATCTATTACATTTACAGTATTGTTTGTTGGAATAAACTCTTGATCAAATGAAATGTAAAATTTTGAAATATTTGACTGTATTTCACTTTGAGTAAAAATAACTAGTTGTTGTTCGGCCGTAATGTCATCATTTGCACCAATAAATTTGAATAGTTTAACACCGACTGAAATAATAAAAATCAAAAGTATATTAAATTAATCGAAAGGGTAAATTATATATAATGTATTTCTACCTATAAAGTATTCAAAAATAGGTTTGTTTTGCCTATTTGTTCAGAGATTGTTACTATAATATGTTGACAAAACTCATCCGTAAATTTAGTTTTCAGGTTATTACAGGTATTTGGGTATAATACCTCTAAATTGTTGTGAATCTAAGAACGTTATTAAATGATTTTGTAAGTTCTTACCAGTTAATACGTGTCCGAAAGTCATGGATATTCTAACAGCATGAGTACGACATTTTAGATCCCCAGTTTTAAGGTTTTCTTTTAATTCAATTAAATATTTTTCGTCCATCCAATAGTTTCCATTATGATTTTTGTTTCTTCGAATTAAATATTTAAATCCTGTAATCAAAGATGTTCATAGTTTCCTTATTAAGATAATAATAATTGAGATAAGATTCTATTCAATATCAAAGCACCACGATAATAAAAATAAAAATTAATAAGTTAATAAAAAATTAAATTTTACCTTCAAAACCTCGACCTTAAGAAATCCTGTTTTTGCATTCGTCTAAAGCAGGTGTAATAATACAATTTGTCCTATATCATCAACAGTATATAGTTGAAACGGTTGATCCGGATGGACTTGGTGACGAAAACTTGGACTGACTTCTATCAAGCCTAAATTGTAGTTGAATCTATGTACAAACTGTTGATATAGAGTTTCCTTAATTTTCAATCCTCTATAATCTACAATTTTTAATTGTATTTCCGGAGCACTGTTTCGATTTTCTCGAGCTAAAAAATAAATAATGTAAATAATTTTATTGTAGAAACGCTAAATTATTTCACTATTAAATCAATAATCAAACTCCTCTCGATTGTAGCTAGTTATACTACGTCACTTCACTACTCAAGAAAAATTAAACATTGATTTATGTGATTACATTTTATCTAATGTATTTGTTGTTTGTCGTATCATTCAATATTACCTGCATCAATAATATTCCGATCTGTCGGGAAACACCAAATTTGTTTATCGTATTGCAGTAGCAGGTATTGCATATCACATTGATATTCAATTGTCATAAGTAATATACAAACAATTAGACACAAATTATCACACTCACTGTATTTGAATTAGGTTGAGGATAGCCTTATTTGTATCATGCACTTGTTCAAATTTAGTCCACTACCTCCACTAAAAATTACTATATATAAATTTATCACATTTTTTTTTTTATAAATCAATTTTAGCATGAGTTTTTAACTTAAAAATTCCAACTGCAACTAAAAATATTACATTCTAATTTAATCTAGTTACCAAAAAAATTAAAACAAAAATCAAGAGAATATACAAAATTACTCGCAAAGGGACAAATAATTTTAAAATGACAATAAAAATGGCGTCCCTCGATCGTTAAAATAAAAATTTTATATTTATAAGTACTCAAATTTAACATCCTCGATTTTACTGGGTCGTAAATTTAAACCACTTTTTTCGTTCAATTTGAACCTTGAGTTTACGTTGATCTAGGTAAATTTTTGATAATATAATTAACGTAACTTAAATTAATATTTTACAATTATTATTTCTCGGTAGTGAAAAGCTATCATAATAAAACTTTTTTTTCTGATTTTGACTAAGAAATAATATTATCGCATCGTATACTGGAAGAATGTTAAAAATAACGTCTAACTTTTTTTTTTACATATTGTTTGACTATCCTTATTTTAACCCCCGAAATAGGAAAGACGTCCGAATTTTTACCGTGTAACATTGTATATTCGAAACTACGGGAATATTATGATGATTAGCATTTCGCACTAATCATTCCAACTGGTTAGGATTTTTTTCTGAATTGAATTAATTATTGGCTTTTATTTTTTTTTTTTGAAAAATAAATAAATAATTTTTTTTAAGTAAATTTATATCCTTTTTTTACAATGTACTGTAAAAATTACCCCTTGCTACATCTTAATATGTTTTATGTTTTAAACAATTTCTTTCATAACATTTTTTAAAGTGTCTCTCAATTCAAACGCTTCGCGAGTGCTGCGATTGCCTCGAAAAATACGTTGTTGCTGTAGTTCTTCGCCCTCATCACGTCAGTTTCCAGCAATGATAACTCCCTGCTGTTCATGATCTACGTACTCTGCTGGACAATACAACTCGCTATTTTGTAAAATTAAAAAATTGTGCATGACGACGGTGCACGGAAAAAAATAATCTTGTTACCACAAAGAAAATGATTTCTTTATAGTCCAACATTCTCTTTTTCTTAATTTAAAAATTTAGTGTCTTATTTCGTTCCATTTTTTCTTGGTGATAATTTTTTTTACTTAAAGAAAGAAACATTTCTTGACGCAAGAAGAATTTTAATTATTGATTTGAATTAATTTTTCTTGAATTAAACGTTTCTATGAATTCTTTAGTGCAGTAGAATAAAATTTAAATAAAGAAAATTATCATGAAACGAGTAGAAATTTTCTGAAATTAAGAAAACTAGTGCTTTCTTAAACTGTGATAATAAATTTTCTTAAATAAACACATTTCAAAAATAAAATAATTTCTTATTAGACGTAGTGAGTATTTCTTTAATCAAAATGATATAAACAACCAAATAAATTTTAAGTTTTTTATATTTATAATTTTTGCATGAAATTTCACGTCAAACTGAAAACTTCTTAGATTTTTAGCTAAAGTTACGTTGTTAACGATATGGATCCTATAATGCATGCATTTAGTAGCCAGTCACATAGCTCTGAAACGATCGTTATTACTGATCTGGTGAAAGCTGTTTTGGTCGATAGATATTGCTGTTTCTACAATCCAACCAATTTTATCATTAAAGTCGCCTTCGATGATTTTTTTGGTGTCATCTGATTTATCTTCAGTAGGTGCATGAACCCTGAGGATCATAATACGTATTAAATTGTTTGGTGCACAATCTTAGTGTTCATAATTGCACTTTGATCGAACGGAAAACAATGACATGTTTTCCAACGTTATGCTGAAGAAAGCCAAAACCAAACTCTTTCAAGCCTGAGATATAGCACAATGTGGCAAGATTAAGATTTTTTTATCATAGTGTGTGTGTTGTGATGTCAAGAATCAGTTGTGGATTGGTAGTCACGAAGCGAATTTTCTATTTAAAATATTTGGTTGCTATCTAATAATAATTTTAGTTTAGATGTTGGTTGGTGGTTAGAGGATCAATTTTACCACAATTACGTTTCAGAATTGATTGTAAAATCGTATTTTTCCATCATACTACCTTACTTACAACTTACCTACCTTACATACCTTACTTTAAAACCACAGTGCAAAATTGATGGAGGAGTAATCGGGGTCAACCAAGGCCATGCACAATTTGAAAATGTTCCTTTGTAAGCCAATTGAGTGCAGCTCGGACTTATGAACGTAAGAAGTTGTAGTTCGTGAACTATTTATTTATTTATATATTTATTTATCAATAATGACATTTTTTTTTAATCTTATTATTATCTTGAATTAATTAAATAGAACATAATTATTATACTTAATACTAGCTAAATACTAATTCTATCTTTAATAAATACACTCAATAGTCCCAAAAACTGATTGTATTGTAACTCTCGTAATTCTCCCAAAGTATAGAAATTGCTCAGAGAATTATATAATTTGACTCCATTATACCCTAAGGATCGTTGCGAAAAAGATTTACTATACATTGGTAATCGATAATGTGTGTTTCTGGCATTATACTTATGAACGTCTCTATTAGAGCATAACATTAAGTCCAAGTATTTTGGTAGAGCTCCGTTTTCAAGGCGAAACATTAACTTCAAAACGTTGTAGTGTATTCTTTGGTTAATAGACTTCCATCCTAGTACTTTAAGCATTTCACTTATATGTGTCCTAATATCTGCTCCTAAAATACCTCGCATGAATCTGTTCTGAATTTTTTGGAGACGATATATTTGTGATTGATTCATTATGAATAACACTGATGAACAATAATCAATATGTGGTCCAACAATTGATTCGTAAAATATAATTTTTGTTTCATGTGGCATTTTATCCTTAATTCTATTAAATAAACCTAACTTTTTATTCATTTTTTCAGCAACATAATTCAAATGATCATTAAAATTTAACTTTTCATCTATGATAACACCAAGGTATTTATATTGTTTAACACGTTCAATGACTTCAGTATCAACTAATATATTTTGATTACATTCTAGTATTGTTTTTATTGACATCACCATGTACTTTGTTTTAGAGATGTTAAGTGCCAACTTATGGAACATCAGCCATTTTCTCAGGTTCTCCAAATCTTCATTTATATTCTGAACAGCTTCACTAAGGGTTGGTGTTGCAATCGTAATCAAGGTGTCATCAGCAAACATATTCACTTTACAATTATTTATAACTTCTACTATATCATTGACGTACAGGATGAAAAACAATGGTCCTAAAGTAGATCCCTGCGGTACTCCGAGATTATTTGGTATTGGCTTAGAGATACAGTTATCAACTTTTGTATATTGTTGCCTTTCTTGAAGATAATTATTGAACCATTCCAACGCCGCGCCTTGTATTCCATATTTACTTAATTTTTTTAGTAAAATTTGTCTATCGATTGTTTCAAAAGCTCGTTTAAAATCCAGGAAAACTGCTACTACTACTTTATTGTCATCTATTTCAGATTTCCAATTATCTAACATTAAGTTTAATGCAGTTTCATATGAATGGTTTTCGCAAAATCCAGATTGTTGGTCGACTAGTATATTATTGTTGTTAATGTGGTTTATTAATTGGTTTTTAACTACTCGTTCTAACACAGCTTCGTAGGTTGGTAGCATATTTATCGAGCGTAGTTCTTCTGGTGTTGTTGGCTTAGAAGTTTTCGGAATTGGAATAACCGTTGATATTTTCCATGATCTCGGGACTTTAGCTTCATATAAACTTTTATTGATTAAGTTCGTAAATTTTGATGAGAGTATTTCGTTCTTCATAGCATCTAACATGATAGTACGGTTTATACCATCAATTCCAGCGTTCTATCTAGCATTATGGTGTGAGGACTGTTTAGTATTTTGGTGAGACCTGAGACTGGTTGATAATATATAGTTTGTCATAATCATTATACTAATTGGAAATTATACTTTATGGAATTAATATCGAAAATTAGCATTTCATTAAAAAATGCTCATTTACAAGTACACATTATACTCTGCTTTTAGAAATTAAGTTCTCGTTAAAACAAAAATTTCTTAAACTAAGAAATATGGTGTTGAAGAAGAAATCAAAAATTCTTTATCAATAGTACGAATAGATTTGTTCAAGAAAACCAATTTCTTCTTGGAAACAAGTTACTCTAATCATTTAAGTATCTTTCTTCTCATTAAAAGATACGTTTCTCGCATCAAAATAAATTTTTAAATTCAAGAAAATATTTCTTTATATGAATTCTAATTTTTTCATAACAAGAAAATCAGAACTCTAATTCGAAAAATGTGTTTCTTGCTCCAAGAAAAATAAAGTGATCGAACAAATTGCAAAATTAAATGTATTTTCTATCATTCTATTAACATTTTTTTATGGTGAGGTACGTTATGATTTTTTTGTATATTTAATGTGCTTTGTGTTAAAAATAAATAGTGTTTAGTGCCCTATATCCAGAAATTGGTTTAATTTAAATTTTGTTAAAATAAATTAAAGTAAGTTTAACAAAATGAAAACGAAAAAGGTTAACAAATAAAAACTATGTATATAAAAATAAAAATTACTGTAAATATAATATTGATGAATTTCGGGGAATCCCCTATTATGCATTTTTAAATAATAATAAATAAAAAATAATGCACAAAAGGATATTCCACGAAGTTTATAACTAAATAGTGTTGTTTGAATACATAACGGCTTTATAAGCAGTGCAAAGTATAATAAATTTTGTTAAAGTGTAATTACTATTTGTAGTTTATTATTTTAGTTGTATAATAATATTTTGTGGTTTGGCTACTTGTGTGTGTCTGTGTGTACTCATCACGAAAAATGCAGCAATATCTAAATTCGGAGAATTGCATTTATTTAACTTAAATTCGCAAAACATTGATTTTGGTGATTCATTAGTGATAAAAATTAACCAATAATTAGTTTTCTTTTTATTATCGTATATAATAAGTGTTGTTGATCATTAATAATAAAAAATTTGGATTCAAAAGTATTAAATTCTTGTTTTATGAAAAATATTTATAAGCACTAATTTGCAATTGTGTATAGTAATTTCGATACAAAATAGAGTTATAAATTCACATTTTTCTTTTGTTTTACTTTGGATTTTGCGATTAAGTGGGAAAGTGTTCGTGATGAGTACAAATAATTCTTGTGTTAACGCTTTGTATTTTAATTTTAATTTTCTTATTAGAACAATGGCTGAACAAACTATATTAGATGGGTCATCGCTTGTCTATTCTTACGGTATTAAATTATCTATACATATAAAAATTATTTATCCGCATCTCGTACACTGAAAAAACAAATTTTCTTAAAAGATATCTCTATTACCAAATTAAGAGTTGCTTTACAAAAAAGTTCACCGGGCGCAATTTGTTAACAAAAATAAAAATTTAATTTGTGTTTCTAAGTGAAACTTGCTTTTACTGAAATTTGTTTTTGAGTGCAGTTAACGTAACTTAACATACCTATACATTTACTTTTCATTTTGATACTGAGGCTGCGTGTCAAACTTGAGGAAAAAGTCAATTTTAGATAAATTTTTCGGTAAATTCAATTATTTTTCTAAAACTCTAAAAATTGGTACTACAAGACAGCCACTTTTTACCGTAGTAAACGATTTACCTTAAGTTTGGCACACAGCCTGAGTTCGAAAAATCATAGCGGCCATTAAAAAAAATCTAAAATGTTTTTAATGTATTTTTTCAAGATGACGCTGTTTTAGAGTTTATTGGGACGGAAGAAATGTCACACACCGCTGCAATTGTGACGAGCGAGTTAAAATCAAAAATGATTGAGTGGGAATTAGATAGTATTTAGTTTTGATATATATTATGCTAACTGAGTAATCATTTAATGTTTTTTAAGACTGTGGTTTCCACAAAATTTCAGACCTTCAAGCGATAAGCTTTTTAGACCTTGATCAGATGTTTCCAGATTTATGTCAATTAAGGACAAAATCTCAATTAAGGTTTAAAATTGAACAATGGCGTATAGAAAATGTAAAATTGAACCTTAGTTAGCTGCGTTTTTCTGAAAAACAATTGAGATGAGTTCGTTATAGCTTTTTTCAAGTTGATTCAATTTAAAATAACCATTTACTTTTTTTCAGTCGAATAAGTTAGATCAAATAGTCTTCAATATGTAATATCGTTGTTTTGAGTTCTGAACAACGCTTTTATTATACGGAACTGTTAAGAGCTATACAAAATTATAAGAAAACTATAGAACGATGATAGATTTTTTTGTTATGCTTAGAAGACTTTTGTCTAACTTATTCGTCAACCAACTTAGCGTTGGCTCAACTTGAAAAAAAACTATCGCCAACTCGACCCGATTATTTTTCACAAAAACGCAGCTGTTATATACACAACTTAACGCTTAGTTGCATAATTATTTTCAGGGGCATTCAACGACTAATCTATATCCATCACCCAACTGTTCGACCATGCCAGGAACTTCCAACTTATCGTATTGGATCAAAAACCAATCATTCTCGGTATCTTCCATAGAAACAGGAAAACTTTCATCATCAGATTTTGTTGGAAATATTACCCAAATTAAGTGAAAATCTTACTAATTATTATATAAACATTTTTATTTTACAGAATCTGCAAGAATTTCTCAAAACCAAAAAAGGTTCCAGAATTTTACAAATATTTAGCAACAGTGCCCCGCCACATCTGGATGAAGACGCAAGAGACCTATTGGTTACTTCGATCGTCGACTGTATAGTAGACAGCCCTGTAACGGCGGCAATATTAGAAAAAATGTCTAAAGATATTGCGACATTTTTTCCTGGAGAAAATAAGGTAATATTTATTACACCGATATAATGTAATGTAAATGAATAAAAACAAAAGTTTGTCATTTTTTCAGGAGTTGTATTATAAAGGTGGACCGAAGCCGTCTGGAATATTGTACCACAAACACAAAAATCTAAGTTTTAAATATCGAAAGGTGGGATACTTGGAAAAAAGATAGACGTCCTCAACAAATAAAAGTTTGTACTGCAACTGCAACAAATACAGGTAAAACTAACTTATATATTCTACATAGATATTATAAATCAATAATATTTTTTCTTTTTTGTTCATTTCAAAAATAAGTCAGGAATTCGAAGGATCTAAGAAATGGTTGTACCATTTCTCTAGCCCATGGGACGATGTCGAGAGGCACTGGATAGCCACACACGACGGCCGACAAAGTAATCTCCAAGCAGAAAAAAACATTAACATTATAAACTTTTTTGATGAATGGCCAATTTTAAAGCATGCAGATGGCTTTCGATTGGTAAAAACAACAATTCGAAGTTTTGTTTCCAAATAGTAACATTTTTTTCTTATTTGTTTCAGATTGATCTGGAATTTAATTGTTTGTACCCTTGCTGTGTTATGCCCTTTTCTCTGTTAGAGATTGAAAATATTAGTATTTCCATGATAAAATATAAAGGAACTGTTTTAAAAAAATCGTATTACCTTTATTTTAAAGCAAAAAATCAACTATCAAGAATAATAGACATTGTAAAAACAAATAGAAAGATTTTCTTGATAGTTCAAAATGTACAAATAATCAAGTACGATAGTCATTTTCGGGTTTATTTTGTCGGTGATGAACAAAACAAGTATGAAAGTATTTGGTGCACTGAGAAATACGTTACACATTTAAAACCTTATGTTCTACATTCCCTTCTAAACGGAATTAAAATATTTAAACCAAATATATCGTATGAATGAAAATTTTAACTAATAGCTTTAATTTTATATATAATAATTATAAATGATTTCATATGTACATATAGATTATTTCGTTTTATAAGTATCAATTTTTGTATTATTACAGATTAATACAAAAATTGATATAAGATTTATTTTATAAAAAATTTGCATTTTATAAAGAAATAAAATCGAAAATTAATTTGAATTGTATTTTTAATTTATCCAATAAGAATGCACAAAAATATTTCTGGTAACAAGAAATATGAGTAAAGTGGACAAGAAGAATATTATTCAATCAAGAATAAATCAGGAAATGATTTCTTATAACAAGAAATAAGCTAAAGTGGGCAAGAAGAATGTTTTCTTTGATCAAGAATAAGTTTATTCTCTAGAAGAAATGAGTACGATTATATATAATCAAAAATTCTTTCTATAAGAAAAATTAATACATATTTTCAAGAAAATATATACTTACATCCAGATAATCTATAATTCTCTTTCTTTAAACAAGAAACTAATGATAATATTTGTAGATATTTATAGATCAAAACAAGAATATTTAGTTTTAAAATAAAATAGTTAAGCAACCATTTTAAGAATCATTTCTTTAAACTGTATAATAATTCTTAACTGAAGAACTAATTATTAGTAAAAACAAAGACAATATTCTGAATAGAAACCATATTTTCTTCATTTTGTACATTAAATTTCTTTTAACAAACGTTTAAAGTTTGTTTCAACGTATAAATTAAACCTTAAATCAAGAATATTAAAGTTTATGTTGAGAAATAAAATTCTTAGCTGAAAATGAAGAGCTCATTTTTCTTACATCATTGACTTTTTTCTTCGAGTTAGAAAGTTTTTTTTCAGTGTGGGCAGTATAATTTTTTCACAATTTTTTGGATGGAAATTTATTGTAGTGCCAAGAATTCGCCACCTATTTGCGAGTTTACCGAAAGTATTTTCTATACGTATTCTTGCGCATGAGATTTTTTTATTAAAGCATTCTTTATCGGCCGATAGACATTTCCCCGGAAATGGGGGCATTAAATTACGTTTTAATGGGAAACAGCATCACCGACAAAATAAAAAGGAAAATCGATCACGGAATTTGGTAGCATTCTACTTTGAGGGATCTCTAATGAGCCATCTGTTTGCCAAATGTTTGCCAATTGTTTACCAAAACCACTATTTTTAAATATTCCGGAGTCGCTCTTGCTTCCATAAGCCCCGACATCGATCGCTGTGAATGAATAATTAGAATCACATACAGCTAACAGAACGAGGCTATGATGCCCCTTATAATTGTAATTTAAGGATCCGCTTTTAGGAGGGCATTTCACGTTAACGTGTTTGCCATCTAGAGAACCTATGCAAATTGGCATTCCAGTCTTTATTTCAAAATCATCTGCAATTTTGACCTATTCCAACAAATTCGGTTTTGCTAAGTAAATTTCATTAAGCGAAATATAGCCCCATATAGCGTCGCAGGTCTCTAGGATAGTCTCGCGTACCGTCGAAACTCCCATTTTAAAGCTCCAAGCTAAAACTTGCATTGAACAACCATGCGCAAGATACCTTGAAGGAGAGGAATTCGTAGTAAAAAATTGAATTTTTTAAATTTTACAATGTTACTTACATTAGTGTAAGAGCTAACCTAGATTCGTCGCTTATTGGTTTCCGATGGGAGTACTTCTGCAAACGAGTACTGACAAGGTTTAGCAAAAGCTTAAAGTGATTGATACTCATCCTGCTAGCCTTTTGGAAATGTTCCGGATCATTTTGTTTCATTTGCAGGAAGCCTTTGCGGAAAAAGCCATGTTGATCTCGGCTCAAATTCACTTTTCTGACCCACCAACGCCTACGATACACAATTAATTTGTAATATTCATAACATAAAAGAACAATACAGTAAACGCTCGATTTAACGGACTAATTGGGGGTGTCCGTTAAATCCGAATGTCCGTTAAATCCGAATGGAAAATTTTTAAATTTTATCAACTAAAGATTTTGCACTTGTTCTGGAATTTGGTCACCTAGGACAGAACTGGTATATCTTTTAACTGATTATGAAGGGATTTTGTTTGTTGGATGGAAATAAGATTCATAAACAGTTTTTGGAAGAAGTTCAAGAATATGGCCATCTGAGACGGAAGTCAGTAGTTTCTTAACCGATTATGATGGGATTGGGTTTGTTGGATTGAAATGGGATTCTTAAATGATTTTTGGAAGAAGTTCTGGAATATGGCCATCTGGGGCGGAATTCGTTCAATTCTTAACCGATTATGATGGGATTGGGTATGTTGGATTGAAATGGGATTATTTAATGATTTTTGGAAGAAGTTCTGGAATATGGCCATCTGGGACGGAACTCATTCAATGCTTAACCGATTATGATGGGATTGGGTATGTTGGATTGAAATGGGATTATATAATGATTTTTGGAAGAAGTTCTGGAATATGACCATCTGGGGCGGAACTCGATCAATTCTTAACCGATTACGATGGGATTGGGTATGCTGAATGGAAATGGGATTATTAAATGATTTTTGGAAGAAGTTCTGGAATAAGGCCATCTCGGGCGGAACTCGTTCAATTCTTAACCATTTATGATGGGATTGGGTATGTTGGATAGAAATAGGATTCTTAAATGATTTTGGAAGAAGTTCTGGAATATGGTGATCTAAGACAGAACTTATATATTCCAGAACTTTTTCCAAAAATCATTTAATAATTCCATTTCAATCCAACATACCCAATCCCATCATAATCGGTTAAGAATTGAACGAGTTCCGTGCCAGATGGCGATATTCCAGAACTTCTTCCAAAAATCATTAAATAATCCCATTTCCATCCAGCATACCCAATCCCATCATAATAGGTTAAGAATTGAACGAGCTCCGCCCCAAATGACCATATTCCAGAACTTCTTCCAAAAATCGTTCAAGAATCCCATTTCAATCCAACATACCCAATCCCATCATAATCAGTTAAGAATTGAACGAGTTCCGTCCCAGGTGGCCATATTCCAGAACTTCTTGCAAAAATCATTCAATAATCCCATTTCAATCCAACATACACATTCCCATCATAATCGGTTAAGAATTGAACGAGTTCCGCCCCAGATGGCCATATTCCAGAACTTCTTCCAAAATCATTTAAGAATCCCATTACCAACCAACATACCCAATCCCATCATAATCGGTTAAGAATTGAACGAGTTCCATCCAAAATGACCATATTCCAGAACTTCTTCCAAAAATAATTTAAGAATCTCATTTCAATCCAACATACCCAATCCCATCATAATCGGTTAAGAAACTACTGAGTTCCGTCTCAGATGGCCATATTCCAGAACTTCTTCCAAAAATCGTTCAATAATCCCATTTCCATCCAACATACCCAATCCCGTCATAATCAGTTAAGAATTGGTCGAGTCCCGTCCCAGGTGGCCATATTCCAGAACTTCTTCCAAAAATCGTTCAATAATCCCATTTCAATCCAACATACCCAATCCCATCATAATCAGTTAAGAATTGGTCGAGTTCCGTCCCAGGTGGCCATATTCCAGAACTTCTTCCGAAAATCATTTAATAATCCCATTTCCATCTAACATACAAAATCCCATCATGATCGGTTAAGAATTGATCGAGTTCCATCCCTAATTACCATATTCCAGAATTTCTTCCAAAAATCGTCTGTTAAATCGAGCGTTCGTTAAATCGAGCGTCCGTTAAATAGAGCGTCCGTTAAATCGGGGTCCGTTAAATCGAGCGTTTACTGTATAAATTGTTTTAACTAATTTTATTAATTTTACTAAGTCCATGTTGTTGACAAATAACGCAATTTTCACTTCTGTACGTTTTAAGGTTAGGTAATTGTTTTTTATTCTGTTGTGTCGTCGATCGCTGATGCTCGATTGTGTTTAATAAGGCGGCATCGCCAGCAGACAAATGTATTTTGTCGATGTCTCTTGACGCTGTATCTTTGGTTCTGTTTATACAGAAAATATAGTAGAGTCCAAAATTCAAATCAACCTCGTCAAAACGTTAGTAAAATAAGAAAAAGATTGAAAGTATGATAGGTTCAGTCTACACTGAAAATTAATTAAATTCAATTTTGCTGCCACTATGTTGGCCAAAACTTTAAAACCATCGTGTCAAAAGGCTATTCCTTGGTATAATTAATGCAAGATTATACGACTTCTTCAGTAGACCATGTAGTTAATACAAGTAATACAAGTTCTAGATTCAGTTTTCAGATACCAGATTTACAAGTACACAGTACACAGATGCCAAATATCGCAAGAATCCTCCGATTAATAGAAAAAGTTTTACTATCAAGATTCTGAATACTCAATTCGCCTAAACTAGGGACATGTCGAATTGGTGAAACAAAGGTTTTTTTCAAAACTCGCCGTTTCTGATAAAATTTTAAAAATTTTCTGAACTAATTTTGATTGAAATTTTATTTATAATTTTTGGGCATTTAATCGTTTTTTTGTAAATTCTATATATATTTTTCAGAATATTTACAACAAAAGAAAATGCTCCTAGAATGCTTCCAGTTTCGGTGAATCGATATCGCCAAAAATCACCTCTAAATCTCCAAATTTATACAAAAAGCTTAAGCATATGAAGTATCATTCCAATTAACCAATCTGTAAGCGCTGTACAAAACCAAATTTTATGTCAAAAAATACTCATTTCCGTCAGGTATTGTTGCAAAATTATTTTTACAATATGTTACTTGACAGTCGCTTAAATGACCTGTTTTTCAAAATATTTGCGAAATACTTAGAAGCTGCTATTGATGCTGTCACTTCCATCTGCACACTTTACTGTGACCCCATATTTATGAAAAAAGTTTAAGCAGGAAGTTCCTTGCCAATCCATCAATCTGTCTTTAGTCTATGCAGTGGTCGAATTTTTCCGAAAAATCTTTATTTCCCCTTAAATTTTGATAATTTGGTCTGGGCCGATATTATTGCAAAATTTATTTAGAATCTTTAAGTTTGTTATCGTTTTTCTGGTAAATTAAATATTTACTTAAAAGCAAAAGAAGCTTCTATAGAGGCTGCCACTTCCGGTGGAACGATTTCAACCAAAAATCATTGCAATCTCCCAATTTACGAGAAGCTTAAGTATGAAGTTTCGTCCCGATTAGTCAATTTGTCTGGGATGTTTAGAAGCAAAAGACATTTAGTTGTCACGACCCCAGACACAGACATACACACACAAAGGTTTTTCTAAAAACTAATTTTTGACTCAGCGATATAGCGAGTGGAGGTTCTCACTCGTCTTTCTAGATTCGTTACGAAAAGTGATTTATTAGCGTTGATTTGGTATTTTGGGATAAATTTCATTGGCGCACAACATCTCGAATTATCGTGATTTTGTCGAATAGCCTAGTAGTGGGCGTTGTTCTTTGAAATATGAAATACAAAGTCATTCAAAAGATTTTGATATCAGATGAATGTTTTCAAGATGGTCAAAAAAAGCGTTTCTTGTTTCGTTGTTGTCATAAAAAGTGTCTTTTGTTCTGGATTAACCTCAGTGGAAGCGGGAACATTTCCAGACGAATTATCTGATTGTTTACTCGTTAATTTATCTGACTCTTACAGGTATGAAAACAGTCACAAACAGACGATTTCGATTTTTTATTAGAAAATCAACTCTAATTCATGTTTGCTATCTATCGTATTGTTGCTTTGACAAAGAATGTGTCTAAGGTGTGTGTCTTTTGACAAAGATTTACACATTAAAATTGAAGCATCGATTCTGAGGGAGTGGGTTCAGTGACACCGAACCCACTCCCTCAGAATCGATGCTTCAATTTTAATGTGTAAATCTTTGTCTGGTTCGAAAAATTTTGAGGGTCTCAAAATTTTAAAAGGGTATGAACTAATTTTTATTCTTATTTTTACAGCATGTGTGGACAATTTTCGAGACAATTACTTTAGAAACTCTAAATTTACCGTGAATGGAAGTTATCCTGTTGTTCTAAATAGTGGGCACTAACCGTTAACTTTCTAGTGTGGTTCCATACGGCAATTGCATGAAGGGCAGGTATAATTAGGGCAACATGAAATTCGGACTCGGAAAATTGTATTTTAAACGCATTCAGTGTCGCTTACCACACAAACCGAGGGTTACATGGTAAATATATAATTTTATTTTTAGCACATGATTATAAAATAAGAAAAAGTGGAATATTTGGCGTATGCACACACGTGATGATATTGTTGCTAATTTTAACTTAATCATTTAATCCAATTTGTGTTATAAGCAGTTTTAATCAGTTCGCTATAATTATATTTGGACAGTGTGTTAAGAGTGTATACTCGTCTTTGTATGTGTGCTACAATAAAGCGAATAATGCATTCTAAAAATATGCGAATTTTATCAAATCACAAGAGTGGAATTCAATTAGCGTTCACATATGAAAATGTTTTTTTTTTTTATTTATTGTTTTGTATGTACACACGTTCAACGTGATTAACGACGCGAAGTTTTTTCATAATTTGGTAAATTGATTTGCGTAGGTGCGAGAAGGACGCGGCTTTGTCGTGATACAATGCGCTAGTGTACTAAAATATTTCATGTCTCGCACTAATTACGTAAAACAATTTTAAATTTTTATTCTCAATTAAGAAAATCACAGATTCATGTCGGTATGCGTATTTAAATGGAGCAGAGGAGTATTCTTTTATTTTGTAGCCCAGCAATCTATTTAACCAACATGGGGAAGATTCGATTAAATCGATGGACAATTTACCGAAAATATAACAAAATATTTATGCTGTTCTTATCTTTTGTAATTCTTAGTCTTATTGACTTTTAAACATAACTGTTCATTTTTAAAACGAATATATTCTAAACTCTGAAAAATTCATATAAAGCAAACAGAGAAACTATTCATTCTAAACTTCATTATATACAATGTTGCAGGTCTAAGGTCAATAAAAAAATAAAATGCACAGAACGGGAACAAATATCTTTTATATTTCTTAAATGGTTAAACGGTTATTGAAAAAATGCATAATTCAAATTGTCAGTTTCAATCAAACAGCGTAACACAAAAGTTATGCAAATTTCTTGTCGACCGGGTCGATCGCCAGCTAGTGGTATTATGCAATGGGTCACTAGTTTTAGTCTTGTCTCGGATAGTATTTTTTTATTGGCGATATAAAGCCAGCGATATGCAGATCAAATATTTCGTCAATAGCTGAGAGCTCAAAATATATTATAAAACCTCTGCTATTCGACGGCGGATAAAAATTTGAAATCGTATGCTTTTCTAATACGAAAAAAACTTACAGATGGAACTATTAAGTCGATTATCAATCGGGAAACAACAAGACGCGGCTTATTTAATTTTGAAAATGAAACGCGACTAAGTGATTAAGCAGCTTGTGGTTCGCCAGAAGCTTGTGGCAGCAAACCATTCTTTACCATTTGGAAGTGCTAAGAGATTTCAATTTGAGTCTACATATACAGAATGGTGGTTGTGAATCGTAAGACCTTGTTAAAGTTAGCCGAAAGTTTCCAGCTAAAATATGGTAACGCAGATAGTGTCTTTGCTATCTCAGCCGAAAAAATATTTTATAGCCGTAAGATATATTACTTGATATACCTACCTTCTTCTACTATCACCTCCAAACAATTAGAATACAGCAGAAATCTGTCAGGATCTGTGTAATTTTACCAAATTGGTTCAAATCGTGTGGGTAACTGCATCAGGGAAACTTTCGTATTTCAAAATGAAACTTTGTATACAGATTAAGCCCGATTTGTGCTAATTAGGGCTCACGGGAAAAAATTAGTGGTAGTCCAGGAGCCGAAAAAATTTAAATTTCGCCTGAAAGACGAAAAAAATAAAACCCAATTTCTCCAAAAAACCAGAAATAATTTAAGCCTAATTTTAAAACTTCACAAAAGCGGCTCCACCGACGAAATTTGTGTTTATCATAGAAATATGATTTTCATAAATTTTCATTAATAAATAAGGGAGGAAAAACAAACTAGCCTCTAAAAGATACTATAAATTTCGAGGAAAATATTTTTCCGAGCAAATCGTTTCGTTTTTCATATACCTCTCGGGAAGTTCCATTTTGCCTTAACTCATCGCTAAATTCCATGAAATCATTTGGGACATCTTCCTGCAAATAATCGTTATCGATTGTGACTACCATAATTATTTAGGCGAGTGCATCAAACGCACGCGTATTTACTGTGACTGTTGTGCGTTTATTGTTTATAAATTTGAATCCATTTTTAACGAGTGGCAAATCTAGCTCAATTTTCGGCATCATACGGAAATTTAGTTGGGGGTTTATTATCGAGTGGTCATTCCGTCTCTCTACACGCTTTCACTTAATAGTTTTCCCAATCCAATTCTCTTCATCGTTGCTTTCATCGGATACATTTTCGGATAACTGGTGTTTTGTGTTTTTTGTTCAGCGTCCGATGCTTTTGACTTAGCTATAATTAGGGCCCTGTCAGCATCTGATAAGAATATGCAACCAGAAGTGCCAACTTTGGTTTGAAGAACATTTTTTGTCAGAAAATTGTTCATTCAACGGTCTTTGTTGTTCAACGGAATTTGGCCAATTCTGGACTAGTACAAATTCCGCCACTATATTTTCGGACGGCAATGATCATACCTGATAGAAATATGTACATACAGTGACAGGAATATGCTATCTGAAATGCTAATTCTTTGATTTTATAATAAGTTATTTCCATTTATAATTTGTTGTTCAACAAAAATATTATTGAACGGTTTTGTATGTTCAATATAGTAACGTTTAGAGGTTAGTTTGTTTTTAAGCAGAAATTTCGTCGGTGGAGCCACTTTTGTGAAGTTTAAAAATTAGGCTTAAATTATTTCTGGTTTTTTGTAAAAATTGGGTTTTATTTTTTTCGTCTTTCAGGCGAAATTTAAATTTTATTTTCTCGTTTTTTCGGCTCCTGCTACCCTATTCCTGAATATAGATACGAATCGAAAATATACGGATTCGAATGATTGGTATTCCCGAATACGAATACACCTAATTCTGTTTTTACGCGATAGATACGTTCCCAGAAAATTCGCGCAAAAAAAAAAATTCGTGCAAAAAAAGAAATGGCTTCCATATAAAAGTAAAGGATTGGTTCTACATTTGTAAAATCAACTAAATTAGAGATAGATTAGAGTACACAAAATCCCATTTTTACATGCTTTACACACCATTTTATTTAAATGCTTATTAGATATCTTTATGAGAATAATATTTATTTAGAAAAACAAATAAAAACACATGTAATTAAAAATATTAATTAATTTTATTAAAAAAAATCATATTTTAACAAAACATAACGAAAAAAATTCATTTTAATAAAAAAATATTGCAAAATAGAAATACTATATCATAAAATATATTTTAAGTGCTTTCATCACTGGCTGATGGAACTGATGGAATGCGCACTCGTTTATGTGACACTTGAAAATCACTTTCTTCTCTAGAAATATTTTCCACTGCATTTCCATTGCTGCGTAGTGGTGGTGTTTCAGTAATTTTCGTAAAAAAATCCATTATCAATGGTTGTTTCCCAGTTGTGATAAGACTGTTATGTAATTCTCGATAATTACTCATTAATAATTTTAGG
This sequence comes from Nephrotoma appendiculata, assembly GCA_947310385.1. Taxonomy (NCBI): domain Eukaryota; kingdom Metazoa; phylum Arthropoda; class Insecta; order Diptera; family Tipulidae; genus Nephrotoma; species Nephrotoma appendiculata. The sequence continues at coordinate 265,853,695 of OX371225.1, read as the reverse complement.
TCACGTTGAAACTTCTCAACTCTTTTCCCAATAGGATTATGCTTGCCAAAATGATCGCTCAATTTAGCAGCTATTTGAAGTCTTTCTTTAATTAGGTCTACGGTGAAGGTAGGAACTTCTTCGTCAGCGACATTGGATTCTTTTATCACTCAAATAACGCCGAACTTCTGGGACAAAATTTTTAATGAACCATCCTCTAAAAGTTTCAGTTGCCACCCTATTTCTATTAGTCGTCCAGTGGACTGGTAATGTTCTAAAATCTACGCCTTTCATTGACCGTGGTTTTAGAGCTCTATTTACAAGTAAGGGTTTCAAGGGTTTCTGAAGCGTTAGAGCAAAATAAAAAGGTCACATGATCCCTGGCCTTAAATCCACTTGCAATTTTCTGGGATTGAAAGGCCCGTTTCATCAGCATTCCATACCTGATCCTAACTATAGCCACCATCTTTAACTATTTTGGCTAATTTTGAAGGAAATACTTTAGCTGCCTCCTCATCTGCAGATGCGATTTCACCCTTATTTTTTACATTATGAACCGTGTGCCTTTGTAAAAAAAACACCCGTTATCCAACCTGTATTTGCAGAAAATTCAAATTTTTTAACTTTCTGGCCTGAGGGTTGTGGTTAATCTTCTTTCACCTCTTTGTAAATTCGTAATGCCATCTGCTTGATGATATTTCCATCAACTGGTATTCGTTTTTGTGAGCAATCCTCCATCCATATTACAAGAGCCTTCTCCATTTTCTCTTTTACTATGTCTTCTGTGTATGATGATGTATGAGCACTTATACTTGTTCCAGTAATCACGGATTTTCTAATACCTTCTTCATTTTGTTTTATGGTTTTTACGGTAGATTTTGTTAAACTGAAATATTTCCCTGCAGAAGTAGCATCGTTTCCGATGGCTAGTCTCTTGATTTTAACTTCCAAAGAAATAGCTTTTCTTTTCGTTTGTTTTTCAGCTGACATTGTTAATTGTACCATGAGCTCTCCTATAAAAATAATTCGTTTGCCCGTAATAAATGAATGCAGTTAAAATTATAATTCACATACCGTTTATTGAAATTTGAAAAATTTATAAATTGCTTGTTATAATCTCACACGCAAATGATACCAAATTTGCCACTTTACATATTAATATCACACTGAAAACCCGCACTATACTTTTATCAAAAACTAATAAGAGATAATTAGGGAAATTCCCTGCAGTTGTGTCGTAGATTCTACACGCAGATTTTACACGTTCACCTCCATTTGTCGGTAATTCTATTGTTAGAATGACTGACATATGGCAGTGAACGAGGTTTAATTCATGTACAAAGATGTTTGATTTTGCTAAAAATTTAATCGCGTTAAATCAAATAAAATCGCGTAAAAAAGGAAACAAAATATTTTGTAGAATCGCGTTAAATCAAATTCGCGCAAAAAAAGTTCGCTAAAACCGCTAAGTTCCTAAAAACAGAATTAGGTGTACTTATAATTCTAATACGAATACGAAAATATACGGTACGTTCAAAAATTTCCCCTATTCCGCAATACGAATTCGAACAGTTTTTCCACGTGCTTGAACGAATTTTTGTGCGATGAATATTTATTTAACGACTCCATAGTAAAATTAAAAATATACAGGAAAACCTCGATTTAACGGACTTAATGGGGAGTCCGTTAAATCTGAATGTCCGTTAAATCCGAATGGAATGTTTTTAAATTTAATCGAATATGGGCTTTCCACTTGTTCTTGAATATGGCCACCTAGGACAGAACTTGTTTATCTCTTAACCGATTATGAAAGGATTTTGTTTATTGAATGGAAATGAAATTCATAAACAGTTTTTGGAAGAAGTTCTGGAGTATGGCCATCTGGGAAGGAACTCAGGCATTTTAGCTGATTATGTTGGGATTCTGTTGTGAACACTGGGAGTATGTTGAATGGAAATTAGATTCTTAAATTACTATTGAATGAATTTCTAGAATATGGCCACCTGGGACGGAACTCGATCATGTGATTCTTAAATGATTTTTGGAAGAAGTTCTGGAATATGGCCACCTGGGACGGAACTCGATGAATTTTCAACTGATTATGATGGGATTGGGTATGTTGGATGGCAATGGGATTCTTAAACTGGAATTGGAAGAAATTCTGAAATATGACCTCTTAGGACAGAAATTGGGCATTGTGGTTGAAATGAGATTATCAAATAATTTTTAAAAGTTCTGGAATATGGCCATATTGATTATGCGCTCTCTTATTGCAAGTACCCCAAAATTGTAAATTTTCGCTTGGTTCTACAGGTTCTGAAAATCTCATGATCTTAGAAGACATCATATTCCATGTTCCCGAGAACAGTTTTCGAGGTCGTTGTTGATAACAATAATATAAATTTATCCAGGCTCTTCGTGTAGGGTTTATACCGTGATTTTTTGTGAGATTAAGTAGTTGGCCTTTCGCTCAACCCACTAGACCCATGAGTGGGTTACGTAATGATGATAGATGTTAAGGCATCCAGTCTTACCAGAAACATGTTAGCATCAGGGGCCGCTTGCTTCAAGAAAAACGCCTGCTTGTTATCGAGTTCCGCCCTAGTTTAAATTATCGGATTCTGTGGCTCTATTCCAGAATTTCTTCCAAATATCTTTTAAGAATCCCATTTCTATCCAGGAGATCCAATCACCTCATAATCGGCTAAGAAATGCCTGAAATCCATCCCAGATTAAATTCGCTCGAATCGATTAAATTTAAAAACATTCGGATTTATCGAACAAGCGGTTTTAACGGACTCCCCAATATAATTATTCGTAATCTTACGTTTTATTAACATCCACCTTGCTGGCTGTTCGTATCACATAAAAATAGTAGGTGATGAAATAAATCATTTCAAGTTGCGCTGATTACTTCATACGACTATGAGAATAGGGGTAAAAATAAATGTCTTTTATAGCAAGGACATACACCAAACAATTACGTACGATCGTATTCAGGAATACCAAAGTATTTTCGTAACGACTATCATTTTCGTATCGAATACGATACGAAAACATTTTATTCAGAAATAGGGACCCTGGACTAGCACTAACTTTCCCGTGAGCACTATTTAGCACGGGATCGGCCCAAAATCCCGAATCACAAAATCCCGAATTAGCAAAATCCCGACAAAAAAAAAATCCCGATTTTCAAAATCCCGAATTTATTAATCCCGACTCTCAAAATCCCGACTTTAAAAATCCCGACTTTCAAAATCCCGACTTTTCAAATCCCGACTTTCAAAATCCCGATTTTCAAAATCCCGATTTTCAAAATCCCGACTTTGCTGAAATTTTAAAAATCCCGAAAAAATTCGGGCTTTTTTTAAAAATATTAAATATTAAATTTTGTTTTTTTATCTTCATTTCGGGATAGTTCTAAAAACTCGCCAAAAGAAATATCGAATGAACAAAATACCGAAAGAAAAAATTTACTCGAATTTAAGAATATCGAATTTCAAAATAATTTATTTGGAAAATCTCGCATGCGAAAATCTCGAAAATTAAAAAGATGTTCTAAATTAGAGAATGGTAAAAATGCACTTAATATCTTTTATGCTATTTAATAGTGTTCAATTCAAATTTTATTAACAAATAAAACATTTATATACATATGTTGTGAACCTTTTTAAAAAATCTAATTTATAAATTTTTTGCATTTTTTTCAAAATTGTTTTAATTTTTGATATCTCATCAAATTTTTTCTATTTAATGGCTTCATTTCACCTATTTTCATTCGTTCTATATTATTTTTAAATATTATTAATTCTTTTGAAAGATCGGTAATTATTTTGTAAACACCAGCATTTTTCGTTCCTACTACTGTTTTAAGCGCCGATGCAATGCCCCAATTGAATTTTAAGTACTCGGGAAATTGTTAGCAACAGCATCGGTAACGAACCAGAATTAAGGCTCATAGTGACCTGACCCTATTAAAGTTAGCCGATAGTTTCCAGCCGAAAGATAATGCAGATAGTGTCTTGACTATTTTTAAACTCTCTTTATACTCTCGCTCCTATCGATTTTTAAATTCCTATAAACTGAAATAATTTCTCCTTCACCCGAATGATGTAACCCGATCCTAAATTCTCCTAAATTCGAGATCATGACTGGTTTTTGCTGTATTCAAGATACTATCTGCATTATCTTTCGGCTGGAAACTTTCGGCTAACTTTAACAGTATCTCATAGTGTGGTTTAGGTAATTTGTATTCTCGAATATCAAATAATAAAAATAATTTTGTATATTATTTGCGGCGCCGCAAATAATATTTACAAAATTATTTTTATTATTCGAGATATATTTTCGAGGTTTTGAATTCTATATTTTGAAATTTCGATATTTTGAAATTCGCTATTTTATTAATTCGAGATTTCGATTTCGAGATTTTGATTTCGAGAAAACGTCGAGGTTTCATGACCAACCCCTTCATTTCTATTAAGAATTGGATTTGAATAAATATGTTCTTGTAATAAAATAAATTTTTGGTCGTTCTGAAAAGAACGTTTGGATTTTTGATGAAATATTTAATTATAAAATAAATAAAATTAAACGTCATTATTGTAACTTAATAGAATGAGCAATATTTTTTAAATAATTAATTTTATCAATATTGTTTCTATTTACAATAACATTTAAAATTCTGCTGTTTTTTCCACATTTTTTTTTTTAGTGGGGTGCGTTCACCAGCTTTCCATTTTTCAATGCGTGTTTTGCATATTATCATCTCCTTTGCCAATTCTTCGATTAACTTATAGACCCCAACATGAGGTCTTCCGATTACTATTTTTAGTCGGTTGTGCCAAGCCTCAACTGAATTTTGTGTTCTAGGAAAATTACCATCATGGTTCTGGGAAACAGTCCAGAACTTTGGACTGTATTGGGGTCTTCCTTGGTATCCATGAACACACCTTATATAATTTGTTTGGAAGCATTTGGCAATTCGCTTGGCGAATTCAAAATTCTTTTATGATCGCATCAAAATTCTCGGAAACTTCTTCAGGAGGTACGAAGGCTAAGCTTTTTAACATTAGAATTTGCGTGTTAAAAGATTTATTGTTTCCATATTTAATCTGAAGGTGTTCAGATTGTACTTTTCTCCATAATACTTGTCTGAAATGGAAAAGGCATGCTTTGTATTCAGCCAACGGAAAATATATTTTAGCTGCAGCTACGCTTGCCTTTACAAAATCTGACACAATTCTCTTTAGATTTAACGAGATGTTCCAATCACAATAAATTTTACAAATCTCATAGAACATCTCCGAGTAAGCTTCTGTTGATTTTGAGCTCATTATACAAAATAATAATGGTATGATCTGGTCATCAATTTTAATATGGATTGAGAATAACTGTCTCATTTTAGATGGTACAACTTCGAATGTACCGTCCATAAGCCAGCATTCAGACTCTGCTAGCAACTTCAAAGATGTTTTTGTTTCTAATAAAATATTTTTATTTCCTCCAAAATCTTTCTCCGACAACACAAAGAGCTCTTCGTCAATAAACTTTAATGTTTCCGGAATGGAAATTTCATTTAAACTTTCCGGCTCTCTCAGTGTTGTGGTCCTCACACGAGCAATTTTTAGTTTTTGTGCTCTGTTTGAAGGTAAATATAATCTGCAATCGGGGTCGCATTCAACAATACTTTCTCTTATTATTTGTGAAGGTTGCAACCCTGGTACTTCTGCCAACTTTTTTACTGTTTCATTTGCCTTAAAAACATCTTTTTCTGAAGCCTCCGGAGCGTGATTATGATCTGATGGTTCCTTTTTTAGTTCATGTTTTCCTTCTTTTAGTGTTGTGGTGGCTCTTCCTTTACACATTTTCGAGATGTGGTATACGTAACCATCAATAATCAGTTTGTCTTTATTTTGGTTCGTTTTGACCAATGAGATATTCATTTTGCTCCTTTTATTATTTGTTTTTATTTTTTTTTTTGTTTTATTTTTATTTGTTATAGACCACTTATTTAATATTTTTTTATAATTTTAAAAATTAAAATATTTCTCACAAAGTTTTTTTACTAAACAACACTTATTCACTGATTTAATAAAATTTATTTTATCAAAATTGGAACTCCACAGACTGTATCGATAATACGGTTTACAAAATACTAATGTTGGAAAACTAAAACCACTCCATATTTATAAAAAAAAGAACTTAAATCTGCTAGTTTCAGGTAGATTTTTGTGAGTCATTATGTCATTTTGGTTACACATGTTGTCAACCACAAAACACAAATGACGCATTAGTAACCACAATGGTACAGATTCTTATTTTTATTTTTTTTATTGCTTATCATAATTTCCCAACATATTTAACAATTTTTATGATTTAGTTAGTCGTAAAAGATATTTAAATTTAAAATTGCTTGAAAAGGCTACTTCTAGTATTACGTCATCTGTTACGGTTATACTAAAACATTTGGTGCATTTAAATCTTTTTTAATTTTTTAGAAAATATTACTTACATAATATTATGGTGCAATTATTTTTCTTTTTAGAAGGTGTCATTAATAGATTCTATATAATCCGCCCCTACGTGCGGCACGCAGTGTGACATGTTTGCTGATCCCGGCTCCTACGTCCCCCGAAGTTAATTTCTAAAGCCCCTCGGAGTGCTAACCGGGGGGGGGGGGGGGGGGGAGCGCAGCGACCTCCCGCGTGCCCGTGAGAGTTATCAAAGCCATTAGCCTCTACAATTATGGCATTTCAAAATGTTGTATTAACAAAATATTACTTTTTTTTATTAATTTAATAGAGAAATTATTGTTGAATGGGACTACAATTGTAGATTATATTTACCTTTACATTGAACTCATCACAAAATGACTTTAAAAGCCCGTTTTTTTTTGTAAAATATGAATTCGGGCGCCCGCGGGTCGGCCGACCTGCCCACGGGCGCGAATTCATATTTTTTTTTTTAAATTCGGGCTTTTTAAAATCGGGATTTTGAAAATCGGGATTTTGAAAATCAGGATTTTGAAAATCGGGATTATGAGAATTGGGATTTTGAAAGTCGGGATTTTGAGAGTCGGGATTGTTAAATTCGGGATTTTGAGCATCGGGATTTTGAAAGTCGGGATTTTGATTTCGGGATTTTGAAATTCGGGAAATCGAGCCCAACCCATTTAGCACAAATTGGGCTTAATCGGAGTGTGTGCAGCTACCCACAAGTCCAAATCGTATGACGCAAGTTACTTAAGAAATTTTCGAAACTAAATTAATAAAATTTTCTGTAACTTGAGTTACTCACTTTCCCATCGACCCCACTATGTTTATTAGATAAATCATAATTCTAGGTAAGCCCACACGAAATTTGGGGAGAGGCTGAAGAGGCTAGGTGGGGTTTAATGTGGTATAATATGCTAGAAAATCCGATATTTCCGATGTAAGTTTTGATATATATTATCCCAAATTGCAATTTTAATCTGGGACGGAACTGTGGCATTTCTTAGCCGATTATGGAGACATTGGATGTCCTGGATGGAAATGGGATGCTTAAAAGATTTTTGGAAAAAGTTCTGGAATATGGCCACCTGGGACGGAACTCGACCAATTTTTAACCGAGAGTTAGACCGCATAATCAATATGGACATATTTCAGAAGTTTTTCCAAAAATTATTTGATAGTCTCATTTCATCCACAATGCCCCATTTATGTCCTAGGAGGTCATATTCCAGAATTTCTTCCAAAAATCGTTTAAGAATCCTAATTTCATCCAACATACCCAATTCCAACAAAATCGGTTAAGAATTGTTCGAGTTCCGTCCCAGGTGGTCATATTCCAGAACTTTTTCCAATCCCTCTTAATGATTCTCTGTTCCATCCAACAAGCAAATTCCATCCTAATCGAATAAGAATTGATCGAGTTTCGTCCCAGGTGGCCATATCCCAGAAATTGATTCAATAATAATTTTAGAATCCAATTTCCATTCAACACATCCAATCCCAACATAATCAGCTAAGAAATGCCTGAGTTCCTTCCCAGATCGCCATATTCTAGAACTTCTTCCAAAAACTGTTTATGAATTTCATTTCCATCCAATAAACAAAATCCCTTCATAATCAGTTAAGAGATAAACAAGTTCTGTCCTAGGTGGCCATATTCCAGAATAAGTGCAAAATCCATATTCGATTAAATTTAAAAACATTCCATTCGATTTTAACGGACATTTGGATTTAACGGACTCCCCAATTAGTCCGTTAAATCGAGGTTTTTCTGTATATTTTTAAATTTTCTATGGAGTCGTTAACTAAATATTCATCGTACAAAATCGTTCATGCACGTACAAAAACTGTTCAAATTCGTATTGCGGAATAGGGGAAATTTTTGAACGTATCGTATATTTTCGTATTCGTATTAGAATTATACGTATTCGTATTCGGGAATACCAATCATACGAATTCGTATATTTTATTTCGCTATATCGGGGTGGTGTACGTTAATAGCATAACATTACATCATACAGTATACCGCCTTACTATACGAATCAGTTTAGTTCCGAATTTGATGTTTATAACTCCTAGGCTTGACCTAGGAATTTAGGGCTGAAAGTCAGCATCCTTTTCTGTTTCAAATAAACACAGTTTAAGCGCTGCATTAGTAAGACAGAGACTGCAATATTAATTATCCAGACCACATTTTTTAGAGATACATTTTTGTAATCGGCTACCGCATCGCATCCATAACCGATTTCATAATCGATTGTATAGTGGCAATATTTGATATTGTAGCGACGTTTATTGGTGGAAGTGATCCTTCTTTTGGTTTAATTGATGATTAACTGATTTCTAGAAACCCTTTTGTGGTTAATGGTTTCTGCATCTCTGGTGAATGTTAAGCTTTAATTTTCTTTCTTGGTCTTTTATTCCCGCTCAATACTCAATTTGTTTCTCTCATCATCGATTGCGCGGCTAGTTGACATCCCATGTTACAAATGTTTTTTTGAGTTCCCCATTTTCATTTTTCTTTCTTTAAAAATGGAAATTATTCTTTTGATTTAGTTGTTAATTCCTTTATTTCTCTTAATTGATCACAGAGTCGGCGCTTTGCTACTGCCGACGTAGAACTCACAGTGGGTCAATATGTCCGGACTCACCAACTTTGTAATGGATCTTTATTTCTCGGGAACGTTGAAATATCAAGCATGTTACGCATAAGTTTCCACATTTCACTAACTTTTATATCGTTGAATTCTTATGCTACTTTGGCTTCTTCAACGCGAGCATAAGTTTTACTTTTTCTCTACACCAATCAGATATTTTGTGGTACCTGGTTCTGAGCAGTAGAATGCGGTCTTTGCTTTACTGTTTCGATTATATGTCTCTGCGATCAGTTCTAATAGTTCCAGTGTTAGAGATTTATGGGGATAACTCGCTGGTAAGTAAGCTTCATTTGCATTTCGCAGCAACGAGTACCGAGTTCATATCCATGTTTTTGAGTGGATGGAGTGCAGATTCACTAATTGGGTTTTAGGTATATTTTTCTATTAACCGTAAAAATTTATCATGGTTTATCATATAACAGTTGAAAACTACTTGTTGTTAAAGAGTCCCTACATATTTTTAACAGCGTTCATAAATTCCAAAGGGGCCCAAACATTTTGTTTATATTCGATAACGTTCACAACTATTACCTAAATTAGTTATTTATACATGATTGTTATTTAAAAATAGAAAAGTCTTAAAAATTTAATTTTCTTCAGCTCAGACCAAATAACAAGTAATGAGAAAATATGTGCGTTGGCCGCAAAAGTATGTACAAGAGAAAAAAAATTGTTTTATTGTTTTGAGTGGCCGCGTACAAAAATATATTTATTTATCTTTTTTACGAAAATCCCGTGAATTGGTATGGCTAAGTATTGTTTGGGGTTGGCGCAAACACATGTCATAAAAATCAAATTTATTTGCACACGTTTCTTTCAACAATATTTTGATATATGTTCTTCTTCTGTTGCCATACGTTATGTTATGTTTTTAATTTAAACCTTGGCATACCGAAAGTTCGCCAATTTAATCCATTAAGGTAACAAACCTATTTAAATTGAATATTAGAGACGCATAACGAATCTTTAATTTATTCATTATGTGCTAACGGCATCTCAAAGTCAAAGCCAAAAAATCAAATGCAATTTCCATAGTGAATTTATTGCAAAGACAACTTATACATAAATCGGATGCCGTATAGTATAATTTATGATCATCGAGTGGAAAACACAAATTAATTGAAAACATCGTAATTAACGCAGTCCTAACGACATCTCAAATGCTAAACTCTTTTCACCTCAAATAACCGTTGAAAGCGTGATAGTATAATATTGCCTTTAGATCTTAATGCCATAAATCAATAATCTACAGCGATAGTTTCTTCAAGAAATCAATTCAGCATTTTCTTATACTTGTTGTGATTTATGATGTGTCGTCGTTAGGTTTCTTGTTAGTTGCGTCTCATACAAATAGTGTTTATGGTTCATAGTCGCTCCGGATACAGTGGCAGTCGAATTATCTAAATGATTCAACCGTCGATCTAATTTACTTAATAAGCATCAAGAGCGTTTGCCATAACTTTTACCATAACGATTATACCATTTACCATAAACCCTCGGGCGTTTCCATACTACCTCCACATTTTGTTTAATGGGATGTTCCTATCTGAGATGGACATATTCTCGAAATTAAATATTTATTTTCAGAAGTTTAGTAAATCTTCATCGCATTTTTAAGCTTTAGTAGCTCATTTGACCGACTTGTTTCTTTTTACGTTATTTCCTGTATATTCGATTCGCTTTTTTACCGCTAAGAATTTGGGTAGTTTCTGAGATTAAGGAAATTGGTTCAATAAACTTTTAAATTTCATATCTCATTAAAATATTCAATTATCCAGTTCACCCAAGTAGAGTCGATTTTAGTAAAAGACTGCTAAAAGACTAGAAAGACGGGATTCTTGCAAGAAAGGTATTTCCTCTAATGCTCAGTTTTTGACAATTTTCTACAAATTTGCCTCAAAATTGTATCAGAATTCCTTTTGCTTTTTACAGGCATATTGATGGGATTGGTGGCTTGGGCATAAGCTTAAAAAGCTTTATTGAGCAATAAGATACATAAAATCTAAATATTAACGAGAATGGATTGAAAAATGTTTAGAATAACGCCATCTATGCGTGACATATAGTGACAACTTTTTTATTTGCCGTGAAGTATGTTCTTTTAAATGAAAGCTGTCAAGTTTTTATGACATTTATGGTCTAATTGACAAATTGAAATACTAAAATGGTATTCATAAAATTTAACTCGGCTCTATAAACGGAAGTTTTGTTCTGTAAATTTGAAGCACCAATTTTGATGACGTAAAGTTACATATCTTAATTTTGATGGTGAATAATTCGAAAAAATTGTCATTTTCGTAAATAGTGTTTGCATATATGTTGTAACCAATAGCATCTCTATACCAACAAAAGATGAAGCTAATGCCAATTGTAGTTTTTTAGGTTTTAGATAAAATTTATTTATTTGATATTTATTAGTTTTCGTATATGCGCCTAAATGTTGATAATGCAATACATACAAGTACAGTCGAAACAAATAATTTGTCTGCGTATACATAGAAAATATATTGTTCTTAAGGTATACAAACGAATGACGCCAACTGTACTAACATATTGTTTGACAACTGTATAGCTCATTCTTATTTTAATTTACTTTTTAATTAATTTACATAAAATTCAATTATTTCATGATATACAAACAAAGCACATTTTAGATCCGTACAAGGAATTTTGACCACATAAGAAATGTAACCATATAAAAGTCAAGCTTGTGCAAGACTCGGCAGTCATGAGATAGTCTTCTGTGTATTTCCTAAGATCGCTCCTTGCCATTTTTTTCAATTGTCAAGCTGTATCTTCATATTGTCTTCGAATTTCCGCCGTATTTTGATTGCCTAGTTGTGTTTTAAGTTGGCGGCGTTCCTCGATTTTCTTCCACGTTTCATCTCTAATCCACGGTTTTCTTGTGTTGTCTTGGTAGCCCAGCCCACTTGTAGCAGTTTTTACGTCGGCGTCTGCTATTTCTTCCCATTTTTGATCCATAGTGCTTGTTTCGTTATTCGGTAGATTGATTAGGAGCGTTTCATTGAAGATATTTCTCGTGTCTGTATTTCTCAATCTATCTATGTTGAATTTTCTCCGATTGCTCCTGGTAGTTTTCACAGCGGCTGGTTTGATTTTGTGGAAGGGAGGATTAATCATACCAGAACTAAAATCCACATTCGAAATGAAATCCTGGCAATAACACATAAAGTTTTGAGAAAAGTTCTTGAAAATGTGTTAGAAAGAGGACGAATGTATGAAACAGAAAATGGCTATCACTTGCGAAATATCATTTTTCATGATTAAGCCAAAAAATGTCCATAAAATATACTATATTTTAAAAAAAATTTAATCAGACAGGAAATATAATGTTATTAAACTAGATCGGTCTTTTTGCGCAACCCTGTATGAAAAAACTTTTATAAATATATAATTTCCTATCAACCAACCCGAAACAGCACTAAGGTACTCAGCTAAATTTGTAACATTCTTCAGTATCTTTCCTATGACATGCGACACTTTTTCCGCGTTTTGTAATTAGCGTCCGATAGTATCCGCAGCGACAATTTTTTTTTGTAAAAACTTATATTTAGTGCGTTTTTTTGCATACAATTAATTTAACTCCTAACTAATATATATTTTTCATTCAACTGTTTAACTAAAAAATCGATATAAAAATATTTTGCTCTACCTTTTTATCGGGTGCCGCTAGCAAGAGCCGCTATCAATTTCTTCAAGGCCGTTGTTTTGTATAATCCTTAAACCATATGGTAATGAAGTTTATCCTAAATTATACTAAATGACGTCATTTATATTTAGTAATGTTTTAGTAAAAACTTCACATGCCTATATAGATATGTGAAGTTTTTACTAAACCATTACTTATTATAATATTCATTGTCAATGTATTAGTAAAATGTATACCCTTACCCTGTTGTCCTTACGACAATTAAACATATTTATATTTGACAACGCTACCAAACAATATCTCGAAGAACCGAACACAAAACATCAGTTTGGCTTCGATGGGAATAATCTGGTGCAACTGTGTGAAGACACAAACACATTTATTACCCCAAACAGATACATTTTTTGTTCATCGGGTACGGTAATTATGTTAGATCATCAGACTTACAACTCGTTAAACAATATCTATCTTAAAACAAACATAAAGATGCCGGATATTACAAATATTCAAGGTGTACCTGGGTGTGGTAAATCAACATGGATTATAAACAACCATAATCTGGGCACTGATCTTGTTCTATGTGCTACAAAAGAAGGACTTGCAGATATAAAATTAAAGGTAACATCACGTTGCGAGCACAAAAACACTAACTTTAATAACATCAAATTAAACTACAAAACGATTGCCTCATACCTAATAAACGGTAACCGGACCTACGATACAGTTTTTGTTGATGAGTACATGATGGTGCATGCTGGTTATATAGGACTTGTGGTTATCAAAAGTAAATGTTCTAAAATATATCTTCTAGGTGACAAAAATCAAATACCATATATTGACAGATTACATCATGTCAATATGAAATTTTCCGATGCAAGTGCTTTTGTAACAAAGACTGAATACTTGAATGTAACGTATCGATGCCCAGCTGATGTTACTTCTGCTCTCAAAGAGTACTACCCTCACATCACTAGTATGAACACAGTGGAATCTTCCGCCGAATTTATAAACCTGCCACCAAATCTATCATCATTACCTGTGTTAGAGAACGCTTTCTATCTAACTTTTACCAGAGCTGATAAACAATTAATCTCTCAGCTTAAGATACCAGAAACCAGTAAAGTCTTGACGATCCATGAAGCACAAGGTTTAACCTCACCAAATGTAATATGTATAAGAACCAATTCTCAACCTCTTGAGCTGTTCGATAGTGTACCGCATGCCATAGTTGCAATCTCTAGACACACAAAATCATTTAAATATTTTTCTCCGGTGGCCAATGATAGACTACACTCACTTTTAATGAAAGCTCGAACTTATACTATTACTCAAAAGGTAAATCAGCCCATAAAGTCCAAAAAAAGATCGGTATATGAGAAATGTGCAATTTACTATCAAAACGTAAACAAAATGGCATCAAAAGCATCTAAATTCTACAAATTCGTTTTAAAATCAAACTACCTTATTTATGTAATTTGTGAAACTTCATTAAAACCAGACATACGGAGCAGCGAATATTTTGGCCATGACTACGTTGTTTATAGATGCGATCGGTCTCCTGAAACTAGTTCAAAGAAATCGGGTGGTGGCGTACTGATAGCAGTACATTCTAAACTCTGGAATGCTCCAGTAACTTTAGCCCCATCGAGAGTCGAACAGATCGGTGTAAAAATCAAAATCAACCAAACCAATCTAATCATCTACGCAGCATTATACCACCTCAATCAAATAGTGATCATTATGCAACTTGCATCGATGCGATTGATGAAGTTATTAATACAACAAACTCGTCAGATTTAGTTCTTGTGCTTGGTGATTTTAATCTTCCAAATATAACTTGGAACTTGGACCCAGAACTAAACTGTATTTTACCTTGCAATATAACAACAGATGCGGAATCTTTATTTGTGGACGCCATGCTTGGTTATAATTTGAACCAAATAAACACAATTGCTAATAATCGTGATAGATTATTGGATCTTGTCTTCAGCAACGACTACCTATTACCTTTTGTCATAAATGATGTTAATCACAAATCTTTGGACATTAAATCTTTGCTTATATCGATACCACGTAATCTGAAAAATTGGAGTGAAATGACTTTAGAAATTGTAAATGACACAGGCCTAACTGAAAAACATAGTGGCATGGATGAGCAATTAGCCCAGAGTGGTTTAGTATTAACGAGAACTTCCGAATTTTCCATATAAGGTGCAAGCATTAAATCTTTGCTTATATCGATACCACGTAATCTGAAAAATTGGGGTGAAATGACTTTGGAAATTGTAAATGACACAGGCCTAACTGAAAAACATAGAGGCATGGATGAGCAATTAGCCCAGAGTGGTTTTGTTGTATTCTGAACTTTTTAAATTTATTTGTGACTTTTGAAAAAGCTGAATTTTGATTTTCTATTTGAATTTCGAAATTAAATTAGAATTTAAGTAGAAAATACGTGAGTCGCCTAAATGTTTACTTCACAAATTTTATACATACTAATACATTCACATTTTTTTTATTGTTAGTAATGTTTTAGTAAAAACTTCCAAGTCGTTAAACCATTACAAACTTACAATAAAAATTGAAAACGCGGAAAAATGAATTCATGTTTATAACGTCATGTCAAAATAAATGTCAATTGGTATATTCCATGTTGTTAAAAGTTTATTTTATGGACGACCCTAATGCTGCACTTGTAGCACAATCCAATGAAAATATAATTTTTTTTACAGGTCCCGTTATCCTACAATTCGTGTGTGGGGCTGGTGTTAGACAAAGCTACACTATACTTTTCATATTTTTGTTAATATTTATTGTATCGTACTGGGAGTGGTATTGGTATTTTTTACAAATTACAACCCCCAAAAAACTACCCCTGAGTTGTGCAATTCTCCACAAACCATATTTTTCGTTAAAGTTGGCATTTCCGTTAAATATTTGTTGTATCGTACAAATATTTGTTGTATCGTATTCTTTAAGGGTGGTACTGTATTTTTTCCAAATTAACTACAACATATTGGCATAGCTCAACCCCCAAAAAACTTCCTCTAAGGGGTGCAAATTTTAAAACCATTTTTTTTTTCGTCTGTTGATACAAGAAGTTTTGTACAAAATAAATTACAATATTTTGGAATAGTTCAATTGCCAAAATCTGCACCTAAAAGGAGTAGCTCTTTAAAACAAGATTTCTCTGTATAGACACAGAATATATACAGAAGCGACATAACTCCAGTTTTGTATGGATTTCTTTCGACTCGAATATTTGACCTTCTGCATCAAAATAGGAGTGGTAAAAACAGTTTATATAGGTAAATAATAGATAGCGCTAGTAGTTTTAAAAAAATTAGAATCGATTATAAAATCTTCGCAGTGTACAACTAAAATTTCCTCTCAAGTGGCTCTCTCAATTTCAAATGTCACTTTGATTTTGGCTGCATCAACCGTATTACTATGTTATAGGTAAAATTAAGACATTGCTATAGATTTCTGATACTTCCTATAGATAAACTTGATATAATTGTGTCGGAGTGGATGGGATATTTTTTACTATTCGATGGGATGCTAGACAACGTAATTTATGGACGAATTTGGCATTTAAAAGACGAAATAGATGCTGCCGAATAGATGTAACATTAGTATTGTGGAATACGGTGACACAAATCGATACAAAGAATTTATCGATTACTGACACAATGTTCACTCCTTTCATATGTCGTGCATGGGAAGTTCTAAAGGAGACGACCAAAAAAATCTATAAACCAGAATGTGTGCTTACCTCATCGAATGTTATAGTGAATTTTGATTTAACGACCGTGGATACAAACTGCCCTAAAATTTCATATACGGTTTTAAATTAAATATTACAAAGGGTGGAAAATTAACCGCATTCATTGGATATTTTGATATATTTTGTGCGTTACCGAATCCGCAAACCAGCACATAAGTAAGTGATTGAGGTGAACGAACTACGAAGGAGATTCCATCACTGGGAAGTTTATATGCCAGCGAAATATTAACGATTTTCGGTCACTCCCAATTACTATTGAAATGTTGGGGCACGTTTTAAAATATAATTTAAGTTAAAAATTTATCAGTTCTAATATTACAAATATTTGACTCAGGTAAATTTTTTATATTTGGTATGGAACGCTTTGATATTATTGGCTTAATAATGGAAATGTAGTCGATGCCATTTCTCTTTTGCCGATTTTGATTTCTTATCGCCCGGTTCTAATTCTAACGTAGACGCGATTTTTTAACGCTTTATTTTTTTGCCAGAATGAAATTTCTCGTTATATGTAAATCGTAACTGTATTGCCATATAAATTTAAATTTATACAAACTGCAAGGTGCTTCAGTTTATTTTTACATATTGGCGTTTAAAGTGACGATTTAGATGCCATTCGGTTGAAAATTTCCGTCCGCAAACAATGCAAAAAAAATGATTTTGATATTTATTGTGTTCAATTTCTAAATGTAAATTTAATTGATACGATCGAGCAAATATCTCATCACTCTCAGGACATTGATGTTGTACATGGTTCGTTCTTTCGGTCATAAATACACATTTCGTTTATCTCTTCGGCTTCAGACTCGGAATCGGTTACTTCATATTCGCACCCAATTGGATTTGTGATTTGATGTGATTGCATTTGATATCATTAATAACGTATCGGATTAATGTATCGTAATCTTCGATGCTTGGTGTTATTTTGGTTAAATCGAATAGTTTTGCGTGCGGAGTCACATTTTGAAACAAATTTACATATGGTTCTGCAAATGTGTTTGAAGCAGTCTGATTTGTGAAAAAAGTTGTATCACATGTTTTGCATAACGCATATTTTTCCGACGAATTATCAGATGATAACAGGAACATTTGTTGGCAGATAGTCGAAGAGAAAGAATTATTTTACACTTCTAAAAAGTTTTAAGGTTACAACTTGATTTTTTTTTTAAATTAGAGCCATCTATGGCGTACGTAGGAACTACTTTAGGAGTGTTGTCAAAAAATCTATGGTTTCCAACTGTCGTTTCTGTAGTATTCTGTGGTATAGGTCTTATTCCTCAAATAGGTACCTCTGAATTTATTACAATAGTGTGGGCTGTTGTAATAAATTCAGGGATACCTATTTCTTGCACAGGAATGAAGTTCGATTCATTATGATCAATTTTTGTGCGTGTGGACTGTTGTAATAAATTTAGAGGTACCTATTTGAAGGGTAAGACCAAATATACTATTGCCGATCTCATATACATTTTTTCGCCAAATGTTTTTTTAAAAGAGGGAACCAATGCACAGTAACCACACCATGCGGACACTTGTTTCATTAAAAAGTTTAGCTAAGACAACAATTTTATGAGACATCTATACGTTACATGAACAAAATTTTACGAACTTTAAATTTTTTTATCGATCTTTATTTTCGACGATTTGCACATGCTGGATGCACATGTTGAAGTATGTGCATATACTTGTTGAATAAAAACGTAAAGAAGAAGCAAGATCAAGTTTGAATTTCTTCATTGGTTTTTGCTTTTCGTAAAATATTATTTTTTTTTTGTTTTGTGTCCTTATATTATAAACTTTTAACAGGAGAAGCTGCCACATTAGTTCGTCATATCGCAGTAACTGAGGCAAACTATAGTGCGGCTACGGAGAAGATTAAACAGAGATACGATAAAAAAAGGCTCGTGGTGACAAATCTCATAAAACAGTTTGTTGATAAGCCAGATATATCAAAGGTTTCGGGTAAGGCGCTTCATCAAATAGCTGACGTATCGGATGAAGTTCTGAGAGGATTGAAGGTGTTAGCCGAAGCGGAAAAAGGAACCCATGGCTCATTCATATTTTGGTAAACAAATTGGATAGTGTGACTAAGCAAGCATGGGCAAATAAGATAACTGTAGAGGATTTCCCTACGATGTTAAGATTTTTCCGATTTTTAAGCAAACGAAGTGATTTATTGGATGCTATAGAAGTCAATAAAGTGTCGACCAGCAATCGAGTTAAATCCTTCCAATCAACTGCAGTGCCTTTGTGCCTTAAATGCTCGCAAGGCCATTACCTCAGTAAATGTGACCAGTTTCTTTCCCTAAGCGTTAATGATAGACGAGGTTTTGTGCCTGAGAAAAAGCTGTGCTTAAATTGTTTCACTCCAAGCCATCAGTCAATCGTATGCAGATCGATTTATACATGCGGTAAATGCCACAGAAAACACCATCTTATGCTACACACCGAAGATGCAGTCAGGCCAACAGCGAACACGGCTACTAAAAAAAACATATAAGAGGCCACGACTCATGTCGTTGTCGAATGCAGCAACCATATCAAGTTTCCAATCATTATTTATTACCAACAGCAGTAGTTCGAGTTCCAATCTGGAAATCTACAAATATATGCAGAATGTTGCTGGCCTTGGGATCTCAAGCGTTATTCATAACCGAGGAATGCATGCGGCGATTAAAACCTACGAGATCAAAGACAAACTTCGCAATATCGGACTTGGCATCGAGAAAGGTCACTACGAGAGTTTCAGCTTGTGTCACACTGAAATCCTTACACTCGACAAAGAATGAGGTGCTCAATTTTTTTTTTTTATTTTTCTGTTACATTTTTGGTTTTGCGCATCAGTGTCTAATAAAGAAACTACAAAATTTTCATTGTGAACTTTTAAGGTTTTTAGGTAACATAAAATAGCAAATATGATTAACAATTAACTTTTCTGAGATTCTGAAATTTTCATCAAAAAATATTTACTGACGTAAAGTAATATTAAGAGTTAAATGATACAGAAAGAAAATAGTTTCTACAAGTGCTGGTGCAGCATTAGGGTCATGTTTTATGGACGAATTTATTTCTAATATGAATGGTATAGCGACAATACGGGTAGTAGCGGAACTTCGGATAGATAATTTTTCATTCAGCGCTCAATAGCTCGTCCCGGATAGCGAATAAAAAACACAATATTTTACGTTCCATAATAAAATATGATTTTTAAGGGTTCAGCGTCAGAATGATGGATTTGTGAACTATAGCGCTGATAACAAATTGTTGCTTCAAGTCCTTCAAGCCAAGACCTTTGCAACGTTATATGTCCACGATTATATTAAAATAAGATATAAAATGTAACTGATTCCAGCGCCACAATGATAGTTTTTAGTAATATGATATTTTAGCTAATAATTTGCTTAAACTAAAAATTTGTTAACAATGCCAAAGTTTGAATTTAGAAACTAATGTAGTATTGCCAAAAATGTTGTCTGATCCAAGACCAATCAAACTATCAATATACTATACATTCACAATAATACGGATATAATAAAAAAGACTTTAAAGCCATATTGTATTTTTGGGTGATTTCCTGTGAAAAATACCCGAATCAGAATTAAACAAATATTCACAGAAACAATTTCGATCTGCACAAGATATTCTTGGGGTATCATCGGAACAGACCTTAGTTATGAAATCCTTGTAAAAAATTACAAGAAATCATTGTGCGATTTCAATATTTTTATCTCCATTCGTCTTCAATTTTTAATTTGAAGAATTGATAAACTTTTGGGGTCAGAACCTGTAGGGGGGTCGGGTCGGGTACCTGTCATAAGAAATCACTGAAAAACTAACGATCACAACGATATTGCTTTATATTAACCTCATATACTCGTGAAGTATATATCGTTTAAAAGATCGAGGATCAGAAATAAAACTGGCAGTACAACTTTAGGTCACAAAAACACCAGTTTAGCGCTGTTAGTTACTTATTCATTTTTTTTGGAATAGGTACCGGCAATGAGGCCGCCAATTTAGTTGAAGTAACTTATTCAAAACATTGTGCGAAGCAGTTATGTATTGTTTATGCCCATGTAATCATAAGACATATTGTTTGAAAGGTCTTGGAAAAGCAGAAATTTTGTTACCGGCGCTTAGTTCACCAATCCAACCTTTTGGCACGTGTGGCTTGTTATTATGATATTGTGATTTTTACAATGACGAGATACAAATCGTTTTCCTGACTTGTTTGGCGACCACTTCTCTTTCAGCGATTTCTCAGAGTTTGTCAATTTTTAGACGGAATTTCTAATTACTCGCGCACATTATTTTTACGCATTTTTAGGATCAGGGTCTTCCCAGGGATTCCCCTTATGTTTTAACCGTTATGGAGGTAGTCAAATTATAACGCAGAACCGTAGTTTAAACACCGTTTACACACAGTTCTGTATGGGTTTAGTAGCCCTTTCAAATCTATTCAATTTGGAGTTGCATGAGATAAGAAGAAGAGATTTGAAGTATTCCTCTCCTGTAATTATGTTGTAAAAATTCACCGTCTGGAATTTATCGTCGGAACGATTTCTTAACCGAACAATTAGGGATGGTAGATGGAAATAAGATTATTAAATGATTTTTGAAAAAAAATCTAGAAGTTGATCATCTGGGACAGAACTAGGCTTTTTAAGAACAGATTGTGAAATTTTAGAAGTTCTGACCATGGACGGAAATTTGGTATGGTTTTAATGGAAATATGATTCCAAAATAATTTTCGGAAGAAATTCTGAAATATATTCACTGGGTCGAAACTGGGTTATTTCTGAACATATTTTAGGGTGAATTATTTTATTCTGGATAAAATTGGCATTTCAAAATGGTTTTTAGAAGAAGTACTGGAATATGACCAACTGGGATGCAACTAACCCATTTCTTAACATATCATGACGAAATTGGGTAATGTGGTGGAAGATGGGGATTTAAAATTATTTTTTTAAGAAGTTCTAGAACGCGGCGCACTGGGATGAAACTAAATCATTATTTTACCGATCATGATGAAATTGTGTATAGGGATTTTAAAATAATTTTTAGAAAGAATTCTGCAATATGGTCATCTGGAACGGAACAATGTAGTGGATGGAAATTGAATTTTATAATGATTTGAGAATTAGTTCTGGAACATGACTAACTGGAACGGAACTAGGTCATTTATTAACTGATCCTGATGAAATGGGTTTGTTGGGTGGAAATTCAATTCTTAAATGATGTTTAGAAGAAGTCCCATGAAAATGGCATTCTAAAACGATTTTTCGAAGAAATTCTGGAATATTTATAAACGAGACGGAATTATATTATTTCGAAACAGAATTGGATGCAAGTTATGGATTGAATATGAGATTTTAGAATAATTTCTAGACGAAATTCTGGTAAAATGAAATATGGTATGGTGGATGGAAATTGGTTTCTCCAAGGATTTTGAGAAAAGGTTCTGGGATATGGCAAACTACGGTATAGCCATTTCTCAACCGATCATAATGTAATTGAGAATGGCAGATTGAAAAGGGATTCTTAAATGATTTTTGTAAAAAGATTTGGCCCTGTTTTTCCAATTGAAACGGGACTAGGATATATCTTAACATATTATTATGCAAATTGGTATGATGAAGGGAAATGGGAATCTAAAATGAGTATTAGAAGAAGTTCTGAATCATAACCATAAGGCCTAACTTAGAAATTTCTCTAATGATCATGATGAAATTGGGTGTGCTGGAATAATTTTTTAAGAATTTCTTGAATTTGGCTGACCGGGGGCGGAACTAGTCTATTTCTGAACAGATTATGATGATTTTTTTTATGCTGGATAGAAATATGAATTAAAATAAGTTTTAGAAAAAGTTCTGTAATATAGCCAATTGGCTCGCAACTAAGCTAGAAATCATATATTGTGCTTAACCAAAACATTAAATAAATGTAAATGGTTTAAGTTCACAAGTAATTGTATGTTATGATCCACTACAACAGCGGGTTTACCGATAAATAGCTTCATTTTATAAAGTTTCATGTGTCAAAATACCAAAACAAATTCACGAAGGATTGGTAAAAGTGTATAAGGACTCTTCACCTTTGATAAGAACAGTAGACAGATGGGTTACTGAATTTCAATGTGGTCGTACTAGTCCAGAAGTTGATCCACTAGAAAGTCGTCCAAAAAGTGCATCATCACCAAAAATCGTAGCAAAAATACGGAGAGAGAGTATAACAATAAACTCAGATTATTATTGTAACCTTCTGAACCAGCTGGATGTAAAAATTAGTTAGAAAAGATGTGGTTTACAGAAGAAAAATTTATTTTTTATCAAGACACGTTGTCTTCTGTTGTTGACCCCCTCACACAGCTCCAAAAACCATCGCGAACATCGATGAATTAAAGTACGAATTGTTGCAACATCCACGCTAATCGCCAGATCTAGCTCCCACTGACTTTTGGCTGTTCTCAAATCTAAAAAAATGTGTGCATAGAAAACAATATTCATCGAATGAAGAGGTAATAGTAGCCGTGTGAGCGTATTTCGACAGTCTTCCGGATTCTCACTTCAGAGCTGTAATTAATATAGTAGTAATAGTAGTTTACATTTTATAAAATGCTATAGAATTTATTCAGGCCAAGTTATTTCCTGTTGCTTCGGCATATATAATGTAAAATAGCGATAACTTCGATCTTTCAGGGTTTAAACTAAGTTATTCATTCGTAACCTGTTGCTATTAAATTCACTCGATCTCAAAAATTATTGCTGGAACTTTATACACCCATGAACCTGAACTCCTTATTCAATTTCATAATTTCGAAAAACAATAATTTTTTCCAAGAAATTTTACCTTTGGCATGGCATCAGTGTTCACGATGATAAATTCACAAGATCATGTATGCCAAAAGGTTGCACACGCAACTCGATCTTAATATGCTGCAACATATGTAAAACAATAAATTTCTTCGCGGCGGTTCACTAACACAACAACAGCAACTTAAAATGATCGTGCAATGATCATCGAGAAAATTGATCGACATTTCAAGGATATACATTTATGAGATGATCATTGAGTGAAGACTAAAGACAACAACAAAATCGTTTTCTTTTCTTATACTTTACATTAAATGGTTAACCGTCATGAACGCTGATTTTTTTTTTGTTTGTTGTGCTGTATCTGAATACATATTTTTATGTATACCATTAGAGAGTGTGGGAACCAAAAAAAACTGAAACTGATCGAGAAAATGATCAACTACCAACAGTAACCTTTATACGAGAATTATATTATTATTTTTATATTATTGTGTTGTTGTTGTTGGGATGGGGAGGAGGCAAGTAATACGTTTCTGTTGCTGCCAAGAAATCGTGATGTACTGTTTCAATTTCAATATCTTGCTTCTCTCTGCGCGATTATTGTAACAATTATATTATTTTGTAAACATATACGCGAAACGTGAAATGTATTCGGATTACTTGGAATTGGACGAGGCACGAATTAAAATTTAAACGTATATCGGTTTAGTGTCATATATGTCATGTTATCGGAAAAATGGATTTGCATTGCCATTAAATCGCATTTCGGACACTTAATGAAATCTCATCGATGTGGTCCAGAATATAATTTGTCTATAATTTGTGTCTATACTAAAATCAAATGGAGAGAGTTCAATAAATTAATTCGGTTAAATGGCTCCTGTATCCTAAACGGTGTACCTGTATGAGATCTACGCTACTAAACATAATGGAGGAACGTACGTTGTTAGAAACGGGGAATACAGACCAAAGCATATTAATTTTAGGAACAACAAGCAATAATTAATTTTAACTAGCGCGCACCAAAAAAGTGAAATATGACAAAAATCTAAAGCATTCGAACTAGATGCCGAGCTTGTCATCGATGATGAAGACACGGCTGAAATTTGTATTACTTCGCCAAGAAAGGTTAGTCAAGTAGCACAAACGTGAATGAAAACCTAATGATAAAAAATCGTTTCTCTTGATACGATGCTTTTGCGAACCAAGAATACGAAACTTAATATAAAAATAGCAACTTTGGGGGTGACCTGAATCGGTTGGTGTTTAGATTGCATTCTAGTTGTTGGTAAACCCAATGAGTGAAGCAAACAATAACTTTGATTACTGTGGAAAAGGCACGAGAGATGGCTGTGAAATGTAACAACTTTAATCTATTGCACTATGTATGTGGCCATGTGGCAACATATCCAGGATTCCCTCCACAGAATTTCCATTTTCGGACTTTTTCGTTCTAATTATGATAAAATGAAAGGGCCAGAATGGGGCCATCTAACGATCCGCATAGACATGTGACATATTTTTGTGAAATATAACAACTTTAATCTATTGCACTATGTACATATGTGGCCATGTGGCAAAATCTCCAGGATTCGCTCCACAGAATTTTCATTTTCGGACTTTTTCGTTCTAATTATTATAAAATGAAAGACCCAAAATGGGGCCATCTGACGATCCGCATAGACATGTGACATATTTTATTGAAATTTAACAACTTTAATCTTTTGCCCTTGGTATGGGGCCATGTGGCAAATTTCCATTTTCGGACTTTTATGTTTTAATTATGAAAATCGAACGAGCCAAGGTTGGGTACCCTGACGATCCACAAAGACTGGTTGCGTAATAGTCGAAATTGGATAGCTCTTATCTATTGCAATGTGTATTGCACTTTTGGGCCAGATTCCAATTAATTCATACAATTTTTTTTATTTATCTGATACCATCTTACTTAGAGAATTTTTGGTGATATTAAATAAACATTAATTATTATATTAAATACATAATAACTAACTAAATCAATGGGGATTTGAAATATCTGATTATTTCGGAGGTTATGTTTTTATTTGTTTAATTCTATACTTTGTACCAATTTTGTTTAAATTTGTCGAGTATAATTTCTGTTTCGTCTTGTACAGGTAATAACACTAATACATATGCAATTAAAACGAGTCGCAAACGTTTCGTAGAAACTTCCAATACGTCTCTTACTGTGCATATCATGGTCATGGTTATAAGGGTTTTCCAAATAAAAACAAACCTACCAGTTGCACAAGCTGCCAGGAATTGCAAAACCCACATAATCCCAAGTAGGTCGCGCTCATCATCTTTAAAACAAATAATATGTTGTATTAAAGTATATGGAGAATTAGGTTCACCGCTGAGAATTAGTAAATCTGTTATCTAAATTAAAAAACCATCTGAAACCAATTGAAAACCATCTGTGCAAAATCGAAATAATCCTGGGCTATTTATTGGGTCAACAACAATAAGATAATGATCACTGAAAACTTCAGTGCGATAAAATTAAAATGTGGTACGACCGTCTAACTGATATGGAATCGGAGAGATAGTAGAGGATTGCGTGGCTAGGAGTGACTTCTACATAAAGAACAAGCAAGGAAACTCTACGACGTTCTCGTCTAATGAGAACTCCAGTATTGATTTATTAATATTCTTGAGCTCGATAGTTGAGTTGAGATCAAACTCGGCACAGAATAGTCCACAACTTGATCTCAACACAGTTAACAAATGAAACGAAATAGTTCGTGGAACTCTAATCTAAGGAAAACTAGATGCCAGCCGAAAAGAAACCAAGAAGCAACAGACTTAAAATTGTCACTCTTTAGAGGGGCAAGAATTAAGTGATGATTACCGTATTTAAGAGACAAATACAATTATTGTGTTGTGTTTTTAGAACCATAAACTGAATTTATACACATGATCAGTTGTTTTTAAACTATATAATTCATAATCAGTTTCAATTGCAAGTATAATATTCATGTGAAACCTGGGAAAAATATACAACTATAAAAACCGTGTGAATCAATCAAAAATACTGTAAAGGCCATCAAACTGATTACCGTATTTGAAAGGCTAATATTATTGTGTTGTGATTTTTAACCCACAAACTGAATGTATACACATAAATGTTTGTTGATAACTATATAATTCATAACCAGGATTAATTGTAAGTGTACTAATATTTATGTGAATAAATATAAAGACAGTGATATATTCTTGATACAAGTCTAAA
The DNA here is from genome assembly GCA_947310385.1 of Nephrotoma appendiculata. NCBI lineage: Eukaryota > Metazoa > Arthropoda > Insecta > Diptera > Tipulidae > Nephrotoma > Nephrotoma appendiculata. The sequence continues at coordinate 265,827,037 of OX371225.1, read as the reverse complement.
GACCGAATGAATCTATCAAAAAGTGTATTGAAGTGAATTTCTTAGAAAGATAACATTCTATTATAATACCGTTTAATATGTCTGTTCCATCGAACATGTCCACTAGAAGTAAATTAAAAAATTTCACAGATGAATCGCGAACATTACTGGCTTTGCAATCAATCGAAAGTCCAACACTCAAGGATGTTATGCAGGCCATTTGCACATCCAATAACGATCTTAGTCGACAAATGGATACTTTGAACCAAGATCTTCAACTGAAAATCGATAACATAAACGTAAAGATGAAAGAACTCAAATGTGACGTAGTCCAAAATAAAGAAGCCATCTCATCTTTAACCTGCAAATTTCGTAAATGCGAGGAAAAAATTAATAATTTAGAGTACCAAAATGAGTGCATACTCCAACAATCATTCAACAATGACATAATAATTATAGGTATACCTGCAGAAACTAAACATTTCGAAAAGTTTGTAGTAGATTTGGGCTCGTTACTTGGCTTTAACTTAATTGACGTGGACAACTAATATTTTCATAGATCTACATTAAAAGAGAATAGGCGAGATTCTCATACTTCAAACTATCAATTGATTATCTCGTTTAAATTCAACAGTAAGAAACAATCGGTTATGCAAAATTTAATTAAAAATGGACCTATTTTTCTGCACCAACTTCATCCTGATAGTCAATCAAATAAGAAATTGATAATAAATCATCGGATGCGGAAGCATTTTGTAAACCTGTTAGTTGCTTCGAAAAAACTTCAACGTGCCGGTGTACTTCACAAATGTTATTTTAACGGACAAGTTTACGTTCAAGAAAATCAGGTGGATAATCCCAAAATTATATTCTGTACATCGTAACCGCCAAATATCGTACCACAACCAACGACGTCCCAGCCAGCTGAATAAATGATGCGCTCTTCAATGGCTCCGTTTATGTATTCTGAAATTTATATAAGGCTATCTTCCTAGCATATGCAAAGTATTTATCATTATTGTTTCTTTTATATACACATACACATATTTGTCTTATTTTATTTATTTATTTTTTTCATATTGTTTCTTGAATTTTTCTTTTATTTTGAATCTATTTAACTTAATTTTGCTTTTCTTTTATTGTACAACTTATAGCAAATTCTTTCGAAACAAAATTTTGATCTTAGATTAAAAAAATGAGTGGCAATGCAATGCATTTCAATGACATTTCGATCAAATTTATTGTATTGTCAGTCATTTTTTTGATCTAAGATCAAAATTTTGTTTCGAAAGAATTTGCTGATGGATTAAATTGACTTGGTTAATATTAAAATCTTGATTTGCAATTGAAAACATGGAATCATTTCATATTATGCAGGAAACTGATATTTATAACAATCTACATCTAAAGCATTATATAAATTCCGAACCAAATTATAGCAATGGTTGCTTACGGTTTACGGTATGTTCTAATAAATGCTGGGTCACTTCGCGCAAGCTTTGAAAATATTAAATATTTTTTAAAGACATTAAATGCTCCTCCCCACATTTTAGTTATCTCCGAAATATGGATTTACAGCAACGAGGTCTCCTTCTACTCTTTCCCTGGATACGAGTCTTTCTTCTGCACGAGAGACGACAATAGAGGTGGTGGGATTGCCGTTTATGTTATCAACTCCCTTTTAGCATTAGAAAAACAATTATTAAATCTGCTTGATACCAGTTTTATTGTGATCGATCTACCCCAATACCACAGTAAAGTAATTGGTATATACCGTACAGAAAAATGCCCTGATGACGTATTTTTGCTGCTCTGGAAAATTTATTATTATAATTTCCGAAATCTGTAGTCCTGGGTGATATTAACATTAATCGTTTAATGTATCTGAGAATAAAACAAGTATGTTGCAGTCGATAGTCTCTTCGTGCGGCTTTGTGGTTCTTAATAACCTTAATGCTGACTTTTATACTCGATTTTCCACAACGCCATCATCAATAGATCATATTTACACAGATATAATTGGTTCAAAATTAACCGTCACGTTGTTTGATTCACCTGACTTTGATCATAGAATCATCCTAGTAGACAAATCGGACAAGATTGTTAATAATAATTGCAGAAAATTGCCTATTAGTATGATTGATTATTCCCAAATCTTCATCCACTTATCGAGGTCACATAATCATCTGTTCAAGTCTTTTAAAGAATTAATTGATATGCTGTCGAATCTTATTGCAAGAAACATCAAAGTAATACCAAGAAAACAATCTAACACTTGGGTCACAAAAAAATTCCTATCGATTATCAGAGCGAGAAATACATTTTATTCCCTTCAAAGGAAATATCCAAATAATACATATTACAAGGAAAGGTTTAAGTATTTTCGAAACCAAGCCGTTTATTGTAAACGAAAACTTTTATCTTATTAGAGAATCTGCACAATTTAATTCAGCACCTCAATTTTACAGTTATTTGAAATATGATGGGCTGCCCATTCTTGATTTTTCAATTACTAATTATACCGAGGTAGATGCTATAATCAAAAATCTTAATACATCAGCTGCTGCAGGGTACGATGCAATTTCTGTAAAATGTATTCAGCAATGTAAACATTTCCTTATTCCTAACATTGTTCAATTAATCAATAAATGCATAGGTAATGGGCATTTCCCAGACTGCCTCAAAATTGCGAAAGTTCACCTTATCTTTAAATCAGGAAATAAAATGATACCTATTAATTACCGTCCAATTTCCATATTGAACGTTTTCTCGAAAATCTTTGAAAAAATTATGGTAGAAAGATTACATACATATTTTCTAAAGAACAAAATCATAAGCCCCTACCAATTTGGTTTTGTGAAAAAATCTAGTACCCAATCAGCTGCGATGTCTGTTCTCAATGAAATTTTATTAGGAATGGATAACAAGGATTATGTTGCTATGCTCTCAGTCGATCTTAAAAAAGCCTTTGATACTGTTCCGCATGACATTCTACTTCTAAAACTAAAAAGATTAAATCCATCCAACCCAACATTTTCACTCCTCTCTTCTTATTTTGTTAATCGTGTGCAATACACGGTTATAAATGGTATTGAGAGCAGACCATTACAAATATTAACGGACGTCCCACAGGGGTCAGTCTTTGGACCGATAGCGTTTAATTTTTTTTATTAACGATATGTTTAATTTAGAACTGTCAGGCAAACTAATTATGTATGCAGATGATTCGACTTTAATTTACAAATCCAAAAATCCTCTAACGGTTTTCGAACTAATCACAAATGATATACTTAAAATTGAAAATTGGCTATGTGCGAACAAAATGAATATAAAATTACATTACTAATTACATATTTTTTCAAAATAAAGACTTCTCAACATATTTTCCAGCTCACCTGTTTGTTAATAATAATAAAATCGGTCAAGTTCAAAGTACGACTTATTTGGGGTTAGTGATTGATGAGAATCTAAACTGGAAAGAGCACACATTGAAACTTAAAAAAACTATTTGGCCTTACATTTTTGCAATAAAAAGAATACGGAGCTACATTGATGAAAAAACCGATTGGATGATTTACAATGCTTACATTAATTCTAGACTTAACTATATGAGCTCACTATGGACAATTGCGTCGCAAAATACAAAGAAAAATCTGAAAGTTTTACAAAATCGGGTAATCAAAACCGTTAAACGTCTGCCCTTACTTACGGCAACTAAAACCATCTTTACATCCAAGATATTGCTTATTGACGTCTTACGCCAATTTCAATTATTGGTATTCATCAGGAAAGTTCAGTTAGGTCTTACTAAATCCAACATTAATCTTACTTCTGTAGGTGAGATTCATTCGTACAACACCAGAAGGAACAATAATATTAACTTGTATATACCGACTGTAAGCACAATACGTGGACAAAATAACCCATTCTATAAATGTCTCTTTTTATTTAATGAATTGCCAGACTCTTTAAAAAATGAGCAAAACTCCCTAAAATCATATTTAATTACAAAGTGGCTTGAGACCTAATCGGATAAATATTTAGAAGCGAACATTTGACTGTTTTTTATGTTCTCGGTTGCAAACAACATATGTATATTTACGGCAAGTGTGAAATTTTCGTGGATGAATGAATAGTAAATAAAAAAAAAATAAATAAAAAAAAAAAAATTAAAGAATTAAAAATAAATAATAATTAATTAACTTTATTAGAAAAATTACCTAAGCAAAATAAGAAATAGTCTTTTTTGCTTTATGTATGTAGAGGGAAGGAGTCAGCAGTGCTCTAAAATACTGTAGAGGAAACAAGTCACCATGTCACCATGACTGGACAACTTGAACGCTGACATAATTCAACTGATATGGCCTATCATAGGACTCAGCATAATACAATTATTAAACAGCAGAGGATTGAACAATTCCATTTCTAACATAGCATGTCAACTGAACATGCGATAATCCGCTTAATTGCTTACTGCATTTGCTTTATTACAATTATCCGGGCTGCTCGTTTTAACTTTAATGAAAGTTCTGTCGATGACTGCAGATCAGTTGCCTTTGGGCCGTAAACATTTTCGGCGGTAATGCCACACCAAATTGTAACACGAATTATAGGTGTAATGACTTTTGGCGAAGATTTTTGGGGCTTTTTGATCTCCAAAATCAGCTGTTTGTTTATTTAAGAAACCGCTCAAGTGAAAATGCGGTTCGTCGGTCAACATCAATGAAATTTAAAATTACTGTACCGTATTCCAAGCACAATGCAATACCAACAGGATTTAGTTTCAGGACTAGCTGGATTTTGTACTAGACGAGTTGCAATTCCTGTTTCAAAATCTGCCGAAGGTGCAGTTGGGAAACTGAAACTTTTCTGGGACGCTCTGTCCCACAACAGCAGTAGTTTAGACCGATCTATCCATCAGTTCGAGGTCTGCCCGTATGTGTGGAATTGGAGATTCCAAATTGAGCAAATTTATCCACTTCGAATGGAGCAGTTATATTCAAGGAATAGAAAAACAATGAAAGTTCGTTCCGCAATTGTGTACCGCTCCATTTTCATACGTATTTCCCAAGGTTTTCCTGCGAAATAGAAAAAAGAAGATAATTACGATAGTTGTAACGATGATATGCCAGCCTATACTACAAAATGGCGCCCGATTTTTTTTTCTTTTGTTTTTTGTTGGTTGCTCTAGTAAAGCATCCCAAGGCCTTTTAACTGTACAGATGATTGTTTTAACCGCCTCTACATAATTTTATTATTATTAGTTTTTAGTGGTTATGCAGGAAATCATCATTGTTTATCTTTCTGTTTTTTTTTAAAATTATAATTTACAAAGTTATTTAATAAATTATTTCTTTTTATTCCCAATTCAAATTCATAACTTAAGAAAAGTGGTGCTAATGACTTCAAGGTGATTCTTTAGTTCTTGAATCACATGATTATTAAGATTTTATAGTGGAACTGTGAATCGGATTTAATTTTGATTTTGTTTTGTCTTTCTCAGTAATATCGATGACCTAATTCCCATTATATTGGTATATTTTTGATCCCAAAAATTTGTAGCAATTTAATTTCGTATCAGTTTTTTTTACTTTTCATTATGATTTACAGTGTCGGCTAATTATCCATTAACCTATCGGTAGAAGTTATTTGGGTGATTGAATTTAGGTGATACCTAGTGATCTCATCTTCTGTTTCGAAACTGTTAGAGTGATGGCTGATTAGCTCTTTTGCTACACTTTGTAGCATATATTTATTTGTCCTTGATTTACGTTGTCTTTGTCGACTAATATCACCCCAAATGCTCCCTTTATTATTTATTTAACATTTATAAACTCTTACATTTATTTCATTTACTTATTTTTGTGTTTTTTGAAATTTTGGATTATTAGAAAATAATATTTGATTATTCATTTTCTTGTCATGTTTTGTTTTCTAATTACAAAACATACTTATAGTCATTCCAATTTTAGTGCTATAACGACTTATAGTTGAATTACACTTGGAATTTGTATCAACTCGTTTTTACCATGGACATAGAATCGTATGTTAAATTGTTAACTCAAGATGAGTTAGATGTCGAATGGGTTGTCAGGGGAATTGACCCAGAAACCCCTGATGCAATAAAATTACTAGAAAAAGCATTAAACACCGAGTCAACCGACACTAAATTAATACCTCAAAAGTCGCACCCTCATGAAAATCCCGTATTACTCCTTAATTCTGCCCCTGAGTTATACACATCTTTTGAAAAATGTGTATATTTCACCCAAGGTTGTTTCACTAGAGGTAGCAGTGCCAGTATGAGCACGAGCGTTAAATTGGCAAAAACGTCTGCAAAGACTCAAAAATTCGTACGGCAATGTGGAGGGTATTGACAATATGATAACAAAGTATAGGAGGGAAAAGCCGAGGCAAGTCGTCCAAAAAGTAATACAAACAAACTAACGTTAGAAGATGATACGGATAACGTCTCTGATTCGGAAGGTCGTGCAGCGGCAATAACATAGTCTACAAGTATCCTAACACAACCGATAAGCACAGTTTGAGGTGAACTGGTACCATAGAGGCCACCAGAAATTCATTTTTCACAGTTTCAGTTACCGGCACTACAAAGTTGAAGACCGCAGGAGAAGAACCCTATAACCACGACTCGAATTCAAAGGTTAGGGTAGAATACCTGGATTATTCGCAGATAAAAATACCGGAAAGCCACCATGAGAAGCTGCCTTGGAGATCTATGTATCGAACAACGGTCCCAAAATGGAAAATTGGTTTTGACGGAAGTGGTCAAAGGGGAAGCCTGGACGTACACGATTTTAAATCCCGCATTGAAACGTTTGCTAGAAGAGACGGATGCGGCATTCAACAATTACCAGCAATAATCTATAATTTTGTTACCGACATTGCCGAAAAGTGGTTATGGGCTTTCACCAGAGACAATCCAGATGCGTCCTGGGAAGAAATTCGACGTTCATTCTTAACGCGGTTTTCCAGTCATGAAATTGAGCGTGAGACACGAAGGTTTATTGAAAGACGCAAGCAGCGGTTTCAGGAAAGCGTCAGCGATTATATACTTCATATTCAGACATTGAACGGTAGACTTTTGAATCGATTCAGCGGATCCGAAATCATCAGAGAAAATATGACCTCGGCTCTTCAAACCGTAACTTTGACGCAAAAATTTCGTTCATTATGGAGCATTTACGACAAGTATGTCAAAAATTGGAGAGAGTGTGGACAAACTCAGGGTTTGACCCGAGCAACCTGGGAACCAACCACAACCGCCGTCAACATGTCAATGAAGTACGGATCGAAAATGACAAGCTAGAAGGTTCGTTAAATCAATTAAACTGAAGTGATAATTTGCGAATTTTTAGCTTCGGATGCGGAACTCACGGAGCAATAAAACCTTTATGTATTAACGGTATGAAAAGTCAATCGGGAAACACGACGCCGAACGTACCCCAACCTGAAGGAGCTCGTTCGGAGGGGAGACCAATTTAATCCAGGAACAGTTAACTAAGTCGTTTAACCAAGTAGACGCCACTGCTAATACGGTTCATAGTCAATACTCTCAAAATTGCCCTTACACCCATCGATGTCAATGCTACCTTCCAAATCAACCAAATATTATTTCAGAATTACACAATCGTAATCGCAACACTTTCTGTTAGTACACAAACTGAGCCTCACACGGATATTCACTTAAGTAGTAACGACACGAACGAATTAACTCATCCAAAAGGTATACGATCGTGAAATTATTGGAGGAGCGTAGGCGAATTCACAAAATTTGCAGTACCATCATCGTGAAACTAATCGATGATCCTAGTCCGCATGTAGAAATAATGATTGGAAAGAGACAACTTGTTGGACTGTTGGATAGTGGTGGGGTAATAGAATTAATTGACTTCGGAAACCTCCTGAAACCTCCTCCCTCCGAATGAGACGCCTAACAAAATTCTGGGCCACGTTGAAACCGAAATCTGTTACAACAACAAAACTAATCTCATGCGATTCTATGTCGTACCTAGTTTGGACGGCGTTTTATATCTGGGCATTGACTTTTGGTCTAAATTTAATCTGGCTCCCATGCTAATAAATGAATTGGTCGTTGACAATTTAGATCTCTCTCAACATAAACTTACAAACGATCAAGTTCAAGAACTTGAGCAGATTAAAAATCTATTTCCTTCTGACGCAACTGACGGGTTGGGGAGAACCACGCTCTTGGAGCACACGATAGATATCGGTCAAACAACACCGATCAAGCAGAGCTATTACAATGTTTCACGAGCCATCCAGGACCTTATGAATGTTGAACTTAATCGCATGCTAAAACTGAAGGTCATACAAGAATTCCATAGTGCGTGGAGTTCTCCTGTGGTCCTAGTGAGGAAACAAAATGGTAAAGTTCGACTATGTTTGGATTCACGGAAAGTTAATCAGGTGACAATAAAGGATGCGTACCCTCTGCCTCTGATAGATGGCTTGTTAGGGAGATTGCATCAAACCAAGTATATAAGATGTCTGTGAAGTTAGCACATAAAGTTAGCACGATATTTGCGATGGCAACACTCTTGGGTTTGTATCTTGAATAATGGATTTTTAGTACAAGATAGCACGAAAAAATGTGAAATATGATATAAATTTATAAAAGTTAGCACGAAAAAAATTTCAATAATTAAATGATCAAAAAAAATTAAGTGAAAAATTTATCAATATAAAATATATATACATGATAAAATTTAGCACGAAAAACGCAACGACTGATAAAAATATTTAAAATAAAACATTTGATCAAACTTCATATAATAGTCCCTTTCAAGCATTTATAAGACATGAAATTTATTTTTTATTGTAGAAGAATCCTTCATGAACTTTTTAGACAAATTTCAAAGCAATCGTATAGGTCAGACGGCAGTACTAATGGTTCGAGCTGGCCTCTTCTAAACCTTTGTCGGACATAAAATTTTTTTTTATTGTAGAAAAATCCTTAATGAACTTCTTAGACAAATTTCAAAGTAATCGTATGGGTCAGACGGCAACACTACAATAAAAAAATAATTTTATGTCCGACAAAGGTTTAGAAGAGGCCAGCTCGAACCATTAGTACTGCCGTCCGACCCATACGATTGTTTTGAAATTTGTCTAAGAAGTTCATTAAGGATTCTTCTACAACAAAAAATTAATTCCATGTCCGACAAAGGTTTAGAAGAGGCCAGCTCGAACCATTAGTACTGCCGACTGATCCATACGATTGTTTTGAAATTTGTCTAAGAAATTCATTAAAGATTCTTCTACAATAAAAAAATAATTTTATGTCCGACAAAGGTATAGAAGAGGCCAGCTCGAACCACTAGTACTGCCGTCTGACTCATACGATTGCTTTGAAATTTGTCTAAGAAGTTCATTAAGGATTCTTCTACAATAAAAATATAATTCCATGTCCGACAAAGGTTTAGAAGGGGCCAACTCGAACCACCAGTACTGCCGTCTGACCCATACGATTGCTTTGAAATTTGTCTAAGAAGTTCATTAAAGATTCTTCTACAATAAAAAATTATTTCCATGTCCGACAAACGTTTAGAAGAGGCCAGCTCGAACCATTAGTACTGCCGTCTGACCCAAACGATTGCTTTGAAATTTGTCTAAGAAGTTCATTAAGGATTCTTCTACAACAAAAAATTATTTCCATGTCCGACAAAGGTTTAGAAGAGGCCAGCTCGAACCATTAGTGCTGCCGTCTCACCTATACTTGCTGGTTGAAAGATGATTGCTTTGAAATTTCCTATTGAGCGAAATATTTAATTAATCATCTAATACGATAAAATTAAAAATATTAACTTCAAATTAATGAATAATTAATTTTCTATATTATTTTCTATATATTGATTATATAATATATTTCTTTGTTATTTTCATTTCCCTTTTGTATGTTTAAAATTTCGTGGTAACTCTATCGAATACTCAAACCACTTTTAGAACACAAATCAATTAAAATTTTTTAAAGTAATAATATAAATGTATGATTAAATTTGGCGGTAGGCTATCTTTAATTTATTTAATTCTTTTCTATAAATTACTTAAATAATATAATTAATTTTCAAAACATGAAAATTATGACATTTTGTCATTTTTTTATTTTAGTACTATTTGATATAAAATAATTGGTTAAGATCTGTGATAAAAATTATTGCCATACGTACAATTTTAAAAAAATCGTGCTAACTCTACGTGCTAGTTTCACATCGGTGTATATAAGTTCGTTAGACCTAAAAGACGCCCAGTATAGGCTGGCATGGAACTATGCAATGTGCATAATAAAAAAAGGAAGAAAAGAGCAAACTGAAAAAGAGTTGGGCGAGCCTTGTCCCCGGAAGATATTGCAGCGATAATAAAATTAAAAAAAAATAATAATAAAATCGATAGCGTTGTGCAACAAAATTTTTGAGTATAAATTCTGGGGTTGTCGCACGAGGGAAATATTTTTCTTCATGTCATGTGTTCTTCTCGAATCGTGAGTGGAAAATTGCGATCTTCCTGCATTTTCGTTTCAGCCAATAACTTTATGCATTTGTTTGGACCTTCGGTATATTATGCTTGATGGATCCTAGCTATAAAATTTAGGAATAGATTTGGCAATTTGTGAGAAAGTTTTTAACCAACTATCGATTTTTAAGATATTTGTAGGTTTGGGGTTCTAGATAATGCAGAACATTATGGTCGATTTACATGTATCCCAACTATATCAAGTTGGATTAATCGATGATCGTCATGGGTGAAGCGTGAACTGAGATTCCGATAAAATGAATTAACTTTGTGAAACACACACAAATTTGGATCAATAAAAGAATATAACCAATTATCAGGCTGGTTCTTTAGAAAATTCGGTTCGAGCAATATTGTATTTTGGTACTATTTTATTTTATTCAAACTTGACTTTTGAAGTGTTAACATTTCTTCGAAGCTGTCGTTTAAAAAAAATTAAATTACTTTAACCTCACTATATAGTAAACACGTCACTATTATACCGATGAAATGTTTTTCCTCTAAAAATTTGATCAGCCTCGAATACGACCGCCATGCCATGCCAGATGGCGCATTTAAAACATACTCAACCTTTATATGCCACATTCATTTACGGGTAAACGATAAATGTTATTCTTGAGAAAAATTCCATTCATGTTTTTCTCGCGATCAGTTATACGACCACAAATCTGAAAAGTATATAAACACAAAAACCAAGAAAATCTCTAAAATCTCATTTCAAATGCCAAAAATTTGAAATATTTAACAGCTAAACGAAAAATTCCAATTCGCGCGCACCACATCGTGTTCGCTATTTATCTCTAGCACGTCTACATAAATATAGCGCGCGGACAGATCTAGGTATATGTATATAGAGATAATCACACGCTGTTTCATTCAAGAATTATATTTTTCGTGTGATGAGATGAAAATAAACGCAAAATTGAGAAAAACAATCAGTGATCTATAAATAACCCTACCACGATCTTCTTAAAAATGTGTGAATATATTATAAGGCACAAGAGCAACAACAACAACAAAATACGAAACAGTCTTGAGTTATTTTGAGAAAAATCATTTTGTTTTTGTAAACAAAATAATTCATGTGGAATGTGTTTATAGCGAACCCAGATAGATCTCACGGAAAATTCCAAAAAATAAAAAATTTTCTTGCAAACAATGAAATCGAAAAATCTTTTTAAGAAGAAAAGCGTCTCGCTCTCCGTATAATAATATATAGTTTGGCCCATGAATATTTTTTGCGCTACATAATTTTCATGCACGTGGGTGTAGATCGCGCGGTATGTTATGTTTCATAATTTGGCGTAACTACAGCGAATAAAATTGTGTCGGATACACAAAAATCCGTAATTGTCTGTTGTATAATCATATAAAACCGGAAGTAGCACACGAAATACATTTTACATTGAATTCGTCTATGATGGGGTGTGATGGCCCACCAAACCGGTTTACGAAAATATTTACATTCAAGTTTACTTCCGAGTATACGCAGAAACAAAATAAACATTTCACGGAAAATTCCGCACGTCTGACTCATAAATAGCGAACGAGATAAACATTTTTGTTTTCGTAATGATTTGATAATTTACTTGGTATATTTTGTGCGGTTTTCGTGGTATTGGTAAAATGCTTTGTATTTAGGCGTTAATATTATTTGTGCAAGCGTTATCAAGAATTGCGCGGTTAAGATAATATATTTATTTCGCCATGAAGTAGTGGCGCCTCATACTATCTTTACAAAGTGCATGATTAATCTTAGCAAAATTTCATAATAGATAAAAAATTAGTATTGGATGTAAATGGCACTACGTCTGCATATTTTTTACATTAAATACATTATTTAAAATTTTTTTACTGTAAACAATTAAATTTTTACGCTAATTTGCACAGCGCAAAATTAGTTTAACTGGTCCATTTGGGACCAAAGGTAAGATTATGGTGTACCATTAACCAGCACTTGTGCAAGGGCACAATCCAATGAAACTGGTACTAGATTTTTTACTATTTACAAATTTGTTAAAGAAATAGAAGTTTTTTTACAGTTCTCGTTAAGCTGCAATTCCTTGGTTCGAATTTCGAAAAGGGAACCAATTGCTTTGCTGGTCCAGAGTTTATTTGACTTAGATATTTGGATTTTATTCTAACAAGAATGTTTAATTTATAAATTGAGAGTTACTCGTTTCATTTGGTGGTGCACACAACGCTCTTGGAATGCAGTAGAGTATTGACTCTGTTATGGAAGGTTGCTAGAAAAAATCCTTGTTTATACGACTTTTGACTTCTGTAGAACAAAACTTTTCATTGAAATTTCGTGCAACAAATGTTGCAGTTGTTGCTTGTTATTTATATGATCAAACCCAGGGACCGACATACCTAGGCCAGCATAAAATCATTGCCTATATATGGGACTTTTGACTTCAGTAGAAATAAATTATTCATTGAATTTTCGTGAAACAAATGTTGCTTGTTATTTATATGATCAAACCCAAGGACCGATCATTCGACATTTTTGCATTAAATTTCATGCTTAAGCCATAATAAAACCATGACTATATATAGGACATTTAACTTCTGCAGAACAAAATTGTTCATTGAAATTTTGTACAACAATTGTTGCAGTTGATGCTTGTTATTCATATGATCAAACCCAGGAACAAACCATGCTTATGGGCATTTGATTGCTTCAGAACAAAATTGTTCATTGAAGTTTCGTGCAACAATTGTTGCAGTGCTTGTTATTTATATGATCAAAACCAGGGACCGACATGCCTAGGACATAATAAAAAATCATGTCTATATATGGGACATTTGACCTCTGCAGAACAAAATTGTTCATTGAATTTCGGGCAACAATTGTTCCAGTTGTTGAGTGGTATTCATATGATCAAACCTAGGGATCGACATGCCTAGGCTATCATCAAAAACGAAGTCTATATATGGGACTTTTGACTTCTGTAGACATTTTTTTTTATTGAAATTTCGTGCAACATTTGTTGCAGTTGTTGCTTGTTATAATAAAAAACCATGTCTATATATCATTGAAATTTCGTGCAGCAAATGTTGCAGTTGTTGCTTGTTATTCATATGATCAAACCCAGGAACCGACAAGCCTAAGACATAATAAAAAATCATATCTATATATGGGACAGTTGACCTCTGCAGAACAAAATTGTTCATTGAAATTTCGTGCAACAAATTGTTGCAGTTGTTGCTTGGTATTCATATGATCAAACCTAGGGATCGACATGCCTAGGCCATCATCAAAAACGATGTCTATATATGGGACTTTTGACTTCTGTAGAAATTTTTTTTTATTGAAATTTCGTGCAACATTTGTTGCAGTTGTTACTTGCTATTTATACCACCGAACTCAGGAATCGACTATTTAGCATTTTTTATTAAGGTATATGCCAATATCATCATAAAACCCATGTCTTAATATGGGACTTTTGAGTTCTGTAGAACAAAATTTTTCATTGTATTTTCGAACAATAACTGTTGCAGATGTTGCTTATTATTTATATAACCGAACCCAGGGACCGACCATTTGGCATTTTTGCTATTGTTGCAAACAACATACCAAGACCATTATAAAAACAATGTTTATATATGGGACTATTGACTTAATTTTTCAATTCAATTTATTCAAGAATGTAAACTTAGATACATCTACCTGAGAAATCAAATTCTCGTATGCAAGAATAAAATATTAAAATATATAACACTTAAAATTAGTATAAAAATATAAAGTACAAAATATGAAAATATAAAAAGTATACAGAATATAAAAAATATAAAATTATATTTTAGATTTATCTCTTTGGTGATATTTAGAACAGATCAAAATTTTGAATATCAGTTTCATTTAGAAGTTCTCTTCTCAATGATGTTGGTATTTCAATTATTATTCGGTGACCAATGTACGTGTAGCTCCCCTGGCCAACAGACTTCGACATTTTTGGTGTTCTCAATTGGAGTTCGATGTTTGCCCTCGTGACTCTTATATTCAGTCTGCTTTCTTGAAGTGATCCTGATGCAGCTAAACGTAAAATCACTATAGAGAGGAATAGTTTTCTGATGTCAAGCTTTCCGGTTTCTTCAAACAATTGTTTTGTTGGATATAGACGTGGCTTGTTATATATGTTTTTGATAGCGGCTTTCTGGAGTGTTTCTAGTGGAGTGATGTGAGTTTTACATGCTCCACCCCAAATCAGTATTCCATATCGTAAGATTGATAAGAATAAACCATGGTAAATGCTGCTGGCTAAAATTTCCGTGCTGATTATGTTTGACCGTGTTCTTCCCAGCGCAAATTACCATCAATTGTGACTCCGAGGTACTTTGTGTGATTAGTCCTCTTTATGAACATTGTTCCTCCAGTATACGTGAACGGGATTTCTTGTATTGGTGGTACCGCATCTATGTGCGTGATCCAAACAAAATGAAGTTTGTTTTATCGATGTTGACTGTCAGCGAGTTATTGGAGAACCAGTTCTGGATTGTTGCCATTCCTACTTGCATTTTTTCAAGCTCTACCTCCCAACTTTTCCCTTCAACGATTATGTATCGTCAGCATAGGATAGTATTTTTTCTGGTATTTTGACGTTGAACAGGTCGTTGATGTAGAGTATGAACAATAAGGGTCCGAGTACAGTCCCTTGGGGAAGTCCGTATGATGATATAAGAGCTCTGCTTTCTACATTGTGTATTTTCACTATTTGATTCCTGTTTCGTAGATAGCTTACAATTAGGTCCTTTGCAAGATCCCTTATGCCTATATAATCAAGTTTTCTTATCAAATGTCCATGGTCTAAGGTATCGAAGCCTTTTGCTATGTCAACGAATAATCTTCGGTGGACAGTTTTTGTCTGACACCAAACTGATTTTTATTGATGACGTTGTGTTCTGTAAGGAACTGCATTAGTCTCCTGTAAATACTTTTCTCCATGATCTTCCCAAATTTACATATCACGGATATATGGCCCGGCTACATTTTTGATAAGTCGCGTTGTGAATCCATCAAAAACAGGTGCTTTGTTTTCTTTCAGCAGCATTATTTCTTTGAAAACTTCCTCAACACTCACGGGTAGTAGCAGGAACGAGTTCGATATTTTGATCATGGACGTATAATCAAAATGTTTGCTAGGTATTTGTTGTGCTAGAATTTCTCCCACTTATGAGAAATAATTGTTGAACTCATTTGCTGTTTCTTCATCTGATCTGGTAAGATTACCATTTGGATCTAGTACGCGAATGTCTTGCATACTTCTGTTTTTATGTCTTCTATTTAACATGAAGTCATTTACCATATTCCATATATCACTTTGATTTTTGATGCCTTGTATTTGGTCTTTGAAATAAGAATATCGTGCTTTTTTCAAGTCAGCATTTTGGGTATTTCGAAAAATCCTGAATTCATTTAAAAGTTGCTCATTATTGGACCTCAGTGCTGTTTTATGTAATTTGTCTCGTTTTCTTATTTGTTTAATCAAGGCAGGTGTAATCCATGGTTTTCTATTATCGCTCCGAATTTTGCGAGTCACTGAGCTCTGTAATTTTGCATCCATCAAAGTGGAGTAGAGAATCGTGGCACATTCATTTCCATCGTTTTCGTTATACAATTTAGACCAATCCCTACGCATGAGGATTGAGCGAAATTTCCTGTAGTTCGTGGTTTTTGTACTACTGGTTCCAGATTTTTTGTTTTCTGAATTGTTTTCTTGTGTTTGGATTACTATTGGAAAGTGATCAGTGATTCCACTGAACAAAACTCCAGCTGTGATTGTTTCAACAGGTCTTGTAGTTTTTATGAAGCAGTGGTCAATACATGTGGATGATGTTGAAGTAACTCTCGTTGGTTTGTTTTTGAGTTGTAAAGGGTGATTTTTTAAGAGCTTGAGAACTTTTTTTTAAAAAAAAACGCATAAAATTTGCAAAATCTCATCGGTTCTTTATTTGAAACGTTAGATTGGTCCATGACATTTACTTTTTGAAGATAATTTCATTTAAATGTTGACCGCGGCTGCGTCTTAGGTGGTCCATTCGGAAAGTCCAATTTTGGGCAACTTTTTCGAGCATTTCGGCCGGAATAGCCCGAATTTCTTCGGAAATGTTGTCTTCCAAAACTGGAATAGTTGCTGGCTTATTTCTGTAGACTTTAGACTTGACGTAGCCCCACAAAAAATAGTCTAAAGGCGTCAAATCGCATGATCTTGGTGGCCAACTTACCGGGCCATTTCTTGAGATGAATTGTTCTCCGAAGTTTTCCCTCAAAATGGCCATAGAATCGCGAGCTGTGTGGCATGTAGCGCCATCTTGTTGAAACCACATGTCAACTAAGTTCAGTTCTTCCATTTTTGGCAACAAAAAGTTTGTTAGCATCGAACGATAGCGATCGCCATTCACCGTAACGTTGCGTCCAACAGCATCTTTGAAAAAATACGGTCCAATGATTCCACCAGCGTACAAACCACACCAAACAGTGCATTTTTCGGGATGCATGGGCAGTTCTTGAACGGCTTCTGGTTGCTCTTCACTCCAAATGCGGCAATTTTGCTTATTTACGTAGCCATTCAACCAGAAATGAGCCTCATCGCTGAACAAAATTTGTCGATAAAAAAGCGGATTTTCTGCCAACTTTTCTAGGGCCCATTCACTGAAAATTCGACGTTGTGGCAGATCGTTCGGCTTCAGTTCTTGCAGGAGCTGTATTTTATACGGTTTTACACCAAGATCTTTGCGTAAAATCTTCCATGTCGTCGAATAACACAAACCCAATTGCTGCGAACGGCGACGAATCGACATTTCACGGTCTTCAGCAACACTCTCAGAAACAGACGCAATATTCTCTTCTGTACGCACTGTACGCATTCGTGTGGTTGGTTTAATGTCCAATAAAGTAAACTGAGTGCGAAACTTGGTCACAATCGCATTAATTGTTTGCTCACTTGGTCGATTATGTAGACCATAAATCGGACGTAATCGCGAAACACTTTTCGAACCGAACACTGATTTTTGTAATATAATTCAATTATTTGCAAGCGTTGCTCGTTAGTAAGTCTATTCATTATGAAATGTCAAAGCATACTGAGCATCTTTCTCTTTGACACCTTGTCTGAAATCCCGCGTGATCTGTCAAATACTAATGCATGAAAATCCTAACCACAAAAAAATCACCCTTTATAAAACCATTGATTGCCAGCATATCTAAGTAGCTAGTAGATATGTGGTTGTTTGTATTTAGGATGTCAATGTTTTTATCTCCTACTAGTATTTTTTCGTTTCTTGAGTTTACTTGGTTGAGATAATTGTCCATTTCTTGAATAAAAAGGATTTCATTTATTGATGGTGATATGTTCTTGTTTTATAACGGATTTTATATAGGTTATTACTCCGTCATTTTTGTTGACATGGCCATCGTTATAGTAAGCATTGTATCCCATTATGCCATAAAGATCAGGGTTTACATTTCTAGTTTCAGTGCATACAATAACATCAGGGAGGTTTTCCAGATCATTTAGTAGCACAAGCAATTCCTTAAAATGCCTATCTATACTGCGGATGTTCAGGTGGAGCATCGTTAGTCCGCTTATATTTTCAGTTATTGCATTTTTACACTCAAGAGTATTTTTATATTCGGCAGCTTCCAACGAGAAAAAATTACTGGATATTGTAATTTGTAGAAGCCCTGATCCTCTTAACTTGAGCTTTATAGTACTGACAATTCTGTGTGTAGCATGATTAGCTGCATGATTTGTTTGATATTTTGTGTTGTATTTATTATTTGCCCAGGAGCAGTTCGAACATTTAAGTTCCTTACTGTGACATTCATTTGCTTTGTGGGTTTCGTCTCCACATTTTATGCATGACATAATCTTGTTACATTTATTTTTGCAATGGTAGTAACTATTACAATTGAAACACCTATTTATGTTGAGGTCCTCAAATATTGTTCTAAAAGATGTTGGATGTGTTGCAATATAGGCAGTAACACTATTTTGTCCATTTCTCTGTTTGGCTATGCGTTTCACTGTGATGTTTGCGTTTTCATGGTGGAAGTTGTTTTGTTCCAATATGGCTTTAGTTAGGGATTCATTTGTATACTCTGTTTAAATGTTCACTATTTTTATTCTAGGATTGTTTAGGACCTCTTGTTCAACACGGATCTGTGCTGGCATGGCAGCTTTTATAGTAACTCTTCAAGTTTTGTATTTTCTGCCTCGTCTCGGCAGGCCATCTTAATCGCTTTTTTCTCTTTGATAATTTTACATTGTTTTATGCCAATTTTGGACTCCACTGGATTGACTTTTTCCTTAATAATTTCGGCAATTTTGTCTTCTGTGTAATGATCGCTGGATATTATAAGACTTGGTGATTTCTTTGTATTGTAACTAGTGTATATTGTATGAGGCTGTTCGATAGATCTTGCGGATTTTACTGTGTCACTGTAACTTTTTTGTGTTGTTCTTTCTTTTAATAAATGTATATTTTCCTGTAATGCATCATTTAGTTTGGTTAGTGTTATATTATATGATGCACCAAATAACGACAGTTTTATTTTATTTATGATTTTTTATTTATGCCTATCTTAAATTTACTCATCACATTTTTTATTGCCAATTGATTCTTATCTGCTCGAACGTGCCCTTTTTCTGTCAATCTTCTTTCTCTACCCAACAATCCATGGTTAACCAAAAACCCAATAGACATTCTGCTTATTCATTACATAACATCTCCCACTTTAATATATAAAGTGTAAACATTGATTTCAATTTTATTTATACTTAAAACTAAATTTAACTAAAACACAAAAATAATTTCAAAATTTTTCTTTACTAAATTATCTTTCAACTAGGTACTTATTATTCTCTTATTTTGTATCCATATAATAATCATTAAATCTAATTGGAATGGTACGTTTTCTAGTTGAACGTTTAACTTCTTCTCCTAACTCCTCATTTTCGTTTTGTCTGTACTCTTCTTTAATACATTGGTTTGGAAGATTTTTCCTTTGGCTATTATTACCACTACTGATAGGAGGTATTATTTCGACACGTGACTGATCAGACTCGCGAAGTGCTCCCTCAAAATCTACACAATTCGGCGTGCCCTGAATATGTGAACCAAATTTCTCACCACCCTCTTCAACCCTGTCTTTACTATACGAAAACCTTTAATGATACGAAGTTCTACGCAATACCCTTCCTTCCTCTGTTCTTATTAAATACGACCTAGGTGCCTCGTGTTTCCTAATTATTACAGCTTTCTTCAAAAAATTTCTATTTCTGTAGACCACACTATCACCCACTTGAAATTCTTTACGCGGTCTCGTACCACGGTTATAATAATACGCACTTTTCTCGTTCTTTGTAATTAATTTGTTTCTTACATGATCTTGGTTTCGTGAGGTTAGTAAATTGTCTTTAATAGGCAAGCGTGTTCGTGTTGTCCAACCCATTGATATTTGGGCAGGTGACAAATCAATGTCTGTTAAAATGGTATTACGATATTCCAAAAATCCCGCTTGCCAATCATCAGATTTATTTAATATATTCTTCGCAATCTGAATAGCTTTCTCAGCCATTCCATTTGACTGAGGATATGTGGGAGAACTAGTTCTAATTTCAAAGCTCCAATCAATTGCAAATTTTCTAAACTCATGACTTGCGAACGGCATGTTGTCACAAATCATAACGTTTGGTATGCCATGAACTGAAAAAATGGATTTAAGTTTCTTAATTAACTCAACTGCTGTTTTGTTTTGCAATATCGCTATCTCCAACCATTTGCTGAAATAGTCAATCACTACTAAAAAAATTACCCCTCTTATCTCTCCTATATCACATCCAATTTTTTCAAACGGTCTATTCGGAATTTTATGTGGTAACAAGGAGCCACCTTTATATTTGAAACCCGAAACTTTTCACAAACTGAGCATGCCAATATTAAACCTGATATTTCTTCATTAATACCGAGCCAAAACAACAAAGATTTCGCTCTATTTCGGGTTTTTGTAATACCCATATGTCCTTCATGCAAAAGACTCAACATACTTTTTCTCAACGAACTAATCCATTCTCAATGATTAATTCATCTTGTATTTATAATATCTTTTAACATCTTCGCCTAGCTTTTCAATTTTCTTCAGAAAACCATTGATTATATACTCCTTGAGTTTACTTAATAATTTATTTTTCAAAGTTTCTTCTACAAATAGGTTTTCTTTCTCTTTACTCATATTAATCGTATGCACTACTTCAGTTAAATTTTCTTCTTCATTTAACTCATTTCCCCTATTGTTGTGTTACGTGATAGTAAATCTGCGATGATCATTTTTTTCCCGGTATATAAGACAGATTAAAATTATATATGATTAATTTCAATCGCATTCGTTGGATTCGTGATCCATGCGACGAGGTTATATCTTTTTTTAATAAACTAACCAATGGTTGATGATCCGTATGTACTGAAAATTCTCTACCATATACAAAATTGTGAAACCGTTTGCAAGCAAATACAATTGCTAGCAACTGTTTTTCAATTTGAGCATAATTTTGCTCCGCACTTGATAAATGGCGTGATGCATAATAAATTGGCTTGCCTTCCTGCAATAATACTGAACCCAGACCGTTTTTCTATGCATCTGTCTGAATTATCAGGTCTTTATTTTTATCGTATATAGCTAACGCAGGTGCGAATTTAATTAAACTCTTAATATTTTCCAAATCCTGTTTTAACGAATTACTCCATACAAACTCCGTATCTTTTTTCAATAGAGCCCTTAGATTTGTTGTTAGTTCCGACATATTCGGAACAAATGTTCTCAAATAATTTATCATGCCCAAAATTGACTGAAGTTCTTTCACGTTTTTTGGATCGCCTATTTTATCAATTGCTTTTACGCGCTCTGGTTCTGGACGGATATCATCTTCTGAAAACAAATAACCTAAATACTTTACAACCTTTACTTTGTACTGTACTTTGTTTTTGTTGAATCGGATATTATATTGCTTTGCACGTTCCACTACTTGTTTAAGAATTCGATCATGTTCTTTTTCACTTTCCGCAGGAATAAGAATATCATCTATATATATGAATACTCCTTGTATATCACCAAAATTCCTAAAATTTACCTTCTGGAAGTACTGTGGAGACATTGATAACCCGAATGGCAATCGATTGAACTTATACACTCCAAATTTTGTGCCGAAACAACATAAGTCACTCAATTCCTTGTCCAATTGTATCTGATAAAATCCTTGCTTCATATCCAAAGTAGTAAAAAACTTTTTCCCTGCTAGATTAGTTGTTAATTCTTCAAGAGATGGAATGGGAAAATATTCTGTAACTATAACTTTATTAAGCTCTTGAGGATCTAAACAAATACGTAATTTAGCGTCTTTTTTCTAAATTATAACAATATTATTCAACCAATCAACTGGATAATTTACTTTTTCAATTACACCATCTTTTTCTAACTCATCTAAAGCTTGCTTAAATCGGTCACACAGCATGATAGGAATCTTCCTTGGCGGACGTTTTACTGGAATAGCCTCATCTCGAATTTTAATTTTACACTTTCCCGGTATGCAACCCATGTTTAAAAATATGTATTTCACTATTATCCCTTAGAAACCTTTGTTCTTCATCATCCCCAACTTCATTAATACTAACTACTTTAATTAAATTTAATTTTGTTGTTGTAGAAAATCCTAGTAAAGGTCTAGTACCAATGTCCTCCACCACAATAAACAGTTTACAAATCTTTTTATCTTTGTATTCAATTATTAATTCAATTTTCCCTACTGGTCGTATTCTGAATCCACCAAAACATTCCAAAATAGTTTTGGTTTTATGCAGTTCTAATCCCGTTTTTAATTTCTTAAATATCCTTAACGGAAGAATGTTAATGTCTGAACCCGTATCAACCTTGAACTTCACTAATTTATCCTCAACACGCACCAATTCAGTCCACTCTCTCGAAACTTCCGACTCAACCGAATACAAATACAACGCGTCATCGCTATCTTTTTCATACCTCTTATCATCAGTGTTTACATTATAAATACGCGTTCTCGAGAAACACCGTTTTGCAAAATGTCCTAACCAATTAGAGTTATTACACGTTGCATTGTACGCAGGACATTTCATTGCCGCATGTTTTTTATTACATTTTTTACAACTGAACAAATTATTACTTGCATTGACATTTCTATTGCTAAATGCCCCTCTCGAGAATTTTCCCTCATTTTTATTAATATCATTATTACTATTCTTAATTAAATATCTATCATTACATGCATTACCTGTCTTTTTAATTAAATCAATCACTTCTTTATGTATACCTTGTACTTCTTGAGTTTGTTTCTTACTCAACTCTGATGTTCTGCATTTTTTCACCGCCTTTTGAAAAGTAAGGTTATCTCGTTCCAATAAGTCTGCTTGTAGTTTGACATCGAATATTCCCAAAACAATCTTATCCCGGAGTTGATCATCTTCTTCTTTATATTCCCATGTTTTTATCAACCTGAGAATATCCGCTAAAAAGGCATCACAAGTTTCACCCTCTTGTTGAACACGCTTCAGAAATTTAAACCGTTCAAACACAATATTCTTCCGTCGGCTGTAAAATTCATCAAACTTCTGTAAAACTATGCTAAACTGTTCTTTTTCTTCCATTTCCACTTCCTCTTTCCTCTCATTTTTAACTTTAACGTTCTCGAATTTGATACTATTAAACGCGGATATAGCTTCATCTCCCACAATGTCCAACAAAATGGCTATTTTGATGTCATCTGGTTCTAAATGCGTTTTTGTCGCCTTTATGTGAATTTCAAGCCGCTGACGAAAAACTTTCCAATTTTCCGAAGCATTGCTCCCAATTATTAGTGGCGATGGTCTATTAATTTTAAAATCCATTTTTTATATATTTTTATTATTATAATTATTTTTTATTTTTTCAATCAAACACTTATTTAATTCGCGTAAATTCTTTTAATTTCTGATTTATTTTATCTTTCTAGTTAATTTTAAATCAACTGCGCCATGTTATATTATATGATGCACCAAATAAAGACAGCTTTTATTTTATTTATGATTTTTTATTTATGCCTATCTTAAATTTACTCATCAAGTTTTTTATTGCCAATTGATTCTTATCTGCTCGAACGTGCCCTTTTTCTGTCAATCTTCTTTCTCTACCCAGCAATCCATGGTTAACCAAAAACCCAATAGACATTCTGCTTATTCATTACATAACAGTTAGAGTATCGTTTTGCTGTTTAAAATACTCGTATTCATGTACTTTGTTTCTCATTTGGATCAGCTGTTCTTTTATCACCTGAGTTGATGTCTGCTCACTCGCCGTGTGGTGCGCCGGTTCGCTTGGTAGTTCATCTGCTTGTGTGTGTTTGTTGCATATAACCAAAGCATCTTTAACATAAACAACATGGCTAAGTTTCTCAAGACAGCTCAAATGGTACCGCTCTCCACACACTAGACAGACATAGGTTTTCAATTCATGATTCTTGTGACATTTATACATCATAATGTCTGGTGGTTTATTTTCAGTCACGTTCGGCATTTTTGTACGAGCGGGAGTGAGATAGCATTTATAACACACACGTTCTCTGTATTTGATTTCGGATACAGTGTAGTTGTTTGTGTTAGTAATATTCCGGAGAAATATTTGAGGTTATGTACACTTGGTGTTTGGTTATATATAGTTCTTTTAAGCCGAATTTTCGAGTAACCGGGTGAATTTTCTTTTCTAATGTTTACTATTTCACTTGTCTCGGTTGTTAGCACTTTTTTCTACGTTTTTGGCCCGAAATATAATATTTTCACCATATACGAATACAACAACAATACCACTGTAATAATTAATACGCGTACAGATTTGTACAGTTAATTAATAATAACACACGTAACACTATACGACTTTACAAAGTTTTCGATACGACTACGGCTCGGCACATAAAACTTATTTCTTTATTATTTTATTTTATTTTACAAAACTGGTTATACACATTTTACGTACGGATACACAGTTTACGTACTGATTTAAATTATTAATTTATGCAACAATTGTTACCAAAGTTTAACGCCCAAACGTATACTACTTGTATATTCGTACACATCTATATAGTTTTTGTTATTTATTAGAAATTTGACTTCGGTTTTTACCAGATTTGATACAATTTCCAGTTTCATCTGGATTGTGGTATCAGGAAAGGGAGATAGGATAGGCCATTCGACTTATTTTCATAGTGGAAATATGAATCGAGTGGATGTTTTTCTGTTAAGTGGTTTATAGTGAATTTATTTTTTCTTAAATGTCCCTCGAGAGGTTTTTCGTGTTGCAGTCGAGTTTTTTGGTAGTCAGTGTGGTTTGGTCCCTGGAGAGTAGAATACATTGTTTGTGCTGGGCTGTACTGATACATCTTGTTTTCGATTTTTGGACTGGTGACGTGATGATTTTGGCAGAAAGGAGTGGAGAAAATGTATTTTTGTTCAATGGAACTGACTTTCTTTGTCAGGGAGGTTCACTATGGCCAACCAGATAAATTAGCATTATGCTTATAATGGAGGTTGAATGGTATAAATACATAAGTATAAATGATCTAGGATTATTTGTTTCGCTTGTTATGACTCCCGCAATCCAATCACGATGTCCTTGTTTAATTCGAACTGTATCACCCAGATTTAACGATTCTTCACTTTGTCTTCCTTTGTCAGCATATGACTTCTGTTTTTGCCTTATTTTTGTTAAATCGTCCGTTACATCTGCTGTAACCATTGGTTTCAAATGATGTTGCGAAACCGGTTTTGTCGTTCTAGTTGAACGGCTCATCAATCTTCGATTAGGTGATGCTAAGCCTGATGATGTCAGCCAACCTGTCACTTTCCGACCAACCTGTCATTACCACTTTGATTAATTCTTGTAATTCTTTATCATTTCTCGGAGCTTTGACCATTTCCCTTTTAGCACCTTCTGAGAAATCTATTGCTATACATAAAACATTTTGTAAATAATAGTTGGAGCATATTGTTTAATGTCAAACATAATCATTGCAGTCTAAACGATGCTGACTGCAATGGTTTTTTGTAGATAATCTCCAGAGGTTTACTTTCTATTATCAGCTTCTTTCCATAGACGTATTCATGGAATTTCGTACATGCCCAACGTATCGCAGCTTCTTCCAACTCAATCGGTGGATAGTTCTTTTGTGCTTTGTTTAACACTTTGAATGCATACGCTATCGGCTGTCCCTTTTGAATCAATGCCGCTCCAAAACTCTTCATGCTCGCGTCTACTTGAACGTTAACATCCTCAAATGTTTCGTAGAATTTTAATACTGGTATTGTAAAAAATGCCTCTTTTAATTTAACAAAAGATTTTTTAACGGTTCCGTTAAATCTAATAAATTTGATACATATTTGGATAAGTATGTGGCCATTCCTAACAGTCTCTGTAATTCTTTGATATTTTCTGATCTTTTTATTCTCTTAATTGCTACTGTTTTATCGGAATCTGCTGATATTTCCCTGCTCGCTCAACATATGACCCAAGAATTTCACTTTCCTTGCACTAAATATGCATTTCTATTTGTTTAATTTTAATCCCGTATCTTCTATTTTCACTATTACTTGATTTGTGATATATTCTAGAACACTCCGCGTTTTCGATATCTCCTACTATCTGACTCATTATGTCTTGGAAAACTTCCGGTGCAGATGCTAACCCGAAAAGGTAAACTTTTGTATGAGTAGCGCCCCCACGGGGTTCCCTTCGTCAAATATTTCTCTGTTCGCTTAGAGATTTTTATTTGCCAAAAGCCTTTTTTATAGTCCAAAATTGTAAAAAAATGCCTTTGCTTTTTAAATTCTTGATACAACTTCGTCCACTCTTTTTAACGGGTGATATCGCCGCAAAATATTTTTATTAACATCCGTTGGATCTAGACATACTCGCAGTTTATCTTCCTTTCTTGCTACTACCATGGATGACACGACTGGCGTTACTTCACGAGTTTACATTAAAACACCCATTTTCACCAAATTATCGATTTCCACCTTAAACTTTTCTTTAATTGCTAATGGTATTCTACAAACCGGGGTTATTTCAAATTTAGGATTTTTAATCAAGTCTATATCATACTCGTAATTTTCTACACATCCTAATCCGTCGAATATTTTTGAATTCATTTTGAGCAACTGTACTCTCATGCTTATCTAATATTGGAGTCACCTTAGCGTTTACCACTTTAAATATTAAACGTGATTTATTGCTTCTGATTTGACAATCTACTTCGACTTCTCCTATTACATCGATTTTATCGTTTCCACAACTGATTAATGTTGTCGTCTGTGATTTCACATATTGCACTGTGCACCCGTGTCCAATTTGGCTTTGATATTAAAATTGTTGATCCTTATTTCCTCAACCCAATCATCAGCATCGTCTTTTACAGTTTTAATACTGTTTATAACTAAAGTATTAACGTCGATTTCCGACTCACTATCATTAGTAGTTTTTCCAATTCATGTAGTTTTTTTTTGTTGTACACATTTTTTGCAAAATGCCCTCGATAACTACTAACTTTTACATTTGACTTTGTATGCTGGGTAGCTTCGTTTGCCGTGAGTTGTCCTACATTTTTTACAATCAAATTTCTCATCTTTATTTGCAACTACACTTTTATTATTTTTTCCGCTATTTTTTGATTTCCTGTATGGAGTTTGCTAGTACCCCATCAGGCGCCTCCCCGGATGGCGGATAGGGGAATGCTTGCCAGATATGGTAGGTACTATGGGGAAATTAAATACTCTGGGCGGACCAAAAACTAGCATGCCAAAGCTAAGGCGGTACTACATACGCCGATTGCTGCGTGGCTAAGAGGGTGCTTAGTCGTTAGTATGTGAACTCTGAATTTGGCGTCATTCGGTTTAAACCCATAGCATTCTTATGATAACGCAGAGCTCTGTCATAGGCGAATTTCTCGTGCTACTCGTGGGAATAAAATAAAAATTTATGATGATAAATGATGATGAAAATTATAGCCTAATAATATTAGGAAAGGAGATGAATGCGTCTATAGAAGCATAAAATCAACCGGGCCGCTCAATATATATTATTCGGATGCTAGTACCATAGATTCTGGGGGGAACCAACCCTTGGCAAATAAAGGGAACAACTTTCCTAAGAGCATGAAAATGTTGAAATCACCACCTTCAAATGTAAGTAGACGTACACTACAATTAAAGACAACTGTGCCAACAGCTACTGCGTCCACAGTAACTAAAAAAGACACGGTCTCCACTGAAAAACGAACTTCATTACAAATGTCGACTGCATCAACAAACATTATAAACAGCGAGGATCTGTTAACCAAGTTTCAGAAAATGGAGAAACTAATCACGCAGTTGAGCAATGAAGTTGCTGAACTTAAGAGAGAAAACTGTACACTAAAAATAAAAAAAAAACAGGTTAAAAATAGTAAACCTGCCTGTCAACCATATTCAGCCATCAACCAGTCAACATCATTCAAATAATTCCAACTGGTTGATGCAGCAATTTCCAGTCTCTCAACAGAATAACAGATTTAATGCTCTGAGTATAGAGGATTATTTCACAGATGACGCAGAACTGGAAACTCCCCCAAAAAATAATTAACAAAGTGTGAACAGTAACACTGAATAGAAAAACTCAAAAATACCACTGCCTCCACCTTTTTCGACAAAAATAATAAAAACCACTAGTGAATCAACTAATTGTATTTTTCTATCAACTAATAGTGACATTAGAATTACCTTTCAAAATGAAAATGATTACAGAAACGTCAAAAAATTACTGGAAGAATTAAAAAATGAATCTAGCAACCAACTAGAAAATATCCAATATCACACCTACCAGCTGAAGAGTGAAAAAGCCTATAGAGTGGTTATCAGAGGCTTACCTTCTTCTATTAGTCACGATGAAATAAAAGCAAACTTAGAAAAAATGGGACATAAAGTCGCAGGTATTACCAGCATATACAAAATGGTCACAATTGATGGTGTAAAAGTCAGGAAACACCTTCCATTGTTTTACATCGACTTAAAACAAAGAGACAACAATAAAGAAGCATGCAATATCAAGCAACTTGCATACTGTATAGTTAAAATTGAGCCACCTAACAAGACAAGGGGAATTCCACAATGTACGAATTGTTAACAACTTGGACATACCAAGAGCTTTTGCTATCGTCAAACCAAATGCGTTAAATGCGCGGAAAATCACCACACGACAAAATGCACGAAAACACCAGATATCGCACTTTCTTGTGCTCTTTGTGAACAACAACAAGGGCATACTGCAAAGTATAAAGGATGCCGTTTATATCAGAACAAAATTAAAAGTCAACAGAATAATAGAACAAGCGCAGTGCAGCGAATACAAACCAAAGTTGCTAAACCACAAACAACAGTCACACCATCCTCAGTTGGATTATCCTGTGCGCAAATCACCAAAGAGTCTAATAACATTGAAATTATTAAAATGCTTAGCCAAATTCAACAGTCACTTGGTCATTTAGCAGAGAGGGTGGCAAAACTGGAAATCTGTATCTATCCACCAAGCGAAAAAGTCAACATACTCACAAATGATTAACTCGTTCCTGCGCATTGTAGCTTGGAACGCTAATGGGCTCAACCAATGAGCCCAAGAACTGGAAATATTTCTCCATACAAACAAAATTGATATTGCGCTGATTTCAAAGACGCACTTCTCCAACAAAAGCTTTATCAGAATACGGGGTTTTAATTCCTACTGGACAATCCATCCTAGTGAAAGAGCCAGTGGTGGTTCAGCTGTACTAATTAAAAATAATATTAAACATAATCAACAAGAGGATATTCGTGAAAACTATTTGCAAGCAACTATCCTGATAAAACATACAGCTTGGGGTTCCATGCTTATTTCTCCTGGGAAAGGAAACACCTTGCTCAATGCCATTCATGAAAACAAATGCGAATATCTGTCCCCAGGGGGGGGGGGGGGGGGGGGGCAACGTATTGGCCAACGAATGCAGGAAAATACCAGATCAACTGGATTTCTTCATCATAAAAGGTATTCCTCTAAGTTACACTAGAGTCGAAGGAATTAACGACCTAGCATCTGACCACATTCCTGTACTGTTGTCAGTAAGCGCTATAGTAATAAAAAAACAGAAAAAGCAAAACCTTACTAATAGATTCACAGATTGGGACATCTTCAGAGAAAAATTGGAAGAGCTAGTTGAATTAAAAGTTAACATTAAAAGCAATGAAGAATTGGAACAACAAACAAACAATTGCATTGAATACACTCGAATGGCTGCCAGATTAGCTACTTACTCCTGAATTAAAGGACAAAGGAAATTGAAGCCAAATACCCAGCGGAAATCAGGGAACAAATCAAGACAAGAAGTAGGGCGAGGAGAATATGGCATCTCACTAGAAATCCCGCTGACAAGACAACTTTTAACCGAATAAGTAACAAAGTCAATAGGCTAATCAAAAATTTCAAACCGAATTGCCTCGATAACTATTTAGGTCCAGAAATGGATAAGGACTACTCGTTATGGAAAGCAACCAGAAGATTTAAACGACCTGTAGTTCGAGTACCACCTTTAAGGAATGCTCAAGGCAGTTGGGTTCGACAAGATAAAGAAAAAGCGGAACTCTTTGCTCAACACCTAGCAGTAGTGTTCCAACCCCATGACATTCAATTCAACATTGATGTAACACCTGTTTATCAACCAAATCAGGACTTTAAGAGGGTCACGCCAAAGGAAATTACTGAAGAAATCGACAAAAATCTTAATCATAAAAAAGCACCAGGAATTGATGAAATATCACCGGGTCTATTCAAGGAACTTCCACGTAAAGCAATCATCTTAATCACATACTTATTTAATGCCTATATGAGATTGAAGTATGTACTCAAATGCTTCAAAATGGCCCAAATAATTATGCTAAAGAAACCAGGTAAACCAGACGAAGAAGTAACATCATACAGACCAATCTCACTGCTTCCGACCTTATCAAAGCTGTTCGAGAAACTGCTACTAAAACGTCTAAGGCCAATGGTAAACGTTCCTGATTTTCAATTTGGATTCAGGAATAACCACTCCACAATAGATCAAGTCCATCGAATAACTGCGGTAATAGAGCAAGCGTTAGAAGAAAAGAAATATTGCGCCGCCGTATTTCTGAATGTATCCCAGGCCTTTGATAGGGCTTGGCATGAGGGATTGGCATTCAAGATGAGCAAAATGCTACCACAAAACTATTGTCAGGTGCTTGAATCATACCTCTCTGATCGCCAATTCAGAGTCATTCATGAAGAAACATGTTCGGACTTTTATCCAGCGATTGCGGGAGTTCCGCAGGGAAGCGTATTGGGTTCCCTGCTCTATCTTCTTTATACTGCGGATTATACCGTCGACGAGTAAAACATTCATCGGCACGTTCGCTGACGACACTGTAATTATGTCAGTAGACGAATCTCAACCAAGAGCAGTGGAAAATCTTCAACGAGCAATGGACAACGTTACTAAATGAACAATTAACTGGAAAATCGCACTGAATGAGCTCAAATCAACCTATGTGACATTTACGCTCCGACATAAAAATAACACTCTTCATATATACCTCAAAGGGGTGCAAGTGCCGCAGGCTGAATCGGCAAAATACCTTGGTCTGCATTTAGATTCAAGGCTCAACTGGAAACATCACGTGAGACAAAAAGCTAAACAGATACGATTGAAACAACGTCAAATGTACTGGTTAATTGGACATCATTCCAAAATCAACCTGTATTGCAAAAGACTGGTATACCAGACTATCTTCAAACCAATATGGATATATGGTGCGCAGCTATGGGGTTGTACACATAAATCCAATAGAGACATTATACAACGAAGCCAAAATAAATTTCTTCGAATGGTCACCAACGTCTACCGATTTGTGACTAACAAGGAAATCCACAATGATTTAGAAATACAATTGATAGACGACGTTATCTGCGAATGTGCCATAAAACATGAAAACAGACTTCTTACCCACACCAATTTTGAGGTCGTACAACTACTGAACAGTACAAACGAAGTAAGGTGGCTCAAACGAATCAAACCACATGAGCTAACCGTATGAATAATATAAACCAAGGGAACTGGACACTGGTCCAGCAGACCCACACAAGTTTATGCTTGTCTCATAAGTACTAATGTCAACTTTACTAATGAATTAATAATGTTTAAGATTGTAGTAGCCATATCAATAAGGTTGTTTAAAAAAAAAACAAAAAAAAAAATTGATTTTGTAGTTTTATTGAACGCAATTTCATCGGCTCCTGTCGTTTATTGTGTATTTCCGCTTATTGAATTGAAGTCATCTCGTAAGTTTCACATATTTTTATGGTTTTTTCTAAAGCTGGATCACTTTCACCGAATCACTACATATCCCGATTATTATTTTGTCACGTAATAAACTATCTGTCAAATCACCGAATTCACACATTTTACTTTGATTTTAATTTTCGTAAAAAATTGATCGATACTTTCTCCTTGACTTTAAATCTTTTTCATTCCCTACTTTGAACGAATTGTATACCTCTATTTTATCAGCTCCTAGTGATGACATGAATGTTGGGATTTGTATTTCTTCGGACTTTTTATCCATTTGGGTTGCTATCTCAAACCATTTGTATTACTGGCTCCAATTATTCCACTTTATCGCTATTTGACTCGTGCCGTCAATTTCCAAGCCTCACGGTGGCCGTATGCTGTTTGATGACCCCTCGCTCATGTTTTATTCTTTTTATAAAATAACGCCTTGCCCTGACGCTCTATTATATCTTACTGCTTATATTTCTGATCAAAATATTTGTTATTTTTCATTGATGATGAAAATTCATAACCGAACTCAATAAATAAAGTTATTATATTCTAAATGTGATCAACATGCACAATGCAAATACAACGAGCATAGTAGTATCAAAATTACGATTTGTAAACCACCCAGTTAGTCGCATAAATTATTAACATCGTGATCGCGCTACGATCACATGTTTTATCATTCGTATTATTGTAACATATTTCCATAATCACGCGTACTAGATCAGCGCCAAATATGTTTAACAAAACAAAATTAAATAACACAATAACAAATAAAATCAAACGATTAAGATGAAATGATCGTACGTCATACGATCGCCTTAATAACTAAATAACAAAAAAGTATTTTTCAAAATAAACAAAATCACATGAATATTTTATTTATTTATATTAATACGTCGTCGGGGTTTGATCCGCGGTCTACACCAATATTTGAATAAACAAAACTCAACAATTAGTGTCGGTTACTTTATAAAGATTATATTTGCACAATCGTTTGTGTAATATAGGCATTGAGGATCGAACGATATAGTAATCATCACTAATTACTCGTCATATTATTCTATTCGTACTTTCAACACACTTGTTTTAAAAAATATTTAAAAAACAAAATAATAAATTCTGTTTTCTAGTCGATCACAAGGTCTTTCGACACGATCACGACATCGCGATCATAACAATAATCATATCATTATTATTTATTTATTTTGTGTGATATTTGTGGGAAAATATTTGTAATTAAATCTTTTTTATTCAACATTTAAAATAAATTGCATACGATCGTGATCGCAGGCAAACAAAAAAAAATATATAAAATTAAATTAACATCATTTCTCACCCACGGCATCCGGGTCTCAAGTGTGTGTGCAAAATACTAAAGAAAAAATATACAAAAACGATCATATATTTTCTCAAGAAAATTGTTTAAAAAGTACGTAAAACAAAAATATATGTTAAAATGAAATAATAACGATCGTGTGATCGTGCAACAGGCAGCATCATCATTACGATCATTTTTTTATATATATAATTTTTTTTTTGTATTTGCAATCGTCATTCGTACGAACACAGCAGCAGCAGCGCCGAACGATCGGCAGCATTTGAATATTTTTAACACAGAAATAAATAAAAAAACACAACAAAAATAAATAAAATCTGATCGGCGCGTGCACAATATCCCCACCACGAAATTTAAAAAAAATTAATTTTATTTGAATATATATTCATCTCGCTTATGAGAATTACCCCAGCTTCTCCTACTATTTCGGTGGGGAATACATAATATGATCGTTTACTTGGTAATTTATGTGTTATATATAATTTTGTCTAGCCTTGTCTCAAAATGAAAATAAAAAAATATAAAAATAATAAATGATCGCGGATCAATCTACTACTAATTAATTATTTATTGTAATATCGAGCGCGTGCGAGCGCATCGCCGTGCGACCAATTGAAGGTCACTCGGATTCCGGTTAATATAATATTTCGTAATATCTAACGATACAATACGAAATAATGGTGATCAAGTGTAATACATAATTATTAATATTCATAGAAATATGATAACGTCACGCGTGACATACTCATTATACGCGATTTTGTTTTTATCATACTATATATGACGCATATCACGACGTAATAGATCGCGAAAAATCTACCTGTTGTTGATTTTTTACACTATAATATTTATTTTTAGTATTTTGTTGCGTACCATTCGAATCAACGCAATCCCCACTCCTCAGTCTAATACGAATATTTTATTTTTCGTACTTAAGTCGCACGCTTAAATCCCTACCACTTTTTTTTGTGTGTTGAACAATAAAAAAAAATATATGGTATAGTGGCTTTACGTCACGTTTCATCGAAATGTATTTTCTGTCCCTTTCGAAATAAACGACCTTCTCCGTTATAAATACGTACGTACATACACGATTATACGAATGACAGTTGAAAATGTGTATATATGTACATAAAAAACGATGACAAGTATTTTTGTGTTTTTTGTTGTTGTTGTTATTCTTTTTTTTGTATTATTTATATCGACCGACCGAGATTTTATAGTAAACGATCGATAGCGAGAAAGAGAAAGAGTCGCGGTGCGCGCTGTTTTAACGTAAAACAAAATATCTGATAATAGCGCACAAGACCTACAAAAAATTGTTCAATAGTAGACATGAAGCAGAATTAAACTAAACGTTAAAGCAAATAGACGTGTGTGTCGGTCGAACAAGAAAGTGAAGAAAAATAAAATTTAAAATTTAATTTTTTTTTATGTAAAGAAATCGCGAGTTGAAAAAAATATTTTTGTAAACATTACTGCACAAACCGTTGCGCAAACAAGACGGAATAACGCGTACATTATTGGATTATAGTGAATATACTATTATAGTGAATAATATTGAATTGTGAATAATAAGAAAATTATAAGTGAAGAATTAAGTGCGTTTAGTGATATACAATAAAATAGAAAGTGATAAAATGAAATTAAAAATGGTGACAGGAATTGGTGCCGTACCACCGAATAATACACCCGCAATAAATGGAATAACAAATAATACATCAGCCATGGTTAATCCACAACAACAGAACACACCCGTTGCAGTAACACCAAAAACAGAGCCGGTTATTAAAAAACCAAGTGATAATCGTAGGGTAGGTGTCTTTTCTATACAGTATTCAAAACAATTCCATAATAAGATCACACGATCTCATTTCTATTTTTGTTGATCAATTCACAAAAAAAAAAAAAAATAGAAACACCTTCGTGATCTTAATGTACATAATCAATGTGATCATTATACCAACCCGTGCGCGCGCGCTCGCTCACATATTAAATCGACGTCAACGGAGATCCCACGATCATATCGATCGCACATAGATTAAATATAAACTTTTCTATAGATAGATCTCCTACAATGCATAGTATTTTATTATATGTATATATATTTTTAACGATCGTCATCATCCGATCCGTGTGTGCGGAGGATGATCTTTGTTTTTTTTTAAAAGAAAATTTTTTTAAATTAAGATCAAACCACCGACATCGCGCAATTATAATTATTTTTGAAAGAAAAAAATAGATCGTGTGTCCATGTTTAATGTGTGGGATATTTTTTTTTTTTCGAATAAAAATAATTCTTCAAAGTCATGACGCCTTCGTCATTAAATTAATAAAAAAAAATATTTAGTTTACATAAAAATAAAATTTGGAATGTCGAAAAAAAACGTTAGGCGGACGGACGGACGTAAAACAAGACGTCGTGTGTGAGTGAGTGAGTGGTTTGGTATATTTACATCCTAAGATAAAGAAATGTTTTGAGATGAGTAATTGAAAATTATTATAATTTTGGTTCATTCATCTAAAAACAAAATTAATTTGACGTAAAAAAAAAAAAATGTTGTCCCAGTGCCAAAAATTTATTTTGTTTTTCTCTATTGTGTTTTGCAGAGTAATAAGCCAATTATGGAAAAAAGACGTCGGGCACGGATTAATAATTGCCTAAATGAATTAAAAACGCTTATATTGGACGCAATGAAAAAAGACGTAAGTTGGAAAAAGTAATAATTTTCGGTGTGACCACGATATTAAATATTTGTATTTTTGTTATCTAATTACAGCCGGCTCGACACTCCAAACTAGAGAAGGCCGATATCCTAGAAATGACTGTAAAACATTTAGAAAATTTACAAAGGCAGCAGGCGGCCATGTCTCAGGCGGCCGATCCAAGTGTCGTAAATAAATTTAAGGCTGGATTTACTGAGTGCGCGAATGAGGTGGGTCGATTCCCCGGGTTAGATCCGATGATGAAGCGACGCCTATTGCAACACCTTAGCAATTGTATAAACGGCGTAAAAAGTGATTTGCAAAATATTCAGCCACAACAGACGATTCAACCAAATACAATACAAGTACGAATACTACCATCTCCGCCAAGTTCGCCAGAACAAGATCATCATCAGCATGTAGTGCCGCAACAAATCACACCTACCTCAAACGGATATTATCTACCCAATGGGAATGGTGGTGCCATTCAGCTAATACCAACTAAACTCTCAAACGGTACAATCGCATTTGTTGTGCCGCAGAGTATACAAACCGCCCCTCTTCCCATGTTGATTCCAATTCCTACCCGAACCTCTTCAACGGGGTCGGCGGCATCAAGTACCTCCTCGAATTATGATCGGCGTGATACTTTAAGTTCACCGAATACATATTATGCGCCACCAAGTCCAGCCAATTCCCAAACCTATGAATCAATGGTTGAATCGCCGCCACAATCACATCCTCATGGATTAAAACGGGCGCATAGTCCTGGACCAATATCGCTCGTAATGAAAAAACCATACCTAAATACATCATCGGACGAGGAAAAACCATGGCGACCATGGTAATTAATAGTAAACTGTTAAATAATCTTAATATAACTAAATTAGTGTTTTGTGTATTAATTAATTTAATTTATTGTTTTTAATTAATTTTTTTTGGTGATATTATTTTATAAGTGAAAAATCCTAATGGCATTAATTAAAAAAATAAAAAGCTGTGAATATTAATTTAAATAAAATACTAATTAAATTTCGTGTGCCTTATATCGTTATATATATATAAAAAAAATTATTAATTTTAATTTAATTATGTTATATTTTTTATTGTATAAAAAATCCGCGACACAATCACAAAGTCTTCCAAAAAGAATATTATATTTAATTAAAAAAAAAAAAAATAATTATAAATTTATAATTTATAATATTTTTTTTGTCGCAAAATTTATTAATTAAATTAAGAGTTTATATTTAAAACAAAAAATAAATTTATTTTATATAAATATATATATATAGTTACTAGTTGATAAAAAATATTAAATATATATTTTATTATAAGTTATAATATTATTTTTTATATAGTTTGTAAATAATTAAAAATGAAAACAAGTGAATGAAAAAAGATTTTAAAAGAATATTAATTAAAAAAAAAACATTTATCAAAAAAAAAAAAAAAATAAAACTGAAATTTTTTTCTTAAAAATCAAAAATTATAAATATTTGTGTTTTAATTAATTTATTTGATTGTGGTGTGAGTGATCGAGGATCCTGTGTGAAAATTTAAAAAAACAGTAAGTAATAGGACTTCGATCGGATTAATTTTAATGAAACGATAAGTCTTACCAAAAATTGCGTTTGATCGCAACTTTTGTTAAGTAATTTATGGATCATATTGCGTGATCTTCGTTTATAATTATGTACGATATTGATCAAACTTAGACGTGCTACGATCCATATTCCATAAAAGCTTGTCACACCTGTTTTTGGAATATTTGATAAAAAAAAATTATCACTGGAAATTTTATTTTTGAAAATTGTGTCAAAACTTGTAAATTAGATGTCTGTACAAATAAAAGAAGTGGGTGTAGTACACATAAGTTGATAATGGAGAGTAAACCAGTTACGTGGGAAACTGAAATGTTCTTTATTATAAAACAATTTTTGCACTTCATTTTATACCAATCAAATTTTTATTTAAATTAAGAAAATCTCGATTTTTTTTTATAAAAATCAATAAAATTTCTAGTCGATCGTTCGTTATCGGGAACTTGCCACGAAACTATTTTCTTCTAATTTGACTTAAAATAGGCTAATAGTGTAAACATCTCAAGATCATGTAGCTCTGATTCGAGACTAATTTAATTTTGGCGAAATCATTTTAGTTTTATCGAGCGGGCCGAAATTTAAATAAAAATCAATAAAATTCCTAGCCCAGGGGGGCTATTATGAAACTATTCGACTTCGTATTTTACGATATCGGAAAAATTCGCCCTATTATGAAATTAAAAATAAAATCCGCCGCGGATTTTTCCGAATTCGCTCTATTATGCAACTAAAAAAAAAATCGCTTCGGATTTATCCGAGAATAAAATGTCAAAATCCGACTGCTATTTAGTTGACGAATTTTCAATTTTTGATATGTATTTTGGAATTTAAAAAGTGCGTTTTTTAAATTTTAAAACGTAAGTTTTTATATTATAACAAATTAACTAAATAAGATGTTAGTTATTAGTTTATGTTGTGTGTTTTAAAAATAATAATTTATGTGCATATTAACAGGGTTACAACAACCGGTCAACAATTTGAAATGCTGGTGTGTTTTATAGAGCAAAACGAGGGGATTGCGAAAAATCACTTAAATGCCCCACAGTTCAAAGAAACTGCAAACAATTTATGGGAGGAAATCACAAAGGATTTAAATATAGTTGGCCCACCAACCAGAACTGTTGATGTTTGGAAAAAAGTGATGTTATGTCAAAGTAGTAACAAGTTTTAAAAATATTAATTAGCTTTCTTATTATAAATTTAGGTTTGGAAATATTTTAAATATAATGTTAAGAATAAAATACGTTTTAATAAAAAATGTATTAGCGGGACTGGAGGAGGCCCTTCTAGGATCAAAAAATTTAGCCCAACTGAGGAGAGAGTTGATGCTTTACTGGATTTGACGGGTGAAATAAATGGGATAGAACATGCACAACGTTTTACTTGTACTACATCAACACAACCCCCTGATAATTCCCAACGCGACATAAATCTCATCACAAATGAACAAGAAGTTGAGATCAATAAAAACTGCGAGACACTGACTTCGAACCAAACCCAGCAAATTCTTAATGTTCTAAAAAAGCAGAAGGAAACCACAAAAATGTTACTAAAGAGGCAAATCGAAATGCCGGAAAAATCTCAAATTAAAAATGACAAATACCAAAAAAAAAAAAACTTAGAGTTGTTAAAGAGATCCATAATTCAAAGAAGCAAATGCTTAAATTTATGAAGGATAAATGACTCGTAAAAAAAATCCTTCTAAAACAAAACAAACTAAAAGTGGAAGAGTTGGCACTAAAGAGAGCAGAATTGCAAATTAAAGCCACAGAATTAAATATTGAGATTTGATTATTTTATTGAATACGAAATGATTACTTTATTATTTTATTGTATGTGATATGCGATGCCTTAACAATTTTTATATTTAGTATTAAGTTTTAAGTATATATAAGTAGTTATAGTTATGTGATAAGTAATGAAATGAATAAAATGAAGTGATATTTTTAACATGCTAACTTGTTCCTGAATTATTATTGAAATTATTATTATTGAAATATAATTATCTTAAATATTACAAACTATCTCTAATTTCATCTTTGGTCCTCGTCGCTTCTTGTGAAAAATTTTCGTTGTCTACTTCGTTCGAAGAATTTAGATGTACAGTTTCTACACTTGTAATTAAACTTTCATCAATTTGTACGTTGTACCTCATACATAAATTATGCAAAAGGGCACATACATTTATAATTTGTGTAGCTTTCAGATCGAGCATCAGTAACAGTTACTACTTGACAAGTCTCATTTTCAAAAAGAGATTTTTTCCGAGTCACTAGTATCAACAAAAAATCCTATACTAGTATCCATTATATTTTCCACGTTATTAGGTTTTGGTGTAAAATTATTTTTAATTAATTTACAAAATATTTTTATATTCACAAGTCACAAATAATTAATATTTTCGTTTGCTTAAATGTCAAAATACACACATACAATAGAAAAAAAAGATACATAAAGCTAACTTTATATTTGTATTTCCAAATTCGACAATCTATTTCATAATAGGAAAATTCGCGGCGAATCTGATTTTTCCGATATCGTAAAAATCCGAAGTCGAATAGTTTCATAATAGCCCCCTGATTCTAGACTATTTTAATTTTGGCGAAATCATTTTAGTTTTATCGAGCGGGATTAAATTTAAATAAAAACCAATAAAATTCCTAGCCCAGAGTTCATTTTCAGCATCTCTTATATGCATCTCAGAATCTTACAGTTTTTTGATATTTTAGTTATTAAACTGAATCCGACCAGTTTTATTTGGATTCCGTCAGATGGTGTGGTTTTTAATTATTTTAATTCTAAATGGTGTCGTAAAATTTACCCAAAATTTGAATTAAATAAAAAAATAACTAATTTAGTGTTTGCAATCAAAAAAAAGAAAACAGTTTGACAGGTGACAGTTTAGAGTTAGTAAACATGTAGCAGTACAGAATATTTAAAAAATAATGAAAGTTTGAATGCAGATTTTTTGAGCAAAATCATCCTAAGCGATGAAGCTCGTTTTTACCTTGATGGCTTCGTTAACCGTCAAAATTGCCGCAGAGAACCCACATGTGACTGTCGAAAAATGAATGCATCCACAACGTGTCACTTTTCGGTGCGTATTTTGTGCTTGAGGCGTCATTGGACCATACTTTGTTGAAAATAAGACTGTTTGTGGTGACTGGTGAAACAATTACTGTTACTGGAGCTTGATATCGCAACACGATAACCGAGTTCAACAAGACGGTTATTAGTTCAACGAAACATCCCAAATTCTCCCACCTATGCTGCAAACGAATATTACACAAAGAGGGGTGACAATCAACTTGTAGTACCTATAACAAAACCTGAAATTACATCAAAGGAGCATCAAAGGGATATAGGAAACGGAAGAAAACCCAGCGGTACCATCGGGAATGTAACCAATTCAATTGATCTTGTAATCCACTTGGAAATCGTATCAACATGGAATGTGCATCTTTCCACGGTTCAAATTACTTTTCACATAAAATATGCTAGATCATCAAATATGT
Source organism: Nephrotoma appendiculata (assembly GCA_947310385.1). Taxonomy (NCBI): domain Eukaryota; kingdom Metazoa; phylum Arthropoda; class Insecta; order Diptera; family Tipulidae; genus Nephrotoma; species Nephrotoma appendiculata. The sequence goes on along the minus strand of OX371225.1, from coordinate 265,785,924 downwards.
AAATGTGCATGTACAAAGTACACTAGCATATTTCTTATATTGTAGTTTTAGACTTCAGCGCCTACAGTAAGACTCTAATAATTTCTAAAAATAATTTATCACACAGTAAAAAATGTTGATAGATTTTTTATTGGCCTCAATCAGAAATGAGTTTATTATTTATAAAAGACAGGGCTTTTGCAGTGATGGCATTCCGCTAATAGAGGCCGTTTGTGGATCGCATGAACGTGACATTATTTTTGCCTGAAATATGTCGGATATCAGTCGTGAATTGGGATATAAGGAATATAGGGAAGCAAAATAAGGAATTTTCCGGGGACTTCATTCCGTATTCGACTTTGTTCGGTTCGCGAGATTTTCTTAGAAAAGACCCGCAATGGTTCCCAGCCACCTTTATTGTTCTGCTGTAATACTGCAGCTACAGAAAAATTTGATGCGTCACATGTGACGTTATATTGAAAATATTCAATGGGATGTGCCAATAATGTCGCATCCGCAATCAGGCGCTTAACGGTTATAAATTCATTTAAATATTCATCAGAACAATCGAAATTATTGGCTGTTTGTGCCTTTTTGTTAAAGTTGCCAATTGCGCGTGAATCATTGGAAGAAAATCAACTAACCGTGGAATGAAACGATGATAGAAATTCACAAAGAGGCTGTGAGAACTTAGTTATGGCTTCCTAAAGTTTTATGACATATTTAGTAATATATAGTGGCTGAGGAATTCTAGTGTTGGAACATCGAAAACACATTTGGACGTTTTATTTTTGACATCGTAATTTGCAAGTCGTTCGAAAACTGTCTTTAATGAAATAAATGTTCTTCCTCAGATTTACTTGCCACCAATATATATTCAATATAGATGAATTCGAAGTCAAGGCCTTTTAACGCTTCATTTATAAAGCGCTGAAAGGTTTGGGCTGCATTCCGAAGGCCAAAAGGCATTCTTTTACTCGTATAACCCAAATGGCAATGTACGATCCGGCTCCGTAATGGAATTTAATCGATGGAGAATGCATCTTCCAAGCAACTCAACAAGAAGACCAAATTTTGTTAAAAAGTCAGCTTGGTGATTGGTCGATTAAGTGATACGAGCAAGAATGGATGAGTAAAGGTGCAGCCTAGCCCAATATCAACCGAAAGCGATTTAGTCCAGAAGTATTAATGCTCGTACATCTATTCATGAAACACTGGATGGGGAAATCGATTTCCTTGGAAAACTCTATTTGGAATAACGCAACGGTCAGCTCCATCAACAAAATTATTTTGATTTATAAGGAAAAGACAGAGCGATTACGCTTACCTGAAACAAAATTTGAAAATGATTTTGGTAATTGGGAAATTTGTATCTTCAACTTCGACTTCTCAATTAAATCGTAGGTTGGTTTGATTGATTGGTTGGACTGTAGGATTAAGTACTGGACAAGTATCCCGGATAACGCCGTGCCTATTCCTACAGCCTGTGTACATATAACAAGACGAAATGATAGGAAAGGTTATTTTTTTAGGACGGAACGAACCGGTTGTAGACACCTAGCGAGCGTACGACACAAGACAACTCAGTTCTAATCTCCTACAAGGAAGGATAAAGGTTTAATTGTTTTAATGGTTAAAGGTATTGGTTGTCATCAATTGCTTCTTTAAGTCCGCACCCGGATAAAAAACAATCTTATTATTTCACATGCATCTGGAAATTTTCTGAAATTTAATTACGAATTAAAACTTTTCGGCTTCCTAAATCTACCTCAAACTACTGAAGATAAATCAAATTAACTTATGGTAAGGCACGTTATAATTTATTATGTGGTGCTCCAGCAGTTCGAAAACTCATACAACAAATGAATTTACTGAAATTAAGGATGACATTTTTGCTTTTACTACAACAAATTTTAATTAACGAGTTCAACAGTAATGAATATTTTACTTCAGATTACAGTGATTTCTACAAAAATGGTTCAGATTCGGGTTGTGAATTGACCAGTTAAGGTTTTCTTGTTGCGTTGCATGTTAACTTTGACGGCTCAGTATTGGTAACTCCGAATAGCAACAATATTGAGCTAATTTGTGTTAAAATCAGCAAAGGTTGCAGTAATAAACAAAGTTATGTTCCGTGCTGTTATCTAACAGTCATCCGGACATCTGCCAGCTCTTCTTACATGCTGCTGATTTCTTGTTCGATAGCAAGCATATTTTGGATAACCGGATCTTCCATGGATACAATTTGACGAGCTAGTTACTGATAACTTTCAAATTCTGGTTTAATGCAGATAAGTAACATTCAGAGATGGGTGTTAACACGTAATTTACAAATTCTTTCGTGATCGGTAGAGAACTCGTCGATAACGTCGACAACTCATCGAGAACATCGACTAATCGGAGACAATGCCAATTTAAATTCACGTCATTAACGAAATACTACACTACAATTAAAAAAGTTAAATTGCGAATTATAACAAAATAATGTTACGGTGACACCTAGAATAGAATAGAATAAGTTAATTTCATTAATTGTTCAATTACATTTATAATTTATACTCAACATTTAGGCGTATTTCTATACTAACATATTTGCTGCGCATTTAGGATTATTCTAGAAACAAATATTTTGGTATATAAAGGCGCGCGTTTACGTGGAAAGCTGAGTATTATTTTAAACGTGATACAATGAAGGTTAAATAGAAAGGTTATTAAAGTGATTATTAAAGCGATTATTAAAGTGATAATTAAAAAGTGTGTTATAATTATAATAATTAATTGTGAATTTTGTGTTTTATAATAAATTGTATTGTGTAAATAAATTGTGTGAGTTAAAATTGAAGCAGTGTATTTATTCACAATCCAGTGATTCGAACCTTGATTGACAAGGCAAAATCGTAACAATTGGTGACAGCGGTGGGATTGTGAATAATAAGGAAAATGATTCTCTACGGATTAAAGCTTGCGCAATTAAAGGAGCAACTGAAACAACGAGGTTTGGCCAGTGAAGGCACAAAAGCTAGTTTGGTGGAGCGACTACGTGAGGCCATGGAGAAGGAAGGTGTTAATCCAGACAAGTATGATTTCGAGGAGGAAAAACCGGATGAGATCAGTGTTGACCAGAAAGAAAAGGACGTGCAAACGGTGGTCGGAGCAGCACAAAACCCATCTGGAAGTTTCGATTTATCGCAGCTGATCGCTGCTATGAATCAAATGATGGGACTACAAGGGGCGGACATTAAACATCAAATGAAACAGCAGATGGAGCAACAAGGGGTGGACATTAAACATCAAATGAAATTGTCGAACCAAGAAATGAAACAGAAGATGGTACAAATGGAGCAACAAGGAGCGGACATTAAAAACCAAATAGAAGTTGGCCAAAAGAAAATAGACGAGAGGTTTGTGGAGTTATCATCTACACTACACGGTAAAGTGGAAAAACTGCAAACAGAAGTACACGCTGAAATTCAAAATGTTAAAGAAGAGTTTCAACGTCTCGAGAAGGAGTTCCAAGATGTCAAGGCGAATGGAACGACACATCAAGTGGTCCAGACGGTTAACGCAGTTAAGATAAAACCACCAACATTTGATGGCACAACATCCTTCAGTATTTTTAAGTTCCAATTCGAAACGGCGATTAAGCAAAATCAGTGGACTGAAGAACAATGTGTTGGAGCGTTAATTGTGGCTCTTAAAGGCGAAGCGGCGGAAACACTACAAATCATTCGCGAGCAAGAACGGAACGTTTACATGGGAATTATGAAGGCGTTAGATCGAAAATACGGAAGTGACCACAAACGAGAAATCTATCGCATGGAATTGAAGGGTCGATACCAAAGAGGAGGAGAATCGCTACAGGAATTTTCATCGGCAATTGAGCGGCTCGCGCATTTAGCACATTCAAATATGTCGGCCGATTACATGGAGCGAATTAAAATGGATGCATTCATTGACGGTATTCGAGATCCTGAGACGCGCAGAGCGGTGATGTTGTCACCTAAGGCAACTTTTACGGTAACCATCGCGTATGCGTTAACAAACGAAACTGTTCAGGCCATCGTCAAACCAGCAATGGAAATTCGCCGAGTGGAGATTGATTCCAGAATGGACACTGCGCGGACTACGCCAAGGTTCAGAGATGGAAGTGGCAGGATTAAATGCTGGGTATGTGATAGAATGGGTCACATCTCACGGGACTGTTGGGAAATGAAGAAGAAACGAGCAAGGTCGCCATCTCCTATGAAGCGTAGACCAAACGAGGAGCAGATAGAATCCAGAAAGGAGGGTCAGACGACAGCGGAGTCGTTAAACTAAAAAGAGTCAGTTTGAAGGGGCAGAAGCTGACTCCCACAACCAATTGCCCCATAACCTCCATCCATGTTTCGAGAGTAGCAAGATGCGGTGACAGCTTGACAATTGAAGCCGATATTGATGGGAAGAAATGCATGATCACGCTGGATACGGGAGCAACTCATACGATTGTTCGTGAGGATATTATTGATGGAATTATAGAACCAGCTAATGGAATGAAATTACGAACGGCGACTGGAGAAAATTCAGCAATAAGAGGGAAAAAGGTCGTAAAAATAAGGATTGGGCGAAATTACTTTCAACACGAGGTGCTGGTTGCAGATATTGTAGACGAAGTCATCTTGGGGATGGACTTTATGAGAACGAATGGCTTCGTGGTGGATGTTGGACGGGGTGTATTAACCTACGATAATATCGAGTTGCCACTTCACGTTAGCGCCGTTATAGGAGAAACGAGCAGGCAAATTATAATGGATCATCGGGAGAAGCTGCCACCGAACTCGGAAACAATAGTATGGGCAAGATTGGAGGGAGATTCTGGGTCACCCAGGTTGTGGGTTGTGGAAGCCAATGAAGCGGAGAGCGGAGCCAGAGAAATTATGATCGGGAAAGTCCTGGTGAAACCAGACAGCGATAATAGAGTACCAATTAGGACTCTAAATCTCTCGGATAAGACGAAAACCATCAAGAACGGGACAATAATCGGAAAATGCGAAGAAATATCTGCGATTGTGAAGTGCGAGCAGAAAAATCCGATTGATACGACTAACTCGCAAGGGCAGAAAGAGGTTGTAGAACAACTCATGGAGAAATGGACCGAAGATCTTACTAAGGGACAGAAAAATTTGGCAAAACAATTGCTCGAGCGGTACATGCCAATATTCTGCAGTACACCGGACAATAATGGGAGGACCACAATGGTAAAACATCGAATAGATACAGGAGCAGAAATGCCGATTCGCCAACCACCCAGGAGATTACCATTGGCAAAGCAAGGAGAAGTGGATCGAATGGTAAAAGATATGCAAGCAGCAGGGGTAATCGAAACATCAAGCAGTCCATGGAGTTCACCAGTGGTGTTAGTCGAGAAAAAGGATGGTAGCATGAGATTCTGCGTGGATTACCGAAAATTAAATGCTGTGACGAAAAAGGATAGTTACCCATTGCCAAGGATCGATGACACGTTAGACACATTATCGGGTGCTCGAATATTTTCAACATTAGATCTGCAAAGCGGCTATTGGCAAGTGGAAGTCCAGGAGGAAGATCGTGAGAAAACGGCATTCAGTGTGGGTAACGGATTATGGCAATTTAACGTTATGCCATTCGGATTATGTAACGCCCCTGCGACTTTTGAACGGCTAATGGAGCGCGTGCTAAAAGGATTACATTGGAGGACGTGCCTCGTATATTTGGACGACATCATCGTTATGGGCAAGGATTTTGACGAGCATTTAAGGAATTTGGCAGAGGTTTTGGATCGGATACAAGCCACCGGATTGAAGCTAAGCCCAAAGAAATGCAAACTATTTAGAACGGAAGTAAAATATTTGGGTCATTCCTTGGATTGTGTACCTATTATAGACGATTCGTGCCAGGATTCGCCAATATTGCAAAGAGTTTACATGAGTTAACCAGGAAGAACAAGGCATTCGAATGGAAGGATGATCAGGAAGAGGCATTCGTGGAACTAAGACGACGATTATGCGAAGCACCAATCCTTGCATACCCTATACCCAACGTTAAATTCATTTTGGACACCGATGCAAGCAATGATGGTATAGGAGGAGTATTATCACAGGCAACAAATGGTGAGGAGCGAGTTATTGCATATTACTCCAAGATGTTATCAAAACCGGAACGGAATTATTGTGTAACACGGAAAGAGTTGTTGGCTATAGTGGAATATGTTAAGCACTTCCATAAGTACCTCTATGGCCAAAAATTTCTTCTACGGACGGATCATGGGGCTTTGCGCTGGTTGTTACAATTCAAAAATCCAGAGGGACAAGTAGCACGTTGGATCGAACGTTTGCAAAGCTACGATTTCCAAATTGAACATCGGAAGGGAAGCGCACATGGAAATGCCGACGCATTATCAAAAAGGCCATGTCCCGTAGAATGCAAGCATTGTGGGCGTGTGGAGGGTAAGGAAAACATCATTGATATTCGGCTTATGCAAGTGCTACCAGATGAGGAAGGGACTGATGAAATGATCAAGAAGGAGCAATTACGGGATGCTGACCTGTCATTCATCATGAAACATAAGGAAAAGGAACACCGGCCCACATGGAGTGAGATAGCTGACAAAACTCCCATTGTAAAAGCATATTGGGCTCAATGGGATAGCCTCCACATAGAAAATGGATGTTTAAAAAGAAAGTGGGAAAGCACGGATGGTAAAGTAAAACAATTGTTGGTAGTGGTGCCAAAAGATCGGATAGCGGAAATCCTCAAGGAGTATCATGGAGGAGCAAGTGGAGGTCACCTAGGGATTAATAAAACATTAACCAAAATTCGTCAACGTTTCTACTGGTCCGGATGTAGACAGTCAGTAGTAGAATGGTGTCGAAGATGTGACCAATGTGCGGCAGTAAAGGGACCAGCACGAAAAAGCCGTGGGACCATGAAACAATATAATGTCGGGGCACCATTTGAGAGAATTGCAATGGACGTGGCGGGGCCATTTCCGACCACCGAGAGCGGAAATAAATATGTGCTAGTAATAATGGATTATTTCAGCAAATGGCCGGAAGTGTACCCTATACCCAATCAAGAGACAACTACAATAGCTGATGCCGTGGTCAACAATTGGATTAGCAGATTTGGTGTACCGATGGAAATTCACACGGATCAAGGAAGGAATTTCGAATCGGTGGTATTTCAGGAGATATGTCAGATGCCTGGAATCAATAAAACGAGAACGACGCCTTTACACCCACAGTCGGACGGTATGGTGGAAAGATTCAATGGCACATTGGAGGAATATCTAGCAAAGGTTGTGGAAAGGAACCAACGTAACTGGGATCGACATATACCAATGTTCCTGATGGCCTACCGATCAGCGGTACATGACACAACAGGAGTGACACCAGCGAAAACCATATTTGGGAACAATCTGCGATTACCAGGAGATTTAAAGTTTGGGGCTGTTCCATCAGCAGCTCTATGCGTACAGGATTACGTCGACCGGATGAAAGAGGAACTTAATGAAATACATCAATTTGTACTGGAGAAAATTCGGATATCAAGTGATCGAATGAAAGCTCGATATGACATACGAGCAAATAATCAAGGCTTCGAGGAAGGGCAGTTGGAATGGCTTCACAACCCGCAACGGCAGAAGGGATTATCACCGAAGTTGCAACCCACATGGGAAGGACCTTACACTGTCATTAAAAAGTTGAACGACGTGGATTATCGCATACAGAAAGGACGGAAAGGTAAACCAAAGGTGGTGCATTTAGAGCGCTTGGCGCTCTACAGAGGAGGTGATCTGGATCCTGTTCGGGACGAACAGGCTTAGGTGGGGGGTAGTGTTACGGTGACACCTAGAATAGAATAGAATAATGTCATTAATTGTTCAATTACATTTATGATTTATACTCAACATTTAGGCGTATTTCTATACTAACATATTTGCTGCGCATTTAGGATTATTCTAGAAACAAATATTTTGGTATATAAGGGCGCGCGTAGACGTGGAATGCTGAGTATTATTTTAAACGTGATACAGTGAAGATTAAATAGAAAGATTATTAAAGTGATTATTAAGGCTATTATTAAAGTGATAATTAAAAAGTGTGTTATAATTATAATAATTAATTGTGAAAATTGTGTTGTATAATAAATTGTGTTGTGTAAATAAAATTGTGTGAGTTAAAATTGAAGCAGTGTATTTATTCACAATCCAGTGATTCGAACCTTGATTGACAAGGCAAAATCGTAACAATAATGTATTGCGCTTAGCTCCATCTATTATTAACTAGTACGAACTAACTTTAAATTAGTTAATTCAGTAATTTAGCCGAAAAAATTGATACTAGGTATTAGCGTTTTTAATCGATAATTTCGATAAAATTGTTAAACAAAATTGAACAATAAATATTTAGTTAACATCTACTGGCACTTGGCCAAATTAAAGAAATATTAAATTGGATTGAGCTGTATATATTTTGTCCACTGAACTGGCAAATTTTTTGTTCATGCATAAATTAATTTAACAGTACCGTGAAATATTAAAATCTTTCATGAATTTTTTTTGTCAAATAGACACTGTCATCTAAAATAGTTTTCGTTAAATATGGTGAGCTATCATTGGTTTATTTCACTATGAATATGCCAAATGAGGAGCGTCAGTTTATTACGAAAGGAATATAAAAGTATGCGCAGCGTACGTGATGAGTAGAGGTCTCCGCTATATCATAGAACTGATACTGTTGGGATACCAATGCCGGGAATTTACTAATGATACATCTTGCCACGATGGATTGCTTCTATAAATCGTGAGAAGATGGAATGATTAAGCTGACAATCATTAGAATTACTTTACCGATTACAAATTTTTTGTAAACGGCAATCCTGAGGAACAATTATAGAAAATGAAAATACGAAAATTCTTCCTCATCCCTTTTTGATATTGTTGAAAATGGTCAGCATATTTTAAAATTGGATTCCAACTTTGGACGAATTATAAGCAAAGTAAAATCTGTCATCAAAATGTTCAAAAAATCTCCCTCCCTCAGAATGTGTGATTTTGCTGAACTTAAATTATGATTCCAGTTTCCAAGTGCGATATTTTCATGAAATTCTAGTTGATGTCCTGAACGGCTGACACTACTTGAATTGAATGAATTAAACAAAAATTAGGGAATATTAACCATTGCGGAAGGAGTTATGAAATTAATTAATAGAAATTATTATCTGAAATTAGTAAAACATTTTAATTGATAATTTAGGTCGTGTTTCAATTGGTTTAAATTCCGCATAAAAAGTTAAAAAGTTAAAAATTTATTCGTGGTAAATATTTTTTAACTTTTTAACTTTTTATGTGTTTCAATTGGGTAAAATTTTGACAACAACATGGTTGCTTATTTTACGTTTAATTGTGAACATATATAGACAATTTAAATATGAAAACACGTAAAATAAATACTTTTTAAATATATATTAGTCAATTATGGTCAGTTTACATATTTATCATTGCAATTTTTCACAAAATTTATACATGGAAAATTTTTATTTACAAACAAATATTTTTGCCAGCCAAATATTTTCTATATAAAAATTTTATCAGCTCTTGAAGCGGATAAAAAGTTTGACATTTTTATTCACCACAATTTTTAACTTTTTAACTTTTTATGTGATATTTAAACCAATTGAAATACGCTCTTAGAAGGAACTAGAGAAAAGATACAAATTTATGAACGTTCCAAGAGTTTGCCTTTTTAGATCGATTTCATCTGGAATACATATGTTTTCTAAAGGGCAGGGTTATTTGAATTCGAGCTCATTTGATGAATCGGGGGATGGGGCAAGACAACTTTTGAATGGGGATTATCGGCTGGTTCAATAAAAACTTGACAACGAACTAGTTTTAACCGTGCTCGATATGTTTCATCACAACCACACACTTATCTCAGTTTGTACATTTGTAACACGATATTCCAACTTTCAGATTTCTTAAACACCGTGATTGTAAATTGAATGTGACAGTTGAAAGATGTATTACAAAAAAAAAACGAAAACAAAAGATCAAAATTGTACACTGTCATGGCTGATAGAAATCTGCCATCGTAATAAATAAGTCTATTTAATATGAGATGTCGCGCAAAGCAAATAATCTATCAAAGTATATTAATTTTTAGTAGGTAGGAATTTTAAATGAATATCTTGATTTATTTTAAAATTTTATAGGATGATTATATAATTACTTAGTAGCTATAATTATTAACTTTGCCAAACCGGCTAATGTAAAATATAAATGAAAATAATGAAAAAATTGTGTTTTTAATATCATTTTCTAGGTTGTAGACGTAGCTTACATTGTTGACGTTAGGAATGTAAAAAATATTGTGAAGATTGAATTGCGTAATCTACCTCGTCATTCTTGGTGACAACATAAAAAATCTAAACAGACAGCTTGATCTAGTGTTCCATTAATGACCTTGAAACAAAAACACAACATTTTTGGGTCGCTTACTTAGGCTGCGTACCAAAAGTCAATTTTTTCGGTAAATTCATTTATTTTTTAGCAACCTTCAGGAAACGTGGCCTTTATAGAAAATATTGAACGCATCAGATACAGCAACATTTCACTATAAAATTTCTTGATTTACGTTGAAAAATTTTCAGAATTCAAATTTTTTGAATTTTGTTGAAATTTGTTTTCAATACAAAATAAACGTCTTACTTCCTTCTTATGTGTGAACTATTTGTAATGAATAATTAATCATAGAGTTCAAATAAAGTGTGATCGTTTTATGATCGATAAATTAATCGTAGTATTTTTAAATGAATCATAATACGAGTATCTTGATCTTGTCGAATTGCCAAATTAGTAAAAATTGGATAATCAAACCACAACGTATTTATATACTGATTGATCATATACATAATATTGAATTTATGACTTATAGTACCTACGACTTATAGTAAGAGTTATCGTACGATCACGCTCGATCTTGTAAAATCTAATTCAGAAAATAAAAAAATAATGCGTAATGCAAGCACGCTCTTTTATTATATGAATAACGATCAAGTCATGAATAATGTGTCAAAGGAGCGTAACTCGCAGCTCGTTTATCAAACAACATAATCCGTTCCTTCACGGATCTAGGATTTTAAAGTGTTGCGTAAAAACCCAATGATTCAGATAATTTTTAAATCGTGCTCTATTTCGAGAGACATTAGTCCACTCTTATTATAGCTTGAAGCTTTAATTAGTTAATAAATTAAAAAAAAAACAAAATTTCCAGCACACAATCCCAACCTTGTTATAGGTCGTAAATAAACGATTTAAATTCACTTAACGCCAAAATCGTGACTTTAATGTCAAATCAATTTTAAACGACGTTTAATATATAAAACACGTATCCCTCCCTTCTCTTGCGAGTACGCGCTACCGAGTTTATGTACAATAAATTTGTTTACCTTATGAACCCAAATTATAAATTTTATATTCCGGAATTGCAGAAATCACACAAAAATTTTTAATATCCTACGTAGGGGAGAGATTAAAGATCGCAGCACAAAAATACATGAATCAAATCTCGCGTGACTTTTGCGACATTGATTTTCTAATTAATTTTTTTGAATGTGGTCGTTTTTTGGCGGGAACGAACACCTATAAGTCAAAAATCGTAATAAATCAATCAAACTCTAATTCATAAAATTTATACCACTTAAAATAAAATTAACATTTTCTAATTGAATTGGAAATGAACATGGGGAGACACTCAGTACATATACAGTATATGTAGAGCCAGTTAATAAATACAAAAATACAAACGGTATTTAGAAATTTGTGTTGACAGACACAATCGCGGAATATACATAATTGAAATTTGAATGTATAATTGACAGTTTATGGTTATGGGTAGGTGGTGGATTTTATTTAATTTTGCTGTACATGTACGTCTGGTATGCAGGCCGCAAATCAATTAATTTTTTGTTTGTTTTGCATGAGAAAGTTAAATATTTGTCAGGGAGAACGAGTTTCTATGTAAAGGTTGAAGTAGCAGGTAAATCAAATTCCACTTTTTTCAATTATGTAGTTTGGAGGATGTTACTTTAGGTTTTATCACCACCATTTGCTACCATAAAATTAAAATTAAGATTAGAAATTTGAACGAGAACCCGATTTGGTTTGTTTAGTGTTTACAGATTGGTAGCATATAAATGGTATAATGGAAAAATTTTAAATTGAAAAATAATGATGAAAGTTTTATCCATAAATTCCAGAATCATCAGTCGATTTTCAAATTACTCAAATTGGAGCTCAGAGACTATATTGAACGCGAAATTGCCAACATTCCGTACGACACCTGGAATAAATTTTCAACCCAACATTTCAATTATTCTGTGTTTTATTTAAATAGAAAATTGTTATGTCCTTGTTGAAAACCCCGATATAACTTGAAATATTAAACGCGGCACTGAAATATTTAGGTTTTGTAATTTTAAAATAATTTGTTATCTGTTCTTGAGAAATAGGGGTTGATATACGTGCTAAGGGGTAGCTCAACAATGAACTGCATTAAAGTTTTGCTATTTCAAAGACTTCTTTCTTTGTATTTGAGAAGTTGGGGCTGGTATTCGTGGTAAGGGTAGCAGCGGAAAAATCAAACTACTTGTGTTTCGGGAGCTAGTAAATCGTTACAACATATTCGATATTAAAATATTTAATTGTAGCCGTTTTCAACGAATTTAAAATATATACGTAGAAATTAAAAATATGCGACTGTTTCGTTATGAAGGGGACTGAGTCAACGTTAATTCAGCCCCCCTAACTGCCCAACTGGTCGAGCCTAAAAATTTTGGTTTGCGAATAAGAACCATTTCATTTCAACGTAGCATTTTTTCAAAGGTCAATATATTTGCAAATATATTTCACAATTGTCACACTGGCCTGCAAATGATAATACATCTCATTATTGAATCCAAACTCAAGAGTAAATCATTTAGTTTTAAATCACATATGTATTATGTATGTAGTTTTTAAGGATTTTGGGCAAACTTCAAGAATTTGTACACGAACGTCAAGTTTATCCAAATTTTTTGTTTTTATAATTTTAGGACACAGTTAGGACATACTTCACGGGACTTCGTTACGTAGCATCTTTATTTCCTTTCTTTATTTAGCAATATTTCGTATATGAACGTGAAGGCATCTACTTAGAACTTGGTTTTAAACGCGGAACAAAAATTTATAACGCTCCAATTCATATAGAAACGAGTGAAATTCCATTGATAAACAAAATATGTATATTGAAATTGATAACTCATTATTAAACAACAACAACAACAACAACAACAACAAAATGTTTAAATATCGTCTATTATCGTCTACGCGAAACTAAATACAAATAGGAATTTCCGTACGTCTAGAAAATTCTGATCTAGTTTTGAGTTCTAAATTTATTTTGGGAAATAATCGTGATTAACAAAATAACACGAGATATTCCCATCAAAATTTAGATGAGAATTTTCCTCCGAAATTATTACGCCTATGCGATTACAAAACGACCTCGTTCTGTTGCGAAATTGATAATATAAATCGCAAATATGCTAGCTCTATTTCATGATTCATCTATGCTCATTTACTTTTCCGTCTTAACTCTTATTCATTATCACTTTGATAAGAACTATTTGTACTGTGGTATTTCACACAAATCGATAATTACAATTCTTGACGTATTTTACGACTTTTCCTCCTTTGGTAAGCAAAATCACTCTAAAGGCTTTTTTATTGTTCCCATTGTAATACCTTTGTAGTATATCGTTTGAAAGTCTTGGATCAGGTAACAATTTTGACATTCCATTTTAGTTCATAAATACATCGTTTTGGTGCTGTTGGCAAATTATTTCTTTGTGGAATTTATACTTGTCGTATACCACTGATACGATTTTGAAGATTGCTACATATTAGGCTGAGCCACCTTAGAACTACCAGTGTGGCACTGGAAGTGTGTTGAGGCTGTCTTTATTACTTCTTTCCGAAAAATAACAGTTTGTTTTTAGAGCTGGAGTTAAGAATCCACCGTTTCGACGCTGTTATGGTAACATCAACCTGTATGAATGGCTCCCTTTATTAATTTATATTAAAATTATGCGAGTCAAAACAAAATAAAACGAGACCGGGCCCCTCAAGATGACCTTCTACACAATTTTCTCTGAAATCAGGATGCCAAGAGTCGATTGAGATGACTGCTCATTTCGGTTTCGTTTTTTCAAAAATGCCGGAGAACCATTTTCGAGTACCAACAACCGACTGTACTGGGTTTTAATATCAGGAAAATTAATTTTTCGGGTTATCCGGAGAGGACCGAGTTAAATTATTTAAATTTTTCCGGTTGCACGATATAAAAAAAATGGTAAAGGGGGGATTTCAAAAGCCAGAAAGCGATTAAAGTGAGTTATAATTTCGGGAATATTCGTTTAGAGGGTCCTTTGACGGGGCACTCGGACAACTTAATTAATTTTTTCCAGCTCGATCTATCTTGATAAAATTTGCGATGATAGATCCTAATTTCGGAGTCTGTTTATCAGGTATTTTGGCGGGATTTGCACAATGATTCGTGATATTGCACTATGTTGCGTTATGTTGCACCAAGTTGTGGCATGTTGCGCTTGAACGATTTTGCTAAAATTTGGCGGGACAGGATTTTCGAATGCAACGAAATGATTATAAGAAATTCAAATGTCTGAATAATTCAATTAAGAAGTATTCAGACACATTGAACCATGTTGAGTGACGTTGCCCATTGTTGCACCATGTTATGGGATGTTGCATTATGTTGAGTCGTTGTTGAGTTTGTACTATGTTCTCACTTGTTGAGGGATGTTATGTAATATTCCACTATGTTGTGTTGTGTTGTAAAATGTCGTAGAATGTTGCATGATGTTGCATCATGGTCTGTCATGTGTAGCATGATGGGTCTTGTATTTTTATTTAATTATATGCCTTGTGTTGTGTTCCATAATATTACGGAACGTTGCATTGGTTGCCTTACTGTGACATTGTATGGTTGCAGTAGTAGCGTCCTTTTGAAAATGTTGATTATTATGAATAACGATTTTGAAGGATTGTAGCACTATGTTGTTGGACGCTGCACTTTGTTATGGGATGTTTAACCACTTTCAAGGCACCATGCTGCGTGATTTTTTACCGTGTTGCGTCGAGAAAGGTTTTTCAGCGCTATGAATCAATTGTGATGAGTTAATACATCGAGAAAATTTGTTTAGGGGGTTCTAAAATATGAATCGGGCCCCTATTTAAAAAAAACTCGGCTCGAACACTTTTGAGAAAAAATTTGAGATATAATACAGTGCTGGTAAAAAAATTGGGGAAACATATTTTATTGCAAATTGGAGTCTTTTTTAGGAATGTTTAATCTTCCTGCTATTGCTTATACACTGCTCACTAACTTTTCACATTTTTTTAAACTAAAATTGCACTTTATTCTTCATTTGACTACGATCACTTACAGAATAACGTAATCTTACAAAATTTGCACTATTTATACTCAAAAAATAATTACTGTCAATAAAACATCTGCACCCTAATGACGGCCAAAACGGTAGGCGTAAAATAAAATAATTGCTTGACCAATTTTTTGCACATCAGTTGCGGGGTTGTCCCGGTGAAATAAAAACAAACGGCGGTCCACCAAAATATTAATATGAAAGATAGAACTTCTATAAATCAATAAAAAGCAAAAAAAAAAAAAATAAAAAATAGATGTTTAATTTATTCCATTACTTTAACTCCAATCAACGTATTTTAAATATTTTGACATTTTTCGGGGATTTGTCCCTAAATTGCAGATACATTTTTTTTCAAAAAATTACGTCATACATGTCCACTTGAACCTCGATTATCCGGGATGAGTGGGACTGTCCGGATAATCAAAATTCCCAGTTATTCGAATGGTTTTTATTAGAACTAAAAAAATCCCGGTTCTGATTAACCAATAAAACAAAATGCAACCTTGTTAATAGCAGTTTTCCACTGTTAATTTTGAGTATTTCATCAATCTGCCTTAATCTGTTTCATCAATCTTTCACAAATTGCAGTGGAAAATTGCTATTAACAAGGTTGTATTTTCTCCGCTAGGAAAATCTTTATACCGGAAAATGTTCTCTATAGATAGGCCAATCTGACTTATATAGTGGTATCTTGCCCTAATCTCTGGAAGTGGCTTGTTATTGGTCCAGATTGACAAAATACTCAATATTTTGAGTGAAAAATTGCAATAAACATATTTGATTTTTTTTTTTTTTTTTTTTGTTAAAGCTAATTTTATTTATTTGTTAACTTTTTTTTTAAGTTCTTTATCTATTTCTCTATTATCTTTTGTATTTATTATTTTTTATAAATTTTATTACGTAAATTATGATGAAATTTTCACTAATTTGCATTTACAAAATATTAACAGTGTATATCACCAATACTAAAACAATTCAATATGGCGGCTACTGGAATCTAATTGAATCCAATAAGAATTTTGCTTCCGCCATGTTTTCAAATTGGAACCGTATACGTATACGTGTTTTTTTGTTAGAAACTTCACGGGCTGAGTTTTTAAGGATTTAGGGCAAACTTCATGAATTTGTACATGAACGTCAAGTTTGTCCAAATTTTTGTTTTTGTGATTTTGGGACACCGGTAGGACATACTTCACGAGACTTCTTTATGTAGCGTCTTTATTTCTTTAAATTTGGTGGCAAAACCCCGTAATATTTCGTATAAGAACGTGAAGGCATCTACTTAGAACTTGGTATTATACGCGGAACAAAAAATTATAACGCTCCAATTCTAATAGAAACACGTGAAATTCCATTGATAAACAAAATATGTAAATTGATAACTCATGATTAAACAAAAACAACAAAAAATACAAATAGGAATTTCCGTATGTCTAGAAAATTCTGCTCTACTTTTGAGTTCTGATATTTTTTTTTTGGGGAAATAATCGTGATTAACAAATTTAAGAAATTCCCATCAAAATTTAATTGAGAATTTTCCTCCGAAATTATTACGCCTATGCGATTACAAAACGACCTCGTTCTGTTGAGAAATTGATAATATAAATCGCAAATATGTTCGCTCTATTTCATGATTCATCGGTGCTCATTTACGTTTCCGGCTTAACTGTTATTCATTATCATTTTGATAAGAACTAATTGTACTGTGGTATTTCACACAAATCGATAATTTCAATTTTTGATGTAAAAAAGGGGATTTGAAATGCCAGGAATCGATTAAAGTTATAATTTCGGTAAATATTCGTTTAGGCCCCTTCGGCGGGCACCCGGCAACTTAATTAATTTTTTTCGACTCGATCTATCTTGATAAAATTTGCAATAATTAGGGTTTTCCAATGGCAGTACTGCATTGTGCTGAGCCCTAATTTCGGAGTCTGTTTAGGACATCTTTTGGTGGGGATTGAGCCCTATTAAAAAAAACTGGCTGGAATGATTTTGATTAATATTGGTGAGTGAAATTTTCGAGTGTCAGGAATCGATTACAAACAGTTCCGATTTCTAGTTCTGCACTATGTTGAATTATGTCGTGAGCTGTTGCTCTATGTTGCAGTGTGGTACTGCATGATGCGTAATTTTACTTAGTATTGCATATTGTTTTGTTAATAGTTTATTTGTCTTGAACGATTTTGCTAAAATTTGGCAGGACAGAGTTTTCGAATGCAAGGAAACGATTACAAAAAGTTCTGCAACATCCTAGATATGCCCTAGAATTTTGCATCACGTTATGTGATGTTAAAAGTTGTTGCAACATGCTCCGTCACATGATTGTGAAGTACATACCAAAAATAATACCAAAAATTTACACTGTTAAATTTAAAAATATTCCAATTGGATTTGTTTTGTGGTGAAATTGAAATATTTTTAGATAATCTTTAACATTTATATTACAGAAGTCCCTAAGTCCCTTATAGTGTCGCTGTAAAGATCAAATAATTTTCTAACGATTTGAGATAAACACGAGAAAATTGTAAATCGATTTACTAAACTTTTTTTAATTCTAAAGAAAGCTATTTAAGGCCATGTTTCTATTTTTATATCTCCGATCCTAGAGATGCTCACGGGGTCTCACCTATACGACCGAATAGCTAAATCAAAACCCCACGTGTGCGGTGAACAAGATTTAATTATGATGATTTTTAACAAGTTCAGCGCATTTTTAAACAACTATGGTTTTTGATTTCAATCTATTTTCTAATTTTTCTATTACCCCTCCTAGAGATGTTCATAGTTTTTAAAATGTAATTTAGGATAGCGTAGATAAAATTGCAACACTGAAATGAACATGGATAGTTTAAGATGATATTTACTATGCCATACAGGCTACTTAAAAATTTCATGAATTTTAATAAATTTTCAAATTTTATTTCACCGATCCTGGATATGTTCACGGGGTCTCACCCACATGGTTAGATAGACAAGGTAAAACCCTATGAGTGTGATGAATGGGATCTAATTATGATGATTTTTAACTTGCCCCGAGACATTTTTAAGTTTTCGGTTATATCCCATATACCAGAAATGTTCAAGGGATCTCTTTCATATATTCGAATGGGTCAGAAAATTACTTATCAATATTAAGAAAATGGAGCACGAATGACGATTTTGACCTTGTTTTTCAAAATTTAAAACTTCTTCATTTGCAATTTTTTTTCTCAATTGGAAATTTTGGTATTTTCTCCAATAGGATGTTTACACCATTGACATTCCCAAACAAGCGACGAACCCGATTTATTGTAATAATAATCAAATAACTGAAATCCTAGAGATGTTCACGGACTCACGTTTATACTATTGGATAGTACAAGGCTTCGACTTTCGATAGTTCCGGAAAGGGTTCAGTTTTGATGATATTTACAGTGCCATACACGACTTAGAAGTTTCATGAAATAATTTGAGTAAATTTTCAAAATTTATTTTACCGAACGTAGAGATGTTCACGGGGTCTCACATACATGGTGAGATAGATCAATCAAAACCCTATGAGTGTGATGAATGGGATCTAATTATGATGATTTTTAACTTGCCCAGAGACATTTTTACGTTTTCGGTTATATCCCATATACCAGAAATGTTCACGGGATCTCTTTCATATGATCGAATAGGTCAGAAAATTACCTATCAATATTGTGAAAACAGGACACGAATGATGATTTTGACCTTGTTTTTCAAAATTTAAAACTTCTTCATTTTCAATTTTTTTTCTCAATTGGAAATTTTGGTATTTTCTCCAATAGGATGTTTACCCCATTGACATTCTCAAACAAGCGACGAACCCGATTTATTGTAATAATAATCAAATAACTGAAATCCTAGAGATATTGGCGGACTCACGTTTATAGATATATTCAGAGAAATCATTTGAAAAAGGAAGGCACCAAAAAACTCAAAGAGCCAGGAATTTTAACTTCAATTTCAAAAATACCTGTCAGTATATTGCAAAATCGCTATTCATTTAGAGGAGGTGACGATAAACTCATTACGGTGTTTAATGTATGCGCATTTGATGCAATTGCACAAATATTTTACGTTTTTGGAATTGATTCACATTATATTAAACTCGCATATTCGTCCAATTTAGCATCAAATTTTTTCGTTTTATTAATAATTATATTAAACAATATTATATAAACGCTATAATTTATGTAGAACGGAGTTACATAATCTTGGACTATTTGCGGATCAACGTTCATTTACAAAATGAAGTTGAAATCGACGCTACGACCAACGTAATGCACCTTTGGACTTATCTAATTAGTGAAACTGTCAAAGTTACATTAAATTGTAACTCATCCACAAAAGAGTTTCGCACTTTACCCATAAATTTAGACAATTTTTTCGAATACGATTTGCAGGACATTGAAAAGAGAATTGATATTGGATTTATAAAATGTCCTATGTGTTAAAAAACTTGCAAAAATTTGAAAATTAATACTATCAATGGGTTTTTGGTTGTCGATGTCCAACCGCTAAATTTTGAAGACATTTATGACATTGAAATTAGTAAAATACAAGCAAATCTTCGCTTATCAGAAGAAATCGTATTTTTAAAAGGCATTATCCATTTTGATAATACAATAAAACATTATAAAAGCTACATCATACGACCTAGCGGAATATGGGAAGAACACGATGATCTGCGCACAACAGTCCGAATGATTTCCAACAGTACAAGGGTGAACCCAACACTAATGGGAAATTTTGAAATTTACGTAGCACCTAATACTGAAACTAAGAGCAAATACCATAATTATTATGAATTTTTATATATATTGAATTTAAAATTTAGTTTCTAATTTTAATTTGAAGTTATAAACATTAAGATATACAATAAAATACTTTTTAACACTGTGTATTGTTTTTTATTTACCACATCGTCTGAAAAGTTCCCGATCTAACATAGAAAACACAATTTTTTTTGACAAATACATTTATTCATCATAATTTCCTCCTAGAGTGATACAATCAGTCAAACGCATATCTATCATTTACATGCCTTTTTGTAGAACGATTTATATTTATCTTCAAAATAAATTTCAGTTTCAGCAATCACTCCTTCATTGAAGCCAAACCTCTTTCCCAGCGCACGGAATCATCGACGTGTTCTCGTTTTTGATCCATTGTGAGCAAACAAATTTCAGGTTTCTCATGGACAAATGTTCGTACTAAATATGGCCAACACGTCTCACTGATATCACTGATTTACCATATATCATGGAGGAATTAATAAGTTAGAGGTCTCAAGAAGGCTGAACCAATTTCCCTCGCAAAATTAATCGTATTTTTAAGGTTTTATACATTTATCAACGTAGGGGTAATCAGTATGAGGTAATCAGAACTTCGGTCTAAAAATTGAAAAGTAAGAAAATTGATCCCAAAACAACGAAGGAAAATAAACTCTAAGGTATGAATATGATATAACGATTTTGAAAAAATTTGGTTATCATCATAAATATCACCCGGTAACAAATTTAAAATTAAGGAAATATTAATAAAATTTCTAAATGCAAGGTAAAATAGTAATAATCGTTCTAAAAAACCGTACCAGCAAGGTAGAGTCAGCAAGATAGTCAGAACTTTGAACTATTCATAATAACTCACTATACTCATAGGGCTATGACTGATCTATCTGACCATATATGTGAGACCCCGTGAACATCTCTACGTTCGGTAAAATAAATTTTGAAAGTTTACTCAAATTATTTCATGAAACTTCTAAGTCATGTATGGCACTGTAAATATCATCATAACCAAACCCTTTCTGGAATTATCGAAAGTCGAAGCCTTGTACTATCCAATAGTATAAACGTGAGTCCGTGAACATCTCTAGGATTTCAGTTATTTGATTATTATTACAATAAATCGGGTTCGTCGCTTGTTTGGGAATGTCAATGGGGTAAACATCCTATTGGAGAAAATACCAAAATTTCCAATTGAGAAAAAAAATTGAAAATGAAGAAGTTTTAAATTTTGAAAAACAAGGTCAAAATCATCATTCGTGCTCCATTTTCACAATATTGATAAGTAATTTTCTGACCTATTCGATCATATGAAAGAGATCCCGTGAACATTTCTGGTATATGGGATATAACCGAAAACTTAAAAATGTCTCTGGGCAAGTTAAAAATCATCATAATTAGATCCCAGTCATCACACTCATAGGGTTTTACCTTGTCTATCTAACCATGTGGGTGAGACCCCGTGAACATATCCAGGATCGGTGAAATAAAATTTGAAAATTTATTAAAATTCATGGAATTTTTAAGTAGCCTGTATGGCATAGTAAATATCATCTTAAACTATCCATGTTCATTTCAGTGTTGCAATTTTATCTACGCTATCCTAAATTACATTTTAAAAACTATGAACATCTCTAGGAGGGGTAATAGAAAAATTAGAAAATAGATTGAAATCAAAAACCATAGTTGTTTAAAAATGCGCTGAACTTGTTAAAAATCATCATAATTAAATCTTGTTCACCACGCACGTGGGGTTTTGATTTAGCTATTCGGTCGTATAGGTGAGACCCCGTGAACATCTCTAGGATCGGAGATATAAAAATAGAAACATGGCCTTAAATAGCTTTCTTTAGAATTAAAAAAAGTTTAGTAAATCGATTTACAATTTTCTCGTGTTTATCTCAAATCGTTAGAAAATTATTTGATCTTTACAGCGACACTATAAGGGACTTAGGGACTTCTGTAATATAAATGTTAAAGATTATCTAAAAATGTTTCAATTTCACTACAAAACAAATCCAATTGGAATATTTTTAAATTTAACAGTGTAAATTTTTGGTATGTACTTCACAATCATCTCCGTCACTCACTCACGTGTGACCATTTTGCGTGACGTTGCACTATGTTTCTTATTGGTGCACTATATTGCGTGATTTAATACAATGTTGCTTCGTGTTGGGTTTTACACCTTATTCAATTAAATGTCTTGCGTTATGTTCCATAATATTTCGGCGTGTTGTGTTAGTTGCGTTACGGTGACTAAATAATATTTTAACCTTGCACTTCTTTTCATATGATCTGCCGTTTCAAACGATTATAGCGTCGTTTGATAGGGCCCCTGTTTTCTTTAATTAATTTGTATTCGGCTGAAAAAAAGTGTATGTTTTCGCGCATCAGAAACTTATTTCGATGGCCAGAAATTGATTCTGATAGGTCCTTATATATGAAAATTTTGGTTCTGGGTTGGTTGCACTTTATTTTAATATTTTATTTGGCATCAATGATTTTGATTAAAATTTTCGAAGCAAGGAATTTCGATTTCTCATAATTCATTTAGGAGTCTTCCGGATGGGCCATCATGTTGCATGATGCTGCATTAAGCATAATGAATTTCAATGTATATGTTGAGTGACATTGCGAAAAGCGATTGAAAAAAATCTAAATTTTAGAATTTAAATTTTAGAATTAAAAAAGGCAGAGTTTGTATCAAAATGCCACTATTATCGGATAATTTCTATACGCTAAAATTTTCAAATGTGCTAGTTCGATTTCGGAACAGATTGTGAGATATAGTTTTTTTTTTTGATTAGAACTCGTTTATTGAATTAGTTGAGTAGCGTACTTTGGATGGTTAGTAACAGGACAACGTAGAGTTTGAATACCAAAATTTCTTTATTTGCAGGTGACACCTACGGATAAACTTTTAAATGACATCAGTGACATTCCAAAATGAATTGATATCGGACGATTTTTGAGTAGAACTTATTCACTGCACTCATAGCGTATGAGTGGTTTACATTCAACGGCCACTAACAGGACATCGCAAATGTTGTACCAAAATGTCCCAATTATCGGATGATTTCTATAGATTTAAGCTTTCAAATTGGAGTTGTTTCATTGTGAAACGCATTGGTAGTGATAATTTTTTCTGAGCAAAACTCGACCATTAAAGCCACTTAAGGAATTTAATGAACGAGTTTTACTCAAAAAATCTATCGTGACTCATGAGACTTTTTTCAATTAAAACGATGTCTTGTTATTGGCCCTTAAAAATAGTCCAATCAGATTCCATGGGTGTACTGAATAAGTTCTACTCAAAAATCTTCTGACTTCACTGATGTCATTTAACCGGGTAGTCCATAGGTGTTATCTGTATATTACAAAATATTGGAACAAACTCTACGATGTCTTGTAAGTGGCCATTCAAATAGTGCCACTTAACGAATTCAGTGAACCAATTTAACTCAAAAAAATCTCTCGCGACCAATCCGTTTTTAAATCAAACCTATCTTATTTGAAAGGTTAAGCCTAAAGAAATTATCCAATAATAGCCTGTCATTTGTTGTTTTTGGCTATTAAAAGAAAACTACTTGTAGTTTTACTTTATGATTTGCTGATCATATGTCGTAACTTTATTTACATCGAATTACAGATATTAACCTTCTTTTATTTGCTCGTTTCTTTTAATTTGATAAATGCAATCATCGTAAAATATGTAAATGGCAATGCAGTATCAACGGAACGAGATAGTTGTTGGAAGCGTATAATGTATAAGTAAAGGACAGTGCTCTTCTTGTAACTCTTATAAGAAAAAAAAATCTTTTCATGAGTTTTTTATTTCACTCAAAATTCATATTTTAACAGTGTACTTACTAATCCATATTTATTTATTAGCATACTTTTTGATTTCAACCTAAAACTCATTTTGAGAATTCAATACAGAAGCAAATCTAATTTTAATCGTAAAATGTATAATCTGCATTGTACGTGGTATGGACATTAATCGTAAAATTTTACCGGAAATTAATGTTCATTCACTCGTGTTACCGCATTTCTGTTTATAAAAATGATCACGCGGCGATTATGTTTACATATTCAAACTGCGGAATATAGTACTCCCATATAACAAAAATTACCAAAAATACCTGGTTAGTCATGCGTTCAATCGGCACAAAATTGCGCTTACATTACAATAATTAACTATCGCGCACGAACGAGTCGTCGGCATGTCGCGCCACGAGCTAATATTCAGACTTGATTTATATTCTGTTCCTATTGTTGTTTACGCTCCACATCAAGCTCATTACCACATTATAAGCGTACACGAGCTTTATAAATATATAACTTGTTGTTTTTTTGTTGTTGTTATTTTATCGCGCGGCGTGTACACAAATAACATAATCAACAATCGATCGCGATATGACATCAATGTCATCGAAACTCTTAAATACAATTTTTTTTTTGTTTTTTATTATTTTTGTATATAATTATTTAATTAAATGGTTCTTGTCGGCGGTACCGTACCCATAAAAAATTTTGTCGCGTTGTCCATCGCAACAAATTGCAGTTTTATTGCCGCATCGTTTTTTTGTTGTCTACACTCATAACTAAAACTAAATATTTAAATAGCAATATATAAAAACCACCTGAGTTAAAAGCAAACAATGTTTAGCTACAAATATGAATAACAGCCGATAACATTTTATTAATTTAACCCAAATAAGTAAATATTTATTAATTAAAAGTTTTCTTTGCAGCTACTTACGTAAGTCACTTGTATATAGCAGCAACTGGAAATAAAATTGTCAAATCGATAATTAAATATTTATAAAAAAATAACAGCGACTGGCATTCGGCTTAATAACAAATAAAATGCAAATAGCGTTCTAAGTCAATAATTTAGAAATTACTCATAATTTGCATATCAATATAACGTTTATTACTAAACAACGCGATTATAATAGTTTGTAATTGCGGTCGGGTGTATATACGATTATACGATATGTCATGCGCTTGGATAAGAACGTGCGACTAATATGATGTCATATATTTGCATATACAAAACTTATTTCAATTGTATGCACTTAGATATTTTGTATACAGCACGAATATTTTTTGTTGTTGTTTATCTGTGCGTTAACCACAGGGTGATAATTAAAAACACGACGATCGTTATGCCACTTTGTTTGCGTATTTATAATAACTGTTTTTATTTCGATTAACGTTTTCTTGGAATTGAACCAGATTGATATCCATATTCGTGTAGAAAGAGTTAAAACGAGGTAAACAATTATTTAGAATGCGTATTGGATTTTTCCTATATTGATCATTACTAAAATTTTGATAGTTTTGTGTTGGCTCGACTTTTCTACTTGTCACGTAGATCTAGTACGATTCGTCACGTACACAAGTTGGATTCTGTTGGAACATTTTATATGCCACTGAAATGGGTACGTCCCTAAAGCTACACTGAAAAAAATAGCGCGGAGATATTAACACATTTTGCTGTGTTAACCCAAATTTGCAATTATTACCAAAATTGTCTTAATTAAGTACGAGCCTTGTAAAATTTGCAGTGCAATATTTACAGTGCATTTTTAAATATTAAAATTATTGCTTAGCACCGTCTGATGACAAATTAAATTAATGGTATTACAATGCTGCTAGGTAAATTTGAGCTGCGCAATTTGAATATATCATTTTCAACGCAAACATATTAAAAATGAAAAAAAATTGTTTTTTTCGTTTTTTTGATTGATTGATTGATTGGAATGTGCGACCAAACCTAAGTAAGATTCCCGCTTGACGCCGGGCCCATCCGCACACGCTTTTACATATAACAAGATGGAAGGATAGGAAAGGTTAGTTAATTATTATGGAAATTGACCCGGTTTCAGACACCTAAGTAGTCAATAGTTAGTAAATTGTTAGTTGAAATGTAATATAAGACGGTTAGCACGAGACAACACAATTATTTTTGATTATTTTGGATATATTCAGCAATCAGCATCCTAAAAAATTTGATTATTATAATTAAAATTTATAATTAATTAAGTTGCAGTAAATTTCCTGAAATAAAATGTCATTATTATGAGTTAAATTATATTGAATAGAATGTACGGCCAAGACCAAGCAAGGATCCCGGACACGCCGGGGCAATCGTACACCCCCCCCCCCTACATACAACAAGATGGAGGGATAGGAAAGGTTGTTAGGTATGATAGACTTGACCCGGTTACAGACACCTAAGTAGTCAATAGTTAGTCAAACACAAGACGGCACAATTATTTTTGTTCTTCGGGATACAAACAATCAGCAAGCAACACCCTAATAAGTAATTGATCAATTAGTAAATGTCCTTAAACAAAATTTCATTACTATGAGTGATGAAATTTTATTTAATACCACTTCCCCACATCAACCCACAACAACGCGACGCCAGGCCCTCCACACACCTTTACTATAGCATTTTAAAAAAAATGATAATCAATAATGTTGGCATCTTAATGGTACGAGTAAGTTTCCTGAAATAAAATGTCATTATTATTCGTTAGAGAATCATTATTTTGTACGATACACCTAAATTATTCTTGAATAGAATAAATGTAATGCAATGTAATGATTATATTATAACTAAATTAATTATAACTCGATTGTCGTAAAACAAATAAAATAAAATAAATCAAATCCAAATATTGTAGTATCAAACGGATGGATCCCCTCTTCAACGGATAACCCTACAATCCCTAACAAACCAATATGTTTATTAATAAAAATAAAAATGAAACAAAGACATCTGGTTTCAAAAATAGTCTGGATCTGGAATCTATAAGGAGTATTTATTCCTCGACGCTTACAAAATAATAAAGCTGCAAATAATAAAAATGTAGTCATTACGGCTTCAAATTTCTTCTGTAATCAAAAATGTTCATTAGAACTAAATAAATTAGCTTAATCAGGAACTGCAATGAATAATATAGTATTAATAATAAACACCTGATAAAGGGGTACCGAACTAAAAAAGTCCGAATCAAGAAAGTTCTCCAAAAATGAAGCAAAAAAGTTGATTTTTGTATGAACACCAGCGACTTATTTTAATTCATATTTTTAACTTAAAATTATGAATTAAAAAAGCGATTTAGAAAAAGAAGAAAACTCAGAAATGAATTAACAAAGGCTTATACTATTTCATTTTTAAAACACGTACCCTAACTCACCTTCAAAATGAATTAAAAAAGGCACATTCTATTTAAAATTTAAATTTAAATTCCAAAAAATTTTCATTAATGAAAATAATAGTTGCATGGATTTACATTGATTAGTTATAAAGTAAAAATATAAATAAAAAAGGCTAATATTATTTCATTCTATAAACATTTATATTAATTCATTTTAAAAATGAATCAAGAAATGCCCCGCCCAAATTCACCTTATCGAACTCTTTCATTTCTTCTTCAACTCCGATTTTAATTCATCCCCAAAGCGAATCAAAAACACTTGTTTTAATTCAGAAAAAAACCCTTCAATTCGGACCCCTTTAATTCATGCAGCCCCTGATAAACCTTGATAACTCTAAATTGCTCAACAAATAAAACATAATAAATATAACAATTTAATACTCAAACGGTGAATAATTGGAGGTAGGAATTAGTAAAATTAGTTAATTTCTGAAATCAAAATGTGGAAAGAATCATTTTTAAAAAATAAATAATAAATAATCTTAGTAAAATGTACCAAAAAAAAATATGTAATGTAGATCCAGGAGTGCTCGCTACCCGCTTCTCTAGAATAAAAAAACCAACACACTGCAACCCATAAAGTTATTTCCCAATCCAAATAGATGAAAACTCAGCGATCGCCCGTTAACATTAATATAAAAGAAAATTTATCGCAATACACATCCACCGCCCTGTGTAAATTGATCACACAAAATAAAATGAAAAAGCAAAAAAATCAATGATTGAAGCTGTGTTCACAAGTCGGATGGAAATCCCACATCCGAGATTTTTTTAATTTTTGTTATGTTTTTTGCTCTATATATTTGGTCTATTTTTTGTGACATAGCTGTCAAAATATAAATTTATTTTTAATTACGCTTGTCTTAATTACAGTGATTATCGTGTTATTCGTATTTTTGTGTTTAATAAAATTTTTGGCATTATAAATAAAAAATCGTTTCGTTCATCATATTAGTTATTCAGTTTTTAATAAATTCTTTTTGCTTTTCATTCATTTTTCATAAATTTCCCGCCATTATATTTTCTCAGTTTTTATTAAATTCATTTTTATTTTCATAAATTTTTCGATATAAATTTCGCGTCATTTTGTTTTAGTTTTGCATTTTTTTCTTTTAAATATTTTATATTAGTTTCGGGTATTTTAATCGGTGATTAAGTTATAAAAAATGCCTTTTTCAAGACAAACAATAGTCGATTTGTTAAGTGTGGATTTAGTCATTTTAAATGCCGTACTTGTATTGTATTTACAATACGAAATCGATAGTTATGAGGAAAAATCCCGTAGTGTCAGACGATTTGGGGTGAACCCCGTCAATCGCAACAGACATCAGCAGGGTTTCTATAAAAACCTTGTTGCGGAAATGTGGTAGTAGATACCGAATCTTTTGCGAATTTCCATCGCATGACACCCGGCGCGTTTGATGAGTTGCTCGCAATGGTGGGTCCTCTCATCCAGAAGAATGATATTGGTGAACGTTCAATATCAGCAGGTCAAAGATTATCTTTAACCCTACGGTAATTATTATAAACATTGTTTTATATTCAATATATTTTTATATATGACAGTATGGTGTCAATTGGGAAGTACTCCTATCGCATAGGGAAGAGTACAACATCCGTAATAATAAGAAAAACGTGCGAATCGTTGTGGCAAATTTTAAAGCGAATTGTGTTTCCGAATCCTAGTGAGATGATGTGGCGCGAAATTAGTCATCAATTCCAACAACAATGGAACTTTTCACATTGTTTAGGGTCGATGGATGGAAAGCACGTTATAATACAAGTATTTTTAAATAAAATTTAAATAATATATTTTTGTGAATCATCAACATATTTTTCATTTATAGGCGTTTTCCCATAGCGGTTCCATCAACCGAAACTATAAGCACAGCCATAGTGTGGTACTCTTCGCAATCGCCGATGCCGACTACAAATTTATTGTTGTCGATATCGGAGCACCAGGCCATACAGGGGATAGTAATATCTATCGGCGTAGTACCTTTGGCAGAGCAGTTATAAGCGGTGGTTCTGTGTTAAACGTGCCACCTGCGTGCCAACGCGTTCCCGCGTCCCCATTTCTGAAAAAATAAAATGTTTGTATTAATTAATGTAATACATTTGTATTATTTAATTTAATATGCACATACCGTTTGATTAATATTTTAATGTATCTATAAAAATTCAATTTATAATTGATAATGCGAATTAATTACAATTTAAGAACAAAAACTAAAATAACACAATGACACTGTGTTACAACACAATACAAAAAATCCAAATGTTATTAAGAAGTACTCATTACAACACACACACAAAAATGAGCAAAAAAGTATATTGATCTACAAAATGTAGCTGAATAATTATTTTTGAATTGTTAAGTTGGTCGTCTGCAGGATTTTTGCTCAAAAGTTGCAATTTTTCTACTTTTTGGGATGAAAGGGGGCGTGTATTTTGTATAATTTTTGACATTTTATTGGTTAAAATGGTGGGATTATAAATCCCGGATATCCATCCGACTTGTGAACAAAGCTTGAATCGTTTTTTTTTTCATATAGAAAAACATTTACACTACCAAGCACAAAAAGTAAAAATATAATAATTATGTAATGAAATAAATAAAACAAAATGAAAACAAAAGTCCTAGCTTGTATATTTTTCGTTCGTAATCAATACATACACATCCATACAAAGCACAGCCGAAAGCATATAACAAGCTTTGTATATACATTGCAAAACCACATTTGCGGTGGTATTGAAATGTACATTATATCCCGCTATACACCTCCAATACTAATTTCCATACAAAATATAATGTACGTCGTACGAGTAAATAAATATAAAAAACAAAAGTTAGAATTCAAAAGTACCAACGAAAAACAATCGTCGCAAAAAGAACAACAAAAATTGTTATCGAGTGTAACAAAACAGAATAACAGAATTGAAAAACACTTTCTAGCACAAACAATACTCAAACAATACTACCACCATGAGAATACTAGTACTCTACACCTTTATGAGTTATAGAATACAGTAATCATTTTATTATATACCTAAAATTTATTTGGAAAAATATATGTTAATAATTAATATGTATTAAAGCGTGTTAAAACAATGGAAAAAATGAGAAAACACTTATCTTATTCATCCTCTGGAATCATAAAAGTCCTATACATATTGAAAAATTACATACATACAATGCGTATGATGCATCGGAACCAACGAAAATGTATTCTACCAGAGCCATCTATGATTTTGAAGAGCCGTAATATTAAAAAGAGAGCTTTCAGTAGAGGGGAAGCTTTTATTGAATTACTATAAGAAACCGTGGTAATTGGAAAATTTTTGAACATGAATTTATGAATAAAAAATTAAACAAATCATCTAAATTTTAATTTTATATTTTTAATAAACTATTCAAAGAACACATATTTGAAAATCAGCCATCATAATCTAGTATTTATTTGGTAAATTTAAACTAAAGCGGAGCATAAATTTATTAATTTTCTATAAAAATGAGCTTTCCGTTTAGTTGTGTAGGTTTATAAAGTAAGATAATAAAGGGTGCTGCCGCGGATTCCTCTTACATCCAATTTAAAATTTAGTTTTATAAAAATGTAACTTATTTGGTAAATTCTGGTCACATGCACCTCAGAATTTTTGAGATGAACGATGCACTTAATAGCAATCTAAACATTCTCCATTTATAACAAAATTAAAGAGAAAACGTGAGCTGAAACGAAATTTTATGAATCACCATGTAGAAACAATAATATTATTCATATAATAAAATTTTTACATCAAAATCTATTATTATTTTGTATACAAAAAATCAACGTTGTCATGGTTTTCTTAATTAAATATTATTACAAAACAGAACAAAACGTAAAAAACTTCAATTTTATTCGATTGCATAACCGAGCTTTCTGTAATTTGAAAATCCGTTTACAGATGTCTCTGTAATAAATTTGCTTGAAATTACAGAAAATAGTAAAATAATTAAATAACTGTTTGCGAAAATAAACCATTATTATTGTAAGTTAAGCGCGAAATCTTTAATATAATAATTTAACATAATTAATAAAACTCAAAACAATTATAATTTTTATTTATAAAACGGTTGGCATAAATAAAGCTTTTCATTGCAAAATATTTACCATCGTAGTTGCTGCGCGCTGAAAAACAATAATAGAAAAATGTCACATTTTTTCCAAATTTTTTCTTTTCTTATTTCAATTCGCTCGTTTTCGGTTATTTTCAGTTCCAGGAGATTTCAATAATCTATTGAACCAGGCAGTATGCACAATAAATTGTTAAATTTTAGTTAACAAACGTTTAGGTTTTAATATTTAGCGTTAATTTATACTTAGCGACATCTTTTGATTGGTTTTGTAATTGCGAAAAGCTCTATAATATAATGTTTTTATTTTATGAAGCGCAGTTTTGTTTATATTACAGGATGAAACAATGTAGGCTGCAAATTTGTTGCGATGAAAAATCAAATTTTTAACAAATAACGAAAAAAGAGTGTTCGAAGTTTGTTCATCAAATATAAATTGTAATAGAATCCAGAGCACAATAAACCCCATATTACATAGCTACTCAAAAAGCATTTTTTAACCAACGTTTGTTTTGGGAAAGAAATGCTGAAATTTTTGATGGAACACTCTATACTAATTTCTTACATACACATATAAACAAATTCTTTTTTCTACAATAAAAAAAAATTTTGTGGTAGACTAATTTGAATATTTTCGCGTTAATTCGACATAATATGACGCAATTTTAAAATATGCTTTTCCTAAATATTGAACTAACCATTCAAATTAAAAATTGAAACGAAACATTAATGTTTTTAAATACAAAAAAGCTTCTAAAAAAATATTAAAATACACTGATTGGTATGAAAAAGAACAAAAAGCTTCCCCTCTATGGAAAGCTCATGGGAAAAAATGGCGGAATGTTACGGCTCTTATATTAAGGAGACTCTGATTCTACAAGCCGAACTGTACTCGAGTATACACCGATCCTATCAAATATTTCGGTCATCTATTCATTTGTATTAGTATAAAAATACAGGAAAAGTTCACAAAATTTTGTAATATATATACGACAACATGATATACGCACACATTAAATAGAAGTAAAAACAATAACAAATAGAAGAAAAATGTAAAATAGAAGTGGAAGAGGTGGAGCTAGATTTCATTATAATTTAAAATTTTATTTTTTATTTTGTTTAGTGTGGATATTGATGTGAAGGAGAAAGGTTATGCAATTTCTGTTTGGTGCTCTAATTTTTTAAAATGAAGAAATAAGCCCATATGTTTATAATGCTCAGCAATCTTGAAATAAATGTGGTGCATTTATTAATGAAATAAAATTATAAATGGCTATTTTCCTTTTAAGTAACAATTTTAGTTCTAAATTTCTAATAAACGAAGAAATGATAGTATACTGTATAAGGATAATAATTACAGACTTGTTAATGTAAAGCTTTAAAAATTTTTATTTTATTTTTCGTTTACACATTGTTTCGTTTTTATTTACGAAATATTTTCTTCTTTATTTATACACAATACCATGATATAGTCGACCGAAAATTGTGTATGTATTCACAACAATATGGCTTGTAATACATTCTCGTTGGTTCCGGATGCATTCAACAACGGTATCAAAATACATATAAACGAAATTGTAATATACATATTCTTCGCCATTGCAAGCGCATCACACACAAATTATTTAATATAACTATTCAATATGTATCTTATTACGGCTTCAAACTTCTTTAAATCACACAATATATTATTTAGGTCTATGAACACTTAGATATATATTATTTAATTAATTAGTTAATTAAAATTAAAACACATTTAAACTATTTATTTATTTTTAATTATTTAGAGGAGAGACAAAAAACACGTCTTTCCTCTACGACGTTCAATCGCCGACCAAAAATTGTTTTTTTCGTTGAGAATAAATTGCAAAGTGTTTTTAAAATGTTCAAATACTTTTCAATATTTACTTTGCACTTTGTAAAACAATTTTTGCGGGGAGATTATAACCAATCAAATCATTTATTCTACCCGACTTTACATTTTGTTCTCCAAATTTTATTTAAAATTTCAAACAAAAATTAGTCTTAAAGTGAATTTAAAGCAGTACACAAATTGCCACAAAAATGCCAGTTCGCCTAGTTTCCAGATTTGTTGCGAAAAATGGTAATTATAAAAATAAAATACAATATAAATTAAATTTATTTTTATCCTTTTTTGCAGTTTTTTTGTAACCTTACTTCGCGTCGCAGGAAATGACCGCTATAACCTTCAGGATTAAACCATAGAAGTGCTGAAACGATATATGGTAAACCCAAATTAAATGGGTACTTATACTTTACTTATATTTGTTGCTTTCTTGTTTTAATTTCAGGATTTTATAAAGCATCTTTAGAGGACCTTACCAACACAGTTCCCTGAACATTAAATGGTTCCTCGTATGAAGAGAATTTAATTATTAGCAACAATACAACAATTCCATATCTTTTACGGCTGCATAAAGGAAACATTTGTTTGATCAAAATTCACACGTAAGTTTATTGCCGGAGATGTAATTAATTATCATCTTTATTTTAAGAAAAATCGATGGCCTTTTGTGAAAAGTGAATAAAAAAGATTAATTATAAAGAATGTGTTTCATTAAAATTGGTTTTTAATATGTTAAATATTAAATTCTGTCTCCTCCAATCTAGAAGTTTCGAGTGTTTGCTTCTGTGCAGCGTAAATATTAAGGCGGTGCAATTTTCTCAATCCGCAAATTTTAAAATGCATTGTAAACCATTATCCACTTTGCTGTCATTATTTACTATGCGCTCTGTAAAGAATTTCTAAATTATTTTACAAACTGCAGAGTAAATTTATCAAAGCAGTACCCAATATTGCTTATCCACCGTGAGATAAAAATAATTAAATTTACTCGCAAGTTGTAATAATTGATTTGCTAAAATCGCAGTAAATACAAAGCACTTGTATGGCTGAATTTTTAATAATTTTTCATTAAATATTACTCCGCTTTTTTGTGAATATCACCGATTATTTTTTTCAGTGTAGCAGAACCCATATAGCAGAATATTACGACAAATGTACCTAACTTATCCAAACAACTACATTTATTTATTTATTATTATTACCAACTTTACATGTCTGGTTACATTATTATTTACATAAAATATTAATAAAATTATATAATTAAAAGTTTACAAGTTACCAATGATTCAAAAGAAGCTTCGACATTAATTCCTTAAATGCACTTCTAGATAGATTAAAGTCAAAAGCCGGCCGTACTTTATTAAAGGAAGCTGATGAATGATAAACCGGCTCGCATTTATCGTAGTTACATTTACGAAAAAGAATGAAGAGCATGGGACCCAAATGGCTGCCTTGAGGAACTCTCGACGAAACATCAATCACTCTTGAAGTGAAACCGCCAATTTTCACAATTTGAGTTCTTTGCCTACAAAACGGCAATTTAATTTGGAAATCTTTATCGCGTAGCACACGTTATGGAGTATATATATATCAAGCAAACTCAATATTTCTGAACAATCGATTTTAGACACTAATAAATCTCGAATAAACATGGCGCTAATTTCAATTCTACGAATAAACAGCGGCTCAATATTTATTAATTTACATCTACCTCGATACGCTGGGAGTACGAAAGCAGGGGCATTCGTACCTCTACACTCTAAGAAATTTCAGACGAGATTCACTGCGATTATTAGAGGTTATCTGTTGCCCGCAATTAATGTAGTAAATTTTCATCGTAGCGTGATCTCGGATAATTACACACAATATGTGTGAATTATTCGAAGTGATTTACTTTTTAAAGGTGATTAATCGCAAAGAAAAAGTGTGAAATATTTATTTTTATTGTTGAAAAATCATTGGTGAATTACTTCTAAAATGAAAATGCCGTCTGGTTGCGCGTCCATTTAAAGCAATAAATTGCGAAAACTAGCTACATTATTTGGTGTAAATTAAAACTTTAGGTGTTGCAAATACAATTTTTTTTGCGTGAAAAGTTATCGAAATTGTTAGAAATCACGCAAAATTAGTTGAGGATTACAATTAATAAATTAAATTTCATTTATATAATTATTAAATTATTTATTGATTTTGTTATATAAAAAAGAATATAACATAAATAGATTAAATTCAAATTGATAATAAATTATAGTCTTCAACGACTACTAACGAATCCGTTTTATACATAAAAAATTAATATGAATTATTTTTTAAATTATTACATATTATAATTAAGCTTAGTTATTACATTATTAAATTTGGTTAAATTGCTGATTGTTTTCTTAGCCTTTGTTACTGAATCTGAAATTCCATTAATTGTGAATAATTGTGCTGTTGAGTTTTGAATCTTGTGGCTGTTTCTCAATGTATATGTACACAATATTGTTGTTCCTCGTTCGGTCAAAACTCTCTGTAATTATAATCAAATTAATTTTATTAAAATATATCGTAAATGCAATCAAATATTTTTGTGTTCTGATTTTCATAAACAATAATATATCAAAGGCAAAGTACATTCAACTAAAATTAACAAACATCCAAATTCATGATATTCTATATGAAATATAAACCATCTATTTGATAAATGGTCCTGGCTAACTGTTCCAGATTCAAATTACTAGAGAAAGCAGAATAAAATGCTTAGTTTTAGAATAAAAATTTGAACCGAATATGCTTTTTAAAATTTTGGTTTCGGTAGGATCACTTGGTTTCAGGACACAAGACTTCCTTTAATTTGGTTGATAAGAAACTACTTCAAACGAAGTATTAGCTTACTTTAGGTGAAGGACACTGCAACTCTGGCAGAACTGTGCCACTTACTAATTATAGCTGCTCAAGGTGTGTTGGTCGGTATTTCACTTTCAATCGCCTCTAGTTATGCTCTATGCAGTGAAATGGTAAATTTATATAATTATTTTTATATTTTATGTTAAGAATTCCTGCTGAACTATACTTACATCAAATACCGCTAGCAATAAAATGTCTTCATGATATTACAGTGCTGCTATCGAAAGATCATCATCCGCAAATGTTGGCTAAAACTCATCTTCAGTGCTATGAGCATCGACATTTCACTATCCGCTTCATCAACGATATCACATAAAATATAATTGCTGCCCCGAATATATAAATCGAAATATTTTATTTTATTCTGTAATGTGAAAAAAATGTATATTAATTCAAATTTATAAAATAAGTTTTTCCAAAATGAAAGAATATTCTCAAAAAATATTCGTAAAGTTGATTTAAAATGAATGTATAATCAGAATCGAGCTAACTATGTATTTAAAAAAAAAAATTTAATTATATCGAACAATTATATTAAAATTTCCTTCAATTATAAAATTTTTGTTACATACAAAACCTTTGCAAATTTTACACAGCATTTTTATCTTTTATACCACAAATTTAACACTAGAATTTATTAACAAAAAAGGCACCTTATCAATCGAATTCTAATTATAATATATAATAATTATAATATATAATAATTTCCAATTACTTATTCTGATTGATTTTATTACAAAATCTATACGATAGCTACAATCTGAATTGTATTAATATACCGTTTTATTAAATTTTATGGATTTTTTAACATGTACAACGCTACGTTCACGACTGAAATGATTTTTTATAATGCGTTTTTCTTATTATTTTTTTGTGAAGAGCGAACTAACTACATTACATTATGTTTTTACCACAAAAATAGTGGAAAACCCAAGTTTTGAGTAAAAACGCACAGATAAATTGTAAATTGCTAAAACGGCGTAAAATACGACTAAATTGTCGAGGATTTACACAAATTTTAAGTATGTTAACCTTCTAAAAATGTAAATTGCGCTACTTATGTGATTTACGTCAGTTTTCAACAAATCACACTTCGTAGGTTTATTATTACACACCATTGTATTTTTTACATTCACTTCTACTTCTACTACTTCGTAGTGCGTACATTAAAAATCGCTTCTGAACCCTTTCTATGCGATCTGAATAGTTATTATAAAACGGATTCCATATGACAACCCCATATTCCAACAATGAACGAACAAAAGAGACATATACAGTTTTAATCACATAAGGATCATGAAAATCCTTAGAAAACCTTGTAACATATCCAAGCTTAAAATTCGCTTTAGAAATGCAACCTTCAACATGTTTATGAAACGATAAATTCGAAGTAAAGGTTATACCTAAATCTTTAAAAGTATCAACACTTTCAATAATAGCACTATCAATACAGTAATTGTAACTAGTTGATAAGAGTGCGCGGGTGACATTCATTGTTTTATATTTGGAGATGTTTAGAATCAAATTATGCGATGTACACCAAGCATTAAAATTTGTCAGGTCAGATTGAAAATCAATTGCATCCTTGGCGCATGAAATAGTTTTGAAATTTTTATATCGTCCGCATAAATGAGAATGTCGGAATAACTTAGACAGTTAACCACTTCATTTACGAAAAGAATGAAGAGCATGGGACTCAAATGGCTGCCTTGAGGAACTCCCGACGAAACATCAATCACTCTTGAAGTGAAACCGCCAATTTTCACAATTTGAGTTCTGGATTCCAGATAAGATCCAATCCAATCAACTGGTAAGTAGTTACAATCCAATGAATCGAGTTTCCGCAATAGCAAGTCATGATCGATTTTGTCGAAAGCTTTACAAAAATCAGTGTACACAACC
Source organism: Nephrotoma appendiculata (assembly GCA_947310385.1). Taxonomy (NCBI): domain Eukaryota; kingdom Metazoa; phylum Arthropoda; class Insecta; order Diptera; family Tipulidae; genus Nephrotoma; species Nephrotoma appendiculata. Next base: position 265,747,617 of record OX371225.1, on the reverse strand, counting down.
TGCACATTATTATCATTTAAAAGAGCACTTGAAATACAATTAGTGAACAAAACTAAGTTAGAAATAGTTGACCTACCTGGAAAAGATCTATGTTGTTTGGAAGAAATGAATGCCTTAACATATGAAAGAATAATTGATCTTTAACTAGTTTCTCAAAAAGCTTTGGTAAAACTGAAATAATAGAAATGCCTCTATAGTTCTCCACCTCACTTCGAGATCCAGATTTGAAAATCGGCTTAAAAAGTGAGCATTTCCATGCAATAGGGAAGCAACGTTCAGTGAGACTTCTATTAAACAAAACAGCGATATGAGGAGAAATTACCTCACCGATTAATTTTAGAAGAATAGGTGGAATATAATCAAAACCGGCACTTTGGTTAATATCAAGATTAGACAATTCGGATAAAATAGTGTCCACTTCCAGACGAAACATTGTAAATTTGGATTTTCTTACAACATTACTCAAATTATAAAGATTCGATTACGAACTATATATACACTCTCAAAGAAATCAGCAAATAAATTACAAGTATTCTGTACATTATCACAGGAACGGTCGTTCAAAAACATCGTGGACGGGTTACCATTAGATTCACTTTTGTAATTAACAAAATGCCAAAACTGACTTGGCTTTGATTTAATTAAAGATTCAATTTCCAGAATATAACTAATATAAAGGGTTATCCAATTCAAGCTTGATAAAGTAAACTTAAAAAAAAACACACAAAATATTCGGAATGTATTGTAATTTTTATTTCATTTTACAGATTGATCCTTGCCATTTTTAGTTAAACAAGATATCATTCAAATGTCCTCCACGGGACTTCTTACAGGCCTTGATTCTTTTGAGGTAATTTTCAATGACTTTTCGGCACATTTCGGGCGGTATCTCGGCCATTAGCTTACGAATATTAGTTTTCAATTCGTCAATAGTTTGAGGATTGTTTGCGTAAACACGATCTTTCGCGTAGCCCCACAAAAAGAAATCCAAAGGCGTTAAATCACAGGATCTTGGAGGCCAATTGACATCAGCCAATCGCGAAATCAAACGTCCAGGAAATTTCTCTTGCAAAAGATCTCGATTTGCTCGTGTTACGTGACTGGTTGCTCCATCCTGCTGGAACCACATATCGTCAAGATCATAATCTTCGATTTTCGTAAAAAAATAATCGGTTAACATGCGGCCATAGCGCTCAGAATTGACGGTAACGGTTCGTCCATGGTTGTTCTCAAAAAAATACGGCCCAATCACACCACCAGACCACAATGCGCACCAAACAGTGACTTTTTCCGGGTGTAATGGCTTCTCTACAATCAATTGTGGATTTTCTGAGCCCCAAATTCTACAGTTTTGCTTATTAACGTATCCACCAAGCGAAAAATGAGCTTCATCACTGAAGAAAATTTTGTTCGAAAAATCAGCATCAGCAGATTTAATAATTTTAACGCGTTGGTCGATTGTTAAATGCTCCATATTCTTAAATGGCAGAATGTCAACTAAATAAATGACAGCGTACTTGACGTTTATCTTTGACAAATGTCGGTATACAGATTTCTACTTTATCAACCTCGAATTGGATAACCCTGTATAACTGCTGTAAAGAAATCGGTTTAGATATATATACTTCTTACGCAATACATCAAACGAGTTGTAATTAACAACATTAGGATGCAATTTATATTTCTTGTGAGCCTTGTCCTTTCTATTTTTTTAGTTTTATCAACTCACTATTATACCATGGTCCCTTCATAACGCGGAAAGCTTTCTGTGTAGGGATAAATTTCTCAAAACCTATATTAATAATTCTATAAAATTCGCTAAACATACCATTGATACTATTACAACCACATAAAACACGACCAATCATACGTATCCAGAAATGCATTTAAAGAATGATAATCGCCCATTTTAAAATTATAAATCCATGAATTAACATTTTCATTGACTAACTCACAACATTCAAACATAATTTAAATATTCAACGGAGAGTGGAAAATACAAGATGATCCAGCCAGATGCTCACACGTCGATACGGTCACCTCATGATCAAATGGTACAAAAGCCAGATCTAACACATTTCCACTATTATTCATAACTCTGTTACATTGTTACAGATTTTCCATCTCATCGTTCATGTTAATAGGTGTCAAATTGTGATCAATAGGCCTAGGATTTTTATGTGCTAAAAAACGCAAAATATGTACTTGAAATATGTAATGAAAAAATGAAAATATGTAAATAAAAAACGAAAATATGTGGTTAAAAATAAAGACAAAATATTTATTTCAGTACATTTTACTTATATTTATTTATACATATAGTATGTATTTAACAAAAAATTAAATGTCAGAAAACTCAGTCCGAATGTTTTATAAACAAAACAAAAATATCACAATTAAATCCATTTCTTGTGACATAGTTGCAAATAAAATACTTATTTGAATCACAAATATCCTATTTAAACTCTAAGATGCATTCAATGCTCCATTGCAATATACAACAAAATACATTTTTAAATTTTCAAATAAAAATGATTCTCGATTTGAGCGTAGTACATTTTTATACATAGAAAATGTTCTCTCTACATCGACGGACGTGATTGGAGCATGTTTAAATGCTGCAATTTCAGCTGCAGTGAATGCCAGAATGTTTACTTCCTTTATCGGGTTATTCGAAGATGGTTTTAATTTTTTGTAATGTTTTCAATCCTGATTCTTCAATAAAACATTTTTTAATTTAGTCTTTATTAATTCTCCGATAGCTCCACTAACACTTTCAATTTGGCTGGTGGATTCTTGAAATAAGTTTAATTGCTCGACTAAAGTTTTATTTGATACTCCAGGCTTTCTATAGAATGAATGAGGTGATTATAATTACAGGTTATGTAAGCCAACTCTGTTTTTAAATTTGGCAAAGCTAATATCGCTTCAGCCGTCGTAATGAACGTAGAGCCCTCGTCGTTTAAATCTTCTACTAATTCTTTAATTTTCTCGAAATGTTCGTCGTAGTATTTAACAGCATTTAACCAAGTTCCCCAACGAGTAACTATTGGCTGAGGGGGTAATGGCAGGCCTGGAAATTTATCCTTAAATAACAAAATTCTTGAAGGGGCTTTCAAAAATATTTTTTGACTATAGAAACAAGTCGGTTGACGTCATTAAAATTTGAGCGTATAGATTCGACCACTCTGTGTAGTCCATGTACTACACAAGTTAAATGTACAATCTTTGGGTAGAAAACCTGAATAGCATGGGCCGCTTTTACCATATAAGGCGCTGCATCCGATACAAACAGAAGAATTTTGTCGCGCTCAAATTCATCTCCTAATAATTTTATGGAGTCATCAAATAATCTGGCGATCGTACTGTGATTTGTTTTCTCCAATTCCGCAACATTTAACAGAAATTTTTGTTTGGCAATTTGTCCGTCCACATCTAATATACCTAAAATAACATTCGCTATGTATCGTCCCGTTCTGTCAGTGGTTTCGTCAATGGAAACCCATAAATATTTACTTTGAATTGCATGTTTAATTTCATTGATCTGTTTGGCGAATAGATTTTTAACATATCGTTTTCGCAATGTGGATTCATCCGGTATACTTTGGTTTTAAAAACGATGAAAATATTTTATTGTTCAGTTTTGACAAAGAAATATCTGCAGCTATCAATGCTAAGCACAACTCTTCATTAAATTTTGAGTAGTTCGAGCAAGCCAACGATTCTTGTAAAAAAGGTTGAGAATTTTTTTCAGATCATCGCTTTTCTAAATCTTTGTGTTTTTTACTGGCAACATGTTGATCTATTAGGGATTTTTGTTGCATGGACACAGATTTTTCACAGATGTTACAGAATAAAATTATCCCATCGGTTTTAAAAATATCGCCGCCGTACTCCTGTACAATCAGTTTTGCTTTAGAACTAACACTTTGCTTTGGTTTAGGCATTGAAAAACTGGACCTACTCGAATGTTAATTTTAAATATACAAATATGCAAATACAATTTTGTTTGATTTTTATTTAAAAATAGGAAGAGCACGAAAACACCATACGTTTTGATCGTTGAAAAAAATTGTTGAAATGTCAAAAAATAATTTTTCTTACACAGACGATTTTTAGAGTGGTCAATATACCAACTAAATTTTCTAGTAAAAAAATACAGCAGTTTGGTAGTCACATCTTATTTTGATAATTTGAACTGTCTAATAAATATTTAGGCATTTGAAATGCTTGTTGAATTTTAGGAGTAGATTTATAAAATACATTGTCAATTGAGTTGATTGTTTTCTCTTTCATGAAATATTTATTAAAAATATGGAATTATGGAGAAATCCATACAAAAAACTCAAAATATGTAAAAATATGTATTAATCGCGAAAAATGCAAAAATATGTATTAACAAAAGTGGCTAATTTTTCTCACAACGTTCCGAAACACATAAATACGTTTTCAATATGTTACGTTCTTAACCTAAAAAAAATATTTATTTACATAAGAATCCTAGGCCTAGTGATCAATATACTCCCATACAATACCAGGAATGTTAAAATCTCCAAGAATAAATAGACGATCCTCGTGCTGAAGAAGTGGAATAGAAGAAGTGTAATATTTGATTTCACAGTTTCCACAAATAAACTGACATACTCGAATTACACGGTGTATCCCTTTTCCGGCCTCTCCACACAATTGTGTGGGTAAGGCAAACGAATCATGTGAAAATTTATGGTTGTATGTGTTTTGAACCAACTTACACATTTGTGTATTCCTTTTTAACTTATTTTCGTCCGAAAAAAAACACTAACTATACACACAATTGTGTTGGTTTTACTTCAAATCAAGCGACATTTTTCATGAAAAACGTTATTACATACTTTGTAGGGTTTGTACTTCAATTGAGCCAAATTTTTTTCCTTGGTCGGCAAAGAGATATATGTGACACAGATGATCAGCGAATGTGAATGGAGCTGAATACGTACAGCAACAATTTCGGAATTGCAATTAGTCAATGTTATCGGACTGGATGAATATTTGTTGGAGACCGCAACTACAATACCGCCACCTTTTTCATATGTGTCCCTTTATTGGTGCCTATCCCTCCGGAAAACTGCATAAGATGATGGATAATACTCACCCGTTTTGAAATGGATTGTTAGCCATGTTTCAACAATGCAAATGACATCAAAATCTTCCTCCAGAATTGATCAATACAGAGATTTTGATTTAGCTCGGATACTCTTTGAATTATGGTAGTAGATATTTAAGAATGACCGGGACTGGAGAACTGCTTCACTGCTACGAGCGGTAATCAAAGGTGTGTTTAGTAACATGCAAGTTACTTTAGTTGTTGAAACATGGTCCCTGTCCGGTTTTTTGCTATGCGAGGATAATTTGTGAATGGCCGGATTATTACCTCAGGAGGCCAAGCATTGGAGTTATTGAGCAGGTTGAAGTGGGTCTCCTTCAATCCAATTTTAAAGGGAACAAACGTGAGTGAACTGTCCGATATACGGTCTTTGGACAGCAACAGTTTACTATTGACATTACAAGACAGTATAGATAATTATAGGCTAATAACACTGTGCTTCAATCAACAACTTTTTTTTTTGTGGCTAGCTGGGCACCCAGGGGGTAAACCTTATTCGAGTACGCTGAATTCAATGGTGCTAGTCCCATTTCAAAGTTAGTCTCCATTTTTGAGATATCGCGAGTCATAAATTTGCCAAAATATACACTCATTATCACGTAGATAGCTCTTGAACCATTAAGATTTTCCTTTTGCTTTCTTCAGCAAAGTTGTTGCGCAAGCCAAGACAAACAACTTTGTCGAACATATCAAGACCGAAAAACCACAACTACATTCACATTCTTGCGTTATTTTTTTGCTTTTCATTTTCTAGATACAATAGAAACTATTTAAAAGAAAATTAAATCGATTGAGTTGATTTTATGGTGATTTTTCTTAATTTTTTCCAAAAAATTAATATTTTTCTTAACGTTTTTAATTTTAATTTTCTGATTCGTTCGTATCGTCTTCGGGATCTTCTTCCTCTTGCAGGTTCCAACAAATGTCACCCTAGATTGACGATTTCATTTCGAAAAACCACAAACACAACGATGACATTGGAATTATCAGGAGTTTGTTTTGTTTTCATTTTTTAGTTCAAATGAAAAATCTAATTTGATTGTTTGTGGTTTAACGAAATCGAGCAAATTTTATCAGTACATTTATAAGACGTATATCAAATTGTGTTAAATGAAATGGCAGAAAAATATTGTATCTTATAAATAAAATAAAAATTAAACTTTTAATTGATAAATTACGAAGAAAAAAATATTATTGTAACATAACCATAAATGTTTAACTAAAACTTTGTACTAAACAGCCGGGAAAGGTAATAGAGATCTCTCTCACAATGGCGTCGTCGTGAAATACATTTACGTAGTAAATTTTCAATGATTTTTTTTTCAAGATCTCAATATGCTGGCGGATGCACTACAACGTGGCAGATGCAATACAACGTGGCGGATGTAATACAAAACTCAATTTATGAAATTTAAATATGTAAATAAATTTTCTGTTTTTTTGTACACAAAAAATAATGTGAATCAATAATTAATATTTATTTTATTATAAATGGAAAATTTTGTTTTATTTCAAATAAGAATTAATTATTCCAATTGGAAAATATATATACAAACACGTGCTTTTTGTTTCTGTAGTTTTTTCTCTTTTTAGTTGGGATTCACACCGACACCGGAATTTTTGTGACACTTTTCTTTGGCGGGGAGTACGAATTTCCGCGTGATACACATGGTTTTTTCCATAGAAGCAGTGTGGTTTTAGAACGCGAATGTAAATGGAATTCCGTCGGTATTGCATATTTGGTTCATATGAATTAACAAAAACTCCAAAGATTTTTCCAGAGATTAAAAAAATATGCCGAATCATCTTAAGAATTTTTTACTTTTAGAAGCAAATAAGAATGTCCTTTTACACCAGTAAAACTTAATAAAAATTTGTAACAATAAACCTGAAACAGTGCATTATTAAAACAAGATGGCTTTAGGTAGGCGCTTAATCAACTACTCCACGAATTAGCGAGAATTGAATTATAATCTCCAGATATGGTTGTCAATGGACATTAAAATTAAGCATAAAAAACAAAAAACTCTCCTTACTACTGACAGGGACTCTGACCTGAATCACAAACATCGGAATTGGCTAGTATTGGCCATCCAATTTTTTTTTTAGTAAAAATAATATTAGTACACCGAGAATATTTAAATTCGTAGCAATATATAGTATCCGAAGTCGTGCATTATTAGCATTACTTTGGTGGTTTTGGTTAGGTGACTCAATGGCCAACATCATGTACTAGCCATACTTGTATATCGATTTTGTCTCAAAATGTGTGTAACGAAATGAGAGTAACCGGAATGATATAGTAGTAGCATATGTATTTGTGGTAGTTTCGTGTGTATGATTGTTTTTCTGCATATGCAAGTCACGTGTCATTCTTCTTTGTTTATTCATATTAACTCTTTCAGTGCAAACATGATTTCGGCTAGTGTATTGAGGAACACGATTGCGCTTTTTGGCACTCAAAGGGTTAACCATTGTAAACGCCATATTTTTGCGTTGTTTATGTATTTTGGATTATTTTATAATTTCAAAAATTTATGAAATTTAAAATAAATTAACCTATACAATTTTATAATTAGATGTAAAATTAATTTATGATAATGAATACTATAAAATATATTGGCATGTTGAATAATGACACTCCACAGCTCGAGAGCAGACGTAATGTGCTGATAAAAGGAAGTAAGTACCATAAAAATTAAACCGATTCGTCCGGATCGCGTTATTTTGGTACTGTTCATCATACAAATACGAACAAAAGAAAAATACAAATACAAAGATATAATTGTGTATTATACACTGTGTACGTATTCGATTTTTTTTGCTTCAATCATTTTAAATGAGTAACTCACGACGGGAATGACCGACAATGGCCATCCAAATTTGAGTAAAAATGATATCAGTACACCGAGAATAGGAAAATTCGTAGCAATAAATTGAAAGTCGTGCATTATTAGTACTAGGTGGTTTTTGTTTGGTGACTCATGGACCAAGTTCTTGTACTAGCCAGACCTCAATCACACTCTACTCTAGGATTTTTGATATTCTAGCTATACTGATGTCATTTTTACTCAAATTTAGGATGGCCATTATCGGCCATTCCCAGAAGTTGTGATTCAGTTCTGGCTTCAGTACATGAAATAGGTCATTGAGTCACCTAAGCAAATCCAATAATTGCTAATAATGCACGACCTCGGGTTTATTGCTATACGAATTTTGATGTTATACGTCAGGTTGTTTATTAAGCGCCAAAAGTGTATGACCTCAGGTTTATTGCTACAAATTTTGATGTTCTAGGGGTTCCGATTTCATTATAACTCAAATTTGGATGGCCATGATCGGCCACTCCCAGAAACCGTGATTCAGGTCTGGCTAGTACATGCTTTTGGCCATTGAGCCACCTAACTAAAATCACCTATAGTGTTATTAATGCACGACCGCGAGTTTTTTGCTACAAATTTTGATGTTCTAGTTGTACTGATGTCATTTTTACTAAAATTTGAATGGCCATTCCATTATCGGCCAACCTCAGAGATAGTGATTCACGTCTGGCTAGTACATGATGTTGATCATTGAGTCACCTTACCAAAACCACTTAGTGCTAATAATGCACGACCTCGAGTTTATTTACCAGTAGAACCAAAATTGGTAAGTTTAAAAAAGGTTTACAACTAATATGCGGAAAACGTTTCTTGGAAATTTCCCATTAACTGTTAAAGATATAACTATGTCGAACGTTGAGTTTGCGTTCTGTGGCACTTTTCTAGCTTTCTCTGGGAGTGGGGAATTGAGAAGAATATTTTCATAGCATTTTTCTCCCATATACATATTAAGGATGTCAACTTTAAAAACGTGCATATATGGATACATGTGAAATAAACAAGGATTTTTAATATATCTTTTTAATTAATCAAATTATTGTTATTTTTTTTTTGTAAATCTAATGAAAATATTACAAACTTGTAACCTCAAGTCATTTTTATTGTTTAAATAATAACTATAGAAATTAAAAACTTAAAATGTTTTCATTATGAATCCATTTTTGCTCGAATAACTGTATAACATATGAAATTTTGGGTTATTCTGGATTAATAGCCTTGATGTGTATAACATATACATATTTTTAAGGCGAATATGACTTATGGTTACTTGATCAAAAATGGAAAATATCTCAAATTATCATGACTCCTAAGTCTACTTCTGATAATTTCAAAGCTCTTTGAAAAGATGCTACTACAAGAACTAATACCTATATTATCTGAAGGTCGCATTATACCACCACCATCACCAATTTGGACTTAGAGAGTAGCACTACTTAGCCCAAGAGAAAGGGCGTGAAGTTATCCCAGTATTTTATCCCAGAAAAATAAAAAATTGTTCATCAGGCAATACTAGGTATATCCCATCCCAGGATTTTTAAATTCATCCCAGAAAATTGTAAAATGTCATAAAATATGATAATTGATGATTTAAAGTGTCCATTCTTCAAATATCTTTCATAAAATTATAAAAGCCAGTCGTATGTTGAGATTGGCATGAAAGCCAATCTTTATTTAAATAATTCTTCTGTACGTTAGTTTGAAATTGAGCTCCTTGTAAATGGTTGGACCGATTTAAGGTAGGATAGGTTTCTGGATGGTTTAGATTTTCAATTGAACTTGGTAGGTTGCACTGCGATCGGACTCTAGGATTTATTTTTTTATTTTTTAACGAAAATTTTATTTCTAATTTTTTTAAGATTTCTTGCATGCTCTGATATACTAACACAAAAATTTCATTACCCCCACCACCCCCATCTTTATATATATAATTTTTCAGTACGTTTGTTTAAAATTGAACTCCTCCTAAACGGCTGAACCGATTTTGATGAAATTGTTTGTGTGTGTTAGGGTAGGTTCCTGAATGGGTTAGATTCACAATTGGACCCGGTAGGTGGCACTGCGATCGGGCTCTAAAAAAATTTTATTTTATTTTTTAACGAAATTTTTATTTTTTAAGATTTCTCGTATATCAGAACACAGAACCCCAAAATTTCACCGCCCCCAAATCTTTGGTATATATTATTCTTCTTTAATTGTGTATGTAATTAAACTCCTCCTAAATTGCTGGACCGATTTTAAAGAAATTTTGTGTGTATGTTTCAGTGGGTTTCTGGATGGTTTAGATTCACAATTAGACCAGGTAGGTGGGACTGTGATCAGACACTAGGAAATTATTTTTTTATTTTTTAACGAAATTTTCATTTTTTACTTTTTTAAGATTTCTTTCGTATCAGAACATATAACCTCAGCATATGATCCCCAGAAACCTAAAATATCTTCATCGATCTCTTGTGATTTAAATACAACATGATGACCTCTGTCTATAAAAAAAATCCCAAGACCAACCGTATGTTGCGATTGGCACAATACGTCCATATCTGAATAGCCCATTCTGTTCATGTATGAATTATTCTGTTCATGTTCCCTGGAACCTAAAGTGTCGGTTCCCCGGAACCTAAAGTGTCGTAACCGACCTCACTTGATATCAATTGTACATAATGTGAACTACCTCCGCAAAATAATCCAAGACCATCTGTATGTTAGTATTGGCGCTATGAGGTCGTATGTGTAAATGGTCGAATCATTTTTAAGAACAAAATTCAAATTTAAATTAATGATTCCCAGGAACCTGAAATGTCGTCATCGATCTCTGGTGCTTTAAATACAACATGATGACCTCTGTCATCTCACAATCTCAACATACGGATCGTCAACGTGAATTTTATTTTTGATAGCGGACATGATGCCGTGTTGAAATCAGAAGAGATCGGTACCGACACTCGTGGTTCCGGGGAACCATTAATTTTAATCAATATTTCATTCATGAACTGTATGGGCCACTCACATATGGACGTATTGTGCCAATCTCAACATACGGTTGGCCTTGGGATTTTTTTTATAGACAGAGGTCATCATGTTGTATTTAAATCACAAGAGATCGATGACGACATTTTAGGTTTCTGGGGACCATATGCTGAGGTTATATGTTCTGATACGCAAGAAATCTTAAAAAAGTAAAAAATAAAAATTTCGTAAAAAAATAAAAAATAAATTTCCTAGAGCCCGATCGCAGTGCAAACTATGTACAGTGCCAGTGGGTTCAATTGTGAATCTAAACCATCCAGGAACCTACCCAAACACACACATACAATTTCATCAAAATCGGTTCAGCCGTTTAAGAGGAGTTCAATTTCAAACAAACGTACAGAAAAATCATATATATAAAGATTGGGGGTGGTGGGGATAATGAAATGTTTGTGTTAGATGCTCTGATGTGCAAGAAATCTTAAAAAAATTAGAAATAAAATTTTCGTTAAAAAATAAAAAAATAAATCCTAGAGTCCGATCGCAGTGCCACCTACCAGGTACAACATACGACTGGCTTTCATAATTGTATGAAAGATATTTGAAGAATGTACACTTTAAATCATCAATTATCATATTTTAAAATTTTCTGGGATGAATTTAAAAATCCTGGGATGGGATATATCTAGTATTGCCTGATGAACAATTTCTTATTTTTCAGGAATGAAATACTGGGATAACTTCACGCACTTCCATAAGAGATGTTCCAGATACGAGTTATTCAAAGTTGATTTACCAATAATCGAAAAAATTATCATTTCAACTTTTGCGATGGATAAGGACGAATGAATGTTAATCAACACAATGTAACATTCACACTGAAAAAATACATGTCGTGATGTCGTTCAGTAAAATTAAAAAAAAAAAAAAAATATTGAAGCAGACAAGGCAGGAATCGTAATGGCTATCGAGTTTGCTAATAAGTTTGATATGGAATTTTTAAAATTACAGATATAGCTTGGAAGCTACAGATTGCTAGATTAATTTTGGGTCACTTATTTTATTACTTCCTTAATCATTTATTTTATAATTGGGGCGTTCAATAATCGATTGTGTTATTTGGTCTTAAAAGATTCTTAAGTTGTACTAGCAGCTACTTATTATTTCTGTCACCTTACAGATTCCTGGTTAGCTTAATAGTTTTTTTTAATTCTGATTGGGAGTAACTGTCACACATTCATTATTGATAAATTACCTTACAGATTCCAGATCATTGCAACAAGATGTCGTTTGATAATTTTTTTATTCTTAGAAATAAACTTAATATTTGAATTAGATTAGGGATGGCAAGAACGCAAGTGACTTTTACATTATACAGCTTTTTTATTTGATTATTTTTTAGAAATAAATCCATTAAATTAACAGATTCACAAAGATTGGGATAAATGTCCCATAATTTTTTCACAATTTAATTTAAAATTAAAATTTGGTACCCTGAAAAGTAGCTAAAAATAGATAAGTGGTTTTGTTGATTTTCCACGGATATTTTCAACACTAACAATATACTAACTATTGACTACTTAGGTGTCTGTAACCGGATCGATTCGGTCATATTTAACTTGCCTATCCTATCCTTCCATCTTGTTAAATGTAATAAAGGTGTATGGTGGGCCCGGCGTCATCCGAGAGTCCCGCTAAATTGCCTGGTCATACATTGCAATCAATCATTACCAAATCAAATGACCCATTAAATAATTTTAGGCTCCACTCGTTCTTGACCAAATTTCAGGTTTTAATTTCGGTGATGTTTCGATTTTCGATTTGGGTTTGGGGCCGTAACAATTGAAATCGGTGGAAATTTTCCCAATCGGAATACAATTTTCGTAAATATTTCTATACTATTCGAATTTTTCGCCGGCTACTTTAATCATTTTTTCAAATTTGTTTTCAAGTTCACTTATATTTGTCTCGCTACTAAGGGAATAGTTTCGAATCGATTTACCCATGTTTCTTAACTTAAAAAACGAAAAGAAATTTAAAAAAATGATTAAAGTAGTCGGCGAAAAATTCGAATTGTTTAGAAATATCAAAGCAAATTGTATTCCGATTGGGAAAATTTCCACCGATTTCAAGAATACGGGCCCTGTTAGCTTTAAATTAAATGATCTGACATTTGGTCAAGGACGAGTGGATCCCAAAATTTTGTAATAATACATTTGATTAGGCCATAATGAGCCTAAAATTATTTACATTTGATTTGATTTAGTTTTGAGTTATAAATTCGGTTTCTGTCCGATTTTCGAATTGGGTTCTGCTAGAAGTAAATTAAATGACCTGACCTTTGTTCAAGAACGAGTGATATGATTGTTTAGCTCTGCACTCTTATATTGAATAACCTATAAATAAAGGTAAAATAAAAAAAAATATTAATAAATACAATTTTGTAATGGGGCATTTAGTTAGGCTATAATGACGCTAACATTATTTGTATGTATGTCGATTTTCAATTTACCTAGTTTCTGATATAGCATTAAATATAGGCCGTAATGAGCCTAAACTCATTTGTATGGCAATTGACCTTGTTTCGCGTTATAATTTCTATATTAATCCGATTTTCAATTTGGGTTCTGCTAGTTTTAAATTAAATGACCTGACGTTTGGTGAAGAACGAGTGGGCCCAAATTTTTTAATGAGTCATTTGTTGCGGCCATAGTGTGTCTAAAATTATTTGTGTATCGATTGATCTTGTTATGCGTTGTAATTTTGGCTTTGATCCGATTGTCAAATTGGGTTCTGGTAGTTTTAATTTAAATGATTTGAAGTTTTGCCAAGAACGAGTGGAACCCAAAAAAATTTAATAGTGCGTTTGATTAGGCCATCATGAGCCTAAAATTATTTGTATGTCAATTGATCACCTTTTGCGTTATAATTTCAGTTTTCGTTCGATTTTCGATTTAGGTTCTGCTAGCTTTAAATTAAATGACCTAAAAGTTATTTAAACAGTGACTTAAAAATTTTGTTAGAATTTTTGTTTTATGTTATGAGGAAGTCGAAAAAACTCTTTTGAGTAGCCAGGATTTCGGATAGAAAATAGCTTGCTTGCTAGTCGATCGAGTATCTACTAAACAAATTATTTACTTTCTGTTTTGAAGAATTTTTGTTCTTATGAGCATGTCGAAAAGAAAAAAGAAGAGTTAAACGTTAAACGTTAAAGATGGATTGGATCGACGAGAAATTCTGAGCTAAGTTTACAGAATAAATTGCAACTACATCGGCAAATTCTTAAACCTGTGTGGACTTGCGGTATACAGCTCTGGGGCATCCTGTCATTCCCCAGTAAAGTCCTACGTGGAATTTATAATCAGTATCTACTGGATCTAATCAGGATCCGCTTAAACTATAATAAAACTATAAAGAGAACTATAGAAAAATGGGTACGACCCTCTAAACGAGAATTTATGTGATGGAAGATAAATTCACCACAAAACTAACACTCATCACTTTTACTGAGCCTTTTCATCACTAAATTGGGACCCGTGAACATCTCTATCGTTGATAAAATGATATAAATAATTGGCAAACATTAATAAGATGGGAGTTAAAAATTTTCTTTATGTAAACTGGCAAACGCAATACAGTGTCACCTGTATTTATATACTTAAACAACGTAATTAAAAAATAAATTAAAAATCCATTTGAAATAATATCTCTCGCACATATCACATGGAACGTGCTATTCCTGTATTCTAAATTTGGCCAATCAAATAAATATCAAAAAATTCCACATTCAAACGTATTTTTGAAGTACGTTCCACGAAACATTTATAATTACACAAACAGCACATTGAGGTGGAAAAATTTAATGCGGAATTAAAAAATATACTAATTGATATGATAAGATGTTATCATTGTTGAGCACCGGAAAATATGATTGCCATCAAAATAAAAATATTTTTTTTTTATTTAATTTCAACGAATTTCGAAATCAATTTTAGAAACCGATTAAATGTTAAATATATATTGTCATCGTACCGGTACGTGTCTATATACATATATATACGAAAATTTATTTGTACGTTTGTAATTTGTTGCACATGACTTTTCCGTATTTAGTTTTAATGAGATTTATCACACTCCATTGTTTTGTTTTGTAATTGTAATTAGACCTTGCCAATTGTGTTTGTGTTGTGATGAATGATTTTTCACGGAAAAAACAATTTTTTGTGTTTTCCAATTTTACTGGAAATTGAGATTTACGATATGATTTTATGACCTCTATACAAACATTACGGGTTACGGTTAATGCGTACAATTGAGAATTAAATGTCATTTTTAACTATTTTGTGCCCCCATTGATTATTTTTGGTTATGGACGAGCAATCACCTGCGTACTTTGCGACATAACAATTATACATTTTACCAACAGAGTTATACAAATTATATCAATATTATTGTAAATTACACTGAAATTTTGATAAATACATAAAAGCGACATGCAACGATCATTGAACGCAAATTGACGCCATTTCCGGCCAAAGAATTACCCAACACACACCAACACATAATTAAATTAAAATTTTCGAATAATTCTCAGAACTCGCCTCCAAATCATGTCACCGCGCACTTATTACAAAAAAAATCTCGAAAGCAATAAAAAAGTGTGACCGCTTAATTAATAGCAGCGCACAACCAACAACAACAAAAAAAATTTCCAAGGTACTTATTAACGACACGTGCTTGCGTTCGTACGTAAAAACATTCTATATACAAAAGACACGCGATTAATTTTAATTTATTACATTTAATTAGAATTCTTTAAGTATTTTTAAATGATTTTTTTATTGTGCATATTTAAATTTAATTAAAAATAAAAATTAAATAAAATTGTTGTCGCCATTACACGAGTTTTGGTAAGCACGTATATCACGGTGCGTCTAAATTAAAATCGTATAAATCAATTTGACTATATGCGTGTATACGTGACGTCGACCACAAATTGATTTTTGGTCACTCTATAAATTTGTCGCGCGGATTTTTTAAAATATTTCGCCAGCTAAGCGTACAAAATTGTTGAAAATAAATACTGAGTCAAATAACCAATACTAAACCCAAAAAAAATTGTTGGCCTAGTTAAGTATTTCAAAGCCGTCTGTACAAAAAAAAAAAAATGTGTGCGGTTGACGAATGTCGCGCATATGGGAAAACCAGTTTAAAACTAAAATTTTATTAGTCGTCTGGCGACAATTCCACATATTTTTGAATGTCGAATGAAGATTTTTGATTCATTTGATGAGTCGACGGCCTTGGTGCTCACAACTTCTTGGCATAAGTAAGACCGTGCGCCACTCATTAATAAACTAATAGGTTGTGATAAGTTTTATGCACAGAGTAAACGTGAAAAGCAATGCAAAAATAACCTGTACGATAGCATATTTTCATCAACAGCCGGATACAAATTTTAAGTTTACTCTGGGATGTTGTACCATCACTATATTCGACTTTTGACTTAGTTTATGTCTCAACTTTCAAGTCTCAGGAATCAATTAACATTATATTTCGTGTAACCAATTATGTGTTTTATATCGCGATTTCAACCTCTTGATATATTGATGAGCTTCCTCTCTTTTCTACATTTCAGTAAACTACACGAAAAAATTATTTCTAGTAGTCTCAGAAATTGTGGATAATACTGCTTTTTTACACCTTAAAACAGTCTTATATAATCAAAAATCATTAATCCTGATTAAATTTCAGAAGGCTAGCAAGGTCAACACTTGTTGAAATTTAATCAAACTTATTTGAATTGTTTAATCCTTCGCCGTTTTTTGTATATGTTAAACTTTTCAAGATCATTACAAAAATTGAAAAAGCTCCAATGACAGCTGCCACTTCCGGTACACAGAATTCCATCAAATCTCGCTATTAGATCCTTAATTGATGGGAAACGCTTAGGTATGAAGTTTGATTCTGAATAATCAATCCGCCTCGACTGTAGACACGTCGCATTTTGGAGAAATAATGTTTTTTTAATGGCAAGTGAAGTATGTCCCAAATAACAAAAATAAACCTGTATTAATATATACACTGTTAAAAAAATTCTTATAAGAATTTTGAGTGAAAACTGGAAAATAAACTGAAAAAAAATTTGACATTCTTCATAATACCCCGGAAAATCATTTCTATTTTTCTTCATTTGTAAGTAGTTTGCAGAAGATAATTTATTTCAATATATCTAAATGCCGGTTATAAAAACCGCAGTATTCTCCTACTTTCTGGTAAAAAAAAAATTGTGTAGAAAGCCACTATGCGGAATTTACACGATAAGAGAATATCCAGACAGAGAAGAAAATCAAGTGAGCTAAAGGACATTTCCAAAAAACAGGATATTTCTGAATTTTGTTCTGGTACATGGAGTCGTTTCGTTAGGTAAAAGTAGTTTTAGTTTAAATATATTAATAAAATCGTGGAGTTTGTCGGAAAATGACTATATAAGATAACACAATGAAATGAACTCCAAATATCCGTTTTAGTTCTGCTAAATTTAGTCGATTTTATTAGCTTGCGTAATTCTTGTTAAAATAAATTCTGGTTTTCGTAAACTTTGTCGGAAAAATCACCTATGTAAAAATAAGAGCCTTTGTTGACAAAAATAAATTAATTAGGTGCAATTTCCAAACGATACCGAGAATAAGATATCATTTTTAGTTGTGGAAAATGAAGACGAGTTTAGTGGATTGAATAAAATTTGTTTAGATAAATTCTGAATATCCTAGAGTTTGTCGGAAAATTTCACTATGTCCAAATGTTAGCTTCAGCTTGACACAATCAAATAAATCCATTCCCATATCTACGGGATAGATGTTTTTTTTTTCGCTCTCGCAAATCTAATCGATTTCGAGATAAATTCTAAATGTTGTAGAGTTGGTCGAAAAATTCCATTACTTGGAAATGATAGCTTTAGGATAACAGACAACAGCCGTATCCAAATTGCGAACAGGATTATCCGATTTGAGTTCCTTCATCAAAATGATTTTATTGATTTAAACATTTTTGTTTAGATAAATTGAGATAACGAATGGGCATCTGAATGGTTGTCTCAATAAAGCATCGTTTGAGCCGGCATCGTTAGAGGGTGGTAAGCCAACCGAGCAGTTTGAGTTCCACCTTTTGTAAAATTCTGTTGTAAACCTAACAATTTGTAGTGGTTCAATAGAGCTAAAATCATTTGCTATTGAGAGATATTAAATATTAACAAGTACTAAATCAATTGCAAGTATAAACATAATTGAAAATATTAGGATTATGTTGTATTTTTATGTATTACGCGAATTTGCTTCTGCCGTTTTTTCGGCACAAAATTCGTTATATTTTTTTGAATAAATAAATAAATAAATAAATAAATAAATAATAAACAATTCAAGAATTAATAACTGTATTAAACGATTTAAAAAACGAATTAATTTATCTAAATTAAAACTGCTCAAACCAATAAAATCGATTAGATTTGCGAGGGCGAAAAAGTTCACATATCACCTAGATATCGGAATGGCTCTGGATTTATTTGATTGTGTCAAGCTGAAGCTAACATTTGGACATAGTGAAATTTTCCGACAAACTCTAGGATATTCAGATTTTATCTGAACTAAATCTACTCAAAGGTAAAACATTGATTAGATTTGTGAGAGCTTAATGTGTTTTATTTTTTTCTCGATTATTTCTCACTCTTCTTTCATGTCTGCAAAATAAATAAACCGTATATGAAAATGTTACACCTATTTCCGTCTCTTTCTATTATAATATAGTTATTTCGCAAATATTTTATTTTTACAGTGTAAATACTAATACTGTTCTGCATTAAAAATTTCTAATTGAATTTGTATATGTACACGGGATTTTTTTTGGGACAAACTTCACAACCGTTTTTTTTTTTATCAAAATTCGTCATTTCCGGTTAAATTTAAAAAATCATTTGAACTAATCTTTGAAATTTAACTTACACTTACAATTCTTTGAAATTTAACTTACAATCATTTTCTTTAAATCGTTTTTTTTTGTAAATGCTGTTACGGGGGAATATGGACGGCGTTATGCAACGTATGTTTATCGGCGTTATGAGATAAAATCCATATTGGAATAAAAAAGGTATAGAAAATTTTCTTCAACTAAATCCTGCTTCTGGAAAATATATAGGGTGTCACAATAACCGGTTCAGATTTGACATATCGGTTATTTTTGCTCTGGCAACACTAATGTCATTCTTTCTTTGACAGAAAGTATATTATTTCTGGTTGACGAAATGAATCGCTAAACGCGACAAACTCGAAATTGGCCCCAGCGAGGGCCTTTATACTAGGCAAGTTCAAAAATTATAAAATCTCTAGTTACTTAAAAAAAACATTTTTTTTAGGAATTAAAGGACACACGCCGGATATTTTAGTTGTACAAAATGTTTAATTATAGGAATATACGGTAAAAACTGTGTGGGCTTTGCTGGATGTAATTATCCATTTAGAAGCGGTAGGAGTTTTAGAGAGAGATAGCAAATGTATATTCATGTTCGTTAGTGCTTGAGTTTAAAGGAACTTACCATGAGATGTGTTACAGCTTTCCCAATTGATTATATACACTTTGTGTTGCTGGGTGTAATGAGGCATTTATTACAACTATGACTCAAAATTCAGAAAAACCCGATTATATTAAAAAAAATGCAATTGATGCAATAAATGGCAACCTTAAAAGTATTCGGAACTATATGCCAATTGAATTTGCTAGAAAGCAGCACACCTTTGGTGACTTGGATCTGGAAGGCCACAGAATTAAGAATGTTCTTGATGTACACTGGTATTGGAGCATTGAACAATATATTACAAGAGAAATACTCTAATCATTTTTTGCTACTCGTTTGTGTCTTAAGCGATTCTGAAGATTATGAGGAGAATAATGATTGCACTAGCGAATTGTAAAATGCTGCATTCATAACAATATTTTTTTCAGATTATTGTTTGCGGTGTGTAATTCAGATGGTAATAAATATATTGTTGAATATGTACATAACTATTATTAATGTTTTTTTTTAATATTTTAGATCAAATTTTTCATCAAAACAATAAAATATCACCGCTTGATTCTGAATATTTGGGTCTTAATGCCAATTGTAATTACAAACTTAAACTCTTTCGGATACGTAATGTATTACCACCAACACCTGTCAAGTATACCGAAGTAAGTGCACCAATCTAGTATATTGAAACAATCAACTCAGTATAGCGAAGTATGCAGGCCACAAATCCAGTTTTTAGACAAAAATATTCCGTCCAGTATTCTGAAAAATGTATATACAAACACAAGCCAAGGTACTACTAATACAACATCATCAAAATTCTAGTCAACAAAGGAAGTACTTTCAGAAAATCAAAATATCTCCCAATGTAAAGAAATTTCCACCTCTTACGAAATCTCTAATGATTTTAAGCAGAAATTGCTTATAGAAAATAGTTAAATAATGAAAAAGGTTTTACGAGAAATGAAATTTCTTCGTCGAGCGCAGCAAGAGAGAGATCAGAGAGACACATCAACAAGCTTAAGCATTTCCGATACATCTTTTAATATTCCTTGCACAACCCCAGAGGAATTTGAAGAGCTTGAACAATATATTAAAAACTAACTATATTTTAATAGATAATGTACGATATTTATAGGAATCGTTATTTGCGAGTGTCGTTGACCAAACATTAGACAAATTCATCAAACACGGCTTAGCTAGCATTTTATCAAACGAAGTCGCTACAAAATATTCTTGATTCGGTAAAAATGAGAAGCTGCCGGTTAAATCCTATCAGTCTTTAAACAACTTCCAGACCAAGTGACATAATAAATATCACAAAACGTTGGTTTAATTATGCCAACGAGAGAGGGTGAAGAGACAGAAGGGAATCGAAAACTGTCTAACATTTAATACATTTTGAAATTAATTTTTGGAACTTTTGAATTTGAATGAAATTTAAATTTACGTTATTTCATTCAATTCCGTTGATATTATTCTATTTAGTTAATTCCTCATGTTATTTCACTTCTAATTATAATACAATTTGAACTGTGATTTTAAGTTTACCAAATTTTTATTATGTATTATTTTTTAACTTGAATTTTTAAACATAAATTAGTGTGGACTTTATAATACACTAAACGTTTTGCGCCAATAATTTTTATACATTAGAATCAATTTAAGATGGACGATGTATTAAAAAATCTTAATCTTAAACTCACCCTAATAAATATGTAAATTTAAATTTTATATTTCTATATAAAATAACACAAATGCAATAAATAATTTTAATTAATTAAAAAAAATTGAAGTATTATAAGCTTGTTTTCAATATTTCGCTCCCCTATAGATTCATTACAGTATTTCATAATTGTCTCAAGTGATAATTTAAAATTCAAAAAAACAGTATTAACTAGTAATAAAACTGCTCAAAATATTGATTTAGCAATTTTTATAACATTTACACCAGTTGTCTCTAAACCGAATAAAAACTAAAACACAAATTTTATTCAAATTTCAACTCGCCATATACTGGAAACTTCATTTTAGAGTTAATTTTGCTTCACCTTGTTGAGAAGGCCTATACAATCGAAAATGTTCTGAAAAATTGGGTTGACAGAATGGAGTACTGTAAAGCCCACCGTGGAAGTCATTTGATTGAAATTGTATTTCTTATTTAATGGCAAATGTATAGTCTTTCTAATAAAACAAACCGATTTGAAAAATATTCATTCGTCTTTAAATTAGAGCCAAATTAAATTGCAAACGTTAGATTGGCCACCCTTTATATGCAGATAATATCGTGCTTCTTTGACAAGATCTTGCTAACAATATCAAGGACAATTTTATACTGCTCAATCGTTACGCAAGAAGATCCAGGAGCATTTCCATGGCAAAACTAGGAATCGGCAACCATAATTTTGATATAACGTTTAAAACTTTATATACCGGGTCAGTAATAACATCCTGAACTGATATGCAGGCAGTTATAAAAGATCGAGTCACTAATGGACAACCAGTTTTCTAGTCCAATCAAGGCATTTGAGATCTAAACATCTATGTCAATCGTGTAAGCTCGCACTTTATACAACACTTATAAGACGTGTGCTGCTTGCGGAAGCAAGATGTGGACCCTGACCTCTAACGACTCAAAAAAAGTCATTCTTTCCAGTTGTACACATATCGCATTCGTATATGAATGGTTCATATATGAAACACGATGTAAAGCCACTTTTCGAAGGTACAGAAAGGTCATCGTTGCAAGGGTCCCACAACAACGTATAATTAATAAAATGTTCTAACAATAAGCAGCTACCGAAGAAGACCTCTGTATTGGATATTGAAATGGGAGGGCGAGTGCAATTAATCGAGAAGGATTTTTTCACCTGTACTATGGAATGTTAGCGAATACAACTTCAAGCAAGTAATTTACAATTGCAATACGCAAACATCGCCAATGTATAATAAAATTATTTTTTTTTTTTATTATTTATTTGTTAGTTAAGAATTAACTATTTAAAATTATACATTTTATATTATTTCATAATTAAAAAGAAAATAAACATTACCTACAAAAAACAGAAGAACTATTCTTCTTTGACATGTTTTACAACTGCTTGTTTAAATCTATAAAAATTTGCTTCTTTTCTTACGTTATCAGGTAATTCATTGAATAATTTCAAACCATTATACATTAACATATTTTTTGCTTTCTCATTCCTAAACAATTGTAACCGAAAATTAGACATGTTTCTCAAATTATAGTTATGTATGTCATTATTATAGACTAATCTATCACACAGATATTCAGGATATAAATTATGTTTCATTTTAAAGATTATTATTAAGACATTTACTTTGATCGAAAAGTTGAAAACTCGCTCGTCCAAAAAAGTGCCGCCAAAGGATACCGATACGCCTTCAACCCCGAGCTCTTTCAATCTAATATGCAGCACTCAAATCTCGTTGTACCGGAAGTTATTGTTGGCACCTGCAATAATGTATCAGATGCAGTTAAGATCGTTCCTATCAAAAAATATATTTATGCTTCTAAGTTTGCCAACACAACATCAGTTGAGGCATTACGATCTTTTTTATGCAGCCAATTAAACATAGCGGAAACCGAGGTTGATTGTCGTTTGCTGGTTCCCGCCAATCAGGACGTGACGCAACTCAATTTTGTGTCTTTCAAAATCGGGGTAAATCTGGAGATATTTCCAAAACTACTTCAACCAGAAATTTGGCCAGTGGGTGTTCCAGTGAGAGAATTCACTGATCGCCCAAAAAACCCAAAATACTTATATCCAATAGTTCTGTAGTAAACTTACAATTATTACCATTTAAAATATTAAATAACTGCTGCTCCTCTTCTAACATCGAAAACAACATTAATTACAATTACAATAACAACAAAAAATACAGAAAATCTGCCTCTTCGACAATTTACTACCATAACGCTTCCAGTATTTAAGGCAAGTCTAAAGAGTTTCGGTTGGGTGTCCTAGACAATAACTATGCAGTCATAATCATTTGTGAGACTTGGCTTACTAATTCTATGAATAGCGAAGAATTCTTCCCATTGGATTATATCGTCTACCGAAAAGATCGATACAACCATGTCACAACAATGAAAGGTGGAGGTGTTTTGATTGCCGTGAAAAACTCAAATCCGAATGAGAAGGTGGCTTCCCATCCAGTTCATGATGTCATTGCTGTACGGTTTAAACTAGCCGATTCGTCAATTCTCGCCGTGGTCGTTTACGTTACATGTGGGTCAAGTCTGGATACTTATATCGAGATCATCAACTTCATCGACATTGCTATGGTCCCTTTTGTTCATCCTGATGAGCAGCTGATGATTTTCGGTGACTTCAATCTGCCTGAGGTGAACTGGTTTGATACCAACGGTATTTTCACACCATCTTCCACAGATATTAGAGGGATCACTACTGTGGACTACTTCGCTAGCATCTCAACAACCCAAATTAACCGAACGAGCAATACTCAGGGTAAATATCTGGATTTAATTTTTTCAACCGATAACATGTACTCAGAGGTCTCACCGTGCGAGGACCTTACAGGC
The DNA here is from genome assembly GCA_947310385.1 of Nephrotoma appendiculata. Classification (NCBI taxonomy): domain Eukaryota; kingdom Metazoa; phylum Arthropoda; class Insecta; order Diptera; family Tipulidae; genus Nephrotoma; species Nephrotoma appendiculata. The sequence goes on along the minus strand of OX371225.1, from coordinate 265,723,501 downwards.
TGTACCAGCGTATACCACACTCCAGTTATGTTAAATATTTTTCATGGAAAATGCGACACTAGTTTTCCTATTGATAAGTTTTTTTTTGATTTTAGAAATGCCGACTACGCTTCCTTAAATGAATTTCTGCTCAATTCGGATTGGGAATTTCTTCAGTTTGGAGGAAATCTAAATACAGTAGTTTTGTCTTTTAACAAACTTGTCAAGACTGGTGTAGAAAAACATACCCCGTGGAAAAAAACTAAGCCTTGCTTCCGCGAACCGTGGTATAACAAGCAATTAAAGGACCTAGAGACACGCCGTAATCAACTACACTCAATATATGGTTCGAAATATTATCATGAATTCGAGACCGCACGGAAGGAGTTTAAAACATTAAACTGGTTCCTGTATAATAATTATATTCTGCAGATCGAGGAAGATTTAACTTCTACGCCAAAAAAGTTTTGGAATTTTATCAATATAAAAAGAAAGACCGTTGGGTTCCCCTTACCTATGACGTATCTAGATGCTTCTGCAAGTCATTCCTCGGAAGTCTTCAATTTATTTGCTAACTTTTTTGAATCCGTTTACGAATCGTCATCCATCGATCCAGCAGTTAATTCTTGCAACGGAGGGGAATTTACCCAATTACGGTTCACCGAAGATGACGTTCATGACAGCTTGTCTCAAATTGATGTTAATAAGGGTGCTGGGCATGATGGATTTCCGCCGATTCTTATTAAGAATTGTGCTGCTAGTGTGGCTGCTCCCATCTCCTTTATCTTTAACGAAAGCATTCGAACTCAAATTTTTCCAGATCCCTGGAAAAATTCGTATATACATCCAATTTTCAAGTGCGGTAAAAAAAGTGATATCTGTAATTATCGTGGGATAGCTATTCTCTCCGCCATTCCTAAACTCTTTGAGCTTATGGTACAAAGGTTTTTATTTTACCATGTTAAAACGGTTATTTCACCCGCACAACATAGTTTTTTCGCTGGGAGATCCACCGTTACCAATTTGATGACATTTTGCAGACACTTATTCAGCAGTATTGATTCGATAAAATTAATCATTTAATTCTAATCAAAAAGCTACAGCGGCTGAATTGTCAAGCCATCCCTACTAAGTGGTTGCTGTCCTACCTCTCAGATAGGTGGCAGTTTGTTAAAATTGGTGAGTCATCTTCTCGTCTATTTCGGGTTACTTCTGGAGTGCCACAAGGTAGCCACATTGGGCCACTTCTATTTTCAATATTCGTCAACGACGTGGTTAACTGTTTTATCTCTGCTTTACGCAGATGATATGAAAATATTTGCACGAATATCAAACGTATCCGACTGTATAAATTTCCAAGCGGATTTAAACAAATTTTGTGATTGGTCGGTTGAAAACAAACTGTTCTGAACGTGAGTAAATGTAAGGCAATGTCTTTCTGGATAACCCGCTTTCCGATTATACATCTGTATTCGCTTTATAATGAAGAAGTCGTTAGAGTTAAGTTTATATCCGATTTGGGTGTTATTTTCACTCGAGATCTCACATTTACAAGGCATATTGATTCGATAATAAGCTGAGCATATATATGATGCTTGGTTTTATTAAACGGAATTGGAATGATTTATGTGATCCGATAACCTTGAAATCTCTGTTTGTCTCATTTGTTCGATCAATTTTGGAGTATGCCTCACAGATTTGGTCACCTTCTTACCGATGCCATTTCAGTTTCTTATCTACGCGCTTAAAGGTTTACCTTCAATGCGGGCACATGAGCACGTACTTCCGCCATTTCGCGATTGTTGTGCTCTCTTAGGATTACAACGGTTAGATCACCGACGTGATATTTCATCCGCAATATTTGTCCGTGACGTATTATGTTCACGTTTAGATTGTGCCGAGATACTCACCAGCTTCGGCTTTTATGTTCCAGAACGGTGCTTGCGTCGCCGGGACGAATTCATATTTACGAGAGCGGTGGCCACAAATTATTGTTCATCTGAACCAGTCTTGAACTTATCGCGTGTTTTTAATCTTGTTTTTCATAGGTTTGATTTTAACATGTCAAGAAATTCATTGAGGAACGAACTATTTAAATATTATAATAACCGTTCTTAAATTAAATAACTTTTTCGATTTTGTCATGTCGCTTATTTTTAATAATTGTAATAATTACCGATTGTAACCCTGTAGGTAAATTATATAAATAAATAATGCTTTGCCTAACGTTTAACCATTCTAGTGTATCTAACATACACTTTATTGAAGTATATCTGTTTACCCTTAAAATAATTCTCATGCCTTTATTTTGCAATTTTTGCAATCTATCTAGCATTTCTTGATTTGACATAAATAAAATCGATGAACAATATTCCAAATGAGGTTTAATCATAACATTATAAATTTTAATTGAATTTGATAATGACAGTGTTTTCCTGATTTTAGAAAAACAATAAATTTTCTTAGCAACTTTTTTACAAACATAATCAACATGATTCTTAAAGTCTAGTTTATTATCAATAATTACACCTAAATACTTAATTTCGTCAATAATTTCTATTTTTTTACTGTCTATCATTATATCATGATTGGTTCTACCATTTATTACTAAACATTTCGTTTTTTTAGCATTTACTTTCAATTTGTTCATTTTGAACCAATTATGTAAATTATCTAGGTCATTGTTTATCTTTTCAACTGCTTCCTCAACTGTGTCTGCAATGATATATACCAATGCATCATCAGCAAATAGAACCAAGTTAACTAGTTGTATAGCATTTTCCATATCATTTATATAAATCATAAACAATAATACTCCTAAAACTGATCCTTGCGGTACTCCTAAGTGCACGTTAATAATGTCCGATAATATACCTTGACTTTGGTTTTTTGCTTCCTATCTTTAAGGTACGAAATAATCCACTTTAACTCTGTTCCTTTAAAACCATACTCTTCCAACTAATCATCTGGAACAGCTATATACAAGTACATAACCGCGAGCAATTTGGGGGGCGCAGACACAGGTGTAATTTAATCAGTTAACAGTGCAAGTTAAGAAGTATAAAAAGTAAACAGCGCGTAAAGTAAAAGTAAAAAGTGAACAAAAAAAAAACAATTTTGGTGCAATCACTTGCTGCCGAGCAAATGCATAGCAAATCCATGGTAAATCTCGGAATCGGCGGTGGGAGAAATTATGAAGACACTCTTTTTTCAACTGAAAAAATAGATGCCAAACTAGACAAGCAAGCTGTCAAATTTGAGCAATATGGTGGTCAGTTGGATCAACTGATGTGGATCCAAGAGCTCCAAATAGAAGAACTGAAAGATGTGATTAAGTCTATTGTGGCGGAAATACAAGAAGTCAAAAATTCACAGATTGCAGGCAGGTCACAGATTGCACTGAAAAATGTTGCAGTGCGCTCGAGTAAAATTTTGTAACCTCGGTTATTCTATGATGAAACTTTGTTCGAGCGGTTCAAAATACAAATGGAGTAAAGCACTTTTTTCATAGGTTGATCAGCAGATGTGCTGCAAACCATACTCAAGACGAAGGGAGATGCAACCGCGTCGTGGTTGAGTTAGCGCTAGAATACACAACAGAAACAAAAACTATTTTTACTTTAACAATACCAGGGCGAACATTTTATTCGAATGACGTTGCAGTGATAAGCACTTACAAAACGAACAGTGAAAAGTCTCTCAATCATCGTTCAACAGAGAAAAGAATTACAACAGTTATATGCAGAGTGGAGCGACATTAACAGTTTTAGAAGGTGTTTGAAGAAATGACGGAGAATGACAAATTGTTCAAGAAACAACCGACGTCACAGGCAATGATTCAGTTCAAGACAGGGCACGGCCAGCGGAAACGAGGCCCGATAGTTAACCTATGAAGATTCCAGTAATTTTGTTAGCAAGGCAGAAAAAAATCAGCTGCAGGTTGAGCCTGAAGGCAAGTAAAACCGAATCGACGGACAAGTCAAATAAGAAGAGGAGGACTTCTTATTTGACTAGTCCATCGGTTTGACTATGATGCAGAATGCATGACAATCGATCCGCAGAAACAAAAGCCCGAGTGCCAAAGGAGACGCAATACGAGCAGCGTGAGACATTTTTCAACTTTCACCGAGATAAGTTTGTGTGGCTGTACAATTCCACGAAGCTGAAAAATAGATCTAAAGATGTACAACCCAATTGGAAAAGTCCCTATAAAATTACAGAATGTATCTGTTCAACCCGATGCAACAATTTTATTTACCATTTGTAAGTCTTATTATGTGAGGATGGTACCGGATCAAGTATCCCTCAAACACTGATTGGAAATTGGATTTTAGAACGATATTCCAGATGTGGAGGGGCATAAGGAAATAACGAAAGCAATTGTAAAAGATGGCGATAGTCGTTAGAATTAACCGGCTATATCATCAAGAGAGGGGAATTGATAACATGGAGTGTTCAGCAGATATAATAAGCGGAATAATCTTGAACTAGAATGTACACGTAAGCAAATTGCCATGCAGACACAAATGTAATTTAAACAGAAAACAGTGCAAGTTAAGATGTGAAAATGAACAGTGAGAAAAGTGAACAGTGATAAATAGTGAAGGATAAATAGCAAACAGTGATAAATAGCAAGGCGAACAATTTGCTAAGCTTCATATGGAACAAATGCCCAATTGACGAGCAGAACAGTGGGCGATCTACCGAGTTAGACCAGAAGCTCAACCAAATTCAGCACGCCAAAAATCTCCAAGTTTAAGAGCTAAGAGGAGAAATAGGGTCTCTGGGGGTGAAAGTCGATGGCCAGTTCAAGGAGTTTGAAAATAAAATTATAATCTTCAACTGGGTTCGAACTCTGGAACATTGGTGGTGTATAACTTTACCACTCTACCATCGAGTAACATGCTTGTGTACAGTAGAATTTGTAACACAACCCTCACCTTAAACCTGTTCGTCCCGAACAGGCTCGTCCATTTTACTTACGTTGTCTCGGCGTAGTCTATGAATGTGAACCACTTTCGTCTTAGGTCTGGAACCTAGTTGAATCCATCGTTAATCCGTTTGATGACTTTATAATGGCCTTCCCAACTTTGTTATAGTTTCGGTGATTTTCCTTTACTTCTCTTGGGATCGTAAATCCAGACCAAATCCCCCTCTGCAAATTTTTTGCTATCTGCAAGTCATACCTCGTTTTCAATTTATCGCTGGCCTTTGTGATTTTACTTCTTACTTCATTATGAATCTAGTTTGTTTTTCAAATTAGATCGGCTACGTGCTCATGCTGGTACGACTCGTTCCTGAAAAACGGACAACTCAAAATTTCTACCACCTCAATCCGGGTGCAGTTCTTGCGGTACACCGAATCCAAAAATCCGCAATTGTTCACAAATGTGTCGGCCACTGTTCGGGCTTCCTGATTTACAATCAACTTTTACTAATATTATAAATTAGGCGGACAGGCAGAAGTTGCGTTGATTTACCGGTCATCTATGGTATATGAACCGTTAAGGAATATCTAGTATAGCAACGACATGTTTGCGCGGTCCATAGGCCGTAGTTCGACTAACTGGTTCGAAATGCTGCGATTATGACTGATTATAACTGAAATTGAACTACTTTGATAAATTCAGTTTAGTACAACATGGCTACCTAAATAATAAATATTAATCACGCTGCCTAAAACAAATAATTTAAAAAATGTCAGTTAGTTGAACCTTAAATAGTTGTACTTGTAAGAACGTGGCCGAATCATCCTTCTGAGGTAAATAACATAACAATGACGAATCACGTTATTGAGCACAAACAAGAGGTCATGATCAGGTATATTTCAAAAAATAGGCCTCTCTTTGAGCAATTAATCGTGGCTCTAGTTATCAAAGACCGCATAACAATAGACACAGTTCCAAATTCTGCTGCCTGTAGGTACATTGAATTATAAGCAAATGTGTTCTAAGTAAATGTTTCAATTTGAAATATTTTAGATTGTAACGCAATGGCATTTATAACAATAACTCCATAATATAAGTACAACTATTACACGATCAACGGGACCGCAGTCTACCATGGTGTTATTCTAGAAGGCAAACATTTAATATTTCTGAAGAGGAGATTTGGCCACACACTCAAATTTCAAATTAAAATTAATAAAATTCGTTTAGATCTTAATATCAGACCTATATAGGCATTGTTTTTAGTAATGTTAAATATTTGGTAAAAGTGGTAGTAAATCACTAGAATTATGTATATTTAGTTCAAATTTATCACCCACCGATTAAAAATGTTTTGTAAATTGATAAATTTTAACTATTTTGGTAAATTTGAATTAAAAATAAAACGCGATTTGTTTAGGGCCATCTATGGACCAGTAGCATGAACTAGTTATCAATTTAGTTATTCTAGAGACTAAATAATACGAGACTAATTCAAATTAGTTGATATTTCACAACAGCGAACATTCCGAGCATATTCATATTGTGGTAAAGACTCTGCGCCCCTCCTGTAATAAAGGGAATCGACGCAGTCATAATTTTTTGCAGTACGTCCACTTGGCTTACACACAGCCGACACATTTTTGTAACAAAATATAAATTTTTTCATTGAACATGGTAAGTCGAGTATGATACAAGTCTAAAAACTCTAAATAAAATAATTTTTCTATTGTTCAAAAATATTTGATCTGAAAATCCATCCTACCCTAACATCCTGTTTTTTAACAAACAAAACAAATTTTTAAAAATTGATTTACAATTTATCAAAAATTTATGTTCTTACATAATCAAAGCATCGAAGCAAATCGCATGAAATGTTGTTTTGCGCGCGCTCGCGATATTTTCCACGATCGCAATTTTGATGTTGTCGATTATGCGATCTCTAAAAAAAATGTATATGGCTGCAAATAAATTTTATAAACATGTAGTGGTGTTGTCTCTAATTATCCTGTTTTGTAAAGAAGGATTAACAAATAAATAATTTTAATTAGTTTAATTGTATAAATAATTTAGTTTTATATTCACTTTGTTGATTTTCTTTGTTGTTGTTATGACATTACGTTTATAAGTTGTCAAAAATTATTGACAGAAATTTGAGCAAAATGGTTGCGTACTTTGGCAAATTGAAAGTTGAAAATACCAACTTTAGAATAATTAATTTTTTATAAAATAATTTAGAAACCTTAGTATAACAAAATTTGCATTATATAAAGGGAATTTTGTTTAGTTTTTGAGTTCAGTTGAAAAAAGAATTTTGAATAAAATTTATAATAATTGTACTTGTGAATTCTAATATAAAGATTTTGTTATTATAAAAAATCTAGTTGAAATAAAATATTCACATGTTGTATTGTTAATTTCAATTTGTATATATAATTTGTTGTGTGTTTTATAAAGGTGGAAGCAGAAATTCTAGAAACACGGAGAAATTTTTATTTCTGTAAATTTATATTGCAATTGCCAAAAAATTTACAAAATTACCAATTAATTATTGCTGGCCTAAATAAAAAAATATTTTAAAATGAATATGAATATTTTTATCAATAAACACAACATGGGATGAAAGATTTAAATCATTCACATTCAAAAAGTAAATATGGGATATCTAAACCAGAAGCAGAGAAACTAAAAACATAAATATTTGTAATAAAATCAACTTACGGTTAATTTTAAGGTATTCTGAGCAAACACAATGGGGTAAAATCGTTATAAAGCCATCGCACGCTTCATGATCATCCAATATGATCACTAAATCGTAATATTTCTCGTTTTTTTTTGTTTTGGTCAAAATTGTCAACCATATCAAAAACGCGCATCAATTCGAACCACACAATTTTATATATATAATATACAATTTTGTGTTCGAACTGTGACTTTTGGTTTGGTGATATACGTAAATATCCGGTATTTTGTTCAATTATATTTTGAATGATATCATCGCTCGTGCGGTTGATCGCAGACTGAGGCGGTGGTGGTGGTGGCGCGGTGTGAGCAACGTACCGACAATATAAAAAAAATTTTATTCTGGAAATAATTGATTTGCGGGTGTCAAGTTTAGTTAACATTATGTACACGATTTGATTGTTTTTGCACAATGTGTTACGAACCTAATCAATATACAATTTCGGCGTCAATAAAGCGCTGTTGAAGTGAGTCGCTGTCATATAGTAATTTATTTGCTGATCGATCTTTAAACATGATGTTTTTGTTTACTAATAATTTGCCGCTAATAATAAAAGCCGACGGTTTGATATTTATTTATAAAATGTTTAGACGTTAGATGAAATGCGCCGTAATTATAAATTATGGGCTTTGATTTTTATTTTGTGGTTGACCGGATGTCAAAGTGACAAGTTCGGATGACAAGTTCAATAAATTTGATTTTAATTTGATAATACATTAAATATATAACTTCAAAACCTAATTCAAACGTGTAAAAAGTAATCCTGAAAAATTACACGGTTTTAGCTCAGCTAGTTAAACGGTTTGGCTACAATTAACATACAAATAAAATGAAAAACTGCGGATTCGATTTTAAAACCGAATTTTCATGTTTTTTACATTTTTTTAACATGAGAAATTAAAAAACCAATTAGTAACCATTCTTATTCCGTCTATAGAAACCATAACAGTATCCAGAAATCTCGCTTTATCAGTAAAGGTGAGTCTAGTGCCGTTTAAAATAAAAGTTTGTGTTTCATATTTGACCGGTTGACCCCAATCCACATTTGATGGCTCGTTTTGCGCCGATCAAACGGAATTTTGAATTACCATATGCAAGTTAAGTTAGAACGGTAGTTCAAACTAAAAAAAATATTTTTTCAGACTAGGTCTGCTTTATTCAATTACCAACTTATATCTAACTTTTACATATTCTAATTTTTCTTTACATAAAAAATATGCGAGTGTACTATACACGCGCATTTACAATTAAGCTGATTTAAGAAAATATACTAAATGAATTGTGCCATGCTGATTTAGCCAATTTATGTAGAATGACACTTGAGCCTCTGTTGAATGCACATCTCATGTGTTCATGAAACGTGGTGGCGTGAAATGATGACAAGGCTATATCTTGTGCCTTAACTCCTTCCACTTTAAAAATCCTCGCCTCGTGGATTTAGAAATCTATTTTGATTGGTTGTATCCCTAGGTGTGGTGTTGGTGGAGTTGCGGTTGTCCAACAAGTTGGAGTTTATTATTCCACCTTTTGCCAACTGGACTGCTCTGACTATTTCTTTTACCTCTTCTTTCAGCAAATGGAGGCGATTGAACATAGTTTGTTGCAATACATCGTCAGCGTTTCCATCTAGGTGCAGCTGGATTTCATTGTGCTGCTTGAGGATTTGTTGGATCTTTTGCGTATTGGCGTTGTTGATTTTGTATTGCTCGTTGTTATTTTCGATTATTCTGTTCTGGCTGTTGAGTATGGCATCCCAGTCAGTAGCATCAGGTGAGCCAGCAATCCATTTCCAAGCTGAGCCGATCCAATTAATGGAACGTTTCCTCTTCTGCTTGTGGTACTTAAGTTCTCCTAGTAATTTATGGATTACATTAATCTGGTAAGCTAGCTGCGGTTTTAGGATGCAAGTTGGGCTGATATCCTTAATCTCCGATTGAATTCTGGAAAGGACATCTTCATAACAACTAAAGTTGATTTGATGAATCACTTTGAAATTGCCACTGATTATATTACCATTTCCCTCGCGTATTGAAATTATCGGGGTGTCGTAATGATGAATATTTAAGGTCGTTATTGATGTCCATAAGCACAAGCTGGAAAGAAATGATTTTAGTTAGTGACGTTTTTGATGTGACTTTTGTGTATTCTTCTGCTGGAATTGGTTGTCACTGTGACTTTGTTGTCTTTGGCAACAGTTTCTTTCCTGAATTTTGGTCTATCTTTGCCTTGGTTTTGCTTGATAGCCGTGAATATTGTGTCGCAAATTTTGTAAGATTTTGGCTCGTTCGTTTTTACATTTTCCCTTTGAATTTTTTGCTTTTGGCTATTTTTTATTCGTTCTATGATGTCTTCGTTGACTTTTTCCTTAAAGTCTAGCAAGTTCTGATAATTTATTCGCTGTAACCTGCCGAGGAATATATCGCACGGTTTTTTCCTATAATCGAGTGCACGGTGTTGTTGTACCGATCTACAGCTATAATTATTTTGTCGTGATCGCGGATGTAGTGCGGATCGATCCTTGATGTGGAAGAATTTCACGAATTTAGAAAATATATCCAGGCATGTGATAAATTTTTCGTTTTTAATGTCTATAATGTCGATGTGTATTATCTCTGAGTGATATGTATATAGGTACCGGTGTTTCCTGCATTTCTGGTTTGTTAGGATGTTTATCGTACTTGTTCTCATTACAGGTGTCACAGTCTCTTGTGTACCTCTTAATCAGACTGGCCATCTGAGGGAAGTAATATTTTTCAAGAATTTGTGGTTTATTCTCCTTCCAGTTGCGATGAGTCCTCCTGTGCTATTCTTCAACTATTCGGAATTTATTATCCTCATTGCGGATGTCCTCCACTACCCTCCGCGTTAATCGTACCTTGTAGTTGTTGAAATTTTGTTGGTAAATTTCGTGGAGAGTTATTTTTTTTTTTTTTTGTTGTGTGATTCTTCGTAAACGTACATGTTGTCCCCTCTACTGAATATTATTTGAACCTTGAAGATATTTATAGGCGATCCACAGTGTTGGATTAGTTGGGTTCCATCCTATTTAGCGCTGTGTGCTGTCCCACTGCTGGAAGATGATAATATGTTCGCTTCCACTTTTAACCTCGATAAGGCATCCGCTACTTTGTTAGATACGCCAGGTTTATATATTAACTCATAGTTGTATTCCTCGATGCGCGCTTTCCATCGTTTGAGTTTGTTGTTATTGTTTCGATTACTTAGCGCAAACGTCAAAGGTTGATGGTCTGTCACTATTTTTATTTTTTTGAGACTATCCAAAGCCCACACTATCACCAACATTTCCTTTTCATTTGTGGCGTAGTTTTCTTCTGTAGCGTTTAGGGATCTCGAAACATACGTGATTGGGCGATCTTTTCCTACTTCGCCTTGCGATAGGACTGCTCCTATGCTGGTGTTTGAGGCATCAGTTGTTAGGATGAAGGGTCTATCGAAGTCGGGAAAGATGAGCAGATCCGATGACGACAGCTGTTCCTTCAGCTGTTCGAAGGTTTTTAATTCTTCTTTATACAGCTCGATTTTGACTTTCCTTGATTTATTCGCCTTCACCTGGGCATTCTCTCAACCGTGAGGTTCGTTAGCGGTTTGGCGATTTTAGCAAAATCTCTAATGAATCGGCGGTAGTAAGAGGTTAATCCAAGGAATCCCTTTAATTCCTTAAGGTTCTCTGGTGGTCCAAGATTTCTTATTGCTGCTACCTTTTTGGGTTTGCTTTTATGCCCGAACTGGTTACGGATGTAACCCAGGAATTCCGTTTCGTTTTTCAGAAATTCTGTTTTATTGAGGTTGACTCGAAGATTTGCGTCTCTTAGTTTCCTGAAGATTTTCCTGACGTTACCAAGATGTTGTTCTTCATTTTTTCCGCCGAAGGCGATTATATCGTCACTGTAGACGTAACAGATTTTTCCTATAAATTTTTTTAGGACATCGTCTATCATGCGCTGAAAAATGGCTGGCATTCCTCAACCCAAATGGTAACCGCAGGAATTCATATTTCCCGTTCATCGTCGAGAATGCGGTTTTCGGAATGTCTGTTTCTTTCATCTTTATATTGTGGAAGCCTGACGTCAAGTCGATTATTGTGTAGAACCTTGAATTCCCTAGGCTTGCGATGGTGTTACTTATGTCTGGGATCGGGTAGATATCAGGAATGGTAACTGCATTCAGTTTCTTGAAGGCAATTACCATGCGGTATTTTTTTATTCCCGAAGCGTCTAGTTTTTTTCCACGATCCATATAGGTGAATTGTAAGGGCTCCTCGATGGTTTGATTATCCCTTCTTCTAGAAGTTTTGCTACTTTCTCGTCAACTTCAGTCCTCATTATTATGGAGTACGGGTACGTCTTTGTGTAGATAGGATCTTCCGTTGTAGTTCTTATTTCTGCCCTTACGGTTGTATCGATGATTTGTTCATCATTGATCGGTACAAAAATTTGTAAGAATTCATTGATTAAGAATTTAAATTAAAGTTTTGTTTCCCAAATGGCCAAATGACTATCTCTGACCTCGATGTTATTCACTTGGGTCGAGAATTTCTCTTTCAGTGGAATGCTGACACGTGGAGAGATGGTTAGTAAGTTTTCTATCCTATTTATGGTGGCTTCGGTTGTTCAGGTCGTTGTGGTAATCTACCATCTTGTTGTTGTTCGTCAATTCCATATCCTATATTTCTTTGTTGTAGGGATAACCTTGGAAGCAGTCTCGGTGCTTCTTGGTAAGGTTTGTTTTGTGTATAAATTTGATTGACTGGAACTGTAACCATAGGATTCGGGTAGGGCTGCCGGTCTTTGAATTGTTCACATTCTAGATATTTCGGTTGATACTCCTCTAACAAATACGTCCAACGCGCGGTTCCTATACATTTCCAATTAAAACTTTCATTGGGTCCGCATTAAAATTTTCGGTTTTGATTTTATTTATGATGAGTGAGAGCTGGTGATTAACGTTAGCGTAAAATTCGTCAACGCTTTTGTTTCCCTGTGTTAACCTTCCAAGCTGGGGTTCTAGCGTACGTTGGTCTATTTTATCAGCGTAATGTAGTGATAAACAATTTTTAATCTCGCTCCAGCTATCGTTAAAAATATTGTACGATATGAGCGCAGAATCTGCGGTTCCCCTTTTTTTTGCCGTATGTTTTGGAGAATGGCCCGATACTTCTACGCTATTTATCCATGACACATATTGTAGGGGGTTCCCGTCGAATACCTGTAACTGTTTTACGCAGTCTGGGAGTTTGCTGATCTCCTTCAGGTCGTTTTACTTTTGGGGACCATTTTATACGTCGGTGTTGATAGGTGGTTGCTCTTTCGCTTCCAGACGTTCTAATCTCCGTGTTATATTTTTCATTGCCTCAATGTGCGCATTGAGGGCCCCAGTTAACTTAGTAATGGTTGCCTGCATCTGCTCCATTGTAGCCATTTTGTTAAATTTCGTATTATTTATTATGTGAGTCAATTTATTATATAATTTGTTCTGATTTCTTATTAAAATTTTAAATTAATTAGATTTTATATTTTATTAAAATTTTATTAATTAGCCCTTATATTTTATTCACGGTCTGTTACTGGAAATTTTTTCTTTAAGTTCTATTGTGGTAAATTTTACTTTATTATTTTTTTCATTTAGCAGGATTTCTCCTCGAGTGTAAATTGATACAGGAATTGGAATTTTCCCGGAGATATAAGCTGGACGGATGACTCGTAGTTTTCCTGTTTGGCCACAAGCGTTTATACTTGCCCGTGGCCTACTAATGGTACGTAGTTCACTCACGAATTATTATAAATTTGTTTATTAAATTACTATAGGGATAGTAATTGTTTTCGTTATGGTCTACTGTAAAGAGCACTTTATAACACTTAAGGATAACTTTATTATTTGTTTCGGCGCCAGTTAAGTTAAAACGGTAGTTCAAACTAAAAAAATATTTTTTCAGACTAGGTCTGCTTTATTCAATTACCAACTTATATCTAACTTTTACATATTCTAATATTTTTTTATATAAAAAATATGCGAGTGTACTATTATACACGCGCATTTACAATTTTGCTGATTTAAGAAAATATACTAAATAAATTGTGCCTTGCTGATTTAGCCAATTTATGTAGGATGACACTTGAGCCTCTGTTGAATGCACATTCCATGTGTTCATGAAACGTGGTGGCGTGAAATGATGACAAGGCTATATCTTGCGCCTTAACTTGCATATCTAGGTATTTTCCTGAAACAATTATTTATGCAGTTTAAGGAACCTGAGGCGCAAGTGGCTAGGCGGGTCGAAGGACTACAAGCGTACACTTTCAAGACCTTAATATCGACGAGGTATGTTGTTCAGTGTAAGCAATGTGAAAAACAGGAAGAAAAGAATTGTTCCACAGTTATTGCACGAATCCAGTTTGAATCGTAACATGGTTGGGATAAACAACATTTGAACGAAGACCAGAAGGCTGACGAATCAATTGGGCCAGTAAGGAAATGACTGGTAGAAAGTAGACGACCGCAAACTCGGGCCAAAGGAAAAATGCAGCAACACAATTTTGGAGCGCTATTCGAACTCGATATTAGACATGACTTTAGACGCGAAACTAAATTGGAAAAATAAAAAAAAGAGTTAAACATCAAATACGGAAAGATAGCTTGGCTGTTGGGAAGAAATTCTACAAAGAAAACCAATGTCAATATCTTCCAGTCATTCCAAAGCAAAGTCCTATGTGGAATAGTTAACGCATCGTGGGTACATAAGAAATGATAATCTCCATATAGATGTGAAGAATTTCATTAGTGAAGAAGTAAGCAAGCACGCGAGAAAACACATCCAAAGGAAGAAACCACTTGATCTACCCTTAAAAAACAGCTACAACCGCCCCATTTTTGTACGGAATCAAGATGATCAACCATAATTACTTCTAATAATGACATGCCAAAATTTCGTTATTTGATTAAACAAAATTTTGTCACTTGTTTCGATTTTAATCAAATTTCAATTTTATTTTAAGCTTTTTCTGTATATTTATACTTGACATTATTTGTCATAAGTGCGCGCGTGTCACGCCTTAACCAAAAATTATTGAATAAATAAATTATAAAAATTTATCATCACCACCGTCCAATTAAATTCAATGAAAAATCTATTTTGTGTGTGTTTGTTATCATAAGGGGAAAAAAATAATTTTCATTTCGACATTGCTCGTGCCGCATCTATAAAAAATGTTTATTTATGCGGATATATCGAAAACCACATGTTACCACTAAACACTAGAAACCAACACAAAAAAAAACCATATGATAAAAATAAATAAATCATCGCGGCTTTACACGCACACACACACACCGCACCGCATCGCGCATTATACACCATGGTGGATCTGATAAACGGCGCGTATTATGGTTGCGCGATAACTTTTACTTTATCGTATTACCAATATAATTTGTATTGGTGAACGCAAAACAATTCCAGAAAAAAACAACAACTATATAGGCTGATAACGTATTATCAACAAAAGACGCACATGTGATGATGAACCTTCATAATATAAAAGGAAATGCTTACACAAGTACGTTGGTTGCGAAATTGAAATCACGCACGCGACACGATATTTGCTTTTATAATATTTAGGTCTGGGGTGCGCGGCGGACGAGATATTTTTAGCCTTTAATTTGCCTGAGCATGTAGGTAATCGCGATAATAATTCTTGACTCAAGTGGTTTATAGCGTAATTTTTATTTTTTATTTGTTTGCTGGAAATTTATAAGTGGGCTCGGTCTTATTTGATAATGTAATGCTGTTATCGTGCGCATTTGAAGTGTGACTGATGTGTAGATAACGAGTTTTTATTTGTTTTTCACCAATGTCACGTGCATTTTTCGTTTATGGCACAAAAATAGCAAATTTTATTATACAAATCTTTGTAAATATATATATTTGACTAGCAAGATGGAATAAAAAGTTTGAAGATCGTTATCAATGTTACATTGTAAGAGATAAATATCATAAATAAGAACCGCTTTATGAGTCTCACGAAAATTTATAACAGATAATATGGTGCCGAATTTAAATTATTTGTAAATATTATAAATGTTGGCCTCCTCTCTCAATGTGTGTGTTTTTATCAGCATGTAGTTTAAGATAAATATGTGAAACACGTGAAACACATGATATTGAACATTGATCATTAGAGTACTGAGGTTATTTAGCCATTATGGAGTGAAATGCAGAGTGATGGATCCTCCTGCGGAGTGATGGAATTAAATGTTTGTTTTGGGGCATGTGAAAGACCTAAATAATTTTATCGGTGAACAAAATCAGGTCCTATGGTTGCATTATAAAATTTAAAACAAGTGTGATCGTTAATGATTTTCGGTCTCCATTTCAACCATGAAAGATTGCTTGAATAACTGAAACTTTTCAAGCTCTACAAATTTTGGGTTAACTCGTGACTAACAAAATATAAATTTAATTAATAAATTTTATTTTTTTAGAATTTTCTTATTATTTATTTTGTCATTACATAATTACCCATTTTGGAGCGATTGATTAACCTTATTGTAATAGGTTTTAGTTTAGTTGTGGGAATTTAATACCAATTCCAACCGATTTCTAAAACAGGTCATGACATTCAATAACTTATCCCTTTAGGTGCTATCGTACTATAACTCTGTAGGCTTTTAGCCCAGAAATAGATGTTGTCACGTTGTTGACTTAGTTGGATGAAAACCTCATTATTATTCGCCTGCAAAGTTTGCATTGTTATGAAGTAACCTTATAAACCTTGTTCAAATTCTTTTAGAATTGCCCGTGGCCACAAAGCCAAACTGTTAATAGGGAGATACTATTACGATCTGCCATTTTAAACATTTTGCTTCACATTTAATTTTCAAAAGGTCACTTATGATGTTTCTTAACTAGAAAATAGTCCCACCCACACCACTTTGCAGTTAAGTAACCTTCTTTTAATAAGTTATTTCATCATATTGCGTTTTTAATCTTTAGTTGTTAATGGTTATTTGGATGCTGTATAAGATAGCGGAATTTTGACAGCGGAAAATAAGAGATTGCGCTACTCGCCGCAAGTGGCAGCACTATCACTAAAGAGAAATAATTTTGTTATGTAGTTACCAGCGGAAATTTTTCATTCATTATGTACCACTTTTTTCACTAAATAAAATATTCCAGCGGAATAAAATATTAAAAGTGAACCTTAAAATGGCAAATTAATTGATCTCCGAAGTAAAGAAACTCGGTATATGAAATCTTGAAATTTAACAACAATCCGTCTATCCGCCATTTCTTCCAATAGTAACCAATACTTTCGGTTGTTTTTCTAGTAGCTTAGGTCATACTGAGACTATATGGAAAATTTGGAGAAAATGCATAGACCAGAATTTACAGTAGAATTTTTTGATTTTCTGCGGCCAAATAAGAGATTTTCAGTTTTTGACGAATATCTCAAAAAACTTCCACTAGTAACCAATACTTTCGGTTGTTTTTCTAGTAGCCTAGGTCATACTGAGACTATATGGAAAATTTGGAGAAAATTCATGGACTAGAATTTTTGATTTTCTGCTAATTGAATATCACAGCTCTATATCTCTTTTGTATCATTTAAGAGCCATGGACTAAGATAATATCCACTTAAAACTAATGCATATGGATCGGCCTTGTTTTCTTAATTATAAAATGGCAGGACTAGGTCTTAAATTTTCCGAATTTCAAAATACGAAAATTCCGATAACCGCACTTTTCTTACGCATCCCACCGGTAGTTTTGTGCTTAACGTGGTATATACATAACCCATAACCATTTTGGAGCGGAATTTCAACAAAAAAAAGTTTTCAATTTTTTCCAGTATTGGATACTAGTAGAAGTTTTATGAGATATTGGTCAAAAACTGAATATCTCTTATTTGGCTGCAGAAAATCAAAAAATTCTAGTGAAAATTCTGGTCTATGAATTTTCCCCAAATTTTCCATATAGTCTCAGTATGACCTAGGCTACTAGAAAAACAACCGAAAGTATTGGTTACTAGTGGAAGTTTTTTGAGATATTGGTCAAAAACTGAAAATATTTTATTTGGCCGCAGAAAATCAAAAAATTCTACTGAAAATTCTGGTCTATGAATTTTCCCCAAATTTTTTATATAGTCTCAGTATGACCTAGGCTACTAGAAAAACAACCGAAAGTATTGGTTACTAGTGGAAGTTTTTGAGATATTGGTCAAAAACTGAAAATCACATATGGCCGCAGAAAATCAAAAAATTCTAGTGAAAATTCTGGTCTATGAATTTTCCCCAAATTTTCCATATAGACTCAGTATGACCTAAGCTACTAGAAAAACAACCGAAAGTATTGGTTACTAGTGAAAGTTTTTTGAGATATTCGTCAAAATTGAAAATCTCTTATTTGGCCGCAGAAAATCAAAAAATTATACTGAAAATTCTGGTCTATGCATTTTCCCCAAATTTTCCATATAGTCTCAGTATGACCTAGGCTACTAGAAAAACAACCGAAAGTATTGGTTACTAGTGAAAGTTTTTGAGATATTGGTCAAAAACTGAAAATCACTTATGGCCGCAGAAAATCAAAAAATTCTAGTAAAAATTCCAGTCCATGAATTTTCCCCAAATTTTCCATATAGTCTCAGTATGACCTAGGCTACTAGAAAAACAACCGAAAGTATTGGTTACTAGTGGAAGTTTTTTGAGATATTCGTCAAAAACTGAATATCTCTTATTTGGCCGCAGAAAATCAAAAAGTTCTACTGAAAATTCTGGTCTATGAATTTTCCCCAAATTTTCCATATAGTCTCAATATGACCTAGGCTACTAGAAAAACCACCGCAAGTATTGGTTACTAGTGGAAGTTTTTTGAGATAATGGTCAAAAACTGAAAATCTCTTATTTGGCCGCAGAAAATCAAAAAATTCTACTGAAAATTCTGGTCTATGCATTTTCTCCAAATTTTCCATATAGTCTCAGTATGACCTAAGCTACTAGAAAAACAACCGAAAGTATTGGTTACTAGTGGAAGTTTTTTGAGATATTGGTCAAAAACTGAAAATCTTTTATTTGGCCGCAGAAAATCAAAAAATTCTACTGAAAATTCTGGTCTATGAATTTTCCCCAAATTTTTTATATAGTCTCAGTATGACCTAGGCTACGAGAAAAACAACCGAAAGTATTGGTTACTAGTGGAAGTTTTTGAGATATTGGTCAAAAACTGAAAATCACACATGGCCGCAGAAAATCAAAAAATTCTAGTGAAAATTCTGGTCTATGAATTTTCCCCAAATATTTCATATAGACTCAGTATGACCTAAGCTACTAGAAAAACAACCGAAAGTATTGGTTACTAGTGGAAGTTTTTTGAGATATTCGTCAAAATTGAAAATCTCTTATTTGGCCGCAGAAAATCAAAAAATTCTAGTGAAAATTCTGGTCTATGAATTTTCCCCAAATTTTCCATATAGTCTCAGTATGACCTAGGCTACTAGAAAAACAACCGAAAGTATTGGTTACTAGTGGAAGTTTTTTGAGATATTGGTCAAAAACTGAAAATCTCTTATTTGGCCGCAGAAAATCAAAAAATTCTACTGAAAATTCTGGTCTATGAATTTTCCCCAAATTTTCCATATAGTCTCAGTATGACCTAGGCTACTAGAAAAACAACCGAAAGTATTGGTTACTAGTGGAAGTTTTTTGAGATATTGGTCAAAAACTGAAAATCTCTTATTTGGCCGCAGAAAATCAAAAAATTCTAGTGAAAATTCTGGTCCATGAATTTTCCCCAAATTTTCCATATAGACTCAGTATGACCTAAGCTACTAGAAAAACAACCGAAAGTATTGGTTACTAGTGAAAGTTTTTTGAGATATTCGTCAAAATTGAAAATCTCTTATTTGGCCGCAGAAAATCAAAAAATTATACTGAAAATTCTGGTCTATGAATTTTCCCCAAATTTTCTATATAGTCTCAGTATGACCTAGGCTACTAGAAAAACAACCGAAAGTATTGGTTACTAGTGGAAGTTTTTGAGATATTGGTCAAAAACTGAAAATCACATATGGCCGCAGAAAATCAAAAAATTCTAGTGAAAATTCTGGTGTATGAATTTTCCCCAAATTTTCCATATAGTCTCAGTATGACCTAGGCTACTAGAAAAATAACCGAAAGTATTGGTTACTAGTGAAAGAAATGGCGGATAGACGGATTGTTGTTAAATTTCAAGATTTCATATATAGAGTTTCTTTACTTCGGAGATCAATTAATTTGCCATTTTAAGGTTCGCTTTTAATATTTCATTCCGCTTCATATTTTATTTAGTGAAAAAGTGGTACATAATGAATGAAAAATTTCCGCTGGTAATTACATAACAAAATTATTTCTCTTTAGTGATAGTGCTGCCACTTGCGGCGAGTAGCGCAATCTCTTATTTTCTGCTGTCAAAATTCCGCTATCTTATACAGCATGTTATTTGGAACCTTGGGCGTAATTTTTGTCGGTACGTAAATTCCAAAACTCTTGAAATACAAAACTCTTGAAAAATCTACATGCCTTTTCCTTATGGCAAACACATCAAAGGAAATTATAGTTAAGTTGAGAATCTAAAACTAGACCTAAGAATTTTTATGAATTCACAACATTAATTGATAAATAAACAGAATTAGTCGCGTACTGTGTCATTAATTAACATTAAATGGTAAAAATCTGGACCTTAGGAGCTTAAAATCATTTTGCCGAGATAATATTATTTCAAAAACTGTGTTCTATAAGTACTGTAGAATTGAAAAAACACTCAAAAATTGAACTTTTATAAAAGTAGAAAAACATTTAATTGTTATGAATAGTTTTGAGTGAATTTTATAAAGTGAACTTTTTTACAACAAAGTACACTACGAATCGCACAGAGGTGAACGAAGTGGTTCTGAACTAGTATTCAATGATGATGAACTGACAAGAACTTAAATGGCCACATAAAACCTGAAAACTATAGTGAACATTCTAATCGAATTTTGTTCGAACTATCCATGTCTGTGATACAAATTTTACAAAATCGATTTAATCGTGTAGAATACACGGATACCGCATATTTTCACCTATAATTTATATTTCGATCAAAATCAATTTAAAAACCAAATTTCATAAAGATTGGTTATGAAATGGCCAAGTTTAGTCCAACATGAACAAATGTTAGAATTTTGTCCAAAACTCACTTTAAAGTCCCTGATCACATTACTACGATCCAAATTTCATCGTAAATCGTTTAGAAATGGCGGAAAGACGGAATATTGTTAAATTTTCAATACTGAGTTCCTTTACTTCGGAGATCAACCAACAAATCAAAATAATCTCCTTTGTGATGGTGCTGCCACTTGTGGCGAGTAGCGTAATCTCTTGTTTCCGGTGCTAAAATTTTCGCTATCTTTTACAAAATGTTACATACGATATTTTTTCTTCTACTTCAGTTTGGGTAGAAATATAGTATAGTGTTTTTGCCAAGGAGTTTGTAGTAAATATATTTTTCTTGCATCATAATATACCGATGCTATTGAGTTATCATTGAAAATTCGTTTTTTAAACAAATAAAATGCTGTTTTTAGTCGCAATATTTTTTTTTGTTTATTTACAATGCAATCTGTTTTGGGGCTCAAGGCTCACCCTGCCTTTTCATGGTTGTGCTTTTTACGTCCTTACTTTACGCCTATTCAGCCAACTCGAGGGCGTACGGCTATAGGACGGATTTAAGACCTCCGCATATTACAATCTCTTGCCTATACCGGCATGGAAGATGGATCGGCCCATGGGTTGTGCACACCTCATAGTTGTGTTACATGTCACCAGAGATAGAAATCTGTTGATGAAATTCGAACCCGGTACCTTTATTTTTTTATTTATTAAAATTATTACAAATGAATACAATTCATTTAGTAATTTTTCTTTCTTAATTTAGCCACTTGTGTATGAGACTCATTGACCAGCTCCATTTATAGGCTATTTACTGAAGTAGTCTTTGCACTGGTGTCCTTGATCCATTAAAACAATGGTTTCGTTCTCAGCAATCGTCTTACTGCATGTAAAGTGTCCAACATACCACGAAGCTCTTTATTTACATGTCAATAATTACGTTGTCCATGAATTAGGGCAAAATGTTTTATTTCTTCTTGAACCGTCTGGATATTTAGGTCCCTATGAAGGTCATCATTCCTAATGTACCACGTGGCATTTTGTTTTGAAAAGTTTGTATTATTTTGGTGTTGGTTTTCTTTGTGCAGCGCCAGAGCTGTATTCCGTAAGTCCATACAAGCTTTAGCACCTGTTGATATAATAGCAATTTATTTTCGGTTGACAATTCAGATTTTTTCCCCAGCAGCCATTTTCGATATTTGATATTAAGTTCATCTTTCTTCCTTTTAACGTGCTCATCCATCTCACCCTGGTATCTAAGGTCATCCCTAGATATTTAGCCTTATTTGCATACGGAATCTGCTCAGTGTTAATGATTACATGTTTGTAGCTGACTTTTAGATTAGTCAAATTCACATGCCTGAATTTCGTATCATTGAGCCCCATACGCCACATTTTTGCCCATTTAATGATTTTGTCACATCATGTTTGAGACAACTGCAGCGCCATCAGCAAATGATGCAACGGTAACATCGTTTATTTGAGGTAAATCTCTGGTCTAGAGCAGGTAAAGAATAGGTCCCAAAACGTTACCCTGCGGGACTCCTGCCGAAATCTTTTTTAGCTCGGAATATTGACACCTGTAAGCCTATGAACCTGCTCTCTGAAACCAAACTGATATTCTCGAATAAGGTTTCTTTGTTCTATGGTTCTTGTCAATCTTTTGAGCAACAGCCTCTCAAACAATTTCGCTAGTGTTGATGGAAGTGAAATTGGCCGGTAAGATTTTCTATCATTCGGTGGCTTGTCCGGTTTCGGAATCATTACTAATTCTGCTACCTTCCACTGCATTGGCACATGTTTTTCTCCTGAGGATCGCATTGATTATATGCA
Organism: Nephrotoma appendiculata; assembly: GCA_947310385.1. Classification (NCBI taxonomy): domain Eukaryota; kingdom Metazoa; phylum Arthropoda; class Insecta; order Diptera; family Tipulidae; genus Nephrotoma; species Nephrotoma appendiculata. Next base: position 265,700,821 of record OX371225.1, on the reverse strand, counting down.
ATAATTTTGCTTTATTATTTGCCCATGTTCTTAATTTCAGCTTTTAGCTCTTTCAATGTCACAGGCCTGAAATCTTCGAAGTCAGATATTCTGGGCGTAACAGCAGTGTTTTCATAACTGGTCTGCTGACCTAGAGATTGAAATATTTCACCAAGTTGTGATTTTTGCGGTTCAATCGAAGCTTTTAGGACCTGCAAAATATTGGATTGACAGCGTTCAGGAAGTTTTTGGTACGTTGCAAGAACGGCAAGAAAATAAATTTCTTCGGGATTTCCCGTGCGAGATGAATGTGGCAGACATTCATACTGAAAGGATGGAAACAAAACGGAAAAAAGGTGAACTGTCGGACAATTGCATTATTAAATATAAAATTAATGGGATTAACTACGACGATTTAAAAAAACAGATACCCAACCCATTCTCGAATTGTAACGAGTTGCTGACCGCTATCAGAGAATACGTTAACTATAATCCATAATCCGAAGAACATCGACATTCGCACCGAAACCATTTATTCTTACGTCGAAAATTAAATCATTCACTCCGCCATTGAAACCTAAATCGTCGAATCCATCCTTGTCGTCAATATTCAAAATCACCGATACAAAACAATGCAGATTTCAATTTCATGATCTGCTACAATTGCTTCAACCTAGGATATTTGTCAATAATATGCCCCTTGCCACAGTGGTGAGAACTTTGCATGAATTGCCTTCGAACGACACACCAAACCGCTGCATGTCCAGAGAAACGAAAAATAAGTGACGAATCGGAAACGTTTGCCAAGCCGAATGTTCTTAAAATTGAGGAACAATTGTTACCAACCGCCGCCGTCGACGATTTCAAAGGAAGTCAAAACAAATGGTAAAGATTCTTCTTCATTTGTGGACCCTGTGGCACAATTCTGGCAATTCCCCGGGAATAGGGAATTGGGGAAAGAATTTATATGTAAAAATTTTTTTTCCGGCCTACTGAGGAGAAAAGTTTGAGGTAAATATTTATAAATTGTGAATAATTTTTCCATACATTGGCAGCGAAAATTATTCCCAATTTTCAAAAAAATTTACACTACCCTTTTACCTCGCAGTATGCCAGGAAAAAACATTTTATGTAGAAATTACATATAAAATCTTTACCCAAATCCCTATTCCCAGGGAATTACCAGAATAGTGTCACTGGTAGCAATCGCATCTTGATCCGTAAGTCAGTCACCGAAAACATGAATCCGAAATTTGATTATTCCATCGTTCTTACGGGTTTTGCTGGTGGTAAATACGGGTGTCAAAAATTTATTGATGCAGCCGTAGACGTCGATAACAATAAGTACAATACAGATATTCATGTCGTAGAGGACGAATTTATTTCCGAAAATGCATTGTTGGGCCATGACATTTTGATTAAAGAAGGAAATCGACTTGTGATCGAAGAAGACCGCTGTACAATTGAGATTACAGTTTCCGCTTCAACAGCATCAGAGTTAGGCAAGTGTGCCCTAACAATGATGGTAATTAAACAAACCACCGATCAATATAAAACCGTATCATATCGCTTTCGCAAGAAGACCGATTGTCAAGAATATTGTGGAAGAATTGTTACAGAACGGCATTATTGGACCTTCTGATTCTCCGTACGCCTCGCCTATAGTCTTAGTCGATAAGAAGAATGGCGAAAGTCGAATGTGTGTCGATTATATACTATACTGTCGGATATAAAAATCGGCTATCATCAGATCGACGTCGACGATGAATCAAAGAAGTACACCGCTTTCGTAACGACAGGACATTACGAATATAATCGAATGCCTTTCGGTTTAGTTAACGCACCAGCCGTATTTCAACCCATGCTGACTAAACTCGTTTCGATGATGGACCTTGGTGAAGTGATTGTATATACCTCGATGATGTAGTGATTTCGAGCAAAACCGTTACAGAGGGATTGACACAACTATACAAGTTCTTCACACACAATTTTTTGCAGCCGTCGACAGTCACCGAAGTCCGACGAGTTTTAGGTCTCACCGGATTTTTCCGAAAGTGTAGTAAGAATTATTCGTTAATTTTGAAGCCGCTCACCAATTTGCGACGGAAGTCCAAAGATAAAAACTTTAATTGGGGAAAACCGCAGCAACAGGCCTTTTTGAAGTAAATCGAGCTCCTTTGTGAGAAACCGTGTCTCTCACTTTTCGAGTCCTACAACAATCGGTGGACGGAAAGACATGGAAGCAATTTATATATTATAGTCGTGATTGCACAGACGCTGAGCAAAAGTACCTCATCTATGAATTAAACGTTTTCACCGTTGTGGAATGTTCTTATCGATTCCGAGTATATCTTCTTGAAAAACGATTTCGTCTCGTCACCGACTATTCTGCCATCGCACAAATAAAAGAGAAAACGGAGATAGTACCGAGAATCTCAAGGATGCGACTACTCGAATATGAGTTTGAGACAATTCACCGACCAGGGGTTCGCATGGCTTACGTCGATGCGTTAAGTCGATCTCCAAACGAACCTCCGAGAGAAATGGAGATTGCTGGTTCCATAATGAAAATTGAGAATTCTCTAAACTGGCTTCTTACCATGCAACTCCAGGACGAACATTTGAAAAGAATCATCGCCGTACTCAACGGATTTCAGAAGTCTGACGGTTAAAAGCATTTGAGAGGAGTATTTCGACTGAAAAATAATCTTTTGTTCCGAAAGGAAGGTGACGAACTAAAATTCATTGTGCCAAAAGCAGTTCGATTTCGAGTGGTACAACATGTCCACGATAACATGGGGCACTGTGGCATTGTGGTTTCCAAAAATGCGGCGATATTTGAAATCTTACATTGCTGCATGCGTCGAATGTTGGAGCAATGGAACCGATACCTTTAAAGAGTAAACATGGAAACACACATATCATTGCGATATGTCTGATGTTTTTAGTAAATTTATAATTGTGAGAGCCGACCCTACCGCCTATGTTGGCCTTCCGAATCGTATCATCAATGATAGAGGATAAATATTGTGAGTGTAACAATATTCAGCAAATCAAAACGGCAATTCGAACTTCTCGCGCGAACGGATAAGTGAAAAGAGCGAACCAAACGATTTTATCTTTCATTTGTAGCTCCAAGAACATCAAAGATTGGTATGAACCACTTCGAGATTTACAATGGAGTGTCAATTCTCAAAAGAACTCAACGACGGGATTCAGTCCAAATGAAACGAGAGAACAAGATTCGACCGAGAGCATTCCGAAACAAAGAAGTATACATTGAAGGAGATTTAATCGTCATCGAAAAAGAAAAGTCCTCAACCGGTGGATCACGAAAATTAGATCCGAAATTCCGTGGTCCTTACATAGTGTCAAAAGTTCTTGGAAACGACCGCTATGTGGTGGAAGACATCAAGGAAATGCAAAATGACGACAAAATGAAATCTTGGTGCAGTTCATCGTCTGAATGGATGGTATGGATGAAGATAATTGTTCTAGCAACGAGGAGTGGATAGAGGAAGAACCAGTAACTAGTATGGTCGAACTCAATTTCAATTATTAGTCGTAGTCAACATTCCCGTAAAATTTACATTAATTCTTATACCTAGGTATAACCTTAAACGAAGAATTTTTAAATATATTTCAGGTCACAAACATCATTTTGCAATATTTGCATTGTTAATAAATTAGCAAGTTCGCTAATAATAGTGCTAGGTACAGTTTAGCCGTTACAATTCAAAAATTGTAGCGTTCCCATCCCTAGTCACTTGGAGACATGTACCGATCGGATAACCGGTCTACTCTAGCGCACTGTTACGTTCTTTTAAGACATTCATCAGTTCGGCACAATATGCCCGAAACTGTGGGAGTACTTCGGCACTCAGTAATTTTGTCAGTGGTAATTCTTGTATGTTTGAGTTACCAAGCCACTTTCGTTTTAATGACTTGACCGTCACCTCGTCACATTCGAAAAGAAGGTGGTTTACATCTTTTACTTCCAAGCCGCATAGACATCGACAATGGTTTATTATTTTAAATCTCTGGAGATAGGCCTTGTGCTTACCATGCCCAGAGATAACTTGACTAATCGAGCTTGTTAGTTGCATTTTAATTTTAAGACGATCTTTTACGACTGGAATGAATGCAAATATATGCCTTCCATTTGCTGATTCATTCCATCTTCTTTGCGAAAGGTCAATCGCCATTTCCTTTATTTCATTTTTGCTGCTAAATTGAATTTGTTAACTATCTGCGTCTTGTATATGGCCACCTGTTCCATTTATGGCATTTCCTCTTAGGTGATACATGAGTGCTTGCTTTTTGATTAGAATATCCACCGGGAACCACAACAGTGTCTTTAGATACTTTTTGGTTGGCCTTTGTTACTCCTAGCAGAATGTCCTCTGAGCACATTCCAATGATCTGATGTGGTGACAGTTTAACTTGTCATACCAACCAGCTGCGGCATACATGAAAAGCGCCACCGCCACACCTTTGTAAATTATTACAAGTGTTTTGTGATTCAGTCCCCATCCCTCTCTTGACACTCTCGTCAATGAGTGGAATAGTTTCTTAGCGTTTTCACGTGAAACGTGAGATGTTACGAACATTCGTTCATCTAGGTCAACTCCTAGATATCTAACGCACTTGACCATTTTCATGTTTCGACCGTTTGTGATATTGTTGGTGGTCGACTAGAGTCAAATTTGCCTTTCAGCTGCAGCATCACTGTTTTTTCTGCAGATAGTGACATTTTATTTGTTTCGCACCATTGTATCATGTTATTTATGGCGATTTGACCCTGGCGTTGAAGTTCAAGCCTCGAGTTGGCGTGCACTAGAATGACTTTGTCATCTGCGAATGATATTTCGTTCAGGTTATTCATCATACTCGTATTAAACACGATATTCCAGATTAGGGGGCCTAGGATTGAGCCCTGAGGACATCCTTTTGTAACTTGTTTTGTTACTGAACCATATTTGTCTCTAATTTCTGCGGTTCGGTTGCTGAAGTAACTCTTAAAAACATTCATGATGTTTCCAGGTAGATTGTAAACTGATAAACTTGCAATGACACTAGGCCACGTTAAGTTATCAAATGCTCTAGCTATATCCAAGAAAATACCTACAACATATTTTGAACTTTGGGTTTTGACAATGTTTGTTAGGTGGACTATCGCGTCCTCAGTAGACATGCTACGTCGGAAGCCGAATTGTTTGTCCGAGAATAGTCCGCTCTGTTCGATTCTTGGAGAGATACGAACCGCTAGTAGCCTTTCTAAGAGTTTCCCCATGGCAGGTAGCAACATGATTGGTCTATAAGACTTCGGAGAAAGTGGATCTCTATCCCCAGGTTTTCTGATTATAATCATTCAACCCTTTTTCCACACCTTCGGAAAGTAGCCAAATTTTAGGCAGCTGTTTAATAATTTTACTATGGAAGTCCCTATTATGGGCCAAGCCAGTTGGATTATTTCAGCGTTCAGGTTGTCAAATCCGGGAGACTTGTTACGCTTAAAGCAAGTAAGGGCACTGCATTGGTGATCTCCTCCCACGTGAATGGGGGGGGTCTTCAGCATCAGATATCCAACTATTGCTGGTGGCGGTCTCGCGCATTTCTGCTTGAGACAGAAGCGAGCTTAGTAACTCTAAGCGTGTGTCATGCCACGTATCAGTGACGATTCCATTTGCCTTCCTGATGGTGTATAAGACTTCAGGTGGTCTTGCTTTGCCAGCGGCAAATATGTATACAAGTCCCCATGGGTCATTATTACCATGTCCCGTGACTTCATGGAAGAATTTATTCCTTGCCGCTCTAAAGAGAGACAATTTTAACTCTTTTGCTATTTGGTTCCTCTCCTTCTGGTATGCTCTTCTGAGCTTGTGCATCGAGGATCTAAGTTTCCTAAGATTAGAGAGTTCCACCAACTGTAACGTCTCTGTGCCACTCTCTTCTTAGGAATTGAGTTGTTGCAGACACTAGTTAACTGCGTTCAGATCAGCTTCACACGATCATTTCGTCAATCGAGTTAATTTTAGGAAGTGCTTCTACACTGTCCCAAGAGCCGACCTTATGTCTAGCAAATAGACCCCAATCAGCTATCTTTATGGCAAATCTCGGAGTTTTGCTACTGGCAAGGGGAGCATTCTATGGCGCGTTTGATAGCTCAAACGTGATGACTCTATAATCACTAGATGTCCAATTTTCACTTACACACCACCCAACTATCGGACCCAGCAAGGCTCCATTGACTATTGTTAAGTCAATATTGAAGTTCCCCTTAGACGAGAACGTCGTTGGGTATTTCTGCAAGTTCATTATGAAAAGGTCATTTCGCGACACGAAGTCCTCTACTTTTCTTCCGTTTTCATCGGTTAAACGGTCATGCCACATTTTACTTCTAGCATTGAAGTCTCCGACGATCATAACCTTTTGTTGTTGACCCGACAGAGATCCTAGGATCGTTTCGATTTTCAACAGATGGTACTCGATCGGTTCACTATATTGGGCGTATATTGAAAGTAGGTAGAATGAACCAACTCCCGATGATATTTCAACACATGTGCAGTGGCTATCACAAATCTGAGTTAGCTTCATCATGTCCATGCCGACACTATGAATACTAATTGCAGTCTTGGGATTCTCAGAGCATCCTGTTGCTACTCTGGCTGTAGAAGACATGCCGCTGATTTGACCATTGACCGAGTGTGGTTCTTGCATACACAGAATATCTATGTCGTGGGTGGAAATGCTTTCACATATATCTGATCCGACTATTTTAGCACCCTGCATGTTGAGTTGGGCGATTCGTAGGTTGCTGTTGCAATTCCTTTGATTGTGACTAATTATCATGTTTGGTATTGTTACAGGATGGCTACTGCCATCCTGCAGATATCATCTAAGCGCATGCAGAGGCCTCCACGGTGACTTTTTGCCGGCTACGTTCTCAGGGAGAAGTGCTAAGGTCGTGGGGTTTGAGGCTTGCATGACGCTCCTGGGTTACACCGTGATTAATACAGAAATTTGAATAAAAGTAATCCGCAAATAATAATAAAAAAAACCGGATGTTCCGGAGAAATTTGTCGGACGGAACCTGAGGAATGAACAACACAATAATTATAAAAGAGGAGAGGTGCCTTGGTGAGCGCATTCTTCCGAACTCAAACAGTATCAAGCACCGGTTTCGATTTCGGATGCGGGCACCAAGGGACCGCAAACACTATGCCGACACAGAGGGACTCTCCGCTCCCATCATACTCAACCAAAAAATTAATAATTCATTTTATAAAAATATCAGCCAGAAATAAAATAAAATAAACATTAATCGCCGATAAGAAAGGAGAAACAAGAAGCGAGAAGCGAGAACAATGTGCATCGAGCGCGCGACACGCAACCGCTGTGCGGCGCCCGATTACAAACTTTTTGAAAATTAAATATACATAATAAAAAAAATATAAAAAAATAAAATCAAAGAAGTTAAAATAAAAATAAAAAAAATTGTAATTTAACAAAAAAACAAATTGTTGCGGCCTTTCGCGGCCGTCATGCCATAAGCACCCCTGCCCAGACCGTCTCGGCTTGATGTGCCGTTACCCCACCGGTGCGGCCTTGGTGCCGTCGTTGGGCGACTCTCCGCCTTTGCGCTCGAGCGCTTGCCTGGTGGGGCACAATGTTGCGGGGCCTTTCCCCGATACCAAAAAATCTTGCACCCGGTTGGTTGGCTACCCGTCGTTGCGGGGTCTCTTGTTGACTACCCCGTTGCCGGATTCTGATGGAAACTCCGCACTACCCAAACGGCTGGCCTCAACTTCCGTGAAATAAAAAAAAACCCGCTGCAGTCAAACGTATATCCAAATTTAACAATTTGAAAACAATTCGTCGTGTGTTGCCTCGCCAAAAACACCGTTGAAATAAAGTGGCCCAACTGACCACCTGTAAATAATTGGTTTAGCGTTCTTCACTAAACCCGTTAGTAACTGTTGGGCGTTGGCTGGCCTAAAAAAAAATATACCGTCGCACAAAAATGACCTCAACTGGTCACCCGTTAAAGTAAATGCCAAACTTTTATATTTTGTACAATGTCTGAACCAACCAATCAACTGTACACAGTTAAAACTATCCACATTAATATTTCTCCTATTCAATTTACATTTATTTTCTTTCGGTTTTAAGGACCCTCGCCCTGGTTATTAAATCAAATTCCCGACAACTGTTTTTTTTTTGTACAAAACTATATTTTCCACAGAATTTTATTAATTTTTAATTAAAATTACTATATATATTTTTTTTTTATTACAATACTTATTAACAAAAAAAAAAATCAAGATTACTCAATCAAGTTTTTTTTTTTTTTTTTTTTTAAATTACAAAACCAAACTTTTATATCAAAAAACAAAAAAACTCGAAATTATCACATCAAAAATCAAAACTCGAATGCAAAAAAAAAAAAAAATCTCACGCCGCAACAACGCGCAAAACGTTCTAGAAGAATGTCTTTCTTCTCTGTTTTTCGTTTATATCAATTCGCATTGATATAAACGAGAAGCATATAAGAAAAACATTTTTCTAAAACGTTTTACTTTGCACACACTCGATGCGCATTGGTCTCGCTCTCTCGTCATTCTTCTCCTCACCCCTGCGCCACCGCACGATGAGGTACAAAACAAAACGTCGCGGGTGCGTTCAGCGCACAATTAACAAACGAAAGCGAAGACAACAACCGAGGTGAATATAAAACATATATTTGTGGTTGCGACCACACAGTCGTAACAGTATTAAATCTCAGGCGTTGTATAGAACTTTTGTATGCGTTACATGAAACGCGACCTACTTGGTGGCCATGGTTTTTGCATTTCCTTGCAGCTTGCGCAGCTGGCAGGTTTGTTTTTATTCGGACATCCCTTGAAGCCATGATCATGATGTGCACAGTGAGAGCAGGTCTCTGTGCGCGCCCTACATTTCAAAGCACCTAGTTGGAGTCACATATTCTCTCACGCGTCGAACCCAGTCCACAACATGTTTTTGGTTGCTGGTTCTACTTCTACCACCCAGTGAGCGGTCTCTTTGTTCTTCGCACCAGTTCTTAATAGAACCTTAAAATCTTTTTGTTCCAGGAAGTTTTGTTTTATAAGACAGTTAGTTACCATGTCTTCATCAAGATCAGAGCTGACATCAAAGATAATTACCTTCTGTAATCTCTTTATAGGCAAAGGTTCGGTGGCTGGTAGACCCACGCCTTCTAGATCTTTGTTTTCCGTGAAAACTTTCAAATCAGAGTAAGCATCGACAGTAACCGCGACACCTTTCGGGCCGGCGTTCGTTACATAGAGAATCTTTACATTCGATTCGCTAGGTCGGATAACTTCTTTGATTTTCTTAGTTATCTCGGTGGTCGTAAGGCTGGATTCATGATCCGTTGCTGAGATAATTATTCGTTTTGTTGTCTGTTTTTGCCAGCGTTTTCTGTTTCTGCGTTTCTTTCGCTTTTTACCGACCACTTGCCAGTTTCCTCCTTTCCTTTAGCAAGTACACCTATGGTTGCGTGCTTCCTCCAGTTTACCAACAACCAGATTCGTTTCCGCAACCACCTCGAGGATTTGGATTTTCATGTTTTTAATTTGCATGGATAGTTCACGAAACTTAGGCTCAGTAAGTTTCGTGTTCTTGACTTGCTCAAGCATCGTTTCAAGAGAAACGATTTCGAACATGAGGTTATCATGGGGTCTTTCGCTTTTTGCTACTTGACCACTACTGTTTGGCGAAGTGTTTTCAACTTCAGCCGTCGTCTCACCATTGCCGACAAGCTCGGCATCAGAGATTGAATCATTCAGATTCTCGTCGTATTTCACCTTTCGAGGTACGGCCGAACTGTCACAAATCGATACCATAGCAATCGCTGATGACGGAAAATAAAAAAGAACAATCGAGGAGAATTAATTAATTACATTCGTACCGTCGTAGTATTAACGTGTTGCGATTGCGACAATAAAATTAATTAAATTGTTTTCCTTAAATATAAAATAATTTAAGATTCTTTTATTTATCTTATTTGTTTTTTGTATTTAATTCCCCAACTAGTTGTAAATCGTGGTCAGCGATTCATGATACATTACAACGAAATTATTATTACAAAGCAATAGAAAAGAGATAATTTATAAAAGAAACAGTCGCCAATTTCAGTTTGGGAGAAAGAGACATAAATTTCGATAAAGTATCGAAAATTTGATGTTATACAATGCCACCCCAGTAGTCTGTCTTTGGCATATGATTTAATGGGGCAGTTACACTCGATTGGTGTTCACCTTGTTGATTTTATGAAATTTAATCATGAATATTCATTCTTGATTAAACAAGACAGTCTTACCAAAAGCCCGGTAAGTTTAATTTTTCGTCAAAATCGTTAAATGCTCGAAATTTTATTTATTTAAATTCGTTTACACGATTAAGGACCGGTTCTCCAGAGGTCCGACGGTTAAGAAATGTTTGTTGACCTCTACACCCCTACATCCCCATATTTTCATTTATTTCCCTTTAAAATTAAATTAGTTTTAAAGGCAAAGCAAATCACAATTTACATTTATGTTTTAAGGGATTTCCAACAGTAAAGGATTTTCCCACCTACTTCTGCAGAAGGTGATGGTTGAACTACGTATTGCAATACATTGTGTAAAAATTATTCTGGTACGGTTCCATTCTAGTGAGATACAAAGTGATGGTTCATCATTAGAATCTCATGAATACAAAATTATCGGCCCCAGTTACAATTTAATCAAGTTGTGTATTAATTTACACGAAATACTTATATCTGTTATTAAATCAGGTGTTACCGGTAAATAACAATTTTTTTTTAATGTATAAGCACTTTGTCGGAAGTTTATAAAAAAAAAAAATTATTTCTGTTGCTTTTGCTACAATTTTTTTTATGCCTGACGTAATTGTAATTCAATTTCAATATCAAATTTGTCTTTATAATTTTTTTGCTAAGTAGACAAAAAATACTCGGTTTTTCGCTACTGCTAAATGTGGCTAATTTAGATTACGTGATTTTTGTCATATTTTTTGTTGTGTACTCGTATACCGTATTATAATTATAATTGTTTATAATATTGGGCGCCGCAGATATGGGGAGTCTTATGTCAAAGTTACGAAAAAAAAAAATTGTAGGAACGCGTGTTTGTCCACATGTTTTGTTTAAAGTGTGCAGCGATGATAAGGAAATTTATGAAATGAGTTCGTGTTTTATTTTTTTGGTACGTAATATAAATCAGAAATTTATTAACAGCAACCTGCTGATTGCAGCGCATTTATTAGAAATTTGATTGTCAATTAAATAAATCATCATGCTCTATTTCAAATTACGAGATTGTGTATACCAGAATCGTTTTGTCAAAATTTGACAAATCAAAAGCACCTGCTGTGGGCGGATATTGTATACCTTTCACGCTTTCTTTACGAAATTTATATATTGCCACAAATATGTTAACAAAATTACCTATACAGATTACATTATATTTATTATAAAGCATGCTCGCTTAAGGGTCCTTAAATAAATTTTTGATTCATTCAATTCCATTTTTATATAAAACCAAAAAAAAAATATATACATATATATATTTTATGTAGTCGGAGTCCGAGACCACCTATCGCGAAGAGATATATCAGCCAATCCCTTTTTTTAGTTTGTTTGGATTTTGGGAAATTTTTTATCAAAAAACATAAAAATTATTTATTTTGAGGTTATATTTTATATAATATCCATTATTAATGTTATTAGTACGAATTTATTTATTTTTTGTTATTATTGGCATCATGACTAACGAAACAACATGACTTGATCGCTATGCTTTAACGTGCGTAACATTTCGCTAAATCGTATAATTTGGTTTTAGGCCACCGATGAAATTCATTGCCATGAATCAAAATTATATTTAGTCATTGAATATATTATAGATATTAGCCTCTAAAAGATAGTCCCGAGTCGCAATGATACGATTTATAGTGATGCTTTATAAAGATTACTGACTAATATACTGGAACGTTCTAGACTCGGCGATGATAAAATTTTGCTAACTCATTGCACCATATAAGCAACTAGTTGTAGTTAGCCGTTAAGTCAAAAAGCTCTCTAAAGATGCGATAAGTGCGAAATTTTTCCATATTTATTCGGGTACTTTGTTTGAGGTGGTATAGAAATAATTTTTACCGCGCGCGCACTTATACCGTATATGTGTAAACAATAAATACGTTAATTATGTGATAAGAGAACCGCGTGTGTAATTTTTTTTATACAAAAATTATAATCTTTCTAAATTTAGAATATTTTATTTCGACTGCTACGTACGAGTATATAACACTAATTAAGTATTATGATTATGACTCATACGGTGATTGCGCACACCAAGCCAAAAGCTTATAAATGCATTATCATATGATTATCTATTGTTTTGTTTACCAGGAGTGTTAATGCTCTTACAAATCACGTGACATGAAAATACGTTTTTAAATGTGGGTCAGATTGAGCAACTTTTATGCGAACGATTTAAAAATAGCGATAATTATGTTTTTTTCAAATAATCACTGCATAAGTTTTTAAAATTGCACATGGAGAATCAATGGGTCTTAATTGGAAATTTAAATTCAAATTTTTTTCTTGAAATCGAAATATGGCAGATATCTTTTTAAAGAAATGGCTAAGTTTCAATTAGCCAAAGATTATTTAATCTCGAATTTATTCATTTTACATTAAAAAAAGTGACCAATTTAAGCGAAAATTGCTGTGACGCAAAAGACTGCAAAATATGCGGAATTCCAAAATAGAGTTCAAAGTTCAAACCAAAAAAATACTCGAATATGCGTCATTTTTCTATTTCTTCTTTTCGTCTACACCGCAAAATTTAAAACGTCAGAATAGTGAAAAAGGTTCAAAACAGAAAAAAACTTAACTTGAGTTAAGTGCAAGATTTACTTAGATACTTCAAAAAATTAGAATTCTCAAATCAAGAAAATAAAATACATTTTTGAGAATATAGCATATCATTCTCAAAACAAGAATAGAAAATATAAACTTGGGAAATAAGTATACGATTTCAGAATGCTTGCAGAACAAACAAATCGCAAACTGAAATTTTCGGTTATTCTGATGATGGTTAAGTATTTGTTTAACATCGAAGTCAAGTTATCGTTTAGAAGTGTGTGTTTACAAAAATAATGAAACTTTCAATTTTTTAAACTATCAAAGCAAATTACTATATTCAAAATATACTAGCTGACCTGTGACTGAATAATCAGTCACGTAAATACATTTTATTGAATTTTTGGTTAATAAATGATTTAGACTATTTGTTTGATGCACTTTTATCAAAAATGTAAATTCATAAACGCGGATCCCATGAGGCCACTCCATTAATACGGAGTTATCCAATACTCGCTAATTCAAATTCTCCCTTTGTGATAGACGGGTCCGTGCAGTGAAAAGAAGTACGGTTCGGCAGGGCACTGCTCTTCGAGCTCCATTCTGGTGCTGACCATGGAGAAGGCGGAGTTAAGCTTTCGGATGTTAGTCTTATAGAACCGCGAGGGGGAGTTAGTTCCGAGAATCAGCTGATTGAGGTAGAGGAGATTGTGCAGTGCGTGGAGGGACACCTTTACTTTACCACAGCAGCGAGTGAAGCCGAGACCAAGCCCCTCCTTCTGAGCCCGGAAAAATAGCGCGTCAAAGAACTCGCAAGCCACTTCCATCGAACCTAAATAGTGAATTTAAATTTCCCGAGAGCACTTTGGGATGATGCAGTGCGCTTCTCATTGCCTGCCAGGTTTGAACCTTCGAGTGCACTCACAGGAACAAAAAGGCTCCTAAAAAGAAAAAAATTTGCGAGTTTTCAAAAATAAAAACAAAATGGCGAAAAACTTATATTAAAATCGAATTGATCTTGCTCCGCCTCTTCGTCTGGAACCTAATCCTCAAATGTGAGGGTTGGCGTCTTGGGAGATCCATGGGGTGGTGTCACGTGATAATGATGAGACTGGTTCATGGCTTGAATTTGGGGATTGTGAATTTTGATTTTGATCGTATATTTTTCGTTTTCGAGGGTCTCTTGATTTCCAAGGCATTTTGAAGAAAAATGAAAAGAGTTTTGTTCAAGACTCGTTGAGGTGAGAAATGGTAAAGACTTACTCGCTGGACCGCTCGTTCAAAGTGGTTTTGATTCATACTCGAGGCTTGACTTGATGATTAACGGCTTTATATTTTTAATTTCTTTTACATTTCAGTATTAAAATCAGCAAAATAAAAATATTTTGATTTTTATTCGATTTAGTATGGATTTGAAAATCGCAAAATTGGTCACTCGCGTCGTTTTTTACATTTCAATGCATTTTTATTACTATGTATTTGAAAATCGTTATTTTTGTCTTTTTTACTTTAAAAAGTTAGTAGCTTGCTTTTTTAAAACAATTTAAATCTAGTTTTATTTGCATCCGCTACTTTAAATTTGAATCGCACGAAAACTGTTTTGAACTTTGAATCTAACTCGCGTGCAAACTGTTTTGCAACTTTTGATTTGGATCGCGCACCACCAATTTGAACAAAAAAAATTTCTTTTCAGTCGTCCCATAAAATTCTCAAATGTGGCAAGATTTCACGCGCACAAAATCTTGAAAATTTTCTGAAACCACCTGAGGTACCCGTTTCGGGTACTTTCCGGTGGAAGTTTTTCAATTTTTCCGATTTTTTTAGCCTATGCACAGCGCAATATTTATATAGACCTACCCTGAAATAATCTAACGGATCGGATCATATTTAGGGGTCATTTTAGGGTTGAATATGAAGAAATTAAGAGTTTAATATAATAGATAGATAGAAGATAGATAGAAGCTGACCTGTGACTGAATAATCAGTCACGTGAATACATTTTATTGAATTTTTGGTTAAGAAATAATTAAGAAGATTTTTTAAGATGTAAATTTGATGCACTTTTATCAAAAATAAAGTAAATTCATATACGCGGTTAATTTTTAAATATTAAATAGATAGAGTGTCATGACAAAATTGTATTTTTACACTCACAACTATTAACACCAAAATGTATCTAAACTCATTTTATGTTCTCTGTTTTGTTTAATTGAGATTCAATTACAAATTTTCTACTCATTTTGTCATCACAGTGTGTCATCACAAAAACATCGGCAAAATTTAAATAAATTTTTTTATTGGCCCGGTGTAATGCGCATGATCATAGATTCAATATAAACATATTTTGTCATGGCATTCTGGCGTCATGACAAAATTTTGCTGAAAACACCTGAGGTACCCGTTTGAGGTACTTCCCGGTGGAATTTTTCCGATTTTTCTAGCAAAGGCACACCGCTATATTTATGTCGACCTACCCTGAAAAATTTAAACGGATCGGATCATGTTTAGGGGTCATTTTAGGGTTGAGTTTGAAAAAATTAAGCGTATTAATATAATAGATTGAACTTGTATGATTATAATACAATTTCGCCAATCATTTGTTGATCCCTTCGTAACCTAAAATTTTAATGTATTTGTCACATACATGTGATTTATATATGAAATATTGGGTTTTTCTGCGGTTTGTTAATGGATTTTACAATTTTGTATAAAGGCGCTGTTGTAAAGTTGATAAGTGATCTTATCGGGGTGTTTCTTTTACGGAATTTCAATACAACTAAAATGAGGAACTCTATTTAATTTCGATAAAAGTATAAAAAGTTTTGGACGATAGTGATAGCGAAACTCGTAATAGTTTATTACACTTAAATCACAATTTAATCCATATTTTATAACTATGTATGTCACAGTTGCCATTTAAATTGTCATCAATGCATTTTCCAAATTTGATCGAATGTTCTAAAATATTGTCTTGCCATAGTAACGCCATATTATGTCGTTGATGTTTAGAAGCTAATGCTTTGTTCATAATGGTACTGAATTAAGAAATATTTCAACTCGAGTATGACAAAAGTAGGCGGAGTTTTTATATTTTGAAGCGATTTCATTGGTGTAGAGCATGGTTATCAACACCATGGAAATTTTTCCCGATGTTATGAACAAAGCATAAAGTATGCAAAATATTCTTAAAATTCTTGACCCGTCGAGAAACTTGTTTAAAACAAGAATTTTTAATTTCGTACCTCATGGTCCGTAATTGATTTAAAGGGCCCATTTTTAAAATAATTGAAGGATAGTGAAGAAGAAAATGATGTTTTGGGATCAGTTTGGTATTAAACTCAGAAATGAGTAAACGTAAATGCTCTTCAGTTAAATTCTTTAGCTCACTTATATCATTTAAATCGAGTTCATCACTGAATACTAAATTCATTATGTTCAGAAGTTCTAAGGCTTTCCATTTGAATTTTAATAAACTAAGCGCTTCAAAATCAGAATAATAAATGGGATATGCAATCTTAATGTATTCAAATTAATAGGAGTTGGTTTAACTTTTTTAAATAGAAACCCATAATTAAACAATGTTATACTACCATTATTCTCATTCAATGTAATGCATTTGTTAATATGTAATCATAAAATTAAGCATTTGCTTAATATAAAAAGGACCAACTCCTAAGATATCGTGCATAATATCTACAGACCCATTTTCAAAAACATCAAAATATTTTAAATCGAATAAAATTGTATGATTCAATTTAACTCCATTTACATGCGTTTCGATTTGAAGCTTATCATTTAAAGGCTGTCGATACTTTTCGGAAGTTCGTAATAAATCTGGTTTCTCTATCGTCATTGTTTCCGTTTCTAAGTTAGTTGCTAAACAAAACCTGCAAAAATGTGTGCTTTTAAATGAACCTTATAACTGATTAGCTGCTAAATTATCATGTGATAATGATACTAGCGTTCCAAACATTTTTTTATTTCCTTTAACTAAAATAACCTCATTTTCCAGAATTTTTATCTCATCAATGATTGGTCTAAGAAATACTTCATACGATGGACTTCGCTTTAAATCATTAGTTCTAAATAATGCACTTTTGTAAACAATTACTTTTACAAATATGATTATTATTAAAATATAAAAAATAAAATGATGAATTAAGAAACAAACTCGGGATCGTATCAATAATCGTTACATATTGGAATGTAGTTTGTCGATAAGAAACCGTATCTTTATAACAGTCCATTCTAAGCCTACGTTTTTAGTTTTGGGAGTAATAAAATGCAGATTTTTTTCTACAGTTTTGTTTCTTTTGTAGCTGGAACGCATTTCCATCAAACTACTTAACTATTTACGCTTAAGTGTGTTTAGGTTGGCTTCTCTTACATTTTTTTATTTTTTTTTTTTTTATTTTTTTTTTTTTTTTTTTTTATTTTTTTTTTTTTTTTTTTTATTTTTTTTTTATTTTTTTTTTTTTATTTTTTTTATTGGTAACTATGCGATCTGTTTTGGGGCTCAAGGCTCACCCTGCTCTTTCGCGGTTATGCTTTTTACGTCCTTACTTTACGCCTTCCGGCCAACTCGAGGAAGTACGGCTATAGGACCGATTTAAGACCATCTGCACATTGCAAGCTCCATGCTAGCCTATACCGGCATGGAAGATGGGTCGGCCCATGGGTTTTGCACACCGACAGGGGGTCATAGATGTGTTACGTTTCACCACAGATCGAAATCTGTTGATGAAATTTCACTTTGCATCCTGCCCCTATCGGGATTCGAACCCGGTACCTCCCGATCCAAACGCCAAAGCTTTAACCACTGTGCCATTTGGTTCTCTTACATTTGATGATTCATTAATAATTTTTGATACATCATTAAAAATATTTTCAGTTGACGATCGTTGAAATTCAATAATTTCATCTGCCTTCTTTTCAGGAATATTTTGCAATGTAGACGTTAAATTTTGATTAATTTGGCTTAATGAATCTTTTGGTGAACTAATTAAAGAAGTATCGAAGTGCGATCGACTTAAACTGTTAATTTCTGATATTGGTTTATCCAATGTACTAACTAAATTAATACCATTACTATTCTGATGGTTAGTGCAACACAATGTATGCCTTTTTAAGGTATTAAAAGAGCAATACCTATTCTCGCAATACCGGCTAGCAACGCATTTCAAATCTACGTCATTTCGTGTTTTATTTATTTTATGAAATCTTTGTAGATGGTTTATAATTTCAGAAAATAAACTAAATTGTTCATTGCACAAATAACAATAGAGCATTTTATTTCTTAAAAAAAGGTACGTCAATCTTCAAAAAAATTACTAAAATTATATCGAAATAATATTTAACTTCATATAAGTATACCAAAACAAATAATAAATTCCATAAACGATAAACATTCTAAATTTGACAATTATCAAAATTTGTTATTACATTTTTAACCGATGTTGAAATAGAATTATCTCTAATTTCAAAAAAATATTATTCTAAAAATGAAATTTTTTTTTTAAATTATTGTCGTACTCTAAATGGAATACATAATATAATTGGATCAGTCTTTCTACCGCTTCAACTATATTGATATTTTTATTAATTGGAATAAGACGGACACATGCTCCATTTATAATTGCACTATGCAATTATAAATGGAGCATGTGAAGGTTCTTCTTTATATTCGTCGTCTGTGAGGCGAATCTGGGAATAAAAAATATTTATCAATGTAAATTCTAGGCCAACTGTCTAGAATTATTTTATTGGAATTAAAACTGCTCTTAATTCGTTGGTTTAAATAACTTGACTAACGCTTTATTTTTTAAATTTTAGGTTTTTATACAAAAAGTCGTGGGAAACAAAAACACAAAAGAAAAACTAAATTATGACTAAATTATAACAGAACATGTATATCAAGGACCAAATGTACAGCGTGTGAGCGGATGATCATTTGATATGCATAGA
Source organism: Nephrotoma appendiculata (assembly GCA_947310385.1). Taxonomy (NCBI): domain Eukaryota; kingdom Metazoa; phylum Arthropoda; class Insecta; order Diptera; family Tipulidae; genus Nephrotoma; species Nephrotoma appendiculata. Next base: position 265,681,968 of record OX371225.1, on the reverse strand, counting down.
CAGCGCAAAACGTCTATGTGAAAATGATACATCCGCTTTCATTCTTTACAGTTTCTTGTTATCGTGTGAAATAAAATGTTCAAGATTGAATAATCAATCAATAAACTATTTATCTAATTTTTTAAAATTTACAACTTACATTTTTGAGAATAATAAATTTTTTGAACGCCTTTAGGTCAGTATCTCTTGTTGTTTATTTCTTCCCAGGGGCTGAGGTGGATTTGCTCTTATGAAATTTAAAAAACAAAGAGTTGAAAAATTCCAATCGGAGTCTTCGTCCGATTCTGTTTTGACGAGTTCTTTTCCTAATTCTACGACTACGTTTCCAATTTTGTTTTTTATTTTTGAAAAGTTTTGCACAAATGATGATTTACCCTTTACTATTTTTTTCGAATTCATCTGATATCTGTATAACAAAATCATTAACAATATATTAGAAAAAAACAACGACTATAATTATTACGTAAGAGCTCCGGTGCAGAAAAAAATATGGATATTCTACAAACAGATTTATATTTTCAGCTTTTGCTTTAATAGCTTGTCTTCGAAAATCAAATGTGCTTAGTAGCTTCTCCTTGACTGCGGCTATTTGATTCGGTAGTTTAGCATTTTTCAGGAACTTAAGATCGTCTTGAAGATTTTCTATGGAAGCAACTTGAGCAACATTGGAAGCCGTACCCATCCCGGCCGTCGAAGTGTTAAATTTTTGATGTTTTTGCAAATTTTCCAATTTACTGATTAAATATCCTACTCCTGTTTTTATGTCGAAAAGGAGGTCCTATCAAAAACAAGAAATTTGAAAAGTTTAAATTAATAACATTAATTAAAAATTTGGAATCATTAAAACATACAATATTTTCCAGGTGATCGTTCCTTGTTTTGATTGATGGAAACAAATGAATACATGTGTGACAAACAGCTCGTTTTTCGTCACGAGTTGGATTAAGTCCAAAGTTTACGTCGATGTATGAACCCAAGTAGTCGATAACAGCTTTTCTGGATTTCTCTCGCGAAGTGTTGGTATTTTTTATTTCTTCGATTAAATATTGTCCACGATTTATTTCCAAATACTGTTTAAAATCGTAAGAAAAACAAGTATTAAATTAAGTAACTAAAAAGTTTAAATATATAATAATCTTATATAAAAACAGCATACAACATAATATAACCAACAAACCTCACTGCAAACTTTTAAAAGCGGACCCACCACAGCGTTAGTACGTTTTAAAGCTCCTAATTTTTTTTTTCATTCTGGAAAAGTGGTTCATTATTTTCGGTTTAAATTGTGTAATTGATTATTTCAGTTTGAGTACTTTTGCCTCAAACGATTTAATTATCATTTGGATATAATTTGTCGTCTCCGAAAAATCAGTGCTAAATATGCATGAAACTAACTGGTCATTTTCTATTATATTTCCATATTGGTCAGAGAAACCTTTTTTTATATTCTCTAGTAAAACATACTGTGTTTCAAAATAAACTGAAAAAATACCATAATTCGAAGAAAAGTATATGACTAAGTTTTTGATCATGTTGCAAATACTGTATATTATGATTCCAAATTCATTGTTTCTTTGAGAGAATTAAAATTATACAAGTATTCACATAATAATTATTTCATTATTTCGTGACACAAACAAAACCACGGCGTAGTTTTACCGTTATACCTTGACATTATATTATGTTTTACATGGTTGGTCCAATTCTAGAACTATAAAATTCTATTATTTTATTTTGACTAATTTGTTTCTGAATTTTTATTAAAAAACCAAAACTCATACAATTTTATAATTCAAAATCGGCTCCATATTATTTGGATATAATATGACGTCGCGTTTACTTAATTGTGAACCATTACCTTACAACATAACATGCACTAACCACAGAAATTTTAATTCAATGTTTATTAATTTAATGTAAATATTCGGAATTTACGTATTTTTTTAACAAAACGCTTTTAACAACTCCTTCCCGATTGAAAAAAAACACGTTGAAATTACCGTTTATTCCTTGATGTGGATCAAACACCGATTTTTTAAGGTTAAACAATACTTTCTTCATTTTACACTTGACAATAATATAATGTATGTTTATTACGTACACAATTTTCACATTCAATTAATCACTATATTATTACTTGAACTATAATTTTTGCAAGCACTTATACAAATATTAATTTTATTAACTTTTTTATATCAACTTAGCCCAATTTCACATAATGACCGTAAAACTCAACGATTTTATAACAAATATGAAGATGGAAACTATATTCGTGTGCGCATTAAACACACTTCGTGCAAACTAGTTTTATCAACAAAAAAAATTAATTCTCCTTTAGGATTTATTTTAATTCTCTAAAAGATTTATTTTAATACTTTAAACGATTTATTCATTTATTTTAACGGCTATATTGATCATATTTTAAGGAATTAATTTAATTATTACAAAAATAATTATTTATTGTTTCTCTTTTAGAGTTAACTTTATTCTTTAACAAAATTAATTTTTAAATTGGCTCCAAATAACTTCAAAAACTAATCAATTTAACTCTATTTCAGGCTTAACGTTTTTTTTGGGATTTTGAGTTACAGAATAATTCTTTTTTTTGAGTTGATTTAATTAAAAATGGTTAAAAGAATTAATCTAATTCTAAAATTCTGTATTCCATAATTTTATTTAAATCTTTTTCAGGATTTTTTGCTGTGGCAGGGGTTCGAATTTATCATGACCGATGTCCGATATTGATGCAAAGTTTTTTAGAATATTTTAGTTTATGATCGTTTTTCTCATAAATGAGATAATTTTCAAAATAAGTGCGAAAAACCAAAAAGTTCAAGCTAATTTTGATGGTCCGAAAGATTATCAGAGTTTACAGCATGTTGCTTACCATTATATTAAAAATCGTGTCAGTTTCAGTTATACATTAGAAATTGAAAGAAAATTAAATTTTAACAAATCAGTCATCACACCATTTAGGATTATCAAATGATAACGCCGCCCGCCCTAAATAATGGCGGTTGTTGGACGAATATTTTCTCAGAAGAACTTGACTTGTTTCGTTAAAATATATATTGATGAACTTGATTTCGACTACAATCAAAATTTCTAATATTTTAAATGTAGTCCAGGCTGCAGAAAAATTCTTTCAAGATGCTACTAATTTCCGGGTTCCTTTTATTTTATAGTATCGATACTACAAAGATCGTATCAAGAAATGTAACATGTTCGTGTGAAACATCTGTAAGGTTATGGAAGCATCGTATTACCCGCCGATATGGAAGCACGAGCTTGGCTGTGCCAGTCGAGACAGCAGACAGGTGATTAAGATTTTTTACTAAGTTATTGGCGAATAAACGTAAATTGGAACATAATTTAATTCCGTTAACGGTTAAACTTGGCCGATGCATCGACTTTAAGACCACATTTGAAATTAATCCTGGCCAGGAAGAAGTAGGTATACTAATATATCTAGATATAATATTAATGATGTCAACGATGATCGTTTTAGCTGGTTGCAGGTGCATTTTCAATGGGCAGAAATACATTTTAGTACAGAGTTGTCCATGAAAATTGAGTACAATATTGCATAGAGCGCTCGATATTGAAAGTAAATGATTGATGAAAATGGTGTTAGTATGGATAAAAGACCGGTTCTGGCGCATTTTTTTGTACCCTCCCAGTATGCAATTTTTCCACTTTGTGGAAAAAAAATGCTCAAATGTCGTACAAAATTCCGTACTACAAAATATCAAAGACACAAAAATATCGATTTTGGAGAAAAATAATTGTCTTTCTCTTTCTTTTTCGCAGTAATATTATTTTCGCTTTATAAGTTTCGATTGTATCTTTTATTTTCAGTTTCTTCTGACGTAAACGGTTGCACTACATAATTAGTTTTTTTTCTTTAAAGTGTTGTGTTCATTATAATGTTTTTCGATTTGTTAAAGTAAATAATTTTAAATTTAAGTACAGTGACTCACAGCTTATTTGATCCAGTCGCATTTTATGAACAAAATTGTAAATATCTCTCAATGTCTTAAATTTGTTTGGAAAAAACTAAATGTAATATGAAAGCTATATTTACTTTTATTACAAAACAGCTTTCATATTACATTTAGTTTTTTCCAAACAAAATAAGACATCGCGAGATATTTATAATTTTGTTCATAAAATGCGACTGGATCAAATAAGCTGTGAGTCACTGTATATAATAATAATTATTAACTTGTTTAGTGATCGTGATGTACAAATTTGGACTATAAAGGTAATAGAGATCTGTCTAACAATGGCGTCGTCGCGAAATACATTTACGTTGTAAATTTTCAATGCATGTTTTTTTTTCAAGATCTCAATATGCTGAAGATTAATAATCGGGTAGCACGTGGCGGATGCAATACAAAACAGTTTATGAAATTTAAATGTATACATAAATTTTGTCTTTTTCGCGCAGAAACGTATTGGGAATCGTATAGAAAAGTGTATGGAAAAATCCCGACTTTCCGACGAAATTCCACCTTCTTTCCAATTTAACTTTTTCTCTTTTTAGTCGGCATACACACCCACACTGGAATTTTTGTGACACTTTTCTTTGGCGAGTAGTACGGTTTTCCGTGTGCATAACATGGTTCTTTCCATAGAAACAGTGTGGTTTTTGAACGCGAATATAAACGGAATTCCGTCGGCATTGCTTATTGGGTTAGTAGATCTAGTACTCACCCAAGACAATTGAGTACATTTAGTACTCATCCAAGACAATTTTATACATTTAGTACTTATCATACTTATCAAAGACGCTGTTGTCCCAAAAGTGCGCCAGGGTACAAAAAGTGCGCCAGAAACGGCCTTTTATCCCTACTGGTATTACATATGATAGCGTATACACCAAATATTCTGTTTTGACTTATCGGAAGCACGAAAAGCTGGTGGTTTTTGATCTAATAGTATTTCTATTTTTTTGCTGGTATGGTGTAGACATTTTCAAAAAAAATGTTGGCATCTTGACTTGTAAGTGAATCGCTGTAAGTTTGTCAGAAATAGTTATTGTTGTCAAAATGGCCGATAATATCAGAAAATTTACTTAACAAGGAATAGGAACCTATATATAATTTCACAAATTAGCTTAAATTAATTCAAATTGTTAGGATATTGACTTCTATGTGGATCATAGCAAGTTTGTTGAAATTTCCAGAAATTGTTGTTGTTGTTGACAAAATAAACATGGCCGACAATAACACATAATAAAGCTAATATGATGACCAGAAGTTTATAAACAATTTCAGAATTCGTATACTATTAATTCAAATTTTTGTGAAAATAGTGACATCTAGATTTAAGTAGTAGCATTAGATAAATTTATAATAGTGTTACGTTTTTGCCTTGTCACTCAAGGTTCTTATCACTGGATTGTGAATAAATACAACTGCTTCAAATTTGAACTCACAAATTTATTTACACAACACAATAATTATACAACACAAAATTAATAATTAATTATTACAATTATAACACACTTTTTAATTATCACTTTTTAATTATCACTTTAATAATCACTTTAATAATCTTTCTATTTAACCTTCACTGTATCACGTTTAAAATAAGACTCAGCATTCCACGTCAATGTACGCCTTTATATACCAAAATATTTGTTTCTAGAATAATCCTAAATGCGCATCAATAATCGAGCAAATATGTTAGAATACAAATGACGCCTAAATGTGAGTGTGCTCCCGAAAGGAACACCGCGGGAAAATTATAATAGTGTAAATTATTGTAAATGGTGAAAAGTGAAATTATTTCGAGTATTTTCAGGAGTATTTTAGAAGTGGCGTTAATTCCGATAATTAGTAATGTAAACCGACAAGTATAAAACTGCATTCACATTCAAGGAAAACGACTCCGTTTTGATGGGTCAAATTCGTAACAATTTGTGACAGCGGTGGAATGGTCAATTAAAGAAAATCTAAGGGATAAATAAAATTAAACGGCCAATGAGAGTAATTTATCAAGAAGTGGTCGTAAAAATTTATTAGTAATGTGACTATTGAAGCTACGAATAAACAAGTTCGTTCAAGACCCGGCCAATTACGAGTTCGAAGAGATAATAGAAGAAAAACTAGGTGATAAATACTTCGTTTTGGAAACAGTTGCCCAACAAAACAAGAAACACAATCAGCAGAGTAAAGAGATGAATACAAAGAATCAAAGTTGATAAACGAGCAGTAAATTGGAGGTTTTATCAATAAAACCCTAAGTTAAAGCAAAAAATGGAGGAACACAGGCGCCCATACAAAACAACGTGCAGAAAATGAACCAATTAAGAACAACTGAGGCAAACGAAATAATTATGTAGGCCATGCAATATGTCGAAAATATAGACCGCGGTGTTAAAAAAAATTGTTTATGGTGTTTCTGACAAAGTTAACCGACAATCGGTCGTTAATAGGTCGACGAATTATGGTTCCAATTATCATAAAAAGAATATTTACAGAGTAGTTACTGTGGGGGTTTTTAAAACACTTTTGTCAAAACTTGTATTAGAATGTCTTAAAACATAAAAACATTATGGAGTGCTACAGACCCACGCGAGTTTTCGTATGTTACTCATAACACTTCAAAACATTAGAAATTTATATCTTCTTTTGACTTAAAAAAACTATGATTTTTTTTAAGACTGTCAAAAATTATCTTATTAAATTGTCTGCGTTTTCTAAAATCGCAGTAGTACAAATTTCCTTTTAATGATTTAAGGCTCCTATCGGTGAATAGCAAAAACTAGATTTTTTAATGAAAATTTTCTGCCGTCATATATAGAAATATTTGTTATATTTTTCCGATTTGTGTTTTATCAATATCATGGGGGCCAATTATGTGTGAAAGAAAATTAGTATATTTATAATTTACATTGAACTTTCTCAAACAGAACCCGTACGAAATATAAATCAAAAAAATAAAGAAAGGCTTACCTTAAAACACTAAGTCAGTTCATCTTCTTTATAACATACTTAGGATAAAAGCTAAAACACTAAAAACTTTAACACTTTGAAAATTTCACTGCACTTCAAACATTAAATACACTTTTGGTGGTTTCACTACACTAAAAACAACACATTTAACGCTTACATTAAACTTAAATTTTCATTATACTTTGTAAAATTTCAATTCACTATAAACACAAACACAAAATAACAATTTCACATGAGATAATATTAAGCACGATTACGCGGCCACACTGAACATTTTTCACGCAACACGGATCACTTTTTAGGCTTAAAAAGTTAAATAAAATAAATTAAATTCAAATTGATTTGAAAAAAAATTGACGCACAACACAACTTTGTTAATAATATTAATTCTACTGCAACAGGTAAATCTACGACCCGTTATCTTATGAGTGCAAACGTATATACGTAGTATAATCAGTAAGTTGCAGCATGAAAGTGGAAAAATGAATTTCAACATCAAACTTTATTTTACGACGAACTTGTACGTCATATAGATCTCGAATACACAACACTTGATTTCGGGATAAAACATAGTTCTTTTTGATCGAGTTGAAATATAATTAAGCTTTTACCATCTACTGGGTGATTAAAAAAACCATTTGCGAGAAAAACGACTATGGGCTGACAGATTCTAAAAATTAAACTGAAAAAATATTGATCCAGGCCAGTTTTTCAAACTTTAAGCAGAAATCACAATTTTTGACAAAAACAGTTTTACAACAAAAATTGGGCTTTTGTACAGTCCAGACGGATTATTTGATTTAAATGAAACTTTTTACTTAAGCTTTTGCAATAAATTGGCAGATTCTAGAGAATTTTGGCCAAAATTGGTTAACAAGAAATGGGAGCTTCCAAAGGAGCTTTTTCGACGTTTGCCTCATTTGCGAAAAGGCGATTAAAGACAACGACCAAATGATACAATAGTTAAAGCTTTGGTGTTTGGATCAGGAGTAACCGAGTTTGAATCCCGATATGGGCAAGATGCAAAAGGGATTTTCATCTTCTGAACACGATCCGTTATTAAAATGAACACAACTATGATTCCCTGTTGGAGTGCAAAACTCAAAGGCCAAACTATCTTCCATGCCTAACGCAACTATAAGCTGGGATGGAGCTATGCGCAAAATAGGACTTTTAAAGCAAACCGCGAAAGAGTTGAAAGTGCTTCGGCCTCAGAACAAATTTTATGAATTATAAAATTATTTTCAAAATTGTTTTCTAGTTCAACACCTACAAAAATATATTGAAATATGAAAAAGACTGTAAAGTTATGTGAGTTTTATGAGGGAAAGTGTCAGGTACTAGACATCCTAGACGTGCAGGGGTTAATAATTCTTCTAATTAAAAAAAATTAATTCCAATGCGAAAAAATCAAATCGTTCAAGACATTCTCAATTTATCATCGGTACAGACATCCAGGCGAATATAAGTGAATTTTAAAATATGCTTTTCCTGAATATTGAACTAACTGCTTGAAGAATTTATGTTTTATATACAAGAATAAGCTTCTGAAAAATACTAAAATGTACTGATCGGTATGAAAAAGAACCAAAACCTTCCCATGAAAGGAGCTATGAAAAAAAGAAAGCTCATTAAAAAATTGCGGTATCTTATGGCTCTTATATTTAGGAGGCTCTGGGTAGCATACCTGAGCATTAATTTAAAGTGGTGCGATTACAGACTGATAGAAGTAAATGTCACTTGTAGTAGGTGACTTTGGGAATTGACGGGCAAACAAGCTTCCATATCAGAAGTTTTGGGGATACTGATTTTCCGCAGTTTCATTTGGAATGGTTTGTTCGTAGTTTAGTTAAATTATGACACACTGTTATTTACATGAAATGATAATTAGGATCCTCAATTAGTACTTCTTCCAAGAGTAATAGCATAAGATTCGGGTGTTCTATTTCTCGGGGCTGCGACTTTTTATGTAACATGAACATGATGATCCTGAAAATAGTTAACATGAGGAAATTTGCCTGGAGCCCAAATCTCTAAGCATTGTTACTTTTATTAGAAACTCAAAATAGATTTAAATAAACAAAAAGTATCTTTGACATTTATCTCAAGCGATTAATTACACAAACATGTCTCAGTAACAACGATCTAATCATTAATTAATCAAACTTAATCACGAACATAAGCCTATAGAGTATATGACACACATTTATAAAACAAAAACCAAAATATCGAGGTCACAGCTATAAAGACATTATAACAATAAAATGTAATCATAATTAGTCAACGCTGCTTCTTATCTCTTAAATTGCTCGACAACGAAACATAACACTAAAAACATGTGTGCGCGCACGGTCGATTCCACAGCATAACTCATTGACATAACAATAATAATAATAATGTGTTTTGATTTGTGTTCGATTCGGTAAAATTCATAAGAAATGAATGTGATCGCGATCGCGAGCGCGCGCGCGCTTCGTCGTCTATCTATATATTATTCACAAAATACTAATTTATGTGATTCGATCTTACAAAACAAAAGGAAAACGTTTCGAGGTCGAAATATTCAGACGAATAATGATTTTTGGCTCTTTTTAAATAAATTAAGTTGTAAATTTGACTGGGAATTGTGTTTAGATCAAAACACGCGCAACGCGATCAACAATAAATAAACAACAACATTATTGGAGAACTAATACGGAAATGTGTATCGCTCTGACTATGTCCACATATAACACAGTGTATATATGTATGTGTATGAGACATGCGCGATTATGTAATAGAATTAAAATTATTGTGTCAAATTCTTCAAGTTGTCATGTGCCGAGATAAGATCATACAAAATGATAATTTTAAGACAGATTGATCTTGAATTTTGTATTGTGATCGCGAGTGTGCGTGATGCGGAACCAAATAACTTATTGTTTATTTATTTAAGTGTTTGTTGTTGTGGTTTATTTACATGTTGGCTTTCGGCTTGACATTTAACAAATCTATGAGTTAAATTAGAATGGGATAATACCGTGTGTTAACCGCATGATGTGCTCTCGGAAGCTTTGGTTGAATGTATCATTGGAAATATGACGAAATTCTTGGTAGCACACAGTCATTTTAAAATGTATTCTGTCGAATTACATATAATTATTTCCATAATATTACTTAAATAATATGACACACAATATCAACATTTTGTGTGTACAACAGCCGCGTGCACATTACAGTATAAATGTAAATATAGTTGGGTCTTCTGTACATATTTATTGTTATCTTCGTTTTTAGTATGAGAAAATCAATATTGTAATATCTATAACTGCACACCACTTGTGTGATAGACAAACATCCTTTCCAAAGTGCTTCGTCGAGTCGAGTGCATGTACTCGTCTTGAAAAGAAAACGTGATTGGTATTTCCGACGTCCATCTGTGATGATAGAGTAAGCAAGCGCGATACGTTTCGTAATTACCGGCACAATGGTTAAAACTCTGATTGAGGGAGGTACTGGATTCGAATCCCGAGAGTGTCATCTTTATTTGGATATTAGTACTAGAAGGAATTTTCGATACTGTTACGAATGTTACCTGTCAAATTTGGTTCGAATCACTGGATTGTGATTATATAGTTATAAATTTGGTGGTTTACAATAATTGTTTATAACTGTCGTAATTTACACGGAATATTCCTGATAATGATCTAAGAATAATTTTCTTAATATACTTACTTAACACTTAAAATCAACAACAACTTTCGTTACAATTAATCACTACTTTAATCACACAATTTATCGCACTTTAAACACCAAACTGAATGACCTGCTCGTGTTCATCCCCACCCGCAATTATATACCACGCTCAATATTCCAGGTTTCACACTAATCTGATATACAACTAAACTGTTATAAAACGACTTCTAATTCTCAAAACTAGATGTCACAATTTTTTATAAATGACATGAAGCTTTAAACCGTTGATTCTCCAATTTACGCTGAATTAACTAGCCCAAGAGACCAATCCTCGAAAAGAATCTGAACTACCACCTCTCTATATGCTAGCCGTTCCAAAAGCAATGCATTGGGTTTCACTCGTTTATCTTACAGATGGCAGCATAAGGCTTTTTCCATACCGGTTGGAGCTTCAGTGAAAATCATTTTTTCGTTGTGGACTGTGGAATCAAACCAGTTGTCCTTCTACTCGAATCTCATAAAATTCTTCTGTCATCGTACACTACTCCCGAAAAATGTTCTGGCTATTGTAACGCCCGGTAGGTAAGCCCCCCTCCGTATTTAGGAACAATTATATATGTCGATTCCAGCCGAACTGATATTTATTCACAATCTTTGCTAAATATTTCTCCAGTGTACTCGATCATAGTATAAGCATAAGAATGCAGAGGCGTAGTTATTGTTTTATTTAAGCCGAACAACGAACAAATTTCTTCTTTTGTCCAAGTGAATTTCCTTTCCTTAGCATCTACGATATTTATTGTTTCATGCTCCCGTTTCTAGCGCCCGATGGTGTGTCTAATGTGTCTTCGATATGCGGTAATAGGTAAAACCTCGATGGCTCGATAAATCCTGCCGCTTTCATGTCTTTGATTATTCGAGCCACTTCTTCTGGTTTCGGCTAATGTAATCTTCTAGGTGTTTCTGCTCAGTTGTCAATTAAATGTTTTACCTTAATGAGCCTTTCATTATATTCTGGTGTACCAATGAAAATGGACATGTATATCGTTCTAGTAATCGTTGTTCTTCATTTTTCTGCCTCTTACTAAGATCTTCGGTCCAGTTCCTCAACATTTTTCCTGTTATTACTTGTGATGACTTTTTTCCCCAGGATTTTTATGTTTGCATTTCACTATCTGAGTGATTTATAGCTCTTATTGGCACTCTAGCATCGTTTACATTACTACAACCTGCCATCTGGGTGACTCAGAACATCCCTCAGATGTTTCGCCATTGATTGTTTCTGGGATGTTTTGGTAACAGGTTTTGCTGATCGTCCCACCGACCCCGAAGGATGTGATCCACCTTGTCACATTTTCCACAAGTAATCGTACCGCCACGGAATCTGGGTGTCGTGAACTCGATATTCCTCTATGTATTTATCTCATCACATTGTACCTTAATTGGCAGTTTGATGATGACAAGCAATGGTTTCCGCGAAAGTTGCTTTATTGACAAAACCACCGCAAACTCGGCGTATATTTGGATCCCGAATGCCGCCTATGAAAGCATCCAGTTTAGCTCGATTTATATAATCGACAGACATATTTGGGTGTGCGAAATGTGAAAGTCGTCGGTCTCTGATACGTACGCTTGAAGAGCTTCTCTGACCTTCTTGTAGCGCCCGTCCGTTTTGATGGGATAAAGTTCTCGCGTGTGGTCACTTTCGAATATCCGATCCAGTGCCTTCATTTTCTCACTGTAATTGTCGCGATCATTTTCGGAAATTATTTGAAATGTCACGGCTGCTCGACAATTAAGAGCTATTATTAAATCTGCAACACGCCAAAATTTATGGCTGATCTTTTGTCACAGAGAGAGCATACTTAGTTAACCTCAAATTAAGTTCACTAATAAAATATTTCACTGTCCTGCAGGTAGAGGAAGCAATTCATTTGCGCTTAGTTTCGTAGCGTATATTGTTCTTAATAGCTATTTTGCCATTAATAGGACTCATCGGAGCTACACGCTTATCCTGATTAAGGAATCAATAGTAGCTGTCCTTCAATTGTTTCAACACAAGCGGCTTTTAATGATTTATGGTACAGATGTAACGTGACGTAGTCTGAATGTGACAGCCCTGCATGAAATACCCTTATCGACTATTAAATTTGGCTAAAGCGGAAATTGATTTTACCAGGGGCTACCAAACAATAGAAGCATAAGATAGCATAGGTAAAACCAAATATTTGCAAATAAATATCACCGTTTTAGAGTCAACCGCCAGGCCTTCCCAAATGATCTGCATTGCCAAAATACAGTGGTGGCTTTTTGTTTCATTTGATCAAATTTTTGAGTTATAGCAGCCAATAATTGTGCCATATTGAAAGTTTCAGTTCGGGGTTAACCCTTGCATCTTGATAAAATTTGGGAAAACGAAAATTTATATCCCGATCAACTTACGTTGCCGACGGATTGTCAGAAATCAAGCTTGTCGGGAAGAATAACAACGAAAGAACTCATGAATCATAGTACCTAGTGGAAGGACCGCAATGGTGGGAAGACAACAAATATTATCATTCGATAGAGAGGATACAACGATTTTGAGGAAAAGGCAGCAGCTGAATTCAAAGACAGACTTAAACCAGTTTCAAGGCAGAAATATCGCAATTATTGACGAATTAATCAGAAGACAAGAGAAAAAGTTACAAGCTAGATTTAAATGCCCCTATGGACGAGTACGCGGAAAACTTCAAAACTCATTACTAAAAGAGAAACATCCTGCTAAACTCTCTATAACCATAAGCTCAGTAGAAGAAGATTGAAGTAGAAGGAGTTGTAAAATTGCAACCAACCTGTACCTTAAGAGGAGATACAATACGTCCACAGTGTCATGATATAGGACGTTAAGCAGTTAATTGGAAATTTCGTTTACGCCAAAAATTTAATTTAAGTTAGTTGATAAACGAAGACTACACGACACGAATGAAATTTACCTCAACAATAACTTTATATGAAATTAAGATTATCGAGACGTCAGTTCATCGACATAAGATGATTTTTTGATGCTCTTACGTGGTTAATGCTTAGAAAGATAAAACCGTGGCAGTTCAACAGGCAGCTCGAATTTCGGAAGCCTAAAGACTCGGGAATATGATGAGAATACAACATACAAAACACTCAGTTAGACAATATTTTCGAACCCCTAGCCCAATGTAGTAAATATTAGATTTTATAGACAACAGAAATTTTGAGAAGTGTTAGTTCTCATTAACCTTTACAACTAAAAACAGTTTTTGTGCAAACCGATAAACCGCTTTTCAAGAATTTGTAATTGTCAACACGCGTTCTTTATTCTCTTATAGATATCGAAGCGAAATAAATCTCAAAATATTGACATATTTTGGCTGCTGAACAAAATTTTCAAGTTTACCTTGGTATGTGCGTTAAGATGAATGTCTTGACGTCAGTAAAATAGGCGAGCAATACTTGCGGGTGATTTTTATTTTTAATATTTTATCTCAAACTAAATGACATTTACACGGTATTTGTACTCGAGACTGAAGATCATCTATAAGCACATGAACGAAAAAAAAAAACACTTGTCTTTTATAATTCTCGTCCGTCTGTCCGATTACTTTACGGAATGTATCGCACCGCACACGTAAGCAGACAACAAACAACAACAAGAAGAAATTCGGTTATTTATTTGTTGTGCTGCTCGATTTTGGCACCTTATCAAATTGGTTCGAACACACAAACAAAATACAAAAAAAAAAAATTGGTTTTGAGTTCAACCAAACCAAAAATTATTTATGTAAAAAAATCTTTTTAAAAATAAATTTCAAAAAATAAAATTAAGAAAATTTGAAAATAGCCTTTAGGTCGTGTGGCTGCACGTTTTTATTTTTATTTTTAAAAAAAATCTTAAAACTAAATTTAAACAACAATTGATATATTAAGAAAAAGTTTCGAGTTGCCAAAGAATTTTTGGCTGTTAAAATTACAAAAAAAAAAAAAAAATCATCACGATTTAATTTAAATGATTATTGTTTTGGGGTGATTTGTAAAAAAAATTCGGCTGCGATAACAAATTAAATTAATTAAAATTTTATTGCATCTTTGTGTGTATATAAGAAAATGTTGAGATAGCAGCCGGCCAACGAGCCATTGGCGCGTGCACAATGATCTTTCATAAATGTGCGCGCAAAAATTTTCCATTCGAACTGTGAAATCATGCGGCCGCGATAAATTATTTTTAACGCACGATCCAACCTTTATTTATAGAAACTAAAATACCAACAAAAATTGATTCGCGCCCGCTAATTGATGTTAAGATATATAATTACGTTACTAATTAGCAAAACGAAATTCAATCAATTTGCGTTTACAATTTATGTATGTGTTCCACACCTACGTTGAATGAACCGCGCGTATCATGGCACGTATATATAAATTACGGTATACCTGATAAAAATATTCTATAATTAAACGCACGTGAGCACGATGCTACCTAAAAAAGTAGTCGTTCGGCCGTGTTATCATATATTGTCGACGCGCTGATGCTTCATTTCGATTTCACATAACACCAACGTATGATTAAAAAATAATTTTATTTTTGGGCCATTGACGTTGATCGATTATGATCGCGCAATGTTCAATAATTAGAAATGTTTTAGTTGCGTGTGAGATATTTGATTTGTCGATAACCTATCGACGTCAAGTATACTGTCTCCAATTTTGTATTTCCAAATTTTTGGGCAATACGCCCCGACAAAAAAAACACGTTCTTCTGTACCATATATGTTGGTTATAGGACTTTTGCTTGAATTTATTTTAAAGCTTACTTATTGACGACAAGTATAACATCACGTTAAATCTTCGCAAATTATGAAAAAAGCTTAAGTATGAAGTTTAATACAAATCAATTAATCGGACTGGGCTGTATCGAGACACCAGCTCGAAAACCACCTTTTCTGATTTTTACTTTGTAATTATGCCAGACTTGATTAAGCATCAAATTTTATATGGAAAACCTCATCCAAATTTTGTTTTAGATCACAAAGTTTGATTTGAAATCTAGTCAGCGCCTTTGTGTTGTTTCACGAAACATCAACTGAACCGGATTAAATCAAGCATCAAGAATCACAGTTATTGTTACTTATAACAAGTGCTCAGTGCAACATTGTATTGTATTGCCACATTAACGCAACCACACAACATTCTAAAATATGATGGAACATGACGTAGGAAGAAATTCAAGAAAAATACAAGACCAAATTACGAAGCAACATGAAGCAACGTGCTACATAGGGCAACATGGTGCACATCACACAACATGTTACACATAGCGGGACATAGTGCCACGTCTAGCAACATCCCATTACATGACGCAACATTGTGCAACGCCCTACAACATGGCGCAACATAACGCATCATCGTGCAACATCATGCAACATTGTACAACATCATGCAAGGACCTCCTAAACGTATTTTCCTAAAATTAAGTCATATCTCGTCCCATTCCTGCCATTAGAAAACCTTTGCCACCGCAATTTTGCAATTTTTATCAAAAATAATCGAGCCGAAACAAAATAAATAAGGGGTTCCGAGCTCCACCGAAGGATCCCTTAAACGAATTTTAACCTAATTAGAACTCATCTAAATCGATGGTTGGCTCTGGAAGGGGCGCATTTCTCCAATTTTTTATGATAATCGAATCGTGCGAACCGGCAAAAAAATAATGGGTAATATTTGAATTTGTTTCCAAAACTGAGCGAGAAGCACCAACCTATTTTGTATCGGTCGATCCCAAAAATTTATTGACCATTTTATTGTGAACGAAGCATTAATTTACTTACTGTACGTTATAGCGACCTACATAAGGACCTTGCAATGGAAACAGTCACCAACGAGGTAAGCAGAAGAATCAAGGAAGCATGAAGAGACCTTTCACAGTCACCCTAACGTCGAAACCAGCCAACTGTTTGTCCACCGAGAAATAAAAAGAAGGCTCAAAAAAATAAAAAAGTTTGAGTAAGCTTCATAACCAGTTTAAGGCAGAACCAATACTAAATAAAATTAAGGAGAAACCGATTGGGACATCCTAAACTTATGACGTTAGAAATGAAGTTAGAAATGAAATATAGAGAATAGCTTTCCTTAATAAATAGGTAAATAAATATTATTAATATTTAGCATATTGTTTATAGTCAGACCCTATGAGAAGAAAGGGACAAATGGAACCTCACAGCTACAGTTAATGCAACAGCAATTCGAGCATAATCAATGATAATTGACCGATCAAATCCAAAAGACAAAATTGACGAATCCTTTTCCGGATTCTGATTAAAAGCATAGTAAACAAGGTAAAGTTTCAACGTTCTAGAAAATATTTAAAGTGCTTGATGCTAAAATAATCTGCAATAAATTCTCTGTTCCTGACATGTCTATAAAACTCAATCATAATCCAAAATCGTTTGAGAAAGTTAACTGACCGACCAAACGGCACAGTGGCTAAAGCTTTGGTCTTTGGATCGAGAGGTACCGGGTTAGGATCTCGTTAGGAGCATGGTGCAAAAGTAATTTTTTCATCAGTAGATTACGATCTGTGATTAAAATAAACGCTACCACGAACCTATAGCCCTTCATGAAAAGCGAACCCCGGAAGAGCTAGGAGTGTCTCGGCCCCTTAACAGATTACAAAAATAATAAAAATAAAAAATAAATTACTTCAACTCTTTCGGCGTCAGCTCATATGCCTTTTGAATAAAAAGGATGTTCAAGAAATTTAATTTTGTGTGAAGCGAATACACATTTACCATTATTTATGATTAAACCATTTTCAGATAACTTTTGAAAAATCATTCTAGATGTTCCTCACAAGATTTAGAAACTATTAAGATATCATCTAAATAAACAAAAACAAAATTTAGTCCCAAAAGTTTGAGTTGCATTCCTAAGATCGAAAGACATTTTAGTAAACTCAAACAAACCCTAAAGGGTTCAATCGAAATTTGATGGTAGGCTAATGTTGAGTAAACTAAACATCTTTCATGCTATTACCAAAGATAAACATATGTTTATCTTTGCTATTACGAAAAATCTTGAAGATATAGAATTGGATATTCAAATCTCCAAAAGTGGCACTATTCTGCCTTTTCCTCGGAATAGGGAATGGAAAAAACAGGGGCCTATTATGAAATTTTTTGCTTTCGTAAAATTCGATAATCGTAAATCCGCTCTATTATGAAACCAAAAAAAAAAAATCAATCAAATGTCAAAATTCGACTGGAGGGCTATTATGAAATTTTTTTCGATTTCGTAAGATACGAAATGGTAAATTCGATCCGCCGCGAATATTCCTATTTTGAAACCTTTTTTGATCGTACAATTTAAGACTATGAAGTTTCATGTTTTTGTGGTTTTAGCTAAAATTTCAACCATCAACAGATTTTTCGGCAGTCGGCATTCAGTCGGAATTTAATTCGTTTGTAATTTCACTCCACAAATGCTGGGTAGTCCCTTTATATTGAGGCGCATTTAAAAAATGTTTGACTATCTATGCCAACATTTTTTATATAAAATAAATTAAAAGTAAAATTGGCGACCATTGGAATTTTACGAAATCGGAAATATGTCATAATAGGCCCCGTATTTACGAGCATGTACTTATCATTTTTTTATTAAAGTAAAATAATTTAATTACTTTTTAAAACGTAAGTTACTCAGTTATTTTATAAAAATGGACTAGTTTAATTTATTACAGTTTATTTGAAACTTTATTATTGTATCTTCTGTAGGTCAATTACTAATGGACGCCAATTTCACATTTTAATTTCTTTTATGGAACAAATTTTGGCACAGTCAAATATTTTTTAAATACACCTCAATATAAAGACCCCACCCAACATTTGTGGAGTGAAATTACAAACGAATTAAATTCAATCGGGACATCTAAAAAATCTGTTTATGGTTGAAATTTTAGCTAAAACAACACAAATAAGCAAACTTCATGGCCTTAAATTTTACGACGAAAAAAGGTTTAATAATAGGAATATTCGCGGCGGATCGAATTCACGATTTCGTATTTTACGACATCGAAAAAAATTCATAATAGCCCCCCAGTTTTATAGCATTTTTTGTCCAAATTGTATTTTTCTGGCCTACTGAAGGAATAACTTTAGTGCAAAAAGGGTTGGTATCGAAAGGCCAACAATTTTATTAGAGAAAAACATATCCCAAAATGCTATCCCGAAAATAGTAATCCAACAACAAAAATCTCAAAACCCATAATACTAAAAATATATTTACCAAAAAATAAATTTCTCGAACATAAAATCTCAATAAAAATAACGAATTAAAAATCCCAAAAATTACCGAAAATAGAACCAAAAGAGTCACAATCTGCCCGAGCAGATTTCGACTCATTTCGTTCTATTTTCGGAAGATTCGAAAAAATGAAATTATTATATATACATTACCATACTGTAGACTTATATTTCATTTTCATATTTTCATTTAATAGATTTGAATAAATATAAAATTAAATGCAAATTTTAGATTTCTTTTTTTTTGAGATTGAATTTTTCGCCCGAACAACCAAAAATTTACAAAAGGTGACTTGGGATATTTTTCGGAATATTTATTTTTGGCAATTTGGAATTTGAGAAACAGGAGGCTTGATCTAGTCAAAAACATCATTTTGGTAATAAAATATTCGGGAATACGATGGTATCCCGTGCAAAAATTTTCAAGACAAAGTTATTTGGGAAACTTTTGTTCCATACAATTTTTATAGGGAAAAATAATTTTTCATTTAACTTTGTTACGAAAATATTTATACCAAACTTATTTCTTCAGTAGGATAGAAAAATACAATTTAGCCCAATTTTTTACTCTCCAATCTCCGTTGTTATTCAAAACAAGATGCAGTGGCCTAGACCATGCACTGACAAATATCATGCGATATATGATTTTCGAATTCCTTTTTTGCAAACTTCAATCTTATCTGGTTGCAATCGTCTAGTTTCAGGAACAGAAATTTTCAACCGATGTGTAATTTGATGTTTAACTGGTTTAATGGCACCTGTAATTTTTTTTTTGGGAAGATGGTTGTTGATACATGTCATCAACGCCAATTCACGCTGCCGCTCTAGAGAATTTTTTAATGTTGCTAAAAATACAAATAAATATTATTCTAAGCACTAATTCTGTGATTCCAGAAGATTAGATTATTGAGTTCCATACACCAAGGCAATTATGTGCCGAAAGGTCTTTTAAAAAATTAACAAACTAATGATAATGGTGGGTACGCGTTTAAATGAATATTTTTTGTGAAACCGTGAAAATGCACATTGATAGTTTCAAAATTATCTTACCTATATTGTCTCTAATATTTTACAAGGCATCATAAGCCAGTCTGTATACGGTGGGGTTCATTTTTTTGGTGCTCGTGACACTTCCTTGCTTTGGTAAAATAACTTAGGATTTATTACCCAGCATTTTGGTACAGCCATGCATGTTTTTTCATTATTATTCTCAATGGTTTCTACCACACAATACATTTTGGATCTCTAAAAATGTAAAATACATCGAGGGTTGCTGCCCATGTGGTATATTACTACAGTGCTAAGTTGCTTGTGTCAAGAAACACATTTTAGTTGATAATATGCAAAAGAGGTATAAATGTATAGTTGTCTGCGTCAACCTTAATGCAAAACATTTTGCATTTAACGTTTTCAATTCGAATTGCAACAAGGGAATCGAGCATCACATTAGAATTATAAATATTTAAAAGTGATGATTTCAAAGGTCTTTCAAAATAATCAGATTTTTCAAGTAACTTTTGGCCGAAAATTTCAATGTTATTGGTCGTTCAAATTGCATATTCAATGACAAAAATTTCTTGATGAATGGTTAAAAACCATTTATTCGCGAATGAGTTGAAATTTGATGTATCCGAAATTTTATTTTTAAGTAAAAAAGATGGCGATTGGGGCCGTAGATTTGGAATACAATTGGGGGATTGAACTTGTTCCGATAGTAGTCACTTGGCCAATTGTTCTAAAGGTTTGTATCCAGAACTTAAAAGTCTTGTGAAAAATTTCTTGCTGGCACATTACAAACAAATGCTGCACGTTTTATTTTATATTTGAAACTTTTAATTACAATACCTGCTATCATTAATTGGTCTAATTCGTTTATAAAAGCTGTTAAATATACATGGCAGTCTTTTGGCTTAGCTATACCCTTATAAACCCCAACCACAACAGGACCTTTACAAAAAATGGCCAAAATTGAGTTCTGGAACTACTACTAATAGGAAGACCATCAATATTGAAAAGCATGAACGGTCAACTCTTCTGGCCAATCGAGAGTATGTAAATATCCCAAGCACTTTTCGATACCAAAATGCCAATAATGGCCTGGGTTAACCACGCTTATAGTTTCTATGTTCTTGGAAATTTTCAAAATTGTTCTAGAATCGATAGAGTTTTGTCCATTTTATTTTATTAATTTCAATAAATCGTTCAGTGCACTGCGTTCTACCTCTTTAACAGTACACGTGACACAGTAAATTGATTCGGAACATTGATAAATTGATTGATAGAACCTCACTAACAAATTGTCCACCCCTCTTGCGTACAGTTTGGAATTACCCGAAAAAAATATTTTATTTGCGTTTCAAATCTTAATGGTACAAGTTACCAGGGTTTACATTCACCCTTAACCTTGAATAACGATCATAAAATTGTTATGAAATCACATTGTACACAAAACTTTTAAGGAGTATATATTTAACGTCCGCAATTTACACCGTCACATGTTCAGATCACAATTTTATTTTGTTTTTCGAAAATTTTCTAAATTTCCTAGATTAATTAACGCATATTCACATAAATTAAATTTAAATTGATAATAATTACAAAGTCTAATTTCTAAAACCAAAACAAAAAATAAAAACAATTAAAAGTGAGATCAGCAACAAAATAAACATTTAAATGCCGCGCACATATGTTTAGCTTGTATCATCTAAATATACAAAACGGAGCGCTCCTTATCAGCAATTTGTTGCTGGCTGTGTACCGTCGGCGCAATAAAATTACTTTAATCTGTAATTCTTAACGGCAATTGTTTTTTATAAAAACATAAATAGTTCGATAATGCATATACTTGTAATCCTGATGATCATGCATTTTGTATAGTGAGATGAAGCAATGAGATTATAAACGCACGCAACCTGATTGTGACCACAAAAACCCCGAAAAAATGGTTGACCTGAATCGATCCGAATCAACTAAGTAAATAAATTAATTTATCCAATTTTGTAATGAGATTCATATACACGGTGTCTATACACGTACGATCGATTGGCAAACCCATATGAGATCAATAAATAAGAAAATTAATTTAAAAAGAAATATTTCGTTTTGGTTTCTTTATTTGTTTTCATTGTAAAAAATACGTTTATAAAAATGGGATATTGTCGGTCGGCCCATTTTATGTTGTTGTTTTTCTTTTTAATCAAAGTGTACAGATACAAAAACCAAAGCAACAAAAAAAAACTAAATACACATCCCAACAATTCCGACAGAACTGCTCGCTCATTTCTTTTTAAGTAAGTAATTTAATCGAAAAACAAAGTAATCAATGAAAATTAATTTACTTTTTTTTTTATTCTTGATTATAACACAAAAATAAGAAAACATCTCAAAGTTAATTTGACTTCCATTTGTTGTTTTAATGTGAATTTAACTAATTT
This sequence comes from Nephrotoma appendiculata, assembly GCA_947310385.1. Lineage (NCBI taxonomy): Eukaryota > Metazoa > Arthropoda > Insecta > Diptera > Tipulidae > Nephrotoma > Nephrotoma appendiculata. The sequence continues at coordinate 265,659,588 of OX371225.1, read as the reverse complement.
TTATGGTTTGATGTTTTAAGAAGATTGATATCATCGCGTTTTCATTGATGTAATGAACAATGTGTTTTTAAAGGTTTAACTTGCCTTTCGTGTGAAACAAAAGCTTATTTAGCCTTAATCTATCTGCGTATGATCTGAGTTTAATGACTATAATTTCATTGGTGACAGCATATAATCATAAGTTTATTTAAAATGTTTATCGCTTTATCGTAAGCACAATATTGACGTCGAAGTTATCGGATTCGTGTTAATTATATGGATTGTCAGTTGCACTTGTAAAAAATATTTTTTAATGATTGGTTTGATACGTGTATCATTCTTCTAAATTAGGTAGAATACTAATTATGCGCTTACGAAGAATATACTTTTAATCAACTAAGTAACATAGTCTTTATAAATTAAAAATCCTATTCCTATACCTATTTCAATTCCTATTCCTATATAATTGCCAACGACCAATCACCCCTCCCTGACAGCACGCGGGAGTCACCATCAACATTATTATCGACCATATAGCTGTACGCCTTCGATTTGGTAGATGATACTTAAAGTAAGACGGAAAAATAAACCGCGACCTCGAAAGAGCAGGTAGTGCTTCGGCCCAAAAACAGAGAATTAAAAAAATAAAAATAAATATTATTATTTTTCACGAAACGTCAATAATACAGGTTCAAATGATCAAAATTGGTGTATGCATATCCAGCAAAATGTCGATAATGTAGATTGCGTAGATACAGAAGAAAATCTTTAATATTCAAAAGAAAAATGCTGGCAATACAGATTTAAAAGTAATAACTGAATCATCCATTTTCCAACAGAAGAATATCAATAACAAACATTTTTACAATAGGAGCCCAGGATCTCATTCCAGAAAAATAAAACAATCTCATCGGGTAACACTAAAATTGCATTGGTATTCCGGCCCAAGATTCAATATAGTAATTTCGTTCAATCTCGAAATTTTATTCTAGCCCACAATTTGTTTTCAAATTTTAAATATTAAAATCAAAATTAAAAATTATAATTCAAGTACTCAAGTTCAGTCTCGATTTTGTAAAATAACGAAGAGCTATTTGTTGTGCTATAAAAACATGATCAATAAAAAGTCATTGACTGAATGTATTCTATCGCTTTGACGACCAAGAAAAAAAAATTTGGCTCAATTTAAGGTCAAACCAGACAAATGTGTGAGTAAAAAAATCGTAGTATGTAATGGCGTTTTTGATAAAAAATTTCACTTAATTTGAAGTACAACCAACACAATTGTGTGTATAGTTTGTAACATACGCAATTACAGATAGTCCTCTAATGTTACTAAGATTGTGATGCGCATGTACTATGTCACGTGTCCCTCGATTGATATGGCTAAATTTCAAAAGTATGTTACAAGTATATACATAGCTAAAATACCAAGTACCGCATTATTCGAGGACTTTATTATAGTAGCGCGAAATTCTTACTGTTGTAACCATTTTGAGCGCGAAAGAGCTGAAATTTTATTATTTTTATTAAACCGTTGAATATTTTTCTGTTTTTTTTGGACCGCCTTGAAGTTATCCCACACTTTCATCCCACGATTTTTTTAAAAATACCACTAGCAGCACAAGTGTTAAAAATTCATCCCATACTTTTTACATTTTATATACATAATATGTAAGTCTCATCCCACGATTTTTTTCATCCCATACTTTTTGTTTTTATTCAATGTAATATTTAACTGAGCGTTCTTCGATATTCTACGAATTTAAGCAACGAAAATTAGTCTAGGATGGGTACTTCTATTGAAAGGTCGACCGATTCGACATTGCCCATAGTTTCTGTACCCTGTTGGCTAATTTGTGACGAAATATAAAGTTTCGCCGATCGTGGGAATTCCCGCTATTCGAATATACGATCGGCGGAACGGAATTCCCACGATCGGCGGAACTTTATATTTCGTCACAAATTAGCCAACAGGGTACAGAAACTATGGGCAATGTCGAATCGGTCGACCTTTCAATAGAAGTACCCATCCCAGACTAATTTTCGTTGCTTAAATTCGTAGAATATCGAAGAACGCTCAGTTAAATATTACATTGAATAAAAACAAAAAGTATGGGATGAAAAAAATCGTGGGATGAGACTTACATATTATGTATATAAAATGTAAAAAGTATGGGATGAATTTTTAACACTTGTGCTGCTAGTGGTATTTTTAAAAAAATCGTGGGATGAAAGTGTGGGATAACTTCAAGGCGGTTTTTTTGGGTGGTACGATTTTGGTCAGTCGATGAGTAGCCAAGTTAGAAGATAAACACAAAGATTCTAAAACAAAAGGTTTGCTAGAGTGACTGTGCAAGTGTATATACATAAATTATAAATAAATCGCAAGACTAATTTGAAGCGATAGTGAAATGTAAAGGTGTTACAAAACACCAAACGAAAAATATTTACAGCATTTAAAGATCGTAAGGCTACCGCAGTGATCAATTGTGTATAGACGTTTGTGAAGTTGGCCCAAAAAATTAGATTTTTTGCCGCTGGCAATACCGTCATCTATTTTGATAACTATCATGACAAAAAACTGGAAAAGCATTGAATATCACATAAATTAAAAGATTAATAATATGAATTTGAATGAAATGAATAAAAATAATAAAATTTTAATTTAAATTTATAAAATTATACTAATAATAAAATAAAGATTATACACATTTAACTCAAACATGTTCATGCTTTAAATGAAAGTGATAAAGAACAGTTCTCAAAATTCTAATAATTTTTTAACACAAAAACTATAGTTGCTATCATAGAACTGTCAGCCCAAGAAATCGTATACAACATTTTAATGATGTCAGCCCAAAAAACAAAAATGTTTTTCGTTATAGATTTTTGAAGTAACCACAAATTTTTTATATCTTGTTGTTGTCTTGAAATTAATGTCAAATACACTCAGCTCAAAATTCAAATTTTCATAGTTGGAGGAATCATTGAACATATTATTTTTAAAGTACTTTGGGTCACCGATTACTTCCGTCTGCAAATAATACCGATGTAATCATTGGTGAATTCATATGAGACAAATTCGAAAATTCTAGTTTCAATTTCTTTGATTACGGAACTACCAGTTTTTTCTTCGTACAGTATAAGTTATGGCCTGTACCATCACGGTACACTAATTGAGAGTTTGGGTTTCCAGTTTGTGATTATTGAAGTTTCTCAGTTTTTCTGTTTTTTTAGTTTTTTAATCTGTTCTGGGCCGAAGCACTCCCAATTTTTGGGTTAGCTTGTACGATTTTCACGTCCTACTTTACACATTGCCTGCGGCAATGGTTTTCTTTTATAACCGCCGCTGGATCGTGTTCCCGAGGCTGGCTGTTATAGTCCATATGTTCCATCTACATTTTTTACTGGTGGAATTTGCAGTTAAGGTCGATTTAAACGTTTTGACGCTTTCCAAAGAAAATACTCGGTACATTTTTACCCAGTAGGATTCGTTCTTGATTTCGATAATTAGCAACTTTAGTTCATTAGACACGAAATTTATAGTTGTTTTATATTCTGGTGCTCGACTTCTGTGCCAGGCCTTTCTTGCTTTTTTCCTACAACCGCAGCTCCCTAACTTAAATAGAATTTCGGCAAATTTCATTTGAACTTGAAGGGATACCAGTCTAACTCAACTGGGTTCTGAAATTTCTCCCAGCAGGTTCTGTTATCAGTTAGCCAAGCGGAACTGGTTTTCTAAACAATCGTTGCACTAATTGTCATAATAACAGGTATGTGATCGGATCATAATTCTCTCGCTGCTTTCTAAGTATATGTAGTTTTCGTCTAAGTCTTTAAGAATTCGGGCATTTTTAGAGCCATTGTAAAGGTCTACTGTTGCATTTTTGAATTCTCAATACGGACGCTTTTAACTTCGACGTTGTCTTTATTGTCAATATTTAACGTCCCATTAAGCATACATTAACCAAGCTGTGAGCTGTTCAACGTTTACGATAGAGATCACACGGTTTTATAATCGCGCGTGTTACTTAATTAACAAACAAACAAAAAATCACCGCCACTTACAGCAACAACAATAAAACGGCAAATTATTAATTAATTTCCAATTAACTTTTCTTGTGTGTAATTAAAAAAGAATATTAAAAATAATATCTACATACATATATGTACGTTAGTTGGTTACGGCTTTATGCTCGGCTCAAAAATTCAGTCACGTTTTATCGATAAGAAGTGTGTTCAAAGTAGTTTGGCGCGCCTGTACCCTCGCATAAAATTCACTTGAAGTGTTTTCCATTATTAAATTACTACAAGCCAGAAACACTTAAAAAAACCGGATACTCGAGTTAATTTGAATAAATTAGATTCCGAGCACGGCAACGAAACCAAATACCGTCAGATTATTTTAGTGTGAATTGTGTTAATTACGTGATATGACGTAATTATGATGTGATTCAATATATATATTAAGTCGAGTGCTTGTCACGAGATAATTATTTTCTTGTGATTGTTGCCACAGCGTAATCGCGAGATTATTTTATTATGTTGTTATTGTACGTCAGTCTTATTTTGATGAAATCATATTATGAGATGAATTTATAAAAATTATATAGATGAACGCGGTTTATACACAAAGAAATTCTCGGAACAACTGTAATGTGACAACTTATCGTTTGATATTTCCGGATATATAAAAAATATTCAAGACCCAGAAAGAAAAGCGTGAGAATTTTCCCGTCTTAATTGCAGTGCATTCTGTAAAAAATAACAAATTGGTATAGTAAACATCCCAACATACAAAAATGTCGCGCGGATTTTTTGCTTTTAATCAATTTTTTCCCACGTTCTTTTATGAACAAAACGCAAGCGTTAATTTTTGAGTACATCGCGTGGGTGGTCATAATTTGGACTAATTTATGAAATACAAACCGCGCACCGGAAACAATTTACGCGACAGTGATGACACGTCATGCTGATTACAGATTGTACAGAAAATGTATGTGAATAATTAAAATATATTTTGGTGGCCTCCAAATTCCGCTATATACGAGCGCTGTAATGCGCACAGTTCTAGCCCACCCAATCTGTACGTGCAGACCGCACACACCATAGATTTATGATCGATTCATAAATACTACCCAACTCTGCTAATATTTTGTAATAAATTTAAAGATCCGCTTTGTATCCACAACACAACCAACAAAGACTCTACCCAAGCAATAACTCATTCCGAAATTATAACAAACATTTCAACAAAACAAATTTTTTTTAATGTTCTCTTTGAAAATAATTTTCACCACCTACAATCTAAATTGGAAAATTATTTTTGTCACCGTGATCCATAATAGAAATTTTTTTATTTTGTTCATAATGCTGACAAAATTAATGTCTCGTGTGCTAGCTAGCTAGCTCTAGGAGATACAAAACACACATTTACATACCATGGCACATTGTAATGTAACGACAGTGGTCTGTATAATTGAATAAGACGTTAGGCGTAAGAAAACGACGTTGAATTATGATTGTTTATTTTTGTGTAATTCACTCGTAATCATAATTCAAAATGTGGTATAACGGAGTGGTGGAGTGGCGACACAAAAATAAAAAAAAAACTATTTTTATAGCAAACATATCGAGAAAGATGCAAGGGTGTAAGCCGATCTTGTTGTCTTCTTATGAATTATACATTTTAAATTGTATTACAAATTATTTTTTTTTGTACATCGAGTTGTAGGTGTCTTCTTTGTGCTCGTATATAGCTCTTTACGAGTATGTTTGTTGTCATATGTACATGATGCCTGCAGGTGATTAATAAATTCAACACGAATTAATTGGCACAAGTGAATTATCTTAAAATATAGCACACGTGCTCTCTATTTATTATTTTTGCAATACAGAGCCGACATCGGCTACTCTTGGAATAGCTTTGTTTAGGTGGAGGAAAAATGCGAGTTCTGCCAAATGAACACCATTATTATGTAACATTTGAGTATACTGCTGCAAATTAATATTCAGGAAATGTGTTACGGAATGGTTCAAAACCATTCCGCAGATTTAACTAAATACGCAGACGCCTTGCGCACGGTGATTATGTTGACTAGATCTCAGGGTTTTGGGTCGTGGGGAATTTGCGGCTTGCGTGCTTCTGGCCTACACCGTGGAACAGATTAACCGTCGAACGAAACTTGAGGAAACGTAATAAATTTAATAATAACTGAGTGCGACAAGTACAATGTCTGCTGAAGAAACCTCTCTAAATGACCCACCGACCACTAGATGCCGATGCACAACCACAACTAAGCAGCATAAGAGAGTAGAGAAGTTTCCCCTAAAGACAAAGCCTCTCTTCATCCGCAGAGACCTCTAGGCAATCTCCTACAATTCACACTCCGACAGCCTTAGACTATCGGAATGCCATGGGGAGACCACGTAGATTATACGGTCCTGGAATGGACGACACATATTCTAGACACGCCACTCCGACCCTGTGGATGTCCTTACAAGGGGATGATGGAGAATGACAAGCCCAGCCTGCAAATAAGGAACCGACTCGAAATGAAAAACCACCTCCCACCATACCGACCCGAAAATATATTTAGTATTTCATCTTATCTTATGAAAAAACAAAGAAAATAGATGGAATGATGAAATCATTAAGAAAGAAAATATACCGACCAATGAGGAAAGAAATAAGCCAAATGTCCGAAATAATGCGCCATTCAATTTTTTTTTAAAGTGTTACCTAAACCTCGAGAAGCAAGGAGGGAAAATAACATTTACCGACCGAAAAGAAAACGAAAAAAGAAAATAAAAGGAAATGAAGGGGAAAAAATAAAAGAAATATAAATCAGAAAATGAACGACCGAAATTTTAGAGACGAGACACACGTGCACCCTAAGCGCGTATACAAAATATATTTTAAAAAAAAATATTTGGGAAAAATTGAAATATAACAATTTGAAAATGGAAAATAGATAGAAATTAAAATTGAATTTACTTTAATTAAAATATGCAAATCAAAAAAAAGCAAAATAAATTAACAAAAAATAAAAAATAAAAAAATGGTACCTGTTGACCTTAGGTTAGGTAGCTCCGTACGGTTGTGGCATCCTTGTATGACGAAGTGGGTTGCGGTGTCTTCTCACCGTTCTCAAAAATGTAAGGAGTCTTCCCGCCTTTTTAAATTTTTCCAAATGGCCGGCTGGCCACCTGTATCCGTAATTATGTTCGGTACCAAATACAAATAACCGGTTGGCTGCTTGTTCGTAAACAATTTGGGCGTTTTTTCGTCGTAAACCGTATATGTGCGATGAACCTCAAATAGTCGCCGCCAATGATGGGCTACGTCCTTCCTTTTATACTCGTAAAAAGTGATGTAGTACAACTGGCCATCCGCAAGAAAAATTGTTGGGCGTTGTTCGCCAAAATTGAAGATTAAACGACTGATCTCAACAGGCCGGTGTCAATGTGGAGCCTTAATAGTCCTCTCGGCACTTTGGCCGTTATATAAATGTAAACGGCCACGTAGGGCAGCCTTACTGTATAATTATTCGGTCTAGCCCAAAATATAGTGTGTTGTAAGAGGCGATGAACATTTGGCATCCCACCATACAATTTGACCCCATATAATGTAATTCTCTCAACTTAATTTTTAGATTTTATGGTTATATTTCTTAAACAGCAAGCTTACACACACTATTACGTAACTTGCAATCGTCTAATTTTTGAATTGTTTTTTTCGAACTCAAGTTCGATCAACAAACTCAAAAGCGACTACCTTTATATAATTTCAAAGTAGACTCGAAACTCTCGTACTAAAAATGTAGAAGAATATTTTCCGCTGGTATCTTTTTGTTTTTCTTTTTGTGCGCGTCACCTGCACACTCTTTCACACCGCGCATCAATCGCACGTACCAAAACAAGAAACAACAAAAAAATATTCCTCTATATTTCCTAAAACATAAAACAAATTTTACATAAAATTGCACAGAAATCCATTTTTTTTAACGAGAATAGGGCTGTGCAAAACTTGTACATTACCAAATATTTTCTATAGATAAAAGTTTATTAGAAAAATGTGAAGCTATTTGCAATGGTATGATGGTTTAAATGGAGTTCCATACAATAAATAGATATATCGTCACATGAGTTCTATTTTGCCCTACCGACCATTTGAAAAATTTTATAGTAATCGAATTTTAAAGTTTAAATAATGAAATGTTACCTTCCCAATGAAATATCTAATGTTAGTTAATTTTTATAAAAAGACTCATCATTTATTTAGGAATTCCAGCAATAAAAATGGAGCTAGCATAGTTATAAAGTCTTGCATTAAGTTCGGTTCTCATTTCGCAATCGCAATTGGCAACTCATATTCGGCTGATGCCTGTGCACATGCGCTGTTGGTATCGTCATCTAATTTTGTGGTCAGCACATGGGTCAGCTTTCCAACATTTGTGCTGTTCGGTATTATCACTGAAGGCTGTAACATAAAATTTTTAATAAAGGCATATATCTTATGCTTTTCACGATCATATTGCTCTCGTAGTTTTAGAAGACTTGTATATAATTAGCATCAGTAGTGGTGGAATGCAACAACCCGACCGCTCCTCCTTTCAAAGTACCCTTCAAGTATTGTAACTTTTGCGATGGTGTTAATCGGAGGGTGTTATGTATCGTTGAACAAAACAGATCATAGAACGACTGCCATTCGGTATAATCTCCAGTGAAAAATACAAATTTTTCATAATTTTACACCAATGGAAGCTGAATCCTAAGTGCCTGAGACCATAGATATTTTAAAAATGGCTTATTTTCTGTTAGAGTAGATCGTGACCAACCCGAAATAAGTTTATGTTAGGACGGCCGGTGTTTAGGAAAACCAGAACGCCTATTTTGATCCAGAATTGGGAGACGAAACCACAAATTTGTGTATACGTATACGACTATAATACACAATTTTAAATATGTGTGCTGTCATTTGTTATACATGTATGTGTGTTGTTTTTGTGACCATATGCATGAAAATTTATCAAACCGGGTGGAATTGGTTCAAATTTTTAGTGTTTCCCATCTTGTTTTGAAACATTCTCCCATGGTATTTGTATGGAGAATTTTACTTATAAATTTTAACTGTCAGTGTTTCAGTGTTTCATATTCGTCGTTAAAACAAAATGTTAAGTTTTGCAGTGAATCTATTTTTTAAAGAGAGTTTTGTTTATATTATATTATTATATAATTTTAAATCACCAAAATTCGGTGAAGCAGGTTCAACAAAAATAGAAATCAAATAAAGAAAATTTAAGGCCATTTTTGAGATGTAGATTTTAGTTTAAATTTTATTTTCGAAAGAGCAAAATAAAACAATATAAAAAAATTTTGTGTTTAAATTTAAAAAAGCTTTTAAATTAGCAATTAAAAATCTATTACGACTAGTTTTGTAGCATGAGGCGGTGCTTCAAAGAAGCTCGGTGTGGAACAGGTCAAAAATTCATTAAACGAATTCTAACACTAGAACTATTTACAGATTCGCATTACAGCGCAACAAAAAAAAATACTTATCGATTTTGTAATTGATAATTATGGGAGTCTCTTCAGATTTAGTGGAGCCCGCGGCAGCGAACGCCGTACGGAATTGTGGGAGGAATTAACGAAAAAATTAAACGCTTCCTCGTTGAATCATAGAAGAGCGGACCAATGGAAACGGGTAAGCAAGCATTGTGTTCTTATTTATGTGATAGTTACTCATGTTTAAATTTATTTATTTCTAACAGGCATGGCAAGACGTAAAAAAAGATATTAAAAGAAAACTGACTAAAATTAGAACGGCACAAAACCGAACCGGTGGTGGGGAACTGTTGGAAATTATGGAGTTAACAACAGATGAAGAACGGATAATCGACACATATGGCATGGAGTACATGGATGGTGTCGAAATTGTCGATGAGCCTGGTTTGGTAAAATTAAAATAATATTTACTTAGGGTTAATGTTTCTTACCATCATTTTACCTTATAGGACCCACCAGTAACGGCAATATCTGGCTCAAACAGCACACCACCATCACCGAAATTCTCTCCACTTTGGCCTAGGTCGCCATTAAGAGACCGAAATTTCTATCCACAACCTGGATTTTTGTTGTATAAACACGTACTTACCAAAAACCTACCCCAGCAAACCCACCGCCAGTTTCTGAGAAATAGTTTACCTGTATCAGTATCTAAACATCCAATGCCTTCCTCCTTTGAAATTTCACCATTTCCCACATCCCAATCTTAAATATCACTATCACAATCCCTTTCAATTCCTTCACCAGCAATTCAACCCTCCACACAACAATTTATTTCACCACAATCTGAACCGCAACATATTTTACAACCCTCATTTCCTAGGTCGCCACTAAGCGACCGAAATTTGTCTCCACAACCTGGATTTTCGGGGTGGTCAAAGCCACCCACTTACCAAAAACCTACTCCTCACAACAATTTATTTCACCACAACCTGGACAACAATATATTTCACAACCCTCATCATCCACAGAGCAAAGACCACCCCGCCAGACATCATCTTCTGGTGCCAGATCCAGAATTCATAGAGACCGAATATCGGAGATTTTGCGTTATAGGGAGAACGTCCCATACGTAGTGTAAGTGATGCATAAAATACCAATTTTATATATTATAACGTTTGTTTTAACGCTAGGAGAGCATCGTTATTACGTCTGTAGTTCGTTCGTTAGAACTGCAGGAGGAAACAGTGCAATCATTAAAAGAAATAAAAGCAATTCTATTACAGACGGAGCAGAATTAATTTTATAAAAAAATAACGATGAATTGTTTTGAAATGTTAAAAATTTTTAACTTTGTTTTGAAATGTATGTTTTTAAAATTGATTTGATTGAAATTAAATAATTTAAATGATTTATAGTAAAACTTAATTGGTTTATTTAATAATGAAGACCCCTTTCAAGTATGTATCGGCTCACAAAGTCTCTATTTGATGCTCCGGAATTGTCATCGTCTACGTTAGGAATCGGAACTATTTCGTCTTCCACCTCGTCAATTTCTTCTATTGGATAGTTGTTTTCAATCAATATGTTATGTAACATAGCGCACGAATATATTAAATTTGCTGCTTTCTCATGTGTGTAGTGCAGATGGCCTGAAGTTTTTTTAAGATACCGAAATCTGCATTTTAGTATGCCGAAGGAACGCTCTCTACCACTTCGTATTTTGCAGTAGACTTTATTAAAGCGTTCCTCAGCATTTGTAGCTGGGCGTCGGTATGGCACCATCATGTATGGCTTTAATGCGTTTCCAGAAAACGCCTGTAAAAGAAGAGAATTAATACGAAAATATTATTTTGTTGTAAAACATGTAAATTTATTGCATTACCAAATAGCCATTATTTTCAGAATTCAATCTCTGAACAACTGGGAGAATTTTACTTCCTTCCCATACATGGGAGTCATGGGTTGAGCCGGGATATCTAGCATTAATTGTCAGAATTGACATTCTTGTGTTGCATATCTGTTAAAAAATTAATAAATTAAAGATATTAGTTGCATGCGTTAGTAAAATATAATTAATGTTTAAATTTTATAAATTACCGCTTGAGTGTTAATAGAGTGGAAACCCTTTCTGTTTATATAAGCGTAATCGTCCCTTTTCTTTACGCTTGCAATTGCAATATGCGTGCAATCGCAATTAGGTAGAATATGCCGGGAACAGCATATCTTAAATAAAAACTTTCTTTTTTAATGTTACAAGCGGCTAATGTCGACGGAAAAATTACATAACTGTGCACTAATTTTGTGCCAATAATTTTACTAATTCGAGCCAAACTTGTAGATATTTTGCTTTGGCTCTGTAGTGCAAACGCATCTTAGCCAACGCGTTTCTGACGCGTTGTGAACTAAATGCTTAGGCAGCCGATAGGTGTCGATAAAACTGTAAGAAAATTATGTAATTAAAAATAATATGTTAAATAAATAAACTTTTATTTAGTTTATCATTACCATAGATCGGATATGGCGAAAGAATCTTAAGTATCGTAATACAAATATGGAATAATTCCATTCATTTTTAAACTTTTAATATGAACTTTTCACACAACTTTTTTTTATAAAATATAAAATTTGAACTGCTTTTCACAACGACACAAGAGTAAATGAAGCACGTGACCAAATGAACCAAAAATCAACGAGGACTCATGATACCGGCCTCACTCATCGCTTCTTTCCCCTCTACCTTTAAATTTGATTTTCGAGAGCGCAGTAATCAAACAATACAAAAAAATTTGATGAATAAATATGAAATAAAGATTTGAGTAATAAAAAAAATGTCCAGTAAATTGTTGGTAGTTATTTTATTTTTTGAATTTAAAATAGTGTGGCGTTACGTCCGAACAAATTAGATGTGTTTATTAACACATTTGTTCAACACTATTGCGTTCCAGTAAAACTTCTCTCCTGTCAATATTTTTGGATCAAAATAGGCGTTCAGGAGAATTCCGGGAATCTCGATATACGAAAAATCTCTATGGAATATTCAAAAATCGATAAAGTTATTCAAAAATCATAAATTCTTTGTGCCTGAAAGCGTAGTTTTAAATGATAACAGAAATTTTATAGTTGTTTTATGATATATTTTTCCGCACCTCACAAATTTCGAAAAAGCTACGCATTAAGAAATAATACAATTTTATTATTTCTTAATGCGTAGTGTTGAATTTATTCGTTAGTTCGAAGTTTTACCAATACTATGAAGATTTTAGTTGATGTTGTTGTTGTTGTTTAGGAATAACTCCTAAGTTTAGGAAAATCTTCACAACCGTCCAGACACGCATGAAGCTTTTCCTAAAGGAAATTCCTGAAATATTTTTTTTTTTTTTATTTTAGAAAATACTTGACGTGTATATAAATTTGATGTAGCAGCTTTGCTTGTTTATGTAAGAAGGAAGTTTTTATTTTATTTTTACAATTATTTTGCGTATAAATGCTATAATATGGTACATACAATTATGATTCTAGTTAACGTAATTTTGTTCATTATGTAACCATTTTTGCCAAAATTCTACACAAAATATTTTTATAGTAGAATATTTGTTTGTTATGTTCTCAAAGATCTGTAACGCCCCGAGGTTGCTCCATTTTTTATGTTACTTTTCATTTTCTCTACACTTCATGGTAGTGGTGAATAAAATCCTGGCCGTCAATACGTTAACGTTTCGTTAGCATTGTAGCTAACGTCGAACTACCATGGGTTCTACCTTTGTTGTTGGATTCGAGATCGAATTAAGGTCAGCCGTTTGTTTTCCCCTCAACAGCGATCGTATAAATATCGCGGCAATCGCCACTGAGGGGGACAGTCAGTTATTATCTTGTTTTTCTCTTGTGAGGCTGATGTTACCTCGACAACACCCAGTAGTATTTCGGTGAAATTTGTTAATTATTTTAATAATGTAAATTATTACTAAATATTAGTGTTGTTAATTGGAGGTATATATAAATTAAGAATAATTTAAAAAAAAAAAAAAAAAATAAATAAAAGTAAAGACAATTTGCGATAAGGAACGATATTGTAAAATTATTTTTTTTTTGTGAGAAGTGTATTGAAAGTTTCTGGTATTTTTTTTTTTTTGGTGAAGGACCAACCATGATGGTTAATATTAATGGGGTCTAAAAATTTAGAACCACACATTTATTTATGTTTTTTTTGGGTTCCAAAGATAAGTTTTGTGTTCGGCATTCAGCCTTTGAGAAAAAAAGCTCGTATGTGCTATGTATATACGAGGGCGGATTGAAAATGAAGCTACCTAAGTAGGAAAACAAAAATTTTTTTTGCCAAAAACCATTTATTTCTCAACATAGTCTCCATTTAACTCGACACACTTAGTAAGACGATATTCCCACTTTTTTATACCATCTGAATAATACGATTTCGGGAACCCCTCAAAATACGCGTTAGTTTCGATAATCACTTCTTCGGCTGAGATGAATCTTTGTCCTGCGAGCCAATTGTTCAAGTTTGGAAACAGAAAAAAGTCACTAGGAGCTAAATCTGGACTATAAGGTGGATGATCAACCAATTCGAAGTGTATTTCACGTAATTTTAGCATCGTATCTAATGCTGTGTGAACCGGTGCGTTGTCTTGAAGAAAGAACACTTTTTTCTTCTTTAAATGTGGTCGTTTTTCCTTGATTACATCAACCAATTGATCCAATAATGCACGATAATACTTTCCTGTGATTGTGGATCCTTTTTTAAGATAATCGATGAGCAATATTCCGTGTGCATCCCAAAATATAGTGGTCATAACCTTGCCAGCCGATTTCACTGCGGAGCACTTCCACCACCTTCTACCCATTGTTTCGATTGATTTTTGGTTTCAGGTGTGTAGTGGTGGACCCACGTTTCATCAACAGTAATTAATCGACTCCAAAAATCAACAGGATTACGATTTATCATGTCCAAACACCGCTGTCAAGTGGTTTGTCCAACTCGTTTTTGTTCGACACTGAGCAAACGCGGCACTCATCTTGCCGATAGCTTTTTCATATGCAAATGTTCATGCAAAATGTTGAACACACGTTCATATGATATTTCAACAATCTCACGCAACTTGACTCGGCGATCATTCATAACGATATCGAGGATTGTCTTGATATTTTCTTCAGTAACCACCTCTTTTGGCCTTCCTGTTGATGGTATTGTTGCAGTGCTTCTTCGGCCGCGTTTAAATTCAGCAATCCAATATTTTACCATGTAATCTGACGGAGCAGACTCACCGTAATGTTTATCGAGCTTTTCTTTTGTCTCTTTCGCCGTTTTCCCTTTCAAATAATAGTGTTTAATCACTGCACGAAATTTGTTTTTTTCCATTTTTCAAGTAACACAAAAGTTGTTTACTTCAAACGACTACAACAAATAAACTAATCGATGAATTTGGGTGAAATTTTAACAGCTGACGTTTGACAGATCGCAATTTCTAAAAAACAAAAAAATGTTTGTGTTTGTGTTGTCATCTAGCGCTAGGTAGCTTCATTTTCAATCCGCCCTCGTAATATGTTATTATCAATATAGTGAGTTAATTATCATAAAAACTAAATTCATTGACAAATAAAAAGAAAAAAAACCGATGTTATGTAAACCTAATAAATATAATACCATTTTTTTTATTAATTATAAAATAAATCAAACGGGAAAAAAAAATTAAAACAATTACAATTGTTATTATTATGTGACGGTATCCAGTAATTCGCTTTTTCTCTTAATTGTTCATGTGCTCATGCCGAAAATTTTTCGTCCAGTTAAGACGGTTGTGCGTGAAAAAAAAATATCGAAAATTACAAAATAAAAGTTATAAAAAAAAACTCCCGCAAAATTTATGCAGCATACAGAAAAAAAAAAAATAAATAAATTACATAATTGTTCACGAACGTGTTAACCGGAGTCATAAAGTTAATTAGTCCTCAATATTTTAAAATAACCTGTGTTCCAAATTAAATTAATGTATTTCGAAAAAGAAGGTTTTTATGTGTTAATCAAATTTAGATAAATAATAAAATTGAAAACCATAAAGTTAAAAAAAAAAAAAAAAAATTTGTGAGCTGAGCAACCTGCAAGCAAACCAACATTGTCGTGCCGTGCTGCCGCCTTACTTTATTAACCATCAGCTGATCTTCAGGTAATTGTTTTTGCATTTAATAATTGTTTTGCTTGTAGTTATATACCGTGTGATAGGTCACTAAACCAGATTTAGTGTATCAACGGTGATTTCCGTTGGTACTATGCGGACCTTCCTATAAACCAATACATAGTTATATTAGTATTGTCAGCCACAACACATTGTTTCGGTGCTAAGAGATTTTTTTTGAATGCATACCAAAATATACCACGGTATTCTACAAATTATATAATACAGGTGATCAACGACTTACGTGTGTGGATTTTCGACGTTTTATTGTCATCGATTCGTTTATTTTTCTTGTATGATAGAATTTGTTATATTTTTTTTTCTTAATGCCCTTATTGGCAATATTCCATTATAATCATTTTTAATTACAATTAAGTTACGTAGTATAAGTAATATTCAAGTTAGAATTTTTTTTTTGATGCTTGATTCAATAAATAGAAAAAAAAATTATTAAGTATATTTTCTTCTATTTCTACATTTTTTTTGTAATTTAAGTTTTACTCTCAATTTTTTTTGTGTGTAAATTAAAATTAAATTTAAAACAATGGAATAAAAATTAAATTAATTTTAGACTATAATTAGATTATTAATTAATTAAATTAATGTAACTACAATCATTGAGATCTTGGTTGTTCTTGCATCCCTTGAAAGTAATTAAATTTTTTTTTCCTCCATTTAAATATTATTAAATATTAAGATAAAATGGAGTTACATAAATCCATTGAATTATTTTCAAATATTTTGTTATAGGTAATTAAAGAATGAACTATTAAATCTAGGTTGTTGCATTAGGATGGGGTTAAATTAATTCGAGTTGCTTTGAGGTGGTAATATGGTCTGTGACTTTTTTTTCTCTGTCCTTCCTTTTATTTTGGATTGGTGGTCTCAACTAGCTTCTATCCAACTTCGGAAATACCACGCCAATCCCTGAGCCTTAGCCGGCAAAACAAGTACCACACCGAAGCTCTGGATGGTTGAAATAATTCGGTAACGAAAGACATTCTATTTTGGTTTTTGCAACCCACTCATGTCAGACAATTTCGTTACAGATCTTGGAACATTTATAAAGTATACATTTAGCTAATTAGGTTCTGTCATTAAAAGATCGTAAACAAATCAAAAGGTAAGAAAATAAATCTAATTAATTTAATGTGAATTTAAGTAACTAATTAATAAAAAACTGACAGTATAAACCGCGACAAGCTATGGGCCGCGCTCATATGCCTATAGGAATTCCAGAGAAACTCGTTTCTCTGAGTAAATTAACAACGTCTGGGTCTGTATGTTGAATCGTAATCGAAGGAACTTATTCAGACTCCTTTGAAATGACATCTCGTGTTCGACAGGGAGATGCACTCGAGCCTGTGCTGATCAACTTGGCGCTTGAGTATGTAGTGAGGAAAAGCAACATTGAAACTTCGCGCTGTATATTTAATAAGTCAAGTCAAATTGTTGGATATGCAGATTATATCGTACTTCTTGGCCGAAGACCTAGCGATATCAAAGACAGTTTCATACCGCTCGATTGCTGCGCAAGAAGAATCGGTTTGGAGGTGAACAGTACCAAAACCAAATTTGTATCAACACCCAGGAACATCTCCATGATAAAACTTGGAATTCGCGACCATAACTTTGATAGCGTCGAAAATTTTAAATACCTCGACTCAATTATAACATCATCGAATGACATGCAGGCAGGAATAAAAGCCCGAATCGCTGCCGAGCAACAAGTTTTCTATGCCCAATCAAAATTAGTGCGATCTAGACATCTATCGCAGTCGTGCAAGCTCGTACTTTATAAAGCACTCATAAGACCTGTGCTTGCTTTCGGAAGCGAGAGCTGGACCATGATCATTAACGATTGCAGATTGTTATCTACTTTCGAAAGGAAGGTTATTCGTTCAATCTTTGGTCCTATTGAAGTCGCGAACAATGAATATCGGATTCGCATGAACCACGAGATAAAGCAACTTCTTGGAGGTTGCGATATTATCGGATTCATCAAATCCAATCAAGTTAGATAGCTCGGCCACGTTACAAGGTCCCCACGGGGGTGGCAAAATCCCTTCATGGGATGTGAAAGCCAGAGAGAGAGTAAGAGAGTAGACCTGCCTTTAGCGTTTCCTCCTAAATGCATAGCAAATGCATCTTCAGTTCCTCATTTTCTTTCTTTAACTTAGCGATTTCATCGCTAAGTTGCGATGCGACTTTTTCTCCTTCACTCAGTCTTCTGCGTACTTGAACATGTCGATGAGTTGCGAATTGTATTTGTCTAGGTCAGTAATTCTTAACAGGGGGGCCGCGACCCCCTAAGGGTCCGTAAGAAGTTTGCCGGAGGCCGCCAAAATTTGCAAAATTTCCTTCAGAATATGATAAAAAGGAAATTGGTGTATATGTTTATGTTCTATGGGTGATGAGAAGTGTTTCTAGTTTAAAATGGCCCACCGGAAGTTACAGCTTCCATATGATCATTTTTGAAAGATAAGCTCAAGAATTACTGCCCCGATTTTAATAAAAATTTATATATAGGATGTATTCTATTGGTTATGAGTGATTCTGTATTTTTTGGAAGAAAACACTCCATCGAAACTGTCAGCTCGGAAACGACGATTTTTGACAAGAACATGTTTTTTAATAAAAATTCGGCCCGTGATTTAGGTTTTCTCCAATTATGTCTTTTTCGTGGTGTTCGGGAATGCTAATTAGGAATATGGCAGCCGTTTTAAGATCCGAGATGGAGAAATTTTGTTTGTGCGAGGTATCATTTTTAATACCTCCTACTAATATCTACGCCTATAATGCTGACATGGGTTTCATTTTCGTGGTTTCCGGGGTATTGCTTACATTACTGAATTGTTTTTTGCAAGTCGTGACGAAGGGAGGGGGCGACCGTGTTCTTTTGGTATCTAACTACTATCTACGCCGCTTATGTCGCTATGAGTGTCATTTTTGGGGTTTTTTCAGGGTTTCGAGATGGGAAGCGGTGTCCTTTTTGGTGCTCACCTATAATATCAACGCCAATGTGGGTGTCAATTTCGGAGGTACTGATTACATTACTCACCTTTGGTTTTTCGCAAAGTGTGGTGGAGGGGTGAATATAATGTGGATATGGATGTCATTTTCGGCATACAAATCAATTGGTTGTGTTATAGATCATTTGTGTGTTATACGTTTTTCCACAGGAGTAAGTTTAGAAATGGGTTTATATAAAATTAATGGCATGCTTGAATTTAAGAGGTCCATCCCATGGATCAAGCGGTCCCTACTTATAAGTCTCTACGCCATTCATCCAATTGAATTCTAATATATCATAGTTATTTTGTATCAAAATGTGCACGTTTTCGTAATATTTTTAAAGGGGTTGGCCTAATATTTTTAAAGAGTGTTTGCGGCGAAAGAGATTATATGAAATTACTGGCAGGCTTGAATCCGAGGGGTCTGTCGTCTGGATCAAGGAACCCTCCTAAGTGTCCACACCATTTATCTAACCTGATCCAAACTTTTCACAGGGAATTTATATTAAAATGAGCAAGTTTTCGCAATTTTTATGAAGGAGTACGCCCCCTGAATCCAGATATACCTGAACCGCCTGAAATATGTTTTTCGATTTATAATACCAAGCCGCCCAAAGCATTGTTGTCGCTGTCAAATCAATTATTTTAGCCAAACGACAAGCAATTGGTCGTTATACACCTCAAGTACGAAATAAAAGTGCATCACGAACTTCACTGCCAGTTCATATACGACGGATAAAAATCTTGGATTTTTATATCCCAGATTTTTTTCAATTTTTTCATCTTTTTTTATATTGAAAGAGGCGTGTCTGTTGTATAATTACAGTATAACTCGCTGTCAGGAACATACAAGCAACGGAAAGCCAGACAATGAATAATTTATGCAATCAATACACGAAGTGCCTTCAAATTCAAAAGAAAAATACAAGGAATGTGCTGCGCGGTAGGAAATGTGAAAACACCAGAATTACATTCACTACCCGAAACTACAACCACTGCCGAACGAAAATTACAAATTTGTTCAAATCTATTTTAAACTAGAAATTATCGTACTTTACAAACTTTATTCGATCAACACAAAAAATTAATTCGATTGGTTAGAACTGCATTTGAACAAATGCCAGCTGATGACTAGAAAGTTGTAGTTAGGGAGGTTTTTTACTCTAAAGTGCCGACTGTAGTAAACACATAGAATGCATTAGCGAAAATGTTTTAACGTCACAAACACGGTAAAGCAGTTGATTGACATCCCAATTTATATTCAACCGACGTATTAGGTCGTGCGTACACTACCCACACTGTAATAAACTTCCAAGAATTGAGAACTCTTAACGGTCAAGTGCCACTTATCGTGAAGCTGGATACCCATCTAATCGTGTCAAATGTGTAAAACGACGCAATCACTATCAAAGCACTGATTCAATTAAAACTTCAATTTCAGACTGGACTAAGTGGATCTGCAAACGATTTTTTCGATGGTGATTTGCAATAAGAAAGATATTTTCATGTCAGAAAATTGGGTGTTTGTTCAAACTAATCTACAGTACTTTGTTTCAGAACAACGCTTAGCGTATTTTAGAACTATGCATGTTATTACAAGTCAAAGTAACGGATTGAATTTTCTAGATGTGCCCGGAGTCACAAGCAGTTTTCGAAGCGAAAAGATATTGCACTCTCAATCACATAATTTAGAATTTACTTTTTTGAATGGTGGTCGAATAGCACATTCAGTACTAAAACTGCCATCGGCACACAAAAAAGCATTGGAAGCGCTTCATGGAACACTAAAAAATGTTAGAGGAAATTATCAGGGGTATAGCGCATTCATTATACAACTACAACAAAATGCATCCACAACGTTTCCAATAAATAATTATTGGATATTGGAAATGGTAAAATAGCAATTTACGAATCCATACAATGTATCACATTGCTAAAAAACTTCTGTAAACTCACTGCAATCACAGAAAAATTAATTCACAAAATTTTCCTAAATATCGCACTAAGTTAGCAGCCTGAAAATAGCGGCTGCTACCGTACCAGGTTTTTAGTTAAAAAGATGATGAAAAATATCGTCAAAGCTACACTTCTAAGTGGAAGATTTAAGCCAGAAGAAATACTGTTGCCACAAATCCGAATGATTCAGACAGATATGCCATTAGAATTAAAACGTTTGTAGTTTCCGGTACGACTCGGATTTGCAACCAACAATAAAGCACAATCACTACAAATTTGTGAACTACATTTGGTATATCTATTCTTCTCATATGGACAGCTATATGTGGCATGCTCACGGGTCGGAAAACCGTCTGATTTATTTGTGTACATACCTGACGGAAAAACAGAAAAACATTTGTATCCAAAAGCACTTCAATAAACAGAATTATAAATAAATAATTTCTTTTATTGTGTGGCATTGCAATGCATAAGCGAACGAATGGGGGCCACAAAAAAAAATATGAACTATTTGGTGGGCCGCGAGTAAAAAAAAAGGTTACGAACCACTGGTCTAGGTGGTAATCTAGCTATTTTTGCACTTCGATCGAATGGATACCAATGGTTGACTCATCCCAGAATCCTTTGAGCCGGTCTCGTTAAAGGATAGATTAACCAACTGAGCAATTGGTGTACCATTTGGGGTAAAAATTCCTTTTTGTTGTAAATTCATTGCATTATGATGACTGGTTATTGAAGCAGCTACCAATCTAACCAGTGAAATTGGCAGTCGGTCAGTCGAGAGAACATCATTTGCTAGGTTCTCGGTGTTCGGTTATCCCGCCGGTTCATCGGGCGCCACAGTCTCGTTGGTAAATTAGCAGGGAGCACCACGTGCAGGTGAGGCTAAAATGAGAAGTAAAAAAATAAAGTTCTTGGTCAATGGTGGTTCTGGATAAAATTTATTATGAGGTCTCTAATGGATAAATGTTTCCGGAATTGTACTCTATGACAGACACTACATTTGATCAATGTTAAAGTTAAAATTGTTAAAGTTTATGCAAGCAAATAAACTTGATGCCAACTAAATGTGTGTTAAATCTGACAAAAATGTTCAAGGCATATTCAATCAAAGATAAGCAGTATGATCCAAAAAATAGTCGAGAAAAACAAGAGAACACACCAGGCAAATATACGAGTACCTTCGCTTTTGACCTTAACCCGCGTGCGCATGCTCTCTATTCAAAAATAATAAATAAATTCGCGCAAGGCTATATAAATTGTATCGGTTTTTTGAATCAATATAACAAAAGAAAATAAATTTAAATATTATTCATAAGTACATAACACAAACGTGATTGAATCAATGTATCGACGTCTTTATTATTTGATCTTTTTGTTTCGCGCTGCTTCTTCATCGCGTTTTCTTCGAAGTAAACTCGCGCATACCAAAACTCTACACTATGCTAAACCATGTATGGAGGTATACGCGGATAAAACTGTATAAAGACGGCTCGTCGCAAATGAATCACAAATGATTTATGTAAATTTGATAATTTATTAATAATAATAAAATAAATAAATAAATTAAATAAGCACATACAACAAAACGAAATATCTTTCTATCTCTAATTTACATCTTTGTCATGTGATGCCTGCGCGCCTTACTTGCTTTTTGATCTTTGCGTATTTAAATTTTTTTTATTTTTTCGAATGTGCGCTAACTATTTACTTAAGTCTAAAAATATGGGTCTTTAGCCGCGTGTGCGTGTGTGTGTGTGTATGTCTCGGCCTAGCAATAGTTTTGTTGTTGCTTTTTGCCAATTTATATTACAAAATGTGTGTTTTGTATACGCGAATATATAATCCACGAAAACAGCAACAACAACAAAAACAACGCCAAAACGACAAAAGCGTAGTCTTTGCGCGCGGTTTAATGGTGTTGTTGTGTTATAATACAGCGAATTTGTAAATAATACGATAATAAAAAAAAAAATTGTGTTGCGTGTGGCTAGCAAATCATATGACGTAGGTATCATATGCTGATTAATTTTAAAATTGCAAAATATATACGGACATACACACACTTGATTTATTTAAATTTTGGTGTGCGCGCGGCTTAAAAAGGTCAGATGTGATTAACCATTAATTTTTGTAAATTTAATTTAAGTTTGACTTTGAACTGTGAATATGTGTGTGATAAATAATTTTTTTTTAATGCACTCGTCAAACTTAAACATACGTTTTAACCTTCAATTAAATTGGCGTTTTAAAGGTGATCACAACATGTCACGAATATTTTTTAACGATTCGAAAAGTCATAGTTTTTGTTAAACAAGTATAAATTGCTGACTGCTAGGCGGGAGAGATTCTCATTTTTCTCATTATATAGGCAGCAAATGACGCGCGCGATAAAAATCGATAAATTTAATTTTGCGCCACCCAATATATCAATCAAATTCCGTACACGTATTTTTTTCAGCTTACTTGACATTTGTCATAAGCGCTCAAGTCACGCCTTTAACTACAGAACAAATACAACAAAAATTTATCATCCGTTTAATTGGGTTCAGTGGAAATCCATATCTTGTTTGTACTTGTTGCAAATTCCTGCGTATTGTGAAATGTTTTTGTGTACGACAAATCAATTTATTTCTGTGAATTTATTAATCGGATGCCGCACCCATGCTGGCCGGAAATTTTAGAAATTTAGTAAAGTCTACTGTAATTTCGAAAATTCCAGTTTACCAAAAAACCTCTACAAAACTACAATTTGGCCTTTTGAACACTGTTAAAACTGTTTTATTTTCAACATCAGTTAAAATATATTTGCGTAAATAATAAACAAAGGCATTTACCAAGATTCAGAATCACTTTTAAACAAAACCAACCTAGCGAAGCGTTAGTCAATTAATAGTCGTTAGGTGTTCAGGGTTGATATCGGCAAAGAAACATTAAATTTTGCGTCAAATAATTCATTTAGTAAGGACTCTACTGTTTTGTGTGTTTGCCAATCAGAACCTATTCCAATAACCATATTTGTGGTGGACGAAACGCCATCTATTCTGAAGTATAGGCTAAGGAGAAAAATAAAAACTCATAAAACTTTACATTTACACTTGGGTGCAAGAAATTCGCACAGTTGCATTTTTTCTTTTGTTTTTAATTTTTTCGCGAATTGAAATATTTCTTGAAAGTATGTCAATATTAAAGATCATTTCATCACCTATCCAGTGATACCACGTGTGTGTATTTTCTGTAAACCAGGACAATACCAACAATAGAACTCAACAATCCGAAAACGCTCGACTCCACGATTTTAAGGGAATTGTCATCATTAACATATCAACAATTATCCTCAATGGTCCTCATGCGGAACAAGAAAACGAATACCACACCAGAGGTAGCCGCTGAAGTGGTTGCACTAATTGATGCGAGGCAGAACCGAAGTGAAGTGGCTCGCCAATTTAATTTGAGCCGATTCTCCGTTCGTCGAATGTGGCAGTGATATTGAGAATCCGGCTGCTACAGAGGGCGACAAGGATCTGGCGGACTTCTGGCCGAGGAACGGTGTACAGAAGATCAGGAGTACGATTTGCATAATGTTGCATTGAAGAACGTGTCTTGTGTGGCAGTGGTTCAAATCGTGTATTCATCTCCGGAGCGAATACTGGCCGCCGATCAAGAGGATTGACTTCTCAACGGTACATTGATGAAGTACTCGAGGACTACGTCGTACATTTTGCCGGGATTGTTGGTGAAACCTTCCTGGTATAGTGTACGTACCAGTATCTTCAAGAGGTGGATGTGCCTGTTATGGAGTGGCTGGATCTGAATCCCATCGACCATTTATGGGACGAGTTAAATTAAAGAGTTCGATCCAGAGATGTTGCTGCAACGAGCCTCCAGGAGATGCATCAGATGATCGCAGAGGAATGGGGGGTGATATCTCAAAATCTGGTGAAAACTTTGGTGAAATCAAAGAAACATCGAATGGAAGCTGTCATTCGGGTTAGGAAGTGAAGTCATGATGATAAATTCACGAAAAAACGTGTACTTCAGATGTGTGTGTCTTCCAAAAATAACATTTTTCCCACGGTAGAAGTATAAAAAATGTATCACTGGATAGGTGATGAACTAGACTTTGAATCTGCATTCAATAAAATTAAACACACAATGGATTTTCTGATATTTTTTAACTTTTGTTGAAAATTGATCAATGTGCGAATTTTTTCCACCCAAGTGTATATCGAGAACGTGAAAAGAATAAAATTGGCAATCGATTCTGTAAGACCGATTGCAAACCAACCATTGGGTATTATTTCTTAAAAGAAAAATATTTAACGGAAAACTACACGCGTGGATGGAGATGGGGGGAGGGAGGGAGTTTAGCGACCTTGATCCTCCAATGAGTTTCGGAAAACGGCACGAATGATTTTCCTGAAAATTGATGAAAAGAGTTTTTAGAGTATCAGAAATTGATTGCGATGGGTCTTGGAGGAATTGGGTTAAAGGGTCAGCCGGTGGGATCGGATCCCGATTTTAAATTTTTTTTGGTCCACACGAATTTTTAAAAAATTGGCAGAAATCCATTACGATTGATCCTGATTTCGGGAAAATTCATTATAGGGTTGAATCAAAACGTCCCTTTGTTAATTTTTTTTTCGATTCGCACGATTAAAAATTTGTTGAGGGAGGGTTTCCGAGTGACGAGATTCGATTGCGATTTGTGTTAATTTCTGATAAATTTGTTCGGAGGGTCTTCTGGAGGAACTCGGTTCGTTTTCTTTAGTTTTTTTAACTCGCACCATTTTTTGCCATTGGTCCGGGTTTCGGGAAAATTCGCTTGGAAGTCTTCTCGTGGGGGCCAGGGAGTTTTCACCTTTCTTTTAATATTTTATTTAGCATTGATGATTTTATTAAATTTGGAGAGAAGGGGGGGGGGGGGGGAGCGTACAGAGGTTTCAAATGCAAGGAAACCATTCCAAAGAGTTACGAATTCTGGATAATTCATTTAATACATTTTATTTGTGTCCCCGGATAGGCCGTCATGTTGCACCGAACTACGTTGCGTGATTTTACACCGCCTATCATGTTGCGTAGTGCTGCACCATATTTTGTCATGTTGCATAATGTTGTCGCACCATGGTACATGATGTTGCTCCGTGTTTCGTTCTGTTGCACCATGTTGTGGGACGTTATATCATGTTTGGTCATATTGCGCCATGTTGCGTGATATGGTAAGATGTCACTTGATGTTGCATCTTGTTGAGGGAGATTGTGTGAAGTTTCACTATGTTGTGTCATGGTGGTTTGGAGCGTTCTTTACACATTTTATTTGGCTTGAATACTTTTAGTAAAATATCACGGGACAGGATTTCCTTCTGCAAGGAAACGATTAAATGGGGTTCTGATTTCTGGATAATTCATTTAAGAGGCATCCAGACTGGCCGTTATATTGGACGATGCTGCGTATTATTACAACAAGTAGTACTATATTTCACCATGTTGCATGATGTTGCACCATGTTGACGGATGTTGCATTATAATGTGGGTGTTGCATCAAGTTGACATGGTGATCTTACACCATGTTGCTTAATGTTGCACTATGTTCGGGGATGATGTTAGATATTACATCATGTTGCGACAAATGTACCATGTTGTACCATTTTATTTGCACGATTTTGTTCTATGTTGTGTTATATTGCTTCGTATCGGGTCTTGTGTTTTTCGTTAATTAGGTATCTAGTGTTATGTTCTATCATATTGCGGAATGTTGCACGATGTTATATTGGTTGCTGTATGGTAAGATTATGTGATTGCACTAATCGCATTGAAAACGTTCGTTGTTATGAGTAACAATATTGATTTGTAGCATTTGCTGTCTAATTAATGTTTTTTACTTGGTCTTTTTGGTATATTTTTTTCCGCCTCATTTAATTTTGATGTCTCTTGGTGCGGCCCAAGTATCTTTATTTAATTTTTTTGCACGATTTTGATAGAAATTGGTAAAGAGTATGCCAAGGAATCAAATGCCAAGAATTGGATATGATCATGATCTACTGAAAATAAGTTTCTACTACGATGGCCGGGGTTTAGGAACACCTGGAAAATTCAGAAAAACTCGACATATGTTAATATTTTCATTTATAATAATTATTTTTTACTTAATTAAATTCATTTTTGACTAAAATTATTAATAATTTTAAATAAGTTCTAGAATATGATTGTTTAGCAAATAATCCAATTGCATTCTCGCATGGATACAGATGACAACAGTTTCAATGGTTCCGGTGATCTAGAGTTATGTGAGATGCGATCGGAAAACTTGTACATATCGAGTCCCAATCTAAATGTGAATGGACATATAACCGGAAGTCGTTTAGTAGGCATAAATTCTTCGAACTTCATCGTTTAAACTAATATGATGCTGATACTAATATAACTATAATAAACTAATAATCTGTTCTCATTGATGGCTGGCCTGGATCATCCCATGACTTTCTGCGTTTAGAATTATCATACAAAATCCACATTTCATCACCCGTATAATGATTTTGTGCAAAAAAATTTTCTTTTGTAACGAGAAAGCAAATTGTTGCAGATGTCAACTCTTTGGTTTATGTTTTCTTCGGTCAGTTTACGAGGAACCCATTTTCCTTCCTTCTGAATTTTTCCCGTGGTATGCAATCGAAGTAATATTACTTGGTGAGTAACTCCTAACTATTCTGCAAGCTCTTTTCAGTTTGACACGCATACCATCCAGTAAAAGTTTAAGTACTTCGTCATGAAATTGTTTTACTGCACCTGTGGTACCTCTGAGAATACGGAATTGGGAAAAATATTTTCATAGCATTTTTGTCTTAATTATATTTTTCTGACCTACTATTGGAATTAGTTGGGTGTAAATATTTTTGAAACAAAGATATATTTGGTATTATTTTTCACTATAAAAATTTTGGGGAACAAAAGTTTCCCATCAACTTTGTTTCACCACCTTTGATTCACAAATATTTACACCAAACTAATTCCAACAGTATAGGCTAGAAAAATATAATTTAGGCAAAAATGCTATGAAAATATTTTTCCCAATTCCCAGAGAAAGCCAAAATAGTGCCACTGGTCGTGGATCGTTCTCAAGACTAAAACTGCCATGACGAAATCTTGCAAACCACTGTTTTACTGTTGAATGACTCATGGAATGTTCACTCAATGTCGAATTAATCAATCGCATAGCTTGAGCAGCAGTTCTTTCATTTAAAACCAGAAGAGAATGGAATGACGATTGGTACACACGGAACGACAGCTTATAAATGACTGAAGCTTATGTATATCATAAAAACTACAATGACTAACCCGGTGTCTACACTATGCAAATTCACTGATATTTTCTATCAGTAATTTTATGTTTGTATATGTTTTTTTCAACCAATTGATAAATGTTTGTACACAAAACATCATAGTGGTGCATTTCAATATCATAATAATATCTTCAAATGTCAAACAAAATTCTTTCAATTCTATAAACAAACTAGTTGTTTTCAACACTTACCACGGTGACTTGTTTAAATTAAAATTATCGTATATACTCGTAGTATTTTGTGTTATAAAAAAATTATTTAAAAAATTGTACGATATGGAGAGACGTCTTCAAGAAGTTAAAAACCTAAAAATGTTAGAAAAGCTTGAAGAATTTGAAAAGACAGAGAAATTAGAAAAGAAACGAGCATATTGGGTTAACCCATTTTTGGCAGAGCGTACCTCCAATCTTTTGTGGAGCCAAAACAGTTCCTTTAAAAATTTCACCCGGCTATATAATACTAAAAAAATACAGTGACTCAAACAATTGTCCCAATGTTTTGAAATTTGGAAGTTGTTTTATTTTTGAACAAGATAAAATAATAAATAAAATTATTTTGAATGATGTATGTTAAGATCATAGTTTATTTCATACTTTAAGAAAAAAAAATATACAATAAATATAAAATTCTTCTGTAATTTGAACTGAGCCTCATTGGGACAATACTTTTTTATAAATATTTTAAAGTGTCGCAGAGACAAAATTAATAATTTTTTAATATTTGGTACTTCCACCTTTAGCTTTAACGCAGGCTTCTATTCTTTTGGTAGACTGTTGAAAATATTCTGTAATTCAGATGCCTTAATGTTGTACGACACACTTTCAGTCCTTTCCCACAATTCTTGAAAATTTTTGGGTTCTGTGGTAAAAAGGCTTACCGCTTTTTAACAATTTTCCAAACATGTTCAATTATATTTAGGTCTGGTGATTGTGGGGACCAATCCAGTACAATGACATTATTAATTTCGAACCACTTCATAGCAATCCTAGATTTATGCTTGCTGTCATTGTCCTGTTGGAATATAATTTCCTCCTTTGTTGCCCCAAACATGACCAAACTGTCCAAAAACTGGGTTTGTAAAATATTTACATAGCCTTTCGATTCCAGCCGAGATGATATTAAGTTCTTTCCTAGTTTACAACCTTTCATGTCCCATACCATTATATTTTCGCCTCCAAGCTTTATTATTTTTTCTAAACACCTCACTTGGCTCCCTCCATATCCAGTGCCTACCATCTCAACCGTATTTATTAATTTTTGATTCTTTTGTGAATACGACATTATCCCAATCTTACAAAATCCAATCATGAACTAGTTTAGCATATTTTAAACGTAGTTTTTTGTGCCGTTGCGTTAAAAGAGGTTTTTGGGTTTTAGTCTTGCTCTAAATCCCTTCTTGCGCAGGCTATTGCAAACTGTTTCAATGCTTCCATGAAATTGTTGAGTTTCCACAAGGTGTCTCTGAACCTGTACAGCATTGTCCATCTGACCCGATTGAATAGTTCTTCGTATGCGTCGGTTTTATCCAGGGGAAATAAAAGCTTTTCGACCTGATTTAACATTTTCTTTATCAGGTAAATATGACCTTAGAACGCGATTGACACTTGAACGACCAACACCAACCTTCTACGCAATTTCACGGCAAGACATGCCTTTCTGGCCCCTAAAAATGATATTTTTTGTTGTGTCTTGTGATATCCGTCTCATGCTAAAATAACCAAAAAATTGTCACTAATTCAAATAATAAAATGTTAATTACTCACGTATTGCAAAGCCTAGTGTTAAAACTTAAACAAAAACACAAATTATTGAATTATATTTTTACGCAATTGAAAACAAACAACCTATTCGTGGACAAATTTTAAAAAAATAAATTGTCCCAATTGCAATTAACGAACAAAAGGAGGAAAAAATAACAAAATCCAAATGTTCTTTTCTTCTCTTTTGTGTACTATGATTTTTGTCTCTCTATAAAAAAATTAAAAATATATTACTTTGAGGTAAACAAACAAAATAAAAACAATAGCTGTATTTTGTTGAGACAACTACAACAACACCACCATGGCTAAAGAAAAAACTAAAGCATTTTAAAATTTTGCTTTAGCTGAAGATAATGCAGATTTGCATTAGTTGAAATAGCTGAATAGCGCTGAAACAGCTAAAGCAAAAATGCTTTATTTCTCAACAAAATACAGCTAATATTATTTATATGTTGAGCCTGTGAAGTATTCCACGGATTTTTCCACATCTAATTGGAATTTCATTCAATCTAATTAAATTCTTATTGCATGTATAAGTATTAGTGTATTGTACAATGTTATGATTTTTAATTTACAAAAATTTTAATAAAAATGTAAATAAATCGAATATGTTTTAATTCTAACATGTTAATATAGGAGTAAAGAATATATTTTAATAGAAACTAGATCATTAATTAAACATTTTTATTCACAAATATGTGAACATGTAAAATTGAGATAGCAACAAGAGACAGATATGGCTATCACGAAACTTGTGCAATAAGAAATATACGCACATTAAAATATTTTTTCCAATTTTCTGCTTTTTTATTTAATAAATTTATCGGATTTAAGTAAAATTAATAGCTGAATAATAATGTAACTATAGTTTAAGCAAAATAATTTAATTTCTGTTATAAAAAATGCGATAAACTAAATTTGTTGTTATTTTTTGTCTCATTCGTTTAAAGAAAATAGTACTAAAAAAAAGCAAAGACGACAATCAGGTAACCAAAGTTACAAACCATTTAGTACACGTTTAAAAAATCCAATATGATTATTAAAATCTAATTCAAAAATGACTATAAAATATTTAAATTATTTCATTCAACATTGAAAGAAAAATGTTTCACGAACATGTCAGAAAAAATTTTATTTTCAGAAATTGTTATATTAACACCAACGCGAACTTCCTCCTCATAAGAAATTTCGTGATCATGCACTAAATGAATCAATAATTTTGAAAATGCCCGAAAATAACAAAAATGTAAAACTAATATTTTTAGACTTATATCGTTTTGCATAATCCTATTTTAAAAAGTATCATTAAGAAATTTAAAATTTTTGAACTTTACACCGTTTTGAGAAATCTAAATATATAAATCGACCGGGATCCAATTTGGAGAAAAAATTGTTAATGTGTGATTTTTTCCTATTTTAAAAATGTTAATTTGTTAATTCTTGAAAGGTAATGTAATGAATGATATATGCCCAGCATCAATAAAACCTGAATCACCATCTCTGTGGATGGCCGATAATGGCCATTCAACATTGCGTAATATTTACCTCTTAAAAATCAAGGAAAACGGCTTGTAGCTAAAAAACGGCTCGAGGTACCTATAAATTTGTTTAGTTTTCCTGAAAGGTGATGTTTATTACAAAAAATTGGGATTCCGTTGCATGGTTCACCTGTTTTTTTGCAGATTTTGGAACTGATAAAACTTTACACTACTATTATTTTATGTTATTTTATCATTAACAGCAATATATGCCTATTCCAGCCTGCCATCACAATTGTGTGGATGACGAAATAGAATCATGCCAAAAAATTATTTTTGTATGTATCTGGACAAACGTACACATTTGTGCATTCCAGTTAAATTTTTTTCGTCCGAAAAATAGTACTAAAACTGATATAATAATGAAATAATTAATATGTTATCTAATTTATATGTTATCAAACTATTATGCTTTTTTTTAAAACAAAACTCCCATTTAACTAAGATCCGTTAAAATCCGGAAGACATTACATCCTGACATTATTTACATACACATTTGTGTATGCTAAGCTTAAATTGAAGAAATAAAATTTTTTGAACTCAAAAGGGATACATACAAACCGTATATTTTTATTTGCTTTCGAATTGGCCGTGTATATGTATAAGCAATGGTCATCCACAAAATATAATTAAAAAGTGACATCTAACTAAAACAGCTGGAACTATTTTTAGTACAATTCCTATTAGAAATCTTAAAATTGTTTAATATGATTAGAACTACATATTATGTATAATTATTATTCAATTCATTGTTTGGCATAACCGTCAATATTCAAGTAATTAGATGATTTCTGTTACACTTTATTAACAAAATAATGTTATTCACTCTTGCTTTCTTGTCAAATGAAATAGCCCATTAAATTCCTATTATAAACACTAAATTAAATTAGATGTTTCGGAATAATTTTTATTTATTTTTATTATACTATGTAATATTAAATTATGCATATTTTATTGAAAATTGAACAGATAACCGCTTAAGTTTGATATAAATAAAATTAAATCGCCGATTAGAAATACTTAAAACATTAAAAAGTTCTCGTATATATTTCTATCAATAAAACATTTTCTACACATAAACAAGTACATATTACACAAAGACAACTGGCCATTATCGGCCATCCACAGAGATGGTGATTCAGGTTTTATTGATACTGGGCATAGATCATTACATAATCTTTCAGGAAAACCAAACAAATTTATAGGTACCTCGAGCTGTTTTTTAACTACAAGCCGTTTTCCTTGACTTGTATCAGGTAAATTTTACGCAATGCTGAATGGCCATTATCGGCCATCCACAGAGATGGTGATTCAGGTTTTATTGATACTGGGCATAGATCATTACATTACCTTTCAGGAAAACTAAACAAATGTATAAGTACCTCGAGCCGTTTTTTAGCTACAAGCCGTTCTCCTTGACTTGTATGAGGTAAATTTTACGCAATGTTTAATTTCGGTTCTTATTTTTTACGCATTTTTATTGTAATGTAGAAAATTTAGTTTTTTATCATGTTTTATTTTTTTAAATTTGCCGTGGAATCCGTGGAAAACTTCACACCCGTTATATGTTAACAATATTGGAACAATTTTTGAAAGTCACTGTAAGTTTTAGGTACAAGATGAAATTTTCAGGAGGTACCAGGTTCGAATCCCGATAAGAGCAGGATGCAATGTGAAAGAACCCCGCACAAATCTTATGGAAATTGGCTCCCGGTCAAATTGGCTGAAATTTGGATATGTTGTTCGTTTCGGCATCCTGAGCAAAAGTCTCAATGGGCACAAAGCTCAATTTTGCTTATTTTGGCCCCAATTTTGGCCAATTTGACCGGGAGCTAATTTCCATAAGATTTATGCGGGGTTCTTTCATCAACGGATTACGATCTGTGGTGAAATGTAACATATCTATGACCCCCTGTCGGTGTGCAAAACCCATGGGCCGACCCATCTTCCATGCCAGTGTAGGCTGGTATGGAGCTTGCAATGTGCAGATGGTCTTAAATCGGTCCTATAGCCGTACGTCCTCGAGTTGGCCGGAAGGCGTAAAGTAAGGACGTAAAAAGCATAACCGCGGAAGAGCAGGGTGAGCCTTGAGCCCCAAAACAGATCGCATAGTTAACAATAAAAAATAACAAAACGAGATACCAATTTTCGGCAAGAAGTTAGCCCTCGAATTCGACTGGCTATAACCTTATGGATTTTTTGTCCTATGTTTAAAAAAAACAATACTTGGCTTCGTACCAGATTTGCTTGCCGTATTGTACACTTAACTACAACCAAAATATTTAAAAGTAAGTTTAATGTATTATAAAATAATTTAAGACTCATTCATATAATGGTTTTATTAAATTTTATTAACTTTCATTTAAAAAAATCACAATTAATTCATCACAATTCAGTATATTATGATTTTAAATAAATCGTCAAGTCGGCAAAAATTAAAAATAAACAATAAGCATTTCAAAACTGCATCCAAATTATCCAAGTTATCCGCATCTGTGATTCCATCTGCCATTATTGCATCATTTAATAAACAGGATATCTCGTATTTGCACGTGACTATAGCTGATGGACTCTGATGGATTAGAAGATTAGAAAATTGGAGTAGATGTGCTGGTGGAGCATGGCTTAAAAATATGAGTATTGGCTGAAAAATTTGTATCAATTGATAGCTCGAAATGTGCTGGTGTTGGAGTTTTTTCTTTGTGATGCGTGTTGCTTGTTTGAACTGATGATTTATTTTTTAGTAACTCGGAAAGTTTATTTCCATTTACATTTTGGATTATTTGCATACAAGAAAAAGCTTCTGCTACATTTAACTTGTGAATTTCTTCTAACTGAAGGGCAACTGTTCACGAAAATGTTTCAAATATCGTCAGCGGTTTCAAATTGTCTTGATGAACAAACTTGGGCAATTGCCGCTTCATACTTGATTTGTTTTTTGGCTGATTGTTTTGTAGTGCTTGTTGTTGGCATTGACGATTTTTCATACTCATAGCAATCAATGGCTTTTTCAGATATTTCATATTCCATTTTCATTTTGTACTTAATACAAATATTGTGCTATTGACGGGAAGCATATACGGATTACCAAAACACCACATTCTGGGTCAGATTACTATAGTTTTAAAGGCTTTCATAGTATCATTTTATTGGCTATCGTAGATATTCACGTTTTTTATAATTTCAAGTTGGAGCAAACGGAAGAGCGTCAGGCAATACTATTTTTCAAAATACAAACTTTTTTAAAAATATGAATCAATTGCATATTCCATAGTCATGTATTCAAATTGGACCGGCATATGATTAAACCGTACAGTAGATGCCAAATATTGAGTGTACGACAAAAAATTTTCAACTATCGGTTATGTCGAGCGAGATTAACAGTCGAATGTG
Source organism: Nephrotoma appendiculata (assembly GCA_947310385.1). NCBI lineage: Eukaryota > Metazoa > Arthropoda > Insecta > Diptera > Tipulidae > Nephrotoma > Nephrotoma appendiculata. The sequence continues at coordinate 265,624,910 of OX371225.1, read as the reverse complement.
CATTTGGTAGATGGGCATCCCGATTCCGAATCTTGCACATACCAATTGATGTCAAGATTGAAACGGCCGATATGATGATCATCAAAGTTTTACCTGACCAAACCGATTGATAAAAGTGTACGATGCGATGATTTGAGACAAAATATACTACCTCCAACCTTTTCCAGTATCCAATCAGATGGAAATATAATAAGCTCCAGTAAATTAGTGCATGCAATACGAGACATTATTGCTAATTTTTGTGTCGGAAAGGAAGACGTGCCGTTTCAATTAGGAAAAATTGGCGTGATAAATTAAATATATAATATGTATATTCAACATTTATGTATATGTAATTTGATATACAAATAAAAGCTATTTACAGCACTATTGTCCGTTTTTGTTGTTTCATAATTGCTGGTTGATCTGCGTAAAACCACCACTTCGTCCAAAACTGCGTACAAAAACCAAGTTTATTTTATCGTCAACATCGCTTCCAGGAGGTATATAAGCATGAGTTGTATTTTCGAATATTATGTAGAAAATGTTTGGATAACTTAGTAGTTCCAGAGTAGTAAGTTAGAAAAGGTTCAGGTGGATCATCCAGAGGAGGCAAATTCACTTTTCCATTTGAACAATACATTCCAGGCGATTCATTGTGAAACTATAAAGCATGACAATACAAACAAATGTTTTCCATTTGCCCAATTGAAACATTGTAATCATAGTCTTTCTCGTAATTGAATGCTGCTAACTTTAAATCCTTCAGCCGGGCCTCATGATGTTCAATGGTTTCAGTAGCTCTAGAAGAAGACATCCTGATTCGAACATTTTCAAGTCGTGTTTCACGCTGTTCAGTTGTTTCCTTAGCTCTAGAAGAAGATGTATTGCTTCGAACGTTTGTAAGTCGTGTTTCATACTGTTCGCTTGATTCAGCCATCCTTGCGGCTCTAATCTTCTTCGACTTTTCAGTTACCTGCCCAATTGATCTTCTTTTCGGTGGCATTTTTAAGCAAAAATGAAACGTGTGGCTAATTAATCAGGAATGATAGGCATTCGAAACAGAAATTAGTATTAATTTATCAAAACGATTTTAATGTTCCCTTCGATACGTTTTACCTCGCGGTAAATGTGTTTGAAAATGTCTTGACGGATTTTTTTTAAGCAAAATCAAATGTTATCTACAGTCAAAAAGTAATCATAGATCAACACGTTCATAAACTGAAAACTTAAATCTAATAAGAATGTATATTCACTTGAAATAATATTTAATACCGGGGGGTCGATTTTTTCCAAAATTCGACAAATTGACAAAATAACCGCATGTTTATAGTAGTGGTATGTGTGTTTGTGTTTGTGCGAAGGTGCGCGCGCCATTTAATGTTTTTGGATATGACATTTATCTTTTCCATTTATAATTTAAAATTTGTAAATGTAATGCAAATATAGTTTTATAGTTTTAGTTTTAAAATAATTTTTAATTCTTTGTTTTTGTGAAAACAAATTCATTCACATTCGACAACGCTTTGAAAAAAAAAACAAAAAAATTTGTGTAGTTAAAAAATTGTTTTCTTTAACACATTGAGGCGCAATTTCTAAATGTGTGTGCTACTCAGGAACACATTTGATAACTTTTCTAATTGCAATGATATTTCATCGCGGAAAGGAACGTATTGTTAGAATTGAAAAATATGTCGAGTTATTCATTAAAAAATGAATGTTGTTTGCGCAAACGTGTAAAAAAACGAAAAAGTTGTATTACCACTATAGCAGTCAGTTCCGCGAACATGTTAACTCACCACTCAAATACTTGATGAGATGTCAAAAAAGTAAAACGACGAAAGGACATAAGCACCAAAAAACTGAACCGATTTGAACCGATTCATAATTTTTGATGCTTACATTCGCAGAAAACAAACAAATATAATCAAAAAACAATTACACACACTGTTATAAAATTGTATACTATACTCCTTATACGTATACGAAAACGTCATGTGTCGTCCTTCGAATTTTGGGAAAAATCGACCCCTGGAAAATAATCACCAATAATTATTTTACTTCAATATACCTAACTAATCGAGAACAACGGCATCCAAAACACAAATTAAAAACGATTAAAACTACGTACACTTCGATACGTTTTACCGCGAACTGTGGTTGAAAATGACATTTCAAAAAACAAACGAAGTTTTTTCAAACTAAGGCAATTTTACACGTACAATAATTTGAATCCAAGGATGTTTCTTGTAGAAGATGCTATTTTCAAATATAAAACGCTAGTACTTTTCAAAGTAAATCAGTTTATACGTACAATATTTTTTAGTACCTTTCCTTGAATTGATTTTATGAAACTGTTAAGAATTTAATTCGCATTTAGCTTCAAAATTACGTTGGATTGTTTGGGTGAAGTTAGCTTTGCATTCACAATACTTTTAGCTACTGTATGTTTTGTAATTAGTGAATAAGTACCTTTAATCCTTTGATAGTATAAGTGCCTATAGGTATAGATAAAACCGATAAATATCGAAGAAAAGAAAATTGCAATACTCGACGAGACAATTAAAACAGAAAAATTTTGGGTTTTGGCAGTCAAGAATTAGATTGATAATGAAGAGGACGAAAAAGTATCAGTAATTCGGGTGTTTAATTACTGTCTGTGTCACATAAAAATATAAAGACAATAATACAAGTTAATAAGTCGTTGAAGTTAGCCCGAAAAATGTCAGCCCGAAAAAATGGTGCGTTTCTCAGATAAAGTGTAGCTATCCCGAAAAAGAGTAAATGTAAGTAGTAAATGTAGCCCCATCCCGAATTAACATTTCATTACCAATAGTAAGCTAATTTTGGTACTGAAGAAAATGACAATAATTTAATAAAGATACTATTGAATAACAAATCTAAAAAACACGAAATTAATAAATAATGAATATTTCGAATTGTGGAGCCTTAAATTCGCTTGTGCCTGTACTAGAGATATTTATGTGTAGTGGCGTATACGGCCAGATAGGTCTTGGTCCCACCGATATGTCACGGTAACCACTGGTTCATATCATGATCATAGAGCATAATTATATAACCCTTTCCATGAGAAATTTACAAAATAATGAATATTTCGATAAATATCTCTAGTATAGGCACAGGCGAATTTAAGACTGCACCTTAATTCGAAATATTCATTATTCATGACGATCGGTAAAGCGGCTAAGGCGTTATTTCAGAACAATCTAATAATTGTATCTTTACAGGTAAAAATGAATTTTTTATCCAGAGGCGGACCCCCCGAATTCGAACATGTCTCTTATTTCATATAACCCCTTTCCAAAACTCATTCTCGTAAAAAAAATTTAATTTTTGAAAAAAATTGTACCATGGCCCCTAGATTCCGGGGTCCAGCCCATTTCACAATACCGTAAGATTGGTCCTGAACATTCAACATTTGCATGGTAAACATTTCATGGCGATCGGTTGAGCGACTGAAAAGTCATTTTGGAATAATTAAATATTTGTATCTTTACATGTAAAAATTTATTTGATCCGGGGCGGGGCCCCTCTAAATTGCTGGTTGATCTGCGTAAAACCACCACTTCGTCCAAAACTGCGTACAAAAACCAAGTTTATTTTATCGTCAACACCGCTTCCTGATTTTGTTCTACTGGCTTTTTATTTTTTTATGTTGAACATATGTATATAGATTTCTTATTTTTTTTAACATCCTCAACATTTACCTTTTTTTCATCCGCTATTTACCTTACCTACTTTCCACAAAACTTCATTTTTACGGTACAAGTAGATTAACCGCATCACGCTTTCGGTACAGTATTTCTCGGTAGACATTTTTTAGTATTTGTACGAATAATTAAAAAAAAATATCAGTAATACACGATGTTTCCACTTCAAAGAATAATATCGAATAGCAAAACATAACCTCAAAGATTTGTTTCTAACGACATTTCATAATAATTTACTAATAAAATTACGAGAAATAGCCTCCTGATAATTTGCTAATAGTGTCAAAATGTGTATAATATACACACACATACATTAATAAAATTTATATATCATGATAGAAAAAATCAGTAGATTTGCATAGTGTAGACACCGTGTTAGCTACATACATATATCCAAAATGACAGGCGATTTGGATGCTTTCAAGCATATTTTAATGCAACCAACTTCAGAGCCGAGTTTCTACTTGCACACCTAATACGCCTTCTTCGATTTACGGTTTGTTTATTCAGAGCCTTATCGTCGTTTCTATCTCTAGTCAGTTATCTGAAGTCGTATTTTGGATGCTACCAGTAGCTCAAGTTGCATTCATTTTATTTTATCATATTATTGGTTTAAAATCAAATTTGAGGTGTTAACTTCCACCCAAATCGAACTACCAACTGATACGTGATTTTTACAAACTGGGGAAATAAATCCTTATTATCAATTAGAGCAGACTACACCCTTTTAAAGGCTATTAATTTAGCAATCTATAAAGGAAGGCAAACAATCCCAAATTCGTTATTAAGTCTGTTATGCGTTGAAGGATGGGATTGATACAATAATCGCCTAAGATAAAAAGTAGGCGTTGATGTAACTAATTGTAATCATACTTACATACTTTAAACGCAAACCACAATAAAATTATAAAATATTTAAAGTCTGTAAAAAAAAATACTTCAAGGTGTACAAGTAAGGTAGTCACTTGTTTAAAGTTTATTTTATACTCATGTCTGTAATTCTGAGAATATTGTTAAACTATTTGTTGCCTAACGTAATAATATTTATTATATTAGGTTTTTAAATTTTTTGTGTGGAGGCATCACTTTTTATAAAAAAAAAAAAACGTGTAAACAAAACAAAACAAATATTAAAGTGTACATTAAACCTGTAGAGACAAAGTGGCGTCATCGTCTCTATATAAATGTTATTGACTGCGCCATCGAGAGAATGTCACCTGAAAAAATAATGAGATGTTTTTTTTCGAGTTTTTGTTGACTTCTTCTTAAAAGTATTTGGTGTTTTGTTGTTGTTGTTCTTGTTGATGTCATAACTCTATACAAATTATAAAGTTGTTATTCACTTTAAGTTTAAACATACATAGTTGATTGTTGTCATGGTCATGGTCGTGCGTCATTGTTTGAGATATCGCGAATTTTTTAACCGAGTTTGTAAATACTACGTTTAACCGCTTCTATATCATATCTAAGGCAGTAGGCAACAGAAACCACATCAATACGCAAACGGTATCACCAAGTTATCAACTAGGTCATTCCAAGCCTAAACAATTTTTTTTTGTATATATAAGACGGTATTTGTTCACAGTTCGCCCGCCGTTTCTCAGTTTCATCACTGAAACTTTTTTTTTCAAGTCACTTAGTGACGTTTTTGGTTGAAAAGTTCAATTTGAACGTGGCTAACGATCGCACATCTATGAAATGGAAGTCCTATATATATCCAAAAAGATGCCGACTTCATTCCACGTACTGTTTTTAAAGTATTATATCAACGGGTTTGCGGATTTTGACGAGACAACGCCCAACAATTTTAGCGGCTGGTCAAGGTCCAATTTATAGGTTTCGGCGAGACGACGCTCAACCGTTCTGACGGCCTATCGAGGCGAGGTACAGGTTTTTTTGTTAAGACAACGCCTAAAAGTATTTACAGCGGCCTTCATGTACGGATTGGATTCATGTACGGGCGGCCAGTTGAGGTCATTTATTTTATTACCAAAAAGCGAAAGATGCCCAACCTTACAGGGGGAGCCCAACTGAGGGGCGGAAAGTAGCAAATTTTCTTTTATTATTATTTTTATTTAAAATATAAATTTTTATGTTTTTTATTTTTCTACTTAAAATTCAAATTTTAATTTTTTTTTTTATTATTTCCTTTTATTAACTTTTTATATTGTAATCGAGCGCCATAACTGTTGTTCGGCACGCGTGCTGGACACTAGGGTGTACATTTAGTGTATACAAAAAAAAATAAAAAATTAAATAAATAAATAAAATAAAAATAAAAAAAGTTAAAAATTAAATAGTGCTCAACGCAAAAATATGCAAAAAAAACTCGAAAAATTGCCTAATATTTGGCAATAAAATATAAATCTCACATACGTTTTCAAAAAAATGTACCATTTTTCAAAGTAAAATTGTATGAACTGTCGACTAAAATCATACAAATTGGTGTTTTGTTCATATTAAAAGTTGAGCACCTATTTACAAAATTGTATGGCTTTTTTCGCGTTTTCTTTAAAACGCTTTGCAAGTCGCTGGTATTAGGTTTTTTTTTAAATACGAAAGACACACGGTATTTTAGGGCCTTTAATAACCTTTCAAAAGTGATCGTGTGCGAATACGATCGAATATGTGGATCAAAAATATAAATTGTTTTCTAAAACAAGAATTTTTGAACGGAGTTTTTCGTAACTTTTTTGAATTATACAATATTTTTTTTTTTTTTTGTAAATTTCACAATTAAAATTTTTTTGTTGCATTTCTGTGGTCATAAAAATTCAATGTAAGGACAAAACTACCTGATAAAGATCTAGGCCCGATGTTAATTACTCTGTAAAGCCCCCAAAAAATTGTCGAAATAAATCTAGAAACGAGAACTGAACAGATTATTCCTATTGGTGCCTGAATCATCGTTGTTCGTATAAAAACCGAAACGAGCCGAAAACAAGTCACGAAAGAAATTATTATAATATGACAAAAAGCAAATATTCCGACAGTGAACGATCACAAAATTGGGCCTAAATTTGAAAGATTTTACGAAATGTACAATAAGTTAAAGCAAAATAGATTGAGATGTTGCAGTACTCAGAAAAAAACGAAGTAAACTGTTTGATGTTGCTCAAGCAAATGCACTGGATTTGATGGGCGAAGCTTCAAAAGATTTCTTATTATGCAATAGAAATGACATTTCTAATAAGAGAAAATTAATTTCAATTGGTAAAAAAATTAGATTTCCATCCTCAGAAGAAAATGAAAATAGTTATTGGGAATCTAGCATTGAAGAACTCGTCGCAGGTCCTAGAGGCTTAGGAAAAATATATGAATCATCAGAAGAAAGTATTGAAACTGATAATTATACATCTTCATCAGAATATGAACCACCCAAAAAATCCAAGAAATCTTTTGAAAGAGCAAATTCACAAAGTATGAAATAAAGCAATAAATTGTTACAAAATAAGTTGCTGGAACTTAAGATAGACTGGGATTGAGTAATAGATCTGCATTTATCATATTATCCATAGTATCAAACACTTTAGTGCATTCCTTGAATAATTTAAAGCTATCTCCATCAACTGTTATAAACAGCAGGCGCAAATATCGAGAAATTATTGTCACCGATATTCAAGAAATTTGTAATCCTGACACATTTCTGACTGTTCACTGGGATGGAAAAATAATGAAAGATTTTACGAGTAGTACATCAAATATGGATATTGAACGGTTAGTTATAGTTGTATCTGGTAGTGGAAACTCTAAATTGCTTGCCATCCCAAAATTGGAAAATGATACTGGTCACATGCAAGCAGAACTTGTTTTCAAAACTTTAAATGATTAGAATGTTTTTGATAATATCAAAGGTATGTGCTTTGATATCACAGCATCGAACACTTGTAAATGGAGCAGCGTTTCTAATAGCAAAGAAATTTTCAAACATAATTATGTTTTTCGCTTGTTGACACCATATAGCGGAGCTTTTGCTAAGCAAAGCATTCGAAAAGACGATATAACCATTAACAAGAGAGCCTGTGATTACAATATTCGATCGCTTTAAAAAACAATGGAATAATATAGACATAAGTTCATATATATCTGACAAGCAAGATCTACATGTAAAAGAATACTTTCCAGAAACTATTCGAACTGAAATTGTGGAATTTTTGAAACATCAGTTGAAAATTCATCAAGCTCGTGGGGATTATATTCATTTTTTGGAACAAGGGCTTCTATTTTTTGGGGAATCAGTTAATGAACAAGTTAAAAAACCAGGTCCTACATCACATGCAAGGTGATATAGCAAAAGCAACATATAGTCTGAAAATATATTTATTTTTTGTGGACAGAGAACTCCGTGTACTCCAAAAACTGATTATCTTTATAATGAGGCTATATATCGAATATTGGTTCGAATGCAGTATTCCAACTAAAGCAGCTAAAAATGATTTAAAATTATTTAAACAGTTAGTAGATTACGAAGCAATTGATAAACCTTCAGTAGAAGCAGTTTTTCAGGTACCTTCCAGTTGCATTTTTTAATGATTTTATACCATTAGAAGGGAAAAGGTTAATAGATTCAGCTTTGGAAAATCCTGGATATGATAAGAATCAAATGAAAGCACTTATTAGTAAAGAGAGAGTAAATCAACTTTAATTATATGATTTTGTGGCGGAAAACACAAAACATTTTTTTAACGCAACTTGTGAATATTCGACTCAAGAATTCCTTGAAATGGACCCTGAAAAGTGGAATAAAAATAACAACTATTAATCTGCGAAAATAAAAGTTAAGAAAATATTTTTTGTTAATGATGTTGCCGAAAGAGCAATAGCCTTAGCTAGTTCGAGCACGCTGAATTCAATGGTGCTAGTCCCATTTCAAAGTTAGTCTCCATTTTTGAGATATCGCTTTCGACATGTTTTGGCTCTGAGTCAAAAATTTCTCAAAACATACATTATATTCACGTTGATAGCTCCTGAACCATTAAGATTTTCGTTATATTTTCTTCAGCAAAGTTGTTGCGCAAGCCAAGACAAACAACTTTGCCAAACAAATCAAGGCCGAAAAACGACATCTACATTCACATTTTTTGTGTTATTTTTTAAACACGAAAAACACGTTTTTTATCATTTTTTGTCCATTTATAGAATTTAAATCGATCGAATAAACATATCATCGACAAATATAGATACTACAGAAACTATTTAAAAGAAAATTAAATTGATTCAGTTGATTTTACTGTGATTTTTCTCAATTTTTTCCTAAAAAATTAACATTTTCCTTATATTTTAATTTTAATTTTCTGATTCGTTCGTGTCGTCTTCGGGTTCTTCTTCCTCTTGCAAATTCCAACAAATGTCGCCCAAGAGTGCATCTAGGTTTTTGCCGCTGTACCAATATTCGAGCCTTGCCGTCAATTGGTGAAAACGATCGGATTCGGCTGATGATTGTTCGGCAAATTTTTCCACATGACAATGTAATTTCATTGACATTCTAACGTTTATATTATGAAAAGTGGTCAGCATATTTTCAATATATCTGCGCCAATCTTCTGATCGATTAATTCCGAGAACATTCTTAATAACGTCTTTTACACATTTCCATGCCACAAGCTCTCATTCACTGAGAGCATTTTCTAATGCATCATCTTTCATCAAACGATGAATATCTGGTTCATTAAATATTCCTGTAATAAAAAACAAGATGTGAGATGAAATTTCATTTGATCAAAACTTACATTTGAATAGATGTAAACACCAACCTTCTTTTATTTTCATTCCACTTAACCATAGAAAAATGCGACGCAATTCGACGAACGCATTTCCATCTGGATTAAGCGCTTTTATAAAATTTTTAACTACTCCAAGCTTGTTATGAAGTGGTGGTAGCAATATTTTTTTAGTTGGCCCAAGTGGAGCCTCAACAATGCTGTCGTATCGCAATCTAATGTTCTCACGTAAATCCCAGTTCCATTCGTTGTATTGGTCGCCTTTAAAACGTGTATGGAATGGAATTCTTTGAGTTGGTAACATGAAGGAGAACTGCCTTCAAGCTGCTTTTAGAGGAATCGATAAACAATCGCCAATCTTCGGGATTATATGCATTGTGCATTGTGGATACTAAACCTTGGATATCAGGATATCAGGGCAAAAAGTGAGTGAATTATTCTCAATTGATTTGAAAAAATTCGTAAAATGACGTTGACGATTTATTGCTCCATATATCTGAACATTTGGAGCCAAAATGTTCACTTGATTTAAATCCTTTGACAAAAGAATGGCTTGCCGCTGCGATAGTTTCAGGGGTCGTACCATAATATTCAAACAATTTTGTGAGATTTCAATGTGATTGCATGGAACAGTGACATTTGATGGTTGATATATTGATGCAGATGTTTCTCCGGTTTCACCTGATTCAAATGTTGTTGGTAAATATTCCTCAGTTGGGTTTGATCTTTCCGGAACAGGTATTTCATCTGAATGCGGCAGCGGTAGCTGAGTATTTGTCGTTGTAGTGTATGTCAAAGAACCAATTTTGTTTCTGTTTGTACCGAGAATATAATTCATGCACCCATAATATTGAACTGCATCATGTCCTTGTAGATCGATCCATATCATCGGGACACTAAATGGCAATGCGGCTCCAGTGTTTTGCCATCTATGTAGCTGCAAAATTGTAATTTTGCATAATTGTAATTTTTTCACGCACATAACAAAAACACTTGAGTTTAAAACACCTTACCATATTATTTATTTCACCAGCTTTCACAAGCCGATTTTCACTTGATTTTTTGTGTTCTTTTGTCACTTTATATAGATTTTGATGAAAAACTTTTTATTTTTAATTTTATATTACAGTTTTTAGTTCTTACTTGTTGTGCTAATTTTTTAACTTTTTTAGAAATATCGATTTCGAGAATAATCTCTTCTTTGGTTTATTTTTTACTACTATTACATAATTTATTTTGAAGCTCTTTATATACTGTAGCTAGGCGCTGCTGTTAGGTACCTCCTTTATTTTTAAGTTATGGATAATAGTTCGTAAATTTTATTGGTGTTTATGTTTTGTCGCTAAATAAATTGTGGGTGTTTTTGTTTTTGTATATTTTCAGGGTGTGAATTTTGGCCGTAATGTGACTCATGATTCATGAGAAATTCGTATACGTACAGTATTTCATTTTTTCAGTATTTCAGTCCTTTTTTGATTCTGTGCAAAATGGTTACATTTTTATTGAATTTAGTGTATGATTTTCAGTTTTTATGTATTGTGTGAAACTTGATTTTATGTATTTGTGGTGCGTTTTTTGGTATTTACCTGTGTACCTATGTTTCTCGAAACGGGAAGGTATATAGTAGCCGGAGTCTTCTGTGAGAAGCTTTTGCCAAAACTGACAAGACCCTGCCTTTTTTGGGGAACATGCGAGAAGGCTGGGTCTACAGACGAATGACTTTGTAGAAGTTGCATGGACGAAAAAGAAAAAGAGACTTTAGATAACTTCCTATGCTCGTGTCCGGCACTATCATACAGAAGGTATAGGCATTTGAGCGTGTACAGTATGGCCAACCTTTCAGATCTCGCTGTCTGTGGAGTGTGAGATATTTTGCGCTACGTACGTAATAGGTTCCTGTGATATCACAACGGGCCACTACTGGTCTAAGTGTGTGGAAGCAGGCACTCCAACCAAACCTTGGCCTAAGTAAAATAACATATATGGTGGATGTGGTTTTAAGGTCTTGATATGTTCGGCAAAGTTGTTGGTCTTGATTTGTGCAACAACTTTGCGGAAAAAAGCATAACGAAAATCTTAATAGTTCAGGAGATATCAACGTGAATATGATGTATATTTTGACCGATTTTTGACTCAGAGCCAAAACATGTCGAAAGCGATATCTCAAAAATGAGGACTAACTTTGAAATGGGACTAGCACCATTGAATTCAGCGTACTCGAATTAGGTGTATCCACTGGGTGCCCAGCTTGTGACATTTTTCAACTAGCATAGTGCTATTATTATAAAACAAACTTAAATTATTTTGCAACTTTTTTAATAAAATATTAAAAATATATAAAAATGATAGATTTTGGTTTATAATATTTAAATGGCTCAATTTAATTTTTTCAATAAAAATTCATATTTTAAGCCATACGAAAGATATTGCAATGGATTTTTTAATATCCCATAAAAATTATTTAATCCGTCAAAAATTTATTAATTGTGAAATTTACAAAAAAAAAAATTAATACTTTATAATTCACAAAAGTTACGAAAAACTCCGTTCAATCGAAATTTCTTGTTTTAAAAAACACTTATATTTTTTGTACCACGTAAGATATCAAAGAGTATAATATCACGTTTGAAAGGTTTTAAAATGCCCTAAAATACCGTGTGTCTTTCGTATTTAAAAAAAATGAAATACCAGCGACTTCCAAAGCGTTTTACAGAAAATATGTGGAAAAAGTCATAAAATTTTGTAAATAAGAGCTCAACTAAATTTAAATTAATTTGAGTAAAAATTAATTTAAATTTTTTTAATGTTAACAATACAATTTTACTTCAGATAATGGTACATTTTTTTTTTTTTTTAAAACGTATGTGAGATTTGTATTTTATTGCCAAAAGTATTAGGCAATTTTTCTAGTTTTTTTTGCACATTTTTGAGCTGAGCTCTATCTAATTTGTAACTTTTTTAAATTTTTTTTTCACCTTAATTCATTAATTTGAACCTACTTTCATATTTTTCCCGGCGAAATAACATTTTCGATATAAAATTTTTTTTGTGCACCCTACTGGACACGTTTTCTCTTCTTCTTTTTTCTGTAGTGCAAAATTCATTTTCTAATAACTAAACTCGTACCGCGTTCACTTCCTTTCAGTATTCGGGTTTATTTTTTTTTTTATTCATGATATGACGGTATGATATGATATGATAGAGGCGTACAGGCCAACCATAACGGCGATCCTAGCTATGTTACCATAATCCTGAAATATCAACAATCAAATAACAAATTATATCTGAATGCGAGTAATATTTCAGCCCTGCCTGCATCCTTAACAGATAAGGTTATTTATTCGTCGGAGTGACGAGTCAAGCATATGTGTCGCCCATTCTGAGGCGACGAAAAAATCGACTTGGTCTCCCCGTGGCACTCCGACTGTTTCGAGCTGTCGGAGTGTGTATTGCGGGGGAATCACTAGAGGCCTCTCCGGGTGAAGAGAGGCCTGGTATCTTGAAAAGACGTCCCTACTCTATTATGCTGCTTCGTTGTGGGTGGGCATCGTCCTTCAGGGTCGATGGGTCATTTGGAGGGGAGGGAAGGGGGTCTCTTCAGCAGACTGGGTACTTGTCACTCGGGAACATCACCACATGTGATCACATTATTTATAAAGTATTTTTCGTAGACTTATTTTAATATAAAATAAATAATGGTAAATTACTAATTGTCGTTTCCGAAAATTTGGCAATTTTAATTTGAGGATTTTAAAGGGATTAGTTCCTAGAAATTTCCGATATATTACACACTGCGTGTATAGCATTGATCACAACAACATTCAACCAAAACAGCCACGTGATTCCTTCCAATTGTAAAATGCCGACTTTACGGCCGGATATCATAAAAACTAGTATTGTTTTTTTAAATAACTAGTATTGTGAATATTTTATTGTACACATCACTTTTATTGGCCGTCCACCACCCCACCGATAAGATAATAATATAAATAGCTTACAAAACTGGTGAAACTATAAAACCATACCGAGTGACATGATAATATTTAATCAGTTCTACATGTAGCTGCTGCTATATATTGTTTGTTTGGTTTCTTAAATACACTTGAAATAATAATAATAATATCGCAAGTGGATTTTTTGTGTGTGCTATTTTGCTGTGCGACTGAATTTGATAAGAATTTCACATAAATCGACCATGACTAAAAAAAAAATATATAAAACGCGAATGTAAATAAATATTCAAGTATACTTACAGTCGCGCACATTTTGCACATCACAACAACTGCCGCGCGCATATTACAATATTCTAAATAAAATAAACATTCTGGCTTTTTAATTTTAATTTACGTCAATCTATTATTTGAAAATATTTTTTTTTTGTGTCGGTGTTATCAGTAAGCAGCCTAGAATAAATAAAATAGCGCGCACCCGAATGAATGATAATGGCACGTCTCGTGTAAGGCACGTTATACTTTTTAGAACATCGAATGTTTTTTCTATAAATTTTCTTTCCAAATTCCAACTGATAAAACAATCTCTATGTCGAATTCAACAATATACAATCACTCTCGTCTTTATTTGATATCGATTTTGGAATATGCCGAGCCCGCACGCAGCTATCACCCTAACACAAGTTTCATTTATTGTTTTAAAATGTTTGCATGTCCAAAAATTGTTCGTATTGCGCGAGATTACGTTTAATCGCCAATTAGGAACGAAGATAATTCGTTTGATTTTGCTAATGAAAATTAATAAAACCGGGCCGTATACGGTCGTTAAAAAATCGATTGGAATTGGATCGATAATTATCGGTAATTTAAAAACATCACAATTGGTCTGCTGTATGTAATAAAAGCGATTCGTGTGTGGTGGATGACGATTTTTATGATCGTCAATTAGGATTTTGGTAGAAATATAATTTTAACGAGACGCGAACAGAAATTTGTTGATGAATCCAAAGGTTCATTGGCTAAATACAGATTTCGGTTTTAATTTTTTTTTTTTTTTTTTTTTATAAAATTTATGTATTTTTAAGTGGAAATTAATTACATTTAGGTACAGGGAGCAGCGATTTTTAAAACATATATGAAAACCTACCAGCTTCAGTACTTCAGCATTTTTAAAAATTGGCGGTTTAGTTTCTTTTGGCCGAATCATTCGTGTTCAATAAACAGTTCGATCATTGGTGGCCATTTTTAGAACAAATTATTTTTTTCAAAACAACAACATATTCGATCAACAACAGCTAGCTCTAGCGAACTTCTTTACTCTTTACTCTACTAAAGAAGGTTTTCGCTCAGCTTGCTGTTTAAAATGAGACCCAGACTATCTCTGTGACGATCAATCTGATAAAACTTAAAGTAGGTGGCCAATCTAAGGAAGTTTGTTCTTCCTAGAAAAAAGAGCCAACTCAGTAATGTGTGATTCAAACTAATGCACAGGGTGTAATATGACAGCTATAACACTTCACTTTGCAATGCACCTGTTCGCAAAGCCATAAGGCAATAACTAACGACCCTGCAGTTCAGTGTCTGATTTTTCGGAATATGAATTCCCCAGATTCCTCGTACTTTTGGACCAGTAGCTTGTATATATATTACACAGATCAAAATAGCAAATTCTTCTGGTACACAGATGTCGCCCACATTTCGCATGGATCGCCCAATTTATGGAAAAAGCTTTTATTCATCTAAATTAATTTTGTTTGAAATTATATTGACAATTTTTTTATTTTAATCGTTACAAAATGTTTTCAGAAACGAAAAAGCTCCTTTTGAAGCAGTCACTCCCGGTGGAAAGCCAAAAAACTCTTATGGGTGCTGCCACTTCCGGTTAGCCATTTTGGCCAGAATTCTCTGGGATCTGCCAAATTGTGGAAAAAGCTAAGGCATGAAGTTCATCCCAATCAATCAGTTCTTCTGTGTTGTTTGTGGCGAAGTTTTGATGAAAAACAATTTTTTTTTTGTCAAAATTCGTCATTTCCCCTAAAATTTTCTAAACGGGAAGAGATTTTGGAAGTTCTTAACCGTTTGTTACGTAAATAGTTCACTTTTAAAATATTTGCAAAAACTAGAAGGCTGTCACTTCTGGTGGACAAAAATTTCAGCCAAAAATCATTGGGATTCCAAAATTTATGATAAAAGCTTAAGTATTAAATTTCATCCCGATCAGTTAATCCATCTGGATTATAGAGAAGCTACGAACATTTAGTCGGCATGGTCTGTAAAAAATCTCGAGGCTAAAATTTTCATGAATACTATGTTTTATTTTACTACTGTGACAGAGTCACTATTTCAAATCCAATATCCTTGTATCCTCGGTATACAAGCGTATCAGATTTGAAAAAAAAAACAGTGAAACTTCTACAAGAATTCGATTAAGAAATAAAAAATTCAAAATTAAGTTTGCAACATTACCGGTCCAGACCAGTTTTGACAACAATTTTTGACAAGAAGTGTTTTTCAGCAAATATTCGTGTCCTCTACAAGCCCATACGGATTGATTGCTCGGGATGAAAATTCATACTTACATTTTTTCCATAAACTTGGAGATTTTCGTTTTTTCTGACCGACATAGGTTAACCGGAAGTGCCAGCCTTCATATGAACTTTTTCGTGCCGCGTGGCAGGTTTTTCTAGCTACTGCTGCACTTAGAAAAATTAGTCTCTAATATTTATTAGTATTGTGCAAGTTTTAATTTTTTCTGTATTTGTTAACAAACTAACGCCTTAAGCACGGCTACCATTTGAGGACTAACACACCTCGTTCGTTTCTTTTACAGGTAAAGTAAACTTTATCAAATTTGTTGGTAATATTCGAGAGGAGTTGTTCCATGTCAGTTGTCGGTTAATCATAACATCCAGATATTTAGCTTTCGGCATTGTTTGCAAGGTTTTATCACAAAAAATTCAGTTTCTCCGTGGTTCGTATACAGGGTGCAGGTGATTTTCTCTCGGTTTACACTGCGATTAACTTCCCTGCACCAGTTGTTTACTAGTCTAGGGATATGGTTCATGTACTTCGCTATTGTACTCTCAAATTTGTCCCGAGCCAGCAGGTATAGGCCATAAACATAGCGGATGTTCGTCACTAGCAGCCGCTAGTGTATCTTCCTCGTTTCTGCTTGAGTTACTTCGAAATTGGAACTGTTAAAAGAACCTTGTAAAGACACACAGTAACAATACTTTATTCCGTAAAGTAGCTTCAATTTCTGTTCTGTGCTGTCTCTGTTTTTGGCAGTCTAATACACTTGATCACCGAGATACAAGAGGTATCATTGGATTGGATTGAATTTCATATAGTGACCTGGAATATATTCCGAATATATTCTGGGGTTTCTAAGGGTTTCTTACCCACTTCTGGTATGAACATTAATAGTATGTCGCTCTAGCATCTTGGAAAGTATTGGTGCGAATTTCGGGCGTTCGATACGGATTTATACTGAATTTTTTTCGTATTTAAATAAAACACATAGCGTTTAAGATAAAAAGTTTGTACAAATTATTTATCATACTATTCACTATACTTCACTTTAACTGTTCACTTTTTCTTTTCATTCCACGTCATCAATTCCCAGATCTTGACGATTAACGGTTACATTGGCATTTGTTATTTCCAAATTGCTCTCCACAAAAAATGCCCTTTTAAAACCAAATTTACAATCAATTTTAGAAGAATACGTAATTTAGAAAAATCGTCGCAAAATTAGAATAATAACGGCCCGCAAAATTATTTCCTCAGATTGACATCTCTACCTCAACTTTAAGGCGTGCCACATTAGTACGTCCGTTCATCGAGGCCTTCGCTCTGTCTTAACGATCAACTTCACCACCGGACTCACCCTCATCAAACGCACTGGAATCTTGGGCTGGGCATCCCCCAAGGATCTTGTTACCACTTAGTGAACATCTTGCCAAACACTCTCAGACCTTGTATTCAGCATTTGCTTATGGTCACCCGCTCATAACTCTGTTCCATTGTAGATAAAGTTTGAAAGACATTGCAGTTTTCCTCGAGGAACCAAGACTAATGCGATGAGCTGCTGTCCGCGCTCCAAAAAGTGTGTGTTCCGCTTAAAACTGGATTTTAAAATTCAGCGGGCCACCTCTTGCTTACTTTTATTTTTCATTTCTTTTAAATGGCCATGCACTTCTACTTCATGGGTTTTTATCGCTCGTTTAAGCACACGCATTTGAAGCTCATGGGTATGCTAAATTTCATTAAGTTTCAGGTTCTCCTGATTAAATTTTGCATTTTGTACCTTACGTACCACGGTTTGTACCACCTTTTTCGACTAATTTTGCGGGTTCTAAGTCAAATTTTTGTTTCGGTTTGATCCATCGCTCCGGTCTTTTTTTACATCTTCTTCGCAAGACTTGATTTTCTGCTCATGGTTTGAGCCCTCCTGTTTCCGCATCCTAATCAATGACGCTCGGTAGTCTCATTAATGGTGTTTTTAATCATTGCTGGTATTTGAAAAAATTCCACTTCTGACACCAAATGTTACGAATCTCGGGCGTTAATAAATTGAACACTCAGCGTCTAAGTTACAAATTTGTACATCAGCACTTATTCAACAATTTATCATTGTTCATCATTTATCAGTTTTCACTTTTGACACTGTTCATTTTTTTACATCTTAACTTGTACTGTTCACTGTTTAAATTTCAACTATGTCTGTATGGCAATTTGCTTGCGCTTATATATTTGATGGCGATGTGTTGAAACCCCGTTGTTAATTCCAGTATTTTCAATGATGACTATCGTCGGCGTTTTCAATTGCTTTTGTTATTTCCAAATTCTCCCCCAAATGGAATGCCATTCTAAAATTCAATTTCTAATCAGTCACGGATGAATACTTGATCTATTAAGATCGTCGCATAATTTGAATAATATCCGCTAAATAAAATTAATGGAGGCTCGGTTGGGTCCGAAGCCCACCCAACCATCTTTCGTTTAATAACACTTTGTGATTTATGGTTAATTCTATACTTCGTTGAAGAAGTATGCGAGGTGCACTCCCATCTCCACTCGAGGATTAGTAATGGCCGAAAGAATTTATTGCTCACCGCATTCCATGTATTTAAAGTCCTCGTTGACTTCTTCAGTGATCCTGTCACTGTCATTTAACAAAGTCGCATACATTTTGTTCTACAAAAATTTTATTAAATAAATAAAATTTTAAATTTTAAATTTAAACATTTTAATAACAATAATAATAATATAAAAGATAATATGTAATATATAATAACATTTTAATTCTAATATATAATAACATAATAATAATTTAATACAATTTAAAGAGTTCGTGTGTAGTATCATGTCTGCAACTTGTAATACTTGCTCTTCGAACATCACTAAAGGAAGATTTCCTGGTGTAAAATGTGGGGGACCATGCGAGAAACCGTTCGATATCAAATGTGCTCGCATATCCGATGATCTTCTACAAGGCATCAAAAATCAATCAGTAATTGGTTATGTGAAGACTGTAGAACAACGTCGAACCAATCTATTATGGATGATGATCAGGTTTTGTCAGATTCTGGAAATACAAATGTAAGTTTGGCCGACGTCATGATCCAGTTTAAACGTATGGAAAAAAAACTCTCCGCTTTGGAAGACTTGAAAACCAGTGTAGCATCGCTAAAGTATGAAAATGATGAAATTAAGTCCAGGATGTGTCTTTTGGAGGAACAACTGCTTAAACAAGCCTCAAAACTACATCAATTAGAAGGGGATGTGGATAAACCGATTCAACAACAAAATATTTCCAGAAACTAAATTCTACTGAACTGAAAAACAACATTTTGGCACAAACTCGAAAACACAAATCAAACTATCAACAGCAGATTTGAATGTACATCTACCAATAAACCACCCTGTACAGCGCATCTACATCATGCATAAATTGTCTGCATTCCAGTCCAGATTATACCGGGAAGCTAAAAATATCAAAACACTGTATAAGTATAATTATTTGTGGTGTAAAGCTGGACAAATATACTTACGGAAAACGGCGGAGTCTGATGTTCATCGAATTTATTCATTGAATGATATTTTTCGTATTAAAAATATCCACAATCCTATTGAAGGCAATACATCTAGTTGATCTACCTGTGAATCTGCAATTATTTAGTTTGTTAAGTATTACAATTTATTTACCTGTAAAAGCTCAAGTTTTAAGTTTTGTTTGTTTATCTTTTTTTTTGTTTGTTTACACTTCTTTGTTTATTTACATTTTTTTGACAGATCTTTGTATTTTTATCTTGCGTTTTATTGCTTTAAAGTTGGTAACATTGAACATTAATGCTATGAATAATAAGCATGATGGAAGTTATTCTTTAGTGCGTTGCACATTTTCTAACTTTCTCAATTCTTCAATTTTTTTTAAATCTATAATTATATATATACTCTCTTATCATTAAGCGTGTACTGTATTTGTCACTCTATTTTTATGATTATTGCTCAAATTGGATATATTATATTGGTTCAGGTTATCATTATCATTGTATTTCTATGCAATATATTTTTGATTATCGCCTTTCACAATGTTAAATTGGTATAGTATACACACATGGCCAAACTCCACGTGCTTGATGACACGTGGAGCCGAATTCTAATAATTTCTCGTTACTAGAGCCAACTTAATCGAAGTCGCAATTTTCAATTAAAAGCACAAAATAATTTTAATGAATTATTAAATGTTATTTAATTTTTTATTTCTTTTCGAGAGCTGCATTCACTCTTTCAAAAAGCCACGTGCGGCTCGCGAGCCGCAATTTGGCTATGTGTGGTATATTACATCAAAACATTCGGAGTTTAAGAGCAAATTTTGATTTTTTTAGTACGTTTATAGCCAGTCTGAAAACCAAACCAGAATTAATTTTTGTTACTGAAATTTGGATTTATTCACACGAAAGTACCGAATTCGATTTACTTAATTATTATTTTGGTGGTGTTGGTGTATTTATAAATAAAAATCTGAAAACTGGATCATATTATAATTGTAATTGGAGCTCATCTGATGTTCTTAGGTTGGACATTCAACTAGATACAAATGTTTGGACGTTTCTATGTTTTTACCGTTTTTGTAACAGTGACCTTAACGTTTTTTATGATGATTTGGATAATTTGCTCGCAACAATTAGCAATAACAATATAGTATCTTAGGTGATCTCAATATTTATTTATTTATTTATTTATTTTGAATAAATATCATAAGAGAACAAATCTCGCATTTGATACATATAATAAAAATTGATATATAAATATGAAATTGAATAATTACAACAATAAAAAAAGAACAAAAAAACATGATTTTTTTTTTGAATGGAGAGAAATTACATGAGCCTAACAATCAAATAATTTTAATTACAAAAAAGCTAACTTGTAAGAGATCTTGACGAATTTTTGTGAAAAGCCAGAGTACTTTTATAAATTATTTCTTTTATAAATTTCGAAATAATATTTCTTTATATTTTGAACGAATTTATTTTTATCCAGAAGTTTATAACTGTTTGGAATTTTATTATGCAAACTTGATGCCTTAAAAAATATGGAGTTTGTTCCGAATTTTGTAGATTTAGGTCTATTCGGTAATATGTTTGTGTTATAACGTGTGTTATAATTAGAAATACGGTTTGTTGCTATTTCTAAATTGGAATGAATTTGCTTGTTCTTAACTAATTGGATGTGTACCGTCAAACTATGATCAATTATTTGAGCTACTGGTAGCAAATTATTTTCTAAATGTATTTTTGTTGTGTGTTCTAATCTATTATAATTATATACATTTTTAATAGCCTTATTTTGTAACTTTTGTAACGCATCAATATTGAACTTTGTTGTACTATTCCAGAAATTGGCCCCATGCAATATAAGGCTATGAAACATAGAAAAATATATAGTCCTACGATATTTATGGTTAATAAAATTACCTAATTTTTTAAAAACATAGCATATTGATTTCAACTTTGCCGTTAAATTTACTATTTCTTTATTAAAATCTAAATTATCATCTAATATTATACCCAGATATTTATAATCATAGCAGCGTTGTATTACATTATTATTATAAGTAACTTTAAAATTGTTGATAGTTTTAGAATTGATAATCATAAATTTTGATTTTAGTGTATTTAATGTTAACCTGTTAGACGCAAAATATTCCGAAAGCATGTTTAAATCTTCATTCATCCATTGTTCAATAGAGCCGATATTATCTGGCCTAGCGCTATAAAGTAGTGATATATCATCTGCGTAAAGAAATATGGAACCTTTCAATGGTAAATTAGAAATATCATTAATAAATAATAAAAATAAAGTGGGACCTAGAGAGCTACCTTGGGGAACTCCAAACTCAACTAATTCAAAATCACTGGTTTGATCATCAATTTGTAAATACTGTTGACGATTATTAAAATAATTTGTAAACCATTTCAAGCAAATTCTTGTTATACCTATTTGATTCAATTTATTAAGTAAAATTTGACGATCAACAGTGTCAAATGCTTTAGTTAAATCTAGAAAGATAACTCCGCAAGTTAGTTTATTATCGCAATTACCTTGGATTTGCGAAATCAAATCAAATAGTGCACTGTTGGTGTTGCTATTATGCCTAAATCCATATTGGTTATTACTTAATATTTTATTTGTTTCGATAAATTGATTTAATTGTTTATTTACCACTTTTTCAAGTATTTTATTTACTATTGGTTGCAAATTAATTGGCCTATAATTGTTTGGATCAGTCTTTGAGCCCGTTTTGTGTATTAAAATCATTTTGGATATTTTCAACTTTTGAGGAAGGTTGCCTTCTTTCAGAGATTTGTTGACAATTTGCGATATTACCGGTGCTAATGCAGTTTTATTCAACTTAAAAACTTGGACCTGATATCCATCAGAGCCAATTGATTTTGTATTTTTTAAACCATCAATAATCTTTTCTATATCAATTTGAGTAATTTGATCAAATCTGTTTAAGACATTATAATTTGTTATTGATAAACTGTTTGTTGTAAAATTATATTGAGAAGCTAATTGTTTGCCTATATTTGCGAAAAAATTATTACTACTGTTCAGTTTTGCTAACGTTTCGTTTTTATTATTACAGTCGGAAGTAAGTTCTATTTTATCTCTAGGCATCGTGCCATTATAAATTATTTCTTTGAAAATGTTCCAAATTTGTTTTGGATTTTTTGAATTTTTGTCAATTTTTGATGAGAAATAATTTCTTTTTTTTAATCGTTTTAAAGAAGTAACTTTATTTCTCCAGTATATATATTCTGATTTTAATGCATGGTTATTAAGATCCTGCATGCGTTTTGAATACCAAAAATTTCTAGCTTTGATTGCATTTATACATTCTTTATCAATCCACGGATTTTTAAAATAGTGTAACTCTTTTCTTCCTCTGTTCCGATAAGAGCAATCTATAATTTTTGAATTAAGTTGCGAACAAAAAGACTCATACATGTTTTCTATTTCCTGGTTTTGATTGATAATTATTGGGTTAAATACTAAACTTGCGTTTAACATGTCGAAATTAATTTTATTAGACATGATTCTAACAGATTGTGTGTTTTTAGTTATTGTTTTCAATAAAAAATCAGATTCTAATAAAATAAATTTGTGATCAAACCCAGAGTAGCTGAATAACATAATATCAACTTTTTGATTAAAAACATTTGAATATATATGGTCAATGCATGAGTTATGTTCAGGTCTTGTACTATGTATTTTATTGAATACTAGCTGACCCGGCGAACTTCGTACCGCCTCAAAATCAATAAATGTTTTTTAAAGTTATTAGCTTAATAAAATTGAGGTTTTTATTAAGATTAAATAAATTAAATGAATACTCCAAATTAATTAAATTCAATGAAATTACAAAAATCAAAATGAAATATATTTTAATTACATTGAAATGAATGTAATTCACGTGGCAGCAAGGCTTTCGTTTTATTGAATTGAATAGAAATGGTTCGCGTAGCATTATTGCACTACTTTCTTTTAAACTATTTGATGGGTGAGTTGCAATGGAGTCGAGTCCCTTCATTGTAGCACCTTGTGATATACGACATTTTTTGTTTTATTGTTAGGTGCGAGAACGAATAAAGCGGATGGTTTACCGACACGTGAACATGCTACGTACAATTGGCCGTGAGAGAAACATTCATTTTCTAGATTCAGGCCACAAACACTCAAGGATTGGCCTTGTGATTTGTTGATCGTCATGGCGAATGCAAGACGAATCGGAAATTGAATTCGTTTAAACTCGAATGGCATATCGGTTGGGATCATCGGAATTCTCGGAATGAGAACTTCCTCACCTTTGAACTTCCCTTGAAGTATCGTCGCGTGAATTACATTGCCCATGAGTTTTCTCACCACCAAACGCGTTCCGTTACATAGTTTTGGTTGATTCAGGTTTCGTAGCATGATGATTATCGAGCCAACTTTTATTTGTAAATTGTGCGGTGGCAAGCCAGGTAGATCCAATGAGTTTAAAAATTCAGTTGGATAGTTGGTTGCTTCGTCTTCGTTTGTCACACAGTCAATAGATTTGAAGGAATGAAGTGGACCGACGATTAGATTTTGAATTGTAAAATTTAAGTGATCCACATCTTTGTTCTTTGCCGCAAGAATTACTCGTTCACTCACCCAATTGTGATTTTTGTGGTTAGTAATGATGTTCGGGAACACTTTGTTGATGAGCTCGTCCTTCGTTGAGACAAAAATGCAAAAGTTCTGAGGAAACGAAATCAATCCGTTAGATTTGTCGACCGGAACACGGCCATTACCGATAGTCAGCAATTGCTTGGAGAATTCTTCGGCAGATGGATCGTTTAACAATGCAACTCGCATGTTTGTCGTCAGCTGAAGTTTGTTCACATAACACCACAGAGTCGATGATTTGAGGCAAGCGTTTATTTGATCAGCAGCGGTCGATCTTGGAATAACTGGTATTGTTTGACGGAAATCGCCAGAAAGTAGAATCATTGCGCCTCCAAAACATCTTGAGTCATTGCGTAGATCTTTCATAGTTCTATCGAGTGCTTCCAATGCGCGTTTGTGCGCCATTGTACATTCATCCCAGATGATGATTTTACTTGCTACCAAAACTTTCGCCATTGCTGAGTGTTTTGCAATGTTGCATGTCGGGTTTTCAGCCGATTGAAGGTTTAACGGTAATTTCAACGCTGAATGAGCTGTTCGGCATCCTTCTAGCAATGTGGCCGCTATCCCAGAAGAAGGAACTGCTACAGCAATATCGGATCTCGCACGAACAGTGGCCAAAATCAATGACATGAGGAATGTCTTCCCAGTTCCACCGGGCGCATCGAGGAAAAATAATCCACCATTTCCATCATGAATTGCCTTCATTAACGTATCGTACACTCCTTTCTGTTGGAGGTTCAACAGTGGTACATTGGTTCGAACTGATTGGTTCAATGCATCTCGATCATATTCATGTTCACGTTCCAATTCTCGATTGAAAGCGTCGTTCATTCCACGACATGGCGTTGGCATTCCTAATTTGACTAACAAACTGCCGCACATGCGAAAACACATGTCTTCGATCAAAAGCAAAGCCTGGTTATGTATCTCCTCATTCACCTCGAGATCGGGATTTCCGAAACTGACACGAATTCGATGTAGAATGTCTTCTGACATGTCATTCTTGTACTTGCTCCATAGTTCACGTGGATTTGATGGGAAGCATGTCGAAATAATGATAGCAAATAATGTGCGTATCTGGTTTGGAGTTGCAGAAATAATTGATTCAGCGATTGTCATGTCCCAATGAGTATCGTTTTCAAGCAAGTTGAGCTGTTGACATGCAGCACGAAATATTGGGCACACTACACCATTGACAGTTCGAAGTGATTCAAATGATGTCGGCCCACGAATATTCACCAGCAACAACCGCAAGTAGAAGCATTCGTCATTCTTCGGATGAACTGTGTAAATGCGACCAAGAGCATCAGTAGAACGCACATTTGGATGATCAGGAACCTCATCGCCTTGCTTCCGACGTTGAAATTTTTTTGATGAGGCGTTCCAAGTGTAATAACGTGGCATCTCAGAGTAGAGCAATGTTCGTGCAAACGGATCACTTTGACAAATCGAAAAGAAACTGGTCAATGTTGTTGCTGGAGGTGTCTCAGCACGTTGAGCAACATTCGATGAGTTGAAATAAACTCGTTGGCCATTCTCCAGATGCACCGCCAAATGTACAACAGTGGGATGACGTTCATGAATAGCGAATGAGAATATACGCCAAATCCCCTCATTGCAGCTCACATATCGACCAACTTGATAATGCGTGATTTCATCGTTTGTATTGGGATTTTGAACACCAAAAACTGCCATATCGCTACCTTTCGTGACATATTTACAAATGTATTTTATGGACTTCACTGAATTGCAGTACTCCACGTTGCAATGCGCCTTGAATGTTTTGGAAAGAAGTGGCGAATATGGAACAATCCAAGTGTTGTCGACCACGAACTCATTTCCTCTCACTATCGTTGTGATAGTTCTACCGTTATCATCGGCTGATCGACGCCGGTACAGTGGATAACCATCATTGCCAGTGATAGTCTCTGCGGTTAAATTTCGTGGATAACGCTTGGAACACTTGTTGTCGACCATGCACGGTGATTGGGGATTGATGGAGCCACACGGACCGTGAACCATGTTCGTAATTACAACATCATGCAGGTCTGGATCGGTTTCGGGATCAGGAATCTCGGCACATATGATGTCATCTATTTGGTCTGGTCGAATTTTTTCGGCTAACCAAATAAGAATGTGAGCATGCGGCAAGCCTCGTTTCTGCCATTCAACTGAATACATCCAACATCGAGTATCCCCAAAGACGCAATGCCTAACAATGTAGTTCATCAGCGACCGGATTTTTTGTTTGAAGACACGTGCGATGATGTCGTGCCGATCACTTGTTATTTGCCCGGGTAGCAACAGTTGAACAATCTCTATCCATTTCGGATTGCAAGTAAAAGTGATGAATAAATCTGGACAACCGTAATGACGAACATATGTCATTGCATCTTGCGCATATTCATGCATATGACGCGGGCTGCCAATGTACGTCGCCGGTAGAATAGTCAATCGACCAACATTAGCTGCATCTCCTTCGGTGCTGATTGCATCGCGTAAATGGATATATTCCTCCGAACGCAGTTTAGCTTGGTTCAACCGAATGAAAATGAGGCGCTCTGTTTCGATTTTGACGTACATAGTTGTCAGCATTTTGACGAATCATCAAACGATATGCATAATAATTCATCGAGCTAACCTTCTTGTTAGTTTCCTCACCTGAAATGAAATCAGTAAAATTAGTGTCATAATCTAAATTATGATATCAGTACTCACCGCTCAATGGATTTATCATGTTGATATTGAAGTGATATCCATCGTCTCCTTGCCAAAACATCAGCGGGTATTGCAATGTATCGTATGAACGGTGTGTTTCATTTATTCGTTGCAGTTGTCCAGTGTCGCGACGTGTAAGCACAATATCGCGCGGTTCCACGCTTTCACCAACAATCACAATTGCGACTTCATCTATTGTTGGAGCATTAAATTGGCGTTCGTGTGTTCCAGCGGGTCGTTTATCTGCTCTGATCACGACTTTGCAGTCGTCACTTGGCATGCGATCCAACGCAGATTTAAACAATCGAACCAATGCATGATGTTCATGGAGTAGTTGCTGCAAATCTTTCAGAACTATCCTTTTCATTGCTGTATTGATCGTTTGGCGCCGATCAAGTTGATCCTCCATATTGCCCATAAAGTATATTTGGATGAATTTATGCTGTCCATCTTCAATCGGTTGCAATGACCCAATTCGGTGGTGAATTTGGCCTTGAATCTGTAAAGTCGAAGACGAAGTCAGAATTATAGATTTTTGATCACCAAAAGAAAATGAATGTTTACTCTCTCGAGCAGAAATGACCTTAAATGTTGGATTGAATCCGCGTTCTTCGATAATGTCTGCTCCAAATGAAGTCATTTGGAAACATCCGTTGTATCTTTGAGTGTTGGATAGAAAATGTCGTGATTCTGGTGTCTCGCCACGAAGCAATGAACGCAACAGTTCAGGTGGTGCAGGCAATAATGGCAATCTCACCTTGCCACTGAGACAGCACAATCCAGGCGTTTCTCCAGCGAACTTCAATGCACCGCAATGGTCGCACACAAACTCCATTGGGCCAATTCGAACGGAAGGATGCGAGTTGTAGTCAATTGTGCAATCGTATTGAAACGCTATTCGATTCAAATCAACACTTGAAGGATTTCTTCTTGCGCGTCGAAAATTATCTCGTTGTTGATCTGTGCGATAAGCTGGACGATTTCTCATTGTCAACTGAGCCATTTGACGTACTGCCTCTCTTTGTGCTTGTCTTTGTGAAGCGCGAAGTCGGGCCATACTAACGCGGCGCACTTCTCGTGTGATTTCTTGTTCATCTGCAGTGGATTGATTCGCAATAGTCCGAAGTCTAATTGCATTACGGCTTCGTGGTGAAAGATTAGATCTTCTGGCTCGCGGCATTGTAAATAATACTCGAAAATTAATCACACAATCCAAAATTACATAATCAATTATCGATGTGCGCACAATCACAAATGTGATAACCTCACAAAGTGAACATCTTCGAAGGGAACTTACCGTTTAAAAATCCCGATCGAAAATAGAATTCCGCAGAATAAAAAAAAAATTAAAAAAACCAAAAAAAAAAAACTGGTGTCCGGTGTTGGGACACTCTGTACCACTAAAAAAATTACGTACTATTGTACGCAAAAAAGTACTGTTTTCTTATTGTTATTGGCATACACCACACAACCTCTTATTTCACTAAATTCCACCACTTATTTTAATATTATATGCTAAACCACAAACCACTTAACTAATATGAAATAACCAAAACCAAAAATAAATTAAATTTAATATTAAAATCGCAAAGGAAAAAAACTTTTTTTGGAGCTGTCAAAATCTACTATTCGCACTGAAATCGTAACTCGGACGAAGATTTTATCTATATAAATAGATAAGTAGATGAAATAAAAAAAAAATTGGATAAAAAATAAAATGGTAAATGTGCATGCAGCCTCCAGTCGGATTCGTATCCAGTACCTTGCAGTCCAAGCGCCGAAGCTTTAACCACTGCACCACTTGTCACATACAAACTACAACTACAAAATTCATATAAAAAAAAAGATTTTTTTATTACATTTTTGGGGCTTCCCTTTTGAGTTTTTCCGACTTTTCTTTTTTCCTAAACCACCGTATTGAGACGAACAAAATAAAAAAAAACAAAATGAACTAAATGTATGAGAAAATGAATTTTCTTGATAAATTTTTATTTGGTGAATTTTTCCGATGTTTTAATAGTTATTATGCTATTCGGAACGGAGTCAAATCCAACAAAACAAAAATCATAAAAATCGGTCCAGCCGTTCTTGAGTTATAAATGGTGTAACTAACACGACTTTGTTTTATTTATATAGATAAAGAAACCATTACTCTCTACTATGTCTAAGTATTTATTACTCGTATTGTTACAATCTAAAAGATTGATGTTGAAGTCACCTGTTAAATATGATTTGTAGTATTGTAAAGTGTAAAGGTGGTTATCTAAAACATCAAAAAATAAATTCATGTCATCTAAATTATCATAAGGAGCTCTATAAATCGATGATACTATAATTTTTTTTTGATTTATTTCAAAATTCAGAAAAAATTTCAAAATTATATTTCTTATTTACCAAGATTCCTACTCCACCGCCTGTCTTATTTTTCCTACATGAAAATGCTGCTTTGTAATTTTTAAAATAAAATGATTTAAGCATATATTCGTATATCCATGTTTCTGTTACTGAAATTATCGGAATTTCCAATTTTAAAACATCAAGTACTTGATATAAATCCTCAATTTTATCAGACGATAAGCTTCTAGAATTTAGATACAAAATTTTAAGCGAATTTGGATTTTTTAATATTATGTTCTCTGGCCCTTGACAAATTTGTATATCTGAGTTAATTGATAAATTATAATCTGAATTGAAATTAGACATCGAACTTTATTATATCGTCAAAATTAATAATTCTTTCTGATGCACAATCATCAGATTTTCTAATAAAAATATTACCATTCTTAACCCAGACATATTTCACTTTATTAAAACGTTTAAGATCTCTTACCTTCTTAAATAAATATTGATTGTACGATGTTAATTGCTCTCCTACATAAAATGGTCGCTTCTCATATTTCATCAAATTCCTATCCTCCAATGTAACCCCATTGAGTATATTCGCAGTTTGCGGGGTCTTCTTCATCTTATGGGCTTTAATGATCGAGTCTCGAGTAGATTTTCTATTAAATTTCACAATAATTTTTGAAGGTAATCCTGAAGGTGTGTTGTGTTGCTTCAAACGATAAACATCATTCAAATCTCTTGAATCAATATCTATGTTTACGTTCTTTGCTATCTTTGCTTGTTGTTTGCTCTGCTTGACAACAATTTCTATTTCACTTATTTTATTTCGAAGCTCTACATTTTCATTTTTAAGATTATTATTCTCATTTGTCAACATCACTATATTTTTATCGACACGTTCTATATTAATTTTCATACTTGTTAGTGCTTGTCTCAAACATTTTATTTCCAAGTACACATCTTCTAACGTTATAGCCGTAGCTAATTTTTCTGGCAAATTAATAACATTTGGGCTTGTAAAGTCCTTAAAACATGATTTTTCCTTTTCACCAATTTGTATTGCATCGATGTTCATAACTGGACTACAACTTATACATTCAAATGATGAAATATTTCTTTTTAGATCATCTTTATTCCACCCAGTGCACGCATCGTGATATATCTTCTGACATTTTACACATTTTGTAGTGTTGCGTTTGTGCCTACTGAACAATTTATCACATTTTTCACAAATATTTTGACCGTGCATGATTAATGGAATTAATTTTCGAAATGTCTTGTGGATATTATATATTATATTAAATCACTTGCCTAACTTGAATAAAAAAATTAAAATTTATTTTCAAAGAAAAATCTAAAATCAAGAGCGAAAAATTATGCGTGATTTTATTTCAACGGCTTACTATATGATATCAACTTGTTAAACAACGTAAGCAGTTTAAACTACCAAACATTGCTTGCATCATATGGATTCCTGAGTATTTCTAATAACCCAACCCGGAATTTATCATGTTTAGATCATATGTTCGTTAAATCCAGTAATTCATATAGCTTTACGATTGATAATTTACCAATTTCGGATCATAATTTAATTTCACTAAATACCTGGGTGGTTTCGAATAGACAAGTAATATACAATAGCGAATATATCTCAAAAGTAAATTACGATAAGCTTAGGGATCGCCTACTAGTTGAAAACTGGGACCTTGTTTACAGTGAAAAGGATTGTAACACAGCATTCAACAATTTCTTAAAAATTTTAAATTCTCACATTGATTTTTGCAAAGACACAATTACTGTTCAAAACAACAAGAAATTAAAATCCTGGATGAATTCCTATCTTTTAGGCCAAATCAATAAACTTAAAAAATTTTCTAAAAAATTAAGAAGGTATCCAAATAACGTGCTGTTAGAAAATTATGTCCGAAAACTTTCTAAATACGTGAATAACAATGTCAAACGGGTCAAAAGATTGTATTACAAAGATAAGTTCGAATCAGTTGGAAACAATTCTAAGCTTATGTGGAAGGAAATTGATATTATTTTGGGACGTAATACATTCACAAACCAATTAACGCAAATTTATAAAAATAAGTCTGAGCATGTTCTTACACAGTTAAAAAACTTGCTGTTTTTTTTAATACAGTGCTTGCTATTAACACTATGTAGTACAAGCTTGAACTATAATATAAAACAAAGCTTGCATTAATTAATATTTTAAAGCAACTTGTGTATCAATCTAATGCAATGCTTACTTTAAAGTCTATGTAATGCAACCTTAATGTACAATGTAAATCACAGTTTACATTGAACAACATTTTAATATAAGGCCTCCTGTTTTTAATACAATGCTGGGCTATGTAATGCAATGAAATATTATTCATTGCTATAATTAACAGTTATTTACTCAAAAATAAATACATAACAATATAAAATGAAACACAAAATATTAGCTAAATATATTTTATTCTTTCTGCCTTATTGTTTTAATACAAGATCCGTTATCCGTTTTTAACCCTAATGTGAGTGACGTGGGTACCGGGTACCTTTTGCACCTTTAGCCGTCTATTTTTGTATGTTTTACTTCCAATAAAACTTTAATTTTTATGACAACTTCTGGTTCAATTGGTAGATTACGATCGTATTTAAAATTGAGAAAAGTTACAATTTGGACGAACGTGGAAAAAATAACTTTCCATACAAAATGCATGTAGGTACTAATCACTCAAATTCTTCACTCACATGAGGGTTAAGTTATAATTTTTTTTATGTATACATTTGTACTAGTACAACAGATCACGGTGAATAATCAAGAGGAAAGGATAAAATAATTCAATTTGTGAAATTAAGATAGAAAAAAAAATTATAGTGAAGCGTTTAATTGTGCTTATGACAATTTATATACATTTAGTGATAAACAGTGTTAGAACAACGGCTTTTAATGGATAAAAGTGAAATATTTATTAAGGTTGAAACAAACCAATGTAAAAAATACGTGAAAATTGTTAAACGAGGTATCCAATGGGAATACCAAGATTTTTTACTTGCAAGTAAGTATACATTTATTCTTAATTAAGTCAAATAGTAAATATTTGATGTGCAAATAGTTATGTTCATTAGAAAAGTGTTTGATAAAGTAAAATATAACCTCAATTAAAAAATAATCCATGTGTTAAATATTTGTATATTTATGGAAACCCCCGTTTAGCGTGGTGCTCTCATTCCAAAATACTCCGAATTCAAATAATAATTGTTCCATGCGAGTGCATTGCAAAATATATTTTGGCATTATTTATTAATAAAAAATACAAAATTCGTTCAAATCAATTCACATTTGTTTATTTAAGATGAGATTATGAAACGAGAGCTGATGCAATTAATAATTCGAAATATAACATAACCTTAAATACACCTTAATTATCAACAGTGCATTAAAATATAAAGCAAATTGTATTAAAGCAGTAAATAATATATACCCAAAATTATATATATATATATATATATATATATATATATATATATATATATATATATATATATATATATATATATATATCTTTGTGTATATTTTGTTTTCTGATTTAATACAACTTGCTTTAGATTTTAAATCATTGGTGATGAATTACTTTAATACAATTTGCTTTATATTTTAATGCATCATTACTTACTTTATTGTACGTCACCAACGGCTAAGATATAGTAGCTCATTAGTCATTTGAATGGTATACATTCGAAATAAATTTTATTGAACTTACGTTTCTAGATCACGAAAACTAATAATATTAATGAATATCTAATGAATATAATCAAGCTTTTTATTTAACGACAACTAATTAAGTTTACTTTAAAATTATTTTTCTAGTCGGAATTCATTGTGATATACCAGTTTTTGATATAAAGCACATCACAGATTCTTCTGATGTTATGATTCCCGAAGAGCACTTTATTGAAATTATTTTTCAAAATTGCACACATCCCGAATTCCTTTTAAAATTAAAATTCATTGACGAAAATATAATATCAACACCTGTATATAGACAAAATTGTAGAATAGACCATGAAATGTAAATCACATCACAGGTGATCAAAATAATAATTTATTAGAAATTTAAAGTATAATTAATTTTAATTTATACATTTTTTGTACCTATTCACAGGAACTTGAAAATTTTTTGTTGAAAACCCAACAAACCCGTGTTCTACTAAAGAAATTTAAATCCGATAAATCAGATTTACCAGATTTATCAGATACTGAAAGAAGGACAATTGTACGGGAGGCTGTTAACCTTTTATTCGAAAAGTATAGTTATCACCCCAGAGCATGAGCATAAACTCGCTTTAGCACATGCTATAATTAAACTTTTTCCGCAATTGAAAACTACCGATTCAAATAACGAAGGACTGGTAAATTTAAAATCAATTCACAAATTAATTTGAAAGCAAATATAATTTCGTTTTTATAGGATCTATTGTACAATCGCGCTAACAATCGAGGATACATAATAACAAAACTGAATAATATCCGTAATAAGCTGTATAAGATTGAAACTGCTGCTCAGGATTCTCCTATTTCGAAAAAAAGACTTTCTGCCTTAGATCGGGAAGAAAATAGAAAAAAACAAAAATCTCAGAGAGAAGCCGTACCAATATTGGAAGCCAATATAGAGGAGGAATTTCTAATACTAAAAAATTTGAATGTTATTTCTCAGAAGGAATTTATTAGACAAAAATTAAAAATAACTTTAAAGTACAGGGAAGAAGCATTAAAACACAACAAGATTGACAAAATTTCGGATGCACTTCCATTTTTTTTACTTCTCCAGATTTGGTAAGTTGACCTCTGTAGTATGAATTGATTTTACATTATTAACTAAAACTATTATTACTATTTTAGATTTTATTTGATTTTGAGTTACGATACCCGGACACATCGAAAAATTTTACTGACCAATGGCCGATCCTGGCGGATGTTATAGAAAAAGTTTGGAGAGGATTTAAAGGAACATCGGCAATGCCGCTTCTTGACATTGATGGTAAGAAAAAAATCGCTTTCGCAAACATTATCTCGCATTTTCCTTTAGTCCCATCACTTCATGCATCGTGACTAATCATCTTCTAGGTTACTAGATTATTAAGCTTACAATTTTTTCTTATTAAATAATTTCAGATTGGGTGCCATCTTATCAAAAGTTTTTTTATTTATTAAATTTATTGCCTCAAACGTCACTCAGCAAAACATCAGCGCAAACTAAGAGGTTACCTTTTCGGAACTGCATCGATCGTATCATCTGTTTTAAACCGGTATGTATTTTTAGTCTTCTGATGATGTAGAGTTAAATTATTCAGATATATATTATTTTTTTTTTTAATTTTCAGCTTCACTTAACAAATCAAGAGGTTTTACAATCGTCAGTTACAGCACCATATTTAGTGGCAAATGGTGAAAATCGAAAAGGTATAACCCATTTCTTGTTGTGCGTCGAGCAGGAGTTGATACCACTACCCAGCAATTATAGCTTCCTGGACGCGATAGACCTAGCATTTAAAGCACATTATGTCTTTAATCCAAATTTCGACGAAAGCGTTCGTAATTTTTGGTTATTCATTTCACATTTTTTCTTTAAAATTAAAAATGAGCCATTACCCACTAAGGTGTTGGATGTAAGCAATAAAATAAGTCATGAAATTTCAAGAATCGGTTTTCACAAAACTGATCATGCTGGACATTGGCAGGCAGTAGGCACTATTTTAAAATTTTTAAAAACAATATTACCTTACGAAATTCGTGAAAGTGAGATTTCAAACCTTGAAAATTTAATAGATTCTCATTTAAAAATTATTATTAATGTATTTAAAAAAAAATTGACTCCTAAACAACATATATTAACTCATTATCCAAATGCAATAAGACAGATGGGTCCCATTATTTATATGTGGACAATGTGGTACGAAGCAAAACACAGATATTTTACTAGGTTGAAAATTCAAAATTACATAAACGTTTGTAAAACACTTGCAGAACGACATCAAGAAATGCTAGCTAATATGTGGCAAAATTCAGATTTTGAAAAAAAAAATTATTATGAGTACAAAAAAGAAAATTGATAGCCCAAATTCCTTATCACCAGTTTATAAATTACATTTTTTTGAACAGTTTTTCCATTATAAAACTGGATTTTTCCTATTGAAAGAAAATTTAGATGATTTCCTCATTTATTTTTATAAAATTGAGCAAATTACAGAAAAAGAAAATTCTATTTATTTGACTTTAAAAGAATTTATCGGAACTTACGATGAATTTTATTGCGCGTATAACGTATTTAATAATACTCAGACTGGATTAACTTGTATTAAATATTCAGAAATAAAGTACAAAAAATCTTATGAAATTTTTTATTGTAATCATAGTAATAAAAAGTACATATTATCTTATAATATTAATTTAATTTAACAAATAATACTGTGTATTTAGTAATTGACACACATTAGTTTTTAAATATTATAATGATTAAAAATAAAATAAAACTTTGATTACCTAAATGTGTTATTTGTGAAGTGTTCAAAATGGTAATATTCTAATAGAAGAAACGCATTCCTGGTGAATGCAGAAAAAATAGATGACGTAGTTAATTAAAATATATAATGTAAGTAGAAATAAATTTTAAAGTACCATACTCTGATTCTGCCAAAGCAACGAACATTGCTTTTAAATGTTTTGTTGTATTTATATCTTTTTAAATCACAGTTGCATTATATTCTAATGGAAGAAACATTTTTCCATTTAATTAAGCTTACGTTAGATAATACTGTTAATTGCATTAGATTAATAAAGTAAGCATTATTAAGTTTTAAAACATCATAATATGCTTCACTGTAAAGCAATATGTATTATTTTTTAATATTATTGCCTTGATAAATTTTTAAATGCAGTTTATTTTAATAATAATATAACGTTTCATTAAATTGTAATATTGCTATTGAATTAAATTTGAATGTTACGTATATTAATGATTTTTAAATGCAGCCTCTACTTTATTTTGTAAAGGAATGGTACTCTGGACCTATATGAAAAGCATCTTGCATTGCATACCATAACATTTTTTTAAGTGTGTACGGATAATCAACATATTTGTGATGAATTTAATAATTTTTTTATAAATGTCTCGTCCGATTTAACTTCTGATCTTAATCAAAATAGTACTTATAACGCAGTGGAGAGTAAAAACGGTTTATTTTCGGAAACCGTGAAAACTCCTGCACTTCCTGCTTTCTCGAGGAAATCAATCTTTTGAGATTCTACTTGAAAATAAGAAATTAAAAAACAAACATTCTAAAGGAATCGACGGTATAGACAATGTGATTATTAAAAATTGTATTTGGTATCTGATTGATGTATTGAAGTTTCTTTATAATTTAAGTTTAATGAGCGGAATTTTTCCCGACATTCTAAAAACAGCTGTTGTTATTCCAGTTTTCAAAAAGGGTGATGCTTTACAACTGAATAATTATAGACCAATTTCCTTATTGAGTACATTTTCCAAATTATTTGAAAAATTAATAAAACGAAGGTTGGTCTCTTATCTTGATAAAATCAAATTTTTAAATGGCCACCAATTTGGTTTTACAGCTGGAAAATCTACTGAAGAAGCTGTCCTACATTTCCTTAGTAATATATATTTAGCTCTTAACAACTCTCACAAATGCTCTGCGGTTTTCATGGACATTTCGAAAGCATTTGATACTGTCAACCACGATATACTACTTACAAAATTATCTAGTATCGGAATTAGGGGCAATTTGTTAGATTGGTTTGTCCACCTTCGAAACCGTAGTCAAATTGTACATAAGAGTTAATAAGGTGGATAGTCGTCCAGGCCATCTTAAATGTGGTGTTCCCCAAGGTTCAGTTTTGGGACTTTTGTTGTTTTTAATTTATTTTAATTCCGTTTTTGAAATTAATCTAACAGGCTCCGCTACAGCATTCGCGGACGATTTGGCATTAACCTATGCGTCGAATGATCACATTGAAATTCAACGCTCTATTGAGAGTGACTTATGCATTCTGTGTAAATGGTTTATCTTTCACCGACTTGTTGCTAGTGATAAGTCAAGAGTTATGCATTTTAGGCGTCCTGACATAACATTTGATCAAATCTTTATCAAATACCATGTTCACTCATGTGATAAGAACCTATGTTCAACCCAATGCTTTGACTTACTTTGCGTAAAGGAGTTTAAATATCTAGGCGTTACAATTGATTGGACCTCCCACTTAAATAATATCAGGAAAGTTGTGATTACTGCCGTGCATAAATTCTATAATCTTCGACCTTTGTGTCCTTCTTATGTTTTGCGAAGGTTATATCATGCTCTTGTAGAATCCATCATAATGTATGGGGTAACTAGTTGGGGAGGTATTTACTTTGCTAATATTGTTGATCTTTTTATAGCGCAGAAAAGAATTGTTAAATTAATTTACGCTCGTCCGAAAGTTACACCCACAATTCCGCTTTTTTGTGAGTTGAATTTGTTGCCTCTGAGGTATCTATATATGTTTAAAGTATTGAAAATGTAAAAAGAATACCATAGGAATCGGTGATCGAGTGACGTTTATGTGCAACGAAAATTGAATTTTTTTTTAAAAATACAAAATATTAATAATTTTCGTTTAAATTCGTGTTATTATTGTGATAATTATTAATAAACGTTAAATAATATAGAACATAATTATATTTTATGTAATTAGTGCGTAATATTAGAAAATTGAAGCAGACGGAAAATTGTCCAACGGGAAAAAATTCCAAACCGAAAACCAAAAAGAAATTTGTTTTTCTTGTGTCGTAAAAATAAATTTTTTTTAAATTTTCTTCGTTTATGAAATTGAATAGATAAATTTAAAATAATAAGTTACATTTTATACATATATACAATATAGTGATAACAAATCCAAATTAATTTTATAAAAAAAACACTAATAATTATAACGTAAGTGGGATAACCCATTTACGATACAAACACCCAATAAAATGTCAGAAAATATGAACGTTATACCTGAATCGGTACACGTACAAAACGCAATGCAAAAATGTAGAATTGACGAAGTTGCATCAGCCGAATCTTTAATGTCGGGGAAAACGAAATCACGGAAACCTAAACCCAATTTGATCTCTGCCGAGCAGAAAATGTACAATAATAAAATAAGACTACTGCGCTCCGAAAATGCAGAGTTACGTGAACGTATTATGTTCATTGAAAATGTGTTAAAATCCAATCCAAGTGCTACAAGTGAAAATTTGACATTACTTGAAAATAATAAATTTAAACCGTTGATGTGTTTAGATATAGATGAAGATGATGAGTCGATTTCACACGTAACGAATGATGATGCAATACCAGGGACTGATTTCACCGTAGTGAAACAAGCCATAAAACGTAAAAATGACAGCAAATCGTGTTCATTGATGCGTTCGGCGAAGAATATCAAAACCAGCGATCAACAAAATACGACTAGAGACAACAGCGAAAATCCTTCAAAAGGAAACATTACGGAGAAGAGAATAGGGAAACCACCTCCACTACACATCCATAACCAAGCAATAAAGGACACTGTTGAATTGATGAAAGGAGCTCAATTGAAAATTTTTGAAGTGAAACGAGTGACTGCAGACAAGCACTCGGTCATCGTCAACTCGATGGATGACTATTTTAAAGCAAACAAAATTTTGAAAGAAGTCAACACTCAGTATTTCACTTACACTCCGAAAGAATTAAAACCTAAAACATTAGTACTCCGAGGACTAACCGAAGAAGAAGACATTGGTGGGATAAAAACAGAAGTAGAAGAGAATAATGTAAATATAAAAATTATAAACATAATTCAAATGAGGAAGAAGCACCCAAATGAAAATTCCAATAAATTACCATTATACTTGGTGCAATTTGAACCAAATACAAATATGGCGGACATCCTCAAAATAAAAACCATAAATTACCAACGAGTAACATGGGAGCATCTCAAAAATAAGAGCGAGATAATGCAATGCCGAAATTGCCAGAGATTTGGACATGCAGCAAGTAATTGCAATTTATTATATCGGTGTGTTAAATGTCATATGAGTCACATGCCAGGAGAGTGTACAATTAAGAATGAAATTGAACGTAAAGACATTTACTGTGTAAACTGTCAGAAGTTGGGCCATCCGGCATCCTTTAAAGGCTGTCCAATTTATCAACAGATGCTAGAGAAGTTAAAAAATAACATAAAAGAAACTAAAATGAATCCGCCTAGATCTAAACAACAAAGTGAACAAATTACTCAACTTTTAAGTGTAATTAATTCATTATGAATAAATTAAAAATTTTGGCACTAAATGTAAATTCGATCGTCAGCATTAACAGACGACTAAACCTTTTAAAATTTTTGGAACAACATCAACCGGATATTTTGTTAATGTGTGAAACTAAATTAAATTTTCGTCATAACATTGAATTTAAAAATCATAATTTGATAAGGCAAGATCGACAAAATTCAAAAAATGGCGGAGGAACCGCGATCCTAATTAAACGAGGCATACATTTTGAACACATCAAAATCAGCAAATTACAAAATTGTAAAGATCTGGAGAATACTATAATCAAAATTAAATTAAAAAACAACAAGCAGCTATATGTTATTTCGGTGTATTGTTCGAGTAGCAATAATACAGAAGCTGTTCAACAATTTGACACGGAATGGACGAGAATGTTTGACACGCTGGAGCTAATGAATACCGATAAATACTATATAATAGCTGGGGATATGAATGATCGACACTCGAATTGGGGCAATATGATGCATAACAGAAGAGGCATTGCATTAAATCAATGGCAAAACGATAACGGTTTCCTTTATAAATCAGCAATTTATAAACCAAATGCACCAACATTTTTTACCAGCAAGAAGCTATTTGGATATAGCCATAACTGACAGCAGATTAAAAATTACCACAAACGATAATGGGGAAATTCCAACGCATTTCTACGAAAGCGATCACCGGGCAATTGAGGTCAACTGCTTGGAAATAGAACCAACAAACACATACGAAGATGGACTAAAGGAAAATTTAATCTATCAATTCGATAATACAAAGTGGGCGGTGTGGACAAGGAAATTACGGAAAACATACTTAAATTATAAAAACCAACATCAAATCAGCACAAATATTGTTCCTGATGACAGAAACATTAATGATAAGGACCTGGAAAATTATATAAATATAATCACAAACATAATACATCAAAACCTGAGAATGACACAACCAAAAATTCGTCATAAAAATAATATGGAATGCTACACGAATAGGATCATTGAACAATTATTTAGACACAAAAGTCATGTTGTTACTAAATTAAAATATTTAAAACGTCAAGGCCATATAATTAATAATACACAACAAATTACATTATTTTATATAAGCGGAGATTAAAAGAACTAACCAACTTATTAAGGAAAATATAAAAATTCAAGTAAATGTACATTGGCAAAATAAAATCGAGACAATAAATTCTATTAGAATCATTTCCGTATTGGAAATCGAAGAAAATGAAACAAGAAATATGCAATCGTTGAATATCAATTGGAATCAACTTCCAAAAACAGGTAACACGTTTGCCTGCTTCAATTCTCAACAAAATTTGGACATTATTGGACATTACATCGAAAAGCAAACCATATCGGATTCTGGACTTGGAAAAACACCACACGAACATATTATCGAGCAACATGTAAAAATAATAAAAGAAAATCATCAACAAGAACGAGCGAATCTAATCACCAAGACGACGTTTACTTCTAACAAGCGGGCAAACGAGCAAGGATCAGAAAACTATTTTATCTGCATTAATGAACTGAAAGATATACTTGCGTGCTGTAACACTAAAAAATCATATGGTCTGGATAGAATACCAAATATAGTATTGAAATACTTACCAGAAGAAATCGTCACGGATATTTGCACTATATTCAATAATCTGCTTAATAATAGATCGTTCCCGTGATGTTGGAAAACCGCACGAATTTTTCCCATTCCGAAAAAAAACAAAGACCCGAAAAATGCAGAAAATTATCGGCCCATCAGTTTACTTTCAAATTTAAGTAAAATTTTCGAAATAATCCACAACAAAATTCAAAATCATATAAACACCAACAATCTCTTACCAGACAATCAATTTGGCTTCAGATTTGGACATTCGACGAATCACGCGATCACAAAATTAATGTCTGATGTGTGTCGTAACTTAAATAATGATATGTGCACGGGCGCAATTATGGTTGATATGGCGAGAGCCTTCGAATCTGTGTGGCTAGACGGACTAATATTTAAATTAAAAAAATTAAAATTTGATGACGATATCATATTCATGCTATTGGATATGCTATATGATAGACATTTTATCACAACAACCGGAGCTGAAACGTCCACTAATATATTTCATATACACAATGGTCTACAACAAGGAACCATTAATGCACCGATACTGTTTAATATTTATACGAGAGATTTAATAACTAACGAAATCTTAAACTCATCAAACGTGCAAACAATAGCGTATGTGGACGATATTGTAGTTTACAGTGGTGCTAAACGAATAGACACTATAAACCATAATATTCAGTCAGCTGTTAATTTCATCACAGCATTTTTAAAAACATGGCGAATCGAAATTAATGCAAATAAATGTGAAACGATTCTATTCCGTCGACTATACCAATTCGCAACGGGCGATACAAAGAAAAATTGGAAAACATTTAAGGTTAAAATCAACGAAGTATATCTGATACAGAAGAAAATAGTGAAATATCTCGGAATAAATCTGGATCGGTTCTGTTACCTCACAGAACACATTAACATACAACTTGGAAAAGCCAAACAAGCTATTTCGATGAACAAAAAGATTTTCTATTCCAAATACTTAGATTCGAAAGTGAAGAGAATTTGTTACCAAACACTGATTCGACCCATCATAACATATGGTTGTCCAATCTGGTATAATTGTTCCGCTAGCTATATGGAACGAATAAGAAAATTCGAAAGATGTTGTATACGGAGATGTCAAGGTGAATGGCGAAATGCTAGATCTGGTTACATAAAGTATATTTCAAACCAAACACAATACAATAATTTTGACCACATCACACAGCAAAGATAATGGTACGAGACAGTATCCAAAATAATAAAGTTCCCGGTCCAGAGGCATTTATGTATCTGGATAAGATTGGGTATATACAAAACGATGATCAAATACCAACAATTTACCATGTGAAAAGGCAACCAAACGAGAAAGGATTCAACTCCGTCAAATTCGATAATCCGGAAGCATACACAAGATATAGTAGCGCTTTTAAAAAATTAAACGATCAAAAGTTCATCGAACAAAAGCAAAAATACTGGTGGTTGCAACTTCAATAATATTAAATTAGGTTAAGTTGTAAATAGTTGTATATATGTATGTAGTATGGGGGAACGAAATTTATTTGGCAATGTTTTAATTGCTAATTTTTATGCCAACCAAAATATTAATTTAAGTTAATATTTAACTCGATTTGGTAATAGAAGGTTAAAACCCTAAACAAAATTGAAAACAAATGTGTCCTGAGAATCTATTGTAGGATCAGAGGATCTCGAAATTTATAAAATATTATTAATATTTCTTGTAATATTCTTATATTATCTAAAAAAATTGTTAACGAGCAAAGCATAATAAAAAGAATCATATTAAAAAAAAAAAAAAAAAAAAAAAAAAAAAGTATTGAAAATGTTTTTGTTAGCAGCAATAGTTTTCATAGTCGAATATATTATCATGCGTATAATACGAGAAATCCAAGTAGTAATGAGAAGTTTAGAAGATTTTATTTATACATGGCGCCATATTGGTTTCATCTTTTACTGAATCGCGTTAAAATGCTTCCATTGGAGCAGAAACACAAATTTTTCAGGGAAGTTCG
Organism: Nephrotoma appendiculata; assembly: GCA_947310385.1. Classification (NCBI taxonomy): domain Eukaryota; kingdom Metazoa; phylum Arthropoda; class Insecta; order Diptera; family Tipulidae; genus Nephrotoma; species Nephrotoma appendiculata. The sequence continues at coordinate 265,581,754 of OX371225.1, read as the reverse complement.
GATTTGGCTGCTTAGTATTGATAGTATTGAGCAATACTTTTAGTAATGAAATTAATCATTTATACTATATCCTAATGAGCCGTAGAATAAATTTACAATATAACTAAAATAAAAACTGAGCTTGTATATAAATAGTACTTGTTCATTAAAAATTGTAACCTAATTATATTTTTTTAAATGTTAATTTTAATTTTTATAAATTGCTCCACTACAGACATAAAGTCTAAAGGAGTTCTACTTTGTCTCAAATTTTATTGAAATAAAGATTATAATAATAATAATAATAACTTCTCGAGCTCTCAGAATTGCATTCGGGGTAGTGATCTTTCCCTAATGAGCTTAAGGTGATTTCTTTGATGTAACCAGTTCACCATTTGGCTTTTTGTCTGATTTTACATCGTAATTTGTACACGGAAAGAAATAATTTACAGTAAACAAGAAAACGATTTTCTTATTTCTAGTAAATCAAAAAACATTCTCGTTTTACTTAATTTAAACATAATAACAACAATTTTAGCAAATTCTTTATGAAATGAGTAAATTGACGCATTATTGAAGAAAACAAAAGTAAACTGAAATTGAGAAAATGTTGCTCAACCGAACTGATTTTTTCTTTGAATATTTTATGTTTAAATTAAGCATTTTATGCTAGAATAGTGAATTAGTATAACTACTAAATAAATAAGAAAATAGTTCTTATTTTAAGAAAATAATTGCTAAAAAGTTCTACAATATTTTCGCAAAAACAATATTTTATATTTTTCTACCAGTTAAAATGGTAAGATTTAAACCACCTAAAGTTGTTAATCTGCGCTTTCAGAATGGGACAGTGCAAAGGCTAAAGGCTAAACCGGAATGAGACTAAGGGCCCACACAGTCTAGATACCACTTAGGGAATTTTACTTAGAGATTTCGTTTTAAAATATTTTATATTGAGTCTGAGTGACAAAATTGAATATTAAAACAGAAAGTCCTATAGAAAATATTTAAAACAAAAATTCATTGCTTTTTTCAATAGAATAAGAATATTCAAGAAAAAAATATCTCATTCCAAGTGACTAAAAACTTCCTGCAACAAAAAAAAGGTGTTTGTACAGTTTTTGCTCTTTTTAAACCAAATAACTTTCTTTTTAATGATGTTTCGCTTCAAAGATAAAGCTTGAAGTACATAAATCATCAGTCCAAGTATAAAAGGAGATCTTCTTTCACATAATAGCAAAAATTCCCACAGGTTATTTAATTTTGACATAAAAATGTAATGAATTATTGTCTTCAAAATTTTATAAAAGGTGGCTTCGTTGTAAATTATACGTGGGACCATCAGTTCAAATTACCTCAATGAGGCACTTTAACGTGTAAGTTCGGCACTGAGTGTCTATCCATATCGAGTTTGGCCGTAAAACTTATGGAGAAATACCGAATTAATTTGGATCTGTTACTCGAGAAATCTCGAGATTTTGAGATTTCTACAAACCAACCTCAAAATATTTTCAGAATAAACTGCGAATTGTGTGAATAATTCACAATATTTTAAGAATTTTTTTTAAATGATCTAAATTGAGAAAACAGCGAATTTTCGCCTCTTAACCGCTGGTTGCTAGTAGATAAGTATATTTATATTAAATTATTTCTTTAAAATTAATCAATTTCCGATTAGATCACACGTATATCATTTGAGTTATTTTAAATTAGAAAACCTAACTAAATTAAGCTGGAAATTAATATAAATTTAACCTGGTTTATTCAGTTTATTGAATAAATCCGCAATTCGTCGATCAAAATAGTTTTTCCAACATTGCTCGAATGCTGCTTATTTAAAAATTTTCCGATTGGCCAGAAAATTTTAGCAACAATGTGAATTCTCTACTCTAGTACTATATCAGCATTTTATACTTGATTTACTTTATTTTTTAAGTCAGCATCAATAACGGATGTTGTTTCGTTATGTTTCTAGTAAATAAAATTTTAAATATGTTTGACGAGATTTGCTTTTATTATCTTATAGCCTTGTACAGCCCAACACTGAGAAAAAAAGTAGTTACATTTAAAAAAAAACTTTAAATATCTATCTAATATATCAATCTTCAAATATGATGATGCACTATTAACGTTTTTTGTTAAATTATGTTTAAAAATAATAAAACGACTTAAAATGAAGCGTAGCAGTTACATTTTTAAAATTTGAACTCTTCTATTCTCCACATTCTGGGTGTTAAAAGTAACCATGTCTCCCTAATGATGTTCACCTTTTGATAATCTCTTACCTAGCTAACATCAATAAAACAACAAAATAAGGAATTTGTAAGATTATATTTTGCATAATAAAAAAATATTTCCAAAAAAAGAAAATGTATTCTATTGTGTTAATTTCCTGATTTTGTTACATATTCGCTTAAGTCATGTATACTATAATTTGCGTAAGATCGTATGTTTATTTCTCATTTTATTGTTTGTTTCCATAAATCACGCACAATTTGCTGAATTTTAAGTATTAATATGCTTAACTAAAAATTGAGCTATGCACTCATATTCTTTGAACTATGTGATGATGCACTCACTTTTAAACGAAAAAGCTTACCTAAATCGAGTCACAATTCGCGCGCTTTAATACTTATTTCCTTAAATCGAGCATATTCTACTTAAAACTGATATATTCAAGTAAAGTTTTCTCTGCAATTGCGCATCAGAAAAAATAAAGACAAAAATTACTAAAATCATATCACGATTTGCTCATATTATCATTTACTTCCTAAAATCATACATAATTTGCTTAATACACCCATATTTAAGTAAACTTTACTTTAGAGCAGAAATCGAAAGTGAAACACCTGCAATAGTCGCATTATTTTCAAACTGTCGTTTACTGAGATAGTTCATATTTTGATGATTTCGTGCTTAGTTTTTTTTTTTAATTTTTAATTTTATACTATCTACGATTGAATATATCTAAAAATTAGTGTATAGTGGATTATCAATAAATTATAAATAAAATAATTGTCGGTTAATATTTATTGAACCTTAATAATTAGTTCGATAAACTCGTAAAAACGTAACAACTAAAATAAGTGTAGTATTTTATGACAAATAGTTTAGTTATTAAAAATGGAATTTGTGAATATGGACAACACGCCACATCAAACTCACTTGAAAGAGCTTCTTGAACCATGGCAATTGGGAGATTTATTTCAATATTCTAAAGGTAAGTTTAAATATTATAAATAGTAGACATCAGTAGTGCCAAGCAGCCAAGTGGCATAACAGAATGGCAGTTTCTTGTTTTTTATGGTAGCTCAATGCAGTTCTTAGCACTGCGACCGTTAAGGTCTATTGTGCTTACCCTGAGTAGTTTTATATTGATAATTGGAAGTTTATATCCTTGATAAACGCCATGAAGTCATGCATATCCATTGGTTTAGCTATTTCCTTAAAAATTAAAATTGTCCTTTTGGTTCAACAATAATCAATAATTCTTTTAATGGTCATGTAGACGATTTTATTGCAAATATGGCCTTAAAACTACATGCCAGGGGATAAATAATTGATTGAACTTTGGTTTAAATTTTTCTTCAGTAATAAAAATGTTTATTTAATTAGTTTTAACTTAAGCTTTTTTATTTAATTTTTTTATTAATTTATAATAAAACCTCCAATATTTCGATGGGTTTATTCCATCCTTTTCAACTTCTACCTGAAGAATATGTGGGACCTGCCAATATTCAAGAAAATTCAATTTCCGGACCAGAAACACCAGAAACTACCTCAAACTTTAAATTTGTCTGCATTTCATACAATATAATATAATTATTGGTCTATTAAGTATTTTATGTTTTATTCTAGGATGTTAATATATATCTATCTACAACTGGATAAATAGTTCTGAAGAAGTACCAAAAAAATAATAATCACTTGCCTGTCCAATGGGAGAAAAATTGATAAAAGATTGTATTGAGTTTTATCAAATATTTGTTTAATCTTCAATTCAGAGAATCAGGTTTCTCTTCAATATCATGAGCGCTCCCCACAAAAATAATGTTTCTCATTTTCTCCCCTTATTAGGAGACATACTATTCTGACGTTGTAAAATACCCATCAGGCCGCTTATACAATTCGTATAGAAATTCAGCAGCAAAAATTCGAGCTTCTGGAACATTTCGAAGGGAAAAACGGGTTCGAGTACCAAAAATAAATTTGAGACAAGGTATGTTAAATTAATAGTAATTATTTTAAGATTGTATCATATTTTTTGTTTTCTTTTTATTTGTTACAAGTAACAGAACTTCAAGTTGTTGCTGAAACGGTTGAGAACGATGACCAGATTTGGTTAAAAGTGTACTCAATGCCTTTTGAGGGGGTGCTCGAAAAGTAGAGGAAAACATCCAGCACTAGGTTATTACCCCAAGGAGATAAGTCGAAGATAATAAAAGCTTGGCCAAAATATACTAATGCAGATGGCGCACAATTGGTAAATAAAATTATTTCATTAAACTTAAATTTTACTAATTAATGTGGTTTATGCAGATTGATATTGATTTCGAGTACCTGTAACCTGGAAAAGGTGCAATTTTACATCCAAACACCATCTCGCCCTCCGCGTCACCTTTGGTGTATGAGGTTTGAATCCAAAAATCGCGAAATGAAGAATTATTCAAATGTTACAAGCAGTCGAAGAAATTTATCACTCTCGATTGCTAAAAAATTTGCTATGAAATTTAGCTATTTTAATTGAAATTATCTTTAACAGAAATTCATCAGAATTCAAACATATGAGTTCTGATGTCATAAGAACGAAGCTCTATTTTAAAACCCTTGCACAAACATTTTCAATTTCTCAGCTGAAATGAGCAACCGTTTTACAGAAACATTATCTTAATGGATCGATTTATTTTTACATTTTAACGGTTTACATATACTTATTTCAAAATAATAGGCTTTTCAGGATTCTAAAAATTACAGAAATAAATCATATTATATTTTTAGTCTGAAGATAGTTTAAATTGTTTCTTGATTTCAGACATGATAAATAAAAACTTTGTAATCGAAATTACTGAGTAACAAACCTTCTCAAATTCGGTTATTTAATGGAACTATATAATTGTTTTAGGGGTATATCCTCTATCCGGTCGCAGAATAATTATTTGCGATCATAAATATGGTTACTAGATTAAATTTGCCATGCCAATTGACACATTTTTTTAAATTTAAATTTATTTTGCGATTGTAGAGTAGAAATCTACGAAAAGACTGCTACGCATTTTCCGAGGTCGCAGTATTTTTATGTATTTCTACTTAACAATCGCAAAAAAAATTTAAATTTAAATAAAATGTGTCAATTGGCATGGCAAATTTAATCTAGTATCCATATTTCTGATCGCCAATAATTTATTTGCGACCGGATGGAGGATATGCCCCTTAAACCGAGATTCTTGTAGAATTAAGTAAAAATATTTACTCCTGTCTTATAATTTTTATATTTTAAAATATGAATTTATTTTTAGTTTCATAAGGAAAATATTTGTGATATTATAAGTTTAAGCACATAGCTATAGATGTAAAAATTGTAATTTGTACCTGTGAAAATATATTTTCTAATATTATTTGGAAATTTTGTTTTTTCTTTTTATATTTTGATATTATAATGATTTTACAAAATTTTAAAATTATGTAAGTATGAGTATAATTGACTTAAACTATGCAAAAAATTACTAGAATTAAATATTAAATTTTGCTCATAATATGCGTAAGTGACAACGAAAATCATGCAGAATATGCAGTTTGGTTTAAGTAATGTATGCACAATTTTGGAAAATTTTCTGTATAATTTCAGTATAAACGATAAGAATTACTGTGTTTTATTTAACATGAATTAAGAAAATATTGCATGTTTGGCATAATACTTTTCTTATCTCATGATAAGATTTGACTAAAATATGAAAAATTTGCTAATGATTTAAAGCAATTTTTGCTAAATTTTAGCAATATATACTGATTATCCATTTTTAAAATTTACGTATAACAAGCAAACCTATCCATATTTTGCGCCAGCTTTCACTAGGTTCCAAAACGATAGGGTATATGCTTGTTTTATATCAGTTATGCATGATTATTTCTTTCCGTGTATGACCTAAGGACCTGTCGTTTGTTCACTTGGTCCATGAGGGCACCAGAGGTCATGAGAGCACCAAAGACTCTCTCTAGTGCTCCTGATGCGAATCAATGGGGGATCATTACATGTGTGTTATGAGTCTATCTTTGCCTAGAATAGGCGTAATATGCATTAAGATATGATTGTTGATCTATCCAATTAAAACTTTTTTCCGAAATTTATTCCAAAGGTTACGGAGCGAACGCGGTTTGTTGCACCTTCGAAGTGAACATTTTTTATTTGTGATATGACATTGGATAATGGCCTGTGCATACATAGCATTCAAAGAGATGAATTTTATTAAACGAATTAATTGAAAATGATTAAAATATGAAAAATTTAGAACTTCAGCGACGTTTTAGAGATTTACCATGAAAAATCTAGCCTTCAATTCCTCTGGAAACTGGCCCAAAGAATGTAAAACTCAATAGCTAAAATTAAAATCAATATCAGAAGAGATCCGCTTCTAGAGGCTAGATGTCTTTAGTGCAAATCAGAAATCTAGTACAAATTAGGACAAACTTGAAATTCATGCTATTGCTCTTTTTATCGGATCGTCACTTCTCCAGGGATCATCTGATAACCGCAGTGAAATTTGTTCGGTCATTTCGTCAATTATTTGTGGAAAGCTAGAAATTTCCGGATTCTTCAGAAGACATCGCGAGAGAATTCGAATTTGAAAATGATAATGCAGCTCATTTTTGTGACTCGCCAACATGACCATAAATTGGCATGAAAGTAGCGTACTGTAAAGAATGACAAAAGAAGCACGATGGGGTCTGAAATAAATTAAACTGACAACAGATTATTAGTGGTGGAATCTAAACATGTTAACACCAAGCGATCAACCGTTTTTTACGGTTATAAGCTTCAGACAAAATGGAAAGTCAAAAGTTTCATCCAGTGAACTGTTCATCTGTAATTCTTCTCTATTCTGGGTGCGATTTTCAAGATCAATTCTCCATCCACTATATAAGAATGGCAATGAAAATCCGTTTTCAATTGATGTTTCGAGTTAACATATTTAGCCCGCAGAGACATGTAAGCTGCAATATTTCAATTATCTCAAAATCGAAAATAACAAGTAACAATATAATTGTAATTGATATGATTTGGCCCAAAATTATTTTTTTAAATTTATTAATTCGTTTAATCTGAAAACCGAACCCAAACATAAAACGTTAAGTCATAACCAATTATTTAGTTCGTGAGTATGGTGTGGTGTGTAGGCTTATTTGGTTTAAGATGGTTAAATGTAATTATTATTTGGAAGCATTATTATTTTACTTAAAAACCGTACATAAAAAATAAAATTTTGATTTATTTTTGCAACCAAAAAAAAAAAACCAAAACCAAACCAAAAATAAAATTTATAGCTGCCATTAATTTAAATGAACGAACAACTTAACAACATATTTCAGAGATGGGTTGCTCTACATTGCATAGGTGCGTCTTACTTTAATGAATGCGTTCAACTTGGTTGTGCTTAATCGCACGACGATTTTAAGGTAATTTATGGGAAAAAATATAATTACATTAAGCTTGATAAATATTTGAGCAGCTGTTTGATAAGCATTTTGTGGTTCTAATCCTGGTATAGATGGGTTTTTCTGTCAAGCTTTAACAAGACGTCTAAAGCACTTAAACAAAAAATTTTCTTTGTAAAAATAACAGTATTCCGATTTTTGTATAGTTTAACCACAAAGTCAAATAGCGATTAATTGATTATTCAAACTATATATAGTTGATATACAAATATTAAAAAAAACTTTATGCGGTTAGGTTTACTATTGAAATCCCCATAAAACTTGCTACATGGCCAAAAAAACAAAAAATCCAGTATTTATGGCAACCCGTATGTGTTCATCCACATTCAAATGAGTCACCATTCATTGAGTACGACGTGTACCACGACCTACGTGTAATCACGAGCTTCATGCCGTATAATTATCATGTGCTTAACCGATCAAATAAATTTTGATAAATCGCACACGTTCCAAACCATTTCGCACCACAAATTAATTCAAGTCTCGTGATAGTGTCGCGTTATCTACATACTATTTTAGTTTATTTGCACTTCAGTCGGAATATAAATGAAATGTCGCGCATGAATTTTATCTGTGTAACTAAAGTCGCGAAATTTATTACCCACCATTTAAACACAGCAGGAATGTAAAACGTGTTCGAATGCTTTAATTAAAAATTTAACGTTATACGTTTTTATTCCGCCTGCGAGAATTGGTTAATGTGGGGCTTCACTGCGCTCTAGTTCAGCACATTTTTGATAACACGCAAGTTCATCCCTATATAACATTAAACATAATCTATAATCTTATCACCCGCAATAAGCGAAATACAGATCAATACGAATAATTTTCTAATGTTCACATGAGCGGCAGCTGATATCATTTTACTATCATGTTTCATCAGAAAAGTCGCGTAATCATGTTTTGTAAACATTTTGGCTAGGAAAAACAATTGATTTAACTGTCTTATCAGACGGATGTCTGGATGAGATTAAATGTATTAAAGTTGCACACTTAGCAACCCTTTGTTGTCTAATCTTGTTGTGGGATTATTATATAGAAATAGGTTAAAGGATTATTATTCGATATTCGTGTTCCTAGGGTGCACATATATTAAATAATTATTCTAAATCGATTTTCTAGAAATAACATCGAAGTAGTGGTATAAGACTCCACTCCTACATCTTTTACTATGAAAGCAAAGCAATTTGTTTAGGAGCTGTAATAATAATTATGTAGATATAAAAGAAGATAATTGGAAGTAACAATTACTAGTGGCAAAGAAATTGAGCAGGTGGCCAACTGCAAATGCGTATTTAATCGATTCATTTTCCATTGTAACAACGAGAGACCACAGGCTGTTATTTTAGTGGTGCAAATATTTTTCAAACTTGTCAACTATTAAACGGGAATACCGGGCTATCGGCTGAATGAAAAAATGCCTTGACATCGCGAAGGAATGGAACGGTTGGCTTACAAGAGGCAAAAAGGAACCTTTCAAATTCAACCTAAAGGAAAGTTCAGTTAGATAGTAGTCACTGCTTTGTGCACTTTTTGACCTGTTAATGTCCGGTATGACACGACTAGAGTTTACGTCTTCTTACTTTTACATTGAAGCCTTTAGGACAGGTGTCTGAGGCAAAGATAAAACGGAAACAACATCGGAGTTTGGCCATTAAATCTGGCACTTAAGGCATACCATAAAACTGAACACAACCACGAATACGGCTGGTTGCACGGATTCGATCTCTAGGGATCATCAGCACCAGGATGGTCCTGTCGTATCAATTTGCAAAACTAGGGAAAAAGTCTGGAAGCCTGTAGCAAAGCTCGCAGCAAGCTCAATAAGATTCCGTTAAAGGAGAGGACGGGCAGATATAGAAACGCTCTCATGAGCCTAGAGATTACTGAAATTACTGACCCAGAAGACAGAGGTCGGAGGAAAAATTACAGAAAATGCAAGGAAGATTAGAATGCATAAAACTATAATTAGGCCTTAACCAACCAACAGTCATTGACCATATACAAGGGTCCTAAACTAGAAGTAGTCGCTAGGGAGGATATTCCATCCAAATCTAGAGCGAGATCTTGAACTCAAGCGGAACCCAACGGCCCGAAAGAAATTCTGAAGTTGCTGGCTGCACTGGCAATACATAATGGTTTAATTAGCTATGGCTTCGGTGCAGTTTACACCCATGATTTATAAGAAAATTAAGGTTAAACTTTTGGGACGTCGATATTGGGGCCCCCTACCTGAACTTCATGGAAATGGGTGCGGAAGTAGAAATAGATTATATCAACACGGAGATGTCCACGTCGAGATGATTATTTTGTGGATAGCTGGAGGAATCACATTCAGAGGAGGACTCCGATCTAACTGTGGTGGAGGTTGATGTAAAGGACCCTAATGTTGAGGTTTCTGCAGATTAACCTCCATCACTCCAGTCAATTTTAAGATACTTAAAGGTTTTTTATTTGCTTGCTGTAGAATGCAATCCATAGAGAGACAAAATATTAAAATCCACCTATGAAAATTGACGCCTAAATTTAATCGGGAACCCTCTAAGCATATCGGTTAACTACATATATCGGTGAATTATATGAATTATATTACAAATTTTTAACGAGTATGAGACTTTCCAGAAAGATACTATAACAGTTCGAACTTCGGAAACAAGAGGTGTCGAAGGTTATGTTTTAAATTCTTGTGTGACTCTAAATGTCCAGGTGATGTTGTGGAGGCGAGGCAAAGAAAATTTTGTTTATAGTCCACAAAATGTAACGACGAGTTATTGACTTTGTAAAATCAATACCACAGTCCGTCTGTTCTCCAGGCTAGCGATGGGACTGAATGCCTTAACATGAATCACGTTATTAGTGGGTTAATTAGTGGCCCAACTACATACTCTCACAAAATCCATCAAGCTATGAATCATTTACAAAGAGCTTGGATTAGTTTATCAGATTCATCACAAGAACTACATCGAAAAATATTTACTGAAAACGCTATAAAAATTGGAGGCGGAAATTTACATAATGATTGACGTATTGATTAGATGCATTCTCCACTAGACCGGTAATCAGAACGAAGGAGAATTTTAAATCGATTTTATTATCTACCGTCGAGCTCATCAACCTCCGCTCCGCCAACAAGAAAATAATCAGAGTTAATCTTCGCTCAAAAAATTTAAAATCGTATCTGTCAATGCACATGTGCAAAATGAAGGCAAATATGATGAAATAAAAAATTTATTCTCGCCCGCCGCACCCACGATATCAAACCAAATGTTGATATAGGAAAAGTTATAAAAAATTAAATTTCTCTGGTAAGCGAAAAAGTTACTCATTTATCCATTAATTCATGTTTTATTACATGGCGCTAGCTAGCATTACAAATAAAAAAATTGAAAATGAATTATAATAATTTGAATTATTTTAATCATAGACAAATTTGGTTTGTAATAAATGTATCTTAATAATAACTTTCACAATATTAGAAATTAGGAATTTGAACTGTGAATGACATCATGTCATCTAATAACTATTTTTTCCACTCGTTCCAGTCTCAAGTTCCAGGATTAGTAATAATAATGACTGGGATTACGGTAAGATTTTTAACTTGATACAACAAGAAGGTTTAATTAACAAACGAGCTATTTGGGTATGGAACACACCCATCTAATTAGAAGATTGTATTAAAAACCTAAAATTAAAGTTTGATTCCTCAAATAAAGCGAATGTTACGATTGGCGCATGTTTTTATTGTAACTTTCTCAGTAATAGCACCAGGGACATTCAATAGTTAAAATTAAACTGCTTGGTGGGATACAAATAATGGTGTATCGTTAAATACTACTTTTAAAGTGACGTTGTTGATTAGCATCCAATGAAGATGGCTGAGGTTTGGGTATGTCAGCGAGCTGGATGCAGAAATTTACAGACTTGAACAGGTCAGATTAGCAAGTAAGTTGTAGCAACACATCCAAGATATTGTTGTTTTGATGCTGTTAACACGTAAAATGTGTGTTTTTTTGATAATTTTTCCTAAATTGACCGCCTCCAATAGTTGGCCATGAATCTTGATTTTTTTCTTCTATGAGCAACTTGTACCCAGATTCCGAAAGTTGAACGCTTACAAAAAAAAAAAAAAAAAAAAAAACTAGTAACAAAATATGGGTGAAGTCCTCATGCGGTAGTTCTTAGTTGAGATGTGCAATAAATATCGATTATTTTAAATATCGATAGTTTACGCTAAAACTATCGGTTTTTTTATCGATAATTTGACTACCCAATAATCGATATGTTTTATTAAATAGAGAACTATCGATTATTCCAATTTTTTTTTTATTTTTGTAAGTTTTGCGTTCAAAATGCAAAAACTTTAGCTTTCTGAGTTCATTGTTTGTTGGGCTCGGGAGCAAACAAAAATGTCAAAAAATTGGTATAATGTTCAAATTCAACATAACCTATAATTTGCGTACTCCTGGAAACAAGAATTTTAATAAATTTGTTCTTTTTTAACATTTCGTTTATGAACCGAGCTAATAATTGTTTGTGTGATTTGCCTTTTTATCAATTTGGAATTGGAAATTTTGAAAACGATTTTAAGTTGAACATCATAATATAAAAAATCAAATTTTATAATAAATATTAGTAATAAATAATTAGTTACAGTGTATAATTTATTTGTGAAAATGAGTCCAAAAACTAAAACGAAATCTTTCTTGTGGAAATATTTTATTAAATCTCAATGTGGAGGTGGAATGTGTAAAATATGTCACAAAAAGATTAAAGCCATGGGAAATACGACCAATTTAATGAGTCATCTTAGACATATTCATCCTGACACAGTTGCAATTGAAAAAGAATCCGATGAATCAGATTTGTCAAGACAGTCATCTTCAGCAACAATTGATATTAGTGAATCAGACGAAGCGGAATATGATTGTGGCGAGAAAGAAATCACAAATATAACAAAAATATCAGAAGGTGAACCTCAAGACATGTCCGTTGTTTCTGGAAAAATATGTATGATTGTGAAGTACATACCAAAAATAATACCAAAAATTTACACTGTTAAATTTAAAAATATTCCAATTGGATTTGTTTTCTGGTGAAATTGAAACATTTTTCGATAATCTTTAACTTTTATATTACAGAAGTCCCTAAGTCCCTAATAGTGTCGCTGTAAAGATCAAATAATTTTCTAACGATTTGAGATAAACACGAGAAAATTGTTTTTAAAATGTAATTTAGGATAGCGTAGATAAAATTGCAACACTGGATAGTTTAAGATGATATTTACTATGCCATACAGGCTACTTAAAAATTCCATGAATTTTAATAAATTTTCAAATTTTATTTCACCGATCCTAGAGATGTTCACGGGGTCTCACCTACATGGTTAGATAGATTAGGTAAAACCCTATGAGTGTGATGAATGGGATCTAATTATGATGATTTTTAACTTGCCCAGAGACATTTTTAAGTTTTCGGTTATATCCCATATACCAGAAATGTTCACGGGATCTCTTTCATATAATCGAATAGGTCAGAAAATTACCTATCAATATTGTGAAAATGGAGCACGAATGATGATTTTAACCTTGTTTTTCAAAATTTAAAACTTCTTCATTTTCAATTTATTCCTCAATTGGAAATTTTGGTATTTTCTCCAATAGGATTTTTACCCAATTGACATTCCCAAACAAGCGACGAACTCGATTTATTGTAATAACAATCAAATAACTGAAATCCTAGAGAAGTTCACGTGCTCACGTTTACACTATTGGATAGTACAAGGTTTCGACTTTCGATAGTTCCGGATAGGATTCGGTTATGATGATATTTACAGTGCAATACACGACTTAGAAGTTTCATGAAATAATTTGAGTAAACTTTCAAAATTTTTTTTACCGAACCTAGAGATGTACATGGGGTCTTACATACATGGTCAGATAGATCAGTCATAGCCCTATGAATATAGTGACTTATTATGAATAGTTCACCACACTCATAGGGTTTTGACTGATCTATCTCACCATGTATGTGAGACCCCGTGAACTAGAACTAAGGAAACTTCTAGGTTCGGTAAAATAAATTTTGAAAATTTACTCAAATTATTTCATGAAACTTCTAAGTCGTGTATGGCACTGTAAATATCATCATAACCGAACCCTATCCGAAATTATCGAAAGTCGAAACCTTGTATTATCCAAACGTGAGCCCGTAAACATATCTCTAGGATTTCAGTTATTTGATTGTTGTTACAATAAATCTGGTTCGTCGCTTGTTTGGGAATGTCAATTGGGTAAAAATCCTATTGGAGAAAATACCAAAATTTCCAATTGAGGAATAAATTGAAAATGAAGAAGTTTTAAATTTTGAAAAACAAGGTCAAAATCATAATTCGTGCTCCATTTTCACAATATTGATAGGTATTTTTCTAACCTATTCGATTATATGAAAGAGATCTCGTGAACATTTCTGGTATATGGGATATAACCGAAAACGTAAAAATGTTTCTGGGCAAGCTAAAAATCATCATAATTAGATCCCATTCACCACACTCATAGGGTTTTGACTGATCTATCTCACCATGTATGTGAGATCTCCTGGACATTTCTACGTTCGGTAAAATAAATTTTGAAAATTTACTCAAATTATTTCATGAAACTTCTAAGTCGTGTATGGCACTGTAAATATCATCATAACCGAACCCTTTCCGGAACTATCGAAAGTCGAAACCTTGTACTATCCAATAGTTTAAACGTGAGTTCGTGAACATATATAGGATTTCAGTTATTTGATTGTTATTGCAATAAATCGGGTTCGTCGCTTGTTTGGGAATGTCAATGGGGTAAAAATCCTATTGGAAAAAATACCAAAATTTCCAATTGAGAAAAAAAAAAATTGAAAATGAAGAAGTTTTAAATTTTGAAAAACAAGGTCAAAATCATCATTCGTGTCCTGTTTTCACAATATTGATAGGTAATTTTCTGACCTATTCGAATATATGAAATAGATCCCGTGAACATTTCTGGTATATGGGATATAACCGAAAACGTAAAAATGTTTCTGGGCAAGCTAAAAATCATCATAATTAGATCCCATTCACCACACTCATAGGGTTTTGACTGATCTATCTCACCATGTTTGTGAGACCCCGTGAACATTTCTAGGTTCGGTAAAATAAATTTTGAAAATTTACTCAAATTATTTCATGAAACTTCTAAGTCGTGTATGGCACTGTAAATATCATCATAACCGAACCCTTTCCGGAACTATCGAAATACGAAACCTTGTACTATCCAATAGTATAAACGTGAGTCCATGAACATCTCTAGGATTTCAGTTATTTGATTATTATTACAATAAATCGGGTTCGTCGCTTGTTTGGGAATGTCAATTGGGTAAAAATCCTATTGAAGAAAATATCAAAATTTCGAATTGAGGAATAAATTGAAAATGAAGAAGTTTTAAATTTTGAAAACCAAGGTCAAAATCATCATTCGTGTCCTGTTTTCACAATATTGATAGGTAATTTTCTGACCTATTCGATTATATGAAAGAGATCCCGTGAACATTTCTGGTATATGGGATATAACCGAAAACTTAAAAATGTCTCTGGGCATGTTAAAAATCATCATAATTAGATCCCATTCACCACACTCATAGGGTTTTACCTTATCTATCTAACCATGTGGGTGAGACCCCGTGAACATCTCTAGGATCGGTAAAATAAAATTTGAAAATTTATTAAAAATTTTAAGTAGTCTGTATGGCATAGTAAATATCATCTTAAACTATCCATGTTCATTTCAGTGTTGCAATTTTGTCTACGCTATCCTAAATTACATTTTAAAAACTGTGAACTTCTCTAGGAGGGGTAATAGAAAAATTAGAAAATAGATTAAGATGGATTAGATGGATTTAGCTATTCGGTCGTATAGGTGAGACCCCGTGAACATCTCTAGGATCGGAGATATAAAAATAGAAACATGGTCTTAAATAGCTTTCTTTAGAATTAAAAAAAGTTTAGTAAATCGATTTACAATTTTTTCGTGTTTATCTCAAATCGTTAGAAAATTATTTGATATTTACAGCGACACTATTAGGGACTTAGGGACTTCTGTAATATAAATGTTAAAGATTATCTAAAAATGTTTCAATTTCACCACAAAACAAATCCAATTGGAATATTTTTAAATTTAACAGTGTAAATTTTTAGTATGTACTTCAGAATCATCAGAATCAAATGTTCTTAAAATGTCTCCGATGTTATCAAAAGATCATCTAAATACATAAAGATTTGAGTATGCAATTCATGGGGTATCACACGATGTATAAGTCTGCACAATGTTTGGGGTGAATTGCAAAGGCCAAACGGCATGACTATGATTTGATACAAGGTCTGCAAGCCACAGTAAAAGCTGTTTTATTCCTTGACCCTTCATCTAATGGAATTTGCCAGAAAGCAGCGTAAACGTCAACCGTCAATGATAGGTAAGGGATAAATATCCCGGAGCCCAGGTCCCATTTTTAATTTTTTTTTTGGCTCTCACGATTTAAAAAAAAATAAATGAAGGGGAGAGGGGTTCAAATACGATGGTTCTGCAGATTGATCCTGATATCAGAGCAAAAGTATTGAGAGAGTTATCCAGTGGACCCCGGATCTCGTTCATTATTATTTTCAGCTCGCACGATGTTTATGAAACATGGTAAGGAGGGATTTTTTCGTGCTACTAGTCAATTGTGATGGGTGTTAATCTCAGGTAAATCCATTGAAAGGGTTGTCCGGTTGGACCCGGTTCCATTTTTCAATTTTTTTGTCGGCTGGGACAATTTTATAAAAATTGTTGAGAGGGCGTTTTCGAATTTCCAGAAACCAATTGAGATAAATCCCGATTTCGAGAAAAATTCATTTATGGGTCATCCGGTGGGGGTCATTCTTTTAACATTTTATTTGCTTTGAACTATTTTGGTAAAATTTGGCAAACAGGGTTTTCGATTGCAAGGAAACGATTACAAGTTCTTATTTCCGGAAAATTCATTTAGGAGGCCTCTGAAAGGCCGTCATGTTAAGTTATATTGGACTTTGTTGCATGATGTTGTCATGTTGCACAATGTTATAGAATATTGCATTATGTTGTTGACTGTTGAACCATGTTGACATATGTATCATGGTGCATATGTTGCAATTTGTGGCGTGTAGTTACTACATATATCATCAAGTTGCTTCGCGTTGGGTCATTTTGATTAATCGCGTATTTTGAAAATGTTTGTTGTTATGAGTAAAAATATTTATTTGCTGGATTCGCTATCTATTTAATGTTTCGAGCTTAGTCCCTTTGCACATATTCTTCCGCCTCAAATGATTTTAGTGTAGCCTGATGCCGGTTCCCAATTGCGATGGATTTTGATTTCAGTAAATTCATTTAGAGGTCATCTCGAGACCATTTGCTAAGTGTTTTTCGATTTGAACGATATACTAATAACAATTGCGATGATATGGGTTTTCCAGTTCGAGATAGGCGTGAATGGGTTGTGATGAGCCCTGATTATCGGAAAATTTGTTTAAGGTTTTTGATCGCTTTGAACGATTTTTAATAAAAATATATGAGTGCTAAGAATCGATTATCATGAGTTTGTTACAGGCTGGCTACTGCCAACCTGCAGATTTTCACTAAACGCATGCAGAGGCCTCCACGGTGATTTTTGCCGGCTACGTTCTCAGGGAGAAGTGCTAAGGTCGTGGGGTTTGAGGCTTGCATGAGGCTCCTGGCTTACACCGTGATGATACAGATAGTTAGGGGAACGCAAATAATAATAAAACCGAGTTCCGCCGAAATTCGTCGGCCGGAACCTGAGGAACGAACAGCAGATAATCAAAAGAAATAAAAATAATAATAATAACGGTAGAGGTGCCTTGGTGCGCGCATCCATTCGAATTCAAACAGGGCAAAGCCCCGGTTACGAAATTGGATGCGGGCACCAAGGGACCGCGAACACTAAACCGACACAGAGGGAGTCTCCGCTCCCATCATACACAACCGAAAATTTAGTAATTCATTTTATATATAAAAAAAATAAACCAAACAAAAAGAAACAACTTCCCCAAAAAAAAGAGGGAACGAGAAAGAGAGAGAGATGCAATACGGATCGAGCGTGCACCCGCTGTGCGGCGCTCGATCACAAAAATTTTGAAAATTATATATATGTAATATAAAAAATGTATATAAAAAAAATAAAATCAAAAAAAAAAATAAAAATAAAAATAAAAATTTGTACCTTAATTATTATTAAAAAAAAATGTTGCGGCCTTGCGCCGTTATTGTTGCGGGGTCTCTCCCCGATAAAAATTGGGTTGCGGCCTTATTGCCGTCATGCCACAGGTGACCTTCCCACCCGGACCGTTGCGGCTTTGGTGCCGTTAAATATTCTAGCCTTGGCTGGCCTCCAAAAATAAATTGGGCGTTGCGGGGCCTTTCCCCGATACCAAATAAAAGATAACGAATAGCCGGTTGGCTACGCGTTCGTTGCGGGGCCCTTCCCCCGATACCAAGAAAAATATAACGAATAGCCGGTTGGCTACGCGTTTCGTTGCGGGGCCTTTCCCCGATACCACTAAAACGAGTTGTCGGTTGGCAACCCGTTACGTTGCGGCTGGCCTCAACTGGCCGCCAAAAAGGTTGGGTGTTGCCTCGCCTTACAGAAAATCAAAAATAATTTTGAGTGGCCTCAACTGAACACACGTATGTACCGGTTCGACGCTCTTCGTCGCCTTATTATCGCCGCCGCTGTACCTCCCGGCACAGGTGCTTCTCCTTTATGGTGTCTCGCTTGGTTATCGCCGCCGCTGTGCAGCCCGGCACAGGTGCTACGCCTTTACGGTGTCTTTCCTCGTCGATAATTGTGACCCCCCCGGATAAAATTGTCCACCGGTAAAGTGCCTATGGCATCCGTAATATCTACGGTACACCTATACAAATCTCACACTCGTAGCCTATCACTATCACTCTTTGAAATTATGGTACAAATAAAAATGCGCCGCCCGTTAATTACTCGCAGCACACGTTGATTTTGCTGTACCCGTTAATCATTTTTTACTGCTACCCTATTCCGTATGGTTGCAAGCGTCCTAAAATGCACTTCTACAGCTACTGCCCGCTAATAATAACGTAGGGTTCGAATACGCAGTGTCGTTTTATTCTCCCACTTCAAAACCAATATTTCTCAAACAAAAAAAAAAAAAAAAAAAAACACTATTCACAAAATAAATTTTTGTAATGCAGCGTTATAATAAATTCGCCCTTTCTCATAGGCAACAGCGCGAGAAAAAAAAAACGGCGCTTTACACACACGGTTTACTAATTTTCCCTTTTCGGACTTCAAACAAAAACTAAATCACTATTTTAAATGTTTTTATATTTCTTTTCTATTTTTATAATGGATATATTTTGGTTTTTTTATCTTTTAACTAATATACAAAACTGCGCGTGTACAATAATAATGTCGTCACATCGCGTTTCAAAACTCGAATTTTCTTTTATATATATAAAAAAAAATTCTAACCAAATTAACACTTGACTTATCAAAAATCACCAACTCAATCCCAACACAAGAGAAAAAATTATTGCGCCGCACAACTCGTAAAACGTTCTAGAAGAAATTAATCTCTCTTCTCTGTCTCTCCTTTATATCAAATTTTCATTGATATAAAAGAGAGAGACATATAAGAAAAACATTTCTTCCAAAACGTTTTACTTTGCACACACTCGATGCGCACTGTTCTCTCTCTCCCTCATTCTTTCTCACCTCTGCGCCACCAACCGATGGGGCACAAAACAAAACGTCGAGAGTGCGTTCAGCACACATTTGAGGTGAATAAAAAACAAAATTTGGTGGTTGCGACCAACACAGTCGTAACAAGTTTTAAATTCGGAAAAATTTGTTCAGATGGTTCTTTCATGGGGTCCGAGTCCCCATTTAAAAAAAAGTTGGTTCGAACGATAAAAAAAATTAGAGAAGAGATTTTCGAATATCAGCAATCGATTGCAATGGTTCATAATACCGGAAACTTTGTATACAGGTGCTCTGGTTTATCCGTTAGCGCGGCTTATTTTACAATAAAACTACGTTATTTATCAATTGCAGGAGGTGGAACTCTGATTACATGATGAAAATAGGAATCTAATATAAATTTTGGTCGTGCCTATGGAATTTTGTCACTTTAAAATAATCTAAGCCATTTCTTAACTATATATAGTGATTGGGATAAAACTCTCTTTACATGTTAAATGAATGAAAACCTTACTCAAACGAATAGTTTAAAACCCGGTTCGTACCGAGTTTCAAATTTAATAGAACTAAGCCGTTGCTTAACCAAGTTTCGTGTAATTTTATTAACTTCTGGTAAGAAAGCTTATGTAATAATACATCTATATTAACTCACTGATATTTTTTAATTTCTACACGACATGATGTCCAATTCCTAAAAAATAGTACAAGTCCATTAGTATGATAGGATTGGCACTATAGGATCCGGGGATGGACCATTTAATTTAAACTGTCAATTTTACATTTAATGGGATGGTTCCACGGAAATGAAAGTGTTGTGAACAATTTCATTTGGTGTCGATAAGAAATCATGTCCACTATACTTATGAAAAAAACCCAAGGCCAACCGTATGTTAAGATTAGCGCTATGACCCAATATTTGTAAATGAACGAATCTTTTGTATGAATTAAATTCATATTTAAATTTATGGTCCCTAGAAAGCTAATATGTCGTCACCGATCTGTCCTGATTTCGCTACAACATGATGGCCACTATCTAAAGAAACAATCTTAAGACCAACTATTTTTTGAGATTGGTGCGATATACTCATTTGTGTATGGACCATTCAGTTTATGTGAACCTATAGTGTCGTAAACGATCTCATTTGATATCGATAAGACATGTTGTACACTATCTATGAAAGAAATCCGAAGTCGGTCGGTATGTAAGAGACTAGGGTATGTAAGATTGAAAATAAAAATTTAAAAAATTAAATGTTGGAAAAATTGTTAGTGAGCCGTTTCGGTTAAAAACTTCTTCTTCTTCTTCTTCGTACAAATTAAAATGCTCATTTTTCGAATTGAATCAATTTATTTCAGTTTAATTTTATTTGTCCTCGTCTTTGAATTTCTGTAACTGCCGAGTACAATTTTTACGAATTAATACCAACAAAAAAAATTTAAGCGCACTTTCTTCGTGCTCTTTGCAGCTCCCTGGATGTACGACAATTCAAAAAAAAAATTTTAGGGTTCTCTAAATATAATTCCTCCGAGGGATTAAGATAATTCTGGCATTTAATTAAATATTCTGATGGTATGCATAGACTGTTATTACGGTTTGTCATTATCTGTTTACATGATTCGCAAGTTGATTTTCTAAGTAATTTGAAAATGGCATACCCAAGCAAATATTGTAAAGCTGGTAAATTAATTTGTTGGTTTTCGTTGATAAAACTGTCAACAAACTCAATTTCTTTTAGGTCCGAGTCTGAAAAATCTTCATTGTCATTAGTTGGTTCTTCTAAACATTGATTATCATTTTCTTCAAAATATTGACTCGGGCATTGCTAGTTATTATAGATCGTTTTTACCTTGTCCCCGATAAACGAGCAATTGTTTGGTTCGTAATTTACATTCGAAGTATGAAAAATCATTTTGTTTGACACGATTCTTGCTATTATAAAATTAAACTCATAGACTGATGGATTGAAATTATTTCCTCCTCTTGATCTTACTTGCGAAAATAAATTTTCTACAGCATCCGATTGTAATTTTTACGCCAAAATAAATGATATGTTGTACAGAATATTGTCTGGGTCCAAACTTAAACCAGAATTTTCATTATTTGTCGAAAATCGACATCTGCTATTTAAGGAATGAAACAAGTTTATCATTTTTTCCAAAAATAATGCCGTGGCACTCTCATCAACCTTTGGATTTTTAAATCGTTTTAAGAGACTAATGGTTGGTTCACGTATGCGATCAAAAAATAATTCGCGAATCAAAGGAAAATTAAATCATTGAAAACATATTATACAAATTTCCCCGGCCGAGATGAAATAATTTTAACTTTGGGAAAATTTTTATCGCAAGCATCCAACATAATAAAAAAAATAACAAATTATGAGCATTAATGCGAAATAATGACGCTCATTGAATGGCTTGATTCGCGAATCATTTTTTGATCGCATACGTGAACCAACCATAAAAATCCTAATGTCGCTTGTACAACTATGACTTAAAATTTAAGTGGCTAGGCTAACCCGCTCATCTATGCAAAACAATCGAAATATTATAGCATCCCCTAAACATTAGAATATTACGCGTATTGTGAATTTGTCTATTTACTAACATATTTGGAATGCATTGCTAGGATTAGGTATATGGCCTTGAATTTCAAATGATCAATAATGTATACATTATATTCACCGTTTCCGAATTGAAATAGTGCGCATGATTATAGATATTTATCATTTTAAGTAGTGACATCAAGCTAAGAATCTTCGCAACAGAGCTGAACTTTCTTTGTTTATCAAAAACCCATTAAAAACTTTGTGGCAGCACGTAATCAGATGCTTTCGAAATTTAAATGAAAAAAAAAACATATCAACCGGAAATTATTTATCTTAAAACCCCCAAAAAGATATAACACATCGACATAAGAGACTATATATACTTAAGATAAGAATTTAACACATTACTGATTTAAAATATAATGTGCATCTCCTTCCCAATCAAGTGTACAATATTCGTACACAGTATTCGAATTCTCAAGCTGTAATCTAATCTTGAATTTGTTATTTTTTTTTTTGGCGTACACTTTTCCGTTCTGTGTATCTCACATTTTGTTGTTGTCTTGTCTTGAATTTCATACGTTGTTTGGTCGTATTATGCTGGTTGGTTTGAATGTTTTGGGTTAATAAAAACAAAATACAGAAACAAAAAAAAAAATCGAGAAACATATTTTTGACCACCCATATATACCACATCCATTAAGGGATTTGAAACGAGCATTTTTGTTGTTGCTTTTGTCTTCTGAATTTGTTAAATAAAGTGATTATTGAGACCAAAATTGGGATTATTTTTTATTAATGATCTGGACCCGTATCTCAATATTAGTGAATTTGACCAACTCTATACCATACATACATTTTCGATAGACAATGACTGAAATGTACTAAAAGTAAAGCACAGTACGAAGAATTTAAATGACCCAGATCGAAAAATTATATCATCGCACACCAAGATTTCGATTTTAACGTGGGCGCGCGCACTCATGTCTAAAATCTTTGGTAGCGCATTCAAAATTTTCGTATTCATATAAATTTTTGAATGAGACATCAGTATACAGCGAGTATACAACTTTATATGAAATTTGATCGATCGTCTCATAATAAATAACACAATGTCATGTGATTGTGTGTGACAAAAAAAATGTTTTTGTGTGCTCATTTACAAATAAATCGTATTTCGCAAAATCGTGACCAGCCGGTTAAATTGATACTGTCTCTAGTAACGACAGACATGTGATATGGCATGCGTTCGGTATTATATTTGCATTGGCGGAAGTATTTGCATAAACAAAATATAATGTTAAACGTATATAGGATCAAATTTGCACAACACTGTAATTTATTGTGTATTATACAAAACACTTAGCCTTTGGCTTAAAGTGATTATTTATGAAATGATAGTTTTTACAAAGTAAAATAAAGTATGGTAATCATGGACAATTTTGACCTTGAGATTTTTCACACGAAAAAGTGGTTTTTAGAAAGATCTGATGTCCTCTCTACAGCCCAGACGGATGAGTGATCGGGGTGAAAATTCAAATTTTTTCCATGGATTAGGAGATCTCAGTAATTTTTGACAAAATCGGTCCCCTGGAAGTGGCAGTTTTCATAAAAGCAAATATTGTGCAAAGTATATAGCATTTACGAAATAACGAGTAAAAATGGTTGTAAATTCAATTTCATACAAAATTAGTTCAAACCATTTTTTAAACTTTACCGGAAATGACGAGCTTTGAAAAAAAAACTTATCCTGACTACTTATTCCGTGGTTCCACACTTTAATTCTTTCAGCGTGATTTTTTCATCGTTTCTTTCCCCTTCACCCACAAACTAATTTTTTGGCGGGGAAATTGTTGATTCTCTTTTCGTCAATATTTGTTTTTGATTCACTGATTTCTTCGCACTATTACGTAATAAATATTTAAACGATATCTTGTTTTTTTGTCGTTTTTGGGTTAATTTTAGTTTAATGTTTGCTTCGAGTGCAAAAAATATTATTTTTCAACCAAGGAAGCTATTTTCGCAGCAAATAATAAATATTTTTTACTATTCGAATAAATCAAAAAACATAATTTTACGGACATACATAAAAAAAGAAAGGCTATAGTAAAAAAAAGGGTGTACCAAAAAAATCGTTCAGATTGTTTTGTTTGCATAATAAAAAATAGAAATAAAAATGATTAACTAAAAATATAATTTATATTTAATTTAATATATAATTTAAAATAAAATATATTAATTAAATATTACAGTTTTAAATTTATTATTTTTATTTTTAATATGTAACAAAACAATCCGAATTTTTTGGTACCCCCTACAAATGCGCAAGAAATCAAATGTGGACCTCGATTAATTTTTTGAAATCAGAGAATCACGCTGAAAGAATTAAAGTGTGGCGAGACCGATTAAATTTTACCAAGGCATTTTTGAGATGTTACAGTAAAATTTACGGCGTCAAAAATTAAACAGCAAATTTTTGTGTGGTTCTACTGTGCAATCGGAAATAAAACAAAAAGCTTATAGACCTTTTTCCTCATCTGTCAAATACAGTGACGTTTTACATCAAACGAACGCGTAGGACATAAAATAGTATGAAATTAAAATAGAAAGTGATAAATTAGCGTTTAACGCGGGTTCACGTACGTGATCAAAAAATGATTCGCGAATCAAGCCAATCAAATCGTTGGAATTTCCCCGCCTGAGATGAAATATTTTTATCTTTGGGCAAATTTTTGATCGCAAGCATCCAACATAGAAAAAACAAAAAACAAATTATGAGCAACAATGACGCTCATTATATTCCTTTTTCTACAAAAATAAAATAAAAAATACGCTAAATTGAAGTCCAAACCTCACAAATGTGTAAGTAAAAAAACTACGTAATGGCTTTTTGATAAAATATTTCGGTTGATTTGAAGTACAATCAACACAATTGTGTGAAAGGAATGTACAAATGTGTAAGTTGGTTCAAAACACACACAAAATATGATAATTTGGTCTTACCCACACAATTGTGTGGGTAAGTGGGAAAGGGATAAATAATTTTGCTATTTTTCTGACATTTCTATATGACTCACGTCAATATCAAAAACAAAACACACGCCATTTTCATTGTCGGCATTTGGTGTTTTAAATTTTACATAATTAATTAATTTTAATATTAATAGATGTATTAAAATTGTGAAAACAATTTGTAATTTTGTGCGACGTATTTTCAAAATATCTTGTGTACTAAAATGTTGTGTAATTGCGGAATTATTAACATTGAATAAAATTCGGAAATAGGACAGCCGATGCGATCACTTACCATTTCAAGCGATTCTGTGCCATATCGCTAATATTACAGTAAAACAGGATAATCATAAACGTAAATTAGATGTGCTAGAAAACTTAATTTTAAATAAGCGTTTGACGGCTGTAGTCATGTGAGTAGATCGTTTGTTTAAATCACTAAATTATCTCCATTTAACTTTTGAATGAATATTACAGCAATAATTTAAGCGATTTGGACGTACTACGAAGGATTCGAAAGGTGCAGATATAGGCGACCAGCTGGTACAAACGAATTTAACTAGCCACCATAAAATGATCACACCGATGCACGGCGCCAATTGTAATCCCTTACCACAATAAGCAGAAGAGTGAAGGGTAGAGTAATAAATAATTAGATTGGCTAGATCGGACAAGACTGAATTAAATCAATTTTTTTCCACTTTTGTCTTTATTTTATGAAAAATGAAATACATATTTTATTTTTTATTTATACTATCGCATATTGTTCGTATAATAACTTTACGCCCATTCAAACCGTTTTCTATTAAATCGCGAGCAAAACTCCCAGGCGAGGTACGATTCGTTAGAATAATGCTGTTGTTAGAATTTGAAGCTCAATGTACAAACAAATCACGTGCTTATCCACATTCAATATCGGAAGTAGAAGCTAACACGATCTTTGGGCTCGGAACTTTACTTAAATCAGCCAAATTGTTACACAACTGCAAATGCCGAAATTGAAACGGATTGTTACGGGCATCTTCAAAACTTTTCATCAATTTATCACTCATTCATTCGATTTGTGATTTAGCAAACTCAACCTTGAACGAATGTTGATGAAAATGAAATGAATGTTTTTATTTTATTTTATTTAATTGTCAGTCGTCACCACAGCCACACACAACACACAAATTAAAATGGTTGAAAATGACAAATGAAACGTCAAGTAAAATAGCTTAATATTTAGAGCAATAGCTTTTGTTTCTAACTTCATATTGTGATCAAATTTTTTTGATCACGTACGTGAACCCGCGTTTATAATTAATTTTGAGGTTTTTAAATTGTACATTGACCAAAACATTTATAATTATATAGTTTTATAGTATAATAATTAAGATACTTTAACAGATAAGCGTTATATTTTGTGAGAATGTCACTATAGTGTGTAGTGTATTTAGGTGCCCAATGAGGGTATTCAATTTATAGGTTACCAGTTATTTCAAAAAGGTAGAAGCATGGTTGAAGGCGTTTAATCGGAAAGATTTAAAACTTTCTGCCTTAAGATACTCTACTGTTTGCTCCAGACATTTCGTATCTGGAAAATCTGCTAAATTATGTGATCATTTAAACCCTGACTGAATTGCATCTCTACATTTGGGTTATAAGACAAATTCAAAAATTAGTAAAGGCAGATATGAGCGAATGAAGAAAATGGCAGCATTAAAGTTAAAGAACGAAAACGAGAACGCAAAAGCGAAAAATACGCACGATGCGGAACTGCAACTTACAATTTTGGAAAAGATAAATGAAATCCAAAGTTTCTTGACGTAGCAAACAATATGAAATTAATGATTTGAAACTTAAAATTAAAAACTTGACGGAGCAAAACAATACGCTGAAAGAGACAAATTTAAGGACCGGAACCAAAACAACGTTGGTTGACCTTAGAAATAGTTCCAAGAAAACAAAATATTTTAATTGTATTTAAAGATGCAGAAAATTTTCTTCCTGTTAATTTCAGTGGAAAAATTACCAATTTCGACATGTTTTTTATGACATTTATGAAATTCAGACTAGATTTGCCTTTTACGTATCTAGCATTATTATATAACCTCTCAAATAAAACGATTTCCAATTTGTTCCATAAATCGAGTTTTCCTATCCACGCTCGAATAAATTGTTTTGTATTCTGGCGAGACATTGAAGCATCGCTAAGAAATAGTCCTGATATATTCAAACAATTGTTTGGAAGTAAACCAGTATTTATAATAGATTGCTTCGAAACCTATTCAGAGAGAGACTCGGACTGTATTTTTTTTTGAATTTCTAGTAAATAAACCAACAAGCATCATCAAACTTTAAAGTACCTAATTTGTATCTCATCCTTTGGTAGTATCGCATTTATATCGTAAGTATGGGGTCATGGGTTTAATTAGTGCAGGAGATGTTATTCTGGTGGATCGAGGATTTTTAATCGAAAGTGCTGTGGAGGTAAAAGGTAACAACTAAGAATTAACTATTACTCCTTTACACACAATTAAATTAATTTTTTATTTTATATTTTATTTAACATTTATACACAATAAACTAAACAACAATTAATTAACTACGAGTATTTATGATTTTAACATTAAAAGTCGATTCGCTGAATTTTATAAATCGTTACTTGAGCGAACTCTATTGAGTTTTTGTAACACGAATTTTATTCCATATACTGACTTTTATTTTTTTCTTCGCATTGTTTTTTAGTTGGGAACAAAGAAATGCATGACGCTCTATCTATATTCCGTATTGCATAATCTACAATTCTACAAATTCTACACGAAAATCGAGGACATAATTAAGGTTTGAAACTTTACTATTATAAAGTTGATTTTGAAATTTTACTACTATAAAATTGATTTTGAATGCATTGGTTAACCGCCACATTATCCTTCCCCCAGTGAAACGATATTTTTTATTTAAAACGATTTGGTTTATTTATAATACGGCTAGATCTTGATTTAATTGGTTCGTCTATCTTTGGATCGAAAGTTACTTGCTTGCTAGATTTAGTGAATTTTGAATCAACTATCGGATTTGTTGAACATGAATTTGGACTTGGTGTGTTCTGATGTTTTAGAGCTGAATCTTCAATGATGTTTGTCTGCGGTAATTCCTCAAAGCATGGTTTGAGTCGATTGACTGATATATTTGTTTTAACTCCTTTGATTAACAAACTGAAGTATTTCTCGCCTTGTTTAATGACAAGGAAGGGTCCTTCGTAAGGTGGTTGTAAAGAATGCCGAATTGCGTCTGTTCTGACAAACACTGCTTTACAATCGTATAACTCTTTAAAAACAAATACTTGTTCTTTAGAGTGTCGTGCAGCTGTCGAGGTTGTATGTTGTTAAAATGTTTTCGAAAAGTGCAGACTCGAATTGAGCACCTCTATCGGTCACCATACTTAAAGGCACACCAAATCTACTGATCCAGTTTTTTACTAATGCGGTCAACAATGGTTTCCGTACGAATATCTGGAATTGGAATAGCCTCTGTCCAACGAGTGTATATTTCGATGTTCGTTAAACAATAATTCTGATCTTCAGATGGTGGAAGAGGTCCAATGAGATCGATATGCAATTCTTCAAACCGATTGCTGGTTGTTCCGAATGAACCGACTTGACTGTGCACGTGTTTCGTTACCTTACATTTTTGGCATCTAATGCAACTTTTTGCCCAATTGCGTATTTCTCTGTTCATAGATGGCCAAATGAATTTATCTGAAATCTGTTTCACTGACGATCGAATGCTAGGATGTGAAATGTTATGATAGGCTTCGAAAACTTGCCTGCGAAACGCTTTTGGGACAAACGGTCGTTATTTGCCATTTGAAATTTCACACGTTACAAGATTGTCTGATCCAAAAGTTCGAATTTTTGCCCATTTTAAGTTTGGATTTGCTTCTAAAAAGGCCGCTAATTCTGAATCGTTAGTTTTTGCTTGTGATAGGGCTTCACAGTGATTGTAGTACCTATATTGATTTGCTCGATTCGAGATAAAGAATCAGCTACGACATTTGAACTGCCCGCAACGTGTTGAATGTCTGAAGTAAACTGCGCAATTAGGTCTAGATGACGTCGTTGTCTCGGTGAAGCTTTATCTAACTTTTGATGAAGTGCAAAAGTCAAAGGTTTGTGGTCCGTAAACAATACAAACTCCCTTCCTTCACCGGTGTGAAGTTTTTGGACACTTTTAATTTTTTGGACACTTTTATAATTTGGACAGAAATTTACGCGAGTGTCCAAATTTTTTTTTTTAGATATAATTTCGATTTTGGGTAAAAATTTGCACACGTCAACATTTCTAAAAAATGTAAATACAAAACAAAAATTTTGTTTATAAAAAAGATCAAATTTTTGTATTTCATATATGTACATACATATTAAACTTTTAAGAAATTTAATCATCAATTCAGATGAATTGAATTTTTGAATGAAAGGAAGTAGTTATAGGTTATGGCAAATTACACAAATCTCAGAGATTGGCTCCCATAGTGACTATATAGGTTCGAAAGGGGATACATTACGGAATTGAAATCACCTAATGCCATTTCGAAATGAGCCGTAGGGCTCTTGTATAAAATTTTTGAACATACACGCTATCCGCGATTTTCATATGAAAAAATGTCGTTGTAGGTTATGGTAAATTACACAAATCTCAGAGATTGGCTCCCATAGTGACTATATAGGTTCGAAAGGGGATACATTACGGAATTGAAATCACCTAATGCCATTTCGAAATGAGCCGTAGGGCTCTTGTATAAAATTTTTGAACATACACGCTATCCGCGATTTTCATATGAAAAAATGTCGTTGTAGGTTATGGTAAATTACACAAATCTCAGAGATTGGCTCCCATAGTGACTATATAGGTTCGAAAGGGGATACATTACGGAATTGAAATCACCTAATGCCATTTCGAAATGAGCCGTAGGGCTCTTGTATAAAATTTTTGAACATACACGCTATCCGCGATTTTCATATGAAAAAATGTCGTTGTAGGTTATGGTAAATTACACAAATCTCAGAGATTGGCTCCCATAGTGACTATATAGGTTCGAAAGGGGATACATTACGGAATTGAAATCACCTAATGCCATTTCGAAATGAGCCGTAGGGCTCTTGTATAAAATTTTTGAACATACACGCTATCCGCGATTTTCATATGAAAAAATGTCGTTGTAGGTTATGGTAAATTACACAAATCTCAGAGATTGGCTCCCATAGTGACTATATAGGTTCGAAAGGGGATACATTACGGAATTGAAATCACCTAATGCCATTTCGAAATGAGCCGTAGGGCTCTTGTATAAAATTTTTGAACATACACGCTATCCGCGATTTTCATATGAAAAAATGTCGTTGTAGGTTATGGTAAATTACACAAATCTCAGAGATTGGCTCCCATAGTGACTATATAGGTTCGAAAAATGATATATTACGAAATTGAAATCATCTAATGCCATTTCGAAATGAGCCGTAGGGCTCTTGTATAAAATTTTTGAACATACACACTATCCGCGATTTTCATATGAAAAAATGTCGTTGTAGGTTATGGTAAATTACACAAATCTCAGAGATTGGCTCCCATAGTGACTATATAGGTTCGAAAGGGGATACATTACGGAATTGAAATCACCTAATGCCATTTCGAAATGAGCCGTAGGGCTCTTGTATAAAATTTTTGAACATACACGCTATCCGCGATTTTCATATGAAAAAATGTCGTTGTAGGTTATGGTAAATTACACAAATCTCAGAGATTGGCTCCCATAGTGACTATATAGGTTCGAAAGGGGATACATTACGGAATTGAAATCACCTAATGCCATTTCGAAATGAGCCGTAGGGCTCTTGTATAAAATTTTTGAACATACACGCTATCCGCGATTTTCATATGAAAAAATGTCGTTGTAGGTTATGGTAAATTACACAAATCTCAGAGATTGGCTCCCATAGTGACTATATAGGTTCGAAAAGGGATACATTACGGAATTGAAATCACCTAATGCCATTTCGAAATGAGTCGTAGGGCTCTTGTATAAAATTTTTGAACATACACGCTATCCGCGATTTTCATATGAAAAAATGTCGTTGTAGGTTATGGTAAATTACACAAATCTCAGAGATTGGCTCCCATAGTGACTATATAGGTTCGAAAGGGGATACATTACGGAATTGAAATCACCTAATGCCATTTCGAAACGAGCCGTAGGGCTCTTGTATAAAATTTTTGAACATACACGCTATCCGCGATTTTCGTATGAAAAAATGTCGTTGTAGGTTATATGGTAAATTACACAAATCTCAGAGATTGGCTCCCATAGTGACTATATAGGTTCGAAAGGGGATACATTACGGAATTGAAATCACCTAATGCCATTTCGAAATGAGCCGTAGGGCTCTTGTATAAAATTTTTGAACATACACGCTATCCGCGATTTTCATATGAAAAAATGTCGTTGTAGGTTATGGTAAATTACACAAATCTCAGAGATTGGCTCCCATAGTGACTATATAGGTTCGAAAGGGGATACATTACGGAATTGAAATCACCTAATGCCATTTCGAAATGAGCCGTAGGGCTCTTGTATAAAATTTTTGAACATACACGCTATCCGCGATTTTTGTATGAAAAAATGTCGTTGTAGGTTATATGGTAAATTACACAAATCTCAGAGATTGGCTCCCATAGTGACTATATAGGTTCGAAAGGGGATACATTACGGAATTGAAATCACCTAATGCCATTTCGAAATGAGCCGTAGGGCTCTTGTATAAAATTTTTGAACATACACGCTATCCGCGATTTTCATATGAAAAAATGTCGTTGTAGGTTATGGTAAATTACACAAATCTCAGAGATTGGCTCCCATAGTGACTATATAGGTTCGAAAGGGGATACATTACGGAATTGAAATCACCTAATGCCATTTCGAAATGAGCCGTAGGGCTCTTGTATAAAATTTTTGAACATACACGCTATCCGCGATTTTCATATGAAAAAATGTCGTTGTAGGTTATGGTAAATTACACAAATCTCAGAGATTGGCTCCCATAGTGACTATATAGGTTCGAAAGGGGATACATTACGAAATTGAAATCACCTAATGCCATTTCGAAATGAGCCGTAGGGCTCTTGTATAAAATTTTTGAACATACACGCTATCCGCGATTTTCATATGAAAAAATGTCGTTGTAGGTTATATGGTAAATTACACAAATCTCAGAGATTGGCTCCCATAGTGACTATATAGGTTCGAAAGGGGATACATTACGGAATTGAAATCACCTAATGCCATTTCGAAATGAGCCGTAGGGCTCTTGTATAAAATTTTTGAACATACACGCTATCCGCGATTTTCATATGAAAAAATGTCGTTGTAGGTTATGGTAAATTACACAAATCTCAGAGATTGGCTCCCATAGTGACTATATAGGTTCGAAAAGGGATACATTACGGAATTGAAATCATCTAATGCCATTTCGAAATGAGCCGTAGGGCTCTTGTATAAAATTTTTGAACATACACGCTATCCGCGATTTTCATATGAAAAAATGTCGTTGTAGGTTATATGGTAAATTACACAAATCTCAGAGATTGGCTCCCATAGTGACTATATAGGTTCGAAAAGGGATACATTACGGAATTGAAATCACCTAATGCCATTTCGAAATGAGCCGTAGGGCTCTTGTATAAAATTTTTGAACATACACGCTATCCGCGATTTTCGTATGAAAAAATGTCGTTGTAGGTTATGGTAAATTACACAAATCTCAGAGATTGGCTCCCATAGTGACTATATAGGTTCGAAAGGGGATACATTACGGAATTGAAATCACCTAATGCCATTTCGAAATGAGCCGTAGGGCTCTTGTATAAAATTTTTGAACATACACGCTATCCGCGATTTTCATATGAAAAAATGTCGTTGTAGGTTATGGTAAATTACACAAATCTCAGAGATTGGCTCCCATAGTGACTATATAGGTTCGAAAGGGGATACATTACGGAATTGAAATCACCTAATGCCATTTCGAAATGAGCCGTAGGGCTCTTGTATAAAATTTTTGAACATACACGCTATCCGCGATTTTCATATGAAAAAATGTCGTTGTAGGTTATGGTAAATTACACAAATCTCAGAGATTGGCTCCCATAGTGACTATATAGGTTCGAAAAGGGATACATTACGGAATTGAAATCACCTAATGCCATTTCGAAATGAGCCGTAGGGCTCTTGTATAAAATTTTTGAACATACACGCTATCCGCGATTTTCATATGAAAAAATGTCGTTGTAGGTTATGGTAAATTACACAAATCTCAGAGATTGGCTCCCATAGTGACTATATAGGTTCGAAAGGGGATACATTACGGAATTGAAATCACCTAATGCCATTTCGAAATGAGCCGTAGGGCTCTTGTATAAAATTTTTGAACATACACGCTATCCGCGATTTTCGTATGAAAAAATGTCGTTGTAGGTTATATGGTAAATTACACAAATCTCAGAGATTGGCTCCCATAGTGACTATATAGGTTCGAAAGGGGATACATTACGGAATCGAAATCACCTAATGCCATTTCGAAATGAGCCGTAGGGCTCTTGTATAAAATTTTTGAACATACACGCTATCCGCGATTTTCATATGAAAAAATGTCGTTGTAGGTTATGGTAAATTACACAAATCTCAGAGATTGGCTCCCATAGTGACTATATAGGTTCGAAAGGGGATACATTACGGAATTGAAATCACCTAATGCCATTTCGAAATGAGCCGTAGGGCTCTTGTATAAAATTTTTGAACATACACGCTATACGCGATTTTCATATGAAAAAATGTCGTTGTAGCTTATGGTAAATTACACAAATCTCAGAGATTGGCTCCCATAGTGACTATATAGGTTCGAAAGGGGATACCATACGGAATTGAAATCACCTAATGCCATTTCGAAATGAGCCGTAGGGCTCTTGTATATAATTTTTGAACATTCACGCTATCCGCGATTTTCATATGAAAAAATGTCGTTGTAGCTTATGGTAAATTACACAAACCTCAGAGATTGGCTCCCATATTGGATATATAGATTTGAAACAGTATGGACACAAAATGCCTTTTGACAAAAATTATTCCTTATTGGAATTCATCTCATGCAAGTATTTTTTTTAATTTTTCTGGTTTATCGGAAAATTCGATTTAAATATATTAGTTTCAAGATATGTAGCGTTATTAAAGTACGTCGCCACTACAATTTTTGTTTCAGGGTTTTGCCTTCATTTATTGGCCTGCTCAAGATCCTCAAGATCAGCTGAATATTACATTTCTAAGAAATCACAACAATTTTAAGTTTATTGGACCTATATGGTGTGTAGCAGATCGTTTATATCAGAATATCGTGCATCGAAGCGCAGGTATATATTTATTTATACATATAACACCTATGGTATATATGTATGTTATGTTAAAAACGGTTTGTCATAGTTGCATTAATTCGATGTTTTTTAGCAACAGTGGGCGAAGTGCTCGGTAATACCTACTAAAATGTAGCGAATATTGCAGCAACAAACGAACATTAATATTTACTACGTTTCAAACTTATAATTAATTGTTATTGATGCCGCATCCCAAAATTACCATATACAGTTTTATTAGTTTCCCTTAACCTTACGATTAACGAAGTTAAATTTCCATTCTTCGCTATTTTTCGTTTGCAGTCGGGCATTATATTATTGTACTCGAATATTATTTGGTTGTTCTCTTTTCTTTTTGGTTTAAAAAAAATATAAACAATGATACGCCTACAAAAAAATTTCGGAAGGGATGTTTAAAGGTTTAACATTGTTAGGTTGAGTACATTGTTAGGTTGTATAAAATTTTATACAAGAGCCCTACCGCTCATTTTAAAATAGCATTAAGTGATTTCAATTCCGTATGGTATCCCCTTTCGAACCTATATAGTCACTATGGGAGCCAATCTCTGAGATTTGTGTAATTTACCATAACCTACAACGACATTTTTTCATATGAAAATCGCGGATAGCGTGTATGTTCAAAAATTTTATACAAGAGCCCTACGGCTCATTTCGAAATGGCATTAGGTGATTTCAATTCCGTAATGTATCCCCTTTCGAACCTATATAGTCACTATGGGAGCCAATCTCTGAGATTTGTGTAATTTACCATATAACCTACAACGACATTTTTTCATACGAAAATCGCGGATAGCGTGTATGTTCAAAAATTTTATACAAGAGCCCTACGGCTCATTTCGAAATGGCATTAGGTGATTTCAATTCCGTAATGTATCCCCTTTCGAACCTATATAGTCACTATGGGAGCCAATCTCTGAGATTTGTGTAATTTACCATAACCTACAACGACATTTTTTCATATGAAAATCGCGGATAGCGTGTATGTTCAAAAATTTTATACAAGAGCCCTACGGCTCATTTCGAAATGGCATTAGGTGATTTCAATTCCGTAATGTATCCCCTTTCGAACCTATATAGTCACTATGGGAGCCAATCTCTGAGATTTGTGTAATTTACCATAACCTACAACGACATTTTTTCATATGAAAATCGCGGATAGCGTGTATGTTCAAAAATTTTATACAAGAGCCCTACGGCTCATTTCGAAATGGCATTAGGTGATTTCAATTCCGTAATGTATCCCCTTTCGAACCTATATAGTCACTATGGGAGCCAATCTCTGAGATTTGTGTAATTTACCATATAACCTACAACGACATTTTTTCATATGAAAATCGCGGATAGCGTGTATGTTCAAAAAATTTATACAAGAGCCCTACGGCTCATTTCGAAATGGCATTAGGTGATTTCAATTCCGTAATGTATCCCCTTTCGAACCTATATAGTCACTATGGGAGCCAATCTCTGAGATTTGTGTAATTTACCATATAACCTACAACGACATTTTTTCATATGAAAATCGCGGATAGCGTGTATGTTCAAAAAATTTATACAAGAGCCCTACGGCTCATTTCGAAATGGCATTAGGTGATTTCAATTCCGTAATGTATCCCCTTTCGAACCTATATAGTCACTATGGGAGCCAATCTCTGAGATTTGTGTAATTTACCATATAACCTACAACGACATTTTTTCATACGAAAATCGCGGATAGCGTGTATGTTCAAAAATTTTATACAAGAGCCCTACGGCTCATTTCGAAATGGCATTAGGTGATTTCAATTCCGTAATGTATCCCCTTTCGAACCTATATAGTCACTATGGGAGCCAATCTCTGAGATTTGTGTAATTTACCATATAACCTACAACGACATTTTTTCATACGAAAATCGCGGATAGCGTGTATGTTCAAAAATTTTATACAAGAGCCCTACGGCTCATTTCGAAATGGCATTAGGTGATTTCAATTCCGTAATGTATCCCCTTTCGAACCTATATAGTCACTATGGGAGCCAATCTCTGAGATTTGTGTAATTTACCATATAACCTACAACGACATTTTTTCATACGAAAATCGCGGATAGCGTGTATGTTCAAAAATTTTATACAAGAGCCCTACGGCTCATTTCGAAATGGCATTAGGTGATTTCAATTCCGTAATGTATCCCCTTTCGAACCTATATAGTCACTATGGGAGCCAATCTCTGAGATTTGTGTAATTTACCATAACCTACAACGACATTTTTTCATATGAAAATCGCGGATAGCGTGTATGTTCAAAAATTTTATACAAGAGCCCTACGGCTCATTTCGAAATGGCATTAGGTGATTTCAATTCCGTAATGTATCCCCTTTCGAACCTATATAGTCACTATGGGAGCCAATCTCTGAGATTTGTGTAATTTACCATAACCTACAACGACATTTTTTCATATGAAAATCGCGGATAGCGTGTATGTTCAAAAATTTTATACAAGAGCCCTACGGCTCATTTCGAAATGGCATTAGGTGATTTCAATTCCGTAATGTATCCCCTTTCGAACCTATATAGTCACTATGGGAGCCAATCTCTGAGATTTGTGTAATTTACCATATAACCTACAACGACATTTTTTCATATGAAAATCGCGGATAGCGTGTATGTTCAAAAAATTTATACAAGAGCCCTACGGCTCATTTCGAAATGGCATTAGGTGATTTCAATTCCGTAATGTATCCCCTTTCGAACCTATATAGTCACTATGGGAGCCAATCTCTGAGATTTGTGTAATTTACCATATAACCTACAACGACATTTTTTCATATGAAAATCGCGGATAGCGTGTATGTTCAAAAAATTTATACAAGAGCCCTACGGCTCATTTCGAAATGGCATTAGGTGATTTCAATTCCGTAATGTATCCCCTTTCGAACCTATATAGTCACTATGGGAGCCAATCTCTGAGATTTGTGTAATTTACCATATAACCTACAACGACATTTTTTCATACGAAAATCGCGGATAGCGTGTATGTTCAAAAATTTTATACAAGAGCCCTACGGCTCATTTCGAAATGGCATTAGGTGATTTCAATTCCGTAATGTATCCCCTTTCGAACCTATATAGTCACTATGGGAGCCAATCTCTGAGATTTGTGTAATTTACCATAACCTACAACGACATTTTTTCATATGAAAATCGCGGATAGCGTGTATGTTCAAAAATTTTATACAAGAGCCCTACGGCTCATTTCGAAATGGCATTAGGTGATTTCAATTCCGTAATGTATCCCCTTTCGAACCTATATAGTCACTATGGGAGCCAATCTCTGAGATTTGTGTAATTTACCATATAACCTACAACGACATTTTTTCATATGAAAATCGCGGATAGCGTGTATGTTCAAAAATTTTATACAAGAGCCCTACGGCTCATTTCGAAATGGCATTAGGTGATTTCAATTTCGTAATGTATCCCCTTTCGAACCTATATAGTCACTATGGGAGCCAATCTCTGAGATTTGTGTAATTTACCATAACCTACAACGACATTTTTTCATATGAAAATCGCGGATAGCGTGTATGTTCAAAAATTTTATACAAGAGCCCTACGGCTCATTTCGAAATGGCATTAGGTGATTTCAATTCCGTAATGTATCCCCTTTCGAACCTATATAGTCACTATGGGAGCCAATCTCTGAGATTTGTGTAATTTACCATAACCTACAACGACATTTTTTCATATGAAAATCGTGGATAGCGTGTATGTTCAAAAATTTTATACAAGAGCCCTACGGCTCATTTCGAAATGGCATTAGGCGATTTCAATTCCGTAATGTATCCCCTTTCGAACCTATATAGTCACTATGGGAGCCAATCTCTGAGATTTGTGTAATTTACCATATAACCTACAACGACATTTTTTCATACGAAAATCGCGGATAGCGTGTATGTTCAAAAATTTTATACAAGAGCCCTACGGCTCATTTCGAAATGGCATTAGGTGATTTCAATTCCGTAATGTATCCCCTTTCGAACCTATATAGTCACTATGGGAGCCAATCTCTGAGATTTGTGTAATTTACCATAACCTACAACGACATTTTTTCATATGAAAATCGCGGATAGCGTGTATGTTCAAAAATTTTATACAAGAGCCCTACGGCTCATTTCGAAATGGCATTAGGTGATTTCAATTCCGTAATGTATCCCCTTTCGAACCTATATAGTCACTATGGGAGCCAATCTCTGAGATTTGTGTAATTTACCATATAACCTACAACGACATTTTTTCATATGAAAATCGCGGATAGCGTGTATGTTCAAAAATTTTATACAAGAGCCCTACGGCTCATTTCGAAATGGCATTAGGTGATTTCAATTTCGTAATGTATCCCCTTTCGAACCTATATAGTCACTATGGGAGCCAATCTCTGAGATTTGTGTAATTTACCATAACCTACAACGACATTTTTTCATATGAAAATCGCGGATAGCGTGTATGTTCAAAAATTTTATACAAGAGCCCTACGGCTCATTTCGAAATGGCATTAGGTGATTTCAATTCCGTAATGTATCCCCTTTCGAACCTATATAGTCACTATGGGAGCCAATCTCTGAGATTTGTGTAATTTACCATAACCTACAACGACATTTTTTCATATGAAAATCGCGGATAGCGTGTATGTTCAAAAATTTTATACAAGAGCCCTACGGCTCATTTCGAAATGGCATTAGGTGATTTCAATTCCGTAATGTATCCCCTTTCGAACCTATATAGTCACTATGGGAGCCAATCTCTGAGATTTGTGTAATTTACCATATAACCTACAACGACATTTTTTCATACGAAAATCGCGGATAGCGTGTATGTTCAAAAATTTTATACAAGAGCCCTACGGCTCATTTCGAAATTGCATTAGGTGATTTCAATTCCGTAATGTATCCCCTTTCGAACCTATATAGTCACTATGGGAGCCAATCTCTGAGATTTGTGTAATTTACCATAACCTACAACGACATTTTTTCATATGAAAATCGCGGATAGCGTGTATGTTCAAAAATTTTATACAAGAGCCCTACGGCTCATTTCGAAATGGCATTAGGTGATTTCAATTCCGTAATGTATCCCCTTTCGAACCTATATAGTCACTATGGGAGCCAATCTCTGAGATTTGTGTAATTTACCATAAGCTACAACGACATTTTTTCATATGAAAATCGCGGATAGCGTGAATGTTCAAAAATTATATACGAGAGCCCTACGGCTCATTTCGAAATGGCATTAGGTGATTTCAATTCCGTAATGTATCCCCTTTCGAACCTATATAGTCACTATGGGAGCCAATCTCTGAGATTTGTGTAATTTACCATAAGCTACAACGACATTTTTTCATATGAAAATCGCGGATAGCGTGAATGTTCAAAAATTATATACGAGAGCCCTACGGCTCATTTCGAAATGGCATTAGGTGATTTCAATTCCGTATGGTATCCCCTTTCGAACCTATATAGTCACTATGGGAGCCAATCTCTGAGATTTGTGTAATTTACCATAAGCTACAACGACATTTTTTCATATGAAAATCGCGGATAGCGTGAATGTTCAAAAATTATATACGAGAGCCCTACGGCTCATTTCGAAATGGCATTAGGTGATTTCAATTCCGTAATGTATCTCCTTTCGAACCTATATAGTCACTATGGGAGCCAATCTCTGAGATTTGTGTAATTTACCATAAGCTACAACGACATTTTTTCATATGAAAATCGCGGATAGCGTGTATGTTCAAAAATTATATACGAGAGCCCTACGGCTCATTTCGAAATGGCATTAGGTGATTTTAATTCCGTATGGTATCCCCTTTCGAACCTATATAGTCACTATGGGAGCCAATCTCTGAGATTTGTGTAATTTACCATAAGCTACAACTACATCCTTTTATACAAAAATTCATATATATTAATGATGATTAAATTTCTTAAAAGTTTAATATGTATGTACATACATATATGAAATACAAAAATTTGATCTTTTTTATAAACAAAATTTTTTTTGTATTTTTATTTTTTAGAAATGTGCAAATATTTACCCATAATCGAAATTATGTCTAAAAAAAAATTTTTTTGGACACTCGCGTAAATTTCTGTCCAAATTATAAAAGTGTCCAAAAAATTAAAAGTGTCCAAAAACTTCACACCGGTCCTTCCTTCCACAAAATTTTTAAAGTGCTTGATTGCCGAATAAGCCGCTAGTAGCTCACGATAGTATGTGCTGTATCTTATTTCGGCGTCATGTAATTTTCACGAGAAAAAGAATAATGGTTGCCATCCTTCTTTTGTAAACTGTTGCAAAACTGCTCCCACGGCTATCTCGGACGCATCGACAAAAATTGCAAATTTAGCATCCGGAATTGGAAACGCTAGTTGCGTACAATTTGCTAATTTTGATTTGCAGATTTCGAAACTCTTAATTGACTCATCAGTCCAATTGATTACTGATTTATCCTTCTTTTTTTTTTTCTTAGATTGCTTAAAATAATCGTATAAGGGCGCCTGACTGTCTGCTGCTCCTGGTATGAAAATCCTATAATAATTAAACATTCCAAGGAATCTGAGCAATTCGTCTGCAGTTTTAGGTCGTGGATAATTTAATATCGTTTCGACTCTTTGTTGATCTGGGCGTATGCCATTTTTAGAAATTTGAAAGCCTAAAAATGTTAGTTCATCTAACGCAAACTCACATTTGTTTAGGTTAATAACTAAACCTGCCTCGTCCAATCTTTGCAATAAAATTTGATCATGTTTGCAGTGTTCATTCATATCCTTTGACGCAATGAGTATATCGTCAATGTATACGTGAATACGAATGGTAAGTCTCTGAACAAAGCATGTACCATCCTTTGGAATGTTTGTGCTGCGTTTCGTAAGTCGAACGTCATCCGCGGAAACTCAAATAAACAGAAAGGTGTAATTATTTTACCGTTTTTTTTATCCGCGGGTTCAATTGGTACTTGGTGGTATGCCCTTACTAAATCATTTTTTGAGAATTTCGTACAAGACTGTAATTGATTCGTGAAATCTGTTACGAAAAGTATCGGATAGCGGTCTGGCTTCGTTAATGCATTCAATGATCGGTAATCACCACACAATTGCCAACTACCATCCTTTTTGGGTGTCAAGTGGAGAGGACTAATTGCTTTTAGAAGGTCTGCAGTTCCCTTGAGAAAGCCACGTCTGAATTTCTGCTTTTGCAATTGCTCAATCGTCGAGCTTTTGCATAGCAAGGTTGACCTGTTGTCTCGATATGATGAGTCACGTTATGTTTTGTGTTATTTAAATGTTGAGATTCTCGCGTAACCGAATCGAACTCTTGCAGTAATTTTAAAATATCCGCTGGATAGGTGTTTGCTCTTATAGTCGTAATGCCAATCTGCTCCTAAAATGCATCTATCCACCTTTGCAATGATAAATCTCCAATTAAACGACCTATGTAGACCGAGGTTAAGTATTAAATTTTTATACCCGTATGTATCCCGTATGTATTTATACCCGTATGTATGTACCCGTATTTTATACCCGTATGTAGCTAACTGTAAATTTGAAGGTGGAACTACTGAAATTTCGGCACCTGTATCTATCAAAAATTGTAACCGACTTTGCAAATCTAAAACGGTGAAACGACTTTTAGTTGTTAGGCTACTGTCGTCGAATGAAGCGCAGTGCCTAATGGTTTTCCGATTTACGATCATCGAAGTTACATGATTTTGCACACATTCTTGCGTTGGATCCACATTTGAAATGATAATACCACATTGGGTGCTTAGTTACCTGCTCTTTAGACCACGAACAATTGCGAATTCATTCAGAATTTCGCGACCGATATCTGTCAGATCGATGATTGTGTATTGGATTAGGATTTTAGGAATTAAACTTCTTGAATAATTCTTCAACCCTTTTAGTTAATGCGTTGATCTGGTAAGATAGATTATCTTCTTGCAGAATATTATTATTTGCGTTTACACCACAAATCATTGCTGGTCTCAGCACATCCACGATTCTGTCCGCCGCCTTTGCCAATTGATTTAGACTAGACTCACTCATGCACGCCAAAATCTCCTGAGCATGAGTTGGTAGCCGCTGCATCCAAAGATTCCTTAACACTAGTTCCGTCACTTGATCCGTGGACTATGTTCCCATTTCACGCAACAATTGAGACGGTTTTTTATCTCCTAACTGAAGTCCAGAAAGAAGACGATCTAATTTAGTTTTGGCAGATTCACATAATCTCTCGATTATTACCGCCTTAAGAAATTCATATTTATTTATTTGCGGAGGATTGAGAATTTGATCTCGATGTCCGTATTTGGTAGCATCTGATTTTACACCGCCAATTTGAAATTGCGCTTCCAATTGGGTGAACCAAATTTCAGGATCGTCCCGATTGAAAGGCATGTATTTTACTGACACGTTATAAATTCGTGCCGTTTCACTACAAGAGGCCCCACCCTCTTGTTCGTCCTCATGATTAGACATTGTGGGTTAACCGATGCAGAAAAAGAAAAACAATAAAAATGAAACAAGTAATAATAATATAAACTGAACTAAATTACCCAGAATTATCGTACAGAAAGCGAAAATATGCAATACGTATATATAAGTTAGAGTGTAATAACGAATTTATTTATTTTTTTAAAATCTTTATTAATTCCGAAAACAATGGAAAAAAAATAAAAAACCAAATCCGAGAGTAATTATTACTCATTAATCGACGATTTTTCCTTTCGTGCATTGTATGAACGATGCTAAATAAAAATGTATCCTCTGTTTACCCTCTCTCTTTTATCCTCTCTCTAAATAATATCTTCACCTCGGAATTGCTCATTTTTTCCACATTTAGACCATTTTAAAGTTTGAAATACAGGAAAACCTCCAAGAACATGATTAATTTGTTCCGTGTTCTTTAAAACCGTGTTCTTTGAATGCCGTGTTCTTGGAGGGTTACCTGTTTTTATAATAGTATTTTATGCTTCTATTCCACTACTCGTACAACAGCGTTTTATTTTGCAGAAAATTAGAACAATTTTATATTTTTATAATATAGATTCTCTCCGTGTGTGGACTCGTACATTAGTAATTTTATTTTTCTGAAAATTTTTGTTATTGCTGAGTTGGTTGCCATAATTATTAACAAAAGTTTCCGTTAAAAAATCTCAATTCAAAATTTAAAAATAATACCAACTGCTCACATTGGCCGTCTTGATCTTTGTATTTTCACATCGTTGCTTTGACCTAGCACCGAGATAACTAAGCCAAAATACTTTCTTCGACTACGAAAAACACCCTACTTAGGTACCACATTGCGCTGTATACAAAATATTAAAAACACAGGATTTGCAGATGGAATTATTTTATTAAAATTTATCATTAAAATTAAAATTTATCTACCACAATCATTTAGTTAACTATTATCAACAACACAGTTTTATCTTCATCGGCGAATTTCTCAGCAACCTTGAGTATCCTGTTCGATATCATCTGGAGTCAAATGATTTTCCTCATTATAGTATTGACATTTTTTCGTTGGTTTCAAGTTCCCTTATCTACGACCGGTACTCGATTTTAAAAAAAAAACCTCAATTTGTCGGATACGGCGTGAACACAGAATAAAAACATCTTGGTCGTAGATGGAATTAAAGTTAAATTGAATTTACCTAATCAAAGGTAATCTTTGGTTGAAAAGTACCGGACGATAAAATTTACTTGTGAATAGAAGTAAATGGCGTTTTGCCATTTCTGGACATTAAAGCAATACGCAACGCAGGTAATTTCGAATTTAGAATCTTTACCGAAAAACTACCAACAC
Organism: Nephrotoma appendiculata; assembly: GCA_947310385.1. NCBI lineage: Eukaryota > Metazoa > Arthropoda > Insecta > Diptera > Tipulidae > Nephrotoma > Nephrotoma appendiculata. The sequence goes on along the minus strand of OX371225.1, from coordinate 265,537,420 downwards.
GAAAAGAATGATCACATTAAACTCACACCGCCTTTCATTCAATGGCAAATCGTCTATTTAACATTCCCATGCCCCAGAATTAGTTTCAGGAGGAATTGACTTACATCAAAGATGCTGCAAAGATAAATGGTTATGATAATCGGTTCACTCAAACCATCTTGGGCAAACACAAACAAAAACACCCGATTAGATGTATAACAACTTTGCAAAGAACGGTGAAACCGAGCACAACGGAAGAATAAGTGTATACCATTTTACTCAAGTATGACGAACAAACTGGGGAATATTTCAAAAACATTCAACGTAAGCTTAACTACCAAAAGTAGCAAGCCCTTTTTATTTGATCGCTTACTGAATAATCAATATTTTCAGTACACAGGTATAAATCCCTTTTGCATGATGGAACCTTGACATCAGTCACATATTTCTGAAAATTATTATTATCAGTTTACTGAATTTTACTTACAGGTTCAGAATTATTTAGTAAAATGCGCTTGTATACTTCATGCAAAGCAAACAATATGGCACCAATATGGGAACAAGACGTATATTAAAATATATTATTTTCGTAAAGAACTTACTTTGCCAAATACAATGTTTGCATTTTGATGCTTTCTACCAGCTAAATATTGAACCCAACCGTTTTATAAAGTTTGTAGGCCTCTAAGCAATCGAGTATCTACCCCAATGTCGACTGTTGTTTTTTGTTGAATTTCAATCAGTGTTTTTATAATCATGAAGCCATACAGTTGACGCTTTAAGTGCGGGCTGCATTATGATTTTTTGGACATGTCTGTAGCATTACTTGTTCCTTTGTGCAACAAAAGCAGAATGATCCCAAATTCGATTGCGCAATGATCTTAGTTTACATGCTTACAAGATTCAACTTATGCAGGAATTAAAACCGACCATCGTCGCCAATATTGACATCGATGCAAACTTTCCATAAAAAATTTTCTTCAGTGAGGATCATTTTTGGTTGAACGGTTATGTCAACAAGCAGAATTGTCGCATTTCGAGTGAAGATATTCCACGAGCCATTGTTCAAAAACCATTAAGTCCACAAAAAGCAATGGTTTGGTGTCCTTTATGGGCCGAATGTGTTCAAAAATGATGCTGGTGAAAACATTATAGTAAACGGAGACCGGTGTTGAATCATGTTTACTAACTTTTTCAGCCTTAATTGGATGGTATTGAGATCAGAAACATGTGGTTCAAACAAGACAGGACCACATGTCATTCAGCACGCGATACAATTAATTTACTGAAACAAACATTTGATGAGCGATTAATATCGAGAAATGGATCTGCCAACTGGCCGCCGCGTTCGTGTGATTTAACAACGCTGGACTATTTTCTTTGAGTGTATGTCAAGTCACTTGGCCCCGCTGATAAGCCAAAGACTATTGACAATTTTGGAAGCAAACATTGGACGCGTTATTACCCAAATACGACCAGAAATGGTGCAAAAGTGTGATCGAAAATTGTACCTTCAGATTACGCTATGTACGTGTCAACCACATGTGCGACTTTCAAACACTAATGGTATAAAATTATCTTACAAATAAAGCCACATCACGTGTCGTGCTTCCTCAACAATTGGTGTCACTTTGCAGTACTTAATTTCCTCTTAGTTCGGCTGATACCATTCGCGTGCTCAGCCAATTAGGAAGTAAATTGCGGATTGGAATACTTGATTATTCTTCATCGAAGGACCGTAACGTTTCATTTATGCACCCGTGTTATTTCTTTCATTTTAACTGGTACTGTTCGTTGAAATCGTAAAAGTTGATGTGATGCCTTTCCTTCTACTTGTTTGCTATTGAAGATTGGATAGCATCTGCATAATCAGTATTGGCTTCACTTTAATTGGTTACCGTAAAAACGGAGTTAAAGATTTTATCTTTATCCGTTTCGAACAATCTGCATCCTCGATCTTAGATAGAACGATCTCATTATTGGCCTTCTCATATTCACTTAACAAACTCTGCAATGCCTTAAGTTGGGCTACACACACGTTAAATTTTTTATCATTTTCATCTACAGTGCTAGACACTTTAGATTTGCCGTCGCACTCGACCTCAATTATTAACCGCAATTAATTGTTACAGTTTTGCAGTCCGAATTCTAGTCAAATCAGTGTATTTGTGATTTCAAAATGTAGGTCGTATTCTACTTCGAGCGGGAACAGCGTAAAGTCCATAAACAGATGAAACAAGTTACACGTTTCCACTCCATGCTCAATCGTCTGTCAAGCTAATTCAGGTTTACTACAGTGAGTCCTCTTGCGATGACAATACGAACCTTCCAAAACCAAAACAAGAAACATTGAATACGCCCAAATGTCTTTTAATTTTTCTATGGTTAACAACTTGGATTAGAAACACTATCGAAATGAAAGGTAAGTATCTCCATTAATCGAAACCGAACTAAAGTTATCTCCACACCGAACAAAATAAATCAAATATTCAAACAAATTCTTGATTTTTTTTCCATCAAAAAGTAAATTTAAATTTATAAATTTAAATAGAAACATGAGACATATATTAGGATTATCTTGAAAGTAATTTTTCGAATGTATTGCAGAAAAACTAAATTTGTTGATATTACCTGTCTCTTTCTTATAAAATAGAATAACAGTAAAATCTCCAAACTTGGACACCTCTATATATTGAACATTTCTGTATCTTGGACATCTTCTTTCAGTCCCTTGAAATGCCATACAATTATTTTCAAAAAATTGCTAAAACCCTCTGTATATTGGGCCACCTCTATATATTGTAACTTGGACACTCTATTACGCGTCATTAAAGAAATTTATACGGTCATTTTTACGTCGTTGATATACATACAGAATAGAAACTGTAAAATTTCATATTATGATGTTATAATGTTTTTGAATGGCTCCTTTAGATTTTTTAAAAATACAAATCATTCTAATAGGATAAAAAAGCAGTGTGTAGTAGTATGAATTCGAATTCGTTTTCGAATTCAGGGTAGAAGAAATTAGAAAAGCTTGTAAATGTAAAATCAATTATGGATTTTAAACAAACGTTTACAGCATGATTAATCCTTGACTTATTTCATCGAATATGTAATTGTAACGGACATTGCTGTTTTTTTAACTTTTAGGCTTCATGTTGTGTATTCTTGCCAAGCGGTTCAGTTGTGTTAATTTTAGTATATTGATTTGCATTAGTTATTTTTATTCGTAGTTCAAAGTCAATATTTAAAATGGATAAAAAAAATAAAAGAATTAAGCCTTAAAGAAAAATTCGATGTGTTAAATCACTTAAAAAATAGCAGCTTACGAAACACAGCTGACAAATTGGGAATATCCAAGTCAACCGTGGAAAACATTAAAGCTCGTAAGGCGGAATAGTTACAACGGGTTTCAAGAGGAAAACACCGATGTTTACCATCTCAAAATTACTTTTTGGTCGCTTGCGTTGCATAGCGACTAAAAACTAATTTTGAGATTGTAAACACCACTACATACGAGTATATCCGGACCTTTGATTCAGGAATATGCAAAAGGTTTTGCTATTAAATTAGGAAGACCAGATTTTAATGAATCCAACGGTTGGTTGGAGAAATTTCGGCCACTGTATGGTATTCAATTTAAAACTATAAGTGGTGAAGCGAATGAGGTATCGGAAATTGACGTCAACCAATTTCACAACACATTTTCGGATTTTGTTGATGGTTATGAAGAAAAGGATTGGTTCAATGCCGATGAGCTAGGACTCTTCTTCAAACTAAAGCCTGATAAAAGCATTGTTCAAAAGGGGAAAAGTGCAACAGTGGAAAGCTTTCTAAAGAAAGACTAACAGTGCTATTGTGTGCTAGCAGAGCCATCTATGATTTTGAAGAGCCGTAATATTAAAAGGAGAGCTTTCAGTAGAGGGGAAGCTTTTATTGAATTACTATAAGAAACCGTGGTAATTGGAAAATTTTTGAACATGAATTTATGAATAAAAAATTAAACAAATCATCTAAATTTTAATTTTATATTTTTAATAAACTATTCAAAGAACACATATTTGAAAATCAGCCATCATAATGTAGTATTTATTTGGTAAATTTAAACTAAAGCGGAGCATAAATTTATTAATTTTCTATAAAAATGAGCTTTCCGTTTAGTTGTGTAGGTTTATAAAGTAAGATAATAAAGGGTGCTGCCGCGGATTCCTCTTACATCCAATGTAAAATTTAGTTTTATAAAAATGTAACTTATTTGGTAAATTCTGGTCACATGCACCTCAGAATTTTTAAGATGAACGATGCACTTAATAGCAATCTAAACATTCTCCATTTATAACAAAATTAAAGAGAAAACGTGAGCTGAAACGAAATTTTATGAATCACCATGTAGAAACAATAATATTATTCATATAATAAAATTTTTACATCAAAATCTATTATTATTTTGTATACAAAAAATCAACGTTGTCATGGTTTTCTTAATTAAATATTATTACAAAACAGAACAAAACGTAAAAAACTTCAATTTTATTCGATTGCAAAAAGAGCTTTCTGTAATTTGAAAATCCGTTTACAGATGTCTCTGTAATAAATTTACTTGAAATTACAGAAAAGTTTAAAATAATTAAATAACTATTTACGAAAATAAAGCATTATTATTGTAAGTTAAGTGCGAAATCTTTAATACAATAATTTAACATAATTAATAAAACTCAAAACAATTATAAATTTTATTTATTATTCGGTTGGCGTAAATAAAACTTTTCGTCGTAAAATATTCACCATCATAGTTGCTGCGCGCTGTAAAACAATAATAGAAAAATGTCACAATTTTTCCAAATTTTTGTTTTTTTTTATTTCGATCCAATCCAGGCGGGAATTCTTACAATGTACACGAATTTGTTAATACAAGGATTTATTGAGGATTTTTGATGCTAAATGCCCTCGGCTAAGGTGTATGACAGACAGTTCGTATACATTGTAGTAATTCCCGGCTGGTTCAATAGATTATGCAGATCTACTAGTCTTGAAAGGCTATGCATGTTTCATGTTTCATTTTTATAGCTTCGTTCGTGCACGTTTTCTGGGATCGTTGTTGTGTGGAACTCAATAAAATAACCCAAGGCCTTTGTATACTGTTAATAACTTAATGGTTTTTGTGAGTATATAAATGGCCCGTGGCTCTACCCATTTTTTGCATGGTTGGCTCATATACGGGTACAAAATCTTAAAGCACAAGTCGTACTTTGAACTCGTTTATACAACGAGCTGCCTGCTATAAGACACGCCCGTTACAACCGTCCTAACCTGGATACCCCCTTTCAATTTGTGTAACAATTTCTATACGAGTAATTTGAATTAATTTATTAATTTGAAAGCGACATCTTTTAACAGGTTTAGTAATTGCGAAAAGCTTTATCAAATTATAATATTTTTATTTGGTGAAGCTCTGTTTTGTTTATACTACAGGATGAAACAATATAGGCTGCGAATTTGTTGCGATGAAAAATCAAATTTTTCACAAGTAACGAAAAAACAGTTTTCGAAGTCTGTCATCAACAATGTTGAAATAGAACCCAAAACACAATAATCCCCATATTACATTTCTACTCCAAAAGCATTTTTTAACGAACGTTTATTTTGGAAAAATAATGCTAACTTTTTTATGGAACACTCTATACTAATTTCTAATTTTCTGTACATACACATAAACAAATTCTTGTTTCTATAAAAAAAAGAAAGACTAATTTAAATGTTTTTGCGTTAACCCAACATAATATGACTCAATATTAAAAAATGCTTTTCCTGAATATTGAATTAACCATTCACATTGAAAATTCAACCAAAAATTTTATGTTTTTATATACAAAAAAGCTTCTAAAAAAATACTAAAATACACTGGTTGGTATGAAAAAGTACAAAAAGCTTCCCCTCTATGGAAAGCACATGGAAAAAAATGGCGGAATCTTACGGCTCTTATGTATATTAAGGAGGCTCTGGTGCTAGTGCAATGGGCGACAAACTTAAGCCATTAGTTATTGGAAAATCAAAAAAGCCCAAAGCTTTCAAAAATTTTAAAATTGAGGATCTTCCGGTTACCTGGCAAAGTAATAAATCAGCTTGAATGACGTCTCAAATTTTTGAGGGATGGGTTTGCAGCATCGACGTTTCGATGAAGAAAAGCAATAGAAAAATTTTGCTTACTGTGGATAACTGCCCAGCACACACCGAAGTAAATGGGCTAACAAATGTGAAATTAAAACTTTTACGTCCTAGAATGACATCACGAATTCAACCTCATGATCAAGGGGTTATTAAAAATTTTAAACGCTTGTACCGTAACAACATCCTAAAAAAGGTAGTGGCTACATTGGAGCTTGTTGGAAATAGTGAGATGAGAGCGGCAGATGTATCCAACTGCATAAATGTCCTGGATTCAATTACATGGATCCATGATTCGTGGAAAGCAGTATTGGCGGATTGCATTAAAAATTGCTTTAAGAAAGCCGGCTTTTCAATAATTTCAACCGAAACTGGAATTGATTTGGAAGAAGTAGAAGAAATTGTAGCGCCAGAGAATATATTGGGGGTATCAGCAGAGATGTTTGGCGAATTTGTAACGATGGATGACAATGTAGCTACTTGTTGTGAACCAAATCCGGATTCTATACTTCATTCAATAATGATATGATACTGAAACTAAAGAAGAGGATCAAATTTCAACTGAAGAGGCTATAAAAAGTTTGCAAATTTTAAAAAAAAATTTCATTAAATACTGTTCCATCAATGTTTACTGAAATAGTAATCTTACAACGGAAAATTAATAACCATATATTATTTGCGAAACCAAAAAAACAGACATCAATCACAAATTTTTTTAAAAATTAGGGGCAAATGTGAATTTATAATATGTGCAATTTTAAAAACACATGTGTACCTGTACATACATATGTACAAATTTTTATTTCACAAATTTTATTTTTTTTCATGTATTTTTAAAAAATACATTTTTATTTGAATTTTAATAAAATAAATGATAAAATACTCTATTTAGTATTTTGAAAAATTATAGAAACAATGTTTTAATTGTTAAATTTTGGAAAATTTCTATATGTTGGACACCACTATAACTTGGCCATTTTTTTATTCCCTTAAGTGTCTAACATACACAGGTTTTTATGTACATTACAAAACCAAAGAAGAGAACCTTTTCACCAAAGTTACAAACCGCTGAGAACATACTTTAACATTGTCCTATTGATCTTTTAATCACCGCCTAGTTAGCGCCCCTATGCTAACGAAAGGTGATATTTGTTTATATGAGAAAAAACCTCATTTCATTTTCAATTTTTTTCATCTAATGCTACATTAATTATAAATCATTTTATATAACATCCAGTCGAATTATAGACATTTATGCAGTTTATATTACATTAAAACTAGTTTTTTGAGAAGTCAATCACCTTTCGCTCTAGTTCCAAAAAGTTTCGTCAGATGTAACCCACTTATCTTTAAAAGGCGAATAAAAATGGCCTATTTTAAAAAGTACTTAGACATATTATCAATCAATACAGGAAAAATAATGTATTCGGAACTCTCTACTTTAAAGCAAAGACGATACTTTGCAGCAGATGGCAAGGATCACTGTAATTAATCTTAAATTGGTTGGTAATTATTACCATGAAGTTGACTGACTTTATTCGATTCCAGTACAGTTGATTTTATGGATTGTTTCCTCCGAATATTTCACTTGTGAATCGAAATATTTTAATTGGAAAATAATCTTAATAATAAATATCGGTTTTGGTGTCTATGCTTAAACAGCTTTTTGCTTACGACATCTCCATGTATTGAAATCGTAACTAAGTTCAGTGTAATATATATGCGGAACTGAGAGTGATATAGAAACTATATTTTTTTTGTCGTCCCGTGGATGTTTTGTTTTATTTTAATGGTGAAAAAAATACGCGAGCTGAAAGAAAATATAGTCTTGCTTAAAGGTTCGATTATGGCATTCAACCAAACAAATAAAAATGATTGTAATTGAAAATTATAATTTAAATATAATTAATTTGTAAGCCTAGGATCTAAATTCCTTAATAATAAAGTTGTGTGTATACTCGCATCGTGTGTATACTCGTGCGTATTGTGCATTGAATGCGTTCGCAAGCAATGAGTCATTGTAGCGGGCAAATAAAATTCTCCTTGATTACAGAGCAAACAAACTTAACCAGGATGTAAATATTCTCGTGAAGTTTATCCTAACTTGTCCTTAACCCAACAACAGTATTAAGACAAGTTTAGGAAAAAACTCACTCGACTACATATACGTGAATTTTGTGATAGACGTTCCTAATACTTATATCATACTTGAAATATTTAAATTAATAATCAATTTATAATATTATATTTTAGTAAATTAATAATCTAGAATATTATAATTAATTAAAACAGTACAGTTTATTAATAAACTTACGGTTAGAATTCAAAAGATTTTGAAGAAAATATCAAAGTAAAAATCCTTTGTCCTAAGATACTTCTAAGAGGTTACAATCATGAGATAAGTGTTTTTATTTTATACTAGGCCCAATCCAACTAGAAAACATCAATTTTCCGGAAAAAATTAGGGAAACACTGGGTTTAATATTCAAAAATTGTATAGGTAAAAATCGAAGTAAAAACCATGATGTATAAGATAGCCGAAATTTGATTGCGGAAAATGGGGCAGCACTATCCCCAAAGAGAACTTATTTTGTTATGTAATTACCAGTGGACATTTTTTATTCATTATGTATCAATTTTCACTAAATAAAACATCCCAGCGGAATAAAATATTATAAGTGATCCTTAAAATGACAAATTGATTGATTTCCAAAGTAAAGGATCTCGGTATATGAAATCTTCAAATTTAACAATATTCCGTCTTTCCGCCCCAAATTTGGGTAGTAGTTGAACAAAATTCTAGGATCTGTTCGTGCTGGAGTAACGTGGCCATTACATAACCAGTCCATATGAAAAATGGTATCTGTACATTTTACACGATATAAATAAATTTTAATTTTAATTAAATTTTGGAAATTTGCATTGCATAAGGGACAATTTGGAAAAAATGAATGGATTAGAATTTGTACTATAATTTTATGATTTTCTGCGACCATATAAGTTATTTTCAGTTTTTGGCCAATATCTTAAAACTTCCACTGTAACCAATACTTTCGGTTATTTTTCTAATAACCTAAGTCATACTGAGATTATGTGAAAAATTTGCGGAAAATTTATGGATTACAATTTTCACTATAAATTTTTGATTTTTTGCGGCCATATAAGTTATTTCCAGATTTTAGCTTTTAGACCACAGAAAACCAAAAAATTATAATGAAAATTCTAATCCATAAATTTTCCCCAAGTTTTCCACAGAATCTCAGTATAACCTAAGCATCCACAATATTACAAAAACTAAAACTACACATCAAAAACTAAAGTCGTTGCCCAGTCTCCAATTGCAAATAGCCTTGATTTAGACACATGATGCTTATACATTTAAGCGTTTTTATCTGGAAAAAGAACCAGAGTATTATCGTTTTTGGCCTGCTTATATCTTGTAGATTATAGTGAGTTTTTATTTAAATTTAGTGACATCGAATAATTTGGCATCTCTGTCAATTTTGAAAAATTTTCAAATCATAAAACAGAGATAGTCAAAATTTGTAATAGGCTGGAAAAACTATTTTAAATTTTGTTAATTTAAAATTGGATTTTGAATGGTTTATTGTGGAGTGGTTGTATGAAATAGTGGTAAGGTTCATTATAAAAACGTCGGCTAGAGATCGATCAAGTATAAAACCGTAAATCGTGGTGTGAACATTTAATATCGCAAAATTCTAGCCACTACGAAGCAGTCTCTCGATGCACAATAGCCGAATTTAACTTATGTACCAAATAGCAAACTAACGCTGAATCAGGAATGCTGACTTTGGTTCTGACAAATTTCTGAAGGTTATCTCTTAAAAATAAAACTCTTTAATCACAAACCTAAATAAATTTTTAGTATAATCTGCATCACGAAATAATATTTGTGTATCAATGACTCCTATACCTTCCTAGAATACGGCGTTTAACAAAAATTTAAAATTCGTTTCAGGACCCATACTCTGTCTATGGTATTTAGCTATAATAAACTTGAAACATTTTTACGAGTTTTGTTCATTTAATATTAAAAAATCGCGTTCCCTTATAACAATAATTATTATAATTAAGGGGGGCCCTCACACAATAAAATTTTATTAAATGCGATTTGAAACTTTCTAGGCGATAGTTTTACGGAAAACTATATGCTTGCACCTGCCTAAAAGATTAAGCGTCTAGCATCGGCACTATTAACTACGTTTTAATAATTTGTACCGAATTCACAATTTCATCCCAAAAATGTTTATGGCTCGTAATAAAACACAAACAGTTTTTTTTTATATTTAGAAGATTTTTAATTATATATTTTGGCAAAATATTTGGACCAAACTTTTATTTTTTTTTACGCGCGATCATCTTGAAATCCTCTATAATATAAATAATGTCTTTCATTTTTATGACCAAATATATAAAATCGTTTAACCTTCACCAGGTTTAGATGGATAACAACAAATAAAAATTTCATACCAAGACGAATTCTGCTATAGGGCATTCTATTCGCGTTTCTGTGTTTATCCATCAAATAAGCATTTCTTGGGAAGAAAAGAAATATTTTGTATCTATCCTAGTCCTTGAGTTAGTCTTATATAAATAATATAAGAAGACGCAGCCGACCAAAAAAAAACTGAAAAATTATCTCACACACAACCTACATACAATTTGATGTGAACCACGCGAATTTTGTATTCCGCTCAGTATGTAGACATGAAATTCGTGATCGTGTAATTGGCTTAAAATTTATTATTTTGGGATTGTGAGATCAAACCATCTGTTTGTGTTAATTTTTTGTCGAGGCTTCTGTCAAAAGAAATTCGCAAATATCATGAATTGGGCAATTTTGTGAGAAGTCACTAAAAATATTGAAGATATCGAGGATTTCGTTTAGCTGATTTTTTGTTCCACTAATTCGCATACAATAAAATACACACGTGCCGCATTAGGATTAACAATATTGGAATGCGCTTCGAAGCAAACACACAGTGAGTCGTACAAGTATAAATTACATCATAATAAAAAAACTAATTATCGCTTTGATCACGGTTTTTATTTGCTAATTAAAAATAATGAAATAACAATACTCGTAGTAATCAAAATATAAATTCTTAATGTGTTTACAAGTTCGTGCGTTCAAACAACACACCAGTCGCATATGATCTATAGAGCTAGACTATATAGAAACGCCACATAAACAAATATTTGAAATTCCTCGATCAATCAAATCTGTTGTTCCTTACCGAACGAGTGTACAGAAATTCGAATGAGATCATAAATTTTTTAAAAACATTTTAATTAATGTTTAATTTTTAACAAGGCGGCGGCTTCCTCGTATTTGCTTATAAATATAAACCGGATGTAATAATCACTAAACATCGCACCCCGCTGAAATATTTGTTTATATATATAACTTACTGATAAACACTTTCTGCGCGCTTGTGTGACTGTATCATAATATTTTTTAATTGCCTCATATAAAAATAAAAATATAAAATTTAAATTGCGCGGAAAACACTCGACATCCCACTATATCAAACGGAAAAAATATTTGAAAAAAGCAAAAATTGAAATTGAATCAAAATACATAAGTGGTATTTTAAAATACAGGTATACAAGGAATAACATCGTGCAGTCCCATAAGTACTTTTAAAAAATTTAATGTTTAGGAAATGTTTTGAGTGACAGTTATGAAATTCTTTGAAATAAAACACACCACGAATCACACACAGGTAGTCGATTCACGATTCATTCAATCATCATCATATGAGAACCACTTCGATTAATTTTCGTGCGAACCGTAGGAGTCGAATTTAAATTTTTAAGAATTTTGTATAACACTCAATGATATTCTTCCTCCAATAAATTTTTTTTAGAGCTTCCCGAGCATGTGTGAGTAAGTAAGATTCGTTTCTTACATTAAATTTAAATCTCTTGATGGTTTCACGAAAGTGTATTATTAGGAGTGTTATCAAATTATGAATTTGATTCTCATGAGCTGATATGCCAAAATTCTATTCATCATTCAAAGAGGCCATATCAAAATCAGGAAGTCAACAGATTTATGATGTCGCGTCGTTTTCTTTGTTCTCTATTGAGAAAAAGAACCTTAAGCGTCTTCCGAATCTTAAGTATAATGTTTTGTGCCGAGTCAATCTGTTTGGGCTGTTTAGTGGCCCAATTATGGTGAAATATCAGTTTATTTCCAAAAATCGTAGTAAGCTTAACTTTTTTTTTAGAATAAATGTAAACCAGTTTTGTATTAAATTTAATTTAAATCCTTTTGTTCTTAATAGATTTTTTTTTTGCAGATGCTATATGCATTTCCGGTGACCGATTTAACTGCCAAATTTCATTGTGACTTAGTTATGAAAAATTTTCTGAGGTTTATTCGAAATAAGTAAATTTGTCTGGCTGTAAGAAAGACACATACCAAACAGATATCACCTTGAAAATAACTTTTTCGAACTTCGGCAGAATAGCAAACGGCAAATCTGCAAAAATCTCGATGTCAAAAATATTCATGACTAGAATACTTCGTTTGAGAAAGGTCAACGTAGATTTTGGAATTCTATCCTAACATACAAAGAGAGTTGTACACCTCAGTTAAGAAATAGATTAAGTTAATTTAAATTGACAATTTGCCTATGAGTTCTATCCCAGTTAATGTGAGATGAAATAGAGGATTTATTGTAGAACAAGACTAAACATAACGGTTAAACCGGAGTACCTCTATACAAATTTCTCAAAAACGTGATCCAATGCAATCGTTTTCTACGTTCAAAAATATCCTCACTCAAATTTTTTAGCAAAATCGTACGAGCCGATCTTCTTTTTTTTTTTTTTTAAATATGGACCCATATCTCATTTGAGAACCACCTAAATTTTCCCGAATTTAGAACTCATCACAATCGATTCTTAGCACTCGAAAACCCATCTCAACAATATTTTTTTGTAAAGTCGTAGGTCCGAGAAACCCTGAATGAATTTTCCCAAAACTAGGACTAATCCAGGACCAAGACATAGCATTTTTTTATCTGAAACGTTTGAGCCGCACTGAAGGACCTTCTAAACGATATTCGGCAAAATTAACACCTTTCCAAATCGATTCCTATAATTTGATTCCTTTGCATTCCCTTCATAAATTTTTATCAAAATCGTGCTAAAACATTAATTAGACGGCGAATGTTACAAATCAATATTGATATACGAAGCATCATGATGCAACATAGTACAAAACCGCGCAATATGATGCAATATGATGCATCATGGTACACAACACGCACAATGGTTTAATATCCTGCAAACAGAACTCCTTTTAATCATTTTATTACATTCGAAAACCCTATCCCGCCAAATTTTATCGAAATCGTTCAAGCCAAATAAAATGTTAGAAGAAGGCACCAAGCCAATATGACGCAACATGTGGAGCATCACACAACGACCCCAACAAAATGCAATAGTTAGCAACATGTTACATCAAGTAACATGGTGCAATATGACCAAACATGATACAACATTCCACAACGTAGAGCAAGATCCCACAACATGGTGCAACATAACGAACATCATGCGACATGGCGCAACATCATGCTACATGACGCAATATGTAGCGGTGCAATTTGGAGCAGTGCAACATGACAGCCGATCCAGGGAATCTTAAATGAAATATCCAGATATCAGAACTTGGCCCAAGCCAAATAAAATGTTAAATAAGGCGCCAAGCTTCCCAAGAAAATCGGTTTATTGGCAATCGAAAACGCTCTTCCAGCAAGTTACTATGTATAAAAATTGACCCAGGTGCTATCGGATGGCCCACAAAATCAGGACCCATAGCAACCGATTCTCGAAAAACCCCTTCAGCAATTTTCATGAAAGTCGTTTGAGGTGAGAAAAAAGTAAGAAAACTTATCGCGGGCTTCACCGGAGGACCCCCATTCTGAAACCAAGATATATAATTAAAGAGTGCGGCGCCATCTTTTGGTTCGTTTTTGAATTAGCGGTTATTTCACCGTCCATAGCTCCAATGTCATGACAGATATTCAGTAGTATACTCCTGCTGGGCGAAAGAAGTCGATGTACGCCTGATCAACATAGGAAAATATTGAAAAGTTATTTCCAAATAAGTGTGTCATTTGCGGAAACGCCCACAATTGGGTACATAATTGGGTTTGACGAAAGTGTGGGCAACATTCGAGCGAAAGTGTGGGTCGGATTTTACTCTACACAAGCATATCACTCAGTCGATTGGTAAAGTTGTATACATCCAAATAATGTCAACCCAAAGATGACGAGTACGAGCCTAGTCAGAGCCCGTAATTTTCTTGAGGCGATTTTTATTATTCATATCAACGGATGTTGTCGGATCAAATATTCCTCCAATACTGATTAAGATTTGGATTTTAGAATGACATTCCAAGTGACGGGAACATGCGGATAACGAAAGAAATTGTAAATGGCGGTGAAAATCATTTCGTCCATTTTCATGAGTCGCCACATCTGTAGATCCATTTTGAGCTCACCGACCAACTGAGTTCCACACTGTCTTCTCCACACATCTGAAACATATGAAAAGCACAACCGTTAGACATTTACACAGATGCAATAACAGCAATATCTTTATGGCAATCACATTATACTTACCACCTATCTCACGAAAAGTACCGCCTCTTTCGCAAATTGTCCCAATGACAAGCACTAAATATCGTCCGGCCGTGACACGAGAATTAAACGGCGCAGAATAACGGAAACTTGCACTCATTTTTTATTTTACTTTGGGCAACAGCAAACCACACAATGTAAATTTCACTTACACCCCACCCCGATTCTGAAGCATCTCTTAGTTAAGATGGTCTTAGGTAAGCGGTCTTAGGTAAGACTTTTTGTCTTTGTTTTCATTTTAGCCTTAATTATAAGATTTTTCGTATTCTGCGCCTAGTCTGTGACCAATAAGACCACCAAATTTGTATTTCTTAAAAGTAAAACTTTTGACTTTGTTTTGAGTTTTGCCTTTTCGAAATCTGCGCATAGTCTTAAGACATACAAATTTGGTGCTCTTATTGATCACTACGCGCAGAATATGAAAAATCTCATAATTAAGACTAAACTCAAAACAAAGACAAAAAGTCTTACCTAAGACTATTTACAGTCAGTGACTGTGCTTCAGAATCGGGTTGTTAGTATATAGTTTATCGAAAATTAGAGTATCGAAGAAACGCTGGACCCCCTAATAGCAGGCAAGCCAACGTTCGGGTAGGTCAACGTCTGTCGGGTCTGCTAGTAATTATTATAAAATATTCTAGTATGAATTTTCACTTTTACTACCATTATAATTTTAATTTAATTCCAAAAAATGTCCTTATATAAATGCAGCAAATCACAGAACGCACTACTGTATTTCCTTTCTAATTCAATACTTATATTAAACATGAAACAACGCGTTTTAAAACAAGAACATATAAAATGATTTATATGTTGATTGTTATACACCCGGTCGCCACTGGCCTTCTTTGAAGCACTGCTTCACGCTTCAAAATAAGTCGTTATAGATAAATCTCTATGTATTTATAAAATAAAATTATTTTTATCGAAAATAATTTACACCAATATATATGTTGATAAATTGCAAAATGTACACATAATATTCATAAAAATTTTGGTTGAAAAATCAGTCGCAGTTAAAACTGGTTTCATAGATAAACGCGGAAAGAGACGAAGATGAAGCTGCTTCTTTGAAGCACCACCCATAAAATTGTTTAATGTTGTTTCGCCATAGCAATATAGAACTATAGTTAAATTGTAATATTCTATTGTTGAACAGACGTTTGTAACATGTTATTTTAGCATTCACTGAAACGACTTATTTAAGAGGCCTTATAATGATAAATTCGAAGTGTTTAAATGTTTATTTGGATTGCATTTTGTAAGTTTATTTCAAAGGTATACAAAATTTAAAAAAAAATAAGTTTTTAAAATGACCGTAATGACAGTTTTTCACTCCAAAATAAAATATTTTCTGTTTAAAACAATCAAACCTACAAACTTTGAAGCAAAATTTTGGTTGTCTTGAATTTGCATTTGGTTTTTTGCTGAGTGTACCATCTGTCCCATCTAAATTAATTTCTTTTCATCGGAAAAAATTACGTACTGTTAAATATTGGTTGGTTATCATAAAAGCAGAACAAAATGTTTTTCAATTATCTTTAACCAGACACGACTCATGTTTGCTCTAGCAAACTCAAGACGCACCTCAATTAACTGGATCACTTAAAAAATTAGCAACGGTATTATTATGGCGGTTTAATCTTCTTCCAATTTGTCTAAAAGAAAGACCTTCTTTGAAAAGGGATGTTTGTTTCATCTCTGCGAAGTACTTTGCTCGTGACATTGCTTATTTACAACAGATAATCTATTCATAAGATGAATTAATACTAGTTTATTTTTAAATGTATAAGCTTGAGTGAGAGAACTGATCAAACGTGTCCGTCACGCCAGCCGGAACCATATCAGCCGGAACCATATCAGCCGGAACCAAACAACTATGACAACAAGTAGCACGAAGTATTGAGCATCATTGAGCACTATATGCTTTTTCAGATGGAACCATATAATTCCAGTCGGAACCTGATAAAGCCACACAGAACCATACAACAGCCAAACCAACTAGAGCACTAGTAGCACGATGTATTGTGCATCATTGTGCATTATATAATTTTTCAGCCGTTGTAAATCTATAAGTATAACATTTTTCGGAAAAACCTTACAAATTCAGCCGGAACCATACCCTCTACAGCCAAACTAACTATGGCACAAGTAGCACAATGCATTGTGCATTATATAATTTTTCACCCGGAATCTTATAAATCCAGCAATATATGATTTTTCGGTGGAACCTTATAATTCCAGCCGGAAACGATGGTTTGGTTATATACAGTAGAACTAACTATATCACAAGTGGCACAATGAATCGTGTATCATTGTGCACTATATCCTTTTTCAGCCGGAACCTTATAATTCCGACCAGAACTTTATAAAGCAAGTCAAAACCGTACTACAGCCAAACTAACTATAGCTCAAGTAGCACGATGCGTTGTGAATCATTATGCACTGACGGTCATTGTGAACTAGCTAAAATTTCAGTGGAATTATTTCGACACATTATAATTCCCGACCCGCTAAAAGTGTTAATTTAATAAAAAGTTTAAAGAACATTAAAAAAAAGTCCCGAAATAACATTTTATTTTCTAATAATTTATTAATAATATTTTATATTTCAGCGTTTAGAGAAGAACTTTGTTTGATTTGGGTTCTTGTACATAGAACAACATGTAGGCAAGCATTTTTCGTGAAGTGTTGGTGTTGGTTTCAACCTTTTGCAAATCGTCGTAAGTTTTCCATATGCCGCCGTTTCTAAGTGCATGTGCCGTGAAATGCTCATTTACACTGTCGTACTCAATTACACCGCGCAAATTGAACAATTTACTTCCTAAATTCAGCGATTTCGTTATGTGGCTTATAGCCACCTTTTGCTGCTTTTCTAATGGTTCTAACGGCTCGACCTCTAATGTTACTACACTGTTATATACTTTATTAAGATTATGTAGGTTTCCACAGCGACAATACGATTCTCGAATATTTATGTTTACTGAGTTGCTCACATTTCCCAAATCCAGATCATTAATGTCTGTTGATAGCAATGGCAACTTTCTTTTGAATTTATAATTCCACATTTATCACAAATTCTTTCAATATTGACACTGAAAGTAACATCATCGTTGAAAATGCATAGATCTGCGAAAAATCTGAGCTATAGTTGCCCGATTTAATAAAACGTTCTCGACAAAAAATTTCATTTAGAAATTTATTTCGACTGTTGTAAATAATTTACCAATGTTTGTCGTGGAATTGTAAACTTTTTCAAAAAATTCGGCAAATTAAAAAATTAGCTAAAATTAAATCTCGAAGTACCCTGTCATCAAAACATATTGCGGTAAAGATAGCAAAAATGCTATCAAACGGACACGTATTGATAGTGGTTATGCCGCTTTTATCAGTACATATATGTCCATTTTTTAAATTTGGTATTTTTTCCCTGTAGCTTCTGTCTTGCGGTTGTAATATGGAAGGTTTGCTTCTACGTTTTTTTTATTTGCAATACGCTTTGTGAGTTGCTGCTTTTATTTTGTCCCTTCCAATTTTCTTCCAGGCTATTTTCTTTGAGTCCGATGGCCGTATCTGATTCGATTAGCGACACTTCTGACTTATTGATGTCCGCAATTCCAAGGAGCCTTATTCGCATTATTTCTTCCGATTTTTTTTTAGAAGCAAGATCCATTTCAAAAATGCCGTTCAACGTCTCCACGTGGTTTTTGACAAATACATCCACGCGTGTGTTTTTGCGCAAATCTAAACAAAAAATAATTAAAGTATATTATTTATCCAATTTTAGTTAATATACAACGCCTTCAGGAATAGAATCTGGAAAGGATTCAGAATATGTTGGTGGTGGAGAAAAATTAAATTAAATTGATAGATTTACATAATTAGTTTGGCTATGAGGGTATGGTTCCGGCTGAATTTGTAAGGTTTTTTCACGAACAATTGTATATTATTGGATTTATGGAGGAGGTTCTGACTGGAAATATATATAGTGCACAATGATGAACAATACATCGTGCTACTTGTGTTATATTTGATTTGGCTGTTCTGGCTGAAAAAATATTTAGTGCAAAATGATGCACAACGCACCCTGCTATTTGTGCTATAGTTAGTTTGGCTGTAGAGGGTATGGTTCCGGCTGAAATTGTAAGGTTTTTTCACGACAAATCGTATATTTCAGGATTTACAAGGTTCCGGCTGAAAAATTATATAGTGCAAAATGATGCATAATGCATCGTGCTACTTGTGTTATAGTTAGTTTGGCTGTAGTACGGTTATGGCTGGCTTTAATAGGTTCTTATCGGAATTATAAGGTTCCAGCTGAAAAAATATATAGTGCACAATGATGGGCAATGCATCGTGCTACTTGTGCTCTAGTTAGTTTGGCTGTAGAGGGTATGGTTCCGGCTGAAATTGTAAGGTTTTTCCACGGAAAATCTTAGATTACTGGATGTGTAAGGTTCCGGCTAAAAAATTATATCGTGCACAATGATGCACAATGTATCGTGCTACTTGTGCCATAGTTAGTTTGGCTGTCGTACGGTTTTGGCTGGCTTTAATAGGATCTGGTCGAAATTATAAGGTTCCGGCTGAAAAAATATATAGTGCAAAAAGATGCACATTGTATCGTACAACTTGTGATATAGTTATTTTGACTGTAGGGTTAGCTTAATTTGTAAGGTTTTTTCCTCGGAAAATCTTAGATTACTGGATGTGTAAGGTTCCGTCTGAAAAATTATATAGTGCACAATGATGCGCAATACATCGTGCTACTTCTGCTATAGTTGGTTTGGCTGTAGTACGATTTTGACTTGGTTTATAAAGTTCTGGTCGGAATAATAAGGTTCCGGCTGAAAAAGGATATAGTGCACAAGGATACACGATTCATTGTGCTACTTGTGATATAGTTAGTTCTACTGTATATAACAAAATCATCGTTTCCGGCTGGAATTATAAGGTTCCACCGAAAAATCATATATTGCTGGATTTATAAGGTTCCGGATGAAAAATTATATAATGCACAATGCATTGTGCTACTTGTGCCATAGTTAGTTTGGCTGTAGAGGGTATGGTTCCAACTGAATTTGTAAGGTTTTTTCCGAAAAATGTTATATTTATGGATTTATAACGTCCCGGCTGAAAAATTATATAGTGCACAATGATGCACAATACATAGTGCTACTAGTGCTCTAGTTGGTTTGGCTGTTGTATGGTTCTGTGTGGCTTTATCAGGTTCCGGCTGGAATTATAAGGTTCCGGCTGAAAAAGAAAATGAATATAGTGCTCAATGATGATCAATGCATCGTGCTACTTGTTGCCATAGTTGTTTGGTTCCGGCTGGCGTGACGGACACGATCAAACAGCTTTTGTATATAGTTATGAAACCAATAAAAGTGTTTATTTTTTTTTAAAGATTAAATATATCGTTATGACCTACTGTATAAACCATAGCAGCACCAGGATTCGGAACACCTTTCGTTGACTTCACGAACAATCACGTAGTGGAAGCAAATATTGTCGATGGTTTATTCTCTATCCAATGGTCTATAGCGCCAAAAGTTAATGATCCGTCACCCTAAACCTATTAATTTCTTGTGTAGCCACTCGTATTAGAAATTTGGTCATCATTCTAAAACACTGACACTTTCACACCAAATATCGGACATTTTATTTATACCATCCAAAAAAATTAACGGCACTATAAATAGATCTAATTTTATTTTTATAAAGTATTGCTGTAGACATAACACTCGATTTTATGGTTATGCTACGGTTTGCAATAGCTCAAAGATAGCATATACAACAGCTAAACTTAAAAAGACGTTAAGATTTAACATAAATGTTCGTAATAATAAAAATCTCAAAACGCGAAACAAATTAATTTTATTAGTTTATAGATCATGGTGGTGATCATCGTGATCATCATCATCATCGCCGCAGATCGTGGATATTTATTATGAATAGAGATTTACGTATATGTTGTATCAAAAAACTAATTTGTTAAAGGAATTTTTTTTTGTTGGATATGCTTGTGGTGCGCGGGCATTGTTGTATATTTATAGTGATTGTTGCCGATCATTATTTTATAAAAGTTATTTGATTACATTTAAAATTAAATAGTTTAAGGCACTTTGCTCCGTTCAAAACCTTTTATATATACGTTTTTGTGTTTCATATTCAGAGTTGAAAGTGGGCGAGAATTTATTGAACATAATTTTTTGTTGTTGCTGTAATGATGATTTTTAGTTTCGGTTAACACTTTGCATGCGCAAAAAATAACGTCTTGCATGATGCCGTGATATCTCAAAGGATTTTAAATGCGGGGGATTTTATTACACACGGTTATAATTTCACTTTTATTCGTAAAGACGTCCATCTATAAATTGGTGTTTTTTTATTTCTGACATAATAATTATACAATACGATTTGTGGCGAGATCTTACACCTGGTATAATTTTATACAATAAATAAGTTGAATCACGGTTTTTGGTGACATTTCGAATCCTCCTAACGTGCTATTGTGGTAAGGTGGTCCAGAAACACTATATCACATTAATTTTAATTTTTTGAGAATAATTAGCCCGATCTCTCCGTTTGGTCGAATTACGATATGTGCACCAAAAATTGTTGGTGAACAAAAAATATTTCGGTATGCGGAAATCGATACAAATATATCGCATTTGGAGATAATATGTGAAGATGCAGGCTACATGAAAATATGACAAAATTAAAATTTATCAATAAAAAAAAAACCATAACAACAACACACGCAAAATAAAAACCAATTCACCTGTTTGATTGAACGACTTATGGTTGAAATTAACTTTTGGTATTTTATCAAATAATTATTGTAAAACGACAAGTTATAAAACTTAAATGCTTTTGTGTCAGTTCATTAATATTGCGGTCGATTTGTATAGGTATATACAGGTACGTAAAGGCACAGTGCCCAAAAAAAACGTATACTCGAGTAATAAAAAATTTGAAAATATTACATTTAATTAATCATCAAGCAAATGCCCATATTTCGGTGGTATTTGAATGCTGCAGCAATGAAACATTACTACAGGGTACGTTTGACTTAAGATTTAACAATTTCTTTTTTGTTATACTTTAATTTTCTGATCTTAATGTAGACGATTAATGGTTGTTATATAAATTATGATATTTATGTTATGGGATGTTGCAATTTGATGGTTTTAGATGGTTGAATATTATTATTATATAAAACAGATTCAACAGATTTAATATATGGCGATGTATGTTTGAATATTACTTGCGGCTAAGCTTAACTGTCAGACAAAATTCTTTTATATCTCACGAATAATTTTTGGATTAATTTAAGTGTAGCACTTTCTTGGCGAATGCTTATTGTGAAATTTTACCTAATTTTTACGTTTTGTAGTGAAATGGTTCTTGAGCCAAACTCTTCTAGCCCTGCCTAAACTTGTGTTTCGGATGTCGCCAGTCCCGATATACTTCACGCATATCAATTTCTAGCAGTTTCGTTACTTTTCTGATGCATAAAAAACTGCTGGGTCATTTTGAAAAAACGCTTTCCTTGTCATTCTCGCAAGTTGTGTTGTGGCGACGAGATACAAGGATGGGCAATAACACTGGAGAGGTCTCTAAAAAATCTGCTATCCTCCAGTTACTAACAAACCAAAATAAAATTTTGGAATAGTTGGCGTTAGCAACGACAACAAAACACGTGCCGCAATTTTTTCCTTTTGAGCAGGGTAAATCTTCATGGGACACGTATCGGATGCAGCTCAAGGTATGTGTTTCACAAAACACTTATCAAGCTTATTCTGAGTGGATGACTGATTTGCGTGGTATTGCAAAAAATTGTAAATTTGTTTGCACAAAAAGCGGCTGCGCTCAACCATATGCAGGTTTTCTAATCAACGACGTTATCGTTATATTAAATCCACACGAACAGGTACTAAACATGTGTCTACGGAAAACAAATCCATCGCTTGAGGATGTACTCGAAATAGCAAAAGCATATGAGACAACGGTGCGCACAAATGCAATGTTCATGGGTGAAAGTTCATCATAATCGCATGTATTCAATGTGGATAAGTCAAGTCCGCAATGTGAAATGGATCACGTTCGTCCAAATTGTCCGTATTACAAAGCTCCGTGTGACAACGTGATAATAATTATAGAGGTCATCGTCAAGGTCGTTCAAATTTTCGACAACGCTCTAAGTCTCGCAACAGCTCGTACTCGCCACAACGTAACAATCGTATGCCTCAAACAACGAATATGGTGAATGAAGTTGATGTTTCAACAATTTTTCAAATCAACAGTGCGGTGCTATGAAAAAGAAAATAGGCATGGATTGTGGTCCGCAGTAATTCGGACCCGGTTCAAATTCAACTTGACACTGGGGCATCTTCATCAATGACCTGTTTAAATACGAGCTCGATTTGAAGCGTATATTCGTCAACACATTCCAAAAAACTCGTCTTACCTGTGATCGTCGTAAACTCAAACGATGCTACGGATATTCTTGACATGAAATGGTTTCTAGCATTGGGTTGAATATCAATCTCCTCTCACGAAGATCAGGAGAATCGAGTGCGAGAAATTTGTAACCGCTATCCAAAATTATTTGATTCGTCAACCCTAGGTCATGTTTGAGAGAAAACGCAAAGCCTACATTTTTCAAGCCACAAGTTTTACCGTTCGCTATTAGTAAAGCGGTAAAAACTGAGTTGCAACGATTGGTCTCCCAAACCGTTTTAAAACCAATCCTAACCTCATCATAGGTTACTCTTTAGAAGAATTTAGTCATAGCATATATATATATTATCACTATATATTAATTACATTTATTTTGCAGCTCCACATCAGCTCTTCTATTGCTGATGTATTATACTGGACAGCAAGTTCACTTGTTATTAACGATCACTTATGTTTTATACTAATAAATTTACACATTGGGTTTAAATAACTATAAATGATTTTTATTTTATATTTTAACTGTTTATATATTTTTACATAATAAAAACATTTATTTTTTAAACGGAAATATATATTCACACAACATGTGTGTCTTGGCTATTCTCCAAGTATTTTTATAAACCATTCACTATGAAATCTAATACAATACTCTGGGTGTGAAAATTTAAAACAAAACTTATATACATTTTTTCTGATATACAACCTGGCTAAGGACTCTATGTTTCAGCAGTTCAACTAAGGCCAGACTGTATACCAGTTATAACAATTGTACCAATTATATTTCTCCACAAAACGCATCCATTATACCATTTCGAAGTGTCATGAATTAGACATTTCTTTACTACCAAGATGTCATAACAAACAACAACAACAAATCAAACAACAAGGTAAGTAATTTAACTATAAAAAATAAAACTTAATAGAAATAATTACAAAATTTAATAAATTTATTTTTATATCAATATTTACAGAGATAAGGACGAGAAAACGATACACCCACATACACTCCCCTTCCATAGTGGAATTTAAGAAAATTGGTAAGTATTAAATTACACGATACGAAGTCTGTGGTTTTAATTTTTAAATCGTACTGGTAGTTTAATTACACGACCATGTCTTGATAACACCTCTCTTGGTTCATTACTAACTTGCACATACTGATCGAAAACTACTTTCTTTTTAGATCTTGGAGTTTCTGAAATCACCTCATCAGCCTTCTCATCAAAATTCCATGACACATTAGTTTCCTAATGGCTGATTGCTGAACAACTCATCATTACTTTCGGAATAACAAGGTTTGAGTCTATCTATTGAAATGTTAACTTTTTTACCTTTAATTTCTAGCTCAAAAAATTTTGTATCCCTATTTGAAATTTTAAAAGGACCGGTATACGGAGGTTGAAGTGCTCTTTTGACTGCATCGGTACATATAAACACATGAGAGCAATCCTCCAATTTCTTGTTAATGAAAAACTTCTCCTTTGAATGTCGAGATGCGTTTACCGGTTTTAATTCTTCAAAATGTTTTTTTAGACTACTCACGAATTCGGACTGTGGAATCGAAGTATTTGAAGGTTCCATAAACTGCCCAGGAACTATAACAGCACTTCCATACACCAACTCTACAGGAGTAGTTTGTAACTCTTCATTAAACGAGGTACGTAAACCTAACAATACGAGTGGTAAAATGTCTGTCCAATCCGTTCTATTATGACACATAATCGCTGCTTTTAATGTCCTATGCCAACGTTCAATCATACCGTTACATTTAGGATTATACGATGTAGTACGTCTTCTTTTAAAACCTAATAAATGTGACAATTCTGCAAAAAGATTCGATTCGAACTGCGAACCTTGATCTGTTACAACGAAATTTGGAAACCGAGCTATCCAATTTGAATAAAATGCACTTCCCACCGTATTTGATTGATATCTGGTATCGGAATTGCCTCCGCCCAGCGAGTATACCTATCAATCATGGTTAAGCAATATTTATGATTATTGGATATGGGTTATGGTCCAACGAGATCAATATGAACTTCTGAAAACCTTTCCTTAGTCACTTCAAAATTACCAATTGGTGCTTGTGTGTGTCTTGATACTTTGGATTTTTGACACGCCAAACATGCTTGTGCCAATTCCTTAATATCCTTTTTAATTGACGGCCACACTACATGTTTTGACAATAATTTGACCGAAGCTTTTATTCCCGGATGCGATAGATTGTGTAGCGACTCAAATACCTTCCTCCTCCATTCTCTTGGTATGAAAGATCTTGCTTGTCCCGTCGATATGTCACAGTAAATGAAATTTTCTGTATTGAAAGCTAACAGTCGTCTTACTAAATTTAGTCCAGAGTTCTCGTCCTGTAGTATGTCATTCAGTACCGAGTCTTGCAATTGATCTGTAGCCAGTTTGTTATAGTCAATAGTCTCGTGAATGTCAATAAGCTCTTCTCTAGATAACGCATCAGGTACAACGTTGTCTGTACCCGTTACATGTCGCAGGTCCGTTGTAAACTGTCCAATAAAGTCTAGCTAACGTCTTTGTCTTGGTGATGCTTTGTCTAAATTTTGTCTAAATGCGTAAATGAGAGGTTTGTGGTCCGTAATGAGAATGAAATTTCGTCCCTCGAGAAAGAATCGGAAGTACTTCACACCTAAATAAGCCGCTAACAACTCCCGATCGTAGGTACTATATTTCTTTTGTGTCTCGGTTAACCTGACGGAATAAAAACCCAGTGGTTGCCAAACTTCACTAACTAATTGCTGCATAACCGCCCCTACTGCTGTGTCGGAAGCATCCACCATAATCGATAGTTTTGCCAACATGTCTGGATGAGCTAGAAGGGTGGCATCACTTAGTTTGTATTTACACTTTTCAAATGCTAATTTCGACTCTTCTGTCCAAACTATTGGTACCTTACTATTCTTTTTGTAACCCTGTAAGAAGTCATTTAAAATGGCCTGATCATGCGCCGCAGATGGAATAAATTAATCATAAATTTCATTTTTTGACGACGAAGATTCTTTCTGCTGGCTTGCATACGATTTGTCACTTATTTCCATTACATTCTGCTGTGACATGGTTTCAATTAATGCGTCTGCTCGTTCTGCTAATTTCCCTAATGAAACATCGTTTTCAAAAGGGACTAATACCAACTGCACCTGATGTGGTCACCTTTGCAACCATAACCGCCTAACCGTGCCTTCTTCGAAATGCTCTCCTGCATTCATATGCATTTGCTCCAGCAACTGTGATGGTTTCTGGTCTAAACGTAATCCGTGCAACAAATTATTTAGTTTTGAACGTTCCGATTCACCTAAAACTTTAATTACCTCCTGCTTGAAAAAAGTATAAGGTTGTTTGCCTTTATTTTTTATAATAAGATTTTATATCAATATTTACAGAGATAAGGACAACGAGAAAACGATACACCCACAACTTCAATTACTATTAAAGCTAGGCGAAAGTTTCCAGCCAAAAGACGGTAATGCAGTAGTGCATTTGCTGCCTTAGCCGAAATATGACATTGCAGATACTAATTC
This sequence comes from Nephrotoma appendiculata, assembly GCA_947310385.1. Classification (NCBI taxonomy): domain Eukaryota; kingdom Metazoa; phylum Arthropoda; class Insecta; order Diptera; family Tipulidae; genus Nephrotoma; species Nephrotoma appendiculata. Next base: position 265,510,580 of record OX371225.1, on the reverse strand, counting down.
TCTTATCCCAGGCGAAAATGTTTTTAAGTGTCGATAATGCAGATTGTATCGATAAAGAAGATTAACTTCAATATTCAAACTGAAAAATGCCGGCAATATAGATTTAAAAGTTACAAATGAATCATCAATTTTCTAACATAAAATATCAATAACAGACATCTATACAATAGCCATGAGACGCAGTCATGTTTAGGTTATTAATGGTTTGTATATCAAGATTTTGACAGATGAATGTCGATCTCGCTGTACCAATTTGATGAACCATGATTCTAAGTAGAATTTGATTATATGTTTGGAGTAGATTTTATTCGGTTCCATTTTCCATTTTTACGACGATAAAGTTGTCCATCATTCGAGATTTGGCCAAATGGACACCGATCTGACTGCCGATTCGATAGCCCATTATCATATTGATAGATTCTGATTATAGGTTACGAGTGGGTCTGATGAGGTTATAGGGATGAAATGCTATATTTGCTTCATACAGCAGTTGATAAAAAAGATTAAAAATTATCAAGCATTAAAATCATTTAATGATTTCTAATTGTCGTTAAAACTGTTTATAACTCAAGATTTTGCCAGCCAGTAACCGTTTTGACTATCCTTATTCTGATGAGTTATAGGGATTACATTTTGATTTTCCCCAGTTTTCATCGATAAAATCGTTGGTCATTCGAGATTTTGGCAGATGGACATCAATCTGACTATGCCGATTCAATAGATCAGGGTGAGTCTGGTGTAGTTTTAGGGGTGAAATTTTGATTTTCCCCATTTTTCATTCACAAAATCGTTCGTCGTTCGAGATAGACACCAGCCCATGGCCATAGGTTATAGATTATATTATAGGGGTGGGTATGATTTGGTCATATGGGTGAAGTTTGATATGCTTGATAATTTAAAATCTTCTTTATCGACTACTTTCGGCTGTATGAGGCAGATATACCATTTCATTCCTATAAACGAATCAGACCCAGCTTTCACCAATACTCAGAATCTACCTATGATCTTGGGCTATAGAATTGGCATATTCTAATCGGTGTCTTTGTGCCAAAATTACGAATGAAGAACGATTTTATGGATGAAAAATGGGGAAAATCAAAATTTCACCCCTATAACTCCACCAGACTCACCCCTAACCTATAATCAAAATCTAGTCATGGTCATGAGCTATCGAATCGGCATAGTCAGATTGGTGTCTTTATACCAAAATCTAAAATGACGAACGATTCATGATAATTTTCAATCTTCTTTATCGACTACTTTCGACTGTATGAAGCAGATCTGCCATTTCGTCTCCATAGCCTCATCACACCCACCCAAAACCTATATTTAAAATTTGCCTATGATCATGTCCCACCAAATCGGCAAAGTCAGGTCTGTATATGTCTGGCATAGTTTTGAATTCCAAACCACTTTAACGACAATTACAAACCATTTAAAGTTTGATAATTTTTAAACTTCTTTATTGGCAATTTTAGGCTGTATGAAACAGATATTATCATTTACAAACCTCTTCAAATGAGACCTTTCCCAAACATAACACTTTTAACGTTAAGTTTTAATAAATTGAATATGAATGATATGAAACAAATTAATATCGGGTAAATTGAAAATTTTATTTGTTTTTTTTTATAATATATGTTTTTGGCTGAGACACAATCTGCATTATCGATTTTTTCCCTTTCGGCTGGCAACTTTCGACTAACTTTAGCATGGTCCACCCCAATCGTACTAGTGAAGAAACCGAACGAATTTACGTCAATTATAAAGTGACGGTCAATCTATAAGTTGATATGGATCGTCACCCGATCCTTCGAATCGAACAGCTATTTTACAATTTACAAGGTGGTCAATTTTTTACAAAATTGGATTTGAAAGGACTTGAACTTTCTGATGAATCCAAAAAATCCCTTGTAATAAACATATAATGATGATTCGATATGGGAAAACTTACGGGAGTAAAAATTTAATGTTTCAGGTTAAATGGCAAATCGAATCGGACAGTCTTTTTATTGTTATTGCTAGATTTATTAGCGCAAATCGCATCAGTCTGCAGATACGCTGGCTTTAAACGATCGATTGAAATGGTTTGATTGGTGCCATTTATATCTACAATGAACTGTTTCCGTAATTTCCTAATAATTTTGTAAGGGCCTTCGTATGGTGGTGACAATCCAGTTCGTATCTTGTCAACCCTTACAAAAACAAAATCACAGCTTTCAAGCGATGTTGGAATATAAACAGTATTACGACTATTACTTTTACATTCGGCCGGTCGAACTTTTTTAAAAAAATCTCGGAGTTTTTTAACGAAATCAGACTGGGAAATAACCATATCAGAAGAACCTGTGAATAGTTCACCTGGGACGCACAGAGATTGTCCATAAACGAGATCAGCCGGGCAACATTTCATTTCTTCCTTTATTGCCACTCGGATTCCCAGTAGGATTATTGGAAGTTCATTCATCCATTGTATATTATCATTAGAGTAAATGGAAGCTTTTAACGTTCGATGAAACCTCTCCACTAAGCCATTTGCTTGTGGGTGGTATGATGTTGTGCGAATCCTGTGTATTCCAAGTAATTTTGTTAGCTCCTGGAAAAGTCGTGATTCAAACTGAGTTCCACGATCAGTTGTGATGCGTTTTGGACAACCAAATCTAGATATGTATTCGGACTCAAAAACTTTCGATACGGTTGCCGTTGACATATCCTTCAGTGGATACGCTTCGGGCCATCTGGTATATCTGTCCACCAAGGTTAAGAGATATGTATATCCTTCTGACGGGGGCAGCGGACCCACAATATCGATATGGATATGTTCAAACCTGTGATCAGGCAATTCGAATTTTCCATACTCCGACTTCGTTTGACGGTGCACTTTCGCTCGCTGACATTTTAGACATTCTCTCGACCAAAGATTTATATCTTTGTTCATGCCTGGCCAGAAATATTTGGATGATACTAGTTTTCGAGTGCCTCTTATACCAGGATGTGATAGTCCGTGTAAGGAGTAGAAAACGGTTCGACGAAGTTCGCTTGGTACGTACGGTCGACTTGAGCCTGTACTAATTTCGCACCATATCTTAACACCTGTATCGGGTATGTTTATTAATAAAAGTTTAAAGCTCGTATTTGTTTGTTTCTGTAAATTATTGAGTTCTTCGTCATTCAATTGTAATTTTGACAATTTCTCAAGTGAGAAACTGTTGTGATCGATCGCTGCTTCTTCGCTACAGTCTGACACCCTGGATAAGGTATCAGCAACGACGTTATCTGCTCCTTTTATGTATCTTATATCGGTGCTAAACCGTGCGATATAGTCTAGGTGACGAGACTGCCTTGGGCTTCTTTCTGTTTTAGAAAAAATTGCATTTATTAATGGTTTGTGGTCCGTATAAATTGTAAAACTCCTACCTTCCACAAAATATCTAAAATGCTTTATTGCTAAGAATATTGCGAGCAGTTCGCGATCGAAAGCTGCGTATTTCTGTTCTGCACTTGTTAATTTCTTTGAGAAAAAAACTAAGAGGTTCCCAACTGTTATTGCCTCTTCGTTACTGCAGAACAGCTCCGACGGAAATGTTTGATGCGTCTGCTGTAATACTAAGTTCGGCGTTTTCGTCTGGATGCACAAGCATGCTTGCGCTTGCTAAAGCTTTCTTTGTTTCTTCAAACATTATTTGGCACTCTTCGGGCCATGAGAATTCTTTAGCTTTACCCTTTTTTGGTAATCTGGCTAGATGTTCGTGGATAGGGGCTAAATAATTTGCAAGCTGAGGAACAAATCTATGGTAATAGTTTACCATTCCTAAAAACCGTTGGGCCTGACGAATACTATTCGGGGTTGGAAACTGTTCAATTATTACGACTTTATCTTTCGATGGAACTATACCGTCTTCGGATACTTCGTGACTTAGAAAATCTAATTTCGAAACGCCGAATAGACATTTTTGTAAATTAATTGTAATTCCGAATTCAGTAAGGCGTTGAAAAATGACTTTTAAGTGTTCTCTGTGTTCTTCTGGACTACGACTGAAAATTAGTAGATCATCAATGTAGATGAACACAAAATCTAGCCCTCGACACACTTGGTTCATAAACCGCTGAAATGATTGCCCTGCGTTTCTCAATCCGAATGGCATTCGTACAAATTCGTACAGACCGAATGGAGTCGTGATTGCGGTTTTATGAATGTCTTCTTCTCCTACCGGTATATGATGATATGCTCGTACAAGATCTATCTTCGAATAAATTTTGCAGCCGAATAAATTACTCGAGAAGTTTTGGATGTGGGGTATTGGATATCGGTCCGGCGTTGTAATTGCATTTAATTGCCGATAATCCCCACACGGCCTCCAGTCATTTCCGTTCTTTTTAACCACCATGTGTAACGGGGAGGATGCTTGAGCTGAGGATGGTGTTGTAGAATCATAAAAAACAAACATAAAAAACCTTCCCACACAATCACCTAAAAACATTTTCACACGCAACTAAAAAAAAAACACGTGCACATAAAAAAAAAATAACAAAATTACAAAATTAAATTAAAACTAAATCATGAAAACAAAATGCAATTTCACAGAAAGTAAAATAAATAATTTTACGACCTAAAAATCAATTTAATATTTTGACCCAAAATTTACTACTAATAAGCAATTTCATATAATTTTACAAATGGAAAATTTCCACTCGACACCATTTTTCAAAGCAAAAAAAAGAAAATAGGCAACAATATAAAAGCCAAAAAACACAAAATTCGAGTCAATCGAAAACAGACAATCGAAAAAGTTATCAATCAGTAAAACTCAACAAGAACGGTTCTTAAAACGTGTATTAATAGTAGTTCAAAATTCAACAATAATTTAGTCAGTGTAAAGTTCAATATAAAAGTTCAGTATATAAATTTATTAATATAATATAGTTATTGATAAGTGAATTTCAAGTAAAGTGCAAAAAACAAAATATACCAAATCTGAATTAGAAATAAAAATTTAAATTTATGAATGTGTGAATAAAACTAGAATAAAAATTTGTTAATTGAATCAAAGATCATATCTCAATCAATGTGTAAAATCCAAAAATCAAATCCAAATAATTTGTTAACTGAATTAAAGATCATATCTTAATCAATGTGTAAAATCAAAAATCAAATCCAAGTATAGAAAATTTAAATGTGTGTATAAATCAAGTTAGAATACAATCTTACTAGTTGAATTATAAATTAAAATTGTGAAATTAAAATAAACCGAAATAAAAGTTCGAATAATCAAAAGTGTAATTTTATTATTTTTAATCGCGAAAACCTACAAGAAGTGGTCGCCTTCTTCATAGTACCGAGCATTAGTGAGATTAACAACTAACCAAATCCAAGTAAGAAAATTTGATAAATATAACTTAAAATTTTCATTAGATTCATAATTTAGATTACAGTTCTCAGTATCTAAAGCAAATATATCTATTCAAATTTATTTACATTATATTTAATAATATATAACATTGATAACATATAAAACTTTATATTATATTTAACGATTCTCAACATTATTGACTTAATCCAATATAAAATAACTCTTCACCTTCCCACAATACTGCATCAAATTATTATAATATTAAAATTACCAACACAATATTACACGTTTAAATTATACAATTTAATTATTATATAATTATACTATATATACAACTTATACACTTTTATATTATTATTATATTTACACATAATCAAGATAAAAACACAATATTGGCGCTGTAGTTATTCGAACCTTAAGCGATAGTTAAGGAAAAGAAAAACACACGACGATATATATTTACAGCAACTAAAGGGTTGAAAAATCCCAGTTTTCGAACGCCGAAAACTAAAAAACACTTTCCTAATTGCGTCGCTGCCCCACTATAACATGTACAAATCGTACACACCCTAGTCGTGATTCCCCAGTCCACAAATTTTTAATAAAGAAATCCCAAGGTCGGAAGTCAAACGTATTTTAATACCCAAAAGGGCCGTTCTCTACCAGATCACAAATGAATTTATATCCAACAAAACAATTTTTTTTTTCTTAATAAAGTGAAGTGTAAATACAAACAAATCACTTTATGAACAATAACAAACCCTCGCCATTCGAAAAGAAATCAGGCAAAACTTCAAGATCACCGATTCGAGCAAGTGAGAGGCTCAGAATAAAATCAGAGCCTAACGAGCTACACTCGAGCATCAAAAATCACCCAAGTATTCCAGTCAACAAGGAAAAAATTCAAACGCCACAAACCACAAGCGAACAAGCTAAAATCCCAACAGAAAAACAATCCGAAAAAGACACCCAGGCAACACAGAAGCCCCAAATCACAGATTTCGAAGACACAAACAAACACACAACAAACACAAAGATGGACCAGCAAAAAATTCAACAGAACATCGCAAGTTTCGTACCAGAATTCAACGGAGATAACACAAAACACCAAGCACACAACCTAACGAGATTCCTAGATACCGGCGACAGTATCTACGAAACCCTCACTACAGAACAAGAACAAAAAATATTCGATCGATTGATCAAACTAAGACTGACAGGAGACGCCTACATGAGAATCACTCACCGAAACATACAAACCTATACAGAAATAAAAGAAGTATTAAGCAACATGTACACAGAACTACATTCGTTGGACGAACTGGAAAGAAGATTCAGTAACATAAAACAAACATACGGCGAAAGCATAAGAAACTACGGCTACAGACTTCTAGAGGCGCTAGAACAGTATAAAAACGGGTACAAAACTAAATATAACACCAACAACATTGATAACACTTACTCTCAACATCTAGACACAACATCAGTGCAGCTATTTAAACGAGGTCTAAATAATTTAATACTAAAAGAAAAAATTGCCACGATAAAAGCCACAAACGTCAATCAGATAATAGATAAAGCAGAAATCATTGAGAAAATGCTAACATGCACAACGGAGACAACGCCGGATACAACGAAACAAGCACTTACACCATTTACGCCAACAAATCAACAACAGAACACATACGGAAGACCACCGATCATCTGTAACTATTGCCAAAAAATGAACCACACCTGGGATGTATGCCGCACGAGATTGAACCACGAAAAAACTAACAGGTCACAACCATACTACACACACAACATGAACTACCAGAGAAACTACAACACAGCTAGACAACCACCGAACACACACTATAATGCACCTACGCAAGAACAATTTAACAGAATAACACAACCACAACAGGCATACCAACAATATCAAGATAAAACATCAAACCAGCAAGTACCGTTAACACAAAACATACCACAATTCATCCCCAAATTCAATCACAATCAACAACAACAAACTCAGAATCAATTCACAACAGCAAACAGTCAGCAACAATATCAACCAAATCAACGCAGGAGCAATTTTATACCGAAATATTGTTCACACTGTAAAGTCACGACGGGACACACCTTTGAAGAATGCCGTAATAAATTCTTCAACAGACAGCCAAACCAACAGATGAATCAAAACAACCAGCACACACCACCCGACACCAACATGTTGACTGACACATTCAACAAAATGAAAATAAACACATTATACCCGCAACAAGCACAAACCAACTATAACACACCACAACAACCTCAGCAGGGAAACTCCAGCCGATCCGACCAGCTGTAGGAGAGCCACTGCCACCGGATCAAAATCAAACAAACGAAACATACAACGAACAAAACGAAAACCAAAACTACTCTCTCCAAATGGGTATCATTCCAGAAATGTACCTAAATCATTTCAATCATACGAGCCAAGACGCTCACTCTATTCTAATAAATAAACAAAAGAGCCCAGACGCTCCTCTTAAATCATTAACAAACAAACGGGCGAGCCCAGACGCTCCCATCAAACAAGTAGTATATAAGAAATCGAGCCCAGACGCTCCCATTAAACAAGTAGAATATAAGAAATCGAGCCCAGACGCTCCCACAGAAATTTTAGTAAATAAGAAAAAAAGCCCAGACGCTCATGACACAAACAAACAAACAGAAAACAATCATTCAAGTCAAGACGCTCCAACATTAGAATTACACGAAATACAAACAGACGACGACGACATCATCCAAGAAACGCAAACTTACAGATTGACAACATATTTTTAGTAATACACATCATAATCCTATACCTTTCTACTAAATTCTCAAAATACCATAACGTAGCGAAAACACAATTATCTAAGATCAAGCAACAAATAACGACTATCAAACAGAACATACTATCAAACATAAAACGAAATTTATTACATAATAAAAACATACTCTACAAACTTTCGAACAACAAAAATATCAAACACACGTCCACACGTAAATCAAACCACATCAAACAAACTTTTATAATCGAACAAAGCTACAAATCCCCTCCCACGAAACGAAAACAAACAAATCAAATTAAAACAAACTTCCTAGAACAAGAACTAGACGAAACTGACCACAACAGCTTAAAAAACCTACTCTACCCAGAGAAATCCACGTTAATAAATTTATTATCCAAATACAAGACGAACAGAGACACTATATCCCCTCTTATAAACCAAAAAACAAGACCGAATTTATTAATAGATTCAGGTGCAGACGTATCAATCATTAAACAGAAACACATCAATACGGACAAAGTTAACAAATTAGATACACTAACACTATCAGGCATTGGAACAGGCACAGTAAAAACTAACGGATCACTAACACTACAATTGAACGACGAACTAAAAATCCAACACAAATTCCACACAGTACCGAACGATTTCCAAATTCTCGAAGACGGAATAGTAGGAAGAGACTTCTTTGACAAATTTAAAGTAGACATACTCTACAGTACGAATAATATTAAAATCAACGAACACTTAATCAAATTTTCAAACAGAACTAATTATAATATAATTCTACCAGCTAGAAGTGAAACAATTATCGAAATACAAACATCCACAAACGAACCGACAATTTGCACAGCAACTAAAATAAAACCAGGGATATTTATTCCACACACATTAATACAACCAATCAATTACAAAGCAAAAATCATGATAGCAAACACGCTACCACAAGATAGCGAAATATCCGACTTTAAACCAACCTTAGAAACGCTACCGAAAGACATACAGTATTACCACACGGGACAAACAATAGACTATCCTTCACGACAAGACCAGATTATTAAAACGATAACAAACAATCTAGATACAAATAATAATGTAGAGGAGAATATGACAATACTGGACTTATGCCTCCAATACGAAGACATATTCTTTTTGGAAGGTGACAAACTAACAAGCATTCAAGGCATATACCACAACATAAACCTGTACACAGATTCCAAACCCATCCATGTCCAACGCTACAGACTTCCACAAATGCATCGCGATGAAATTAATAAACAAGTTCATGAAATGCTAAACGAAGGAAAAATCCAACCAAGTTCAAGCCCTTTCAACAGCCCACTTCTCGCTGTACCCAAGAAACCAGGTACAGACGGCAAACCGAAATGGCGGATAGTCGTCGACTTTAGGAAACTAAATGACATCACCATCGGAGATTCATTCCCCCTTCCAAATATTAACGACATTTTAGACCAACTCGGTCATGCCCAGTACTTCTCAACGCTAGACATGGCTAGCGGCTACCATCAAATTCAGATGAACCCAGCAGATTCATACAAAACAGCTTTCAGCACAGACTATGGCCACTTCGAATTCACTCGAATGCCATTTGGCTTAAAAAATTTGGCCTGCAAATTCCAAGGCTGATCATTTCATCAAATGCTTGTTTTGCAGCCTTGTGACGAATCGGGTCGAGCCGTCGAGGTTTCGAAAATGGCAATCTTCCTGCTGTAGTTATATAGTGTACTACACTATGCATAACTGGAAGATCATACCTAGGATTTTGTGTTAATGTTTGGAACTCACGTAAAATTCGACTGAATTCGTTTTCATCTGACCTATTAATCTTCACTGTAGGAACATTATTTTCAAGAGCATATATAGCGTTGACAGATAAAGTCGTTTCGCCATCATGGAGTTGTTGCTTTTGTAAGTCCACCACCAAACCAAATTTCGTCAAAAAATCGGCTCCGATGATAGGACGAGAAACATCTGCTATCGTGAAGACATGTGTAAATCCGCGACGTAATCCGAGATTAACTTTAAGCATTTTTGTCCGAAAGCAAATTTGTTATGTCTGGTTTAATGTTACCTTGATGTGTATGTGGAACAACTGATATATCTGCACTAGTATCTATGAGAAATTTTAATTTGTTTATTGGATCAAACAAAAAAAGGCGGCGAGAATAAGTAACACTACTGATTGCCGCTGTATCAGAAGATTTTCGGTTCGCGACATTGCCGAGCATTATCACCAAATTTATAGTGATACCAACAATATGGTTTGGCAGCATTTGAGCTACTGCGACCAGGGCTGCAACCCCGATAACCTCTATTTGATGCTTTTGAAAGGGAACGACTCCGAGAACGGGCCAGAAACTTGACTTCGTTTATTTCTTTCTCCATTGGCCTAAATCTATTTGTCATTTCCGCTATAGCTGCGCGTAGACCTGTTACCTCTGTGTTACCTGCTACCGATGTCGTTGAATTGTTGCATGTTATTTCAGCTATGTTCACTGTGTTTGAGGTCTCCCAAATTTTATCCGCGATTGTTGTTAATTCTGTAATGGACGTTTTTCCAGTCGCAACAAGAGCTATATTAATATTAGAAGGCAAACGTCGCATCCATAATTTTAATAATAAATCTCTAGAAAAGGTGTTGGAAGAATCGGCTAAAAGCTCCATTGATCTATAAAATTCCGAAGGTTTTCGATCGCCCATTTGTGAATTCGATAACAGTGATGCTAACCGGCGCTCTTCGCTTAATGAGTGTCTTTCGATTAGTTCTTTTTTTAAACTGTTATACATATTTACACCTGGGGGCTTCTGAACTATATCTAATACCGACAAAATAACATCTTGCGGAAGTGATGCAACCACGTAATCAAATTTACTTTGATCTTGAACTACATTCCGCAAACTGAATTGCGATTCGGCCTGTATAAACCAAGCCGAAGGACACGTTGCCCAAAATGTTGGCAGTTTTACCGTTATAGCGGAGACTGTAGCATCTTCTTGCTTCGACCCATCAGTGTTGCTGTTATGTTTGGCTTCGGTTTGACCGGTGATGGTTTTGGTAGAACTAACCATCGTTTAACTTTGCACTGAACTATTTTTTTACTCAAAACTCTTTAACACACAATTTTTAAAAGAAATTAAACCAATAAACACAAACTCGTCGAACAAAACAATAACGCCGTGTAAACAATTTAGTGGAAATTTTTGGATCGTATTGCTTTACAACTCTTCTTAATACTAGTAAAACAATATTTAAAACTAATAAAAATGTAATATTTAAAATGATATATGTATATTTAAATAATAAATTATTTTCATTAAATATTTGGTGCATTTAATCCCTCGTAAACACCCACATCAAAACACGATTGCACGTTGAACAATAAAAATATATTACTTGTTGACCTTGATATCAACCGTTGGAGTTTTTCAAGATCTAAATGCATGCGGAATGGAGTGCTGTTTGTATTACGGTTTTCCGATTAACCGTTAGGCGCGTTTAAGCAAAGCGTGGCGTTTTTCGTATTTTCACGAACAATTTTTCGCTTATTCTTTTTTTGTAAATATAAATAATAATTTTGGTTACCTTATAAGATTGTGAATAATAGTTCCAAGTCCCTTTATTCTTATTATCCGGTTTGATGCGTGGATTTTATTGCTATTAATTTTCCTTTGTTTCTCGGCTAGGAATTTTCATTGAACTTGCACATACGGGGTCACCAATATAGTTGGGGGTGAATCGAAACGTACTACCAACTATTCATGTAGCACACATGCATCCACATTCTCGCATCAAAACCGCGAATAAAATACAAGATTTAAAATCTTCGTTGTAGGAAACTAGTAATATATTAACATATAAGAAAAAGGTACATAAATATAAATGTTTTTACATTGAGAATTAAATAATAAATAATTTATCTAAAAGAACACAATTTACCTTGTTCTATTTTCACGTTATGTTTTTTGTGTTAACAATAATTCGGTTGACAATATAATTATTTTTATTTAATTAGCTGATGCGATCCAAATATTCCATCCGTTCGTCTCGAGGATTTTTTACCAAAAAAGAAATTCGGATTGTATAGTATGTTTGTATATGTGTTGTAAATTTTAATATCGATGACTACGCCACTTTTTATATAGTAGCGAACACATGAACTATAATTATTGATGTTCCGAAGTAAAGTATTTCGAGTTCGAAATAGTGTTTTATGGATTATTTTATTGTTTATGTTTTGATTTTTGTGCAATGTCAAACGATAAGTAAGAATCGTAAAAGCAATTTTATTTTAATTAAATAATTTTTATTTTAGAATAAATGAATTGTCGGGATGACAATCCTCAACAAACACTTCGTGCGGATTATACGAATATCAACGCAAGTCTAGAATTTTGTGAAGTATATTTAGACGTTCTCGTTATACAACTAACCAAATGCAAATTTGCGAACTTGAAATCGAATAGGGTCATATCATGGACCAAAACGGAATTCGTAGAACGTCGACCAACGTCGAAACGATAAAAACTATATGATCACCGAGAAACGTGAAAGAGGTGGAATCTTTTATTGATACGATAAAATGAACTATTATGATCATGGTATCAATAATTTTTCGCAGGTAGCTGAACCGCTTAATCAACTACGTAGACAGGACGACAGGTTTTACTGTCGGATGAAAAAATTGACAAAAGCGAAGAGGTCTGTTTTCAAGTCAATGAAACATAGAACGATCGCATTCTTGATTTCCAACTCGCTCCGATCCTCTACTTCGTAAAGTGAAGTCCTACGTAATAAATGGGTGGCCGGAACAATTAGATGTCTCTGAATCGTCTTACTCAGATTATTTTAAGCATAATCATAGTTTGAACAAGTTTAATGATATCCTTTATCATTTAAAAGGCGCCTTTGGCTGGTGGCCAAACATCTCCGAATTGCTATCCCCGCACTAGTCTACAAGGGAAAACACTGAAACTACTACATAATGGGCATTAGTATGACATACGGATGACACCGTATGAAGACTCGACAACATTGTTGGTGGCCAACGCATCGTTACCGAACAAAGAATTTTCCGAATAGCCAACACCAGATGAACCATGGCAAAGAATTCATATCGACTATGCGGGGCCATTTATGAACAAAATGTTTCTTTTGTGTCGACGTATACAGTAAATTTCCATTCGTTGTACACCAATGACGAAAACGAAGTCGAAATGACGAAGTCGAAGGTTTACCATCGACCATCGTAAGTGATAATGGTACTCAATTTATGTCTGCACAATTCGCTGAATTCTGTCGTATGAACAACATCGAGCATTTGACATCAGCACCTTTTCACCCACAATCGAATGGCGAAGCCAAACAAATGGTTCAAACTTTCGAACCAGCAATGAAAAAAATTTGTCATGACGACACCAATGGTGACAACGCACTATTGAAGTTGTTATCGTCTTATCATTCTACACCGTTTACAAATCATAGACAAGTCACCCGCGGAACTGTTACACGGTCAACAGCCTCGCACTGTATAGTCATCAATGAATCCGTATTTCCACCGAAGAGAACATTGCACTATATCGATCAAATACGCAACGTCCAAGTTGCATAATGGAGGATAGCTTACATCGTCAAATCATTGGAGAGAAGAATGTACCATGTTGGCACAAACTATGGTATCTGGAGACGACATCAGAATCAATTACGACCAAAAATTTTCTCAACCGATGACTATGAAAAATCGTCCCATAAAAAACAATTGGAAAACAAAGGCGAGTAAAAACGTACATTTTTCTAATTTTTCTTTCTCCACAGAACAAAATCTTCATAGTGAAATAAATTAAAAGCAGGACGCATGTGTCGTGGTGATTTGGACTGGGTGAAGTTAATAATCTTAGTTCCCTAAATCTATGTTGGTTACCTTGTTATGGTGGGGTTAATTATTTTATATAGGCGGCTCATTGTGCTATCTTATCAATTCGCTTACGTAAACCGTTACTTTCAAAAATATCATTATTTCTCAAATTTGTTAATTGCGTAGGCATGTTCGATTAGGGTCTTTGTCATAATCATGAACCTGTTTTTCACCGTAGAATCACAAATATGCTCATTCAAAAAAAAAAAAATTTGTAAATATTGTCATAGGTCTTGATAATTATTAGGAAATAATTTATCACTTGAGTCATCAATAAAATGTTTTACGTTTGATTAAAAATTCGCAATGTTGCGTCAGCTACACAAAGTCCACAGAAGGGTCAATCAAAAATGATTTATAGCTATTGTCGGCTGACTAATATATCAGCAATTTTATCTAATCAGCCTTATAAACGGTGTATGCTAACTGTGCACACTTTTAATATTGCATATTTTACTGACTCGTTCGATTAAGTGCTAAGTACGATATCGAGTCATCTTTTGACAGAGATCAAAGTGTCAAACAGATTGCTCAACGCAAATCCCAAATTAGAACAAACACATAATAAAAAGAGCAAAAACTACATGTGATTACATGTAGACCATGAAATTACCTCAAAATAAAAATAAAAAATTACTTTCATTCTCCCCATTGACGTCAATGAATGTATCAAAGGTCCCGAGAATATTGATGCACCCGTTTGACCCATCCGCATATAAAAATATGAAAAACTCATTTTCTTATCACACAAAAACAACAAATCTATAAAAAGACGTAAACATAATCACAAACTCCGCTTTATATAAGAGCTCGCGGTCTACAAATATTAGAGGCATGCCTAACATAAGGAAAAAATATGAACAATTTATAAAAAAAATTATTGTTATCGCACACTTCAAGTGTACAGTATATACATATAAACTCTTATCACGTCTTAAGGTTGTTTTAAAAATATAACATTCCAAATTCGTGCATGTCTCGTGATTATTACTTAGAACACTTGCTTGCGTTCCAATGTTAATTTAAGTATAGCGTCCGCCCCGCTACCCGCGCTAAGTATACAACCAACAAAAAATTCTAGTTCAATATTTCATAAGACGTTTAGTCGCGCTTTATAATATATATACGAGTAATATTTGAAACGCAGACGAGTGCGCTACTTTAAGTACACTTAAGCCGTGCCGCGCGCATTCCACCAAAATAATAGAAACCGGATTAGACCGATTTAATTTGGAAATTTTGGGAAATCAAATCAGATGATGGATTTATATATATTTTGGAAACAATGAGCGCACCGTATCAATGATAACGGAACACTAAGAATTGTATTTCGGTTCAACCGCATGCATAATAGCTAGGTTTTGTACTTTGATCGTCCGATATAATCGCGGTACGTTACTATACATAAATTGATAACACTAATTACTTTATTCTCGTTATTCCAATTTTTTATTGTTGGTGTTTTTATGTAGTGTTTTTTTTGGAATACCGTGTACTTAGGGCACATGTGTGCTCTACTAAATTAGGAAATAAAAATACGGCGATGACCTCATATTGGCTGCGATAAGCGATTTTTTGCTTCTGTCATATCAATATAACTTTTTATGTTTTTTGTGTGTACGTGGTGCGATACATTTTTAAAATGTGATTTTGAACTCGGATGTTTATAAAGGCACGATCACGAGATCTAAATGCATATATGAATTATTATCATATGGAATTAGAATAAAGGAAAAACCGGATCGCGGGTATTAACGAACATTTTAAACTTCTGTTATTAGATAAAACCGTGATCGCGTGATTTTTACATCAAGAATTTATTTAAGTGATCGCACGTTATGAAATGGCTTACTTATAATCGGGTAAAAATATCAAAATTAACCGGAATCACGTCCAATTACCAACTAAGCCATCAGGATGAATTCTTGTAACAATCGAAGGCGAATAATAATAATTTTTCATACGATCGGATCAATTCTCGATAGCTTATTTGAGTGTGGGTAACTGCAGCAGGGAAACTTTCGAATTTCAAAATGAAACTAGGCATACCGATTAAGCCCAATTTGTGCTAATTAGTGCTCACGGGAAAAAATTAGTGCTAGTCCAGGAGCCGTGAAAACGGGGAAAGAAAATTTAAATTTCACCTGAAAGACGAAAATAAATAAAACCCAATTTCTATAAAAAAACAGAAATAACTTAAGCCTAATTTTAAAACTTAACAAAAGCGGCTCCACCGACGAAATTTTTGCTTATCATAGAAATATGATTTTTATAAATTTTCATGACGGAAATGACGAAAAACAAACTAGCCCCTAAAAGATACTATATTGAACATACAAAATACAGATGTATACCGTTCAATAATATTTTTGTTGAAGAACAAATTAAAAAAGCAGATAGCATATTCCTGTCACGCATGTTCAATGCCGTCCGAAAAATATAGAGGCTGAATTTGTGCTAATCCAGAATTGGCCCAATTCCGTTGAACAACAAAGACCGATGAATGAACAATTTTCTGACAAAAAATGATCTACAAACCAATGAAGTTGGCACTTCCGATTGCATAATCCTATCAAGTATATTCATTGCCAACCGAAAAATAAAGTGGCTGAATTTGTGCTAATCCAGGATTGGCCCAATTCCAATGAACTACAAAGACCGTTGAATGAACAACTTCAACGATCATTCAACAGTCTTTGTTGTTCAACGGAATTGGGCCAATTCTGGATTAGCACAAATTCAGCCTCTATATTTTTCGGACGGCAATGAACATGCGTGACAGGAATATGCTATCTGAAATGCTTATTCTTTGATTTTATAATAAGTTATTTCTATTTTTAATTTATTGTTCAACAAAAATATATCTGAACGGTACACATCAGTATTTTGTATATACAATATAGTATCTTTTAGGGGCTAGTTTGTTTTTCCTCTATTAACGAATGAAAATTTATGAAAATCATATTTCTATGAAAAGCACAAATTTCGTCGGTGGAGCCGCTTTTGTTAAGTTTTAAAATTAGGCTTAAATTATTTCTGGTTTTTTCTACAAATTGGGTTTTATTTTTTTCGTCTTTCAGGTGAAATTTAAATTTTCTTTCCCCGTTTTTTCGGCTGCTGGACTAGCACTAATTTTTTCCCGTGAGCACTAATTAGCACAAATTGGGCTTAATCGGTATGCCAAGTTTCATTTTGAAATTGGAAGTTTCACTGCTGCAGTTACCCACACCTTATTTGAATAGTTGTGATTTCTACTTTTATTAATGGATCATTAATACCGGTGGGAAGTTCTTAACATATTTGTTAATTTTTCTAACAAATTTAACATTTACAAAAGTGTGCGTTCAATTATTAAGAGTTAAAATCTCAGAGATGTGTAAGCATAACCGTGCTAGTAGATATAAACAGGGAACAGTCAGGCCTAGCTAAATTGGTATGTGGTATTCCACTAAAAAGGGTTAGACCCTTCTGAGGATTTTGAAGAGATCGTAAGTCCAGTAAGATTAATTTCTCGCTTTAGAAATCAAGAGTGGTGTATTCGAGATCTATGTTTACTACATTCGTGGTAAAAGAAAGTCTGGTGTTGACCACAACAAATTCACCCCTCCATTTTTTATCGCGAAGTTACGTTTTTGTGTTTTAGTGTGACTAAATCCCATTTCCGAGACAGAAGAGATGGCAATTCAAAAAAACTTGTTAAACTTGTAAACAATAAGCGAAGAACTTTGGGTAAAATTCAGAAGAACCATGTTGTCGTTCTTAAAAACTAATGAATTCCATGAAACCCATTTAAAAGATTTAGCGAAAACTGCGAATAAAGGAATTTGAGAAAGCGACTCCATTGTTTGAGTTACAAAAATTGGTCTTCGCAAACCACTCAAGATCTCTTAAATCAAACCCAAACATTAAAAGTTGAAGTTACATAAAAGATTTATTTTGCTTCGTGAATTAAAAAAAAGCAACTGACTACAGTGAGGGAGATTAGCGCACAATGCAATATAGAGGAAAAAGCTATTTTGATTACCTCGTCAACGGCATCGTCGACCTAGAATCAAACAAATTACTGTTGATGGCATGACAACAGTTGATGAGTTTAGGAAATGCAACTGAAGCAAAGCCGTCCAAAAGTTTCTCAAACCGGCATCCACAAACAAAATCCTTGACGAAACAATTTAAACATAATTAACACTCAACAATGCCTTAGTAAAGTTAACCGAAAATTTCCAGCCGAAAAATGTTGGTAATGCAGATTCTAACAGAATGAAACGAAAATTACAGCCGATAATGTTCGGTAACATGTCCATCGAAAACCCTAGCCAACAATCACAATAATGCAGATACATATTTTATGTGGAGCTTTTTATATTAGAAATTTTTATTTTGGTAATCCTAAAAAACAACTAAAAAAAATTAAAATAAGGCTTTTTGATTCCAATTTTTTTTTTTTTTTTTTCAAATTTTTAAATTATCATTCTTTTATTTGAATCTATTTCTAGTCATGACCACTTTAAACGGTAAATAAACGAATTTCCCTGCACTCCCCACATGAAAATTAGCCTGACGTTTTTTAAATGTCATTAATTTTAGGCATTCCAATATTTTCTAATTATGTCACTGTACCAGCAATTACAAAAGTTGAGTTTGGTTTATTAGTTTTAGTTGCTTCGTATGAAAATTGTTTATGTTAATAGTTTTATTTAATTTTAAGAAATAACCTAATCGAATATATAAATTAAAAAAATTACTTCTAAAATTTCTGTCTGCATTATCGACATTTTTTGCTTGTTATTTTATCTTAATTAAATTTAATGTCCATTATCGGCATTCTTCGGCTGGGTATATTTCTGTGGATTCCTTTATCAATTTTTATATTTTATTAAACCAAATTTTCCAAAGCTATCGACATGAAAATCGAACAGAAGTTTTCTTCAAAGGGTAACTATCACTAAGGCCTTTTATTTGAAACCTCTTGTTAGAGGTTCTCAAAGTTTTTGTGTTGATATATTTAGACGAATTTTCCCGGAATCAACTACTTTTCTCTCTCTATATCGCTGCGACTATCAATCGTGGCATCAACTTTAGCAACAGCGTTAGAAACATTGTTGGTCGAAGGGCAAACGCCTCCATCGCACAAAACTTTGTCTGGCTCCCTTCAGACCGTGAAAAATGTCGGTGCAATATGTGCGAAATCGTTACATTTATATACCAATACTCTTCACTGGCCACATATTTGTAATAAGCGACATGTCCACAAAGACAGCTCTTTGTCGGGCGCCGTCCGCTGATTTCTGGGTTTAACAGGATGCACCGTGTTGTTATGGATTCTGTAAGATTTTTTTTGAATTTTTTCAAACATTCAGTCTCTTATCCCTGAAATCGTTGATGGACCATAAACCACCGATTTGTTCACCGCCTTATCGGAAATCCCTCCGATGCAATATTCAATTATGATCGGTCCTTCATGTTGATTGCATTGCCTAGTTCCATCATCGTAGTCAAGTAACACAAGTAACTTTCGCCTGATTTCTTCTTTCTATCCGCCATTTTTCGGTGAACCGCAGCAGATGTTTGTACCATCTTGAACTCTCTGGTCAAGCAATTTAATCATTTACTTCGAAAATGGATTTGCTTCCATTGAATTTTGACGCTGACTCCTTTATACATATATCGAAAGAAAAATAATACCGGTGGCTTAACTGTCACTATTTGTGTTGGCGCCGCATTTGTGAGTTCCCGTTGCATCAACCCAAGCTCTCGTCATGTTTTATTCCATTATCAGCATTTGCTACAGTAATTAAAATTACTGGCGTTTTATCTCAAGTTTCGCTCGCACAGGAAGCAGTCTCATTCTGCTGGTTTGGTGCTGAAAATTTGATTTCCGTGCCATACTTTGCAAAGCCAAATTTTTAAGCCAAATAGGTTTTTTGTTCCCCAAACAAAACGCTCAACTTACCGCTAAACGCTTTCCCTTATATTGACGCTGCAACTCACTTTCTCGTTGTGTATGACAGTGGCGCTACATCATTTCAATATGCGACCAAACAATCACAATACACACGTTTTACGCTTCTCCTATATAATTCGTTCATTGTAAAGAAATGCTCAGCTTCGGAATTTATTGAGTGAAGTAATATATCAACAAGTTGAGATTAGTAATTTTGATTGGAGACTGGCTTTAAGTTAAAGTAAAAGTCCTTCACTTAAAATAAAAACTCAGGAATGGTGACCAATTTGGTTTCGGTTCTCTTGATAACTTAAGCATCGTTTAACGAAATTTGCAATGTTTGTATTACCCATAGGGTACGGACCCATTGCAAACGTCGCAAATTATATTTTATTCCAAATACATCCCCGAATTTTATTATATAACAAAAAAATATTTATTAAAATTATTTTAATTCGCAAAACACATAAAATGAATGTAATAATTTAATAAAATGAAGTAAAATAATTTTTAAATTGGCTCATAAATTTGTCAGATTATGATAATAAGACGGAAAACACATATATCTTAGGAAAAAATAGGAAAAAAATCGTGCCGTTGCAACTTAGCGAAATTAGGCTCCAAACAAAATATTTACATGTAATACGTTTGGACCCAGAATAATATTTTAATTTGACATGTAAAAAGTATTAACTTGTCGGATCAGAACTATATGTTTTTGAGATGGCCAGATCCTTACGTCATTTTTCGCCAAATATGAACAAAATCATACCGTTGCAACTTAGCAAAATTTGGC
The DNA here is from genome assembly GCA_947310385.1 of Nephrotoma appendiculata. Classification (NCBI taxonomy): domain Eukaryota; kingdom Metazoa; phylum Arthropoda; class Insecta; order Diptera; family Tipulidae; genus Nephrotoma; species Nephrotoma appendiculata. Next base: position 265,489,755 of record OX371225.1, on the reverse strand, counting down.
TCCAAATAAAATATGTAAATCGTCACGTGAGTACTAGTTTTCCTATACGAAATTTCCAAAATTTTACAGGAATCGAAATTTAAAGTTTAAATAAAAAAAACCTTTACCTTCCCAACGAAATTATTATTGTTTCTTATTTTTTTTAGAAAGTCTGGGCACCTCTTAATATATTTCAACAAGAAAAACGAAGCCCTTGGTGATGTTGGAGCTTGGAAAATTTTTTGAAATGGAAATGGTAAAAATGGATAAAGGACAAATTCTTTGTATATGTTAAACACAATTATTTAATGTAGAAAAACCATTGGATATAGGACAAAAGACGAAACTAGCACTAAAAATTTACTGAAATTCATTTATTACAAAAAGAATATATTTTTAAAATAAAAATTATCAATAAAATCCATATTGCTTATACAAATAAATAATTCAGTTCATTCCATTCGTTAAGATATTCAGCAGAATAATCTATTTTTGTTTTGTCTGGTTAAGTAATTTTAAAATTGCACGGTAGAATTCCTGATCTTCATGTGTCATATAATCAAACACCGACGTAATGTCCTTAATTTTTTAGTACGAGACTAACCCGGGGGAATTTAATAGTTGATTGTTTGGCAGATTTATTGACATTTGCATTTTTAGATTTGACACGTCGGTTTCCCTGTACAATAAGCGGTATCCTATTTTCATTTTCTAATTCATCGTAGTTTTCCTTATATTTCACAATTAACAGATGCTGTTTATTGTACATTATTTCCGTCGCAAACGTAAATTTTAGATTAGTAGCTGATATTTTTTAAGTGTCATTCAATCACACTCTGAACTGCATCCAGTTCTTGGATTCAAGAATGACCCGGATGGTTGATATATTCACACTCTCAAAACATCTCAATAATGCTAAACTTGTGTTCTTATTTCTATTTTGCGGGACACATGAATCCGACCATAAAATCGGAATAGGTACAAAGGAGCCGAATGTCGAAGGGCCGAATGTGTCGGAGGGCCGAATGTACCAAAGGGCCGAATGTCGTATTGCCGAATGTCGAAGGGCCGAATGTCGTATTGCCGAATGTCGAAGGGCCGAATGTTGAAGGGCCGAATGTCAAAGGGCCAAATGGATCAAAGGGCCGATTTTTTTTTTGTTTCTAGAAATATAATTTTTTAAATTTGTTGTTTTATGGAATATTTTGTAAATTTTTTTTATTCAACACAAATGAATTTTTTATGAATTTATGTATTTAACAATTTTTCATCTTTGGATATTTATGGAATTCCACTTATCCAGTCAGCTATACATTTTGGTGAAGGAAAATATTGTAATGCGCCACCAGAGACATTCGGCCCTATGTGTGAGCCTTCTGATAATAGGCATATGGTACAAAAATAATTAAGTTAAATAAAAAAATAAAAAAAAACATATTTCTAAAAACAAAAAAAAAAATCAAAAAAAAATCGGCTCTTCGACCCATTCGGACCTTCGACACATTCGGCCCTTCGACACATTCGGCCCTTCGACACATTCGGCCCTTTGACATTCGGCCCTTCGACACATTCGGCCCTTTGAAATTCAGCCTTTCGACATTCGGCCCTTCGACATTCGGCCCTTTGATATCATACCATAAAGTCATTTTAGTGATCTTTGGATTATCATTCACGATTATTTTTATTGCGGTTCGGCCACTTTGGCTTTCATGGTATGGTTGAGCAATAAGTAATTTTGTTTAAATACCCAGTTAAATTGTAAAAATTAAATTTTCTTTTGTAAATAAAATTCGAGACATTTCCTTTCGGCAATGTAAACACATTTTCCAAATCATAGGAAATTAGCGCAATTGTATTGTATTGAATCACCAATATTTATAGTGCGTCATGACATAGTGAGTTAGTTTGGAAAAAATTCTATGGAAACAAACAAAATGTATTAAAACAACAACAAAGATAAAACAATTTCAACTCGAGTTCGGAACTAGTAGGCGTGGTACAAAGCATTTCAAATAATTTGATTAATTTTGAGTTCGTTAGCGAGCGTGGAAATATTGGTTTCCGATGTCATGTATGCGACATTAGTCAGAATTTTTCCGAGCCTACGTCTCTTCATTTGAATGTCTGTGCTCGTTAAATTGGCTTGATTGTTTTTCGGTTGGATCGGAAATATTTTGAAATTTGCTGAATAGGTCAAAAATATCTTTTCTCGGAACAAAAAAAGATAAATTATTTTCAGTGTTGAACACTTTTCTATAAATATGGTATTTCGGTTCATATGATCCAACGGATTCTTTATACAACTTGTACATTTTTGTAAAGATAATCGTGCCTCCAGCTCTTAAATAGTGCGATTCCATCACGGAAAACTCTCTATATATGTTTTCTGACTTGATTCAAAAGAATTTTACAAATCGATTTTTTGACATGTTTTCCTCTAATTGACGGCTTTGGAGCCCCAGTCTCTTGCTCAAAATTATTTTACAGAAATAATAAATTGTCCTTTGTGAAATGGACAAAGTGGTCAAAAAAAGGATTGACAAATTCGTAATTGTTATTTTCCATGCTGAAATTTGTATTGAAAAGAATTTTATTTTCTTGAATTTGTTGCAGCTGTTCGTTTTCGTTTTGCCGGCTTAACAGTTATGTGTTTTACATAAAAAATCTTTTTTCCGTCGTCGTTAATCCAAAAACTACTGTGAATTGATGTTCGTTTCTCTTCGGAAAACAAAAACAATGCAATCAAACGGACATGTTTTGTCACACAAAGCTTGTTGAACTGATTTAGCTGCTACAACATTCCCTTTACTGTTGATATATTCTTCTCCGCATTGCCATTGATCTAGGAAGAAGCAACGTATTTTCATTCGATATTTGTAAAATATCAGGTTCTGAAGAGTGAGCTTTCAGGAAAAAAAAATTGGGATCAGCAATTGAATCGTCGTCGTATATGCTGAGATTAGAACTAGTAATAGAATCCGTACTAGTTCCTATAGTGTCTTCTTCTGAATCAATAACTTTAGTTGAAAATCTGGCAAAAAATATAATATAAAACCATTAAGAGTCCTTCAACTTAAATTATTAAAAATACTACGCCTAAATGTTTATTAGTGAATTCCTGTTCCGTCGTCGCGGATATTTTATACATTTAACAGATTGCACCAATAACCAACATAGCGGCAAAACACGAGTAATTGAAAAGTTATGTGCTGTCTTACATGGGAATTTTTTATGTAAGTTAATTATCATACGAACAATGGAAAGAAACACTTTAAGAATCAACTACCGTGCGCATAAAAAAGACCATTAAGACGGATTAGACCAAACCATTAAATCGGCAAACTTCAGTAATTACAAATTTTGTACTGCGCGATGTGATATTAATCCCTAACTACCGACCAATTCTTGTATCACATGCCACACAACAAAAATCAAAAATGTTTTGCCGACCCGTTTTGCTATATATGGTGGAGAGTCATCATAAAGAAGCAGCGCAACACAACAACAATAAAAAAATTAAGAAATTATTACATTAGATTCGGTCGTCTTTGGGTGGTCAAATTCAATGTTAAGACACACAAACAAAAAATAAAAATAAAATGAAACTAAAAGTTTGCTAAATGTTTGGTACTTGGGAACTCTATAAACCAAAATTATTTTTTATAGAGACGGTTATTAATTTTAATTTTTTTTTGTTTGTTTGTAAGCACGTACATGAGATTTTTTATGATACGCCATCTAAAATATAATACGATCCAACCAGCAGAAAAACGACCACCGTATCCCAACATTTTGTACAAGAAAAAACATAAAAATCGTAAAGTCGAAAGTCAACTTGATTTGTTTAGCCTTCTGCTGCGTGTGTTTTATGTGCGCACTCGCGTAATTTAACTCTGAAAAACAAGGGCGCGGTACTTAATTTTGGGGTTTATATATTTTGTATGGTAATAAAAGTGCAGCTCCTAAAATAAATGCAAACGAGAAAAACAAATATAAATAAATGAGTATAATAGTTATGAACAGTGGTCGGCAACAAGATGTACGCGTATTAATTATTTTTCGTATATCCAATAATTTAAATGATTGTTGCATAGATGTGTACTTGGCTCGGGTTAGATTACAGATTTTCTTTATGGGCAACAACATCGGTAACATCGACAAGAAATACTTAAAGAATATTTGAATATGGCGATCAACTGTGGCCCTATTCTGTCTTTCCCTGGGAATAGGGAATTGGGAAAAATATTTTCATAGCATTTTTGTCTAAATTGTATTTTTCTGGCCTACTGAGGGAACATGTTTGGTGCTAATATTTTTGAAACAAAGTGAAATGGGAAAATATTTTTCCCAATAAAAATTATGTGGAACAAAAGTTTCCCAATTCACTATGTTTTGAAAATTTTTGCACTAAAGTTTTTCTTTCAGTAGGCCAGAAAAATACAATTTAGACAAAAATGCTATGAAAATATTTTTCCCAATTCCCTATTCCCAGGGAAAGACAGAATAGGGCCACTGGTGGAAATAATAAAAATAAATAAACATTTTTGCCAAAATCAAATCCCTCAGCCGGACGGTTGCTGTTCAGAGAATTAAATCGGAAGTTTAGTGAATTAAGTGGTGAGGGGTTCTATAGAAAGGGAAGATTGCAGAAGAGGAAGTTAGTCATCTGTTGAAGGGGATTAAAATTGAAGGTTCGGAAAGGGAAACAAACAACAACAATTTTGTATAACAAAATTTAAATGCATCTTGCTATACTGGCGCAATCTGTATTTTTAGGACCAAACTGCCTGTTTTATTTCAAATAAGTGAAAAGAGAGAAAACATCATCAATTGAGAAAACTTCTTAAAAACTAATAAATCTATTTCTACTCCATTACTGTTTAATGATCTGAAATATGTAAATTTACAAATAATTTGACATGGACTCGTATTATTTATTTATTTATTTATTTATTTATTTATTTATTTATTTAACCAACAGTATTAATTTACATCTGGTATTTAAAAAATAGGTTTATTAATATTAATCAAATTTGAGTAAAAAAAATTTTTTTTTAGAACTCTTTTAAATTCATCTCTGGACAAATTAAATTCGAACACGGTAGATGCAGTATTAAATACACGGCTAGAATTACAAACCGGGCCCGACATACCAAAATTAGACCCATGAAAGTGCAGATCAAACACTAAGCTTCGGTGTCTGAGTAATCTCACTGGGGCACGTATTGAAAACAATGACAGTAGATGTGAACAATCAATTCGGCCCATTATAACGTCGCACACAAACATTGCGCAAGAAATTTGTCTTCGGACGAACAATGGTTCAATATTCAGTAACAAACAACGGCCTAGATACGGCGGAAGCACAATCCTAGGAGCGTTTACCTCTCGAGGTAGTCGCCTTAAGGCAAACAACATAAATCGCTTCTGAATTGATTCTATCCGGTTAGAGGAATTGTTATAGTACGGATTCCAGACAATTGACGCATACTCCAAGTGCGATCGAACAAATGAAGCGAAGAGGACTTTTAGAGTATATGGATCATAAAAATCTTTGGAGAAACGGATTAAAAACCCTAACATTGAATTAGCCTTATTAATACATCTGTCAATATGGTCCTTAAACGAAAAATCTCGTGAAAACAAAACTCCTAAGTCTAGAAAAGAATGAACTCGCTCTATCATAACGCCGTTTAAGAATAAACTATTATCATTTCCATAACGTCCATAACGTCTTCTAGAAAAATTCATAACTTTACATTTAGAAACGTTCAGGCAAAGCTTACTCAAGCTACACCAGTCGCAGAAAACGTTTAATTCCTGTTGTAGATTTAGCGGATCGCGATCATTTCTAATCTCACAAAAGATTTTTACATCATCAGCGTAAATCAGAAACTTACAATGTTTGAAGCACCGCTTTACATCATCTATGAATGCAATAAATAATAGAGGTCCAATGTGGCTACCTTGTGGGACGCCAGACAAAACATTTATGTCTCTAGATAAAATATTGTTTAAAAAAACTTTTTGAGTTCTGTTCGTCAAATATGAAAAGATCCACTTTAAAGGAAGAGCATCACAATTGTTGAGCTGTTCCAGTTTCTTTACCAATAAAACATGATCAATTTTATCGAAAGCTTTGCTAAAATCAGTAAACACTACCACTAAATTTGTAAACAAAGCAAAATTTGTGACAGTTGACCGTCCGGGGTAAAACCCATGCTGGTTTGCTGAGATGGAATTTTTAGTTAAGAAAAAGATGCGGTCCTTGACCATCGATTCAAATAATTTAGGAATAGCGGATAAAATACCGCGGTAATTTTCGATATCCGTTCTCCGTCCACTCTTGAAAATTGGTTTAATGAAACTGGATTTCCAAATTGAAGGAAAAACTCCACTCTTCAAACTCAAATTGAAGATGTCCGTCAGCGGCCGAGCCAAGACCGAAGCACACTTTTTCAACACAAGCGGGTGAATTTTGTCCGGGCCACAACTCATATTCACATTTACATTCAACAGAGCGTGCAGAACGTCTTCTGTAGTAAACTGAAATAAAATGTTTGGATTTACTAAAAACAAGTTCGTCATTCCCTCTCGAAGACGGGACATACACATTTTCAAAAAATGCTGCAAACATGTCAGTGATACTTTGTGGATCACTAGCAGTCAAAGAATTGAAAGACATTTGCGAGGGTATACCTCTACAATTCCGTATCGAATCAACATAACTCCAGAAACATTTAGGGTTGTTTCTAATATTCGAGTCAATCTCGACAATATATAAATTATACAAGAAACGATTTAAAATTTTAAATTGAGATCTGAGAGCGCTAAATATTTCATAATTTACGACGGATGGGTTTAATTTATATTTTTTATGAGCTTTAGATTTCCGATTTTTTAATCCCGAGAGGCGACTATTAAACCATGGCTCGCGCATCGACGAAACTACAGGTGAACGGGGAATAAATTGTTCAATTGCCAAGTTCATTATTTTATAAAACTGATCAATATAAGCGCCTAAGTTACCCGTTATATATTGATCCCAATTAATATTGTCCAGAAACTCATTTAAAGCATTATAATTTCCCTTTTGAAAGTTGAAAGACTCACTAGAATTAAAATTTACATTAACATTAACACAATTTTCAAATATTAATTGGATATGTAGTGGTATGTGAAAAATACTTGAAGAACCGCCGAGATCATTACAAGCAATGATTGTGCCGTGCACTTCTACTGGAATGAACACCAGATCGAGGATATTGTTACACTGGTTCACGATGTTATTAATCTGTCTTAGCCCGAGTGAACAGATTGAGTCCATCACCAGATCTGAAGTTAGATCACCATTGAATGGCAGAAGTTCATCATCAACACTAAGCCATTTTACTTTCGGTAAGTTAAGATCTCCTAAAATCATCACCGAATCAAAATCAGGAGCTGCAACTGCTAGTTGGTTTGAGAAAAATAAAGACAGCTCACCATATATATTAACGGAGAATCCGTATGGTATGTAAACAGCAACTATCAACACCAGCTTTCCGTTGAAAGCAAGTTTAACAGCCAAAATCTCCAACTCGTTACTCCCAAGGTCAATAATATCCGCACGTATATCTTTCGAGACAGCTAGCAGAACTCCGCCACCTCTCGCTGTCGATTCAAGATTCGTATAACGATCGCGTCTGAAAACATAGTAGTCTGGAGGGAAGTACACTGCAGAATTGTGCGAGCTTGTCAGCCATGTTTCCGTGATGCAAATGACATCATATTCATTTTCCAACACCGATAGGTACATTTCACGCGATTTTGATCGAATTCCGCTAGCGTTGTGATAATAAATAGACAATGTGTTGGTTTCGTCGGAGAGTGGCAGTGTCAGTTGAGCGATACGTGCAGACAGCGGCATCGGATTTGAAAAAGGTATGAAATCGGTTGAGGTTGCAGTAGATATTGTTGTTACAACGTCGTTAGAGCTGAGCGTGGGACTAAAAAATTATTATTCATTGATTTCTGACGTGAATTTAAAAATTCTTTAATTAAGACTCCAGAAGGCCACGCCGATGAATCCAGCATTTGGTTAAATTTGCTTACAGGAATACCGATTTTAAAAGATACAAAATTGCGATCATCATTACGTCGAAAGCAATATAATACAGGTTTCTCGACTTCAAATTTGTTTTTGATATACATCATGAGATCGTCATCAGTAACGTCCTTGCATAATCGAGAAATAAAAATCCATCGTAGCGGTTCAACGGTACGCAAAGTAGAGTTCAAGTCACCACTACCAATAAAAAATTTTTTAGGCGAATGCATATTATTGTCTAACGATTTAGCAGTTGAAACCGTTGTTGTACCATTATTCATACTACTCTTTGATCTTGTAAGTATTGGTGTAACAGATTCCATATCAGTTTGTGTTGTTGTTTTTTTTTTTTTAATTTTACAGACGACGACTGTTGAGATGGTGTTGGTTTTAACAAACTTTCCACGTTGTTATTAACAGCGGCTGATGTTATTATGCAGCGTTTTTGTTAGCGCCGGATAAATATATCTATACCACGCTCGATTTCTAGTGGCACTATTCTGATAATTCCCTGGGACTAGGGAACTGGTGAAAGAATTTATATGTAATTTCTGTTCAAATATTTTTTTGGATTACTGAGGAGAAAAGATTGATGTAATTATTTCTAAATTAGGAACAATTTTTCCGTGAAAAATTGGGAATAATATCGTGCAGTTTGTCGCAAAATTCCGCTATGTGCAATTGTTAGCTGTACATTGACAACATAAAATAAATTAAGAGCCATTTCTATCTAGGAGATAGGTATTATTTTTCGTTCTCACAAATCAAATTCATTTTATTTGTTTGAGTAGAAGGCACAAACAAACAAGTTTAAAGTCATTTCAAAAAGAAGGGAGGAGTCAATTGTTTGTGAAAACTTTCGACAAACTCAACGATATCAAACCTTATTTCTTACTCTTTCTATTGCTACTGTTTTTGCAAAATAACAAAATATGGCGCCTATTTTCGTCTCTTTCTATTATAATATAGTTATTTCACAAAAATTTTGGTTTAACAGTGTAATTACTAATACATGTTCTGTATTAAAAATTTCTTATTAGATTTGTAAATATATTTACACGTGTTTTTTGGTGAGAAAAACTTGACAACCGTTGGATTTACTGAAAATTTGAGTTAAAATTGACTTTTACGTGCCAAACTTACACAAGGCAATAGTGCACAATGCATCGTGCTACTTGTGCTGTACCTAGTATGGTTCTAGTTGGCTTTATCAGGTGCTGACTGCAATTATAAGGTTTTGGCTGAAAAAACACATAATATACAATGATGCACATTGCATCATGCTACTTGTGACATAGTTAGTTTGGCTCTAGAGGGTATGGTTTCGGCTGAAATTGTAAGGTTGTTTCCAAAAAATCGTATATTTCTGGATTTATAAGGTGCCGGTATGCTGTAGGTATATTTTGATCAGAAATTAGTTTTTAATTCACATTTCACCTTTTTTAATTCATTGTTTTCAATTACACAACACACTATAATTGTCTACCAAAATCCTGGTTTTTATATAGATCTGCTATCCAAAATTTAGATTTTCCCTTTCAAAAATTAAGGGACAATTTTTTAGTACCTTCTCCATTCTGTTTTAGTACAATAAATAACTATCTTCATTCTAATCTAGTATGATTATTAATACTTGCCAAAACATATTTGACAGTCAAAAGTCGGGTTTTATCTTTGATAAAAAAAAAATTAAAAAAATTAAAATGCAAACAATTAACAAAACTGTGAGTATTTAATTTATTATTTTCATTTCTAACAAATTATATATTTTAACTAAAAAATGTAATTATTTTTATTTACAATTACATACAACATGTAGGAACAGAAAACTTGGACCACGAACGAAACCAAGACATTATTGTATTGCTACAAACTTCGAATAAACGAATTTGTTCATGTGAGAAAAAAAAAATAGCTTACCGAAATTTGATAGAAGATTTGTTAGCTATGGATATGCTGGTAAATATGTTTTTAACTATTCTATTTAACTATTTAAACAAAAATAAAAAAATTTAATTAAAGCCTTTAAATCAGCTAAAGACAATGAACAGCAAACGGTGGTCTCTCCAAGTATAATCCCATTTTTCGAAGAATTGGATGAAATTTTAGAACATAGACCGATAATTTCAAGCACCAATAAAATTTCATCACTACAAGTCAATAAACATCCGATATTAAAAACCCTTGCACAGTCATCTTCAAACCAATCTTCAACGCCTAATTTTACATCAAATTTGCTTACCTCTTCATCCACTTCCATCAGCTTCCATCAATCAATCACGAACTACCAATCCTGCCGAATTCTCTATCTACTTACCCATCTTCTTACGAAACCACTACAAAATCACAAAGCACACCTAATTTCACCTCTAATTCGTACAGCTCTCAAACAAACCAACCAAACTCCTAATTTTCCTTCAACTTCCGCTAGCCGTCAAGGTACCACGTAAATGCTAAAAAAATGCATGCTCTCGTAAGCGAAAATCTGAAGTATTTGAGAAGAAAAAAGAACCATTGCTTTTTTTAAATGACGAGAAAAACAGGCGACACCAAGAAATTATCGATGCCTTAACAAAGCGAATCACTCACTAATCGAGAAAATAAATCAAGACTGCAATTTTTTTTTAATTTTTATAATTATAATTTATTTATTGAAATACAATTTTTTTTGTTATATTATGTATTTGTTTAACAAATCTTGACATAACCTCTGCCTTCGATCCAAAGGTTCTCGCGCTGCAATACCTTCTGAAACATAGTATCATTCTGAGGAACTATTTCATCAGCTTCAAACTCATCACTCAACGTAATACACATTTTATGCAAAACGCACGATTAATATACAATTTTTGTAAGTAGTGGCAAATGTACTTGTTCTGTAAAGTGGAACAATCGACGAAATCGTGTTTTTAAAAAGCCAATAGCATTTTCAAATATCACACGGGTTTTCGAGTGTATTTTGTTGAAATTTTTATTCGAGTCTGTTAACGTTTCATTGTCCTTAAAAGGAGGAACGAGCCATGGTCGCACATATTTTCTTCGGCACATTTAAAAATATCACTCCGTCTTAAAACTCTGCCATCATGCAGTGATCCAGGTTCACCACATGATGCATCAATGAATCTTTTCTTTGCATCCACTACCACTTACAAGGATACGCTGCAAAACTTTTTTCTATTAAAATAATCCTGCCGGTATTCCGTGGGGGCTTTTATTTTAATGTGGGTGCCATCAATCACCACAATAATGATTGGAATTGTATGCATATTTTCAATTATTCTCGCATGGATTTTACTTTCCTCGAGACTTGGTCACTTTAGATAATCCTTCTCGATATCGATAGAAAAATTAGAAACGCGTGCCACAACGTTCCACACCGTTGATTTTGTAACGCCAAATAAATTTCCTAATTGACGAAATGTAAGCGTATTGCTGATGTACCAGATAAACATATGCATGTCTATCTTTGCATCTAATCGTGGATGTCCTGGATGTATTTCATTCAAATCGCACGATGATTTATATTTTTCTGTAAACAAGATATGAAGAAAAAGTCAGATAATAATTATCAAATTTGTAAAGGAACAACTTACCAATTAATAAAAGAAACTGTCGATCGACGCAATCGAAAATGCATTTTGAAATCCATCTCGCTGTAGTTTCTCTATAGTTCGAATGAAATTTTCAACCTTAGCGTGGTTTTCATTACTCTACCTGTTCCTCCATTTATATGCATATTTCGATAAACAAACGTAATGAAAATAACAATTCTGTTTGTCAAAAAAAAAATCTAATGCACGATTTACATGTTCCAATTTTTTTCCCCAACTATTTTTTTACGGAAAAATAGAGCTGCACGCAAATAACAAAAAGTTATTAGTAAAAAAGAGTCAGCCATATGTAAACAACATTTGCTCAAATTATAAAGAAAAAATCCAATTTTATTTTACTGGAATTTGTTTCGTGCTCCTCTCGCAAACGAAAATCGTAATATACTTAACCTTTCATTTTTTACTGGAAAAAAAAATTGGAACATGTAAATCGTACATAATTCTTCACACTACTACAGCCTTGTATTATACAAGTGAGTAATCGCAAAAACAACAATTTTCCAATATTTTTTTTTGTATCTGAATAGTCGCTAACCATATTTATAAAAAAACGCGACAATAATTGATTTGGCTGTAGTATTGTTCTGGCTGGCTTTATCAGGTTGCGGATGGAATTATAAGGTTCCGGCTGAAAAAAATGTAGTACAAAATGATGCACAATGCATCGTTCTACTTGTGCCATAGTTGTTTGGTTCCGGGCGATATGGTTCCGGCTGGCGTGACGGACACAAAACTATTCCCAATTTACGTTTGTTTTAAAAAAATATAACTCTAGCTTTTTGCCTCAGTATGTCGAAAAAAATATTTGAACAGAAATTACATTTAAATTCTTTCCCCAGTTCTCTATTCCCGGGGAATTGCCAGAATAGTGCCACTGAGAAAATATTTATTTTTCTTTCTTTAATCATTGAAAACGGAGCAACCTATATGTTTGTTTATAAGACCATGTCAAACCATGATGTCACACTTATTTTAATTTCATATTGGAATTAACCCCTGAGATATACTCGACGTGACTGCAACGTTTCTAGATGTCAAAAACGTTTTTCTACATAGCCTACTGAAAACTCGTTAATCGCGTCGAATATAATTGCTCTAGTTTGAAATCATATAGTTTTACTTTTGAGTCACGTCGGTCACGTCGAGTATATCTCAAGGGTATAACTATTAAGAATTTAAAATCGTCTAATCGGCGCCTTAGTGTACCGTTGGATATTTGATCGTGGGCAAGATAAACAAGGTTGTGCCCAATTGCCTATACGTCTTTATTTTCCTAGGTCAGAAATAGCGATCAGCAATCAACTTTCGAGCGATTTTCGATGAAGTGTCTGATATATTTAATCTATCCAGTTCTTTTGAGACGGACTCTGGGAGTTGCTAACACCTAGGTTCACTGAACCTAGTGTCGTTCAGCGGATGTGTCAAAAACGCGATTGTATACTCAATTTGGTTTTCCTCAAGATGCATTTCTCGAAACTTTTCGATGAGAATATATTCTTGTACATGTTATTCTTTTTTCTTTCTGAAAAAAGCGTCTTCAGAACGAAGAAATCGCGGCTTTAGTGTGCAAGGTGTAAAGCGACCGAACATTTTCGACAATCTTACTGCAGTGTTAAATTTCAACTCAAATCTGCTATAAAAGGCTTGATGAGCGTGGCTGTGCGAAGAAGTAGATAAAGAGCTACGCGATTGACCTTACCAAACGGTAACTAAAAAGATGGAAGAAATATTTGAATCCCTTATTCTTCCCCAGGTATGATGATCAATATAGTAGCATTGTTGTGCCCGCAGCAACAACTTGTTTCCGTTCAGCGAAATAGCAGTAACTGACAAACACGAACGAATACTAACCGCTACGGTCGATGAAGGGGTCAAGGCTATCAGGAAAGTTAGTAATAATGTGGTTTCCGGGTCGAACAACAACTGTTTCCAAATGTGTTCAATTCCTGCTTAAAAGAAATTGTATTTCCTGAGAGGTTGAAGAAGCAAAGGTTAGGCGGTTACCAAAAGGCAAAAGGCCACTACAGGAAAAATATTGGAACAAGTGATTTCTGCAAGATTAAAGGAGGTAATTGTAAGGTTCGGTGACTTAACACAACACAAAAAGGATACTTAACAATTGAAGCCATTAATTGTGTCAAAGAAATTACCTAAAATGCAATCGCCGGAAGTAGATGGAAGGGAGGTAAAACGAAATATTGTGCAATTGTTACCTTGGGTGTAAGAAATGCTTTTAATATGAAAGTGGATTCTAGATGAACTACATCGACGAAAAATCCATAGATACCTGTCGGACATTATCGACGACTACTTCCGTAACAGGATCTTCACAAATAAAACAGACCATGGTACAGTGGAATACGTTATTATGGGTGATGTTTGCCTTGGCGCGCTACTGTGGAAGCTAAAGCCATTGCAAACGATATTGCGATCACAGTGAATCACCACAAGGCAGATGTAATCAGGATCTCTAAAGAAACCGTTCGCACGATCCACCACAGATTACAGTCAATGGATTTACTATTGGATAAGTAGAACACGGAAGGTGTAACATTTTTTAGCAGGGTGGTTAAAAAACGTAACTCTGGATGTAGGCGAAAGTGCAATTACCTTACAACTAGCGATTAAGAAAGGCCTCCTTCATAAGCAACGCACTGTCTCGAATAATTCCGAATAAAAATTGAGCAAGACAAAAACTAATGTGATTTGGGTTAACGAAATTAAGATCTCGTATAGACGTAAGCTAAACTCTCGTGACAGCGGTGTGACTGTTGAAGAAAGAAAACTTGCTCGAGAGAAACCTGCGAACTAGTAGCAATTCAGATGCAGCTCATCACGAAAATCCCAATGGACTCATTGCTTGACTGCCCAAATTACAATTTGAATGAATCGGAGATATAGGCTCCCCCATATGGACTACTATCTTTCACAATTTTAAACGGGCATTGTTACTTCTGAGAACATTCCAGCCGTGCTATAACTTCGAGCAGTAGCAATGCAGCTTTTGCTGACCGACTGGCTGTATGACACTGTATATTGGAGGAAGATTTTAGTTGGTAAAAACCTCAGTATTCTTACACCTCAGGTAATGGTTTATATGTACTCTTTAGCAGATCTCCTCCCGCCACTAACAAAATTATACACACACACACAGTAAATTAAAATATCAGAACCCGCAAATCACTTTCGTAGTCTATTGACATTTCTGTATAAAAATAAAACGAACTTTTATGTCTGAATCCCCAAGCTATACAGATTTCCCCAGGCTTACAGAATTTTTTGTTAGTTCGTTTATTCGGCCTTCACGTATTAAAATATTAATTTTAAAGCAATTTGTGTGAACCACGCGTTAACTAGCTCCCATTTTTTTTTTCTCTAGTGCGCACGGCTTTCAATGCATCAATTTTTATCATGATCGTTGCTAAATTTTAAAAATCGATTACCATTAATACGTGATTTTCCTAAATTGCACACCACACTCTTGGCGACAAGTTTACAAAAACTGTGTACATGATCAATCTACACACTACCCAAATTGCGATCAACACAAAACAACAACAAAAAATCTGTTAATTGTTATACTTGTACCGGTTATCATTATCACAAGGTATAGACAATATTCGACAATTTTTTGAACAAATCGACTCCGATCACGAGTATCGATCGCCGCACGTTATTTATTCGTATAATTTACATACCATCGCGTCGTATAAGTTTTATCAAACGGAACTAATTTTTGGAAATGTACTGTATACGATGAACGAGGGGGCGATGCGTTATCTAATATGTTGTAGGTCGGGTGTTTTATTTTGGTGCACTTTGTACGCCTCGTTATCAAGGTGTGATGATCGCGTATATCAGTATGACGCGTCCTCGCGCGTACCGTCATCGTCATGATCGCGTTCTTGATTTCATTTGTAAATACACGTTAAACGTTGGAAAAATTTGCACAACGCATAACCTTCTTAGGAATTCTGCTATATATGTATGTAATATATGTGTTCAAGCGAAATATCAGGCCATAAGTTTAATTGAGTTCCATTTACAAAAAAAAGAACACAAAATAAGCAAATAAATAATTTATTAAGTCGTGATATTTATCACGTGCTAAAACGCAATATTTAACACACAAAATATAAAAATAACTAAGAATACGACGATGTATTCTTATCACTTGACAGTAATCGTACTTGTTTTCGTCGACGTAATTTTTTTTTTTTTTTTTTTTGGTTGAAGAACATTGAAAATTGTCAACAAGTGGAAATTTAATTTATTATCACGTAACAAACACTTTACTTCAAGTAATAAAAATATCATGATTACAAGAATCTAAAACGTTTTTTTATATTTATTTCCGTAGAATTTTTTTTGCGGTGTAGCTTCGGAATTCGCTGACACGGCGTATTTAAAATGTTGTGTGTACCTTGATAGTGAGGGTTTTGTGTTAAGCAAAGTTTCCACGAAATCAAAAAAGTTCCATTGAACAGACGTAAATATTAAAATGAGAATCGCCGGTTTGATATGATTGGGAAGGAAACCTTGCGGTAAAAACGTTTTTAAGTATTCTTGCCTCCACACTTTTCTATGGTACCAACATTATAAAAATAACACACAAAAATTCTTGATAGTCGGCCAAATGTTTTCATCACCAAATATGTCTGATATGTAAATACATTTTAAAGCACATAACGCCCCCCAACAAGAATTTAAGTCGATTCCGTTCCTCACGTCGTCATTTTTTCAAATGTCACATGCACTCAACAAACTCAAAATTGAACAATGACAAAAACAACAAAAAATGTCGAAAACGACGACGACGACAACGGCGTCAAAGTCTCATGATTTATTTTATATTAGCGAGCATCACATTCATTCAGAACAGTAAATTGTTGTCTTGTGTGGTTAGATGCCCAATGTTAACAAACCAGTAAACACAAAAACGAAAAATGATTTCTTATGTCAATTGTGTCCGAAACCAATATGATTGATTTATATATAACACGTTAATCAAATATTTGATTAACGTTTTATCATAAATCTCGTAATTACGTTAACGCGAGGTATGTCGTCGCCGGAGTCATCACATAAAGTATAAATACGCGAGGCGCGTATGTTGTTTGTTTATACGAAAGACACACACGCGCGCTTGTTTCACTAAACACATGATACACTCGCGTCTACAAAGTGCATAAAATATTTTAATATTGAAATTGGAATTAATCCAAAATTCTTAAAGAAAAATTTACTTTGGATTACAACAACAACAACCACAGAATAACAAAATTATAATTTATGATTAATGGTTAAATTAGTAATTTGACGCAATAATTAGTTAATTATGGTAATTCATTTAAATGCGCGCATGATTTACTTGTGCGCGAGCGATTTCATAAATTATTCTTTTAAAGCATATTATTCAAAAGAGATGATGCTTGTGCTTGCTTTTGTGTGTTCTTTTGTGTGGCTGTCGAGATATTTAAATGCACAAAATTGCTACCTTTTTGCTGTAATTTGTTTTGTTTACAAACAAAAAAAAAAAGGTAAACGGTTGGAGGTAATGTGTAGGTAATTAATTTTTATTTTTAGCCGAGCCACGTTTTACATATAGCCGTTATACCTGAGAATTAGTTAAATCATGAATATATATAGGAGAAATACATGACGCGTATTTTCCCATGCTCATACATATAAAACGACTGAAAAGCATGTACGCTCGTAAATATATCACGATGATGCTGTAAACTTATGCATAGAACACTCTGAATCGAATTAAAAAAAATCCGGAACTCGGCTTGTTTTTACGTGTCTAATGAGCATAATATTCTAGGCAGGATACTAAAATTACTGTAACGAAATTTGAAATTAATTTTCAAATCCCTTTAATAGAATTGATTATGCAGCGGGTGCTACACGGTGATTGTAGCCGGCTAGAACTCATAATTCAACATATTCTAATTAAATGTCAATAATTTTATTAGCAGTGTTATTTTGTTTGCAAACGGTAACGCAATATGTGGCGTTACCGTTTGCAAAAAAAAAAAATATGCAACATAATGTTACTCGGCAAATGCGTAACTTCCTTTTCTTAACAGGCAAGTTAAACTATTTCCACATCTGATATCACTATTTGATCATACATTATTATGTAAACTTAACTTATTTAAAGTATATTTTTGAAATTGTCAGTGTCAACTGCCACCTGAAAAAAAAATGAAATTGAGACAAACAAAAAAACCGCCAGTTTCAACTTCCGCCAGTAATTTAAATTAAAACTTTATTATTTACAGATGTAAAGATTTAACAAAACAACAAAATTAACAAACAACGAAACTTGTTAAATTAACAAAAACATACAGTCGGTATCGGTAAAAGCAATGTTAAAAAAAACAAAAAAAATTAATGTTAATTAAAAATGCTAAGAGTTAGGTAAATATTGGGACAGTCACGAAATCGAGTTGCATATAATATGTATGCGGATTTTTGGGTTTCAAGGTATTAATATTATTGGCCAGGCCTCGGAGATACTATCGGTGGTGAAATAACAACTTCCAAAAAAATTATTTTGCTTCTAATTGAAGGAAATTTTGTCTTGTTTTCGATATTGGAAATAAAATTAAAAAAAAGTGGGTTCCTTAGGAGATGATAGTTTCCGTGGAGAACTTTTGAAATTCTTTCAGAATATGGAGCAAGGACGAGATCTATATGAACTTGATTATGTCTTCGACAGCTACCGAAAACATCTTTTTCTCATTGTGATGGGGAGTGGGTTGTGTTGTTACGCTCATACCAGATGTTTGTCCAACGATGATTGCCTTATGCCAGTTGACTGTATGAGTTCTACTTGATTTATTATATACTAGCTGACCCGGCGAACTTCGTACCGCCTCAAGATCAATAAATGTTGTTTAAAGTTATTATAGCTTAATTAAATTGAGTTTTTTTATTAAGATTAAATGAATTTCTCTCTCTCTCTCTCTGGCACTATATCCCATCAAGAGATTTGGCCGCCTTAAATGAGGTTTAATAATCATATTTTCATTTCGGATAATGACTAATGAGTGATTAATTCATTGATCCTAAACCAGCCATGCAATTTTTTCCTTGTCACTACCGGGAATTGAACCCGAGACCTCCAGGGCGGATAAAATGAATACTCCAAATTAATTAAATTCAATCAAAATGAAATATATTTTAATTAAATTGAAATGAATGTAATTCACGTGGCAGCAAGGCTTTCGTTTTATTGAATTGATTCGAAATGATTCGCGTAGCATTGTTACACTACTTCCTTTTAAACTATTTCTTGAGTAGGTTGCAATAGGGTCGATTCCCTTCAGTAAAACATCTTGTGATATACGACATTTTTTGTTTTATTGTCAGGTGCGAGAACGAACAAAGCGTATGGTTTGCCGACACGTGAACATGCTATGTACAATAGGCCGTGAGGGAAACATTCATTTTCTAGATTCAGGCCACAAACACTCAAGGATGGGCCTTGCGATTTGTTGATCGTCATGGCGAATGCAAGACGAATCGGAAATTGAATTCGTTTAAACTCGAATGGCATATCGGTTGGGATCATCAGAATTCTCGGAATGAGAACTTCCTCACCTTTGAACTTTCCTTGAGATTTCTCAAAATAAAACGCGTTCCGTTATATAGTTTTGGTTGATTCAGGTTTCGTAGCATGATGATTACCGGTAACACACCAACTTTCAGTTGTAAATTGTGCGGTGGCAAGCCAGCCAGATCCAATGAGTTTAAAAATTCAGTTGGACAGTTGGTCGATTCGTCTTTGTTTGTCACACAGTCGATAGATTTGAAGGAATGAAGTGGACCGACGATTAGATTTTGAATTGTGAAATTTAAGTGATCCCCATTTTTGTTCTTTGCCGCAAGAATTACTCGTTCACTCACCCAATTGTGATTTTTGTGGTTAGTAATATTGTTCGGGAACACTTTGTTGATGAGCTCGTCCTTCGTTGAGACAAAATTGCAAAAGTTCTGAGGAAACGAAATCAATCTGTTCGATTCGTCGACCGGAACACGGCCATTACCGATAGTCAGCAATTGCTCGGAGAAATCTTCGGCAGATGGATCGTTTAATCACAGACAATCAAATTAAATTTTTCGTTTGAGCTAAAAAATGAAAACAAAATATATTTCTGACAATTCCAATGTCATCGTTGTATCTGCCATTTTTCGTTAAACTGCGTATACGTAATGAACTCGCAGTTTAAATTTTTACGTTTACATAGAATGAAATATCTCTGTTAAGTTGTCTCTGGTTTAACAATGCAACTCGCATGTTTGTCGCCAGCTGAAGTTTCATCACATAGCGCCACGCAGAGTCGATGATTTGAGGCAAGCGTTTATTTCATCGACAGCGGTCAATCTTGGAATCACTGGTATTTTTTGACGGAAATTGCCGGACAGTTAAATCATTGCGCCTCCAAAACATCTTGAGTCATTGCGTAGATCTTTCATAGTTCGATTGAATGCTTCAAATGCGCATTTGTGCGCCATTGCATTCATAATCGATGATGATTTTACTTGCTACCAAAACTTTCGCCATTGCTGAATGTTTCGCAATGTTGCAAGTCGGGTTTTCAGCCGATTGAAGATCTAACGACAATTTCAACGCTGAGCAACTGCTACAGCAATATTGGATCTCGCACGAACAGTGGTCAAAATCAATGATATGAGGAATGCCTTCCCAGTTCCACTGGGCGCATCGAAGAAAAATAATCCTACATTTCCATCAAGAATTATATAGCTAAGTAGATAAAATAAAAAAAATTGGATAAAAAATAAAATGGTAAATGTGCATGCTGCCTCCAGTCGGATTCGTATCCAGTACCTTGCGGTCCAAGCGCCGAAGCTTTAACCACTGCACCACTCATCACATACAAACTACAACTACAAAATTCATATAAAAAAAAAGATATTTTTATTAGATTTTTGGGGCTTCCCTTTTGAGTTTTTCCGACTTTTCTTTTTTCCTAAACCACCACTGTATTGAGACGAACAAAATAAAAAAAACAAAATGTACTAAATATATGAGAAAATGAATTTTCTTGATAACTTTTTTGTTGGTGAATTTTTCCAATGTTTTAATAGTTATTATGCTATTCGGAACGGAGTCAAATCCAACAAAACAAAGATCATAAAAATCGGTCCAGCCGTTCTTCAGTTATAAATGGTGTAACTAACCCGACTTTGTTTTATATATATAGATTGGTACTCCGGCAGCCCGATGACCATCTCTCTTGAACTGAACGCAGCATTCAATATTAGGAATATTAACATGCTCATCAATGCGTAGCCAGGTCGCGTGACTATCAGTTAAATCGAGGTGATGTGACCTGAGACTTTGGCAGTTCAATGTTAAGGATCCATTGAGGTTGCAGTTTTACATCTATGTTAGAAGACATGATCATCGATAGCCAACGTGATGAACAGCCCTTCCACGACTGGAAAATGATTACGCTTAACATTAATTGTGTGATTGTTGTTTTGATAAACAGTTGAGCTTTTTCTAGAAATGGGCAACAAACATGTTTCGATTTTTTTTACTGCAATCCATCCCAATAAGTCGCCTCACATTCTAACCAACTTGTCAATTTGTACCGAAAACCATCCAGATTCGTTTAAAATTTTGTCTTTTGACATTTTCATCGTTTGTCCTAGTCAGGATGGCTCCATTCAATATGCCTCAGACAGCTCCATAGTTCCATCCGCCACATCCATCTGTCACGTTAATACTGGTTTTGATCAAGTAAGGCTGACAAATGGAAGTTCGTACAAACCATTTGTGTCCACTATGCTTATTTAATGCTATCTGTTGCAATAGATAGGATTTTGTCCTGAGTATTGAGTGCAGTTATAAATATTGACTTCGTTGTTGCTCCAAAATAGTCTCGAACCATGTGGACAGAGCTCATTCGCATGTTCTTGAGTAAAGAAACGTGACTCAAGCGACCTTAGTTGGAATGTGGCATTTAGGGAATATTAATTATATTTCCAGATCACATATTCGCCAATATAGAATCGATACTAAAAATGATCAAATGTGACAGGATCGTGTCAAATGTGACAGGATCGTGTCAAAGCCTATAATCGAATGCCTTTCGGTTTAGTTAACGCACCAGCCAATGTCAATTAACCATGATGACTAAGCTCGTGACGATGATGAACCCTGGTGAAGTGATGGTACGACGAGCCGGATTGGCTCGTCTTCGGGATAAGTGTAAATTTCTTGTAACCGAAATCACCTTTTTGGGGCACAAAATGAGTGAAAAAGGAACGTTTCTCGGAGAAGGTAAAGTTTGTCCCGCCAAGAATATATTGCAGCCGTAGTTCAACGATTTTTGGGTCTCACCGGATTTTTCCAAAAGTTTTTTAAGAATTATTCGTTCATTTCGAAGCCCGCTCACCAATTTGTAACGAAAGTCCGAAGATAAAAACTTTAATTGGAGAGAACCGCAGCAACAGGATTTTTTGAAGTTAATCGAGCTTCTTTATGACAAACCGTGTCTCACACTTTACATTTTCGCCGCTCAACACGAACTTCACACCGAAACCTCTAATATTGGCTTCGCTGAAGTCCTATTACAATCGGTGGACGGAAAGACATGGAAATCGGTTATATAACGGTTGTGAAGTTTGTCCCAAAAAAATCCCGTGTACATATACAAATCAAATTAGAAATTTTTAATGCAGAACAGTATTAGTATTTACACTGTCAAAATAAAATATTTACGAAATAACTATATTATAAAAGAAAGAGACGGAAATAGGCGCCACATTTTTTCATATTCGATTTATGTATTTTGCAAAAATGAAAGAAAGAATGAAAAATAATCGAGAAAAATAAAACACATTAAGCTCTCGCAAATCTAATCGATGTTATAGCTTTGAGTAGTTTTAATTTAGACAAATTCTAAATATCCTAGAGTTTGTCGGAAAATTTCACTATGTCCAAATGTTAGCTTCAAGTTGACACAATCAAATAAATCTTGTATCATTTCCATATCTAGGGGATAGGTGTCATTTTTCGCTCTCGCAAATCTAATCGATTTTATAGCTTTGAGTAGTTTTAATTTAGACAAATTCTAAATATCCTAGAGTTTGTCGGAAAATTTCACTATGTCCAAATGTTAGCTTCAAGTTGACACAATCAAATAAATCTTGTATCATTTCCATATCTAGGGGATAGGTGTCATTTTTTGCTCTCGCAAATCTAATCGATTTTATAGCTTTGAGTAGTTTTAATTTAGACAAATTCTGAATATCCTAGAGTTTGTCGGAAAATTTCACTATGTCCAAATGTTAGCTTTAGGTTGACACAATCAAACAAATTCAAAGCCATTTCCATATCAAGGGGATATGTGTCATTTTTCGCTCTCGCAAATCTAATCGATTTTATAGCTTTGAGTAGTTTTAATTTAGACAAATTCTAAATATCCTAGAGTTTGTCGGAAAATTTCACTATGTCCAAATGTTAGCTTCAAGTTGACACAATCAAATAAATCTTGTATCATTTCCATATCTAGGGGATATGTGTCATTTTTCGCTCTCGCAAATCTAATCGATTTTATAGCTTTGAGTAGTTTTAATTTAGACAAATTCTGAATATCCTAGAGTTTGTCGGAAAATTTCACTATGTCCAAATGGTAGCTTCAAGTTGACACAATCAAATAAATCTTGTATCATTTCCATATCTAGGGGATAGGTGTCATTTTTCGCTCTCGCAAATCTAATCGATTTTATAGCTTTGAGTAGTTTTAATTTAGACAAATTCTAAATATCCTAGAGTTTGTCGGAAAATTTCACTATGTCCAAATGTTAGCTTCAAGTTGACACAATCAAATAAATCTTGTATCATTTCCATATCTAGGGGATAGGTGTCATTTTTTGCTCTCGCAAATCTAATCGATTTTATAGCTTTGAGTAGTTTTAATTTAGACAAATTCTGAATATCCTAGAGTTTGTCGGAAAATTTCACTATGTCCAAATGTTAGCTTTAGGTTGACACAATCAAACAAATTCAAAGCCATTTCCATATCAAGGGGATATGTGTCATTTTTCGCTCTCGCAAATCTAATCGATTTTATAGCTTTGAGTAGTTTTAATTTAGACAAATTCTAAATATCCTAGAGTTTGTCGGAAAATTTCACTATGTCCAAATGTTAGCTTCAAGTTGACACAATCAAATAAATCTTGTATCATTTCCATATCTAGGGGATATGTGTCATTTTTCGCTCTCGCAAATCTAATCGATTTTATAGCTTTGAGTAGTTTTAATTTAGACAAATTCTAAATATCCTAGAGTTTGTCGGAAAATTTCACTATGTCCAAATGGTAGCTTCAAGTTGACACAATCAAATAAATCTTGTATCATTTCCATATCTAGGGGATAGGTGTCATTTTTTGCTCTCGCAAATCTAATCGATTTTATAGCTTTGAGTAGTTTTAATTTAGACAAATTCTAAATATCCTAGAGTTTGTCGGAAAATTTCACTATGTCCAAATGTTAGCTTCAGGTTGACACAATCAAACAAATCCAAAGCCATTTCCATATCTAGGGGATAGGTGTCATTTTTCGCTTTCGCAAATCTAATCGATTTTATAGCTTTGAGTAGTTTTAATTTAGACAAATTCTAAATATCCTAGAGTTTGTCGGAAAATTTCACTATGTCCAAATGTTAGCTTCAAGTTGACACAATCAAATAAATCCAAAGCCATTTCCATATCTAGGGGATAGGTGTCATTTTTCGCTCTCGCAAATCTAATCGATTTTATAGCTTTGAGTAGTTTTAATTTAGACAAATTCTGAATATCCTAGAGTTTGTCGGAAAATTTCACTATGTCCAAATGTTAGCTTTAGGTTGACACAATCAAACAAATCCAAAGCCATTTCCATATCTAGGGGATAGGTGTCATTTTTCGCTCTCGCAAATCTAATCGGTTTTATAACTTTGAGTAGTTTTAATTTAGACAAATTCTAAATATCCTAGAGTTTGTCGGAAAATTTCACTATGTCCAAATGTTAGCTTCAGGTTGACACAATCAAACAAATCCAAAGCCATTTCCATATCTAGGGGATAGGTGTCATTTTTCGCTCTCGCAAATCTAATCGGTTTTATAGCTTTGAGTAGTTTTAATTTAGACAAATTCTAAATATCCTAGAGTTTGTCGGAAAATTTCACTATGTCCAAATGTTAGCTTTAGGTTGACACAATCAAACAAATCCAAAGCCATTTCCATATCTAGGGGATAGGTGTCATTTTTCGCTCTCGCAAATCTAATCGGTTTTATAGCTTTGAGTAGTTTTAATTTAGACAAATTCTAAATATCCTAGAGTTTGTCGGAAAATTTCACTATGTCCAAATGTTAGCTTCAGGTTGACACAATCAAACAAATCCAAAGCCATTTCCATATCTAGGGGATAGGTGTCATTTTTCGCTCTCGCAAATCTAATCGATTTTATAGCTTTGAGTAGTTTTAATTTAGACAAATTCTAAATATCCTAGAGTTTGTCGGAAAATTTCACTATGTCCAAATGTTAGCTTCAAGTTGACACAATCAAATAAATCTTGTATCATTTCCATATCTAGGGGATATGTGTCATTTTTCGCTCTCGCAAATCAAATCGATTTTATAGCTTTGAGTAGTTTTAATTTAGACAAATTCTGAATATCCTAGAGTTTGTCGGAAAATTTCACTATGTCCAAATGTTAGCTTCAGGTTGACACAATCAAACAAATCCAAAGCCATTTCCTTTAACAATTTTCGGCTTTTTTATAGACAAATATTATTTTCTATGACATTCACAATGTTTGAGACCTTTCGGGCCACCAAAAAAAGAGGTCATTTACTTACAATATCTCTACCATAAAGTAGAAAATTCATTCCCCACCCATTTTTAACCCCAACGGTACTTGTGTGTTCAAAGCCACACAACCCTTTACAAAAATGTGAACTTCCTCAAGTTTCCTCTTGGTAGTTTGGTTTCGTACTGATAAAAATTGGTAAAGTAAATGACCTCTTTTTTTGGTGGCCCGAAAGGTCTCAAACATTGTGAATGTCATAGAAAATAATATTTGTCTATAAAAAAGCCGAAAATTGTTAAAGTAATACAGACGAATTTAAAATTTCTTAAAGCCATTTCCATATCTAGGGGATAGGTGTCATTTTTCGCTCTCGCAAATCTAATCGATTTTATAGCTTTGAGTAGTTTTAATTTAGACAAATTCTAAATATCCTAGAGTTTGTCGGAAAATTTCACTATGTCCAAATGTTAGCTTCAGGTTGACACAATCAAACAAATCCAAAGCCATTTCCATATCTAGGGGATAGGTGTCATTTTTCGCTCTCGTAAATCTAATCGATTTTATAGCTTTGAGTAGTTTTAATTTAGATAAATTCTGAATATCCTAGAGTTTGTCGGAAAATTTCACTATGTCCAAATGTTAGCTTCAGGTTGACACAATCAAATAAATCTTGTATCATTTCCATATCTAGGGGATAGGTGTCATTTTTCGCTCTCGCAAATCTAATCGATTTTATAGCTTTGAGTAGTTTTAATTTAGACAAATTCTAAATATCCTAGAGTTTGTCGGAAAATTTCACTATGTCCAAATGTTAGCTTCAAGTTGACACAATCAAATAAATCTTGTATCATTTCCATATCTAGGGGATAGGTGTCATTTTTCGCTCTCGCAAATCTAATCGGTTTTATAGCTTTGAGTAGTTTTAATTTAGACAAATTCTAAATATCCTAGAGTTTGTCGGACAATTTCACTATGTCCAAATGGTAGCTTCAAGTTGACACAATCAAATAAATCTTGTATCATTTCCATATCTAGGGGATAGGTGTCATTTTTTGCTCTCGCAAATCTAATCGATTTTATAGCTTTGAGTAGTTTCAATTTAGACAAATTCTGAATATCCTAGAGTTTGTCGGAAAATTTCACTATGTCCAAATGTTAGTTTTAGGTTGACACAATCAAACAAATCCAAAGCCATTTCCATATCTAGGGGATAGGTGTCATTTTTCGCTCTCGCAAATCTAATCGATTTTATAGCTTTGAGTAGTTTTAATTTAGACAAATTCTAAATATCCTAGAGTTTGTCGGAAAATTTCACTATGTCCAAATGTTAGCTTCAAGTTGACACAATCAAATAAATCTTGTATCATTTCCATATCTAGGGGATAGGTGTCATTTTTTGCTCTCGCAAATCTAATCGATTTTATAGCTTTGAGTAGTTTTAATTTAGACAAATTCTGAATATCCTAGAGTTTGTCGGAAAATTTCACTATGTCCAAATGTTAGCTTCAGGTTGACACAATCAAATAAATCCAAAGCCATTTCCATATCTAGGGGATAGGTGTCATTTTTCGCTTTCGCAAATCTAATCGATTTTATAGCTTTGAGTAGTTTTAATTTAGACAAATTCTAAATATCCTAGAGTTTGTCGGAAAATTTCACTATGTCCAAATGTTAGCTTCAAGTTGACACAATCAAATAAATCTTGTATCATTTCCATATCTAGGGGATAGGTGTCATTTTTTGCTCTCGCAAATCTAATCGGTTTTATAGCTTTGAGTAGTTTTAATTTAGACAAATTCTAAATATCCTAGAGTTTGTCGGAAAATTTCACATGTCCAAATGTTAGCTTCAAGTTGACACAATCAAATAAATCTTGTATCATTTCCATATCTAGGGGATAGGTGTCATTTTTCGCTCTCGCAAATCTAATCGATTTTATAGCTTTGAGTAGTTTTAATTTAGACAAATTCTGAATATCCTAGAGTTTGTCGGAAAATTTCACTATGTCCAAATGTTAGCTTTAGGTTGACACAATCAAACAAATCCAAAGCCATTTCCATATTTAGGGGATATGTGTCATTTTTCGCTCTCGCAAATCTAATCGATTTTATAGCTTTGAGTAGTTTTAATTTAGACAAATTCTAAATATCCTAGAGTTTGTCGGAAAATTTCACTATGTCCAAATGTTAGCTTCAGGTTGACACAATCAAACAAATCCAAAGCCATTTCCATATCTAGGGGATAGGTGTCATTTTTCGCTCTCGCAAATCTAATCGGTTTTATAGCTTTGAGTAGTTTTAATTTAGACAAATTCTAAATATCCTAGAGTTTGTCGGAAAATTTCACTATGTCCAAATGTTAGCTTCAAGTTGACACAATCAAATAAATCTTGTATCATTTCCATATTTAGCGGAAAGATGTCGAATTTCACTCTCGCTAATCAAAAATACAGAAAAAAATCAGTTATTTGAAAACAGATTAAATCGCATGTTTCTGGGTTACGATAATAGTAATTTCTTGACAAGTTATTTTTCAGTAATCAAAAATTTAAGAAATACAATTTGTTTATTACTAATTTCGAGTATTTACATTGAAAACGTGTTAAATTTAATTCAAAAGTATTGCAGAATCGTATGCATAGGTTGTTAGTAGGAGAAATCGGGAAAAAATTGAATATCGTTATTATAGCGTCATCTATCATGAATCGATGAAAAGCGATTCAAAGAAATCCTATATACTTTAAGCCGTAGAATCCAAATCTGCACTATAAAATAGGGGTTCCTATTTTAATTTCAAAGTTAACCCGCGCCCTGGCAAAATATTTGATTAGTTTGTGATGTTGTCGACGTTGTCTACATTCTCGACGTCAAGGACTCAAAAAATCGATATGTAATGTAAGTAATAGATTACGAGTCAAAAACCACGTAGATTACATTATGTAATCTACCTCGCCCATCCTTGGAATGCAGTCAAATATTTGCATATTAATAGAAAACATGCCATAAACATTGAATTTTGGCCACCCCGTTGATTCGGCAAAAATACCACCAGCCAACATCAATTAGCCCCTCTAAATAAATAATAAGGAAGACGATATAAATTTGATTATAGAGCATAAAAGTATATAACAATACTTAACTACCAAATTTAGAGATGATATCGTTTCTGCATACGCGAAGCCACCAATTAAGTTATACTCGATCGAAATATAGAACCGGTAATTTCTGTTCTTTAAGTTTTTTTTAATTAAAGTTTTATCAAATTTGATGATGTTATAGTAATTTTTTGGGCAGCACATCATGCTCCAATGTCTTATTTATTTATTTATTTTTTCGAAAAAAAATCTGTATAATTTGGCTTTGGTTTGCGATCACTGTGGTCTAAACAATATTTTGATATACGTAACAGTCAGACAGTCTGACACCTAAATCTTTTTCCATGGCTTAGCTACGTTTAACAAAAACCCTTTATACCATTAAATATTTGGACTACCTGTTGTGTACGATTATTCAATATATATCATGCAAGAGATGGACCTGTATACCTACACATGCAATTTTTAGGTAATTTGCAAAATGGTTGCAGATTAAAAAAAAACTACTATTAATTTATTGTAAAAGGTACAGATTATTTTTGTGCACATAATTAAGATGCGCCGCTACTACCGTATACATTTTTGTATAATGTACTTGGGTGGTATATTTACCTGTGCACTTTTGTGCACAAATTATCTTTTCAATTATGACGAGCATATAATTTTCATGTGTTACTCCGAAAATACAAAAAAAGCATTTATTACGTATGTGCATCAAATTGAGTGATTTGTACAAATTAATAATGTGTTTGTATTTTATGGCGCGGAGTACAAATGCACTTTATGTTTATTATTGTTCGTTGGTGTTTGGTCATCCATCATGTATATGATGTTCCTAAATTAAAAAACAAAAAAAAATTAATCTGCGGTCGCTTATTTTCGAAATTTATCATTGCCGGCCGCGACAACCAAAATTGTTATCAAAAAGCCCACACAACGTGCAGTTTTGACCACGAAATTATATTTTGTGCGCCTTAAGTGATACATAACGTTTGATTCGAACATGATTTATATTTTATTTTAGGTCATTCCTGTTTATATGTAATAATGATGATGATGATGATGAGGATGATTGTGATACAAAGATGCACAATCAAAACTGTCTTGAGACATAAACCAACGAAATAAAAGTATGCGCGTACATCGTAAATGAAAAATGATGATTAATTGTGAAGAGACACCAAGGTAGTGGTTAAAAAAAACAAAACTAAAATGTTTATCTGCCCCATCTTACATTATTAATTGTATAAATGACCTAATCTCTATCTCTACGTACAGTTGTGTTTACTTAAAGCAACGATGACGATTAAACGATGACTACCAAGAAATTTTATAGACCGCGTGCATTATCTCGGTTTGGTTACGGCAGTACAATTAATTAGTTGGCACAAAATGCATCCCTATGTGGTTTTATATTTCACTGAAGTGTACACGACGGTTTCGAGATGGATTATGTAGATTTGTCTGATTTATGTTGGTTTGAAAATTTAGTAAAAGTTTTTGTTAAGTGGTTAGGGAGGATGTTAACCAAGATGATGTTTATCTTAGGAAATTATATGGAAGGATTTTAGTCTGGGTTTTCAGTCAATTAATTATTGAAATTGTGTACATTTTTGACGGGGGGTATGCGTATGTATGTATATACGGTAGTTAACGAGAATCAAAATAAATGCCCTTTTAACGATAAACAAGTGAATCAATGGGATTCCCGTATTTGTATTTTATGTAATATGAAATTTCCTGTTCGACATGACACAAAATGTTGATGATAAATTTAGTTCAGTTATAAAATGTTAAAGTGGTATCATAGTTTAAATGATAATTGAATACTTTTCTGAGAAGCACTACAAATTTGTAAGATAATTTTTATAAGTTCGCTGCATAAAGCGACTGTTTAAATTGCAAACTTGCTATTGTCAATGAAGTGCTGTCTGTTTACATTATTATTTAGAATTCATAATTTACAAAAAAAACTGGGGGCGAATTATGTAAGCATTACGAGTACGACTTACGAGTTTCGACTCAAACTAGTTTTGATAAATTGTCAATGAAAACATGAAAAAATAGATAGTACGACTTTTGTCTCGAATTTATAAATGTGTACGACTAAAACAACAACAGAAAGTCGAAATTACGACAACTCAAAATGCTTTAAATAAAAAGGCCTTTTGACGTCATTTGTCGTAACTAGTAACTCGAAATGTTTACATAATTCGCCTCCTGTTTTATTTTTCTATGCTAAACTAAATTGAAATTAGTTCATACCAGTAAATGATAGATGGCACAAGAAATGCGAAACATGCGCAACAACAAATTTTACGACTTTTAAATACCTGAGATTATTTTTAAATTACGTGTTACAATAAATAATTTTACAAATTTATTGTGGATATCACGCGTAAAATGATTAACGCATCTAACGACATCTATCAAGTAATAGGCAAATTAGTCAAAAATCAATAACCGTGTCTTTTTTATTAGCGCCCGATAGATGTATCCGGAGCAGCCAATTTTCTATGTCAAAACTTATATTTAGCGCACTATATTTGCATATAATTAATTTATTTAACTCCAAACTAATATTTTCCATTCAACTTTTTTTTTCTACCTATTTATCGGGAGCCGCTATTTTGTAAACCCCGGAAACTATTAGAAACTTAATCTTACAATAAAAATTTAAAACGCAACGAGATGAATCCTTGTTTATAACGTCATGTCAAAATAAATGTCAATTAGTATATTTCAGGTGATAAATGTTTTTTTTATGGGTGCATTTATTTTTCATTTTTATTGTATAGCGACACCAGTGAATAATAGCTGCAGTTTCAGTAGACATTTCCCATTCGGCACCGAATATTGCTCGAATAATAAAACACGGCTAATATCAGGCACACAATTGCTAGGCGAGCTTTTGAGCGCTGAAAGGGAAATCATCTATCCGAAATTCCGCTATTACCCGTATTGTCGTTGTGTACCATTCAAATTAAAAATAATTCATAATAAAACAAAATTTAAAAGAGTGAAATATACCGTTTGACATTTATTTTGACATGACGTTATAAGCAAGAATTCATCTTGCTGAAGACTTGTATAAAGCAAAGGCCTTTTAAAATTTCTCATTGAAATGAATAGTTGGTACCGATAGTGGCGCCCAATAAATAGGTAGAGCAAAATATTTGTATATCGATTTTTAACTAGAAAGTTAATTGAAAAATATTAGTTTGGAGTTAAATAAATTGGCTAAAGTTTACTTTACGTATACGTAGAGAAAATCAGGTAAGGAGTATATATTTTTAAAATTTTTAAATGCAGGATTGTTTGTCATCAGTTTTTTTAAAATTACCCTATTTTTCGTGAAAACTTTCACTTGAAAAAAAAATTACTTATTATTTTATTCAAAATACGTACAAATGTGTAATTTTCATTTCTATTTTGACATTTGGATTGTATCTTAACAGTTTTTCGACAGTACAAGTAATTTTTTTGAGAAAACTTTGAAATTTTTTTTAGTTAGTTTAAAATTATAAATAAAATTTAACTCTTAAAGAATTGTATAAATTCTGGAAAACGGAGTTTTTGGGTTTGCAGCCTCCATCCTCTAAGGCAGTGATTCTTAACAAGGGGGGTCGCAGCCCCTGGCGTTCCGTAAGAAGTTTGCAGGGGAGCCGCCAAAGTTTTCGAAATTTCCTTCAGAATATAAAATAAAAAAAATTGATGTATAAGGTAAGGTAAATGAACTAATTACCGAGACCGACAGTATAAGAATTTCGTTGATGATTTTGTTAATATATTTTTTTCAGATGATTTTTTTTTTATATAATATTACGTATAAATATAGTTTATAACATGAATAATATTATAAAAGTTAAGTTTCAATGATTCTTTCGTATTAATCATAAAAATTAAATAATTTCATTGCATAAAGTCTATGTTCTTATTATCGGCATATGCGATTTATTTTTGATCTAATTTCCGGCAAGTAAAGTTTAAGCGGAAGATATTCAAGTCTGAAACAACAAAAACTTAATTTTCAATAAAATAAACTTTTTTATTAAACGTTAAGTCTTATAAACAAATTATATCCTTCTAATTCACAGGTAGGATAATAACTTTAGAAAATCAATAAAAAAATAAAAAACTAGACGATAACAAAAATAATTCAGGTACTCAGGTTACCAAATAATAAAGATAACTAATAATTTTACTAAAATTAATTAAAATTATTCTTTTGGAAAGCTTCGATTTCAGGAACCGCATAAATTCCTCTGGCATTTAATAGAGAAGGTTGGCTGATAGGACTACATATTTTTTCCTTAGTATACCAAATAGCGTCGTCCTTGCTCTTCCATTTCCAGTTTTGACCATTCATTTGCATCGTTTTAATGTCTGTTTCATTTTCTCTTACTTCCAGTACAGACCCAGAAAAATACTCTTCTTCGGATGCAACTATGACATAATCACCAGGATATGTTTTTTTAATTTCTTTTACACTCGATCCATCATCTGTTTGAAAATTAGTTTAATGATATTGGTTGAAATTTCGTTTTATATACTGTTCCATTCTTTTCTCTTTTGCTTCATTTAGTTTTTTTCTTTTCCTCTCTCTTTCTGGCCCGCGCCAATGTTTCAGATACTGCCTTTTGTTTATCCATTTCAATTCTCTTTAAGTGTTCAAAATATTTATTTAATGTAATTGCATCATCAGGAGTAATTTTCCTTTTGACAATTTTCTTCTTTTCAGTTGGAACCTCCGGATAATAAAAAGATTTTTTGAATGGGGTGGAAAAGTCCTCTTTAAACAACAAGTGAGAGCAACCCGGGTGCTGCGTTATGTTATTGTTTTGCTTACATCTCCGCCTGCAAAATCTATTTCTTTTTCCAAATTTTGCCATAATAAAAAGAGATTTTCATCTTTTATGTCACCAGCCCGCATCTGACGACCTTCTTGATGATGATGATTAAGAGTATTTTATTCAAAGTATTGCTCATTATTAGTTAAACATTTTTCCCATTTTTTACATTTTCGTGGGAAGTTAAGTGTTCCTCAGCAAGACCTTGCCTCATTTCCATGACCGCTTTTGCTTTGTGCGATGGTGCATTATCATGGAGAATTGATTGAGAATCGATTCAAATTTATTATTTGTTGTTGGTAGCTTTCAATATTTACGGTTTTGTGGGGTTTTAGCAGCTCAAAATAAATCACACTCTTCTGATTCCAACAAATACAGAGCATTGACTTCCGTCCGAAGCGATTTGGCCTTGCAGTCGATGTCGATAGTTGTCCTGGATCAACTCACGACATTTTGCGCTTTGGATTCTTAAAATATATCTATTTTCATCGCCAGTCACAATTCGATGGAGCAATAACTTTCTTTTGCATCTGGCGAGCAACATTTCGTAAGTGGTTTTCTATTTTCCTCTGGCCTTTCATTCAGTTTATGAGGAACCCATTTTACCAGCTTTTGATCTTTCACATTGCCTTTAAACGTATGGAGGCGGCTTCTCGTGACACATTCAATTGATTAAGTTGTTTTTGCATTTGAGCGTCATCCTCATCGAACAATGCAATTCACTGCCTTCAAACTTTTTTGGTGGTCTTCCACGTTCTTCGTTTCTCACGTCAAAATCACCACTTTTGAATTTATTAAACCAAGATTATGCTCACTGTAAGTTTTGACAAGCATTCTATGTGATTCTACAGCAGTTTTCTTCAAATGATAACAAAAAATACCAATGATGTCCCCAACTCATAATATGTAGGCAAACAACTCGGTATTTTTAGCACGTAAAAAACATGCGTTATTGTATGAAACTTGTAAGGTTATAAATTGGAAGTTGTGGACTGATTTCAAAAGAAAACAGTGGCAACGATGACGTGGTTTGTCGGAAGGTACATTGACATGTGGCGTCATTTATTGATAAATTCCGGTTTCATATTTCCACAACTGGTATTATTCTTAATAATTTAATAAATATAAATTATTAATAAAAAAAATGGGGGCCACAAAAAAATTATGGATTATTTGGTTCGCCGCGAGTAAAAAGGTTAAGAACCACTGCGGAATACAACGGATTAAAAATACATAAAAAAAATTATATTTACAAAAGTTGATTTTGACGGTGTAGGCTGGCATGGAGCTATGCAATATGCAGATGGTGGGAAGACCCGCAACAGTACAATACAAGGTGGCCAGTTGAGGCCATCAACATTTATTTACACGGCGGAAAGGTTGCCCAACAGAAAAATTCTTTCGGGTTTTGGCGAGCCCGCGCCCTAGGAGTTTTCGGATGGCCAGTTGAGGCCACTTGACATTGTTTACTGTCAAGGACGTCCGACAAAGTCTCTGCATTGTAACGAGTAAGCGGCCAGCCGACCATTGATGCAGTTTTTTACGATCAAAGGCGGTTAGAAGCCATCACCCTACAGGGTGACCTTGCTGAAGGCCAAGGTATGAATTTTTTCATTTTTTTATTTTTTTTCAATTTATTTTTTATTTAATTTATAAAATTATTTCATATTCGTTTGGTTAATTTTATTTCGATTCAAATTTTTTCTTTATTTTTTTATTATTTTTTTTGATGTCACCAATAAAATCAAATAAAATGAAATATTATAATTTATACGGTTCGGTGTTGTAAGAGGAGGCTTCTCATTCTTTGCCGATGGCGATAAGTCATTCAGGGGTCTCTTCAGTAGACTAGATACTTGTCATTCTTGGATGGACGCACCCAATTATTATTTATTTATAACGTTCTTCAAATTTCGTACGACAAATATTGGTCGACTTAATTTTAATTCAGTTTGTTTATTTTTGTTTCGATTTTTTTGGATTTTCTGTTCCACGGTGTAGGTCAGGAGCACGTTAGCCTCTAATTCCCCACGACCCATACTATTACCCCGCTTAGTTAAAAACTGCGACTTGGCTTAGAGTCATCCGTAACAAACTTAAACTTACAATAAAAATTGGACTTACAATAAAAATTGGAAAAGTTTGTTTAATGGATGACATTATTTTTAATTTGAGTAATAGTGAATCAAATACACAGCAATTGTCTCTGACTACGTTTAAACTACGAAGCATATTAACCCCCCGATTCTGACGATAAGACTACTAAACCCATCTTAGCTAAAACTTTATTGTGAAGACTTTTTTTTAAGACTATAGTCTTCATTGAAATTCTGAAGGCTGTAGTCTTAAATAATATATTACAAACTCTCCAAACACTTTTGTAGAGCTGCCAAACCAAATTTACACCACATTGTTTCAAATTTATGAACGAAAAGCGACAGTTCAATTCGAAATACATATAATTATTGTTTCTGTTTAATGTCAAAATTATGACTCCTAAGACCACCTATTTTGCTGATATTAACGAAGACAATTTTTTAAGACTACTGACAGATAAGACTAAGTGCAGAATAAGAATTGAAAGTTTATAGCCTTCGCTAAGACAAAAGTTTTTAGTAAGACTGAAAATACGTCTATGACTGTACGTTAGAATCGGGGGGTTAAACAGAAACAATAATCATATGTATTTCGAATTGAACTGTCGCTCTTCGTTCATAAATTTGAAATAAATTTGTTTTGGCAGCTCTGCAAAAGTGTTTGGAGAGTTTTAATAATATTATTTAAGACTACTGCCTTCAGAATTTCAATGAAGATTTTAATCTTAAAAAAAAAGTCTTTACAATAAAGTTTTAGCTAAGATGGTCTTAGTAGTCTTATCGTCAGAATCGGAGGGTAAGCGCAGAATAAGAATTGAAAGTTTATAGCCTTCGCTAAGACAAACGTTTTTGCTAAGACTGAAAATACGTCTGTGACTGTACGTTAGAATCGAAGGGTAAGTATTACTGTAAAAAGACGGTTGTATCAGGTATGATACTTTCGATACTGAAGTACTTTTTCGATACTCTGGCTGTATATAAAGTACTTAGATACTTTAAGCCATTTTTAGTACTTTTGAGAAAGTTCAACAATTATTACTCATAATCCGTTTATGGGACGACTTTTGTAGAAAAAAAGAATAAAAATAATGCAATCGATTGGATTTGCTTCAGCTTGAGCTTAATATTTTGAGCCAAGCACAAAACTATGCACGAGGCAAATGGAACTATTTCTTATGTATCTCTTAAATTTAACATAGGATTCTATTATTGGTTTAAATTATCGTTGTAAAATCTAAATAATACAAAGGTCTAAAATTGAAATTTATTTATTCTCAGACTGACTTATTTGAAAGTTTACAATAAGTCACCTCACAATAAGTTTTGTAGACTTTATTGACCTTTGTTGGTGAGTTTCCACAAAAATGACATTTCATATATTTTAGCTAGTCGAAAAATAAATTTGTAATTTGTAGCTTCAAAATAATGGTAAGTTTAATTCAATTTCGATAAAGGTAGGAGCGATATTGGCCAAAATTTCCAAATAAAAAAGATTATCTCATTAAACCAGTATATCGATTTTGTCTCAAAATGTGTGAAACGAAATGAGTGTAACCGGAATGATATAGTAGTAGCATATGTATTTGTATTATTTTCGTGCGTAGGATTGTTTTTCTGCATATGCAAGCCACGTGTCATTCTTTTTTTGTTTATTCATATTAACTCTTTGAGTACAAACATAATTTCGGCTAGTGTATTGAGGAACACGATTGCGCTTTTTGGCACTCAAAGGGTTAACCATTGAAACGCCATATTTTAGCGTTGTTTATGTATTTTCGAGTTTTTATAATTTCTAAAATTTATGAAATTTAAAATAAATTTCCCTATAAAATTTTATTATTAGATTTAAAATTAATTTATGATAATAGATAACATAAAATATATTGGCATGTTAAATAATGACACTCCACAGCTCGAGAGCAGACGCAGTGCACCTAGAATACTACAGGCCACACTGCTTGCTATGTCATTAAATTTATGTCTACAGTTTATTCTTTGAACTGTAGACGGCAGTCATGTTCATAAAAAGAAAAAACGAAAACAAACAGAATTTTTTATTTTTTTATACGAGTGCTAATAGTAAGGTTATGTTTTCTCGTAAATTATCCCTTTCGAGTTCAAATAAATTTTTTTTTTGGTTCAATTTAAGTTCACCATACACAAATGTGTATGTAAATAATGAGAAGTTTTAATGTCTTCCGTATTTTAACGGATCTTAGGTAAATCGGAATTCTTTTTAAAAAAAGCATAATAATTTGTTAACAAATTAATTATTTAACATATAATTTATTTGTTCTTGATAACATATTAATTATTTTATCATTATTATAGTTACTGTTATTTTTCGGACGAAAACAAAATTTAGTGGTTTACACAAATGTGTACACTGGTTACCACCTAATTCTATGTTTGACATCTTCGTTTGTCGTAATCGAAATTTACATACACAATTGTGTATGCGGGTCAGCAAAGGGTTATACGAAATATGTACACATTTTATACGTGTTTACATATTTAACACAATTTAGAATGCATAACTTTATAATAATATTATGAATTAATACTTTTACCAATAGCTTTTTATTCAATTTTAAAACATATTATTAAAGTATTTTTCTTGTTGTTTGTTTACAATTTTTTTCGTTTCAATATGACAGCAAACACAAAAAACAATCAAAACAATCTTTTTATGTTTAGTGCTGCCTATAATAGCCAAAGAGAGAACTGTCGACATAAATTGACGTCATATAGCAAAATTTTTAAAGCAGTGTGGCCTGTAGTATTCTAGGTGCACTGGCAGACGTAATGTGCTGAGAAAAGGAAATAAGCACCATAAAAAAGCACCAACAAATGGCACAAAGACGAACAAAAGAAAAATACAAATACAAAGACATAATTGTGTATTATACACTGTGTACGTATTCGATTTTTTTCCATTCACTCATTTTAAATCATTTTAAAATTAATCTCATTTTAAAGTAACTCACGAGACAAAATCGATATACAGAAATGTTTAACTTTGGAAATAGGGCACCACAATATCAGTGTAATTAAATATGGCGTAAATCCGCAATATTTACCATTTCAGGAAATCGTTTTCAGGAGATATTTAAATTCAAATTTCTCTTGACCTTAGTCTGAATGATCACTAAATTTAATAACTTTCCATTAAAGTTATTCTTGTCGCGACACGGAAGAATCGCGACCAACGTTATGAAAATGTTTAGCACTATGAAATTTTCAACTCAAATTGACGATGATTTCACAAATCATGATCGGGAACCTGATCAGTAACACGTAACACAAATATGACGCACGCGCAAGGCTTAAACAGACACGAAATTTATAATTTTTTTTTATTTCCTGTTCAAACGCATTATTAAGATTAAGTGTTAAATTAAAATTTGTCGGCAAACAAAAACACCAAAATATTTGTGTAAATTGATACGATCACAAATCCTAGTTTCGACACTCCGAAAATTAATGACGTAAGGTTTTCGAGTGCCATGATGCGTTTCTGCCGAGTTATAATTTCGATATAATTCGTTAACGTATACAACTCTTTTTAATTTATCTTGATTTCATCGTGCTGCGGCAAGTTATTTCTCAACCGATTTCATATTGTAAATTGTTAGGTTTATTTGAAGAGAATGTTAACTCATTATAGGTTATGGTCGTGAAATAGAAAAATTGGTGAGTTCCAATAGTTTTAGGTTCTTATATTCCCTATTTGATTCCAACTTAAATGTTTTCACATAAACCCTCGCACAAGTCCTAGCGCTCACATTATTGTTTTCTGATTTCTGAATATTCTGCGTTTGATTTAGGGTTTGATACTCCTGCATAAAATTGTAATATATAAGAATAATCTAATTTATCGCTATCTCTAATTTTTAGAGGTTCACAATTTTAAATTAAAATAGAACAACGAAAAACATTTTCAATATAAGTGAAATAAGCTGTAATGGATAGATAATTGTATGCCATTAATGCTAGAATATGATTTCGGCCATGTGGGCTCCGTGGCTAGCGCGTAGATCGCGCAATCTGGATATCCAGTTTTCACACACTTTTCACAGCACTTGAGACGGTATCTCGCTAATAACTCGCCGAATGTTGTGTTCCAAGTGTTCAATCATCTCTGGTTTATCGACGTAGACAAATGATTTACCATATATCCAAAGAAAATAATCTAATGGAGTTAGTTCACACGATTGCTGTGACCAATTAACAGGACCATTACATGAAATTAGTCTTTCATCAAATGTTTCTTTCAGGACGGTGCCAAATGCCATACAACACGAGATACAATTAATTTACTAATTGCATCCCGTGTTGTGTGGCATTAGGCACTATCCTGTAGGAACCACATATCAGCAAGATTTATGCCAAATTATTGGGGTACAAAAAAGTTAGAAATTCCGTCGGCCCATAAAGCGCACTAGACAGTAATTTTCTCTGGATGGAATGGTGTTTCGGCAATGGCTTGTGGATTATCTTCACTCCCATCCGACAATTTTGTTTATTAACGTACTCATTCAACCAAAACTGAGTTGCATCGCTGAACAAAAATTTGTTGGGAAAATCAACATCAATACCGATTTGTGCATCAGCCCATTGGCCAAATTGGTCAGCCCATTGCACAAGTTGAATTTTGTAAGCACGTAAACGAAGATCTTTAGATAAAATGTTCCATAAAGTGGATGGACACATCTCCAGTTGCTGAGAACGGCGTCGACCAACTAGATTTGGAGTAATTTTTGGAACAGTTAGAGCTTTCTTTAATATTTCTGGATAAATTTTCGTATTACAACAAAAGATACTTCTCCTTTTATAAAACCATATGCAGTGTTTTACGAATCATGGGATCTGGTTGGTTATTTTAGTCTTTGTGTCGAAGCTCGCAGCGTTTTGAACTCAATCAAACAATTGAGAAATCAGTTTTCGCCCAAATTTGAATCAGTAGCAAACGGAATAAGGCGATGGAATGGAATGTAGACTCTTTTTTTTGTAGACTTCTAGTTTCTCAACTAACAGATACATAAACCAATAATCACGAGTTTTAATGTTCTCACCCGATCATGTGTCACATAATATTTGTCTGCTTAAAAATAATCTGATTATGTATCGCTTTAGTTTGCACGCTTTCAGGTCCGTCAACTGTTGGAATCATGATTAGTGAAAATAACGTGATTTTACTCAGCATGTTGCCAACTGTTGAGTGACCTGAAAGCGCCCATTGTTTCAATATGTAATACTCCTGGTATATTCTCCATCGTAATTATATTCAATTGCGTAAGTACACTTCAATATAATTGTACTAAAATTTATCTACTATATTGTGTTACCTAAATGTTGACTTCAGGTAATACATAAATTTTCAAGTGGCGTCGTTATCGATTCAACAATCATAAGGGGGATGAGTTATTAATTACAAGACCTTATATGCTTGGTAGTAATCAACCCTACATAGTGCTGAAATGCCATGTTTGTATTGGTCGAAATTTATATACAACTAAGCCTCAGGGTCTGTACATAAGCAATAAATTTAAGAAAATACAATCGCAACATTATAATGTTTTTAATTGTACTAACCGCGTTCACCTGGAATATGTTTTGTTACACAATGATAAAAGCCTTCAAGATAATCATATACTGCATCATAAACCCATGTAAAAAATTTTATTTAATTCTATTTTAAAGTGTCTGCAATCATTTCATTTGGATCAAAATATTTATATAATTTTCTGGAGGTAAACAAATAAATCGTTTATATGCAATTGAAATGGTACAATTTGTTCATCATCGCCTGCACCATAATCAATCTTATGCGCCGGTTTAATATTTTATTAATTTACCGCGATACCAAAAAATAAATCGAATGATAATTTTTTCGCGGATATTCAAGGTTTATCACATACAAAACGATAAATTGGATTAAGGATGTTGTATGTAGGCTTAAGTGATAACCAAATTTAAATATATACATTTTAAACGTGTGCGGTGAAATGGCCTTCGATCAAATTGCTCAGTACAAAAATGTCAACAAAAACAATGTTTAATGTACATACTTTAAAGTAATTCGTAAATAAACATTAACCGCCCAAGTTGTGAATATATAAAAAATTTGTTATCTGTGTAGTCTCAGGTTGATTTTTATTGCCGCTGCTTTAATTCAATTTACAGCGATTTTTTACACACGCATGCAATATAACCACAGTAAATGTGTATCCGTCGTACCCGGTTATAATAATTATTTAAAAGTTTTATTTTTTAAATATTATGTCCTCATAAAAAATATGAACGTAGTATCTTCGAATTTGGAAAATTGAAGACTTTAAAGGCGCTCGTTAAAGGTCCGAATGTCGAAACCATTGAACTTTATAAAAATTTCATAAAACCAAATCAAATACTTTAAAAACACGTGCACTAGAAAATAAAATGTATTATCGCACATGCCCAGTATAGTTTGCGTGCGAAATGAACGGATAGATAACCTAACCGCGCAGTAATCTGCCGAATTTTGGAAATTTTAAAACTTTTATGATTCAATTCCGTCCGCATATTTTATTTGTTTTGCGGTTTCGATAAGATGATTAAAAAAAAATAAAAATAAAAAACGCAACAAAATCGTACAGTTAATCTTTAACCTCCAAGTGGTTTATTTTACACATGACGTATATTGCATACACTTATACATATTAAACGAGAAACAGCAGCTTCTGTGAACGGAAACAAATTAACGGAGTATTTCGTCTTCTATACATAGACTTATATTTTGGTTAGAGGGCAAAAAAAATTTAGATCGAAATCCACGATTAAAGCCAAAATATATAATGTATATTAGGCGGCGTACAACGCAAACAGCGCTACAATATTTTTTAACGTAGGAATCCGCCCTCCAGGATCAAAAACCAGAAGGTAACAAACAATTTTTTGATGATAATCGCTAAACTAGGGCAACAACAAAATAATATACAAAATCTAAACACTAATGTATGATGCTATAGGAAAATGAATGCGACGTCTGCCCGGTTTTGAGACGACGACGATGACGACGACGACGACGACGACAACAATAAGAAGCCAAAATGAATAAAAATGCTATTGGATTTTTGACGTCAATCAATCTAATTTGATTTACAACATTTAGACATATACACAACCAATTTTAAAAGTTTGATATTGTTGTGTGCTCTCTTTAAGATTTAGATACGTAATTTGGGTCAATTATAGTTTTGGTATACGTGATCGATATTCATATCATGCCTGGAAGGTATATGTTTCTCGAATAATTTTCTATTCCAGCTACCTTTGGTGTTTGTTAGGAATATTCGACGTATATCGCAACATTGAGTCAGCTCTCCACCCCTAAAGACAACATTTTTTGAATAAATTTTGATCGTAGAATTACAAGCTATTTATGAGCTTTCAATTTAAGATAACCTAGATTTTTTAACTGTCCCTTAAAACCATAACATCGAAGTATAGCTTATTGCTGTCTGAGGATTGACATCAACAAATTTGGTCCCACGTGCAAATGTTGTTCATGTGTCTCATTAACGATTTGATGGATCCGATGTATGGTGAAAAAGAAGAAATATATAGATAGATTTGTTCAGTGGTAATTTATAATTATTGCGCAAGTTGATAATTTCATTCTGGAGACCTGAAAGTTGCGCTTCCTTCAGTATTATATTGTACGACTCGTACAACTCAGCTACTGTCAAAGGGCCGTGAATTCGAAAAACATTGCGAAAATTGTGATTTGCTCGTTTAACCCAAGCCAGAACTCGAAATGCGTTGGTTGCTCTGGAGAATCTCTCGATTAACTGTAACGATTTTATCGACGTCTTCAATCTGGTCCCTGCCACCACATTCGGTTTTCGATAAGTTCACCTTAAAGAATGCCACGGGAAGCAATGTCCGCTGGATTTTGTTTCGATTTAACGTAGGAAAATTGCTGAACATTTGTTGAATTTAATATTTCTGTGACTCGATTCAAGTCGAATACATTTCCCTTTCTAGGTGGATTTGTCAGCCAATCGAGTACGGTAGTGGAATCCCAGCATAATGAGACTTGTGAAGCTACTGGAAGTTCCAACGACTTGATTACGGACCCAAGCAATCGAACGAGTAGCAGAACCGCGCATAATTCTAATCTAACGGTATATGATGTTCGTTTGCACCTTTCGATTTGAATTTACACTGCGCGCGAAAATGACAGCGGCATATGCGGCGTTAGAGGCAACTGCAAATCCACATAGATGCACTTGGTCATTGGAATTAAGCCATCTCGATATTTTGATATCTTCCAATAATTTTAATTTAGTTCGAATATTTAACCAGTGATTTTGAACAGGGAGTTTATCATTCCAGTCGATC
This sequence comes from Nephrotoma appendiculata, assembly GCA_947310385.1. Classification (NCBI taxonomy): domain Eukaryota; kingdom Metazoa; phylum Arthropoda; class Insecta; order Diptera; family Tipulidae; genus Nephrotoma; species Nephrotoma appendiculata. Next base: position 265,445,816 of record OX371225.1, on the reverse strand, counting down.
TTCTGCAGCCATAAGCCATGAAAAAGTATTTTGATTGCGAATGTTACAGGTGACAACCAGACTTGATGGACACTGGCAGGATGACCTTAAACGAAAAACAATCTCCTTGGGTGTCAAATTTAATATCAACATTGAGACTAATTTAGCTCCTCCAGTAATTTCACGAATGGAAGTAGAAGCCTTACATCATTGGATGCCTATTTTCTAAGGTAATACCCGACAAGCCTCCTTAGAAAAATTCACTTGCTTCGGGTGGCTATATAGCGTAATTAATTTCACTCGCTCCAGACATTAAACCATTCATGCATAAAAATTCTTGATTAGTGTGTTTGCGGCGTTTGGGTGAGTATCACGGTGCAGTTCTGCTAATTTGCTAAGAGCTTGCGTTGCCAAAATCGAGGTGCCTTTTCAATCTATAGCTGACGGAATATTTTCTCGAAGTCTGCCGTGTAGATGTAGCGATGTTTCCGGAATCTTATTAAAATATCAAGAAGTGCTGCTGTATGGTCGGTCTAACTATTAACGTATCATTAAGTGATACCCCTGACGTATAGATTTAGCTAATGCGTCGAATACGACACGGAGCTTGTTCGTTGAACTAGTTTCTCTCGTTACAGGATGGCGGCAGTCTTTATCTTTTGGCAAGTCTACTTGGTTTTCTGGTATTGTTTCTATTGGCACTATTCTGGCTTTACCTGGGAATAGGAAATTGGGAAAAATATTATCATAACATTTTTGTATAAATTGTATTTTTGTGGACTATACTGAGGGAATAAGTTTTGTGTAAATATTTTTGAACCAATGTTAAATGGGGGGAAAATGTCTTTCTTTATAAAAAATTTGTAGAACAAATGTTTCCCAATTAACTTGTTTTGAAAATTTGTCCACTAAACTTATTCGTTCATTAAGCCAGAAAAATACAATTTTGGTAAAAATGCTATGAAAGTATTTTTTCTCCCAATTCACTGTTCTCAAGCAAAGCCAGAATAGTGCCACATGTGACCAAGTGTTTCACACTCCTCTAAAAATTTGATGTAGTTTCGGTGTAGTTCAGGATCCCTCGTTAGTCTTTGTTCAAGCGATTTGAACCTGGCTTGATTGAATAATTCACCGAATCCGCCGGCGTTCGTTGTTCTTCGCTTTTTCATTTCCGCTTCGCCTAATGGTACCACACCACAAACAACGCAACGCTATAAGCGAAATTTTGTGCACTGAACCTGTCAAATATATGAAGTTTGAGGTTAGAAAAAAGTAAACATTTAAATTCACAACATGGATTCAATTGCCCATTATTTTATGGAAAACGACAGCGAAGATGAAATTGATCGGAGAAGCGTAAGAGCCACTGCGTCTCCTCTTACTCTTCCAGAAACAACGTTAGTATAAAAACACTTATATTTTACATTTTATTACTCAAGATTTATTATAATAGTTTTAGACAATTATTTCGACTATCGAAAGAAGCTTTCGCATATGTATTGGAGGAAATATCGGGAGATTTTAAAGTAAACAACAGCAATTGTATTCCACCAATTACAAAATTAGCTGCAACACTTCGTCTTCTTGCAGAAGGTTCCTATCAACGAGGTGTAGGGCAAGACTACAATATTGGGCTGGCACAGCAATCTGTAAGTAAAGTTTTCGGGGAAACAATCGAAATAATAGAAAAAAAATGTGTCCTAAATTGATATCACTGGACATAACTGAGCACGAAAAATCAGAAACTAAGAAAGGTATTTATGAAAAAACTGGGTACCCCGGTGTAATCGGGTGCATTGATGGAAGTCATATTAGTATCTTGAAACCATCCATTTCAGAACATATTTATTTTAATCGGAAAGGATATCATAGCTTAAATATTATTTTGGTAAGATTTAATACTTCAATTTTTATTGCATACATATTTGTTTTGTTTTTGTACCAATATGTTTACTTAATTTTCAGATTTGTGACCATAAACTACGGATCAAAGCAATTAATGCCCGCTATGGGTCCTGCCATGACTCAATGATTTGGACCCTTAGCAGCGCTCGAGAATATTTACAGCGTCAGTGGCGAGCTGGCGATACAAATTCTTGGTTGATAGGTAAAATTTATTATTATAGCGGACTCTGGCTATCCATTAAAGCCCTGGATTATAACTCCGTTTAGAGCAGCTGCTGACGGTTCACCTGAAGCGAGGTTTAATACCTTGCATTCAAAAGCGCGTAATCCAGTTGAAAGATGCATCGGACTGTTGAAAGCTAGATTTAGAGCCCTACTCTCTGCAAGGCAGCTACATTATACTCCGGAAAAAGATTGCAAAATCGTAAATGATTGTTGTGTTTTGCATAATATATGCATACACTATGGTGTTGATTGGAACGATGATATGCCACTGGATAATGGCGCAGCTAGCCTTATGATAGAACCGATGATAGCACAGCAGCAAATGTTGTTACGACTGTGTTGGTCGCAACCACCATTTTATGTTTTTTTATTCACCTCTGTAGTTGTCTGTTAAATTGTGCGCTGAACGCACCCGCGACGTTTTGTTTTGTACCTCATCGTGTGGTGGCGCAGAGGTGAGAAGAATGACGAGAGAGAGAGAACAGTGTGTATCGAGTGTGGTGTGTAAAGCAAAACATTCCATGAGAATGTTTTTCTTATATGCGTCTCTTTTGCATCAATTGAATTGATGTAAAGGAGAAACAGAGAAGAGGGATATTCTTCTGGAATGTTTTGCGCGTCGTTTGTGCGGCGCAAGAATTTTTTTTGTGTATCATGCATTCGAGTTTTGGAATTGAGTACGAATAAGTCGAGTGATTAAAATCGAAATATTTTTTTTGATATATTTTTCAACCATTTTGATTTTTGGAAGTGAAAATTAAAAATAAGATTTTGTGAATCGTTTTGAGTTTTACGTTAAAACATTATTCGTATAATTATACGAATAAAACGTTTTAATATAATTGTATGAAAAAACGTAATAAAGCTCAACAAAATATCATTTTAGTTTGTCTGTTTTTTATATATATATATATATATATATATATATATAAAATAAATTGAGGAAAACACAATATTGTGAATAGTGGTATTCAGTTTGGAAATGCAATTCCTAATTCTTTATTGGCGCATAGGAAGCAGAAAAATGAATTCTCGGACGCCTGCAATAATACGGCAATCCACGTTTTAATTGTAATTGTGTTGCGGAATTTTATAAAAGCGAGCGATTTGGTCACCGTTAGAGAACGGTGAAAGTGTCGCAACAAGCAACGGCTATTCGTGACCTTATTTTATTTGAGGCCACTCAAATATTTCTGTTTGGGATTTGTAAGGCGAGACAACGCCCAACATATTTTGGCGGCCAGTCGAGGCCAAAATATTTATCGGCATCTAGCCGCAACGGTACAAGTGGTCAACCGGCCTTTATATTTTATTTTGGTATCGGGGAGACGGCCCGCAACGGTTATCGGTGGTCAGCCGCAACGTAACGGGTTGCCAACCGGCTAGCCGTTTCATTTTTATTTGTAATCGCCTAATCGGGGAAAGGCCCCGCAACGCTCGACCGCACAAGGTCGCAACGGTACGGGTGGCCAACCGGCACCTCGTATAATTATTTTTGGTATCGGGGAAAGGCCCCGCAACGCCCAGTATATTATTTTTTTTGGCGGTCAGCCAAAACCAAAGATTTTCAACGGCACCATAGCCGCAACGGTCCGGGGCGGCGACCCTGAGGCATGACGGCGGCTCAAGGCCGCAACATTATTTTGATTTTTAATTAAGGTACGATTATTTATATTTTTGTTGTTTTTTTATTTTTACATTTCTTTTTATATATTTTAAATTTTTCTTAATTTTCCAACAAATTTTTGTAATCGAGCGCCGCACAACGGGTGCGCGCTCGGTACGCATTGCTTTCTCTCTCTCGTTCTCTCTTGTCGTGGTACGGGGGGAAAGGGAAGTTGTTCCTTTATTTTTGTTTTACCTTTTTAAATAAAATGAATTAATAATTTTTCGGGTTTGGTATGATGGGAGCGGAGACTCCCTCTGTGTCGGCATAGTGATGGCGGTATCTTTGTGCCCGCATCCAATTTCGTAACCAGGGCTTGCCCTGTTTGAGTTCGAATGGATGCGCGCACCAAGGCACCTCTACCGTTATTATTATTTTTACTATTTATTTTGATTATCCGGTTCGTTCCTCAAGTTCCGGCCGATGAGTTTCGGCGGAACACTCGGGTATTATTTATTATTTGCGTTCCCCCCTAACTTTCTGTCTGCTCACGGTGTAAGCCAGGAGCCCTGCATGCCTCAAACCCCACGACCTTAGCACTTCTCCCTGAGAACGTAGCCGGCAAAAATCACCATGGAGGCCCCTGCAGGTGCTTAGTGAAAATCTGCAGGTTGGCAGTAGCCAGCCTGTAACAATGTAGCTAAAAAAGTTCGTGAACGAATTAAAAATGCCATTTTTTAATAATATTTTATATATTTATTTTGTCAAATAAAAACAAATTCATTTTATAAATTTTTTTTATAAAAATTACATAATTCATTAAGTTAATTCATCACAGTTCAAATGTCATAAAGTAAAGTAAAAAAAAAACTAATAGTTATATATCTTTTAAATACTAAAATTCTAATTTTCCGAATCTGAGTCATACGAAGACTTTTCCAGCTTCAAATTAATTTTACTTTTTTTTAGTTCTAACTGGGATTTTCTCAACTTAAGTTTTTCTAGCCGATACTGCTTTTTATTTTGTAAGGCTTCGTTTTTCAATTTTAGCCTTTCCTCACCCTGGTAAAACCGTTTTCTTTGAAATCTTGAAATTTCTTTTAGCTCCGTGACTACAATTTTAAAATGTGAAGACAAATCTTCATAAAAACTTTGTTGTGTGGCCACTTGAGTTTCTGGAAGACTTAACAGCTTTGGCTCGTGGTTTTTTTTTGAACGTCGCTCTATAGTGTCTGATAAAGACATATCTACATCAATGCAAGTCGCTTCGGCTAGTTAATACTCTTCAATTTGCACTTCTGTTTCTGTTGGCATACAATTCAGAGATTTTGGTGCTCCATACTCTTGGCCCGACCCACCTATACATTTATTTAAATCTAGCAGCTCAATAATTCGTTCCTCTAATTCGGTGAAATAGTATAACTTGCAGGGACCACCACCGGTTCCAGTTCGTTCACTCTTATTTTTTGTGAGATTTTGCCGTATTTTATACTTCCAGTCTTTCCAAACCTAAAAATTTAAATATTATACTTCGTATTAAAATAAATTAAAACTCTATGGTACTTACACGTTTCCAACCCAAAACATCATATATTGGCGGCCCACATAAATTAAATCTTTTGATGGCTTCACTCCATAGAGCTTCGGCTTGCTTTTTTGGATCGGGTGCATTTTGAAGTCCTCTAGCCAAATCTTTATTTTCTTCGAGAAACTCAACCAGTTCCCGATATTGCGCCTGGTTTGTGTTTGAATTTTTTTTTTTGATGACCTAAAAGATTAAAAAATAATGATATTTTTAAAAATTATTTCCCATAATTTAGTATTGAACCGCAAATTTCATTAACGAAATAATAACATAACCTATAAATGTTACTTTTCTATTTTAAAATGGTGTTTGGTTTATTATAATTAAAAATACACGTCACTTCATAGCAAAAATTAAATATTCTTTCTTAAATAACTAAACAAATTAATTAATGTATATTAAAATCGTGTATGTACTTACATTTTAACACTACAACTTAAGGCGAACAACAACTCGAAAATGAACGAGTTCGTTTTTTATGGTACCAAAATTTTTTACATTTACGCCTAAAAGCGTTCTTTTTAATGATTATCGTTTTTTATAGTAGGAAAATTGCAAAAGCGAATCAGCAACGAACGCCGGCGGAGTCTGTGGTAAGGCCCCAGGTTTATTGGGCTTAAAGGGTAGGCGTACTATGAATTTACCTGAACATTCAATTGTTAAATGATTGTTGAAATGTTCGATGAAGCAATTTTCTTCTTCGGTATACTGTATTACAGCTGGTAAGTCATCTGTCTCCCAGAATTTCCTCAATCGTTGGCCGATGCTTTTTGGGCAGACGGAAAGGTGGTCGTTTGTTACAGCAAGCTATTTGATTCGTAGTTTTCTCCAATGATTCACCCGAATATAGTCTTCTGGGCAACGGAATGATCTGCATCTTTTTTGTTTGGCCCTTGGATAAAAATAGAACAGAGTGAAGGTTCGATGTGATTTTGGGTAGGATATAGGCAGTTACATCACATGTGAACCCTTCGTTTGTTCTGGATCTTACCAACAGGGCTAAGGTAAGGTATGTACGATCGAGTTGATGCGGAATTCAACAATGCACGAAAATGTTGCCATTCGCCAAATCTATCTCTTACTTCGACATTGACTTCATTTACCTTCATTTCCTTCTACGTAATGAATATCGTAGTGGTAGGTATTTTGAGTTTGATTCTGTTGCGAATGAAGGTTGTGAGTTACTGGGCTCGGTATGAACCAACGTCTGGTGTTTTCTTTTGTACTGGTGGTATCGTTCTCTCCATCTACACTTGAATACGATATGCTCTTCTGCTAGACAGCTGAAGCATCTGGATCTGCTGTTAATATATTGACCACGTTTTTTTACCATCTTTCTAAATTTTCCATCGGTTAACAATCAGTTTGAATTTGTATAATTGAATACTCTTCTTTCTTACAGGGCAGCAGCAAATTCATAATTTGCAGCAGCAACTTAATAATCATACATCAATAGCAAAAAAATCTTGCAAAATTTTGGCACGATAATATAGGAAGCATACGTATTCTTAGAAATGCCTATTATCAAAACATAAATGTTTAATAAATATTTTTGTCGAAAACTGATTTTGATTGGTTTCAATGTTTCAAATTAAACAATTGAAAATCTGATATACATTTCTAATCTATTGTATTTAATTTTTTTACACAATGAATGGGTTGTCTGGTTTAATGTGCACCTGATGCCTCAAAAATGCCAATTTAATGCCAATTTCTACTATTAATCTTTTGTTCAGTCTGTTTCTGGTGAACTACTGCAGACACTGTAATATTCTCTTAACTTTTTAGGGATGCCACTTTCAAAATCGACCTTTTAGTAAATGAAGATTGCGGTATATCGTCCTGCTTTAATTATTTTTATGAATTATGAAATTTTTATATTAATAAATTTTTCATCATCTCTTTTTCAATGGAGAACTGATGATATTTCCTCAGCACGTCAGTATTTCAGTATTTAAAGAATATATTTTGTTCCTGTTGGTTTTCGAAACTAAAATCATGCCTGAGTTAAACTCGAATAATAACCCAAAGCCAAATACCCTGCCATAAACCAAACTTGCCCAATCATTTCATCCTCTATTCCTCTTGAGTTTGATATATAATTAATTATTCTGTTTCCGTCATGGTACATTATATTTCCTGTACGCTTCTGCTCTGGATTTATGTATTATTTCCCTACACACGGACTAAACTATGTATATACGTCGCGCACATTCTATAAAACACTTTACAATATATTGTGAACAAGAATGTTCCCACGATTTGTTTGGTAAAGTGTACAGCCACTTAAGAGAACACAAAAACGGAATACGGTAAGACGTAAGAGATAATTACAACTAATTTTTGTGTATAGCGTCTTGAAAAAAATAAAAATATTAAAAATCCAAGTCATGTTCATCTTGTAGATCAAAGTTATTTGCTGTTTATATATACACGCGTAGGTCATGAACGAAGTTAATGTCTTTGAAAGCCTGGTGACCATCACTCAAAATTAGCTAAAATGGCCATCAGTATGAATTCCAGTAAAATTTCTGTTTCACATGAATTATGAAGTTCAATAAAATTTCATCGAAGAAGATTACTTCATAAATTATATTTTTTGCACCTATACGTAATCTTGTCTACTAAAGCCGACCTACATATTTCATTGTCTTATTATAATTTTTCAACATAGACAGACGCTTATTTAGAACGGTCCCAGCCAATTTTTCAATGGAACAGCGAGCTGTGTTAAATCATTGATACGAAAATGAATATAAGTCGCGCTTTATAAACATTCAATTTTCGAATGAACGATTTAAATGATTATGCACTGTATACGCAGACCTTATGTTAAGACCTTTATACGGTTCGACTAATTAATAAATTTAATTTTAAACTGGAATATATATATAGCAGCAGCACCACCACCACCATTAATTCGTATTGTTTCAAAATTATTTTCATTAATATTCAACGAAACACCAACGAAATGAAACAAATCAAATATCCAAAAGAATGATTTTGTACGCGCGACTAGTCGTGTGCGGCGTGAGGAATCCTAATGTAACCGACTGTTGCTTCTACATTATGCTGTATAGCAGTACACAATAGATTTTCATTCTTATTATTCATGTTACAATAATTACCTTCCATTTCCTTATATGCATATACCTACCACATGCATATGTGTGTATATGTATCATCAACCAATTGGATCACAAAATCTCCAAATCTGCGAAACGAATTGGAACGTTTATAAAAATAAAGAAGAAACAAATTAACGATTCATAGCCCATGGCACACACAAACTCGTATCACATTAAATGTTACGTTTGAATAGGTTTTTTTTTCGTACAGGTAAACCTCGTTCATCACAGGAGGCTGAACGTTGAAAATTGGAACGTTGATTATTGGAAATTTATGAAAAATTGTTTTTTGGCTGCACGAAAAATTCCCTCTCGTTGAATTAGTGAACTGTATATGTTGTTGGATGACGATGCACTTTTCCCAATAAATACTCATATTAAACTTTGTGGAATTTACTTTTTCAATTTATAGTTTGCAATGGATGAATTTTGCAAGATGACATTTACGCATGAAGTCTATATTGTTCCCATCTTGCAATATTCAACACATAAATCCAATCACATAATGAAATCGACTATACTTAATAGTTTGACAGAACTGAGCAATAATACAACAATCGACGATTGTTTGTATTTGCCAAAATATTAAACAAGTTGATGGGTTTTAGATAAATTTGTATTGACCTTAAATTATACAATAAATGAGTTAATTAATTGTTTGCATACTTTTAGGTTTGACAAACATAATTCATAAGGAATGCAAAGTTATTCGATAAGTGAATTAAATTTAAATCGAAATGCCAAAGTGAATTATTTGTATTTTCCGAGTTGTGTTGGTGACCTTGATCTTGACACACATTTCAATTCTAGTCATATTCGACCTTGATCGTGAAAATAAACAAATAGAAATAATTTTCGTAGGCATCGCGTAACACATGTGTACAGTGGTGTCCACGCGTTACAACGGAAACAAGCTCATTTCCAATAAAAACAGCCAAGGAAGGTTTTTTCGAATTGTTGATGGTGCAAAATTTATTTCACTTTAAGTGTTATGTATACCAATTTTTTTAAGCAAATCTAGCAGTCCGAATTAAACAAAAGTTGTAGTATAAAAGGAAACACATTTTGTAATTCATATGCGGGTTATTCCTACCGCGAATATACAGAAATTCATTTCGTTTATGGTTTATGTAATGCAAAATCCCGAACTGCAGCAAGAGAATACGAGAGGCGATGTCCAAACCGGGAACGCTTCCCGATTACATAGTGTTTGAAATCGTACATCAAATGTATAGTGATGGTGAAGATTCTATATGGAACAACCGAAGATGCAGTAATTGGAATGGCGACGGGCGACCCATCTATAAGTGTTTTAAGTGAAACCAATTGCACCCTTATCATAAGCAACGTGTACAAAACCGTTTACCTGCTGATTACGAAAAAAGGGTGCAATTTTGTCAAGAAATGCAGCGTCGATGCCAAGAAAATTTACAATTTTTTAACAACACTTTATGGAGTGATGCAACATGTTTTAAATGGGAAGAGATATTCATTATCTATAATTTGCATATTATTGAGGCCGCGTAAATCCAAGTGTAGTGCGGCATAACCGGTTTCAATACCAATTTGGAGTGAGCATGTGGGCCGCCAGAGTATTTGACGGAAAATTTATTATCCCATTTGAACTACCACACCTGATCAACGGGGAAGTCTATCTAAGTTTTCAATAAAACGACTTGGATGAATTACTTGATGACGTGTCTCTACAAACACGTTGAAATATATGGCTTAATAAGTGTCTCTAAAATAATTCATACAACAAAAAATGTTTTGTATTCAGTTCTAAACTCCCTTTCAGCACCGTCTTAATCGATTGTGCGGGTAAATTTTGACCTTCGTTTAATACCAGCCATATTTTTTTTGAATGGCAAGTAACACCCGACTAACATAATTGTGTAGGAAAATTAAGAGGTTTGTAAAAACCATAAACATATAATTATTTTGGTTGATTGCAGATCGCCTGCACATTCGTGTATAGATAAATTTTTGAGACTGTTGCAAACCAGATAAACTTAAACCTCAAATATTAATTAAAACTTGTTTAAAGTATAGTTATTTTAAGTAGAAGTTACTAATTTTTAAAGTTTGGTTAAAAAAAAAATTCCAATTTTTGGCGTTTCAGCAATAACACATTTGTGCTACTTGGTGTTATCTCAACGTAATATTTATAATTAAACCAGAAATAACAAAAATAACATTTTATTCTTAAAAACCAAAATATGTATACATAAGTGCATATCACAAAATTCATTTTATTTCAAAATATTTATTTATTTATTTATTTATATAATTATACGTAATCCAGTCTTTCATTTGATGAATGTAAAAAATTAAAAATAATTAGGAAGTATATGTAGCTATTCAGTCTTTCGTTACATGAAAGATTTTAAAACAGTTGTTATTTTTCGTTGATCACAAATACACATTGCATATTGCGCATGTACATTTTGTTCGAGAATCACAGGATTTTAGACGGCACATCCGCATAGTTGTCAAATTGTCCCATATAGGCCAGTGGCCTTGTGATGAAAACCGTCTACCTAACGAGGGCAATGGTTCAATTTTTTTCTTTTTCTGCACCGGTTCTTCTGCCTCAATATGATCAGAATCGCTCGTTTCATCTTCACAATAGGCGTCGGCTAAAAGGGAATCTGCTACATCCATTTTAAATTTTAGGAGATGGAAAATTTCCGATTTCGGTACATTTTTTCCAAACAAATTTTGCTGTACTCCATCCACGAATGTTTGTCTTAATAAAAGTTCTGTAGCATTCCACTTGTTGGTCACATATATCAACTCCGCCCATGTGTTTATTGTAATCCTCGATAACCAACGGACACTCAATTTCGATATATCTTTTTTTTCTGATTTGCACCTCCGATCAACGACACCAACTGAATTAATACCACGAATGGTAGATATGGTGGTAAAACATTTTGAATCCTTCCATCTGGCAGCAAAAATGGTTAAGTTTTGGGCACAAAGTGTAAATTCTTGAGATTCGCCCTTTTTAAATTTTCTGTCATTTTTAAAATTTACTTTTCTCAAACGATTATTCATGAGTGTTCCAGTTGCTTTAAAATTCAAATAATCTAATTTTTTTAATAAAGCAACTGTCGAAAAGTATCGATCAAAATACAAGAAACTTCCAGGTGGAATTGTTTCAGTTAATCTCAATACGATCGATGAACTTAAACCAAGGTTTCTGTGCTTAAGGTTGGTTGACTCGCCCTGATAAATTTCAAAATCTACAACCAAACCAGCTGACATCGTGATCATCAAATTTTTTAAGCCCAAAGGGCGGGGCTTACCTTTCACAAACTGACGAGCTGGAATTCTGACAGTGAAAGGTATCATTTGCTCGTCAACGGAATACATTCCTATTTTTCTTGGAATTTCATGACACCGGCCTCTTACAGCTCAAGAGTTCTAAAGCAGTAACTACAATTACTGTCAAATTAATACAAGCCTGCCAAAAATTATATACATGTTTGAAACACTGAGCAGGTAGTTTCCAACGCCATGTAAAACTCTCTTAAGAAAGTCTTCGGCGAGATTGTAGACACCGGGGAAACCACCAACCGTGACAACCACGAGAAGACCACAGAAATTAACAAGAATCCCGAAGATTGTCATTTACCTAGGAACTCACAGCAAGGAAACCAAATGGTCTTTTAAAACGAGTGAAAGTCTAAATTTAGGGGCAAATGGAAGAAGATAGAGTAGACCTAATTGTCGATATATCGATACCGGTGTGAAGTTTTTGGACAAAAGTTTTTGGACAAAAATTTACGCGAGTGTTCTTTGTGAAGTTTTTGGACACATTTTTATTTCTTGGACAAAATTTTTTGGAAGTGTGCAATTTTAACAGTGTATTTATTTTATATTAAAATCGAAACAATATTGATAATAAATATTGATAAAACAAAAGAAATTGTTAAACATTAAAAAATCTAAAATGCTCATTATTATAAATTTTTCAATAAATCACGTAACATACTGTATAAAATGATGCACCAAATAACAAAAATCTCAGAGATTGGCTCGCATAGTGACTATGTATATACGTTCGAAAGGGGATACTCTCAGCTATTTAAATCAGTTAGCCCCATCTCGAAATGATGAACTAGGCGCATGTATTGAATTTTTAAAGTTTTACCAATATAGCCAATCTCTGAGGTTTTTGCTATTTGGCTTAGAGTAGTAGAACATCCGTGGACACGTAGATTCGCTATATTGGTAAAACTTTGGTAATTCAATACATGAGCCTAGTTCATCATTTTGAGATGAGGCTAACTGATTTAAATAGCTGAGAGTATCCCCTTTCGAACGTATATACATAGTCACTATGCGAGCCAATCTCTGAGATTTTTGTTATTTGGTGCATCATTTTATACAGTATGTTACGTGATTTATTGAAAAATTTATAATAATGAGCATTTTAGAATTTTTAATGTTTAACAATTTCTTTTGTTTTATCAATATTTATTATCAATATTGTTTCGATTTTAATATAAAATAAATACACTGTTAAAATTGCACACTTCCAAAAAATTTTGTCCAAGAAATAAAAATGTGTCCAAAAACTTCATAAAAGAACACTCGCGTAAATTTTTGTCCAAAAACTTTTGTCCAAAAACTTCACACCGGTTATATCGATCTGTTTCGAATGCGGAGCTCATAACATTTTAAAGTTCCAATGTTTAAGAGGTAAATCATTTTAGAAGGGAAACTCACGGAGGGACTTCAACAAATCTGTGATGCTGAACTCCCAGACGTCAACAAACCAGATCTTCAGTCGTTCACTCGAGGAAGTGGCTACCAATACGGACCCGGAGTTGTACAAAATGATCTTGCAGGGAGATGTCATCACGAAAAAAGATGCTTAAATCAAACAATTCTACCAGTAACCGAAACTTCAACTGAAAATTCCCGATTAAGTCGCACAATAAAATTTTTAGACTGAGAAAAATGACGAAGAACATGGTGTGTAATTCTTTAATTCAACTCAAAAATTTCAATTTTTATTATCGATTCTATATTGGCGACGAGAATCCCTCAAAAATGGATCCAAAATTATAATTAGTATTCTCTAAATGCCGCATTCTATCAGAGCCATCTATGATTTTGAAGAGCCGTCATATTAAAAAGAGAGCTTTCAGTAGAGGGGAAGCTTTTATGGAATTACTATAAGAAACCATGGTAATTGGAAAATTTTTAAACATGAATTTATGAATAAAAAATTAAACAAATCATCTAAATTTTAATTTTATATTTTTAATAAACTATTCAAAGAACACATATTTTAAAATCAGCCATCATAATGTAGTATTTATTTGGTAAATTTAAACTAAAGCGGAGCATAAATTTATTAATTTTCTATGAAAATGAGCTTTCCCTTTAGTTGTGTAGGTTTATAAAGTAAGATAATAAAGGGTGGTGCCGCGGATTCCTCTTACATCCAATTTAAAATTTAGTTTTATAAAAATGTAACTTATTTGGTAAATTCTGGTCACATGCACCTCAGAATTTTTGAGATGAACGATGCACTTAATAACAATCTAAACATTCTGCATTTATAACAAAATTAAAGAGAAAACGTGAGCTGAAACGAAATTTTATGAATCACCATGTAGAAACAATAATATTATTCATATAATAAAATTTTTACATCAAAATCTATTATTATTTTGTATACAAAAAATCAACGTTGTCATGGTTTTCTTAATTAAATATTATTACAAAACAGAACAAAACGTAAAAAACTTCAATTTTATTCGATTGCATAACCGAGCTTTCTGTAATTTGAAAATCCGTTCACAGATGTCTCTGTAATAAATTTACTTGAAATTACAGAAAATTGTAAAATAATTAAATAACTATTTACGAAAATAAACCATTATTATTGTAACTTAAGCGCGAAATCTTTAATATAATAATTTAACATGATTAATTAAACTCAAAACAATTATAATTTCTATTTATAAAACGGTTGGCATAAATAAAGCTTTTCATCGCAAAATATTTATCATCGTAGTTGCTGCGCGCTGAAAAACAATAATAGAAAAATGTCACATTTTTCCAAATTTTTTCTTTTCTTATTTCAATTCGCTCGTTTTCGGTTATTTTCAGTTCCAGTGGCCCTATTCTGGCTTTCCCTGGGAATACGGAATTGGGAAAAATATTTTCATAGCATTTTTGTCTAAATTGTATTTTTCTGGCCTACTGAAGGAACATGTTTGGTGTTAATATTTTCGAAACAAAGTTAAATGGGAAAATATTTTTCCCTATAAAAATTATGTGGAACAAAAGTTTCCCAAATCACTTTGTTTTGAAAATTTTTGCACTAAACTTACTCTTTTAGTAGGCCAGAAAAGTATAATTTTGACAAAAATGCTATGAAAATATTTTTCCCAATTCCCTATTCCCAGGGAAAGCCAGAATATGGCCACAGGAGATTTAAATAATCTATTGAACCAGGCAGTATACATAATAAATTGTTAAATTTTAGTTAACAAACGTTTAGGTTTTAATATTTAGCTTTAATTTATACTTAGCGACATCTTTTGATTGGTTTTTTATTGCGAAAAGCTCTATAATATAATGTTTTTATTTTATGAAGCTCCAGTTTGTTTATACTACAGGATGAAACAATGTGGGCTGCAAATATGTTGCGATGAAAAATCAAATTTTTAACAAATAACGAAAAAAGAGTGTTCGAAGTTTGTTCATCAACAATGTTGTTGTGTGTGTCAACAATGTGAACACAATAAACCCCATATTACATAGCTACTCAAAAAGCATTTTTTAACCAACGTTTGTTTTGGGAAAGAAATGCTGAAATTTTTGATGGAACACTCTATATTAATTTCTTATATACACATATAAACAAATTTTTATTTCTACAATAAAAAAAAAAAAATTTGTGGCAGACTAATTTAAATATTTTTGCGTTAATTCGACATAATATGACTCAATTTTAAAATATGCTTTTCCTGAATATTGAACTAACCATTCAAATTAAAAATTTAAACGATGCATTAATGTTTTTATATACAAAAAAGCTTCTAAAAACATATTAAAATACACTGATTGGTATGAAAAAGAACAAAAGCTTCCCCTCTATGGAAAGCTCATGGAAAAAAATGGCGGAATGTTACGGCTCTTATATTAAGGAGGCTCTGATTCTATTCTTTCTCTAATCAAAAGCTTGCGCAGCCTGAACAGTATCTTATCGAATCACGTTTCTTTACTTAAGAACGTGCGATTGATCTCTGTCCACATGGCTTGAGACTATTTTGGAGCACCAATGAAGTCAATATTTATAGCTGCACTCAATACCCAGGACAAAATCCTATCTATTGCGACAGATAGCATTAAATAAGCATAGTGGACACAAATGGTTTGCCGTACGAACTTCAATGTGTCATAGGACGGCCTTACATCATCGAATGGAGCCATCCTGATGAGGACCACGAGAACGATAAAAACGTCAACAGTCAAAATGTTAAATGACTCTGGATGGATTTCTGTACAAATTCATAAGTTGGCAAGAAGATGAGGCGACCTAATGGGATGGGCTGCAGATAAAGAATATCGACTCATGTTTGGTGCCCATTCCTAGAAAAAGCTCAACTGTTTATCAAAACAACAATCAGATAACTAATGTTAACGTAATCATTTTCCAGTCGTGCCTGCGTATGTCACCATAATTCATGCAACACAGAGTGGTACCTATAACGAGATAGTATACTTTACGTTAAAAAAGGACAATCAACAACTTTTGTATGCTGTTTTATTAGGACTAACGAGCCTCGAAAGCTGTTCATCACGTCGGCTATCGATAATCATTGAACATTGAACGTCTCACGACGTGTTGCTTTTAACATTGAAATGGCAAAGTCTTAGGTCACATCACCTCGATCTTAGTGATACAATCACGCAGTAGAAAGTATAATGTCCTGGGTCTTAAAAAAAAAATTATGTTATTGAAGACATTGAACGTTATCAGATAACACCACCCCAATACTTGACAGTTGCAGAACATGTGCTGCAAAAATATCATCGTGTCAAATAGGAAAATGACAATGAAAACTGTGTGGTAGTCGCGCGCATTTCTCGCGATCAAGTTAAACAATCAAAAACAAACTTCCCGCGCTTTTTAATTATAGCGCAAAAGAGCGCGCATGTTATGTTAATTATGATTGCGGGGCGTGCAATTCGTTATAGAAAAATATTAAAATAAAACATTCCGCAGAAAATCACTTTGGCCAAGATGACAGAAGCGCGACATAACAAAATAAAAAATTAAAAAATATTGGAAACAACACCAACGCGCGATCTTAATTTTTATTAAAATTGTATAGTTGTTGTTGCTCTGTGTGTTGTTGCGTCTTAAGCGTAATAAGATTTATAGAATGCCGACATGAGAGTTTTTATTTTTTTTAATTTATAATTACGCGTGCCGATTTTTATGATGTTGAGTTTAAAACTGATATTAATTGTTTTTTTTTTCATTTTAATGTTTAAAAATTATTAAAAAATAAAATATTTTTACAAATTAATGTCGCATGTGCATATTTAAAAAAGCAGCAACAAAACAACCACAATCGTATAATAATTGAAAAATTGTTAATTCAATAAAATTGCTTTTTTCGGTCCGCGAATTATAATTTATTTTAATTAAAATTTGTATATTGTGGTGGTGGCGGTGGCCACGATGCTGGATTGTTTCGACTCATTGGGCGATTGATCATTGCCGCCGCCGCCGCCGCAGTACGTACATACAAATATAATTTAAAATACATTTAACTTTATTATGTGTGCCACCAATTCAATGAAGTATGTCATTGCGAGCGATAAAATTTATTTATCGTGTACATGGTTTCAACCCATTTTACATATTGCATAATGATTATCGTTCAAATCTGTTTAAAACAGAAATTTAACGCCTTTTAACGGCATGTCTCGGGATTGAATACTGATAACAGCAGGATCTTTCATGAGAATCATATTCGATTGTTCTGACAAATAATTCCATCACATTCATGAGTACTGGGACCAGCCGTGCAGTAGTCATGACTGAGATGGTCGCTGACGTCTCTAGATGTTTTATTTGATTCTTCGAGTTTTTGCAGGAGTCCGAATAAAATAATTCTCCAATAATTGCTTAGGTTCTACTTAACTTGACATTTCTATATTGTTGTCTGTGAACCAGCTGTTCTCAATATACTACTAAAGTAAGCCGAAATTTAAAAAAAATAACATTGCAGATATTATAGTTGGTTTAACACCAGAAAAGAAATAGATGAGAATGATCAATATTTTTCAGCCGAAAATAAAAAATTGGGCTAAACTTGATACGTATTTCAAAGCCTATATGAAATAGCTATAGTGTCATCAATGCCGGTTTAGGTTAAACTAGAGCATCGGACCATTCAATGAATTTTGAAGAATAGAACTTTCGAAATCATGCCAAATTATATATCCGTTGCTCCATTAGAATTTCTTTACAATTACACTCTAGGTTACTCTAGAGTACCGGAACACACAATAAATTTGCAAGAAACTGATCTATCGAAATCTTGTCAAATCACATCTCCATATCCCACCATCAGAATGAAATTAGGTTAATCAAGAGCACCGTACCATTCAATGAACTTGCAAAATATTAAACTATCGGAATTTTGTCATATCACTTCTCCGTAGCCCATTTAGAACCTTTTCAAAATTGGGACAGAATCAACAGGCATTAAGGCCTATCAAATGGCGATAATGGCATCAATGCGGTCATAATGGTCTAAATGATATCAATGCGGATTAAGGTTAACCTATATCACTCAATTAGCATTCAATTTATTGCAAATCCATTGAATGGTCCATTTGGTACAAAATAATTGACATTAACTAATGTTCCATGCCTCTCATAAATTTATTTTTAGATCAGAGAATAATAATTTTTACTTTAAATGACCAACATTAAAATTAATCTATCTATCTAATCTATCTAATCTATCTAATCTATCTAATCTATCTAATCTATCTAATCTATCTAATCAATCTAATCTATCTAATCTATCTAATCTATCTAATCTATCTAATCTATCTAATCTATCTAATCTATCTAATCTATCTAATCTATCTAATCTATCTAATCTATCTAATCTATCTAATCTATCTAATCTATCTAATCTATCTAATCTATCTAATCTATCTAATCTATCTAATCTATCTAATCTATCTAATCTATCTAATCTATCTAATCTATCTAATCTATCTAATCTATCTAATCTATCTAATCTATCTAATCTATCTAATCTATCTAATCTATCTAATCTATCTAATCTATCTAATCTATCTAATCTATCTAATCTATCTAATCTATCTAATCTATCTAATCTATCTAATCTATCTAATCTATCTAATCTATCTAATCTATCTAATCTATCTAATCTATCTAATCTATCTAATCTATCTAATCTATCTAATCTATCTAATCTATCTAATATATCTAATCTATCTAATCTATCTAATCTATCTAATCTATCTAATCTATCTAATCTATCTAATCTATCTAATCTATCTAATCTATCTAATCTATCTAATCTATCTAATCTATCTAATCTATCTAATCTATCTAATCTATCTAATCTATCTAATCTATCTAATCTATCTAATCTATCTAATCTATCTAATCTATCTAATCTATCTAATCTATCTAATCTATCTAATCTATCTAATCTATCTAATCTATCTAATCTATCTAATCTATCTAATCTATCTAATCTATCTAATCTATCTAATCTATCTAATCTATCTAATCTATCTAATCTATCTAATCTATCTAATCTATCTAATCTATCTAATCTATCTAATCTATCTAATCTATCTAATCTATCTAATCTATCTAATCTATCTAATCTATCTAATCTATCTAATCTATCTAATCTATCTAATCTATCTAATCTATCTAATCTATCTAATCTATCTAATCTATCTAATCTATCTAATCTATCTAATCTATCTATCTAATTTTATTATGACTTTTCTAAGGAGCATGGATTTACGCAAAATATCATACTATGGAGGTGGGCGATTTGAAGAGTTCGAACTAATAGAATTGAGAATTTTCTCATTTCATAAAGATAAAATGATCTCGATTTTACCAGTTGGTCAACAATCAGTTAATGGCTATTCGAAAGCACGGGTTTATAAAAATTTTATTGTTTGGTTAAGGATAGTCCGAAGAGTTTGAGGAGTTAAATTTCGAATTTTCTCATTTCATAGAGAAAAAATGGCTTAGCGTTCAAAACTTTGCCAGTTGGTCAACAATCAAACTATGACTTTTTGATAAAGCATCGATGTACATAAACTTTCATAGCAACTCCATCCAATTTCATTGGGGGGTGACCGGAGGAGTTTGACGGGGTGTATTTTTGAATTTTTCTCATTTTCCAAAGAAAAAATTATTTAACGTTCAATACGTTGGCATTTGGCCGTCAATACGGCTATGACTATTCGATGTAGCATCGATTTAGGCAAAATTTCATAGGTTGAAAATTAAGGAATTTAGTGAGGTACATTTTCGATTTTCTCATTGTATAATGGTAAAATGGTCCAGCTTTTAAGATTTTTCCAGTTGATCATCTGCATCTCACGCAATCCACGCAAAATTTTATGTTCTGATTTGGAGTCCTAACATGTTTAAGGGAGTGGAATTTTGAGTTTTCTTATTTTCTAAAGATAAAATGGTCCCACGTTTAAGATTTTTCCAATTGATTCATAGAATGATTAGGGTGGTCTGGTCGTGTAAAAAGTGGTACTGCAGATATTGTCCTCGGTTTGACTCCCGAAGATAAATAAGTGCGTCAATATTGAACAATATTTTTCAGTCAAAAGTTACCAACAGAAAGTTACCAGCCGATATTAAAGTAGAATTTTTTTTTTTCAAAAATAATGAAATTTGTTGATTAATTGGAGTTCATTTTAGACCTCGACCAACAGGGGACTCATAGATCATAAGTAATAATAATCCGTGACAGTTTTTTTGGGTACGCTAAATGACCATTCACCACACAGCCATAAGAATGCTAGCCCCAAGCATGTGCTCGATCTATTTGATGATAATTTTGTTCATGTCACACTTATTACAGGCGTTTGTAATCGTAGAGAATGAGGTACTCTTAAATGACCCATAATGTCCTGAAAGTTGCCCTTTCAAACAACTGGTTGTTTAATGGCCTTTTAATCCAATAGGATTTTCTAGCTTTGGAAGCCTTCTGCATGTTATATGTACACAGATTATAGATAAAATGTTGTTTCTTAAAAATATGTCAAACACCTTTTCCAGAGCTTTGAGAAGATACACGAAAACCTTATTAGTGAGCTGCTTTAGGCTAAGTAACGCTAATCTACCACTTTGCTGGTTTTTAACTATGTTGGGTTAATATGTGCCTCAAAATATTGGAGAAGGAGGTGTCATGCCTACGTTTTGAACAGCGTAAGATATTTGTTAGAAGCTAGTTTGAAACCAATTTAAATGTACGTTTTGCTACAAATCGGTAGAAAAAACTTGAATTGTTCAGATCATTTAAAATACAGTAAAATTAGTTCGAAAATAACTTGTAATCATCTTGAACCGTATTTTAAATATTCAATTCAACTATTACCATGGTTGACTTTAACTTGAATCCATTTCGAACCAATATTTGTATACTCTGCGTAATATTGTGTTATAAAATTTAAATTAAAGGCAATTTATTGAATTTCTATCGTAGTTTGAACGGAATTTGATTCAAGTTTGATCAAAACTTGATTCAAGTCTGAATGCAATTTCATGAAATCATTAATTGTGATCTAATGTTTATGTTTAATGAAGGCATGGTTTATATCCATTTCAATCCAAAATTTGACCAGGTTTGATGCTTACTATAGTGAAGCCACCAGGTTTGATGCTTACTATTGAAAAATTTTATGTTGTAGAATTTAAATTAAAGTCAATTTATTAAATTTTTAATTTAGTTTGAACGGAATTTGATTCAAGTTTGATCAAAATTTGACTCAAGTTTGAATGCAATTTAATAAACTTTTCATCGAAATTTACATAATGATATTTATTTTAAATGTAAGCATAATTTCTATATCACTATTAATCCAAAATTTGACCAAGCTTGATGAGAGCTTACCATAATGAAGCCAATTTGAGTTACAAGAAAAATACACCGATGATGGCATTATTTTAATTTACTAATACCCTAAATCACAATCTCGAGCGACAGTTTTTTTTAAATGATCATTCACCTCAGCCTCCTAAACATGAATTCAAGCCATTTAACGATAGTTCGTTTCATCTCAAACTTAGTACAGGCATTTGTAATCGTAGAGAATAAGATATTTTTAAACGGACGATTGCCGTTACAAACAGCTAATAGTTTAATGATATTTCAATACAACAGGATTTTCTAGGACAGATAGTAAAAATGCTGGTTTTTATAAATCTATAATATTTGTAAACTTTGAGTATGTAGGGGATGTAGAATTTAAATTAAAGCCAATTTATTTAATTTTTAATTTCGTTTAAACGGAATTTGATTCAAGTTTGATTAAAACTTGATTCAAGTTTGAATGCAATTTAATAAAATTGTTATTGAAATTTACATAATGATATTTATTTTAGATGTAAGAATGATTTATACCAATATTAATCCAAAATTGGGCCAAGTTTGATGAGAGCTTGCCATATTGAAGCCAATTTGATTTATAAGAAAACCATTTATTTTGTTTAGCCCGCCACACCTTCTACTATAAATCTTTAATTTATCTACGTACATTAACGTCAGTCATTTTAGTTGTCGATTGTTCAGTTTTTTGCAAATAAATTTAATGCCCGTGCTTTAAGTTAACCTAAATCCGCATTGATGTCACTAAGACCATTTGATAGGCCTGAATGTCTTTTAACTCGAGACCAAAAACAAAACCATTATGATGAGGAAAGCCACACCAGCAATTTTTTACTGTTGGACTAGAGTTGACAGGCATCAAAGACTAACAAATAGCCATAGTTACATCATTGCGGATTTAGGTTAACCTACGCCATCGAACCAAACAATGAATTTGAAAAAATTAACCTTTTCAATTTTTTTCAAATTACATCCCCGAAGCCCAATCAGAATTCCTTCACAGCTAGACTAAGTTCTATCAAATGGCCATAGTGGCCATAGTAGCACTGGTCCGTTCAACGAATTTAGAAGAATTGAATTATCACAATCATGCCAAATTACACCTCCGTAGTTTCTTCACAGTTGGAGTAATGTTAACAGGCCTTAAAGCCTGTTAAGCGGTCATAGTGGCATCAATGCGGATTTAGATTAATCTGGAATGCCTGACCACACAATGAATTTGCAAGAAATTGTCTATCGAATTCTTATCAAATTACATCCCCGTGTCCCTATCAGAATTTCTTCACAGTTATGACATTGTTCTATTAAGGCCTATCAAAGTGCAGTGGTATCGTTTTGGGAAATTTAATTAACAAAATGTTGTAAAGTTATAGCCTCGTACACCCATCACAATTGGGCTAAAAATAACAGGCATTCAGGACTATCAAATGACCATAGTGGTAGCAATGCGGATTTATTAGTTTACTTGGAGCACCAGCCATTCTGTGGATTGGCAAAAAATTAAACAATTTAAATTGTTCAAATTACACCCCCTTAACCTCAATATAATTTTTTCACAAATGGACTAGAGTTAACAGGCATTAAAGCCTATCAAATTGTGATAATGGCATCAATGCCGTCATAAAGAGCATATTGGCATCAATGCAGATTTAAGTTATTCGATAGCGCGGGAAAATTCTGTAAAATTTCAAGAAATTGAGCTATCGAAATCAGGTCAAATTACTCACCCGTAGGACCCATCAGAATTTATTCACAGCTGGACTAGGGTTATAGCTGTTAAGGTCTTAGTCTAGCATATGGTCATTGGGAACGATGTGCATTAGCATCTCCATCAAAATTCCTTAGGTATAAGATACAAAAAAGTCGGTACTGCGTCTTATGAAATGGTCGAATATAATGTCAAAACTATCGGTATATACCATGCCAAGGATTCAAGCAATACCCTGAATTTTTTTATATTATTCACGGCCTACATTCTTATCTTGGTACATTGCAATTCTTTTTAATTGTTCCTGTTCATATATTAAGTCAATTTGGTAATAATCATTCCGACTTGAAAGTATCGATCGGCCGCATATTGGCAGCGAACCAGCAAAATTGTTGAATAAATTGTTATATAGTTTTCTTAGTTATTGATCCAATCCTAATCAATATTACAATCAACGTTCAATGAAGAACCGCATCCTTGGTTTCTCTATGCGTCCAATGATTTAGCTTCGTTCGCGCCGCGACTCGCGGTGTGAACTAAATCCAAATATTTTAAATTTAATTAAATATTTTCATTGATAATATAATTTTGGGTTTGTGGTGCGGTTTAAATTGTGTTTGTTATTGTATGCGATCACCGCGAAATATTGAAGCAACAGCCTGCCTATCTTAATGTCCGTTACAGAGTAATCCACATATATCGATAATGATGTACATGATGCCCGTATACACAAGTGTGCAACAACAATGCAATTCTTTGTAATTTTTTTCCGCCGTCTTTGAACCGCGCACGTGCTTACTTATTTCGATTTATTTTGTTGTTATGTTCGTTGTGTCTTACTTCATTCGATCGCGGTTTTTAATTTCTTCTGTACGTTGTCTTATTCCTACTTGATCGGTTTAATTTTTTTTTTTTTTTGTGAAATTTAATACAGCAAAAAATAAAAAGACCATAAAATTAGTTGGTGTAATAAATTAAAAAAGCAACAACAATTTCAGAAATTATCAAAACTTACAGTTTTGTATACGCGGGGCCACATTGGAACGAGTGTTGTGCGCAATGGTAATTTGATGACCAGAAATTTGAGATTGTTGCATTTATAATTTTTTGAGCTGGACGCGGAATCAAAGTTGTTATTAGTAAGTGTATGACGCGATGTCTTAGGCGAATTCGTTTGAACAATATTCCAGATTCTTTATAGAACGATAATAGGGATCGTCAGAAAACTACTTATTGGTATACTGAGCTAGATTTAGACGTGTATTTTAAAATCAAACTGTTTAATGATGTTTATGTGTATTTCTAATGAAATCCCAGAAGTCAAAATCCCTGCAACCAAAAATTCCTGATATCATAATCCCGGTTTTCAAGATCCCGGAAATAAAAAATAAAAATCCCGGAAATAAACGTCTCAGAAATAGATTGCTGTAATCAAACTAAACCGCCTCGGCAATTTTTAACCGATCAATCTGAAAATATATATGTCTTATGGAAATAGGAATTTTCGAAGAAGTTCTGGAATACGGCAACCTGGATCAGAGTACTGACATTTCTTAATCGGTTATGTAAGAATTGGGAATATGTTGAATGGAAATCAAATTCTAAAATGATTTTTTAGAGAAGTTCTGGAAACGACCACATGGGACGGAACTCGGTCATTTCATAACCAATTCTGATGAAATTAGGCATGATGGATAGAAATTAGATCTCAAAATAAATTTTTGAAGTAAAAGTTCTGGAAGATGGTCGGCTGGGGGTGGAAATTGACGATTTCTTAACCAACCATGATAGCATTGGAAATTTTGGTGGAAAATAGCTTTAAAATTGATTTTTGGAAGAAGTTCTGAAGTATGGTGACTATGGATGGAACTCGGCTTTTTATTAATCGATTATGATGGGAGTATTTCGGGAACTCGTCTATTTAACAGATTATGATGGAATTGGCCGTGTTGGATTGAAATCGAATTCTAAAATGATTCTTAGGAGAAGTTCTGGAACACGGTCACATGAGACGAAACTGGCTCACTTCTTAACCGATTGTGATGGGATTGGGTATAATGGATGGAAATAGAATTTTAAAATACATTTTGGAATAAGTTCTAGAATATGGCCACCTGTGACGGAACTCGTCAATTTATTGAACATTGCACTAAGATCGGATATTTTGGTTGGAAATGTTACTTAAACTTATTTTTGATTTGTTAGAAATGTCATTTTAAAATAATATTCACAATTTTATAGCTTAGAATATGAATTATCATTTCCGACACACAAATAATCCGTAATTAATTAATCGACATAAACATCAACTTACATAAATCGACCGCGCACGAGCGCATGCAATATAGGCCGTACGATATACTGGCGTTGATATATATACACAATGTAGACAAGTTAAAAGAAACGAAACGAGAAATATAAAATGAAGGCAGCCGCATGAAAAAATGCTGCTGTGACGTGACAATAGCTGCCAACATAATAAGCTTAAAAAAATTGAAAATATTTTATCTCGTCCATGACAATTAATACTAACTTTTTTGTTTTGCTATTTGTGTTTTGTTTTGGTTTTGTAAGTATGCTTATTTTTAGCGTGTCAAAATTGACATTGTTGTTGAATAATTTCCTCTTCTTCAGCCTCGGTTGGTCGTATTAAAACCATTTGGTTGTGAAGAATACAGCACGAGTTGATGATATGCCTTACAATCGTTGGATCATATCGCAACCCCCTTTCTGCTAATAAACATCTGAAATTACAAAATAATAGGTTTATTTTTAATGTACAAATATTGTAAAAATTTTACAATACCTAAATCGAACTTTTAATAAGCCAATGCAGCGCTCAACAGCATTCCGTACACTTGCGTGCTTCTTATTGAAGTTTGTTTCCCTCATGTTATTAGACTGAGGGAACGGAGTAATGAGCCACGGCTGTAAAGCATATCCCGAATCACCTAAAACGATGAAGATGTAAATATTTAAAACGGTAAACCAATTAACCACGTAAATTTGTCATCGTTGGCAATAAAATTTTGCCGCAAACGGTACAGCAAATTGTCCATTTTATTATTTTATTATAATAATATATTTTATTTAAATTTAAATTCAATTAAAATAAAATCAAAATCTTGTTTTTCCGAAATCGCTTCACTATACACTTTTAATTTTTGACAGATAATAGCTAGTTGCTCAGTTTTCTCGCCTTTTACTTTTGTCGATTTGTGCAAAATCGCAAAAAAAACTATCGGACAAAACTAAAGGGCGAGATATAGAGAAAAAACTCGCTTCTCGCTTTTTGTGCAAAATCCCAGTACAGAATAGGAGGCAACAGGGTTATTATCATAACTTGGTGAATGAAATGCGACTTACGGATGAAGCAACATTCTTCAACTTCCATCAAATGCCACCAAATGTTTTCGACGAAGTTTTGGCCATAGTGGGATCATTCATCCAGCCTTTAATGATCTCAGATCGCATAATATCTACGAACGCATAGGTTGTCGCCTACTCAAAGGTAACTATTAAGCCATTGATGTTTAACAATGTCAATATAATGAACTGTCATTTTAGATATTTGGCTAGTGGATATATCATGATATCGATCGGCCGATATGGATACCGGATTAGTGGTTCAACATCGTCACACATTATAAGGAAGACTAGTTTAGTGCTGAGACACAAGATTTTTACGAAAAATGGAATTTTCCGAATTGCTTAGGAGCTATTGATGGGAAACACGTCATTATTTATACTTTGAGTCTTTATATTAATATATTGAGATTTAAAATATATTTATTTTTATTTGCAGGCATTTGGCAATTCTGGTTCTCTAAATCGGAATTACAAACATAGCCATTGCGTCATATTATTAGCTATTTGTGATGCCAATTATAAATTTACATATGTAAGTATATGAGCAAGTGGACATAAGGGAGACAGTACCTTATTTCGCAACACCGATTTTGGCAAAGCTGTCATAAATAGAGGTGAAGCATTACATTTACCTCCACCAGCTTGCTTCCATAATACGCCTGATGAAGTCCGTTATGTATTTGTGGGTGACGAAGCGTTCTCACTGCTAGTTAATTTAATGCGTCCATATCCCGGTCGCAACACCAAATCTCTGCCAAAAGCCCAAAATGTCTATAATTACAGACTATCTCGAGCTAGACAGGTGGTGGAGTATGCCTTTGGTATATTAGCTGCAAAGTGACGAATATGTCGAAGGCCAATTCTTGCAAGTAAGCCAACAGTAATTGCCGTCATACAAGCGACATTTGTATTGCGCAATTGGCTTAGGGATAAACAAATGGCAAATTATATTACCAACGACCTGGTCGATTCAGACGTGAAAGAGACAATTCAACCTGGGGGATGGCGCGATGAAGGGAATGCCGAAGCTCTGCAAGATCTTAGCAGAGTTGGATCAAATAACCCAAATAAAACTGTGGTTGATGTGAGGGCCAAGTTCAAATAATTTTTTAATGGTGTAAATCCTTTACCATGACAAGACGCTAACGAAAATAATTCAGTTTTTTATTTTAAAATTTCAGTTTTACTAATATAATAAGAATGTCTCAGGCTATCACAATTCAATAATATATAGTTAATAATCACAAAATTAATTAGTTAAAGTTAATTGAATCACAAAATATTTGGTGTATAATAAAATAAGGTAATCAATTAACTAAACTAATTATTTTTTCATTTATTTCTTACAAAATTAATTCCTTTTCTAAAAATGGAGAATAGCATCTCTTGGTCACCTTCATCCCAAGACAACACTTCTTTTTCTACCCCCATCACGTAATTAATCCCTGGGCTAATCCGGGTAAGAGAAGCTGTTGATTGAGGCAGTAATTTTTCAGACATCTCGTAGTGTTTATCCAATCTGCTCACAAGACTTTTGATGGCTGAGCCCAATGAATCGTTGTCTGTTTTTTTTTGATTTTGATGGTGGAGGGACTACCTCTATCGGCTCAATATCTTCTTCCGATAGCTCATCGACAGTGATATCGAATAGCCGTTGGGCATTATTGGATGATGATTGAGCCTGCCAAATATTGCAACTACTGGAAGGTCATTGCTGAGAGGTATCTCTAGGCGTAAAGAAAAATATACATAAGAAGACTCATGTAGACTTTCTTAGGTTAATCTATTATACTATTGGCAATCTATATAAGCCTAACAAGAACAATGAAATATAAAATAACTGTGCCGATATGTTTATATGATTCGTATATATGAATTAAATATAGAAAAAAATTAAATTTGTGTATAAAAATATATTAAAACGATAAAATATTAAAATAAGATTAACCTCGGAAAAATTGGCTTATAAAATTTGCACTACTTGATTTCTCTTATATATTTATTGCTCGATGCTCTAGTTGATGTCGCTGTTGTAGTCTCTGTTATCTTTGAAGTTCCTGCGATGTCAGAATTTTTTGATAACGAGAATCTGTAAACTGTCGTTCTAAAATTGTGTAATTAAATATTATTGTAAATAATTTTTATTGTTTAGCTAAGTAGATTAGAAATTAAACCAGGTACTTACTCATTTTCATCGTTGCTATCAAAAAATGACATTTCTTTGAGAAATTTTTTAATTTTGATGTGTATTTATTTCTATAAATTTATTGAAATAAAGAATTATTAATTAATTTTAACAGAATATAACACACAGTACACAGAACAAAATGCACATAAAATTGAAAATGTTCAACAAAATGCCAATTGTGACACAACGTCAAAAAATAGCAAATTTTGTGAGCAAAAAAAACCAGAATGAGCAAAACATAGTTGGTATTAATTGTCATGGACGGGTTAAAATATTTTGAATTTTTTCAAGCTTATTATGTTGGCAGCTATTGTCATGTCACGGCAGAATTTTATCATGCGGCCGTCTTGAAAATAAAGAGAAAAATCTCTTACACTTACTAGCTGTCATCCGGCAAACAACATCGCGCCTAATAAATAAAAAAAATCTTTTTCTAATTAAAAATTTAATTTAATAATTTACGTGGGTAAAAGTATAAATAAATAATACTTGTATAAAAAATACGATACAAAATAATAAATAAATATTGTAATAAATAAAGACGAACGCGAATTGTATAAATTTCATTTGGAAGATGACAATTATACCATTCGGTTGTTACTGGGGAGCTTACCATATTTTGCCCTTTTCATTACACCTCAAATTATAAAGAACCACATCCGCACTAGTATGTTCTTTAGAGATACAAACTTGTATATAAATTAAACCGAGATTTGGGAAGCTGGCCGTTTTCTCAAATTTGAACATATGGCTGGTGCTGGCTACTTCGTCAGCATACACCCTATCTAATACCATCTCTAACCATGAATCGCTATTTCCGGCCCAGGGAACCCAGGGAAGTCTTGAAAGTTGTAGACGATTTTGTTGAAGACAAGATATCCTAAGAGACGGCCGTCACTGGGGAGCTCACTATAAGTTATCCTTAATATATTCAAATCATACTATGAAACATTATTATTTTAAACTTAAAATATTAAGAATTACTACCGCCAAACCACATTAGAGTATTTCAATATATTATTTACTTTTCAGAAACAAAAAATATCTGAAAAAACTGGGATGTGATATTTTGTTGTTGTGTTTATTAAAAACGTTGGCTTATAAAGGTCTAAAATTGAAAAAAGCAAAAAACACTGGGATGACTTTATGCGCTTTAACAAGCCTAATTTCATCATAGTTGGTTAGGAAATGACCGAGTTTCATCCCAGGTGGCCGTATTTAAGAACTTCTTACAAAAATCATTGTGCAATCCCATTTTCATCCAACATACCTAATCGCATGAAAATCGGTTAAGAAATGGCCAAGTTCAGAACTTCCACCATAAACCATTTTAGAATTTCACTTCTAACCTACATGTGCAGTCGCATCATGGTAGGTTAAGAAATAACCCAGTCCCACCCCTTGTTTCTCTATTCTGGTAATTCCTCGGGAATAGGGAACTGGGGAAAGGTTTTTGCATATAATTTCTGTTTTAATTATTTTTTTCTGGCATACTAAGGTAAAGAGTAGGCCAGCAAAAATAATTTAAACAGAAATTATATGTAAAATGTTTCCCCAGTTTCCTATGTCCGGGGAATTACCAGAACAGGGCCACTAGAGGCCATTTTCCATAACTTCTATTGAGGTTTCCACAAAACTATATTCTGACTATACAAAAATTGGAAACCAAAATTTGTTCTCGTTTTTGATATCTTTGATATCTCGAAATCAGGAATTTTCTCATCATCCGGGATTTTGATTTCTGGGATTTTCATTTCTGATATTTTTTTTTCCTGGATTTTGATTTCCGGGATTTTGACTTCCTGTATTTCAATTTTCTGGAATTTTAAGTTCATGGATTTGAATTTCTGGCTTTTTGATTTTCGCGAATTTGATTTTGGAGATTTTGTTTTTCGGAATTTTGAAAACGGGATTTTGAAATATAGGATTTCTAGGGAACCGTATTTTTGTATACGCTAGATCTGTAGGTCAAAATTGTACACAGCCTTGCAGATCGGAGTGAAGTTTCTGCCAAAATAACAAAATATACTATGTGTCCTATAAGTACTTAGAATTGAAAAAACACTCAAATATTGAACTTTCATAATATCTGAAATTTTTAATAAACACAAATATTTTTACACTAAGTAGCAAAGAATTAAGTTGCGCTGGGCTTTTTGTAGACATAAAAAAAGCCTTTGACATGGTTGATCATAATCTTCTATTACATAAGCTCTCTAAAATCGGTTTCAGAGGAAACATTAATAATTGGTTTAATTCATATCTTGCAAATCGTAATCATGTTGTTAAGGTGAATGAAACTATGAGCTGTCCTTATGTTTTAAACATTGGTGTTCCTCAAGGTTCCGTCTTGGGACCCCTTTTATTTTTGATTTACATAAACTCAATTTTTAGTACAAATTTGGCAGGCACGATTGTTGCCTTTGCAGACGTAATGAGCTTATGTTATCGTGGGTCCTCACAAACTGATGTTCGCCGTAAAATTGCAGCGGACCTTTTAGTTTTAAGGAAATGGTTTGACCAGCATTTCTTAATTTTAAGTGACAAAACTAAGATTATGCATTTTAGTTTGTGTAGCAGTTTTTTACATTCACCGTTAACGTATCATTCCAGTTTTTGTAATACCGTTAATTGCTCCAGCTTGTGCATTTCCATTGAAGCTGTTGAGAGTTTCAAGTATCTTGGAATTATTGTTGATTGCAATCTGAGTTGGAAGCATCATGTCGATAAATTAAAAAAGTCTCTCAGCAATGCATTACGAACCTTATATCTATTAAGACCTGTAGCTCCTAAATCGGTATTGCTAAAATTCTACTATGCCTGCATTAACTCTAGGCTCGAATATGCTTTATCGTGTTGGGGTGGTTGCTACCATTCAACTTTAAAAATTCTCATTATTGTTCAGAAATATGCTATTCGTATCATGAGTTTTAAGTCTTCGCGGGTTTCTGCATGGCCATTATTTTTGAGTTTTAAAGTTTTACCATTACAACGTTTATATGTTTATAAGGTTTTACGTTTATTTTATTTGCGAAGTGGGCACCGACTATTGAGATCAAATGTGCGATACAACATTAGGAACAATGATCAGTTCTTATTTGTTGTTCCACATTTTTTTAGTGAACATTTTAGAAAATATTTCCTGGTAACTGCTCCTTCCTTATTTAACCAACTTCCACTTAGCATACGGCAACAAATAAATTCAAAATCATTTCTCCAATTACTTAAAGTTTGGCTTTTTGAGCACCCTAATATCGATTTTCTATTTAGAGTTTTAGTCTGATTCAGTTTAATTTTTAGTTTCAATAGTTTATCTTTTTTATATCTTTTTGTATATTTTTATTTTTTATATTTTTATTTTTATTTTTTATATTTTTATTTTTTATATTTTTATTTTTTATATTTTTATTGTTAAATTTTTATTTGTAATATTCATTTAAATTTTTATTTGTAATATTTATTCAACTTTTTTTCATAATTTTTCTTATTAAAGGGTAGATCAATACTGCCGTTAAATCGGTGATGATTACCCTACTCATTTATTTTCTTTTTGTATATTATTATTATTATATGTGACAAAAAGTCCTATTGAAAATAAATGATAAGCCTGCGTGCTTTAAATACAAAAAAAAAAAAGTTTTGAGAAAAATTTTGAGTGAATTTTATAAAATGATTTTTTTTACAACAAAACACACTAAGAATCGCACAGAGATGATCGAAGTGGTTCTGAACTAGTTTTTGATGTAAGAAATAAATCTTATTTATCCACATGCTCGGAAATCTCTGAGGATTTTTATTAGTTGAGCCAAAACATCATTGAGTGTAATATGAAAATTCTTAAACATTTGAAATTATTTACATCGGCCCCTACGGATCGCACAGAGGTGATCGAAGTGGTTCTGAACTAGTAATTAATGTAAGAAACAAATCTTATTTATCCACATGCTCGGAAATCTATGAGATTTTTATTAGTTGAGCCAAAACATCATTGAGTGTAATATGAAAATTCTTAAACATTTGAAATTATTTATCTTGGCCCCTACGGATCGCACAGAAATGATCGAAGTGGTTCTGAACTAGTAGTTGATATATTTTAGAAACATAAGATATTTCCATAACAAAAAATAAGATTTGTTCTTTACATCAATTACTAGTTCAGAACCACTTCGATCACCTCTGTGCGATCCGTAGGAGCCGAGGTAAATAATTTCAAATGTTTAAGAATTTTCATATTACACTCAATGTTGTTTTAGCTCAACTAATAAAAATCTCAGAGATTTCCGAGCATGTGGATAAATAAGATTTGTTTCTTACATTAATTACTAGTTCAGAACCACTTCGATCATCTCTGTGCGATTTTTAGTGTGTTTTGTTGTAAAAAAATTCATTTTATAAAATTCACTCAAAATTTTTCTCAAAACTTAATTTTTTGCTACTTAGTGTAAAAATATTTGTGTTTATTAAAAAATTTCAGATATTATTATGAAAGTTCAATATTTGAGTGTTTTTTCAATTCTAAGTTCTTATAGGACACAGTGTATATTTTGTTATTTTGGCAGAAACTTCACTCCGATGCCTTGCAGCACATTGACACAGTGGTAGCAGATCAGGATAGCAGCCTTGGATAGTAACTTTCATGATCGTAGCCGTAACGGAGCTTCAGCAAACGTGGCGGTTTTGTAATTTAACGTAATAGGCTTAATTCAATTCAAATTAAATTTCATGATAATTTTGTTCAGTTAATTGGTAATTTGGATTGGTTGCACGACAGTCTTCTATGTATTTTTTTCATTTCGTGCCATTGTAAATCAATAAAATTGTCTTTGTAGTACTTGTGTTTTTCCTGACGGTCAATTAGGTACCTAGATGACAACGAGTCAAGTATTTCCAATATATCAACCGAGAGATCGTTCGAACGATATAAATTTGCATTGGGCAAAATATATAATTTCCCGTTAACACAGATTAATTCTGCCAACTGAAATGTGGTTTTGAAAAAATTGACACCTCAAACTGCCGGCTAGCAGCAATCAAATCTGCCACACAGACATCTAATGTAGTATCTTGAAATTAATCAAATAATTTTATATAAAAAGTAAATTTTATTCCAATAAACGGAAACTCGCCCTGGAACACCATGGAGAGGTATTTGCGATCGATTTGTATGTATCCAATGCTTTAAACAAGGTTGGGCATGATAATCTAATTTGTAAACTTGTGGCATTCAGCTTCGATTCGATTATTATCAAGTGGATAAAATTTTTTTTCAAGGACCGAAAGATCAACGTTGTGCTAAACGTGAGATCACCAATGACACACTTCCCGTAAGGGTTAAGTTTTGTTACCGTTTTTTTTTTGTTATTCATCAATTTACTGGGCTCCACCTTTTTAGCACTCAATCTAAAAGTTTTAACAAAACTGATGATTGAATTCGTTTGGTCAGGATTGTTCACTAGGTTTATCGTGTGGTCACTTACGATTAAACGGTAAATAAAATGAAAATTTCAAAAAAAATAAAAAATATTCCGAGTGGCACCTCATTGCAAGAAAATCATACCGTTTTTATCAAATTTCGTTAGGTAATCGTTAAGTCAGGATTGGTCATCACATTTTGGCATTTGGTCACCAATGGGTCAAAAAAAATCCAATTGGAATGTACCATTTAGATAAAAATATTTCTTTTTTCAAAGAATTGTATCTAAAGTGGAAGATAAAATTAATTCAATTTTTTGGCTCTTCATAACTCGTTAAGGATTGGTCACAAGCTGATTTCGTTTGGTCATCCCTCCATAATGATTTATTGCGAAAATTCTTTAAAAACACAGTGGAAATGATAAGTTATTAAAGAATTTTCGCACTAAATCATTATCAGTTTGCCAAACAAAAATAACTAGTGACTAATCATCAATGACAGACAATTGTCCAAACGATCCCAATCGTTGGATTTATAAAATTATTAGTATTTGTCAAGTTACCAGCCTCGTATACTTCGAATCATACGGAAATTATGAGTTTTTAAAAAATTTAACGTCATTATCTCGAAATGACCAAACGAAATCAACTACTGGCCAACCCGCAACAAGTTATGAAGAGCTAAGAAATTGAATTAATTTTATCTTCCACTTTAGATACAATTCTTTGAAAAAAGAAATATTTTTATCAAAATGGTACATTCCAATTGGATTTTTTTTGACCCATTGGTGACCAAATGCCAAAATGTGATGACCAATCCTGACTTAACGATTACCTAACGAAATTTGATAAAAACGGTATGATTTTCTTGCAATGAAGTGCTAGATGCTACCCGGGAATTTTTGTTTTGTATTTTTCATTATTTATTTACCGTTTAATCGTAAGTGACCAAACAATAAACACTAGTGACCAATCCTGACCAAACGATGACCAAACAAATACAATCATCACTTTTGTCCAAACCTTTAGATGCGGTGCTAAAAAGTGGAGTCGATTTAATGGATAGCATTTTTGACGTCACACTGCAGTCTTCTATTTAATTCAAGGTTGAAAATACTCCTTCAAAATAAAACGATAAACAGCTTGAAGTTGTCACTTCGCTTAATTCCGATTTAAGTATAAATTTTGCGTAGTTAGGAAGATATCATGACAAGTTTAACGATTTTTTCTCGGGCAGAGGCTCGTGTAAAAGCAGTCACAACGAATATTTAATTCGTCGTCAGACTTACAAAAGATCTAGACAGCCTACAACACCACAGAGATGTTTCAGAACTCTTCGTTTTCTACAGCTTATGCATGGTAAAAATTCTACAGAATTAAATGGCTGCTAAACAGTTTCAAATTTCGATTGGACTATAAAATTTATAAATTTAAGGTAGCTTACCCTCGGCATATGATCTGGGTGCGTAATTAGACTAGTACGTCCCCACGTCATTTTTACTACATTTTTTTCTGACATATAAAAGTTGCAACATGCCTTTCGCAAGGTCAACTCTTGTCTTTCACCACTGGTAGCATTTAAGAAAGCAGATTAGTAAAGGATCCTGATTACGGTGTGTTCTATTTGATTTTCTAAAGTAGCCTCGCGAACGATAACGTTTTCACTGCTATGTAACAATCCGGTATATAGAGTTTTTGATGTTAGAACGTTTCACGTATGGAGGATTATCATTGGTGTCAGCATGCAGTACAGATTCACAAATTAATTTATGCGATGGAAGAACCAATATTTTAGTATATGCCCTACCTTTAAATTATCATCGTGCGATTTGTTATCGAAATTTTAGCCGATGCATGAAACACCGGGGGCGCATAGCAGAGAGAGACAATGCTATAACATCATCACCAACAATGTCAAGCAACCGTTGTTTTCGTGAGTGCAAATTTGTAAATCTGGGACCTGACTTGGATTCATTGGATCAATCATCATTAATCCGAAGATAAATTGATTGTGCTTCCTTAGAAATAAGATCCCTTGATACCTATTTTCAAAATATGTCTCGTGGCATTTCCTTGATCTCCTGGAGCTGGCGCGGAAATATAGTTGATGGTTGAGAAAATTTACTAAAAGTCGTATGATAATTTTACTTTGCAACAAACAAACAGTGTTTTCATACGAAAGACGGTTTTTTCGCAAAACTAATACATAGAATTATTTGGTTGAGAGATCTGAGAATGGTTTCCCTTCTATGATTATCGCGTAAACAACTTGAAAAAATAATTGACTTTGGGGCATCATTAACGCATGTGAAGTTATCCCAGAATTCTATCCGAGAAAATAAAAAATTTTAATCAGACAACACTGACATATCAATAACCGATTTGCTGTGTGAAGTTATCCCAGCACAGGTTTTGATTCATTTCATTCAAATATTCTATATTTGTGAAGTTAGCCTAGCCCAGAATTTTTATCAATTTTAATGAAAAAACGAAAAATTACATAATTTTTAGTCTCGCTCGATAAATTTTAAATTATTTCGCCAAAATTAAAAATGTCTCCGGATTTTCAATTTATCGAAAATAATTTCAAACGAGCGGGACGAAAAATTATATAAAAATCAATGAAACTCCCAGCCCAAAGTTCATTTTCGGGAACTTGCCACGGAACAAATATTTCCTTACAATGCCTGTAATTTTCCATTACTTTATGCAACTCAAAATTTTCAGTTTTTTTATACGTTAGATTTTAATTTTTTTTATTTGATAATTTTCGTTTTTTCATTAAAATTGATAAAAATTGTGAGCTGGGATAACTCACCACAAGAGCAAATTGGTTATTGATATATCAATGTTGTTTGATTAAAAAATTTTATTTTCTGGGATAGAATTCTGGAATAACCTTACATACGTGAATCACTAACACTATAACACACATAAAATACCATTAGATTTTAATCAGTTTTTATTGTAACTTTATTGAAGTAACTACATTTTTAAACAATATTTGGTGCACAATAATTTAAATCACGCATAACACTGCCAAATGACATCTAATAATTATTGGTCGATTTGATTGAACATCCAAATGATTTATAGTTGGTCACATCGAATGTATCACGACAAATAAATGGATATTTTATCGAACATAACTTATCTTGCCACTCATTTTGCATGCTGGCCAAACAATTTTCTGTTTCACTTTCTACCTTGGTATTATCGGGATTCCCCGTTGCCCATTTATAGAACACAATCGTTTGCCCGGTAGTAAACCACCAAAATTGCCCTTCGTTGCCAAGATCGGTGCCACTCGTCCAGAATTCCGTCATATTGTTGGGCGTGTATTTCTCATTGTATCTTTCGACCGCTTTCAATACCCGGTTGTATTCTGACTCGGTACGAAAATCAACTAAATACATACCAAGTGCGGCACAATAACGATTTGCCTGATACCAATCCTCTACTTGCGGTATACTTATGTAATAGTTGCGGCCTTCGATTCCAATTGTTTCGCCACATTCAGCGTAAATCGCCAAACTGGCAATGAGTATTGTTGTGATGCAAAGATTTAACGAATTCATGGTTGAAATGGAACTGAATTTTAATTGTGATTTGGTTTGCTTTATATACGAATTAGAAATCATTGCGTTCTCATGATAAGCATTTGGTTTAGTTTCCTGCCATGCCGATAATTCGTACATATTATGTAAAAATTTCCGAATGTGGTCAAATTCATGTTATAAATAGGGTATTGTGCAAATATTTATCGCAATTCAACTAAATTTCTTTATGTTTGTTCTATTAATACTTTCTATGATTAACCACAAGCTAAAATGTATACATCTTCCAGGGGTCGTCAACAAGCCGCTTTTATGAAGCGTAGCGAAAAATTTGTTGGTTAATTGGTGGAAAGTATATGGCGTCTGTATTTTAGGATACACATGGTATAATATTTCTTGACTACCTTGAGAAAGGAAAAAAAATCAACAGCGAATATTATATCGGGTTACTGGAAGAAAGAAATCGCTGAAAAATGACCACAAATGAAGAAGAAAAATTGCCCTTTCACCAAGATAATGCACCACGTCACATTTCGATAGCAACAATAATAAAATTGCACGACTTTCACATTGAATTGCTTCCGCATCCGCTATACTCGCGAGATTTGGACCCAGCGATTATTACTTGTTTACAGACCTCAAAAAATCTCCAGCGAAACAAATTTGGCTCCTCTAACTACAAAAATGCGATTAATCAAAATTTCCGTTAGCCTCAATTTTTCGAGTGATTAACAAGACTGCGATCGAGGACCTTGAGATGTTTGCAAATGTACCATTCTAAGGATTGACTGAGCGGTTCGAAATTGCAGGCTTAAGCTTTTCCCATAAATTCCTGATCCTCCTGATTTTTGCCCGAAACTGGTTCTCTTCAAGTGGCCGCTTCTATGTGACTTCTACGTTTTCCATATAGACTCTTTTCATTTATTGGAACAAATAATGGGTTGATTGAAAAATCCATACTTTTTCGCTTGATATATGTCGTGATGTATTTGTCACCTTATACCATACTAATACTCGTTAGAAAGGGAGGATTCATGCACTAAAATTTATTTTGTCTTGGTTTTGATTGATCGTTTCAGTTGTGAGTTATAGCGTGTCAAGGATGGAGGCAAACTAAAAGAAAATTCGCTATATTTTACAATTTTACTTCGATAAAGGCGAAAACGCAAGTCAGGCGGCTGAAATTGTGAATGGTGTCTGTGGTGTCTTTCTTGACCGATCGATACTGATCACAGCCAATTATGCGCAATTTTGGTTTCATTGATTCCGTTCCGGTAATTTCGATATTAAAAATGTACGACGCACTAGAATGGCTATCGTCGAAAATGTCGATAAAATTCTGGAAATCAAAGTAGACCGGCATGCCAGCTGTCGTAGCATCGCTCAGGAGCTGAAGGTTGTCCATCAAAGGGAACCTCAATGTTTGGGTGCCTAAAATGGGTCATGTACGACAATATTAAGCGGAAAAGATTATGTTCGTAGGTCAGCAAAGCTCCTCAAATGGTGGCCAAACAATGAATGTACTGCAGTGATTGGAGGCAGCAATCAACCAGAAGCGACAATAATAAACCAATAGAAGAGTTGTCGCGTTCCACCAGCACAACGCCAATCCTCACTCACACGTCCATGATGATCCGCCGGAAGCTCGGGAAGCTAAGTTGGGAAATTATTATGCATCCACCGGACCTGGCACCAAGCGATTATCACCTTTTTTATCCTTGGCAAGCGCTCTTGGTGATGAAATTGCCTTCTAAAGGGCAACGAGTTGTCGAAAAAAACGACTCATATTTGAGCCAAAATAGATGATTGTAGCCATGTTAAATAAAGCACCGAAATACATAATTGATTCTTTTTCCCATCCTTATATTTATTTTTATGTATTAGATTAGATCTTTTGCCATTTATCAGGTAGATGATGAATGCCTTCGCGATAAAATCTTGGTGGTTTCGAAGCAAAACAGTCATCGAGCCATTTTTTAACATCTTCAACTTTCGTGAACCGCTGGGCTTTGAAATATGGCGACATCGATCTGAATAACTGGTTATCAGAGGGAGCCAAGTCTGGAGAATACGCCGCTTACTATAAAACTTCCCAGCCGGAGACGTTGTTATGCAACAATATCACTTTCCGCCTTTTTTTACCCTTAAATTGTCTTTTTTCCTTCAGCACATCACATAATTCGATCAATTGCACCTGGTTCAGCAGTAACAGTCTGACCAGGTTCATGAAGTTCGTAGTAAATGACTCCTTTCCAATCACACCAGACACACAGTAACACTTTCTTGGCATGAATATTCATTTT
The DNA here is from genome assembly GCA_947310385.1 of Nephrotoma appendiculata. Lineage (NCBI taxonomy): Eukaryota > Metazoa > Arthropoda > Insecta > Diptera > Tipulidae > Nephrotoma > Nephrotoma appendiculata. The sequence goes on along the minus strand of OX371225.1, from coordinate 265,405,673 downwards.
TGCAACTGATGTTGATGGCTGGGTCAACCCATTGTTTTCCGCGTTTAGGATTATCGTACAAAATCCACTACCGAGAAAGCAAATTCATGATGAACTCATTTTCCTTTCTTCTGTTTTTTCCCCCATTGCGATTGCATGCTTCATGAGTTGTGCATATTCGTCTTCAAATTAATTTTACTACACTTGGATGTGGATCGTCCTCAATCCATATTTTGTAATTCCAATTTCTCCATCTTGGATACGTTTACAAAGAAACATGCTTGGAGAAATCGGTACTGCTATAGCTTCAGCCATCCATTAGTTAAATATAGTTATACAGCCGGATTCATTTGGAGTTACCCAGGAGGAAACTCGGCTCTTTTCGATTGTGCTAGTTCTAAACTTCGGAAACAAAATGTACAGGGTCCCCCGTCGGGACGCGGGTCCCACTTTCGATAAAACTAGCCAGAAGAATGTTTTCGAGTGCCAGAGATCGATTGTGTTGGGTCTCAGCTTAAGGAAATGTTGTTTACAGGGTCCTCCGTTGGAGCCCAGGTTCCGTTATTATATTTTTTCTAAGTCTAAACGTTTTCGATAAAAAATTGTTGAAAGGCGGTTTTTAAGTACTAGGAATCAATTGTGCTGTTCCAATTTCGGGAGGAAACATTTGCAGGGTTCTCCATCGGGACCCGGGTTCAATATTTATTTTTTATAGTTCAAACAGTTTTCGAGCAAGTGGAATTGATTGCGCTGTTTTTCAGCTTTACTGGGCGCGTTTACTGGACCCACCATCGAGGCGCGTATCCCTGGTTCCATTTTTAATTTTTTCTAAGTCAGACGTTGGAATTGCTGAGAGGGTTTTCGTGGACCACTAATCGATTGCGTTTAGTCTCAATTTCGGGTAAACTTGTTTAGTTTATGAGGTCCACGGACCACGAACGGTTTTAATAAAATTTGCTCAAAAATGAGGTTTTGAGTACCAGAAATCAATTGCATTGGGTGTCAGTTTCGGGAAAACTAATCTACAGGGTGCTCCGTTGGAACCCTAGTTCCATTTAAATTTTCTTTTAATTGCTGAATGCGCCTTTTCAAGCACCAAAAATCAATTACGTTGGATCACGGTACCATTAATCGCTTCTAACATTAATATCAGCACCAACTGCAAGCCGTTCAATCTATACGCGTAAATCACACAGAAAGTATTACTGAAAATGAGATATTTCCGTAAAAAATCATAAAATTTCTCTGTATGTTAGTCGGATGATAGAGGACACTCCAACGAGTCTAATCGTTACGGTACCATTAATCGTTTTTGTGTGTTTGAAAGATTACGTCTTCGGATCTCGCTTAAAATCTTTGGCAATGCCCTAAATTTCATTTGTAGAAAGTTCTTATTCGTTCAATATCAATAGTTTCTATATTAGTTGAATCCCGAAATTTATTTGTATATTAATTTAATTTTCTCTGCAATTAAAAAGGTAATATACGATTTTATCACTATACCTATCTATCTATCTATCCCCCCTCCCCCCCCCCCCCCCCCATCTATCCCCACTATCTATTTATACCCAATTTGCATATAATTTTATTTTTAATTTTTCAAATTATAACGAATACATACTCATTTCAAAAGGTTAGGACAAAGTTAGGACATACTTCACACCCGTAAATTATATACAACAATTTTGAACACAAATACAACAACTACTTGAAAATTATATTTTGGTTACACAGCAATTTCATATTTTTTTTGATCTTTCGTCGTGATTCCATCACTTCAAAAAATCAATTGACGTCCACATTTGATTTCTTTGCGCGTTTCGTTTTTTTGTTTATGTATGTGTGTAAAATCATGTTTTTTTATATATTCGTATAGTAAAAAAGCAGCAAATAATAGCTGCGAAAACTGCTTTCTTGTTTGCAACAAAAAAAATATGTTTCCACTCGAAAAGTCCGCGGTGCCACACTTTATTTCTTTCGTCGTGATTATTTCCTAGTTTTTTCCCCTTCACCAAATAACTCATTTTTTGGCGGGGAAATTATTGATTCTTTTTTCAGCAATATTTTTTTTAATTCAACTGATTTTAATTCAACTACTACTAGGATAAATATTTCAAGGACACCTTGTTTATTTGTCGTTTTTGGGTTAAATTTAGTTTAATGTTTGCTTTGAGTGCAAAAAATATATTTTCTCAACCAAGGAAGCACCTTTCGCACCAAATAATAAATATATTTTTACTTTACGAATAAAACAAAAAACATAATTTTACGCACGTACATAAAAAAAGAAATGCACAAAGAAATCAATTGTGGACGTCGATTGATTTTTTGAAATCATAGAATCACGATGAAAGAATTAAAGTATGCCGAGGGCTCAATGGACTCAATTTCTTTGTTTATGTATGTGTTTAAATTTTTATTTTTTTTGATACATTCGTTTTGTATGGTAACATATGCGTAAAATATTTTTCCACTGACAACTCGAAACTAACAAAATTCAACAAAAACAAATATGTAAATAAAATGGCCTTGAAATATTTTATCTTCGTAGTAGTGCGAAGAAATCTGTGAATCAAAAAAATATGTTGCTCAAAAAAGAATCAACAATTTTACCTACCAAAATATTAGTTTGTTGGAGAAGAGGAAAGAAACGAGGAAAGAATCACGCTGAAAGGATTAAAGTATAGAACCACGGAATGAAGCTAAAATTGAAATATTTTATCTTTCTAGTAGTGAGATAATCAGTTGAATCAAATAAAAAATTTGATGAAAAACAATTAAAAATTTCCACGCCACAAAATTAGTATATTGGTGAAGTGGAAGGAAACGAGAAAAGAATTACGACGAAAGAATCAAAGTGTGGAACGATGGATTTGAAAGTTTAATTCAAAATATAAAATATATATGGTTTTTACGGTGGCACTATTCTGGTAATTCCCCGGGAATAGGGAATTGGGGTAAACATTTTTTTCTGGAATACCGAACTAAAAAGTTAGTGTTAATTTTTTTGAAAACAAAATTGAATTGGGAATAATTTTCCCTGCCAGTTTCGCTATGGAACTATTATTCCAAATTTGCAAAAATTTACATTAAACCTTTTGCCTCAGTACACCAGCAAAAAATATTTTAAATGGAAATTATTTGTAAAATGTTTGCCCAGTTCCATATTCCCGGGGAATCACCTGAATAGGGCAACTGAAGGCCATTTTCCAGAACTGCTTCCAAAAATCTTTGTAAAATCCAATTTCTAGGTTTTAGGTTTTCTCAAACCTAACTTCTTCTAAAAATCATCAAAGAATCCAATTTCCGTCCAGTATATCCAACCCCATCATAATCGGTTAAGAATTGAACGAAGTTCCGCCCCAGATGACCATATTTCAGAACTTCTTCCAAAAAACATTTAAGAATCCTATTTCCATCCAACATACCAAATCTCATCATATTCAGTTGAAAATTGATCGAGTTCCGTCCCAGGTAGCCGTATTCCACAATTTCTTCGAAAAATCGTTTAAGAATTCCATTTCCATCCTTCACACCCAATGCCGTCATAATCGGTTAAGAATTTATCGAGTTCCGTCCCAGGTAGCCGTATTCCAGAATTTTTTCCAAAAATAGTTTAAGAGTCCAATTTCCATCCAGCAAATCCAATCCCCTCATAATCGGCTAAGAAATGCCTGAGTTCCATCCCAGATTAAATTCGATCGAATCGATTAAATTTAAAAACATTTGGATTTATCGGACAATCGGATTTAATGGACTCCCTAATATAATTCTTCATAATCTTACGTCTTATTTACATCCACCTTGCTGGCTATTCGTATCACTTAAAAATAGTAGGTGATGAAATATATCATTTCAAGTGACGCTTATCACTTCATACGACTATGAGAATAGGGGTAAAAATAAATTTCCCTTATAGCAAAAACACACACCAAACAATTGCGTACGATCGTATTCAGGAATACCAAAGTATTTTCGTATCGAATACATTTTCGCATTGTATTCAGGAATAGGGCCCCAGATTATAAGGAACACACATGGATTGAAGAGCATCGGACAAAAAACGTATCACATTGAGTATACTTTTTTTTAAGCACTATGATTATAATAAATTTACATTTAAATTACATAATTCGTTTTAATTAAATATAAAAACTCTCCTTGTAATATCATTTGATGATTTAACTTAGTAATAATATAAGAATTGAAAGTGTGTGAACAGTAGAACTTTAGTGAGTGCTTTTCTTGGTTATACTCTCGAGCATTTGTATTGTACTTTTTTGCCTATTCCCATAAGTGTTGGTTCAGTTTTAATTACGGTTTCCTTTGAAAGTGAAATTATTTTTTAAAGCAGTTAGTTATGGGAGTGCTAAAAGGAAAACGAACTTACATCAAACGTCAGATTACGAGAATGGAAAATTATGTGCGTGTGATTAAAGACGGCAGGAGTGTAGATGAGTTAACCGTAAGGTTAGAAAGAATACAGAAATTGTATAAGGATCTCGTTGAGGTGGTGTACCAAATGCTTTAGTTGTCCGATATTGTTGAGACAGATATAGAAGCCGTAGATGCATAATATTATAGCATTATTCCTAAACTTCAAGGTGCTTTACAAAAAAAGTGCCTACGAATCAACCCGCAGCAAAGCTCAATCAATCTTTGAATAATATAAATGCGCACTCTAGTAATTTTTGGTTGCCTTGCATTACCATTCGGGGCCTCGTTTTACCATTTTATGGAAACTTTAAGGAATGGCAATCATTTTTTAATCTATTTGGTTCGGCTGTACACGAAAACGCAAATCTTTTGCCAGCTCAGAAGTTTCAGTTGCTCATTGGACAGTTGAGAGGTGAAGCCCTACCCCTAATTCGATATCTTCAGATTAATGATGCAAATTACATCGAGGTCTACCACAAAAGGTACGACAAGAAGAAGTATATCGTAGATTCATTTATCCAAAGTCTTTTTGATCGACCAACTGTAACGCATGGAACATCGCAATCACTCGTGCGATTACACGATACATTTGATGAAGTTATTCGAGGCCTTAAAGCGTTGGGCACAGAAGCAGAGACTCGAGATCCTTGGCTCATTTATTTTGCAATCCAGAAATGGATTCTAAAACACGGCAAATGTGGAAACTAGAAACTTCCGAAATCAATTATCCAACATTTGATAAACTTTTATCAGTTTTGATCAAACGAATGGATGTGTTGCAAGGCATGAAAACTGAGAGCGCAAAACGTACACTAGCGAAGTCACATGTACAGCAAACAAAATCTATGCACACTGCACCGTCAGCAAATTTTGCATTCTGTGGTAAGGACCACAAAATATTTGAGTGTGAAGGTTTTCTAGGTTTAGAAATCCACCAGAGGAGGGATTACGTGAAGAAACACTCAGATGTTCCAATTGGTCTACCAATGCAAATCGAAACGAAAATGTAGCAAATGAGAAAGGAAACATCACGCCATCTTGCACCTAGAGCTAGAATCCTCCACACGTTCTCCTGAAAAAACGACTTGAGGGCATGCTAAATCGATAGATGGAAATGCGGTTCTGCCGACTGCCCAAATAGTGGTAGAACGGTAAAATGATGAGTGGCAAATTTGTCGGGTGTTGCTGGACTCTGGATCGCAAAATTCTTTCGTTACTGAAGAATATTTCCAGACGTATGTAAAGATAGCCCGAAAACCCTCCCGAGAAAAGACTTTTCGAAAATTGGTTTGAGTCCGCGCTAAATACGATATAAACATTTTGGCCCGAAAAAAAACAACATGAAACATCTCAAAATTACACTCTATCCCGAAAATAAAAAAAAATGATTTAAAAACACGTATGTGAAGTTGGCCCGAAAACCATCCCGAAAAACCCCTTTACTGTTTAGGTGCGTTTTTTCGCTAAATGTATTAAAAGACTATTCAGCCTGAAAAATTAAAAAAAATATGGAGAAAATCAAATTCCATCCCGAGATAATACAAGCAATCCCACGAACACAAAAATAAATTTTAAGTTGAAAATCTATTACAAGAAGTGATTGACCACACTTTAACTTGAGAAATTTAATAAACAATTCAATAAAATTGATTGGAATTTTTCAACAACTTTAATATTTCGGTTCACAGAGGTTGGCAGATAAAATGGTACATGCCATATTAAGCACCGACTATCAGCATTAAGCATACAAATGATCATTACGATACAGTGGGGATTATGGGCCTCCCCAGCTGATTTAATATTCGCTTCTCTTCAATTTTATTGAATTGTTTTTTAAATTTCTTAAGTTAAAATGTGGTAAATCTCTTCTTGTAATAATTTTCAACTTAAAATTTGTTTTTGTGTACGTGGGATTGTTTTTATTTTCTCGGGATGGAATTTGATTTTCTCCATATTTTTTTTTTATTTTTCGGGCTAAATAGTCTTTTAATAAATTTAGCGAAGAAACGCACCTTAATTGTAAAGGAGTTTTTTCGGGATGGTTTACAGGCCAGCTTCACATACGTGATTGGTACTGGACTAGTCAAAGAAGATTGATCGTTCATCCATTTTAAAACTTTGCTGTTAAGTGACCTCGTCGCATCCGAAGCAGTTAATGGATTATTCTAAATAAAATATTTAGGTATTATGTACGTCCACATTACGAATCTTTTCCTGCAAAAAATAGGAACAAATATTTACCGATTCAAGCCACTTTCGTAATCTCCCTTTATAAACGATTTTCTCGCCTTTTGAATAATTTTTAAAAAGTTCGACGATACCATCCAAATCCATTATTTTCAATGTTTTAATGGTACATTCGTGCAAATCTGATAAGAAGGAGATAGTTTTTTTAAACTGGACACTTTCTACACTACAGTAAATTTCAAAACAAGTATAAAACATCATTTAAAACAAAACCAAATATCTTTGTTGCATGGTTTTGTAGCATGGTTCTTTGCATGGATTCATTGGATCCATCATCATTAATCGGGAGATAAATTGATTATGCTACCTTAGAAATTAGGCTGCCAAATCTCTCAAAAGGATGTAGCGCCAGCAAAATAAAATAAAAATAAATGAAAAAACATTTCTACTTCTGGCGAAATAATTTTAAATTTATTGAGCAGGACGAAAAATTATATTAAAATCAATAAAATTCGGAACAAATATTTTCATTAAAATTGATAAAAATTGTGGGCTGGGCTAACTCACTAACACTACAACACACATAAAATACCATTAGATTTTAATCAGTTTTATTGATACTTTATTGAAGTAATTACATTTTTAAACTAAATTTGGTGCACAATAATTTAAATCACGCTGCACGCATTACACTAATAATTATTGGTCGATTTGATTGAACATCCAAATGATTTATAGTTGGTCACATCGAATGTATCACGACAAATAAATGGATACTGGATCGAACATAACTTATCTTGCCACTCATTTTGCATGCTGGCCAAACAATTTTCTGTTTCATTTTCAACCTTGGTATTATCGGGATTACCCGTTGCCCATTTATAGTACACAATCGTTTGCCCGGTAGTAAACCACCAAAATTGTCCTTCGTTGCCGAGATCGGTGCCACTCGTCCAGAATTCCGTCATATTGTTGGGCGTGTATTTCTCATTGTATCTATCGACCGCTTTCAATACCCGATTGTATTCTGACTCGGTACGAAAATCAACTAAATACATACCGAGTGCGGCACAGTAACGATTTGCCTGATACCAATCCTCTAATTGCGGTATACTTATGTAATAGTTGCGGCCATCGATTCCAATTGTTTCGCCACATTCAGCGTAAATCGCGAAACTGGCAATGAGTATTGTTGTGATGCACAGATTTAACGAATTCATGTTTGAAATTTAACTGAATTTTGATTGTGATTTATTTGGCTTTATATACGAATTAGAAATCATTGCGTTCTCATGATAAGCATTTGGTTTAGTTTCCTGCCACGCCGAAAATTCGTAGATAAGTAAAAATTTTCGAATGTGGTCAAGTACATATTATTTGGAATTATGCAAAAATTTATCGCAATTCAACTTTATGTTTGTTTTACCAATATTTTCTATGAATAACCGTGAGCTAAAATGTAGATCGACGCATATAATTTATGAATCGTTTTGTATAATCACAGGCTAAAATTTATACTATACATCACAGTGCCACAAATAATGCAAATTTAATTTTGATCTTGAAACGACGAAACGTGACGCAACGAGACGTTTGTCGTCGCTAAGATAGCAATGTTTAACTCTAATGACATGGCATGGCTATAATTAACTACACTACTTCAGAGAAAGTTTTAGTAAACTTTTGAACGGTTTGATTATTATGGTAGGATGCGTTAGTTAGTCGCGTTAGTTAGTCGGTTTACGGTTGATTAGACAGTTGAAATCATTACTCGTATTTAATATTTAGTAAAAACAGGTATCAGTAGACCATAGTGTACAATTTAGAAAAATAATTTAAAATCTAGATATCGTCAAGTAAAAATTCTACTCAAACTCAACTTTTCATACTGTATCGGGCATATAAATATGTATTGCGGCTATTGGCGTTCTGGGACATGAAACTTGGTTCTTAAAAGCTGAAATTATGTTCGGCGCAAACAAGATCACCATCGACAAACAAAAGTTTGCGCACGCGCAGTTTTTTCTCTCTCGGCAACACATGAAAACTTTAAAAAAGTCTAGATCGACCGCTACTCCATCTCCGAGGAGCGTAAATTAGAGACAATCGAATATTGGTGATCAAATAAAATCAATCAAGTCAACCAAATAAAATCGTTGGCTGGCAAAAATTTCCTGGTCAACGTTACTACAAAATTATGTGACGTTGATCCCACAACAAGAAAAATCAGAAGAGGATCTCGCTTAAATCGCCTATCGACTACGCGATATCATTGGCGCGCGGACTCATAGCTCGGATTCAATAAACTGCGAAATGCGAATACCAAGCATATAGTCATTTGGAAACAATGCTAAAATAAAATAGCAACTGGCAACACTACGACACCCTTCGCGTTCAAAATCGACAGGGAGACGTACAACTTCTCCTTTTACCTCTATCGCAAACCTTCCGGAGAATTATAATCAAACCAACAACAAAAGCCAAAATGCCAATCTTCACACAACCGATGTTTGTATCACATAAAACTTGGCAGTGCGACATCAAAATGGGTTTTAACATGCACTTTTGTTACACAACAAAAGAAATCCGGAAATACTGGTTCATCAAACCAATAAGTTTTAAGATTAGTGCGGCAAACCTAGGACAACTACAACAAAGCCGCCGATTTCTACGAGTTTCGGCCAATCAAATCACATTTTTGATTGATACGGAACAAATCGAAATCTCGTTTTAGTTCTGGCAGCATCAAATAGTTCCACAATAACAGCTTATGGTACCAAATTACTTAACGTTTATAGTGGATTAAAACGCTATCATCATTGCATTATACTATTAACAAAGGCTATGGAATACTTCTATAGAAACTCCCTTCTTTAACAGCTCTACTAAACTACAACGCTCCGGTAATGCACAATGTATAGTACACCACATCGCGACTTCAGGTCATTTCCCAATTTCAAGACCACGCAGGCTTCATCCAATTCTTGTCCATTGCACATGGTAAACAAAAAGGACAAAGACTGGAGATCATGTGGGGACTACAGAAGGCTCAACGCGGTCACAGTTCTTGGCCGTTACTCTATTCCACACATTCAAAATTCCTCCATGCATCGTCAGAGCATACCATCTTATTCCAATGGCTCCTGATGACAGTCACAAAACTGCAATTACAACAACATTTGGCCTATTAGAATTCACCCGAATACCATTTCGTCACTCCAGTATTTAAGTGTTACAATTTACAAACGACAAAAACGATATTTCGAGAAAACGAAAAACAAAGTTTGGATTACTACGAACGTAAGGGTTTTCAAAAATTGACACAACGAATTATTATTTATGTAAATATAATAATTTTCTTTCTTGGAATTTAAAGAAAATTAAAAAAATTTCCAACGGTTAAATTTTTATTAATTTTCAAAATTTGATCCATTGCATATGTAACATTTAAACTTTATCATTGTGTTCGAATATGTATTGTATGTAACATTTTTTGGTATGTTTACGACTCACTTTTCACATTTTTGATGATTGTTAATTTTTTCCCTGGTCTGAACCAAACTGTCGTAAAAATAATAATGGAATAATGGAATTGTTAGCATTATTTTAACCAAGTCGTTTTACCAGCGAGAGCAAACAAATAATCGTAATTTAGTAAATACCGTTATATCAATTTAGCAGGAGACAAATTTTTTGTTGTTTTGCATTATTATTGTTAAATAATTATGTATAATAAAATAAAATAATTAAAATATCTGTCACTCATGATGCGCGCTGTTAATCATTCAACGTTTACGGAAAGACTAAAATAATATTTTAAATAATACGTACTATCAGAATTGTTCGGAATGTAGATGCAGGCATGCAGCATCATACCAAACCTATCAATTGTATGTTTGCATCAAACATATTTGGAATTTCGAGTTTGATTTATGTAAAATTTCGAAACTAATGTATGCTTGAATCAGATAAATTCGAAACTAACTAACTCCTATTATGTTTTAAAGCGAACTAAATTGTATGCTTGTATCATTTAAACACAAACTTATGATTTAGTTTTATATTGCAATTTTCAATATCATTGTACGTAAATATCATACAAATTCTAAATTAGCCATTTGAATTAAGTATTTTTTTAAATAATTGTATGTTTATATCAGATAAATACTGTATTTAATATTTAGTTACGATTGTGTTATCAATTTAAGTGTATGTATATATCAAACAAATCCTGAACCTTTTTCAGCGTACAGTGCTTTAACTACTTACCTATTGCACGTATGTATCACTTTAATTCTCATTTGAGAGAGTTGTATGATTGCAGGTTAGTATGTAAGTACCATTATTATATTGAGTTAATTTCAGTATTTATCTATTTTAAAACGTTTTTAGTGTTTTAATTGTATGTTTGTAACACATAAATTCTATAATGATTTCGCCGAAAAATGGTAGTAATTATATCACATACATGTAATTGTATTATGTAACAAACAAATACGGAAGTGTCATGATAAAAACTGTTTTTGTAACATTGATCACACTGAATATCTCAAAAACGAAAACAGATACGAACATTCTGAAACTACCAATCGAAAGAACTCATTTTTTTAGTAAGGACAGCGTCACTAACTCAAAAACGTCATTAATGCGTATATATCACTTAAATACTGGGGTGACGATTTGGACTCAGAAATGCTGCACAAACATTCCAGCGTTTCATCATCGATATCGTTAGAGATATCGATTTCGTTTTTATTTATATCGACGACATTCTCGTACCCTGAAAAGAAGAGAAACAACACTTACTGAGTGTTTTTTTTTATTCATTCCAAATATTCCGGACGTTCCGAACATGACATATTTTGTTTTTTTATTCATTCCATTCCTTCTATTCCTGTTTTTTGTTATTTTTTTATTTATTCTAGACGTTCGGAACGTATTCTTTTCGTACTGGATCAAAAGGTAGAACGAAAAGAATATTTTTAATCTTAGTCGCCATATTCTTTGTTTTGAAGGGTTGTTTGTTTGTTTTTTAATGTAGTACATACACAACACTGTAAATAATAGACAACTAAAAAATGCCTGTCAAATATCTATTCCATTCCTTCCAAATCGTTTTTTTATTACATTCTGTTTGGAATATTTTAAGGTCACGTTATCAGTATTCTATTCTTTCTATTCCTTCTTTGGAATGAATAAAAAAAAACACTCACTCTATTTGAAACGAGTTTTCCAAAAATTATCAAATTACGATACCACTATCAACACCACAAAATGCGTGTTGAACTGATGAACTTTCTAATGGCATTCTACCGTCCGAAGGACGAATTAATGCAATTAGGAAATTCTCAGCATCGGACAAAACGCAAAACAAAACGTATTCCTTCAGCTCAAGAACTGGTGAGAAAACCTTGCTTTTTAAACGTGGTAATAGGGGCGGTTTTACAAAAACTCAATATTGAGATTTGGGAACCTCTTGGATTTTTCTACAATAAATTATCAAATGCCGAAAGAATATACATATTTCGCATTTCGCATTTCATAAAACATTTTCGATACTTTGTCAAATGTCGGGAATTCACTATATTCAACGATCACAAACCGGTTATTAGAGCAATAGCCACTAAAGCGGAACGCAACCCAAGCGCAACATTTTGTTTCTCAATTTACGACAGACATTCAGCATATTCAAGATAAAGACATTGTGGTCGCCAACACACTATCTCGTACTTTCAGCCACGAGGTTCCCTCCGCACAAGCGCAAGTCTGCGATAAAGAACTACAGGACTTACTTTCTAGTTCTACAAATCGGCGCTGTTCCAAATTGAAATTAAATAAATGGAAATTAGATCAATTTTGACACTTTGCATAATATTTCACATCCAAGTGTACGAGGAACTTTTAAACTCAAGGTACTCTCAGGGTCACTTCAAGGTATTTTTGGCCCAGTATGAAAAAAGTATAATGGATTTACATATATTTTGACTTGCGTAGATTTTTTCACGTGGAGGTTAGAAACCTACTGCGCCGAGAGGCATCCTCGCACAAATAATTACAGTAACACTCGTCGAAAACTACATTTCTAAATTTCTATATTCTTTGTTTTGATTTTTTGCTTTTTCCCACTATCTATATAAATAAAACAAAGTTGTGTTAGTTACACCATTTATAACTGAAAAACGGCTGGACCGATTTTTATGATTTTTGTTTCGTTGGATTTGACTCCGTTCCGAATAGCATAATAACTATTAAAACATTGGAAAAATTCACCAACAAAAAAGTTATCAAGAAAATTCATTTTCTCATATATTTAGTACATTTTGTTTTTTTTTATTTTGTTCGTCTCAATACAGTGGTGATTTAGGAAAAAAGAAAAGTCGGAAAAACTCAAAAGGGAAGCCCCAAAAATCTAATAAAAAAAACCTTTTTTTATATGAATTTTGTAGGTGTATTTTGTATGTGACGAGTGGTGCAGTGGTTAAAGCTTCGGCGCTTGGACTGCAAGGTACTGGATAAGAATCCGACTGGATGCTGCATGTACATTTCTATTTTATTTTTTATCCAATTTTTTTTATTTTATCTACTTAGCTATATAATTCATGATGAAAATGGTGGATTATTTTTCTTCGATGCGCCCGGTGGAACTGGCAAGGCATTCCTCATATCATTGATTTTGGCCACTGTTCGTGCGAGATCCAATATTGCTGTAGCAGTTGCTCAGCGTTGAAATTGTCGTTAGACCTTTAATCGGCTGAAAACCCGACTTGCAACATTGCGAAACATTCAGCAATGGCGACAATTTTGGTAGTAGTAAAATCATCATCGATTATGAATGTACAATGGCGCATTTGAAGCATTCAATCGAACTATGAAAGATCTACGCAATGACTCAAGATGTTTTGGAGGCGCAATGATTCAACTGTCTGGTGATTTCCGTCAAAAAATACCAGTGATTCCAAGATTGACCGCTGTCGATGAAATAAACGCTTACCTCAAATCATCGACTCTGCGTGGCTCTATGTGATGAAACTTTAGCTGACGACAAACATGCGAGTTGCATTGTTAAACCAGAGACAACCTAACAGAGATATTTCATTCTATGTAAACGTAAAAATTTAAACTGTGAGTTCATTTTCTGTAAATAGCCGCAAACAACCAAAAATATTTTGTTTTTTTGCGTAAACGTAAACGCAGTTTAACGAAAAATAACAGATACAACGATGACATTGGAATTGTCAGAAATATATTTTGTTTTCATTTTTTAGCTCGAACGAAAAATTTTATTTGATTGTCTGTGGTTAAACGATCCATCTGCCGAAGATTTCTCCAAGCAATTGCTGACTATCGGTAATGGCTGTGTTCCGGTCTACGAATCGAACAGATTGATTTCGTTTCCTCAGAACTTTTGCAATTTTGTCTCAACGAAGGTCGAGCTCATCAACAAAGTGTTCCCGAACAATATTACTAACCACAAAAATCACAATTGGGTGAGTGAACGAGTAATTCTTGCGGCAAAGAACAAAAATGGGGATCACTTAAATTTCACAATTCAAAATCTAATCGTCGGTCCACTTTATTCCTTCAAATCTATCGACTGTGTGACAAACAAAGACGAATCAACCAACTGTCCAACTGAATTTTTAAACTCATTGGATCTGGCTGGCTTGCCCCCGCACAATTTACAACTGAAAGTTGGTGTGTTGCCGGGAATCATCATGCTACGAAACCTGAATCAACCAAAACTATATAACGGAACGCGTTTTATTTTGAGAAATCTCAAGGAAAGTTCAAAGGTGAGGAAGTTCTCATTCCGAGAATTCTGATGATCCCAACCGATATGCCATTCGAGTTTAAACGAATTCAATTTCCGATTCGTCTTGCATTCGCCATGACGATCAACAAATCACAAGGCCCATGCTTGAGTGTTTATGGCCTGAATCTAGAAAATGAATGTTTATCTAACGGCAAATTGTACGTAGCATGTTCACGTGTCGGCAAACCATCCGCTTTGTTCGTTCTCGCATCTGACAATAAAACAAAAAATTTCGTATATCACAAGATGTTTTACTGAATCATTTCGAATCAATTCAATAAAACGAAATCCTTGCAGCCACGTGAATTACATTCATTTCAATGTAATTAAAATATATTTCATTTTGATTGAATTTAATTAATTTGGAGTATTCATTTTATCCGCCCCGGAGGCCTCGGGTTCAATTCCCGGTAGTGACAAGGAAAAAATTGCACGGCTGGTTTAGGATCAATGAATTAATCACTCATTAGTCATTATCCGAAATGAAAATATGATTATTAAACCTCATTTAAGGCGGCCAAATCTCTTGATGGGATATAGTGCCAGAGAGAGAGAGAGAGAGAGAGAGAGAGAGAGAGAGAGAGAGAGAGAGAGAGAGAGAGAGAGAGAGAGAGAGAGAGAGAGAGAGAGAGAGAGAGAGAGAGAGAGAGAGAGAGAGAGAGAGAGAGAGAGAGAGAGAAAGAGAGAGAGAGAGAAAGAGAGAGAGAGAGAAAGAGAGAAAGAGAGAGAGAGAAATTCATTTTATCTTAATAAAAAACTCAATTTAATTAAGCTATAATAACTTTAAACAACATTTATTGATTTTGAGGCGGTACGAAGTTCGCCGGGTCAGCTAGTATATAATTAAATTTTTATTTTTTTAAATCAGTAGATACTTCTTCCTTATGATGGCCTAACAAGCCGTAATCGATCGAGGGGTTTTTTAAACTTTTTCAAATCATTTTTTAAGTAAAATATTCAAAATTGTCTGTTGTAATTTCTACGGTGATGGAGCAAAGTGCACAGAAAATTACTCGGAACATACCTTTCAGTAAACTGCTCCCTATCGAGACGGATGGATAAAATAGCAGACGATGTAGAAAATCAATTAATCACTTCTTCACATATGATTAATCTTCAGATCAAGAAATTTGCTTTACAACTCGATGAAACAACACTACGCGACAATGAAGCGCTATTGATGGCGTATGTCAGATTTTTAAATAATGATCATCTCTAGGAAGAATATCTTTTTGCCCGGATGCTCAAAACAAACACCACCGATGAGGTAATCTTTCAAGAAATTAAGACATATTTTAATAAAAAAAAAGTTTTCCATTGCAAAATACAGGTTGGTAGAAAAGTATTGAAAATAAAAATGAAAAAATGTGTATTTTTTAATGAGACTAATTTTTTTATTCAATATAATCTCCCTGAACTTCAATACACTTATTTATACAGTTCCACGGCTGCTTTTCACGAAGGAATTTTTTCAGGTTTCTGAAGAGATAGTAATCGCTGGGTGCCAAATCTAGTCAATACGGTGGGTGTTCAAGCAATTCATATTTTAATTCGTTCAATTTATTCTTCGTCAAAAGACTCGTGTGAACAGATGCATTGCCGTGATAAATTTTTTTTTTCAAGCGGGTCTTTTTTTACGAAATTTTTGTCCAAAAGGAAATATTCAAAATTAACGGTTTTACCTTTTTTAAGATAATCAATCAATAATCCAATCTTTTCCGTCCCAAAAAAACTGATAACCAGCTTCAGTCCACTGTAAATGTTCTTGTTTCAGTTTAGGATCATAGTGGTATATCCATAGTCTCATCCATAGTTTTAAATCCATGCACAAAATCAGTTTTATTCTGCGTAAAACGCTTCAAATTACACTGGGAAAATTATTTCGATTCAGCTTTTATTGAATTGTTAACGACTGCGGCAACAGTTTTCCAAGCAGTTGTTTCATACGTAATTCTTCATGTAAAATATGAAGTTCGTGCGAGATGCCTATGGTATCAGCATTTCACGCTTAGTCAAACTTGGATCTTCACAAACAATATTATACACTACGTGGTTCATCTTTAACACTTGAACGACCACGTTTAAATGCTAAATAACATCGATGCAAAGTAGAAAATGAAGGATCAGATTCCTTAAACACTTTTACCATTTTTGTATGAATTTCTGTTGCTGATAAACCTTCCAAAACAAAGAATTTTATCACGGCACGATATTCGCTTATTTTCATTGTAAACGAATACACTGACACGTCAACTTCTAATGACTGTTAAACAAGGAATGAATTGCCAGATCGAAATAAAAATTTTCATGTTTTCAAATGAAAAATGAAATATTAAAATGGCGTATAAATTTTGATTCCTCTACTGGCTAATAGCAGTCGCTTTCAATACTTTTCAACTAACCTGTATAATCGCGTTTGTCACCGATGGTGCTGCGGCGATGGTAGGTAGATACTGAGGTTTCATTGCTTATTTAAACTAGAAGTACCTGATGTTATATAGGTACCGGGTGAGTTTTTAAAGCTGAAACTTTCAAATA
This sequence comes from Nephrotoma appendiculata, assembly GCA_947310385.1. Lineage (NCBI taxonomy): Eukaryota > Metazoa > Arthropoda > Insecta > Diptera > Tipulidae > Nephrotoma > Nephrotoma appendiculata. Next base: position 265,388,719 of record OX371225.1, on the reverse strand, counting down.
TCTCGAAAAATAAGCCCTCTACGATAAAAATGACCATTATCAAAATAAAATCATTCTGGAGGGGAAATACATTAGTGTTAAAATTAGTACCCCCGTCCCTGTTTGTAAGGGGGTAGAGCAACTTGGAAATTAAGATAAGAACCCCTATTTTTTATTGCAGATTCGGATTGTACGGCTAAAAGTACGTAGGTTTTCCTTGCAACATTTTTTTCGATTCATGATAGATGGCGCTGTAATAGGTGATATTAAATTTTTTTCGATTTCTCCTACCGAGTACATTATGGATACGATTCTGCAATATGTTTGCATTAAAATTAACACGTTTTCAATGTAAATACTTGAAATTAGTTTTAAACAAATTGTATTTCTTAAATTAAAAAAAAAAACTACTTTTAGCGTAACCCAGGAATAACGACGTGGACGTCATCTTTTAATTAAATTAAGTGCTCAAAATGATGGCCTTCGACTTCAATGCACTTATTAATCCGCAATTCAAATGAATGTTCACAACTTAGAAGCGTGTATGCTGGAATTTCGGCACAAGCATTTCTTATTCGCTCAATCATATTCTCACGTGTTGTTGGTACTTGTTGGTATACTTTGTCTTTGAGATAGCCCCACAAAAAGAAATCTGGCAAAGTAAGATCTGGTGATCTGGCAGGCCAATTTACCGGACCAGCTCTACCAATCCAGCGACCAATGAAATCACGATCAAGTACTTCACGTGCTACCGACGAATAATGTGCTGGACATCCATCATGTCGAAACCACATGTTCTGTCGCACCATTGACCATTCAAGTTGCCTTCAATAATATTGGGGCCGATAAGTTGGTTGCCAATTATTCCACACCACACGTTGACCGTCCAAGGGCGCTGATGTTCAACTTGGCGAAGCCAGTGTGGATTTTCAACGCTCCAGTAATGCATGTTGTGTTGATTAACCGGGTCCTAATTTTAGCACTAATGCATTTCCCCTCCAGAATGATTTAATTTTGATAATGGTCATTTTTATCGTAGAGGGCTTATTTTTGCAGATATTTGAAAGTTTCAGCGTAAAAACTCACCCGGATACATTTTGTTGTGCACCGCCAACACTTGGTTGCAAAACAATGAAGAGGACATTTGCATGACTCTCTTGCTATTGTTACAAAAGCTGTCAATTGTATTAAATCCAAGGCATTGCATACTGGTATGTTTCGACAACTATAATTTGATATTATGATTTTCATCTATTTTGAGGTGAGCAGTTGCATGCAGCGCCGCACGTATTTTTTTTATGATGGTATTTTAAAATGTTTTGACATTTCACGTTGAGATTTTGCGTGTTTGTTTTTTTTTGTGTGTATTGCAAATAATATTTTGTGGTTCATCTGTGTTAATTTATGCATCTGTTCTGTTTTGAACTTGATTTTGGTGGATAACGGCGTTATTATCTAGTGTGGTTGATCTTCATTGGCGAGAGTCATGTCTAATTCTGATTCTATTTCCCTATCCGGTTCCCTTCTTGGAAAACTAGTACCGCTTGGAGCACCAGATGTTGAAAAATAAAGTAGGGCATCAACCACTTGTTCCATTTGGCTGAGCGGTTGTTGCACATTCGGGGCGCCACCTGTTGCTTTTTTTCTTTATTATTGTTCAACTTCCATTCAACAGGCACTCGGTCCAGAGTACACGCGCCACAAGCTGTAGTTGTTGTTCATCTGGGAAATAGGAAACTGTAAAATTATATACACTGTATTATAATTCAGCCAGTTACTTATATTTACAAAGCAAATTACGTACACGGCATTGTCATCATTTTGACATTTAGTCATAAAATTAATTCATTAAATTCATCCAAAATATAAAATGAATAATGCATAACTGCCATCTGTCATTCAACATTAGCACTATATTATTTAGGACTTTATTTGTAATTACCGACATATTGTTAGCACTTTGTTTGTAATGATAATTACCGACGTTTTTGATAATTTAGTTGTTGTTGTTGTAAGGTATTTTTTGAGTTGAGCACGTCACTTGATTTCCGTGTGTATAATAAATAAGTTGTGGAAAACCTTGTTAATAAAAATAATTTATAAAAATTACATTTGCTTGTGTTTAAGTTATTTCGCATTGTACCAAATAGTCGTACATTGTTGTGGTCCTTCGAGCCGGATATTGGAAGCTAACCGGCAATCATTTATACAAGATTCTACAAAACAAAAGTATTGTTTTGTAGAAGCTTGTATCATTTTGATAACCTATCGTATCAAATCAAAATTAATCAACCGCGTGTGTATAAATTCGTGATTTTTATAAATTATTGTGTGGTGCAGTGAATTATGGACAAATTAAATAAAAGGAAAGGTATTATTAAGGGGCAATTAACTCGCCTTGCGAGTTATATTGAGGCAAATGGCACGAAACTTTCATATGATGATTTACGTATTCGATGTGATAATGCGCATACATTATATACTGAATTTATTGCGACCGAAGATGCCATATTTGAGGTTGATTCAACCGTATCGTCGGAAATGGATAGCGTTGATGACAATTATTATTCAATTATCCCAAAGCTGCAAAGCCTAATGCGTGCTACGTCGGAAATTCACCAGCCAATTGTTCATGATTCACCACTGGATAGCAGTATCGTAGTCAATCCAACATCAGACTTCAAGCTCCCATCATTAACAATGCCGTCATTCGATGGTAACCTCAAGGACTGGCAATCCTTCTACGACATTATTTAATCAACTGTACATGAAAATACTTCGTTATCGCCGGCACAGAAGTTTTAGTACCTCAAGGGACTTTTGAAGGGAAATGCCTACAATTTAATTAGTCATCTTCGGGTAGACGACTCCAGTTACATCGAAGCTATTCAACGACTCGTCAAACGATACGACAAGAAAAAACCTATCGTAGAAGCACATATCAAATCGTTTCTTGAACAACCGAAAGTACCCAAAGCAAATGCTGCCCAGCTTGTAGCATTTCATGACAACATAGACGAGGTCGTAAGAGGATAAAAAGGCGTTAGGCAAGGAGGCAGAGGCACGTGATCCCTGGGTCATTTTTATGGCAATTGATCGACTTGATGATGAGACCAGGAAAGCATGGAGGTACAAAACCGCAGAGGAAGACTTTCCAACATTGCAAGGGTTTCTTGATTTTATATTGAACCGCGTCGATGCGCTTACAGAGATCAAAGCGACCAGTGGGAAAGACACCTAATCACATCAACCGTCCAAGGTGTTACATTTTGACTCAATAGTATTACCATTATGCTCACTCTGCAACGTTGAACGACATCGTCTTTTTGAATGTGCCAAGTTCAAATCCATGACCATCACTGACCGAAAACAATTCCTAAAGGAACAGCAACGATGCATTAACTGCCTCGGAAAAGATCATAGCGTTTATCAGTGCCGATCTAGAAGAACATGTCAACTTTACCATCGTAGACACCATACCCTCGTTCATTCTCCACCAACTGTAAATCAAGGTACATCGGCGGAAGCCAAACCATCCACTAGCACGACCCTAACTGCCTCCCCAGGAGAAAACCACAAACCCGCTGTGGTCAGTCACGCTGTCAGTGCAAACGCAATATTACCGACTGTGTTGGTTGAAGTTCGAGATAGCCATAACAACTGGCATACTATTCGAGGACTACTAGACTCAGGCTCCACCAGGTCACTCATAAAAGAATCGTGCGTGAATAGATTAAATCTGAGCAAGGCGAACGCAAGAATCTTCTTACAAGGCATTGGGGGAACGAAAGCTGGCTGCTCAAAAGGAATTACCAATATTACGATCAGATCGAGAATTAGTCATGAAATCTCATTCAACATTGATGCCCTCATCGTCACCAAGCTGACCTCGCAACTACCAACCAATCCAGTAGCAGTGCAATTACCAAGTGATAACGAAATTAGTTTGGCTGATCCTACCTTTGAAAAACCAGGTCCTATCGACTTACTTATAGGCAGTGATCATTTCTTCGAAATAATGAATTCCGGACAAGTGTTGAGCAATAATCAAAACGTTATCTTCCAAAACACTCGACTGGGCTGGATCGTGGCTGGCGGAAGATCGTCGCAAGGCATGTCCACTACATCAAATCAGGTACATATCACGGAGCAACAAGAAGTCGACATCGATAAGATATTACGGAAGTTTTGGGAAACTGAAAGTATACCACGAACAGTCGAATATACATCTGAAGAATCCAAATGCATTGAACATTACAAGGCCACTGTAAAATGCAATCAAAATGGAAGGGTAACAGTTGCCTTACCATTCAGGAGAACTCCACCTCATCTGGGTCATTCCTTCAATATTGCATTGCGTCAATTTCAAACACTGGAAAAACGATTATGTTCAAATGCTCAATTAAAAATAGAATATGTCTCCTTTATGCGAGAATATGAGCGACTAGGCCACATGGAGTCCATACCAAGCCATGAAATGAACCAGCCTGGCACTCAACCATACTACTTACCACATCATGGCGTTTTTAAGAGTTCGGACTGTTCGAAGCTTCGAGTTGTATTTAATGGCTCACAAAAAACATCGTCAGGTCAGTCACTAAATGAGGAGCTAATGGTGGGACCAACAGTCCAGCAAGGCCTGTTTGAAGTTTCATTACGGTTCAGAAAACACAAATTTGTCTTCAGCGCGGACATAGAAAAAATGTACCGTCAAGTGATGGTCCGAAAAGAGGACACTGACTACCAGCGTATTCTTTGGCGAGAATCACCTGATCATCAATTGCAGCACTACAGACTAATGACAGTCACATATGGTACTGCATCCGCACCCTTTTTGGCAACATATTCATTGAACCATATCGCCAATAAATTCCATGCCAAGTATCCAAACACAGCTGAAGTGCTAAAATCGGATGTATATGTTGACGATGTGATCACCGGTTCAAGCACGCTTAACAGAGCGTTAGTACTGCGAAATGAACTAATAGAAATTCTGAGATCTGCAGGATTTAAACTAAGAAAGTGGTCTGCAAATCATCCCCATCTTTTGGATGATATCAACGAAGCTGATCTTCAACCAGTACAACGATCATTTAACGACAGTGCGAAGACGGTATCGATATTAGGATTGTATTTTGAATCATCCAGTGACATCTTTAGGTTCAAGGTTACTATCCCAGAACAATCTCTTATGACAAAACGTAGTTTATTGTCAGAATCATCGAGGATCTTCGACCCACTGGGTTGGTTGTCTCCAACCACAATCATGATTAAGGTCATGTTCCAACAATTATGGCTCGAGAAACTTGGATGGGTCGATATCTTGCCAGAGTCGTGTAAGACGAATTGGACGAGGTTGAGAAACGAGCTCAGTATAACCGAGCAATTGGAAATCAAAAGGTGGCTTTATTCGACCGAGACTATTGAAATTCATGGGTTCTGTGATGCGTCAAAGGACGCCTATGCTGCAGTTTTGTACTCTCGTGCAATAATATCACCAACAGAAGCGTATACCAATATCATTGCAGCCAAATCAAGGGTAGCTCTCATAAAAACAGTGTCAATTCCCAAACTGGAGCTTTGTGCAGCTGCATTATTAGTTAAATTAATGGAAACAGTTACAACGGCACTAAATTTCGAAACTCCACCAAAACAATTCTTCTACACCGATGCCATGATAGTATTGGACTGGTTATCCAAACCACCTAAATCGTGGCCGACATATGTTGCAAACCGGACTGGATTAATACTATCCTACTCGAATCGAAATCAGTGGCATCATGTCAAATCAGCAGAAAACCCAGCTGATCGAGCAACTCGTGGAGTGCCCCCAAGTAAACTGAAAAATGAAACTTTGTGGTGGATGAGTCCATCATGGTTATGCGCCAACCCATTCAAAATCCCGGCTGAAACCATTAAAGTTACACAAGATTTTGCAGTCCTACCATATAATGCAAGAAGGCGATGTTTTTGACCAGCAGATAGAAGAGATGATCGCACGAGTATCGAAGTATCCAATAATAATACGACTTGTAGCTCGTATTCGCAGATGGATTTTGAATGCAAAACGATTAACGAAATCAAAATCGTACGGAAGTTTCACAGTTGATGAACTCAGCCAAGCCGAGAATTACATCATCAAGCACGTGCAAGCCCAAACGTTTTCGGAAGATGTCAAGTCAATACATTCGGGACAGTTATCACCAAAAAGTAAGTTATTTAAACTTTATCCATTCGCAGACAATCAAGGTATTCTAAGGGTTAGCGGCAGATAAGCCAATGCACCACTCAATTTCGACACTCAACATCCAACCATTCTTCCGTCAAATCATTTATTGGTGCAGAGAATGATAGAACACTATCATCGAAAGCTGTTTCACGCAGGAATTTCGCAACTGGCTTGCTATACAAAGCAAAGATTTCACATCGTTCGCGGAAAGCACCTCATAAAGAAGATCATTCATCACTGCATTATATGTCACCGTCACAAAGTCAAAGGTCAAACCCAGTTAATGGGCCAGCTGCCACCATCAAGGGTGACCTTTGTTAGGCCATTTATCAAAAGTGGTCTCGATTATGCTGGGCCATACCGAATTAAAGCCCATCAGATACGGAGCTCAAAAATAATTAAAGGCTACATCTGTAGTTTTGTGTGTATGGCAGTTAAAGCTGTTCACATCGAGTTGGTCACAAATCTAAGTACAGAGTCATTCGTAGCAGCATTGCGTCGATTTCAAAGTACAAGAGGAATCTGCACGGACTTGTATTCTGACAACGCGACAAATTTTATTGGGGCCAAAAACCAATTACAAGAACTCCAGGACATGTTTAACTCAACGCAATTTCATCATAAAGTCAGTACCTGGGCAGCAGAACAAGGTACACAGTGGCATTTCATACCACCGGCAGCGCCAAACTTTGGAGGTTTGTGGGAGGCTGCCGTCAAATCGACGAAATTTCATATAAAACGAGTCATCGGAGAAACCATCATGTCATATGAAGAATTACTCACCTTCCTGAAAGAAATAGAAGCCATACTTAATTCACGTCCGCTATGCCGCAACGATGAAAGTGAGGACCCACTAACACCAGCTCATTTCATATTGGGCCATCCAATGACACTGATACCAGAGCCATCGCTAATGAATGTCAGACATAGTACATTGTCAAGATGGCAGATGATTCGAAAACTGATTCAGCAATTTTGGGTTCGCTGGCATGCCGAATACCTAACCACTCTAAACCAACTCAACAAGTGCAATCAAGCAGTCAACCAAATTACGGTTGGTGATCAAGTCATCTTAAAGGATGAAACGCACCACCTGCACGATGGCCGTTAGCGAAAATCGTAGAAGTTCACCCTGGACGTGACAACTTAATACGGGTTGTGACTGTACAAACCGCCACGAGCACATTTAAGCGTCCGATTAATAAAATCTGTATACTTCCATTAATTGACTCATCCGAGTCAAGGGCGGCGGTATGTTCAACTTCCATTCAACAGGCACTCGGTCCAGAGTACACGCGCCACAAGCTGTAGTTGTTGTTCATCTGGGAAATAGGAAACTGTAAAATTATATACACTGTATTATAATTCAGCCAGTTATTTATATTTACAAAGCAAATTACGTACACGGCATTGTCATCATTTTGACATTTAGTCATAAAATTAATTCATTAAATTCATCCAAAATATAAAATGAATAATGCACAACTGCCATCTGTCATTCAACATTAGCACTATATTATTTAGGACTTTATTTGTAATTACCGACATATTGTTAGAACTTTGTTTGTAATGATAATTACCGACGTTTTTGATAATTTAGTTGTTGTTGTTGTAAGGTATTTTTTGAGTTGAGCACGTCACTTGACTTCCGTGTGTATAATAAATAAGTTGTGGAAAACCTTGTTAATAAAAATAATTTATAAAAATTACATTTGCTTGTGTTTAAGTTATTTCGCATTGTACCAAATAGTCGTACAATTATTTTTGACAATTTTAAGCATTAAATTTCTTTTATTATCGTTCCAAACCCTTGTAATAATTAAAATATTATTAAAATATACAATAATCACTGATGTTCTTTCATTGGAGGCCCCAAGGCATTAAGAATGACTGTTACGTTTTTCCAATATTCCGCGACATCCGCTTTTTATTAACCAAATTTGGGAAATCCTTTTGCAATATCCGGATTTCTAATCATCTCTTCGAGCAACTTGGCGAGTTGCTGGCTATTTGTTAATTTTTTTGTCTTAAAAATAAATATTTTAATTTTGAAAATGAAATAAATCATCTTAGGAACAATAATACACCACATACAATAAAATAAAATAAAAACCACATAAAATAGAAAAAACTAACCCGCTTTTGCCTTCCGTTGTGTTATTTTTATACCAATCACCAAGATTTTAGAGATCAACCGATTTGACAGTTCAATCACCTCACCACGAGAACTGCAATACAAAAATATTGATGTGATCACTTCACCTCACATTTTTGAGGTATTTTGAGGTGAGGTGAGAACCATAATATGGGCATATACTTGTTGCGGTGAGGTGACTAGTGTCAAATGTACTCAACAACAATATATTAGTGAGTTCACAGTAATTTTTCAAGATGGATAGCTAAAAACGAAAACGTAAGTAATCATGATGGATAGCAAAAAACATAAGAATTTTTATAACGGATTTCATTTTTTAAAATTAATACATAATAAAAAAAATATTTCTAGGTATAAAATAAGAATTTCGAATGAAAAACACACGAAACGTCAATATTGTGAAAAATGTATGTCCAAAATGCCAAAAAATACAATATTTCCAGCTTAACAACTAATGGAAATTGTCATAATAAACAAACACATCTCACCAAAATAAAAGCGAGCACCATAATACAAAAAGCTAACTCACACGACTTGGATTGGTGAAGTGACTCGACGGTGAGGTGAGGTGAGGTAGGAACCATAATAGGGGCACAAATATTTTAAAATGGTGAGTTCAAGGGGTGGTTAAGAGAGTACCATAACAGGGGCATTAATTGAGGATATGCAATTACAATTTAAAGATTTATTAGATATGAATATTCCTGACTGGGTGATAGATCCATTTGCGGTAGATGTATGTATAAAGTTGACTTATTATTACAAAAAATAAGTCACAATTTTGGATGAACAGGGATATTGAAGCAAAATGTCCACTACTTTGGGAGGACCTAGTAGAATCTGGATTTAGTTGAATTCTACTTTTACTCTCTAAAAGTCGTAACCGTCTTGACATTATGAAGTCAGGAGACCTTCGTTTATGCTTAATAAAATTAAAACCAAATATTAAAAGATACAGAAATTCCCATCGGTCGCAAGGTTCCCATTACCTAATATATTGTATATTTTATATTAAATAAATGAATTAAAAAGTAAATATTTGCTTTATATCATAATTATTTATGCGTTATTTATTATTTAATGACGGGGGAGGCCACAGAAGAAAATAAGAATTGAAAGTGGGCCTTCGGCAAAATAAGGTTGAGAAACACTAGAATAAACCACCAAAATCGAGACGGAGAACTAAAGGGATTCCTTGCTCAGCACATCTAGATCAACTGTTGTTTGAAACGTTGTCACCAAAAACGGTCATAAGGGATACGACGAATCGCTTAAAAATAATTTATATCAAAATTATTTTATTAATTAAATTATATATTATAATTATGTGAAATTATTAGTTACTATCACTGCATTTTCTTCTTTCACCCAATTACACCAGAAATTCCCCGTCTGATCATGAAATGCATTTTGCATTAGAAATTTTCCGATTCGTTCCCTGAGAAATTAATCCATTTTTTCACACAAATACCGCTCCATTAAAATACCATCGACCAAGCTTTTGGTAGCTCCAAGAAGCGAAAAACCGTGTAGCTCCAATACTATTGAATTTCAAGGACATTCAAGATCACCACTAAACGTTCACCTCGACATTGAACAATTGTTATTAGAAGTAAATTTTTTCCTAAGTTGCACCGCTTCAGAGATAAAAGCCTGGCATTTATTAAAAAGCTCACCCTGTATACAAACAAACAAATTTCTTCCAAAAATCAAATTTTCATGGTGTACTTCGATTTAAAAGGTTTGAAAAATGAAATGTATTTTCTGTAATTTTCTACTTGTAAATTCTTTAAGTATTACCAATACGTTCTAACTTAATCAATCTAAATCACATTTTGACTCCCAATAAGCGCTTTTTAAGCGAATGTTACTAATGATAGAAGTAATTTCAGCATATAGAGCGGAATGTTGATTTACAAGTTTCAAGAACTAAGAAAATTATTCAAATAAGTGTCTTGGACTGTTTTAACTATTTTCAAAAATTTACAAAACCATAAAGGTTTAATTATCACTAAAAATTTAAAATTCAAAAATACTTATCACACCAGGGTTCCAAATTCTTTCGCAAAAAAATTTTTAAAACATTTTCCTAAATAAAAAAATTGTTCCCTTTCCCTCAAATCATGTAAACTGATCTCTTAAATATAAAAAAGCACAATATTGAATCAGTAATTTATTCATTGACGTTGCTTATTTTTTGGTATATAAGATCGTATTGCAAGTGCAGTTTTCTTACCATATACATTTAAATAACACACGTTCTGTTGTTGTTTAAATTTTATAAAAAAAAAAATTTATTCAATTTGCCTGGCCGCGCGTTTCGAACGACAATTGAATTAAATTCCAAATTTGGTAATCTCCATTTTAAATTTTCATTGTTTTACAATACGAGTACGATATATAGCTGCTTTTATCATGCAATTGCAATCGTCGTCATCGTCGTCGCCGTCATCGTCTTATGTTCCTATTTTTTTTGTGTATACGTTAAAATATTTACTTACAAAAACAAAATGTCTTAATTTGGGTATCCCCCCTCCTTCTGCGCCATATAGTGTCGCGACAATATATGCACGAGCAAAGAGTAACTATATAGGTCTTGATGGTGTGCAAACCGGGCACCCAGCGTGAATTTAACTTTTTTTTTGTAATTTTATTTGGTAATTAAATATCTAATTATTCAAATTGCAACCTTGTATAAATTAAATTAACGCAAAATAACCTTACTTATATCTATTAAATTAATTACCTGTAGCATTTAGTAATTCGCACAGTAAAAAATTTAATTGTTGATGAAATATAATGCGCTCGTGCGTAGATCAAGATGAACTTTTTCCTTGGGAAAATTAATTTCTGAATGTTTTGTGTTTGACCCACACACGTAATAAACAGGTTGAGCGGCAGTGTAATAACCTTATGTCACTAAAACAACTAAGTTATAAACCCTGCACAATGGTTTCAATTACCATATCGGCTTCATCATAAACATGACCTCGGAAATTGTACGCGGATAACCCTTTAAAAATAGGAGCAAGAAACAATGCTTAGCTGCTAAAGATCAAAGATGTCCATAACCTTTTAGTCCAGGCAAATAGTTACACTTTACACATACTTGCGACCGTTGTGAAGTTAGCCCAGAATTTAGTCCCAGAAAAAAATACATCGGATTACACGAAAACTGTAATGGTATTCCAATACAGAATTTAACTTAGCAATTTTTTTTAATCTACAAATTTTTTTCTAGACTAGAAATCGAATTCAAATTTAAATATGGTTATAAAATATTAAAATCAGCGCGTGTGAAATACGTCCCAAAGAATCCCAAATTTGTTGCATGCAGCAAATGTTGCACAGAAATCTCAAAAAATATATGGATTGATTTGAAATAAAAATAAATTTAAGATTTTCAGCGCGTCATTTCCAAAGATTTCATTGGAAAGAATTTCTTTGTGTTGTTGTTTGAAAATGGTTTTCTCAAAGCACGGTCCACGACCACAAACCTTTTATGCACAGTAAAAAAAATGCATGAATTTTCATGTGGGCAAAAGTTGCCGAACCTTTTCACGTAAAAATACATGAAACTTGAAAAATAAATTTTTATTGAAAATAAAATGGTTTATACCGTAAATTTGCTAGTAAAGTTATGTAATAACTTATGTTTTCGGTGCGCGTTAGATATTATTTCTCTCAAATTTAAAGTAGAAACTAAAATTGATTGAATTAGTTTGTAATTGTACGATACATTTCATGTAATTTAAAATTCCAGTTGAAAAATATAGAAATATTCATGCTACTGAAGATAGCAGAAAAATTCAGCAGAAAAAAACTGTATTATCGACCTCCTTTATATACATTGTTAGAAAAATTCAGTAGAAATTTTTTGTTGTTTTTGACCGTTTTCTGTAGAAAAACTGAATTATTGACGTATTTAAAATAGTCGTAGAAAAATTTATTCAATTTTGTTTATGTAAGCATGTTTTCGGCCGAAATTCGAGTAAATTTCAATTGTTTATCATCAAAATGCATTCACATAAGCACAAGACCTGTTTTAATAATAAATTAGAAGTAAAAAGTAGAAAAAATCTTCAGCCTTCGAGTTTAAAAGGTCCACCAATTTATTGATTTATACAAGTTCTGGACTTTTACGTCTATCTACCGCGCGAGTATGATGACCCGCTGATCGTGGGAATTTCCGCTATTCGAATATACATGACACGGGAAAAGTAATAATTTCGTTGAAAAGAAGAAAAATTCTTTAGCCTTCGAGTTTAAAAGGTCCACCAATTTGATGATTTATACAAGTTCTGGACTTTTACGTCTATCTACCGCGCGAGTATGATGACCCGCTGATCGTGGGAATTTACGCTATTCGAATATACATGACACGGGAAAAGTAATAATTCCGTTGAAAAGAAGAAAAATTCTGTAACCTTAGGGTTTAAAAGGTCCACCAATTTGATGATTTATACAAGTTCTGGACTTTAACGTCTATCTACCGCGCGAGTATGATGACCCGCCGATCGTGGGAATTTCCGCTATTCGAATATACATGACACGGGAAAAGTAATAATTCCGTTGAAAAGAAGAAAAACTCTTTAGCCTTCGAGTTTAAAAGGTCCGCCAATTTGATGATTTACACAAGTTCTGGACTTTTACGTCTATCTACCGCGCGAGTATGATGACCCGCTGATCATGGGAATTCCCGCTATTCGAATATACATGACACGGGAAAAGTAATAATTCCGTTGAAAAGAAGAAAAATTCTTTAGCCTTAGGGTTTAAAATGGTCCGGGATATAATTCGTAAATCTAAACTTCAACTTAAATAATTTATTTTGTTTAAATTAATTCTTTACAATAATTAAATATTTATTTATTAAATTTTTACATCATGTTTACAAAATAAATTAAAATAAATCAAAAAAATGTCTGACAATACAATAAATTTGATTGAAATGTCATTGAAATGCATTGCATCGCCAGTCATTTTTTTGATCTAAGATCAAAATTTTGTTTCGATAGAATTTGCTGTTAAATTACACTGTATTACTTGGATTAATATTTTAGTTTTGAACGGCCATTTTTGAAAAGAGTTTCACGCTGTCCTTCTTCTTTTTGTGCTTCCATAGTTCTGCGGGATCTATTTCGTTTTGATTTGTTTTTTATAATTTGTAAAGTCCTTTTTTGGAAATTCGTTTAATACCGAATAAATTTTATCATTTATACTTTCTCTTGCAAATTCGAGGAACCGTCCGACTTTTACAGGTCGGCTTCCTATTTCTACCGCTTTTTTGTCCATCGCCGATTTAATACTCCCGAAGTAACTCTCAACAGGAGCATTGGTAAAATGGTCAGTGGTATAGTCACGTTTTTCTATTATTGGACACCATAATGGCAAAATTGACATGAAATTTTGTAAAATCTCTATGGCAAATTTTGGTTTGTAGAATACGATGTTAACTGACACATTAACCGCCGCTTTAACACTGTCAATGTCTGGCATAATTTATGATTTTAAATCCAAATAAAATTTTGATCGTTCAAATAAAGTAGAATTATCCTTTTGGCCATCCTAGACTCTGCTTCATTGCCGGTATCTTTTAGTAGAGCTGATAGTTCCTCTAAATAAAGTTTAGATTCGTCTGGAGATTGGGAACAACAAACTTTCCATAATAAGTGAAATTTGTGTTTCACTCTTTCATAATTTGATTCGTGTGCCATAGAATTTAAACAAGCCAAAGTTTTAAAATAAATTGTTTTAGAGTTCTTTGGCTCTTTAAAATGTTTCAAATTAATTCTATTAAAATTTCGTTTTAAATGGGCGTAACATAATCTTATTTTAACGAATTCATTCGGTCCCTCCTCCTCATTATGGTCCTTCTTTTGCACCCAACCATAACACATATTGATATATTCTATCAACTCTAAATTATTCCAAGCTCTTGAAATAGCATTCAATGCAGCTTTACTGTTGTCCACACCAACAACATCAGAAAATATTGGCCAACTACCACCAGAGTGTTTACGGACTTCATTTTTGAAAAATTCTAAACACATTTGTATTCCAAATGCCGTTTGTAATGTAGTCAACATTTCAACAAATGGAATATTTGATCCTGTTTGACCATCAACGTTCTGAACGTTAATTACACCGGCGTAATACATAACATTTTTGTTCAAATTTCGTGGCGCTCGAACAATCGAACCAGTCGCGTCAAAATGTGCACATAAATTTAAATTATTTTGCTTCAAGCGAAGCAAAAGCTCGATTTGATTTTTGGCCAATGAATAAACGGAAAATGGATTAGCCATTAAAAAGTGTAAGTATGGAAGCCTTACTACTTTTTTTTCTAAATCAACAAAATCATCACAATCATCGTCGTTTGATTGTAACGCCTCTCTTCGAGCTTGATTAAGCACATCAATGGACTTAAAATTTCCAAAATTTCCTTGGGCTTTTAAAGAGAGATCGGCTTCTTCCATACCGACAAATTGGTGGACCTTTTAAACTCGAAGGCTGAAGATTTTTTCTACTTTTTACTTCTAATTTATTATTAAAACAGTTCTTGTGCTTATGTGAATGCATTTTGATGGTAAACAATTGAAATTTACTCGAATTTCGGCCGAAAACATGCTTACATAAACAAAATTGAATAAATTTTTCTACGACTATTTTAAATACGTCAATAATTCAGTTTTTCTACACAAAACGGTCAAAAACAACAAAAAATGTCTACTGAATTTTTCTAACAATGTATATAAAGGAGGTCGATAATACAGTTTTTTTCTGCTGAATTTTTCTGCTATCTTCAGTAGCATGAAATATTCAAAAGAGAGAGAAAATACACGTAATAATCATAGTATTGTGCATTATTACAGTCAAAATTTAAATTTGTGAGACAAAGTTGGTAAAAGTTGCGTTGAAAATTCAATTTTTTTTTACTGTGTGAATTCACTTCACAAACATTAAATACGATGGAGGCAGGGAATGAGGTTGATGTTGTCTTCACCGATTTTAGCAAGGCAGTTGGCAGGGTATCTCATGTTATTTTGTTTAAGCTTAGGGCTCTAGGCTTTCCTCCCCAAATTCTCCGTTGGGTGGGTTCTTATCTTAAAGACCATATTTATATCATGTACTGTTCAGGTCATCAGTATCAGCTAAATTTTCAATTCAATTCATTTGAATTATACTCAAGAAAATAATAATAATACAGATGGAGACTCCCCGCGCGCGGTTGGGAGGGGTAATCTAATAGGTCGTTGGGGATTATTATTATTATTACAAAGGGGTTGTTACAACAAATTTCAATTAACAAATTTGTTCAACAAATTTCAAAAGGTTGGCATTACCGAGACAAATGAATCGAATGATTCCTGGGGTCGGCGATATAAATTTATTGCAAAAACCCCTTTGTAAAAGAACCGTTACTTAAATCTCCGACCCCAGTAATCGTTCACTTTGTTTGTCCCGGTAATTTTTATAATATCTATGATATCTAACGGAATAGTCTGATATGACTTGATGTATCGGAGGCTAATAACAGAGTGTATTTTATTCGATACTGGCTCGCATTTACTAGCTCTGTTTCAGTCGAGTTTCTACAGTACTGAAAAGGGTTTGCCCTATTATGGTGTTGTAGCGATTAGAATACTGCAGTCAAATATTTTAATCGTACATATCGTAAAAAGACCAACACTCATCCACCTGTACGCAAACAGAATAAATGCATCAACATCAGCTAGTCCATAATATTCATCACATACTAATTGCCTATTGGCTTCATTAATTTTGAAGTTACAGTGATATATGAAAAATGGTTATTTTTTCGTCGTACATGTTTGACTACATTTTTCATCCACAAATTGGGAACAACCTTCCACTGACGCTTTCTTTCATACTATGCATTTTTATCATTATTATTGCTGTCCGAAACGCTTTTATGTCTCCTCGTATCTTATGTCTCCCCAGTAGAACCAGAAGAACAAGATCTCTCTGGTCCACACATTTCAGAGCTCCAACCTGTTTCAGTACCGCTAATGCTAAGGACTGCGGAAATTTGATGGACTTCATTTCTTTCCTGGCACAAGTCTCCACAAAATACAAGAAAATAGTAAATTCAATTACATAAGAAGAGGAACTTACTACTCTCAGCGTCCGTTAACTTATCATTATTTAGTAGTGATACAACCCTTATCAAATCAGTTTCCTGATTGTTGCATATTTTATTCATACGTTCATCATGTGGCAATATTGATTGAGATCAGTATAAATCAATTCACAGGATTCCTCTAGATACTTCATCTCTTCTAGCTGTTGGAATAATTGTGACTGACATCTGTGTACCGGTAGTGGCACTTCCGTAGAAGATTTTTAAATTTTGGAAGTGATGTTGACAGGTTTTAACATATATTCGGTAAGGTTAGTTTTGTTTACGAAGCTGAAAATATTTGTAAAATTTTCGTAATTCATTGGAGAGGCGTTGCATTTGAATAAACCACAGCGTACGGGCATTATGTGTCTACAACGCTTTGACATTTTTTTCAGGGAAGACGGGAGCTCTAGTTTTAAAAGAAATCGAAGCGGGTTCGTGTCGAATTGAATACTTTTTGTTACTGGCCTCTGATATATTTCTGGACAGATTAGGCCGGTTCCGGATTTTGATACCTATAAAAATAGAGCTCATCCTGAAATTTCGTCAGCGGTTACTGAGAACCTGGTTTTATCAATGTCCAGGCGACTAAGCACTGTTATCGAGTCTAATGGTGGCGCAACTAAATATTAATTTTAGTTCTTAAATGTGCCTGAACATGAACCTTTTGGATTTATTTACTGTATGTAGACATTCGTGATATAAATTTTATGAATTTTTTGAAAATTATTATTTTTAATTTTTTTTTGTTCAATAATAATGTTCTTTGTTTAAATATATTATTTAATTAATATTACAATATTTAGTTCATTTAATTTATCTCGATTTTGCAAATTTTACTGGTGTATGAAGACTTATGTGCCTGACTGTAATTTAAACTTTTGTAATTTTTTACAGAATTTTATATTTTTATTTTAGTAATTAAAATTTACATTTAATTTCTGCATTAGTCTTAAATTTCGATATTGAACGAAATTTCCATTCTTCTGGGTTGGGATATCATTACAGTTTTATTGTTACCCGATGATTTTTTGGATGATTTCCTGAGCAAACTTCACTACATATACTCTCAGAATAATGAAGCATTTGGATTTGACGTCACCCGTCGCGGGTGACTTTAATGCAAAAATCGGTAGGGATGCAGAAAATACTTCGTACATCTGTCCTTAACTACTTGCACCTGATCAATAATAATATACAATTTAGTTATTTCAAGTGCGATTTTTCCAAATAGGAGAAACCACAACGTAACATGAAGATCGAATGACGAGGAGGACGAAACTCCAGATTAAACTGAATCACATTTGGCTATGCGTGAGATCGATACCAACCGTAGTATGGCATCCACGGTTGCCGATGACTCTCCGTGGGAAGAGGAGAAGGATTCACGTGGGAAGAAGTCATCACGGCTCTAAAATGATTTAGATGGAACAAGTTACCACCAGGACTTGGATAACTTGAACGCTGAAATAATTCAAGGTGTATGGCTTATCATAGAATCGAGCATAATAAAACTATTAAACAGCTACTTGAAATTTGGCTACATTCCTACGGTGTGGAAATCAGGAGAAATAATTATAATCATCAATTTTCCTGACCTATAACATTGCCACATATTATAGGGAAAGACCAAATGATGTCCTAATGGCTCAATTCTAGCTCTTCTGGTCTGGAATGTCGTGTTTAACACAATCATGGTTTATAAACTTTAAAAACTATGATGCTGAAGCTAAAAGGTAATTTTGACTCTTGTCGACCTCCAATAATATCTCTAAATGGTCGAAACTTGAACATGGTATAGATATCTAGAAGTTGGTTTTGTAAAACGTAAAGAACTAACTCTCACGTTCTAAGTATGTGAAAGTTTTATGAAACTATTCCACTCCCAAGCGAGAGGGTCAATATAGATGGATGGTGACTGAATTACAAAACAAAAGTAGTAATTTACAAAGATGTGACAGAGGCACTATTCAAGTGTGCCACGGCTAGATGTTATTATAGACAAAACTATCACTACATCAGATCATTAGGAAGTGCTCAGAGAACTATCCTACTACGAGTAATAAAGGCTTACCGGATATGGTTTACAGATGCTATTGTATTTCTAACCGGCGTCCTCCCAGTGGATATTGTAATCAAAAGGAGAACCCACTTAAAAGCCACAAATGTCTATATATAGACTAATGCAGCAGAAACCGACTGCGCGATAAGGTTGGGGTCGCACAGCAATCTGTAGCGAGTTTAATTATAAATTGCCAATCATATTTGTTTGAATGAAATTGTATTGCAATACTAAATTACTTGATTTTACAACTTACGTATACTACTAGGTGACTAAGTTGGGAACCAAACTACTCGTACAATGTAGCATTACATAATAACAATATAATTTTGGCATATTGGACAGTACCCATAAGTATAGAGATACAAACAATGTGATCAACAAGCCATTTACGATGACTGCGCGCAATAAATTTTAAAATGGAGTTTTTCATGTTTGTCGAAATTAATCAAAATCAAATTTAAATCGTTCAACTAAACGATTTTATGAATGAAATACGTTAAGATTAGAAAAACAAATTGAAAATACCTAAATAGGTCCGCACCAACAATATGGATATACGTGTGTGTGCCTACGTATGCTGTAAGACGACGTCGGCGACGCGGTAAATTTTCATTTTATCACCATAAACAGTGTATCAATATATAATCAATATAATTATATCTTGCTATATAAAGTTGATTATCACCAATTTTGTCGCGCGCGTCTTGTTTAAATTACTTTATACGGTTTTGCAAAATTGTAATTTACCATAAAGTAAATATTGTTGGTATCATGTGCGTACTCGTATTATTATAAACCCAGTAATTTACAATATTACTATAAATGAGTGTATGCGGTGGTCTCTTTATTGGAAATGTACTCTTAACCAATATCCGATGGATGGTGCAATATATAAGTACAGAAGTATCCAACTAACATTTTATGGAATAACGATTGAGCGCATTCACGTTTTCATTTCCTAATAAAATTGTAAGCCAAAATAAACAGTTACCTAACGGTGCATTTCCTTTTAGTGATTAGTTTCAATATTTAATCCAAACTGGTAAAATAAATTTTCGGGAAGAGGCTGAAGGTAGTGAAAATTTACTTCGAAATTGTCTTACTCTAAAGTACGGTTTATTGAAATTAACTTTTCTATTACTTTCAATAAATCGATAAAAAAAAACGATCGGAAGGAGATGATTTCGTACTGACAAAGTTAGCCGGTTCGATCCAGACGAAAAATGTCGATAATGCAGATTTAAACACAACGAATAATATTTCGCCTGTAAAAGTTGGTAAGGCAGAATCGTATAAATAGCCAGCCGAAAAATGTCGATAAAGCTGTGCAATATTACACGGTTGGGTCGCTGGTTCTAATTTATTTTAATAATTTCTGAGGTTTTATTTTATTTACACGCCGCACTAAAACTTTTTTTGTTATATGTATTTTATACAAATCAAGAACTGAACTGCACTGAGAAAAAAATGTACTTCTATATACATATATAGATTTTGAGAATGAGAATTCGAAGATTATGCTCGAAAATAAAGTTCAAACGCAGATGTCGCGGCGAGCATAATTCTCGTTTTCATCATTGCACTACACTAAAAAAA
Organism: Nephrotoma appendiculata; assembly: GCA_947310385.1. Taxonomy (NCBI): domain Eukaryota; kingdom Metazoa; phylum Arthropoda; class Insecta; order Diptera; family Tipulidae; genus Nephrotoma; species Nephrotoma appendiculata. Next base: position 265,368,549 of record OX371225.1, on the reverse strand, counting down.
CGCATTCGAATCCAACTACCACTTGTTTGACATTTCAAGTTGACATTTGGATTCGATGGAAATTTAAGATAAGTGAAATTATTTGTTTTCATTCAAATTGTACAAAGTTTTAATAATTTTTTTAAATGTCCTTCATTCCAATACTAATCGTTTGCATCTATTTCAGATAAATTAAATCTAATGTGATCACACTATCATACTATAAAGCTGTACGGAACTACTGTTAGTTATTCTGGACAGATAAGTGAACTAGGTATGACCCTATTAAAGTTAGCCGATATTTCCATGATACTTTAAATGGTCAATATTTAGAAATTTTCAAATTTTGTGTGTGCGATATAATAATAATAATAATAATAATAATAATAATAATATTTATTAAATGTGTTTAAGCTAATGCTTTTATACACATGAATATTTACAAAAGTTATACATGAATATTTACAATAATTATATTATTAACTTATAAAATTAACACAAAAAAGAGAAAAAGTAATTAATCAAAGCAATAAACTAAATTAAATATCTACAAATATGTACATTAATTATTACATTTTGATTTTCCATAATTAATTGTAAACAAGATTTCTTAAATATATTAAGAGAACTGATGTTTTTTAGTTCTATTGGCAAACTATTCCATTTAATAATTGCATTTACTAGTACAGAATTATTATAAACATTTCTTTTACTAATAGGCAAATTAATGTTTCTTGTACGTAAAGACCTGGAAAAATTTAACTTTTCATACAAATATAACGGTAAACCTGAGTTAACCAGTTGAAAAATAAAAACAGATGTTCTATAATCAAATAATTGAAACAAATCATATCCAAGAATTGAACACCTAAACTCCGAGATATGATCGAACTTCCTAAGGTCATGAACGTATCTAGTGCAATTATTATACGTAACTTCAAGTAAACTTTTAGAAAAACTGTCACATTGATTGTAGATAACATCACAATATGTGAACATTGGCAAAACCAAACTTTTAATTAAATATTTACGAAAGTTAACTGGACAAAACTTTCTAATCAATTTAAGGGAATACAAGGCATAATTAACCCTCTGGCAAAGAGAGCTAATATGATCATTCCACGTTAGTTTAGAATTCAAAAGCAACCCTAAATCATTAACCACTGGAACAAAGGATATAACATCATCATCTAAGAAAAGTGTAGGTGTAAACATTGTGTCGAACATTTTTTGAGAGTAATAAAGCCTTACTTTTAATCGGATTTAATGATAACGAATTATTTTTAGCCCACAAAGAAACATTTTTAAGATCTGCGTTAAGTTTAATCATTATCTCATCTAGCTGTGATAAATGACCACCAATATAAAGTTGTAAATCATCAGCATAAAGATGAAACCGGCAATTCAAAATTTTCCATGGTAGATCATTTATGTACAAAGAAAAAAGTAACGGACCCAAGACCGACCCTTGAGGTACACCTACTACCATTTCACTAATATTTGAATGGTCAATACCATACTTCACAAACTGTTTACAATTACTCAAATACGAGTATATTAGATTAATAGCCGAATTAGAAAATTTATAATACAAATGTAACTTCTGAAGCAAATGAATATGATTAACACAATCAAATGCTTTAGAAAAATCTAGTAGGACCAAAATAGCAACCGAATTTTCCTTGTCCAAGATAGCAGACAAATCATCAATAATATTAACAAGAGCAGTAGTGGTACTGTAGCCTGATTTGTACCCCGACTGAAACTCACTTAGGAAATTAAGCCTATGAAGATGTTCCTGCATTTGACGTTGCATGATTTTTTCCAGAACTTTTGACAGAGCAGGCAAAATACTAATGGGACGTATATCTCCTATATTGGAAATTACATCCTTCTTTGGTAACGGAATTATGGACGCCACCTTCCATAGATCAGGAAACACAGATTTTGTCAGACATTGGTTAATAACAAAAGTTATAAGAGGGAGAAATAAATCAATAAAAAGTTTTAAGACTTTAAAATCTACCATATCATAAGCCAATAAATCAGATTTAATTTCACGAATAACATTTAAAACAATATTTTCATCAATTCAAATCATTCAAAACAAAATCATCACCTGTAAAATGATCAGATTTAGCATCAAGTAGCGGTAAAACACCCAAGGAATCACGAAATTTAGTGATTCCAACCAAAATTTCTTCTGCTGAAAAGTTGTTACAGGCTGGCTACTGCCAACCTGCAGATATTCACTAAGCGCATGCAGAGGCCTCCACGGTGATGTTTTGCCGGCTACGTTCTCAGGGAGAAGTGCGAAGGGTCGTGGGGTTTGAGGCATGCAGGGCTCCTGGCCTACACCGTGATTAACAGAAAGTTGGGGAAACGCAAATAATAAATAAAAACCGTATTTCCGCCGAAATTCGTCGGCCGGAACTTGAGGAACGAACAACTCAAAAATTATAAATGGGAGAGAGGTGCCCTGATGCGCGCATCCATTCGAATTCAAACAGGGCAAAGCCCCGGTTACGAAATTGGATGCGGGCACCAAGGGACCGCAAACACTAAACCGACACAGATGGAGTCTCCGCTCCCATCATACCTAACCGAAAAAATTTAATAATTCATTTTATTTACCGAAAAAAAAACCCAAAAACAAAAAACGAAATGAAACAACTTCCCCCTCCACCCGCACCAAGATAAGAGAGAATGAGAGAGAGAGAAAGCAACATGCACCGAGCGTGCACCCGCCCGATTACAACAAATAAAATTTAAAATTTAATCAGGGAAAAAAAAATTTAAAATATATAAAAAAAATAAACAAAAATTTAAATAAAATTAACCAAAAAAAGTACCTTAATTACTAGAAATAATCTGTTGCGGTCTTGCGCGACCGTTATTGTTGCGGGGCCTCTCCCCGATAAAAAATTGGGTTGCGGCCTTGGTGCCGTTGCGTTGCGGCAGACCACCGATAAAAAATACAATAGCCGGTTGGCTACCGTAATGTTGCGGGGCCTCTCCCCGATACCACAAAACTCAAAAAATAAACAATAGCCGGTTGGCTACCGTATCGTTGCGGGGCCTCTCCCCGATAACCAAAAACAGAAAACACGAGGGGCCGGTTGGCCACCCGTACCGTTGCGGCTTGATGCCGATAACTATTTTGGCCTCGCCTGGTCGCCAAAATACGTTGGGCGTTGGCTCGCACAAACCCGAAAAATCCACCTTCCCGTTGCACTGCGGTTACTACAAAATGGCGAACTACTTTCATGTAAATAATTATTTTGTCATGAGATAACAATAATCATTCTTCAAACAAAATTTTGTAATTTATTTTTATTTAACACAATTATTTTATTATTTTCTATTATAATATAATAAATAAATATACATAATATATTTATATATGCGAAATATACGTAATGATAAATCTATGACGTTTGATGAAGTACATAATAAAACTTAACAAAATATTTTTTTTTTCTATTCACTACAATATTTTATATGTTTTCAATTTATTTTATAAATTAACACTTTGCAAAAAAAATTAATTAGTTTTATTTTATATTATACATAAGGAATTTTTATTTATTATATATTTTCTAAATATATTTCAAACACTCAATTTATGAAAAAAAATAATAATGTCATGAAAGAACTTTTGGAACACTCCAAAATACCAATACTCCGTGTGGTAAAATTCACTCAAAAAACCAAAAATTGAATGACAAACCAAAAAAAACATTCGAGCGTCGCACAGCTCGTAAAACGTTTTAGAAGAAAATGCATCTCTCTTCTCTGTCTCTCCTTTATACCAAATTTTCGTTGGTACAAAAGAGAGACATACAAGAAAAAAACATTTTTTCAAAACGTTTTACTTTGCACACACTCGATGCGCACTGTTCTCTCTCTCTCTCCCATTCTCGTTCCGTTGCCAACATAACAGAAGAAAACACACAGGAATCCATCCACCAAGAAGTCACATTCACACAGCGAAAACCCGGACGCAAGAAACCACGTTTAGACAACAAAAACCCGGACGCAAGAAAACGTGGAGAATAGAAACAAATTTACAAAAATGTCTTGTTAAGACAACACAGTCGTAACAAAGTCAATTATTGCATCACTAGTGACGCAAGAAACCCCCAATTTTTTAAAATTATTCCAAGTTATTTTGGAATTTTTCAAATTACCAATATAATATCTTTGTTTGGCTTGGTTGATGTATATATTTGTTTTATTTCTAAAAAATCTAAAAGATTGTAAATCATTGTAATCCAAACCTTTTATGTTTTTTAAAAGCTAAATCTCTACGTTTCATTAAATTAATAATATGAGCATTCAGCCATGGTGCAGTAGAGCATTTATTTATAACACTTTTACGAGGCACACAAGTCTGGTCTAAATGTAAAAAGTTTGAGTTGAAATTGGCAACAATATCATCAACCTCAGAATAGTAATACATGGTTTGCCAATCTAACAAAAAGAAATTTTCAATAAAATCTAGAAGCCAATAAAATTTAGCCTTATAATCAGAAACAACAGTATACGATATCTTACTTCTGGTATTACAAAACTTATAACTTGCAAATATTAAATTATGATCTGAAATAGCAGGAACTTCAATTTGCCCAAAAGAAATAATATTATGTTTATCAGGCTCATAAACAATAATCAAATCTAAATGGTTGTTAATTCTAGTTGGACCAAACGGTAAATAATATAAGTTATTAATTTTTAAGCAATCACTAAGCCTATTATTGCTCAACACGTTATAGTTAAAATCACCACAACAAATAATTCTTTCATATCCACATAATTGTTCAGCAAAAATATCTTGTATATTAACTATGTCACCTGAATAAACAGGAGAAGGGTTATAAATAATCAAAATAAGTATTTTTCCAAATACTCCAACAAGCTCAGAAGATAAGAACTCAACTTTACCTACAGAATTAGAAGAAAGTTTGTTAATTTTAAAGGAGGAACGATAATAAATACAAACACCACCTCCACGGGAATCAGTACGATCAGCTCGCAGCAATTTGTAGTTGTTTATTTGGAATGACTTGTTTCTATTTTTCTTAGTGAGCCAAGTCTCAGACAAAGCAAGAAAATCAAATTGATAAATATGCAAAAGAATAGTTACATCATTAAAATGTTTCACCAAACTTCGAACATTTAAATGACCAAATGTCAAACAAAACTTTTTATTTACAGACAAATTATTAAATGGAATAGTTGTGTTATTGCTTATCGTAAAAGAATTATTTAAAGTATTATTTAAGATGGATTGGGTATAGATGCCGACGTCCGAAACTTTACTTTTGCAGGTCGAGTTGACCAAAAATTTGCGAAAGGTTTAATATATACACCAATAGGCCAGGTAGCAGGATCCAGAGCTTTCACTTTCAAATCATCTCTACACCCCAATTTAAAACATACGTATTCCAATTTCTGTATGTTAGAGTTTTTCGGAATCAACTTATGTACTTTGCAAACTTCAGTTTGCAAACAGGATTTAGCCATACCCAAGATATCTTCTTCCTTAGTAGTAGGATCAAACCGAGAAAGATGTATCCAAAACATCTTAGGAACAGGAATAGTTTTAATACCAAAGTTCTCAACTGACTCATTAGTTCCATGAATCAACTTTGTAGATATGGTAGGTGTAGAAACATTAATAGTATTACCAGAGCACGGTACATCTAAACACTTAACTTCCGTAGAAACAGAATTAAATATTTGTTGTTCACACTCTGCAGGTTCAGGCATAACGGAAATAGAGCCTCTGGACATTACTACTTCTGCAAATGTCTGTGAACTTCCAGGGTCCAATGTTGATAAAGTAACAAATTCATCTTGAATGTAGGTTGAAGATAAAGATGTTATATTCGTAGAATCAACATCTGACCGAATAGGTGGATTAATAATTTCTTCTATAGAATTAATAGCACCAAATGTGTTACAAAAATTCTTCTCCATAAAATCATTTGACACAGGGAATGTATCATCACACGATGCAATATTTGTTGTTAATGGCCTAATAGCACTCGGCAGACCATGTATAATAGCATCAGGAATTCGTTTATCCTTAATATTAAGTAGCTCCAACACATTCTCAATTAGAAGTCTATTTAATTAAGTTTCTTTCAACAAGTCTTGATATAAAGAGTCTTGATTGCCTCTCGGGATTAAAAAATCGGAAATATAAAGCTCATAAAAAATATAAATTAAACCCATCCGTCGTAAATTATGAAATATTTAGCGCTCTCAGATCTCAATTTAAAATTTTAAATCGTTTCTTGTATAATTTATATATTGTCGAGATTGAATCGAATATTAGAAACAACCCTAAATGTTTCTGGAGTTATGTTGATTCGAAACGGAATTGTAGAGGTATACCCTCGCAAATGTCTTTCAATTCTTTGACTGCTAGTGATCCACAAAGTATCACTGACATGTTTGCAGCATTTTTTGAAAATCTGTATGTCCCGTCTTCGAGAGGGAATGACGAACTTGTTTTTAGTAATAATCCAAACATTTTATTTCAGTTTACTACAGATGACGTTCTGCACGCTCTGTTGAATGTAAATGTGAATATGAGTTGTGGCCCGGACAAAATTCACCCGCTTGTGTTGAAAAAGTGTGCTTCGGTCTTGGCTCGGCCGCTGACGGACATCTTCAATTTGAGTTTGAAGAGTGGAGTTTTTCCTTCAATTTTAAATCCAGTTTCATTAAACCAGTTTTCAAGAGTGGACGGAGAACGGATATCGAAAATTACCGCGGTATTTCTATTTTATCCGCTATTCCTAAATTATTTGAATCGATGGTCAAGGACCGCATCTTTTTCTTAACCAAAAATTCCATCTCAGCAAACCAGCATGGGTTTTACCCCGGACGGTCAACTGTCACAAATCTTGCTTTGTTTACAAATTTTTTGACGTTAGCATTAGAAGGTGGTGATAGTGTTGAGGTAGTGTTTACTGATTTTAGCAAAGCTTTCGATAAAATTGATCATGTTTTATTGGTAAAGAAACTGGAACAGCTCAACAATTGTGATGCTCTTCCTTTAAAGTGGATCTTTTCATATTTGACGAACAGAACTCAAAAAGTTTTTTTAAATAATATTTTATCTAGAGACATAAATGTTTTGTCTGGCGTCCCACAAGGTAGCCACATTGGACCTCTATTATTTATTGCATTCATAGATGATGTGAAGCTGTGCTTCAAACATTGTAAGTTTCTGATTTACGCTGATGATGTAAAAATCTTTTGTAAGATTAGAAATGATCGCGATCTGCTAAATCTACAACAGGAATTAAACGTTTTCTGCGACTGGTATAGCTTGAGTAAGCTTTGCCTGAACGTTTCTAAATGTAAAGTTATGAATTTTTCTAGAAGACGTTATGGACGTTATGGAAATGATAATAGTTTATTCTTAAACGGCGTTATGATAGAGCGAGTTCATTCTTTTCTAGACTTAGGAGTTTTGTTTTCACGAGATTTATCGTTTAAGGACCATATTGACAGATGTATTAATAAGGCTAATTCAATGTTAGGGTTTTTAATCCGTTTCTCCAAAGATTTTTATGATCCATATACTCTAAAAGTCCTCTTCGCTTCATTTGTTCGATCGCACTTGGAGTATGCATCAATTGTCTGGAATCCGTACTATAACAATTCCTCTAACCGGATAGAATCAATTCAGAACCGATTTATGTTGTTCGAGAGGTAAACGCTCCTAGGAATGTGCTTCCGCCGTATCTAGGCCGTTGTTTGTTACTGAATATTGAACCATTGTTCGTCCGAAGACAAATTTCTTGCGCAATGTTTGTGTGCGACGTTATAATGGGCCGAATTGATTGTTCACATCTACTGTCATTGTTTTCAATACGTGCCCCAGTGAGATTACTCAGACACCGAGGCTTAGCGATTGATCTGCACTTCCATGGGTCTAATTTTGGTATGTCGGGCCCGGTTTGTAATTCTAGCCGTGTATTTAATATTGCATCTACCGTGTTCGAATTTAATTTGTCCAGAGATGAATTTAAAAGAGTTCTAAAAAAAAATTTTTTTTACTCAAATTTTATTAATATTAATAAACCTATTTTTTAAATACCAGATGTAAATTAATACTGTTGGTTAAATAAATAAATAAAAAAAATAAATAGATTGTCCCACGATTTGGCTTTTATAAAAATATTCTTAAAAGATTGGTTACTCACCAATTCTTTGCAATCATCACAACACCAAAGAATGTTTCCACATTTCAAACTTTGCCGGTGACATGCCCGATCCACAGCCAAAAAACATTTTCCACATTCCATTTTACAGACTTTACAAGTCAAATAACATATAAATATAATATACGAATGAATTTGTACACATAAATATTCGTATTAGACAAAATAACTGTCAAAATATAAACGTCCACCAAACTATTTATATATATACATTAATTAAACTAAAACTATACATACACAATATTATATTAATTATTAAATATTATATTTTATTAACACGAACACTAAATATTATTATATACAATTAAAATTAAATTTAATTCTTTTTAAAAAATTTTCGTTTAGAGAAAAAAAATAACAACTGGTATCCACAATGACTACTATGACGATATATATATTCAATCAAGTTTTCCCGAGCTCCCCACATGGAAATTGACCTGAATTTTTTTCCAGGTGTGAACATCACTAAGACCTTTGATTTGAATCTATTTCCAACCATGACACTGTAAATGGTCAATATTTAGAAATTTTCAAATTTTGTGTGTACGATATATTAATATACAAGTTTCCCTATTGGAAAATGAATTTTCTTAACAATCTATAATGCTATTAAAAATATAGTTTAGTGTTTTATTTTTAACCGTTTCAGTTGATATTTTTTTTTTTTTTTAATTTTTTTGTAGAAAACAAAATAATTTTGGTTTAAAAAAATACTTTCGGCTGGAAAATATCTGCTGAGAAATGTCGGCTGAGATATGTCGGCTGAAAACTGTCGGCTGGTAACTTTCGGCTGATGCATATTAATATTTTACATTTCATATTATATTTTCGGCTGAGATAGCAAAGACACTATCTGCATTATCGATTTTTTTTTTTACTTTCGGCTGGGAAATATCGGCTAACTTTAACAGTATCTAGGTATGGTAACTTAAATATTAACTAAGGACATTTCTTATTTTAATTTTATGAGTTGCAACTGGAACATCATCAATGACGTCATATAACAACTGATTTGTTTTAACAATATTTGAGTGAATTAAAGGTAGGTAACTTAAATAGACACGGCATCAATGACATTCCGGTTGAATTAACAATTTATTTCTTTTCAGATAAAATTTTGGTAAGGGGTGCGTAGATCGATAACAAACGATTTTATCGATGAAAAATGAGGAAAATCCAAATTTCACCCCTATAACCCCATCAGACCTATCCCTAACCTATACTCAGAATCTACCTATGGTCATGGGCTATCGAATCGGCATTGTCAGAATGGTGTCTTCATACCAAAATCTCGAATGATGAATGATTCTTGACGATGCTTGATAGTTTACAATCTTCTTTATCGACTACTTTCGGCTGTATGTAGCAGATACGCCATTTCATCCTAATAATCCCAACAGACCCGGCCCTAACCTATTCTCAGAATCTACCTATGGTTATGGGCTATCGAATTGAAAGAAGAGAAAAAAAATTGCACCCCTATGTCCCCATCAGACTCACCCTTAACCTATACTCAAAATCTACCTCTGTTTATGGGGTATCGAATTGGCATAGCCGGCTTAGTATCCATCTGGCAAAATCTCGAATGACCAACGGTTTTATCGATTAAAAATGGGGAAAATCAAAATTTCATCCTTATAACCTCATCAGACCCACTCCTAACCTATAATCAAAATATATATATGGTCATGGGCTACTGAATAAGGATAGTCAGATCGGTGATTTACTGGCATAATCTTAAATGGAACTTTTTACCAATATAACCTAATAAAACCGACTCCAAACATTTAATCAAATTCTACTTAGGGTCATGGTTCATCAAATTGATACAGTCAAATCGTCATGCTACTGAAGATAGCAGAAAAATTCAGCAGAAAAAAACTGTATTATCGACCTCCTTTATATACATTGGTAGAAAAATTCAGTAGACATTTTTTGTTGTTTTGACCGTTTTCTGTAGAAAAACTGAATTATTGACGTACTTAAAATAGTCGTAGAAAAATTTACTCAATTTTGTTTATGTAAGCATGTTTTCGGCCGAAATTCGAGTAAATTGCAATTGTTTACTATCAAAATGCATTCACATAAGCACAAGAACTGTTTTAATAATTAATTAGAAGTAGAAAGTAGAAAATATCTTCAGCCTTAGAGTTTAAAAGGTACGCCAATTTGTTGATTTATACAAGTTCTGGACTCCTACGTCTATCAACCTAACGAGAATGATGACCCGCTGATCGTGGGAATTCCCGCTATTCGAATATACATGACACGAGAAAAATAATACTTCGGACCTTTTAAACCCTAAGGCTAAAGAATTTTTCTTCTTTTCAACGGAATTATTACTTTCCCGTGTCATGTATATTCGAATAGCGGTAATTCCCACGATCAGCGGGTCATCATACTCGCTCGGTAGATAGACGTAGGAGTCCAGAACTTGTATAAATCAACAAATTGGCGGACCTTTTAAACTCTAAGGCTGAAGATATTTTCTACTTTCTACTTCTAATTTATTATTAAAACAGTTCTTGTGCTTATGTGAATGCATTTTGATAGTAAACAATTGAAATTTACTCGAATTTCGGCCGAAAACATGCTTACATAAACAAAATTGAGTAAATTTTTCTACGACTATTTTAAATACGTCAATAATTCAGTTTTTCTACAGAAAACGGTCAAAACAACAAAAAATGTCTACTGAATTTTTCTTCCAATGTATATAAAGGAGGTCGATAATACAGTTTTTTTCTGCTGAATTTTTCTGCTATCTTCAGTAGCATCAAATCGTCATTCATCTGTCAAAATCATGATATACAAACCATTCAACAGCTAAACCTGTCTGCGTCTCATGGCATCTATACATGTCTTTTATAGACATTTTATGTTAGGAAACTGATGATTGATATTCTACTGAAGTTAGCAGAAAATAGGCCATAAAACTGCATTATCGTCATTTTCACCTAAATTTCATCAGCGAAACTACTTTATCGACACAGTGAGAGGGGAATCCATAATAATATGAGAACTGAATTATCGACATTTCAGCCGAAATTTCGACAGAAAAACTATTTTGTCGACATATTGTGAGGGACTAAATAATAATATAAAAACTGCATTATCGACATTATGGGCGTAACTTCTGCATTGCCGATAAAATAATAGAGAGAAACGAAAACTACAAGATTTTTTAAAATAAATAAACTAAATATTTTAACAAATTTTAAAATCATTATCAAATCGGTTCTGCGACATATGTACATTTGATAAAGCTACCTAATTAATAAACAGCTTCTAAGTATTATGATAATTATAAATTTTGTATAATTTTAATTTATACCGTGTCTACGAAAATCCGCGAAGCTCACATAATCCATTTGTCATGTAAGCGGGGTATATTATTAGGCTCGGGCCTACAATTAGAATATCTATGCAAAGTTTGAGACCAAAGTTTATTGCAATGTTGAGAATATTCTATGTTTCCTTTTTTATCTTTGACCGTTTAAATTATCCGAGATCGTTGTGGTGATGAATATGATAAATTTATCCGAGGCCTTTGTATAGGATTTATAAATCGAAGGTTTTTGTTTTAAATGTTTTTGAAATTTAACTATGATCTCACATAAACTTTAGTCTCAAACTTTGCATAGATATTCTTATTGTAGGCACGAGCCTAATAATATACGCCGCTTACACGACAAAAGAATAATGCGCGCTACACGAATTTTTGAATGTGGATCATTTCATGAGAAAAGGTGATTTCAGACATGGGTGAGGATTTTCGGAAATTTAATTATGATCCCACATAAACTTTGAACTGAAATTTTACATGGATGGTTATTGCCTAATAAAGTCCGAACTTTTAAATTGTATTACGCTTACATGACAAAAGAATTACGTTGATTTCGCGAATTTACTTATACTGTATTTTCATAAATAATATATTTGACATATACTATAATAGACATAATAACATATTTTTAAGAATTTACTAGTACATTTTAATTTATATGCACATTTAAATAAATTTATATAATTTTGTCGATTCGATTTACTTTTTTATTTTAACATTTTGTTAAATAATTATTTTATTTTACCCCTTAAAATTGGTCGATAATGTGGATTTCGGCTGAATTGTCTGCTAACTTCAGTAAGGTATGATTCATTTGTAACTTTTAAATCCGTAATCTTCTTTATCGATACAATCTACATTGCCGACATTTTAAAATTATTCGTCTCGGATATCAAAATTAATACCTGCATTACCATCTTTTGGCTGGGATAGCAAAGGCACTATCTGCATTACCCTCTTTAGGAAGAACAATATAAAAATTTCAAATATAAATAATTACCTTCCGACATAAAATTTGTATCTGCATTATCGACATTTTGCGAATGGGGTGCTACCGACAATAATAGGCGGTCATTTTCAGTTGTTTCGTTTGAATTTGCATTATTGACATTTTTCAGCTGGAGTAATTTTAATAAGATGATGATTTCAAGCGTTTTTCTTTCTGAGGAGCCGATTTTTGGGATACTCCGAAGATCCTGTTGGCGTAAAAACTACCTTATGTGAGAAACAAAATAAAGAAGATACCTCACCTCTCTCAATGTAAAATATTTAATCTGCGTAGACATTCATGGCACAGAGAAGACTACTTTGCAGCCGTAGGACAGTTTGGAATTGGTCAAAGAGTTATACATTGAATTGAGCACAGCTTTACTATTTATGCACATCATAATAATTTCGTTAAAAATAGCGAGGTTAGAACCACACACAAAGTGTGATTAAAACATTGTGATGTTTGCACACAGTGCATAGTGTGCAAACCGGTGCGATTTTCTCCCATGAGATCGGACTTATCAATGGATGTGTATGTATTGTTACTAATCACGTTGATAACGTCGACAATACGTCGATAACATCGTAAATTTGTCGACCACGTTGAAAATTACTTGTAATTCAAGCCATTATTGATCGAATGTATTTTGAATTCCTGTTTCCGGACATTTAATTACTAACTACATTACTGTTAGGTTAGTACTAGTTTCTGATAGTTGTCACAGAAAACGTTCCGTGCCTAATATTTAATCTTAAATTGTGTAATAAATGGTTAATTATCTAGCATCGTTAAACAGTAGATCAACAATTGTAAGAAACTAATATTGATTGACAAAAATTCTTTTATTTCATTTTGAATGGCTGCTTAATTTAATGGAACATCCATGGTCCTTAGGATGAGTATATTTTAATTATTAGATTTTGGAGTCCTTTTCTTTCTTTTTAGGTGATGGATCTTCTAATGTGCTGGTGCATATTACAATCAACTGGTAATATGCATAATTTGTGAATTGATCGCTTTAGCTCTCCAGATTTAGTTTTTAAAGTGACGACTCTAACTAGACCATCGGCTCCAGCATGAATTTGGATTACCTTTCCTAGTAACCATTGATTATGAACGTATTGTCTTTTATTATAACTACATCGTTGATTATGGTTTGTGTTTGTGGGAAACTCCATTTACTTCTTTGTTGTAATGACATCAAATATTGAGGATGGATAAGATAACTTGCTTTAAATTCAGTGATGTCTGATTCTAGAAATTTTGTTAACGCGTGCCTTACTAAAAAAAGGTGCTAGTGTCAATGCATCGATTTGATCGACTGATAAGACACAGATAGGCCTCGAGTTAAATGGAACTTGGCTGACTTGGCCACAGCTTCACAAATTCTTGCGAAATGTGGCTCACCTGGTAGTATGAAATGTCTGGAAATCGAGTTGCCTCAAAGAAAATGAGATAGGTTAGTATAGAGTTTTTAATTTTTTCCACTTCTTCCTGTAAGACTTTGCTGGCACCCACAAAATTAGTACCGTTGCCGGACTGGATTTCAACTGGTACACCTATCCTTGCTACGAATCTCTTAAAGGCCGCTGTGAACGATTCGCTTGTCAGGTCTCCTACTGTTCAAGATGAACCGATTTTGTGCTGAGGCAAACAAAAACACCAACGTATGCTTTATAATTACGTAGTCCTCTGCCTATGGTTAAATTTACTAACGGTGGTCCAGCAAAATCAACCCCTGTCTAATAGAATGGTCGTACTAGTTCCACTCAGGAAGCAGGTAAATTCCCCATTAGTTGGTGTTGGAAAGTAGCTTGCCATCTTCTGCTTACGGCACATTTTCTAATAATTTCGCGTACTACGTTTCGTCCACCAGTTGACCAGTATGATTGGCAAAAAACAGAGAGTAATAACGATGGTCCTGCATGATGGTATTTTTATGAAGATCTTCCAAAATCATTCTTGTGAAAATGGACTTTGGAGGCAGAATCAGGGGATATTTTGCATTATTAAGTGCTGTACTGTTATAATTCTTCCGCCAACTTGAAGTAGATTCTCTCTATCCATGAATGGGTTTATTGAACTTAAATTACTCGATTTATTAATTTTGCTGTTTCGTTCGAGAGCACCCATCTCTTCATAATATGCCCTTTTCTGTTCATATTCGCAGATAGTTTTAATTGCCTTGTACATTGCTATGGTTTTAGAAATTTCCCTTTGCTTCTTTCTTCCTTTAGTTTTCTTTTGGTGTTGTCCATGAACCGGATCACGAATGCAATAATCCTCTGGAGTTTGTAAACTGATGAATATTTTTATAACAATGAGTCGAGTAGTTCTTTGCACAGAAATCCCCCAAGGACATTCAATTTGATTGATCGCGTTTCTTATTTGCTTCCAGTAGAGCACGATTATCGAAACAGTCGTTGTTTCTCGTTTTACTGTTTCATTCAATTTAACTAAACGGACAGCTCCACACAACTATAACCTAGGCAACGACACTTGAATAATAGGTGCAACTTTATACTTTTCGCAGTCACTAGGTGCACAAAGACTCCATGCGTATGCACTCTCGCTGTCAACGCAAAACCTATGAATGTCGACTGTGGAATGATTCAAAGATTATATAAACCGTGGTAATACGACAACTTCAACTTCTTTTAGATTGGATCGGAGTTTTTCCCACTGCTGCTTTTGCTCCTAGCGTGTCATCATAGTACCCATCAGCTATGATTTCATTTTCTGGAATTTTTGCCATAAGTTTCAGTTGTTCGTATTCATCCATGAACTCATAATACAGATTTTTAAAATCGTTGTCCCTCTCGAATCGTCATTCCATGTTCCTTAGACGTTGTATGGCGATGCTCATTGTGTTACTTAATTCATCTGGTGATTCTTTAAACGGTAAGGCTACAACAAATCTTCCATTCAAAGTTTGCGACACATTCTCTTTAAAATGCTGCGCACACATTTTTTCTTCTACTCATTAAATAGTTTTTTCATATCGAACAAATTCGATTTCCTAAAATCTCTTTAGAGTGGAATCTATATTTGCTTCAGGTTCCAAATAATTAGTCGCTTGCAATGATGTCTAGATTTTTTGATCTTCCTCGGTTGTTCCTGAGAGTATCCAGCTAAAAATTGTATTTTGCATGATGGCATGATGGCAAATGGCAAAAAAGTGATCAGCTCCGATTAAAAGTCTATTGTGCTTGGCTTGTTAAACTGCGATGAATTATACATGTTTACCGAAATGCCGCTAATCGTTTGTGATTAGTGAACTAATTTCAAATTCGGGTTGATCTGGTGGTTGTACAACTTCGCACAATTAGTTTGAATGACTGATGAAGTTAAGCTGGTCTGTGAATCATCTTATTGGAATTTGATTCACAAGCCTTAGGCGTCCCTTTGGTTTCTACGCCATTGACTTGGGGTAATTTGATTTTGATTTGATTTGATTGAGGTGTACGGCCAAGTCATTTGACAAGTAATCCCAGATATGGCCGGGGCCCACCGTACACCTGTATTACACATAACAAAATAGGAGGGATATGAAAGGTTATGTTAGTAAGGATTGACTCGACCCGGTTACAGACACCTAAGTAGTCGATAGTTAGTAACACAATGACACAATTCTAACTACGAAATAATTATTAATCATATAACTGAAAAACTTCCAGTCATCTGAAAATTAAAAATAGTTATTTAACTCTGCAAACTTATCTTCTTGAATTTTCGTTAATACATATTTTTAATAAAATCTAAAAGAAAGATCTAAAATAATAAAAACTTAAAATTAATAATTATTATTAAATACCACCCACTGGATGCAATACGGAAAGGAGCCAAGCCACGGGAAAAACAGAGGTCTCTATACTACAAAATAGTCCAATAAAAGTTTTTAACTGCTTCTGAAATCGGAATCTAATTTTTAATCATAACAGCATATCTATCGTGTAGCTAATTCCAAATGGTTTCAAAAAAAGCTAATCTGCAATATAAGATCAATAATGGATGTTTGGCACAGCTCCAGAACCCCAACACCTAAACAAATTAAATAAAACTTTTAAAGCAATCACGAATCTGTAAGATGATAGAATTAATAATAAGTAGCTAACACAACTGTATGATCCCTCATCGTATCGTATCACCTAATCGTATTAAATAAAACATAAAATCAACAACCAGCGATAATTATTTATCCAACCCAGAATAATATAATCAAAACCTTCACCAATTTAGAGTCTCCCGAAACAACCTAGAAAACCATTTAATTAAAGCATATATTTTTACATATGATGAACTAAAAAATTATACGGTCCATACTGATCTTATGGACTGTAGAATCTTTATAAAATTATATTTTAGTACAATATCATAAACTTTAATTAACTAGCTACTTTAAAAATTCATTCACTCTTTCAAAATTTAGAACGAAACTATCTCGAACTAAGTAATAAACATTTACTCATTCTCAATCAAAGAAAACAATATTAATATAATTACTATTAGTAATATACATAAATCCAATTGAAAATGGTGTCGCTAATAACATTCGGTTACAAGAAGTATTTTGATAGTCCATTGATGAAGATTTGAAAAAAGAAAAAAAGAAATCATAAGGATATGAATAAACTGATGAATGATCCTAATACAAAATACCTCATGGGTCCGAACGTTGAAAACATATATTTTATGAATATACATTTCTGTATCTATTTATTACCCACCCAAAAAACACTAAACTCAAATTAATGTATACACACCTGCGGAAACCATCGCGGCACAAATACATCGCACTCGCTCCCGCAGGTATAAATTCATACGTGCGGTGCGAGCGCGACATACCCGCGCCGAAACAAACGCCACAGTATGTATACAGCATAAAGTGTTAACACATTATTTAAATGTGTCGCTAACTAATTAATTTTGTTTGTCTCCAACTTTAAAAAACAATTTTACTATTTTTTTATATTTTATTGAATATACTAATTCGAAACACAACTTTCAACTTGATTAATCTTCACCGTTTCGTTTGCAATTGATTAAATTTTATTTTGTTCGTGTCAACAGCACTGATTAATTTTTCCCAAGTCATTATGCCCTCTATAGATGATCACCATGTAACCGCGTCGCTACACTAAGTAGCATTGCCATCTATTGAGCAGCACTAATTTTGCATTAACCCTTTCCTGACCCGCACACACAATTGTGTATGTAAACGACAACCGAATATGTCAAACATAGAATTAGGTGACAATTGCAGACCAGCATACACAATTGTGTATACCATTTAATTTTGTTTTGTCCGAAAAATAACAGTAACTATAATAATGATAAAATAATTAATATGTTATCAAAAACTAAATATTAATATGTTATATAATTAATTTGTTATCAAATTATTATGCTTTTTTCAAAAAGAATTCCGATTTAATTAAGATCCGTTAAAATACGGAAGACATTACAACCTGTCATTATTTACATACACATTTGTGTATGCTGAACTTAACTTGAAGCAAAAAAAAATTTTGTTTGAACTCGAAAGGGTTAATACTGGTGATCTTCGATAGGGGCCACGATTTGGATTACAATTAGGTGAGTTTCTTTACATTATAATTCGAAACCAATAAACTAATAGTCTCATTCTTTTAAAGTGAATTTTATAATCCTTTTTTTTATAAAGAGTTAAATAATAGGTAGGCTATTGCAATTTGTACCATGTACCCTTTGGTTTTGTTAGGTTTTCCAAACATAAAGAGCAACACAAAAACCTTCCACTCCTTATGAAATTAACTCTCGTTCAACACAGTATGGCATTCGCTCACAACGAAAAACAAAAACAACTAAAGTAAAATTTCAAACAAAACACCACAACACAATGGAAAAAGAAGGCCCCAATTAGAAGGGCTCCACCACCACACAGGCCAACGGCCACACACAAATAACACCAATAAAATTATATAATACACACGAATACGCCATTGACTTGGGGTAATGTATTGTATTTACCGGAACAGGTTCAACATCTACTGAAATGCTCTTACGATTTCAATCCATTTGGCAATGGTAACGAATTGGGAAGATCACAAACTGTGATCGACAACCTACACCCCATCCCACCTCCTAAATACCGGAATAGTTTTTTTCCTATATAAAATCTGAGAAACAACAAGGCGCACCTTGAACAAAATCCAAGCAGTCAGTAGTATACTTACTATATTTATGTTTGTGTTTTATTTGACTTCAAGATATATAGAAAAATTCATAGGAGTAATCTTTAGCTAAAAAGAATGTTACGTTAGGTGGTAATGATGCAGCAGAATTGCAGCTGAATATCGAACATTCTATGCCGACATTAAAATTTTGAAATTGAACTCAAAATCTCCAACGCACTGGTAAACCGGTCATCAAATTTGGTTGCGTATATGAATGCTAACAGACTTGCTATATATATACTTAAAAGTACGCTCGAAGTAAAGTAAAGACAAACACCGTACCAATTTTTTAAACCATTTAACAAACCCTAAACCCTATAAAAACACTGAACTTAATGTGTGTTTATCTTACATACTCGTATAAATAAATGCTTCGTTCCGTCCAGTTTAATAATTTTTTTATACTTCTTTTTAGGTTCTGCACTGTCTAAAATTTCGTGTAGGTTTGTAAAATAAATATTTAAAAAAAATTATTAAATTGAATTGTATCACGATCCAGTAAATACACAAAACAATCAAAAAATCCACATGAGTGTGTTTCACAATTTACACATATTGTACCGACGTTGGCATAAAGATGCAAACGAAGGATTCATGGACAGTAACTTTGTTGCTTATACATTTTGGTTGTAGTTCAATGAGTCGAACTATTTTTTATGGGGGGATGATTTTTATGTATTTTAATGCGTATATGTAGCAGACAAAGTATACGATTAAATATATATGGAACAGTGATTGCTTGTTGATTTAGAAACAAACAAAAATCACTGTACCACTACTATAAATATTTTCATTAGGTGATTTATTACAAAACGCTGGTTGTAATTATCGCAAAATATTTTTACCAAACATCAACAATTTTTTTTGAATGACTACTGCTTTTATTAATAAAATTTTTTTTACTGATCACCGTGATCAGCACGATAATAATAAAGCCTGATTTCTAGCGATAATCACAAATCACTAAGCCCAAATTGTACTATTTCCGAAGCGAGGTTTAATCGAGAAAATTAATGCTTAAATACGCCTTGAAGTTCTGCTGCATTAAAAACTTAAACCGTTTAATAATTGATCATTAAATTAATAAAATAATTGTTGACCACTTTTCTAGAAACTGATAACCTTAGCACTTCTGATTCTTGCCAAGTATGATTACTACCACCCAAAAAACATATTGACTGAATTTGCATAAACCCAGAATTGATCAAATTCTACTGAATAAATAAGACGGTGGAATGCATGGTTGGTGATATTCATAGCCTTTCAACACACGTAATGGCTGAGCAATTAAAATTCGTTTTCAATATAGTACGAGTATTTCCTCATTTTTAAAAATTAATTTGTTTGATAATTACTCTCGTAGTATCAATCTAATCAATTCTATATCAAATCTTTTCTCATTTCCTTTTGCTAGAAATTGTGTATTAATTATTATCGTCTTTTAGGCAAAATTTAATTTTCTCGTTGATTAGCAAAAATTGCGCTTTAACGGTACGCAAGATTTTATTTTGATATTCGACACAGTTTCAATGAAACTGAACTAATTTTATCTATTTTGGATAACACAGATTTACTCCAAAAATTTGGGTTAATTGGGTAATAAAGAAGCACCACCGCACATCAATCAGCGTAACTTTCTACATACTTTTAAAATTCTGAAGATTAAATTGAAAAAAAATTGTAATTTTGATTTATAGATGGAAAATGTGTAAGAATCACAGCAAACTCTGATAGTTGTTAATGGAAGCGTTAATGGAACGAAAAGTATGGGGTGGTTGGGAAGGTGATTATGTATAAATGAAAAATTTCCTTCGGTTGTGTATTTAATTCGAATTTCACAAACACCATTACTATCGAAAAGACCTAAGAAAGTGAATTAAAATTAATGAAAAAGTGAAAAAGAAAACTTAAGCTTTAAAAACAAAATTTAGTGTTTTGACAGTTATTTACTAGCGTAACAATTTGTATTTGTAAACCAACACCAACGTTTTGTCGATCACATTTGTGTTTTTCAAAAGAATAATGAAGTAATGAATTCGCTGAATATTGACATAAACTCGTGTTATAAATAAAATTTACGAACTATATAACAAAAAATATTGAATTGTATGTAAATTAATTAAGAAGTAAATAAAAATGAGAATGTATTTTACAGATTGTCAAACAACGAATTGGTATACTTCAAAAGGTTTGTATACTTCAAAAACCATTTTTGTCTGTCTGTATCGTAGATAAACTATTTGTTTCGACTATACCCAAGTATGTATAATAAAATGGGGAACTCATTTTGACAGTTCCAACTTTCGTTACATTTTTGAGATATTTCATGGAAGACATGGAACTCGTATAATATCCGGCTCTTTGAGCTACGTGTTTTTGTTCCACAGTTCATAGTAAAACTTGTAACAAAATGGAACTTAGTTCCAACAATTATTCCATAAAAATCGAAATAAGTTGGAAGTACGCAATACTTGGGTACCATGAAAACTACAATTGTCAATAGTTTCTAGGATTTTTGTGGGTATGGCTATAGACATGCTATTAATAACAATATGAATATGAAATTCCTTCAAGTTATTTATTCTCAAAATCTTGACATCCAACTTTGCGTCACCAAAATTAGCGTTATAAAGTGATAAAAAGAAAATTTACGTTTATAGAGACGAGATGCATTTTGTGAATATCATTTTAGTACATATTGGAAAAATTGACGGTTACAGTGCTCACCCACATTTTGTGAATTAGACCATAAGTGTGGTGTATTCGAGACCTAAGTATATAAATCAAGGTCTGAGAGTGGTCTTGAATCTTACCAGTGGACTAATTAGAGAGCATAAAGCATGTAATAATTTTTTTCGTCCTAATCATTAGCGCAAATGTTGCTAAAGAGACATCTGACAATGCTAGGCATGATCAGAGAAAATAAAACCGATTTACCAATAAATTTTACGAATAACAAAAAACAATTTTCTTCAACGAAAATGTAGTCATTGTATCGTATATACCTAAAAAAGAACAAGTCGGTGACGTGAGTGACTACAATGAGTGACTACAGACACGCCGGTGTAAGTTCCAGAGATGACAAGAAGTCACACATAATCCTGGATTATACTAAAACTAAAGGTGCCGTTGACACCCTAGATAAGTTAGTCCTCACATATACATGCAGATGACAATCAAAGCGATTTTTGCCCAACTTGTGAAAATACAGAGTCAATTATTATTTGCTGAATATATTATTTAATAAAATAATATTTTTATTTAACTTAATGGATTTTTCATTTTGCATAATATTTAAATTGGTTCAACGACATGAATAAAAGTTCGGGTCATATTGACCCGAAAGACAAAAAGTGTATACACGATTAGAGGAAAATAGGAAGGTTAAGAAAAATGTCTGTCTGAAATTTAGACAGGCATTTAGACTTCACGGTACCACACACATATTATACAAATATTATACAATACAGTTGCTTAGCAGGACACAACTGCAAGTACAGAAGGTTCAGGCCATGAAATTAGGAGTTATATTCAAGTAATGCCAATGCTTCTATTGATTTATTAAATTGATTCACTGTGAAATGATTAAAAATGTTTTAGCTGCATTTTAAAACCAAGATTTTATTCCTTTTGAAAGGAATTCGAATAGTAGAGTAATGGACATTTCAAATTAAAGTTTTTTTTTATTGTCCAAATAGTTTTTATCTGCTTGTGCATGAGAGCAAGGATGGCTCAAAAAATTTCTTGTAATCATCGAGCCCTAGGTTAACTTTTTTGTTGCGCCCTCCCTACACAAGCAAAAAATGATAAAAGTAAATAATGTTGCTTCATGAAATGGAACTTATAGTTATATTAAGCATAAACAAAAATTATAATTTAAAAATATTATTAAATATATTATTATAAGCGTTATTTAAAATTAAAAACAACTACTATGCAACACTTAGCAGCATCATTAAGAATTAAATTTAATGAATGTGCATTGCAAAGCACAAAAAACCTCTAGAATTTATTTCCAATATTTTCTTTGTACTCCATTTTCCATTCCTTTCATGTAACTTCTATTATCGTAACCTTGTCCACGTACCTGATCAATATCCAAAGAAATGCCTTTCAACTCTTTTAAAATAATATCTACCATTTTATTGACCATTTTATTACAACAGTAGATTTTAAGGGTACAAAGCCCAAAAAATATTCTTTGTTGATAACTTCATTTTTATCATTATCTATTTATTTATATCCACAACCCGATAGATCATCGTCATTTGATCGATCTGACTGACATCTTGATATAATCTAAAATTTAAAATATTTTGCAGAAAGAACACTCTCGATAACTTTTTTCTTAATTGTATTTTCAAGAAGTTGAATCAATTAATTTTGAATACTTTTTCCTAAATAAAGATTATTTATTTCGTTATCGGTAACTTTACACAAGTGCTCCTGCATAAGGGAATCAAACATTGCCAGATATTCTAAAAATGTTAAAAACTTTCCGTTACCACGAGTAAACCATTTTTTTCCACCACTACCAGTACCGCGTAATGCTTAATTGTATTGACCTAGAATTTGAACTAAAGAGAACAAACGTGCTAATACTCCTTGCCAATAATTTTCTTTTTGTTTGATAAGTCGTAAATGATCATTGTCAATAGCTGCGCCTGTTTTTAGACGTAACTCCAGCTCTTTCCATATCTGAAAGCATTCTAAGTGTTTTGAACTTTAACCGTGCAATAAAAAGATCATAGATATATTTCTTCTTTATATTCCATTCTCTGTAACCATTTTCGGTAATAGGTATATGTGCAGTTTTTGCTAATTTTTTTACTAGAGGCGCAGGGGCAGCATTTGTGATTATGTGACAACTATTACCAAAAGTCCGGGGGGATCAGATTCTCACTTTAGAAATCAAGTCTAGTGTATTCATGATATATGATTGTATGCATTTAAGATAAAATAAAGAAAGGTGTTGGCTACAACAAATTCATCACTCCATTGTTTTTCAAAATATTTGCAGAAAAAGTAAAAGCTCCTATGAGCTACCCCTTCCAGTGAACTGATTTCGGCCAAAAATCACAGAGATCTCACAATTTGAAGTTTAATCCAGTTTACTCAATCGGTCTGGGCTGTTTACGGGGGTCGAGTTTATATCTGAGTGCGTTGTAAATCTGCAAAAATTTCGAGATCAAAATTATTCATGACTATTATATTTTATTTTACTATGTAAAGAAAATAATATTTACAATATTTATTTGCAAAGCTGTACTAAAAATATGGCTGCCTACGCCACACACTAATCAAACGGCATATGGTTTTTCCCAAACCAAATGAGATGAGTGAACGAGATTGACACATTAATCAAAACAAACCGGCATTAGAATTAATATTGTGGCATCTTGTCAGAACTAACTAGCATTATCTGCTCATGTGTACCAACAGAGAAGGAATAGGGCGTGGTGTGATCTAAAATCATTATCACTAGAGTCGATATGCAATAGCTACAACCACCGGAATGGTTAGCGTGTTGACAAGAACGCAGCTATAATATTTTGCGGTTGAAATAATAATAGCCAGCATTTTTTATAATTGGCAAGCTGTACGTGCTTTCTATGAAGTGTAGAGCGTTTTAATTTAGAACTCAGATATCTTCTATTTAATATTAAAATAAAATGCATTCTTTTCAAAAAAATATTGTGACCCCGACGTGATTTGAACACGCAACCTTCTGATCTGGAGTCAGACGCGCTACCGTTGCGCCACGGAGTCTTATATATACCTAAGCACATAAATGTGTCTAAATAACTTTCGATTTCAATAATTATTTCATTTTATTTATGTTCATATCTTGTTGTTTCAAGTACACACACGATAAACACGTCATTATACATACGAGTATAGAGTTTAGTATTTTAGATTATGTTAAGCACGCAACTTGTGTTTGTTTCTCCTTCACCATATACTTGCGCCACATTAATTGACTTTTAAACGATACACAATAATTGAATTTTTCAAAACTCTAAACGAATACAAATACATAAGACAGTAATAATTGTCTTGACATGATATAATCAACAATCTTTAGTTATTTATCTTCGATGTATATAAAAAGGAAAACAGTTCGCGTACTAACGCGCCCAAGACATATTTTATCTGAAGATTTCAACCGTATACTACACAGAGACGATATAAACTAAATCATTTGATCGAAAATTTAAGATAAGACTCTGCGTACATATGCATTTACTTATAAATTGACATTAATTTCTGGTGTCTGTTGTTGTTATTGTTGTTGTTGTTGTTGGAATCTTTTGTGCATTTCAAATATTAAATTAAGAGAAAAACAAAAAAACCGTGACCGTAGCAGAACGGATACTCGGCTGCACCGAAACAAATCAAGAGATCTCAACAAATTTAATAATAATAATGGTAAGACAATTTTTGTTTTGTTTTCGGTTCCTCCATTAACAATTACACCTATAATTTAGGATTTAGTTTTGGTCCCTGTCTATATAGAACGAAGACGATTTAAATTTTCGAAATGCATAAAAATTAAATTAAATTTTGCCTAAAGCTTTTGAATAATCTTTCTGAATTTTTTGGTGCACGAGTTTTGACAAATTTGTTGTTATGCTGCTTTTAACATATCCTAAGCAGTTATATTTTGCAAATAAATATTATGTTGACAGGTGTGTGTGTGTGTGCACTGGATAAAACTTTGTTTCTGAAATTTAACTACGATAATTTTTTGTTTGAAAGGACGTATGTATTTAATTTTACTACTATCTAGTCATTTTCCTAGCCGCACACTTAAACTCATTACTGCCATTTGTGCAGAGCAGAGATATGCCATTTCAATTCAATTCACTGTTATTCCTAGTGTTCGCTTATGCACAAGCAGATAAAAACTATTCGTACATTTAAAAAAACTATAATTTGAAATGTACTTTACCATTTTTTGAATTTCAACCGCATTTTTTGACACATCACATTTCACAAAAACAAATTTTGTGAACAATTAAATGAAGGTGTGTTTTGTTCTGATTTGGTTAAAAATATTGAATAAAATAAACAATGTGGGGTCATAACGAAATGTTCCAATTATATGGCCGTTCCAGGAGATACATCTGTGGCAATTCAACAAAACCACTTATCTATTTGTTGGCTATTTTTCAGATAAAGGAAACTAAATGAGCCCACAGGATGCTTGTACAAATCGTTAATATTCAAAAAATTTACTTTCTAAAAATAACAACTGGAATATATAAACTTATACCAAATATTAAATAGTATCAATATAGGACAATGAAAAAAATTCGAAAAATCAACACAGCTGCTGAAAAAACTGAGTGTCAAAATAAAAAAGAAAATGTCATGTGCATGTCTAGCCAAACATAGCCTTAATTTTTAACGTAGTTTGTTAAAATGCTAGAATTTTTTTATAGTTCACCGTTCTGAATATTGGAAGTTCCTAATTAAAAATCCCATCATGGTTTCTTCAGCCATCCACAATGAAAATATTTGCATGTTACTGATGTCGTAATTTTTGGTTACCGGTGGTAAGTACCTGCCACCCCGTTTAAAAGTATAGACCATGCCATTATGTTCGTTTCTAATCCATAGGACTTATTTACGATGTAAATGTTGAGTTCTTAAGTGGTGAATCAACTGCAGATGAGGAAGACGGGCAATACATTATGGAAAGTTTGGCAAGTACTTTTCTGTTTACGGTCGACGGACTGGACAATTTGAGACAGAATTTTCTCGTTTCGAAAATTATCGTGTCCGTGTTGTGCTGTTCATGTTACATGTGGTTTTAACGAATGTATATGTTAGGAGGGGTACGTAATGTCCAGGAACCA
Source organism: Nephrotoma appendiculata (assembly GCA_947310385.1). Lineage (NCBI taxonomy): Eukaryota > Metazoa > Arthropoda > Insecta > Diptera > Tipulidae > Nephrotoma > Nephrotoma appendiculata. The sequence continues at coordinate 265,341,913 of OX371225.1, read as the reverse complement.
TTATGTAATTTAATTGATCCATTATGTTTTAAACAATTCTCAATAAATTTTATACACATTATGTAATTTCAACAAAAACCAAATTTCGTGTTAAAAAAAATCATTACGATCGATATTTATGGCAATGCAGGGGATTTGAAAGACCGAAGAGATTAACCTCGACGATTCTTACATGATAAGGAACACCATTATGTAATTTCATGAATAAATGATAATTAAAACACTTTTTTTCAACTTCCATGATTTTCTTTGACAACCAAAAATCGTAATTTTTTTGACAATTGGATTTTACTTTGAATTTTTTTTCGAAGTTCGAAAAAACGACAAAAGCGACACCGTGACAAAAAATCTTATTACGGCGATAAGATAAAAGAAAAAAATAACACGAACGTCCTATATATAAGTTATTTAATATATGCTTATACGGTATGTAAAGAAAGTAGGCAAACCCATACATACTTTAACTAATAATCTGTTGGTGTTACAGGTCTCGATTAATAAATATTACAAAGTAATTTCATATTTCATGTGCATGATATCAGCAAAATCTAATCCAAAGAGGAGGATGTCGAGGTATGTGTTGGCGATCTCAAAGCCGAATTATATGAAAAGGTGTGCATGAAAATCTCATTCGTTTCATTAATCAATTATTTGTCAGAATTATTTAAATTCAATCTCAAGTTCGTCTTCTCTCAACATATATTTTCCAAAAAAGGTAGGAAGCTGACCAAAACCGGAGTCAAGCCATACACTCTAGGTCACGGTGACAACAGAAAAAAAGTGGTTGGTTCAGATGATAATTCCGGTTGAACCAACACATATTCTCTGCTATATCCTATCACTATCGTGATAGTAAACTTCCCACCCCGAAGAAATGTCACTATCGCGATAGTAAACAGTATCATGGTACAATGTCATGACATTTACAACATTCAGCCCGTAGTTTTAAGTGGAGCTGCTCGAAACGCGATATTTCAAAACGCGATATTTCGAAACGAGATATGACAAAACGAGAAATGGTACAAAACGCGATATTTCAAAATGTGATATTTGAAAACGCGATACAGTACAAAACGCGATATGGTACAAAATGTGTTATGGTACAAAACGCGATATTTCAAAACGCAATATTTCAAAACGCGACATGGTACGAAACGCGACATGGTACAAAACGCGATATTTTAAAACACGATACTTCAAAATGCGATATGGTACAAAACGCAATATGGTACAGAAGAATGTGCATTGCGAAGCTACAGGAGCGCAGCGACCCGCCTGACATAACAACGGGCTGTCCTCCCGTTTCTATCGATTTTTAATTCGTATAAACTGAAGTTTTTTTTTCCTAACTAGGGAGCGAAGCGCTCACCTGATATAACCCGATCCTATACTCCTGCTAATATCGGTTTTTAAATTCCTATAAACTGAAATTAAATTTCCCCTTTTCCAGAATGTACGTTGTGAAGCGACCGGGGCCGACCCGCCTGATATAACCCGATCCTAAACTCCCACTCCTATCAATTTTTAAATTCCTATAAATTGAAATTTAATTTCCCCATCAACAGCCTGATATAACCCGATCCTAAACTCCCTAAAATTAAATTTCCCCTTTTCCAGAATGTACATTACGAAGCGATGGGAGCGTAGCGATTCGCCTGATATAACCCGGTCCTATACTCCCGCTTTTTTGATTTTTAAATTCCCATAAACTGAAATTTTTTCTAACTAAGGAGCGACGCGACTGAAGCGCAGTGACCCGCCTGGTATAATCCGTTGCTGTACTCCCGAACTGCTGAAGTTTTTCTTTCTAACTAAGGAGCGAAGTGCTCACCTGATATAACCCGATCCTATACTCCCACTCTTATCGATTTTGCAATTGCTATAAACTGAAGTATTTTTTTTCTAACTAGGGAGCAAAGCCCTCACCTGATATAACCCGATCCTATACTCCTACTAATATCGGTTTTTAAATTCTTTAAACTGAAATTCAATTTCTCCTGATATAACCCGATCCTAAACTTCCCCTCCTATCGATTTTTAAATTCCTATAAACTGAAATTTAATTTCCCCTTCATCCTGCCGATCCTAAACTTCCTCTTCTATCGATTTTTAAATTTTTATAAACTGAAATTAAATTTCCCCTTTTCCAGAATGCACATTGCGAAGGGACGGGAGCGCAGTGATTCGTCTGATATAACCCGGTCCTATACTCCTGCTCTTATCGATTTTTAAATTCCTATAAACTGAAATTAAATTTCCCTTTTTCCAGAATGTACGTTGCGAAGCGACCGGAGCCTACCCGCCTGATATAACCCAATCCTAAACTGCCACTCCTATTGATTTCTAAATTCCTTTAAACTAAAATTAAATGTCCCCTATGTGGATTATAAAAAAATAAAATAAAATAATTAACATAACAGTAAATTTTTTTATTTGTATAAAATTTGGGATTTGGGGCCGTAGCCCTCAATCTTAAGATATAAAATGATTTAAAATAATCATAAAAGCATTTGTGCTTCGAAAAAAGAAAATATTTTTTCGCGTTTGTATTTTCTTAGTATACCATGACTACTGCCATCCTGTAGATTTTCACTAAGCGCATGCAGAGGCCTCCACGGTGATATTTTGCCGGCTACGTTTTCAGGGCAAGGTGCGAAGGGTCGTGGGGTTTGAGGCATGCATGGCTCCTGGCTTACACCGTGATGATGCAGAGATTTAAGAAAAAAATGATAGCACGCAAATAATAATAAAAAAGAAACCGAATGTTCTGCTGAAATTCGTCGGACGGAACCTGAGGAACGAACAACGAAATCATAACCCGAGAGCGGTGCCTTGGTGCGCGCATCCATCCTTTTTTATTTTTATTTCAATTTTTTATTGATTTTATTTTTTTTATATATATTTAAAATTTTTTTTTTGGTCATAATTTTCAAAATTTTTGTAATCGAGCGCCACACAATGGGTGCACGCTCGATGCATATTGATCTCGCCTCACAATTTTCCTTCAGTGTTTTCCTTTCGACTTTTATTTTTTTTTTTTGGTTCTTTTGTTTGTGGTTTTTGATTTCCATTTAAAATAAAATGAATTGCTAATTTTCGGATATGGTATGATGCGAGCGGAGACTCTCTCTGTGTCGGTGTAGTGTTTGCGGTCCCTTGGTGCCCGCATCCGATTTCGAAACCAGGGCTTTGCCCCGTTTGAATTCAGATGGATGCGCGCACCAAGGCACCGCTCTCGGGTTATGATTTCGTTGTTCGTTCCTCAGGTTCCGTCCGACGAATTTCGGCGGAACATTCGGTTCCTTTTTATTATTATTTGCGTATTATTGTTTTTTTCTTAAATCTCTGTATCATCACGGTGTAAGCCAGGAGCCATGCATGCCTCAAACCCCACGACCCTTCGCACTTCTCCCTGAGAACGTAGCCAGCAAAATATCACCGTGGAGGCCTCTGCATGCACTTAGTGATAATCTGCAGGATGGCAGTAGCCATCATGTAACAAATATAAAAAAAATATAAAATAAAAAAAATTATAAAAAAATCATAAATCGTACCTTAATTAAAAAAATTTTTTTTTTTTTTTCAAAAAAAAAAAATTTGTTGCGGCCGCCACGCGTGTTGTGTTGTTCTGCTATTTGTTGGGGCGTTGTCCCGCCGAAAACCGTTGGGCACGGGCTCGCCCAAAACCCGTATATATATTTTTTCTCTCGTTGGGGCGACGTTTTTGCCTTTGATAAAATTTGTGTGTATTTTTTTTTCGTTGGGCGACCGTTGCTTTATTGGTAACCACGTTGGGTGTTAGTTCGCCTTAACCCAGAAATCTTTGGCATTGTCTGGCCGACCGTAAAAAATGAGATGGCCTCACTTGGCCACCCTAACCAAAAACACGTTGTGCGTTCTTCACCACCCATTAAAACCGAATCTAGTACGTACGGTATATGCACTCTCCGATTTATTTCAGCACTGCGACTAATAATTTCAATCCGTTATAAAGGATCACGCCACCCATCAAAACCGTATCCAATACGTATCGGTATATGCACTCGACGATTTATAGTACTTCAGCACCACGACTAATAATTTTAATTATAATTCGGCTCATGTGCTTGTTAAATTAGTCCAATTTACAAAACTATGCACTCGACGAATAAACCAACATCGTCACAAATGAAAAAAAAAAACAAAATGCCTTCAAACTTTTACATAAATACGGAAAATTTCTAAACAAAAATTTATTATTATTTTCTTTTACAACAATTTTATAATTATAAACTTTTATAAACTTTTAAATCAAACTTTTCATATTCTTTTTTATCGTCCGATTTTAACATCCAAAAAAAACTTTTTCCTATTCACAAAAACTCTCTTATATCAAACCAAAACAGACTTTAATTAACCAAAATCAAAACTCGAATGTCATTCGCATTGATGTAAACGAGACGCATATAAGAAAAACATTCTTGTGGAATGTTTCGTTTAATTTGCAAAAGGTTTCATTTAATCTGAAAATCCATATCCCGATAATTTACGATAGAATTTTTCCGACATTCTATCGGTTTCTAGTGAAAACTTTCCGGTCAAGCAATTCCGGTGATATAGGTCAAGTGCTCGGGCATCATTTATGAGGCCAGATTTAATAGAATATATTCCAACGATAAACTTTTTCTTAAGCTGAATTTAGTTCCCATAATTCCACTGAAAACATTTTTAGAATTGTTTTTTTTTGAAAACTTGACATATTTTTTTTTACTTTGATGTTTCAGCAGTAATAAATTCGTTTTTTTTATTTTTATCAAAATTTAGAAGCCACGATTAGTTCGATATTTATTTAATATGCCCTTCCTTTAAAGTGGATCTTTTCATATTTGACGAACAGAACTCAAAAAGTTTTTTTAAATAATATTTTATCTAGAGACATAAATGTTTTGTCTGGCGTCCCACAAGGTAGCCACATTGGACCTCTATTATTTATTGCATTCATAGATGATGTAAAGCGGTGCTTCAAATATTGTAAGTTTCTGATTTACGCTGATGATGTAAAAATCTTTTGTAAGATTAGAAATGATCGCGATCTGCTAAATCTACAACAGGAATTAAACGTTTTCTGCGACTGGTGTAGTTTGAGTAAGCTTTGCCTGAACGTTTCTAAATGTAAAGTTATGAATTTTTCTAGAAGATGTTATGGACGTTATGGAAATGATAATAGTTTATTTTTAAATGGCGTTATGATAGAGCGAGTTCATTCCTTTCTAGATTTAGGAGTTTTGTTTTCACGAGATTTATCGTTTAAGGACCATATTGACAGATGTATTAATAAGGCTAATTCAATGTTAGGGTTTTTAATCCGTTTCTCCAAAGATTTTCATGATCCATATACTCTAAAAGTCCTCTTCGCTTCATTTGTTCGATCGCACTTGGAGTATGCGTCAATTGTCTGGAATCCGTACTATAACAATTCCTCTAACCGGATAGAATCAATCCAGAAGCGATTTATGTTGTTTGCCTTAAGGCGACTTCCTCGAGAGGTAAATGCTCCTAGGTAGGTGCTTCCGCCGTATCTAGGCCGTTGTTTGTTACTGAATATTGAACCATTGTTCGTCCGAAGACAAATTTCTTGCGCAATGTTTGTGCGCGACGTTATAATGGGCCGAATTGATTGTTCACATCTACTGTCATTGTTTTCAATACGTGCCCCAGTGAGATTACTCAGACACCGAAGCTTAGTGTTTGATCTGCACTTCCATGGGTCTAATTTAGGTATGTCGGGCCCGGTTTGTAATTCTATTTAATATTGCATCTACCGTGTTCGATTTTAATTTGTCCAGAGATGAATTTAAAAGAGTTTTAAAAATTTTTTTTACTCAAATTTCATTAATATTAATAAACCTATTTTTAAAAACCAGATGTAAATTAATACTGTTGGTTAAATAAATAAATAAATACACAATTATTGCGTGTGTCACAAATTTGCATTATAGTTATAATTTGCTGATAGTTTATGTCATGACAGAAATTGTATTGCCATAAGTAAAAAATTAAAATTTCGGGCTTCAAATTCGGGCTTGTAGCTTCACCGAATTTATTAGGATATGGAGGCAACTCTGACAGTGGCTATCAGATTACGATAAGTAAGGAATGGAAACCAGAAGACTAATTTGAATCCTGTTTAAGACCAACAGGTTTCATTTAGGTTTTCCTTGATAACCGGCAACCAATACGGCAATATTACAGAGTAACCAGACAAAGATCCCTACTCAATGGTAAGTCAACTTAAGCTGTCAGTTATAAAAAATAAAAATTATCTGTTTTATGGAGCATTGACTTTGAAATCAATTCGGTGATTTATCTGTGATATATGCTTGATTAAGAAAATGGTACTCTGTAAAAGAAACTATAATAAGTGATTAAGACAATAAAATAAAACTTATGTTTGAATCGAAAGTAAATCTTAACAACACAGACAAACAACAACAAACCGGGCAGGTGTTTCATTTCACGTTTTCCCATCTAAAATTTTTTTTTGTTCGTTTTTCTTATTTAGTATTTTGTTCTCTTGTATATTATTTTATCCGGTGCCCAGCATCATTATCAGCATTTTAAATAAAATCCAATAAGAATAAATCGTGCACCCACACGTTTGTTTGCCTTTGAATAATGAAAAATCTTTTCTTCTTCTGGTCTTTGGTTTTGTGAGTTTTTGTTGTGTGAATCACCTTACCCCAAATGCGTGGATGGGAAAAGATGTGATATGAAAACGATTAGATTGATATTATTAAGATTTAATAATATAAAGTTGTACAATTTATTCTTTTAATTTTTTTTACGAAGTAAAAATGTAATCATGAAAAATGTTGTCCTTGAAATTTTTGCAGATTTAACATTCCCTACATCGCCGAAGTTACAAAAAAAAGTACTAAAAAATCTATGTGGGATGTGTGCGTGGTGCCGTGCAGGCCAAATGTCTATGGATCTCCACAGTCCAGACGAATCGACTAATCGAAGTGGCCACCGATAGAAGCTTTAGAGCTTTCATAGAAGCTTTCCCGTTTTTGGCGAACATTTTTAAAAAATGGAACATTTACGAAAAAATGATTATAAAAACAAAAACATTGTAAATTAAATTTCAAGCAAAGTTGGTTCAGACCATTTTTCTAAATTTTGAAAACTATTCAGGATTAAACTTCATACTTGAGCTTTTTTATGAATCGGAAGATCCTTTCGAAATGTGGTGGAAATCTTTGTACTGAAAATGGCAGCTTCCGTATCAGCGTTGTTGGGATTTTTCATTGATGTTGAAAAGTATGGCGGTTTCCTTTGCGAGATCTACATACTTTCATGATGAAAAGAAATGCGGGTGTTGGCCGCAATATAATCACCCATTTTCAACCATTCGAAGGCCATTTTCAAGGCAGCGTAAAAATATGTAAATAACTAAGTAAATTGAAGTAAGCCATCGTGCGTAGTACTCACCCTATCGAATCTTTTGTAGACGCGGGAGGGGTGAGTCAGTCTTGAGTTTGTGAAACAATTGTTACGACCCCATGGTCATAACATTGTTTCTTGTAGTTTTTTCTTAAATTTTTTTGGATTCCATTCCTTTGATTAATGCTTATGGCATTATCTGTTGTAGTGTGACATGGGGGTTAAAATTATTTCTGCAGTGTGAATGTGCCTTAATATTCTATGTTTTCCGTACTCACCCTACATAATACATAAGCGTCGAATGGTTTGAGAGCAAGACCAATGTGTACCCCTTGTGCGTGTGTGCGAGCGACTGAGATATAGAGGAGTGTTTTTGTTGTGTTTTCTTGTTTTGGTGCGTGCAGCTGATATGGATGAGAGAGAGTGTGCAAGTGACGCGCGCAGACACACGAAAAATATTTTTCTGTATTTTGGTGTGGCGCGAGAAACTTTGAATTTTTTGAGTCAGTCTGGATTGGAATTTTGATTTGAAAATAAAATCACGCTCAATAGAGCCTATCTAAGGCTATCCAACGAGTTGTTTTCTGTCAAGTGAATCCAACGCCCAACGGTGTAACGGTTGGAGGCGAAGATCGCCCAACAGTGTGTTATTTACGGGTTTTGGCGAGCCCGCGCGTCCAACTAATATTATTCAACGGCAGGCAACGACGCCACAATCTACCCCAGACCTACTCAAGGTCGCAGGTATAAATCTTGGTTTTTTCTATTATTAATTTTGTTTTGATTTTTATTTTTTTTTATTTTTTTTTATTTTTCTTCATTTTCGATGTATTTTACAATTTTCAATTAAATATGCATTGGAGTAATCCAGCACCACATAACGTTGGTCGTGCGCTCGACCTTGGTGCACGTTAGTCTTGCTCCATAATTTTTGTGGGCTCATTTCTTGTGATCTTAGTTTTCTCTTTCCTTCTCTCTCTTTCTCTCTCTCTCTCTCTCTCTTGATCGTTTTGTTTTTCCCCCCTTTTGATCATTCAGTCATTTCTTCTTTTCTCTCCCTTTTCCCCTTTTCTTCACGGATATCTCATTGGAAAATTGGTTTTTTGGTTATTGATTGAATAAAAAAAAAGAAAAAAGATTTTCACGGCGATTCCCGGCATTTGTTTTATTTCTTTCTTTGTCGGTCGATTTCATTTTTTTTGATTCCGTCGTTCATTTCATTTTAAATTTTATATAACCAATAAAATGAAATACTAAATAAGTTTTCGGGTCGGTATTCATTCATTCGTTTTCTTTCGATGTCGGTTCCATATGTACAAGCAGGGCTTGCCATTCCCCTTCATCCCCTGGGCAAGACATCCATAGGGTCAGAGTGGTGCGTCCAGGGTATGTGTCGTCCATTCGAGGACGACCGTAAAATCTACTCGATCTCCCCGTGGAACTCCGATAATTTCGAGCTATCGGAGTGTGTATTGTGGGAGATTAGCTGGAGTTTTTTTCGTTTGAAGAGAGGCCTGGTCTGTTGAAGAGATGTCCCTACCCCTACCAGGCAAGGTACTTGTCACTCGAGGAGAACCGGTCGTTGCCGGATGGTTACACCAGGTTATCATTATTTTATTACGTTCCTCAAGTTTCGTCCAACGAATACTGGTATCTTTAATTTAATTTCAGTTTTGCTCTAATTTGCTTTTGATTTTTGTTTATTCTGTTCCACAGTTCCACCTCTCCCCAGATGAGTCACACACAATGACGAAAATGATAGCGTCATCGTTTGATTGATTGGTTGAAAAACCGTAGGATATCGGTTCTTTAAGACGTTTAACACTGCGAAAATGATTGTTCTGCTTCTTGATGTTCGGCAGTAGTTCGTATTCTATGTGAGCTAAATCTGAAAATGTAATTTTCGTAGTGTGAGTAAAATGTTGCTGATCTAGAGTTATTGTTTCGAGTTGAGTCTCGGTATAAGGTGTGTAACCAGTCGATCGAAAATAACCGAAAGATTGTGCGAGACAAAGAATAGTTTTGAGTTGAAACTAGTAAGACTTATGTAATCACGTAATCCTGAAGTTCCGAGTGTTGCTTTTGGAATAGAGGAGTTCATCACTGTGGAGATGGATTGGTGTTTGTAACTCAGGATTATGACAGAACAACACGACGCAATAGGGAAGCGACATGCGTGTACCTGAATCATGAATCAAGGAATTGCATGAACCACGCAAGAAGGCGAAAGTGGGTATGTTGGTATGATGTTCACTGTACCATGTACAGAGTTGCACCATTGATGCCGACGCAAGGAAAACGAATGTGAACAAGTTAGTTTTATTCACAGAATCGTGGGTACCGCTGGGTAATAAAACAACTAAAAATGTTATTTATTTACTACAAAAATGCTTGCAGCCTTGTCTTGTTATGTTGCAGTTTCCGCTGAGTTGTCGCGCAGTTATTGTTGTCATTGTTATAGGACAGTACGTCAGAAGTAGTACCACCAACTTTACTTCACCAAAATTCAGCATCTTTAAAGCACAGGCGAATTGACTTTACGTAATGAAACTTCATTCTTAAATTTTTTCTATTATAGTTGGGAGATTCTGCGAAATTTGGTTGAAATAAACATATCAAAATTGCTAGCATCCATGAGAGCTTTTTAAACTTTTGCAATGAAGTTTAAAAATTTAGCATTAATAAAGAATTAAAAGTTTTAAATAAATGTTAATGTTAAATTCTCAATAAAGGTTGATCTTGTTGCTGTATTTCTAATATTTAAGCAGGATAAATGATTTTCGGTGGATTTCAGAACTATTCATACGTCGTGTCATAAGCTATAATATTATGCCGCAGACCCTAGTTTAAGAAAGCCTGAATAAATGTATTTCAAATTTACAGATTAATTGGAATGGTTTGAGGCCAATAAACTTTTATCGCGTATTATATGCGCGATTACAAAAATTAAGCCAACTCATTTTATTTGCATCATTCAAATCCCATTAAGATATGTAAGCGTGCTTGTGTAGGTCTTTGTGTACGGACAACTTAACCCACGTGTGATATATGCGCACCTTAAAGGTAAATTTTTTTTATTGCAATCATTTTCATGTTATAATCTTGATGGCAAAGTCTTTTATATACCTACACAGGCGCGCACACACAAAAGACGTTGCGAATGTTTAATTAAAATTCTTTAAGCCGCACAGCCAATAATCATAAGTTCACATATTTTGTATTGGTCATTAAAGTGTAAAAAATAAAAATAAAAAACATTGAATGAATCCAAATCGCAAGAATGCATGTACAACAACCGCACCAGTGTACATTGAGTAGAGTTTTATTAAGATGGGCGATAAGTTTTTGATTGCGTATATATAGCCGAAGAGAAGGTTGTTCGAATTGCTGTTTTTTTTTTCTTATTACCAAACCCAATAAAACTTGGGGTGGAGGAAGGAAATTCAAGTTAGTCTCGGGTTTTATTATTGTAAGCGCGATTACGAGCGATTATAAAATTTTTTTGTAGTTTTTGTGCATTATGATGATTTTACAGAAAAATAAAAGTAATGGTTTTTCGTCCGCAGGTACGGATCATACAAAAAAAAGACTAACCTATAATAAAAATCCACCTGAGAAATATTTTTTTATACAACAACAAATCGATTTTATATGACGGTATTATTAGCATCGTATTCCTTGAGAAGCGCTGTAATCATAAAATAAAACTTTAATTAAATTTAAAAGGTTTTTTTGTAGAACTATAATTAGCCGGTTTTTTTGTTTATATGATGGTTCAAGATGTTCTTCAAGATGATGAGCGGTATCTGCGAAAGGCTAAAACAATTTGTACATGGAATTTTACGGCAAGAGTATGGCCGTTAATATGATTTACAGTCACTAAGCATTTCTATGATATTGTATTTCCATTATAAACTACTCAAATCTGTAATTTGGTTCAATAATCAAATTTAATGAAATATTTAAAGACACCGTCTTATGGTCTTTAGATTAAAAATCAACTTCAAAATATTTCGAAATCACACCATCTTATTAGCACTACTGCACTACAAAGTATAATTTGCATAACGTAAATCTACCAAACAGAGCTACAATTTTTGAAAACTGTGGGATAAGCTGAACATTGATGTTTGCCTTACTTGTACGAGAATCTATAATATAAATCCCAACTTATCACTTAAACAAGTTTTTTAAGTCGGGCCCGCCCTTTCTGTTAAATTATTCCCAGTTTATTTATCTAGAGCAAATAGAAATCACACGCTTCTATCTTTGAGATACTTGAAAATAGCCTTTGAGAACCGAAGTCAAATTTCTACCAAATAACAAAAATTATACATGTGTGCGAATATTCAAACAGTATACATTTAGGCGGAATACTGGCAACAATTGTTGCGTGATAATACTCAATTCCCTTAGACGTATCACTTCATGCGACGTGACTATGGATCTTCCTGGTTACTAGATTTGAAAATCAAAATTTTCTAAATAGTTTTGTGCAAAACTCTCAATGGTAACTTTTTAAATTTTATTAGTTGGGTGCATTAGTTTAGATTTTTTTTTTTATTTGTTTGTCACTTCAAAATTTCAAGTGATAGAAATTGTCGTTTGAAGTGATACCAGTCGTAAGGAAATATTTATAAAGCACCATACTAAGATTTAAAAAACAGCCCAGAACGATTTTATTGAACAATTATTTTGTAAAAGCTTGTTCAGACTAGGGATTAGTAATCTAGCTTAACTAAATTCGCGATTAAAATTTGCAGCGCCCTTGGGTTCGTACCGCAAACTACCATAATTTGACATTTTGGTTACATCTTGTTTGTCACTAATCGTTAGTTGGTGTAAAAAAAATTGTCAAATCATAGTATTCAATAATTTTGTCTTTTATTTTTTGAAAATCACCGTCATTCATATTTACCCAAATTTCACGCTGGTTTTCGGGTTATAAACGCACGCATTCCTCAATGGAGATGGACTCACGCAGGAAACAAAGATCGGATTGGAGCAACACCGAAATGAAAATTCTATTTCTATTTGAGTCCTGTAAACAAAATATTATAGATTTAAGACGGACAAAACGGAATTCTGCGGTGTTTTCTAAAATAAAGGACGAATTGTGAATAATGATGTCTTTAGATCCGTCGAAGAAATAAAAATTAAAATTAAAAATTTGACATACAAGTTTAGGTAAGTGTGCTTTAAGAAAATCAAATCAAAATTTTATTAATTTATCGTTGTGACAGAAACGAGAAGAAAAGTGTTGGCCTATCAGGAGGATCGCCATTATCTTGGATATATTTCAACGATATTAATGAAATTATCGGAAGGTTTACATCCAATGACGATTCATTAATAAACGAAAGTTGCTCTTTTGACGTCTTAATCGAATATGATGAAAGTTATATTGAAGAAGACTCCTTCGTCAACTCCTTCAACGTCAAGTATTCGGTCTAATACTTCAAATTACCGGCCCTTCAGGAGAACTTGCTGCAAGAAATCAAGAGACATGACAAGGAAACTGAAAAGTTTCTTAATAAAACAATCGAGCTTGATGCAGATAAAAATAGTTTGTTAAGAGAGTCGAATGTGCTGCAGAAATCGCTTATTCTTCTATTTAAACAACAATTTCAAGACAATCGTCGTTGAAAGCGATGGTAGAGTTATTCTGTACAGAAATGAATTATACTGTGATTTTTTTTGTTAAAAATGAAATAAAATGTTGAAATTAATTTTGCGGTAATATACTTTTATTTTGAAATACAAAAATCGGAAAAGAAAATAATTGCGCATATGCTGAGCTATGTTGCATTAGTGATTGTTCCATTTTGCTCAAATAAGTGCTGCGTTAAATGGTTATCTCCTACATAAGTCCGAAATGTTGGTTGATGATTCATGTTCATGTCGGTGAGCCAATAATCTTCAACGTAGTCCATTTTGTCTTTTAAAAGGTTGTGCAATATACAACATGCTTTCACAATCAACAATGAGTGTTCTACTGATACTTCTAAACCTTTTCTTACTTTCCTGAAACGCGCTTTTAATTGTCCGTTTACTTGTTTAATTGTTTAATTGTTCGATCACTCTTCTCGATCTAAAAAGCATATGATTAAAATGTTTCTGAAAAGGTGGTAGATCCACTCCCGGAAAGGGTTTAATTAAATATGAAGAGAATTTGAAAGCCATATCTCCCAAGAGTAAAACGAGTACTTCAATACCTTCAATCGTTTTAGATTTTTCGTAAAACAGATTATTTTCTTCATGGTATCGTTTTAGCGATGATCTTTCAAATATATATGAGTCGTTATTTCTTCCAGGTGACCCAATATTTATATATGTGAATCTATATCTGAAAAACGATTTAGATTAAAATATCAATAATTAGTTATATGTAGATATATATAATTGAAAGTACTTACGGATAGTCACAACTGGCTAATAGCACCATAGAATACCAACCTTTATAATTATAATAATCAGTTTTATCAGCCTCTTCAGGTTGAATTTCGATGTGGCAGCCGTCTAAATTAATGAAATACTACTTTGACTAAAATCGTTGTAATGAATTATAAGATCTTACCTACGGCTCCGTAACATTGAGGAAAACGCCAAACTCGTTCAAACCCGGAAATACATTCATCAATACTTTCTGCTGTCGGTGGATAAGATGTAAAGTAAATCTTCTCGAACTTGCTATTGATCTCCTCACAAAATTCATATACGTTTGTAGCCACAGTAGATTTGCCTGCTCCAAAAAGGTTAGCGATAGTACGATACTCGATTGATGACCCTAGTGTATATAAGGCCATTGCAATTCTTTTATTAAGTGGAATTGAACTCTGAAACTGAGTGTCTGCCTTTTCTAGATGCGGTAAACATTTGATTAAATACTGAAATGTACTGCGGTTCACCCAAAATTCTTGTTTAAATTTGGCATTTGTATACAAATTTACTTCTTCTTCCCAAAATTTACTGGCGCGAAACTGATCGTTTATAATAAACGACATACATAAACGATGTACATAATAAACTTAAAACTGGCACAATCACTTCTCATTAAATTACTTACGAGAGTCCAAATTGCTCTATTTTGCTGGACGCGGAGTGAGTTGTTCAACAATAAACACATAAGGTTTTTGGAAATTAATACTTTCATTTTATACATTTTACTCTTTTTTTATTAAAAACTAGCTGAGTTACCCGGCGTTGCACGGGAGGTATATAAGCATAAGTTGTATTTTCGAATATTTTGTAGAAAATGTCTGGATAACTCAGTAGTTCCGGAGACGTAAGCTAGAAGAGGTGCAGGTGGATCATCCAGAGAAGACAAATTCACTTTTCCATTTGAACAACACATTCCAGGCGATTCAATGTGAAACTTTAAAGCATGACAATACAAATAAATGTTTTCCATTTGCCCGCTTGAAACATTGTAATCAAGGTCTTTCTCGTAATTGAATGCTGCAAACTTTAAATCACCTCTAAAAGTTTTTATTAATCGTCCATATCGTAACCGATCGACTTCCAGCCGGGTTTCAAACTAAGGCAATTTTACACGTACAATAATTTGAATCCAAGGATGTTTCTTGTAGAAGATGCTATTGTCCAATATAAAACGCTAGTACTTTTCAAAGTAAATCAGTTTATAGAACAATCATTGATTATTTAAGTAATAAACTAAATAAAGTAATAAACTATTGGCGTTTAGTAAGAAACAACTATTTTCATTAAAAGCCGCCGGTTGCAATAGTGGATTAAAATTTAGTCTAAATTTGCGGCTAAGGCGCGATTTCGGAACATTTAAATAATTGTATCTTACATGTAAAATGAATTCTTGATCCAGGGCAGACTTCCGGATTGGAGCATGTCACTTATTTCGTATAACCCTTTTCCTTAGTCACTTCCGTCAAAAAATCTTAAAAAAATTGACATTTGAGAAAAAATTTGTACCACAGCCCCTAGACCCCGAGGTCCAGCCTCTTTCACAATATCGTAAGATTGGTCCTGAACATGCAACATGTGCATGGTAAACATTTCATGGCGATCGGTTGAGCGGCTGAGAAGTCATTTTGGAATAATCAAATATTTGTATCTATACATGTAAAAATTAATTTTTAATCCAGGGCTGGGCACCTCGGATTCAAAAACGTCAGTAATTTCATATAACCAGCCTCATAAACTCATTTTCGTGGAAAAATTTAAAGAAAATTAAAATTTTCGAAAAAATTTGTACCGTAGCTCTTAGACTCCGAGTTCCAGCCTCTTCCAAAATATCGTAAGATTGGTCCGGAACATGCAACATTTGCATGGTAAACATTTCATGGCGATCGGTTGAGCGGCTGAGAAGTCATTTTGGAATAATCAAATATTTGTATCTATCGAGGGCTGGGCCCCTCGGATTCGAACATGTCAGTAATTTCATATAACCAGCCCCATAAACTCATTTTCGTGGAAAAATTTAAAGAACATTAAAATTTTCGAAAAAATTTGTACCACAGCCCCTAGACCCCAGGGTCTAGCCCCTTCCAAAATATCGTAAACTAGGTTCTGGATATGCAACTTGTACATGGTAAAAATTTCTTGGCGATCGGTTGAGCGGCTGAGAAGTCATTTTGGAATAATCAAATATTTGTATCTATACATGTAAAAATTAATTTTTAATCCAGTGCTGGGCCCCTCGGATTCGAACATGTCTGTAATTTCATATAATCAGCCCCATAAACTCATTTTCGTGGAAAAATTTAAAGAAAATTAAAATTTTCGAAAAAATTTGTACCGCAGCCCCTAGACCCCGAGAACCAGCCCCTTCCAAAATATCGTAAAATTGGTCCGGAATATGCAACATTTGCATGGTAAAAATTTCATGGTGATCGGTTGAGCGGCTGAGAAGTCATTTTGGAATAATCAAATATTTGTATCTATCCAGGGCTGGGCCCCTCGGATTCGAACATGTCAGTAATTTCATATAACCAGCCCCATAAACTCATTTTCGTGGAAAAATTTAAAGAAAATTAAAATTTTCGAAAAAATTTGTACCGCAGCCCCTAGACTTCAGGGTTCAGCCCCTTCCAAAATATCGTAAACTAAGTTCTGGATATCCAACTTGTATATGGTAAAAATTTCTTGGCGATCGGTTGAGCGGCTGAGAAGTCATTTTGGAATAATCAAATATTTGTATCTATACATGTAATAATTAATTTTTGATCCAGGGCTGGGCCCTTCGGATTCGAACATGTCAGTAATTTCATATAACCAGCCCCATAAACTCATTTTCGTGGAAAAATTTAAAGAAAATTAAAATTTTCGAAAAAAATTTGTACCACAGCCCCTAGACCCCGAGGTCCAGCCCCTGCCAAAATATCGTAAGATTGGTCCGGAACATGCAACATTTGCATGGTAAAAATTTCATTGCGATCGGTTGAACGGCTGAAAAGTCATTTTGGAATAATCAAATATTTGTATCTATCCAGGGCTGGGCCCATCGGATTCGAACATGTCAGTAATTTCATATAACCAGCCCATAAACTCATTTTCGTGGAAAAATTTAAAGAAAATTAAAATTTTCGAAAAAATTTGTACCGCAGCCCCTAGACCCCATGGCCCAGCCCCTTCCAAAATATCGTAGCCTAGGTTCTGAATATGTAACTTGTATATGGTAAACATTTCATAGCGATCGGTTGAGCGGCTGAGAAGTCATTTTGGAATAATCAAATATTTGTATCTATACATGTAAAAATTAATTTTTAATCCAGGGCTGGGCCCCTCGGATTCGAACATGTCAGTAATTACATATAACCAGCCCCATAAACTCATTTTCGTAGAAAAATTTAAAGAAAATTAAAATTTTCGAAAACATTTGTACCGCAGCCCCTAGACCCCGAGGTCCAGCCCCTGCCAAAATACCGTAAAATTGGTCCGGAACATGCAACATTTGCATGGTAAAAATTTCATGGTGATCGGTTGAGCGGCTGAGAAGTCATTTTGGAATAATCAAATATTTGTATCTATACATGTAAAAATTAATTTTTTATCCGGGGCCGGGCTCTTCGGATTCGAACGTGTCTGTAATTTCATATAACCAGCCCCATAAACTCGTTTTCGTGGAAAAATTTAAAGAAAATTAAAATTTTAGAAAAAATTTGTACCACAGCCCCTAGACCCCGAGGTCCAGCCCCTGCCAAAATATCGTAAGATTGGTCCGAAACATGCAGCATTTGCATGGTAAAAATTTCATGGCGATTGGTTGAGCGGCTGAGAAGTCATTTTGGAATAATCAAATATTTGTATCTATCCAGGGCTGGGCCCCTCGGATACGAACATGTCAGTATTTTCATATAATCAGCCCCATAAACTCATTTTCGTGGAAAAATTTAAAGAAAATTAAAATTTTCGAAAAAATTTGTACCGCAGCCCCTGGGGTCCAGCCCCTTCCAAAATATCGTAACCTAGGTTCTGAATATGCAATTTGTACATGGTAAAAATTTCATGGCAATCGGTTGAGCGGCTGAGAAGTCATTTTGGAATAATCAAATATTTGTATTTATCCAGGGCTAGGCCCCTCGGATTCGAACATGTCAGTAATTTCATATAACCTGCCCCATAAACTCATTTTCGTGGAAAAATTTAAAGAGAATTAAAATTTTCGAAAAAATGTGTACATCAAATGCTGCGTTTATACCACAGCTAAAATAGCAATGCTACAAATGTGATACGTTTCGTACCGATACTTCTTGGTGGAAATTCATTTTACTATATTTAAACACTTCGTTTCTTTTTTTTTTTTTTTTTTTTTTTAGTTTTTTCCAGTGTTTAAATATAGTAATGCTACAAATGTCATTTTCATTTATAATCGAAATTTTAGCTGGCTGAGCTATGAAAATGTCGTGTTTATACCGTTGCTACAGCTGTCATTTGCGTTTAGCATTGCTATTTTAGCTGTGGTATAAACGCAGCAAAAGATGAAATGAAAAAGTATAGCGCTAAACACGAAAAAAGGCTCTAGGAACACGGAAACAATATGAGACTTACCATTGGGTTTCACCCCAACAAATCAGAATTGTTTTAGAAATGTAAAATTTGTAAAAATTTGAGACAAATTGGTAGATGAGCACAGTTTCAGTTGTCTTGTAATTAATAAAGGGTAAAAAAAAACTCTTTCTTCCAAATAAGCCTACCGAAATTTCTTCATATCGAAATAATTTTCTTGCCGAAGAGGTCTCGTAACAGAGCCACTGTGTCCAGTGTTGTGCAATTGTATGTAAAAAACTGTTTTATACATTTTTTACGTAAAAAATGGTATTATACTTAAATTACTGTATAAAACGTATAATATTGTATAAAATCAAACGCGTATTTAAAAACCTTAGTTAAGTCGCAAACCTTAATATACGAAACGTAAATTTGTATCATATTTTTACATTTAATTTTATTCGATAAAAACTATATTAATAAAAGATGCTAAGTTAAATTAATATAAAATACGACATAAGCATAACTACAGAAGCCGTTATCCAAATATACGAGGGTATATCAAAAAGTCTTGCAATATCATATGAAAAAACAGAGTGAGTGAGACAACAATATATTTTTCAAAACCATTTTTTATCGCGATGAAACTTCTAGAAGAACATTTCGATGTAAATTTTACAGTTCGTTTATTTTTGTCAATTTAGTAACATGTGTTTTGAATTTTTCTTAAAATGAATGAAATTGAATATCGCGCCGTTATTAAATTTTTCTGTAAAGATGGACGAAATGCAATTTATATATTCAACTATATATCAAAAGTTTACGGCGAATCTGCACCATCATATGCCACAGTAACAAGGTGGGTAAAATTATTCAAAAGTGGTCGGGAGTCATTAGAGGACGACAACCGCTCGGGTCAGCCAGCAGATGCCATTAGCCATGAAAACGTAATTTTGGCCGAATCTATTGTAATGGAGGACCGGCGTATTTCTGTTCCGCAGTTAGCGTGGAGACTTTCTCTTTCATACGGTACCACATATACTATATTACATGACCACCTTCACATGTCGAAAGTAAGTGCGCAATGGGTTCCCCGTTTGTTGAATGCAGAACAAAAAAAATGCGTGTTCAAACTTCAAAGGCGATTTTAGATATGTACAAAGAAGATCCAGAAAATTTCTTGGATAACATAATAACAGGCGATGAAACATGGCTTCATCACTGGGATCCGGAATCCAAACAAGAATCGATGCAATGGATTAAACGTAGTGAACCACCACCAAAGAAATTCAAAACTCAATCGTCTGCTGGTAAGGTTTTGGCAACAATTTTTTAGGATGCTGAAGGAATTTTGATAATCGATTATATGCCAACGAAACCCACAATCACAGGCATATATTACGCAGAGATTTTGCGAAAATTGAAAAAAGCGATCGGGAAAAAACGGCCAAGGAAAGTTAGGAAAAAAATCTTGCTTCTTCACGACAATGCACCGGTGCACAAGGCTAATATTGCTCAAGCTGCATTAAAGGAGTGCGACTTCGTGGAAATTCCGCATCCACCGTACAGTCCAGACTTGGCACTCAGTGACTACTTTCTGTTTCCCAATTTGAAAAAAACACTAACGGGCCGGAAATTTTCCAGTGACTATGAAGTACAGTCCGTTGTAAATGAATATTTTATGGAGCAAAAGAAATCTTTTTTTTTAGAGGGTTTAGGCAAGTTAATTGATCGATGTGACAAATGTATAAACCTTAAAGGAGATTATGTCGAAAAATAAAAATATTGCTGTCTCACTCACTCTTTTTTTTCATATGATATTGCAAGACTTTTTGATTTGCCCTCGTACACTTCGCAAATGCAATTACTGCGAGGAACACTGCGTAAAACATTCGTAACTAATTCGAAAACATCAATTCTTACGTATATGAAAAAAAATTTGGATATATGATGTGAAATGAGAAATGGATTTGAAATTTTTGAATTTATTTATATTACTTCTAATTTATTAATTATAATTAAAAGTAAAATATTTGTAGAAAAACATAAAATAATAATTTTTTTTTTCAAAGAAAATATGGTTTGTTTCTCAGCTACTAACTTATTTTTTAGAATAGAAAAACAAAATCCACAACACTATGGGATTGAAGTGTAAAACGATTAATCATCAAACTCATTCAATATTAATGGTATAACATTTTAAGATAACAGATAACAATCTGTTACAAAAGTTGTTTAGATGATTACGAGAAATCATTAACATCTTTCGACAAGATTATTTAACTTGACACAGACAGAGACATCTGTAGGGCAATTTGTTCTCTATTGATTATTGCTTAAAATAAGAATTACATTGCTTAAAATAAACAACTTCATACTGCTCTAATATTGCGCTATGTGACGTGAGGAGTAAAAAACCAAAAATTTAGGTGTCATTTGTTATTGTCAAATGTCAACACAAAAAAATAAAAATAAAAATCGAAATAGTAATATCGATTAATATTACGGAGTTTTCAGATAGGTTTGCACGAATTTCTTTAAGACAGCTATCGTAGTTAATCCCTAAGAGTCTGTTTGATAAAAATTTTCGACTAGGGAAGGACAAGTTTCGAATGTGAACGAAGATTTAATAATTTCAGTGCAAAGTTGGATAAGTTTGGGTGGCTTATACTGCAGTGCTTCAAAAATCTTGTGGATTTCTTATTTCTTTTGAGTATAAAGTATGTGATATTCCACTTTTGTTTTTGTAAATAAGCCAATCCTCATTTCCTTGGCCATTTAAATTTGTTAAAACTGATTGATTTTATCCATTTGACTATCAACTAAAAGGTCATTATCGTAATAAGGATGTACATAATAAGCTGGCGTTTTTCGAAAAATATTTGTAGTTTATCTCTAAATCTTACCTGCACGTTAAATGATAGCCACATAAAACCAGCATTCGATAAAGTAGTTTTTCCACGTTGGAAAGTGTTTATAAGATTACATATGGGATCAAACAATTCTTTTGAGTTTTGTACGCTTTCGATAAAATCTTTATCAAAAATAAATTTTGACATATTTGCCATAACTATTTTGGTGTCTGACAACTTTAATTGGCCACGGAAATTTGAGGATTGAGGATTGGCACATTTACAAAAACAAAGTGCAATTTTCCAAACTTTATACTCAAAAGATTCCAGACATTTTTTGGAGCACTGCAGCGAAGCCACCCAAACGTATCCAACTTAGCACTGAAATTAATAAATCTTCCAGCATCGACAGCGCAGATTGAATGGATATTTTCAAATCGGGGTCAAATTCCTTGCCTAATTCGAAATAGCCTGACATTTAATAGGCCTAAAAAATTAATTCATATTTACTAATATTATTCTTTAAATAATAAAGAAATTCTAATTTGATTTGTTGATAGTGATGATAATGAAGATTTGCGATAAACAAAATTTCATTAATGTTACTTTTAAAAGTAAAACTGAATTTATAATAAATAAATAAACAATTTTTTTGAAATACAACATATTAGTTTTTTATTAATAATTATTATAAGCATAAGTAAACAAAATATTTATTTTTCAGACAAAATTCTACTTAGTTAAGAAAATTAAAATATTTGGATCAAAGAGCCATTGGTATAGTTTCATTTGACTTGTAATTTAATAAATAATAGAAAACTCACTCGAAAACGGTTAGTAAAATTTTAATATCTCGGGCCAAATTTTGATTTGCCGTATTCTTATAGCTAAGGCTAAGATGAGCGATACATCGAACAAGCATAGTTTTGAACTCCAACTCATTCATACGAAATATCGTTTTCAAGCAAATTTGCACTATCCTTGATTCCTTGGCCGTAATAAAGTCCTCTAGTTTTGGAGCTGGTGTATTTGGAGCTGGTGGATATAATTATATTATTTTGATATAATATAATATTTAAATTTTTATATAGCTGATTTTATTTTTCGATTTTTATTTTTGTTTTTTTGTGTTGACATTTGACAAAAACAAATGACACCTAAATTTTTGGATTTTTTCTCCTCACGTCACATATAGCCAGTGTTACCATTGAAAAATTTGAAATCCAGTCATTTTTGACTGGAAAAAAAACAGCTAAAAATGAAAAAAACAGCTAGAATTCAAGTCAAAGAAAAACTAAATTAAAACCAGCTAAAAAACCAGCTGAAAAAGAATTGATTGTATTTTAATTAAATACGACGAACAGAAAAAATTAAAATAGGTGGTATAATTCAGATTTTATTATAATAAGTATATATTATTAACTAAATAACAACAATTTCATTTTTTATAACATAAAATAAATATGAAAATAATAAATTATTATAAAATTATAGAAATATTCCTTACTGTAAATATTAAAGAATAGTATGAATCACTAAATTCGTCTTCACAGTCAGTTTACGAGTAAAGATGAAATTCAATGTTCAATTTTTAAATAATAAAAAATTAGAAAACAAAACATTATGATTTATGTAATAAAATATGTAATTAAATGTAGTACATACTACAATAATTATATTTAATATTAATATTTTATTGTAGTATGTACTATCTACTATGTACATACTACCACAGAATATTTTCATTAAAAAAAAACAAAATAGCTCAATTTATAAAAAAAAACATAGAAACATAAAAAACATAAAAAAAACATAGAAAAAGATCAAATGAACTTGTGGAAAAATATTGTAGCGCCCAATAAACATGGGAGACAGATATCACAATATAATTTCATTTTAGTAAAATTAAATTCAGCCGGAAAAACATTGACTCCAGTCAAAAAAACTGAATCCAGTCAAAAAAACAGCCGGCTGGATTTTTTAAATTCTTCCAGCTAAACACAATGATATCCAGTCAAATTTGACTGGAAAACAGTCAAAATGGCAACACTGCATATAGCCCAACAATTTTTTTATTTCGTTTTGCTACAATATTAGAGCAGTATGAAGTTGTTTATTTTAAGCAATGTAATTCTTATTTTAAGCAATAATCGATAGAGAACAAATTGCACTACAGATGTCTCTGTCTGTGTCAAGTTAAATAATCTTGTCGAAAGATGGTAATGATTTCTCGTAATCATCTAAACAACTTTTGTAACAGATAACATTAAAATGTTATAGCATTAATATTGAATGAGTTTGATGATTAATCGTTTTACACTTCAATCCCATAGTGTTGTGGATTTTGTTTTTCTATTCTAAAAAATAAGTTAGTAGCTGAGAAACAAACCAAATTTTCTTTGAAAAATAAAAAATTATTATTTTATATTTTGCTACAAATATTTTACTTTTAATTATAATTAATAAATTAGAAGAATTATAAATAAATTCAATTCAATTCAATTATTTAAAGTTCAATTCTCATTTTACATCATACCTATATCCAATTTTCTTTATATAAATAAGTAAGAATTGAGATTATGAACTATAAGTAATTTTGAATTAGTTACGAATAGTTTTTGTATTTTACATTTTGTAAAAAATTGTTATGTGTAAAATACGTATTTTACATGTAAAAAACCGAGTATATTACGTAACGTAAAAAACAGGCACAACACTGACTGTGTCCCTTGTAGTATAGTGTGTAACTTCATCTTGCTGAAACCACAGCTTTTTGACGATTTTACACAGCTGGCTTTAAAAAAATTTCCAATATCTTTCGATATTGAGCACCAATTACGGTAACTGTTGCGCCGACTTTAATTTCTAAGAAATATGGGTGTAATGGTTGCTAATCAAATGATTTTGGATTTTCCATTGCTCAAAACCTCCAATATCGCTTATTTACGAAACCATTTAATCAAAAAAATCTTGGTCGAACATTTTTAAATTGTGAAAGAAATCGAAATTATTTTTAATTTTTCCTCAAAGCGAAACTGCAAAAACAAGCCGTTGTTGATAGTCTGTCGATTTTAATTATAGCACAAACAGAATTTTATTTGGGAACATTCTTTATCGCCAAAATTCTGTTCGGATCTTCGCAATAGTCCCAGTAGAACGTCTCCTTCATGCGTGCCGTACGTCGTCTTCTGAAACGTGGGATGTTCCTTACGGCACCTTGTTGTACAAAAGCTACAACCAGACGGTTGATTTTTGGTATAGGTTATATAATTCAATCTCTTGTACTTGGTACTTAGTTTCCCGGGAATCTCGGAATTTTTCCGGTATCGAAAACCGGTTCTGATATCAGACAAATACCCGGTTTTTGAGTGTATTTTTTTTTAATAATTTTTTTTTTTTCACTCAGTCGTTAAAAGAACAAACGAAGCAATGTTACAACAAAACGTATTAAAAAAAATGAAAACAAACAATTTAGAAAATTTTCTTTTCCACTCTTACACTTATACAACTACGAAAACGTTCAAACGTCAAAAGGTGGTGATTGAGGTGAGAGAAGCTTACATCAATAAATTATTTTAATATTTAAATTTAATCAGATTTGACCTGACAGTAAGTATTCGGGAAAATTTTATTTTAGAAAGAACAAAGTTAAAGTTTACACAAAAATATTCATGCTTATTATTATAGACCCCCCATTAACGCAGACAGGTCTACAAACGCCAAATTTGAGCTATGCAGCCAACTACTCATTCAAAAAACTCCAGTGTGGGAGTATTTTTATCGTGACACTTCAGGTGAGTGTGCCAAGTGCGAAAAGTGTGAAAAAATATTGAAGACATCTGGTGGAACAACAAGTTCTCTCCATAAGCACATGTTATCGATTCACAATATTGTTACAAAACCTGTAAAGAGACTCGCACCTGAAAGTACAATACCAGCAGCCCCAGAAAAGCGATTACAATAAACCGATTACAAACTACCTCACTGTTCGTGATGACAACTCCCTAGAAGCTGTACTACCTCGTATGACGGCTAGCAATGGTTTACCATTCAAAATTTTTATAACTTCAGTCGAGATGCGGAAATTACTGATGGCAATACAATTCGAGGCATGGTAATGCAATACGGGAAAATTCTGCAACAAAAGTACAAGATTGAATTTCAAAACTTGAAATCTCAAGGAAAACGTTTCAGCCTCTCTTTTGACGAATGGACTTCGTCTAAAAACCAGCGTTATTTGAATATAAATGCGCATATTAAGTGTAAATTTTTTAATTTGGGACTAGCTCGAGTACGTGGATCTTTCCGACAGAAACTTGAATCAAACTTATAGAAGAAAGGCTGGATTTATTTGTATTAAACTTACACGAAGACATTGTTTGCATTACGACGGATGGTGCCGCAGTGCTGCAAAAAGTTGGAAAATTATATTCAGTTTCATGTGAGAAGCAACTATGATTGGCACATGCTATCCATCTAGGAGTTTTGGATGTCCTTTACAAAAAACCTAAATCCGTACCAAATGAAGAAGTGAGTGATGTTGATGAGAAGATGTTGATGACGATGGCTGCGACCTCGATTCAGGTGATGAAGATGAAGAAGATCAAGATGAGGGATTTCAAACTGTTTGCACCGAAAATGAATCAGAAGAACTGGTAGATAAGCTGTATCCATTGATACGTAAAGTTAGAACTATAGTGAAGTTGTTTCGTTGATCACCTACAAAAAATGATGGCATTCTTCAAAAATACGTTCAAGAGGAATTTAGAAAAGAAATTCAATTATTGATTTACGTAAAGACACGATGGAACAGCGTTTATCTCTAGCTAGAACGTTTTTATAAAGTAAAAAACAGCATTTTAAAATCCTTAACCGATCTCAACAATTCAACAATTTCGTTTGAAGACAATGAATGGACATGATTAATATTTTGGTAACAACGCTTGCACCTATAAAGTTAGCTGCGGAAGCACAATATCGCCGTGAAGCAACATTAATATCAGCTGATGCAACTATTTCCTTCATGATCAATAATTTGGGCAGCAATGAATTGGCCCTTCAAATGAAGGAATCGCTTTTCCTCCGAATGAATGAACGGCGAACTAATTCAGCGAGTTTGCTGCAATATTTGCATACATGTAAACAAGATTATGGCTCTGGAGAATTAGAGCTAGATTCCCCATTAAAGTTTGCACGTCTAAGCAACAAGACGATTTTGTCCATAATTACTGACATGTCAAAACCACACAGCAGCAATCTGTCATTTGAATCTGACTCAGAAAATGATGACGAGGTTGACGAAATTGAATTGTCTTTGTAAGAAAAACTCGATAGGGCAATTCACAAGAAAACCAATTCCACGATTACTACGAAATTAAGAACGAAAAATATTATAACCAATATTATAAAAAAGGGAGTGAGTCCATTAGTACTCTCAAGGAGATGTGTAAACATGGCGTGTGTATAGTGTACAGTTTACTTTGAAGGAATTAGGAATGCAATTTTACTAACCATAGTTTTTCATTTGTTTATTATCGTTAAATTGGGCTATTACTCTTTTGGTATAATCGACGGAGTTGAATTATGGTAGCTAAAATAAGATACATATACTGTCGACTCTAAATTTTCTAATTTTCATTGAAAAACTGCACAATGGGCGTCCCATATCTCGTAGTAGATATATTTCGATCTGAGTTCATCAAGGTTGCCAAGTTTTAAAGTCATAAGCTCCGTAGACTTAGTTCAGAAACCCCAGAAAATTGTTCGTAGAACCCAGAAAATCAAAATTGAACAAAATATATACAAAAAATATAATTTTTCTCATTGCTCAAATGTATTTCATAAAAACTTCATTTAATATTCTATCTAGTCGATTCAACATTCTGAGTCTGAATATTTTTAAAAATAACAATTGTTCTTAAGTTATAGCTATAATTCTTTTGAATTTGCGCTGATTGTAATAGTCTTTTTTGTTCTGGTGCTTTCAAATAATTCAAAAATTGCTCGCAATTCATATTATAATTTATTCGAACACATAATTCTGCCTAGACGAGTTCTACTCTCACTTTATTTCGATCGTCCCTCCATGTTGATCCCATCAATGAAAATATTCGCTCCACAAAAGCAGTGTTGACAGGATTGCTTAATACTTTCGTCACTAACATTTTCAATTTAATTAAATCATCGGTGAATTTGAAAATATTGACCCACAACGTTCGGCAGTAAAATAATCATTAATTCTCAAGTTTTGACGAAGTTTATTTACGGTAATATATAATAACATCATTATTTAAATTTAAATTTAAAAGTTCGGCAACTTCTAAAACGGCTTCTAAATTCACGTCTCCATTTTTTATATTGAGATTAGATAGAATTTTAAATGATTTATCCTCGAAATCGTAAAATTTTGAAATATATTTTAAAGCCCGCGTATAAGTCTCTAATGTAGCATGAATGAACTTATTTTGTTCTCGAGTATTAAGATTTAATAAAGCAGTTTTTACTTTGCTGCCAAAAAATTTATATCCCGAATTCTGAATTACAGTTAATCCTTTAGAAAATTCATAATACTATAGATGGTAACTCTGTTGTTGTAATTGATTTCCTTTGTAATATTACAAGTGATCGACACATAAAACTTAAAAATGCGAAAGGAAATATAAATACATCTCTGGAATATCCATTTCACCTTGTTGAGATTTATTAAACTTCCAAATAACTTTGTTACAATTCTCTACATCTTGTTGCAAGAAATACCGGTTACTTTCAGGCCATCCAGTTAAAATTCTGTCTATTGCCTTAGACAAGCTTATCCATAGTAGTAGGTACGTTCGGATTCGGATTTGAGTTTTGTTTATTTTTGGTAGAACAGTGGGCGCTTTTAGGGCACCCAACAGTTGGGAACATGTTGAGTAAAATCGCAGCCAACGCTATGAAAATGTTTAGCACTATGAAATTTCTAAATCAAATTGGCGATGATTTTACTAATCGTGATAGGGAACCTGAAAGCGCCCAGTGTCTAAAAAAGGAATATAAAAAAATATAAGAAAATTTTCCTCTTCGGAAACAATTTTTTTTAAAGGTTGTATGTATTCCAATACGAAACTTTATATCTATTTCGCAAATATATCGCCTTAGCGAAGCGAAAGCGATTCGTTAGTATTTCGTTTGGCATATGAAAATAAAGTTTGCATTTCTCTTCACATTCGATTCATTTACGAAACTTTTTGGAATCAGAAACGAAATGCAGGTGATATCTTTTATTTTTTATTTATTTACAATGTCTACTGTTTTGGGGCTCAAGGCTCACCCTGCTCTTTCATGGTTGTGCTTTTTATATCCTTACTTTACGCCTACTGAGCCAACTCGAGGACATACGGCTATAGGAGCGATTTCAGACCATTTGCACCGATTTAAGACCAATGCAGGTGATATGAAAACGTATCACTAGCGAAGCTTTGTTTCAAGTAGTTACCTCGTTCGCATATACTTACAATGGTTTGTAATGCACTACATTCTATTATATATGTAATAATTGATAGATATTATGTACTTTATCACTTTTAATATTATTATTGCTATTGAACACGAATTATTTTTATTTTTTTTTAAAGCAAAATGGCTACACACGTAAAAGAATATAAAAATTATATATACATATAGTGTTGGTGTCATATAAAAAACGATTTACTTACGTCTCGTTTTCGATTCGCTTTGGTGAGGCCTCGAAAATTTATTTAGAGGCTCTTAACGATTAGAATATTTTGTATGGTGAGATGAGAATTTTTTTTTCTTTTTTCAAACGCTTTGATGCAATGGTTAAAATTAAAAAATATTGAGTGATGGGGATATAATTTATTAGTTAACCCCAGCAAATAAAAGCCAGACCCGCAGCCCCAGAAAGTGTATTCAAACCCCAGAATCTGCGGGTCAAATGAATAGGGTCGGCAGCCCTGGAGTTCATGTACAAATCGAATTCGTATCGCTGGAAGTTTATCAGTGGTTCAGCTTGAGGGACAGCAAAAGTAATATTGAAATCTCCGCTCATAATCATCGGCAAAAGATGATAGTCTCCTTGGAGAATTTTTGAAATCTTTTTAGAATATGGAGCAAGGACTTCATTATGTCTTCGACAGATTTATTCGGTGAGGTGAATACAACTACAGAAAGCATCTTATTTCCATTGAGAAGCTGAATTTCAACCGTGTATATATCATCAATGGGTTGTGTTGTTGCGCTCATACCAGTTGTTTGTCCAACGATGATTTCCTTATGCTACTTGTATTTTTATATATTGCTACTCCGGCAGCCTACTGACCATCTCTCTTGAACTGAACGCAGCATGCAAAATTAGTAATATTAACATGCTCGTCATTGCGTAGCCAGATCTCGAAAAGAAAGAAAATTGAGCATCCCTGCGTGACTGTATCTTTTAGGTCGAGGTGATGTGACCTGAGACTCTGGCAGTTCAATGTTATAAACCAGACGAAATAATTATTATCTCGTACAAAATTCGCCATTACAATTCGCCGCTCATTTTGAAGAAGACCCATTGAGGTTCCATTTTTACATCCATGGTAGAAGACATGATCATAGATAGCCGACGTGCTGAATAGTCCTACGAGACTCGTTACTCGTGATAAAGCAATATATAGTACATAAGTTGTTGACTGTGTCTTTTATCGTAAGAGTATATACTAACTATCTCGTTATAGGTACCCCCCTGTGATGCATAAGTTGTGGTGGTACATGCAGGTATGACTGGAAAATGATTACGCTTAACATTAATTGTCCAATTGTTGTTTCGATTAACAGTTGAGCTTTTTCTAGAAATGGGCACCAAACATCGGTCGATATTCGTTTTCTGTGCCCATCCAGCTTTAAGCCGCCTGACCGTCTTGCCAACTTGTGAATTTGTACCGAAATCGATCCATAGTCTTTGACATTTTTTACTGTTGACGTTTTCATCTTTCTCGTGGTCTCGGTCAGGATGGCTGCATTCGATATACTTCAGACAGCCCATAGTTCCATCTGTTTCGTAAATATTGGTTTTGAGAAAGTAAGGCCCTCCTATGACAAGTGGAAGTTCATACGGCAAATTATTTGTGTCCACTATGCTCATTTTATGGATGTTTTGACGTAATTGCTACTCCCGCAGCCCGCTCACCATCTCTCTTCAACTGAACGCAGCATTCAAGCGTAGGAATATTAACATGCTCGTCATTGCGCAGCCAGGTCTCGGAAAGCAAATGAATTGGGCACCCCTGCGTGACTATGACCTGAGACACTGGCAGTTAAATGTTAAAAACGAGACATCATTATAACCCGATTTAGTAGAAGACATGATCATTGATAGCTGACGTGATGAACAGCCCCTACAGACTCGTAATTCGTGATAAAGCAACATACACAAGTTGGGTTGTGGACTGTGTTTTTAATCGTAAGAGTATGTAATTTTCTGATCGATGGAAATGTTGATGGTTTCTATTTCATTTTTTAAATTAGTTTTTTGTTTTCTCTACTATTACAACATATACAGACAAGCATGCCATGCATAGTACAAAAATGTTTTTATTGAGTTTGTTGCTTTTTTCAAACGAAGTAGGTACGTCATTTCCGTTCGTTTCATTTACAAGTTTACTCTAATACAAAAAATTTTGGTAGTCGCGAGTAAAGATGTTTACACATCAAAAAGAATTGGCTATTTTTGAAGTTGATGGTAATCGTGGAAAGAATCTGGATAGGTGCTATGATAGCCTTAATTCATTACCACCTACCAGCTTGGAATCAGAGTGCGTGTTTTCTGGTTGTGGAAAAATTGCCACCAAAATTCGGTCACGGCTAAACGACAAAAGTTTGGATATTATTCTTCCGATTTCAAATTTATTTGTTATTGAATTTATATGTGATTTTTTGTGAATAAAAATGGATTTAAAACGTTTTTCTAAATTATTACATTTTCTAATTGTTTTTAATTTAAAAGTTTTTAGAACCGGTTCCAGAACCGGGTACTCGTGTTTAAAAAATTCTAGCACCGAAAAACCGGTTCTGAGAAATGCTTCAGCTCTGGATTCTATAGTCTGTTGTGTATTGTTCCATTATACATTTCCAAAGTATTTTAAACTTTATATTAAAATTTTCCTATAAACTAATTAAAAAAGTTTACTTACCTAATCGAACAAAAGATAATTTTAATCTCCCTCTACCTACCCCCCCCCCCCCCCCCTCTTATCTACGCCATTTTAAAATGTATTTGGTAGAATGAGAAACGTCGAAGACAAACCATACATCTTTCGCTTAAGCCATTGTCATGAAAAAAACAGTCTCACACTTGTTAGGCGACAACATTAACAGTTTTGGGATAAGTTATTTGAGAAACTAATGTGACTTTTCACAAATTAGTCATTCAGTCACATACCAACAAAAATCGACAAAAACATATTTTTTTTTTCATTTTCATACACATTTAGAAAAACAATGAAATAGAAACGTAGTCACCCCAACCTTCCCAAGACACTTTGAACCATTCGTTGCCAAATTGAAACCGTTTGGATTTAGTATTGCGCCCCAGTCCAGACTTTAGATTTGCCAAAATATTTTAACCCGATTACTGAACAAAATCCCATTTAATAAGATGAGTGAGGTGTAAGGGTAGATTCAATCAAAATGGATTTTTAAAACTGAACTATTCCCATGGAATTCTTACTATCGCTCTATCTGTAATCGTGAGCTCAAAAAAATTTAACGTAGGACAGCATTGACCAATAAGAGAGCTAAAAGTTTACATCGAAGAGTTTCTCTTTGCAGTACGCTTGTTGATATTTCAACAAGTTATATGCCTAGAATGAACTTTTATATTTGTCTTTAAAAAATTTTATAAAGAGGATCATGTTTGAAAATATATATGCAACACTATGGCAGAAAAGAGGATCTCAGAGATGTTACCAAGTGACACAAATTTTAAGATATAAAATTTCATAAAAATTATGACCGATTCTATTAATCTCAGAGATGTTACTAAGTGTGGACAGCTGTGTAATAGTGACGAATTGAGGTGTTCATAACAGTTAACCACATTAAAATAAAACAAAATTGGGTGGCTCCGCACAAGTTTTAAAGCGATTTTTTTTTAAATTCCAATATTTGTTAAAATACTCTAATAGTGGTCTAATAGAGGACCAATTGAGGAGTTTAAACCAGTTAACTACCTTTATCTAAAATTTTGTAGGTTAGCTTCTCACAAATTTTAAAGCGCAACATTTTTAAAAAATTCAAATGATCATCAAATACTTATTACATTTGTGTTGGGGTGGTTTGATTCCTTTTTTTCCACTTCTGTATGACTTTTATGACTTTGAAATTTAATAATTAAAACACTTCGTAATTATTTCTACCTTATAGTGACAATATAATAATTTTATTTTGAATATCGATTTCGAAAAATGTGATTTTCATCTTCAGTTCAATGTTAAAACTATTATGAATTATTTCAAATTATTTTCCTTATACGAGTATACCACACATGGCCAAATTGCGACTTGCAAACCGCACGTGGTTTTTTGTGCTCTTAATCGAAAATATCGATTTACAAGAATAAAGACAACTACCAACTGATGAACGATAAACTCATCACTATATACGTTGGTATAAAGTTTTTATACAAAATAGGCCGGCATAATCTACGCCAGTCTCCAAAAGGGTCTTGAGAATAAAACTCTGCATGTTGCTCTACATATGATTTGCTTCACTGCCTTTTTACATCTAAATATATTTTCTGCTTCAAAATGTTGACTAACAATGATGCCTGTCCGATTATGTTTATATGGAAGTATCATATATAGGATGTTTTACACCCAATGGTAAGTCATCGTGCTCCAAACGTCCACCTACTCTGAGGATCTTCGATTTATCTAAAAATGCTGAATAGTTAGGGATTTATGTTTCAGGGCTGCATTGGAGCTGACGGTACACAAATTTACTATTTTAAGCTAACCGATTTTGGATTTGACCATGCCAAACTTTATACCACCACAAGGGTTAACAAACCCTGAAGTTCAATATGGCACGTACATAATATGTATTTTACAAATAAAATATTTTTTTTTTTAGTTTTGGTTTTATTAATAAAAATGTTTGTCTTTCCCATGAATCGTTCTTCTTATGTATAGCAGCAAAGGTATTCCTTTTAAGCATTTTGTTCATCTTCATCTCACTTACCGCGCACAACACAATCACTGTACATATAAAATATATATTTTTTTTTTTTACATATAAAGTTAATAAAGGTAACGTACACACATTCTTCTGTATACCGGTGTCTTGCGAAGCAGACAACTTTATATTTAGGTGCATATACGGTTACCGTTTATTTTTTTTTGTGATGTTAATGCACAAAATGGATAAAGATCCATAATTTTTTGTTTTTAATGTCTAAAGACGCACAGCAACATGAATACCATAAATAAATACGATTCTTTATTTATGTGAAATTCACAGTGAATGACGCACACACACAGTTAGCCGAACCGATAAGAAAATGCAAAATATTACATTTTTATAGCTGGCGAAATAACTCGCAGTTTACACGACGATATCACTTAAACAATTTATCTTAAAACGCACGCATAAAACTGAGTTCATATCGCGCACTCCATTTGAATGTCGAAATTGAATCGTAAACTCTACAAACAAATAAAATCGCGTTGGGCATTCAATTCCCATATTCGGTATTACACCTGCCGCGGTTTTTTTTTTGTTACAAATATTTATAATTTTAATTTTTTTTTGTGGACGAAATCGTATAAAGGAATACAAAAAATTTGGTAAGATTGTCATTTGATACAAGCAATACAAAAAAAAAACGCAAGACGTTTTGTGCGAATATATGGGATGATGATTTTTATTGTACAAATTCAAAAATTTAAGATAAAATTATTGCGTTGGTTAATCTGCGGGTTGGTAACCTTTTGTTATATAAAATAATATGTATTATTTGAAACTCAGTTTCAGCGATCCCTTACACTCATAATCATGGGTGTAACTGAAGCAGAAACTTTGCATATCGATTACGCTCAATTTGTGCTAATTAGTGCTCACGGGAAAAAATAGTGCTAGTCTAGGAGCCGAAAAAACGGGAAAACAAATTTTCAAATTTCGCCTGAAAGACGTAATAAATAAAACTCAAACCCAATTTCTAAAAAAAACCAGAAATAATTTAAGCCTAATTTTAAAACTTTCTAAAGGTGCTACACTGACGAAATTTGTGCTTACCATAGAAATATGATTTTCATAAATGTTCATTCATAAATTGAGGAAAAACAAACTAGCCCCTAAAAGATGCTATTTTAAACAAACAAAATACAGAGGTAGGTACACTAGCACTAATTTTTTACCGTGAGCACTAATTAGCACAAATTGGGCTTAATAGGTATGCAAAGTTTCATTTTGAAATTTAAAAGTTTTCGTTTTGCTATAACCGACACCACTCATAAATGTATAATCGGTAAGTGTAAGTCGGCCAACCGGTTAAGTGGTGAAGTCATGAGATTTTCAAAAAATTCTGATAACAATGGTGAAACTGACATTTTAACTTAAATTAGCGTTTAAAAACAAGCTTTTGAATCGTACCACCGTAGTTCTGACGTTTATTATTAAAGTTGGCTGAAAAGTAAGCGGGATCAATGCCACAATGGGCACATGTTACAAACTAAGGATTCTGGCAAATTGCAATTTTATTTATTTATTTATTTATTTTGCATAAAGGATAAAGCATAGCTTTTCTATCCATACAAAAATGTATACAAAAAATAATTTAAAACATAAAATAAAATGTATTCTTAACAAAATCAAACAACAACTTTTTAAATTTAATAAAAGGCTTCACACGTCTAATCTCAATCGGCATCTCATTCAAAATTGTGAAGGAGGTAAACCGAGGCGATTTGTTGTAGATGTTTGATCGGTTAACAGGCAGCATTATTTTACCATTTCGATTAGATCCAAATTTTATTTTCTCATATAAATATGAAGGAGCACGATTATTAATAACTTTATATAAAAGTAATAACGCTCTAGAGTAAAAGAATTGAATCATAGTGCAACCAAAAAATTCTTTAAACTTATCTGATATGTGATCAAATTTTCTCAGCCCATTAACATATCTAACGGCATTATTCAAAGTAACTTGCAGCATGGTACTTGAGCTAGAATCACATCTTAAAAATAGAAATTCGCAATATAGTACGTGAGGAATTATTAATGATCTAACCAACAAAATTCGAACATTTTTAGGGCAGATACTTTTATGAAGCTTCAAATCATACAAAGTAGAAATGATCTTACCACAAACATTAACAACTTGAGAATCCCAGGAGAACCTGTCATTAATACAAATTCCCAGACTATTAACATGATTCGCAAAATTAATCTTCACACCATCAATAAAGATATCGGGTATCACTGGGAAACTTCTTTTAGAAATCAGAATGGCTTGTAGTTTAGAGATGTTCAGTGAGATTCCATTAGGCTTGGATCAAGCCAATACATTGGATAGATCCAGATTAATATTGTTAAACGTTTCCAGTATATTTTCACTAGTACCACCAAGATAAATTTGACAATCATGAGCATACATGTGATATTTGCAGTATTTTATTGCTTGCGGTAAGTCATTAATAAAAAGGAAAACAGAGTTGGGCCAAGTATAGTACCTTGAAATACACCTACAGGTATACGCTCAGGAACTGATTCTTTTCCATTTCCAATGACTTTTTGATATCTGTTTGTTAAGTAGCTAAACATAAGTTTAAGTGCTCTATTGTCAAAATTAAAGAAAAGCATCAACTTCTGTAGTAGCAAAACATGATTTAAAGAGTCAAATGCTTTAGAGTAATCCAACAGTATTAGAACGACAAAGGAGTTTTTTCGATCAAGATGATTAGCCAGATCGTCTACAACATGAAGCAGGGTAGTCGTTGTACTGTGGTTATTACGGAATCCGGATTGAAATTTATTTAGATAATTACCATTAGCCAAATGCTGGTTAATTTGATCACGAAGAATGATCTTGAATACTTTAGGTAAGATGGAAACTAAGCGGTCTAAGATTATCCAAAGAATCGATACCCTTCTTTTTTACAATCGGAATCACAGTGCTCATTTTCCAGATTTCAGGAAATTCAGATCGCATAATACAACTGTTAATCAGGAAT
Organism: Nephrotoma appendiculata; assembly: GCA_947310385.1. Classification (NCBI taxonomy): domain Eukaryota; kingdom Metazoa; phylum Arthropoda; class Insecta; order Diptera; family Tipulidae; genus Nephrotoma; species Nephrotoma appendiculata. The sequence goes on along the minus strand of OX371225.1, from coordinate 265,305,465 downwards.
GTAAAAGGTGATAAAATGTATGGTAAAATATTCTTTAGAAATTTTAAGTTTATTTTATCATGACCGGGTGAATTTGATTTAATAAGAAACACCAGACCTGCTAGTCCCCAATCCAATATGGTTGAAATTGCTCCAGATTCGTTTCATGGTTAATTTACTGTTTCCAAAAAAATATTTTTGTTTGTACATCCTAATCAAGCTAGTTACCCTATTGCGTTCTTTCCGATATAATTCTAGGTTCCTCACATCGCCTGTTCTTTTGTACTTTGCATACGCATGATCCCTCGCAAGCATACTTTTAGCAATATTGCAATTAAACCATGGGGTAGCCGATTGGCAATTAACTATTTTTTTAGTTGGTACACAATTGTTATGAATATAATAAAGGCAGTTATAAAATGATTCAGTACAGTCATAGATGGTAATATCATTTCAGCCATCAAAACTTCAGCTCTACCATAAATGGATGCATGAATAGCCTTAAGTTTAAAAAAAATTTTATAATAAATGCACACACCTCCCCCCTTTTATGTGTTCTGTCAAATCTCAAGATGACGTACCCATTCAGCGAGACAGATTCGTTATTAACCTTATTTGTAAGCCATGTTTCCACGACACAAAATACGTCGAGATCTTTGGAATCTATAAATATTCTCAGTTTATCGATATGACAAAACAGACTACGGGCATTAATAAATCCAAAATTTACACTTCTGTTATCGCGATTCACCATCGCAACATTCTTATTTGATAAACATACCTTCAATGAGTCCAGATTGAGAATAGAATTGGTTAAAGACCTAAAATACAAAAAATATTAGAAAGCAAGGTATACAAATTATAAAATTTACATTTTAATACAAAACTGATATTACAAAGGCTGGAAGAGGAGAATGAATGATCGTCGCTGTATAATTTACTGTGATGGCAATATTTGTGTAGCTGTTGATCTTCTCGGCAAAAAGAAAAATCACAGTACGAGTCTATTATCACTGGATAAGGTTGTCGATCCCCATTTATGATAGGAAAATTCCTCTGCCGTTTTTGAACCTACACGGTTAAAAATATTGTACTATATTTTAATAATCAGTTCGGATTACAGCTGTATGCAATACAAAGCAGTTTAATTTTTAATATATTCGATTTATTAAATTTAATTTTTAATTTTTTGTAATTAATTTTTAATATATTAATATTAAAACCTATTAAAAAACTATTTTTAATAAGAATTTAATTAAATTTCAATACATATTTCATAGGAAATTTTTCTTTAATATGAATTAATATTAAATTTAATCTTTTACTGTATTATATACTAGAGCCCTGCATCGGATAGTAATATCCGCGAGTATCCGCAATTATCCGCTATCCGCGGATAAAAGCGGATGTATCCGCATTAATTTCTGGCGGATGAGTGCGGATGCGGATTTAGAAATCATATCCGCACGATGCGGATTATCCGCACGGTTACGGATAAACCTATTGTATACACATCCGCACATATAACATTTTCAATTTGTTTTTCTTTTTACCTTGAAAAATTACAAAATTTTTCTATTTCAGTTAATACTATTCCAGTTATTGTAATAACAACCATCAAAATTGTATATTTTGTAATTTATTTATCTGGCATCCTATTTAGGATTTGGCCGCCTCAAATGAGGTTGCAATATCATGTTGATCTCAGATTAATGATTGATAAGTTCATTAAATCCTAGCCAGACCCCAAGGCCGTTGGAAGGGCCAGACTGCTGCTGGATGATACATAATTGCACACTGGCATATCGTGGGGAGGGATGATATCGTTTTCTCCTTCCATTTTACCAATTGCTTATGTGCTGTTTCCATGCGGCTACCCTAATTTGTACTAAGGCAAAGAATGGTTTGCTGTCGTGTATGATGAAGTGGTTATCACATTTTCTCTCTTTAATACGCGTCGTCCCTCTAAAATTGTATAGACTTCTCATCAAAATTAAACAATCCGTTCCTAAAATACTGGTGGTCGTACCGATCATGCAAATCGCCCAAAAGAATACAACTTAAACTCTTGTGTGTTCATTGATTGGGACTTTATGTAAAGCAAATTCATAAACAACGATTTTGCGGATGCGGATGAGTGCGGATGCGGATTTTAAAATTTTTCGCGAGTGCGGATGCGGATAAATTAATATTTTTTTCGGCGGATGCGGATACGAAAAAACGTATCCGCGCAGGGCTCTATTATATACGTAATAGTTTTGATTTAAATATAGAATTGAATATTACAATTTAATTTAATGTTTATTGAAATTAAAAATTTTACTTATTAAAAAAAATAAGTTTTCTATTTAAATTTATTTACGAAATCATATTAATATTAAATACATCACGATTAAAAAGTAATATGTTCAAGTAATAAGATTAAATACGGCGGTATTACATAAAAACGATTTTTAACAAATCGAGTTATTCACGAGGACCATAACATTTCGGCTGAAACTAGAAATACCGGATTAAAATCCAATCCACTTAAATTAAATTTTAATACCTCCGAAACTAAATCTAATACTGTTAAATTAAATTTTAATACTATACGTATTAATAATTAATACAATTATATTAAAATTAAATAAAATTACTGTATTTTGCTGCCAGGCTAGATTAGAATTTATTAAATAGACGTAAATCATTCAGATTACACGTGTTTGTGATTATTAACAAGTGCAACAAAAAAAAAATCAGTATGGTGAGTGAATTATTAGGTGGTGTTTTTATTAAAGTTAAATATATTAAGCAAAATATTTCTGAATATGTTGAGCTGCAAAAGAAAACTGATAATGGCAGTAATTACTTAAATGCAACTGATGTATTTTTATCGTGTAAGTTTTTATAGGTTATGCTCTTTATAAATCTAAAATTTAAGATTTAAATTATAAACAAACAACATGTAAATTAACCAATTTAACAACATTTGCAGTGCTTCCAGAATCAGACAGCACTGACATTTATATAATAAAAGATAGGGATGGTACTGAAATTCCACTTGGCAATCTACCTAGAATAATTTCGCAGTTTATCGGTTGTGCGTGTTTTGTTATACAATTGGAGTTATTGGAAATAAAGGACACAGAAGATACCCCATTTTCTGAAGCAGGTTGCGTTAAAAGGCAAAATGCGGGGTTAGATTCCGACTTCAATTTAAATAAACAAGTAAGTGAATTGTTAATGTAATTTTATTTTCTAGAGTAGTTTGTATGAGCCCTTTTACAATAAAAAAATTAGTTGACATTCGTATTTTGGTGAAAATCACAAAAAAAAAATTTCAAATTATATTAAATTATTTACAAATTAGGTGCAACATATTTCATATTCATTTTCAATTAAAAATGCAATTTATCCTTATTTATCTTATCGGGAAATATTTCGTGCAACTTAAAAATAATTGTGGAACAAGCGGTGCATTGGCCAAAGAGGCTGCACTTGAACCGGGAGGTGCTAGGTTCGAATCCTAGCAGAGAGCACGTGCAAAATGTAAATGTTCATCATCTATAACGGTCAGTGATGTTAATAACAGAACTACGATCGGCTGTTGGAGTACAAAACTCAGAGCTGACCCATGAACAGGCTGACATAGAGTTGGGAAAGTGTAGATGGTAATTGTGAACATAGTTGAATAGATGGAATACTTGAATGAAGCACCATGGCTCTGAGTGCGGTCGGCTTTCGTTCCTAAAATTAATATTTTAAAAATAAATGCAATTAATTTTTAAATAATTCCCGATAATTGAAATAGGTTGCACTTATTTTGTAATAAGTTTTACACTGAATAATGAACTCAACTAAAATAATGAACAATGAGTTATATAAACAAAACTTGATTGAAATAACGATTTTGGTAAATATTTCAATTAAGATCTTTTTGCTATTTGTACACATCTGAATAGATAAAAATACGAAAATAAATTTTTTTAGTACTTCATATTATGTTTTTAAATTATGTATCACAATATTTTTTTTTTGTTTAATCTTAGGCATTGGAGTCATATATTCAAAACAGTGAAAGCTCGTTTCTTTTGTCGGAATATCAAAACGCAAACCAATTGAAAGACACTTCTAGAAGAGAATTAGTTAGAATAGCATCAAATTTTTTAAGAATTAGCTGCGGTAATTACCCTACAAGGAATCAAAAAATAGCTTGCGCCAATTCAATTATACAAATTTTTCCGTGCTACAAAATTCCTAACAGCAAATTCAATGGAATCGTAAGTATTAGTCAAATTACAAGTTTTAGTACAAAAACTAAGTATATAATCTAACATATATATTTCTATCACGATAGGATCTCTTTTATAAACCTGATACAAACGGAGGTTACCTTGGCAGCAAAATCAAAAACGTAAATGTAAAAAGACATAAATGTGAAGGGACTTACGGTAAATCAAAAATTAAAAAAAAGGATAACGAGACAGTAACGAATATTAGAGAAAATGATTTTCTAGATGAACAAGACGAAGAATTTTTTAAAAACTGTCTTGCAATAGAACAAGAAAAATCAATTAAAGAAAGACTTCTTAAAACAGTAGAAATCAGGAAAAGCATCTTCAGCTGTTCTGACCAAATTTTTGAAAATTTCAAATTTTTTTTTTATAATCCTGAGCTGGTAATTTTTTGTGCTAATTACATGTTTTGCTTAATTTTAAATCGATTTCTTATTTTTCAGATATTGTATGATTTCGAAATTCGTTATCCAGAACAAAGAAACCTGTTTATTGAAAAATGGAATGATTATGCAGCCTACGCAAACCAGATATATTTGGAATTATCAGGGAAAAGCGAAAAAGATATCGAAGGTATTAATTTAATAGCCAAATAGATTATATAATTAATTTTATTTATTTTCAACTAAAATATTTTTTAAAGATTGGAACGCAGAAATCAACCCTTTCATTATTTTAATTAAACTTTTACCATCTACTGTACAAGGCGCTAGATCGAAAGAAAAAAAAAAGAGCTAATTTTTCGAAATCCGTTAAAGAATTTATCAAATTTGAAAATGTAGGTAACTGATCAAATTAATTTTAACTTATAACTAATAAACTTTTTATTCTTTTTTTTAGATAAATACCCCAAGAGAAAATTACGATTTGTCGGAGATACAACCTCATATAATAATCGTAGGGGCTAGCAGGCAAGCTATTTCACAGTATTATATTGTTCTGGATCACAAATTGATTTGTGTTCCTTTTAGTTACACCTTCATACAAACTTTTGATTTATTATTCAAAATTTTTTATGTTTTTAATATTGAGTACAGTTACTCTCTTAAAATATTTTTTGAATTTTTTGCAACATGCATTTACAAAACTAATAATATTACCAAATCAAGTCGAATACTCGAAATTAATTCAATCTTTGAAAAAAAATTCCAGAATAATTAAAATGGATTACTTTTGTTTTTTGTGTCAAAGAAATTTTCCGTCTATTTCTTTCGTGATTTCGCATTTAAAATGTGATCATATTTTTGATAATTTAAAAAATATTTCATTAAAATGCATATCAAACAAAAATTGCAATCGCGAATTTTGTACATTTAGTGGTTTAAGACGACATGCGCTAGCATGCCATCGTATTAAAATACCTGATGTTGCTAATAAGACAATCGAGCCAATAGTTCAAAATTTGTGCTCCTTTGTAAGCAATATTGACAACAAAGATAATTGTTTAAATAATGAACCTATTAGACCTGATTACAATAATTTTGTAAATTTTGATAATTCAGTTAATAAATTCTGCAATGACATAACTTCAATGGGAATTTCTCAAACCAATATATCGAAAATATTATTAAATATTAATGAACTTTTTGATAAAGCTTTCTTTAGTGTTGAGCAGTTTATGGTAACGCAAGCGGTTAATGAATTAGGAGCGGAACAAATGAATAATCTGCAAACATGTAAACAAGCATTTTCTAATATTATCAAAAAGTTTATCACACCTTATAAAAGACAAAAAATAATGAAATCTGAATTTAGTTACGTTAGTCCGGTTCCAATTAACTTAGGTGGTAGGTGGGAAAAAAAATTTGATACTAAAAGCAAATTTTATAAAAATTTATTTGTCCAATGTACATTTCAGTATATTCCTTTATTGCAAAGTTTAAAATCAATTTTCGCAAATGAATGTTTTTTTAATTTAAATACTAATAATAAGCATATTTGCGAGGAGGCTATCTTACAAAATTTTTGTTGCGGTGAGGCTTTTAAAACTAATGAATTTTTTGTTCTTAATGATAAAGCTATTCAATTGCAAATATTTTACGATGATTTCGAAGTGGTTAACCCGTTAAGTAGTAAAACAACAATTCATAAAATTGGTGCATTTTATTTCACTTTAGCAAATCAAGATTTTAATTTTAATTCTAGACTAGAAAACATTCATTTACTGGCCCTATTTTTTGTGAATGAACTGAGAAATGAAGGTTGTAATTTCAATAATGTCCTTCAGCCTATCATCAACGATATTAAAATCTTAGAAAAGGTAGGGATTAGTGTTAAAAACATCACATTAAAAGGAACTTTAGTCAGCCTTTGTCATGATAACCTAGGTGCAAATACGGCACTAGGATTGATAGAATCTTTTCGTGGTACATATTTTTGCAGAATTTGTGAAATGAATAGACACGAAACACAATTATCTCTAAAGAAAAACAAAAATCTTTTGAGATCTTCGACACAATACAATAAATTATTTGAGAATTCTAAATCAAGAACATTTTTAGATTATAATGAATCGAAAGGTATTAAAAGATATTGTATCTTTAATGATCTCACATATTTTGACATTTTTAAAAACCCAAGTATTGATATTATGCATGATATTTTGGAGGGTGCAGCACCTTTCATTATGAGGGCTTTTTTGAAAAAGTGTCTAGACAGCAAAATTACTAAGGTTGACTTAATCAACAACAAAATCCAATCTTTTTCGTTTGGATATTTGTATCGAAAATCGTTGTTATCAACTATTAGCTTAGAAAAAAGTCCTACTAATTTAGGTTTAACTGCAAGTCAGAATCATTGCCTAATTTTACTTTTCCCATTTATTTTCCACGAATATTCGAATAAATTTCCTAAGCTATGGTTTGGAGTAACATCGTTGTTGGATATAATGAAAATAATATTTGCTCCCAAAATTTCAAAATCATCACTTCCTGAACTGACCAATTTTATAGAAATGCATTGCCGTTGCATAATAAATGATTTTAAAGCTCAACTTTTACCTAAACACCATTTAATGCTTCATTACCCACGTCTTATTCGATTGATGGGCCCTCTAATAAATTTATCTACATGTAGATACGAATCTAAACATAGGTATTTCACCAAACTTAATTCAGGCATTAATAATTATATAAATATTTGTAAGACATTGGCTACAAGACACCAACAAATGTCTTTTAATGCATGGCATGAAAAGGATTTTCTCGAAACTGTGACTTTTGGAAAATTAACCTTGCTTGTCGTAGACACACATGAGAAATCCACTGTTTTAAAATCATTTTGTGAAGGCCACTGTAAAAAAACAATTTTTTCGACTAATTTTGTTGAGTTTTCAAACGGTTTTCATTACAAAGCTGGTTTTTTTTTTTGTGCAAATCAAATTCTAAATATCTTCAAATTCAAATGATTTGTTGTATTGACCAAGAGCCTTACTTCATTTGCAAAGAATTTACTACTGTTAAATTTAATGATTTATTGAATTGTTATTGTATTGAAGGTAAAACAAAAGAAATAATTTTGAATTATAAAGAAATAATACATAAAAAGCCTTTTGAGTCTTATGAATTTAATAATAATAAGTATATATTACTACCATATCAAATGTACTAACAATATAATTAAATAATTATGCTATTTATATGTTAATTATTTTATTTATGTATAATTTTTAATTTCTTGTTGGAATTAATAATTGTGCTGCAATAGAAGGATAATTTGGTTTACAAAATATGAAATGTAAATTAAGACTAATGCCATTCGTTTTATATTATATAAAATTTTAGTGTTACTCAAAATTGTATTGAAGTTTGTTTAATAAATAACAATAATTTTTTTTTATAAAACTTAATGTTTTTATATTTTCTTATATCAATCATTTGGAGCATGTGGGAATAATAGTAAATAAGATGTAAGTACGATGTAAGTATGTTTAGAATTAAATAATAGCAGGCAGAAGTATTAAAAATAAAAGTTCATATTAAATTTTAATAATCAAATGTATTAATAATAATAATAATGCTGTATTAGGTTATAATAATTAATATATTAAAATTTAGTAGTAAATTTATTTGAATTTAGTATTTAAACTATTTAATTTAAATATAATTTGAATTTATTTGTAATTCAAATTAATATTACATTTCAATATCACAATTTCTGAATTTCAGTATTTTTAGTATTAATTCTTAATACGGTATTGTATTAAATATTGAAATTAAGAAACTTAAATTTAAACGTAACAAAAATTAAATTTAAATCATTAAATCTTTAAATGTAAGTTAACCTAATATTCAAAGTTAAACTCTCAAAAATTAAAACTAAATAAATTTAGTATTATTCCTAGTTAAATTTGGGTTACCGCATGTAATAGTTTAAAATATTAAATTTAATATTCGTTGAATTAAATATAAATTTTTAATATATTGCAAATATTAAAATATAATATTTTTTTGGTGTAGTCATATATACAATACAAAAAATATTAAAATTTAGTCCAAAATTTCTAACCGTGTAATGTGTTATGCACAAAACGTCGAACTAAAACACCCTTTAGCCAAAAAGAAGGCTACAAAACTTGTGCTGCGAAACTCTTCTCTAGAGTAAGCTGAAACGAAACAAATGTGAGATTAGTTTTATCCCGGCCCTTAGGGAGCAGTAGATGACAATCAACCACGCCCAGATTTTTCAGATTGGATTTTAAATAATCAACTAATGCAGCCTCCTCTGTGTGTGGATTCAGCCTGCTATATATAAAATATCGTTATGTGTTACTTCAACGGATTGTAATGAACTAGACGTGGCACCAATTCCAATGACATCTGGCGTAGCATTAATATGGTCGGATTGGTTATGCAGTGAGTTTATTGAGGTGTTGGCAGGAATCTACATTTGCAGTGACTGGGCTGACAATCACTGGTAAAGTGTATCGAGACCTACTAGTGTTATAATCCAAAAGGTCACCGGTACGAGTTCAACTTAGGTTATAATTATGAGCATAGGTGGAGTACAAATTAGAAAAAGTGTTAGAAATGAAATTTGCCAAAGAAGTGTTTAATGCCCTCGAAACTTGTTATTTTCTTAAACTTCTTTAAATATGTAAGTGTTCATTTCGGATTTGTCTATTATTCTTATTATGTAGCTAGCGTTCTCCCGTCCCCACAAATTCAAGTGAAACCCAATCTCCCGGATTTATTTATTTAGATTGAAACAAGTCTGCAAATATGACTTGAAATTACCTAATTTCAACTGAATATGATTATGGTGGAAGTCTACGTGGCTCTATTGGAATATCCCAATTAATTGATTAAAAGGAATGTAATACGCAGTTCTAAATTAAGAATGAACATTTATTTCAATATGGCTGAGAACCAATTGAAAAACTAAAGGCTAAGTTTGGGCTAGTTTCTTGACCATGCTTTACCCCCGTAAATTTACTCGACGCGACCGACGTGACGAACAAAAATAAACTTAGAATATATGCGTTTACACTTAAGCGATTATACTAGACGCAAGTGGGACGTAACAAAAAAAAAGTTGATTCAACTTTGACTTTTTGATGTTGTACAATATAAAGTGACATCTAAGCGAACAGAAATTATTTGATATGCATTCTACTACAATTTTCTGTTCATTTCAATTTTACTTATAACAAAAAAATTCGATTTTCCTAAGAATATCCAAAAAAAATTTGAGGTTTGAAAGAAAAGAGAGTTTTGATCAAAGATGCTGGTAAAATTATAAATTTGAGATTATGTATGTCATAACTAATAATAATACATTTTCTTTGACTATATTATCTACAATTATATCATAGATCAAACCTGTATCGCAAAATGGAAAGGCTTTAGGGATAAATTTTGTCGACAATTAAAAGTGAAACAACAGCCTTCAGAAAGTTCTGCAAAATTTAAATAAAATTGGGAATATTTGAACAAATGTGTTTTAAATTGATTTTGGAAGTGAACTGAAAAATAGGAAGTAAGTTTATATTTTATTCACATTTAGATACTTTGGATTTATAAATCATGTACACTGTGCATGTGGAATTTGTTTGTTGGTTTTTATATGCTGCCTTCTTGCAAATATACACTGTGATCATTTTTAGTACAGTTTTTGGTTTTGGATGTTTTACAAAGCAGGAGAAAAATAATTTTTTGTAGATTTCATTCGATAAAATTGGACGGCCCGAACAACAATAAAATAGATTAACAAATTATTGGTAACATTAAAAGCAATTGAAAGCACGTCTATTTAGCAATTGAAAGCACGTCTAGTGAGATTGTACAGCATAATGCAAGAATATCCCGATATAGACAACGAGACCGAATTGACAGCTGATGAGAAATCTGATTTTCCAGAATTTGAAAAACACTATTATCTTTCAAAATCAGTTTTTAATACGTGGATACGCAAATTAAGCATATCTGGTGGTGTAAATGATGAACTAAATGATTCAACAGACAATGATACGATGAATATATTCACAACGAACTTCCACGCAGATTAAATTGCCGAAATTAAATATACAAGCATTTTGAGGAAAATATACCGAATGGCAGCCATTTTACGACATTTTTTTTGCAAATGTCCACGAGAATTCAAATATACCATCCGTACAAATAATATTGCATATAAAAGTTTGTTTCTGCGATAAAACATTAAGTACCATTTACTACATGAAACCTACCGACGCCAATTACATCGAGGCGTTTCAAAAACTAGTCGCAAAATACGACCGTAACCGTCTGGTTGTAAACAAATTCATTGATAATTTAACGAAAATGCATTTTCCAACCCATTCTCGCGTTGAAAATGTCGCAAACATTCGGAAGCTGTACGATCAAACCGACGAAACCATGAGAGGTTTAAAGGCACTAGGGGGACAAGCAGAAGGTAGAGACCCGTGGCTTCTTTATTTGCTGCTTCAGAAATGCGATAATGATACCAGCACAAGGTGGACAGAAGAATCAGTAGAAGAAGAGTTTCCGACGATCGACCAATTTATGAAATTTTTATCAAAAAGGATAGATACCTTGGAAGTGAACAAAGGCATTATGAAGAAAAGGACCTAATCGCGACCACCAGTAAGAAGTATGTTCGAAAAAAATACATGTCGAGTGTGTGTAAATCTCGAGCATTTCCTCTACGAGTGTTCAAAGTTCTAGAGAATACCGTTTAGTAATCGAATTGCGTTTGTAAAAGAAAAAAACAGATGTTTCAACTGCTTGAGTGACACCCATAAGGTATATGAATGCACGTCAAGAAAAAGATGCACGCAATGCCACCACAAACATCATACATTATTGCACAACATAAGTACTGATGGTTAGACAAACCGTCAAGCCGCAACGCATCATGTGATTACCACCAAAGCAGCACCAGGGAAATCACAACCCATCAATAGCATAATTTCGGCTGTCACACAATCCAACTTTGCTAGTAAGCCATACGCAACTGTTTAAACACATAAAATAAAAGCGTACACAAATTTTTATATTAAAATCGATAAATGTGCATTAGCTACACATAACACTTTTATGTAACACAAAATACACAAAATACAATTCTTATAAAACGTGTAATAAATAATACGCTCATTGCATTTTAAGGTATAACAAATTTGTATATATGTCGATATTCAATTAATAAAAAAGTTAGTACTCTAAAACCTTACTCACATTCTTTTACTCAGTTTATTCCGGTATTAGCCCTCACCAGTGGACGCTCGGAATAAAATGCAAGAATATTGTAGCTCAAGCAGAGGCTGTACTAACATAGTCCTTCGAGCTTAAAAATTTAAAAGTTAGAACAAAAAATACAAAGAAAAAAAGTGAACGAAAGTGCTTAAAGAACGCAGCCGCGCGTGTATGTACACGTAATCAAAATCATAAAAACAGATTTCACATTGTTTAAAAAGTCTTACTGTCATAAAAACAGAAGTAATAATTTAAAGTGATCACAGTGAATTAGTGTTAAAGTGTCAAAAAGAATTCTATAATGGAAGAATTTCAAAATCAAGCAGAAATTGCAGAACAGATAGAGAGACTCTGGATAAATTATAAAAAAGGTGGTTCGGAAAGGATAACCAAAATATATTTAGAAAAAAAATGCACAAATAACAGAACTGTATAACAAATTCGTTAAAACAGATGAAGACTTAAAGCCAAATATGACAAAATTACAAGACAACCATCCGTATCTGATTTTGAGAGAAAATGTTGCCGAAAATTATAAGCAATACATCAATGAATTTCGTGGAAATATAAATGAAAATCCACCACCGACAGAAGGAGAATGATCAGCAATCCTCATCCGGAAAACGACAACCTGAAGTTCCTGAAGAAGATGAAATTCTAGACTTGCAAATAGTAAGAATCCGAAGAATGAGGCCGCACTGGAAACCATGTACGAGGAGTGGCGTATTTTAATGGATAAAATCACAAACCTTCATCACAACTTCACCTACAAGCATATAAAGATGTAACACATAGAATACAGGAAATTTTAGCAGGCATGAAAGATGAAGCTTAAATCAACACATCGTTTTATCAAGAACAAACAATGCAATATGAGACTACCGAAATTAGAGTTACCAGAGTTCTATGATGACTATTCAAAATGATCAAATTTCCGAGATTTGTATTGCCATTTGCCAAATTATTCACGAAAATAAATAAATACCGAAAATAATTAAATCTCGTACTTAAAAACATGTATTGATGGCTCTGCGGCAAAAATAATAAGTAACTTGAAGATAACAAACGACAACTACAACATAGCATGGCAGTTGCTAAATGATAGGTACGAAAATAAAAGGCTACTTGCTCATAAGCAGTTAGACATTTTCATACGGTTACCTAAGCTATCCCAGGAATCAGGAGAAGCCCTAAAAGAATTGCATGATACAACAAAGTTAGTTTTAAATGCATTAAAAGGATTAGGATTCGATACATCTACCTGGGACTTATTCATTACACATATGTTGCCAAATAAGGTTGATAGCGAAACCAGTAAACTGTATGAAATGCAGTTAGAGGTTCACAGAAAGGTGGAGGATCTCAAAGATTTTCTCCGAATTTGGGAACAACGGATTCTCTCACTTAAAACACATAAAAAATTCACCACAAACAACAAACCTTATCTAGTACGTGCAACACAGCATTCAATTGTTAAGAATACACCGAGGGAAATTTTTACATCCCATTAACAAACTCATATTCTTTAAAAACGGTTTAATTAAATTCATTATATTTAAGAATAATGTTTTACAACAGATATATTTATTTAATATATAATATTCTTTAAATGGTTGATTAGTTTTTTATGAATTTTATATTACCCCAACACAATCAAATTAATAAAATTAAATTCAATTCTTTAATAAATAATGACGATAAAGCAAAGATTATTTCTTAAATTTAAGAATATTCATGAATATTGTTTTTACTATGTAAGTAAATATTGTTAATGCAATTATTTTTTTAAATGAACTAAAAAAGGCGAAATTTGTCGAAACAATTCCGAAAACGTTAACTTTTGGTAACTAATTTTCTTTGTGTAAATTATATTTCATAAAATGTTTATAAATTAATATTCTTTACATTAATTAAAAATTAACAAGTTTAAAAACACTTAATAGCCTCTATTAAAATTCGTCATTTAATTATTAAACATTAATTAATTTAAATAATATTCTTTAAACAAAATAAAATGATTCATAATAAAGAATAAATTCTTTACAGTGCTAAATTCTTTGCGTGGTTTTGAATTGAACATAGCAAAAGCTTCTCGGATAATAATTTACAATAATTGTCTAACGGCGGATCCATCGAAAATTTGTGATTTATAGAAAGAGTGGAATATTGGGTTACCAATTACATAAAAATTCAAAGGTAAGTGATTTGCTTATTATTATGAATAACAAAAATAAATGCAAGTGGTTATTTTTAAAAAAAAAAGTGCTTTGTGTAATCTAAATAGAAAATTAGAAAATAGTGTACGTATTGGTTTCGTTACAATAAACATAATCATTATATAAATTAGTATCGATAAAGCAAAGTATCAATTTAGTAAGCAATTTAGCTTCAACTTCAACTATCTCATCAGTTCGTCGGCAACTCGTTGCCAATCAACAAAGGTTTGAGAATTTACGACCGCAATATCATAACATAGATGGAGCATCTTTATATAGTAATCGAACAATAAATTCTTTTATCAACGAGCAGCACACCATTAATCAAACTGATGAAATCTTTAACATCATCAGGGATTTACCACAACTATTACCAACATTACAAAGTAATATTATTTTATTATATTATTTAGAGCCAGATACGGGTAGTGGGTACGTTTATATATTTTAGTATGTTACCTTTGTAGCAAAATGGAAATGATGTCCCTTTTCCCCTCCAGTTATCATCTGTAAATATAGTTAATACTATTTTATTCTTTAGGAAATCAAATTGACCTGACAGCACTGAAAGGCATGAAGGAACAACACATTAAAGAACTTCTTAAACACGAATCGTTAGGTATACGAATAAAATTCAAAATTTAATTAAATGGCAAAAAAGAACACAACCTGGACTACGTGCGATTTAACAAATACGATATCTGAGCGTTCTACCAGGGCACAAGATAAACAGGTTTCCCTAAAAGAAATCTTCGCAAGGCATTATTCCGGGCAAGGCACTACTATCGAGATTTCGATACTATAAATTTCAAAACAAATTGAGCACTATTTCCCGAATGAAACTAAGGTAAGTGGAAAACAGCAACACATTCTTAAAAAATGTTTGTTTTAACTCTCAACCAAAATATATTTCAGTTCATATACTTCGAAAGACGTCAAAAAATTAAATCTAAAGGACAACTTTATGACAGATATAACAATAGAATCATAAAACTTCTACCAAATAAACGTGCAATTGAGAACAATTTCAACGGTAATGTTTAATCATGCTGATAATTTTAAGATAGTAATGCTTACCAAAATTATTTAATGTTTCAGATGCGGAAACCGCTCGCTAGTTATGTCAAAATATAAATAAAACGATAACAATTTGGATACATACTAGAATAATGGACATTATCTAATACATATAGACTGGATTGGATTAAACAAGTTAGCGACAAAAATATTAACTCATTATTAATGATGGTCCCGCTTACACCTTATTAAAGTTAGCCGATATTTCCAGCCGAAAGATAATGCAGATAGTGTCTTGACTATTTGTTAAACTCTCTTTATTCTCTCGCTCCTATCGATTTTTAAATTCCTATAAACTGAAATAATTTTCCCTTCACCCGAATGATACAACCCGATCCTAAATTCGTAAATTCTTAAGTTCATGACTGATTTTTGCTGTATTCAAGACACTATCTGCATTATCAGTCGGCTGAAAAATGTCGGCTAACTTTAACAGTATCCCGCTTACTCACAGTCATTCCGGAGAGATTCCAGAAACATTTATGTACAGCGATATAATTTCAATAATGGTTATCTAAATTATAGAATCACTTTCAAAGAAGTTGTTTAAGAGTATAATCAACAAACAATGTTTCAGGCAATAAGAGTAATCGATTAATTTTAGAGGCTCGAACATGTGTGATTTTGGTGCCGTTGCATGCGCTTATAAAACCAACGACAAAAAAAAAACTTTGAATAATCAGTACATGAAAATCATAATAAAAGACTCTCAAAACTCGTTTTTGAAACTCTTGCCCACATCACAGGATATCGATAAATTTATTAAAGTTCAAACAAATCTTAAATCTAAGATTCAACAATTTTTATTTGTAATCAGCGTAAACATATACAGTGAAAATCAGTATTTCGTACACTATGCGATCATATAAATGTTTTAGCCTATTGGCCGCCATGGCCTGGGCGTTTAAACTTTTCCAAGTGTTCGACTTGGAATATCCACCCCAATCAAAACCAGTCTGGCAGTTTCTCCAACATTTTTTCTACAAAATAGTGACTAAATACGATGGTGCATTCCCGCTGATCAGTTTATTAATAAATAAGGTAAAACATAACATTAACTAAAACAAAATTAATTAGTAATCGATGTTGTTTTTCATTATTTAAATTTAATTTTTATATTGGGTTTTATTTTTAACTATTTAATTGAATTAATAATTTTTGTTTTGATAATAAAAAGAATTTAAATATTTGTTTGAAGAACCTAGGTCAAGAATTTAATTTTTAATTTTTGTATGTTTTTTTTTAATATTAAAGTGTTATTACTGCAATAAAAAAGTCAATATTTTGAATTATTGGTTTTATTTTCAATCCTTCATTCCTTGAAAAAATGAAACAGAGATGGCAGTGGACAAAATTCTTAAAAGTTGAAAGTTATAATTAATTAATTTAATTAATTAAGTTTATTAAATTTCTTTAAACGTAATTTTTAATTCCAAAGTGAAATATTTACATTAATTAAATTTCATTAAACACTAAATTTCAACTGAAATATTTTTTTTTATGTAACGAACGCTTCATTAAAGTTAATAATAATAATATTCTTTAAAATAAAGTAAAGTTAATGTAATCTTAAAATATAGTTCGACGAAATTTAATTAATTTAAAAAAAATTATTTAATATATATTTTGATGCTTAAGGAACTTGCTTATATACCATTAACGAATTATTCGTGGGCTAAATACGAAAGAATATTTATTTCAATTAATGGAAGGATTCGTTACGTATATGCAATTATATTTTTCTCGGTGTACATCAATAACGAGAATACTATTAGAACTAATTGTCGACATTGCGATGGAAATCATAAACTAACTCAATGGGGTAGATACTCGATCGACTAGCAAGCAAGCAATTTGCTAGCTAAAATCCTGGCTGCTCAATCAATTTTACCAAGCAAATTGAAATTTCAAATTAAGTTTTTCAAATTTTTTTGTTTTTTATCCAATTAGCACAGTAAATTTTGCGGCTCCAAAAATGAACAGCAAATTTTTGTGTTGTTTTACTGTGCAGTTGCAAAAATAAACAAAATTTTTATAAAAAATATAATTTGGAAATTCAAATTTTCTTGGTAAAATTGATTGAGTAGCCAGATTTTTGGCTAGCAAATTGCTTGCTTGCTGGCCAATCGAGTATATACCCCAATAGGCGAATTTCAAAGCATTAAGCGTACACGAAAGAACACAGTGATAAAAACATACTGCGAGTTGGCGGCAGAAACGAAAAGCCATTAGTCCGATATGATCAGAGACATCCAATCATCAGAGATAGCCAATTAACCATCTTGATAATCAAGGATGCTCGCCGTATTACCACCCTACATGGAGGAACAACTTTACTTGTCGCATTCTTACGACAAAGGTATTAGATTACAAGCGCAAGGTCAGCAATAAGATATGTAATTCACAAATGTGTAACATGCTTTCGATACAAAAAAAATACAAACCATCAGTTAATGGCGCCACTTTACCCCGAGAACGAATAACAGCGTCAATGCCATTTGAGATTGTTGGAGTAGACTATGCGGGCCCTATCTCTATTAAAACATCAAAAGGTAGGTCCAAACAAACCATGGTGATCCATCTTTGTGTGTTTTTCGACCAAAGCCTGCCATATTGAGATAGTTAGCGATCAAAAAACCGAAGCATTTATTGCCGCATATCGTAGATTCGCATCACGAAGAGACGTATGTACACACATATATTCAGATAACGGTAAAACCTTCGTTGGAGCCAACCGAAAAATAAATCGGCTATTCAATAAACTACTAGCCCAACTAATAGAAGAAACGGCGTACCAAGTTGCAAATTGGCATTTTATACCGCCTGGAACCCCACATTTTGGTGGTTTGTAGGAAGCGGGAGTGAAATCGGCAAACTATCACCTAAAATTAGTAGGATTTGGAGAAGCATGTGGTCCTGATGGTATTCCTGCTTCATTTTTAAAAAATTCTAAAAATTTAGTAATCCCTCTAAGCATTTAAAATAACTAGAATGACGCCTATTTTCAAAACTGGATCTAGAAATGATGTTTCTTGCTACAGAGGTATTACATCTATATCTGCTATACCTTGAACTAGTAATATGTAACTCATTCAAAGCAGTGCTTCCACGGTATTTACCACAATATGAACATGGTGTTATGCCTAAAAGATCAGTATCTACAAATCTCATAGAATTTACTAGCACAAACAAGTTGCCGTAATATACACCGACTTTGCAAAAGCTTTCGACTCCATCAGCCATTTTAAAACTTTGGAACACATTTTCAAGTGTAGTGAATAGGATTATACATAAATGTAATCGGGCATATTGGGTTGATGATAATAGTATGAACGTAGTAACAAAAGAACACACGTTCAATGTTACTGTAAGCAAGAGCAGAGGAAACTTGAGATCATTGTATTCCAATTGTTAATTGTAACCACATGTAATAATTATAAACTTATAATAAATATAATAATAATAATAATTGTGTTTTGTTTTAATGTTAATAAATAACATAACTACCTCGCCGGACACAACAACACACAAGTTCGGATTTTCCAGCCCGTTCGTAGCCTGGTTCAAATATTATTTGAGTAATCGAATATTGAAATAGGAGATAAAACGTCAAATAGAATACAAGCAACCTCTGGTGTACCACAAGGCTCTCACGTTGGCCCATGGATTTTCACAATCTTCATAAATGGTATTACCGAAGTGATAAAGCATTCCAATATCCTGATGTTCGCAGATGATGACCTAAAATTCTACAATACAAAGCAATCGAGTCAGTCGACGATGCCAGTAAACTACAGGAAGACATTGACAACCTAGCTTTATGGTGCGAGTTTAATTCTCTGAGTCTCAATATTGAAAAGTGCAAATCTATCATTTCACCGAAAAACCTGTTACACAAGGCTACAAGATAAATGGTATACTCCTTCAGATAGTACTTGAGACTAAAGGCCTAGGGGTTACTTTTGTTGAAAACATGAGCTTTACTAAGCACATTGAGCTGTGTACCGTTCGCGCGAACTCCATGTTCGGTTTTGTCAAACGTTGGGCGGGTGATAATTTTGATGTGGAAACAATTAAGATCCTGTATTGTGCCTACGATCAATCCCAGCTGGAATATGCTGTAAATGTGTGGTGTCCGTTCTATGAAGCTCATATCCAGAGTATTAAGAAAATTCAAAAGAAGTTTATACGCTACTTGACCTGGAAAGACGGATGGGTCTATGACCATGATCTACCATACCACGTAAACATACAGCGGTAACCACCATATTTAACCGGGTGCAAATCATACAACTTGACAACTCTTGAAAATAATCGCGAATTGTTAAAAAGTACATTTATTGGTAATCTCCTACTAGGTCTAATCGACCCACCAGATGTGCTAAAGTCAATTAAAATAAAGGTTCCTGGTATAGACAACTAAGAGATCCTGGCTTCCTCCACTTAGATAGACTCAGAACCAACTATGGCGATAATGAACCAGTGAAGATGATGTGTAAAAGTTTCAGTAGAATTAACTATTTATTTGATTTTTGTTTAACTAAAGATAATTTTAAAAGTAGACTAAGGCAATTTTATGCCCCCCAGTGATTTTTTACTTGTTACTTTACTTTTATATTTCAAATTTTCAAATCCAATGCGGACTTATTTTATTTTATATTTTATATTCTTAAATTAATATGTTTCAAGTCAAATTTGTAGACAGTATAAATAAATAAATAAAGAGTAATAGGCGATACACAATTAATATTTGAGAAATTATCAACGCTATGCAGTCAAATAGAGGCATGCTTGAACTCTCGGCCTCTCTCTATAATTTCGAGTGAATGCACACCTTTAATTTTGACACCTGCACACTTTTTAATTGGGAGATCATTGCTAACGGTGCCAGAAGACAATTATTGCGAAATAAAGCAAAATCGATTATCTATAGATGGGAATTTCTACAACAACTGAAGCAGCATTTCTGGAAGCACTAGCACACGGACTATTTGAACTCACTTCAACAACGATACAAATGGAAGCAAGTGCAACCAAATATTGCCAAGGATCAAATTGTACTAATAAGAACAAAGAAGGTTATCCCAGTACATGGCCAATGGAAAAGGTGGTGGAGGTTCATCCAGACGATGGTAATGTCAGAGTGATATCAGTAAAACATAAGAATGGTAATACAAAACACTCGATAAGAAATTTGTGCCCTTTGCCAATCGATGGCATCGCATTCTGCACCACATGCACAACCAAACAAGAATCAATTTGATAGGGAGGAAAATATAACAACGACCAGAAGAGTGATAAGAAGCAACAAAGGTCATCGGGCGTTTGCCTTGTATACCTTACTCACATTCTTTTACTAAACTTCCGGTATTAGCCCTCACCAGTGGTCCACTCGGAATAAAAAGCAAGAATATTCTAGTTCAAGCGGAGGCTGAACTAACAATACCTTTCTTTAATCGGTGATGCCTGACCGACGTCTAGTTTACGTTCCACTAAATGCGTTCGTTCCAATCCTAATTCTTGTTTAATTTGTACTCCTGCGTGGATCAACAGAGATCATTGGAAAATGATCATTCATTGTTGGAGCTCATTGATCATAGTGGGAACCAAACTAAAAGCCTCCCAAAAGTATTTGCCCAAATCTAATGATTCGGAATACGTTGAAGTTCTGGTTGCTGGTGGAATTTCTTGATTTAGGCATCTTTTTTCGTGTGGGCATCTCTTTGCAAGATCATTTTGTGAAATTCTGAGTCAGTATTGGTATAGCCACTTCCTCGAGCAATGACTGCGTGATTGGCTTGTTGACACCTGGGAATTCAGCACCCTAGAATTGCTGAAGCACCCCAGTGAGTTCCCTTCCGAAAAGACTTACATCTTAAACATTGCAACTTTACATGCTGTGAGGAGTTTCGCATCCGAAACAAAATCGATGCTCTATCGGCATTACACAATCTTTATAGAAATATCCGGTGAATAGGCACAAAGGTAGACACAACAACATATTGACCACACTAAGGAACCTGGTTATGAAGAAACTTGGAGAAACATCAAATCGTAAGAGACCAACAAATTCAGACATTTACCAGTCTTGTTCTGGTTGCTTGTCCGATTCAGTTGTGTAATTGAGATGCCAGCACAGTAATCGAATATTGGCCACATTAACACGAACTATAAATAACAATAAAAGTGCTTTATTTGTCCAAATATTTTACTCAAACCGCGATTTAAGTTACAGTTTCAATGCAATAACACGTTTGATTTGAAATGGTATCATAAAGTTATACATATCGAGATATAGAGGCTCTTATTGTGTTTAAATATTTATTCTACAATTATTCAAAATGAATAATAATTTATGTCTCGAACACGAAACCCACGCAAGTCTTCTCTTTCTTTAAATTTCTTCATCCACTTTTATAATTTAACAGTTTTTTTTCTTTATTTGGCATCGTCTTAAATTTCTTAAAGGTAGCAACCACAATCTCATCTACAAAATTATTTTCTTGATTTTGTTCTTTATCGTCTGCTTTGGTGTAATTAAACTTCATTGAAAATTAATTAATTATGATTAATAAAATTATTTTATTAAGAAATTAGCTTTGATTAATTGTGGTCGCTGAACGAGCTTAGATTTTGTATTTAAAATAGAATATGATTTAGACATTCTTTGTTATCTTGTAAAGGTAATTGGTCAGATCGTGAGAATTTGTTGCAACTGTGCCGGAAATTACCTGAACATCTGTAAGGTTTGATTTCAGTAAGTACGTTGACAAATCAAAATTTATTCTTTGTGCAATAATGAACCAGCAAGCACCGTGCCCTTCTGCCCAGTGTATGCCGCACGTACTGACATTTGATTTAAATTCTGTTTTCATTTGCTGTGCGCGATTTTATATATACGAATAAGGTAGAAATTACTTGTTTCGACTAAAATTAAAGACGTCGAACGTGCAACGGGTTAAAAGTCAACCAAACCCAGTTCCAATTTACTTCGTGTACGCGAACATGAAAAATAAATTAACAAACAGAATTTTATTGTTGTGCTGTACCTTGTTTGCCTACCTCTACTTGATTTATTAACATTGGTATTCGTGTATTCTGTCTGCTGACCAACGTTACTGAATGATGGTATATGGAGGTTGATATTTCAATAACACAACCAAAATATAAAAAATCACATCCTTAAACATTTAATTTCGTAACCGAAAACCGCCCAAATCCAAATTATTATGAACCCATCTCCGAAAAGTCATGCGATACGATGCCATAAAAAATGTTTCTACACATTATTTTATGTGTTCCGCGTACAAAATTTTGAACTTCAAGAAAACTGAAAAATTGGTCATTAAAATAAAAATCGATTTTCACAATATATGTGGGTAAAATGGGAATGATTGCATTCAACAATATATATTGTATTGATAATTTGAGGCACATGCCATGAATCTATAATTTTGCGCGTAAAATCACCGTGTTTTTGATATCAAAATGATCTTCACGTCGATCACATAAATCGTTCGTACATTTTGCTGATCGTTAATTTTTTGTGATCACACATCGTTAAAATTGTTAACCTTGAGGTATAATGCAAGGATATATTTAACACCTCTTGGTTATTGTTCAGCCTGTATATATTATTTTAAATACTCTCGATTTTCTTCTAAATGTCGGGATTCAAATACATTAAGCGATATTTCGCAACAATGAACTTTGGGGAAGCATTATTATGTAATAAGGGGACATCTGTTTTTAATCTAGTTTAAATTTTTTAATTAACCACATTACCGACCGCCCAGATGGCTGACAATAACATCACCGACAGGAATTTTGTCCTGGAACTGTTTTTTCAAGCCCACTTAACCGACACAGCCAGATCGCCGACAAACCACAACGCCGAAACAATCACATCGGTGACATCCACATCGCCGATCGATGCGGATGTGTTGAAAGTTTGCCGATAGATACGAATTTGTGTTACTAAATTAAAATACGTCTTTTCTATATTAGATGATAGACGGAAGTAAGAAAACCTTTTTATTAAAACAAAATCAATATAAAAAGCTGCCTACTTATAAAACAATATAATTCTCATTTCAATACCCCCACTAGAATTCTATTTCTTCATAGTGCAAAGCCCCATTGCATTGATGAACTTCTGGTGCTTGGCAGTACTGAGTCCCTCTGTCAATACATCTGCTAACATATCATTGGTCGAAACATACACAAGTTCGATACGTTTGTCATTTATCATGTCACGAATAAAGTGATGTCTTACATCAATGTGTTTGGTTCTTGGATGGTAACTGGTAGTTGTAGCTAGATTAATAGCACTCCTGTTGTCGCAAAGAATCTTCACACACTTTGAAGTTTCGACAAATAACTCTCGCAGTAATCCGTTTAAACAAATCGCTTCCTGTGTGGCCGAAGTTAATGCCATATATTCGGCCTCAGTTGTGGATAGTGCCACCGTGGGTTGTTTTCTGGAGTTCCAGGATATCGGACCGTTTTGATATGTAAAAACATATCCTGTAGTTGATCGTCTCTGATCCAAATCGCTCGCCCAATCAGCATCAGAAAAAACCGATAAACCGCTGCCACCATTTTTTCTAAATTCTAATTTAGCCGTTGCACTTCCCTTTAAATAACGTAGAATACGTTTAACAGCTGTCCAATGAGCCTGGCCAGGATTATTGTTGAATCGACTAACTAAATTCACGGCATAACACACATCTAATCTGGATACTTGAGCTGCAAACAAAATACTTCCAACAGCTGACTGGTACGGCACTTCAGCCATTTCATTCAATTCCTTTTGTGTGTTTGGGCAAAACTCCTCTGACAGTTTTTGATTGTTGTCTATGGGTGTCGATACTGGATTGCAATCCACCATATTATAACGAGACAGCATCTCGTTGATATATTGCTCTTGGTCAATCCAAATCAGACCATTCGATCCACACGCGATCGCGTGTTATTTGTAGACCTAATACATACCGCGCTTCACCCAAATCTTTCATCTTAAATGTCGACATCAGGTGTTCTTTAAGTTTCCTTTTCATTTCTTTGTCGTTCGTGAATATTATAAGGTCATCCACATAAATAGCAACAAATATCATCTTATTTCCACTAACTTGGTAATAGATGCACGAATCGACTTTGGACTTTGCTAAGCCAGACTTTAACAATTCATTGTCTAACTTTATATTATAAATGCAGCTTGCCTGTTTTAAGCCATATAATGATTTATTGAGACGACACACTTTGTTGCCTTTTGCATAACCTTCTGGTGGCGTCATGTAGATTTCCTCATCGAGATCTCCTTGCAAAAACGCCGTCACTGCATCCAATTGATCTATATCAAGATCAGATTTCACTGCGATTGCAATTAGCGTCCTATAATCGAGCTATACCTGACCACGGGGGAATTAGTTTCTGCGTAATCATTGCCCTTCTCTTGACAACAACCTTTGATTACCAGTCTAGCCTTATACCTTATTATCTTCCCAGTTGCGTCCCTCTTGGTTTTGAATACCCATTTACAATTGATCGGCTTTCGATTTGGTGGAAGATCCACTAAAATCCAAGTGCTGTTTTCTTGCAACGAACTATATTCATTGCGTATAGCCTCTTTCCATTTCTCACTATCCGCTCGATTCAAGGCTTGGCTGACAGTGACTGGATCATCCATTTCGATTGAATGTACATTGTAAACCATATAGTCATCCCAATTTACTGGCTTAGGTTGTCTGGTGGAACGCCTAACTACGCATTCATCCATATTAATCTGGGCTGTTTCAGGAGGCACATAGTCATCAGTTGATACTTGATGAGTTTCATCCTCATCTTCATGTTCACTAGTCGTGTAAAGTATATCATCATTGGTTCCTTCAGCGGATGATCCTGTACTGTCAATCTGATCTGGATCATTCGTTGTGATACCGCAACAAATCTGCAGGGTTATCATCAAATATCGACGCTTCTGGGAAAATATCTAAATAAGTACTTTCTGAATCTGGCAGTATCCGTTCCCCAACACGTTGATTTTCGTGAAACACCACATCACGACTAACTATAATTCGCTTAGTATCGGGGTCATACACCCTGTAGGCCTTCGATACCTCGCTGTAACCGACAAACATTCCCATCTTCGACTTTGGGTCTAATTTTTTTCGCTTTTGCTTTGCGATATGCACCCAACACTCGCAACCAAACACTCGAAACCGCGACAAATCCGGTTTTCTCCCCGACCACGGTTCTTCTGGTGTCATTCCATTGATCACTCTACGAATGATTAGTTATATACGCAGCGGTAGACACAGCTTCTGCCCAAAATTGTTTATCTAGGTGGGCATCAAATATCATGCATCGCGCACGTTCTATTATAGTCCGGTTCATGCGTTTTGCAACTCCGTTCTGTTCTGGCGTATACGGTGCGGTTAGTTGATGCTGAATACCTGACGTGCGTATAATCTTCAAAAATTGCTCGTTGCAATATTCAGAACCATTATCGGTACGTAAAATTTTTATGGTTCTTCCACTCTGGTTCTCGACAATATTTTTAAATTCCACAAAAGTATTGACTACATTTGTTTTTGATTTAAGTATGTAGGCAAAAACGCGCCTTGTGGAATCGTCTACGAACACTATAAAATATCGCGCACCTCCAAGCGAAGCACATTCGATTGGACCGCATAAATCAGAATGTATTAAATCGAGCCTTTGATTGGCCCGAACTGCAACATCTTTAAAGGGAAGGCGTGTTTGTTTACCCTTCAAACAAATTGAACATCCATCGTGGTTTCTTTGACTAAAATTAACACCTACTGCTCGTTCTGATTTCAACTTCATTAAGCTGTTGAAATTAAGGTGTCCCATTCCCCGATGCCATAATATTTCATCTGATCTAGACGTCTCAGCACTGGATATCATGGCCAAACTATCACTCGGCCGATTAAATATAAACATACCATTTTCATGTTTTGCTGTGATAATTACTTTGTGCGATTGATCATAAACATTGCACCCACTGTTGTCAAATACTACCTTTTTACCGCTTTTTACTATTTGGCTGACGGATAAAAGGTTTGCACACAAATCTGGAACAAACATCACTCCTTCCACATTGACAACACCTCCATCAGTGGCCTCCAGCTGAATGTTTCCAACACTTCTGATGGTCAGACGTGAGTCATTCGCAGTCACGACCTCATTGTTCGGTGGTGGCTCTGTGGTTCTTTTGAACCAATTCCCGTGTGCGGTCATATGCGCTGAAGCTCCTGAATCAATATACCACTCTGATGATTTCGAGGTTGTACTCAGAAACGATGGAAACAAAGTTTTTTCATTCTGAGGTTTTTAGACCGTTTCTCTGGACAATTAGAATCATAATGGCCCAATTTGTTACAATTGTAACATCGAATGAACTTCTTGTCCTTACTTTTAGGCTTAACGTTCTTGGAGGGCGAAGTCCGAGATTCATACCTCCTCGCGGTGCTCTCTGGGTAACGCTAAATGAATCAGGCGGTGTAGTGGAGACGAACAGACTAAATCCTGTTTATAGTCATGGACACTACATGTCAAGGCGGGTTATTGGCGCCTCAAAACCAATACCAAATCAGCGTCTGTTCTCCAGGTTAGGTGCGGCTGAAGCGGGCGTCTGTCTTGTATCAAGCGGCTCGCTATATAAATGTGTTCAAGGTAGGACTGGATGCCTTAAGATTATCACCAGTACGTGACCCACACACGTAACAAGCGGGTTGAGCGGCAGGCCAACAACCTTCCCTCATAAAAACCATTTAAGTTATGAACCCTGAACAAAGGCCTCGGATTACCATATCGGATTCATCACAAACTCGACCTCGGAAATTGTACACGGACAACGCTTTAAAAATGGGAACATGGAACGTGCTTAGCCTCTTAAGACCTGGAGATCTTCAGAACCTTTCGAACCAAGCCAAAAGTTACACATTAGACGTACTTGCACTACAAGAGCTTAGATGGTCTGGGAGTGGGATCCATGACACCACCAATGGTTACACTCTTCATTACAGCGGCCATCAGAACGGAGGAGAATTTGGAGTTGGCTTCCTCATCCATCGGCGCGTGAAGCACCATATCATCGATTTCCGCCCTATCAACATGCGGATATGCACGGTCAGACTTCGCACTAATAAATTTAACATCATGATCGTTAATGTGCATGCACCCACCGAAGATAAATCAGATGACATCAAAGATCTCTTCTTTGTCGAGCTCGAGGAAGTCATCAATAACATACCGCACCACGACATTAAAATCATCGTGGGCGACTTTAGTGCAAAAATCGGTAGAAGTGCAGAAAATACAACGCACATCGGTCCTAACAGCCTGCACCTAACTAGTAACAACAACGGCCAACGCGTCACCGACCTGGCAATAACGTACAACTTAGTTGTATCAAGTACGTTTTTTCCACATAAGAGAATTCACAAAGTAACGTGGAGATCGAATGATGGAAGAACGGAAAACCAAATCGATCACGTCATGGTGTCCAAGAGACACTCCACCAGCATATCTGACGTTAGATCTTACAGAGGTGCAGATATGGACAGCGATCATGTGCTTGTCATATTTAAATATAAGTGCAAACTGTCATCAACCTTCAATAGACAAGCACAAAAAACCGTTCGATGGAATGTCGATGCTCTAAAAGACCAAGCGTCACTGCAGAGTTACCAATCAGCTGTCACTAACTATTTAGAGCGGCCCAGCGACAACGAAGGAGCTCCTCCTAATATCCAGGAGCAGTGGCACGCTATACAGTCAGCCATAACCACCGCGGCGCAAAACACTATCGGCAGAAGACCGCCGAGATCCCGCAATGATTGGTTCGATGATCAATGCCGCCTGGTCGTCGAAAATAAACGAAAGCTTCGTGAAAAATGGTTGGCTCGCAACACGAGAAGCACTCAGGCAGAATATCTACGCGCAAGGAAAGCCACGATTAAATTCCTTCGACAAAAGAAACGCGATCATATGAGGTCATGCATCGAAAACATCAGCTTCCAAGCGGAAGTAGGAAATTCAAGGGACTGTTTTGCTAATGCCAGGAATCTCACTAAAGACTTCCACCCAAGAAGTACAGCCATAAAAGACGGGAATGGAGAATTGAGAACAAACGTGGCTGATGTTCTCTCAGTATAGCAAACCTACTTTCAAAGTCTGCTAAACCGGAATGACGAAGTGACCCCCATTAGAGCAATAGCTCCTCCAGGTGATGAGGTCTTCGTCGAATATCCCACAGCAGAGGAAGTAGACGCAGCTATTAGTCGATTGAAAAACGGCAAGGCACCCGGTCTCGATGGAATCCCCGCAGAATTAATCAAACTCGGAGGCGCTACTCTTGCAACAAGTTTATACGATCTCGTCGTTTGTATTTGGGACCAAGAAGAGTTGCCGGAGAATTGGAGGACCGCACTCATATGTCCGTTGCATAAAAAAGGCGACCGTCTTAAATGTGAAAACTTTCGTGGCATAGCTCTATTGAACACTGCTTACAAAGTGTTGGCTAATGTTGTACTTGCCAGACTCATCCCTTTTGCCGAAAACATCATTGGCGACTATCAGTGTGGTTTTCGTCCCAACCGATCGACCACTGACCAGTGTTTCACCATGAGGATGATCTTGGAAAAATGTTGGGAGTACAACATAACCATACATCAATTATATATAGACTTCCGGCAGGCATATGACAGTATAAACCGCGACAACCTTTGGGCCGCGCTCATATGCCTAGGTATTCCAGAGAAACTTGTTTCTCTGTGTAAATTAACAACGTCTGGATCTGCATGTAGAATTGTAATTGAAGGATCTGTGTCAGACTCCTTTCAAATAACATCTGGTGTTCGACAGGGAGATGCACTCGCGCCTGTGCTGTTCAATTTGGCGCTCGAGTACGTAGTGAGGAAAAGCAACATTGAAACTTCGCGCTGTATATTCAATAAATCAGGCCAAATTCTTGGATATGCAGATGATATCGTGCTTCTTGGCCGAAGACCTAGCGACATCAAGGACAGTTTCATACCGCTCAATCGCTGCGCAAGAAGACTTGGTTTGGAGGTGAACAGTACCAAAACGAAATTTTTAACAACACCCAGGAACATCTCTATGGCAAATCTCGAAATTGGCGACCATAATTTTGATAGCGTCGAAAATTTTAAATACCTCGGGTCACTTATAACTTCATCAAACGACATGCAGGCAGAAATAAAAGCCCGAATCGCTGCCGGACAACGAGTTTTCTACGCGCAATCAAAATTATTGCGATCTAAACACCTATCGCAGTCGTGCAAGCTCGCACTTTATAAAGCACTGATAAGACCTGTGCTGACTTTCGGAAGCGAGAGCTGGACCATGACCTCTAACGACTGTAGATTATTATCTACCTTCGAAAGGAAGGTCATCCGTTCAATTTTTGGTCCTATTAAAGTTGCAAACAATGAATATCGGATTCGCATGAACCACGAAATAAAGCAACTTCTCGGAGGTAGCGATATTATTGGCTTCATCAAATCTAATCGAGTGAGATGGCTCGGCCACGTTGCAAGATCTCCACAACAACGAATGGTTTACAAAGTGTTCCATCAACAACCAGCCGGAGTACGTCGTAGAGGAAGACCCCGACTGCGCTGGCGTGACGACGTCGAACAAGATCTACTCGTATTAGGATGTCGAAATTGGAGGACGAGAGCGATGGACCGAGAAGGATGGAGGACCATAGTGCGGGCGGCAAAATCCCTTCATGGGATGTAAATGCTAGAGAGAGAGAGAGAGTTCTTGGTAACTAATGCTGCATTATTTGTCATAGATTCATTCTTGACATCTTGCAATATTTTATTTTTAATTATATCGGCGGAAATTTTAATTCCGGAAGCTTCAATTCCCATAATCATCGGTCTGTATGTATAGCAACGTTCCAGTCCATTCATCCGTCACAGCCAATCCGACTCCATTCAACTTATATGCGTACGTGACCATTTTATTCACGTATTCCTCTACGGAACTGCAATCAGTCATTCTCGTTGATATTAAACTCCTGAGTAAACCTACTCGCCTCGTTAATCCAACGTCTTGGAAAGCTTTCTCCAATTCATCCCATGCTTCTTTAGCAGTTTTTGTATTCTGCACATGTGGGTAAACTATTTTGTCAATCAACAAAATTAATTTTGCGCGTGCCTTTTTAATTTTTTTTCGTTTTCTTCTTCACCTATTACTGCATCCCACAGGTCTAGGTCCTCAAAATATGCTTGTACAGCGAACCTCCACGAATCATAATTATCACGCCCTTTTAGTTTTTCTATTGAAGAAGATGCCATTTCCGGCATTTTAAATATATTTTAATTATCGCCGTTCTCTAATGCACAAATAATCGTAATAAGGGCCCATAACCTGTTGAAAGTTTGCCGATAGATACGAATTTGTGTTACTAAATTAAAATACGTCTTTTATATATTAGATGATAGACGGAAGTAAGAAAACCTTTTTA
Organism: Nephrotoma appendiculata; assembly: GCA_947310385.1. NCBI lineage: Eukaryota > Metazoa > Arthropoda > Insecta > Diptera > Tipulidae > Nephrotoma > Nephrotoma appendiculata. Next base: position 265,274,699 of record OX371225.1, on the reverse strand, counting down.
TTAAAACAGAAATCAATATAAAAAGCTGCCTACTTATAAAACAATATAATAACTTCATTTCAATAGTGTCGACAATAAAAAAAAATAATCAGGTGATAGGTTAGGTTAGGTTAGGTTAGAGTGGATGCTATCGCAATAATGGCCGAGTGTGATACCACATGATCCAATCTCTCCTTACTCCCGCTGAAACCATCCGGAGCTACTTATGTAGCGTAAAATATCTCGCACTCCACAATCCGCGAGTTCAAAAAGGCTGTCCATATCGAAAACACCGAAGTATTTATGTCTTTTATATGCCAGTGCCGGACACGAGCATAGGAAGTGATCTAAAGTCTCTTCCTCCTCTTCGTCCATACAATTTCTACAAAAGTCATTCGTCTGTAGAACCAAACCTTCTCGCATGTTCCCTAAAAAGGCAGTGCCTGTCAGTATCCCTACGACCAATCCTAACTCTCGTTTTCCCAGGGATACGATCTAGTGCCTTGTAGCGCCGCAGGTCCAGTTTTGGCCAAACCAGTTTTGCTACCCGGCACGTGAAACTGTTGATTCATTCCTCCAGGATTCCCTCGAAGAACAGATGATTCGGAAACCTTTATCGGAGCACTATGTTGGTTTAATATAATTTAGGTTCAGCAGTTCTTCCCTTAGCGAACTAACTATCATCGAGTGTCCCACCTGAAGACGCTTCCACTGAGAGACAGCCGAATGCCTCGTAGCCACCTTGGCTGCCATCTGTTTACCGAAAAATTTGATTGGAATAAGGTGGAACATAACCTCTAAAGCGCGTGTAGGTGTTGTCTTAAGCGCCCCCCTTATAAGCATACAGGCCGTTCTTTGCACCTTATCCATTCTCTTCCTATATATTACCTTTTCCAGAGTCGGCCACCACACACCCACCCCGTACATCAGCACAGGTCTTACCACTGCGGTATAGAGCCAGTGTACCAGCTCTGGTTTCAAACCCCATCCTACACGAGTGAATGGCTACATTAGCGTTTTTCACCCTTTCTACAATGTTAGGCTTCCAGCTTAGCTTGCTGTCCAAGGTTATGCCCAAAAAACTCGCTCTATCAGCAAAAGCTAGTCTAGGAGAGCTAACTACCGGAATTTTATATTTCTTAGTAAATAGTACAAGCTCTTTCTTGGAAAGGTTGATCCCTAATCCGTATTTGCCGGCCCAGTCCATGTCAGTTTACAGGTTGACATGGAGCTTGCAATGTGCAGGTGGTATACTGTAACTGTGTGAATGGGTGGTCTGTGCGTGAATGAAAGGGGGTATTAATTGACTTTCAAAGGACATTAAATCCACAGGACGATTAATACTTCCTTTAAAAAAAAAAACCTGCTTATAGGGTAATCCACCTGCAAGAATGACAATCCTTCCATGATCACCCCCGTTTTTACATTATTAAAGCCACCCTCAATGTAGATAAATGCTACCATACAATACTCTTGCGAGTAAATTGACTTCTCAGTCATGCGTACTAGATCGTGCAGACCTGTGTCCACCGACTTCCCATTACTGTACGCATGCTGCGACATTGCCCAATTCTTTCGCTCAACTATAAGACAAAATCCAAAAATGATTTAGTAGCATTTTAATTTTATTTTGATTTTTGTTGTTGGAATATATATGAGTTCCACTTTCCTCGCTATTCTTTCGTATTTTTTCGCGTTCAGACGTTAGACAAAACATTCTTTTCAACAATATTTGTCTGATACGGTACGTAAAGCAACTGAACGGAATGGATAATCTAAATACTCATATATAAAATATATGTATTGTTACGATTTTGCCTTGTCACTCAAGGTTCGAATCACTGGATTGTGAATAAATACAACTGCTTCAAATTTGAACTCACACAAATTTATTTACACAACACAATTTATTATACAACACAAAATTAACAATTAATTATTACAATTATAACACACTTTTTAATAATCACTTTAATAATCTTTCTATTTAACTTTCACTGTATCACGTTTAAAATAAGACTCAGCATTCCACGTCAACGTACGCCTTTATATACCAAAATATTTGTTTCTAGAATAATCCAAAATGCGCATCAAAAATTGAGCAAATATGTTAGTATAGAAATGACGCCTAAATGTTGAGTATAAAACATAAATGTAATTTAACAATTAATGAAATTAACTTATTCTATTCTAATCTAGGTGTCACCGTAACATAACAATGTTTTTTTTTGTCTGACACGATACGTGAAGGAACTGAACGGAACGGATAATATAAATAGGCCTTATATCGTACCTCCGCGAATAATTTTGAAGTCGTAACTATATCAGCGGAATTTTGCGCAATTCTAGGATTCTGCTAGTTAATGCTTCATCTCAAGTATGGGTCCCGTTGCGAATTTAAAAACATTTTTTCGTCTTTTATAATCGAATTAAATTGATTAAAAATGTACAGCCAAATGTACCTATACAAGAAGAACATTATCTCCAAATTGAATATGATAAAGTCATTTGTCCTATTTAGAATTAATGCGATTATAGAAATTTGAACACGATTGAGAACTAGGATTTATGATTGATTAAATTTCGGGTAAAATTGAAATTCAAAAAATTTTCAAATTTTGAAATTTGGTCGATTTGTTTACCAGCACGAAAAATTGGGCTACGCCTATAGTTCCTGTTCCGAAATCCGATAGCAGCGTGAGAATTTGCGGCGATTATAAATCAACAGTGAATAAAGCTCTCACATTGTTTCCCCGTTCCATCAGCAAATCACCTATTGTCGACGATACCAAGTGGTTCGGTGTTTGCAAATCTCGACCTCGCTCAAGCGTACCAACAACTCATTGTAGACGATGCATCTGCTCTAGTAGAAACAATTACTACACACAAGGGTGCGTTTAAGGCCAACCGACTCCAATTTGGTATTAGTACCACGCCAGGAATTTTCTAAAATTTCATGGAGATTCTACTTCGCGGAATTCAAGGAAATATACCGTATTTCGACGATATCATCGTCATCGCATCATCCGACACCGATTTGCGCCAGAAGTTGGTTGACATTTTCAAACGATTTAGTCAGGCTGGTATCAGTCTGAAACAAGACAATATCAAATTGGTTGTTCATCTACCGATTTTCTCGGTAAAGAATCGATTCCGAAGGTCTACATCCAATGCAACAGAAAATTGACACCATTAGAAGCACCCCACCACCAACGGATAAGGGACAGCTTCAGGCTTTCCTAAACTTAATTAATTTTTATCATTCTTTCATTCAAGATAAGGCAACCCATGCTGAACTTTTGCACCAGTTGCTTCTCAAGAATATCCTCTGGAGATGGGTATACCTATCGAGCAGCGCAGTTTCGGTGCACTTAAAGATGCATTGATGTCCAGCAACATCCTAATGCCATTTAGTGAGACGTACCCGTTGTAGCTAGTATGTGATGCTTCTCACTACGGAATTGGCGTCATTCTGTCACATTAAGTGGGAACGAAAGAGCGTCCCATAGCTTACCACTCGAAAACGATGACCAAAATGGAACGGCGATACAGCCAAGGTGATCGCGAGGCTCTGGCCATTATTGCAGGAGTTACAAAGTTTCATGATTTTCTCTACCGTCGTGAGTTCGTTATTGTGATGGATGGTTCCAACTTCACAGATTCTACTCGTTGGAGTATTTTCCTGAACGCATACCCTTTCAAACTCATCTACCGTGTCGGGAAGGATGTGGGGAATGCTGACGGTCTTAGTGGATTTCCAGTTCCGGGCAGTTCGATCGTCACAGAGGAAGAAGTGCTGCTTATAGATACGGTCCACAAGCCGACTGTTCATGCCGATGACATTGCCGCTTCAACAACCAAAGACCCGGTTCTCTCGCAAATTGATCAGTGGACACTGAATGGATGGCCAGTGTGTAAACCCATTGAACAATTCCAGCCATTTTGGATTCGTTGTGCTGAAGTAAGCACACTCAAAGAATGCCTCTTTTGGGGTTACCGGGTAATAATTCCACCATGGCACCGTGAACAGATTTGGTCCGCTCGACATACTACTCATCCAGGTACTGTGAGAATGAAGGCACTGGCGAGAAATTACGTGTGGTGGCCCAAAATAGACGCGGACACCGAAAAGGTTGTACGTCTTTGTAAAAAGTGTCAATCAAGCCGTCCACAGGAGACACAGGCTCCAGTACATCCATCGGAGCAGACGACAAACCCTTGGTCGAGAATCCATATCGATTATGCCGAACCTCACCACGGTAAGATTTATTTTATACTGGTCGATTCGTATTCCAAGTGGTTGGAAGTAGTCCAAGTTACCACAACGTCAGCTGCTTGTAGCATACAGGCTCTTTGCAATATATATGCCACTCATGGAATTCCAGAGACAATAGTGAGTGACAACGGTACAGCGTTCGATTCCACAGAATTCCGGTAGCTGTGTGATACGAATGGTATTCATTCAGTGTACGTGGCTCCATGGCATCTACGTTCAAATGGGCAGGCGGAGATAATTCGATTTAATTTTTGAAGTTAAGCTTGTTATATTTCAACGAGTTTTCTCAGTAATAAATAAGTTTTATATTATAGTTTTAAAGTACATATTTAATAATAAAATTTTTTTTGAATAATATACGTTAATGGAACAAAATTAACATTTTTTATTTTAAAAGTTATTATTGTTTATCGCCAAAATTAGTTATCTAATTTATCGACATTTTTCAACCAAGTATTTATTCGCATTATCGACATTTTTCGGCTGACACATTTTAGTTGTTAGAGCCGAATCTGCATTATCGATATTTTTCGACTGGAGTGAGTCGCCTAACTTTAAGAATATATCTACGCCACTACTATGCCTTTTTGTTAATAATAATAATAATAATAATAATAAATTATCCCGACGACCTATTACCCCTCCCAACCGCGCGCGGGGAGTCTCCATCTGTTAAGCAACCTGGTAGGTGATTCGCTGACCAATCCCAGAAAAATTTTCTGTAAATCTCTTAATTTGTAGTGAAAACTTCAACGAATCCGGCGGTATATATGTGAAGTGCTCGTTAATCGCCTGTGAGACGAGATTCTAACAACTATATTCATAAATAACAAATTAAAATTTCGCGCTAAAATTTCTTGCTTGATTCATTGTGGTCAAACACGTAATGCTAATTAAGTTTCTGAATTGTCGTTTTCAGGTGTGGCTTGGCTGACTAGGTTTCCGAACAATTGAAGGGATAATTTAAATTGTATACTTAAAAGTTGACACATTTTTTTTTTTTTTTTTAAAACCACCCATTCACCTACTCACACATTTACAGTATACCACCTGCACGTTGCAAGCTCCATGTCAACCTGCACACTGACATGGACGATGGGTCGGCACTAAATTCTGCACTCCAACAGAACGTCTAAGTTGTGTTTATTAACATCACCGATCGTGCTCGATGAAGAAAATTCGATTTACATCCTGCCTCTGGTGGGATTCGAACCCAGTACCTCCCGGTCCAAGTGCCGAAGCTTTAACCACTGCGCCACTTGTACGGTAAAATGTCGCGACAGTGATATTTTTGGGCTGGGATATAAAACTTTCTCGCTAGTTATAGTTTAGTATTCTTGACGGGCTTTTTCAACTAAGTATAGGGCTATCTTCATATTCTTCATATAAATGAAGCGTTTAGGTCTGACTAGGCTACCAAGCAATAGAAATACATATATCTTAAAAATAAATAAAAGTAATTTTAAAATTTCGGGCTGAATGTTATAAATGTCATGACATTGTATCATGATACTGTTTACTGTCACGATAGTGACAATTTTTCGGGCTGGGATAGTAAACTCTCACAATAGTGATAGTTTAGTGTTGCCATTGTGTATCGGGCTGTGTATCATCTCCAAGAATTTTCCTGACAATATCGGCAAAAATAACCCGAAAATCATCTTGGGGGCGTTTTTTGAAGCGCTGAATCCGAATTTCCCGTCAAAAATGACCCCCCGAACAATTAGTGTACCGGAACTTGGCCCTGAACTGCATCTCCGTGGGACTCTCCCAAAATTCACGCGGAGAAGGAGAGAAACTCGGCGCCCGGTTTTTTTTTGGGTCGCTGAATCCAAATATGGCATCGGCGAACACCCACCGGCCACCTGGTGCGCTGGAACCTGGACGCAGACGTCATTACTGAGAATTTTCCTGACAATATCGACAAAACCAACCCGAAAATCATTGTAGGGGCGTTTTTTTGGGGCGCTGAATCCAAATTTCACGTCGAAAACGACCCCATGAACACCTGGTGCATTGGCACCTTTATCTTGACATCGATGTCATGCCCATGAATGTCAATCAAACATGATGTTTTAGAGACGGACATCAATAATACAATATGTGGATGGAATTGTTGATTCTATTTAAATTATTTGAGGAGGGAAGAAATCGAATGAATAGAAAGTCAATATTTATGTAGGTTAGATACGAACAAATTCTTAGTTAGGTGACACATTTCTAGTCTGCTCATTTTCTTCGTCATCGACTGATGTATTTTTAAATAGAACATCTTCCTCGTCTAAGGCCTCTCTCTCTGCCGCAATAACGTTTTCCACTGAATATCTGTCAGTATTGGTGCAAGTTGAGCCTTTACAACATTTACAGCCAAGATTGCAAGGAAGGCCGTGCTTCCTTCAACTACAGGTTTTCAGATTACAATCTCCTGCGTATCCACAGAATATTAGTTCCATAACATTTTTGAGTGTAGGTTTTCTGTCATTTCCACTGGGATCAGTATGTCGCTTTCCTTTCTCCACTCCCATTCTGTTGAGTCCATAGTCAGCTGGTCTCCGTGCAGCCAATGTTGCACTTGAAAATAGACCCTCTTTAGATATTGTTGAATGGCGCCTACTGTGGAGAGAAATTTCCTTAAATTTACTCTCCCCTTTACAGCGGTTTTTATATACATACTGGACCTGTACTGTACTAGTAGCTGGTCCCATTTTAGCTTTTCCTCATCAGGAGCACTATACATTGCTAGGATTAGCTGCGCTCCGTTCTCAAAAAAATTTTCGCTTGACAAACCAGCTTCTCTGAACTTCGTAGCATGAGCTTGAAGGTCTGGGAATTTCTGGAAGGTCTTGAAAAATTTTAATTTTCCCTGGTAGTATGTTGATGAAACGGTGTTGCACCCCGTTATTACATGGAGCAGCAAAATATTATCCTCAACTACTGGCATATCAGACAAGCTATACGCGAAGAATATACTTCTTCGGGTTGATTGGGCCTTGCAGGTTTTCGTAAAAAATATTTCTCTGTCAACCGGGCAGAGTGCGGTCAATAGTATGGCAGAGCCTGTATCTTCGGTATAAATTTACATTCATAATATTGTTATAAGTACAAAATACAATAAATTTCCGTTGAATTCTATTCCCAGTTAATTCTTTCCTAAAATAAATATGGAATAATAAACGTCAAAACTGCTATAATAAGGAATAGTTTTTTTTCGGTTAGTATTTTGCGATCGTGTGAAGAAAACCCTCAGAGACGACGTTCAGACCCCGATTCCGGTGCACTAGGAGTTCGGAGGATCGTTTTCGACGATAAATTCGGATTCAGCGCCCCCAAAAACGCCCCCACGATGATTTTCGGGTTGTTTTTGCCGATATTGTTAGGAAAATTCTCGGGAATGACGTCCGCGTCCAGGTTCCAGCGCACCAGTTTTCCGGGGGGTTTTCGCTGATGCCATATTTGGATTCAGCGACCCAAAAACCTCCGGGCGCCGAATTTCTCTTCTTCCCCGCTTGAATTTTGGGAGAGTCCTACGGAGATGCCGTTCAGGGCCAGGTTCCGGGGCACCAGGTGTTCGGGGGCTCCCCCAAAAAACACTCCCCACCATGATTTTCGGGTTGTTTTTGTCGATATTGTTAGGAAAATTCTCGGGGATGATGTCCGCGTCCAGGTTCGGGCGCACAAGGTGTCCAAGTGGCTTTCGCCGATGCCATATTTGGATTCAGCGACCGAAAAACCCAAATTTTCTAATAATGATATTATCTGCTAAGGGAAATTCGTACAAAAAAAAAAAACCTCTCAACGAGGTAAATGTTCGAGTGACAAAAGCCGTATTCAATTCACAAAATTTCTGACATAAAATTTATGCCGAAAAAAACAATTGCATTCGATTTGTCAACGATTTTTCGGAATATTAGTGCATTCAGCTCGTTGTTGTTGAACATTCCGAAAAATCGTTGACATGTTGTTGTTTTTAACAGTTAGAAAGAAAAATTTAAACAATCGCGCCGAATGTATATGCATGTATATATGCATGGAGTGTTCGATAGAAGCCATCTATTTGAACATTATTTGGTCCTTCGAGCCGGATGCGCTACAACGCGCATTGCATTTTTTGAGAAAGCAGCTATCCAGGATTCATCAGAAGAAATTAATATTCATTAACCGGTGAAATTATAACCAACCATTTATAAGCTGACTGAAACCAGTTAATGAAACCTACCATTGAATTCGAGACACGTGTTCCGGACAACCTTTACCACCATTTTGTGACTTCATCAATCGTGAATCCATAAAACCAGGTAACCTGTTTTTGTCCTTCTAATTAACGTTATTTTTATTCATCCACGTCTTAACACGTCTTGTCGCCCTCGTTAGCTTAATAAGTAGTGTGCTTGCACTGAGACTCGGGTTCGATTCCCGGTGGTAACCAGTAAAAAAGTCGCGACTGGGTGTTTTTAAAGTGTCATATGTTATTTATATATGTTCGTCCATTTTTCAGATTTTCAGATTTACAGCCATAGTAGTTACGGCTTTGTCCTTAATATTTAATAAAACCCTTAAAGTAAATTTATTTCAAGTTTTACAAATTTATTTGTGCTTGAACCAATTTAAAAAATATTAGTACCAATCTTAAGAGTGCACTGAATAAGAGTTTAGTGAAAATCCGATCAACGTTTCGTTAATTCCAATTGAAGGCCAAATTTAAAATGGATGCCTTGATGAAGCATAAGAGTGTGATTAAAGGCCAATTTACCAAATTTACGAATTTTATCGCAACTAAAGGTGCAGGCGCCACCTACGATGAATTAGCAGTTCGTTTAACCAAAACCCATGATATTTATAAACAGTTTGTCTCGATCGAAGATGATATTTTTGCGTTGGATGACAAGGTCGTTTCAGAAATGAACGCCATTGACGAATTGTATTTTTCACTCGTTTCCAAAATACAAGCTCTCATTAGAGATAAGTCGTTAACACCCGTTTCACCAACTAAACGTGATGATGGCGATGCTTCTGCAAATATTACCCAGACAGACGGGGATGTGAAACAATGGCACTCATTTTACGATATATTTATTTCAACGGTACATGAGAATACGAACCTGTCGCCAGCACAAAAATTTAAATACCTTCTTGATCAATTGCGTGGAGCCGCATATAGATCAATTTGCCATTTTCGGGTCGATGATGCTAACTATCTAGAAGCACTAAAACGTTTGGCTAAAAAATACGACAAAATGAAAGGCATAGTTGAATGCTACATTCGTGAATTTCTTTCGTCGCCGAAGTTTAATAAACCATCGTCCACAAATATCACAAGACTCTATGATACCATAGATGAGACGGTTCGAGGATTAAAGGCGCTCGGAGAAAAGGCAGTTCAACGTGATCCATGGATAATAGGTTTAGCATCCGACAAGCTGGATGAGGATACGAAGCAGTTGTGGAAATACGAGACTGCGGAAGATGACCATCCCACAATCGAACAATTTTTAGAATTCCTAACCAAACGCACGAATTCACTAGAGGATAGCGTTCCAAGACGAAACTTTAGTTCAAATCCATCATCACATCCAAAATCCTTTCATTCAATAGGGGAACAACCCTCCTGTCCTCTTTGTAAAAATGAATCCCATTATTTGTATCTTTGTCCCAAATTTCAAGCGATGCCTATTAATCCACGTCGAGATTTCATCACAGAATCAAAACGTTGTTTTAATTGTTTGAGTGATCAGCATACCATTACAAGTTGTAAAAATAAAAGATACTGTAATAAATGTTCAAAGCGACATAATACATTACTCCATTATGTACCCATTACGCATACTACCAATGAACACTCCCAACAACCAAATACTAAGATGAATATCCAATCGAACTTCGCGGTTTCATCTCCCAGTACTGATACTGAAACCGATATATCAAGTTCATCACATTCAGCTCTAATCATGTTTCAATTCCAAGATGAAGTTAAACCGAACAATCGAACCGAAGGATACGCCAGTGCAACAAACCCTAATATTCCTATCTTACCAACCGCCAGAATCTCCGTCCAAGATAAATATGGCAACTGGGTAACTTGTCGAGATTTATTGGATTCAGGTTCAAAACACAATTTCATATCAGAACGTCTAATAAACCAACTGAAGATCCCTCGAAGTAAATCCAACATTATCATCAACACAATCAACCAATCACAAGCTGGGGGCTCAAGAGGTAAATCATCCATCAAAATTAGATCATCAGTCGATCATAGTTACCAAATGGATGTAGAGGTTTTTATTTTGCCATCAATATCATCAAATTTAGCGTCGGAGTTAATTGATAAGTCATTATTTAAATTAGATACAAATATAACCCTCGCTGATCAAGATTTTAATGTTCCCGCAACTGTCGACATTTTATTGGGGTGTGATCCATTCTTCCGGGTTTTATTGGATGGTAAAATCCATAAAGGTTACGAGTATCCGTGGGTCCAAAATTCCTAATTCGGATGGCTACTTGGCGGAATCATATCTAATTCAAAGATGCCCATTTCCATTCAAAACACAAATGATATCAGAACGTCTCATGCTGAGTCAACCGAAACTCTTCACCGTATAGAAGCTGCAATCGAGCGTTTTTGGAAAGTTGAAGAAAATACTCCTGCCAAATCTCTAACTGAAGTAGAACAAAAATGTATTGACATATTTCATGCAACTACTAAATTACGAGGAAATAAAGTAATGGTCCAAATGCCGTTTAAAGTCGATGCACCCGGAGTTGGGGAAAGTTATTCGCAAGCTCTGAGACGATATTATTCCTTGGAGAATCGATTAAACCAAGATCCAAAATTAAAGGCAGCCTACGCCGAATTTCTCTATGAGTATCTGAAGTTAGAACATATGGAGTTAGTCCCAGAAGATGAATTATGTAAACAGCATAAGCAAATTTTTTATTTACCTCATCATTCCGTGGTAAAGGAATCCAGTTCTACCACAAAGGTTCGCGTCGTATTTGATGCTTCCGCCAAATCAAAAAACGGCTACTCATTAAATGATAATTTGATGGTATACAAGATGGCAATACAAGATAATTTGATAAATTTGTTGTTACGATTCCGAAAATACAGATATATATGTTTTCTCCGCCGATATTGAGAAGATGTTCAGGCATAGATTTCCATTTCCGCTTCAGACCAGGATTACCATCGCATCCTATGGAGAAAAGATCCCAAAGCTAAATTGTCGCATTATCGTTTAAAGACCGTAACCTACGGTACATCACCAGCACCATTTTTAGCCACCGCTTCACTACATTTTTTGGCAGATAAGTATGAAAAGATATATCCCGAAGCAAGCCAAATTATTAAAACGGATTTATATATGGACGACCTAATGTCCGGCAATGATAGCCTCGAAGTGGCATTAAAATTACAACAGGACATAATTTTCCTAATGAAATGTGGTGGATTCAATATGCGAAAATGGTCGGCAAATCATCCCTTACTCCTAAAGAATATTCAAGCGGAAAATCGCGAAATGATATCATGGGAAATTATGGATAATAGTCAAGTAATTTCAGTGTTAGGCATAAAATACAATCCAATAGAAGATTATTTCCACTTCCGAGTATCATTATCAGAGCCACCATCCAAGATTACAAAACGAACATATTTATCAGAAACGTCACGCATTTTCGATCCGTTGGGATTACTATCACCTATTACGATTGGGCTGAAGATCTTATTTCAGTCACTATGGTTAGAAGGCATCAATTGAGATGACGAGGTACCACCAAACATCTTGCAGAATTATTTATTAATCCGAGGTCAGTTAGATCTGTTGACAGATGTTAAATTATCCAGATGGCTATTTACAACTGATGATCGAGTGGAACTACACGGGTTTTCAGATGCATCAAAGGATGCTTATGCTGCCGTTATATATTCTCGAGTAGTTTCAAGTGATGGAAATATTAAGACAAATCTAATAATGACCAAAACACGAGTTGCACCCATCAAGGCACTAACAATTCCGAAACTGGAACTAAACGGCGCTACGTTACTTGTCCGAATGTTGAATTTAACCTTCGAATCTCTTAAGTTAACGAGAAAACCATTAATTTATTTATATACTGATTCAACCATCGTATTACATTGGATGCCAAAACCACCGAAGGTGCTAAAACCATTTCAAGCAAATCTTGTTGCGGAAATTATGTGCGCCACCAATCCTTCACAATGGCATTTTGACAGTGACAATCCAGCCGATAAATCAACCAGAGGTATAATTCCGGAAAACTTAATTAATGACGAAATGTGGTTTAAAGGTCCATCATTTTTGCATAAAGCCCCAATTAACGTTTTGGAAAATGAGCAAATCGTTTCCACTTTTGTTTCAACCTCTCAACATCATGAAGTTGTAACGGGGCTGATATCCAAATTTTCTAATTTACGTACTTTAACTCACGTTTTGGCATTTATCCTACGATATAAAAAGAACATGCAGTCGCGAAAAGTAAATCGCAATTTGGGCAAAAGGTTGTCCTTAGATGAGGTGTTAAATGCTGAACATTACGTATTTAAAGTTATTCAATCTCATATAACAATGAAACATATAACAATGAAATCAATTTGTTATTAAATTATAAATCAATACCAAAACAATCTAAAATATTTTCTTTATTTCCATATATCGATAACATGGGTTGCTACGAATGAGGGGACGTTTGGAGAATGCCAACCTTAATTATGATGCCAAACATTCAATTATATTACCGCACGACCACATCAATACTGAGCAGATAGTTCGAGAAATCCACTACAAGAATATGCACGCCAGTCATAAGTTGGTCCTAACCTTGGCAAAACAACGCTATGCAATACCAAGAGCTAAAAATTTGATTGGACGAGTCATTCACCTATGCATCACCTGTCGCCGATTCAACACCAAACCAGAGCAGCAACTAATGGGTCAACTTCCTTGCTGCCGAGTCAACCAGTCAGCTAGACCTTTCATTGAAAACCCATAACCGCCGTGGAGCTAAATCCTATAAATCGTATCTCGTTATATTTGTATGTATGGCAACTAAGGCCACATCGCTAGAAATAGTTACAGATATGACCACGGATACATTTATTTCATCCCTAAAACGATTCAGTGCCGTATACGAGGATTGCCACAACACATTTATTGTGATAACGGGTCTAATTTAGTTGGAGCAAAACGCGAGCTCCAATGTTTCTACACCCTATTTATGACCGAAGCCCAACAAAATCAAATTGAAGCATGGTGTACGGATAATCACATCAAGTGGCATTTCATCCCCCCTGCAACACCTACATTTGGTGGACTGTGGGAAGCCACAGTCAAATCATGTAAATACCATTTACGTCGCGTGTTTGGAAAGGTCTTATGTACATATGAAGAGTTCCTGACAATTATCAAACAAATAGAAGCATTATTAAATTCAAGGCCTCTAGGAGACCTTCAAGATGACGAATGGTATCCCCTTACCCCTTCACATTTTTTAATTATGCAGCCGATGACCATGTTACCGGATCCCAACCTTCAACATATAAAGATGTCCCACCTTAGTCGATGGCAATTGATTCAACAACTGATCCAAGGGTTTTGGAAGCAATGGTCGCAAGAATATGTCACATCCCGGAACAAATTTTATAAAGGAAAGATCAGCTCATCCGAATTGCATCCCTAAAATTACCTAATGGAACCATTCTAAAACGCCCAATATACAAAGTCACCTTACTCCCTAAATTTGACTCTGATGAGTCAACGGCGGCGGTATATTTAAAATAATTATTTTTCTAAATAAATCATCCCTGAAATAAATAAATCATCCCTGAAATAAATAAATCATCGGTAAAGTTGGCAGCCTGCATTATACCTGAAATACATCAAACTTTGAATTTATTCCCCTATTTAAATTATATAATTTACTTACCTAATGTTAATTAAGCGAAATCAGTTGTAATCTAAAATTGTTATTTTATTAATAATATTATAAAAGTTATTTAATATTAGAATAATAATAATTATCTAATTGTTTACCGCATCACTTTGACATAAATAATTGTAATAAATACACTTAAATCGTTCTTGTTCGTTCTCTCTCTCCATACCATTTTTTAGTATCGTTGACCCTTTTCGCGCACGCGGATGTGGCTATACATTTTTCCAATATAATACTCGTAGTTTTTTGGCATTCCAACTCTCGACCACTTGAAATGATCTATTACTATCAAATGGGTTATAAAACTTATAAAATTTAATTTAGAACCGTGTGACCAAAATATTTGATCCATAAAACTTAAAAAGTAGCTTTAGGCTATCATTAAAACGCTCGAATGAAAGAATTTCGGCTTGCTGTAACAAATGATAACACTTTTTGTTAATGAATTTTACGAGCAATTTTTTTTTGCCATCAAAATATCCCAAGTTTTGTGTATGAAGTCTTCGCCTCATTCCATAACGATGAGACGTGATTCCTAAACTCATTTTATAAATCTATTTATATGTTAAATAAAAATATTTCAAAGCGTCCTCCGGGCGACGGACTAATTAGTTTTTATATAATCAAAATTCAAAATATACCTCTTGTTACCTATATGTATATCCGTATGTGTATAAATCTTTAAGAAAATCGTTAGATTTATCTTCGATTCGTTTTACCTTGGTCAATATAATATTGGATGGTTAAAACATAATCTATTTTTGTTATTTTGTAGCATTTAAGCTACCGAACTTATAAATGTGTCTGCGATATTTTTATGAGATCGCTTAGATAGCAATAACAATAAATCAAAACGAAAACATGTAAAATCATTACCGCACGGCTCATTGGCGGCTGTGCGATGATGCAGCGGTACAAGACCATACAACAAATCGCATTATGTACAATTAAAATCGATTAAATTAATAGCGTTAATCATTTAAATTTAATGAATTATAAATTCGAATGTACCGAAATATCCCATACAATAATTTAACACAAAAATTTAAATAAATTCTTATGTAAGGTCTTTTCGCGGTCTCGCGGCTCTCACTATACATGCGGCTACATACATACGTATACATAACATACATGTTATATATTATTATGAAGTTATCAAATTAAAAAATCTTAATTTCATTAAATTAAAAATAACAAGAAATTATATTTATGTATGTACATGAAAATCTTAAGAAATTATAAATTTTCAGCCCACTTAAAAAAGCCTTTGTTGTTTCGTTGTCTTCTTTGTATACGTTCGCGTTAGCTCCGTACGCACGCGTGCTTGCTTATTAACTATATCAAATCGTCTTGTCTCCTATGCATACAAAACCTACTACTGTGAAACTTTTGAAATCGCGCACGTCTTAAGTATATAAGCGCCCACGCATCTTAAGTGGAGTAATTTGGTGCATTGAATTAAAACTAACACAGCATGCAGCCGCATATATTTGGTAAATTATTTAAGACGATATCTTAATAATATGAATGACGCGTACATGTAATTCAATCAAGAAGGTTAATGAAACCAATTAAAAAAGTTTGTGGTATCGTTTGGTAAATTGGAAAGTTATTACTCACAAATCTGCACTAAGCGGATTTTGATAATAAAAATAAATCAGACGAATAAGCCGAACCGCTTTATATTATTGTGTATGGTAAGGACATAATCAGCATTTATGAAATTCTGGCTGGTTTTGAGAAACTTACTAAAATTATCAGAATATGCGTCACAACACAACCAAGTACCAACCTACAAAATAGTTCAACTGAGTTCCTCAACTAACCAAAAGGCAACTGTCGGTTGTCAAATCGGTTGTCCAATGGATACAACAGTTTTACTCAAAAGAGACGCTTTACGAAATCCTTGCCTTTAAATTAACTGAATGTAGTAATTCCAGGTGAGCAGCGCCTTAAACAATCTCACTTGATTTCGTTATCGTTGGGTCTGTGGAACTAAAAATGTTCAGAACTAATTCGAAATATTGCAGCTATATACGTATTAGTCAAAGAAAAATGTAGCTCAAGCTTAGAGCAAGCAACACTCCTTTTAAAGATTACCTATCGTTATAAGAATTCCATGTAACAGAGCTCATATAAATGTAAGTATTGAATGGAGTCTAAATCACTTCAGGCAGTACCCTTTCGCTGTTAGATTTTTCTCGTATTTCATTGCCTCTAACCATAATACTTTTTAATAAATTACTTATTTTCTGTTACGGCAGATCTACTAAAAAAGTTGCTTTTAGAATGGTCACCATTTAGGAACACAGGGAAAATTCAGGAAAGCTCGATACACGTTAATTCTCTAAAGAATCTTAAAAAATCGTTAATCCTTTGTCGCTAGGACCATAGAGTTTTTTCAAAAAAAAACTTATTTTCTGTTCGAGTAGATCATGACCTACACAATAAGTTAAGAATACCAGGAAAATTTAGTGAAACTTGATATTCGTTTCTTTACAATAGAATATTCCACATTCGTTAATCCTAAGTGCCTGCGTCCATAGAATTTTATAAAAATAACTTATTTTCAGTAAGAGTTGATTTACCATGCTCAAGGTAAGTTTATGTTAGGATGGCCGAAGTTTAGGAACTCCAGGAAAATCCAGCGAAATTAGATATACGTTTATTCATTACAGAATATTCCATATTCGTCCACCCTAGATGCCTGGGACTATATAGAACGGCCCACGCTGGACAGCCTTCCTGTAAATTTTCAATCGCAAATCGCCACTTCTAATGACCCTTGATTCCCTGAAAATTCACCATTGGTGGACTATTTAAAATTTCAATACGCCTTAGCCGGTATCTCCTCCAAAGTCGTTTTCTTACAGTTCTTTTTTACCAGCACAAATGCACAATTAAAAATTTTTTTGTTTCAAATCATGGAATGTTGTACCAAATATGAAAGGTTATTTAATTTTAAATAATAATCCATTTAAATTGGGCCGAAACAGCGCCAGGTTTTCGTGTAATCGGTTTAAAATGATCGGTTCTTTTTTACCAGGGGATCGATTCGTTTAACTTTAACCATCAATTTAACTTGAAAAAACCCCAGAACAGAATTAATGGGAGAAGTTGAAAAGAAAATCACGAAATAAATTTGAATTTTATTCTTAATATATTTATTTATCGTTTTAATTATTTATTTTAATTTATATAAACACCACGTCTGGTTTCGAAGAAGTCCAAAATGCAAGAGAGCGAAAAATGGTTTTTTAATTTGACGTTTTGCATCTTTTCCGGTTTCTGCATTATTCGGTGTTGTAATACGCGTGTTCGTCACTGTGTACAATATGTCGCAATGGTAGTGTTGATCTATTCCATTTTCCTTGAGTGTATTCATTCAATGATGGACGATAAGTGTCAACAACATAACAAAAACAATGTCGTCGAAGTTATGGATATCAAATATCTTGGTAAGTATTTGATTTAACTTTAAATATTTAATTAATTATTATTAATTTAATCCTCATTCAGATAATAATACAGCGATGACCACCTAATTATTGAAGTTTGGTAAGTATAGTTTTGATTGCATTTTAACAGGTATTTATGTTTTCCAGATTAGAAATATCCAATGTCAAGGTCAATGATGACAAATAAATTCAATTTTGATTGCCAGTGTGTAGTTTGTTAAAATAAAGTTTATTGCACATATGGTGTAATTCCGCGTGTTTTATTTAATGTTGTTGTTATCAACCGACTTGTGCTTGTGTTTAAAAATATTTAATGTCTGGCATAGACACCAGGGCAAATGCACAATTAAAAAATTTTTTGTTTCACATCATGGAATGTTGTACCAATTATGAAAGGTTTTAATTGAAAATTGTCTTCAAACTTCGATCGCCTCCAAAGACGAAACGTTTTTCCGAGATGGAATTTGGAAATTACCTGAGAGGTGAGAAAAAGTCGAAGGCATCAATGAACAATATTTAATTAATCTGTTTGTTCTTTTTATTTTAAAATAAATGAATTTTTAAAATTAATAAAATGCCATTTAGGAAACATACTATCGAAAACATCCCATTCATCAACCCTGCACTAAAAGTCCTTCACAATTTCGCGTTCAAAACATTTTGTTCCACATAGTTTTACTGATATACCAATCCATATGTATACTAATACGATATACCCACAACTTAAAACGTGTCTTCATAAATTTAATCGCGCCCATAAATCACACAAACAAATAAGACTTATAACAGCGCACCAACGAATATCGAATAGTAAATACGCGAGTATAAAGTAATGAAACAAAAATTCCGCGAGCAGCTCAAAATTTTAATAAATTACGACAATAATATACAATGAACACACAGTTAACCAAACAAACACAATTGAAGTACAAAAACAATGCGCGAACTTCGAACGCGACTTAAAGAATTTGCACAAAAACAAAATTAAAGATCTCATCACTTCTTTTGTTGTTTGTGGATCGCGTTTTCCTTTTGTTTTAATTTTGCAGCACGCCCACGCGTCGAAATTACCATGGGAATGTGTAATATTGACATAAGAAAACGTAGGTATACGGAATGTTAATGTCTATAAGCATTTTCGAAATATTTTGCATATTTTCAAATCGTGTGAGTCGAATTTGATTTTTATATAGTGGCGGAAAAATATTTCTAATTTTTGTGGTTGTGCAGATTTTTGTTGGAGACGACACCACCAATTCGATCAATTATAAAGCGAGGTGAAAGTATTATGTTTGTCTATTCCAAACCTATAATAGCGACTTGGTTCGACTTCCTTATATACAAAACTAACTGAGAACAACCTAAATTATCAGAAGGTAAATGTAAAATGTCACAAAACGATAAAATGTAAAAAATTTGTATTTTTCTTCAAGAAAGATGTTAACTAGAATGTTAATGATCCATAATATTATAACTCGTGGTATAATCCACACGGCTACCACAAGAAAGCAGTTTTCTTATACTTCTTCTTCATAATGATTTTTTATTAGCGTCATATACAATTTTTTATTTTCTTATTTTTTTTTTTTTTGTGTTGGACTAAATTACGGCAACCAGATTTGAATATATGTTTTTTAATAATATTAAATTAATTTTTATCGATTATTTTTATCGAGTAAGTTATTTTTATTATCGCATGTAATTTGTTGTGGCGTGCGATAAATAAATTTAATGAAATAAATTTAAACATGTTCGTTGGGTGGGTCCAAATTTATTCTTTAAATTCTTAATTATATTCAAAGCTTTTGTTAACTTATTTGGTTTCGAATCCCATTAGTTACAAAGTGTTTTCAAACATTTTGTGAAATTCCGGTTCCAACGAAACTTTTCAATTTTGCTTGAGTTTTCTTCAACGGAATTTGTCCATCGCCCTATAAGCGCATAGCTGAGTTTGAACCGTGAGAATTTTTATACAATGTAATAATCAAGCTGAAAGCGATTAAAATTTATATTATCAAAATTAACCATAACATGCGACATTCCAGAGTTGATAATCCAATTAGTAATGTGACAATCACATTGGCATTCAAAAATCACACGACTATCGCAAAATACCACCGCACATAATGAAATGATAAATTAGGACTATGCAAATATCGACAGATATTTTGAAGTTTTTGTTTTTACATATATAAAGTATCACAGATCACAGTTACTAATATTACAATTTAGAGCAGCTGCGTAGGTTTGAATATATATACATGCGGTTCTTAGATTGCAAAGAACCCAGGCCACAAAAATGCAAAAAGTCAAAAAAATTTAGATTTTTTTTTATTGTCTCAAATCGCGGTCCGTTTATTTATTTAGTCGCGGCGATTCTACATATTTTATTTACGAATTGGGATGAACATGAAACCATGCAGCATCTGATCGAACCGCATATTGCATTGCATAAAACTGACAAAATATAAAATTCTAACAATAAATATTTAGAGATTAGATATGATGATAGACATTAAAAAAAAACAATAATAATATTAACAAAAAATTTGTTGAGTTTATAACTTTACGAATTTTATAGGTTGTAGCAGAAGAGACCTAATCTGTATATTTGGAGTGGATCGTTATAACGCGAAATCAAAACAATAGACCAAGCACAAAAAAGTCATGTCACATTTATTGGTAAAATCGATAAATAATTGTCAACGACAGATATTCGCGACAGGCGATAGATTATAAAATTATATTCTGCGCGGGATTTTTAACGGAATCGCATAGATTTCGTGGAAATGGTTAGATGTTTATATAGAGCATCTGCGTATATAAATATATGGTAATTTTTTGGGAACAGATAATTTTAAACGTTCAGCTGGTGTTGCAAAATTAGATGAATTTTACTTTAATCACAGATTGTGCGCTTTATGTGTTAAACCACTTAGCACATTTTGGGTTGCTAAAAATTATTGCCGAATTTTCGGCAAGGATTCGAAGAAAAATTAAATTTGTTCAAACAAAATATTTTTTACAGACGAGTATATATAGAGTTTTGAAGTAAGAGACTTTTTTTAAAATCCTTGCATCTGCTCTAGATCTCTTTTGCTTGCCGATAGGGGTTCGTACTTGTATTCCTCGCGATCCAAACGCCAAACCTTTAACCATTGTGCCATTTGGTCGGTTCGTTAGAGTCTTGGAGTAAAGAGACTTGGTTTTTGAATTATTCAAAAGTATTCTACCTTTAAAACCACCAGCAGTAAGTTTATGAAATGGAAAGTATAAACTTTTTTTTGTATAGAAAATATGGATGGAGTTAACCTAAAGTTAACCTAAAAATTTCAGATCACTGTTTAATTGAAATTAAATTAACAGGAACCTTTAACATTAAATCTACTTCTCGGCGAACCTTTGAAGTTTTACAGATTGATTTCAATAAGCTAAAGGAACTACTATTGTATGAAGTATGGACTGATGTTTATTCTTGCCTAGATGCTTCTAAGGCCTACGATAATTTTATTAAAATCTTCAAAGGTCACATTAAAAAAAGCACTTCCATTAAGTTGTGTGCCAATAGAGCAACGAAGCTAAAGCCATGGATGTCTGATGATTTATTGAGACTAATACGTAAAAGAAATAATATTTGTCGCCTTGCAAAAAAACATACCAGCAACCGTAGATTGAAACAATATAGCTTGACGCTGTGTGACTCTGTTAACCTACAAATTGATATAGCAAAAAAAAGCTTTTATTCTCAAAAGTTCAGCAACAATGGCAGTGATGCTCGTAAAAATTGGAAAACTGTCAATGAAATAATTTAATAATAATTTGCTGAAGGTCAGCTGGGTTCAATTGGTGAGGTATTTGAATTTTGTATGGAAGCATGTGTAGTAAATCAACGTGTAAAATTCCATGCAAGGTTGTAACCATATGTATGGTCACTGAAAACTTATATGTATCCACACAAGAGCTCCGACGCGGTCCTCTATGGCTGACTAGACTCAGGGTAAGGGGTGGGTGTTGTCAGAGCTTGTGGAGATCTTGCCAGACCGCAAATCCTTTTTAACTATGGTAAAGAAAACTAAAGAATCTAAACTATATTTTACCTATAAGAATACCATCTACACACTAAAAAAATTTCGGATATTATATAAATTTATTTATATTTTTGTTCAGATAATTTATATTTATATGAAATACTATATAAAAATTATAAATATTGAACCTATATAATTCGTTTATATAATACTGTAATATATTTTATACAAATTCATAGTGTACAAACAATTTCTATACTTTCTTTTGTACACTTTTTATAACCTACAGTATAAAACTTCACTCTTATACATTGATTGGTATAAAATTAATATATTTATCATATACAAATTTAGTTTTATACGAATAGTTTTATAAAATTAATAGAAAAATGAATACTTTTGGTTAAAAACGGGATTTTTATACTATATAAGGATCGTTTGATTATTTTTCAGTTCTGTGAATATCATGTAGTAAGTAGAAGTGTTTTTAAGTTTTATTGTAGATTTGTGAAGTAGTTAGTGTTAATAAATATAATTTGTTAATTCTATAGTGAAATATCATAATAATAAATTGAATAATTAACTAATATCAAGTGTTGATATAAAGCATGTATATATTACATACCTATGTATTATGTTTACACAATCTGTGGTAAACCATGTATATCAAAATGTGAATAAAAGAAACGTGTGAGTCATTTCACCAATATTTTAAAAATTTATTTAATTTATTTTAATTCGAAGTTTTCAACTGTTATAAAAAATTTAAATCTAGAAAGAAAAGTGGAAAATGGAAAAAACACTTTACTTAGTAAAGAATTTATTCAAGAAAATAATTCTTGATTGGATGGATTCTTGACTGGATTAATTATAATACACACTATCGCCTTGGATTATTCGTAGCCTCACCACCAGAAAGTGATGTCGATAACCATAACGACAAACAAAAAAAAGTAAAACAAAAAAGTAAAAAAGTAAACAAAAGTATTTAGTTGTCACGTTTGACAAGCTATTGCACAGTCAATACTAAGGTTCTTGTTCATTGGATTATGGGCACTATTAGTGTTTTGGAAATTCCTAATTTCTGCTATTGTTTTATATTTTAAAATATTAAAAGTAATAAAATGTATTTAGGATCACATCTGTTATTGTTTTAAGATTATTTTACCACATTCTTAAAAGGTCACAATAAAATTATTACCTGAAAAAGGACTCAGGAGATCAATAGCATGCATGTTTTACTTTATGCTTTCATTTTATGTTTGACGCGCGGTTTGACAAGTAGTTTTTAGAAATTTTGTGACTGTGAAGTGATGCGTTAAATGATTTTTATCATTTAGTTAAAAAACTTGTGTTTAAGTTAGTGTGAGTGTGTATGATTAAAAAGTCTAGCCTGAGACGATTATTTTCAAAAATGGGTTGAAAGAAGACCTAAGCAATGAAAAAAACATGCTATCGGAGCATTATTAAAAAACAAAAAACCAAAAAGTAAAAAGCAAAAATAAAAAAGTTTGTTGCCCATCAGTAAGTAATTTGACAATGATTCTTCTTCATTTTATGAGACCAAGAGAAGAAACTGTAAAGGGAGACATCGCCCAGAACAGACCGGAAAATTATTCAATCGGCCTTAGAAAAGCGCAGAGCAATGATCAGCGTGCTACAAGAGCACCTTAGTGAAGAAGGGATAAGGATATAAGCGATGACATTGTGACGAGGGCTATATGAAAATAATTTGAAATGCAGGTGTCCAGCAAAGAAATCCAGACTCCTAAAAATGTCTTATTTAGGCTGAACTTCATAAGCGCTGTGCAATAGACGACTGGAAGAAGGTAAATCGAATTTTTAACATTATGTATGTTAAAAAAAATCCGAAATCAAAGTTTTTTTTAAATTTGTAGGATATATTTAGTGCCGAATGCAGGCTAGAGGCCGTTACAGAATTGACCTAGTTCATCAAAAGGAGACCAAGAGGGAGGTTTAGGGAGAACTGCGTAGTTAGGATCCCTTCATGGAATGTGGCTAGTGAGTGAGAGAGAGAGAGAGCGTAGTTAGGAGCATAAAACTTCCACCATCAGTAATGCTATGGTGCTGCATTAATGGTGATGGGCCTGGCCCAATATACTTCGAAGAGGAAACCATGAGAAAAGAACAATATAAAAAGGTGTCAAGGCCAATACTCTTACACTCGTATGCAAAGTGAAGCTCCTTTTCATACCAAAAAATTAATAAAAAAGGTTCATGTCAGTGTGCAGGTTGAGATGAAGCTTGCAACGTGCAGGTACTACTGTAGTTGTGTGAGTTTGTGAATGGTGTATGTGTGCGATAATGAAAAGGGGAGTATTAATTGACCTTACAAGGATAATAAATCCACTGCATCATGAATAATGTTTTCTTTTTTTAGAAAAAATATAGAAAAAAAATGTCCTCTGTTTGGAGACGAATGCAGGAGTATCTATAAATCAAAGAAAATTAGTTATTATGTATTGAAATTGTATGTCATTTAAAATATCTATCTTAAGAATGTCACTTCCTAAATTGTTTATTAATTTTGACATCTATTCATAATTTGACAATTTAATTTTTCATTGTTTCAAAACCTTTTGTAACTTATTATCATTTGTAGCTCAATTACAAAAATGTTTAACTCATCTATTCATTGCTAGATGTCTCTTTACACCAAAATTAAATGTTAGTATTTATTCATAAAGATGTCATTCGGAAGTTTTGTTCAGTGGCTTTCAACCAAGAACTGGTTTGGGAAAGTTGTTTTCCCGGGCAAAAACTAGTTGAGTTTTATTAGATTTTTTTAAGATTATAAATTAGATTGAAAACAAGTGTGATAGAGTTAACATAAAATATAAAATAAAATATATAAATAAAATCAAGATTTGTTAAAGATTGAATTTAATTTCGTTTTTCATTAAAATTCAATCAACAACTTGTGTTAAAAGTATTGAACCAGCGAAACGACAGACATCTTGGGATAACCAGCGAAAACGGCACCGCAGAAGTAAAAGCAAGCGGAATTTGTGACGAGCAGCCTTTGCCCCAATACCTCCTTAACCAAAATATGTATATCCTCTCTTGGCCTGGCAATTCTCCAGATTTAAACCCTATCGAGCATTGTTGGGCCATACTTAAGTCCAACGTATACAGAACCGCCAATCCTACAGTGTCCACCCTAAAAAAAATATTGAAAAATATGGCGAAATAGTGATCAAATTTGCAATAAGTGATCAATATTTGAATTTGTAGCATGCCTGAAAGAATAAAAGCTGTGATCAAAAATAAAGGTAGTTTAACCAAATTTTAATTGTTTTCCAATTTATGTATACTCAAAATTATTTAATTTTAAAGAATTAAAAAATCTAAAAAAAAAATTTGTGTTATTTATGTTTTAATAAAATACTGGAGTTTTTCACTATATTGAATAGTGTTCATAATTCAATGAACAGGGGCCGCAAATAAATTATATTTGAAACATTTTAAATCCAACAGAAGTTACGACTCTGCCGTATCACGAAAAACAAATAAACATACAATATTATATTATTTTAAATAGTAGCATATAAATTACTTTAGACTTAGTTTAATCGTACCTCTTGTACACTTTTGTAAGTAAAATTAAATAAACATAACACTTAAAAAGTAATATGATTTTGATAAATATATCGAATTTAAAAAATAATATAAAATTGTTTTATTTAATTGGCAAAAATTATTCTTAAATTTCATCAGTATTGAAAACTGAGTTCAATTCTAGCATATGGAATTTCCAAATTTCTATACTAAAGCAACTAAATTTTATACGATAACCAGATTGATACTTTCTATAAGTAATTTATATAAATTTAATATTAATCCCTTATAAACAAAAATTAACATTTAACGGATAAACTTTATATTTTGTGGTATATAGATGTCTCAAATTTATACCACTAACCTATCAAAATATTTATATGGAGTAATATAAATTTTATACAATATTTTATAACATTTGTTTATAAGTTAAACTAATATAAAATCTATAAAAAATTCGTACGGAATTATATTTATATTATAAGTGTATTCATTTTATATGTAAATTTTTTGGTGTGTACCATTTTGTATAATTACTATAATTAATTTGTGTAATTACCGATAAACAAGAGAAGATAATATCTAATTTTAGTATGTATTAATTTAGAATATAAGCAAAACATACTCATTTTAACTAGTTATATTAATAATATAAGATTTAATTGATTAAAAACTTGATTGATTCGCTGATCAGGCGAAAAAAAACGTAAAGATATATTATATAAAAAAAAAATAAATAAAGAAAGAAAGAGAAAGTAAGAATAAAAAATTTAATAATAAAAAAAACCTTTTGAAAATATAAAGAAGAAAAAAAAATCTGGGGCGGAATCATGAAATACGACCGGAAAAAATTTAAACGGATCTAAAAATATTTTCAAACTTATTAGATTAAAAGTATTCAGATTTACTATGATGGATGCAGACTGATGTATAAATGCAACTTCTATAATTCTTTAAGAGCAATGGTTAATCTCATACAAGATTTTCGAAATTCATTTCAAATTTCAAATTTCTCGTCCCAGGTTCGTCGCCACTTTATTTTATGAGATGGCATTGAAGTCTTTTGTATTTCAAAATTGTAAAATTTCCGGAAATATATAATTATTTTGATGTAAACGGGCAAGATCATGAAATCCGACCGAAAAAATGAATTGTTAGAAAATATTTCATTGGACAATTACAAAAAATTTCGAAAAAATGGTCAAAGTTGGCGTAAATATTTTGTATGAAAACTCAAATAAATAACAGTTTAACATAAAAATTTAATTCGACAACTACTTCATAATCGAGCATTTTTAAACGGAAATGTTGTACCGGTAAAAAATTAATTTTGAAAATCTTGTTTGAGATTAGTCATTGCTCTTCAAATATTATAGAAGTTGCATTTAAACATCAGTCTGCATCCATCATGGTAAATTTGAATACTTTTAATCTAATAAGTTTGAAAATATTTTTAAATCCGTTTAAATTTTCCGGTCGTATTTCATGATTCCGCCCCTGCTTTTAAATTTTCTTTTCTTTCTTTCTTTTGATACTCAACAAGGTGCATAATATCGTATGTACTTTAGTTTCAAGTATAATAACTTGCTTAGTCAACTAATATACGCTCATCGTATGTGCTGTATTATATTCATTCATAATAATATGCTTTGTACTATATTCATTCATAATAATATGCTTAGTAAACTAAATTTATGTATAAAAACCGTAGAAATTATAATAAAGATTGAGTTGTAAAACAAGAACCTCGTAATATATTTGTGTGCCCTTACCAGTGGTAAGCCACAAATACTAATTAAATACAACAAACTTACATTTGGTCCTTCGAGTTATAAATAAGAACCACGCTTGGAAATACATTTCTAAAAAACCAACATAACATCGAAGATGGATACTATCAAAGCTTTGTGTGAGCAAACACAAACTGGAAAATTAATAAACAAAATAAGAACAAACGTTAAAAAAGATTCAGCTGTTAGAAAAACTGTTAAATATTGTGATGAAAGACTCACAAATATACAGCTGCTCTTTGACAAATTTTCAACTGTGGATGCTGCTTTGGTACATACACTCGACAAAAATCATCCGTATGTAGTCGAAAAATTCTTCGATCAAGTCAAAACTGCATATGAAGAAACTAAAACAACCCTTAAAGATGCCCGAGACAAGGCTATGCCAGCTAATTCATCTGACACAAATGATGAGATGAACAAAAAGGCGGCAGATACTTCTTCATACGTTCTAGAAGACAACGATGATGACGATACTGAGGTGTTCCCGGAAATTGACGTCGCCGACCAAGAACAACGAAAGCGATACAAGATCCAAAACATAAAAGCAAATATGCTACGCACCAACATAAATGGCATAATGGAATTCATTATTAGCACTGAACCACGCAGCAAATCATTTTATGAGATGAAAATGAAATTATTAAATACTTCCTGGATTACCTTCACAAACAACCACGAAGAAATATTGAGCAACGCAACCGAAGAAGAACTCGGCAATAAATATTTTGGTGAGAAAACTTACGAGATACTTCAACAAGAGTATGAATTCGCGAACATTCATCTTCAAGATCAACTGGAAAGTATCAGCAAGGAAGGTACTGATAATACCCATTCCAGGATAAAACTCCCTCGGATAGAAATAGCGCATTTCTATGGGAACTGTAAGCAATGGCCAAGCTTTCAAAACTTATTCACTAAAATGATTCACTGCAACAAAGAGTTATCCAGTGAGGAGAAAATGCATTACTTACTCTCAGTAATCCGAGGTGATGCAGCCAAACTCATAAGTCACCTCACCGTATCAAAAGAAAATTACTCTACCGCTTGGAATATTTTATTCTCTAGATACGAGGATAAAAGACTTATAACAAACACCTTTATTGATACGATTATGGAGTTACCTGTCATTCAGATAGAATCTGCAAATCACTTAAGATCGCTACATGACACAGTCATAGAATGTCTGCATGCCCTAAAGAATCAAGGAATAAACACAGATTCTTGGGATGCAATACTCATAAACATTTTGGCACGGAAGTTGGATAGAGAGACACATCGGCTGTATGAAACATCACTTAAAAATCCAAAGGATATTCAAATAGTGAAAGACTTCCTGAACTTTCTTCAATTACGCTTCCAATCACTTGGAGTACTATCCAGAGAAAACGTCAACAAAAAAAGAGATCAGCAATTTACTCCAGTTCGGAAGGCAGCAAATGTCATAGTGGCCAAAAAACAAGCGAAATGCAGTTATTGCTATGAAGAACACAATCTACCAGAATGCAAGAAATTTCAGAACTTGCCACACACCGAGAGAACCAAGGCAATTTATTATCAACCATTATGTCGGCGCTGTCTGCTTCCAAGGCACAAAAATCCATGCTTCAAAAGCTGTGACCTATGTAAGGGTGCTCATCACAGCCTGCTTCATTGTAACGACAATCCAAAGGGAGTCGGTAAATCTCAACCACCAACACAACCGGCTATACAGTCAGGACATACGTGGAACCGTAATTGCATATTGTTAGGCACTGCTATGGTAAAAGCATCTTCTAACACTTCCGAAGAGCTTCTTCGCGTTTTAGTTGACCCTGGATCACAGGCTACGTTCATAACAGAAGAGGCTTGCGACAAACTAAAACTAACAAAGTTCAATGCGCACGCAGACATCATTGGAATGGGAAAAACAGAAGCCGGAACAGCAAGTTCAGTCGTTGAGCTTACAATAAGTCACAGATTCACATCCAATTTCAATATAAAAATCAAAGCGCTAGTTTTCAAAACTTTGACCCGGGACATGCCAGAGCAGCATCTAGATCCTTGGAAATGGAAACACACCAAAAACATTTTGTGGGCTGATCCTACATTCCACACCCCTGGTCCAATCGACATTTTACTTGGTGCCGATTATTATGGAGACATTCTGTTGAATAATATTTTAAAACCATCATCCGAAGAACCGATTGCACAACATACAAAATTAGGCTGGATATTTATGGGACGAACTTCAGTTGATTGCAACATCTCGGTAACCCAGACATTGACAGTGGAGGCAGTAGATATCGATAAACAACTTAAAACATTTTGGGAAATAGAAGAAATCCCGTGCAAGCGAGCATTTACTAAAGAAGAATTAGAATGTGAAAAGTTATATGAAATCAGCCATCAACGTAACAATGCTGGCCGCTACGTGGTAAAAATACCGTTTAACTCCGAGCTGTTTTATTCCAAGCCTTTGGGCTGCTCGCGCAAATTAGCAATGGCACGCTTACTTCAGGTAGAAAAACGCCTTGCTAAAAATCCACAACTAGCAACGCAGTACAGAAACTTCATGGATGAATATATCGCCTTGGGACACATGGAGGTTGCTGATACAACCAATGAATCTGGTTACTATTTCCTACCGCATCATGCAGTTCTGAAATCTTCGAGTACAACTACAAAACTTAGGGTAGCTTTCGATGGGTCAGCCAAAACATCAACCGGGATATCATTAAATGATGTAATGTTAACGGGTCCTACTCTGCAACAGGATCTATCATCCATATTATTAAGGTGGCGGAAGCACAAGTACGTCCATACCGCTGACATTGAAAAAATGTTTAGACAAATAATCATTGATGAAGATGATCAGAACTATCAACGTATATTATGGAGACAATCCCCGAATCAAGAGATTCGGGAGTATAAGTTAACCACCGTGACGTATGGTACAGCAGCAGCTACTTATTTAGCAGTCAAGTCACTACGTCAGCTTGCCATCGATGAACAAAAGAAATATCCTCTTGCACCCAACATAGTTTTAAACGATTTCTACGTCGATGACCTGATTTCTGGACAAAACACATTGGAAGAAGCCTCACTCATCCAAAAACAAATCATTGGCTTACTAAATAGCGGAGGATTTACCTTAAGAAAATGGGCAACAAACAACGCTGTCCTTTCGGAATCCATACCAGAACATCTAAGAAATCAAAATCGTTTGGAATTTAAGCTTGACAATGCAATTAAAACACTTGGACTACACTGGAATCCAGGAACAGACACATTCGGCTTTATTGTCATCCGATCTACGTCTGATATCGGCAAGTTCACTAAACGAAACCTGCTTTCGGATAGTGCTAAACTGTTTGATCCATTAGGCTGGCTGGCACCAATAACAATTGTAGCCAAGATTATGATGCAAGAAATTTGGCTAGCAGGCCTCTCTTGGGACGAACAACTTCCCCCACACATGTCAACAAGATGGGAGGAATTTAAAAACTCATTGCCGCTTCTGGAAGAAATAGCTATTCCACGCTGGATTCAATTTGAAAAGAACGACAAAACAGAATTGCACGGTTTCTGCGATGCCTCAAAAAAGGCCTATGCTGCCGTCATTTACATTAAATGTACAAACTCAGTTGGCATTAGTAATGTAAGACTTCTTACATCAAAAACAAAAGTTGCTCCAATTAAAAACTTACTTTCGCTACCACGCCTTGAGCTTTGTGGAGCGTTGCTGCTCACTAAACTAATGTATCAAGTTAAAGAAGCAATGCAGATTTCGGAAATAACTTCGCACTTTTGGACCGACTCAATGATCACGCTGTGTTGGATTCGAGGACGCCCTCATAAATATAAAACATTCGTGGCCAATCGAATATCAGAAGTTCAAGCATACTCAAGTCCAGGTCAATGGCATCATGTAAGGTCAACCGATAATCCAGCAGACTGCGCACCAAGAGGCACCAGTCCAAGGGAATTAAAAAATAACCAGTTATGGTGGACAGGTCCAAATTGGTTGCTATTTGTAGCCGAACATTGGCCACAACAAACTGCTACTCTAAGTGAACCTAACGTGGAAACTAAAGAAAACAAGATAGTAACAGTGACAACATCAGCAATAGTTAATCCATTTATGGAGATCATAGATCGATTTTCAAAGGTGAACAAAATAATCCGTGTTGTTGGCCTCTGTCGACGATTTATAAACAAATGTTTAAAAAAACAGGATATTGGGTCTTCAATTTTATTATCTGCCGAAGAATTTAATGATGCCGGTAATGAGCTGATTAGAATGATTCAACACGCTGAGTTCCAGAAAGAAATCATGCAGATTATCAAAGCAGGCTCAGTATCAACAAAAAGCAACCTCCTTCCCCTCAATCCATTTATCGATGAACATAACATGTTGAGAGTAGGAGGAAGAATAACTAATTGCAACCTGAGCTATGATACCCGACATCCAAAAATATTGCCACCAAAACATAGATTCACTAAGCTATTAATCAAAGATGCTCATACGAAAACTTTGCATGGGGGAATCCAGCTAACGTTGTCACATCTTAGAAACAAATATTGGATTACCAACGGCAGAATCAACATACGTTCTGAAATAGCAAAATGCATCACGTGTTTTAGATTCAACGCTTCAACAAAACACCAAATAATGGCCAGCTTACCCAAAGAACGAGTTACGCCATCACGTCCGTTTACCAACACAGGAGTTGACTACGCTGGACCTATATCAGTAAGAGTTTCGAAAGGACGTGGGAATAAGTCATACAAAGGATACATCGCATTATTCGTATGCCTTGCTACTAAAGCTGTACATATAGAGGTTGTCAGTGATATGACTACCCCAGCCTTTATCGCGGCACTTAAGAGGTTCATCTCTCGAAGAGGGCTTTGCCAACGGATTTACTGTGATAATGAAACCAATTTTGTTGGAGCCCGGTCATTGCTAGAAAAGGATAAACAGCAAGCTATACAACAAGCAAATCATGAGATCCAACGAATGCTAGCTGACATTGGGATTCAATGGCAATTCATACCACCATCTGCTCCGCACTTCGGGGGACTTTGGGAAGCGGCAGTGAAGTCTTTAAAATTCCACCTAAAACGGGTAATTGGAGATACAATGCTCACATATGAAGAATTAGCAACTGTCACATCGCAGATAGAAGCATGTCTCAATTCAAGGCCGCTTACAACAGTATCATCCGACCCAACTGCATTGATATTAACACCGGCACACTTTTTAGTTGGTGATTCGTTAATTACTATCCCAGAATCGAACCTGTTGGATGAAAACATTTCCGTCAGTAATCGTTGGAGATTACTACAAAAACTGGTTCAAGATTTTTGGAAGCGTTGGTCAAATGATTACATCACCGAATTACAACAAAGAACTAAGTGGACGGGAAAACAACCAATGGTCAAAGTAGACGACATTGTTTTAATAAAGGACAACAACTTACCGCCAACAAACTGGCCATTGGGAAGGATCATCGACCTACATCCCGGCATCGATGGTTTGACAAGGGTAGTCACAGTAAAAGCTGGTAACGGTTCTGTGTTCAAAAGACCCATCACCAAAATAAGTGTCTTACCTCTCGACACCGAGAGAACGCAAAATGAGTCAGTGAGTGAGTTAGTGAGCGAGTCCTGCACCAAAGGGTTCCTAGGATCACCAAGTTGGCTTTACCATTGATTCTACTAAGCTTAATAACATTCACTGCATTGCCTAATCAAGTAACCTCGGCCGAACTGCCGAAGTACAACATCACCACTTTTAGTCATCAAACTGGACTGTATCTAGAAAACCTAGGAAACCTCCGATTCACCAACCAGCAGTGGAAAATAGTAGTTTATTTTAACCTCACATCCTATTACTCAGATTTGGCGTCATACAGAAGTCTGGCAAGGAACATGGATCAACTATGTACGGAAACAGCTGAAGATAATCATCAGCTATGCTCCGCAATTAACAATCAGCTTATGCACATTCTAACTGAAATCGAGGACAAGAACGCAATACTTCACTACAGAGAAAGGAGAAGAAAACGAGGAATCCTAAATATTGTGGGCAACTTGGCAAGTGACTTATTTGGAGTTCTTGACGACCGTGATGCGAAGCACTATGAAGAGGAAATACAAAAAATCAAACTAAATCAACAACACCTTTTAATGATAGCCAAGAACCAAACTTCGATTGCTGATGCAACCCTAAACATTTTAAAACGTGCTGATGAAGACAATAGACGTCATTGGCAAGCTATTAATAAACAAATAGGCGCTACGTTAAATGACATTAACAATACCGAAAGGTTGACATCTTTAACCCTGCATGCACTTCTTCTAATGTTCGACTTCAAAGACACTCAACAAAAACTAATTGATGTCCTTTTAAACACACACAATAAGGCAGTGAGCACATCAATATTACCTCCAAATCAACTCAGCAAGGCTCTGGAAGATATAAAACATCATATGCCTCCTGACGTACTGCTGCCCTCGCAAAATGAAAACTATGAGCTATTGAGCTTGTATCAAATAATGTCATGCAGAGGAAAAATAAGTGGTCAATATATGATCTTTGAGTTGAAGATTCTATTGATGAACACAGCGAGGTATCAAATATTTAAACCAATACCACTTCCTACAATCGAGGACATCATCATTCAATCACCAATGGACTATTTAGTTTCCTCGATACATCGTGATGAATACTACATGATGTCACAGGACGAGTTTAGTCACTGCAAACATAGCAACTATGAGTATATTTGTATGTTGATCCATCCTATTTATTCCGTATACGCAAACAATTCTATATGCGAATTAAATTTATTAGCGTCACAACAACCATCCAACTGTCATATTGTAAAAGGAGTATCACAAAATAAACAAGATACATGGATAAAATTGAAAGGCAATAAGTGGATTTTCTCAATCCGACAAGAACGGCAAGCTACCATAGTTTGCGATGGGGACTTCGTGGCAGTACAACTGCCGCACAACGGAATAATTTCACTTGAAAACGGATGCACGTTAAAAAAAGGGTCAATTCTTTTAACAACACATAAAATCTTCAAAGAAACTGTAATTAATTCATCATATCTCCCAAAAGTCAACTTATCGATGCAGTGGATTAAAAGGCCTACAAACATCTCAATCGATTTGGAAAACTCAACCTTGGGGAATGAGATAACTGAGCTGCACAAGCGAATACAACACTTGCAAGGAGAAGAAATCGCAGTTTCACATCATGACATTCATCAATATTCTGTTCTCTATGCGATTATTGCCTTTGGCATAATCGTCTTCACGGTCTATAAATACCGAAGTCACAGAAGGTCTCCACCAAACGAAGCCTACAGGTTAGGAGGTCAGGCCCGGGAGAATGTTGATACTCAACAAGGTGCATAATATCGTATGTACTTTAGTTTCAAGTATAATAACTTGCTTAGTCAACTAATATACGCTCATCGTATGTGCTGTACTATATTCATTCATAATAATATGCTTAGTAAACTAAATTTATGTATAAAAACCGTAGAAATTATAATAAAGATTGAGTTGTAAAACAAGAACCTCGTAATATATTTGTGTGCCCTCACCAGTGGTAAGCCACAAATACTAATTAAATACAACAAACTTACACTTTCTCTCATGTAGATTCCAAAACAAGATTGTAGGCTTTGATGCAAAGGTGTCTTTTGAACCGAAGATACGAAGAAAATGGACGATAAATTTTTGTCATTTGCCGCTTTATCCGTTAAAGCTTATATTTTTATTTTATAAGTTGTTAGAATTTAAAATTATTAAATTTTATTTTATTTTTATATTGCTTATTTATATGTACATTATGCTATTATAGATTTATGTGCTAATTATTATTATTTAACTACAATTATTTGACTATTATTAAAGTAGTCTGCGAATTTTTATGTTTTTTTTTTCTAGTTTTATTTTATTGTCACTGAGCATTTACAATTAAAAAGAATGCTTACACCACATGTCACTTTAACTGTTTATAGTTTAGCACTCGAATGCTCTATACCGTGATTACAACGGGGAAAACAACGTTTTTAATGTTTTTATTAAAATCTATGATTTTAAATAATTTTTACTAATTAAACAATGCCTTATCAGCCTGAACATTAGAGATTTTCCATTTTTATTCTAGGCATGATTTTAATAGAACACGTTCACGGCATCATTATGCTGGAAACACATGTGCAGAATTCTGCATGCATCAAAATTAGAATACACTAGTGTATATGGGTTAAAATACACGTACAACGCATGCCATGCCGAATTCGGCACGTCATCTCTATTTCTAATTTGACTGCGCATCCGTCAGTGTTGACAACATGAAGAAAAAAAAAACGAAAAATCTTCGGCAACTTCATGCGACATTGTTTGATATTTTCCACTTTTGACACTAAACTTTGTCAAGATGGAGGAGAAATTTACAGAATTTATAAAAGAAACCAATTTTTATACAATACAAGACTATTCAATTGCAAAAATATTTATCTGTCTGACAAAAAGTTAGCTTGCTTTAACTCTAAATGGGATCCGTTCATAATTGCATATTTTAAAATTGCATTTCTCAAAACTGCATATGTAAAAACTGCATAAGGTACAAAACTGCATTTTTCAAAACTGCATATTTCAAAACTGCATAAGGTACGAAACGGCATAAGGTACAAAACAGCATTTTTCAAAACTGCATATTTCAAAATGGCATAAGGTACGAAACGGCATAAGGTACAAAATTGCATTTTTCAAAACTGCATATTTCAAAACGACATAAGGGTTAAAACAGCATTTTTCAAAACGGCATTTTTCTAAACGACATATCTCAAAACGGCATTTTTCAGAATGGCATTTTTTAAAACTGCATGTTTCAAAACGGCATAGGTACAAAACGGCATTTTTCAAAACGACATTTTTAAAACTGCACAAGACAGAATGAAATATTTTAATCGATTATGAATCTATGTAGAATTATCTTTTCATTAATTTCTGGAATATGACCAACAGGTATGGTTATTTATTACACGATGAAATTTAAGATGAATGAAATTTTTGAACATTTGTGAACGATTCTTGGATTAAATTCCCGGATAAAACCAAATGAAAAGGAACTTGGCTATTTCTTAGTCGATTAAGATTAAATTTCACATGTTTCTATGGTATGGTTGAATTTACAATAAAATTGATTAAATGAAATTGATTGACAAATTTCTTCTACATGTTTTATATAAAAGGTTTAGTATAGGTATGTTATAAGAAAGGTATTTACCTTCATGGAAATTAGAAATTATTTGAAGATTTAGTATGCATATAATATTCTCCTTCACCTAAATTTTTATATAGTGCTTCAAAGTTCTAGTTAGTTACTTCAACTGCATGATCGTAGCGGATTACTCCATATTGAAATTTATCTCACACAAGATTTTTCTTAATTTATCGGGCATATCGAAAAATTTGATTCAAACATATTAGTTTCAAGATATGTAGTGTTATTATCGTACATCGCCACGACAATTTTTGTTTGGCGGTTTTCCTTCATTTATGGTCCTGCCTAATATGGAGTACAGCAGATCGTTTCTACAGAATATCGTTTATACTAACTCAGGTATATATTTATATATATATTACTCGTATATGACACCTCGTACATATATTATATGTTAAAACGGTTTTATAATAGTTTTATTGATTTGATGCTACTTAGAAACAGTGGGGGAAGTGTAACGGAAATACCTACTAAAATTAGTGCATTATATTTTTTTACTCGAATATTGTTTGGTTTTTCTCTGTTTAAAAAAATGTACATAATTGGTACGCCTACAAAAAAATTACCGATGAGATGTTTAAACTTTAAAGGTTTAACATTGTTAGTTTGAGACGAAATGGTCGGTATAATTTTGGGATGCGCATACCATTCATGCTAAAAATTGTATCTAAAAATTATTCGGTTTTTCCATCTACGATGAAGATGAAGATGTAAAAATCCAACATTTTATTATCAAATTATAGGTACCAAATAATTCCGATAATGGTTAGTATTTGAGACATTTGTTACATTCTAGTAGGTGTTTCGGTTGTACTCTGCCCATTGTTCCAAAATATAAAATACATCAATTAAAACTTTCTTTTACCTATATATACATATATTTTATAAAACACATATATCAATTGATGCGTTTATTCATAAAAAACATTCTATTTGGCTGATCTTGGACATGACCATAAAAAAGGAAAAAACCTGCAATATGTTATATCTTGAACGTTAGATCAACAGATATCGGATTATGATTTAATATATATACCTATTTCGCTGACAATAAATTAAATTGAAGACGAAATGATATACGTATCTACGACGAAATGATATAGTTTAATTATAAAACAACAAACTTACATATTTTATTATAAAAAGTGCAAGGCACTTTGTAACATAAATTATATGTATTACCTTAATAGGTTGAACGAGGTTTAGAAAATGTTAAAATATTGACGTTTGAGTTAAAAGTCAGCTTTTCGTGATAAAATTGGAATGACTTGTGATACTGATAATTTGCTTGCTATGAAATATGGTCAATATATTAAATAGGATATACCAACCATAAACGTGTGAGCTATTTTATAAATCAGCCGTTTATTTTGAAAGTCACATAAGTCACTTTTTCAAAAAATCAAGTTAATGGTGACATTATTTACAATTTAAAAGTATCTCTTCATTTAAAAAAAGATCTTATCATTAATAAGAGAATCCTGAGATAATAAATATAAGTAAATTTTCTCGAAAGTTGACATCAATATTTTATTTAAAAAAAGTGACTTTTGCAACTTTGAAAATAAACGGCTCAAATTTGTGCCAAGGTAACAAATTAGCAATGTTGGATAGAAATCGGAATGATCAGAAATCAGATAAAAAATTCGCCGAGAACCACTATGAAATTGGAAGGAATGCGTGGATTTTCTAGTTCTAAATTCTGCTCAATTTTGAATAAAACTATAAGTAGCCAAAAAATTTCACACTTTCCATTGTGAAAACTGATACTTTATTTGATATTACATATTTTGTTTATGTCATATGTAGTTTTAGTTATTATAATACAAAATAAATTTTCATAATCAAGACGTGCAAGCAAAAATAGAATATAAAGAACATTCGATTTTTATTTAAAAATTCGTACTTATTTTTAGTAAATATAAAAAATAAGGCTGTCAGTGATTATAGCGTATTGTGCCATTTAAATGAGTTATACGCTTCAAATGACAATTATATGCAAACCAATTGCTTCTATATGGTTCGCGGTAACAATCCGACCAAACTCTGTGTATTTTTTTGCTATCCATTTCCTTAAAATCTGTCCATTTAATTAATTTTAACATGCCATCATAATTTATACCGTTTACAAAACAAAACGTAACAACTGTCAAACGCTTTTTGTACGTACACTCCCCGAAGAAAGAATTTATAATGTAATCTGGCGCTTGGTCGAAAGTGAATTAATCTTCTGAATTCAGTCGAATTCTACGTGCTGCCGTTCGTTGCATTTCGATTGAATACATTCTGGGAATGAAATAATAATTATAAATGTACAAATTTAATTTCCTTGGTTATAATTATATCAGATTACCTTAATTCTCGATCAACAATATAAGTAAACGAAGTTTTTTTAAAATATATGTATATGTACATAACCGAATGCAAGCCGATAACTAAATGTTTTGGAAGGTTAAACAGATCATTCATTTCACTGGCGAAGCCTTAATATTATAATAACACTGTGCTAGTTGAAAAATGCAACAAGCTGGGCACCCGGGGGGTAAACCTAATTCGAGTATGCTGAATTCAATGGTGCTAGTCCCATTTCAAAGTTAGTCCCCATTTTTGAGATATCACATTCGACATGTTTTGGCTCTGAGTCAAAATATACCCTCATTTTCACGTTAATAGCTCTTGAACCATTAAGATTTTCGTTATGCTTTCTTCAGCAAAGTTGTTGCGCAGGTCAAGACCAACAACTTTGCCGAACATATCAAAACCGAAAAACCACCTCCAATTTTTTTTTGTTTTTCATTTCGACGAAAAACACTGTTTTTATCATTTTTTATCATTTTGTTGAATTTAAATCGAGTAGAATCGATCGAATAAACATCGCATCGACAAATATAGATACAATAGAAACTATTTAAAAGAAAGTTAAATCGATTCAGTTGATTATATGGTGATTTTTCCTAAAAAAAAAAAAAATTCCTAAAAAATTAACATTTTTCTTCTCTTTGACAAAACAATGGCGTACCGTTGCGATAGTGGATAAAAATCCTGGATTTTTCAATCCCATCGTTTTAATCAATTACATCACGTAAATTATCACTTTGGACGGCAGTCCAAACGAGTGACGAAAGCGCACCTACTGTGCTGGAAGTCGAACTCGTATATACCAGTTCGACTTCCAAAAAATTAGTTTTTCAGATACAACTGCCCCAAAAAGGGCCCAAATTATTTTTTAACTAGCAAATTATGATTAAAGACGTCAATACTAATTCAACGACACCTCAAACGTTCAAAACGGATGTTTTTGACCAAAGTTATGGCATTTGAAAAATTTTCTGTGACGTCACGATATAATCTTGCTTTGGTATATATGTTTGTTTGTTTGTCCGTACTTCTTTCATTTGATCTCATATTTTCAGGGTTTGTAGTCTTGAAAAACTAAGCAACTTGTTGGCCGCGGCCAGCTTCTGAAACGCCATTTTTGGCCATTTTAGTCACGCCCACAGCGCTGAACTTATTTGACATACCCCGGACATATGCATATCATTAGAAAGGTATTGACAGCTATCAAATAGCATATAAAAAAAATTCAAAACATTAAGGTTGAAGGTCATTTTGGCCAAAAAACTGAAAAATGCCAAATCGGCCGGCCACATTCGGCCTAATCGCTAAAAAATTAACCCAAAACTTTTGGTTCATGTTTTCAGGATTATTAGCCAAAAGCCTCACCAACAATTTGACATCAACCGTTTGTCCCAGAAAACTCGTATATTTTAGATATTGACCTCCATAACTTAAAAGCCACCTTAATTTTTTGCAAAATTTCATTTTTTGGCTCAAATGCACCCTAATATCGGTCCGTTGCGATACATAATGATTGTGAATCAACGTATTACAATGAAACAACGTCATATTATTATCATTGCTACGAGCATTTTTACTAGTGACCCTTTTTTCATAAAAAAAATAAATGAAAAAACTGATAAATTGATGTGATCGAAAAAATCATGCCAAAAACATTGAACATTTGACAGTCTCCTTCCATAACATCGATATTTTTTTAATCTTTTCGATGATTTCTTTAAAAATAGATCTTATCGCCCCTCCCATCGCATGAAGATGGATTATCAGCGAGAGGGTAGCTACCATTAATTTTTGTTTCCAACTAACACATTAAAATATGCATATTTTATTGTATTGTTTAAGGAATCAAAAATGAATTGCTATCGAGTGTGTGTGAACTGTTTTGACTGACAACAATAAAACGAATCGCAATTCAATTCATTTTCAATTTGCCGTGGCAAAATCATTGATATCAAATAAAAAACCTCTTAACGAGGTAAATGTTCGAGTGACGAAAGCCGAATTCAATTCACAAAATTTCTGATATCAAATTTGTGCCGAGAAAAATAATTGCTGTTAGTGCATTCGGCACGTTTGTTTACATTTTTCTTTCTCAACGATTTTTCGGAATGTTCAACAACAACGCGCTGAATGCACTAACGTTCCAAAAAATCGTTGAAAAATCGAATGCAATTTGATATCAGAAAACAAATGAAACAAATGAAAAACATGAAATATGAAACAAATTTGATATCAGAAATTTTGTGAATTGAATTCGGCTTTCATCACTCGAACATTTACCTCGTACAACAGACACGCCACTTTGCATATAAAAAAGTTGAAAAAAATTGAAAAATAATCTGGGATAGAAAAATTCGAGGTTTTTATCCGTCGTATGTTTCTGTGATTGAACGGCGCAGTGACATTTGATGGTTGATATATTGAGGCAGATGTTTCTTAATTTACGTGTATAATTTACGTGATGTAATTGGTTAAAACGATGGGATGGAAACATCCAGGATTTTTATCCACTATCGCAACGGTACGCCATTGTTTTGTCAAAGAGAAGAAAATGTTAATTTTTTAGGAATATTTTTTTTAGGAAAAATCACCATAAAATCAACTGAATCGATTTAACTTTCTTTTAAATAGTTTCTATTGTATCTATATTTGTCGATGCGATGTTTATTCGATCGATTCTACTCAATTTAAATTCAACAAAATCATTAAAAATGATAAAAACAGTGTTTTTCGTCGAAATGAAAAACAAAAAAAAATTAGATGTGGTTTTTCGGTTTTGATATGTTCGGCAAAGTTGTTGGTCTTGACCTGCGCAACAACTTTGCTGAAGAAAGCATAACGAAAATCTTAATGGTTCAAGAGCTATTAACGTGAAAATGAGGGTATATTTTGACTCAGAGCCAAAACATGTCGAATGTGATATCTCAAAAATGGGGACTAACTTTGAAATGGGACTAGCACCATTGAATTCAGCATACTCGAATTAGGTTTACCCCCCGGGTGCCCAGCTTGTCACGAAAAAAAAGTTCGAAATTCAAGCACAGTGTAATTAGTATACTAATGAAAATGAAAGAAGAGGATGAAAGATAATGACAATTGTATTGTAAATCATTCTCTTATTAGTACGGAATAGGATTACAAAAAGAGTATGTTTCTGTCTATAATTAAGATGAAAATCGGGCGTATAAAAGTAACCAACCTTTTTTTTCATATACACCGACACCGAGGATTTTTTTATTGGCGTGTCAGTATATGTATCTCATATACTGTACTGTACATATAACTATATAGGGACATAACCTGAAAAACGGGAAAAAATTAATTCTATAAATAGTAAAAATGTACTCGGATGTATATTAGACATCAAAACAAGAATTAAGCTGGGGGTGGAGCTAAATCTGCCGATAGAACAAAAAAACATATAAATAGCATTGCAGAAATTGTTTCTGATATCAGTTGTTCGATAATTTTTGAGCGTTGAAAATATTAATTAAGCGAATTATTAAATATACAAAATTTCAAAGGTGATATAGCTTATCAAAGTGAACTAAGCATTAACAACTATGGAGAACGAAAATATAATAGGACAGCAGTGTCAAATGATAATTTCTCAAAAGAACACCACTATAATGTATTTACATGGATTTTCTTATTATTTTCACCGCATCACAAACCGATGGCGGTGCTCAAAGAGGCAAAACAAACTATTTAAATGCACTTGCAATTTAATAACAGAGTCGAGAGAGGGGAAATATTATGTGGCAAACATTTATAATGTACATAATCACTCTGCGGAATATTAAAGATGCAGTTGGAACATCTAATAACTTGCCTTGCCAGATCTTGCAGGCGACAAATGGCATGGTTCCGGTTACTGTAGCTGGTTGCCTTCCGTCTAAATCAGCATTAACACAGTTGGTTAAAAGAGAGAAGGCCAAAAAATCAGAGAGGGAGCCAGTATCATTAATTTTCGATATTCCAACAACACATAGTGAAATTGACGGCGAGAAGTTCGTGTTAGGAGATGACACGATAGGAGAAGACCGCATAATAATTTGCTCGACGTCAAATAATTTGAGAAGGATGAGAGAAGCCGATTTTTGGATGATGGACGGAACATTTAAAGTTGTTCCTAAAATCTTCTTTCAATTATATACTATTCACTGCAGTGCTGGGCCGCATAAAACGGTGCACCCAATGGTATACGTTTTAATGAGCGGCAAATCGGCCAAACTATACCAACACATGTTTAATATGCTAAATGAAAAAGCATTGGATATCGGAGTAGATTTGTCACCGAAGATCATAATAACGGATTTTGAGAAGGCCGCAATCAAAAGCGTTCGCAGCGTATTCGAAGGTGTTATTGTTAAAGGGTGCAATTTCCATTTTATGCAGAACATATACAGGCATATCCAATTAATTGGTTGGCAAACCCGGTACGGCAGTGATGTAGAGTTCGCGATGAAAGTGAGACAAATTGCTGCAATCTGTTTCCTGGAACCAGAAGAAATCTCAGAATGGTTTCAAGAAATAAGAAATGAAGTGGGTTCGGAATTTGATCCTCTAGCAAACTGGCTAGAAGAGCATTACATTTCAGGAAAGAATGGTAGAGGTCCTTCTTTTCCGCCAAATCTGTGGAGCGTGTCGGATCAAAATTCGATGGGAATACCACGGACACAAAATAATGCCGAATCATTTCACCGATATTTGAATACAGTAATTGGTCGTGCGCACATCGGTGTACTGCATTTATTAGCAGAATTGCAAAAAAACACTAGAACTACCAACGCAGAAATTGGAAAGTTGGAAAGGGGAAATCCGCCATCTCAAAAAAAACTAAATATATTATTAAGGAAAAAAACATAAACTTAATTTAAAAAAAAAAAAAAAGAATACAGCAAATATGGCTTTTTGAAAGCAATTGCTGGAAATATATCTTTTTAGTATGTAATTAGTATTGAGTTAAAATTTATGTATATAGTTATATATGTATTAAAGATAATCTAAATAAAAGGTAAATGTTGTTATGGAAAATGTCGTTTTGTACTTTATGTCCGTTTTGAAATATGCAATTTTGAGAAATGCCGTTTTGAAAAATGCCGTTTTGTCCCTATGTCGTTTCGAAAAATGAAATTTTAAAAAATGCCGTTTTGAAAAATGTCGTTTTGTACCTATGTCGTTTTGAAACATGCAATTATGAAAAATGTCGTTTTAAAAAATGCCATTTTGTAAAATGTCTTTTTCAAAAATGCAGTTTAGAAAAATGCCGTTTTGAAAAATGCCATTTAGAAAAATGCTGTTTTGTACCTATGTCCTTTCGTACCTTATGCCATTTTGGAATATGCAGTTTTGAAAAATGCAATTTTGTACCTTATGCCGTTTTGTACCTTATGCAGTTTTGAAATATGCAGTTTTGAAAAATGCAATTTTGTACTTTATGCCGTTTTGTACCTTATGCAGTTTTGAAATATGCAGTTTTGAGAGATG
Source organism: Nephrotoma appendiculata (assembly GCA_947310385.1). Taxonomy (NCBI): domain Eukaryota; kingdom Metazoa; phylum Arthropoda; class Insecta; order Diptera; family Tipulidae; genus Nephrotoma; species Nephrotoma appendiculata. Next base: position 265,230,492 of record OX371225.1, on the reverse strand, counting down.
TCGTTTTTAAAAATGTCATTTTAAAATATGCAATTTCGACCCGGACCCCTCTAAATAAATAAATGTCGCATACAAGTGTCAAAAAATTATGCTCATGTGTTTCACGTGCAGATCTGCATGCGGTGCTGCTTGCAGAAAATATGCACATCTGTTTTCAGCATTACACAACCACAATTTCAGTTTACCCTTTTTGGTTATATAATTTTATTTTAAAGGCACATTTCACTTCTTATTAATTATTTTTATTAGGTGTTTTTAATTTATCAATCCGATCACGACTGACTCCTAATTCTTCCAGCTTTTTTTCTTTTAAAATTTCGACACTCACCCTTACACCAACAATCTCACCCACTTCAGCATTTTTATTATAATTTCTATTTACTCCCCTTACTTAACCCGTTAATACATGTTTTTAAATATATATTTTTCTTTTTGTTTGTGTAATACACGGAAAAAAATAATCTTGTTACCACAAAGAAAATGATTTCTTTATAGTCCAACATTCTCTTTTTCTTAATTTAAAAATTTAGTGTCTTATTTCGTCCCATTTTTTCTTGGTGATAAATTTTTTTTACTTAAAGAAAGAAACATTTCTTGATGCAAGAAGAATTTTAATTATTGATTTGAATTAATTTTTCTTGAATTAAACGTTTCTATGAATTCTTTAGTACAGTAGAATAAAATTTAAATAAAGAAGATTATCATGAAATGAGTAGAAATTTTCTGAAATTAAGAAAATTTGCGCTTTCTTAAACTGTAAATGATAATAAATTTTCTTAAATAAACACATTTCAAAAATAAAATAATTTCTTATTAGACACAAATATAATTTCTTTATTCAAGAGGATCTTAATAAATTTACTTTTAGAATATTATCTTGAAAGAAGAAATATTCAAGGAATATTCGTAGTGAGTATTTCTTTAATCAAAATGATATTAAAAACCAAATAAATTTTAAGTTTTTTATATTTATAATTTTTGCATGAAATTTCACGTCAAACTGAAAACTTCTTAGATTTTTAGCTAAAGTTACATTGTTAACGATATGGATCCTATAATGCATGCATTTAGTAGCCAGTCCTATAGCTCTGACACGATCGTTATTACTGATCTGGCGAAAGCTGTTTTTACAATCCAACCGATTTTATCATTAAAGTCGCCTACGATGATTGTTTTTTGGCGTCATCTGATTTATCTTCAGTAGGTGCATGAACCTTGAGGATCATAATACGTATTAAATTGTTTGATGCACAATCTTAGTGTTCATAATTGCACTTTGATTGAACGGAAAACGATGACATGTTTGCCAACGTTATGCTGAAGAAAGCCAAAACCAAACTCTTTCAAGCCTGAGATATAGCACAATATGGCAAGATTAAGATTTTTTTATCATAGTATGTGTATTGTGATGTCAAGAAATCAGTTGTGGATTGACAGTCACGAAGCGAATTTTCTATTTAAAATATTTGGTTGTTATCTAATAATAATTTTAGTTTAGATGTTGGTTGGTGGTTAGAGGATCAATTTTACCACAATTACGTTTCAGAATTGGTTGTAAAATCGTATTTTTCCATCATACTACCTTACTTACAACTTACCTACCTTACTTACCTTACTTTAAAACCACAGTGCAAAATTGATGGAGGAGTAATCGGGGTCAACCAAGTCCATGCACAATTTGAAAATATTCCTTTGTAAGCCAATTGAGTGCAGCTGGGACTTATGAACGTAAGAAGTTCTAGTTCGTGAACTATCTAGCATTATGGTGTGAGGACTGTTTAGTATTTTGGTGAGACTGGTTGATAATGTATAGTTTGTCATAATCATTATACTAATTGGAAATTATACTTTATGGAATTAATATCGAAAATTAGCATTTCATTAAAAAATGCTCATTTACAGTACACATTATACTCTGCTTTTAGAAATTAAGTTCTCGTTAAAACATAAATTTCTTAAACTAAGAAATATGGTGTTGAGGAGAAATCAAAAATTCTTTATCAATAGTACGAATAGATTTGTTCAAGAAAAACAATTTCTTCTTGGAAACAAGTTACTCTAATCATTTAAGTATCTTTCTTCTCATTAAAAGATACGTTTCTCGCATCAAAATAAATTTTTAAATTCAAGAAAATAATCCTTCATATAAATTCTAATTTTTTCATAACAAGAAAATCAGAACTCTAATTCGAAAAATGTGTTTCTTGCTCCAAGAAAAATAAAGTGATCGAACAAATTGCAAAATTAAATGTATTTTCTATCATTCTATTAACAATTTTTTTATGGTGAGGTACGTTATGATTTTTTTTGTATATTTAATGTGCTTTGCGTTAAAAATAAATAGTGTTTAGTGCCTTATATCCAGAAATTGGTTTAATTTAAAATTTGTTAAAATAAATTAAAGTAAGTATACAAAATGAAAACGAAAAAGGTTAACAAATAAAAACTATGTATAAAAAAATAAAAATTACTGTAAATGTAATATTGATGAATTTCGGGGAATCCCCTATTATGCATTTTTAAATAATAATAAATAAAAAACAATGCACAAAAGGATATTCCACGAAGTTTATAACCAAATAGTGTTGTTTGAACTCAGCGTAGCTGAGTAGTGTGTAATCTAATACATAACGGCTTTATAAGCAGTGCAAAATATAATAAATTTTGTTAAAGTGTAATTACTATTTGTAATTTATTATTTTAGTTGTATAATAATATTTTGTGGTTTGGCTATTTGTGTGTGACTGTGTGTACTCATCACGAAAAATGCAGCAATATCTAAATTCGGAAAATTGCATTTATTTAACTTAAATTCGTAAAACATTGATTTTGGTGATTCATTATAGTGATAAAAATTAACCAATAATTAGTTTTCTTTTTATTATCGTATATAATACATATTGTTGATCATTAATAATAAAAATTTTGGATTCAAAAGTATTAAATTCTTGAAAAATATTTATAAGCACTAATTTGCAATTGTGTATAGTAATTTCGATACAAAATAGTTATAAATTCACATTTTTCTTTTGTTTTACTTTGGATTTTGGGATTAAGTGGGAAAGTGTTCGTGGTGAGTACATATAATTCTTGTGTTAACGCTTTGTATTTTAATTTTAATTTTCTTATTAGAACAATGGCTGATCAAACTATATTAGATGGGTCATCGCTTGTCTATTCTTACGGTATTAAATTATCTATACATATAAAAATTATTTATCCGCATCTCGTACACTGAAAAAACAAATTTTCTTAAAAGATATCTCTATTACCAAATTAAGGGTTGCATTACAAAAAAGTTTCACCGGGTGCAATTTGTTAACCAAACTAAAAATTTAATTTGTGTTACTAAGTGAAACTTGCTTTTACTGAAATTTGTTTTTGAGTGCAGTTAACGTAACTTAACATACCTATACATTTTCTTTTCATTTTGATACTGACGGTGCGTGTCAAACTTGAGGTAAAAGTCAATTTTAGATAAATTTTTCGGTAAATTCAATTATTTTTCAAAAACTCTAAAAATTGGTACTACAAGACAGCCACTTTTTACCGTAGTAAACGATTTACCTTAAGTTTGGCACACAGCCTGAGTTCGAAAAATCATAGCGGCCATTAAAAAAAATCTAAAATGTTTTTAATGTATTTTTTCAAGATGGCGCTGTTTTAGAGTTTATTGGGACGGAAGAAATGTCACACACCGCTGCAATTGTGACGAGCGAATTAAAATCAAAAATGATTGAGTGGGATTTGGCGCTAGCAGGAGAAAAATTAGATAGTATTTAGTTTTGATATACATATATTATGCAAACTCAGTAATCATTTAATTTGTTTTTAAGACTGTGGTTTCCACAAAATTTCAGACCTTTAAGCGATAAGCTTTTTAGACCTTGATCAGATGTTTCCAGATTTATGTCAATTAAGGACAAAATCTCAATTAAGGTTTAAAATTGAACAATGGCGTATAGAAAATGTAAAATTTAACCTTAGTTAGCTGCGTTTTTCTGAAAAACAATTGAGATGAGTTCGTTATAGCTTTTTTCAAGTTGATTCAATTTAAAATAACCATTTACTCTTTTTTAAGTCGGTCGAATAAGTTAGATCAAATAGTCTTCAATATGTAATATAGTTGTTTTGAGTTCTAAACAACGCTTTTATTATACGGAACTGTTAAGAGCTATACAAAATTATAAGAAAACTATAGAACGATGATAGATTTTTTTTTGTTATGCTTAGAAGACTTTGGTCTAACTTATTCGTCAACCAACTTAGCGTTGGCTCAACTTGAAAAAAAACTATCGCCAACTCGACCCGATTATTTTTCACAAAAACGCAGCTGTTATATACAAAACTTAACGCTTAGTTGCATAATTATTTTCAGGGGCATTTAACGACTAATCTATATCCATCACCCAATTGTTCGACCGTGTCAGGAACTTCCAACTTATCGGATTGGATAAAAAACCAATCATTTTCGGTATCTTCCATAGAAACAGGAAAACTTTCATCATCAGATTTTGTTGGAAATATTATCCAAATTAAGTGAAAATCTTACTAATTATTATATAAACATTTTTATTTTCCAGAATCTGCAAGAATTTCTCATAACCAAAAAAGGTTCCAGAATTTTACAAATATTTAGCAACAGTGCCCCGCCACATCTGGATGAAGACGCAAGAGACCTATTGGTTATTTCTATCGTCGACTGTATAGTAGACAGCCCTGTAACGGCGGCAATATTAGAAAAAATTTCTAAAGATATTGCGACATTTTTTCCTGGAGAAAATAAGGTAATATTTATTATACCGATATAATGTAATGTAAATGAATAAAAACAAAAGTTTGTCATTTTTTCAGGAGTTGTATTATAGAGGTGGGCCGAAGCCGTCTGGAATATTGTCCCACAAACACAAAAATCTAAGTTTTAAATATCGAAAGGTGGGATACTTGGAAAAAAAAGATAGACGTCCTCAACAAATAAAAGTTTGTACTGCAACTGCAACAAATACAGGTAAAACTAACTTATGTATTCTACATAGATATTATAAATCAATAATATTTTTTCTTTTTTTGTTCATTTCAGAAGTAAGTCAGGAATTCGAAGGATCTAAGAAATGGTTGTACCATTTCTCTAGCCCATGGGACGATGTCGAGAGGCATTGGATAGCCACACACGACGGCCGACAAAGTAATTTCCAAGCAAAAAAGAACATTCACATTATAAACTTTTTTGATGAATGGCCAATTTTAAAGCATGCAGATGGCTTTCGATTGGTAAAGACAACAATTCGAAGTTTTGTTTCCAAATAGTAACATTTTTTTCTTATTTGTTTCAGATTGATCTGGAATTTAATTGTTTGTACCCTTGTTGTGTATGCTCTTTTTTTTGTTACAGATTGAAAATATTAGTATTTCCATGATAAAATATAAAGGAACTGTTTTAAAAAAATCGTATTACCTTTATTTTAAAGAAAAAAATCAACTATCAAGAATAATAGACATTGTAAAAACAAATAGAAAGATTTTCTTGATAGTTCAAAATGTACAAATAGTCAAGTACGATAGTCATTTTCGGGTTTATTTTGTCGGTGATGAACAAAACAAATATGAAAGTATTTGGTGCACTGAAAATTACGTTACACATTTAAAACCTTTTGTTCTACATTCACTTCCAAAAGGAATTAAAATATTTAAACCAAATATATCGTATGAATGAAAATTTTAAATAATAGCTTTAATTTTATATATAATAATTATAAATAATTTCATATGTACGTACATATATATTATTTCGTTTTATAAGTATCAATTTTTGTATTAATCTGTAATTTATAGTTATAAGATTTATTTTATAAAAAATTTGCATTTTATAAAGAAATAAAATCGAATATTAATTTGAATTGTATTTTTAATTTATCCAATAAGAATGCACAAAAATATTTCTGGTAACAAGAAATATGAGTAAAGTGGACAAGAAGAATATTATTCAATCAAGAATAAATCAGGAAATGATTTCTTATAACAAGAAATAAGCTAAAGTGGGCAAGAAGAATGTTTTCTTTGATCAAGAATAAGTTTATTCTCTAGAAGAAATGAGTACGATTATATACAATCAAAAATTCTTTCTATAAGAAAAATTAATACATATTTTCAAGAAAATATATACTTACATCCAGATAATCTATAATTCTCTTTCACTAAACAAGAAACTAATGATAATATTTGAAGAGATTTATAGATCAAAACAAGAATATTTAGTTTTAAAATAAAATAGTTAAGCAACCATTTTAAGAATCATTTCTTTAAACTGTATAATAATTCTTAACTGAAGAACTAATTATTAGTAAAAACAAAGGCAATATTCTGAATAGAAACCATATTTTCTTCATTTTGTACATTAAATTTCTTCTAACAAACGTTTAAAGTTTGTTTCAACGTATAAATTAAACCTTAAATCAAGAATATTAAAGTTTATGTTGAGAAATAAAATTCTTAGCTGAAAATGAAGAGCTCATTTTTCTTATATCATTGACTATTTTCTTCGAGTTAGAAAGTTTTTTTTTCCGTGTAATTATTAAATTACCTATAGATCTCATAATACAATACTCATCGATGACAATGTATTAGCTACAGCTGATTATTATTTTTAAGTTGTATGTACTTTCGTTTACAAAACAAACCGTACGATCGAATTTGTGTTCAGGGATACACACCTTATTCATTTAAAATACCCAAAAAGTAGCAATGGTCGAAGCGAAGAAAAAAATCAATCAAATAAATTGTGAATTTGCGGTTTCGAAAGACATAGAATTTGCCGTTAAGAAAAACAAAATATGGCATGGGGCGAATTGAAGAATTCGTAACAGTGGTTAACGATACGTTTAATTATTGTGAACGACGCCGCAAAGAGATGCTTTACGCTTTATGAAAGTTTTCACTTACAGATGTTTCTGTATCACGAGTGCGAACTGGATAATGTTATGTTATGATCTACGACCAGCAACTGATCCAGCTTCTTCAAAACGTTCAAAAATTTTGATTATTCCAGGCTCTGTAGGACGTCCATATTGGCCAAAATCATCATGTAATTTACGAAATGTTTATTTACAGAACGACATTTTGAGTATTCATTTGTCAAAAAATTTTCGGGTTGTCACCGCACAATAAATGTTTTTGACAGATGGAACACGCTTTATTTATACAAAGAAAAGGCATAAAATGAAGCTCGAAAATTTTCTTTAAAAAATTCATCTCAAAACAACTCAGAAAAATTTATTGATTCTTGTACAAATTAGTTTATAAAAATATAAAAATTTTATTGAATTGAGCTAAATGTTACTGATTCCAGCGTCACAACGCTAGTTTTGAGTATTAGTGTGATTCAACTAATTTTTCAACTAATTTGGTACAGATAAGTGGATATTCTATGCCATAGGAATAATGCCTTATTTCCATGGAAAAAATTTGCTGACAGCAATTTTTTTTACTGATAATACGCAAAACAAAATAATCTTAGAATTCCATAAGAGTGACAAAGAAAAGAAATCATTTTTGTAGTAAAATTCTATGGTTTTACATTTTGGCATAACCTAAAAATTTCATATAAGTTTTAATTTGTACATTTCGATTTTTTTTATATATTTTAATGTTTATATATACATATGTACAGTGTACACCTTGTTAAAGTTAGCCGACAGTGAAAAAATCGATAATGCAGACAGTGTCTCGACTACATCAGTCGAAAGTTAAAAAAAATATGAATTACAATGAGCTATCCCAGCCGAATGTAATAACCTAAAAAATCAGCCAAAAACAAATGTTTCATAAGAAAAAACAAAATTTAAATACCGACAATAATTTATGTGAATCTACTATATACAGTCTTGGCCAAAAGTATTGAGCACCAATGATATCTTACAATTTTTTTGGGAATATCAATTTGAAATAAATTGAAACTATTTTTATAGGTTCACATTACTATTTATTTATATAAAATTAATATTTTGTGGGTCCACCCTTTGCCTTAATTATGGCAGAAATTCTTTTGGGTAGAGAGCTTACAAATATTTTACATTCTGTAGGACGTATGTCGCTCCATTAATTTACAAGCAATGTTTCATGAACGCAACAGTTTGATACATTTATTTAAAACTGCTATGGATAAGATGCCTATAGATGATTATACAGTTGTAATCAGAGCAGACAAAAAGCCGCCAGGTGAACACGAAAGACGTTTTAATGCACCGGTGATAGGTGATGTAGCAGTTATAATGGTGGGCTCCGAATTCGATCGACGTGCGACATAATCATTCATCGCCGGATGGTTCGCGTTTCAGAAACACATAGTTCATATGATTCGCTTCAATATCCACTGCTATTTCTGCGTGGAGAAGATGGTTACCATTTCAATATAATGCAAATCAACCCTAATACGAATGAAGAGTCGACGAAGAAAGTTTCCTGTATGGATTATTACGCAAACCGCATTATGATTCATCCAAATGAATCCAACTACATACTGAAATGCCGTGAACTATTCCATCAGTTCATTGTAGACATGTATGCAAAAATTGAAAGTGAACGTCTTCTCTTCATTCGGTTAAATCAACAGTAGCCACATGCTGAAGAATACATTCTCTTTCATGACGCAATTAACAATGATCGAAACGCTGCTAACATTGGACAAATAGTAATCTTGCCAGCATCGTATACCGGCAGTCCACGGCACATGCACGAATACGCACAAGATGCCATGACATATGTTCGAAAGTATGGACGTCTTGATCTGTTCATCACCTTCACATGCAATACAAGGTGGAGTGAAATCACCGACCTCATTTTTACCGGTCAAAACGCATCGCACAGACATGATTTACTCACACGGGTATTCAGGCAAAAGCTAATTCGGTTGATGGACGTCATCACTAAGAACCAAATTTTTGGAGAAACCCATTGCTGAATGTATTCAGTTGAGTGGCAAAAAAGAGGTCTTCCACAGGCAATTATTTTAATATGGTTGAAGCTAAAAATCGTTTCAACACAAAGTGATAGCGTGATATCTGCTGAGCTTCACAACCGAGACGAAGATCCTATTCTTTTTGAAACAATCAAGAAAAATATGATCCACGGACCATGCGGCGCACTTAATACAAGTTCACCATGCTGATATTACAGTTCGCTAAAATGTTGCTGTATCACGAAGTGCCCAAATACTACTCTTGGGACACATCGACAAAAAAATTCATGAGAAGAAAGCGAGGTGCAATTGTTCTAGAGAATGCTGGTGTACGTTCGTCAGATGCTTTAGGACGTGTATGTACAGTGCATCCAAACAACGCAGAATGATATTATTTAAGATTCTTATTGCATACAGTCAGAGGTCCAACATCATTCGTTGCATTGAAAACCATCGATGGCGTAGAAAGCCAAACGTATAGAGAAGCATGTATCGAGCTTGGATGACTTGAAAATGACAATCATTGGCATACACCGCTAACAGGAGCATCGCTTACGGGTCGTCCAAAACAAATACGTACTCTGTTTGCGATAATTTTAACAACATGCGCCCCATCGAATCCACAAGAACTTTAGGAAAAGCATCGTGAAAGTCTCAGTGAAGACATTCTGCGGCATGCACGCAAAAGTGATCCAAATTTACAATATTCCGACGACATTTTTAATGAAGTGCTAATATTGATTGAGGATTTATGCATATCAATTAACAATAAAGTACTAAATCAACTTGGTATGCGGCATCCATACGGGACAAAAATGATGTACAAGACAAGGATCTGGTGCAAGACAAGCATTACGATGTAAACCAGCAACGTCGTTTCGTGGAAACACAAACAAAACTGTCAGTTGCTGATCAAAAATATGCCTACGACAAACTCAAGCAACGTGTAGACAACGGAAATGGCGGGATTTTTTTTCTTGATGCTCCTGGCGGCACCGAAAAAACATTTCTGATCAAATTAACACTGGCGTCGGTTCGAATGCAGAATCGAATAGCATTCGCAGTAGCATCATCGGGAATTGCATCAACGCTACACTCGGCACTGAAACTACCCTTAAATTTGAACCAGGCTGAAACACCAAATTGTAATATCAGCAAAAATTCAGGAATGTCCGCAGTCCTTAAAGCGTGCAAAATTATCATTTGGGACGAATGTACCATGGCGCATAAAAAAATACTTGAGGCGCTTGACCGGACTCTGCGAGATATCAGAGGTAAAAACGAACCAATGGGAGGTGCATTTATACTTCTTGCAGGTGATTTTCGCCAAACCTTACCCGGTATACCTCGATCAACCTCCGCTGATGAGCTAAACTCATCTGCCCAAACATTTTCCAAACAACTTTTAGACATTGGAAACGGCAAAATTCCAATTGATCACTCAACAAATGAGATTACGTTTCCGCCAAATTTTTGCCAATTGAAGCCGAGTATTCAGGCCGTTGTTGACAAGGTATTCCCAAACTTGACTTGCAACTACAAAAATCCAGATTGGCTATGCGAACGAGCAATTTTGGCCCCAAAAAAATGATGACGTGAACAAGCTGAATGAACAAATTCAATTGAAATTGCCCGGAGAACCAATCAAATAAAAATCAATTGATACAGTGATGGATACGGAACAAGTAGTCAATTATCCAACCGAATTTTTAAATTCAATGGAGCCACCAGGAATGCCACCACACATATTGACATTGAAAGTTGGTTCTTTGGTCATGCTCATTCGAAATTTGAACGCACCTAAGTTATGTAACGGAACCAGACTGACCATAATGTTATAAGTATATGTTCTTTATTTTGGGCGCAGCAACGCGTGCCGAATACAGTAATATATACGATTAAATGGCAGACGATTATTTTGGTGGATTTAAAATCGCGAATCTAGAACGTACAAATCTTGTTAGGCTAAAATTTGGTCCTTTTGGCCGACATTTGAATACTGATTGATCGAATCAAAACCACAATTCAGTTGCAATCGACATTAAATGCATGTAATCAAAAATTAGTATGACGGTTTTCTGTTTACCCAAAACAAGGGGAGGGTTGTCAAATTTGTATGTCAATTAAACGGCACAAATTATAGCCCCCAATTATTTTTAAAGTGCGCGTTATAAAAGTGCAATAAAAATTTGTTTGTTTCGCACAAAATTCGGGTGTAGCAGCGCATCGCTAATTTAAAATGTCATAAATATTGGTTTTTATCGGTAAATTGTGTTAAAGAAATGGGTGCACCATTATTCTGAACGTATATTAAGATTTCTTATGCGATTCCGCAGGTGCTAAAATACAATTTTTGTTATGTTTTAGTAGGCAATCGGAAAGTGCGACTTATAACATAAAAAACATAAAATTTTATGAGGCCTCGCTTTGCATATTTTATCTGTTGAATTCGCAATCACGGCACATTAAATTAAAAACAAAATATTTTTTTCTTATTTTGCGGTGAATTTCTTTCGGATTTCGCGTACATTCAAATTATTAAAAGTCACAAAACTGAGTTTTATTACTTTTGGTTTGTTATCTTTGGCAATCTGCAATTTCTATTTTATGTGATGAATAAATTTGCTGCGTCGATTTTGTATGTGAAACAAATGAAATAAACCAAATGGACCAATAAATTTGTCAAAATATTTATTAATTGCCTCGGAGATACCATAAGACGAGAAGAGTAATTGCAAGATTTTTGCATATAAATTGCAAATTAATTGGAAAGATGATTTATATACGATGGTTTTAATACAATTTTGTTAATAGGCTGGGATTAAAATTTACGGGGATCAGCGCTTTTGGCCATCTGTAATCACCATTTAGTTAATAAATTTCTTGTATGCGCATTTGGTTATTTTTATATTCAGCCCACAAGCCGTTGAATTGAAAAACAATCGTAACTTTTATGGTGCATATTTTGTATGGGCTGCAACATTTGTGGTACAAATATATTCGGACATGAATTTTAGTTTTAGTTGTACGGGGTTACGGACTAGGGCGAGCATGTCACACGGCTTGCGGTACACCTTGATGATAATAATAATAAATTAATCTTATATCGCTGTGTGAAAAAATAAATAAATTAAAATTAATTAAGCACGGCTTTATTAGAAAACTGGGAACCCCATTTGATTTATTTTTGTTGATAACATTAAGAGAAATTAGAAGATGACAAAATTAGAAAAAGCATACAAAATAAATTTACTACTTTGTTATTCGGCGGTCGCACGCGTATTCAACATTATTGTCTCTTAATTAACAATTCATTGTGGAATAGAATTTTAATTTTAAGATTTACGGTAAGACGATTTTGGGTTTAAATAAAACTAAAAATTTAGAAATAATTTCTCAAATAGAATTAAATCTCTGTGTTTGCTGTACCGTACCTACAGTATATTAGTCAAATTTGCATAATAATTTAAACACTAGATCACGTTGTTAAACAAGGTGTTTTGCTTTACCATAAATCACATCGAATAGCGTGTGGCATATTTAAAGACATGAATAAAATCTTAGATTACGTGAATTTTAAACGGACGCAAATAAATATGTATTAGACACAGAAACGTGCCAGAACTACAATTTAAATTTCATCCAACTTCCACGTTTTATCTAAATTTAACTTGAACTTAATTTGAATGCATTAAACCATGCTCAATTATTCATCAGCATCACTTTCAGTTTTTGTTCCACATGACGGTGTGTTAAGAACAAACTGACGTTAAAACATGTGACATGATATACACAAAAAATTTAATTAAAACGGCAGATATTTGTCCACGAAAATAATTTTGCACATGCCACGTGCCTCAAATTCTATTAACGAAAAACGTTTAGGCTAAAGAAACTTATATGTTCAATCATAAGCGGATCTCATCCAGCAGAGCATTTCAAGATACTATGGTTAATTATAACGATTAAATAAATGCTATTTTAAAAATTTTGATTTCGATCCCTTCCAACTAAAATTATGGTTTCTGCTAGCTTTAGAAAACTTAGTAGAACTCATATCAAAAAATGATTTAGAAACAATTGGAAATGTAAAGGTTAATTTTAGTCTAATTAAATGTCCCATAAATTTATATGGTCGTGGATATGTTGAGGCTTGCCAATTCCTGGCCTACACTGTGGAATGATAACAGATTAAAAAAAACGTAAAAAAAATGAACTGAAACAAATTTGCCAAAATTGTCGGGCGAAAGAGGACCGTAATAAAATAATAATCACCGAGTGCACCCGACGAGACTCCCCGAATGACCAAACGACCCTTAGGGATCAATGCCCAACCATAACGAAGCAGCATATGAGAGTAGGGACATCTCCCCAACAGACAAAGCCTCCCTTCACTCGGAGATACCTCGACTTAATCTCGAATGGACGCGACACTTATGCTGGAATTGCTATTCCGATGCCGCGGATGTCCTGTCAAGGGGGAGTGACGGGGAGTGACAAGCCCAGCCTATAAAGATGGAGCCGACACGAAGAAAAACATCCGCTCCCATCATACCGAACCGAGAAGAATATTTGGTACTTCATTTTATTCCGATGTATTAGGACGGAAAAGAATAAACAAAATAACCAAGTAAATACGGGAAAGAAGAAGAAAAGGAAAATGAGGCCGAATTCCAAAAGTCATACGCCGTGTGGTTTTATTTTATTATTCAAACACAAACAAAACCAACGGGAAAATAAAAATAAATCGGACAGAAAGGATCAAACGTAAACATTTCGAAGCATTTTCGACCATTTTTGTCAAAATGGTCATAACACTAACTAAAAACGTAAACATTATGAGCGGCCATCTTATAGATATTTCAATTTTTTACATATTATTTTTAATTTTTTCCGCTTTTGGATTAAAATTTACTATAATTTTGTTTAAGGTGGTTATAATTTGAACTAAAAAATTGTTAAAGAAAAAATTGATAAGGAATGCCATCTTAGGGATATTTTTATAAATAAAATACAAAAATCAAAATTTATATAGTTAGCGAAACATAAATAAATTAAAATGCTTAATTTAAAACAAAATAAAAAATGTTTGTAAATTTCGTTTATAAATAAAATAAATTTTAATAAGTTACATGCGTTTGCTTATTTGTGGTACAGCTATCAGAAGAAGGGTGCAATTATTTTTCTTTTTAGTAGGTGTCATTAATAGATTCTATATAATCCGCTCCTATGTGCAGCACGCAGTGCGACATGTTTGCTGATCCCGGCACCTACGCCCCCCGAAATTGAAATCTAAAGACCCCCGGAGGGCTAAGTAGGAGGAACGCAAGGGTTATTAATAGATTCTATATAATCCGCTCCTACGTGCGGCACGCAGTGCGACATGTTTGCTGATCCCGGCACCTACGCCCCCCGAAATTGAAATCTAAAGACCCCCAGATTGCTACGCGAGGAGGAGCGCAGGTGTCATTAATAGATTCTATATAATCCGCTCCTACGTGCGGCACGCAGTGCGACATGTTTGCCGATCCCGGATCCTATGCCCAATTCGATTCGGGTAGCACCGCACTTTTTTTTTTTTTTTTTTTTTTTCTTAACGGATTTTCAACTAGCAAGCGTCAACATAGTAGTCGTGAAATTTGATTAAGGAGAGTATAATGTTATGAAACTTAATTATAATTGCGGTTTTATACTTATTTTAGGTAAAAATGGATCCCATATCGGAAGTAGTGAGAAAGTATCAAGTGATATTGAAGGCAAAACCGTACATCCCAAATCTGAAAATGGTGGACGGTATTATTAATAAAAAAAATTTTAATGTACCTGGCATCGGATGACGATTAAGTTTTTAATTTTTTAAAAGATTGTGGCCTATTAAAATGCAATTTTATTTGCATGAACTGTGGGATTGAGATGAAGGTCAGAGTGAAACCTACCATTGAACAGTATTTTTGGGATTGCGGGCGGGTGAAAAGGGGAGAAAGATGCACAAATAGAAAAAGTTTTAGACATAGGTCTTGGCTTACGAGTAGTAAATTAACCATCGCCAATATTTTATATTATAGTATAGTTTCTCTTCCGCAACCATTTCTGATTGGAATCAGTACGTGAGAGAAACTATCTCCGACTACATGATGAGGCAACAAGAACCCATTGGAGGACCACAGGTGATTGTCGAAATCGACGAAAGTAAGTTTGGCAAATGGAAATACAACATAGGGCACCATGTCGAGGGACAGTGGGTGTTTGGTGGTGTTGAGCAGGAAGTGTTTCCTTGTAAATGTGGACAAAAGGGACAAGGAAACACTTGTTAGTTTAATCAAACAATTTATTTTGCCGGGATCAGCAATAATCTCAGACTGTTGGAAGGCATACGACAGTCTGGGATATGAAGGGTTCAGTCACCTCATGGTGACCCATTCATATTATTTTGTGGATCCTGTAAAAATGGACCATACAAATATCATCGAGAGTACGTAGCGGCATGTAAGGGCCACATTGCCGGCGTATAACAGACAGTGTGACATGACATTATTCCTAGCAGACTATATGTTTAGGAAACTAGTGAAACACCAAAATGGCGATGAGGTGAACGTTTTTTTTGAAATTATTCGCCAAGTGAATTATAGTGACAATTATTAATTATGTGATATTTTATAGTGATATTTTTGAAATTTATATTGTTTTATTTTATATATTTTTGAATTGTATTTTTTTTTAATTGAAATATTTTTATTTTTTTTACAGGTGATGTGAATTTGAAGCCAACCTTATGATTTCTTTTTCAGATTGTTTATTTATTGATCAAATGATTTTCATGATTTTCAGCATCCATATATCCAATTGTACCAATATGTCCGTCCCTTCCTACTCTTAATTGCATATATTCATATATGCAACAAATTTAATTTATTAATTTACGTTAAACAATTTAATTATAAAATGATTTCTTGCAAGTTTTTTATAGTTTAATTTAATTTTTTTGGAATGAAAGGAAGGGTAGGAAAAACCTTTTTTTCGAACTTAAATTTATTTCTTAGCAATGCGGGTAACTAATGTTATCGTTTCATTTCTGGCTGCTACACTTAGCGCTCTAGACAAGTTTTTTATTTATAAATCGCGCAAATTTCAACGGTTTAATTAATTAATTAAAAAATATTTATTGAGCCAATAATAACTATAATAAAGTTGGTAATGGTTTAGGGCTCGTTTTTTATTTTAAATAAAATAAAACAAATTTAAAGACTGAGCTTTCGATGTCTCATCGACATCATTTTCAAAGCTAATGAAAATTTTTATATAAATTTCTTAAAAACATAGGCTTTTTTTTGTATAGGCTTTTTATATTTATTTTTAAGAAATTTATATAAAAATTTTCATTAGCTTTGAAAATGTTGTCGATGAGACATCGAAAGCTCAGTCTTTAAATTTGTTTTATTTTATTTAAAATAAAAAACGAGCCCTAAACCATTACCAACTTTATTATAGTTAAATTAATTGAAACTTAAACTTTCGATGAAGTTTTGTAACAGAAGTGCTATCCAGTTTCGATCTGACAAGATCGTGAAAAAATTCAATCATCTCATCAGGACATGGCGACTGAATATTAATTACTACGTTATGATTACATTTTGTGTTCTATATGTGTAGAACGATATATTTCATGTTACCCGAAGAAACACATATAAAATGGCCTTAGTAAGGGCCGATATTTCCGATATCTATATGAATTAGTTAATTAATTCAGTAAAATTAATAAAAAATTACTTGCACTGGAATCGAAACCATTGTGAATGAGATGAAAATTTGTAAGAATAAATTTAGTGAGTTCACAAATAATTTTTCATTAACACTAGAGTTACGATTGCACGGTTGTTCTACATATATAGAACACAAAATGTAATCATTTCGTAGTAATATTCAGTCGCCATGGCGAGATGATTGAATTTTTTCATGATCTATCTTTCAGGCATGATTTAACATCGTGTTACCATCATAAGGCCGTTTATATGACATTACAGATAGCAAAGAAGATAGCGGACTTAAGAAACTACAATTTTTACACTTTTACCTTTACGCCATATGTGTAAAAATAGTACTTATGTTCAGGACAGCAATATAAAATCACATAGGTATTAAAAATGAATTAAACATTTTAGTAGAAAGAGTATTTTGTTCTGTTAAATTCTTAAACTGAAGTACTTACAAATGTTTAGTTAATTTACAATATTATTAATATTTTTAAGTTTTAAAATTATTTTGTGCAAATACATATTTTAAAAACTTGAAGATCAAATTAGTATTTGAAACGTCGGTTAGAAATAAAAATATTATTTTAACCCATTTGAACCCTTATCTCTTTTATGCTGTTATTTACAGGGAGGGTGTAATTTGGAGTAACTATCTTCTTAGGGTATCTTAAAATGTTGATTACACTGTGCTTGAATTTCAAACTTTTTTTGCGTGACAAGCTGGGCACCCGGGGGGTAAACCTAATTCGACTATGCTGAATTCATTGGTGCTAGTCCCATTTCAAAGTTAGTCCCCATTTTTGAAATATCGCTTTCGACATATTTTGCCTCTGAGACAAATATTTGTCAAAATATACACTCATATTCACGTTGATAGCTCCTGAACCATTATGATTTTCGTTATGCTTTCTTCAGCAAAGTTGTTGCGCAAGCCAAGACCAACAACTTTGCTGAACATATCAAGGCCGAAAAACGACATCTACAATCACATTTTTGTGTTATTTTATTTTTTGAAACGCAAAAAAATAAAATAACACAAAAATGTGATTGTAGATGTCGTTTTTCGGTCTTGATATGTTCAGCAAAATTGTTGCGCAAGCCAAGACCAACAGCTTTGCTGAACATATCAAAACCGAAAAACGACATCTACATTCACATTTTTGTGTTATTTTTCCATATATGTGTGTTTTACTTAGGCCAAGGTGAGCTTGGAGTGGCACTTCCGCACAATTAGACCAGGAGTGCCCCGTTGTGATACCACAGGAACCTATTTCCCCTTTACCCCTGTTCAAAACCATTCGGAGCTACGTACGTACCGCAAAATATCTCGCACTCCACATTCAGCGAGATCTGAAAGGCTGGTCACACTGGACACGCCCAAATACTTATGCCTTCTGTATGATAGTGTCGGACACGAGCATAGGATGTTATCTAAAGTCTCTTCTTCCTTTTCGTCCATGCAACTTCTACAAAATCATTCGTCTGTAAACCCAGCCTTCTCGCATGTTCCCCAAAAAGGCAGGGTCTTGTCAGTTTTGGCAAAAGCTTCTCACAGAAGACTCCGGCTCCACCTTGCCGTTTCGAGAAACATAAGTGCACAGGTAAGGCTAAATACCACTGGAATTCGGCATACTTAGGCCAAACAAGACACTCATCTCAGATAAGATACAAAGAACACATCACAAGTACATAAAATCAAGTTTCGTACAACACATAAAAACTGAAAACCATACACTAAATTCAATAAAAATGTAACCATTTTGCACAGAATCAAAAAAGGACTGAAATTAGACAGGTGTCCCAATTTGACTCATGAGTCATGAGACATTTGTATTCTGCACGTATACGAATTACGGCCAAAATTCACACCCTGAAAATGTACAAAAACAAAAACACCCACAATTTACTTCGCGACAAAATCAACACAAAACCCCAATAAAATTTACGACCTCCATAACTTAAAAACAAAGCAGGTACCAAACAGCAGCGCCTTAGCTACAATATATAAAGATCTTCAAAATAGATTATGTAACAGTAGCAGAAAATAAACCGAAGAAGAGATTATTCTTGAAATTGATATTTCTAAAATAGTTAAAAAATTGGCACAAGAAATAAGAACTAAAAACTGTAATATAAAATTAAAAATAAAAAGTTATTCATCTAAATATATAAAGTGACAAAAAAATACAAAAAATAAAGTGAAAATCGTCTTGTGAATCTGGTGAAATAAATAATATGGATAGGTGTTATAAACTCAAGTGCTTTTGTTATGTGTGTGGAAAATTTACAATTATGAGCAATCGCCGCAAAATAAGTGGTGAAACCGCTGATTTATATCGACTATACTTTTCACAAAATGTTATTAGTGGTGTAAATTGGGCGCCGTCTTTTGTTTATACAACACGCATTTCCCATCTGCATAGATGGCAAAACACTGGAGCCGCAATGCCATTTGGTGTCCCGATGATATGGATCGATCCACAAGGACATGATGCAGTTCAATGTTATGGGTGCATGAATTATATTTTCGGTACAAAACAGAAACTTAAGTGGTTCTTTGACATACACTGCAACGAGAAATACACATCCACCGCTGCCGCATTCAGATGAAATGCCTGTTCCGGAAAGATCAAACCCAACCGAGGATTATTTACCAACAATATTTGAATCAGGTGAAACCGGAGAAACATCTGCATCAATATATCAACCATCAAATGTCACTGCGCCATGCAATCACATTGAAATCTCGCAAAGTCGTTTGGATATTATGGTACGACGCCTGAAACTATCTCAGCGGCAAGCCATTCTTTTGTCAAAGGATTTAAAACAAGTGAACATTTTGGCTCCAAATGTTCGGATATATGGAGCAATAAATCGTCATCGTCATTTTACGAATTTTTTCAAATCAATTGAGAATAATTCACTCGCTTTTTGCACTGATATCCGAGGTTTGGTATCCACAATGCACAATGCATATAATCCTGAAGATTGGCGATTGTTCATCGATTCCTCTAAAAGCAGTTTGAAGGTAGTTCTCCTTCACGTTACCAACTCAAAGAATTCCATTGAACAATCACCAGCCGAATCCGATGAGCACGGCGAGCGTTTTCACCAAGTGACGGCAAGGCTCGAACAATGGTACAGCGGCAAAAAGCTAGATGCACTCTTGGGTGACATTTGTTGGAATTTGCAAGAGGAAGAAGAACCCGAAGACGACACGAACAAATCAGAAAATTAAAATTAAAAGTTAAGATAAATGTAAATTATTTAGGAAAAAATTGAGAAAAATCACAATAAAATCAACTGAATCAATCTAATTTTCTGTTAAATAGTTTCTATTGTATCTATATTTGTCGATGAGGTGTTTATTCGATCAATTTAAATTCAATAAATGGACAAAAAATGATAAAAAACATGTTTTTCGTCGAGACAAATATTTGTCAAAATATACACTCATATTCACGTTGATAGCTCCTGAACCATTAAGATTTTCGTTATACTTTCTTCAGCAAAGTTGTTGCGCAAGCCAAGACCAACAACTTTGCTGAACATATCAAGACCGAAAAACGACATCTACAATCACATTTTTGTGTTATTTTATTTTTTTGCGTTTCAAAAAATAAAATAACACAAAAATGTGATTGTAGATGGCGTTTTTCGGCCTTGATATGTTCAGCAAAGTTGTTGGTCTTGGATTGCGCAACAACTTTGCTGAAGAAAGCATAACGAAAATCTTAATGGTTCAGGAGCTATCAACGTGAATATGAGTGTATATTTTGACAAATATTTGTCTCAGAGGCAAAATATGTCGAAAGCGATATCTCGAAAATTGGGACTAACTTTGAAATGGGACTAGCACCAATGAATTCAGCATAGTCGAATTAGGTTTACCCCCCGGGTGCCCAGCTTGTTGCATTTTTCAACTAGCACAGTGTTATTAATGGACAAAATTGATTGGGACCATAAAGGGTATTGGGTATTTTTATACCCACTTCGTATGTAAATGAGAAAAAAAAAATCGTTGTAATTTTTAATTTTATTTATATAATTCAATGAAAAATATTAGAATAATTTCATTTTACATCTGATGAAACTTTTCAAAACACTTTGCATGTAAATGAACCTTGCAATTTGAATATATCGTGTACGTCTTAATTGCACATAATTTGCATCGTAATCGATCTTCAATTCTGATTATAAGATGTGAACCTTTTCCAAATTTTAAATAAAAATTATATTATTTACACACTTACGGTTAGACAATATAACACGAAATGAGGTGTATTATAATTTCATTTAGACGATCGTCATTTAAAGAAGTAAAACAACATAAACCGTTATTTTCTCTCACAAAATATATAGATAGAGAGTATTTCATGCGCAAATGTTATGGGGTATAAAAATACCCAAAGGATTCAAATGGGTTAAAAAACATAACGACATCTTTACTTAATTTGAATCAATAATACATATATTAGTTAGAGTTTTCTTAATACTCGTTATAATATCTGATAATGTACTCGACGTATATCACGGTTCACGGCACAAGAACATTTTTTTAATTTTAGATACAGAAAAAGTTTGCTTTCATTCATCTTCATAGAAATTCTAAATTACAAAAACAAAAGCACATTTCATACCCATTCATAAAAACACATTTCAAATTTTCACAATTATTCATACATACATATTAACACAGCTTATTTTTTATATTCTCTACATATCGCAAAAAAACGAAACGAAGATCGAGGAAACAAATAACAAAAAAAAATATTTTTTTGTACGTATACAGCGGTGAAAGCAAACCTACAATTTCTGCTTTAAAATATTTTTCATAAATAAAATAAACTATTTCGTGCACTGTGTCGCTCAATGTAGTTAGTACCGAAAACTAATATCCCTTTATCAACCAAGAAAACAAAAAAATTAGCTCAGTTTTAGTCGAACCCACACACATGTGTGAGTAAGAAAACCATAGTATGTAATGGCGTTGTTGATAAAAAATTTCGCTTGATTTGAAGTAAAACCAACACAATTGTGTGTATAGATATAGTGTTTTTTTCGGACGAAAATAACTTAAAAAGGAATTCACAAATGTGTAAATTGGTTCAAAAAACATACAAAACTAAATTTTTGACATGGTTCTTGTGCCCTACCCGCACAATTGTGTTAGTAAATCACTAAAGGGATATATTGGGAGCGGCGCTAGCTTCGGACTGACTTATAAAAATAATATTTCTTGGTTTTTCTTGTATATTTCTTCTTTTATGCTTTAATTTAGCAAAGAAACACACCAAAATTGAAAAGGTGTTTTCGGGTTGGTTTTTCGTGCCAGCTTCACATACATACTTCAATCGTCTTGATAATTTCACCTTGATGTTGGGATATAACAAATTGTTTACCAATAAATATTGTACACCCAGCCAACAGTTTTGCTCAAAATTTTCTGAAATTGTCAATGACAGAAGGCAGAATGTACCATATTATATGCCGATGGGAAGGCCGAACCCGGATAATCAGTATAATTATTTAAAATAAAACAACGTCAGTGTATCGCTTTTACCAACCGAAGTATCAAGATTGTTGTCAGTTTTTAGTGGATTGGATGGGGAATCGGTGAGTGTATGGATAAGTTCAATCGATCGTATACAGAATTTATATCGAGTAAACGATCTTATTGTATTTTACGCGGCGGTTAATAAATTGAACGGGGAGGCAAGGCTATGGTATGATTCGGTGGCGTTTGAAATAAACAGTTGGGCAGTTTTACGTGTAGGTGTAGCTATTTTACAAGAATTTAATAGAGTGCGTGATGTAGCGACGATTCATAGAGAATTAGCTAGAAAAGTGAAAAAATTATGTCAATTATTTAAGGAATTGGTGTATGAGTGTCGACGACTGGGAAGCGACGGTGGTTTGGATGAAGCGATAATTATAAATTATATAATATCGGGTTTAGGAAATTCCGAATTAACAAGATTACTTAGTGTTCAAAATATTCGCACGTATTCTGAACTTTATTGTCGATTAGAAAATTCCGAAAAAATATCCAAATACCAAAGTGCGTTGAATCGACCAGATATTGTTATAGTTAAATCACCGGGAGTGCACTTCCAAAGATAATAAAATTGTTTTAATAAGTTAAGGTGAATCCTGACCACATAGTTTGTGCATCGAAAATTCGTTTAACATTAGTTACGGTTTAATGGTATTCTTTCATTTTTAAAAATTTCCAATTAAAAAAAAAAGTATCCTGGGATAACAAATACAAGTAAATCTTTTTTTGGCCAAATTCAATTCATTGAAACTATAATTGCTGCAAAGATTAATTATCGTAATATTCGCCAATACTATATATGGCCTTTTTCCATTTATCAGGTAGACGATGAATGCCATCGCGATAAAATGGTCTTTTTTCCTCTACAGCATCACTTAATTTGATCAATTGGGCCTGGTAATGTTCAGCTGTAATAGGTTCACCAGACACACAGTAACATTTTCTTGGCAAAAATATTCATTTTTGCAACTGATGTTGATGACTGGCCTGGATCAACCCATGGTTTTCTGCGTTCAGGGTTTAGGATTATTGTACAAAACGAGCTTTCCATCGCCAATGATTTTTTGCAAAAAATTCTTTCTTTTGTACCAAGAAAGCAAATTCATGCAAATACCAACTCTTCGATTTTTGAATTCATCGGTCAGTTTATAAGGAAACAATTTTATTTCCTTCCGTATTTTTCCCATTGCATGCAATCGAAGTGATATTGCTTGGTGAGTAAAGGCGCTTTCACAGTTCCATTCGATCCGACAATTTGTCGTGACAAGATCATTCCGCGTTTAATCAATTTCGTCTTAATGATTTCATAGGTGACGACAAATTGTCGGAACGATTTTGCTACCATCTCGTCCGTAATTATTGAATTATTTGACAGTTGTGAATTATTGTTTGTTTAAAAAACCTTCTAATAATTATAATAAAATTCAATAATGGAAGATATTGATGTTGTCTTGCTTACGTCTGACATGATGGTAGCTATTGGAATTTTAATTTGGTATACTGCCTACTACAACCAATTAAAAGCCTCAAATCTAAGACAAAAAAGACGATTTGGCGTCAGAGAAATGCTCAAACAACGCCCTACACAAGGTTATTATAATAATTTAATAGCTGAGATGAGGTTGAGCGATGTTGAAGCCTTTAAAAATTTCCATCGCATGACGTTGACACTATTTGAAAAGTTGCTCCGATTAACAGGACCACAAATTAGTAAATTCGAGAGTTTTACAAGGAATCCAATAACTGCCGGAGAAAGACTCTCTTTAACATTACGGTAATCTAGTACATGAAATATTGAAAAGAATAATAAATATATAGATAGATTGTTATATTTTGCTTTAGGTACCTGGCAAGTGGAGACAGTATGACAAGTCGTGTCAACAACGTCTATGATTATTAGGGAAACAACAGCAGCTATATGGGACGCTCTAAAACCAATGGTATTTTCAAATTTTTCAGTACCGGTATGGGAAAATATTGCTTCTGAATTTAATTTAAAGTGTAATTTTCCTAATTGTTCAGGTAAACCGAAAATTTTCAGGCATTTGCAAATTCAAATAGCACGTGTTATAATTATAATAATTCTCACAGTATTGATGGCTATAACTGATGCTGATTATAAATTTATTGCTGTGGATATCGGTGCTTCGGAGCGCAATAATGATAGCGGAATTTTTAAACGTTCTGACATCGGTGAAAGGATTATTGCTCAATGTGCCTCCTTAAAAATGCCACAACCATCTATATTACCTGGTAGTACAATGATAGTGCCATATTGTTTCGTCAGCGATGAAGCCTTTCCGTTGTTACCAAATCTAATGCGTCCCTATCCTGGCAGAAGGTCTATTGTTTTGCAGCACGAAAAAAAACGTATTTAATTATAGATTATCCAGAGCCAGGAGAATCATCGAGAATGCGTTCGGCATTTTATTCGCATTTTCTGAAGGCCGATTATTGCAAGCAGACCTACTGTTGTAAATATAATAAAAGCCACAGTTTGTTTGCATAACTGGTTAAGAATGAATTCAGGCGATTCCTTCAATTATTTTGGCAAAGAATTAGTGGACCACTACAGTGAAAACGGTGAATTAATTTTGGGGGAATGGCGATCATATCAACATATAGAAAGCTTTGCAGAATATTGGACGAATGGGATCTAATAATGCACGGAAAGATGCCGTTATAATTAGGAAGACATTTTCTAATTATTTCACAACACACGACATTTTGTCGACATTTGTCGTTTTTGTAATGTTTTAGCAAGTTCAAATTTGTGATTCTTAGTTCCATTTTGTATTCCTCCGTCAAAGTTTCGGCCTCGTTTGCTACATATAGGAAAAATGGGTCCATATTCTGGCAATGACAAGGGGGTTTTTGGAACCTTTGTGCGATTAACTCTTGATTACCTTTTATTGTTTCCAGTAATTGATCAAATACTGGGGGAACAACTGGATCAATATTTTTTGTTAGTGAAAAACGTTTTCGTGGCCCTGAGGATATTGATGACGATGATGTCTGCAGAGTGGAGTTAAGGATACTGTCATCATAATCAGTAACTACTGGCAACTTCGCTTTCCTTTTTATTGATTTTATACTAGATGTTGTGGGTCTGTATGGATCTGGTGATGGTAGCGAAGTAATGCATAAGGTTTCCTCATAATATTCAATTGATTGAGTGGTTTCGTCTAAAAGTCCTTGAAAAATGGCTTTGTTGCTAGATTCACTGTGATGATTAATCATGGGCAGGCTCGACACCGTTGGCTTTAAATATATATTTCTTTAATTATTTAAACTATACATTAAAATTGGATGTAAAAAATCCTTACCCAGTATCAATAATAAAATTTTTAAAATAATCCAGCTCTGCAACAAGCCACTGATTTTTTTTAGATAAGCGTTTAGGGGACCCTCCACTTTTAGTTTTCATTTGTCCCATTGCTATACTGTATCGTAATTTTAGTTTACGCCAATTTGCCTGACAATCTTTACCTTGGAGATTAACAAACAAGAAATTATGTAATACATTATATTAACAAATATTTTATAAATTCAAATACTTACTTGATGTTTCCCCAAATTTCGAAAGCTCTTCTGCTACACGGACCCATGCCATCTATTTAGCACCATTATTTTTGTAAAGTCTATGGCTTAAGTCGTACAATACCGGCTCCTGCTTAATAAATTGTATTAATTTACGGTCCATAAAAAATTCTAAAAGACGAAAAAAGAGTTGTATTTATATCTACATTCTAGTAATGACAATACCACGTTATTGTCGTGCATATATAATTATACTGATGTTACGTATATTATAGCATACCTGAATCTGTCAACATTTTTAATAAAATAAACTATTTTATTAATTTCCGTTTACGTCATTTTGACGATTATGGATTGGTTTAAAATATATTTGTCACGACAAATTGTCGGAACGAATGCAACCGTGAAAGCGCCTTAACTCCTGCAATTGTTCTGCAAGCTGTTTTTGAATTTGACGCGGTTTTCATCCAGTAAAACTTTAAATTATTCATCCTAAAAACTGTTTTGTTGTACCTGGACGTTGATCGTCCCCTCAAGACTAAAATGGCCATTACAAAATCTTGCAAACCATTTTTTACTGTTGAATGACTCACTACTCACATAATGTTCACTCAAAGTCCAATTAATCAATTCCGTAGCTTGAACAGATTTTTTTTTTGCAAACAGAATAGAATGCAATGACGTAAATGTTGTTTATTGACATTTATCTCTTAAAATTGATCCACACGGAACGACAGCCTAGAATTGCCTGAAACTTATGATATAAAACAGCATTGACTATGCTACATATGTCCAAAATGGCGGGCGACTTGGATGCGTTCAAGTACATTCTAACGGAACCAACTTCAGAGCCGAGTTTCTTCTTGCACACTTAATAGGTTGGTACTCGTACGAACGGTTTCAGAAGCCAATCGATTAATTACAAAATGTGCGTTATTCAAAACGTGTAATTTGAATGAAAGTAGTCATTTACAACTCAGCTTGTATGATAAGAATATATAGACCTCCAATGGAGTTCATGATGTTATGCTGTATAATGGCCAATTTTGACAGAGTTTAGCCTCTCTCAATAAACGTAAATGAACCCCCGTTTATATAATGAAATGTGGTTTCAATCCAGACGTTTTTTTGAAAATTTACTAATTTTAATGGGATTTGATTTTTGCCAGCAAACGGATTCTGTACGAGTTTCAATAAGTTGAAAGCTCATATACCAAGCACACTTAGGATTTGTAGTTAATAGAAAATTAAATATTAATTTGAGTATTTAGAATAGGTCCAAATGTTGCTGCAAATTTAATTAATTCTTTAACTTTGTTTATTCAATCAGATTTAAGATGACAATATCATATGTCAAAATACGTAAGCTTTAATGTTTTAGAGGTCATTTCGATCGCAGTCTCAATATTAAATGAACTCCTTCATTTATACATATATAAGTAGGTGCTTAACCAGCCAATTATCATTGGTAATTTACATAAAATCATTTTGTTCCGTTCTCCTCCATATTGAATTTCATGTCGATCGTTCATGTCTTCTGTGTAAAAACAAAACCAAAATAATAAAAAAAACTCAATTACGTGACGGTAATAATTTAACCGCAGCAGCACCAACAAAATATCAATGTTTTCTACTTATAACATTACTTTCGCACTTACGAAGACCCAAACTGTGCGAAAAACCCACACACAATTTTTTGTTGTTGTTATTTTTTGAAAAAGCAAAAAAAAAAAATCTAAAAATTTGCATACGAAAGTTGTATAGCGTACGTACATAAATTTTGTCGTCTGCGCTGTTGAAATATTTGCCGGTGACACGATCCACACGATAATAAAACACAACTTCATTATGAGCGTGTGACGTCAGGTGTAGTAAAACGTACCAAAAAAAAGTAAATAACGAAACGTTATAACCACAAGGCGACTTCAGTATGCGATATTATTGGTAAATCGACCTCTAAGACGATTTATTTAGCAGTTTTTCGATTTTCTCACGAATCTTTTGTTTTAAAGCAAATATTTAGTGCTTTCTTGGGTTTATGTCTTAAGCGCAACAACACACATTTTACGTTTTTAATTTACCAAAATTATGGAAATTTCAAGATTTTTAAATAGCGGTGCAAATATTTCCAACGAAATGAGGATTAATTGCACGATTTGAAAGGTTGTTAATTGGTTTTTGTATTTGGTGTTGGTCAAAACCAATTTATCTTTTGCCAAACACTTATCTATGAGATCATTCGGGGCGCATTCTTTTGGCGAAATATTTTAATACATAAATTTGATTTGAGCGAATGAAGAGGCTGATTTTATAGAGTCAACAGCTAAACAAATACTCTTTCTTTATAAAGTACTTTTTTATGGTTTTAACTCTTATAAAGTATTTACGACTATGTGTGATGCATATATGGTGCCAAAGTCGAAAGTAGTTTGAACTACATGATAATAGGAAATATTTTGATAAAATTTTGGTTTTACTAAATACGTGACGTTTAATCACGAAACTTATGGTTTGTCGTGTCACAACTAACCGCATAATAATCACTGCATTGGCATTTAAAATGCTCCGACTGTCTTTAATTTTATTTTTATCTTTGCATCGTACACGAATTTTAAATCAGTTTAACTTAGTTGATTAAAAAAAGCCAGCATTCAAGTTGTTTCAATTTCGTAGGAAGATTTGGTCAGCATTTTTTATGCCATCAACATAGAATTGGGTCAACGCCAACTGATAAATGAACCACCTCCCCTCCCCCGCCACTGGAGAGCTCATAAATAGTTTATAAATGAACTAATAACTTTTGTTTTTCATTAAGGTGTTCAGGGGTGGATTAAGAAGCGTAATTTTTATCACTAAAAATTTGCTAGGCCTTTGTGATTATGAAAATCTGAAAAACAACGAGATTAATCCAATAATCCGACCAGTAGCCTCCTCATATAGTCTCCCTCACTTTCTTTATCTCTGGCACTTACACCCCTCTCTGTCGAGTCGATGCCTTCAATTAGAGTTCTACGAAGAGATCCTGGTTGATGTTGATAAATTACAAAAAGATTAAAGTTTTTTGTTGTTCTAAGACGTATGAGCCAGGATCACAAGTCCACGCAAATTATGCTGTCATATGCTTGTTCCAAATGGATTATGTAGCTGATATTGATAGTGTGCTTCCAACGCCTGTCAGAGTATGCCCTATTATAAAGTATAGATTTGAGGAGTTGAATGGTTCGGGCGTTGAAAACCTTAATGATAATCACTTGTCTGGGTCTAGCAGTGTAGTGCAGCGGTTTTTATTTTGGTTGCCTGTTGCCGACAACTTGCACTTAAAAACGCCGAACATTTGATCGCTACTGATATCGGATCCTCTATAGGATCTAACATTTAATGTGCTAAAGTGAGTTTCGTTTTCAGATCATAACGTAATCCATTTGATTTTAAATTATTCTATTATTGAACCTTTAGGTTCTTCTTGCATTCGTTTGTGAGTTAATTAGTGAGTAAAATTCTTCTACATTAATTTCTATATTAATTAAAATTTGTTTTTCGGGTTTTAGACAAAATATTATTTACTATGACATTTACAAGTTTGCGTCTATTCAAGTTAGCAAAAAACAAAGAGATCTTATACTCGAAATATATCTAGACCAAAAAAATACCACTCCCCCCACTCCACTCCCCATTTTTAACCCCCGGGGTCATTGTGGAAAAATACACACAAACCTTACAAAAACTGAGAACCTCCTGAAGTTCTTTCTTGGCAGTTTGGTTTCGTACTGATAAAAAGTTGATCTACTATAGAATTTTTCCACACAAATAATTTTAGCAATAAAATAACGTGCGTTGATCTTAATATTAGGGTGAAGGGTTGTATTAATGACGTTGTCCAAATCAAGACGAATAAACCAATGGCATACACGTTAATGATTGATATGTTAAATTCTTTGGTACGTGAAAATCCGCATCATGCGGATCAGTCCTTCATAAAACAGGTTTATACTGCGGATTTCTTGATCCAAGATAGACGACTACCTGAGCAATAGACGCTGATGTGGACATGTGGTATTAGTTTTACTGCGCCAATGGGTAGGCATGATGACTTCATTACCAGAATCTAGGAATACCTCTCCCCATTTACCAAATTTCAAGAGCGATTCCCTTGGAGGGATATGTTCTTCGGTTCTTCATCTTATTTTTGTCGATATTATTAAAATTTAGTGTCCGTCACTGCAGCCGGAACCAAACAAATTATTGTCCAAATGCCACGATGATTTGAATGTACTCCCCCACCTTTACACCCACCACAAGGCTTCTACGATCACATTAAGCTTCCAGTTAAAGTTTGTATTCAAACCAAAATATATCTAGCCATTTTCTGCAAATAACTTAGACAAATTAATATTATAATAACTATTAGTTATATCTTTTACTGGCGAAGAACCAAATCTTGATCTGAAGCAGGCGAAAATTGTTTCCCCTTCCCAATCGATTTTTCTAGACTCTGCACTAACTGTACATATTCTAGATTTTTCATCGGATAAATACTGGTGCGTTGACAAAATTTTCCGAACTCAGCTATGAGTTGAAGGCGGGATATTATTTGTGAGCAGCTCATGATGAATACCACGGACTTCAAATAATTATTGGAATTTGCCTATCACGTCAGTTACTGTAGTCCCACCTATAAATTCCATACCGCACATCGCCTCATTTAGATCTTGAGCCAATTATCAGCATTAAGATTTTGTCAGCAAAATGGAAAAAGTATCATACCTTGTTACGGCTCCACGGTCATAACATTGTTCTTTTCCAGTTTTATTTTGAATTTTTAATTTCATTATAGTCGTTTAATTAATGTTTGATTAAAGCTGACGGCATTGCCATCTGTATTTTGACATTAATATTAAAATTGTTGTGGATTGTGCATGGGACTTAATATTCGGTTTTGTTTTTTTTTACCCACGAACGGCTAAAAACAAAAAAATATTCTTCCAGATTTTTTTGGTGCGACAATTTTTTGATTAATCTCGTTTGGAATATTAAAAAAATAAGTTTCAGTCTATTTTTTTGATTTTGGTTAAAGTTTAATTTTGGTATTTTGAAAAACCCGGTCAAATTGTTTAAAGCCGAGTTTTGATTTTCAATAAAATAAAATAAAACATTCTATATGAAAAGCTGGCTAGTGTTTAGTACCGCAACGCAAATTGATTGTCGCGACATTTTTGTCAAAATGGTCATAACACTAACTAAAAATGTAAACATTATCAGATGCCTTCTAATTTGATAAAAGAATGCCATCTTAGAGATATTTTTATAAATAAAATAAATTGTGATACAAAAATAAAAATGAGCTAGCCTTTTGAGAACTATAAATGTCCGGGGTAGTGACATCTAGCGCATTAAAAATAAGCTGATTGAGTCTTTTGTTACATGAAATTTTAGTACGGCATACTTTATGAATTATGAATAAAAATTAACATACAAAAATAGACCCAATAAGTTTATTTATTTTTGCCGTCAGATCTACAAACAGTTCTCTTTAGTATCGCAGTCAAAATTAACTGTAGCGACATATTTTTCAAAATGGTCATAATTTAAACTAAAAATTTAAACATTATCAAACGCCATCTTAGATATATTTTTATATATTATTTATAATTTTTTCCGCTTTTGGATTAAATTTTCCTACATTTTTTTAGGTGGTTAAAATTTTAACTAAAAAATTGTTAATTTAATTGACTGCCATCTTAGAGATATATTTTTATAAATAAAATAAATTTGAATTTGTAACATATGAACTATTTTTAAATGTTTAGTAAAATACATAAA
Organism: Nephrotoma appendiculata; assembly: GCA_947310385.1. Lineage (NCBI taxonomy): Eukaryota > Metazoa > Arthropoda > Insecta > Diptera > Tipulidae > Nephrotoma > Nephrotoma appendiculata. The sequence continues at coordinate 265,198,871 of OX371225.1, read as the reverse complement.
TAATTTTAAATAAATTTTTTTACACCAAATGTAAATATATGGTTTATAAATAAAATAAATTTTATAAAGTCACATCTCACATGCGATTATTATTTAAATATTCGTCATTTAAATTCGTCATTTTTGAGACGATTCACCCTTCACCTCACGGAATTTTTGTATGCTGTTAGTGCAAAATAATTTGAAATAATATAGGGACTTACACAACGAATTAAGCTAACATTTGTCGTAAACTAACATCTAACAGCAGAAGCGATACGAGCGATACTTGATCTGATTTGATCTGTGTCCGCAAGGTTGACGAAGCATACACAAATTCAAATTAAATGCTTAATTCGATTCTATATATCCGTAGACTCCTCTTTTACACAACGAATTAAGCTAACATTTGTGGTTCATCTATTTTATCACGGCTTAACGTAAATCTTTTAAATTTTAGTTCATTTTTAATCCCATAGATGGCGTTAGATTGAGACACAGAAACTGGTAACCAAAGACACATTTTTTAGTTATAAAAAATCCGCTTTCGATCAAAGTGGCGCCACTGTCGCTTGGACTTCAAAAGGTTTGACTGCGATACTGAAGCTGTTCCTAAAAATGTATTTAAATATTTAGCGAAGCATATATAATTTAAAATGCTTAATTTAAAACAAAATAAAAAAGGTTTGTAAATTTCGTTCATAAATAAAATAAATTTAAATAAATTACATGCGCTTGGTATTCGTGGTACAAATGTGATTATAGTTCTAATAAAATCAAGCTACTTTAAATACTAAAAGCAATATTGATAGAGGAAAATATAAATACATATAAGAAACAAAGATAAATAAATAAAGTAATAACAATCACTGGAAAAATATTAATTTTGTGCAAATTTACATTTGATAGTTTTCTTTCGCCCTGCTCTGTCATTGTCTCCATACAAAAACATGATATTTTGTTTAAGAAGGGGGGCCGCAATGCCAACCGAGGCAAGCAATAAGCACCGTAACTTACGGGTGGCTAATAGCGGTCACTTTTTTACCAAAGGCGGTAAGACGCCAATCTTTATTTAATTTTTGATAACGGCGGACGTGCCGCCACGTTTCCATTCAATTTACGGGTAAGTACGTCGCGGGCAAGGACAGCGCATTCAACGGTATAGGGGGACATAACCGAGGAGCTAAAGGTATCATTTTTATGGCCACGCATTCTTTTGTCACGAGATTGTTGTACATGGGTCTCGCTAACAAAATTCATTACGTATGGCGGCCTTATTTTTGTTTTGGTTCCATTTATATTTTTCGCTTTAGATTCGACGACCCTTTTCTTTTTTTTTTGATTTATTTTTCGGGAACAGCTTTAGTATCGTATCGCAAATTTTAGACAGTAAAATGATGGTGGCGCCATTTTGATCAAAAGCGGGTATTTTTGGAACTAAAAATAAAATTGTCTCTGCTAAACATATTCTATATGTTGCATATATGCATTGTTGCATATATTACCATCGACAGTAGTAAACTATGTGGATCAGCGGACTTTCGATAAGCGGTTTCATCATATACCTAAAAGTAAACCAAATTAATTTCATATACCAGAAAATATCCCACTTTTACTTACCACATATTGTAAATTAATCCAATTAGAATTAGCTACCTAGAATTAAGAATTTCATTAATAATTTTATATTGTTAAAATTAATTTATATTAATTATTATATTAATTTATATACTTATCTTTTCTACTACTAGAGTAGTAGTACGATGAGTGTGTTTAACCATGTAACCACAGCTACATAGTATATCGTACTAGTACTTCACTTAATATTAGCAATAGTACATTTATAGAGTCAAATTTTGATACAACCTACATTTATTATACAATTTGAATATGACAGTAGGTTAACGTATAATTGTAAAACTATATTGTGAAATTAATTTTAATCAATTCTCTGTAATCTGGCGAAGAGTGAAGACTCCCAAATAACATAAAAAATCATTAAATTAATTCAACAATTGTAACAGTTCAAATTCTAAAGTTCATTACAACTCATCAATCGGCCATCTACGCAGCATTTAAGTTCGTCCTCTATAATCACCAGGTGTATCGCAAATTTTCATCCACTGGCTTTTTCTCCAAGTTCATCGCTATAAACACAGCTACCGTTATAATTCACAAAAAAATAGAGAAGAGAAAAAAAAATTAGTGTTACTGATGAAAGGAAATTTAGTATGTTTAAATAAAAATCATTTCAATTAAATAAAAGAGACATCTATGAACGGGTATGGTTTCGTTTTACACTAATGTTATCATTAACTTGATTTTTGAGAAAGTGAGTGAGGCCTCTGTCGCGAGAACCACTTAACCGATTTTAATAATTTATATCTCAAATGAAAGGGAATGAATGGATCTTATAAATTACGGTATCATTTTAATTTTAGAAAAATTCAATCTTAAAGAAAAAATGCGTTTTTTTGGGAAATGTGATTTACCGTTATGTTTAAGTCCGAGTTATCGGTTTTTTAACTTTTTTTTAAAGCTTACTTATTTTGTAAACAAATAAAAAAAGGAGTGGTACCTTTCATTTTTAAAATATGATTTTTTTAATAGATCAAGATCTGAATATTTTAAACCAAAATTGAAGAAAATCTATTCAAACTGTTCCTTCGATAATTTCATTACAGATTTTACTTTATTTTTATATTTTAATTCCTCAATTCAAACACTTTTTGCAATGCAATAAAACCATAAATTAATTGTTAATATAATCTTTATTACTCAATATCAAAAAGTTTGTTTCTTGTACAAAATGAAAACTTCCTAATATCTAAAGATGTCTTATTATGTGGACAAAAACTATGATCTTTTTGAGTTCCTGCTATTTTTTTTACTGAGCCATATCGATTTTTTAATTGCTTTTCCATTGTATCATAATCTGTAGTAGTAAAAAATAGATAGTTTACTTTTGATTCTGTTTCGACAGCCCATGAATAAAGTTCACGTGACGTAGTTATTTGGTTCTCAAAAGGATTTTGTAAACTCGCTCTAGCAGCATTCCTCTTGAGAACTCCTCCTAATGCATCGCAAGGTCCTTTTCCGTGGCTAGTTGCAAAAAAATGCCATTCTGCTTCCATACCGAAGTCCTGCTTGAAATTACATAGATTGTAGAAATTCATTTTGTTTTTGTACTGAGCCCCGGATCCATCGGAAAAGAAACAAATTTTTTAAACGTGCCGTAATTTTTCCTTTAAGAAATTAACTAGGCCGTTAATAAACAATCTCACAGCTACATGATTATGTTTAGTTGCCTCAGATATAGCTATCAAGCTTGTGAATTCCAAACTACTATCGTCTTTAATCGTGTGGCCGCTTTCTCCGTTTTTATAATACACTGCAAATGGATGTATTGTACATTGAGCATTGGACCAATGAAATCCTTGAACGGCATCCTGAATTACAAATGAATAGTTCTCCGAAAAGTCACATATAACAATACATTCATCAGTTGCTGCATTTGAATTTCTATATTTTAGGTAATCTGCTTGTTGTTTTGCAATAAACGAATGCGGTACTATATTATGCAGTTGTTCACCAAGTTTATCTGTGAAACCCAATGGTGATATGGTTATAGTTTCCATACTGCATCGATCTACTTGCTGCCACTGCTTGAATGTTATTTCATCCATACAATTTTGTAGAAATTTTTCAGATAATTCCTCTCGAATACTGTCCGGTCCCGGGCAGGCTGTACATTCGTTTAAATGGCATGATGTGCTTGGAGTAATGTATATAATCTGCGAAATGAGATCTTAATAACTTTCTTCTTCGTGTGATAAAAGGTTCATAGATTTTATTTTATTAAACATAAGTTTAATATTTTGATGATATATGCAGATACAAATACTATGTGTACCGCTAGAGTTCGCTAATACGCAGTGCCCTGGACGAAGTGCAGCAAAACTAAAAAATCCAATTTTTGTATTTGGATATTTTTGTTTAAATATTTGATGAGCCTCCTTCAAATTACAAAGAGCCAAACTACGCTGCTTTGTTTCAATAACCCCATCTGATGACATGGTCTTGAAATCTCGTTTCCCAGGGCACACCCGACTTATATCGTCATCTTCATAAAATTTCTGCACCAATAATGCGATTTCCTGATTAAGAATTGTTGATCCCAATTTGGTGTTCGGTGTTGACATGATACCTTTTTCTTTTTGAATCTGTTTTGCTCTATTTGCCATATAATAAAACACACCGAACTCATCTTGAATTTTCCGGACAGGCCAGCTTTTTGGAACCGATGTTAAAACCATATACTTTTCATTTGTTGTTGTAGAAATATCATATTTTTCTCGTAACTGTTGAATTATTTCAATACTATCACCTGATACGTCAGTGACAGCATGCTCAGAACTGCACGGAAGCCTAAATATTTCTTCAGAAATTTTCGCTGTAACTTCTTTAAATTTTTGTTATTTATAATTTTCACTTCTCATTTTCTTATGTTCTAAAGGAGAACTGTGAATTGATTTTAAAGTATCGTTGAATGATGATATATCCGGATTAATGAATTGCTCCTCTCGATCCAAACTAATATTTTGTGAACCAAAGAGTTTATTATTATCACTACTTGATCCACTTTTATAAATTTCAAGATAACAAGCATTGCAAATTATCTTCTCTTTATTCATGGCAATACCCTGTAGATTAGCTTTCTCAATTATATAATTATTCACTTTTCGGCTGGACGATTTGTCTTTATATAGATGGCACTTTACACACTTAACTTTCATACTGAATATTTTTTGTTTTCACTTTTTTAAAATGTACTTCAAACTCTACGATACGAATGACAAATAATTTACAAATCTAGCATATTTATACGAAACCGATTTTGGTCTGAAACCCAAATGAATTTGCCTGCTGCGATTTCTAATTATCAGGCAATAAAACGTTCAGATATATAACCAAGTACAGATGGCGAGATAATAAAAAGTAAAAAGGATGTTATCCACATGCTGATAAGACAGTTTATTACCATTTGCACACCCTCATTTTTAAGATTTATTATCTTGACCAATAGATAATTGATTTAAGTAAACCATAAAAATGTAAGCATGAACAATAAGAATGAGTCATAAAATCTCTGTTAGCAAATGTTTTTCATAAAGTATCTATTCCTGTACGATTTCTGTCGTAAGCGATAGATAATAAACTATAAACATTATTCACCACGAAATATTAAGGCTGTTTATGAGAGTTTTAAAAGATATCTGGGTCCGCCTTTATTTTATAAAATTCAAAAATTTATAGTTATTCCCCTTGCTTGATGAGACATTCTCATTATTGCTCCTTTCAATTTTTAGATAATGACAATTCCTAATTTTAGAAATGATTGTTTTTGGTTTTCGTTTTTTGATTTTTTTTTGTTTTTTCCTAAATGAACTAAAGTAAAAAAAACAAAGGAAATAAAAAATAAATTAAAATTATAATAAAATCATCAGAGGAAAAGTTTTAATACATTTTCTTGAATTCTCGTTTAAAATATTCAGATACTGACAGAAGATCCATTCATTCCATTTCATTTGAGATATAAATTGTTAAAATTGGTTAAGTGGTTCTCGCGACAGAGGCCTCCAAAAATTATCATTTTTAAGAAAAATCAGAAAAAACGTAAAACGCCGCACGCCCCTATTACAAAGAACAGTGCCGCAGAAGGAAATAAAAAAATACCTGTTGAGTTATTTTATATAGAGAACATTTTTGGGAAGTCGAGATCGCTGTATATATATATATATATATATATATATATATATATATATATATATATATATATATATATATATATATACCGGGTGTTTCTTTTAAACTGAGACGATCAAATATCTCGAAAAATAGCCACTCTACGGAAAAAATGTCCATAATCAAAATTTAATCATACCGCGGGGGAAATACATTAGTGTAAAAAAAATAGTCCCCCACCCCCCGCTTTGTAGGTGGGGCGGGGGTAACTTTTAAACTAAGATAGGAAGCCATATTTTTTATTGCAGATACGGATTCTACGACTAAAAGTACGTATGATTTGAATGAAATATTTTGTTCGGTTCATGATAGATGGTGTTGTAATCGACGAAATTCAATTTTTTCAATTTCCTCTTCTTAGAACACATAAAATCGATTCTGCAATACGTTTGAAATAAAAAACATCACGTTTTCATTGGAAATACCCGAAATTCGTTATCAAAACAATTTATTCAGTTTTGTAAATCACATTTAACGTTTGTGTTATTTCTTATCTTCATGTTTTTCGTAATTGCAAAATAAACGATAAAATACTTTAGAATGGAGCGTTTAACTGTGCCAGAGAAAATTGAAATGGTTCTGGTTTATGGAGAAGCTGGCAGAAATCTTGAAAATGCTGTTGCTATTTACGCTCAACGTTTTCCGGATAGGATTCGTTCATGTGCTTCATTTGGCCGTCCTATCAAACAATTTATTACTGATGGAAATGTTCAACCGAAAAAGAGGACCCGTAGAGCAACAGTCACTGGAGAGAGTCTCAGTTTAAAAGAAACACCCGGTATATAACGCTGCGGTTTCGCTACATTCCATATCTTAATGTATGTGCATAATAAATTTGTGCCGCAAATTGCATTTATGAGGGAGGTGGTTGATAATGCCACCGTTCGTTTTTATCGTACATAAATGATTTTTTCGTTCGCCTCTTTTAAATAATAAGTGGGCACATAAATAAATAACCAACACAAGGAATTTAATTAAAATATTTTGCGTTTCTTATTTATAAATTTTATTGTCTCTGAATATTGTCGTACTTTGCGTTTATTTAATTTATTTATTTATGTTTTTTTGATTATTTTGGGTTACATCTTTAAATAAAACAAAACAAATGGAAAGGAACGCGCAAATCTGAACAGTGGATACATCATCGTATTATACTCTTACATTGTGAGGAACAAAATATATTTTTTGTGTTGGTAATCTTAAATCGCAATCGGACTCTGTCCACGCTGAGGTTCCAAATTATTTTTATTTATTCATCAATGCATTGTGTTCCTCTACGATGGTTTAGGTCAATAAAGTATTCACATTTTTTTAAATTTATAGTACAGGAGGGCTCCGACTAACGTGATTTACACAGTGGCAATGCCAAAAAAAACGTTTGTCTTGAAGTACGTGTGAACCTGTATATTTATGCATGGAAATGAAAAGGATTTCGATCATAATTCTTCGATCGATACACACGGTGCGTTTAACAAGCAAAGTTAAAGTTAACAACCCAGTTTTTTATTATATTTATTTATTTATTTTTGTTTAATAAATTCGACAAAAATTTAAATTATTATATTGTTATTGTTATTCATATATGGGTTTGGCTGCATTTTTCTTCGATCATCTTTAAAATTGCAGCATTCAATTGTAATTCGTGTGTGTATGTGTATTATTTGTTATCTCGTCCCAAAACAAAACCAAAGATTTTATTTGTGCGTTGGATGATTATGGAATAAAAACTAAAAAATGCAAATCGAAATTAAATTCGAAGCTGCTGGCTTTTTGTTGTACAAGCATATTATGCGAGAGATGTTTATCGGATGAATAAAATATTTTTTCTTTATTTTACGTACGAGTATATGCAGAAGGGTACATAATTTATTCATTCCTAATTAACAGAAAAAATTTAACGCCTTCAAATATGTAAAATGAAGTCTATTTTATAACGATGCATATATTATGAGGTACAATGTCGTATATCGCTGATCGATATAATGATAATCGTTGACTATTCGTGCTGTTGGACAATTCTTATTCTACTTATGCTATATTCAATAATTATTCTTGTAATGAGCAATGTTTAATTTTCAGTGTTCAGTATTCAATGTCCAATGATGTTCAATGTTTTATGTCCAATGTTCAGTGTTCAATGTTCAATCGATCTTCAACATTTTGTATAACCTCAATAGATAATTAGATTTTTATATCTCTTATATGTATTTAATATCTTCAAAATCTTAATTTCTTCAATATGTTTAATTTGATCAATAAGTCCTATACGAGTATGAATTATATGGTTAATATCATCAATACCATTAATATCCACAATAACTATAATTATTTACTATCACGAATATCTTCAATAAATTGTATCAATTAAATATCTTCGAAATCTCCATTGTTTCCAATATATATACAGTTTGATTATTATCTGTAATCACTTTCGTATTTCTAATATTTTCAATATCAAGATATATTCAATATTTTAATTATGTTCATAATCTTGATATTCTCCAATCAGAATATCTTCAATATCTCTATTATCTTCGACATGTTCAACTTTTTCAATATATTCAATGTCATCAATTGCTTCTTTATTTTCGTTATCTGCAATATCTTTTAAACCATCAATATCTCCAATAACATATTTAAATATGTTTAATGTTCAGTATCTTCAATGTGTAGAGCTACGGCTTCCTCTTCGATCTTTAATATTTTTTATATCCTCTAATTAATTCCTATAAATTATTCCTATAATTAATTTTCAATATCTCTAAAATTTTCTTTTTGTCAATATGTTCAATTTGATCATTAGATTAAATATGTATGTGTGCTTAATATCTTCAATATCATTAATATCAATAACTTTAATATTTTTAATATCATGAATATCTTCAATATATATTAATAATGTTTTCAATATCTAGAATATGTTCAAAATTATCTGAAAAATCATCAAAATATTTAAATGTATGCATTTAATATCTTAAAAATTTTCATTTTCGTCAATATATTTAGTATGATGAATAGGTTCAACATGTAAAGCAAGATTAATATCAACAATATCTTTAATATTTCTATTATCATCAATATTTTCAATATATATATTAAACATCATCAACATTTTAAATATCTTCAATGTCCTCATTGTCTGCAGTATGTACAGATTGATCAATATTTTCAATATTATCTTAAATATCTTCAATTTGTTCGATATCCTCGATATGTTCAATTTCTTCAATATTTTAAATATATTCAATATCTTCATAATCTTGACAATTTCCAATCTCAATATATCTATTGGCTTAAGATCTTTATTATCTTCAAAATCTTTAACTTTTTCAATATCTAACGAGTCTTTGATGTTTACAATATCAATGGCTTCAATATCTTCCTTATATTCAATGATTACCTTGAAAATCTTAAACATCTCCAATATCTTCAATAACATCAATATTTTCAACATTTTCAATATTATGTTTCATTAGTTCATTATTATCAAAATGTTTACTGTTCAGCATCTTTGTTACGCGGGACTCCAGAGTCTTCTACTGTGGGTCTTTCCTTGGTAGCGAGGCACTCACTAGTCTGCAGGGGGACAAAATACCTGTAGGTAACAGACAAATTTGGGAATTCCATTCCCCTCCGACAGAGTACTGTCTCATGGACTCTAGATATCGCAGGGAGGAAAATGAAAAGCAGATTAATGCTGCTGTCACAGGACCTTGCAACTGCTAAACACAGTTAGGAGAGAAGTTGCTTGCACGGAGGTTCAAGATGTTGTCTTCCTCTACTTTCTACCCTAATACACCGATGGAGAAGTTTGCCCTAAGACTTGATAAGCTTGGTTTCATAAACCAACGTCAAAAGAATAATGAAAGCGTCGCAGGAGACTTCAAATAAAACTCATCGGAGTGAAAAGAAGATATACTAGATGAAGGAAGGCAGCTCGTTTCAGATTAGGCTGTATCTTGTAATCTCACCATCTCACCTCTGAAGAAAGTCCCAGAGACCATCGCTTTTCCATCTTAGATGTTAATGCAGATACGGATAAGCTAGAATGCAACGGAGCGCCGGTAATACACAGTTAGTCAGAACTAGGTCAATGTGAAATATTCTGTATGATCGTGCACTCCGACCCTAACGATGCGAATTAAGTACCTGGGTGTATAATTTGATTATCGGCGCTGCTTTGAAGAACACATTAAATACACGGTGATAAAGGCGGCCTGGTCAACAGCAGGCATTGTTTGATATCGAACATAAGGGGGCAAGTGCAGGCAAAAGAAAACTGATCGCAGCGGTGATTACATTTATAATCTTATATATCGACATACGGATCAGAGCTTTCAAAATAGCGAAAGCCTATGTAAAATTGAAACGAGTTTAACGAACCCTAGCACTATATCTATGTGGTGCATATAGTACGATCTCGAAAGTTGCTATCGGAATAGCCAACAAGCCATAACTATCTCACAGAAGGCGAAAGAAAGAGCTGCGGCACCGGGTGGAATAGCAAAGGGGGAAGCTAAGGAAGAACTAATGCAAAAAATGGCAGCCACAAAAGACTGGGTGGAGCGCACAATATGATAATTCTATGTTCACTGTATTTTTAAAATCCACAATATCTACAATATCTTCAATATATTCAAAATTTTATTTTATTTTTATTTATTATTTTATATATTCAAAAAATATAACGAATTTTGTGCCGAAAAAACGGCAGAAGCAAATTCGCGTAATACATAAAAATACAACATAATCCTAATATTTACAAAATTAAATGATTAAAATGAGAATAAACTGTGATAAAAGCTTACAATAAAATGACTAAGATACTAATACTATTACTACCATTACCAATACTACTACTTTTACTACTAAATTTCAACTTCATAATATGTGACTAAATAAATCAAGTTTTATGTAATAACCCTGAATAAATAGGAGATATCAACAGTTTCAAATAGCCATTGTTTAACTCTAGGTAAAAAGGACTTCAAATGAATGTCCTTCCTAATGTAAATTGGTAGCGCATTAAAAAAGGTTGGTGCAGCGACCAGAATAGAGCGTCGGAAGTGGTCATTGAAGAATCTTGGGATGTTACAAAGAAATTGATGGTTACCGCGAAAATTGTAACGAAAATCGCTTCTCATTATTTGTTGACCACTTCGATTAAAAAAAACTCTCAATACCTTATAAACATACAAGTGTTTCAACGGCAAAATATTCGTCGTAAAGAATAAATTCCATGATGGTTCAGTTCTTGGTTTCTTTAGATATATTCTCAAAATCATTTTCTGTAGAACATATAAAGGATACGAAGTTGCAGCATAACAACCACCCCAGCACGACAATCCATATTCCAATTTAGCCATAACTAGCGCACGGTAAGCTATTTTTAGAACCGACGGAGGACAATAATCACGAAGAAGGTAGAAAATTCTAGCAGTTGATGACAGATACTGGTGGACTGAATTAACATGCGTTTTCCAATTAAGGCAAGTATCCAAGTGAACACCAAGATATTTAAACGAGTCAACTTGTTCGATATCAAAGCACTCAGAGTGGCAACCACTAGACGCACATTCATACCTGCTGTGATTAGTCACCCGCGGCAAAAAAGACGTATTAAAGCTACCAGACAATTTAAACAACATGAATTTAGTTTTCCGGCTTAAGATCAGGCGATGTTTGTCGAACCATGAGAGTAAAACTTTTAAATCAGAATTGATCATCGAAATAACGTTGCTGGGAGAATTCCCACAGTAAGCCAGAGCAATGTCATCAGCAAACCCGGTTGAATAACCATGAAGATTCAATTTAAATATGGAGTTTGTATAAATGAGAAACAGCAGAGGGCCTAATACTGAACCCTGGGGAACACCAACGTCAATAAATTTCGGATCGCTTAAATTATCATTTATCTTAACTCTCACCGATCTACCATCTAAATACGATGCTAACCACTTATTTGCCACTCCTCTAAACCCTATATCATACATAATAGATAGCAGAAGCTTGTGATCAACCATATCAAAGGCTTTAGCTGTATCAATAAATAAAGCACCGCAGCTATTACCTTTATTTAAACCAGTGTTGATTGTATTTAGAAAATCTAACAAGGCCGATTCGGTACTCATACCATGACGAAAACCATGTTGATGGATACTCAGCACACCCGTTTTATCTAAAAAATTGCAAACCCTATTTTTAACTACCTTTTCAAGAACTTTTAGGATTACTGGCTGCAAGGCAATAGGTCTATAATTACCTTTATCAAGGCGATTACCATTCTTGAAAAGGGGAATTATAGTTGCTGTTTTCAGTCGATCGGGTACAACTCCCAACTCAAAGGAAAGGTTAAAAATGTGTGCAAGAACGGGACTAATATGCCCAGCAATGACTTTTAATATATAATTACTCAGGCCAGCATTATCAATTGAGTATTTAGGTTCTAAAGCACAAATAATTGAAAAAACTTCATAACTAGATACTGGGGTCATAAAAAACGTTGTCGGACCGAAATCAAAAGGCAAATTGAAACTAGATGACGTGTTGACAGAGTCAAATTTAGCACCTAAATCTTTAGCAACACTAGAAAAATAACAATTAAACTCATTAGCAATTTCTAGATCACTCGTAAGAAGTTCTCCGTTCTGTGCTAAAATAGATTTGACTAGTGAAGTTTTAGGTTTACGAGTCAGAATCTCGTTCACTAAAATCCAGTTTTTTTTTATATCACCGCGGTTAGCAGAAAAACGCTTAGAATAATAGGTTTCCTTTTCATTTTTGATATCTACATTAATTATGGTGCACATTCTGTTATAGCTATCACGAAGTACTGCATTATCAGGACGCTTATTTAACTTGGACCGCAGTTTATTCCTTTTATTAATACGTCGCGCAAGGTCTAGAATATATTCAATATATATATTCAATATATTCAATATGCTCAATATATACAACATATTCAATATGTTCAATATATGTAATATGTTCAATGTGTTCAATATGTTAAATGCTTTCAATAAATAAATTTTCTGCAACATCATCAATCGTCAATATATTAAATATCTACAATATCTTCAGTAACTACAATATCTACAATATATTCAATACTTCAATATGTTCAATAAATTCAGTATGTTCAATATGTTCAATATGTTGAATATGTTCAATACGTTCAATACGTTCAATATGTTCAATATGTTCAAGATGCTTAATATGTTTAATATGTGTAATATGATTAATATTTTTGTATGTTCAATATGTTCAATATATTTTTAATAACTGCAATATCTACAATATCATCAATATGTTCAATATAATCAATATTTTCAATATGCTCAATATCTACAACATATTCAATTGTGAGTAGTTGTTTTAAACTACTACTATATTTATTAGATTCTTTGGGTTTATATACAAAATTAATACATATATAATTACAACAATAACTATCTAGTTGCCAAGTTTTTTTTCTTCTTTTTTTTTACCGGCAAGTGGTGCAGTGGTTAAAGCTTCGGCACTTGGACCGGGAGGTACTGGGTTCGAATCCCATCAGAGGCTGGATGCAAAGCGAATTTTCGTCATCGATTACGATCGGTAATGTTAATAAACACAACTAAGACCCTCTGTTGGAGTGCAGAATTCAGCGCCGACCCACCGTCCATGTCAGTTTACAGGTTAACATGGAGCTTGCAATGTGCAGGTGGTATACTGTAATTGTGTGAATGAGTGGTCTGCGCGTGAATGAAAGGGGGGTATTAATTGACCTTCAAAGGACATTAAATCCACTGGACAATTAATACTTCCTTTAAAAAAAATGTGGAGCTAAAAAATATTTAGCTTATATGGTTGATTAACCTATTCGCATACTTTAGGCTGTGTGCCAAACTTAAGGTAAATCGTTTACTACGGTAAAATCCGGATTTAGAACAGATTTTTCAATCAGTTTGCCATAGAAATTTGGAAAAATAATTGAATTTACCGAAAAATTTACTTAAAATTGACATTTACCTTAAGTTTGGCACACAAGAGTAAAAGCACAAACTCAATATATCCAGACGAATTATTGGCGAATGAAGACATGGTTTTATCAAATTGACTGATAATTGCGCCAATTGTGTGGTGAGAAAAATTTAAACTACATCGAGGAACCCCATTAGCTATTTTGATATTCATTTGACATCTACTTACTAGTAGATGGTACTACCATCAACATAGTCGAAAACATCACAATTTTTACGTATGCAGATACACAAAAAACTGAAAAACAATTTTATAAGTGAAAACTGTAAATTATTATTTTTTATTTGTTTTTATTTTCGTTATTCCATTCATTGGTTGTTTTAAATTATATTCAAATTGTTTATTTTCATACCTACCATGGATCAATAAGAAAATTTATTGATAAAAAAATTACTATTAGTATTAGCTATACATATACGAAAAATAAAAACCATGAATCGAACAAAATAATATCGGCAGTTAGTTCGACACACATACACACAAAAAATGACACATGGTATGCACGTTGTTTTACTTGAAATTAGTTTTAATTGTTATGTTAAATAATTTTTTGTTTAATATCGAATTTGTCGTGCAACCATTATTATAATCAATTAACTATACGATGAGTTAACCCTTTGACTGTCCTGCGCATCATATGTGATGATGATACACTTTGCCTTATTTTTTATTACAAAATTTTGTTTGAGACTGAGAACATTACTAACTGATAAAAATAATTAATGTACCTATATTTACTAACTGTAAAAACAGTTATAAATTTTGTACAGAAATAATAACAACATATGCTTTGGTATATTTTGTATTTAGTCTTAATTCATACATTTCAACTACATATTTTGATTTGATGCTAATTGATAACGAGAAAAATTATGAACGATATGCACAGAACGTCCGACTAGTAAGTTTTAATATTAATGGTGATCAGGCAAAGGGTTAAACAGGTAGGGTATTGAAAAAGAATTGCGATGAGGTTATTCAAGAGAATGAGGTTATTTGACATTAAATTTGAATTTTTAATCCCTAGAAGAAAATGTACATCAAACATATGTATGGGGACGTTTCCCTATACAATAAATCGTCCATATACAATAAATTTCACTTGGTATACCACTAGATAAAGAGAAAGAAACCAGCAATTTTACTAGTTAAATTATAATTAATTTATTTAATCAAATTCAATAACAATAAAACAAATAAAATAAAAATTTCAATAATAAAGTTTTATTAAAATTAAAATAAATTTTAATAAAATTGAAAAATAAAATAACAACCCATGTGCGGTACATTTCATTATATAATTATTTGTATATAATTATTTGTTTTGCAATAGTATTCGCCAATTAGGATTTCGTACGGTTTTTAATTTTTTTGTATGTGTTTTTCAGCTAACCAGGTACAGTGTTTTCTGATTAAAACTAAAATCATGAAGTTTAAGGCTGCCTTGTTATGCTCATGGCATGGATTTTGTTCGACATACAAATCTTTGTAACACCTACTGGTGTTAACAATACAAAGTTGGACAATATTCCTCTTCAAATCTTTCATATTTGCACGTTCTGAAAACATCCGGGAAAATAAATAAATTTGTTCTTTGCAAATTTTGAAATAATAATCAGTTGGAGCTTTAAGATTCTTGTTTTTTTCATTGTCATAATTTTTATTGCTAATCAAATATTCTGTCGGAGCCTCTAAAATTTCATCAGTTTTGATAAACATGTTTTCGCAACGGGAACATTTAATTTTACTCAAAATTTTGAACGCTACGTAGCCCACAATATACCGCATTGAAGCTTCTTGCAAAGGTACATCCAAATTAAAAAAAATTTCAGATATATCTGATATGTCATCAGCAGGTGGCAGCACCTCATAATGCACGATTTTTTTTCGCGTTTCGCAGATAGAAATCCGGTTCATTAAATTTGTAACTGTTAATTCATGAGGTACCCAAACGTCAAGCTTTTTTTGTATCCAGCCATTTTCAAATGGTTTAAACTTGTTTTGTGATCAATATTGAGTTCTTTACCAATGGCATGGCTGCTTATATGCTGGTCTTCTTCAATTTTCTGCATGATTTCATCGAATTTTCCACTGGTTGGTCGACTAGAGCGAGGGGCATCTTTCACATCCATATTTCCAGGTTGAAAGCGAGATTTCTTTGCTGCTCATTTTGATAAAGCACCTTCTCCATGCACAATTTGTTCGCAAGCCTGAGCCGCGTTTTTAATTTTGTTGTAATAAAATTGTAAAAGTAAACGAATTTTTTCATTATTTATCTATATTTTTAAAATGTAACTTTTCATTCATTTCACCGATTTTAGTGTTTTGTATGTCAAAGTGCAAGTTAAAATGTCGCCTTTCAAACGCATACAAGGTTGCCTGATACGTTCAATGTTTACTGGGACATATGAATGCAAAGCGATCTACCCCGAAAAAACCACGAAATTTTTCTCCTACACCAATATAAATGTATTAAAATGTTAACTCGCACAATTTTCCTTAAAACGAATTTAAAGTTTTCGTTATATTATTTATCCATAGATCATCGTTTTTTAATACAATTTTCATTAAGAATTTTTCCTTTTCCACGTAGGTACGTGTGAAGCGCTCAAATGCGCTTCTATTATGTTTGTGTGTAAAAACATTTATTGCTCATGATGCAGAAATGCTTTAGAGTATGCGACCAAATCAAAAACAAGTGGACGGCGGGCCATTCACCCACCCTTTTATATATAAGTTAATTATTCTGAAATGGACCCAGTTTCAGACTTCTAAATAGTCAATAGTAACTGAGTTGTTAGTTCAATGAAATAGAATGTAAAACAGCAAGCTTTTGCTAGCGACATAATTGTTTTCAACATTTATTATAACTATATAAATTAATAAATCATCATCCTCAGCTATTTATCTACTATTTCGAATAACAACATAATCGAATGATTAATATTTTATTAAATAATAACTAAATTAAAATCTATATATGTAACTCAATGATCGTAAAGATTGGTATTAACTAATTCAACCCGGACAAAAACTTTTTTCATTTGTTGCCAAGTGAAAGTGAATAACATAAGAATGGCATTAGAAAATCTGGAACATTGGCTCCTTAGCTGGCGTTTCTATTCTAATTACTCCTCATCTGCGATATAATAAATTGCGAAAGTAGGCGTTAATTTAGGTGTATATCTTTTCATTGGTTGTAGAATACTGCAAAAAAAGATTTATTATTCAGAAAATTGAAACTACATTAATATGTGGAAAAAATTCTTGGTTGGTGGTTAATGAATTCAAAAGTTGTTAGAATGAACAACTTATGCCATTTGCCTTGACTAAACAAATATTGAAGCTTCTGCTTTTGTTCAGGACGCGACTGATGCAATTATATTTAGGTGGTTACTTTTTGATTACATTTTATTAGATTAGAATTATCATAATTTTATTATGGTGTACTCCGGATGATTTTAAAGTTTCTGTACATGTACATTAACAAATAAACTACACAGAATAAATATTTTATTTTAGTGATATCTGTCTTTAAATTTCAGGGACTTCTAGTTTTGATTTAGTTTAGTCAATGTAGTTGATTGCACACAGCATTAATATAAAACAAAAATTTAGCTTTCAAGTGAATGTGTAAAATCCTTCGGACTTAGAATAACTTCAATGTTTGGTTGGCATGGCAGAGAGAAACAATTTAACAATGTATCCCAACAAAGTCAAACAATCGTTGTTTTGGTCAGTAAATGGAAGAAAATAAATTCATCCTCCGGGCATGCTAGTATTCCTCATCCAGTAGCAATATGCCTCTGTCAGCTGCCCTGGGATCTGGCTTGGTTTCAATGAACTAATCATTTGCTCATTAATCCGAAATTTAATTGATTGTGTACCTTAGAAATAAAGCGGCTAAATCCCTACTATGTTGTCAAATAACTTTTGCTTACTACCATTTGCAAATAACTCTTGGCAATTTTGCAAACAGCTTCGCATAAAAAGGCAAATACCAATCAAACAATTAGCCGAAAACCAGTTTAAAACAAGAAACAAATATTATTCATACGTATTTTTCTATGATGAAAAGTAACTGATTGTTTTGTATTCCACCAATTATTTTAGATAAAAACTTAAGTATAGAAGAACTGGTATAACTAAAAATTAGTATATGTTACTAATTTTTACTTATATTCTTCGATGAATAGCCATAATTTTGTTTTATTTCAAAATAGGCTAACAGTTTTTTTTATTGTTTCACTGCAGAGTTCATCGAACAATACGCAGATATTTAATATTTTACAGAAATACTTGTTTATTTAATTATTATAAACAAATCATGAAACTTAACCACTTAAGTGACGGCTTTTTGTGAGAAAGTGTGTCCATAAATTGCTAGTTTTTTTTTTACATTTCTTTAGAAAATAATTACCAAGTAATCTGAATACAAAATTTTTATTTTTCAATTATTGTTTTAATACAAGCTTTGCGCGAGCAAGACTCGGGCAAATCAAAACACAATCGAACTACGCGTCCGAGTCACGCTCGGGCAAACCACTCAAGTGGTTAAAGATGCAGTTTAGCAAATATTCTGGTGCCCCACTCCATATTGGGTTTAAATACACTATATGTGAATATATGGATGATATGTAGATCATACTGAGGATTGGTTTGGGTAAATTGTTTCGCGTTATTTTTATCGCAAATATATATAGTATAATGCATTTCTTTAATTTATCTTTATGTAAATTCCATTTAAAGCTGGAGTCAATTACAAGCCTCAAATATGAATATGTTGTTTCTCTTTATGATTAATAAGAAAAGTATTAATTTGAGTATTCAATTTAAGGAAATCTCTAGATACATCCAAAATATATATTTTTTTTTTCTTAGGTACTGATTTAATGAAGCAATTATTGAAGACCAATATCATCATTAACTTCGATTAAACCTATACTAAACCTTTATCCTTCCTTGCAGTAGATCAGAATTGAATCGTGTCGTGCCGTAGGATCGCTATGTGTTTGACACACATTTTTTGATTATCATTTATATGTAAATATTAATATAATTACCGAGACCGACTAAAGCATCTCGGCATTATGATGTTTTGCTCATTTTTACACGTTTTTACAAACATAATAGAAGCGCATTTGTCTTCACACATATTTAACTCTATTGATTATCAACAATCAATAAATATAGGTACCTACGTGGAAAAGAAGAATTCACAATGAAATTTGTATTAAAAATAAAAAACAATTATCTATGATAAATAATATAACGTATACTTTATAATCGTTATTGTGCGAGTTAACATTTTAATACATTATATTCCTGTAAATTATGGTTGGCAAAAATATCAAATGGGTATCGAAGGACGAAAAGTGAAAACTATATAAAATATGGCTCCCCGAATTAAAAAAGGCTGACTTAAAAATTGTATTTTTCCGGACTTAAAACCAGCGTTTTTATTTCATTTTCAAATTGACTTAAAATCTGTAATGAAAATGAAATAAAAAAAACCGTACTTTATTAATGCATATCATAAGCCATTTTGAAAATGATTTAAGAAGTGTATTTATAAAAAGCATAAAATGTGTATTTATAAATGGCATAAAAGTCCACTTATAACGCATGCATTTCTATGTCTATCAAAAACAAATGTAAATTTTATGTTTATAATATAAAATAAAATATGGCTATTTTCAGTCATTTTGAAAATGAATTATAAAATGTATTTTTAAAATGACTTAACATATGCCTTCCCTGTGTCATTTTTAAATTAAATTTGTTTTTGTAAAACACCTTTGTTAAGTCAGAAAATTTGTTATAAATATGACTTAAAAAAGGTCCCATTTTTTCATATAAAAATATATTTTTTAAGTCTACCTTTTTAATTTCGGCCTTTTTCAATTCAGGAAGCCATAAAATATGTCTGAGTAATTCATAAAAAATTTAAACTACATATCCACATACAACACAACTATACTCGAATATATATAGAAACAAAAAACTACATGCAGCAATATTATAGAAAAAAGAATTATGTATCTATTTTACGAAATTTATTTAAAATCTATTTTTCTCTGTACATGTAGAGCGCACATGGCCAAGCTCCACGTGCTTCACTACCCGTGTGTTGTGATATACATGCATATTTTACTTTTTATAAATATTCATTATCCATACTACATACACACAAAACAACTAAATTGCGAATGAGAGCTTGTTTTTAATAAGCCGACACTATGATCATCGTGTTGTTTTGTTATTGTTTCCTTCATTCATAAAGTTTTATTACTATGTGATGTGTATGCAGTTTAAGTGCGAAAAAAATACGAACGTTATTTTTAGGCTGTTTCTGCTATGTATATATAGATGGCAGGGTTATGGGGTTCCTCGATTAGATTACAAAAAATAATGTAATATGAAAAGTGGAGCCACAGTATTCGACCAAACTTTCTTTCGCAATAATTAGTCTGTATATATTACGTTTGTGGTAAAAGTCAATTTTAAGTAAATTTTTCGGTAAATTCAATTATTTTTGGAAAACTCTATGGTAAACTGATCGAAAAATCTGTACTAAAATCGATTTTTACCGTAGTAAACGATTTACTCTTGGATTGGTACGCAGCCTTATTGTTACTACAATTAAACACATGTATCGTCAATTCTCTTCCTGTGTCTGAACATTGTTCAATATGTTCACCATGTTCAATATGTTTAATATGTTCAATATGTTCAATGTATTTTTAATATCTGCAATATCTACAATATCTTCTATTTGTTCAAATTCTACAATATATTCAATATCTACAATATGTTCAATATGTTAATATATTTAATATATTTAATGTGTTCAATATATGTTCAATATTTTCAATGCTTTCAACAAATTCATTTTCTGCACAATCAACAATATATTCAATATCTACAATATCTTCAATATCTACAATATTTTCAATACTTCAATATATTCAATAAATTCAGTATGTTCAATAGGTTCAATATCTTGAATATGTTGAATATGTTCAATATGTTCAATACGTTCAATATGTTCAAGATGTTTAATATGTTCAATATGTGTAATATGCTCAATAAGTTTAACATGTTAATATGTTTAGCATGTTCAACATATTTTTAATATCTGCAATATCTACAATATCATCAATATGTTCAATATGTTTTCAATATTTTCAACAAATTGATTTTCTGCTACATCATCAATCGTCAATATATTCAATATGTTCAATATCTTCAATATGACACGTTAAAAACACCCAGTTACCACCAGGAATCGAACCCGGGACTCCCGAGTAACCGAGCAAGCGCAGTACCATAGAAGAATATATGTATTAAGAAGGCTCATGCAAAGGAATGAAAATATCGTGGCGCTGTTTGTACAATGAATTATTTGCAACGGTAAAAATCGTATCTCGTATCTTTTATTTACTTCAACATTACACATACATATACCAGGTTTATTTTATTTTGTCGAGTTTTATTCTTGCCCACACATGCACACCGGTTTTTATTGTATACTATCTCTTTCTATGACGATTTATTTTTCTACTACGATATTTTACATTTGTATGATTTTGCATTCCCACCCCTTTCTCAAAGCCATAAAAATTTAAATGTTTACGAATGAAAATAAACTTTATATTCTGCTCCTTAAAAACACCTGCATACATAAGTATCTATATTTAGAATTTTTTGTGTTTGTTTTTTTTAAAGGAAGAAATAGAATACTAGACAAAATAAAATATTTTGAGATAAGTTTGCCCATTTAAAAATATGTTTTGATTAGATGAAATTGATTGTGAAAGATGATGAGATTTTCCAAGCAAAATCCGATTTACATTGTTTTATAATAGAAATATATGTAATTATTGTAATACATATGGAAATTATGTACACGAATTAGAGTTTGATTTCCTGTTTAAGCATTATGAATTTTCTCAATATATAAACAAATTACCTATCTATTATACTGTATTGTAGGAACATGCAAATCAATCATTTTGTCTCAAATAACTAATTTTGCCACGCTTAAAGCCAAGAGTAGCAAGGAAAACCAAATCGTCATCTCAGTACATGAATGATATTATATAAAAATCTGAAATCATCGAAATTTAATTTACAGTTAAGTAAGTCAACGGGTGTGTAGGGAAGTTCCGGTTTTCAAGGTCCCAGTTTTTTATAAGTCCCGGTTTTCGGAGTCCATATTTTTCCAAATCTCGGTTTTGTATAAAAAAAAACCCGATTTTTAGGAAATCCCAGTTTGAATTTTTAAAATTTGACATGTGGGAAAATGGGACACAAATGATTTTTTGGCAAAACTCAAAAATGAGTTTGCAACGAAGTTCTAGAAAATGGCTAATAGGGATGGAATTTGGCCATTTCTAAACCTATTTTGCTGAAATTCTATACATGCGATAGAAATGGATTTCTAAAATGATGCAAGTACAAAATCTTGCAATTACAAAATCTTGCATAACAAAATGGTGCAATTATTTTTCTTTTTAGTAGTTGTCATTAATCGATTCTATATAATCCGCTAATATGTTCACCAGCACGCAGTGCGAAATGTTTGCTGATCCCGGCTCCTACGTGTCCCGAAGTTCAAATCTAAAGCCCCTCGGAGGGCTAAGTGGGACGGGGGGGAGGGGAGCGCTTCGACTTCCCGCGTGCCCGTGAAAGTTGTTGAACCCGGCAGCCTCTATAATTATTGCATTTCAAATGTTGTATTTCAAAATGTTGCAGCCTTGGTTTTTTCTAGTAAATTTTTGACCAATATCTTGCAAAATTTGTGGACAAAAACATTTATGGACACCCACTACTATTTCAAAATACCTAATGAAAACTACCTGATATTATTTTTGCTGGGCTTGTTCATTTTATCAACTATGTAGTTCTTCTGCTGGTTTTCGTGCAAAACTATTCTATTTTTGAATTTGGTCTGTTTCATAGTGTAATTTCAAAGTAGAAACATATGAAATTGACCGGGAAATGTATATATGCCCACCACTGGTTCAGTTTGATTATTATTTCCAAATTTAGTTAAGTGAAAAGGTAATTAAAGATTTGTGGACACCCACTACTATTTCAAAATACCTAATGAAAACTACCTGATATTATTTTTGCTGGGCGTGTGTTCATTTTATCACGTATGTAGTTCTTCTGCTAGTTTTCGTACAAAACTATTCTATTTTTGAATTTGGTCTGTTTCATAGTGTGTTTGAAATCCAAGCAAATTTGGCTATTTATGTGTTTTGTAAAATTATTAATTAAGTGTTTTGTGAAATTATTATTATAAAAAACTTGAGTGTGACATAAAATTGGTTATAATAATAGAAAAGTTTTTAAAAGTGGTCCGTTGAGTTAAGGACGAAAGACGATTAGTGTTGATGAAGTGATGAATTATTTTTGAAGGCGAAATATAGTGAATATAGTGACGATTACTAAATTATTAATTAAGTGTTTTGTGAAATTATTATTATAAAAAACTTGAGTGTGACATAAAATTGGTTATAATAATAGAAAAGTTTTTAAAAGTGGTCCGTTGAGTTAAGGACGAAAGACGATTAGTGTTGATGAAGTGATGAATTATTTTTGAAGGCTCACTATATTTCGCCTTCAAAAATAATAGTGACGATTACTTAATTTAAAAAAATAATAGCCACAATTTATTACTGTGTGAATATTAAATATTGTTTCAATTAAAATCTTTTGATAATTGTGATTATAGTTCTAACATTGAAATATAAGTGTAATTATGGAAAGAAAAAGACAACTCACGATGAAGAGGCCGTCTGGTATAAAGTGTGCGGTTGCTAATTGTTACTCTAAACAAAAAGATGGAGCTCGATTGTTCAAATATACTGAAAATTATTTAAATCACAATGCCTGGCTGTCAAACTGTGGCATTTTACCCTTGAGTAAAAAAAGAATTTTTGTTTGTGCCAATCATTTTGAAAAGCATTACTTTTTGAAGAAAAAATTAAAATTAACGGCCGTTCCAACACTTTGTTTACCAAATAATTCCAATGAGCAACCTGTTAGCAAATCATGTACCAGCATTACTGACAATATCGAAACTACGTTGCCAGATGATGTACCAGTAGCCAAATTGAATTACCTCCTAAGGTAAGAGCTGAATTTAAAATTAAAAATTGGATGATTTTAATTAAACCAACACAAATATGTATAATTAGGTTTTGGATTTTTTATTTTGCTTTTCCATTATTATTGTGTAAGAGTGACTATTTAATTATACTATAGCCGTTGTTAGAACGTAAAAAAATCGTTTTATTAAATCAATCGCACAGCTTTTCCAGGCAAATATCGTACAGTTTGCCAAATTGTATCATATTATGATTCACAAAAATGATAATTTTTGTAATGACTAAAACAATAATTTTACAGCTATAATATATTATCAATATTATCAATCTTGATGGTTTCTTAAAGAGAAAGAATAATATGTTATGTAGTGTGTACGAGTGTGTCGTGTTTTTGTCTCCTATTATCATTATTGAAAGAGCATCATTGCGAAAAAAAATAAACAAAAATTTTGCTGATCGAAAAAATCGTAGTATTATACATACATACTAACAAAATTTTCTAAAGTAAATTATAGTATAGAAAAGGAAAACCGGATAATATATTATCGTATTATCGATCCTGTTGGTTTAAGAGAGAGGTAGAAATAGAACAAGCAATCGACAAAAAACGCTGGCTGCGTGTGTGTGTGGTTGGTATACATTAATAAAATAACAATGTAAGTCGAAACAAACAAAAGGATGGCGAGGTTTTGTTGATTACATTCTAATTCAAATGAGAAATATTTATCTGAATATTTGTTGGTAACAACACCATTTCTAAAAACAGATTTATTTCAAACAATTTTATGAAAAAATATTAAAAAATAACTAGAAGATTCATTTTTACATCAATTTCATTGCGATTTGTGTGAACAATAATATTTAATTAGAGCAACATCTTAACACAATCAGAGGTTATTCGATACTAACCAAACGAAACACCAAAGTAACAACATAAAATATATAAAATAATTCTCGATTTCCCGTTCTGCTTTAACTCTTACATAAAAGTATTTTCTTTTCTTTTTTATGTGACAAATTTATATCCAATAGTAAACAGTTTTCGTTAGTGTTTGTAATATTGTTTATTTTTTTGTTCTATTCTTTATAAAATATACTTGTATAGTTCTTGTGAGGTTAATGTAGGTTTCAAATAGTAAAATGTGCGAGGTCCATCGAAGAAAAATTGGCTTATAAGATTCACATTTGATGAGTTCTCTTATATATATATTCCTCGATGGCAGTACTTACTAAGCTAACGAGGACGACAGAACAATATATTCAATACTTCAATATGCTTAATTAATTAAGTATGTTCAGTGTGTTCAATATGTTCAATATGTTAAATACGGTCAATATGTTCAATATGTTCAAGATATTAAATATGGTCCATATGTTCAATAAGTTCAATATGTTCAATATATTCAATATGTTCAATATGTTCAATATATTCAATAGGTTCAATATGTTCAATATCTTCAATATGTTCAATGTGTTCAATATGTTCAATATGTTCAATATGTTCAATATGTTCAATATGTTCAATATATTCAATAGGTCAATATGTTCAATATGTTCAATGTGTTCAATATGTTCAATATATTGAATAAGTTTAATATGTTCAATATGTTCAATGTGTTCAATATGTTCAATATGTTCTATATTTTCAATTTGTTTAATATGCTAAATATATTCAAAATGTTCAGTATGTTCAGTATGTGCAATATATTCCATTTGTTCAATATGTTAAAAATGTTGAATATGTTAAATACTTTCAATATGTTCAAAGTATATACAATATGTTCATATGTTCAAAGTATACTAGATATGTTCAACGTATTCAATAGGTTCAATACGTTACTATGCTAAATATGTTCAATAAATTAAAGTATATTCAATACTTTCAACAAATTCATTTTCTTCAATATCATCAAAATCGTCAATATCTTCAATATCCGAAATCTGTTCAATATGTTTATTATGTTGATTACATTCAACGTGCTCAATATGTTCCATATGTTCAATATGTTCAATGTGTTCAATTTGTTCAATATGTTCAATATGTACAATATGTTACTATGCTAAGTTTATCCAATACGTTCAATATGTCCAAAATGTTCAATACGTTTAATGTGTTCAATATGTTCTACATGATGAATACATTCAATAGGTTCAATATGTACAGTATTTTCAACTAATTCAATTTCTTCGCTATCTTCAATATGTTCAACTTAATCAATAACTTCAATATGTTCAATATTTCAAAACTCAAGTTTGAAAGTTTTTGGGCCTAGTATTTATTTTGCGTCCACAATTATAGTTCAAAAACTCACCGGTTTGCCAGCGGTTTAGTGAGTAAGCCGTTTTTTGTAGACTCACTGCATGTCTAATATAATATTGATGATGTTTGGAAAAATGCCGAAATTACCTTTCGACCCGACGTGTCGTGTAGTGTTCGTTGCGAAAATTTGTTGATTATAAAAAACCAAGGTTTGAGGCCTTACTATTATGATTGACGATGATGAACCGTTGCCTTCTTCAAGGCAATAATCGAGTTATTCTTCCAACAAATGTATCAACGAATTTTTAATTTAGCTTCAAACTTCGGTTCGACCAACAACATTTTTTTTTAAATTTTTTGTGACTGCGTAACAAAATAAACAGTTGAATGAATTTGAGTCTACAAAAAATTCTGAGAATATTTGCATAAATATAGGTTTACGTGTCTCTTTGTGGGTATACAAACGAAATAAAACGTCAATCAAGCGTTATGCCTGATAAAGTAGCAGCCAAAAATCTAAAAATCAATCAAAGAATGGAGACAATTAAATTTCAAAATTTATGGATTTTTTGAATGGGGTTACCATAATCTCTGACGATTTTTTATATTTAATTTTCTCAATTTGACATTTTGATCGTTGAGTTTTGATATTTACATATTTATTTATTTATTTATTTATTTTTATTTTATTTTATTTTTATTTTTCTCAACCAAAAATCATACATCAAAAGTTAACAATAAAAATGTAACAAAACAGACAGGCTAAGAAATTAGGTTAATCTATGTCAAAGACAGTAGCGATTAACCTATTACAGTCATCAAAAACAAATTAATTGTAATGTGGGGATATAAAATAATTCAATCATATCATTATAACTATTAAGTAAAAAATTTATAGCGCATCTACATAATATATATACCTGCATACATGATCATCACTTTATCGATTTAATTAGACAGCCAGTTTATTTATGTTTTTATGTAGATAACGATCGACTCGCGATGATCATGTGAATTTAAATAATTAACTTTTTTTTTTAATTCGATCGATTATTAAGTTTGTTTATGCGCACAACAGTTTCAATTTCAATCGATCGCCGACGACGCGTGTTAAAATATGCAGCACCATTCGATCTCATCAACCTGTATTATTCAACCTGATGGTAAGAAAATTAAAAAAAAAAAAACTGTGACTTTGTGAGTTGAAAAGGTTAAACATTTAACATTTGGAGATAAAATTTTATTGGTTTGTTTCGCCGAGCAGATTAGATCGGTGACTGCTTTCATTTCATGCGGGAAAGGTTATTAGTCTAAGGTCAAACAAACAGTTTTGTTTCGTTTATTTAAATCTATATACAGCTCGATTTAATATTAAATCTTAAACCGTTTTGAAATCGTATACCGTTAATTAGTTAAGTATTTAATCTTAAACATATATGAGATTGTCTCGCACAAGCTAATTATACCCAACATTCATTTTCATCAACAATCTTGCGATCCGACGAAACTTATTGATACCAAGCCTTATATCACCAAGTCACATCAACCGTTCAACATGTCAATTAGATCAATATGTTCAAATCACACAGCAATGCCACACAGCAAACGGAACAATGAAATTGTTGAAGACGAAATTTGAAGGGAGAGTTGGGGGAGAGTTCTCTGGGATTTTTTGAAATAAAAAGTGTATGCCAATAACCAAAGAATAATAGCTGAATTAAACGGCGCGCTATTGATGACATTCAGCCAACACCATGCTAAAATGTCATATCGGATATTGTATTTCATACATAACCTCCATGTCTACACTCTTTATTACAATAAAAACATCAGAACGTTTGAAATTTCAAGATAGGAGGTTTTAATAGGACACCCTAGATATATCTTAAAACATTTTACATAAATTGTGAAATGAATAAAATTTAATTTGTAAGTCCAACTAAAAACTATATCTTAATAAAACACCTTCTCACAAAATATCGAGCTTTGATTACGCAAGTGATTAAAATAACTGGTTGTCGCTGTTAGCACGTGTGAGAGAAACCAAGAATATTTATGATACACGACCACTGTACAATATCAGATTATTTTTATTTAATAATGACTTATCGCGAATCGCCAAATTTACATAAATTTTCTTTTTCGCGCACGATATAAGAACAGCAGATGTACGAATTTTATCAATGTACACGGTTACGATTGAACTTTCTTTTTTATTGCTTCTTGTTTACCATTGCAAGTTTGTGTTTATGGGAGAAAATGATTTTGGGTTGGGGCAAATTAAATTGTACAGGTGTACTTCGTATATCTGTAACGTTTCTCTTCACTTTGAATAGGATGGGACGATCCAATTCTAGAACGTGTTCAACTATCGTAATTGAGCAGTATTATTTTGTTCATTTCTGGAACTTGACAATTTGAGTGAAAAATTTAGAGCTCGTTACGAACGAAGCCAAACTGTATAAATTAAATCAACATCTTCCAAGATTTATATAATTAATGGTTCATCACACGGTTGATAATAATACATATATTTAAATTATACTTTAATTTTTAATTTCGACCATAATAAATCATAAAACTATAAATTGTTTGTTGGTGCACAATTGACATAATTGATGATAGTAATTACACATGTTGCGGGTTTTTGCGCTTAATACAATTAACACTTTATTTAATATGTAAATTTATAATGTATTTACCGTTAAGATATTAAAGATAAAATTTGGCGAATTAATATTAACAGTCGACCACATCAGACGAGCATTTTTCAAATTTATAATCGACCATATCCAATGTATCTCGACAGATGAACGTAAAGTTCGCAGAACAAAAAAAATCAAACCATTTCTCGTTCGTTATGTTGAAATACAAACAATTTTCCGTTTCACCTTCTGAATTCTTCCGATTAGCTGGCTGGCCTACAGGAAAGCGGTTATACACAATAGATTGGCCCGTCATCATCCAATAAAATCTACCTTCTGAACCATGATCGGTACCACCAGTCCAATAATCGACTTTATTATTAGTATTGTTTTTAGAAAACATTTGTATTACATGCACAATCCGGTTGTGCTCCTCTTCTGTACCAATGTCAACTAGGTTCATACCACGCATTCTACAGTACCGATACGCAGTATACCAATTATATTTCTCGGGTATACTAACGTAGTATCTTGTATTGTCAAGATACACAAATTTACCACATTGCACAGAAGCTACAATAGCAAACAAGATATTTACAATTAGAACGATTGAATTCATTTCTAATCTGACTGACGTATACTGATATCAATATGCAAAACCATTTGCCTTTTATAGTACTGTGAAATTAAACAAAAAATATTTTTTTTAACTTAAATGGAATTCGTGGTTTATATGGTTTGGAAACCAATTTAATATTTATTTTTGCATATGCCCGTGCACTCGATTTGTGGTCTTCACTATCAACATTTCTAATATTTTGCGGAATTTTATATAAATAACACTATGGAAAGTGATAATAGAAACCGGAATACGAAAATTTGACAATCGTTGCTTGATATCCGTTATCCAAATTCTTGGTTGGAACCAGAAAAATATAAGGCGACGCAAGTTGAAGTCAGCCGCAACCAAATGAAGATATACTTTAGAACCATTATGATCGTTGAAAATGTGTTCACTGTTTCGAGGCTAAATATGCGGAATCGTGCAAAACGACTGTTTAAACATATTAAACATGCACCAATGATAGGTTAAAACATCGTGGCCGTTAACATATTATGAATAGGAAATAATAGATCTTATTTCTACAATTTTGTGTGAATTTTACAGTTTTGTGTGA
The DNA here is from genome assembly GCA_947310385.1 of Nephrotoma appendiculata. Lineage (NCBI taxonomy): Eukaryota > Metazoa > Arthropoda > Insecta > Diptera > Tipulidae > Nephrotoma > Nephrotoma appendiculata. Next base: position 265,168,864 of record OX371225.1, on the reverse strand, counting down.
ATTATCATAAGTGCTGAACAAGCGCATTGCTTTACAATTTTGCGCGAATTATTAAAATAAATGCGTCAGACTTTTACAACAATTCACAGTCTCTACATAAAAGATTAGTGAGCAAGCTCTGACCTACGGGATCCGCATTAATCTCAAATAAAGTTCAATACACATCTACTTGAACCACACTCAACTAACATCTAAGTTGAATAATCAGAGCGCGAATTCGGCAGTACATCTAAAGACCTAACATTGGTCCTTCGAGAGAACTAAAACAAACCAGCAATCACAGTTCTAAACTTTTGAAGTTAGTTATTACCGGAAATAAGTGTGCAATAATTTAAATTCTAAGTTAAAAGAAAAGCGGTTACAATGCAGTTCGAAGAGTTAGTAGCAAAACAAGCCGATATTTATACACAAATGTGTAAATTAAAAGAAAACATAAAGAAAGATAGTAAAGAGCGCAAATCTACAATAACGTATTTTGAAAAGCGACAAAACACCTTAAGCCAGCTGTACAACGAGTTCAAGATGAATGACCAGGCCATGGTTGAACATTTCAATTCAACAAAAAATCATGAATATTGGAATACTACTAGGAACACCGCCAAGGACCGCTACAGCGAATTGATGAATTATTTAAACGACATCATTGAAAAATGGGTGCAAACAGCTGATGAATCATCGTTTGAAAATGGCAAGAATGCAGATCAACAACAAGAAGCTGAGAAACCTGTTTTTGGATTGAAAGGCGAAAACATGAAAATGGAAATACAATTGATCAAAGGTGCAGCACTAATGAAGACGATTCAGGTCATCCAAGAACACTGGGGCAGTGAGGTTATTACGAAATCATACGTAAAGCAAAAATTAAACAATTTGAAATCCAAATGGACAAGTTTACCGGCAGCACATCCAGAAGCCGTATACGCAAGCCCAGATAACGCCCAATACATTGAAAGGTACAATGATTGGGAAGCGAGTTACGACAAGACAATAGCAAAGCTGAAGGATAAATTGGAAGACTTGGAACAAGTAAAGGTAGCACCTGCACAATTAACATCAAAAATCAAGCTGCCACAAATAGATATTCCAATGTTTAATGAAAATTATCTTAACTGGATTACATTCAGAGACATATTTACACAGATTGTACTTGATTGTCGTATTTCAAACTAGAAATCAATGCCTACGTTTTATCAAAGGTAACAAAAAGATTGCCAAGCAACGAATTACATACGGGAAATTGGAAGCAATTTGGGCCGATCCCAATTTTAATGTACCTGGTGCTAAAGATATATTACTAGGAATGCACTACATTTCGGATATCCTTATGCCAGAAATGATAAAAGGAGAAATAGGGCCAACAGCTCAACGTACCAAATCGGGTTGGATCATGTTTGGAGCTTTAAAATCATCAAATGAACATCAAGTACAAACCATGACTTCAACTGTCGAGGATGATCTACAACGGTTCTGGGAAATCGAAGAAATTCAATCTCCTAAATATTTAACTACTGAACATGTAAATTGTGAAAGACTTTACCAAGAGGGCTATAAACGTTTATCCAAAATGGCTCGTATGAAGTAAAGCTTTCATTAAGAGAAAACATAGAGCTAGGTGACTCTAAAAAACAATTAATCGCAAGATTCCTTCAAGTAGAGAAAAAACTACAAAATAATCCTACGCTAAAAAGAGATTATCAGAATTTTATAACCGAAAACTTGAGTCTAGGACACATGGTACCAGCAAATGATTCAATCACAGTAAACAATTATCTACCACAGCATGCAGTTATAAAGGAAACAAGTACCACAACTAAGCTTCGAGTGGTTTTCGATGTCTTCACCGCCGACATCGAAAAAATGTATCGCCAAATAAAAGTCGCCGAAGAACATCAAGATTTGCAAAAAAAAGGTTGGCAAGATGAACCAAATAAGCCGTTACAGGAATACAATTTAACAACAGTAACCTATGGCACTGCCTCGGCACCATACCTGAATATTTATGACAGTTGATATCACAGAAGATCAGAATGTAAAAACATTGGGTTTATATTAGAATCCTCAACGAGTCGAATTTAGCTTTAAAGTGTCAATTATCCTAACGGCACAAAAGGCTAACACCAAGCGAAATGTCCTACCAAACAATGCATGGATTTTCGATCCATTAGGATGGATCGTCCCCATAACTATAACCGCAAAAATATTAATACAAAGATGAAATTTCAACAGGAGTTACAGCATGTAATCAAAATTAGAATCCCTAGGTGGCTTAATTCTAACCAGAATGTCATAGAATGGATTCTGTGATGCTTCGGATGCGGCATATGCTGCTGTCATATATAGCAGGGTGACTTTGGAATCCGAAGATGTTAAAGTTACGTTACTATTACGGGGCACTTTTCTCAGCAACAATAATGGATAGCGTAAGGCAATCATTAGAGGCGCAAACATCGATATATAAATAATCCCGCTGATATAGTTACACGAGGGCTTACGCTAAATAAAATCCAAAACAATGAGTTGTGGTGGTCTGAGAATAAATGGCTTCGAAAGGTGAATTTGCCCACATCAAACCGTCAAGTATTTAGTACTCAGGAAGAAGTGAAGAAAACCGTGGTCACCTTGAAAACAGCAATACATGAATGTGACATCTGGGATAACTATTCATCGTACACGAAATTAATAAGAATCATCGCTTATATAAAAATGTTCGTCAACAATGCCAGATGCAAGAATTATTTAAAAACGACAGAAGGTGCACTAACGACTGATGAGCTAAAGAACAGCCGGAACTTAATAATCAGCAAAATTCAGAAGGCTGTATTTTATGAAGAATTCCTTCGAGTTGGTGGAAGACTAAGAAACTCGATAGCATCGTTCGAGACTAAGCATCGGATTATTCTACCAAAAGACCACCATTTTACTAAATTAATAATCGAAGACACACATGCTAAGACGTTGCATGGAGGATGTCAATTATAGTTTCAAGTCAAATCAGAAACAAATATTGGATTATAAATGCCAAACAAATTCAAAGGGAACTACTAAATATTGTTGTTGATACACATCAAGGGAAGATAAATCCACTCATTCTAACCAGAGAACAACTTGACCAACAGCTGAACCTGATACATCAAAACAGTCAAAGGACATTAGCCATTCCAGGCAGTAAGATGGATAATGTAATTGCTAACTTGTTTAAGTTTATGACCGCGAAGTCGCGAATAACAACATCAAATTTACTACTCGAACTGAGGATTCCACTTGTCAATTAGCAAAGGTATCAAGTGTATAAGGTGTTTCCTCTACCAACAAAAAATGAAAACGAGTATGTTTACATCAAACCATCAACAGAATTTTTAGCAATTAATGATCATAAGGACAAATTCTACCCAATGACGGAAGCAGAGTTCAACAAATGTCACAATATTGGAGAACATGAATATTGGAGTGCAAATCAACATACGATTTATACCGCCAAAACAAATGTTTTCGAGTGCGAACTAAGCATACTAGAACGTTCATCGAACCTTTCGTTATGCAAAATACAAAGGACAAAAACTCCTTTAAAATGGCTAAAATTACACGAGCCAATTTCCTGGATTTACTTCATGGAAAAAGTAGAACGCATGGATATCATTTGCGGAACAAATGTGACAACGATTCAAATCAAGGGGACTGGAACTTTAAGACTACAATCGCGATGCTTTATCAAACATCAAGAAATTGTTCGAGCGGGCTTCCACACGTCAGTTAGTACATTAAATAATTCAATTTTACCAGCCATGAACATCTCAGAGCAATTGTTAGAAGTTCACCAGTACAATCCATTGCGAATATCCTAGGATCTTCAATCAATGAGAGATAATAGCCAGGGGTGGGATGAAATACAGCAGTCAATCGACCAATTAAAAGCAAGGAAAATATTGCCGTCCACGCAAATCATTCAACATGACGTACATCAATACATTTTATCCTATGGAAGTATCATGATCATAATTATCTTAGTAGCCATATACATGATAAGGTGCATAGCAATACATATATAGTAGTACCATCATTCGAAAAAAATCTTTAGAGGGTGAAAATCCAGGTAGCGCGTTAATCGAAATTAAGTTATGCAATAATTTTACTAGTTCGCCTAAATGTTTGCAAGATTAAATACACTTACAGTACACACGGCGTATTTTTGTATACCATTAACCAGTATAGTATTGCTTCACTCTAACTTATTATACTACATATTAACACAGAATATATTTATTTCAACTCGTATTGTTTTACAATTGTCAAGGTCATGCAGAAAATGTGTTTAATATTTTTTGTGATAAACAATAAAACAAATCATGAATACCTTACTTCAATTTTCTTTTTATAAAAAATAGCATAAATAATTTTTTTTCTATGATAGAAATGCAAAAGAATATCAATTGTTCAATCAAATAAATCCATTATTGGAAAGGAGATATGAACGATAGGATATATACATATGTATATTAATATATTGAGTACATACTTAGCTGTGTATTATTATTGTTTATTTTAAATACATCTGTTCTCACAAACACAAACGAATAAAGATTAAAAATGAAAACGATGTAGAAATCTATATAGAACAACTAAATACAATTTTTTAAAAGGATGCCGTTGATTGCACTGTTACAGTATGGTAATTTATAATTGAAAATATGAACGAGTAATTTTCTTATATATGCATACATTAAGAACAATGTATTGTTATGGAAAGGCAGATTATCTATTTATCCAAATCTGTGTGAAAGTTCAGGGACATTGAACCCAATATTTGTTTCAAAATTAAAATAAAATTTATTAATTCGATTTTATCATAAAAAATATTACGTAAGAGAAGTACGTAAAAATAGGAAAATTGTCACTTGGACATACTACAATAGTATGTCGTTTTTCATTATTGTCTTTCAATCAACTATTTATTAAGGGATTGTTCCTCATTGGAATAGAAAAAACGAGGATGTCATTATAAAGATTATAATTTCAACCAAAGCATGTCTGACTTGATCTGTTTTGTCACAGAATCCAATGAGAGTCATGTGGTGTTTACAGTGTGCAAATCTAGAGCGTATAATTATAATCCAATTATGAGCATTTAAGGTTCGCTAACAAAACTTAAATTCATTTTTCTGTTAATCTAATCTGTTAATCTCTAATAAATTTTATTGTTTAAATTGGGGGCTGAATTAATCCATCTCAAATGAATTACATATCCCTTTTGTGTTTTACTAACACAATTGTGCGGGTAGGGCTAAAGTACCATGTATATGTAGTTTTGTATGTTTTTTGAACAAATTTACACATTTGTGAATTCCTTTTTAACTTATTTTCCGTCCGAAAAAACACTATATCTATACACACAGTTGTGTTGGTTTTAATTCAAATCAAGCGAAATTTTTAATGAACAACGCCGTTACATACGTTAATTTTTTACTCACACATTTGTGTGGGTTGGACTAAAATTGAGAAGATTTTTTATTTTTCTTAGTTGAAAAAGGGATATAAGGAAGTATATAAGATATTTTTTATAAATTCAATATACAAGTGAATAGCTTACGAGTTTAGGTTGCCGCTCACTATTTTGTAATTAAAACTATTTTTAAATAGTAGTTAAGCTAGAGATTGGTCAGCATTGTCTGAAAGAAAACGTTTCAGTTCTTTATGGCAGGATAAATAATGGCTTACTTTTAAGTTCCGTCTTTATTCGAACGCTAATTTTGAATTGTTTAGTTTGATGTACCATACAAATTATTTTTTTTAAATACAAAATGCGTTGTGTATTTTATTTTGAATAAAAAAAATCAGTTTTTATTTTCCTCTAAATTGTAAAATTTTATTTTTATGTCTTAATTTAATTAATTAACCTTAATTTGTATTTAGTCTTACACCGTTTTAATACTTAATTACCTTTCCGAAACGAATATTTATTTGTGGAGACTTTAAACAGCTTTCACAATAAAACAATTTTTATTTTGCCTTAGAAGTTTGTTTGAAAATCAAACTTTAGAAAAAAATTTACTTTAGAGAAAAAATTGTCTATTGTGAGAGCTCTGTTAAGGTGATGATACATGTACAGATTTTCCCTTTAAGGCATAAAAATTATGCGCGCTTGTTGGTTAAAAGTCAGCCATCTTGAATCGCTTTGAATCAATTCAGATGATTTTGCATACTCATGAACGATGGCTACTAATAAGACAATAAGGCCTGTTTCAGCTGAACTACGACAAGCGAACTGACCTATGTTCATCGTTCTTGGTTGTATATAAAAAACTTTTATAAGCCCCGTTTCCCACTTGAGCTAAGTATTTGGACTGATATGAGCTATGTTTTCATTTAACAGCTTCACGTTTTGATTTCTTTCCAAAGTCAAATAACAGAAATATTGTAGATAAATCTCAGAGTCTACCCAATCTGTAAAGCAACGTATTTAAATTTTTATTTTCACCTTGGAGATACTCGTAATTAATCAGCTCACAATCAGCTATGTTTCTATCCCACAGCTTTAAATAAAGAAATTAAATAAATCGGGACGTACGAGTGTGTTGAGTTAAGCTTCGCTAATTCGGTTTCACTTATTTAGGCTTTGCAAAGTAAATCGAAAGCTGTGATCTCAAAACATGCTCACTTTGCTAAAAGAACATAGCTTAAGTGTGCAAGGGGCCTTAGCGAGAAACGCAGCTATTAGCATAGTTTGGCATCCACAGCTCATTTAACTGCACATTTGAGTTAATTACATCGCTCTCACATACATTTCAATTCAAGTAAAATGCTATATGTCTGCCAAAATATTATTAGAATCACATAGTCACATGGGCGAATATGTACACAATAATAGCAATGTATGTGTGAACGATATAGCTGACTTTTACAATCCAAAGACAACAGAATAACATAGAATAACAGAATAACATAGCTCGCATAGCTTAGCTCAAGCGTGCATCGTTTCATTAACACTCTTTATTTTCAACCAAGAGCGATGAACTTAGCTGACATCGCTTAGCTTAGCTTAGCTCAAATGTGCAACGGGTCAAATGGAACGATGCACATTTGAGCTAAACTATGCGAGCTATGTTTTTCTGTTTTGAGCGATACAAACTAACTTAGCTCGGGTTGTCTTTAGATTGCAGAAGTCAGCTATATTGCTCACATTGCTATTATTATGTGTACTTATAAAATATTGAAATTTGGATGACATTTGAGTATTGTTGTGTTTGGTATTGTGGATCAAATTCAAAAAAGTGGTTGAATTCTTAAATAATATAATAAAATTAGTTAATTAATTTTTGACAGACATAGAATTTTACTTGTATTGAAATATATGTGTGAGAGAAATAATTAGCTCAAATGTGCAGTGGAATGAGCTGTGCGAGCTAAACTATGCTAATAGAAACTACGTTTCTTGCTTAGCTAAGCTGAAATGTGCAACGGGCGTTAGAATGAAATAAGTAGCCGTTTTGAACAGAACCAAAGAGCTAAATAAAAATTAAGGTTAATTAAATGGGAGCATTATTTTCATAAAAGCTCCCATTTAATTAACCTTAATTAGGTTAATTAAATGGGATTTCAGTTGGGCTCTTGAAAGTTCTTGTTGCTACAATAGCTTAAATTGTTGTAATTTATTTTATCTTAAAAACAAATTAATCTCTCATAAGATAAAACAATAATATTTTTATCTAAATTGTATTTTAAATAGGAAAGCAATCGCCAATGGTAGTTTTTAACTTGCTTATTAGAGTTTTAATCTCTTTACAATTTTCATAATAATGACCCTTCTTAGACCCTTCTAAGTCACATAAAAATAAAATTAAAATTTAACCCATACAAAAATTTTAAAACATGTACTAGTTTTTTTATACTGAATAATACAATTTTTTATCCTTATCTGGCAAATTAAAACCTTTCTTTAATAAATGCTTGTAACATGAAGGTGATTTAAAATCAAATTCCAAATACATTTTTTGTTCAACTTGGGTCCAAGATAATTTTAATTTATGAAATATTTGTGCAAGTACAAAATGTGTTTACTTGTGGTCGATCGTCAAGTGTATTATCAATTAATATTTTTATTGTGTTTTCTTCTGTTTGCATTTTACTTTTCTGAGGGGTATTTAATATAAACCTGAGAATTTTGTTTAAAGGTTGAACGGGTTCTTTATTTTCGTCTTCAATTTGATGTTGCGGACTAGGAAATTGAGATGGTGAGATGGGACATTCATGAGGAATTTGTGGAACTTGATAATTCTTTTAATAAGTTCTTGGAGGCCCTTTTTCATATTTCAATGTTATAGGTGGGAAATCAGGTGTTTTCAATATTCTTGTTGTTTGACTCTCAGTGTTGTGTGTCTGGTTGGAAATCGTACGCGAAACTTTTGGAATCAATTTTTTTTTATTTAAAAAAAATTCGAATTTTAATAAACGCTTGCATCGTGCATCTATGTCATTGACCTTACACTTACAAACAAGATTATTAATTGGCTGGGGAAAGACAGTTTTTTAAATATTTTTTGTTCTAAAACTACTTATTTTGAAATCATTAAAATTAAAGTTCTTCATAATAGTTATGCGTTTGGAAGTAACTTTATTCTTGTCGAACACACAACGATGGTCATGCAACACCGTAAAAAATGTTCTGGTGGATTTACAGTCATTTTTATTTAAGCAGTTTTTGTAAGCACACACCATTTTATCACGCAAATTCACAAAAGTTTTAATACACAAATTTTCAAAATGAACTTTTTATAACGTTTCAAAATAAGAAAACACAAAGCTACATGCGTTACGATTAGACGACAAGCAATAAAATTTTAAACGAACAAATTTACGAAATTAACTTGCAAACAATTTTTAAATCTTTGTAGTGTGTAGATGTATGATTTCCTTTTACATATATTGAATTGCTATGTGTGTGCGTGTAAATAAGTATGTATATCATCGGTGGTCTATCTATATAGTTATCGAAACGAAAACCAAATAATGTGTATGTGTTGTACCTACAAAATTATTTAAAATAATCTTTAATTGGATTTAAATGTAGATCGTTTTTATGGACAATCTCCAATGATTTTAGCTTTTTATAATTTTCAACGAATATTTTAACGTTCAAAATTATTTGTCTATAATTTAGAAAACATTGTTGCAATTCAAAACAAAACCAACTTAGTTGCGATCGGTATTTTCTCTCCATCATCTTTGTTACATTTTCTATTTACTTTTGAGCGTAAAAACTGTTTTGACTTATAATGAGAGCGTCATTATATGAGTAATACAATGCGATTCATTACTATTTATGATAAGAAAAAAATTTAGTTCCCATTTCTGTTTGTTTTCATATAAAATTATTATTTTTATTACTATTTTATTTGTTAATTATGTATTTGTTAATTATTATTATATGTATATGTTATTTTATTTGTCAATTTGATATGAAAAGAAACAGAAATGGGAACTAAATTTTTTTCGTATCATAAATAGTAATGAATCGCATTGTAAGTATATGTATAGAATTTTTTTTTGTTTTCGCATGTTGCATTATAAAATATTCTAGCTACATTTAGGAGAAGGTTATGCTATTTAGGCGGATAGGTAATTGCAGAAATTCTTTAAAAAGTTTAAAACGATACCAGTAGTGGTATCTAACATTTCACTCATGAACCTACCATTACATTACTATATAATGATTATACAATGTAAGGTGTCAGAAGAAACCGACAGATCCAATTGAACAACCAACGCCATTACATTGACCGTCGTTACGCTGATGATTTTGCCATCCTGCCAAGGCTGGGAGTATGTTTAAACATCGTAAACATGCACCAATGATAGGTTAAAATATCGTAGCCATTAACATATTGTTACGATTTTGCCTTGTCACTTAAGTTCGAATCACTAGATTGTGAATAAATACACTGCTTCAAATTTGAACTCACACAATTTATTTACACAACACAATTTATTATACAACACAAAATTCACAATTAATTATTATAATTATAACACACTTTTTAATTATCACTTTAATAATCGCTTTAATAATCACTTTAATAATCTTTCTATTTAACCTTCACTGTATCACGTTTAAAATAATACTCAGCATTCCACGTCAACGCGCGCCCCTATATACCAAAATACTTGTTTCCAGAATAATCCTAAATGCGCAGCAAATATGTTAGTAACAGAAATGACGCCTAAATGTTGAGTATAAATCATAAATGCAATTGAACAATTAATGAAATTAACTTATTCTATTCTAATCTAGATGTCACCGTAACAATAATATAAAAATTAGTTCTACTAGTTAACAATAGATGGCTATATAATTTGAAAACCATTTGTTTACAACAAAAACGGTATGATATTGAGGCGGTATATTGTATGTTCGATTCGATTCGAATGGCGATATGTTGTATCATTTTCAAATCGTGATAATGGTAAAATTTCATCGTTTAAAACCAAAATAATAATAATGGCTGTTGGAAAGTGCCTACAAACCAACCAAGAGATGAACTCCCGGAACATCTGCTGCATTATTCACAAGAAGATAGTCGCCCGATGGAATCTCGACTTCTCGGTGACCTCGAAGATGTCTTGTCCGAATGCCATTGCTTGTCTTTTGAAGATTTACTGAGCAATTGGGTCTACACTTGAGTTATATCTGCAATTTCATCATGTATCATGGTTGCATTGTCTTTTCGATGTTAGATATTTCTTCTGGCATATTGAGCGTCTTAATAAATTTTAAGTGAATTAAAAAAAAAACTCCCAAGATTCGCCTTACAAGTGTTCATCTTAAAACTCTTTTGTACATTTTTAATCAGCATTGAAAGGAATGTTTTTTAAACCTAATGGGTGTTATAAGTGAATTGTTCGAGCGTGCTTCACCACCCTCAACTAACATTAACTCATCAACATCAACTCCGAATAATACAAAGTCGACCATTTCAGCAATCCGGAGTCGACTAAGTTTGACTAATTATATTATGGATGATGAAGTGGAGAGGCAGTGAATCATAGAAGGGATATATTTGTGTATTCGTCTGCCTTTGCACTAAAATTTAACTACTTCTGTTTTTATTGGGGCTTTCAAGAGGTTCATCGCCCGACGTGAAAAACCAGCAACTTGTATTGTGAAAACGAAACTACCCTCATAGGAGCGTCTACAGAATTAAAAGCTACCCATCTCAAATCTATGAAAAAACAGAATCCGAGATAGTTGAATACTGGGCTAATGAAGGTACAACATGGCATTTCATCCCACCTGATGGGTCCCCACATTTAGTGGTTTGTGAGAGGCTGGCGTGAAATCTATAGAATTCCATTTAAAGAGGATTACTGGATATAAGTGAAGATATGAGTACCGTTCATGTTCAGATTGAAAGGGCACTATACTCAGGACCATTAGGTTCCGTCAGAAATGATCCCGATGATTGGTAGGCGATGCTATCAACACCGCTCTTGAGTCAAGTCTCCTCAACTTGAATCAGAATTATTATTCACAACAGCCAACACAACCAATGTACCAACATTTTTGGATTGGTCATTGGACGTTGGAACGTTGGTCGTATACAACAACACTTAAGTCATATACAACAACAATCCAAAGTGGATACATAAGCAACCTGAAATTGATGTAGCCGATGTGGTCACATTAAATGAAGAGAAATTTCCACCATCCAAGTGGCCCAATGTATTAATGGCCCACTTCATGTATTAATGTTAAATTAATACATAATATTTAAATCATTTAAAAATCTCATTTCCGACCTAAATATCCAATCAAATTAATCGGTTAAGAAATTATAGAGTTCCGATCTAGTTGGCCATATGCCAGAATTTCTTCCAAAAATCATTTAAAAATCCCATTTCCACTCAACTTAACCAGTACCATCATAATCGGAAAGGAAATGGCCGAGATCCGTCCCAGGTGGCCATATTCCAGAACTTATTCCAAAAATCATTTAAGAATCCCATTTACATCCAACCTACCCAATCCCACCAAAATCGGTTAGGAAATATCCTAGTTCCGTCCCTTGTGGCTATATGCCAGAACTTCTTCCAAAAATCATTTAAGAATGTCATGTCCGACCAACATATCCAATCCCATCATAATCGGTTAAAAAATTACAGTGTTCCGCCCCAGATGGCCATATTTCAGGACTTCTTCCAAAAATCATTTAAAAAACCCATTTCCATCAAACTTAGCCAATCCTATCATAATCGGTTAGGAAATGGCCGAGTTCCGTCCTTTGTGGCCATATTCCAGAACTTCTTCCAAAAATTAGTTAAGAATCTTATCCTAATCGGTGAAGAAAATACAGATATCAATACGAAATCCACCGCAAGCGATGCGTCACTCATCGTCACGAAGTCTTTGATCCTTTAGCTATCGAGAGGTGTAATTAAATTTTGGATGTAGATGATAAGTAAATAGCTGCAGCGTCAAACTGTCTACATATTTCGTTATCATCAGTTTTTTGGATTGCCTCCCTATGAAAACAAAAATAAAGACGTATTCACGTCAAAATGTAGAAACATGCTATGCGCAGAGAATCGTTGAGAAGTATCCAGTCGTCGTGACCAGTCACTTCATAATGTGAGTCAACACACTGTGGGTTTTGCAAAAATTGGACGGTTATTTGGATCGTAGGTATACACCAGACTTGGATTCACTGAAAGGAATGGCCAGAATCGACGAAGTAAGGACCTGTGGAGGAGCTGCCCGACGATCCGGAAATACAAGTTCTGATGCAACGTGGTCAACGACATCATTTTAATAATGAAATTAATTAATTCTATTGTAATGGACAATAACAAATTGATCAAGTTTTATGATTCTACCTACACTCATGATCTTTTAAAATTAGGGTTTTCTGTTGTTAAATCTGGCTAATGACAGTGAATTCTGGTCTTCTTAGGTCATATCCCGTTTCTTTCTGACAGTTCATCCACTTCAATAGATTCTGTATCGAGATATGGTCATTCTAGCGCTAATTCTAACCAATTGTGGAGGAGAGCTAAATTTCTTGTGTAAAATCACGTCAGAAATCGAACATTATCACCCAAAATATGTTATGAACAAATTTTATCGTTAGACGCACTAAACTGCACAATCATACTACTCGACACAGATACAGACTCATCCACCTGAAACTGATGTAATATTCGAGATGGCACGAATTCGAATTTTTCGAACAGGATTACGATGAAGTAGACATTTTTGAAGACGTATTGGGTGTACAAATAAATTTTCGACCTTTTTAGATAGGTGTCGTTAGTATCACTGCTTGCATATTATTCCATCGGGCAATACATGTTTTTTGGAGGTTAGATGTCAAGCTTGATTAGTTACTAGTGACATTTGTTCAAAGCGTAAACAACATTTATTTTCATGTAATTGAAAATGTCGAATTTTGTGCCCCAAAAACAACATTTGCGGGAAGTTTTACTTCATTATTTTTTGTTGAAGAGAAGTGCAGCGGAAACAAATCGTTTGCTTGTGGAAGTTTACGGTGAACATGCGCCATCGAAAACAACATGCAAAGAGTGGTTTCAACGATTCAAAGTTGGTGATTTTGACGTAAGAGATAAAGAACGTGAAGGCAGACCAAGAAAATTTGAAAATACAGAATTGGAAGAATTGCTTGATGTGAACCATTGTCAGACTGAAAAGCAATTGGCAGAAGAGTTGAATATTACCCAACAATGTGTTTCGCAACGTATACATGCAATGGGATTGGTTCAGAAGCTGAGAAATTGTGTGCGATACAAATTGATAGAAAGGGGCATGGAACGTTGGAAAACCATGTGCGAATTGTTGCTTCAACGACAACAAAGGAAGGGGTTTTTACATCGGACCATCACTGGGGATGAAAAATGAATTGATTATGACAATCCAAAGCGCAAACCAGCGTGGGTTAAGCCAGGTGAACCAGGCCCGTCGACGCCAAAAGCAAATATCCATGGTTCGAAGGCGATGCTTTGTATTTGGTGGGATATGAAAGGTGTCGTCTATTATGAGCTGCTGTAAGAGCGGGAAACCATTACGGGACTAGTTCATCAACGACAACTGATGGCTTTAAAGCAAGCTCTCGCTGAAAAACGACCGGAATGGGACAAAAGGCACAATAAGATTATTTTGCAACATGACAACTTGCAGGCAGAACTGAGAAATTTTACCCTACCCGCTGTATTCACCAGACATTGCTTCCTCTGATTACCACTTATTTCGGTCGATGCAATCAGCCCTGGCACAGCAGCACTTCACTTCATATGAAAACGTCCAAAAATGGGTCGATGACTGGATCGCCTCGAAACCACCAGACTTATTCCTTCGGGGAATCCGTTTATTGCCTGATCGATGGGCGAAGGTTATAGTTTTCGAAGGAGCATACTTTGAATAAAAAATTATTTCATTCTCTACAAAAACTAATGTCTTTTATTTCAGTAAAAAAGGTCGGAAATTTATTTGCACACCCAATATATTATCTCAATCTACATGTTTTATGGTATTTATGTGCATAGATACTTTAGTCGAACCCTCATCACGGGAAATTTATAGGATTAATGCGACTTTATCACTCATACCACATCAGACATTTTATTAGAGCAAAATTTAAACAGATTCCATATTGTTAACGATTTTCACAGGAAGACAGATCTCAACGACAACGCAGCTCTCATGACATTGTTCAAATTGGCACAAGCTCATGGAATGAAAGTGAGTTTATTATCATTGATGATTAGCCTTAACGCCTAAAAATTTAAAAATAATACAGAGGAAACCAACTATCCCATACATTTACAATACAAGTATCTTTAAGGCGAGATTGTGTGTTGCTTCCTCGAGGGCCACACATTTTATGAGGAGTGTACACAATATTGTTTAATTTACATAAGATTTACGATACCATAAATCTCTTATGTATATTTTTGGTTTGATTTAAATGGTCAAGACTCCAAATCCTAAAATATGCGTGTATACGCTCCAAGACTTCTTTGAAGTACAACACAAAAGATACAATCTCGTCGATTGAATTTTTATTTGAAATAAATTGATTTCGAAATATAGCCCGACCAAAAATACGTTCATCCTATCGAATCCAATTAAATAAATAACGAAGCCAACAACAAATAACTTAAACCAATATGCTCGACCATAAGCATATTGTGTGAGGGAGGCTTGTGTGTAGTTTATTGTTTTTCGATCGCTCTTTTGATTCAAGAAAAAACACACAGACAAAACAAATGGCCCGAAGCCATATATTTGCGGACGGTCGAGACGATCCTGATGAGAAATTTTAATTTTGTACGACGCTTGTTTGTTTATAACAAATTTTTATTTATTTTTGTTGGGATCTTCGAGGCCTAATACTTTGAGTTTTGTACAGCAAAGCTTTCTAGTGATTTTATTTAATTTTAAGCTTAAAGGTATATAAGTATTTTATTCTCAAAACTAACCACCTTTTATATACATGCAGGTTGGAGTCGAAAATTAATTTCGTATAAGAAAAATAATTCCCAAGATGTTTGTGCACTACATTCTCCGGGTATGGCTTTTGTCACCATGCGTACAAATATTGCTATGTAGTCCCTTCCTCCAGTTGTCCTTAGTTGGATTCGACCAGCAAAATCGTTGCCAGAGTTATCAAATGCTCTTCGCGAGTGACGGAGGCATTTAAAGCATTTCTAAAGTAAATCTAATATTTGTTCCTTAGATAGGCTAATACATGATACGGCTGATACAGCTTCTTTAAAGTGTTGGCTCCTTTTAGCATGCCAAATTCTTCAAGCTGTTGGGTAGTTGTCGTGCTTTTCTTGTGCTAGTTGTAACAGAGCTCTTACTGCTAAAAACTGGCAGCCGTAGTACCAAAGGTTACAGAGAGTGTTCAATCTGTAAACGACGATAGCTCTTCTAGGGTCATCTCTCCACGCAATTCTTTAAAAATCTTGTTCATTTTTATGTATCCGGTTGTCGTAGGTAGTCGTGTCGTGGGTAACTGCACCAGGGAAGCTTTCGAATTTCAAAATAAAACTTTGCATACCGATTAAGCTCAATTCGTGTTAATTAGTGCTCACGGGAAAAAACTACTGCTAGTCCAGGAGCCGAAAAAGCGGGAAAATAAAATTTCAAATTTCGCCTGAAAGACGAAACAAATAAAACCCAATTTCTAGACAAAAAATACCACAAGTAATTTAAGCCTAATTTTGAAACTTTGCAAAGGCGGCTACACTGACGAAAATTGTGCTAATCAAATAGAAATATGATTTTCATAAGTTTCATTCATAAATTGAGGAAAAACAAGCTAGCCCCTAAAAGATACTATATTAAACAAAAAAATACAGAGGTATTATATACCGTTCACTAATATTTTTGTTGAACAACAAATTAAAAAATAGAAATAAAATATTATAAAATCCAATAATAAGCAATTCAGATAGCATATTCCTGTCAAGCATGTTCATTGCCATCCAAAAAATATAGTGGCTGAATTTGTGCTAATCCAGAACTAGTCCAATTCCATTAAACTGATAGGAATATGCAATCAGAAATGCCAAATTCATTGGTTTCTATAACATTTTATGTGTACTATATTTTTCGGATGGCAATGAACATGCTTGACAGGCATATGTTATCTGAGCTGCTTGATCTTGGATTTTATAGTACTTTACTTCTATTTTTTCATAATGTTGTTCAAAAAAATACTATTGAACGGTATACCTCTTTATTTTTTGTTTCGTATAGTATCTTTTAGGGGCTAGCTTGTTTTTCTTCAATTTATGAATGAAAATTTATGAAAGTCATATTTCTATGATAAACACAATTTTCGTCAGTGTAGCCGCCTTTGGAAAGTTTCAAAATTAGGCTTAAATTACTTGTGGTTTTTTTTCTAGAAATTTTGTTTTATTTGTTTCGTCTTTCAGGCGAAATTTTAAATTTTTTTCCCCCGTTTTTTCGGCTCCTGAACTAGCACTAATTTTTTCCTGTGAGTACTAATTAGCACAAATTGGGCTTAATCGATATGCAAAGTTTCATTTTGAAATTCAAATGTTTCCCTGCTGCAGTTACCCACCCCGTGCGGGATATAATAACTTTGATTAACTGCCACTTTTTCTTGTTCTGGTTGCATTAATTCCATATGATTGAGGTGGATGTATTCCTGGATGAATTGGTGATACATTTGTTTAAACGGTGGATCTAGTAGCTGGACTCAACCTCAACAAGCAAAATGTAAAGTATAGTCTGTAGACAAAGCACATATCGTAGTGCGTATACGACAAAAATTCCATTTCACCAGCAAGAATACACCTTAATAATATTTTCCGATATTGATGATGTGTTTAACAATGCAAAGACTTAGACAGTAACGTAAGGGCCGACCGCAGGAAAATGTTGTTTAAATTTTCAAACAATGAACCAGCAGATATGAATTGGAGGCGAACCCATACAAGACAGAGTTGGTTCAGAATCGGCGACAAAATCAATCAATCTTTAATTATTAAGAACTACTTACCTTCCTCATACGGATGATGATCCGGTATTCCACCCGAACCAAATCTATCAGAAACTTCAGAATATGTATCAATATTTCTGGTGACATTAGGAACGACGTCGATTATTTGACATTCCCAAATTAAATATGGAATCCAAACTAAATACGAACCCAGCCGAACATTAATCACGGTAACAGACAAATGGCCAAAGGTACATATTGAAATTTGTTCAAATAATAAATACATTTTTTTTAAACGTTTGTTAGCAATTTTAAATAACATTTCGCCGAAGTTTTATTTCGGCAGATTTCCATACGCCTTGGAAGTAATATCAGTAGAACTATACAAATCAAGAATTACCAGCAAACAAAGCAACATATTTTATTTAAAAATTTAAGGCTCGTGCGATTTCTTCGAAAGTTATCTTCATTTTTGATGAATAATTGAAAAATAAAGTTTTTAAAATATATTTATTTATTTCGTCAATATAATAAATAATATTTAATCGGTTCAAACACAAAAAAAAAACTAAAAACGACAAAAGACGTTCCTTCGCATTTGACGGGTTTAACAGTTTTTTTTTTTGCTTAAGATGTTATTTATGGTTAATAAAATAAGAAAAATCTAAATTCCAATCAGATATCAAAGGTAAAACTGGTATAAAAGAGCCAATACACAAAAAGGATAAAATTTATAAATCATTCGACTGTTAAAAAAATAAAAACGCTTTGGCAAAAATTAGTTATTTTGTTCGCGGTTTTATTTTATACATGGATGACCTTGATCACAAAATTAATTGCTATGCGCGCTTAAAATTGAGATCGCTCAACGTAACTCGATCGCATATTCATCCATTTTTTGTTAGAGAAATCGTTTTGTTAAAAAAAAATGCCAACCGAGCTTACGACATTTAACCAAGAAAATACATAATTTTTTGATGCTCATGCTCGATCATCGATCGGTAAATATTTTATTCCTCCAACAATATTTGTATGCGCGTATTTTTAAATATTTCATGTTATGAATTTTAATACGTTTTCCGAAGAAATACTACACAAAAAATTATATTTTGTGTTTTTACCCGACGATCGCGAATTTCGTTAAAATAATTACAAAGCAAAAAAAAAACGGCGATCCTAATAAATATTAATATTGCAAAAAAACTAAAATTTATGAATGAACTCGTAAATAGGATCATTTATGTCGAATTTGTATGACAAGATATGAATTTATAATTTTTTTGGGGTTTCTGTCTAATAAAATAAAAGTTATGATCGTTTTTATGACGATCAAGGTTTGATCGAAAATAACTTTGCCTGCGAAATCTTTGATGCGCTTCTACTCGTATACATAATCTTTTGTTGGTTTGTTTTTCTGCACGATGTGAAAATATGCGTCCAACATTATTTTTTGTTGTCGATCGTTTATGGTATTGTTGATTAATATGCAGTCCCAGAATTGAGCAATTATAAAAAAATGTTTTGGTTGGGAGAACAAAATATGAGTTCATCACGATTTATGAAGATCACTAAAGTTATTCATAATGTTTTCGCATTCAACGAGATCCAAATTGGTGTAAAATTATTTTGCTGCGGTCGAATGGTAAAAAACATTGCCCTAAATTTTACTAAATGACGTCAATTTTATTTAGTAATGTTTTAGTAAAAGGTATAAATCGAATATACATTTAGGCGAATTATATTAGAATTCATCTTAGCTTTTCCTAAATTTAAGATTTTTTGATTTTTTTAGCTAAGCCTTATCGAAATAAAAGAAAATTTTATGTTTGCACCTTATATGGGAAATTCGGAAGTTCTTTTTAATACTAAACCAGTCTGAGCTAAACTATTCATCATGATTTTGTGATTTCGAAAAGCAGTTTTTAATATGGCCAACGGGGTAGGAATTCTTTACTGATCATAATTTCATTGAGTATAGGTTGGATGTAGATGTGAATCTAAAATGATTATTGGTACAGGTACTGGAACATGGCCAATGCGGCGGAACTAGGTTATTTGTGAAGAGAATATGATAAAATATTTTTTAGAAGAAAGTTCTGGTATATGGGCATCTGGGAAGAAGTCATGGAATATGGCTATCTGGGACGGAGTTAAGAAAATAAATTATCATGATGAAATTGGGTATGGTAAATTTTTGGACAGATTATACTATAATGATGGATACTATAATGATATATATTGGGAAGAAGTTCTGGCATATTGTAAACTGGGACGGAACTAAGTCAGAGAATTTAGTACGGTGGAAGAAAATGGGATTAAGAAGTTGTGTAATAGAAAAAGTTGTGTATAATGCTAGTGAAGTTTATCCAAACTAATCCAAAAAATACAACAACAACAAACTTATTGTAATAGTATTTTTGTAAGTAAACATTCAGGCGAATTTAAATTGTGTAATATAGACGAGATGTTATTTTTAATTAGCCTTAGATACATTCCAAAGTCATTCTAAGTATTTTCTAAGCATTTAGCACGACCTTCAGGGACATTGGTAGACTGTCTAAATCTAAATGAGTGTCCCTAGTGAATTGTATAATTTTCTAATGAGTCAGACGGGGTGTCCCATAAGATTTAATAATGTGATTTTTTTAATAGGCCTTATTTACATTCTAAAGTCATTCTAAGACTGTGTGCCTAAGAGCAATTTTTTCGACTAAATTACCGACTAAACTAAATTAATAAGTAGTTATGCTATTAGCCACCAGGTTTTATCATTTAGACTCCTGCTGAGGTTGCTTGACTATTTAGTTGTCATTTTCATATTTTTTTGTCGTGTGTATACGAGTAAAAATGTTGAAAAGGAAATATCTCATTCTTAAATTCCGTTATAGTCACATTCATGAATAATGCGATTTCCATATCCATATTTGTTTTTTTTTTCTATTTCCTAAATTTTAAAAAATAACAAATCGGTGTTGTTGAAAACAATATGACATATGAAAAGTCATAATTTAGTTTAGTTTACAATTTAGTTTACAATCGGAGGCACAGCATATTGAAAAGGTACTAGTGCCACCTATGGAAGAATGATATGAATCAGTCATTAATTTAGTTTAGTCGGAAATTTAGTCGAAAAAATCGCTCTCAGGCACACAGTCTAAGTATTTTCTAAGCATTTAGCATGAACTTCAATAACATTGGTAGACTGTCTAAATCCAAACGAGTGTCCCTAGTGAATTATATGATTTTGTAATGGGTCTGACAGGGTTTCCTATAAGATTTAAAAATGTGATTTTTTAACAGGCCTTAGGTACATTCCAAACTCGTTCGGAGTTTTTTTAAAGCATTTAACATGAACTTCAATGATATTGGTGATTTGTTAAAACCAAGGGAAATGTCTCTAGTAAAAGGTATGGTTTTCTAGTGGGTCATGAACTTCAGTAATATTATTGGACTACTTAGATCCAGAAGAGTATTCCTAGTAATTTATATGATTGTCTAATAGGTATGACTAGGCGTTTAGCAATACTTCTAACCCGACTTTCTCCTGAGTACGCTCCAAACAAGTTTCAATACTCGCAAACCCTCTTTCGCGAATCCCCAAAATCATCTGGTTAAAAAAATAAAAAATATCGCGGGTCTCTCCGGATGACCTTCTAAACGATTTTCCCCAAAATCATGAACCATCACAATCGATTACTAGTATTGAAAACTCCTTTTCAGTAATTTGAATCAAAGTCGTCTGGGTTGAGAAAAAAATTAAAAAAAACAAATCCGGGGCTCTAAGGGGCACTAAACGACATTTCTTGAAATCGGAAAACCCCTCTTAAGCAGTTTTCATCAGAGTCATCTGGTTTAAGAAATAAATTGAAAAATAATTCGGGCCCCTTCGAAGGATCCCCTAACCGATTTTTCCCGAAACCGTGATCCATCACAATCGATTCCTAGTACTTGAAAATCCTCTTTCAGCAATATTTTTTTTCAGCCTATTTTTGACTTCGGCGATATAGCAAATAGGGCCGGGCTAGGCCTTTTGGAGCCCCGTGCACTTTTCAAAAATGCCGCCCTAAGGAAAGGTTTGCATTAAATAATCCGTTTCCACATCACCCGTGAGGTAGGACTTGCAATGGATTTTTTTTAACGAGGTGCCCCACGTAGGTATAGTCCTCAAAAATATATATTTAAAAAATAAATAAAAAGGTTAAATATTACTATCGTACTAATTCAGCGTACGAATACACAACAAAATATATACAAAATATCTATAACAAAAAATAAACTAAAAATATTTGTAAAAAAAGCACTAAAATTCACGGGTGCATTTAAATACATAAGTAAAACAAATATTTTGTAAAAATAGATTAATTAATTAATTAAAGTTTACTTTCCGTGCTTTAAGTTTTGCAAAATCGTCTATCAAGTCAGTATAATCCAAGTTGCTCAGAAAACCACTTTCTATAGACATTCTAGCTAAATCTACAAGTCTTTCTTGTCCCGTGGTACTACGTAAATAATTTTTAATAATTTTTAACTTGGAAAAGCTACGTTCTCCAGAAGCTACTGTAACTAGTATTGTCAATAAAATTCTAAGCGCTACTACTAGATTTGGTAATATCGACTCTAATTTCTTATTAAATATAAAATCTAACGATTCTATAGGGCTTAAAAAAATTCCTGAAACTGTACTTTGAAATATTTTAATTTCGTCTAATAGTTCTAATCCTGCTATATCGGAATTCGAGTTGATAGTTAAATCCTTTTCTAGGGAAAGGCATTTACGTAAAAGATCAGGATCATTTAATGAAACTACAGAATTATCATGCAAAAATTTGAAAATATTATTGTGTTCCGAAATTTGTTCAAACCGTTCGCTAACAGAATGAATAGCCCTATCAAGGATTTAGAAATAAAATTCAACTTTAAACTTTCGTTCAGGATTTGATATAGTTTCGTCTCTACCTTCGTATGAAAAAAGTTGAGGTTTTTGACTAGGGCGTCTTGGAGCATCAGGGAAATGTGGGGGAACATTTAATTTTAAAGCCATTTCTTTAGCTTGAAGGATTAACCCCTGAAATTTTTCCTCATTTTTTCTCATTTCGTTAAGCAAATAGCAGGTGATTGTAAATATTTGCTAAATATATTAATTTTTTCTAAAATACTATCCCAAATAAATAGAGAACAAATAAATTCAAATTGAATAATTTTAAGAGACAAACTATTCGCGTTAATTCTTGTTATTCCGTCCTTGTCCATGTCGTTTCCTATTTCAAATAAAGCGTCATAAATATTATCTAAACTATATATTAAGGGTTTTAAAGCTTCTATGCGACTTTCCATCTTGTCGTACATAATGGCTTTAGAGTTAGTGTTTTGACATTTTTTTTTTAAATTCCCCATCTTGAAACAGAACTAGAAAAAAACACATATAAACATTGGATAGTATCAAAAAAAATTACAGCTTGAAGTGAACATTGAACTGAATCCAAAAGAACTAGGTTAGTTGAATGTGAGGCACATGGCACAAAAAAATGCTCTAGGTTCTAAATACTTAATTTGAGCTTGCATTCCAATGTTTTTTCCATTCATATTCGAGCCATTATCATAACCTTGCCCTCTGCAGTCACTAATTGAAAATCCTAGAGAAGTTAGTCGGTATAAAACTAAATCAGTCAAGCCCTTACCCGTTGTGTCTGTAGCTTTTAAAAAGCCCATCAAAAGCTCCATAATTTCAAAATTATTTTGATTTCTATGAACAACTCTAATAATGAGTGATAATTGTTCATTGCGACTCTAATCTGGTGTACAATCCACAATTATCGAAAAATGTTTTGCTCCTTTTATGATGTTATTTATTTTTTTTTCAATAACATTAGAAACGATCGAAATAAGCTCATTCTGAATG
Organism: Nephrotoma appendiculata; assembly: GCA_947310385.1. Taxonomy (NCBI): domain Eukaryota; kingdom Metazoa; phylum Arthropoda; class Insecta; order Diptera; family Tipulidae; genus Nephrotoma; species Nephrotoma appendiculata. The sequence goes on along the minus strand of OX371225.1, from coordinate 265,145,491 downwards.
CTTTTATGCAAATATCTGTTTTGCGTCTCACCGTTAGTTATGCGCCGTAGGTGTTCTGAAAGAACAACATCAAATTCAGCTATAGCTTCCACTAACTTTAGAAAATTACCATTATTTTTCTCGTATAATCTGTCTGACCCACTCCTGAATGCCAAAGATTGCACTGAAAGGAATTTAACGAGAATAATAAGTCGTTTCAACACGTCTCTCCAATGTTGAACTTCTTTGGACATTGTATTTTAAAAAGTGCTATCAATTGTGTAGTTTTTCAAAAGTCTTAGTTCAAATTCCTTCCATTTTTTAAAATTCTCTATGTGAACGACCCCCTCCCTGTTCATGTTCTTTAAGAACCGTAGCTATATAATTCCATTTGTTGAATCCTATACTACTAATTGGAATAAGAGAATTTTTCTTAAATAACCTACAACAAAAACAAAAAATGGAATCACTTGAAACTGAATACACTAACCACGATCGTACAACTGTTTCCCCATTTGACAAAATCCTTGTAAAATGTTTGTTATTAAATTTCCTACCGGACGCCACAGGATAACAAATATCTTTGATTTGTTTGGGGCCTTTCTCAACAAGGTAGGTTAAAATTCTATCACTTAAATCTGGCCAGACTGCCGGATCAATTAAATCTAATTTTGAACTAAATGGCATTTTTTTTTGAAATCGTTTCAGAAAATGAAACCTCACCAGCGTCTTCTGATCTACCTAATACAGATCTATCATTACAACTTGAATTATTTTGTGGTGATGGATCATCAATAACATTGATACTTTCAATGTTATTGGCAGTGTTGATTTGGGTAGCTATTGTTTGTTGCTGTATGTTTGCATTTCCTGCTTTAAAAAATTTATTTAAAGCATTTTGTTGTTTTTTGACAGAAAACCACAATTACTTTTTTTTTTTGTTTGTTAGCGTGACCAGACAATTTTCGCTTGGACAACATTATATTTAGATATAAAAATGCACCAAACACAACAAAAACAGTTCAAAAAATGAATAAAAATTTAATTACAAATCAAATATTTAATAAATATTATTTTTTTTTGCAAAATCACATTAATAATTGCATATGCACCACTGAAAGTCTCACTTACTGAACTGAACTGTCCGTTGCTTTTTGCTTATATCACTTTAGTGATTTACTAACACAATTGTGCGAGTAGGGCAAAAGTACCATGTCAAAAATTTAGTTTTGTATGTTTTTTTAACCAACTTACACATTTGTGAATTCCTTTTTAACTTATTTTCGTCCGAAAAAAACACAATATCGTTACACATAATTGTGTTGGTTTTACTACAAATAAAGCGAAATTTTTTTATCAACAACGCCATTACATACTATGGTTTTTTACTCACACATTTGTGTGGGTTGGACTAAAACTGAGCCAATTTTGTTGTTTTCTTGGTTGAAAAAGGGATATAAATATAACGTGAGTATTTTTATTCTGTTTCGCCAATCGCCTGTTTCTAAATTGTGAAATAGTAAATGCATGTGTAAAGTGGGAACTATAGATAGAATAAAAAAAATAAAAAAATAACGTAAGAGAGCGAGAGATAGGATTCATATGTATTCGCCCATACTCAGAATAAAAAAAATAAAAACTATAAGAGAAATTGCGTTTTATTTTGCTGTCATTTAAAAAAAATAGCCGAGCGAAAATTTTCGTCCAAGAATAAAAAACTTAACAAATACAACAACAAAACTCAAACAAATTTTAGTGCGTTGAATGTAATATGCATGTTTATTATTTTATATATGGGAATTTGGAATTTTTCGTGTATATTATCTTTTCTATTTATAAAATATTCATGTACACATATACAAATATGAATATAAAATCACAATTACACTGTAGAATTGTATTTTTCTAAACCTAACCTAAAAAAATAATTTATCGAATTGCGGTAATTTAAACCGCATATAAATAATTTTTATAATCTTAAACACATATATTTGTTGATATGTAATACGTTTATACTCAAAAGTATTGTAGTTTCACTCAAGATTTTAGGAAATACATCAAAAAAATATTACATGAAAAATATGAATGAATTTAATATTTTAAGTAATCTATAGCCGTAAAGTCAAATTGGAATAATAATTTTTTGTCTTCGTTTCTTACGGTATTTCTGTTATTTTTTTTATTCTACCTATAGTTGGCCCATAAGGCCGGATTTAAAAGCAAATAGTACGTATAAGTTCCTTTGTCTTTCGCACAGGATTTTCATATGATTTTATTGTGTATCTCACTCATTTCGTTTGTTGTTTGTTTTTACTTCGTTTTTAATTTTTTTGTAATGAAATGAAACAAATGATTTCGCTACTCGTTAACGGTTGTTAGTACATAGTTTAGTACATTTTTGATTTTGTGCATATTTCGGTTTATTTGGTTTTATACTTTATTTTTGATTTTTCTTCAATTAGTTTTAGTTCATTAACAATAGTAGAAGGAGAAGTATGATTTTCACTGCCCGAACATTTTTTCAGATTTACGTAAAAAATATTTTTCCGTTTTTTTTTTACAGTTTGTGGAAACTAGGATTCTTGGAATTAAGTTTTTGGAATTTATATTAAATTATTAAAATAATTTTACTTCTTATATTTATAATAATAATGATACAAAAATTAGTTATGTATTTCTAATTTTGTGAATGTGATGAATATCTTGACGACATCACAAAACTTAACTTTTTTAATACAATACTTTTCCTCCAGACAATCATGAACAACAGTCATATGAAACTTACTTATTAGTTTATAAAAAATATGCATAATTAAAATTTGCATAAAATTTTAATCACATCATTATTTTTAACTTCAAATTATCAGTAAATAAAAATATGATTGATTCAGTTTTATTCGATGCGTCTGTTTTGAATTAAAAATAAAAATTATATTACAAATACAACATTTCAAAAATGCAATGTACCACTCAAAAAATTTTCAGCACAGAATTTTAACACTGTTCATAGTTCATATGCAAAGCAAAAATATCAATAAAAATCCCCCACTATTCCTTATATGAAAGTGTAAAAACAAAATTGAGAGAAACCAACGTGGAAAAAATGACTTGTTTTTTTCTGTTCCCCTTTTTCTATATTGAATTCTCTTTATTCGCTCTCCATTATTAGGCATATTATTTTTAAATTACCCAATATGCAATGCCAACGGAATTCCATTTACATTCGCGTTCTAAAACCACACTACTTCTATGGAAAGAACCATGTGTATCACGCGGAAATTCGTACTCCCCGCCAAAGAAAAGTGTCACAAAAATTCCGGTGTCGGTGTGAATCCCAACTAAAAAGAGAAAAAAACCACAGAAACAAAAAGCACGTGTTTGTATATAATTTCCAATTGGAATAAATAATAATTCTTATTTGAAATAAAACAAAATTTTCCATTTATAATAAAATAAATATTAATTTTTTATTAGCACAAAAATACACAATTAAATTTTATAACACAAATTGTATAAATTAAATTTTAAGCAAGTTCACCACGTTCACCATACGTCTTGTTTGTTCACCATACGCGCATCCAATTGAACATCCCAACAAGCACAACCGATCTTGAAAAAAAAATGCATTGAAAATTTACAACGTAAATGTATTTCGCGACGACGCCATTGTGAGACAGATTTCTATTACCTTTTTAGTCCAAATTTGTACATCGCGATCACTAAATAACTTAATAATTTTTATTTTATACTTAAATTTAAAACTATTTACTTTAACAAATAGAAAAACATTATAATGAAACACAACACTTTAAAGAAAAAAAATCTAATTATGTAGTGCAACCGTGCACGTCGACTTGTCAGAAGAAACTGAAAATAAAAGATACAATCGAGACTTATAAAACGAAAATAATATTACCGCGAAACAGAAAGAGAAAGACAATTATTTTTCTCCAAAAACGATATTTTTGTGTCTTTGATATTTTGTAGTACGGAATTTAGTACGACATTTGAGCAGTTTTTTCCACACAGTGGAAAAATTACATACTGGGTATCTATGTATGCGTAAAATTATGTTCATTCAACAAAATCCACGCAAGTGTATAAATACAAGCCGTTGCACTTGCGCACAGAATAAAAATACTGTTCATGAGCGAGATGCTTTTATATAAGGAATGGTGGGGAATTTTTATTGACATTTTTTCTTTACATATGAACTATGAACAACGTTAAAATTCTGTGCTGAAAATGAAAATATTTTTGTGTATATCCCTTCTTTAGTGATTTACTAACAGAATTGTGCTGGTAGGGCAAAAGTATCATGTCAAAAATTTATTTTGGTATGTGTTTTCAACCAACTTACACATTTGTGAATTCCTTTCTAACTTATTTTCGTCCGAAAAAAAACACTATATCTTCACGCCACAATTGTGTTGGTTGTACTTCAAATGAAGCGAATTTTTTATCAACAACGCCATTACATACTATGGTTTTTTACTGACACATTTGTGTGGGTTGGACTAAAATTAAGCCATTTTTTTTGTTTTCTTGGGTGAAAAAGAGATATGGTAATATGTAATGACTGTAAAGCTATTCTGCAAATTTTAATAGAGTTGAGCAGTATAGTAAAATGTAATTTAAAATTAAATATTTTCTAATAAATAAATTTTTTTTAAATATATTGGCGCCCTGAAATGTTTGCGCCCCGGCAAGCTGTTCATACTGTTCTATGGGAGGGCCGGCCCTGATAGCAAATTATAAACCTCCAAAATTTTCGATGCTCATCGATGCTCAATTTGGCTGCCTCATTGCTAACGAGGTCAACGTGGAAAGTTGAATTTTAAAGAACCGGTATTCAAAAAGCTTTAACTTTGAAGCGCTGATCGAGCAAGCCAAAACTTTCTATTTTGGAATTATTTTACCCAATAAACAGCAGGAGCAGCATAAATTTAATTAACCTTGGTCAAATCTTGATTTTTTTTACATAGATTCCGGCACTAAAGAAATGATTAAGATTTAAAAACAAATTTAATCATTCCCTCCGCATTATCCGTTAATCTCAATCATTTATTTACCAATAAGACGACACCAATGTTATGTTTGCACTTTGAAATCAATATATCACTGTCACATCGCACATAAGATCATGCGGAGAGATTATCTAAAACAATACTTATAGATTACTGTCTTATAAACGAAGGGCGCGTGCGTATTTCAATGATCTTGTAACACAACAAACATGTCTAGTATACCAAAATATTTCCGGTTATAATTCCGCCAACAGTTTAGTTACCGTATACGATATTAAACTAAGCTCAAAGGTAGCAAGTAACGCGATATATAATTAATCAGCGCGCACTCGCGATCATATACATTAAATGTCATGGTATACGATCCGGATTAAGGTTTTTGTATTTTAGAAACCGGGATGTCACGGAGAACCGTTTTTTTTTTGTTATAAAGATCAAGAAGGTTAAATTTGAATATATATCGACTTTCAAATTGTATGAAGTGTGCGCGCGCAGCTAAGTAACATCATCGACTAAGCGGAATTATAATATTTTATGTTTGAATTTTTAAATTTATGGTTTTTTATGCGTCTTTAGTCTCGACCATAATCCCAAAAAAAGATATATGCAAAACGACCGTTCATTCGATTTTATTTGGAACACAACCAATAAAAAAAAATTCAAGTCACGCGAAATTTAAAGTTTTTGAATCGAAATTTGAATAAAAAACATTTTTTTATGGTCGTATGATTCACGTTTCTATAACGCGTGGACATTAAATCGTGCATATAGGTTTTTTGTGTTGCGCACACCCTTACGAAAACATGCAAATTAGATTTTTTGAAGGGGAAGTCTCTGATTTTGATTTGACAAACTCGCTTTTTGGTGTTTATGTAAGTGACTCTAGGCGCGCTTTCCATTTAAATTTGAATATGGGTATAGCTGACGTTAACAGACGATCAATCTATTTGTGTGGTATATAAAAATTATTAATTAATAATTTATGTCTTCAAGAAATGTTTCTCAATTTTTTGACATTTTGCTGAAATAAAATAGCTGATCTGATTGATTTTTTCAAAATTAAGAACATATATGTAAATTATGTAAAAATAGACGAAATTTAGGATTTAAGTTCCGACTATGCCCTGATACTATAAAACAACTAAACTCTAGTAAATAAGCACACCTATTGGGTATATTTTGGAATGTGCTTAGAAGAGAAAGTAAACTTAGTAGTGCATACTGTTATTTTTGACTCATTTCTTTTATTTCTGAATTTCTTCAACTATGTATTACTACTAAGTAATACATAGTTGAAGAAATTCAGAAATAAAAGAAATGAGTCAAAAATAACACTGTGCTAGTTGAAAAATGTGACAAGCTGGGCACCCAGGGGGTAAACCTAATTCGAGTACGCTGAATTTAATGGTGCTAGTCTCATTTTAAAGTTAGTCCCCATTTTTGAGATATCGCATTCGACATATTTTGGCCCTGAGTCAAAATATACCCTCATTTTCACGTTGATAGCTCTTCAACCATTAAGATTTTCGTTATGCTTTCTTCAGCAAAGTTGTTGCGAAGGTCGGTTGAAGACCAACAAGGTTGAAGACCAACAACTTTGCCGAACATATCAAGACCGAAAAACGACATCTAATTTTTTTTGCTTTTCATTTCGACGAAAAACACTGTTTTTTATCATTTTTAATCATTTTGTAGAATTTAAATCGAGTAGAATCGATCGAATTAACATCGCATCGACAAATATAGATACAATAGAAACTCTTTAAAAGAAAGTTAAATCGATTCAATTGATTTTATGGTGATTTTTCCTAAAAAAAAAAATCCTAAAAATTAACATTTTTCTTCTCTTTGACAAAACAATGGCGTGCCGTTGCGAAAATGGATAAAAATCCTGAATTTTTCCATCCCATCGTTTTAACCAATTACATCACGTAAATTATCACTTTGGATGGCAGTCCAAACGAGTGACGAAAGCACCTACTGTGCTGGAAGTCGAACTCGTATAGATACAGCTAGTTTCGAACTTTTTCCCTTTGAGGCCGCCAGGATCATGTTATATACCACACATGGCCAAACTCCACGTGTTTCACGACACGTGGAGCCGAATTATAATAATTTCTCGTTACTAGAGCCAACTTAATCGAAATTGCAATTTTCAATTAAGAGCACAAAATAATTTTAATGAATTATAATGTTATTTAATTTTTTATTTCTTTTCGAGAGCAGCATTCACTCTTTCAAAAAGCCACGTGCGACTCGCGAGCCGCAATTTGGCCATGTGTGTTATATACTATTGGAAAGGTCTTGAAAAGTAGACCCAAATAATGTATAAAAGCTGGAACTTCCACCAACATTGAGTGGAGATATGACCTACCGAAAATTGCTCCAAAAAATTAGTTTTTCAGGTATAACTGCCTCAGAAAGTGCCCCAATTATTTTTTAACTAGCAAATTATGATTTAAGACGTCAATATCAATTCAACGACACCTCAAACATTTAAAACGGATGATTTTGACCAAAGTTATGACATTTGGAAATGTTTCTATGACGTCACCATTAGTTATTGAGATTGAGAATTCTCGGATTGAGAAATCTCGAGAATTTTTTTCAACTTTTGCATTCCTCATTTCTCGGGAAGTTCATTTATTTTTCTCGAGAAATTTTGAAAAAGAATTCAAATTGACCCAGTCGATTTTAAACTTGAAAAAATACGTTTTTTGCTATTTAAATGACCCATCCCGTATATGATATCCTCAACTAATATTTTATTCACACAATGTAATGAAAAATGAGCCCAAATTACTTTTAAATTCCATAATTACCATATTATGAAAAAATCCAAGCACATTTCTGTGTACTGGGGTCAAATGACCCCAGGTTATTTCCATGTACTATTTTCTATATAAATTAAAATATTATTCACTTTTTACGGCTTTAATTTACGCTGGCGCTCATAAAAATTGGGACGAGCGATTGGATGAATTATACCACCTTGACAACCGTCCATTTCATCGAGCTGCAATGTCCCTTGAACGAGTGCAGCAATTGTTAAGATTTTTTCGGTTTGATAACTATCAAACTAGACAGAAGCGGCTAAAAACCGATAGATTTGCAGCATTCCGAGATGTATGGAATATGTTCTTAGCATACATTCGAGAACCTTATAAACCATCATCAAATTTAACCATTGATGAACAACTGCTTCTTACTCGAGGCAGATGTTCTTTTTGACAGTATACATTCCATCGAAACCGGGGAAGTATGGCATTAAAATATTCTGGATATGCGACGCAAAGAATGCTTACCCATTGAACGCAGAAGTGTATGTTGGTAGACAACCCGGCGAGGCGCGCTCAGTTGATTACGCATATTGAATTTAGTCCACCGGATGTCCGCGCCGTACGTCAACAAGGGTAGAACAATTTTTTAGGACAATTTTTTACTAGTTGTACTTTAGCGGAGCAACTGTTGCAAAAAAAACTACTCTAATTGGAACAATTAGACAAAATAAACCTGATCTTCCCAAATAGTTTACTAGTAAGATGGAACTAAAAACGAGAACTGCAATCTTCAAAATTTTGTTTTGATAACAACCTAAAACTTGTGAGATTTGTTCCTAAACTAAATAAAAACGTTTTGCTATTGTCTACTTTACACAACAGTAACGAAGTAGACCCAGAGTCTAGTCAGGCCAACGTTTTGGAGCGAATCTTCAACCCTCGCAAGCTTAAAAAAAGTGTAAGGACAGCAATAAACCTCATAGGGTATAAAGTAATACCAGTTAGAGAAGAATCAACGGGCGAAAAAGTGATGACTATGATGGTTAGCAAGCGACCAAGATGTTATTTGGCGCCCCCGATCATCTGATGTGAAAACCAAAACAAGATGCAATGTTTGTGATCAGCCATTTTGTTCAAACCACACAAAAATTATATGCATAGAATGCATCAAAACCGAGGTAACTATTTCAGATGAAGAAGGACGTGGTTTCAGATGATGCATCTGATTAAAACTTATAGTTACTACTAATACTAATTAAAATGGAATTTTCAGGGATTTTTTTTTTTTTTTTAAATAAATATGTCTTGAATTTTGAAAGTTTTTATTTATTTTAATAAACTGTTTTGTTATAAAAATATAAATAATGTATTTAATAAGAAACTAAACAATTTTTATTAACATTTCCCTTAAAATTACATTAAGATATTTGTGTGGTCAGATTGACCCCATGATTGATTAATCTTTAAAATTCGCTAAGGCATTATGATTATACTTCTAAGTTCAAAGTATGTTCAATATTTTTGTAGTTTGGTCACTGCAGTCGAATGAGACGACCGAATTTTTTAATGTAAAGAATTTAATGTTTCATTAGTTCGAAACCAAGGTTCCAACGCCTTGGTAACCTCACCTTAATATATTAATAATATTAATACGACATGGTGTATTTGCCGTGTTTCTTGATGCTCATTGATCCGGATCAGTTCAAATTTTATTTAGAAAACATGTTCCAAATTTGTTTGAGATCACAAATTTTGATTTTATATCTGCAAAGCGTATTTGTGTTATTTCATGAAACATGAACTGAACTGGATCAGATCAAGCGTCAAGAAACACGTTTTTCTTTAATTTTGTAAATTTCTCGAGAATTCTCGAGAATCCCGGCAACCGTTAAAAAAATTTCTCGATTTCTCGAGAAATAAATTTTATCGAGAAATCCCAATCGCTCCCAAGTCACCATATAATCTTGCTTTGGTATACATGTTTGTTTGTTTGTTTGTTCGCTTGTCCGTACTTCTTTCATTTTATATCATATTTTCAGGGTTTGTAGTACTTGAAAAACTAAGCAACTTTTGTTTGACAGCTATCAACCATCATATAAAAGAATTTCAAAAAATTAAGGTTGAGGGCCATTTTGATCAAAAAATTAAAAAATGCCAAATTGGCCGGCCATATTCGGCCAAATTGCTAAAAAATTAGATCAAAACATTTGGTTCATATTTTCAGTATTATTAGCCACAAACCTCACCTACAATATGACATCAACCGTTTGTAACAGAAAACTCGTATAGTTTAGATATTGACCTCCATAACTTAAAAGCCACCCTAATTTTTTACAAGACCCTTTTTTCATAACAAAAATTATCTTTATGATGATTTCTTTATACAGTATATGTTATCTTCCCTCCCATCGCATGAAGATGGAATATCAGCGAGAGGGTAGCTACCATTAATTTTTGTTTCCAACTAACACGCTAAAATATGTATATTTTGTTGTATTGTTTAAGGAATCAAAAATGAATTGCTGTGTGTAATCTGTTTTGACTGACAACAATAAAACGAATCGCAATTCAATTCATTTTCAATTTGCCGTGTCAAAATCATTGATATCAAATAAAAAACCTCTTAACGAGGTAAATGTTCGAGTGACGAAAGCCGAATTCAATTCACAAAATTTCTGCAATTTGTCAACGATTTTTCGGAATGTTAGTGCATTCGGCGCGTTTGTTTACATTTTTCTTTCTAGCTATCAAAAACAACAATTTATCAACGATTTTTCGGAATGTTCAACAACAACGCGCTGAATGCACTAACATTCCGAAAAATCGTTGACAAATCGAATGCAATTGTTTTTTTCGGCACAAATTTGATATCAGAAATTTTGTGAATTGAATTCGGCTTTCGTCACTCGAACATTTACCTCGTACAACAGACACGCCTTTTTGCATACAAAAAAGTTGAAAAAAATTGAAAAATATTCTGGGATAGAAAAATTCGAGATTTTTATCCGTCGTATGTTTCTGTGATTGAATGGCGCAGCGGCACTATCGCAACGGCACGCCATTGTTCTGTCAAAGAGAAGAAAAATGTTAATTTTTTAGGAATTTTTTTCGATTAATTGAATCGATTTAACTTTCTTTTAAATAGTTTCTATTGTATCTATATTTGTCGTAGCGATGTTTATTCGATCGATTCTACTCGATTTAAATTCTACAAAATGAATAAAAATGATAAAATCAGGTTTTTCGTCGAAATGAAAAGCAAAAAAAATTAGATGTGGTTTTTCGGTCTTGATATGTTCGGCAAAGTTGTTGGTCTTGACCTTCGCAACAACTTTGCTGAAGAGAGTATAACAAAAATCTTAATGGTTCAATAGCTATCAACGTGAAAATGAGGGTATATTTTGACTCAGGGCCAAAACATGTCGAATGCGATAGCTCAAAAATGGGGACTAACTTTAAAATGGGACTAGCATCATTGAATTCAGCATACTCGAATTAGGTTTACCCCCCAGATGCCCAGCTTGTCACGAAAAAAAAGTTTGCAATTCAAGCACAGTGTAATTATCTAATGTAAAAAATTAACTAATGACAGTAATGCCGATTATTCTCTCGGAGATGCAACCGGAAACCCAAACGACCAGTTATGCAGATTCCTCCATTAAAAAAGCTCAAACATTTAAGGAACACTTCGAACAAAAATTTCCACCCAGTGAAGGAACATCGGCAACTGAAATAATAACTGAGTAAGTTGTACCAGAAAGCGAAGAAACACTCCTAACTACACCCAATGAAATAATGCATGAGATAAAAGCTTTGAAACCAATAAATTCCATAGCTCAAGATAGCCAAGGACAATTTTAAAAAAGCTCATCAATCTTATAAATGCCACCCTCAGAATCAAATTACTATAACGTTAACGCACTGTTCCCATTGAGAGTTGAAAAGGCTTTACTGCATTTTTAATTTTTTTTGTCATGCGGTAATAATCTTCATGGTACGTTAGGGAGGAGGGGAAATGGCTATAAATAAGTTGTTTTTTCGTAGACCTCCTAAATTAAGGTAAATTACATTTAATGATCTTACGCGTTCATTAGTCCGAGTGGATCTGCTCTTCTCAGTCGTTTAAATCGGGGCTGTTTTAGGATATCCCGGACCAATTCGTTGGGATGTCCCTGAAGTTTTGAGTAGTATTTCGAACTGAATTCCTTTATTGTTTCTTTAACGATTTTAATTGCAAGGTCATCGTGTATGTTAGTATTTCGGATATACCATGGTACACTAGCGATACATCGGAGTATTTTCGTTTGAGTTCGTTACAGGAGTTGTCTATTTGATGCACTGGTGCATCCCCATAACTGAATACCATATGTCAATATTGGCTTGATTAACGCTTTGTATAGTAAGACCTTATTGTCTAATGATAACGTGGATTTTCTTTATATCAGCCAATACATTTTGGAAAATGATATTTTTATTTGATTGCGCTTTGCCTCAATATGTTCTTTTCATGTTAGCCGTCTATCTAGGTGTAAGCCTAGGTATTTGACCTTGGTTTGTTGAGGAATATATAGACCGTTTAACCTGAGAGCAGGAGCATTTGTTCAGAGTGAATGCAGCATGAGTTGATTTTTTTCGTTTACTTTTCTTCGCCAGATTTTGAGCCAATCCTCAGTTTTGCTCAGATGACTTTGCACAGCAAATCAGCTGTATCATCAGCAAATGTTGATATTATTACATTGTTGGTAACAGGTAAGTCTGCCGTGTACAACAAATATAAAATAGGTCCCAGCACGCTTCCTTGTGGGACTCCTGCGCTTATATCATTTAGAGAAATTGTTGCACCATTTTGTTGGACCGTGTATTGCCTTTGGAGGAGATAATTTTCCAGAACTGAGTGAATATTCTTCGGCAGGAGCACTTTAAGTTTGTATATTAGTCCATCATGCCAAACTTTGTCAAATGCTTGCGCTATATCCACGACGACAGCAGAACAGTATTGTTTTGCCTCAAAGGTCTGTCTGATTGTCTTTACAATTCTATGCACTTGCTCTATGGTACCATGTTGGTTTCGGAACCCGAATTGATGGTCTGGAATGATTTACTTTCCTTCTAATACTGGTTTCAGTTTTGTTATAAACGTTTTTTCAAACAGCTTTGAGATTAAGCATGCATATTGGACGATAAGACGAGATTTGAGTTTCGTTTGTCACCGGCTTATGTATCATTGTGATCAAAGATATCTTCCACCTTTGAGGAATATGACTAGTTCGCATGATCGCACTAAAAATGTAGATTATTAGTTTTATGCATTTGTCTGGTAATTCCATTATCATTTTTACAGTAATAAGGTGGTTGGCGTCCAGAAAGAATACTCAGTCTTCTCTGTTGCCAAGAGTTCGCTTAATTAATTCTGAACACATTGGTTTTCTTCTTCCTGCAGTGCAAATTTCAGGGTTTTGACAGCTCGATTTAATTTGCATTTCAACAATGGTGATTTTGTTTGTTGCCATTGCCGTCGAATTTACGCTTTTCCTAGATTAGTGACTATTATGTGAATTAGTGGATATTATGTGATAATTTATTAATTTTTTTCAGAATATTGTTTTGATTGGTGAAACCTTTTCAGCTGATATTTCCAGTACCTTTTTTTCGGCAGCCACATCAATATCTACTGGTGTTTTTAGCGGGATATCAAGATGACAATTTTGTTCGACTAGTCTCCTATATTGATTTCAATCAGTTCGTTTGTTTGTCAGATGTTTTGGTGTTTCTGATGTTAAGGCAACAGTATACTCATTGTTACTATTATCGGTGAATGATCAAATGACAGATCATATAGCAATCGGTGGTCTTAACATACGTACGCGCAATGCCTTTGGTTACGCAGAAATCAATTAGATCAGGTACTGTTTTTCCGTGGGCCAGTATGTAGGATGACCGGTAGAAAAAATTCCTCTAAAGCTTCATAAAGTTGTTTGACTTTAGGCGTTGTTAGTCTTGAGTATGTTTAGCGTTCTAATCACCCCCCGTGAGAAATTTATTACTCAGCTGACCAAAATAATCAATAAACTGCAATTTTTTATAGCGTGCTTTGGAATGCTGTACATTGCTGATATCAAACAATTTCCAGACCATTCCTCGTTGATTGGATATGATCTTTCTCATATTTCATAAGTTCATAATGTTTCAGTCTTCTCTTAATACAGCAGTGCCAGTCTAAGCTTTGCATCATACCAGATAGCTTGTTTAAAGCTGATGAGATGTTTCCTTCCTCACTTGTCCCCACTTTTGGAATGGCCATTTACCAAATGTTGCTTTTTTTACCTGGCATTTGCTTAAATTTTTGTGATTATTATTTCATAATGAGATAGACCTAGTCTAGAGGGTTAATCAGCAATGGGATGAGTTGGTCCTTACTTATTTCCCCCCCCCCCCTTTTTCATATCCCGTTAGTTTTCCCAATTCTCGCGGTAAATCAATATCGGCTTATGCTATGTTCATTTTCACCCACACCATCTGCTGTGCTCTAGTCAGGCCAGTGACAACCGCGGATCAGAGTCTCTAAGCCGATAAAGTAAATTCTGCTAGCGAATCGATGTCTTACGTGATTGGATATGAGAATGTGGCTTGCTTAGTACCATGTCTATCATTGCTCATATCCCTGACCAACGTTTATCGAAAAATTACCGAAATAATTATGAATCTGAAGCATAGGAAACCACCTCACATAATATCGTACTACACGCCGATTTAAAACAAATTTAACAGTGCGGAATGATCTATAATAGGCTTAACGCTGCCAAGCAAATTCCACATTCATTAGTGCTATTATCTTTCGTAAAACTTAATAAGTTTACACTTTTCTTCAAAAGGCAGCAGTAGTGGAACTGAACAAAGATATTATGATTGATATTATCAGTCTGCGCATAACCCTAGATTCCCGTTAAAACGTCCAAAGGACGTAGCATAGAATTCTAAGCAAGAGTAGTGCTTGCACACTTTGTGAAATTTGCAGATTTCCGTGAATATTGATTATTTAGTATATCAAGATATTCTGAAATATTCACAAAAATAGGCAGGGTACAATATTCTTGGAAAACAGTGGGAGTGGGTAATTGGGACATTTGGATTTATTAAGCTTTTGAAATTTATCACTTTTTTCGCTAAAATATTAAAATTTTGTTTTGTGCGGGTGAGTCAACTTAAAACGTTTTCGATAGTTACACAAACTATTAAAGTCGGTTCATTACTTTACCAAGTGTATCTGGTGAAATGTACTAAATTTTGTTCGAGATTTGCGTTGCATGATTAAATTCAGATTCTACAATAAATTATTTTTCTAACCTCAAATCCAGTTTAGAGTCTTAATTTAACACGGGAATGGAATTTGTACGAAACAAGTTCGAAATTAATACGTTTATCGTACCTTTAACTTGTCTAGACCTTTCCTCTGTTCCTCTTCTTCCACAACTTCAAATGTCACAATAATTGTATCCAATATAATAAATATTTCAAAATTTTACCTACAAATTTTAGTGATTTGGCCATAAATAACGAATTTTATTAAATTCGGAATAAAAGAACCAGTTTGGAATTCCGCCCAGTCTAGGAAATTACCCATTCACTATAAATACGTCGCAAATCCGCAAAAGAAGTTTTTATAAATACGAACAACGTGTGATTGGAGGTATAAAATAATTCTTTGAATCAGCGTCTTCGCGCAAGCATTAATAACATTCCATATCTTAGTCACGTTTTAATCTTATCGGATTCGTTTAAATTACAATCACACATATAAAGCATAATAATATCCAGGAATTGTTGTCTTCGTCGCACAATTGAACCTAAAAAAACATGAAACCAAAAAATCCATATAAAATATTCGATGACTTATTATTGTCACATGTTGTTTGTGTCTTTCGTGTGCTTGCAAAAAAAAAATGATTGTCTTATATATGAGACACAAACACACCAAAGTACACAGGCAAAAGATGAAGAAGAAGAACACAACCAATATAGCAACAAGATGTACGAGTATCATGTTATAATAATATCGAAAGTTGCTCTTCCCACGGGTCTAGTCTCTCCGCGTGCAACAATCATCTTTAATTCGTTTGTTTGTTTTAAAATTGAATTCGTTTCGTACACACAAGTGAACTGAATACTTAATGAATGTACATGATAATGATTAAAGATGATGATATGAATTTCTTTGTTGTTTGTATAAATTCAAAGTATACAAGACGGCAACCGACGTCGTCTTATAATGTAGAGTACCTCGACCGATACAGGAATGGATATTACACGTTTTGTAATTTGAGACTCGATTTTTTCCTCTTTGCGTTTCTTTTTGGTGTGCTTTGCGTTTTAATTGAATTTATTTTTATATGCTGGGCTGGGTTTCACAAGGCGCACTTAATTTGCTATCGAGGCCGTTTTGTGTGCGAAATTTTTGTTTAATTTTAGGTTTAGTACCACGGAACAAAAACTTTTAAACAATTAAAAAATTTAAATATCATAAGTATATTTAATGATAAATTACTGATTTCAAGAAGGAATCTTAGAAATCTCTGTATAACATCGCAGGTTCTTAAATAATAATTTAAATTTAAAAACGCGTCTTTGTGGAAACCCCAAACTTCATATAGTATCAGGCGGAAGCAAATCTTTCTGATGCAATTTACATTTAGGTACTTTCAAATATGAGTCCTCTTAACGTTGTGATCACCATTGTACAAAGATTAAACGTTATGAGACATAAACAAAACTACCCTTAACTTACAAAATTTCATCAATTCAGAAATAGTTAGCCGTAGATAGTATGTCATATTTTCCATACCTAACAGCCTCTCAACTGTTAATCCAATAATTTAGTGAAGATTTAGTATGAAATTTTCTAGTGAATCTATGGTTTAACGTTACTTTACTATTAAATGAGAAGATACGAATGAACGATGTCCGAGAAAATTTTACTAATTTCTATACGAATTGTTTAGCAAAATATTTAATAAAAATGAATTATTGCCGAAGAATGACGAGAAGTATTCACTAAGCCACATTTTCGTTTATATGTATTAGTTAGTTAACCCTGTATAAGACGAAAATACAAGGTTTTCATTTAAATTCTATTTAATTTCAAAAGACTGTTAAATATTTTGAATGTGGTTATGCCACTAAAATCATGTTAATGATGAAATTAGTTACAATTTAATGGTATCTCTTCATTTTAAACAAAATTCCAATCAACTGTCATCATATTGATTGAAAATAGGCTCCCTGAATTAAAAAAAGCAGAAATTAAAAAGGTTGATTTAAAAATGGTGTTTTTATATGAAAAAATGGGACCTTTTTTATGTCATGTCAATTTGCAAATTTAAGTTTGTTTTATATTTTCATTAATGAAAGCATTAGATGCAATAATTGAATGGTTTGGCCTTACAGGTCCAATAGAGAGTACCATTAGTCAATTTTAAAATTAAAAAAACAATTTAATAAAAACGCCATTTTTAAGTCAGCCTTTTTTATTTCGGGGAGCCTTGAAAATATTTTTAAAATAAAGGGATATCGTTAAATTATAACTAATTTTATCATTAACATGATTTTTTGAAAAAGTGAGATTTGCCACTTTCAAAATGAAAGGCTCATATATCAAAGATTAAAAATGTAAAAACAAATGTTAAAGATTTTAAGTGTTCGTCGTTATTAAACACATTAAATTTTCAAACCCACAGTACTAAAACCCATCAAAAATACCGTGTTACTACTCTTAAAATATATGCCAACAGACCACCCAACAGTGAAAATATAAACACTATTGAATAAAACAAACCCACAACTTAGAGCCTTATTTTGACTTACGTATTAATCTGCATAGTGCAATAGACGAAAGCTTTCTTATTTTTACGAGAGACCGAAATACCTATAAGAATCAACAGGATGCTTCATCATTGTCCGCTCGATTAATTTTTATTATAACGAAATTTCCAATTACATATGCAGAATTTCTGGAATATGGCCACCGGACGGAAATCGATCAATTCTTAACCGATTTTAATAGGGTTGGGTAAGTTGGATGCAAATGGGATTCTTATATGATTTTGGGAATAAATTCTGGAATATTCCTGGAGATTTTGCCACAGGGTCACATACATAGTGCAATAGATTAAAGTTGTTAAAATGCAGAAAAGTACGCCATAAGTCTATGTGGATCGTCAGAGTGCCCCATTCTGGCCCTTTCATTTTATAATAAACTAGCTGACCCAGCAAACGTTGTCCTGCCACAAACCGTCTTCTTTGTAGACCGCATTTCATGTAGACTGCTTTTTATCTGGTAGCACGGGGGTCCGATATTTTATGCATACATATATAGAAAATATGCGCAAGTCGTATGCAAATAAAATGTTATTTACGTATCTTAAAGTTGCAGAACAGTGTAACAGATTGCCATATGAATACTATCCATATATAAAACTAACATTCGATACATATTTTTTATTTTATTTATTAATCATCTACTGATAGATGATATTAATCATCACTCTCTAATCATCTAACATCCAATTGTAATTATAGTAATGAATTTAAAGTTATCGTAGTGGAAATTTTGTGAACAATTTTATTTGCCAATCTATCTTTTGCCAATATGAAGAGATTCGATGGTTTACCCATACGTGAACATGCAATGTATAACTGAGAGAAACATGTATTTTCTAAGTCCAGTCCAAAAACAGACATTGTTTGCCCTTGAGATTTGTTAGTTGTTATAACGAATGCTAAACGAATCGGAAATTCAAGCCGAGATTTTTCGAGAGTATCATTGGGATACGTGGCAAAAGAGTGGCTTCTCCCTTAAAGCTTCCCTTCAAAATGGTTTCTTCAAAAACATTTCCGGTGATCCGCTGGATGACCAAACGTGTGCCGTTGCATAATCTGGGTGGGTTTAAATTACGAAACAGAATTATCGGCGAAACAAATTTTAATCTAGGATTGTGTGGTGGCATTCCTGGCATAACTATTGAATTTAAACATTCAGTTGTATAATTTACTGCGTCATTTTCATCAACGACAATGTTGATTGGTTTGAGAGACATCAGTTCGCCTGGCACCGACTCTTGTATCTGAAAATCATTTTCGTCAACATCAACATTTTTCGCTGCCAAAATAGCAGTTCCATATTACCGTTGCCAATATCCAGCATTTGTTCAGAAAATATTTGTGCCGACGGGTCCCTTTGCAATTGTCCTCGCATGTTGATGGTCAATTAAACGGTCTCTACGCTTGCCATAGAAATGATTGTTTTAAACATGCGATAATCTCATGGGCATAAGTAGAGCGTGAAATGACTGGCAATGTCTGTCGAAAATCACCAGATAGTAATTAGGTAGCACCACAGAATAATTTGATGTTGCCGTTTAAATCTTGCATTGTTCTATGCAACGCTTCGAGTGCATGTTTAAGAACCATAGTACTTCCATCCCAGATCTAACTTTTTTGCACCACTGCACCCATTCTGCGGTATTTTTAATGTTATACATTGCGTTCGGTTTGTTGAGAACGTCTAATGGCAGTTTTAGCGCTGAATGTGCCGTTAGTCCACCATCTAACAAAGCGGCAGCAATGCCTGACGATACAATTGCCAATGCGGCGAACGTATCTTTGCAAGGATAAGTGATATTAAAAACGTCTTGCCAGTTCCGCTTGGTGCATCTATAAAGAAAAAGCCGCCTTGTTTAGCACCAACAAACAGTCAGCATAATTCGACCATAAATACTGTTTTGTTCAGTAGCCATTAATGGCTCATTCTTCGCAATAAATGTAGCCAAGTCAACATTGTTATGCTGTTCTTCTCGCTGCAAATCACCGTTATCTAAGTCGGTCGCCGGATGATTAGGCGATGGCATGTCATAATGATTTATTGGCCAATTTGAAATTAAAATACCCAAATCCTCGATCAACACTAAAGCTTCATTGTACATTTCTGGCGTGTAATCATAGTTTGGATCTTGGTTTGTGTATCTAACAGCGCTTCCCCAATAGACTTTTTCCTTACAGAAAAGTATGAAAAAAAATTTGAGACAACAAAATTTTTTTTTTTTCTCAAATTTTCTTTCATACTTTTCTGTAAGGAAAAAGTCATAAGGAATTCTATTGGGGATGCGCGTTAACTCGGTGTAGTATGTCTTCAGCCATGTAATTCTTGTATTTTTCCCACAAAGCCGATGATTGTGTTGGATAACATGTCGTTAATAAAATTGCGAACAGTTGACGAATGTTATTCTGCATGGATGTAAATGCTGCATCTCCAAATGAGTGTCGTCTTCCAGCAATTGCATCTCGCGACATGCATCTGGATATGTATTGAACACTTGTCTATTGACTGTTCGCAAAAATTGGAAAGACGTTGGTCCTTTAACATTCACCAACAACAAACGCAGAAAAAAACACATTTCACATTGCTTTGGATGTACTAGTAAAGTCGTCCCAATGTATGGGCTTTGAATACGTTTGCGATTGTTGGATGTGGTTCGACTTGTCTACGTGGATTCCATTTTTTTCTGACTTGTTCCATGTTAAATAGCACGGAACGTCGGTATATAATAATGTTTTTGCGAATTGTCCGAAAACATCAGATTTTTGGCACAGTTTCAAAAATTCGCTAAGAGTCGTTATTGATGGCTCAAATGCTCGTAGAAGAGCATTTTCTTCAGTGAAATATACACGTTGGCCGTTTTCAAGATGAATTGCAAGGTGATCGACATGTGGGTTTCGTTCGTGTATGGGGAAACTGAGAATACGCCAGAGAGGTTCGTTGCTGCTGATATATCTGCCCATACCAATAGCGATACCAATATCGTGATGTTTAGTCGTTTTCCTGTATATCTTGTACTTCAAACACTACCAAATCAGTGCCTTTATTAACATATTTGCAAATCTTCTTGGTGGACTGTACATAACTGCAAAACTCTACATTAATATGAGCCTTATTGGTGAGTATGGTACCATACCCACTGATTATCAATTTCAATTTGATTTATAGTGTTCGACATTTGCATTGTGAATGTGTGGCCACCTGCACCGATACAATGGATAACCGTCGATATCAGTAATGGTATCATTAATATATTGCTTTGGGAAACGCTTTCTACATTTTCCATTGTCCATGCATGGCAATGTCATGTTAAAAGCATCGCACGGACCATGGATCATATTTGTGGTAACAATATCGAACAATTCGGTGTTTATTAGTGTGTACGAACATTATGTCACGTGATTTTTATATATTAAGAATTAATAAAATAGCTTTAAATAATATTTATGGGTGGAGTAGGGAAGTTAAAATTTGTGTTTGTATGTTTTTAAATGGGAAATCTAAAAAAAATTTAAAAAAAAAAATTGTAAATCTCGACAACAGTGCCAACTATCGGATCCAAAACTATTCTATCTTTTAAGCTTGAATTAACCATATCCATTCACAAAATTTCATTGAAATCGGTTGGCGCTTTCGGAGATTAGCGTGTACGAACATCGTGACACGTGATTTTCATATACATACAAAATATAGAGATAGAACGAAAATGTCCGAAAATGGAAATTCTGTGGAGATTTTGCCACATGACCACATACATAGTGCAATAGATTAAAGTTGTTAAAGTTCACAAAAATAAATTCTATAATCCTTATAATTTGTAAAAAAAAAAAATCAAAACTCAATGTGTATGATCATTTTCAAACTTTAACAACTTTAATCTATTGCACTATGTATATGGCCATGTAGCAAAATCTCCAGGATCCGCTTCACAGAATTTCCATTTTCGGACTTTTTCGTTCTAATTATGAAAAACGAATGAGCCTAGGTTGGGAACCCTGACGATCCACAAAGACTTGTTGCGTAATATTCAAAATTGGATAGCAATTATCTATTGCACTGTGTATATGACTTTTGAACCACATTTTTATTATTTCATAAATTTTTTTATTTATCTGGTACCATTTTACTACGAGCATTTTTGGTCATATTAATTAAACATTAATTGTTATATTAAATACATAATATGACTAATAAAATCAATTGAGATTTAAAATATCTGATTAGTACAGTGGTTATTATTTTGTTTGTTTAATTCTTTACTTTGTACTAATTTTTTTTAAATTTGTTGAATATAACTCAAATTTTGTCTTGTACAGGTAATAACACTAATACATATGCAATTGAAATAAAACGCAAACGATTCGTAAAAACTTCCAATACGTAATGAACGACATACCGAAAAAACGACAAAACAATAAAATTAACAAATATCATTCATCATACATTTTATATTCTACATTCTACATTTTATATTCTACATCCTACAATCTGAATTCTACATTCTTAGTTCTACATTCTACATTCTATATTCTACATTTCTCAATCTACATACTACATTCTACATTCTGTATTCTACATTCTACATTCTAAATTCTACATTCTTAATTCTATATCCAACATTCTTTATTCCACATGCTACATTCTACATTCTACATACTACATTCTACATTCCATATTCTACATTCTACATTCTACATTCTACATTGTACATTCTATATTCTACATTCTACATTCTACATACTACATGCTACATTCTACATTTTAAATTCTGCATTCTACATTCTACATTCTACATTCTATATTCTACACTTTTGCATTCTATATACTACATTCTACATTCTACATTCTACATACTACATTCTACATTTTATATTCTACATTCTATATTCTACATTCTACATTCTACATTCAACATTCTACATTCTACATTCTACATACTACATGCTACATTCTACATTTTAAATACTACATTCTACATTTTACATTTTACATTCTACATTCTACATTCTACATTCTACATTCTACATTCTATATTCTACATTCTACATTCTACATTCTACATTGTACATTCTATATTCTACATTCTACATTCTACATACTACATGCTACATTCTACATTTTAAATTCTGCATTCTACATTCTACATTCTATATTCTACACTTTTGCATTCTATATACTACATTCTACATTCTACATTCTACATACTACATTCTACATTCTATATTCTACATTCTATATTCTACATTCTACATTCTACATTCAACATTCTACATTCTACATTCTACATACTACATGCTACATTCTACATTTTAAATACTACATTCTACATTTTACATTTTACATTCTACATTCTACATTCTACATTCTACATTCTACATTCTACATTCTACATTCTACATTCTATATTCTACATTCTACATTCTACATTCAACATTCTACATTCTACATTCTACATTCTACATTCTACATTCTACATTCTACATTCTACATTCTACATTCTACATTCTGCATGCTACATGCTACATGCTACATGCTACATGATACATGCTACATGCTACATGCTACATGCTACATGCTACATGCTACATGCTACATGCTACATGCTACATGCTACATGCTACATGCTACATGCTACATGCTACATGCTACATGCTACATGCTACATGCTACATGCTACATGCTACATGCTACATGCTACATGCTACATGCTACATGCTACATGCTACATGCTACATGCTACATGCTACATGCTACATGCTACATGCTACATGCTACATGCTACATGCTACATGCTACATGCTACATGCTACATGCTACATGCTACATGCTACATTCTACATACTACATGCTACATGCTACATGCTACATGCTACATGCTACATGCTACATGCTACATGCTACATGCTACATGCTACATGCTACATGCTACATGCTACATGCTACATGCTACATGCTACATGCTACATGCTACATACTACATGCTACATGCTACATGCTACATGCTACATGCTACATGCTACATGCTACATGCTACATGCTACATGCTACATGCTACATGCTACATGCTACATGCTACATGCTACATGCTACATGCTACATGCTACATGCTACATGCTACATGCTACATGCTACATGCTACATGCTACATGCTACATGCTACATGCTACATGCTACATGCTACATGCTACATGCTACATGCTATATTCTATATTCTATATTCTATATTCTATATTCTATATTCTATATTCTATATTCTATATTCTATATTCTATATTCTATATTCTATATTCTATATTCTATATTCTATATTCTATATTCTATATTCTATATTCTATATTCTATATTCTATATTCTATATTCTATATTCTATATTCTATATTCTATATTCTATATTCTATATTCTATATTCTATATTCTATATTCTATATTCTATATTCTATATTCTATATTCTATATTCTATATTCTATATTCTATATTCTATATTCTATATTCTATATTCTATATTCTATATTCTATATTCTATATTCTATATTCTATATTCTATATTCTATATTCTATATTCTATATTCTATATTCTATATTCTATATTCTATATTCTATATTCTATATTCTATATTCTATATTCTATATTCTATATTCTATATTCTATATTCTATATTCTATATTCTATATTCAATATTCTATATTCAATATTCTATATTCAATATTCTATATTCAATATTCTATATTCTATATTCAATATTCTATATTCTATATTCTATATTCTATATTCTATATTCTATATTCTATATTCTATATTCTATATTCTATATTCTATATTCTATATTCTATATTCTATATTCTATATTCTATATTCTATATTCTATATTCTATATTCTATATTCTATATTCTATATTCTATATTCTATATTCTATATTCTATATTCTATATTCTATATTCTATATTCTATATTCTATATTCTATATTCTATATTCTATATTCTATATTCTATATTCTATATTCTATATTCTATATTCTATATTCTATATTCTATATTCTATATTCTATATTCTATATTCTATATTCTATATTCTATATTCTATATTCTATATTCTATATTCTATATTCTATATTCTATATTCTATATTCTATATTCTATATTCTATATTCTACATTCTTCATTTTCCATTCTATATTCTACATTCTACATTCTACATTCTATATTCCACATTCTACATTCTACATTCTACATTCTACTTTCATCATTCATCATTCATCATAGTTATCGTTTATCATCCATCGTCCATCGTCCATTGTCCATCGTCCATCGTTCATCGTCCATCGTCCATTGCCCATCGTCCGTCGCCCATCGTCCATCGCCCATCTTTCATCGTCCATTGTCCATCGTCCATCTTGCATCGTCCATTAGCCATCGTTTGTTGCTAATCGTCTATTAAATGTCGTCTATCGTCTGTCGTTCATCTCCTATCTCTGTCGTCTTTTGTCTATTTTTCATCGTTTATCGTTATTGTCGTTTATCGGTTATCGTTTATCGTTTATCTTTTGTCTGTTGTCGTTTTTCGAATATTTTACCGTTTAAATATTTGTAATGTTGCTTGCTATGAGTAAGAGCATAAATTTAATGCATTAAACGTAATTTTATGAGTTTAAAAACTCTTTACGTCCATTGTTTCAAAAAGCTTTACCTTAAAATAAAGTCCCGGTAGGATTGAGGCAGATTTTCCGTTAAATATTTTACCAATGAACGAAACTAACTAATATTGTATGCATCGAACTATTTTATGTAAGAGTGCTATCTTATCTTAGTATACTCAGTTTGCAGAGTATCGGGTCTTAACCGAATTAACTTTAGTTGGTTTGATATTAAATTCTCTGGGGCTCATGATATTGTGTTGCAAATTTTTATAACATTGCTCATAAAATCGTCCAATCATTACATGTTTTCGATATACGATTTTTTAATTTCGTTCACGATTCTCACACCAAAAACGTTCTGCACACAAAAAAAAAATTATAAAAATTCCCATGAGAAACCCATTTTGCTATAAATATTCTTGCACCACTATTCCATTTAGGTATATACGCGATTGAATTCTTCTAAGAAATGTGAAAAATCAAGAGACCGCCGACAACACGAAAAAAATATTATTTCGAAACGGCTTCGATCGTGCACTAATTATGCCTTCTTGAAATAATTTCATACCTAAAAATATTATTGTAAACGAGTATATAGTATGTTGGGTTGCCTTGCATGCAGCACAGTTTTGTATATATCCAAGATTAAAAAATCGTGATCATAAATTAACGAAACTAACAACCTCCTTTCCATATATACATATATAAGATACCTAATTATGTTTAAAAATATTGATTTGAGAAACGTTCTCACCATTTTTGAAACCATTTTTTCATTTTCAATCAAATCCAATCCACCTTCATCATCATCATCATAATCATCATCATCATCATATATGTAATATCATGATCACATTGATTGCGCGATCGTTAACGTCTTTCTCACTCTTTCATCTAAATCAATCGATCATATATTATATTTATGTACGTACAACAAGGTATTTATGTGTAAAAGGTACTTACGTAGATAAAAGATCATATTTTATAATTAACCTCTTCCAATTTTTCGTCTTCTAACGACCACGAGTCTCAAGTAAATTTCGAGGCTTTGGAAAATTATACTCAGCCAGCACCAATTTCAATGATCGCATCATGTGAAAAATTATGATCGCACGTTTTTATAATGGGAGGCGGACGCGCCTTCGTGTCTAACAAGCGGAAAAAGAATTAGAAGAATTGAAATGGATTTTCTTTTACGATTATGCTTGATAAAATATTATTTTTTGTACAAGAAGGTTTTTAACTATGGTATTCAAGAACATATTATTATGGTTAAATGTCAATTCAATTATTTTGTACATTTTTCAATTTATAGTATGTGCTTTAAAATAAATCAATTGAGGTTTGTAAGTGTAATTTAAAGTCGGGAATACTACAAAATAATAGGTAGGTATAGGTTTATTTTATCGGACTTAACTGACGATTATTCGTGACGCATGAAAAACTATAAACTAGAATATGATACATTTTTAATTTTTACTTGGTGGAAAAAAGTGGCAACTAATAATTCCAAGAGGTATTTTCTCGACTTAAAATTTTTAATTCTAAATTTGAAACTGAAAATTCTCAAATTAAACGTGATTTTTAAATTTGAATTATTTGATTTAATTATTTGAATTGATTTATTTTCAGTTTGGAATTATGGTTTCATAGGTCAATCGAATTGGGATCGGTCATGTTTCATTGGAAAAAAAATCTAATCATATTCTCCAAAACTTTATAATAAAAATTGACACCTTGAAGAATTAGACCAAATTTACGTTAAAATGTTACAGGTTACAAGACTTTAGCTTATCTTAAATTAGTGAGGTCTTGAGGATTTGGATTGTTTCAGTATTTATTGGTATATTTGCAGCTTTGGTTTCAGTTGTAAGGTTATATCCTCGAATTATGAGATAGTTTCACAAATAATAACTCGAAATGTGGTCGCTAATTAAAATTCTAATAAGTTGGTGTACGTAGTATAATATTCTTTCAAACGACGTCAACTAGGAACATTCCATTTTGACCAGCCGATCATCATTAATCAAAAGGACCTTCATTACTACATATGTTTCTTACTTAGATCTAATGTTAGAAAGAAAACCAAAAGGTAATCGGTTATTTTGCTTTCGTTAAGATTCTCGTACAGGAAGAAATAATACGTTCAAGCCAATTATGGATAAAGAGAAAACGAGCTTAATATTACACTATCACTTTCAGAACTTTTGTAGTTCTAACATTATAGACTTAGAAATTGAACTTCAGATCACAATGGTCAAGCCATGGACATCTGCAGTATAAATCTGCAGTACAAAACAACTGTTGAACAACAACAAATAAATCAAACGACAGTAGAAAATGCTAGTCACAACCAAATAGAAACGTCATTCAAAATTCACAAACAAAAGAAGTTCAATTGGAATAGTCCAGTGACAATTTAAAAGTTATGTTAAAGAACATTTTGGAAAACCTCGTAGGCGGTCAAGCGGATTTTCCTTGCATTCAACGTGTGATATCATTTTCCGACTTTAAAGTGCAATGCAAATCTGCAAAATATCTTTCATTTATCAAAATTCAGTTTTATAAATTTCCCCATATAGCTCCAAACTGGATGAACGTTTCTTTCTATTTGTCACATTTTTGATACTGCAATCAAAAATTTTTATTTGGATTCTTAACTCACCTTGAGGTTAACTTTCCAGGAATAGTAGTGTTTATGAGGGATGCCAGTAATATCATCAATTAGTCATTTAGCCTTCGATCACTAGCCAATTCACTGCACACGTACTAAGAAAACACCAAATAGCTGGAAGGAATTTCGTTTACAAAGCTATAAACGGTTCGCACATACTCGCTATCTTAACGGCGTCTATTACCGCCGTAGACGGCTTGTTGGCCGAAATAATATACATTCCAAAGTATACGCAAATCACGAAAAAGCTCGGCGAAACTGTAACTTTCGGTGGAAAAACGAGAAAGCTTCTTTTGGCTTCTTTTGGTAAATTTCGGCCGAAATTCACAGAAATCTCCCAATTTGTAGAATAAACTTACGTATGAAGTTCCATCCTGATCAATCAGTCTATCTGGGCTTTACAGGAGCCGAATTCTTGTTGAAAAAGTTTTTTGTCAAAAATCGTCATTTCCGCTTAAATTTTGTAAAACAGTTGTGGAACGTTATAATTGAATTTTATTTTGAATCTTTTAGTTTTTTTAGTGTTTCCAAAATATTTTCTAAAAGCAAAAACGCTCTTATGGAAGCTGCCACTTCTGGTAGACCGATGTCTACCAAAAATTGTTGGGATCTCCCAATTAATGAAAAAAGCTTAAGAATGAAGTTTGATCCCGATCGGACAAATCATCTGGGTTGTAAAGAGGACACTGACATTAAGCCCGCACGCACACACACACAAAGAATTTTTTTAATAGAGATTAGCGAATGGTAAAACTGCAAAAAACTGGAAGTCAACATTTTTTGTGATTTCTATACCTACTTTATTTTTCTACGTAAAAGCAAGAAAATACAAGAAAAAACGTCGTGAAAGAGTATTCTCAATACAATAATTCATCTTTTCTCATGAGATAGTATTTATGCTACAACAGATCCCAGAACTATCGGCTTTGGTCAGCAACAATAGAAACTGAAGCTTATCAGAACTGGAACTATCTAAATGGTGTTCAAACTGCCCCCTGATCATCAACGATGTCCCAACAGGATTTATCGAAGCATTTCTAAACAATCATTCATTTCTTCGTTGTGAAAGTAAAACGGCCACGAATAAAGACTTGTTTTCCGGTATTGTTCGAATACTTGGTATTGATCACCAGTTTGGTTTCTCTGGGAAAACAATTATGTAAACTGGATTGGTGTCAATCACTAATGCAAAGCCAACACACATACTGATAGACCGGCCGCTCGTCCGGTTATCTGGATATCTATATCACTGGTATCGCAAGAAAGGGCTATGCGATTTGATTTTTTTTTTCGCCCTGCTTCTTCCAATTTTTATTTGTTAAATTAAGAGAGTTTTGGGACGAGTATAGAAAGTATAGAAAAACCATTAAAAACAACATAATATTTTAAATTATTCCCATAAACCCGTATAGTATATCGCTTGAACGGTTTTGAATCAGAAAACAATTTTGAAATACCATCTTAATTCATAAATTGTCTGTTGCCGATAATTTATTTTATTTGCCTGCTGATAAATTATTCCTTTATTATTGAACATATACTTATCGTATATCGTCGTAAGAATGTCGTATAATATTAGTTGAACCACTTTTCGATTGAATTTTATTACACAAATATACCGTTTAGGCGCTGGTACCTATAACTATTCATTATTATACAATATATACGTGTTATGTATCGTTAAAAAGGTCTTTAAATGCCAAAAATTTAACTATACCAACTTAGTATTCAAAAGCACCGGTGGAGCGTAGCATATCGTCTGAAAAATTTGGGAAAAGTAACTTGTTTTTAGTTTTTTAGTTTATAAAACCAGCTTTTCGGCACTGGACGTAAATTATTCATTTACTACAGAAAAAGTCACTCAAGTAGTCAAAACCACCGTTTTAACTTATGCATTAATTGCGTTTATTACTAAGACAATATAACCATGAACCATGCCGTTTGGAAGTTTTTGGAAAAACAACAGCCTAGTTACAATCGCTTTAGTTCATAGTACCGCCATACTTGCTGTGGTAGCATAAAGTTCATTATTGTATAATATCAGAGCCATCTATGATTTTGAAGAGCCGTAATATTAAAAAGACAGCTTTCAGTAGAGGGGAAGCTTTTATTGAATTACTATAAGAAACCATTGTAAATGGAAAATTTTTGAACAAAAATGCATGAATTTAAAATTAAACAAATCATCTAAATTTTAATTTTATATTTTTAATAAAGTATTCAAAGAACACATATTTGAAAATCAGCCATCATAATGTAGTATTTATTTGGTAAATTTAAACTAAAGCGGAGCATAAATTTATTAATTTTCTATAAAAATGAGCTTTCCGTTTAGTTGTGTAAGTTTATAAAGTAAGATAATAAAGGGTGCTGCCGCGGATTCCTCTTATATCGAATTTAAAATTTAGTTTTATAAAAATTTAACATATTTGGTAAATTCTGGTCAGAAATTCTGGCACATCAGAATTTTTGAGATGAACGATGCACATAATAGCAATCTAAACATTCCCCATTTATAACAAAATTAAAGAAAAAACGTGAGCTGAAACGAAATTTTATGAATCACCATGTAGAAACAATAATACATATTTTTCATATAATAAAATTTTTACATCAAAATCTATTTACGAAAATTATTTTTGTATACAAAAAATCAAAGATGTCATGATTTTCTTAATTAAATATTATTACAAAACAGAACAAAACGTAAAAAACTTCAATTTTATCCGATTGCAAAACCGAGCTTTTTGTAATTTGAAAATCCGTTGACAGATGTCTCTGTAATAAATTTACTTGAAATTACAGAAAAGCATAAAATTATTAAATAACTATTTACGAAAATAAACCATTATTATTGTAAGTTAAGCGTGAAATCTTTAATATAATAATTTAACATAATTAATAAAACTCAAAACAATTATAATTTTTATTTATAAAACGGTTGGCATAAATAAAGCTTTTCATCGCAAAATATTTACCATCGTAGTTGCTGTGCGCTGAAAAACAATAATAGAAAAATGTCACATTTTTCCGATTTTTCTTATTTCAATTCGCTCATATTCGGTTATTTTCAGTTCCAGGAGATTTCAATAATCTATTGAACCAGGCAGTATACATAATAAATTGTTAAATTTTAGTTAACAAACATTTAGATTTTAATATTTAGCTTTAATTTATACTTAGCGACATCTTTTGATTGGTTTATTAATTGCGAAAAGGTATATAATATAATGCTTTTATTTTATGTAGCTCCGGTTTTTTTATACTACAGGATGAAACAGTATAGCCTGCGAATTTGTTGCGATGAAATTTTTAACAAATAACGAAAAAACAGTTTTCGAAGTTTGTTCATCAACAATGTTGTTATAGAATCCAGAACACAATAACCCCCATATTACATAGCTATTCAAAAAGCATTTTTTAACGAACGTTTGTTTTGGGTCAGAAATGCTGAAATTTTTGATGGAACACTCTATACTAAATTCTTACATACACATATAAACAAATTCTTATTTCTACAATAAAAAAAAAAAATTTGTGGTAGACTAATTTAAATATTTTTGCGTTAATTCGACATAATATGACTCAATATTAAAATATGCTTTTCCTGATTATTGAATTAACCATTCACATTGAAAATTCAAACAAAATATTTATGTTTTTATATACGAAAAAGCTTCTAAAAAAATATTAAAATACACTGATTGGTATGAAAAAGAACAAAAAGCTTCCCCTCTATGGAAACTCATGGAAAAAAATGGCGGAATCTTACAGCTCTTATATTTAGAAGGCTCTGATAATATAACTGAGTCTACTTGGAAGCAACAACTTTGTTATTAACCTTTCAAGCTCACAAAATCACCGGTTTAGAGCTTGTACCTAATTATTCATTTTTATGGAATTTATAAGTGTGAGATATCATTGAAAGATCACAAATATTGCAGAACGTCACAAATTTAGCTATAAATTACCTTAGTGCTCTAAACTACCGTTTTAGTGCTGATAAATGCTGTAAAGACTATTAAATTTCGCAAATCATTGGAATGACTTGAAAATGCCACACATTTATTTGAAAGATTTGTTACCAAAAGTTGAATTATAAATAATCCGCTTGGCGCTGGTGATAAATTAATTCTTTGGCGTAGAATATATTCGAACATCGATTGTAAATGTTTTGAAACATGTCGCCCAAATTTATTGAACCTCCATCATTCCTAAAATGGCTCTAAAACCAAAAGCAAGTCATTGAACAATGTTCTATAAAACATTAAAACTGGTCTAATTTTCCTGAAACTTTCAATGCCCGAACAAACCTTGTTGGATTGTGGATGTTAAAAAACATTTTTTTACAAAATCGGAATTTTCCCATTTTATATACAGGGTGTTTGGCAGATTTTTTGGCAGATTGGGGGTCATTTGAAAGCTTTCATCATATGGAACTGATATCCTTAGTGTCACAGTAACTGAGATATAATATTAAGTTTTTTTTTTAATTACCCAAAACCTTACCTTTAAATGGTCATAACTTCTTTGTTTGGTTCAATGGTAAATACACGAAATAACATTTATTGCATTCTGCAATGTGATTTTATTCTAAGTAAATCATTATATAATACAATAGGTTTAAGAAAAATGAGTTATAGGCTTCCAAATCCTTAAAAATTTGTAAAAGTAGTATAAAATATGTCTACCTTCTAAACGCATTAACAAAAAAGCTAGAGGTTGTTTTGAAATAACTTTTGTTTTAAAAACTTATCTAGTTTATGCCCTTTCCAACGGTAAGACGTACTACTTTGCCCGTGTCACTCAAAAATGCACCCAAACAACACAAATTGAAAGAAATTCTAATTATACTTACGGAAGTGTTTTTTCATAAAACTTCTTTCCAAAATTGCTTAGCCGGAAAACTCCTCCGTCACTCTGGCACCAGCAGCTCCAATATTACACATCATGGAACTGTAGTCGTGATTGCTAATTGCCATTAACACAATTGAATTAGTTTTCTTGTAGTTGAAAAATTTTGAACCCGAATCATTTGGTGCCTAATAATATAAACTAATTAATAATTATATTTAAAAAAAAAACTATCTTACTTGAATTATGACGTGCCTTCCGTCAATAGCTCCTATGCAGATGGGGAAGTTCCACCTGTCCTCAAACCCAGAAGCAATCATCTTAAGATAATCCGTTGTCAGTGCCGGAAATATAGTTTCCCTTTCAAAACTAATATGATCGCCCTTGTTGTTTCACTGAGTATTCGATGAACTCTGGTTTGTGAGCGATAACTGAATTAGACTGGGACTTACCAGTGGCAATATATCTAGCAAAATAAATGTTTAATTTATCAATAGCGAGTAATTTTTAATTAAGAAATCAATTTAAAAAAATTCCAATTTTTCTACATTTTGCATTACTTGACACAATTGTGGGAGAAAATTATTTATAAATTACTTTTCCTCATGGACATGTTTTCCTCTTTTCCAAATTATTCAAAATATAAATTTTTGTGCATCAAAATATTTTGTGTGGCAGAAACTCAAACCAAAACTACATACGTCCACTGCAACCTATACTAAATCTGTATTTCTCAATGCTGTGTTTTTTTATTAGCACCCGATAGCTGTATCCGGAGCAGCCAATTTTCTATGTAAAAACTTATATTTAGCGCGCTATTATTGCATTTAATTAATTTATTTAACTCTAAACTAAGATTTTTCATTCAACTTTTTAATTAAAAATCGATAAAAAAATATCTTGGCTCACTTATTTATTGGGAGCCGCTATCGGGAGCACTATCCATTTCAGGGGGAAACTTTAAATTTCCCTTGTTTTGTACAACCCCGTAAATCAAAACAAACTTCATTCATTCTGCAAATTTTGACGTATGTCAATTTTTTGTTTTGTTTTGTAGTGCAGAAAAATATACAAAATTGTTTTAGAAAAAAAATGATTTTGTATTTAAAAAAAATTTATAAAAAAAGAAAAAAAAACTATGTTCAGCGGGTTCGTAATCGAGCTCCTGGGCCACACGATACTTGGTGGGTAGCACATGTTGATTCGTGCGAAGTTAAAGCAAATAACGTGCGAGACATACGAAAATTTTTCCCGACAAATCAAGCTAGCATGATCCAAAAAGGCCAAACTAGTACAAAAACTAAACATCATAATTATTCTGATTGACCGGTGGCAACATAACCAATGTAGTTCGTATTACAGACGACTAATGAAGATACTCCACATTCTACTCCTAAATCATCCCCAGCAATTCAACCTTCTTTTGGGAAAGGTAGAAGTCTTTCTGATTCACCTGTCGCTAAACCAGATGATAATGTTAATCACACAGTTCGTGACTTGTGGTCGAAACGATTTGACGATAAAGTTCCGCAAACAACACCAGATTCCGACCACGAGCAACCAAAATTAGTTGAAGAAAATGACGATGATGATTTAATTCTGTGGCCGCAAGGCAAAACGGCATAACTCGAGTTATTCCAAAAGTGAGTAGTTGTTAGAAATTGCCTTGGTTAGGTAAGAAGGACATCTTAAATCTGACTATTCTAATTAACAAATAATAATATAATTCATTCAGTTTCAGAAAAGTCAACCCTGATATGTAAACAGGGTGTTTTTATAATCAAAAATGATTTTTCAAAAGTTCTACTTTAAAAAATGGAAAATTGAGTTATTACGTTTTACCTTGTGGCCACAGAATTTTAATCGAGGAAGTATAACAGGTCGTCGATTTGTTGGATAGTGATGATGAACAAGAGAGAATGCGCAGCACAAGTGACGCTAGAAATCAAACGATTCAAGAAATGCAAGACGATCTACTGAAGGAAATTAAACATAGCACCAATGATTATTGTGAAGATGAAGAAACAGATGATGTTGTAATTGATTTAATCGACGGTGATTTCGATGACACGATTACAGGAGATACCAACGAATTAATCGATAAAAATGTTATGGATGATTTATTTGGCAAGGATACGCTTTTACGTCGGCATCAAACAACATCAAAATCCCGGAACAGTGATGTTATATGCGTAACGGAAAATAATATGATTTAATGCCCCCTGTGTCTCAAATGATCCGTAATGAATTGGAAAATCATCTCGAGGGTTGCTTGGGCGTTACAGTCGAGGTGAAACATGTTAAATATAAAGTACCAATAAAGTACCAAGTAATTTAATCATTTTTATTTAATTTTTTCATTTTTATTTAAAAATTAATAAATTAAAAAACAAGATTTCAACTGTTCATTAGTTTTTCCTGAACCGCGTTGAAATCGTTCATTTCGCGCATTGATGAACCGTTTTTAGGCATGGTATACATATTTGTTGTGGTAAGTAATCGACGGACTGAATAGCGGATCGCAGTAACACTATTTATTAGTTCGATCAGGTGAGCATCTTCGTGGAAAAATAGTATTTGCTCTCCGAAAAATTCATTTGCACATAGACGACATGGAAACTGTTCAATTTCATCTTGTTGTGTGTGTTTTTCATTTGGTGGATCGTTAAAGGCGCTCTTCGAGTTCGTCATCCGGTTCGGACGAATTTGAACAATTGTTGGGATTCGTACAGTTACGCGCCACAGCATTTTCTTGGGTCTCGAATTAAGTGGCAGATCTTGACTGCCCATTTCCGAGCGCTAGAAAAGAATAGTACATTGGATTAAAATCCTCTACCTACCTACAGGATCGAAACAATTTAATGGAACTTACTAATTCTCATTCTTTGCAAATGCGAAATAATAGATCATACGGGTTTTAAGTTGCGAATTATAGTACGAATGGGCGCAACATCATTTCGACATTTTCACACTCATAAATCTATTATCACT
Organism: Nephrotoma appendiculata; assembly: GCA_947310385.1. Lineage (NCBI taxonomy): Eukaryota > Metazoa > Arthropoda > Insecta > Diptera > Tipulidae > Nephrotoma > Nephrotoma appendiculata. The sequence continues at coordinate 265,109,681 of OX371225.1, read as the reverse complement.
ATCGTTGTCATCTATATTTATGTTACTATCACCTGCGGTTGATTGCAGCATTCTGAAATTAAAAAGATCGTTATAGAGCGATTCCTCACTTAGATGTTTCTAGCCAAATACATGTAACGGTACGACCTAATGCCAACTAATGTGGGATTTCACGCAACAGTTTAGTGGGGTGTTTATCATACCGTTAACAGAAAAATTTCTCTGCAGTCCTATACATCGGTGACGTGCAGCACGTTTGCCGGCTAGGAACAGAAGGTGGGCGTAGATATTGTCACCGACTACAGAGAACAATGTTGTGCTGCAAGATTTGCATACCTAGATGAGCCTGGAACACAAAAACAATGTCAAACATGAAACGCTTTGAAAATGCAATTACGTCATTGAGCCGAAACTATGTTTAGTAGAATGATTAAATAGAAGTAGATAACTCATATCACGATTGAATTTAACAAAGGAAATTATTTAATATATAACACTACCAAGTCACAGTCATGTTTCTTCTCGATGGTCGGTTTGGTAGACCACGTGTGTACTCCTCCCTCCCGATGGCAATATCACACACAACAATTTCGATATGCCCCTCGGCGTTGAATGGTGGATTAGCCCATACCACACAGATAGATTTAATCACGCATCGCGATGTCCAAGCAAGCCGAAATGTAGAATGTTAAGATCGTGGCAGGAGAAATAATAAAAAAAAACTCTCGAAATTCGTTAAACGGAATAATTATTGGTACATTTTTTTTTTAAGTATATAATATAACTGATTAATTTAACATGAAGAGAAAACAAAATGTATAGCAGTGTGGCTAATATAAGTTAATTAATATAAGTTTTATCTTAATATCAAAGAATTAAGGTTTTAATCGGATCCGCGGTCCATTTTCTTAGCAATATAGTAATATTATTGTACACACATAAACAACTTAAGGTTGCAAAAGGAAATATAGTATGCAAAAAAAAACTGTATATAATCAATTATCATTGGCAAAAAAAAAAATAAAACAAAATGACATATATGATTCAATATAGCTTAAAATATAGAGTTATAGTACATTCTTATGTATGAATGAAATATTTATACTAATTAGTACATAAAAACAAATATAAAGTTGCATTTATAATATAATAACATATAAAAAAGACACTTAGCTCATATAGCGGTTCCAAAGGTGATGGCCGTGGTTTACCGTTTGCGCGCTTCATGCAAATACCCAAAAATCAGGAATCGCGTTTGTAAAACAATCTCCCTTTGCGGGAAATTACCAAAGAGAACCGTCCGCATGTAAATACAAGGCCGTCTGCAGATACTATTTTTGTTGGTGTAGTTTAGTTCATAAACGCCGGGGTTTTCACTGGAGAACGAATCTAATGGTCGGCGTCTCGCAAATATCTGTATATATATATATATATATATATATATATATATATATATATATATATATATATATATATATATATATATATATATATATTTATATATATATATACAACGGAAAAAAAATATGTCGCGGAAAAACCCGTTTAGCGTGGCCCCGGCCGTCTGGGTGTTAGTTTAGAATATATTTCCCGTTTTATTCGTTATTTCACGTGGCTCTAATAAAAATAAAAGAAAACGGAAAAGCTTTAACAAAGCTGTCTGAGAATAGCACGCAGGCGTACAAACAAAAATTTACGTAATCCACAATAAGAAATTGGATTTACACTTTAAGCCCGAAATATAGACATACCTGTTTTCCCGCGACTATGCGAAACAAAATGTTAGGCGATGGTTATACACCACTTCAACTGATTAATAATATATAATGTAATTGATAATATATATCAATTAATACCAACTAATTTAATATTTGTTATTAGCTATAACAACGATTCACTGGCACTTTTATGATATGCGTATTGTCAGTGCACGGCTCCAAAATAAAATGACCGATAAGGCAGTATTATTATAAAACTGAGATGAACACAAAAAACAAAATTCATCGTCATCCAACGGACATCACCCTCTATGGAACGATATCTAAATTATATTGATTATACCAATAATGATTCGGTTCAACCAGGTACACAAAATAATTATATATTATACCATTAACGCTTTCATGATAGTATTGTGTAATGTATACAACATCTGCTAGCCTATACAAAATTATCATTCAGGCCGCTGGAACGTCAAAACCGTTACATACGTACTTATTCATGTTGCATGGCTTATAACTAATATTGTATTCCATAAATATTGTCCTAATTTTAACGGCCCGTCCAGCTTTTTGTAATTCATAAAATAAAATTTTTCATCTTCAACGGGTGTCTTCATTGAGTATAAATTCATTTGGTGTATTATCCCAGTACGGATTATCGTAATCAAATAAAATTTCCGAATTATTCGATTCCAGCGTATTTAGTAAAGATTGATTCGAACTATTTATATCACTTAAATTCGATTTTATATCGGCAAATACGGGATCCATGAAAGGTACCGTATCTAGTTTACCATTTATCGTTCCTTTACATATTGTTACAGTTGAACTTTGTAGACGTCGCTTTTTTGCTTTAACATTAGCCTTTGCTTTTGGATCCTGCACATCATTACTACCCTCAGCAATTGAACTATCCTTTTCGGTTCCGCTTCATTCTCATTTCCTTTACCGCCGACATTCTTACGAGATAAACCATCAGACATTCAAATCATTTCGTTGTGTACGATATCGGCCCGGTAACCATAAATGAGGCACCAATTTCTTGAAAATTGTTGACATATTTACGATGACCAGTAACCGAATGGCTCAATGCAACGATTAAGTTTGAAATGCATTATCTGTGTTGATATTCTACGAATATATAAAATAAATCTTCAAACGATCTTCAAACATCACGACTTACATTGTCCATGAACTGTTGCAAACAAACTTTCAACTCTTCATTATCTTCCAGTACCGAAACAATTACACTACTCGTAGTACTGGTCACCGATCTACTTCGTCGTCTTTCATCTTCATCGTCATTCTACAAAAGAAACACAAAACAAATTAGGATATTTAATGAAATTCACGATCAAATCTAGCTCGTTTACAACTGTGGGCAACCGTGTTTTGAATATTAATGACGTTCGAGAGGCTTTCGTTGGAGGAGTAACCATTATATTTTATAAGTATAACACAGGCACAGCAATCAAATTTTAAATTTAAAAACTTATTCATTATATTTATTACTGTATACAACTAAATATTAATAAAATATTTTTGTTAAATTTATCTAATTTATTATTTATTTCGCAATTTGTTTGGGTTTTAAAATGTTTGCGAAATTTTTTTCAAGCAACATAAAGACAAAAGTAGAACTGTCATTCGACTGAATGAAATGAAGTTAAGTACAATTATTTTTGATTAGTAGCGACACCAGTGAATAATAGCTGCAGCAGTTTCAGTAGAAAATTTCCCTTCGGCGCCGGATAGTGCTCCAATATTAAAACACAGCATATGTATAATTAACACGTTCGCGGACACTTTCAAAATGTGTTTAAAACAAATTTGATAACTTTTGTAATTATAATGATATTTCGTCGCGGAAAGGAATGTATTGTTGAGAATTGAGAAATGTGTCGTCTTATTTGTTAAAAAACAAAAAAATTGTATGACTGATTTGCAAGAAAGTATTAAAAAAACGGAAAAGTTGTATGAATGCTATAGCATTCATGTCCGCGAACGTGTTAAAATTAATTGTCTGTGCATACCTTAGTGTAATTGCCAATCCTAATGCATCAGGGTTCAACGGCTCCCTCATTAAAGTTTTCTTTTCAATTAGCGGTCCAAATACGACAGTAACTCCTCAAGCTCAATCAAATTCATTCTTGTGTAGCTGTGAAATAACTGTTGATCTGGCCGCAGCTCATAAAAAACACAATTTAATCGCTGAAATAATAATTTCAGCGTCCTTTCTCTCTCTCTCTCTCACTCCGCTTAGAATTGTGCTTAATATCGATACAATTTTATTTTTTAACCGAAGATGTTTTACCCTGCTTTCCGTATCCAAAATTGAACAATTAACATAAAATTGATCAATATTTTTTAATATGCCTTACGAGTTTCTTCGATGAATTGTTTCTTTCGCATAATTGATTTTTCGATGAATTGTTCAGTGTAGAATTGTTTCCGTGTAAAATTGTTTGTTTTACAATTATTTTTTCTGAATTCATTTCTAACAAATGTTTGTCGCACATATGTGATTGTGTTACACTGTGTTGCGCATAATTTTTGGGATTTATTTATTTATTAATATTAGTATGTATGTAAACTATAAAGTTTTTGTACAACAAAGAAACAGAACAAATAACAAAAATAACAATACAACATAACAACAATTAAACATGACATAATATAAATTACAAGCATAATATATACAATTATATATATACATATATACAAGTATATATACACTATATACATTATTTACAAAATAAATTTTAATCTTTTTTAGTTAAATAGTTAAAAACCTTAGTTTTAAAAATATTGACTGAACTAACACATTTTAGTTCCAGAGGCAAGCTGTTCCATGTGATAATCAGGTTCATCAAACTAGAATAGTTATAAATATTCGTCCTATTTATAGGCAAGTTGATATTAACCGTCCGTAAGGACGTAGAAAAATTTAACTTTTCATATAAATATGACGGAAGTCCCGATTTAATAATACGAAATATAAAAACAGCAGTTCTGGATTGCCCACCAGATGTTATTTCAAAGAAGTCTGATACAGTTCCTACAATTACAATTCTACATACAGATCCAGACGTTGTTAATTTACACAGAGAAATAAGTTCCTCTGGAATACCTAGGCGTATGAGTCCGGTCCAAAGGTTATCGCGGTTTATACTGTCATATGAGTGTGACGACTTATCTTCCATGCCAGTATAGGCTGGCATGGAGCTTGCAATGTGCAGATGGTCTTAAATCGGTTCTATAGCCGTACGTCTCGGTTAACTGAGTAAGCGTAAAGTAAGGACGTAAAACGCATAACCACGGAATAACAGGATGAGCCTTGAGCCCCGAAACAGATTGCAATGTAAATAAATACAAAATATAAAAAAAAAATTAAAAAATAATCTCTTCCTCTCACTCTGAAATCTAATTTTTTTTCATTACTCGGCAGATGTTGACGTAAGTTTGGACCCTCCCTTGACCAACTTTTTTCACCTCGTATTGGTCTCGTCCATTGAACCGTACGATCTCATTGGTCCAAGATATTTGATAAACTGTGTCATCTTGATGGCCACAATATGCAACTTTGTAATTCGACGCCTCTCTTCTCTTACGATTATAACTCTTCTTATATTCTTCCCTCATATCTGATCGCTCCTTGTAAAATGATTTAGCCAATTCCTATTCGATTATCTCCTTTAACAGCAAATCATGAGCACTTCGCATTTTAACGCCCATCACTTGCTCAAACGGCGTCATCCAAATACTCCTTTGATAAGTATTATTCATAATTTGCTGCACCTTAGGCACATGTTTATACCACTCACTCGGTTTTCCGAAATACAATTTGGTTATTATGGGTATGATGATTTCGTTTACTCGTTCCGCTTGCCCCTTGCTTCTATACCTATGGTTGTTATTTAGTGCTGAATATTCTCAGTTTGACAATAATGTGAGAATTCCGCTGATGTAAAAGAGGTACCTTTGTCCGAAATAATGCATCTTGGATTGCCAAATACAGCTTTCTGCAACTCAAGCTTCTGAATGAACTCTTTGGATGTCGCGGTCTTCGTAGGGTACAGCCATATGAACTTGGAAAATCTGTCTATAACGCAAAATTTATACTTATATTTTTTTTTAGTATCCGACAATTGCCCTAGATGATCGATGTGAAGTGTCAATAATGGTACGTCCTCCTTCGGTATTGGCTTAAGAAGCCCATCTTGCATCCCCTTCTTCCTTTCAGACAGAATGCATTGAATGCAGTTTTAAATGCACAACTTTATTTGTTCTTCTAAATTTGGAATAAAGAACTGACGCATCACCAGTTCTTCTGTCTTCTTAACTGTGCCCTTGCTCGTGACATGACTTCATAGCTTCATTTTGCATCCTTCTCGGTATACAAAATACCATTAGTAACCATATAATTATCATACGAAACTAGTTTCAACAATTCGAATATCGATAGTAGGTCCCGATCATTATTCTGTACGGCTTAAACTCATCATCACGATTGAATTGCAACTCAAGGCATCGATGTATCGCATCCGGTGGCTTAGACGATGCTGCAACTAATAGTTGTACTCCTCCACGTCAAAACCCTCTTCTGCTGTTCGATTGCCTTCCTCTGGTTCAACTCTATTGCAAACCACGAATGTTTCCTCAACAGGTCGAACAACTGTTTTGCGAGTATCGCGTAATCTTCTACAAATTTTCGGAAGTAGCCTGTTAAACCTAGAAAACTTTGTATTTGCTTCAGAGTTTTCAGTACTGGAAACTTTTCGATATAGCTTTTCATTTCTCACTTTCTGGTCTTTCTCTTCCCTCCTCTATCTATACCCCAGAAAATTTATCTTTTTATAAAGAAATTGGCATTTTCTCCAATAAATCTCCAACCCATTCCTGGCTGCTACTTCACTTTTTCTATAAGGCAAACACCTCTTCTATGGTTCTTATTCGCAATCGACACATGGAAAAACCCATTCTTGAGATCAAGTGAGGAAAAGTATTTTGACCCGTGGAGCTGATCAATCTGGTCTTCGATCAACGGCAGTGGATATCTGTCTTTGACCACCAATCGATTTAATTTCCGGAAATCGACACACAACCACATTGATCCACCTTTTTTCGTCGCCAACATTACAGGACTTGCATACTCCGATGAGCTTTCTTTTATGATTTTGTTCTCTTCACCTATTCGTCCTTGATGTGATTCAGGTTCACTGATTCCTCACATTGTACAGTGAAAATCCGCCTTCTAGTAAAAATTTATCCATCATGATTGAACTCGGGGTGATTACGGTAATACTTTTATTGAGCAATTCACGGCCAAGGATGATGACTACTGGTAGGAAGTCATCCGCTATACAATGAGAAATACTGTTGGATAAATATCGTCGCCAATTTCAACGTGTACAGAAAATTTCCCAATCGTGTTAAAACGATTTAATCCGCAACACCCGAAAAGGTCACGACAAGATCTTCCCATTTCTCGATATTGAAATATTTAAATTTGGTTTTAGAAATCAAATTGACGTCAACGCCACTGTCTACAAGGCCATCAAACTATGACCGTTAAGTGAAAATCCCCTTCAAATCATGAACGAGTGGCGAATTGATTGATGCAATAGAATTCCTCACATCATTCTTCTCGCATTTTGTAGAAATGTGGCCGAACTACCCACATTTGTAGCACTTCACTCCCTTTTCTTTGTTCAAACATTGTTTTGCTGTTTGGACATTGGAACCGGCCTCCAAGGAGTGTGGATTAGCCAATTTGAAAAATGGTGTAAATCTTTTTGTGTTTTAGTCCATTGCATTGTATTGCATTGTCTATTCGCTATATTGATCAACTAAATATTAAGTGATTGGTTACCACAACCGTTCGTGTTGCAATACATTGCCCAGGGTGCACCCGTATCCTAACGTGCTTTAACTCAACAACCACCCTTTATACGAACTGATTTTGTAGACTTGTTTTTATAGATCATATACTTTGATAGAATTTCAACCACAAATCTTATCTATAAAATTCTAAACCCACACAGTTTTCATATATCCCTCCTTTCTATGTACACCGGACACAGTTAAAATCACTTAGGAAAGATTTGATGATTTTCTTCCAAAAAAAAATTCTTTGTTATAGTTCTTATATAAATTCTTTTTTCCAACACCACCGCACAATATCACCGTCATCGCACCACCGCACCACCAACAATAACAAAACCGAAAAAAGATCTTCTTGTATATGTGCGCGATGTATGTTGTTGTTGTTGGTGTTATTGTTATAATACCTCGACGTTTTTATTTTTTGTTTGTACTTAATTCTGTTTTGGTGAAGAACGAAACGAAGAATTACAAAAAAAAAATGTAAAAGAAAACTTAAAGTCATATAAAGGCCGTGAGAACGGTTTGAGATAGCGAGTTCCCATGGCTCGTGCTTTAAATTTATTTTATTTCATTTCTTCTTTGTATCGATACACACACACACAACACAACATACATACGTGCAGTCGCGCATTTCAATATTGATATAATACAACAACATTGCCACTGAATTTTATTCGAAAAAAATTCATGTGGAAGAGCGATCACATGTAAAAGTGTTATGTATGATGAGTGGGTGCAACAAAGAAAGAAATATGATCGCTCTTCCATTATGATCGTTTTAGTTTGATGATCGTAGCCACGCTTTTTTATTTTTGTTATAAGTTATGTTCGCGTTCCATAGATGCTGTCCATGTGGATCATAGTTGTTGTTGTTGTTGTTATTGTCATTACTTTTTATATAGAGATTTCTTTGTAGTGCTTTGTCGTCTTCGTTGATGTTGTTTTGTTGTAAACCACGTCTTGTTATAATTATCAAGAAAATGAAATAGTAGAACAAGAATTAATGCTTAATTTAAAATATGTAAATGTGTATTAGTACTCGTACTCGTATTTCGATTTATTTTTATTAAACCTTCCCCACCTTCAACTGGATCATACGAGCAGTTTGTAAATATAAATCAACATTCTCCCAATATTTGCATAGAGTTTTGGTAGCTACCTTATTTTGGTCATCTTTTTTTACTGTCGTTGCTTTTATCCTATTTAAGTCGTTTTTGGATTTGTTTGTTTCAGAAAATATTGAGCGAATAATATTTACAGTACAATTTGATTAAAGGTGCAATTTTAAACCAGATCATCAACATTCTCCGGCCCATTACCGATCTCATTGTTTACTATCATCTTGATCGTTTTAATATTGTTATTGCAGTCTTCAGTGTTACGTCTCTAACTAAACTGCCATAATCAAGATGTAGTTGAGTGACTCCGCCAGGAGCCCCAAGCTTTCCGCCTTTCGCCATTTGATCCTTTGTTGAAAGTTATGATATTTTTTCTGCGCTGATCTTCTTCAAAAATGCTTGGACGCGTTGCTGTATGGATTGCGCCATCTGGAGTGTCTGCCAACATGAATGTTTGCATTTGTTTCTTCCTCAGGTACATAAAAATTTGCTGAGCCAAATGAACTGACGTTAAAACGTGAAGAAATTTATCATCAGGAAAACATCTGCCGCTGCGCAGTCCATGAAGGTGTCTTCACGGACGTGACACCAGCCTCCTATAAACCCCCAAAATGTGGAGAAACAGGTGGATTAAAGTGCGACTGTATTTAAGATTTTGACAAATGCTCTGCAATGGTATAGAATTGTGTTTATTATTTATAAATATTGAACCATTATTATAGCTGTTATCTGGTGATCCTCAACACAGGTCTCTTTAAAGCACCGATAAAAGCGTCAGTAAGTTGATAAGTCACTCAGAACTTCAAAATGCCTATTTTGAAGTAAGCTGCATTGGACATGCATAATCGACACCACACGATGTGAATGGTCCTGCTGTTTTCAATCTTGCTATCGGCAGGTCACCCATGAGCTGCTTGGAGATCTTCGCATTGTTTTTGAAACATACGAGTAAGACGTATTTTATTATAATTTTTTTCATAGTGCTTCTTCCTCTAATTACCCAAAACTGGTGCCCTATCAGGTGAAACGTCACTGATAGATCAGGGTGCGCAGGATTGCTACATGTCGTTTTCGTACAATAACCGAATGTTTATAATCATATTGATAGTGTTAATGCTTCATTACCACCGAAGTTGAGTCAAAGATAGAATATCGCTATTTTTTCTGATTTCTCTGCCTTTCTGCAAACAATCAATTACCTGACCAAATGCGTCTCGCTGCACATGTCGTATGCATCATGGTCAGCTCGATTTTGCTCAGATCGTAAATGGTTCTAAAACTTTCGGGGTAGCTCAGCTGAAATCGATGTACAATTGGCCACGAACGTTTTCCATCGTGCTGGATGACTCGATAACCACATCAAAGCAATTGTGGAATCTGTCCATACATGGCATTTTAACGGGTGGCCCATCTAACGTTTACAAATTAATTTGGCTCTAATTCAAAGACGAATGAATATTTTTCAAAGTGGTTTCTATTAAGCATGGAACACAATTTCATTCAAATTCTGTCCATCCAATTTTTCACAATATTTTTGATTGTATGGGATCTATCTCATCAATGGCAACTTCGATTTGATCTTTCAAGTCTTGGATAGTCTCTGGATGATTAGCGCAACACTTATCCTTAACGGCTACTCACAAAAAGGGTTCAACGGAGTTAAATCGCAGCTGCGGGGTGGCCAATTGACATTTCCGTAACGGCTTAATTTTCAATCTGGCAAGTTGCGCCATTCTGTGTCCTCCTCTTGAGTTTTGGGAATTCTGAGTAGCAAAAACTCATTTATCATGGCTCGTAAACGATCCCCATTGACTTTAAAAGCGGCTCCTTGCGGATTTTCGAAAAAACTGCACCAATGATGACGCCGGTCTAAAATCCAAATCAAACAGTCACTCGTTGTGGATGCATCGGCTTTTCAAAACGCTTTATAAATTGATCAACAAATTGCTTTGTAGGTATCTTATTTCTACTGAATTTTCCACGTAAATTTCTTACAGTCTAAGTAGAAGACTCACCATTTTAAAAGTAATTTTTCAATATTTCTCAATTTTGTTCAATCGTTAAGCGATCCACTTCGTAAATGTCGAAAATTAAACTAAATGTTCAGTCATGACACGATTGACGTAAGTGTTACTACATTCGACATAAGTGGTAGTTGAAATTGCAAACGCTAGATGGGCCACCCTATACCAGCTGCTTTATTGTATCCTTTGGATGCCGTTAGAGTCACCTTCACCGTACCATTTGCTTTCATTGCTCTACAATATACTACAGTACCGTGCGCCTTTGCGCTTGCATCCGAGAACGTAATTCCATGACACAATCCGTAAACTTTCTATTAATTCTATTACTTCGATTTATTTTGTATAATGTTGACAGTATATTAGCCCACTAGCCCAGCCTCATCGACCAAAGGATTTAGAAAAGACCTTCATTACGATTATTGATGCCTATAGCCATGGGCGTATGCAGGGGGGTTACTAGGGGTTTAACCCCCCCCCCCCCCCTCTCATGATTCAACAATAGAAAAAAGTAAATTAATAAATGTATCAACAAGGGTCTAGCAAATGTTTTAATGCAAACTATGCGTAATCTGAAAATAGATTCAAAATTCATGATTGAACAAGGTTATGATGGAGCTTTAGTAATGATTGGACGATTTCATGGGGCACAAAAACATGTAAGCGATGAAAATCAGCTAGCTTTATATGTACACTGTGCATCACATAGTTTAAACCTCTCTATTTATGATGCTTGTGAAATTTCACTTATAGGATCAGTTCATTTATAAGATGTATAGGATCACTCGGAAGTGTATACAATTTCTTTAACACCCCAAAGCGCCAAGCCGTGCTAAAAAATTGTATAGACGAAACGGCACCTGAATCAACAGCAACGCGACTCAAACAAATATGTCCCACACGATGGATTCAACGCCACGAGTCTGTCCTAGTATTTCTGGAGCTTCAAAAGCTGCAATCTTTGCGATGGAAATTATTTCTGATTGGGATGACAAAACAACTTCTTCTTCTGCGATTCAGCTTCTATATCTGTTATTAGGAGTACTGAATTTCTAGTACCTCTTCATGTGCTTGTCAAGGTTTTTGGTATAAGGTCGTTCACTACAAACAATAAATCTGGATCTGGCCACTGCAATCGAACTATCAAAAGATGTTGAAGATGAGCTAGATGAAATACGACGCGAAACAGAATTGCAATTTAATGCAATTTTCAGTGACGTCAAGAAAATATGTGACCAGCTTAATGTAGAAATACGAATTCCTCGTCTAGCCGGGAGAAAAATTCATCGCTGCAACATTGCAGTTGAAAATCCTGAAGAGTATTATCGTATTGCCATCTTTATACCTTTTCTAGATTCTACAAAGCGATGCAAGTTCACGATCGGTTTCTGAAACATAAAGATGTATTGCAAAGTTTTATGTGTCTTTTGCCAAACGAACAAAATTTTTCATTGGAGCACGAAAAATCTGCAAAAATCCTTTGAAAAATATAAAAGTATTACGAACTGCAGCATAGTTGAGGGCATTGGTGAACTGAAGCTATGGTGGCGCCATGCTATAAATTCTTCGAATACACCAAAAAATGCTCATATTGCATTTTTATCATGCGACGAATCATTTTTCCCAACTGTTCGAAAATTACTTCAAATATTTGTAACACTACCGGTTACAACATCAAGCAGTGAACGATCTTTTTCAACATTGAGACGACTCAAAACGTATTTACGCAACACAACGAATGAAGATAAGCTAAATGGTTTAGCGACGCTAATTTAGCGTTACTTAGCGATATTCATCGTAATGTCGCGGTTTCTGTTGATGTAGTTCTAGATGAACTAGCAAAAAGTTCACGTAAATTAGAAATTCGCTTGTAGTAGGTAATTATGAAAAGAAAAAATCTTTGGACTTCAGTCTTAACTTCTATCGCTCTTTAATTGTTTCAGAAAATTGTCTTTTGCTGAATCTGCCATTTTTATTCTATTTTATAAGAAAAAATATATAATTTTTAATATTTGTATTAATTTTTCTTGTACATACATCATATTATAATTTTTTATTAACTTTTTTTGATGAATTTTTTATTAATTTTTGTTATATAATTTTTAATATATTAATTTTTCTTTAATAGTTAAGTTTTTTCTTGTATAATTTATGTTTTTATAGTGAGATAAAATAAAATATAATATATCCCTTTTGTGTTTTACTAACACAATTGTGCGGATAGGGCAAAAGTACCATGTTAAAAATTTATTTTGGTATGTGTTTTCACCAAACTTACACATTTGTGAATTCTGAATTTTTAACTTTTTTTCATCCGAAAAAAAAACACTAACTATACACACAATTGTGTTGGTTGTACTTCAAATGAAGCGAATTTTTTTATCAAAAACGCCACTACATACTATGATTTTTTACTCACACATTTGTGTGGTTTGGACTTAACTTGAGCCAATTTTCTCTTTTCCTTGGTTGAAAAAGGGATATATTAGCTAATTCTATTAAAAAAAAAAAAATCTATGTGTATGTTTTCTGCAACCCCCCCCCCCCCCCCCCCCCCCCATGGCTTCATCCTGCGTACGCGCCTGCCTATAGCCACCCAAGAGGATCAAATACTCACGAATAATCCGAGATAATCCGCAGTTTCGTCGGTTTTGAATTCCATTCCAGGATCAACTTGAAAGTGAAAACGTCATCATCATCGGACCCTCGTCAAATTTGACCATAATAAAGCCCGAATCGTTGGATTCACTAGCATTGTTTCATAGTTTTTGCCGAATCATCAAATACCATTCTCAATTTGGTCGTTTCACTAGACTCAATTTGATGTACAGTTTGCGTGATAGGTTGGGTGGATTAGCCTGCAACTTTCCTTCTAAAGGAAGAAATCTCCTTTTGGCGGCATTCACCGAATTTCCCGCTTGAGCTGTGAATTCCGTAACGGCAATCTGCACTACGTATCTCCCATTGAAATTTTGCCTTTGCGCTGACTTATAGTGTTCTCGACATTCAGCTTCTTCTGCACTCAGTAAATGCAGTTTTGGGATTTCTTCTTGCTCAAAAAAACGATTAAACGTACGACTGTAACTTACAATCAAAGCTTGTGAGCCTATTTGGAAGTTGCACTCATCCTCTGTCGAGTATAAGGACACAAGACGAACCCCTCGTAGTGAACTTTCCAGAAGCCAAGCTCTTTATTGCAATGTTTACCTTTGGAATCGAAAGTTTTAATCGCTGCATACATCCTTCGGTAATGCTTGAGGTTGATATCCCGAGTCCAGCAACACCTGCGTAATGGTAGATTTCCAGAATGGTCTATAATTTGAACCATCGCTGTTGATAACAGTGACTGGGAACTTAGTATGGTTTGTTTCATTGCACGATTGACTGATGGCTTGAGACAAACAACTAGAACACAGCCTTCTCTCAGACACAAAACCTTGTGTCTCATTAACACTTAGAGAAACAAATTGGTCACATTTACGGAGATCATAGCCTTGAGAAAATTTAAGTCACAAAGGCCCAACAGATGATTGAAAAAATTTAACACAATTGCTACTTGTTGTGTAACGAGACACTTTTGCTTAAAAATCGAAATAATCTTGCCATCGTAAGGAATCCACTTCAATTGCTCATGTCTAGGTACTTAGCCACGCTATTCAATTTTTTTACCAAAATATGAATAAGGTATGAGCCGATTTTTCCGCTTCGGCCTCTAACCCCTTCAAACCTCGAAGAACTTCATCCGATACGTCTGCTATTTGATGAAATGCCTTAGCTGATTAACAAACTGCTTTATGAGATTTGCCACCACGAGCCTTTTTTGACGAATATATAACGAACTAATGCAACAGCTCCTCCTATTAAGAGACTTTTTAAATATTGAAAGTTAAGCACCTTTGATATTTTAGCACTGTTATGGATAGATGCTTCGAATAGATCTTTAAACGAAGGGTTCCTTTTGCTCAAAATAGCGATGGAAACGTGGGGTTGCGTCAGCTTCACAATTTTAAAGGATTGTTAGAGCCAATTTTGTTAACGTCAAAGCAACCAAAGAATTGGATCTCTTCTAATAATGAGATGACCGATCGGTTCAAAATGCGATGTGAGTGTCAGGATGCTAATGTTATGGGTGATACACAGGTACATAAGGTCGCTAGTAGTTGTAGTGAAGACTGGCCCAAATCAAACTGAAAAGATGCAGACATCTTGTATCATTGTAAACCTATTTCTCGTTTCCTTGAAAGCTTTCAATGATTTTAAATAATAGTGCATGCAATTCTTGTGGTAAGGCTATGGACTATAAATGTTTAGGCTAGTTCATTTCACAGCCACTCTAACCTAATCTACTATTATCTAGTGGACTCTATTGCCAATCACTGAAATGGTAGTATTAGGTTCCCTATTCTAAAAGATAAGAAACTATTAATTATGATCTAGGATGGTGGATCAGTGGAACTTACATTTTTTATACTTCATATAACACATCGCCTGCAAAGTTCGCTTTCTAACAAAGAAAACACAATTTTTTGGGAAAAATACATTTTATTCATCAACATAATTCTAGAGCGATACAATCAGTCCAACGCCTCTTTAACATTTCGATGCCTTCAACTTCGAAAATCACTTCTTCATTGGAGTCAAATCTCTTTTCCTAGAGCTTTTTTTGAGGTCTGCAAACAAATAATAATCGCTGTTTTTTATCGATTTCTTTCTTCAAACGCACCATTAACCCGATTTAATATTCGTCATTGATCTTAATGATCATCATTGAACGAATATTATACCATGTGCATCCCAGCCGATTTTTGTGCATTTGATCGCTTCGGACGATATATATATGTTATCGGAATATCGAATATCAATGAATACTTCACTAATATTTTTCTTGCCTTCTGCAGTCAGCCAGCTGCAGTACCAAGGATCAAATAATATTCCGGTACAAAGTTTTTATATAAAACATGTAGAAAAAATTTGTCATAATAAATGTCATATCATCAATTTTATTCCAAATCATGTGTAAATACAAGCCTATACCATTGGAACATGTGAAAATTGATCCTAATCCACCAAGAAATAGACAAGTTCTGTTTCATTTAGCTTTATCCTAGAATTTAATCCAAGAACCGTTCAAAAAATTTCATTCATGTCAAATTTCAAACGTATCTGTTGGTCATATTCCGGAAATTAATCAAAAAATAGTTCTAGTTGGTGAATCAGTTAAAAGATTTCATTCTACCTTGTGCAGTTTTTAAAAGCGCCATTTTGAAAACTGCCGTTTTGTACCTATGCCGTTCTGAACGGATTCCATTGCCACCATATCGCGATTAGATAACATTCGAAAGGTTTCGTCTCATTTTTAATTAATTTTCGTCATCATCATAATCACCATCTTCATTTCACTTCAAACTTATCTTTAATATATAGATGAGTATAGAACAACAACAACAGCAATAAAATGTGTATCACACACACACACACGCACAAGCTACATTTACATTATGAAAAACCAGATTCGTTCCCACGCCACGCGACACATGAATTAGCCGCTACATTCATCTTTGTTATTTCACTTCTTCATCTTAATCTTCTTTGCCGCGTCTTATTTAAATTTAAATATATTTATAAATAGAAAACGATTGTTGGTTGAGCATCTACTATATATGTATGCAAATGTGTATATATGTGTGTGTGCGTAAGCTCAGTTTGATTTACGTACATTCAACAAAATATTTTTATTTTTTAAGTCTCCGAAGATTACGTTAAGTTTAGACTTAATTGTCAATAAAATGAAATGAGATGCACGAGAGGGCAAAGAAGACAAATGTCTGAAAAGTTATTAGTGTTTTGTTGTTGGTTTGGTTTCATTTGGTTTGTAATATTCCAATCAGAAGACGTTAATAGAATTTTTGGATTGGTTGGACTAGTTGTTGTTGTTGTTGTTGTGATGAGTCGATATATTATAAACTTAAGATGCGGATGGGAATGTGCGTGGGGTGTCAAATAATTTAACTACATTTTTGTCTTAATCATCTATTATTCGTCCAAGCAACATAATTAATTTTTCATATGTGCCCCAGTTTGGGCGCCTAAATGATTAGTATGTGATATCAAAGTTATGTTGGAATTCATGATATATGATCTTATAGAGATTATCAATGTGATCTTCATAATTATTTCTAAGCATTTAGTACCTACAAAGATACACGTGCGCGCGGTACTTAACCTAGAAAATCGCATCGAAATTGTATATGATCGCGCGCACACACAATCTAAGATCAATCGTCAATTTTTCATTTCGATTTGTGTTTTTTTTTTTTTAATTTGGGATCGCTAAAAAAGACATTTTTATGTAAATTTTTAATTTTGTCCCGTTTTGTTGTTGTAATGATCTGTAAGATGATCATCCAAATTTAAAAAGAATACAACAACAAATTGATTGTTCATTGATCAAATTTTTTATAAGGAAAACCGCACAATGGAAAAAAAGTTTATGAAAATCATTGAGTTGAAAATTGAAATTCACATTCCGCATTTGAAAATATTTTGGTTTGAATTTGTGGTTGTTGTTATTGTTGAATCTTGAATGTAGAATGTTATGGAATTTGATGGCAGCCCCGTTTTATTGGTATCAAGGGTATAAAATACATAACCGCACGCACAATCAACATGTGGATTTTTTATTGAAATTTGGTAAAACTTTATTCATATATAGACACAGGTATCATACAAATTACGTTTTGTTTCATCGGACGGAATCTCGATTACGTCTTTAGCACTTTAATGTGCTAGAACGTTGTAACCATAATTTTATTTTTTTTCGAAGAAGGTCTAGAAAATTCATCAAGTGTAAGTTTCTTAACACCTTAGAACGCCGCTTAGATTCGGCTTGCAGTAGAGCCAAGAAACGTCATTTAAAACTCAGTATTGCAATAAGCGGCATGGCGTCCATTATTCCCTTTCTACTTGTAACCGCGGCACTTATTACCATAACCAATACTCGAAAGCGCATCTTACATTTGAGGGGAAAACCTATTAGAAAGCTTTCCTGATGAACGTTGTAATTGGTTTCGCGCGTATCGCTACTGTGCCTCACTCGGAACCTAATGAACCTAATGGACATCAACAAACGGGTTAAAAAATTATTAATATATTTCAATGGGAAATGTAACAATACGGGAGTAGAGGCCGCTTTTATTGGATGTCTAGTGGTCAGAATATCGTCAATGGGGTTCCGAAGGTTCGACCGTCCGACCGTTGTCCTTTTATATGTCGTGATACGTTAGATTTAACGGACAGTAAATCAATGTGCTTAATGGGTTAATAATGATTGTAAGAAACTTTTTTGAAAACCAACCAACCGTTGTAACCAAATGAAATTATAAATAAAATGGATTGCGTTAAAAATAATTTGTGAATGTTCCAAATAAATAAATAAAAATTACAAAATCCTTTGTTTATTTGAAGTATTTCTTTCCTTTACTGTATGGGTACAAAAACTAAAAGAAATTAAAAATTCAGGTCAATCTAATGACCGTGCATCAGCTGTATAGAACGCACCCGCTATCGTTAAAGCGTTGCCACATACACATCTAATAACAGACGATTCGTGCGTAAATTTATTTTGCCTCGCCACATACCAAAAAAAAATACAGACGATTTTTACAACAACAATTCTTTATATTTTGTTTTGAGCTGAATGTTTATACCGCCATTTCTATCCAAAGTGTATATATTTATATAAGTGTATATATTTATATTAATATATATTTTGTTTTGGAATTGTTTGACATTTGTTGAAGTTCAAAGACAACAGAGAAAAAAATCGTTTAAAATTTTTTGATGAGTTCGGAAATCGTTTTAGATTTTTGTGCGTTCGTTCACGTGTAAAATTATACCATTCAGAGAAAAAATCGTTTCTAGGAACGGGTAAATAGAAAATTGATAATTTTTCAATTAAAATTATTAAATAATTCCAAATTTATTATTTTAGCTACTAACTTGAGATATTTTACATATTATCTCATTGATTTGAGTCAAAAATATGCTCTAATTAATTCGTAAATGCGAAATCTGTTTTTAGATGTCGTCCGTAGAAATATGTATGTGGCATCGCCTTTACTTGCAATTGAAAATTACAGTACTGGAAGTCATTATATTTCGGTGTAATGCAGAACGAGTAACTTGCAATTCAAAATGGGAATTAGATGATGGGGTGATGTTGGAGTAAACATTTTGTATAATTGGAATTTAACATATTGACTTGTATGTTTCCGGTTTACGTTCGTCGTAGCAAGGATACCGTACGCTGGTTTTATTCTGTCTATGGAAACATTCTTATTCTTTCGTTTCATATCTAGTATAAATGCTTTCGGAAACGACGAACTACTTTATAAGGTCCTTCGCATGGGGGCGTTAGCCCCGTTCGTACTCTATCGACACGAACGAAAACGTGCTCACAATTATCCAGATCTCCTGGTATAATTATAGATGGTTTAATCGGCTTTCGAGTATCAACAGATATTAATTTGCGCATATTCTCACGGAGTCTCTGTAAAAAATTCTCCTGACAGGCGTTAAGTTTATCCATATACTAATTCTGCCGGAGAACACTGTAAGTCCTCTTTAACAGATGCTCGTATTCCTAGCATATGACGAGAGGTAACTCGGTGCTCAAGTGTGCAGTATTACCGCGGGCCCTGAGTGAAGAGTTTAGCTGTCTGTGGAATCTTTCTATACCATTCCATTTGCCTGAGAGTGATAAGCCGTGCTACGAATTCTATGTGCGCCTAAATGCGTGTTAATTCGGAAAAAATTTTACTCTCAAAGGGACTACCTCGGTCCGTCGTGATTTCAAGAGGTATCCTGAATCTGGAAATATATTGTTCTTCATAAAGAGGATATGCTTCCGGCCATCTGGTAAATCTATCTACAATAGTAAGTATATAGCTGTGTAATTTTCGGACGGTGGTAGAGGTCCTACAATGTCCATATGTATATGTTCGAACCTACTCCTTGGTATTTCAAATCTACCAGGTTCTGATTTTGTGTGTCGCTGAATCTTATTCTTTTGACATCCTATATGCATCGTTTTGTCCAATCCGTGATGTCTTTATTCATGTTCGGCCAAAAATAATCTTGCAGCAATTAACTTCTTGATTGCTCTTGTACTTGAGTGTGAAATACCGTGTAATATATCAAACACTCTACATCTTATTGATGGCAGAAACAAACGGACGGTTCTTGCCGGTCGATGTTTCACAATAAATTTCCACATCAGGAAGAATTATGAATTCCAATTTATATTTCGAATTTGGGGGGCGTTATGAACTTAACAATTGTTGAAGTTCTTCGTCGGATTTTAAGCTTGACCTATATCCTTTAGATCTAGTGTAACAGTTTGCATATTTTCAATATATTTACATAATCGCGACAAATTGTCTGCAACTATACATTGTCTTTACCAGAAATGTGTCTAATATCAGTCGAAAACTGTGCAATATAGTCAAGTTGCTTTGTGATCTGTAAAAACAATAAATTGCCGTCCTTCCACAAAATATCTGAAATGCTTAACGGCGAGGTAAATTCCCAAAAGTTCACTATCAAAGGTTGAATATTTCTTTTCTCTGTCAGTAAGCTTGTGAGAAAAGAACTCCAAAGGTTGCCAACATCCTTCATACCATTGTTGTAGTACAGCTCCGACAGCTTCGTTTGATGCATAAGATGCTATACAGTAGCTTGTGTTGCTAATGGGATGTGCTAACATTGTTGCGTCAGCAAGTGCACATTTTATTTTCCCAAAAGCTATTCCACACTTTTCTGTCCATGAGAAATTCTTTTCGTGCCTCCCAGCGATTACTACCTATTCTCAGACCTCAAAAGAATGGTCCAGGTAAAAGGATTAGCCCAAAGATAAATATTTCAACAAAAAAGGCATCGACATCATGAGAATTGTTGCAATCAATGTATCACTCTTGAAGGGAAAGATGTTGATGAATAAAGTTGAATTACTTGCCGTATTTTAAGCAAGTTTACCGTCAATAATTCAATTCAAACGTTAACTGTGTATCCACACGTAAGGTACTGAGATTACCGTCTTCTATAATTCTTTGCTTCAATAGGTTGCGCTTATCATGGATGAATGGCAATTTGCTTCAACTTGATAGACAGCTAACCTCATTAGTTATTTCTGCATTTCAAAATTCTGAGCCTAATAACTGGTTAAATGTTTGGTATTGTTAGTGAATCGTTTGCAGTATGTGACTATTCTTGTTGGAGATGACACCAAACGTCTTCACTATAGTCGGAGGTGACACCTATCAATAGGCACTATCAAACGTCGGGCAAGACGGTTTTAAATAAAACACCAACCTCAGACATCAACACCAACCTCAGGAATCGTTACTCAAGGCTGTGAGCATCACCAACGATAATTATGAAGAAGCATGGCGCATTTTACGAGATCGATACAACCACCGTCGGTTCATCATGGGATTGCAGAAGATTCTTAATACGACCGGCACCGTTCGCAGTCTGAAAGTTTTAGGAGTACCGGTCACCACATGGGATATCATCTTAATCAGCATCATCAAATTGCATCCAGAAACCCATCGACATTGGGAGATGTCACTAACCCATGTGCAGTAAAAATTCAGGATGTTGTTTTTCATACCAAAATCTGATTCATTTCTTGAACACCCGATGGCAATCACTGGATATGAATTCTATGACTAAAACCCAATTCAATTCGCCACAGTTGCACAAGGAGGTTTCGTCATCATCACATTCGTCTCGCACTCGAGCACCTCGCAACGAGTGTGCTGGAAATCTTAGTTGTGCTGGAAATCATAACGTGTTTCAGTGCGATCAACTCAAGCCTCTAACATTAGAAGAACAGGCAAATCTCTTTCGAGAAAAGAGGTTGTGCCCTGCGAAAAGATCACACCAGTTTGAATTGCAAATCCAGTTTGTCTCGAATCCGAATACTGAATCATCATCCGTCGATAATCATCGCATCGGACTAGCGAAAAGACCAACTGCAGTCACGATCAGTGGAATCTGTGCGAACAAGGCCGCCCACGACATGATCAATTGCCGAATTCGTATTACATTCCCGAATCAAATCGACATTTTTCATCTCGGGTACAGCACTCGTCAGAGATAAGATCACAAACACGCTGCCCTTCCAACTAATTGACACGCATTAATGGCCACACTTGAAGCAATTAGAACTTACCGATCCCCATTACTATCGAACCAACAAGATAGATATTTTACTCGGAGTAAACGTCATCGGGATGTTTCAGAAGGATGGTTGCCCAAAATACAAAACATGGTTATTATCTTCGGCACGGTGGAGCACAGGACAACCAATCAGCCGTCTAACGGCAGAATGACAACACACACACACGTCAAATTGGGAAATCGAAGATGATCGTTCACCTCAATAATTAATGCTCCATGAGTCAGAATGTGGACGGTATTACGTATCTCTGCCATTCAATAAGAAATTATCACCCCTTGGAAGGTCACAAATGCAGTTCTGCGACTACACCATCGCCGGTTTGACAAGAACGATCGTCTACGTTCTGAGTACAACGGGTTCATGCAGGATTATCTGGAATCGGGTCACATGGAGGCAATGTCAAAAGATCACAACAATTCTGCGGTGTGACGCAACGCAAACTTCGTGTAGTATTCCCACAAAATCAATCGGCAAGTTAGCCAGAATTTAACCAGAAGCTTCACATTGGTCTCAAGCTCCAAAATAACATCTTCGACACACTTACCCGTTTTCGCAAACATCAATTCAGGCAGATTTTAGTGGGGCCCGGACACAGAACATGCACCGTCACATACGATACTACCAGCACTCCGTCCAGTCAGCTGCTTTTCAATGAAATACCAATCGAATTTCGCGAACTACAACCTCATCTTAATTGTCACAGGTATCAAAAATATTAGGCTCGCTAGGCTGGGTATCACCAAATAACACGAAAATCATACTAAAAGAAGCGGTCCCCAAAATTGCTCAAAGATGGCTCACTTATCGAGATAGTTTGATTCATTGGAGGCTCTCAAAATCGATCGCTAGATATATCGTTGGACAAATAGCTTCTTCCAGCTCAAGGGTGCAGAGGCGCTTTTGAGAAAGCATACGCATCTGGTATCAAGGACTAAGGTTACGCCACTGAAAACGGTCAGGCTGCCACGTCTGGAGCTCTGTTCCAGTTACTCCTCGCAAAACTCATGCAAACTCATGAACCGCCTCGCAACTGGTACTTGGTTGACTACGCAGTTCGCCTCATCGCTGGAAGACATTTGTGGCCAATCGCGGGTTTCTCAAATCTTCGATTACACTCAACCTACAGAAAGGAATTATGTCGACACCAAGCATAACCCCGCAGATTGCGCGGCTCGTTGTGTTGACTGTTTATTCTTCATTACTACACAATCATCAACTGTGGTGGATAGGTCATGTTTGGCTACGAGAACATGCGGATAAATAGTTACACCAAAGAACGGGCGGGGTTTACACTAACAGCAACGAACGAAAAATAAAATCAATCATCGCTAACCATACAAAAACCGTGACGACCCACAGTGCCATATACTACCTACTCCCTTCATATTCATCGCTCGGCAAATTACTTCGTATCACGGCCTCCTGCAAACGTTTTATCGTACAATGGCATCTCTATAGGGCCTTAAATCAATTGTTTAATTTGATTTGCTAGCTCTTGGGATATGTTCTATCACTTGATTTAGAGAACCGTTCCCGAAAGTTAAATCTACCTGGATCTATTAGCCAATTTAATTCTCGAAATAATTGATTGGAATCTCCCTGTTGCCGCAATCATCAATATCTAACTGTTTTAAAGTTCTTATGGCTAAGAAACGGGCTGCTGTTGCCTCATATGTCTTAAGCTTATCTTTTCCTGCATTCTTTTAAACAAATTGATAATCCTTAAATGTAATTCTTAATATCGGCTGCTATGAGTCGTTTCAATTGATCCTCAATGCCTTTAGTAGCTATCATTGTTGTTGTTTGGTGTGTGCTGATTGGATGCAGGAAAATGACTGGTTTTCTCATCCTATTTGAAGATTGCCATCTCTCCTCTGAAACCATAAGGAGTTCTATTGTCAAACCGATTAGTCTAACATGAAGTGGACCTCAGGTAAATCACTAATAGACTTCTACCGAACCAATTGTGAAGCACCATTTTCATCGGAGAACAAAAAAGTAACCAACCCAATTTTCAGGTTATGGCCCCATATACCGAGGTTAACTACACAGTATCTCTCAAAATATGTATGATTAAATTTCAGGGACCCAAAATGCGAAGAATACAAATTGTACATTCGTATGACCACCAAGGAGATTTACATGGAGGTAGAAGCGAAGAAAGTTCATACCAAAAACGTTACCGCATTTCGGCGGCGTCAATGTATAAGAAACTCGTTATTTTCGACTTACAAAATTCCACACCACTTTATCCATTTACAGAGCGCATTTCCTATTGAAGCGCTACTAGCTCTACCGGGTGGACTAAGCCCGACGATTACTCCGGTTAAAAAAGATAGTGGATGGATTTCAAAAATTGAAAACACACTATAAATAATTTTGCTTACTGATGTAATATTTCTTTTAATTAATAAAGTTATAATAGTATTCACCTAATAAAGAAAAATTCTCTAATTTAAAATGAAATAAAGAAAAACAATTAGAAAAACTTAGGTACATTAAAATTATAAAAAAAAAAAAAATATGAAAATTGTATAACACTTTTTTTTATAAATTTTATCTAAGAAACAAATCAATATCATAAGTACATGTTTATTTGTGATACACGATAGATGGCAAATCAAAACGGTAAAATGATTTTTAATTTGCATTTTTTTTTATATAGTATTTAACGTGCCGAATAATATATATAACTAATTTCATCTAAATTTATGATTCGTAAATATTATAAACTAAATAATTTTGTTTTCTAAGCACTGCGTTACGAATTTGTACCATTAGAAAAATAGTTAAGTTTCAAACCGATTTAATTTAAGTACTAAAAACTACCATCTATTGGGGAATTTATCAAACGTATTTGTATAACAGAAATTTGATTGTCTCCGCTAGATGGAAGAATGTAAACAAAACGTTTTTATTTTTTTTACAAAAATAAGGAAAAATTCGTTACAAGTTTTTCTTGTATGTAAGTGTTTTGTACAGTTTTTTTGTCATGAGTGATAATGGTAGTACACCGATAAGATGCTAGATCTCTTTAGTTCTAAAGTTGAGGAGGCAGTTTTATAATAAGGCATTCGAAAAATTGGTCACCAAACATAACAACGAATTTTTCCCATTTTTCGAATTTTTTTTTTTTTTTTTTTTTTTTTTGTTATTGTTTTGTTCTTGCCTAGGAGCACAGTGTATCTATTTTGAGATTAGACCGGAATCTCTAATTTACTATTATTATTAAATTTATTATTATTGTTACTACTACTATTACTACTACATTTCTTATCACTATCAGAGTTGCTTTCTTTCTCATGCTTTTCCTTATCACGATCCAATATTATTCCAAGTATGTAGGCTAATATACCGGCAATCGATATAAATACGCCAGCAAAATAGAATGATTCGTCCCACTGACCAAACAATTCGTATAATCCACTAGATAAGGGTGGCCCAATTAAATTGCCAACACCCTGCACTAACAGTACCAGGCCATAGGCAATCGTAAAATCATCAAGGTCGACAATTTCGACTAAAATAATTGGTGTGTACGAGAATGATGAGGCAAATGTAAGACCAAAGATGACTGCAAGCACCAACATCATCGGATAAGAATATGTGAAGACTGGCATCAGCCCAACAGATATTCCACAAACTGTAAAGAGAAAATTATTGATACAATTAGTTATGTTTATGGATATGAATATATACTTCTGATTACTTACTAAATAAACATATACCATACGCCTTGGCGACATTCAACCAAGGCTGGTCACCCATCCATCCAAGCACAATCATACCGATTGTTTGGAAGACACCGATAACAGCGATAAGGTTGGCACCATCCTCTTCACTGTACTTATGCTTTAGAAGATGTTCCGGTAAGTAGAAATATGGTACAATGAACCTGGAAGTAAAAAAAATATTTAAATTAAAATTAAAGTGAAATTTTAAGCGATTTTTATAATTCAGTTGGTCACTTATTTTGAATTACCATATTCGGAATTTATCGTTCCTTAGCAATACATTTATTAACGCATACAGATTAACAATAATTTGACGCCTGATCCAACAATTTATGGGGCCGCCAAAAAATCGAGTTTCAAAACTACTTTCGAAACAATTAAGTTGTAGCTTTGCAATATATAAGTAACTAGAGACTTGACAGCTGCAATATTCTTCAGCATTTCACTATAAACACGCTCATTCAGGGATGCACCATGTTTTTAGATTGAAACTGGGATTATGATGCTTCGATTATGAAATGGAACTCGTATGATCTGATCATGAATTAAACAACAAATTTATTGCGCCTTTCAATAACAAAGCGAACCTTTTTAAATGTCGTCGGTTTTCTTAAGAATTAAGCAGTTTTTGTTAATTATATGTGACACTTTCGAACTCGTGGACACCTCATCAACTCTAAAATTTTATATTATAAATAGAATTCGACACTTTAATTAACCATGAAATTTGTGGAATTAGGCCTGGATATTACGAGGCTTTCAGTATTTAGTATTGACGAATCGTACGGTTTTGATTCATTTAATATTCTAATCTAGCGCTCTAAGTCTGCCACTGGTACCCGGAAAAATATTTTTATTAGATTTTCACCTACATAAGCCAATGTATAGAGAGTAGGATTGGTAACCCTATTTCAAATGGTACTCATATTTCGCTGCCATTGCAAACGCATATAACTGTATCTTACGACAGAAAACGTTTCCCCGTAATCTATACCAGGTTCTTATGCACACCCTTTGATCACTAGTCGCCTCTCGGTGGTCGCAAATGGCCCCGCCACATCCATTGCAATTCTCTCAAATGGTGCCCCGACATTATATTGTTTCATGGTTCCACGGCTTTTTCGTGCTGGTCCCTTTACTGCCGCACATTGGTCACATCTTCGACATCATTCTACTACTGACTGTTTACATCCGGACCAGTAGAAACGTTGGCGAATTTTGGCTAGTGTTTAATTAAGTGACCACCACTTGCTCCTCAATGAAACTCCTTGAGGATTTCCGCTATCCGAGCTTTTGGCAGCATTACCAACAATTGTTTTACTTTACCATCCGTGCTTTCCCACTTTCTTTTTAAACATCCATTTTCTATGTGGAGGCTATCTCATTGAGCCCAATAAGCTTTTACAATGGGGGTTTTGTCGGCTATCTCACTCCATGTGGGCAGGTGTTTTTTTTCCTTATGAATGACATATCAGCATCCCGTCATTGCTCCTTCCTGATCATTTCATCAGTCCATTCCTCATCAGGTAGAACTTGCATGAGCCGAATATCGTTGATGTTTTCCTTAACCTCCACACGCCCACAATGCTCGCATTCCATGGGACATGGCCTTCTTGATAATGCGTCGGCATTTCCATGTGCGCTTCCCTTCCGATGTTCAATTTGGAAATCGTAGCTGTGCAAACGTTCGATCCAACGTGCTACTTGTCCTTCTCGATTTTTGAATTGTAACAACCAGTGCAAAGCTCCATGATTCGTCCGTAGAAGAAATTTTTGGCCATAGGCACTTATGGAAGTGCTTAACACATTCCACTATAGCCAACAATTCTTTCCGTGTCACACAATAATTTCGTTACGGTTTTGATAACATCTTAGAGTAATATGCAATAACTCGCTACTCACCATTTGTTGCCTGTGTAATACTCCTATACCATCATTAGTTGCATCGGTGTCCAAAATAAATTTAACATTGGGTATAGGGTATGCGAGAATTGGTGCTTCGCATAATCGTGGTCTTAGTTCCATAAATGCCTCTTCTTGGTCATCCTTCCATTTGAATGCCTTGTTCTTCCTGGTTAACTCGTGTAAACTCTTTGCGATGCTTGCCAATCCTGGCACGAACCGTCTATAATAGGTGCACAATCCAAAGAAGCTCCGTAATTCATGTAAATTTTAACATCATGGCCATTCCTTCACCGCTACGATCTTGTCTTCATCGGTGTGAATTCCATTGGTTGTTACCTTATGTATGACCCAAATATTTTACTTCCGTCCTAAATAGTTTACATTTTTTTGGGCTTAGTTTTAATCCGGCGGCCTGTATCCGATCCAAAACCTCTGCCAAATTCCTTAAATGCTCGTCGGAATCCTTGCCCATGACGATGATGTCGTCCAAATATACGAGGCACCTTCTCCAATGTAATCTCTTTAGTACGCGCTCCATTAGCCGTCCAAAAGTCGCAGGTGTGTTACATAATCCGAATGGCATAACGTTAAATTGCCACAATCTATTACCCACACTGAATGCCGTTTTCTCGCGATCTTCCTCCTGGACTTCCACATGCCAATAGCCGCTATGCAGATCTAATGTCGAAATAATTCGAGCACCCGATAATGTGTCTAACGTGTCATCGATCCTTGGCAATGGGTAACTATCCTTTTTTGTCACAGCATTAATATTTTCGATAATCCAGAATCTCATGCTACCATCCTTTTTCTCGACTAACACCACTGGTGAACTCCATGGACTGCTTGATGTTTCGATTACCCCTGCTGCTTGCATATCTTTTACCATTCGATCCACTTCTCCTTGCTTTGCCAATGGTAATCTCCTGGGTGGTTGGCGAATCGGCGTTTCTGCTCCTGTATCTATTCGATGTTTTATCATTGTGGTTCTCCCATTATTGTCTGATGTACTACAGAAAATTGCCAAATTTTTCTGTTCCCTGGTGAGATCTTCGGTCCATTTTTCCATGAGTTGTTCTACAACCTCTTTCTGCCCTTGCGAGTTAGCCGTCTTAATCAGATTTTTCTGCTCGCACTTCACTATCGCAGATATTTCTTCACATTTTCCGATTATTGTCCCTTTCTTTATAGTTTTCGTCTTATTCGAGAGATTTAGAGTCCTATTTGCTACTCTATTATCGCTGTTTGGATTCACTAGAACTTTTCCGATCATTATTTCTCTGGCTCCGCTCTCCGCTTCATTGGTTTACATAACCCACAACCTGGGTGACCCAAAATCTCCCACCAATCTTGCCGATACTATTGTTTCCGAGTTCGGTGGCAGCTTTTCCCGATGATTCATTATAATTTGCCTGGTCGTTTCTCCTATAGCGCTAACGTGAAGTGGCAACTCGATATTATCGTATGTTAATACACCCCGACCAACATCCACCACGAAGCCATTCATTCTCGTGAAGTCCATCCGCAAGATGACTTCGTCTACAATATCTGCAACCGGCACCTCGTGTTGAAAGTGATGTCGCCCAATCTTTATTTAAACGACCTTTTTACCTTTTATTGCTGATTTTCTCCAGCCGCCGTTCATAATTTCATTCCATTAGCTGGTTCTATAATTCCATCGATAATATTTTCACGAACAATTGAACGAGTTGCTCCCGTATCCAGCGTAAACCATGCATTTCTTCCCATCAATATCGTCTTCAATTGTTAAGCTGTCGCCTCATCTTGCTACTCTCGAAACATGGATGGAGGTTATGGTGCAATCTTTTGTGGGAGTCAGCTTCTGCTCGCTCAAGCTGACTCTTTTTAGTTTAACGACTCCGCTGCCGTCCGACTCTCCTTTCTGGATTCTGTCTGCTCTTCGTTTGGTCTACGCTTCATAGGAGATGGCGATCTTCCTCGTTTTTTCTTAATCTCACAGCAGTCCAGCGTGTTTTAGGATCTCGAATATTGTCAATGAATGCAACTATTTTAATTCGCTCCAAGTAATCGGCCGACATATTTGAATGTGCTAAATGTGCGAGCCGCTCAATTGCCAATTAATATTCCTGTAGCGATTCTCCTCCTCTTTGATATCGACCCTTCAATTCCATGCAATAGAATTCTCTTTTGTGGTCACTTCCGTATTTTCGATCCAGCGCCTCCATAATTCCGGTGTAAACGTTGCGTTCTTGCTCGGGAATCATTTGTAGTGTTTCCGCCGCTTCGCCTTGAAGAGCCACAATTAATGCTCCAACACGATGTTCTTCATTTCATTGGTTTTGCTTAATCGCCGTTTTAATTGATTTGTTCTTTGAATTGATTTGTCGGAAACAAAACAAGTAGGTAAACAATTTTCTAGAATTTAATAATTTTGCTATAAAAACTTCCATTCTTACCAATTAAGCCATTTAATTCAACTAATTCAAACCAATTAAGGAATATAATGTTTTCTGTTCATTAATCGGCGTGTTGTTCTCAGTCACTTGAACTAATTTATCAATTAAATCAAGTTTACCCCATAAAATAAAACACGACTGATTCAAAATCCGTCGTATTTTGGCAAGGGCTTTTCTTTCATGGGTCAGTTTTGCACAATATTACAGCCTTAAGCATCATCAGTACCGTTAATTGGATAGCGCGCTTTTATTGATCAATTTAATAAATAAAATATAAATAAATTTCTTTACTCACCAGATAAATAGTAGAAGAGTGGCCAAGTTTAATGTGAAAAACTGGAGTTCGAGAAACAGCGAAAAATCGAAAATAGACTTCATGATATCTACAAAATTGTCGTACCATTTCTGATGCACGCATTTGAAAGTAAAAAAAAAATCAAACCTTTAATTGAATCAATAAAATAAAAATAAATTATTTTCAATTTACCTCTTCCTCTTCGCGTGCAATCGTTGTCATTGAATTACGATAAATGTTTGGACACGATGACGCCTTCAAACGATACCGATGTGTATTCATAATCGCTCCACGATAATTAATCGAATTCCTGTGGATTCGCATATTGCGGAAATAATGAGAATTTCGCAACGACAGATTACGTTTTAAATTTTCGTCTTTAATGTCAACGTGACGTTTTCCTCTTTTCCGTCGTGTCAATGTCGAATCTTTGTACATTTGATGCTGATTTGGCACCTGGAGCGTTAACGGTCCCACTTCATCTTGCTGTTCCGTTTCATCGACCGCGTCTAGTGACATGCCGCGTGCTTTTAACTCACGCATCGGTGACTCGGGTGTATTGCGGAACATTGCCGTCTCGTCCAGCGAGAAACGACGATACATTTCGTCGCTGCCCGATGACGCAAGCGAATTTTCACTTTTAGTTGTTTCATTTCTGTCAAAGAAAGATTCCTTTTCCGATGGGTTTAATGTTTCCATGCTTGCTAAATTACGTTTAACTGGTGCATCGGTTGTTTTTGTGGTTTCGTTATGTTTTCCTGAGGCAATTGCTTCTTGATCTAGTTTGTGATTGCGTAACGAACGCCAACTTCCATGTCGTATGTCGACTTTTAGCTCATCATTCCAAGCAAATGTAGGTAATAACATTTCACTTTGATATTTTTTCGAGAGGGAATTTTCTTCGGGAACCGGAATTTGTTGATTGGCCTCCGTATTATAACTGGTCACAAGAGTATCAAGTACATCCTCTCTTTTCGCGCCGGTTTCTAGCATTTTTTTTATCTCATCCAAATTACAACTTGAGTTTGAAAAAGTTTGTATACTCTGCGAACGACTTTCTAGGTGATTCTCATATATTAACCATTCTGGGTCTCTCATTAATGTACCCATTACACAAATATTGAACATGGTGCCAGCTAAAATCAGTACTGTACCGCGCCATCCAAAATATTCGATCAACCATTGTGTGAACGGAGCATATACGAATGTACCCAGCCCGGTTCCAGACGCCCCGATACCGGTGGCAAACGAACGTTTTTTATCAAACCAAATAGCAACCGCAACGACGGCAGTTACATAGCCCACGCCAAGGCCTAGACCTCCGATAAAACCGAAGGTTAAATAAAGCATTTCTACGCTATTACTAATGGAGGCCAGTACAAAACCGGTCCCCGCTATAAGTCCACCAATCATTGTCATTCTACGGCATCCATACGTATCGACTAAATTCGACATAATGGGCCCGCTCATAAGTGGCACAGCCAAAAAAAAAGAACCAATCCATGATGTTTTTGATGGCGATTGCTTAAAATAACTTAAGAATTCTGTGTACAGCAAACCAAATGAAAATGATACACCATCAGAGATTAATGAGATAATTACTGATGCAAATACTATCGCCCATCCCCAACCCCCGTCCGGAATTGGATATTTTTTTTTACAATCGATCGGTGAATTGGCCCCATTTCGTATCGATGACAAAATCGATTCGGCATCGAGTTCGGTAATTGATGATAATTTTTTGCGGCGCTGTTCGTCCTCATCATCATCATCGGATACATCACAAAATTTCACTTCGTACGGACTCAGTAGACTGGATCGAATTTGTTCAACATGATCCTTTTCAATGACACCGCCACCACCATTGCGGTACATGTATTTATCGTTTGTCGCATGATCCTCACTCTTAGCGATCACCATTTTAATGTTGTTGTGTGTGTGTGTGTGTAATTTGTTTAACGATCGTTATTATGATTTAAATATTATGTTTTTAAAATGAATTGAAATGGTGATAACTAATTTGTTGATTTGTTTGCTACTTTACGATCTTATACGATATTTATTTTATTATTTTTTTTGCTTTTTATATTTTATATTTTTTTTTTTAATTTTTATAATTTTTTTTTTATATTTGGCAAATAAAACAAAACAAATATAATTTTTTTCTTATATATTTTTGAATATAATCAAATTATCGGAACCCAGTTTAATATTGAATTCAAATAAAACTTGTATTATTAGTCCATTCAATATAACTGCTACTAAAATTATTACTATTTCTAAGACGAGGATCTTTTGCGGTATACAATAGACAAAGTTTAACGGTTTCACAACACCAAATACTTTTAAAATTCTTCATTAATAACCGGCCGTCAACGTGATATGATAAAATTGCACTCTTTATCATTAAGTCAAATTGTTTTTATTCAAAATAAAATCGAAAATGTTTTTTTAAATATTTTTTTAACGCACTAAAACGCGTACGATCTTTTTATTTAGATTGTCGAACTTCAATGGAATGCGTGTCAGAATTTTATATCCAGACCCCACATTTTCACTACGCTTGTGTTTAATTTTTATTTGATTCGGTTAACGTATTAATAATTGAAATTTGTTTTAAATTATTATGTTTTATTGTATGTCTACACTCTGTTTAGTACACTTGATCGTGGTTTAAAAAATCAGTAAAATATGACAGCACTTTTGTTGATATAATTGTGGTTTAGAGTCTGAAATGAAAAAAAAAATAAAAATATTATAAGAAAATTTGGTATCATCACAAGGTACTTGAAATATAATTAGAATGAGTGGCATTTTTAGTAAGTCAACAATTTTGCATAACCATTTCAAATTAGTTCCAACCCCATTCAAAAGTTAGGATTCTAATGATTTATAATTAATTTCAATAAATTTGATCAGAGCATTCCTCAATTTCAATTTAAAATTGAGCCAAGTTTAATCTTATTTCAAATTTCACTCAAATTTTCACTCGTTGATTTTATCTTTTGTAAATCCTTTTATATTTGATTTAATTAAGCAGCTCAATCCAATGATTAAACAACTAATTTAAATTCCCGATTTAAAAACTTAAAATCGCACAATTTCAGTTTAAAATAATACTAAACTAGTTTTAAGCTCACTTCAAATTTTTCACTCGTTATTTTTTTGCTTCTGCAAATGGTCTCGATTTGAATTTAATTTAAAATTTAATCAAAGTAAGTGGCATTGAAAATGCAATATACTTTCAACTCATTTCAAATTTCACTCAAATTGTTAACTCATTGATCTATTCTTCTACATGCAAGTGACTTTGAAGTGACTTGAAATACTATCAGAGATTTGTTATGCAATAATCGCTCATTTGCAGCTTATGTAGGTAGTCATTTTTAGCAAATTAGGTAAAATTCCATATGAAAATCACTCAAATAATCACTATCCTAAGAAATTTGAAAAATATTTAAGAATTATAAAAATTAAGATCCGATTGAAGATGTAGGAATAGAAAAAAAAATTATTTTACTAATCAGAATAAATTTTTATTTACTTTTGAAAAACGCCGTTTTTACAAACAATTTTGAGTGATATTTTCAAATCGTATTCCTGAATAATTAAAAATTTTGGATTGTTGCAGCAAATGAGAGATATTATTTATTTGACGAGTGAAAAAATTTAGCTTCGAAATTGAAATAAATTCATACGCAAGAAATTTTACAACTGAACTGTAAAATACAATTAAACTTACTATTCCAACCTCCCACTAGTGTTAAACTAACCTCAAATTGCACTCAAATTGTTTCACTTTTGATAATTTTTACTATTCAGATTAATTTAAATTAAAATCAAAATGAGTGAAATGCTATAATAAGGCCAAACTAATTAGATTATTTCATAATTCGATTCAAACCCATTTCAAATTACACTCAAATCTCAAATCCTTATTATAAAATATAGCTTGAAAAGAAAATACAAAATTATAAGCAGAAAGTATATGAGTTAAATTTGAACTACAACTTAGCTTCAAATTTCAGAACTTGAACTTAGAGATCCACAATTTAAATATAAAGGTCAAAACAGTTTTAAAGATTCTCACTTCAAAATTCACTCATTGTTTTTTTTTTCATTTGCAATTGTACTTGTCAACATGTTTGATCAGAGGATTCCCCAATTTCATTTTAAAATGGAGTCAATCGAAGTTTTTTCGTTACATTTATTTATTCTATTTAAAAAGTTACAAAGGTTATTTCAAAACTTAACTTATTTCAAATTTCACTCAACTTTTCATTCATTGATTTTTTCCTTTATAAATTTTTTTGAATTCGATTTAATTAAGCAGTTCCTGATTTAAAAAACCTAAAACTGCACAATTTCAGTGAAAAATAATATGTCACTAGTTTTAGCTCACTTCAAATTTTTCACTCATTCGTTTTTTGCTTCTGCAAATGGTCTCGATTTGAATTTAATTTAAATTTTAATCAAAGTGAGTGGCATTGGAAATGCAATATACTTTCAACTCATTTCAAATTTCACTCAAATTGTTTACTCATTGATCTATTCTTCTACAAGAGCAAGTGACTTTGAAGTGAGTTGAAATACTATCAGAGATTTGTTATGCAATAATCGCTCATTTGCAGCTTATGTAGTCATTTTTAGCAGATTAGATAAAATTCCATTTAAAAAAATACTCAAATAATCACTATCCTAAGAAATTTGAAAAATATTAAAGAATTATAAAAATTAAGATCCGATTAAAGATGTAGGAATAGAAAAAAATACTAGATACTAATCAGAATGAATTTTTATTTACTTTTGAAAAACGCCGGTTTTACAAACAATTTTGAGTGATATTTTCAAATCGTTTACCTGAATAATTAAAAATTTTTGATTGTTGCAGCAAATGAGAGTTATTATTTATTTGACGAGTGAATAAATTTAGCTTCGAAATTGGAATAAATTCATACGCAAGAAATTTTACAACTGAACTGTAAAACACAATTAAACTTATTATTCCAACCTTCCACTAGTTTTAAACTAACCTCAAATTGCTCTCAAATTGTTTCACTTTTGATAATTTTTACTATTCAGATTAATTTAATTTGATATGCAATAAGAAAGAGTGAAATGCAATAAGGCCAAACTAAATAGATTATTTCATAATTCGGTTCAAGCCCATTTCAAATTACACTCAAATCTCAAATCCTTATTATAAAATATAGCTTGAAAAAAAAAATACAAAATTATAAGCAGAAAATATATGAGTTAAATTTGAACTACAACTTAGCTTCAAATTTCAGAACTTGAACTTAGAGATCCACAATTTAAATATAAAGGTCAAAACAGTTTTAAAGTTTCTCACTTCAAAATTCACTCATTATTTTGATGTTTGATCAGAGGATTCCCCAAATTCATTTTAAAGTGGAGTCAAACGAATTTTTTTCGTTACATTTATTTATTCTATTTAAAAAGTTAGGTTTAAACTTATTTCAAATTTCAATCAAATTTTCACTCATTGATTTTATCCTTTGTAAATTTTTTTGAATTCGATTTAGTTAAGCAGCTCTTGTTTTAAAAAAACTTAAAACTGCACAATTTCAGTTTAGAATAATATTAAACTAGTTTTAAGCTCACTTCAAATTTTTCACTTGCACATTTTTTCTCTTAGCAAATCGTTTTGATTTGAATTTTATTTGAAATTTAATCAAAGTAAGTGGGATTTGAAATGCAAAATGAAAAATCTTAGCCCAGCTAATTTTAAACTCATTTCAAATTTTACTCAAATTGTTTTCTCATTGATCAATTTTTCTACAGTAAGTAACTTTGAATTCGATTTAATTTGAAACATAATCAGAGTGAGTGAAAATAGTATCAGATAAAGCAGGCCAATAAGACGTTAAAATAACTATTTCAAATATGTTCAAATCTCATTTCAAATTGCAATCAAATCTAGAACTTTTATTACAAAACTTGCTAAAAACCAGTTTAATAAAATTTGAATTGAACTACTGTTAAATAGAAATATAGAGTGGACGAGACGAATTCAATTTTGAAAGAGGAATAAAAATTGATAACCAAGAAATTTTAATTTGGGTTAAATTTGAAAAATAACTGATCAATAAATTACAACTAAACTTAAAATTATACAATTTCTATAAATCACAAAGTAGTTTTAAACTTACCGCAAATTTGACTCAAATTTTTCAATATAAATATTTTTTTCGGCAAGTGAGCTTTTGAATTTAATCAAATTCAAATTCATTTTAACCAAATTACACTCAAATATAGAATCTGTATTAAAGAATGGTTTAAAACTAAGTTAAATGAAATGTAGAATATCCAATAGAAAATTGATCAAATAAGAATTTGACGAAAAAATGCATTTGGTAATAAAATATAATTAAACTTAAAATTCCAAAATTTCAAAATAAAATATATTCAAACTAGTTTTCTACTTATTTTAAAATTCACTCAAGTAATTCAGGCACCCATAACTTTCTTCTGCAAGTAACCTTGAATTAAATGTTTGAAATGCAAATGCAATCAAAGTAAGTAGTGGATCTTGTAATGGTTAAATAAATTTTCAAATTTATTGCAACTCCATCCCATTTAAATCTAGAACTTATTTATAGAATGATTTAAAAATAAGTTTAATAAAATTAATGACAAATAAAATATTGACTAATGGCTTTAAAATAGTTTTAAATCGCTTTCAAATATCACTGAAAAATTTCACTCATTATTTTCCCTCTAAAGTGAGTGAAAGTTGAAATCCAATGTTAAAACTGTCAAGTTAAATGTTTATTTCAAATTCAATCTTCAAATGTATTAGTTGGGAAACATGTTCAATTAGTAAAGAAATTAGAATATAAATTCATACGCAAGAAATTTTACAACTGGACTGTAAAATACAATTAAACTTACTATTCCAACCTTCCACTAGTTTTAAACTAACCTCAAATTGCACTCAAATCGTTTCACTTTTGATAATTTTTACTATAAGCTTAAGTTTTATTTAATTTCATATGCAATCAAAATGAGTGAAGTGCGCAATAATATGCACGCCAAACATTTTACAATTCTATTCAAACTCAATTCAAATTATACTCAAATCTCGGAGAATCCTTATTATAAAATATAACTTAAGAAAAAAATACAAAATTATAAGTAAAAAATATCTGAGTTAAATTTTAACTATGACTGAGCTTTAAATTCCAATTGGAGTGGATTTCTAACCACAATTTAAATATAAAAGTCAAAACAGTTTCTCATTTCAAAATTCACTCATTATTCATTTGCAAATGATCTTGATTTCAATTAAATTTGAAATTCAAAGTGAAAGAGATTTGAAATAAAGTTAGAATGAGTGGAATTTGAAATGGAAAATAAAGCAGGCGAATAATCATATCAAAATTCGTTGCAACTCCATTTCAAATTACAATGAACTCAGTCGTACTATAAGTTAAATAAATTGAGTGAACTCAAAATGACGGTAGCAAATAAAATCAATATGAATAGGAACCAGAAACTGGTTGAGTGTGAATATTTAGTTTTTGTTAAACTCGAGGTGTAATTTTAACGGCTTTTCAATTTATTTATAGTTTTGTTATTTCACTCAATATAGCAACATTTCATAATTCTAATAACACCTTTGAGATTATGTCACGCAATGTATAAAATCTAAGAAAAAATATGCTGTATGTGATCAGTTCAAATTTTATATGAAAAACATGATACAAATTTTGTTTTACATAACAAATTTGAAATGTAATGGGCTCTTTGCTTTGTGTTATGACACTTGAGTTGAACTTGATCAGATCAGGTGTAATGAAATACAGTTATTACGTAGACGGCACTACGTCAGTAGAAAATATGGATTTAAATATTTTGAACTTGAAACATTGATAAAATTTAAATTTAGAACGAACTGGTAAAAAAATAATGTGCAAGTAGAAAAATTATCACAATAAAATGACCATTTTGAAAAATGAGTTACACGTCAAATTAAATTGAAGTACCCAACAATTAAATTCGAGTGAGCAAAATTCAGAAAACGATAAGATTGGTCCTGATTAAATCAAATTATGGAGTGGAATTAAATTAACGATCCATATCGCAATCAACGTCTTTAAAAATAACTTTCACATTTAGAGTGGAATTACATTTAAAATAACACTTAAAAGCTAATTTTAGAATTTTTTAACACAAATTGCAATCAAAAACGATAAAACGGAAGAGCCTAAAAGACGAAACTGAGGAAGAGTAGTAGGGTGGAAAGAAAATGGAGAGAAATAGGCAGAGAAAAGGAAAATATTAAGCAAAGGACAATGGAGGGAAAGAAATACAGGTAAAAAAAAAATATGAAAGGCAAGAATACCACTTGTTACGGTCGATGACTCTTGGCCTGGCCGAGCAGCACTTCATTGCTTATGAAGAAGCCATAAATTGGGTCGGTTCTTCGATCTTCTTTGAATAAAATATATTGTACCAATTTCTCTGAATAAAGATCCGAATTTATAAAAAAAGCCTTAAAACTTATTTGCACCCCCAATAAAAAATCTTTCCCACATAACATATTTTATGGCATAAACAGTTGAACGAAAATCCTATGGTTATATGACGTTATGATATCATACCCATGAAAACGACAAACTTAGCCAAAAACGCCTAACGATCTAATCATACATACCAAAAACGACAAAAACTTGTCCATGGTAACTATACGATTTGATCGCTGTTTTATGTACGGGGAAAGAGAAAGAATTATGAGATCGCGCATACCACCAAACAAAACAAAAATAGAATAACAAAAAACCAAACCAAAAGCGGTCGATCGAGTGAATGGAATTTTCCATCCACAAATTATTCAAAGCATCGCGCGCGTATAAACCGATTATTTTGTATAAGGCTGATTGTTGGAGCAAACAGCTAGATACATACATGGGTTATTTATTGTTATATAGGTAGGGTTATTGTTTTCAAAATTCCCATATCAGGTTCTATTTTTATTGGGTGCACGAGAATAACTGGATGGCGTTAAATTTCCAAGAAAACTTACGGCTGTAAATCACGTTTTGATTGCGCTATATTTTACGGCACGTATTTCGATAAATACGAATTATAGTCATATAAAATTTAATTGAACGTGACGTGGCATTCGCAATTTTGTTCAGTTCAAGGTTATAAATTGTTCGTTACATATAAAGATAAATATTTTATCTTAAACCACACAGAACGAGGTCAATCCGTCCGTAATCGTTTCGAGCGTGTATACACATAAATCAAACGAGCATTAAGATGTTATAAAAAAAATTACATTCACGTAATTTCCACGATACGGTTTTAAATTGCAGGCAACACCGTAAATAAAGTGCGAATATATTACAAATCGATGACCTTCGTTGCAACAAAAAAAAATTTGCTATCAATTTGGAATTCAATTTATATTTTCAGTTTACGACACAGCCCCATTATGATAAAGTAAAAAAATTCGCTATTCGCGCGATAAACACAGTCATGAACTGGTTAAAACTATTTATAACTCAAAATTTGACCAAGATAAATTTTTTAATCTCCCAGCGAAATAAAATTTACTAAAACATTAATCACTAAGCTTGAGCAAAAATTTGCCTTATTTCGCTTAAAAAAGCAGACCTTCTCTTTATTAAAATATCACTTCAAAATTCACGCAAATTCTTTGCAAATTTATTTATAAATCCATGACATCTCAAGTTTAACTCTAATTCAATATTCGGAATAAGACAAAAGTCTGATATAAAACCAGTAATTTCCACTATGCTCACCATACTCCTAAGTCTAATATCAAATGCAACAAGAATTTATCTGGAACATTTAGTTATTTTACGCCAAATATCACTGAAATGTTTGAAAAGTTATCAATTTAAAATCGAAACTCTCGGGTAGTTTGCGCTTGAGTGTGAATTTTAAATTAATTTAATTCATTACATATATACGGTGATTCACCTACATTGACTTTCAAATTTAAATTTAAATTTATTTATCGTTTTAGGTTAAACCATAAAACATTTTTTAACTACGTAGTGTCAATATTTACCCAAAAGTGAAGTGTAATTAAATCAAACGTTTACCTGTTCCAATATATGGCTAGTTCTTCAATTTCTCTTCTTGAATAATTTATAGTCAAGCGTTTCTTAAAATTATGCATCGTATTTGCGTACATCACCTAATTTAACTCAGAAATTGGTTTATTTTCTTGAAATTTGAGTATAAGTGGTTAAACACGTTATTTTTGTATTTTCAGGAATAATGTGTTTTGATTTCACTCAAATGTTTACTTTAACTGGATTAACATGTTTACTCACATTATTGATATCCGTTATTGATATAACTTCATTCAGTGATTAAAACTTGTTTGAAAATGATAAAAGTGGAATAATTGCCATTGTATTTTCACTCAAATCCCAACAATTTAATCAATCGAATATAATAATGTGACTGAGTTTCAAAAAGTTTTGTAAAATTGCTATTACTATTAAAGTATGTGTGTAATTTGAAGACCTCATAACTCGTACAGGTTCTTCAGGATTCCAATGCGATCTCATAAATTGTCAAGTTGCTTCAGAATTTGATTATCGCGGCATTATTTTTCAAATTTCACTCAAACTGCAAATAGTTACTTATATGAATTTACAATAACTACAAGTCGCCCATTTGCTGGAACAGTGACACAACTCAAAATTTTTAATTTTTCAGTAGAGCGATTTGAAAATATCGCTCAAAATTGTTTGTAAAAACAGCGTTTTTCAAAAGTAAATAAAAATACATTCTGATTAGTAAAATACATTTTTTTCTATTCCTACATCCTCAATCGGATTTTAATTTTTATAATTATTTAATATTTTGCTAATTTTCTTAGGATAGTTTTCAGTATCTTAAAATGTTAATTTCTTTTGCGAATTGAGTGATTTTTTATATGGAAGTTTACCTAATTTGCTACAAATAACTACACAAGTGAGTATGATTTGATACAACATAATAAAAATATGAATTATTAGGTATCGTTTGATTCGAATATCTTATAAATGAGTGAAATTTGAGTTGTGTCACTGTTCCAGCAAATGAGCGAAGTAAAATAAATATTTATGTAATCTAAATTACACTCAAACAGGGTTCATTGTTTACAATATTGTACAGCTAATAAACTTATTTTTACGATACAGGCAAATTTCACTCATATATTTTCGTTTCAATTTCCCGCTTCCTATACTTCCTTGCCTTCCTAAAATGTTCCCGGCATAAACCTATAACTAAACTTATTTGAATTTTTAATAATTTGAGTGAGATTTAAATTTATTTCAGATCGTGCGTATTATATTCTTCCGATTTTCGAAAATTATTTAAATTTCACTCAAATTTCAAGTAGTCAGTTGAGTGTAGTTTTAGATAATTTTTAACTGTAGATTGTGATATTATGGTGTGTTTCAATTAAAATGGATTATTTATAAAATAATAATTTTGATCCACGCAAGCAATGTTTTAAATCCAAGTTCCACACAAATTGCTTGGAAACTAAAGTTAGTATTGCGTTTTGGGCAATAAAAGATTAAAAATATCACTCTAGAAATGCAACACGTGCACCATCCTACACTTAGCCGATTAATTAGAAATGTTTGAGTATTATCAATTTCAATTTGTCGTTAATCAAAAAGTTTGTTGAATCCGCATAACACAAAAAATTTTTGGTAAACTATGCAATTTGATCACAAAAGTCATTAAGTTCAATATTTAATATACCTTTACATAGTGCTTCAGTATTTGGCACCATATTATGCTCAAAAGGCTACATACAAAATTTCACTCAAATTTGCAAATAGTTGCTTGAGTGTATTTTGTAACATAATTTTGTTTTATTAATTACAGCATTAAATTGTATAATTTTATTTACGATACTTGAAAATTTCACTCAAATTTTAGTACACTTTAAATTTCGCCCAAATCAATTTTCTACTTCCTGTATTTAAATTACAAAACATTTCTATCATCCACTCATCTCAAGTTTTATTAAAGTTTCAGAGAAATTTTACTTTGAGATGGTGTTTACTTACTTTTTTTTACGTTTGAGTGGAATATAAATAAACTAGCTCACTAATTTAGTAAATATTCTACTCTTAATTCACATAAATCTCATTTATTCTTATAACAAAATCTATTGATTTTATGATGTTACTAGGAAATTAAGATTCTAGGCAAGTATAAAAAACAAATATTGAAGTTTCACTCAAATTCCAAATACAAAATTGAGTGGAATTGTAATTAGAATTTGATAGTGCATTGTGTCTTCCAATTAAAATATATAATTTTTATTGCACGATAGTTTAATCGAATACTAAAATATAGTTATTAAAATTTCACTCAAATAAAATAGCCTTTATAACTCAAAAATTATTATTCTAAATGAGTTGAGGTTTAAATTTTATTTTATTTTAGTATATTTTTTTATTATTCTTAATTACACTCAAATAACCCTGTGCTAAAGTCTTCCCTAGGAAAATATAAACCTTTGATGGCTGGCCATTTTTGAATTTCACTCACATTCCAAACAGTAAGTGTAATTTAAACTATGTTAAACCGAATTTAAGGTTGTGGTGTTACGGTCAGTTCCAATTAAAATCTGTTATTGAAAGGAATTAAAAATGTGGACGGAAGTTTAATTTGATCGTAGGAATTGTAAGTACGACAGCAAACCAAAACCCACTCAAAATTTATTGCTCGAAAGCTGAAGTTTTAAACTAAGTGTACGATAAAAGTTTTCAGTTTGTTTGTGTTACTTAGAGAAATATTGTTAGAATCGCAGTCAAACGAGAAACACTCAAGAATTCCGAACACGGTGCTATTAACCATAAACATACCCACTTAGGCGATTAATTAGTAATTTTTTTGAGTGTCATCATCATTTGTCGTTAAGCACACTCAAGCAGTTTGTTTAGTCCGCATAATACAAGAAATGTCTAGTAAACTATGCGTATTT
Organism: Nephrotoma appendiculata; assembly: GCA_947310385.1. Lineage (NCBI taxonomy): Eukaryota > Metazoa > Arthropoda > Insecta > Diptera > Tipulidae > Nephrotoma > Nephrotoma appendiculata. Next base: position 265,066,342 of record OX371225.1, on the reverse strand, counting down.
TGGTGCAATAAAAATGTATCAGACGTCTAGCATCTCTCGCAAAAATGGGTTTTAATCTTTTTAATTTACGACACTGCAATCATATAATACAAAAGAAGAAGTTACCTATAATTTGAAATGAGGCCAAATTTTATGGTTTGGTTTTATTATGAAATGGACTTAAAATGCGTTTAGTGAGTGTAATTTTAAATAAGTTTGTGTTTTAGGTCAATTTAATAGGGTTCGGCCTAGTTTAAAAAAAAACAGTTTATATTTATATCAACTTGAAATATTTTAAATAAATTAGTTTTGCATAGGCCTTGATAAGAACCAGAACGTAGTTTCATTGTAATCATAGTAATCGTTCAATTTAATATTTAATACACCTTTAAGTACAGTACACGGCTTTAAAATTTGATCATCGTGACACCATTTTCTAAATGTCACTCAAAAAATCTCACACAAACTCCAAATAATCACTTGAGTGTATTGTGACATATTATTTTGTACTACATAAACTGAAAATTTCACTCATATATTAATATTATTTAAATTTTCACTCAATTCAATTCTCCGCTTCCTATCATTCCGTTCCATAAAATTTCTACCTGCGGATCATGTATACAATTATTTGAAGTTCAACTAATTCCAGTGACATTTAATTTTATTTCAGTTCGAGCACATTGTGCGCTTCCGAAATTTAATTTGGTTTTATATTCTTCTACTCATAATAGAAATTTATATTGAATTTATAAAGACAATTTCAAATTTAATTTATTCGTTTGCTCTCGTACAATTGCTTACTCACAATTAACTCATAATTTATTATTCTGTAAAAAAAAACTCATGATTTTATTTACAAATTTGGAATAAAAATATTTGAATTTCACTCAAATTCCAAATATACAAATTGAGTGGAATTTTAATAATTATAGTAGAATTTGATTATGTATATATGTATCTTCCAATTAAAATATATTATTTTTATTTCGCGATAATATAATTGAGTGCTATTATTATGTAGTTATTCAAATTTTACTCAAAAATGATATATGCCTCCAAAGTTAATAGCTATTTGGGGTTTATTTTAAAAAAAAATTATCCATATTTTGCTACCACAATAATTAAAATAAATATGTTTATGTAATCTAAATTCCACTCAAATAGCATTTGTCAGGAAATTTAAGTTAAAGTTAAAATGTAAATGACATCTGATTCAGATAAAGTTAACGGAGACGTAAACAGTCCATAAAAATGTGTATAGAATTTTTGTGGAAATTTTTAAAATTTCACTCAAATTTCAAGCAATCAATTGAGCGAAATTTTATAACAGTCGAATTTGATTGTATATTGTGGTGTGTTTCAATTAAAATTTATTATCTTTGAAATAAAAACTTTGATGAACGACAGTTGATTGAATTGTTTAATAATAATCAATATTCCACTCAAAAGGAGTTTCATCCAGATGAAATTGGGATATTGGAAATAAATGAAGGCCTGTCAAAGACTTACTAGAATATTGTTTTATAATTTTGTTAGTATTGCTTAGGAACGCATTACATATTTCCAAATAGAGACAAACTACATTTAAAATTCGATTCAAAATTATAAATAATTTACATTTCCCTTCAATTGCAATTTAATTAATAAGCATAAGTGTTGTGCAATATCAGTATTTTGTTTATGTTACCTACTACAAGTAATTAAAAATGTCACTCGTGTTTTGTAAATTAAATCGAATCAGAATTATATGGAATGGCGAACGCGATGCGATTAACCATAATCCCTCCATTTCGATTATGAAATTGACTTGAATGTGTTACATGACGGTATCAATCAATATTTATACAAATAAAAATCCCCTGCCATTATTTTGAATGCTGACAAAATATATCTTGAATATGTCATCGATCTACGCGTACATGTAGAAAACTATATTTAGATGCAATATGTTATTCTCATTATGTGTAACGTCTAAATATGTTAAATCTATATAGATAACCGTAAACTGTAAGCAACATATTTCTATATATTTTTTATTAGAAATGTGTGTATAATGTTTACACAGCCACAAGCATTTAAAACTGTTTGTGCAAAATGATTCATCGGGTTGTTGTGTGCATCGTATTCTGTTTGTTACCTTGGTAGTTATATATTATAACAACGAATGTAATTTAATATTATTTTACTGATAACGAAATGGATCGATACACTATTGGCAGTTTTATTATCAATATATTGTGTAGGGTTTTATAAAATTTTACTAAGTGGGCATAATGCAAATTATATCTCGAAATTAACCTGACTTTACGAGTTATAATTGGCTTGATATCTACATTAGTAACAGACTACAGAAAAAAATACCCACATTTCGGAATCAATTCAGATGAAAATTTAACTCAAAGTATAAAATATTGAAGTTTCGATCTGATAAGATCATGAAAAGAAATAATTATCTCATCAAGCCGCCCGACTAAATATTACAACACAATGATCACACTCACTATGTGTTCTATATATGTAGAATGTAGCAGTAACTGTAGTGAATTACAGTAAAACCTACAACATTGGACCCTTCACTATTTTGGATTAATTTAAATTTGGATAACAAATTTTCTGATAAATTACTTCGATGTCCAATTTACAAAGGTTTCACTGATAAGAAATGTGCTCTGCTTTGAAATAGGCATTATATAATTGTGCAAGGAACTCTGCTAAATGGCCTTAGGGACGATATGTTCAGTTAATTAATTAATTCAGTAATAAATTTGAGGAAAAATTATTTAAAAAATTGAAATATAAAATAAAAAAATTAGAAGAAAAAATTCGGACTAAAATTCGGAGTTAAATTAAAACTTAACACATAATATGTATAACATTACCATTATATTTAAGATGAGATATTTATGAACGCGCAAAATCGGAGGAAACTAAAAAGAGCGGACAATTATTTAACAATTTTAGGAGTTATAAAATAAATTCGGAGTAAATATATGATAACAAAAAATTTCAGAATTACATGTTAAATTAATTAGGAGTACAACGAAATAATTCAAAATTTTGAACGATTTACATGTAGAAATATCAGATTAGAAGTGATCATATAAACATTTAGAAAATAATATTTGCTACTCATTTTCATAATTTGAAATAATTTTTCGGAGTAAATAAATTTGCAAAAGAATAAAATTAATTTTTGTTTAAAAGTCAGGCCTAGATATATACATTTTAATTAACAATAAAATACGGAGTAAATAAAAGATCAATATACCTGAAAACACGAGCCATAAATATGTTAAATAAAAGTCGAAAAAAAGAACGTTAGGTACTTAAAAAACAGTAACATAAAAAAAATTCGGAAACAATCAATCATAAAATAAACTTTTGAAACTAACTGAATGTAATTAAATAAACATCGAAAATTACTAAGGCATTTTCAGAGTGAAACAATTTTTAAAAATATTGGCACAAAATCGAATTTAAAATTAGAATTCTATTCGAAGTTGATGGCTGTTTAGAATTTTTCAATCAGTAAATTTAATATCGGATATTTAAAAATTGAATTTGAATTTTGACCACCTAATCAGTAGGTGGCTTTACAAAAATTTAAATGTACATACAACGAACGAGTAGGCTTGAAATGAAACTATTAGAAGCAAAGGCAAATTGAAAATTTACCTTGAATAGGTAACACAATTTTGACCACATAATTTAACGATGTGTTATAAGTAAAAAAAGAAACTTGTTAAATTTTGGAGTAAAATCAATAATTCATTCAAGAGCATGGTTTGTAGTTAGGAGTTCTTTAGCCGGAAGCGGTTAAAAATAAAGCCTTGATTTTACTTAAAACCATGGTCACAATTTTGTAATTGTTATTACAGAAAAATGGTTACAGACCATTCATTGCGAACCGGTGTGAAGTTATGGGGGTTTCTGGAATTCAAAAAAATTCAAAAAAAATTTCAAGACAATTTGGATGTTGTGATTGGCGATATGGCTCTACACGTGAAAGCATCTTTGGCCAAATTCACTTAATTATTTAATAATACAAAAAATCATCGGAACAATGGTTGCTAAGTGTGGAATTTAGTGTTTTTAACTTTGGATGGTGTCTGGAATTTGTAACAAAAATTTCAAAACAATTTGCATGTTGATTGGTGATATGGCCCTTCACGTGGAATATTTGGCCAAATTCAATTAAATCTTTAGAAATTCAAAAAATCATCGCAACAGTGATTGCCAAGTGTAGAATTTAGTATTTTTAACTTGGCATGGTGTCTGGAATTTGTAAAAAAATTTAAGACAATTTTGATGTTGTGATTGGTGATATGGCCCTACACTTGGAAGCATCTTAGGTCAAATTCACTTAATTCTTTAATAATTCAAAAAACCATCGGAACAATGTTTGCCAAGTGTGTAATTTAGTGTTTTTAGCTTGGGATGGGATCTGCAATTTAAAAAAAAAAATTCAAGACAATTTGGATGTTATGATTGGCGATATGGCCCTACACGTGGAAGCATCTTTGGCCAAATTCAATTAAATCTTTAGAAATTCTAAAAATCATCGTAACAATGGTTGCCAAGTGTGGAATTTAGTGTTTTTAACCTGGGCTGGTGTCTGGAATTTGAAAATTTGTAAAAAATTCAAGACAATTTGGATGTTGTGATTGGCGATATGACCCTTGACGTGGAAGCATCTTTGCTTTGGCCAAATTCAATTATTTCTTCAATAATTCAAAAAATCATCGGAACAATGGTTTGTGGCTATCAATATCAAATCAAAATTCAAATTTTATAACAAATGTTTAGTCTCAAATATAAAATCAATTTTATATCAATCTTCATTGAGTTTGTGTTTGAAATAGTCTGGACACTAGATTTGAATGTTGAATTTAAAACTAGTGACATCTACTTTTCTAAATTTCAAGTATTTTTGTGGCACTAGTTTTTCTTTCGAAAAATCAGTTCACATATAAAAATATTCGTAAAATTGATACATCGCATCATCCCTTACATCACACTATTTTCTTTCCACACCTATTCGTGTCGTTTCTGCCCTGATCGTGTCGTATCTGGTTCATTGATTTGCATATTCGGGTTATTTTTATTTAGTGCCATTTCATTTGGAAAATAAATTAAGTGCAGTGTGAATATATCAAGTAACATGTGTGGTGAATCGGAAGACTCACCTCCATCCACTTCAGCAGTCAACACAGCCATGTTGTCATGGCATGCCTTTGTCCACAATCGATCAAACAACTAACATTGAGTCATCGATTTTAACCCAAATTAGCGAAATCACGCGCCGATTAGATCAAATGGAACATTATAGACCACGGAATATTTCTCGTAGTTCTACTCGTTAAAAATCGCGTTCACCTAGAAGATTCGACAACCGTCAAAATGCCATAACACCAAAAGATGCTAATTCTACTGAGTGTTATTTTCATAGACGTTTTAATGACGAATCTAAAAATTGTAAGCCGAGTTGCTCTTGTTAAGGGAAAATTAATCAATTGTCGTCTTAAAATTATTGATCCTCCATCAAAAATTACCTTTTTAATCGATACTGGAGCTGATGTTTCTGTCACTCCCGTGAATAATAACGAAAAGAAGAACATAAATCCAAATCTTGAATTGTTTGCGGCCAATGGATCATCATAGTTAAAACATTCGATTCCTGCCGTTTAGAGTTAAACCTTGGTCTTCGAAGACATTTCGTTTGGACCTTTATTTTGGCTGATGTTACGATGCCAATCATAGGCACCGATTTTCGTAAATACTCAGGTTTGTTGGTCGACATCCAGAAGAGTCGTCTGCTCGATCCATTAACTTCTCAGCAAGTACGAGCGATAGCTATCACATCTGATTCTCCTACACTAAGAGTTATTGACACTAACACAATTGACAGTTGACAATTGACAATTCTTCAGTGAGGTCCACCGATTGCCTGCAAGATCCGTCGATTAAGTACCGAAAATTTGATAATTGCAAAAAAAGAATTCGATTATATGGTTAATCAAAGTATTTGTAGGCCATCAAAGAGTCGTTGGTCTAGTCCACTACATTTGGTTGCCAAAAAGAATGGGGAATGGAGACCGTGCGGTGACTCTCGTGTATCTACAGGATTTCACACATCAATCGCACGGATGTACCATCTTTTCAACAATTGATTTAGTTCGTGCATATATCACGAGATACCAATCGAGGAAGCAGATATTCCCAAAACGGCTATTTCTACACCTTTCGGTCTGTTCGAATTTACGCGAATGACTTTCGGATTACGGAATGCTGGAAACACGTTTCAAAAGTTCATTCATTCGATAGTGAACAATCTAAGTTTCTGTTTTCCGTATCTATCCATCTAATAAATCATTATTAATCGCTTTACGATCGTTCGAAGAGTATTTACGTCATTAGGAAATAATCTTTTCGAAATTAAAAGAAGCAGGTGTAGTGATAAATGTGATAAAATGCAATTTTGCAAAAAACCAAATTTTATTTTTAGGACATGAAATTTCTTCCGCAGGAATTCTTCCATCAACCGCACGTATAAACGATATACTTAATTTCAACAAACCAGAGAAAATTAAGCAATTAAGACGATACCTGGGGTATGTTAAATTTTTACAGAACATTTATTCCTATAATGCTGATAGTAATCAAGCCATCCTCTGCGACTATTTAAAAGGTAGCTATAGATGCATTTGAGCTCAGCAAAAAACAACTCGGCGAAGTTGCTATGTTGGCTCATCCATTACCAAATGCTAGACTTGCAATGATGGTAGTTGCATCGGACAAAGCCATTGCAGCTGTTATACAACAGCAGATCGAGGACGTTTGGCAATCTCTACAATTTTATTCACAAAAATTAAACAACACTCAGCAACGCTACAGTGCATACGAAAGAGAGTTAGCCGCTTATTATGCCACAAAATCTAATTGAAGGGCGAAAAGTTACATTATTCACGCACCACAAACCATTGATATATGCGTTTCAACAGAATTCCGAAAAGGCATCAACACGACAATTCCGTTATTTAGATTACATTAGCCAATTCACCACGGATTTACAACATATTTCCGGTATTGAAAATGTAGTAGCAGATGCGCACTTTCACGAATTGAAGTTATATCATTGCCGGAATCCATTGACTATCACGCTATAGCAAACGTTCAACAAAGCGACGAATTAACTCAACTAATCGAGAATAATAAATCGCTAAATTCGAAAAAATTCCGTTAGCATTCAATTCTCTAGTTAATCTATATTGTGACACGTCAACAGGAAAAAATCGTCCATCCATCCCAACAGATTTTCGCAGACAGGCATTTGAAACAGTGCACAATTTGGCTCATCTAGGGGTCCAAGTTACGGTCAAAGCCATGTCAGAAAAATTCATTTGGTTCAATATTAAAAATGATGTAAAAAAATGGCTTAATGGAATTGGCATAACAAAGCTCCGTTGAGAAGTTACACTCCAGTAGTCAAAAGATTTGCCGAAGTCCATCTTGACAGCATTGGTCCATTTCCTGCATCCGAAGGACAACGTTATTGCGTCACATTAATAGACCGATTTACTCGATGGTCAGGAGCAGCACCAGCTCCAGATATCAAAGCCGAGACAGTAGCTTCAGCCATTTTTAACACATGGATCTCTCATTTATGTAGTATTGTGATTCTCAATATTTATTGTTTATTTTTAATACATAATTTTAATTAAACCACGTCTTTCAAATTCCAAACTGTTTTTTTTTTCTTTTCCAGCTACACTTTTTGATAGTTTGTGTAGCTACACGTTTTGAGGCTACACTTTTCGTTAAAATGTGTAGGTTCACTTTTTATTAACGTTAAATACTTCACGCCGGTTATTACGAGACTACCTAGAGACTTTGAGGGGAGAAATTAAGGCAATAATTTCTCATTTCAAATCATTCACCGGTCACGAATTATTTAGCTGATGTCATCATTTATTTTGAAGTATATGCAAGATGTGTAAGGCGGGTTGTCACGGAGATTAATTCCCAACTTCGATGATTTAACTGCCTCCATTAAGAATTTATTAAAGAAAAGTACTAAATTTGAGTGGAATCTGAGTGTCCAAAAGGTATTACTATGTTTAAAACTATTTCTGCACGCCGTCATTTGTATGCTAAGATGGGTGAACGTATAGTGACGTTTTTCCAAAAAACCGACAGTAAATCAATGAACAGGAATGCAAATTCGCAATTTTCGTTATAGATTAGGGATAATTGTTAGTATTCATAATTATTTACATTATTTACGATTATTATAAACCATGTGAGTCTCTAATGGCTAGTGACTCCATAAATCTCAGTGGTCATCCTCAACTTTACATTTAAGAACAACAAAGGAGTGTACTACGAAATTCAGGTTTCCAAAATCCCAGTTTCAAAATCACGGTTTTCAAAATCCCGGGTTTCTTTTCTACTAGTTCCAAAGTCTTGATTTTGAAAAAAATATTTTTTATTAATTCGGGCCGGCCGGAATAATAATAGTTTAACATAAAAATATGATATCTCGCCCAAAAATTTACTAGAAAAAACCAAGGCTGCAACATTTTGAAATGCAATAATTGTAGAGGCTGACGGCTTTGATCAATCTCACAGGATCGCGGGAGGTCGCTGCGCTCTACCCTCCTCACCCAGTTAGCTCTCCGAGGGCCTTTAGATTTGAACACTGCGTGTCACACGTAGAAGCGGATTATATAGAATCTAATGGCACATACTAAAAAAAAATTGCACCATTTTGTTATACAATATTTGTAATTGCAAGCTTTTGTACTTGCATCATTTTAGAAATCCATTTCCATCGCACGTATCGAATTTCAATAAAATCTGTTAAGAAATGGCCAACTTCCATCCCTATTAGCAATTTTCTAGAACTTTATCGCAAACTTATTTTTGAATTTTGTCAACAAATCTTTTAAGAGTCCCATTTTCCCACAAGTCTAATTTTAAAAATTCAAACCGGAATATTTTAAAAATCGGGATTTTATTTTACACAAAATCGGGATTTTGAAAACTGGGATTTCGTTACACACCCACAATAAAGGTATTCAATATTGTTCTAGATACGTTGTCGTGCATTTACTATACTTTGGTAGTAAGTATCTCGCTGCAAAGATCTTTAATAAATTTGGCTAACTCCGAGATAAAATTCAAAACAAATAGTAATAATTTCCGAATTGGCATAAATTCGGAATAGTATTTCAAAATAAATATTTAAATTAAACAAATTTTGACATAAATTTAATTAGAATTTTTCAAAATTTCTAAAAGCGCATTTGATTTATTAGGTCTAGCAACTGTAAAATCATGGTTTTTGGAAAATAGTACTTCTATCAAAATAATTTTAAAGGAAAGGACTAATTTTCAAAATAAATACGTTAAGTACGATCGATCACAAATATTAATATAAATTAGAAAATAAACATACATATACATTTTACAGCAATAGTTTTCAAAATTTATTTTAATTTAAAATCAAAATCAAAAACTTAAAATTTGACCTTGGGTTAAACCTGAACTTATAACTCTCAAACGAAAATTCGGAATAAACTAATTTGAATTAGATTTTTTTTACTCAATACATATATTTATTAACACAATTACAAAACAATTCAGACTAAACTAAAAATTTGAGGAAGTTCAAATTTACGATGTATATACGATTGGTTTGCTCAAACTGAGACGACACAACACAAAGCATTTTTCGTTGTTATTTTTGTTTTCATTGTACGTACGTGAAAACATGTAGGGTAGCAGCGCGCTCTACGTGCAAGATTTACTATTTTGACTAAGAATTTGAATGAAAATTTTTGGCATGGAACACAATATTATTTTTGTTGTGACGTCAACATGAAAATGTTAATGTAAACTTAATATAAAAAATGTAGCGTAAACCAGTTTCAACAAGTTACAGTTAGATCAATTCCCATGGAATGGTATTTGTGTATATAATATACATATGTGTATGGTCCCCACTTGTGTGTGACATAAAAAACGTGCCCGTAATCAATATCGACCATATATTCTAAACATAATTATTTTTCCATATTACATCATCTCACCTTGGAAAACTACTAAAACAAAAACAACTACAAAAAAAGGAATGCGTGTGTATGTATATTTTGTATCGTGATTTAAATAAAACCGAAATTATCGATTTTCTTTTCCACGTAACATGCAAATATTTATTTTCCTTTATTTGAAAATTTCACTTTTCAAGGTTGCTAACAATTGCCTTTTAACATTCGTTACGTTTCCTAAACTCTGTGATTTAATTAAATTTTCATTTCATAACAAACAAAGAAAAAAAAAATATTATGTAAATGAGATAATGTTATCGAGCGCTCCTCTTAACTGATAAGCGAACATATTCTGAGACTTATAACATATGCTATATATCGTGTTTTTAAAGCCAGATTACACCTGTGCAATCCGTCTATAAATTATATTAGTACGCATGTCTCATGAGCAACGAATTTGCAAAACCAATTCTAAAAATATCCTACAGTACCGAGCAGTGATCGACAAACCCTTGATCGCGGATGGATTATTTTTTCTGTTTAATTTACGGCAAAATGTGAAATTTATTGTCATTGTGCCAACACAATGAATAATTTATATGCAATTTGGCATGGGAATGTCACGTTTGATTGTGAAATGTACATTAATTTCAGCGTTTTAGATTAATAGGAAAAACTAATTGGCGTCTGACTACATTGTATTGCATATCTATACCTCATTTTTAGCCAGACGTGTCTATTTTGTAAACAATTTTCGATAATATGGTTTTCATTTGGGTGTAGGTAGCTATAACGCGACAAGATTTTTTTTTCTTGAAATCGTGCCAATACCGAAATGCCGAGGTCAAAACCCTGACTTATATAAAATGTTTATTTTTAGAAGAGCACAAGAAAACGCTTTCTATCTTAAGTAAAGATGCTGATCAATAAGAAATAATAAAATAAAATTATGCGATTAGGCAATTCACAGAGACTTACTGTATTTCAATTTATGAACTAAACGAATCATATAGGTACTTGTCAAAGACTTGTACCTACATATTTACCAAAACCGTTGAATACACCTAAATTGGGAACCAGTCAGGTATAAAAACTTAACTTAATAAAAAATAAGAATGCGATAAATGGCATGTCAGTGTTTAAGTAAGCGTGTTATGTAAGAAACCCAACGAAACCTTCGTTAAATTTTAGCTGTCACATAAGAAAAAAATAGTGCGCGCTATTTCTTGTTCGAAAATGAGAAAACTTAAAAATACGATTTGTTGCTGTTTTTATGTACAGCAGAAGAAAAGACATTTTTGATGCGGTAGGAAGCCATTTTTAAAACACTTAAATTTTTTTGTTTACTTCTTTATTTATTAATTAAAATCATTGGATGTGTTTAAAAATATTGTCAAATTATTGAAAATAAATATGAAATTTCCCAATAAAAAGCAGCTGTTTGTAACCGAACCGAGGGAAATATATAATCTGTACCTAACCGAGTTTTTGGAGATCGGATTTTTCTTAATTATGATTTAGTACTAAACAAACAATTTACCTAAATCGAGGTTTTAACTTTGTTTCACATATAACCAAGCATAATATTTAAGCCTAATCTACCTCGAACCACAATATGACTTTTATCTGCAAAAATATACAATTTGGGCCTAGCCGAACCTAATAAATATTTGTTAAGAATCGTCGGTCGGGTTTTGTCATAAATATAAACATAAATACCACGATTTAGGTGTTAGGTTTCAAAATAAAAATTAAATAAAAATAAATAATTAGTTTTAGTACTAATCAAACTATGGCATTTAATTAAATCGTGATTTTAACAATTCTCCTTATTCTTTTTTAAAGCAACTCTAATACATAGGACTTATGCTTACGCACCGAAAACATACAAAATTGGCTCAGTCAAATCTGATAAATGTTTTTTTGTAATCTAACCATTTGCCAAAATCATGGTTCTGACGTGTGAAATGGCCTCGTTATTTGGTTCTGAACCGAAGTTTAATATTTATGTCAAATCTACCTTACTTTTTCTAGAATCTACAATCTGGACCTAACTGAACCTAATAAATGTTTGTTATAAATCGTCAGCCGTTTTAACAAGAAATATAGAGAAACTCTAATACCACAATTTAGGCAGATGGATTAATTAGTACTAAATCATAGTAAAAACTTGAGGTTACACAATTTTCATTTCTTTTTAGTACTAATCAAACCATTTACTTAAATTGTGGTTTAAAGTTGCTCTTATGTACTGAATCTAATATAATCCTTCTCTTAAGTGTTCGTAGACTTGTTGTGGACTTGTTTAGCTTATTGGGAAGGCCCGAAACTAAAATTTATTTATAATAAGTCAGTCTACAATGTTCTACTGGAGGAGAACGTTCAATAAAATCAGTATACACATGGACTACAAACTAAGTATGCTCGCGAAATTTCATCAACAGATTTCGATCTGTGGTGAAATGTAACACATCTATGACCTCCTGTCGGTGTGCAAAACCCATGGGCCGACCCATCTTCCATGCTCGTATAGGCTGGCATGGAGCTTGCAATGTGCAGATGGTCTTAAATTGGTCCTATAGCCGTACGTCCTCGAGTTGGCCGCAAGGCGTAAAGTAAGGACGTTAAAAGCAAAACCACGGAAGAACAGGGTGAGCCTTGAGCCCCAAAACAGATCGCATAGTTACCAATAAAAAAAAAATAAAAAAAAAAAAGTATGCTCGCGCTACCACTTAGGGTATTTTGCAAAAAACATTTTGAATAAAATGCTCAAATTATTCCAATTCAATGCACCAACTTATTTGTGAAGCAATTCTTAGAAAAGGAGTATTTTTAACTTGACATGTTGATCACTACTACTATATGTATATGAATATAAAAACTGCATGTATTACATTTAGACTGCGATCCAATTCGTGTCTTATTTTGTGGAGACTGACTTATTTGAAACTCTACAACTCCTGCTGTCGGCTAAACTTATTGTAAAATTGTTTGACTTTTATGCGAGGCTTGACCCAAACTGGCAATTCATCAAAAAAATTCTAACAATTTTCCAATATGTCTATTCGACAGGAGGCTTTTGTAGACTTTCAAATAAGTCAGTATCCACAAAATAAGTCACGAATTGGACCGCAGTCTTAGTTAAGACACAAGTATGGAGACTTTTCTGTGGAAACCTAGGTAATAGCGAGATGTTGTTCCAATCGGTGTTTGGAAAAGGACCTAAGTTGTATAAGTAGTTTCCACAAAAAGTTAGGTACTTTACACTAATATAAGCATAAGACAAATCGGCCAAAAATTTATTTCATCGCTATACGAAATCAAATTGTAGTAGTGTTAGCAAATATTTATTAATTGTAATTTAGCCCACCCAAAACAACTGTTAGTTCTGTTCAAATTCTTCTCTGGGCAGTGTCAAAATGATCTATAATTATTAATTCTGTTTTTACAAAAAATAAAGTGGCACTTGAATTGAACTATAGAGAATGTTAAATTAGTTTTTTCCATTCAAACTAAACTTAATCTTAAGGTTTTTACAGCTTATTTGAAAGTCTTGACTTGTTTCACTTTTATGCAAGGCTTGCGTCCAAACTGGTGATCCATCAAAGAAATTCTAGCAAGATAAGTAAATTTGACAGGAGACTTATTGTAGACTTCTAAATAAATCAGTCTCCACAAAATAAGTCACGAACTAGACCACAGTCTGAATGATTTTAATTACTATTACCAATATACCATCCTAATTTTGGTTAAATATTTAAAAACTATTTCCATTTAAATTCCAATCAAGCTCAAGCCTAATTTTAACTACTGTCATTTAGATATGTACACAACTATTACTCACAAATAATTAGTTTGATCACTAGTTGGATTTTAGTCAAACTTAGTTTGAAATCAGATCAAGTTCAATTCAAGTCTGAGAAACACTTATGAAATTTATTAAAATCCCAACTAATTACCTCTAATTTTAGTACTGACTCGTAAACGATCAATGCAAAGAAATTTAGTTCTGTTCTAATTTAATACAAACATATGTATAATGGTGGGGAGTTCAAAACGTAGGGTGAGTCTTTGGTAAGTACAATAAACTCGGAAGGAGGGCTCAAAACACATATCTTATCTGTAATCCGTAATGTTTACAGAGATATTTAGGGTTCTACTGTAAAATTAGTCACTTTGAATTTCACTTATAACTTAAAAACTATTACTCACAAATTTCTCAAAAAAAACGCTTTCTTATCGTAAATTAATTAGTTTATCTGCCAAAAATAAGGTAAATTGATAATAAATAGCACGCTAAAAAGGCACACAAATTTTTAATTTTTTCAATATTTCTTTAAAAAATGCATTCGTTATCTTTTTTGCATATTTTCAAATTATTTGGAGAATTTACTGTAATTAGGTACATTTACTGTCGTGAGGTACTAGTCGTACTGATAGTTTCAAATAAAAGCTCACAATTTCAAATACTTAATATTAAGCTTAAATAGAACTAAAACTGTTGACTAAAAATACTTTTAATTATCGTAAAATGTACCTTCAAATCGGAATCTACACGATGATAGATGAAGAAACAAATCCATTTAAGATAAAGCATTCGGGAATCAATAACTCGGGAATAAAATCGACTCAAAGCGTTATTAAGCACTTCAACTTGTACCCAACAAATTAAAACAACAAATTAATTTGCTTCAAAAAGAGGTAATTTTAACTGAACTGTATCCATAAGATTAAATTCAAGTTTCATTCAAACTAGAACCAAACTAAATGTATATAACAATTATGACAATTACAATCATACGTCACTAAACCACTTTCTGATTATTGTCGATCTAACGATTTACACTTACACAACAAATCATTTTGCAAAAATTAAATGGGGCTCGTGAATTTATTTTATTAACCAAATTACAATTAAAGTTTACTAAAAAAAAACCTTCCAATTTCGATAGTTTATACCCTTGACATTACAAATTGAAAACTAAAAATTGTATGGCATCACGAATACGGTGACTAACCTTAATCCCTCAGTAGGTCATTTAATTAGAAATTTTTTATGAGGTGTATTATAACTTTATCAGCTCGACGATAAGTAAATTTTTTATTTGTTTATTTTGTTGAATCCATGTGAAAAATATGAAAAAAAAATGTCCGGTAGCCTAGCGGCTAATTTATATTTCGGAGCAATAAACGCTTAATCGGCTGTCTACCATCTATATCGCAAGTGATACGTAATCTATTCATTTTACTGCGCTCATTATTTGTCTGTGGAATTTAAAATGGGGTATTTTATGACGAAATTGTTTCAGTCATTTAAATTAAAGGGGAATTAATTTCTAAACGATTTATATAAAAAAAAACTAAAATATAGCACACAGTTTCTCCCCAATTGATTCCAATTAACTTAAAGTTCATTCAAAGTTCATTTATTTTTTGAATGTATCCGCCCTATTGCATCATAACAAAACACTATCCAATGAAACTTATTCACTTACACTTGTAATTATTTAAACAATTATGACGTACGGATACGGTATAGATTTAGAACAGCTGTGTTTACGAATTAATTAAGAATAATTGAAAATAAAGGTCATCCGAGAGACGCGAATATTAATAGAACTTTACATGAATTTCTGATAAAGCACACATATTTTTACCTCATGGCACACATAAACACAAAACCCGCCATAAACACTTTTCACACTTATTTTTACCCCATTTTCA
Source organism: Nephrotoma appendiculata (assembly GCA_947310385.1). Lineage (NCBI taxonomy): Eukaryota > Metazoa > Arthropoda > Insecta > Diptera > Tipulidae > Nephrotoma > Nephrotoma appendiculata. Next base: position 265,050,587 of record OX371225.1, on the reverse strand, counting down.
ATTCGTTAATCGAATGGAAAATTTTTTAGTTTTTCATCAAACAAAACACTTGTGCCAAGTGACAACACCAACGTTATTTTATATATTTTTTTTCGTTAACAAAATATTTACGTTACAGTCTTAACGGATATTCTGGCCGATACTAAAAATATCCACCTTACACAGAAAACGTACAGACACTAAAAAAAAAAAAATTCATTTTGCGCGATCACACAACAAAATCACAGTAAAAACATGAACATCCGATCACAGCGAGCGCGCGCACACAACACGCGACGTCACCGAGATATTAAAATGAACTGTCGTTTTCTTGGCACAACAAATTCTCATCTTTGCTCAATTTAATTAATATTTTTATTGATCACAATATTTTACTGCCATCAATTAAACTTAGTACAATATAAATTAGAAGCCAAACTAATAACTAATATCACGCGTCCCGACACGGAATTGAGGCGGATTTTACATTGTATCGTGTGTATACCAAATTTGATGTTATGTGCGCATTCCAGAATATAAAACTTGTCTATATGGAACATTTAAATGCGTGCGCATAAACAGAGGTGGTATAGATAGATTAATAAAAATAATTACGATAAGGCTAATTCCTGCAGAATGCGGGGATTTAATTACACTTTTATATGATAACACCATATGTCGCTAAAATTAGGAAAGTAAACAGAAATTACAATAACAACGATAATTTGACACAAACACCAATCGGTCTGATTTAACTTACCTTTCTATAGAACAGAAGACTTTTTATAGAGTACACGGTTCTGCAATGAAAAAATTAAAATCGTATTAGTTCTAGATGTGGTACAAGAAAGTTAAGTGAGCTAGAATACTCGATATCTAACCAACTCAAAAAATTTAGAAAATGATTTCGTAACTCATGAGAACGATACTTGCATAAGAAGGCAGTAGTGGCTTGATACATTTTTAACCTTTAGACAGGGACACGTTAAATTGTTAACCAACCGTTTTTTGTGAACTAGTTATTTTTCGCATACACTAATTGGGGGGAAAGTTAGAATGAGTGTAAATATTTCCCGTACTCTTTCAAATAATCTAATAAATTTAACGACAAAGTCATAAACAAAAATAACTCTCCGACCATTTTTATAGTTAAATCAAAATCAATAATAGGGAAATTACGACTATTACTATTTTGCTGTTGATTTGTATAAATGTTGCTTAGAAAGGAGGTTTAATAAGGAAAAAGTATAAATAAATTTAAAAAAACTGTGATCATTTTAGGCTAATTATATAAAATTTGATATAAGCAAATTAACCTTCTCTCTGTGTATGGTACAGTGGAACATTGTTTGTGTATGGGATAAAAAAATATTCCATTATATTTTGCACTTAAAAATATCGGAGTGAAGTTTCTGCCAAAATAACAAAATATACACTGTCCTATAAATACTTAGAATTAAAAATCACTCAAATATTGAACTTTCATAATAACATCTGAAATTTTTTACGCTATGAGTAGCAAACATTTAAGTTTTATGAGAAGTTTTAAGTGAATTTTATAAAACGAAGTTTTTCACAACAAAACACACTACGAATCGCACAGAGATGATCGAAGTGGTTCTGAACTAGTACTTAATGTAAGAAACCAATCTTACTTATCATGTGGATAAACAATAACAACAATCTCAGAGATTTCCGAGCATGTGGATAAATAAGATTTGATTGTTACATCAATTACTAGTTCAGAACCACTTTGATCATCTCTGTGCGATTCGTAGTGTATTTTGTTGTAAAAAAATTCATTTTTATAAAATTCACTCAAAACTTTTCACAAAACTTAAATGTTTGCTACTTATAGTGTAAAAATATTTGTGTTTATTAAAAATTTTCAGATATTATTATGAAAGTTCAATATTTGAGTGTTTTTTCAATTCTAAGTATTTATACAGTGTATATATTTTGTTATTTTGGCAGAAACTTCACTCCGATCTTAACAATTATTTTCCATAATAAAAATTATTATTTTTACTTGCTTGTAATTTATTAAAAATTCAAAAATTCAATGTACAAGATAACAAAAGATACCTATAATTAATTAATTAAATTTGGATTAGTAGAATTACATAATATTAGAAAGAAGAATCATCAACTTCTTCATGTTGTTCAATTTCATCATCAACTATTTCTAAATCAAAGACGGTTTGATGATGTCTTTTGCATGCGGGTTTATCGCAAAAGTGGCAAGTTACGTATGTTTCACGTTACCACTCCGTGGGCACAAATTGCACCTTTGTGTTTTACGACGTTTGGTTTCGATTGGTTCTTCTTTTCAAGGTCTTGGGAGTGACGAGTCGCTTCTTGATTTTATTGTCCACCAGCTGCAATGTTAATTTCGGAAATTCTTTTCGATCTGAAGAAACCGATGAGTCATAGAGATGCTGGTTTGGTAATTTATGCAAATTATACGCGACAAAACCCGCCGGATCTAACAAGTTGAAGAAGAGTACGATGGTACTAGCGACACATCTAGTTTTCATTTATGTCAGAAGTTGTGTTTTGTTCATAGCTTGGATAGTTGTTATACCAGCACATATCGGACCGCAAAAATATTTGTTCTAAGAACGAAAATATCGAGTTTTAAGCAGCATTTGCGGGAAGCATTGCTTTTCTGCTCCAACAATGCAGCTGAAGCACATCATTTGCTTGAGGATGCCTACGGCGAACATGCACCATCGAAAACACGTATGAAGGTTGATTTGAATGCTCAGAAATGGCAATCTCGACATTAATGTCAAGAAGCGCTCAGCAAGACCAAAAACATTTGAAGACACTAAGCTGCAAGCGTTATTGTTAGAAAATGATACGCAAACTCAAGATCAACTTGCGGATGCATTAAACACGACTCACCGAGGTATTTCAAAACGTTTACTTGCTATGGGAAAAATTCCAGAAAAGAAGGAAAAATAGGTGCCGCATGAATTGACTGAGAGACCGATGGAAAATCGAAGAGAGAAATTTTGGTTGCTTTCTTTTGATTGCTTTGATTTGCTTTCACGGCATGAAAGAAGGAGCCTCCTGCATCGAATTGTTACGAGAGATGAGAAGTGGATGTTTTTAAGAATCCCAAACGCAAAACGTCATGGCTTTCACTTGGCGAAGTATCAACATCGACGGCGCAGCCAAATCGCTTCGGAAAGAAGACAATGTTCTGCGTTTGATGAGATTAAAAAGGAATCGTGTACTATGAGCTGCTGAAACAGGGTGAACCTGTCAATGGGCAACGCTACCGACAACAAAGAATCTATCTCAAAAATGCATTGCTCGAAAAACACGAACGAGTAATATTGCAGCACGATAGCACACTCCATGCTATCGTACTCGAATCATCCAGGGCACAGCATGGCTTGGTAGGGCTACACTTGGTTGGATGAATCGTTTCGGTCCAAAGATGCATCGTTTTATCGTCGTTCATACGAAGGACGATACTTTGAATAAACCATTTTTTATATTTATATTGAAATTTTTAATTTTTCAAAAAAACCCAGAAATTTAGTTGCGCACCTAGAACATAAAGATTCGATAGCCGACGAAAGGTATCAGTATAATTTTAGTTTGTTTTGCGTTGTTTTGTACAGATTTTTATATAGAAATGGGTGGGGTAATTTTCTATCCCAGTACACAGAAATGCGTTAAAATGCAATAAAATAATCGATTATAACTCGGTTTTTTTTTATCTGGTGTTACATCTAATTGAAGAAAGCATATCTAAATGGATTTTCAATAATTTTTAGTAATTAGTTTTTTATTTACATTTTTGTAGGTCTGGGGTGTTTTCAACCCCGGTACACAGAGTGAAGGTTAATCTGCATAAAGGTCGGTCCACATATTAAAAATTTGTGCTGAACGCGTAAATATTTTCGCCACAAATTAGGAAGTGTGGACGTGTGCGGCGCACGAAAACGAAACAAAATTGTATGCCACATTCAACGCACACGATCTAGCACTTGTCGGTTTTTTAGGATTAGGAAAATATAACATTAAGTTTAGTTTAAAGAAAAGGTAAGGTTGGCTCAACCCCATTCAGATAAGTTAGCAAAGTGGGATTGAGGTAGCGCCTTCTATTATAATAGATAGGTGTTAGGTTAAGCTTGAAGTTAAAAAAAATAGTAAATTATTGGTTAGAGAATATAAAAATTTTTGCAATAAGGCTATCGGAATTTGGAATTTTAGAGTTGTATATATCAATTTTCAAGAACACTAGGAACCAGCAGACCAGGAGAAAGTGTACACCAAAATTACCAACGGCTGAACCATTCAAACGCACTAATGTCACACAGCAACCACACCAGTGATAACAAATCAAATAATGATGACAAGTTAACACTTCATTATAAGGGAATCGATAATATCCGGCCGTCATGGCCACCAAAGATCACAGTCATAAATCATTTTTGGGCAGCTGCACACCGAGATACAATATTCAGTGACGAATGACGAGTCAGTTTTGAGAGAAGCCAGCGTTTGGTAGTTTTTTTTTTTGTTGTTTTGTAAGTTTTAAGTTTGAGACGTAGAGTTTTTCTTATAGACCCACGAGGGGTCAATGTTGTTATGTTTAATTTTTAAGTTTAAGTTTTTGTTTAGATTTTTTTTGGTGTTGTGTAAATCTAATTTTTAATGTTGAAAAATAAAATTGGTGATTGTGAGACTAACTCTGATCGTGTTTTTTTTTTTGTTGAACTTCATTGTAGCGTGGAGCAGTTCTGAAAGTGGTAAGTAGAGAAGAAGTGCTGGCGTTTTATTAACCAACAAAATAATAATAGTGAGGTTGCTGTCGACGGAAGGTAAGAAGAAATTGTTGACGCCAGTTAGTTAGCATCCCACTGTTAACCCCATTCTTACTAACATTTTTACCAATTAGGGCCCATGGGCCAAATTAATTTTAAATTAGTTAGGTTAGGGTGAAATGTCTGACTAGACATTCCTATACATATACAACCACGGTTAAGGCCGCCCACGTAATGGGCTGATAGGCTAACCCACTACTTCGGGGTCCGATACCCCAATTTCAACACTTTCCCAGTTTATTCGTTTTTTTCTATTAAATGCGGTAATCTAGGCCGTTGTCTTGGGTGCCCCAAAACCCACACCGTTCCCCTCTATTAAGCTGAGCTGCGGGAATCAACGCCGCATGGGGCATTACAGGATAGCGGCAAATCTATGGAACCGGGTTGGCTTTAGCTATTGCTAAGGTAAACCCGTTTCAAGTGGCGCCCAAATGGCTTCGTTTATGTTATTTTATGTAATCTCGCAAGTAGACAGCACCATATTTTAGAGTGGACAAGTTTGAAGTCTAACTAGACATCAAATTTCACACTAAAATATGGTGCTGTCTACTTGCGAGATTAGTCTACCTTGAGCTCCTCTAAAGGTTAGAGTATGACTGCCAATTGTTGGGTACAATTGAGTACAATAATGAACTTTTGTTTACTGATTTACAATGGCAGTGAGGATCACGCAATAGACGTTAAGACGCCCATTGCAATAAATTTTGATGAGTAAATGAGTTCATCAAAATTTCAAGTTCAATTTTTCCTTTCCTTTCGTTGTTTGACCCAAGTAGTGGGAATTAACCGTCACCTCGTTGCGGCGGTGGAATTGACTTTGGTTGTATTTGTTTTATTTAAATTTTACGATGAATTTTTATTTTTAATTTAGTTTTGATGTTTTAGGTTAAGAAATGATAAACGAATTTTTATAACAAAAAAAATTAATTTTGATTTGTTACTGACGACTTGCTAGACCTCAATTATTTCCACGCATGGCTTGAGCACTGAAAATGGGAGGTACCATAAAAATTTTCGACGAAAACGTTTTTACGCCGAACGCGTTCGGCACAAATTTTTGTATATGTGGGCCCACCTTAAGGAAGAGAGCAGAAAAAGTGTTTTTGCTATTAACCACTAGAGGTAGTATTATCACAAAAAATAAATTTTTCTGCTTATATTTTTAGAAACCAGAAGAAAATTTATAAAATTTTTAAGCAAATATTAATAATTCTCAGCAGAAAGTTTATTTAAAATTAAATGGTTTATGAAGCACAAGAGGATATATATGTTTAAACGATTTGCGTATAAGGACTCCAAATATAATGAATTACCATAATCATCATCATGTATATAGATTAAGATTCCAGCCATCATAAAAACGTAAACCCAGGATGGTTAAAAGAGGGATTCTCTAACACTTTTGTTCAGATACTGAAAATATTTCACATCAAAATTTAGTTAAAAATTTATGCAGTGCTATCGATGCAGGCGTTTTTTTGTTTTAACAAGTATTTGCTTTATGATGATTATGGTAATTTCAATTAACTTTTTTCGTTTCAAAACGTCTAACATATATTTTCTCTTGTGTTTCATAAATCTGATTATTATTGGCTAAAATAAACCTTGATAAATAAAGCAATTTGATAAATTGTCTGCTGGTTTCTAAAAATATCTATCTAAAATAATATCATCTCTACCGGTGAATAGCAGAAACACATTTTTTCTGCTGGAAATGTTCTGCTATGGTACACAGCGTCGAAAATTAACTATATAAAAAAGCATTTAAGAGTCCTTTAGGTCAACATTTTCGGTTATTCTGTGTGATAGATATTTCTTTTACAACGAGGTGAGATTATCAAGAAGTTTACAATAACCTTTAGAAACCAAATTTATATTTTTATGTCAAATCCAATTTGCAATTGGAACTAGCGGAATTGTAGGATATAGCGACCTAGGTACGGACTAGATAAATGAAAAACTTTAACGAATTGAAAAATATATGTTGATTGGAACCAAATAGATGTGTGGATGAAATAAAATCCAAGTTGTTTTAATTTTAAGAGCAACCATTACTCGGTTAAATGAAAATGTAATTCCAGCCGATAGTATATTTTCGTTCAAAATTCCGCAGTTGCAATTTTGCCGTACAAGTGTAGTTGTTTCGTATTTTCATACAAAATATTTATGCAAATTTTGCTCGTTTTTCGATCCGTTTTATGGTTGCTCATTGTAAACATTGGACGATGAAATAATCATCTCCTAAACAGCGGGTTAAAAATCTCGGATTTCTCTATCCCATCGCTTAAACCAATTACATCACGTAAATTATACAACAGACACGCCTCTTTACATACAAAAAAAAATTGAAAAATTTTGAGAAAAAAAATCTGGGATACAGATCCTAGATTTTTATCCGTCGTATGAACCGGCAGTTATAGACGTAGAAATCAAAGCTATCTACATTCGACACAATTGGAACGAGAGAAGAATGTATTGATCCAATAAATTCGATTTCTACAATTTTCTTAACAAAGTTTGTTTTATTGTTCGGTTTTTCCGACAAAATAAAATATGTTTCAGTTAAATTCTGAATTATTTTAAAAATTTGGAAATTTAAATTTTTAATATTACAAAGTGTGATAAAAAAAATTGCAAACCAAAATTTACCCCAAAATTCCAATAAATTTGCACACATTTTGCATGAAATTGTCTGCGTCTTCTCTAAAGCCCAGAGCAATTGAGTGATCGGGATGAAAATTCATACTTCTTCAAATTCATTAAGCGTTTCTCATAAATTGGAAGATACCAGTGAGTTTTAGCTTAAATCAGTCTACCAGAGGTAGAAGCTCTTCAAAAGGTGATTTTCTTTGTTTGCAAATATTTGTTGTGCAATATCTGTTTATCAACACAAATTCAATGTATAGCCCATACGGATTAATTGATCGGAATATACTCATACTTAAGCTTTTCTCAAAAATTGGGAGATCCCAATGATTTTTGGCCGACACCAATCCACCGGAAATAACTGCTTCCATAGGAGCCTCCACCTTGTTTGCAAATATTTTGAAAAGTATATTCATATAGCATTTACGAAAAATATCATAAATTAAATTTCAAACAAAATTAGTTCAGATAACTTTTATAGGAAATGACGAATTTTGATAAAAAAAAACTTTATATCTCCAAAATTAGGTATCTCTATGGTCCAGGCATATTGACTATTCGGAACAAAACTTCATACTTAAATTTGTTCTACTAATGGTTTCTTCTATCGTTGCGAAATTTGGGGAAATCTATGTTTTGGATGTGGCGGCCTCGTTTAGAGCTTTCTGTTTTTGGAAAGGGCTGCATTTACAAAAAACCACAAAGAATTAATACTAAATTTTCAATCAATAATAACATACTGTATCGGGGTCTTAATAAATTCAATTCACTTCCATCCAATATTAAATATATTGAATCTCTGAAAATGTTTAAAATCAAACTGACAGAACATTTGAAGGGTCAAAATAGTTAGCGAATCTGCATTGAGGACTTATCACCAATGTCATAAAATCTTGAATGAATGTAAATTTAATGTTTTATTTTAATATTATAGTAACCAACATTGTATAAAATGTAATAATTTTGAAGTAAGTAGATTTTTAAACTGAGTTCCTGATAGTTCACAGAAAATAATTTATTGTGAAGTTGCGCTACAACCAGTATTGGTTCGAGCGACTGAATATTTAATGTAGATATGAATTTATAGGTATATTGAATTGTTACATGATTTTGTCTAATAAAGTTGAATAAATAAAAAAAAAATAATAAGAGTTGACCTTGTTGCTTTTCTGCAAATTGCTTATTACAAGACTGTTTTACCAAAAAACGTCTGGTAAGTTTTATACATTCGTCTATTTTTATACATTCGTGGTCGGGGACAACATACTCACCTTTCCATTTTTTTTCTTATAATTATCCGAGTTACTATTGGTTCTCATCTGAATGCATTGCAAATAATTGCAAAGGAAAATTTTTGATTCATTTAGTTGTATTTGTGTGTTATTTTCATTTGTATATGTGACGTTTTCCAAAACAAATCCTTGTGTAAAGACATAAATAAACATAATTACAACTAATTTACAAGCAATTTTTGGTTAATGGCCATAATACAATTTAGAAATAACGGCAGCAAAACTAAAATCTAAAAAGGAAAATCAACGACGCGATAAGCTTTGCTATTAAAACTATTCATTACATTCTGGGAGCAACAATTTAAGCCAATTAAAAGAATTTTCTATATTACATATTATAAGATAATAATTGAAAAATAGAGATGTTTACTATTAAAATCATCCTACGGCTATTTATTAGCACAACATTTTGACATTATTTACAAAATAATGTTTACTCTCAAAACAAACAAGTTGCTTTGTTTATTGCAAAACTAAAAAAATGGAGGTCAATTTTGCTGTGTTTTATGCAGGGTTGAAAATTTCCTTATATAAAATAAGGGAAATTTTCTACTTTTTGAGCAAATACAAAATTTACAATGGAAAAAGATGTATGCCCGACTACTTTCGATTGCAAATCGCTTTGTAATTTTTTTATGTGTGTGTGTAATAAAAATTTATATACCGATACGGATTTTTTTTGAATGATAGTACACAGAATGAGAAATTTAAAATCGATTGCAATTAATTGCAAAGTAAGCTCAGATGAGAACGCACAGTTAGCTTTGATTGGTTTGTATGTGCGAGTTTTGGTCAATGCGACCAAAAGAATGCAGCTAATGACTGTTCGACCTAAAATGTTACGCGAATTTGTAATACAGATTGAACTTGTAAATAAAATTTCTTTGAAGAATGCCTCATTTACAGAACACAGGGCAATCAAGATTGAACTGAGCTTACACACAAAAGAGACGATCAAATGGATTATTTAATTATAAACTACATCAAATAAAAATCGATTGCTCAATATATATAGAAATTCGATAATTTTTATCAACTATTCAAAAAGCTTAAATTTATGCTGAAGAATTCCAGGGAATGTAAACAACTAGTTATACCTGAGCGCTTTAAATACCCGATTTCGAAAGAGCTTTATCAAGATATCAAGATATATGCAAAGCCTTTTCAACTTGGTTGGAAATTAAAATAAAAACATTCTTACCGACTTTTGCGTTATCAAAGATAAATTTTCAGATTTTGAACGATTTTTGGGTGGATAGTGTCAAACTTAAAAGTAGTATGCCCCACTTTCGGAATTTTTTAAAGTTTCTCTCGGAAGGCTAAAAAAATATTCGGCATATCCCTTTGCCGACCAAGAATTAAAAAACTTTGGCTCAATTGAAGTACAAACCACACAAATGTGTGAGTAAAAAACATAGTATGTAATTGCGTTTCTCATAAAAAATTTCGCTTGATTTGAACTACACCAATACAATTGTGTGTATTGTTATAGTGTTTTTTTTCGGAGGAAAATAAATGTGAAAGGCCAAAATGGCCAAATGGCACAGTGCTTTGGCGTTTGGATCGCGAGGTACCGGGTTCAAATCCCGATAGGGGCAGGATGCAAAGTGAAATTTCATCAACAGATTTCGATTTTTGGTGAAATGTAACACATCTATGACCCCCTTTCGGTGTGCAAAACCCATGGGCCGACCCATCTTCCATGCCGGTATAGGCTGGCATTGAGCTTGCAATGTGCAGATGGTCTTAAATCGGTCCTATAGCCATACGTCCTCGAGTTGGCCGGAAGGCGTAAAGTAAGGACGTAAAAAAGCATAACCGCGGAAGAGCAGGGTGAGCCTTGAGCCCCAAAACAGATCGCATAGTTACCAATAAAAAAAAAAAAAAAAAAAAAAATGTGAAAGGAACACACAAATGTGTAAGTTGGTTCAAAACACAACCAAAAATAAATTTTTGACATGATTCTTTTGCCTTACCCATACAATAGTGTGGGCAGGCCGGTAAAGGGATATTGCGAATTCTAAATAAATTTAACCGATATTTTTGGCAGAGAGTCGTATGACGGTCGTAAGATCAGATTATCCAAATTTTCACTCTGAGCTATATTTAAATAAAACAAAATTTGTTATGTTAAAAGGAGCCACAGCCCGACAAACAAGTTGAGTGAAATAGTCTGTGAATGTTCCCTTTATGGACACAGAAAAGCGAAGAAAATCTATTTGTGCTTTCTTATTCTCTCTGAAACAAAATGTATTTCGTTTTAAAATTTTAACAAGAATTGTGGAATAATTGTGTCTACCCCTTTTGCTGCCCGGTAACACAATTGTGTGGGTACAGCAAAAGTATCATATAAAAAATTTATTTTTGTATGTTTTTTGAACCAACTTACACATTTGTGCATTCCTTTCAAACTTATTTTCGTCCGTGTGTTGGTTGTACTTCAAATAAAGCAAAAATTTTTATCAAAAACGCCATTACATTCTATGGTTTTCTACTCACACATTTGTGTGGATGGGACTTAAATTGAGCCAATTTTTTTTTGGTTGAAAAAGGGCTATAAAAGTACTAAATAAACAAACCATTCTCATTTTGTTCTCTAGTTTCCGTTTTATTTTTTCCATGTGCAATAAGATGAGAGAGCCGATAAACATTATGAGTACGAGGGACTGTAAATATTCCCATTATGAACACAGAGTCTACCATGTGTCTGTAAATATATTTACTTGTGTTCCTTTTGTTGTAGCAATACAGTATCCACTCATTCTTCTCTCAACTCTCCTGTTGTTTATAAGAACTTTCTTTAATTAGTTATTTTCAGTCGCAGTGTGATCACATTATAAACCACGTAGTCGGAACAACAAAGCTTATTAAATAATAAATAATAAATAATATTATTTTAACGTGTTGTGAACATCATTTTAATAAAAAAATACGAAACTACATTTAATCAAATTATTTTAAATTACGAGTAATAAGGTGAGTTACATTTTCAAAAGATAATTATCGGTGATTCTTGGAAATAATTATTTTCGGTTTTAGTATTTTCTATGTTCGCCATTTTGTTTTTTTTTTTTTCATCCGTTGTAGTATTTTATCATCGAGTCGCTGGTACCTACACGTTATAGGTGTTACATTAAATAGGTAATTTGCAGTAATTTTATTAATAAAAATGTATCTGTTCACTAATATTTCAAGTTTTCTTTACATTCGTAGTGACACGTCTTCATTTTTCAAAAAATGATGATTAATCATAGAAAGATAGTCAATAATCATAATCATAGATTCTAGCACAAGATTTAGTCAGATGCTAAGCATTAAAGACCTTTTAAGTTTGATTGTCAATTTTAAAATTTAAAAAAGTAATTTATAGCTTTTTATTACTAATTTTTTTAAGGTTATTGGGTCAGCTACTTGTAACCCGTGTATCAGACCTTGGCAAAGACACATGTTTTTACAGAATAAAGTCATATGTCAGTATATTGACTTTACCAATGAAGTACACATGTCACTACTTTTTATTAACAATTAAGTACTCAAGTCAAAACAGTGTGTCCCTATCTACTAATAATCAAATTTTGCTCTGTTTCACTTTACTCTCTTTAAAGAGAAAAAACATTAAAAATTGATTACAGATTTTTTTCCCCATAAATACTTTTTATCCCGGAGTATTCCACCAAATGTTGTTCCCTCAGTCGAAACTTTTACTTACTTGGTAGGACATTTGCCATTGGACAAATTTAAGACCCGATGTGGTCACATTGTTTGTCGGGCAGGGCACCGAATTTCTTTCCTGCTCTTGATATCTCTGTATTCTGAGAAGATTCATCCATGTTTTAGGAGTTCTAACGTCTTTCAGGCAATACAGAGAATCGCAAGCTAAAAGCTTTTGGATCTAGCATCTATACACATGAGGACACTATGGACTACGAGGTAGATCACCAATTTAGTAGTTTTGCTATTACAATTTGAAGTAACGATAAGAATACTTCTGTAAAATATTCGGACATTAGTTTATCATTACCAAACTGCAAAAATAAATTTTTTAATTTTAAATATTTAGGCCAAATAATCTCACTTCAAACAAACACATTGATCATAGCTGTTTTGATGTTTTATTTTTTATTTTGCAGTCTATTTCACTCTTTTGCTGTTTGCTATGAATGTTCTCTACGTCTATTTTAAGATGTTAGCGCAGCCAACCCAAGTCTGTATGGCAGTAAGTCAATCTTTCGACTCCAGTTGGGGTCTGAAGGGGTGTGGTACGTTACCTTGCATTTCAGAATCTCGCATAACAAAATCTCGCGTTTCAAAATCTCGCATTACAAAATCTCGCATTTCAAAATTCTCTTGAAGTGTGAATATGAGTGATTCTAAAATACGGATTTTTATAATACGGGACTTTGAAATACGGAATTTTTTAAAAATACGGGATTTTGAAATACGGTTGTAATACGAGATTTTGAAAATGCGAGACTTTATAACGCGAGATTTTGTAAATGCGAGATTTTGAAATGAGAGATTTTTGAATATCTGATTGCGAGATTGTGTAATGCGAGATTTTCAAACGCGAGATATCGTATCGCTCCCGTGATAAGTGTATAAATGTCCATCCTACACGGGGGCAATACGATATCTCGCGTTTGAAAATCTCGCATTACACAATCTCGCAAATATTCAAAAATCTGTCATTTCAAAATCTCGCGTTTATAAAATCTCGCATTTACAAAATCTCGCGTTACAAAATCTCACATTTTCAAAAACTCGCATTACAACCGTATTTCAAAATCACGTATTTTTTAAAAATCCCGCATTTCCCGTATTATATGCTGTGTTTTAATATTGGAGCACTATCCGGAGCCAAATGGCAATTTTCTATTGAAACTGCAGCTATTATTCACTGGTGTCGCTGTACTATAAAAATTAAAACTAAATTCATCAATAAAACAAACATTTATCACCTGAAATATATTAATTGACATTTATTTTGACATGACGTTATAAACAAAAATTCATTTTGCTGCGTTTTAATTTTTTATTGTAAGATTTAGTTTCTAATGGTTTCAGGGGTTTACAAAATTAAAAGCCTTTTCAAATTTCCCATTGAAATGGATAGCGCTCCCGATAGCGGCTCCCGATAAATAAGTGAGCCGAGATATTTTTTTATCGATTTTGAATTAAAAAGTTGAATGAAAAATCTTAGTTTAGATTTAAATAAATTAATTAAATGCAATAATAGCGCGCTAAATATAAGTTTTCACATAGAAAATTGGCTGCTCCGGATACAGCTATCGGGCGCTAATAAAAAAACACAGCAATAGTATCCCTCATAATTTAATTCATTATTCACCATTCACCCCCACACCTCCTCTCATATTTCAATTCATCCTTGACGAGAGATTTTGAAATGCGAGATTTTGAAGCGCGAGATTTTGAAATGCGAGATTTTGAAATGAGGATTACGTATACCACACCCTCCTACACATCAAAAAATTATTTTCGAACTGAAAAACTTTACGATGCAAGTCTGAAAAACTAGCAAAAACTGAAATATGAACAATGGCATTCGGTAGTATATGAATTTTGCGGAAGTTACTGGCTCTAATAGCTAATTCTGCTTGAACATGCTCCCTGAACCTATGACGCATAATAAAATAATAATAATAAAATCATAGTAGGAATACCAGCAATAACTGTATATAGCCACACTACAAATTCTTCTATTATTCCCCAAACTACAATTCAAGTGTGATGCACTTCATATAAAATAAAGACTCCGTCTACCTTTTTAATACTAGATCTGAAAAAATCCTTACAACGAGAAGAGTTCAATAAGCTCGGTAAATCTTTATGAAATAACGGTAAATTTTATTCATCTTCTACATCGGACATTAGTACTTCTCTTTAATTTAAAAATCTTAGCCTCCTTATTTATGGTATTTTTCTAAATTTGTAAATTTCTTGGGGTAATCGGAACTCGCAATCTCATCAAACTCTCTCAACACAATCATCCGTTTACTAGTCATGTAAAAAGCAATATTTTTGGTTTGATTTCACCTCGTCTTTTTTCCCTGATATCATATTTCAATTCGTATAAAAGGTCCGCATAATAATCCCCTGTTATTGTGGTCTTATGAGATAAGTAGTAAATTATCAAAATCCATCAGCATTCAAAAAAATGTTGCCATTTTCTTACTCGCAGATGGTTGAATCTTAAAAAGTGTCGGTTGCGGTTTCTCTGCATTGTCCATTGCATGAATTGTTGTTTCGACTCTGAATCATAGTGACCAATCCAGGTTTCATCACCGATGACTCTCTGGTTCACAAATTTACTCGGATCGTCTTCATTTATTAGATGGCGCTAACACTGCCAATAGATTTATTTATTATCATACTTCATTTTGAAATGGTAATCTTTCTGTCTTCCAAAATAATTCGTTTAAAATTGCCATTTTGTGAGTAACATCGTCTGGCGGTTTTCCGCTGCGGAGTCGTCTTCCAGTGACTCTCTATGCCTTAGTTCAATAGACGGACCGACTTCGCCATTTTATTGTAAGAAGGTATTATATTAAGATCTTTCTTAAATGAAGCAATTGATTTGCATGAAGTATGTTTGTGTTGGTAGAATAAATAGAGGAATAAAAAATTTCTAATACCGTTATTTCATATGGATCTACCGAGGAGGAGGAGACACTTGCTCGCTTCCTTTGCTCGTGTCCTGCGCTAGCTGGCAGAAGACATGATCCCTTGGGCAAATACACTATGGACAGCATATGTGATCTCGAAAGCTGTAATGTGCGAGATCTTTTACGCTATATTAATAGTACTAAATGGGTTTAAGGGAGTTTATGATGTCGGATCCTGTGGTATCACAATTGGCCATAATTGGCCTAAGTGTGCGATAGCAACCACTGACACCTAACCTAACCTACCGAGCTTATTGAACGCCCTTATAAATGGGATATGAGGAACGGTAACGGTAACGCCGAGATTTAAAAGACACCGCGCTTTTTAAATTTTTTTTTTTTTTTTTTTTTTTGGATTTAATTAACTTTATTTACAATAAAATAATATTACAATAAAATTATAATGTCAATTTCCCAATGGATTTACTGTCCTTTAAAGGGAAATTAACATTATAATAAACATATTTCTCATACATGTGTCAGATACATATATGCATTTCCAAGTTATACAATTTACAAAATGTAATTATTTAACAATTCTCTATAATAGATCTTTAATTGTTTCTTGAATTGATGAATATTCATTACGGTTTTCAATGACTCAGGCAATCTGTTGTAAATTTGGGGACCTGAAAATCGGATTGATCTGCGTCCAAATTCGTTTGTAATAGATCCGCATGATATGTTATTAGCAAATCTGGTTCCATATTTATGATTACTATTACTAAATTCTAAATTAGATAAGGTAGAAGAGACATTTAATGTCCTGTACATATACAATGAAACTTGGTAATCATACAGCGCACCCAACGGCAAAATTCCTTTGGATTCAATTTCATATAAATACAATGATGATACTCGAAAAGGGAGCTTCAAGAAAGCTTTCACACTTTTGTTTTGCATGATTTGAAGAGGTTTTAACCTGCTCCGACTTGCCGTTCCGTAAACAATAATTCCATAAAGAATTCTGGGATGAATAAATGCAAAGTACATCAGTCTCAATACATAACTAGGCACAAAATACGAGAGTTTCCTTACCAATCCTACTAAAGGAGCCATTTTAGTACAAACGGATTTAATGTGTTCACTCCAAGACATGTGCGTATCAAAAGTCACTCCTAAGTACTTGAAATATTCAACTCTATCAACTACAACGTTATTTATATTAAGATATGGCAAATCAATTGGAGTTTTTTGTGGTGAATGAAAGATCATAAATTTTGTTTTATTTAAATTCAATGAGATTACATTCGATTTGAAGTATTCCAGTAAGATGATCATATCATGCTCCATGCTATTCTGTATTGTAGAAGGGACTTTAGTTTCATAAAATATTGCAGTATCGTCTGCAAAAATTTGAATTTTGCCAATCAAGGGCAAATTCGAGATGTCATTGATAAATATCAGGAACAGTAATGGTTCCAACACACTGCCTTGAGGAACCCACATTTAACAGTTAAAATATTACTGCTAATTCCATTAATCATAACATATTGCTGGCGATTAGTTAAGTAACTATTAACCAATTTATAGGCTACACCACGAAATCCATAACCATATAGTTTATCGAGAAGCAGCTTAATTAAACTGCGCAAATACAAAAAATATGGTCTTATAATATTAAATAAGCTCTTCAGCCTTGGGTACACAGTCACACAAAGTCATAAAAATGTATGGAAAGTATTGAAGTTCGTTGCATACAGTTAGAATTTTAGGAGGTTATGAATAATGAGAATTCCACTTTGCACTCTAAGCCTCTCGATTTAAAGGCGGTGCCTCCCGATTCAAGCACCTTAAAAATCTTATCATTAAATCTAAGTTGAAATTTGCCGAAAACGGCCCAGAAAATCCTATTGTTAAGTGCTTATTTACAAGCGACTATAAATAGACGCTAAATCAAATAACCACCAACTTTAATTAAAAAAGTCTCGCACCATCATCTATAGTTGTACATTATGCGAAAACCATTATGCTAATGAAAGTATTTTCGATTTTATGTTACAACATAAATTAGACAAAAAAAAATTCAGCTATTGCATTTAAGAACATGGATAAGCAGCGCCGCGTACACACAAGACATTATATCGGGTTTCAGCTGGTTTTGTGAATCATAAAAAGCAAAAATCTAAAATCATAAAAGGGTGTGAATCGGTCTAATTATACAAACAAGATTTATTTATTATAAGAGGTGAGATTTTTGACCAACGCCAGTGATTACGCAAAATAGGAGTTAATTAATATTTTCGCGCAATATTCTCAAGTACGATTCGATTTCTTTCAAACAAAAAAAAACTTACAAAATAAACGTTTTTATCTTTTTACTAAATTTATGATTTGGTTTTGACTGGTTTTTAACTCAAAATCTCGAGACGTTTTAATTTGTTTTTAAATAAACTCTTATCAACAATAGAGATACTCGGGTATATAACGTGTTTGCTAATTATCTAGCAATTTACGTTTATTACACAATTTAATAAAATAAACAAGTCACCAAAATTTGGTTATAAACGTGTTTTAATCATGTGATCTTTTGTATAGCTTCTTGTTACATCAAGGATTTATGAAGGTGTGTTTAGTGGTGTCCAATATTTTTATCGTATTATGTCACTATACCAACTAGACCAAGCCCACAATCTTCCGGTTGCTACTAAAGTCTTACAGATGAGCAGATAATACACCAGATTGTTCTAGAGAACTTTAATGCAATGCACCAATGATAACAATGTCAGCTTTGCTTATTTTGAAAGATAAGCCTCTTATGGTAATTGTATAACAATTTTAAGTGCTAATAAGTGACGATGGTATCTAACGGTTCTGGGTTGGAGTCTACATGATAGAGACGTCATAAATTCAAGAAAATTTCGTACAGTGAAGTTATGGACAAGCAATCTTATAAAACGCAAATATTTATCACTGACTTTGAAGAGATCGCCGATTCAGCGAAATTAAATTAGTCATACTATTCTAACTTATTCCCTATCCAAAGATCAATAAATCTAAAGTTCAATAAGAAATGCAGGCTTGCTGTCTTAAATTATTTAGATCATGTTTAGACCTTAAAATTATATTTAAACAAATTGAACCTGAACTCAGACCTGATTCAGTTATTTCTACCAAATAGATTAGACCAGAGATTCTACCAAATAGACATTTTGGTCTGAAAACTCACCAGCTTGAGCTTTTTCGGTGAAAAATTATTATTTTGGCCGCAATTTGCCTTTTAGATTAACTCTGAATAGATGAACGAATTTTTCATAATTGTCCCCTAACAGCAAATTTGTGTCAAATTTTTGGGGCGATAGCGACACAACAACCAGAGTAGAGTCGGCTAAGTTTTTTTAAATAACGATTAAGAACTGTGCATTATAGCCTATCCTACAAGGCTAATAACGCAACCCTACACATTTCTCGTACTACACTGACCGAAAAAAGATATCAAAAATTGAACGTTGAACCACAACTGTGTTTAGTTAATTTTCCTTTCCAAAAACGATAACATTTCGATTGAGGTACAGTGCAACCTTTATATTATAAGCGTTTAAGAAAATATATACCTCTTAATCCGGACTAAACTAAAGTTTGGTAAACCCTGGTACATGCACCCAAAAATTTCAAAGAATTTTCTTATTTGCGTATTTGGGTTGCTTCCAAAAATAAATTAAAAATTTAATTTTGCTTTTTCTCGCGCAATGTATTTTTTATGATTTACATGACTGTGCACACGATCAATGAAATGCTATGTTATGTGCTGGTCTTCGTAAATATTTTGTATACATATTATAATCTTTAAGCGGCATTGAAAACAAAACAAATCTGAATGGATTCAGATTTATCTCAATTTATTAAGTATTAACTGGATTCGCGTTCACATCACAGTATTATAATTAAGAAACAAGCAATGATTAAAAATTTTACACATTCGAAACCAATTAAGACAAACAAAAAATGTTCCAATTTTAATTATCACCGAAAATTTTTAACGAATTTTAGTTGTGTCCGCAACTTCCTCACTCTCTTCAATAGAAATAAAGTAAATGACATCACATAACCTAAATATACTATATATATGGCGACAACATACGTAGATAAAAGATACCCAGAAAAAATGTCTCATCATGAAAATCGATACAAGCCAAGAACTTTTCTCAGAATTGTGTAACGAAAACAAAAGTTAATCGAGTTCATTATTTAGATTGATATGAAAGATAAGCGGCGCCTAAAATCTATGCAAAACATGCGGGAAGGGTATAAATCTAAGTTAATATAGAATTTCATTTAATTGTCTTAAGTACTACTTTGTATAGATTCTTTATGTACAGTTATATATTAACTATATATATAGCTATAGATAGTTGTTTAATGTATTCTTGACACAATTTCAACGAGCTGGTATTTTTATGAGATAATGAAATATATAGAATCAAAATCAATGTACTTGTATACATATAATTTTAAACAGTCCTACGCAATGTATCAGCCGTGGTTCAACAGCCTCGCTATTTACGCTTTGCAATATCGAACAGTCTACTCATATCTGACAAAATAACGGAAAATATGATTACGCGAATTTTAGCTATCTTCGTCGCTATCTCACATTACATATCATCTATATGTAGAAAATCACTCATTTAATTTAAAATAAGTTGTTACCAGAAATGGTTCGGTTGAAATTATAATCCAATAATCTAACAATTAAATGCGACTCAAATATTTTTGCTTTAAACACGTAATTTGGGTGAACAAAAATTTATCAGAATCCCTTAAGAGAGCAATTATGGTTATCAAAAATTGAGTTAATATTTCGTTTCATAATTTAAAAAAAATTGCAATTTATTAAGATTTGGGTGAAAGCGACAGTAAAACTCCAACGAATGTTCAATTTGAATGAAATAAAATTTTGATAGAATTAATTTGTGTAGGAATTAAAATTAGACTGATTCAAATAGGATTCAAGTAGTTTAATACACATGAGTTTTTTAATAACTGCCAGGCCATTATCTCGAAAACGGGTCAAGATAGGAATAAATTACTTGTAATGTTCAGTCGGTGTATTATCAACTGTTGGAGTTGACTTCCACTCAAATTTCATTGCGTTACTATGTAGTAATAAATTTTAACTCGGAATTAAAACAATTTAACAAATAAAATAGAATTTGAATGAAACTTTTCTTAATTTATAAAACTTCAGAATTAACTGAAATAGATTTAAAAATAGACTAGAATTAGAAATATCACTTATTATTTCTTATTATTATTGAGTGTTTATTTAAAAGTAAAATAGATAACTAAGCTCGTTAAAACAATTTAACCTAAATAACCAAAATAAAGTAAGATTCACGAAAGTAGATTATCAAATTTGGAACTATTAGAAAAGTGAGTAGAATTGAGGACCGAAATTCTACTCAAAATATTTCCAGTTCAGACTAAAAATTGTGAAATATTTTGGTCAAATCCCCAGATAGGCAGAATCTTTTCTATACCTACAGTAAATCTTAACTTCATTTAAAATTGTATGAACAATATATCAAAAAATTTAAAAAAGTTGAAATCAGTTATAAGTTAAAAAATTTCACTAAAAATCTCCTCAAGTAAATCTATTTAAAAATATAGAAAAATTAAATAATGAGTATAGAAAATTATTTTTCATATTATAACTTTTTCTGTCGAGCCAAAACTTCTATAAAATTTAAATTAAAGCCACTGCATGTCCAATTTGAGTGAAATGAAAAATTTGACAGAATTAAACTCAAACCAGAAGAACTTAACCTAATTAAGATAGTTAAAATATAAATTCTATTCAAAGCAAATGACGATTTGGAAAATTCTACACAAATTCATAAAAACCGTACCTTACTTTGACTGAAGTTTTAATAAATTCTTCAATTTGGATGTTAAAAAAAATATAAAACTTTAAGAAATGTCTCTAAAAATTATTCAATTATAAAACAATAAAAAATATGTGGTAAAAGTTGAGGTTTAAATTTGAGTGAATATTTTAAAAGATTATTAAATAAGTGAATTGTTTAAAACAATTTAATTTAAATTACAGATTTATTAGTTTATTTGTTTTGAGTGAAAATTTTGAGTGAAATTTAAATTTGACAGAAATAAGCTCAACATATACATCTTGAACTAATTATGCAGGAGTCAAAATTGGCGGAATTTTACTAAAACTATTTTCAGAGATGAATAATTTAAAAGTCTACAGACTGCTTGCTTTATCTCGGTTAGGCTAATCATCACAATTAAATAAAATTTAACTATATTTCTAAATATCTGTAATCTCTCTCAAATTTAAAAATTTGTTCAAAAATAGAGAAATTCAACAGGAATAAATGATGATTTGGAAAATTCCATTCAAATTCGTAAAATAATATATTTAAAAGTAAGTTAAAGTGTTATTGGGTTTAATAAGTTTTAAAATTTTGTTGTATTAAATTTTCACTCAAATTTGATTACGGCTCTAGTAAGAAAATTTAACACGAACTTGAAACACTCTAATACACATAAATGCTGTCAGAGAATTAGGGTGAAATGATTAATTTAAAAGTAGCTGAATGTTTTAAAAGTTTTTTAAATTTCACTCAGAACTGTTTTAAAAAAAAAATGTTATAAGCGGAATTAATTTAACGAGCATTTATATCGCTCATTTGCTGCAAGAGTGACATAATCAAAAAAATTTAATTTTCCAGAACAGCGATTTGAAAATATTACTCAAAATTGTTTGTAAAAACGGTGTTTTTTCAAAAGTAAATGAAAGTACATTTTGATTAGTAAAATATTTTTTTTGTATTCCTACATCCTCAATCGGATCTTAATTTGTTTCTTTAATATTTTGCAATTTTTCTTAGGATAGGTTCCAATCTTAAAATGTTAATTTCTTTCGCGAATTGAGTGATTTTTTGTATTAGAATTTTAATTGATTTGTGAGGTGAGCGATATTTAAAAACATAATAAATAAGTAAACCCATGAAATAAATTAAACATTTAAAGTGTCGAAAGTTTGTGTGTACTGATTTTTTTCCTAATTAAGTTTGCCAGATCCGGGACCACAACCACAATAAAATTCCAACAAAACTACTTCAAGTACCAGTTGAGTGAAAACGTAAATTTTGCAGAATTAAACTGAACCCACACAACTTTACGCTACCTATATTCAAGGTTGATTCATCAATAATCAAAATTTTTACTCAAATTATGAATGATAGTAGTAAGAAGAATAGAATTTAACTCTAAATTAAAATTATCTAATATATAAAATAAATGCTTTTATTCAATTCAAAATATGTTGCAAGTAGTAAAATAGTTTAGTAGTAAAATTCATCAAACAATTAAAGTAATCTGACATATAAGTGCCGTTTAGAAATTCAGTGAAAGAAATATTCAAGCTTATCTAAAATTTACGTTTTCGAAACTACACTCAAAATTATTTAGTTATAAAAATAAAAACATGGATGGAAATAATTATGGTTTAAATTTGAGTGAATATTTTACTACTAATAGATAAGTAAATTGTTCAAAACCATTTAATAATTTAATTTGCAGATAGATTGTTTTGAAAATTTCGAGTGAAATTAAAATTTGACACAATTAAGTTCAAGTTATACATATTGAGCTAATTATGTAGGAGTCAAAATTGGCGGAATTTTACTAAATGAATCTTCAGAGTTAAGTGATAAAGGCTTAAACAGATTTCACTACTAAATAGAATTTAACTACATTTCCTAAATATCTGTAATTTGTCGGATATATAAAAATTTGTTAAAAAATATAGAGATTCAAATAGAATAAATGATGATTTTGCTGATGATGATGCTCAATTTGAGTAAAGTAGCATCGGCTTTAGTAAATTCTAAAATTTGAATGTTTTCAATTACCACTCTAATTTGGTTACGGTCCTAGTAAGAAAAATCAGCTCGAACTTCAAACAACTTATAAACAAATGCTTTATGAGTTGTGAGTGAAAGAATTAATTTAAACGTAGCATAATAATTTACAAATCGCTTATTTGCTGCAACAGTGACACAACTCAAAATTTTGAATTTTTCAGTAGAACGATTTGAAAATGTCACTCAAAAATTTTTCTAAAAACGGCGTTTTTCAAAAGTAAATAAAAATACATTCTGATTAGTAAAATAATTTTTTTTCTATTGCTACATCCGCAATCAGACTTTAATTTTAAATTTTTTTTAATATTTTGCAAATTTTCTTAAGATAGTAGTTTCCAATATCTTAAAATGTTAATTTTTTCGCGTGTTAATTATTTTTATATGTAGTTTTACCTAATTTACTAGAAATAACTACATAAGAAAGTATGTTTTGATACAAAATAATAAAAATATGAACTATTGTGAATCGTTTGATTGGAATATCTTAGAAATGAGTGAATTTGTGTGTCACTATTGCAGCAAATGAGCGAAATATTCTAAATTTCACTCAAAATTATTTTATTAGAAAAAACTATCATAGGTGAAAATTCTTTAGTTTCTTTTTATGTTTGTGTTTAAAAAGAAAATAAATTTGAAAATTATGGTTAATCGCAGCAAGTTTATCAGCTCCAGACCACAACTCCAAAATTCCTAAGCTGCACGTTCTATTTAGTTGAGTGAAACCGTAAATTTGACAGAATTAAATTGAACTTAAACAACTTCAGATAGTTACGAAGGCTAAAATTGATGAATTTTACGCAGCCAATATTTAAGGTTGAGCGAAATTATCAATATTCATATTTCAAAATTCAAAATAGTCATCAATAATTAAAATTTTAATATTTTAAATTTCCACTCAAAGTTTTCTAAATATTACTAAAATTTACACGAAATTTTAAAAATTATGAACATACGAAGCAATTGGATTAAAATTTTATTGATAATTTTCTTCAAATTCAGAAGTTTATCTGCTTTTTTCCTAAGCCGCCACAAATTTATAACGAAAACCCATTTTATATTCAATTTGAGTGAAATGAAAAATTTGATGGAATTAAGCTCCACCTAACCAATTTGTGCCAATTAAGGAGGAGCCAGTCAAAATTGACGGATTTTTACTGCAAAATTAACCAAAATCGCTTTACATTTAATTTGACTGAAATAATAAACTTCAGTAAATTAAACTTAGAGTTACATAATTTAAAGCCAATTAAGCCACAATTATACCTCAATCAACGAACACTTAAGAGCTTAATTTGCACGTTGTTTGTACCATTTCGATTACTGCTACTAACACCAAAATTTTATAGGCTTCCCGTCACAAATAAACAACTCTAAAATTTTGGATGTCGTACCGTTCCCTTGAGTGTTCCAAACGGAGCACAACTTAAGCTCCTAAGTTTTCGCTGGTTGAGGCTTTATCAAGCGGATTTTAACACAAAACAAATCCAAGGTTGAGTGTTTTATGAATTCTCATGAAACTTTCTCTGGGTATGAAATAAATAGTAATCGCAATTAAGTGGAATATAAATAAATTCCCTATATTTATGTAACGTCTCATTTATAAAAATTTGTGAGCGAAATTAAAATTGAAGAAAATCGTGGTCTAGAAAATTCATACAAATTCATAAAAGCCATACCTTAATGTATTTTCAGTTTAAGTCTAGTATGATCTGTTTTATTGAGTTCACAAATGTTGACTTTTACAATTTTCAACCAAATTTGCTTATAATATTACTTTTAAAGAATTAATAGAATTAAATTAAATGTAGTAGAATTTTTTTAAATTTCAAAATTATTTTGTTTAAACGACATTGCGAACTAACATAGAAACTACTTTGATTTAAATATGAGTAATAATAGATAATTAAAATTTTCAAAATATGTAATCTAAATTCCTGATAATTTGTTTGTTTGATAATTTTTTTACAAATTGAAAAGTTTAATTGCTCCGGGAACCACAATAAATTTACAACGAAAATCACTTCATGTTTAGTTTGAGTGAAATTCAAAATTTGACATAATTCAAGGCTAACCAATAATTAATCAATAATTAATTAAGAAATTAAATAATTTGATAATTAATATTAAATTGTTATAAAATTTTAGATTTTAAACATTAATGATAATTAAGATAGAAATTCAGAAGAAAGAAGTAATCTTTGATTGAAATTTTATTCATTATTTAATAAATTTTTAATAATGTTGATGTTTAAACTTATATTGAAATTTGAATGCAAAACTAATAATAAACTTTAACTCAAATTTTTATATAATTTGATTTCAAAATTGGGTAAACTTTTATAAGGTTTTCTAAACTCCACTCAAAATTATTCAAAAATAGAATGAATTTAGTAAAATGATTTGAATTTTGTAACCAGAATTTTGTAAAGCACAACTTTGCAATGAAGATAACTTTTAGCTGCCTATGATTTCGTTTACAGACCAATTTAAATTGTAGAACAAAATCTCCGTTTCCTAAATCTAGCATCAACCCGTTCAAAACAGATGGTATATCCGCTGCCTGAACATTTTGATAACAGAAACTAGAATAATTATTGTATTGCACTAATTATCTCACTTTTAATCTCAAGGCCACAATAAAAATTACCCTTTATATCAGAGATACGAAGTTTGTTCAAATCGTTGCACAAACCCGGATCAAACCAGTACAATAGTACAATATCGTTACGCGGTATGTGTCAATATTTGTGCTCACATAAGGCGTAAATAAGAGATATTTAAACGTCACAGGCCATCTTTCGTAATCATTTGTTATTATACTAAATATTTTTAACAATTTGTACATGGAGATCAACTAACCGAAAAATTGTTTCAAACATTTCGAACAAAAATCTGATAACAAACCGAGTATTATACAGCTCGGGCCTATGGTGAGCTTTTTAAGGGAAAAATGTACTTTAAGAACAAAATGATCGCGACTTTAAATAAGCAAATATTTGGATTAGGATTAATATAAAAATTTGAATAACACAATCTATTAGACAAAATGGCGTCTGATAAGAAAATGATACAACCCAAAAATTTATCAACGCTTATCGCACACTCGCTAATCTAGTATAAAACCTTCATGTAAAGACGCCGAGCTAAAATTTCGTTTAAAGGGATTACTCGCGACACCACGATTACGGATAAATATAAATTAAGGTTGGATTAAATACATTTCACTATCTATTGGACACAAGGACGTCAACGTATTTTATGAGTAATAAAATTTTCGTCAAATGCATAACATTACACAGGAATTCACATTACAAATCATAAGGAATTCCTTAAAATTATACCAAACACTGTTTATCAAAAACTATATACCTGACACTTTCACTATCAATGTAATCACTCATTGTGAACACTTTATATTATAGACATGAAAATCAAAATTACTTAAATTAAAATTTCGTACTGTACATCACAACCGCGCGCGTTCACACGACTGCTTTACAAATTATGTCGTGCACCTTATATTATCAGCATCCAACCAAATTAACCCATTATAAGCGAAATTTATTAACACAATATCAACTTGCGGTCCAGCAATTAGGACGTAGAGTGATAAAAGTGCGAACAGTAGCACAAAATATACTCCAAACAATCAAAATGTAAACAAATTTTTCTTATAAGAAGTTTAATATTGAAGATTAGCAGACTTACATTTTATGTTTATTTTCACTGAATACCCTCTCGCATCTTATAGCGATAATTTTTTTGTGTGCTCACTTGATCCGTAACTTTTCCAAATTTTGTAATTTTTTTTGTGGTAACTGCCATTTTAATGACGATTAAATTGCGTTGTGGACAATACAACCAAATAGATATTAGTAATCGTTATCATCTGGTATCATCTAGTCACGTGCAGTGATTAAGTTTAAGCAATTTTGGACTGGTAAAGTTTTTTAACCTAATAATGCCTAAAAAATGCTACTGATCATTGATAGAAGCTTCACGATTTTTTTTTATGAAGACAGTAAGTCTAATTTGCATTTTATTCTGAAATTTTGCAAGATTCACCTCAAAGGAAGTTTTTCTAAATATCATCTTGTTAGGAAAATTTCAGTACGACTTTCTTTATTGGCGATATCGGATATCTTTAGGTTCTGGTCGGAAACAACAAGGTATGTTCAGAATCATTTTTAATACCGAATTGTATGATAAAATATTTTCTGCCGGAAATATTTGATACAAACGCAAAAAATTCCTTTTCGTGAAATTTTCATTAATTTCCTGCCCGAATACTGAAATAATTTTTTTTTTTTACATGTCTAGCCACTCAGTTTAATTTTACAGTATTTTCACAACTGTAAAGATTAAATGATATGCGATCATGACCTTGAAAACTTCCACCAAGATCGACATCTATATTTTAGTAATCCTATTACTTTTATTGTTTCATTAGCCAGCAAGAGCCTTGAGCACAACCTAGAAACGTCCGATATTGCGATTAAAAGATGGTTTTATCATTAAAATTTGGACGTCGACCTCGATGATACCTTCCAAGGTCATCTTAACATTTTTTTTACGTACCATTTTTGTACATTGCATGTTTTTGCAACAAAATGTGCGAACGTGGTAGAGGTCTGCTATACCAATTTTATAGCCCTACCATTTAAAAGTCAAAATGTCGATAATGCAGGTTCGCAATCCATAAACAAATTAAAGTGATGTTGTTGATGATACAGTCCATACAATCCTATCGAATGGACGATACCGATAAAGTAGATACATAATGTCGGTAATGCAGAATATCAATATGAAATTTAAATTTATTTGTTAACTTAGGCGAAGTAGAAATTGTTAAATATCTCAGCCTAAAAATATCGACTATGCTCCCGTAGATTCATTATTATTTGGGTATTGCAAAAAATTAGTAGTGCAAGTGTTGAACTTTGGAGGCGGTTTCACACAATTTGTAGTATGTTTTCAAAACTAATTCATGCAAAGACCTCCAAGCATAAGTACGGTTTGGGCAGTTTAAAACGGTTAATACCGGTTATGGTTTTGAAAATTTTTTAGTTGGTCTGATGATGAACTGGTTCTTGCAATAGTTTACAAATTAGTCAAGCATGTACCTAGTATTAATAGTTTAATGTGAGGTAATTTCGAATTATCTGATTATATAATGATTCACTGTAGCTATTCGAAGAAGCATACGTGCCATACAAAATTCCACATTATGTTTGGGGAAGCCTGAAGCGATTAAGAGAATATAATTTTTATTTTGTCCTATTTTGAGATTTTGGTAGTTTGGTTGAGGTAAGTCTGGATTTAATGGTAAAATAATTCCGCTTTAATGATTTTGGCAGTTGGTCAGCGTTGGAAGTGTTCTGTGTGTGCGAATTGTGTGCTTTTTAATTGGTTCCGATTTCGAGTTGGTTAGGTGGCTATCGATCACTCTGAAATTATTCAATATAGCATGGTCCTAGGCATAATTGTGGTGTAAATCTGAAAGGGTTAAGCCGATGTAACTTCGAATTATGGAATGAGCCGTTGCTAGTCTTCCCCCGGACAAAACGTATATGCGTCATATTTGAATAACTGGTTTAGGATTAGTTTTCAAATGTTTGTGTTTTTAATTATATATTGTCTTTTTAAATATGAAGCCTACGCGTTTTAATTAATTACATACTTAAAAAATATTTTCTCCATTTGAATAACTGCTTTCTTTCACAATATCGGAGCATCCAATTTTTGGCATTTCCTCATTTTGGCAACCCATAACAAGTTCCTTGGTTCCGTTGATTATATTTCACCCAATTCAATAAAATTTGCGTCACCTTCATCTTATATCTCTATCGTATATCCCTTTTGCTGCCCGGTAACACAATTGTGTGAGTAGAGCAAAAGTACCATGTGAAAAATTTAGTTTTGTATGTATT
Organism: Nephrotoma appendiculata; assembly: GCA_947310385.1. Classification (NCBI taxonomy): domain Eukaryota; kingdom Metazoa; phylum Arthropoda; class Insecta; order Diptera; family Tipulidae; genus Nephrotoma; species Nephrotoma appendiculata. The sequence continues at coordinate 265,021,324 of OX371225.1, read as the reverse complement.
TTCATTGCATCTGAATATCTCAAAACTTTGTTTTGTTTGATTGCTAGGTGTAGTTGTTCTTCCATTGAAGGTTTTTGTTCTTGTGTAACGACCTCATCATTTGAGAGATTATTTTGATTCAAATCTGTTAATCACGGTTCATCTGAGTTTTTTATAATCATACGCCCAATAAGTGTATCAATAAGTTTCATTACCTTAACTTTATTTAAAATTCCGTTAAAATCTTTCTCACTCGATTTTTTTGTACTTTTTTGCATGGTGTAAATATTCGCTGTGTTTGTCAGCTGTGTCAGCGGTGTCAAGCATCAATGGCCTGATCCGGTTCAGTTCATATTTCATGAAACAACACAAACGCGGCTACTAGATTTCAAATCAAAATTTGTGATCTAAACAATATTTTGGATTAGGTTTTCCATATTAAATTTCAACTGATTCGGATCAATGGGTGCCATCAAACACGACCATTGTAAAACATCAGAATATTCGGTTCGCCGCTGTAGAATTCTATATATTAATTAAGAATGTAGTTCTTTGCTTAGTGGCGTATTTTGAGATAACAATTTGCCAAGCATGAATTTAAGAACACCATCAGCATCCTGCAATGTAAAGTCGGAAGAACCTAGTGATTCTACTGTGAGCCTAATAGGTTGCAAAGCTTTTATTATTCAAAATTTTCTCAATTCTGCTTCTGAAAAATTCCATTCATATTTTTTATCAATTAGAGTTTTTCTAATGCGCGATCTGAGTTGATAAACACGTTCCAACATGGGTAATAAACGGTTGCACCTGGTTTGGGTGTCTAATATTAGTTCTAATACACTGTTTCTTCCAAATTCTTGTACAAAATTTCTTTTTAAAATTTAATTTTTTGTGGGACTTAGTCGAAATATTTTGACAACCTACCTAATTTTTGCAATAACAACATTTAAATTTGTGTACGAGATATCAATGCCATTATTAATCAATAGTTCTCCAAGTTCACTTTCAAACTGTATGTATACGCAAATCTGCATCAGGATCAGCAATGTCAAAATTTTCATTATTCAATTCATCATCAGACGAAGTGGATTGTTCGAATTAATAAATAAATAATTATTTAATTCAATTGGTTTAGTAAGAAAAAATTTACCGAATTACCAGTAAATTATAAAAATATGTACCAGTGTTTCGTCAGGAAAATTTGGTCGGTAAAACCGGTTAACCCGTTAATCGTTTACCGGTTTTGTATTCCCTAGTCCCAATTATAAATTCAGCTTTTCAGCAGAAAATGCAAAATTTTGGGTTCTATGTACATTTTCCTTATTTTCAAAATATATGTTTTATTTACACATTTTTGACTTTAATAAATCATGTCCACAAAATCATAAAATATAAGATACCAACTAATCTTTTATAGGCTTCCAGAAATCTCAGCTTTAATATGTTACTCCTTTATTGTTCTAACGAAACTAGTAGATTACAAATTAATGAAACCTTCCAAACAATTAAACCTGTTACAGGTCCGCATTTACAACCAATTATATTTGAGTATAAGATTTCAATTTTTCAACGTTAACATAAACATAACCTAAAATCTTTTTCCAAATAACCAACCAAAACTGGGTGACACAGTAAATATGTAGATCAGAATCATAAATCATTCAAATTCAATTAATACGACGTAACGTAGAAATTAAACATACACATACAAAGATTTTGTTCCCAAAACAATTCATCCAAAACCGTTTTTGAATAAATTCAACAATTCATAATCTATTGATACGAATTCAAAATTCTCCAAAAAAAACGGCTTGTGAATCCAATTCATACAAAACACAATTCAGCTCAAAAAAAATCAAACAAAAAAATATTTTACTTTAGTACGAATCACTTTTTGTATAAATTCGAAATTGATCATACCAAAATGATACGTAACTGGAATTCGCCCAAAAAAAATTCAATAAAATATAAAATTCATCCGAAAAATGTTTAATAAAACGTTTCATTTACATTGCTAGACTGATTAATATCAATGCAAGTTTGGCATGATTAATTTTTTGTATTAGTTCGAAATTGCAAATGTTGTGCCTCGAAAATTCGCACAAACATAGCAAATTACAATTTCTTCCAAAAAACGTCATAAATTAATTTACTTTGCTAGAGCGCATCGTATACCAACTCAATGTCCCAAAAAAATTTCGAAACATTTGTGATCCATCAGTGAAACCGACACAAGCAATAACATTCCTTTGCTCTGTGCCTGCAGTGTTGCCAAAGCAACAGTTTATCAATTTAATAATTAATTATTCATGTATTACCAAGGGCGCCGTTCGATTAATCGGATTAATCGTAGATTTTAAATGTGAAATATATTAAATGAATTGGCCTAGAAGTAATTGGTTTTAGATAGATCTAGATATGTATCGTACCGCAATTAGCTACACATTTCTGCATTTTAATGATCCACCTTGTATCTTGAGCCTTTGTCTGAAGGAATTGGCATATATCAAATCGTTCAAAGTTAAAATTTTCAGCTGAATAAATACAACAGACCAACATCTTTTCTCACAAGCAACGAATAATTTAGCCGAAATAAATAAGCGTAGGATGGTCAGCTCTACTGTGATATATTTTAATGGTAATGTATAATGTGAGTAGAAGCAATAAATTGATTAATCGGTTCAAAAATTAACAATTCGATTTTTTAGAAAACCGATTAATCAACCATTAACTTCTATTCAATGATTCCAGACTAACACACCGGATCAAGTTCAGTTTTTTGGGAGATTTTGGCTTAATTTTTTGTTTTTGATGAATTGCTTTGGGAATAAAATTGCTGTGGTATATAATGATCTATATGTATATGAGTTCTTTTTGTATGAACTTTTGCTGTAACATTTGATAGTGTATGATTATTTTTGTAACTAGTAATGGATAGTTCAATTGTAATTGTACATTGCAATGAAACGAATTACTCAAAAAAGTAAATAATTTTTAATACACATTCTATTAGGATGAATTGTATTTGGCTTCAAACGAAATTTTTACCGTTTTATAGACGAATTTTAGTTTTGGGAATATCCGTGGTAGATAATATTTTTTGAATGAGGATCCAAAATTGCATGGACTCATTGAGCTTTAAATGGCTCTAAATCTTTTGTATAAGTTCGAAATTACTCATAAATGTGGCATCTCTCGTGGCATGAAAATTCATACGAAAAAATAGAAAATTAAAATTCATAAAAGTTGTGTAAATGTTTTGTTTTTATGAATTAGGTATACATTTTTCAGTCGACGTCAGAACTGAACACGGAAAAATTCAATTCATCAAAAAAATATTTTTACAAAAATTGATTTATTTTTCTAGAGCGAATTGTGCCAAATCACACACAACATTTGCAAGGGATCTATCAGTAAAAGCGACACATTTTTTTTGATTGGTGTATTCATGGTTGTATATACATATTAGTCTTTAAACGATGTTATAAGAGAATTATCTACACCTGTTTTAATTTAACTGTATCAGTAGATCAATAAAAACTTAATATGTAGTCGTCATAATTGCTTGCCAAATTTAAATTTTAAATTATGTCAAATAGATGGCGCATCTAATGAAAAATTCAAATGGTTTTTAGAAAGTACCGACCATTAATCGATTTGTCTAAATTTTATGACAATTCGGTCAGCTGTGTTGCTCACATTACACCAAAAACGTCAGTTAGCTGAGTTTACAAAAATGCAAACGTCGGCCGGTAAAATTTTGGCCTCCGTAAGGTATTTTCTGGCGGGCTATCTTGAGAAAGGTTAGACCATACACAGCGAATATTACATGACATTATTGGCGCGTTTGATAGAAGCAATTGCAAAAAAAAGTGCTTTTTAACCAAGACGCACCACGAGTCATTGGCTACGATGGCAAAAGTGAACCAATTGAAGTTCGAATTGTTTATCTATCCGCCGTATTTTCCGGATCTGGCTCCCAAAACTTCTAGCTGTTCACAGCCCTCAAAAAATGCTTCAGGGAAAGAGATTTTTCAGAAACAAACGCATATTTTGAGACTAAAGTTAAATCGTTCTACAACTGTTAAATGAACGACATGACGAAATGTTACAGAGGCGTTGGAATGATTATGTCACTCTTGACAGAACCTGTGTTGATGAATAAACAAAGTCGAATTTTGCAACAACAAAAAAAATATTTTCCTAGTACATATTTAGTTTTCGGGTCCTATTGAGTGACATGATATTTATGGGTTAACATTGGCTACGCACAAGTACTGTGAATTGAAAAGCGTTTACTTGATTCAATTTCTCAAGTCTTAGCTTTACAAATCTAAACGCTTCTATAAATTAACATGAAAAAGCCTTTACGTCAAATACATAGCAGCAAAATTATAAGTAAGTAGCGAAGTACTCACGCCGTCAAAAATAGTTTTCATGGATGGAAAAAATAAAAAAATATTAGACCAAGGGAAGCTTCCATATTCATGCTTATGAAATAAGTGCTGATGTTCAGCTAAACCAATTGTTCTTGTTGTAGTTTAAAAACCACTCAACTACTGAAAAAGATACCAACTCAAATTTACTGTTCGAAAGATTTTGGGTCTAATTTATTTCGCATCATTCTACACTCGCGAGTAAATAGTCAACACAAACGACTTATTTTTTTTTTGAACGCCTGATATTTTTACTTTAAATTAAAATGACTTTAGTTTCATGAAACAGTTCAGTAATTTTTTATAATGAATTTTAAATGAAAACCCAACCGAAATTGATGATTTTGAAAAAAAATATTGGGGATATTTAAATTTAAATTACAACAAAAAATTTAAGCAAAACAAAAATAATTGTATAGGTTAATACGTAGTATTGCCCCCTTTGCGTCTACAACGGTTCGCAAGCGTTTCCCCATTAAGCTTATTAAGGTTTGGAAAAAGACTTGGGGGATCACACCCAACTCCTCTTCCAACGCAATCTATTGAGGTCACTGATGTTAGATGGTGCCGGATTTCTAGCTCGGATCCTTCGTTTTAGTTCGTAACATAAATGCTCAATTGGATTCATGTCTGGGCTAAGGGCTGGCCACGTCATCGTCTCAAATCCAACCTCATCCATGAACTACCGAGTAGTTCAAGCTGTGTGATACCGGGCATTATCAATTGATGTGTTCGAGAGAAAATTCAAGCTGGCGTGCTGTTAACTTTAGGCCTCCAGCGGGCGGCCTTGGAGTGAGGTTGTTTAACTTCAAGCGACTTCTTACTGTCCATTGATTAACAGCTCCATCTCGAACTTGTTTTAGCTCCTGCTGCACATCAAGGCCCGTGAGATGGCGATTTTGCAGTGTAGCTAGAACAATAAATCAGATGTACACCAATACCGGCTGGTGTGTGGTCTCCAATTGAAGATACCAGTTTCCTGGTGGTCGTTGAGTGCGTCCTTATTGCAATAAAGCAACAACTTGTACGGCTTTTTCTGCAGTAATATGCATGATTTTGAGGAAACAACGAATGCAACTGGTACAGATTTGTTCAGGTCAACGTCTGATAAGTGACAGATGGCAAATATCGGTCAACGTGGTACTATACAACATTGCATTTTGATACGATTGCTTTAATGCTTTAATATGAAAAGTACTGTATAGATTTTACTGTCTTTGTAAAGATAAAATACGAAGCTGTCAAAAAAAAGTTGTTTTACGAAAATCAGTTAACTAGTTTTAAAAAAATATGCCTTTTTTTAAACAACCCCCCCCCCCCCCCCCCCGTTTTATTTATGATATATGTATATATAACACCTGCATTGCCCAAAAGCAATCATTTTGACTGCTTGGGAAATTTAAAACAATTAAATGACTTTTATTATTGAATTCAGTAAATTTTTTATATGACCAAGATAGTTTGTGTGAAGTTTGTCCTAAATTGTCCTAAACCAACAACAAATTTTAGGACAAATTTAGGACAAACTTCACACGACTATATAATCATGTGAAGTTTGTCCTGAACTGTCCTAAACACAAAATTTCTTTCTAAAAGTAATTTAACAGTGTAAATTATTATTAAATTATATTATCAGTTCAATTTAAAAAAAGAAGACCAACTACCACTACATTTTAAATTAAATATGGAATATCAAAAATTTTGAAAGTAAATTTTCTTTACAATTATAAACAACGACTTCAAAAATTTTTCCGACAGTTTGTTGATCTATAAAATTTCTGGGCTCCTATGTCTATCTATCGAGCGAGTATGATGACCCGCTGATCGTGGGAATTCCCACTATTCGAATATATGTTCGAATATATAGATCAAAAAATTTCAATAAATTTCAATCAATATAGATCAATAAATTTGCGGACGTTTTAAACCGTAAGGCTAAAAAAAATTTCTTCTTTTCAACAGAACCAATACTTTTCTAGTGTAACGTATACTCGAATAGTGGGAATTTCCACGATCGGCGGAACTTTGTTTTTGTCATAAATTGGCTAATAGGGTACAGAAACTATTAGCAATGACAAATTGGTGGACCTTTTAATAGAAGTACTAGTCCCAGACTAATTTTCATTGCTTTAATACGTGCACTCAAATTACACTGTTAAATTTAATTATAAACACTGTTGTTGGTTTAGGACAAGTTAGGACAAACTTCACATCCGTCCAATATCGATTCTCGTTACATGATGAATTTTCAATTTGAACATGCACTAAATGAGTTGCAGCTGCTCAGTAAGCTGCTCAGTAACACTAGTACTTGTTATTCTTATCTCTATGTAGTGACACTTGTACTAAAGAGAGTGCTCCGATATAGAATCAGCTGTAATAAATTCTGAAGTATGCATGAAATGCATCTGAAACTGAAGTGGCGATGAAGAATCGACCAGTGATGATGAATGAAATGAAAATGTCATCAATATGCTCAGAACAAGGTGTAGGATGCGAATTATTTCAGACTGAGATGAAAAAACTGAAAACACCGAGATCGAAATAGCTGCTGATGGTACTGTGAGGTTAAAGTTTGGCGAAGGTGGTTTCCTGGCAGTTTACCATCTCCTTGTATTTTCAAGGATGTGGAGGGGCGAATAAGCAACGCAAAAAGGAATGTTATGGCAGATGTTTTCACTGCATTTTCGTTGATATTAGATGACCCAATTATGAAGCATATAACAATGTGCATAGAAGAGGACGCCGAATTCTGAAAAATTATATTGGATAATATCATTACCGGAAATACGTGCATTTATTGAGATTTTATATGCTAGTGAAGCTTACAAGGCAAAAAATTTAAAATTGAGTGATTTATGGTCAACAAAGTGGGATCGGGTTTTTAGCAAAAATTCGGGTTTTTAGAAAAACTATGGCCAGAGAAAAGTTTAAGCAAATCCTACGATTTATTCGTTTTGACAGAAGAACCGAAAAAAGTAGGCCTAAACACAGATAAATTTGTCTTGCCCCCCGATTCTAACGTACATTCACAGACGTATTTTCAGTCTTAGCAAAAACTTTTGTCTTACCGAAGACTATAAACTTTCAGTTCTTATTCTGCACTTGTTAGTCTTATCTGTCAGTAGTCTTAAAAAATTGTCTTCGTTAATATCAGCGAAATAGGTGGTCTTAGGAGTCATAATTTTGACATTAAACAGAAACAATAATTATATGTATTTCGAATTGAACTGTCGCTTTTCGTTCATAAATTTGAAACGATTTGATGTAAATTTGGTTTGACAGCTCTACAAAAGTGTTTGGAGAGTTTATAATATATTATTTAAGACTACTGCCTTCAGAATTTCATGAAGACTTTAGTCTTAAAAAAAAAAAGTCTATACAATAAAGTTTTAGCTAAGATGGTCTTAGTAGTCTTATCGTCAGAATCGGGGGGTTAGTTTCAGAAATATGGAATAAGTTCATTGAAAACAGTTTAGCTTGCTATAAACCAGGGCAAAATAAAACAGTTGATTGATTGATTGATTGATTGGACTGTAGAACCAAGTGCTAGCCAAGAGTCCCGGATAACGCCGGGCCTATTCCTACAGCCTGTTTACATATAACAATAGGAAGGATAGGAAAGGTTTTTTTTTTTTTGGGACGAAACGATCCGGTTGCAGACACCTAGCGATCGTACGGCACAACACAATTCTAATCTACTTCTAATCTACTAGGAAGGACAAAGGCTTAATAGGTTTAATGGATAACGATGGTATTGCTTTGATCTTCAACAATTGCCTCACTAAATCAGCAACCTGAGAAAAAATAATTTTATTTCACGTGTATCTGGAAATTTCCTGTAATATAATTCTATATTAATATTTTTCAGCTATCTAACAAAATTGATTAATTAGATCAGTCCGGTTCCAAATACCTAGGTAAAGCCAATAGTTAATAACATAATGAAAGCACAATTCTAATGTACACAACCAGCAATTAATATTTCAAAGAAGTATTACTTCATAACATCTAAAGATTCCTGAAATTAATTCTTAATTAATCTACCCTACCGGTTTCCTAAATAATATACATATTTATTAATTTAATCCTCTACAACTCCACAACTTACAATAAAAAATCCTGAAATCATAGTAATTTGAATTATATTAACAATTAATATTAAATTATTAATAATTTCTCTAAAACCATTAGCATTTAATAAATTCACTGCAAACTGGCCGTTAAAATAACTCAGTAAACATATATTAATTATTAAACCTGAAAACAAACTGTATGCTTATTACTGACTACTTAATTTATTTAATATATTCAACCTTAAAAAATAATGAAGCGAGACTCACGGATGACGCCGGGATCGCCATACACCTTTATTACATTTAACAAGATGGAAGGATAGGATAGGATAGGCAAGTTAAATATGACGGAATCGACCCGGTTACAGACACCTAACTAGTCGATAGTTAGTAAATTGTTAGTGTTGAAAATATAATGTAAAGCGGTTAGCACAAGACAGCACAATTATTTTTAATTTTTTTTTTAGATATAAATAATCAGCATCCTAAAACAAAATTATAATTAATAATGTTGCCATCTAAATTCTAAATGGTAAATTTCTTGAACAACATGTCATTATTAAAGATTCATTATTTAGAACAGTATAAGATTTAATTAAATTATACTTGAATAAAATAAATGTAGTGTAATGATTAGTACCTATTACCTAAATTAATTTGTTTCTCTTAAAATAAATAAAATAAATCGAATTCAAATATTGTAGAATCAGGAAAAGAACCCACAACCTTTCTATCATCAACTGATAGAATCTTTTTGAATCTGTTAATTTAATAGGCTTATTTATAAAAAAAAAATTAAATTAAAAAAAAAATGTACATACTATATAATGTAAAAGTCACTTGCGTCCTTGCCATCCCTAATCTAATTCAAATATTATGTTTATTTATAAAAATAAAAAATAACGACATCTTGTTTCAACGATAGCTAATCTGGAATCTATAAGGTAATTTATCAATAATGAATGTGTGACAATTATTCCCAATCAGAATTAAATAAAACTATTAAGCTAATCAGGGATCTGTAAAGTGACAAAATTAATAATAAGTAGGTGCTGGTACAGTTGTAGAATCCATTGAAATCAAATAACTCATTCGATTGTTGAGCGCCCCAATTATTAAATAAATGATTGAGAAATTCAAAATTAATCTCTCATTAAATAAATTATAATATTATTAACAACAATTACATAAATAATCAATCATATAATTGATAACCAGTGAGAATTATTTATCCAACCTAGAACAAGCTAACAAAACCTTTATATATTTACAGTCTCCCGAAGTAAGATAGAAAAAAAGTTTAATTAAAGAAATTCCATGAACCCCTAAAATAAAAACCTTTGTATCTAAGTATAGCAATATTTGTCTGCATTTAAATTTTATTCTGTGCTTCCACACTATATCTGTAACTTTAAAAATTCAATATCAAATTTATTAGCAAACCCGATAGTCATTATACGATTCCTACCTTGTCTGCTTCCTAAAAAAAATCATGAAAATTTGCAAGCTTCTTAAGAAAAATACTAATTAAAATTAAAATTTAATTTAAACAAGAAACTGGTAACACTGTTTTGTAACTTTATAGAATTTCCCTCCACCAACACTTTAATGTTCCATATAACTGTAGTTTTATTGATCTAATAATAATTGATTTAATAATATTAGTAATATATTATTAAGAATTAAATTGAAATTAGAATTCGACCTATAATTAAAAATTTCTAATTTGGTTAATCATTGAAATAAAATATAATCCTGGCGACGGAAATTGTCTCTTCAATGTAGTTCTTGAAACAAACTAACTTCTTGAAAAAATTTGGAAGCTTTTATACCCAGTCAAATCTATTGAAAGAGCTTATAAGGAAACAAATACTTTATTACAAAATATTTATCTAAATCAACTTAACCCGAAATTAAAATTTGTTCTGGTTATGTGCAAATTATAATTTATTAATTTCTAATAATAAAACTCAGTATTGATAATTGTCCAATCAGAAAACTTAAAAGAAATATAGTATAATTATTAAATATCTCGGATGGTCAAGAATCTTAAATTCTTAAATAAATTAAATCAGTAAGAATTAGAGATACCGACCAACCAAACAGACTGCAACACATTAATTAATTCCTAAAAAGCGATCTCCTGCTAACATCATTAATCAACTAAAGTTATGCTTTACAAAACCGTAATGATATATGACAGATTTGAAACGTATCGTGGTGACCCTATAGTTCAAAATTTTCAGCGTTCTCACCGATCATCCTAAAATTACTAAAATAATTTTCCCCACGAAAGTGACAGCAAACTTCAACAGAAACATCAATAACATTCATCAAAAGACTAATTTGCAATACAATTCGAAACCTCAGGCAATGGTTTTATGTAAGATTGTAAATTTGCCTTATAATATTAATAATTTATAACTACGTCAACTCCTAAACAAAACAATTTTAAATAGCCGATAACTTATTATTAAGCATTTTGGTCTTTCAACACATCGCACAATGGGAAACCATTACGTCGATCGACACTTCACAGCCAAAAACGCTTAAAGGCGGTGATTCATGTACAAATCCTATCCGACAGACACAAACAATAATCACTCTGATTGGTTGAATGTCGGCCATATTTTTTATCATACGACAAAAATTAAAAATTGAACATTGCTCAATTTTGTATAAGATTTGAGAACAAAAGAATACATAATAAAAAAAAATCTAAACGAACAAAAGTAAAAACACTTTTTAGGTTGCTTGCTTTATAAAATGTCAAAATATATCCATACGACAAAATTTTGTACATGTATCACTTACGTGTGAATTTCATTTTGATCGTATAAGACAAAAAAATATTAACCAATCAGAGTGACTACTACTCGTCAGCCAGACAAAATCTATACATGAATCACCACCTTAATAATGAACATAAATATAGCTAACGATAGAGCATATGTGAAGAATACCTTCCGTACGATGAGAAACATAATGTTCAATGAACAGCCATCACAACCGCAGACACCGACCTATCACATACTCAAAATGAACGAACGCCATTCAAATTACTCTAAACATCAAAGAAACATTTATTGTAATACAGTTCCACCATATCCTCGCAGCCACTGTGTATATTGATCACACATCTCGTCAAAACCCAATGCAGTTCTCTTTAGCATAGAGAAAAAGTGTATCTCAACCCCAATCGCTAAAGACATAAATTTAGCAAATATGTATCTATATAAAAAAAATAAGCTGATGAATTTGAATAAATCCAAATAAAACGTAAAAACTATCAAAACGCAGAAACACTCTCAAAAACATCGGTCCCGGTTGATACATATCATCCATCCACGATCCCAAACAAAAACGCAGAGAGATCTAAAACAGAAATTTTAGAACTACTACTACTACTAAAACTATTAAATCAAACTTGACACATAAAACAGCGAAACACCAAAGAAAAAAAAACGCATACAATAATGAAAAAGCCAAAAAATGAGCATCTGAATAGCGAATCCGTTAAGAAAACAACAACAAAAATCCATGATTCGATCGCTTTTTTTTTAATATTCCTTCGTATAGAAAAACATTTACACACACAAGCACAAAAAGTTAATACATATATAATATAACAATGCAACATGAAACATGTAAATAAATAAAATTAAAACAAAAACTCCTATGATCATGAACATTGTTCCTTCGTACACCCACACATACACAGCTAAAAGCATATCCAAAGCATACTGAAATGCATACCCCGCCGGCCGCCACACACCTCCAATACCAATCTCCATATAAAACATAATATGCTAGCAAATAAACCATATATACATAATTATATACAAAATACTAAACACAAAATATACATACATATGCGCAAAACAAAATATGGCCCATGCCACACGTTAAAAAAAAAAAAAAAAAAATAAAAAATCCAGATTTTCCTTTCCCCGTTTACCTATGATACAAATGAAATAAAAAATATTTCAAGGACATATTTGACTCATTTTAGTTAAAATTTTATTTAAGAGAGAGCAGAACAAAACATTGGTTTAAAAAAAATATCAAAATACAAAAACCGCTCGTGTGGAATGGCCCTATAGGATTCAAAATTACCAAAAGCAGAAAATACGCAAAATAAACAAACAGTCTTCTTAGCAAAAACAAAAACAAAAATTGTTAGCAAGTGTAACAAAAAAGAACAACAGAATTGAAAAAACCCTTTCTCGCGCAATCAATACTTGAATAAATTGCCACTACATGAGGATACTACTTAGTACTCTACACCTTTATGAGTTATAAATATGTTTATATACTCAAATTTTGTTTTTTTTTTTAATTTATATGTAATAAAATATTTAATAAAATCTTTAATAATAAGAAATTAAATGAAAAAAACACTTATCTTAAACATCAAACAAATCAACAAAGTCCTACATATTGAAAATTTACATACAATGCGTATGCTGCATTCAAACAACGGCATCAAAATACATACAAACGAAATTGTTATATACATATTCTACGCCTTGCGAGCGCATCACACACAAATTAATAAAATCATGCAATATATATAACTTTTCACCTTACTTAAAACACACAACTATTATTATTAATATTATTATTTATTTATTTATATACTAGAGTCTAGAATATGAATATATTATTTAATTAATTTAAACACATTTGAATTGTTTACTTATTTAGAGGAGAGACAAAAACACGTCTTTCCTCTACGACGTTCAATCGCCGACCCAGGGCAAAATAAAACAGTTGACGAGCAATTATTTCCTTCAAAAGCCAGGTGCCAGTTTACGCAGTATATAAACCCAATAAATTTGGCATCAAATTCTGGCTTGCGGCAGATATCAGCAGTAAAAATGTTTTGAATATGGTTTTCCTTATTTGGGGGAAAAATGAACAACGACCAACGACAATGCTTCTAAGCGAATACGTTATTCTGAAGTCGTATTCATATGACGGATAAAAAATCTCGGATTTTTCTATCCCAGAATTGTTTCCAATTTTTTCAACTTTTTTGTATGAAAATAGGCGTGTCTGTTGTAAAATTTACGTGATGCAATTGGTTAAAACGATGGGATAGTAAAATCCCGGATTTTTATTGTATGAATACGACTTGAAACTTGTTCAGCCATATACAGGATGTGGAAGAAATATTACGACCGATAACTTTTTCACTAGCATGTCGCTAGCGAAAAAATTATTGGCTAAAAAATAATTCTAGTTGGAACTATTAGAGGAAACAAAAGTAAAAGTATCAAAAGCAGCCAAACAAAAGAAGCATAACATGCCTCGTTTTTCCACTCTGTGGCACTATTCTGGTTTTCCCTGGGAATAGGGAATTGGGAAAAATATTTTCATAATAGTTTTGTCTAAATTTTATTTTTCTGGCCTACTTAGGAAATAAGTTTGGTGTAATTATTTACGAAACAAAGTTTATTGGGAAAATATTTTTCCCTATAAAAATTTTGTGGAACAAAAGTTTCCCAATTAACTTTGTTTCAAAAATATTTACACCAAACGTATTTCCTCAGTAGGCCAGAAAAATACAATTTAGACAAAAATACTATGAAAATATTTTTCCCAATTTTTATTCCCAGGGAAAGCCAGAATAGTGCCACTGGTATATAAATCAATGAATTGTGTTCTTACAATATATTAAACCAAACCAAATATATACAATATATAAAAGAAAATCAACCATAATAGCACAAAATTTGGAGTCGATATGGCCGATCAAATGGCCAGAAAATATATAGCAAAAGCTAGTTCTCGTAGCAAAACTACGAGATGTTGTACAAAATTAAAAAGAGACAAGAATAAAATATTTACATGAGAGTGACTGAGACACAATTTTTTTTTTATAGTTGAACATGTAGGAGAATTTTTCGACTGCGATACAAACATAACCTAAAAATTATATAAATACAGTGAAAAATCGTAATTTTTATTAATTGACGATGTATTATTTTTACAATGGTGGAAAGTCTTGTTTTATTTAGTTTCTTTAATTTGGACGAATACGTAAAAGGTACTCTGCCATAAAATTTGCAAGGGGAAAATTTTGATAAGTTCCCCTATAAGATAAAATAAATCAAAAAATTAAGGTTTGTGAAAAGGATGAGGTTGTCATTTGTCAATCAAGTACAAAAAAATAAATAAAAAATTAGAAAATAAAATCAGGTAAATAAAAATTTAAAGTTTGTATCACTTTTAATTAAGAAAGAATTTCATTTTTAATTGCAGTCATTAAGAAATGGAATATTTTGGTCACATGGAATTTATGCGAAAATAATTAGGGGAACCAAAATTTAACAAGATCGTTTTAGTTTTTGGTTTAGGTGTTGTTGTAATCGTGCCAAGAAAATATGTACATACACCAAAAGATGAACGTCAAAATGGAAAAGTTTAGTTTAAATAATTATATAATTTTATTAAATATGTACAATGGCTGCACCCCAAGATGCATGTTATATATCTATTGGGGTTGGTCGAATATTTCCGCTAATCCTCCAAACATAAAAAAATGTCTGCAATGTTTACAAGTGCTATTTCTTTTCACGGGAAAAGTGCTCAAGGGGTAAATTGTGTTTACAGTATTCATAAATGTTGTGACATAACCTAACAATTTCTGTTTTAATCTCTTCTGGATTTGATGATGTAAAATTCGATACGACCAGGTTACTATCTCATTTGTATCAACAACAGGACCAGAGCTCATTGGCCAAACAAGTATTACAAAAGGCTTTGGTTTTTCCCAGAATAATATATTATACTAGCTATGTAAACTGCTATTCCAGTTGGCTGTAAGTCAAAATATGCGAGTGTTGTATTAATTAGTAAGAGTATTTATTTGTTCCACAGCAAATTCATGCAATCGAGAAGGAATGTTGCATCTGAACTATTAGGAGTCGGTGCAGAGTCAACGGACCAGCAGCCAAACGCTTACTTTGTGAAGGTACTGTTCTTATTATCGCGTGCAATGATATCCATGATTGAACGCAAACCATCCGATATTTTTACGTTACTTAGAAAAGATAATGAATATCCATCATACCTTCCTATAAGCTCAACTCAATGATAGTCTTTCGTCGATTGTAGTGGATGGACGAAGAGAAAATGGTTCAATACCCGTTTAGCATTTCAAATCGTAATGAACAGCGTCGACAGTTCAACGGTCCTTCTCATTGTCAGCCGTCAACGCGTCATCAAAATATAATCTAGTCGTATCGTTCGGTGGCGATTGGATGATGGAAGATGAAACACCCAACTGATCACGTTAGCTTATTTCATGGAAATACGAAAACCAAACTGAACAAAAGTTTGTTTCATGGAAATCGATTATTGGTTATAGTTCTGAAGAAGGATCTCGTGGCATCCATCTTTGTCAATTCTTAACTGATTCCGATCAATATAATAAATATAAAGTTCTAAAGTCACGTCGTCGTATATCTGTATACCAGATAATAATAATTAAAAAGGGAGTGGGCGATTTTAATTTTTGATTTTTTTTTTCAAGGAAAAATTATAGCAACTCAACAAAAACAAAAAAAAATCGGAAATAACATTCTCACAAATAGAAATGGTTTATTTCCGTCTCTTTTTAATTTTGTACAAAATCTTGTAATTTTGAATGGAATAGGGCTTTAAATATATGCATTTTGTATTCCGCATTATAAATTTAGTCCACCACATATCTGCAGCGATATAACGCAAAGAAACACAAAGAAAAGAAAAAATTATTAATATTCAGCAAGCATAATTTTAATTTTCAATTTTCAATCACACCACAGACTACACCCACCCAACAAAAACCGAAAACTCATTTAAATTAATAATATCCAATTTATTTTTAAGTATAAGCGATTAATAGTTCGCTTAAACCATAAACTCGTATAATACAAAACAATTCCCAAAATAAACGTTTTTTTAATTCCGAAGCAGTTGAATCTACTTTTGCCCAAGCAAGCGATTTCATTGCTTACATGTACAAAAACGATCACGATCTGTTTATGTGACGCTTTAGACCATATTATACATACATGCACGTATCCGATCGAGTACAAACTAGTATTTTTTAGTAGTTTGTAGTGGTGTTGGTATTGCTGTTTTTCTGTATTAAAATGCATATGTATTTATGTGTACTGTATGTTTGGTATTTGGTGTGCATATAGTTTTGGGCCAGTTTTATCTAGTTTAATTCTGATTCGAAATTCTCTGAAAAGAACAGAAAAATGTGTTTCGGTTCGGTTTGCTCATGATGGATGACTGTGATTGGCTAATGTATCGCGCAATCACAAAAACTGGGATCGTCATTATGGCACAATACGAGTAAGATCGATTGCATGTTTAGAAAGTTTTTGCTTTGTGCAGTAATTTATGTTGCATCGTATAAATGCATAACCAGTTTTGGTTTAATTAGTTCTTTTGCGCGGACTAGGCACACTTTAAAACATTTACATTAAACGAAAACGGAAATTCACGCATAAATATTTTTATTGACCTTCCTTGAACGAGCATAGCAACAATTACCATAAAAATTCAAAATTGGTGAAACGTGCTACACAAACGTTAAAAGTCATTAATCATTTCAAATTGCGGCGGTTCTTTTAAATAATTAATTACGCTGTACGTCGTCATCTCAAACACAGCACTAAGTCGATATAAAGGTATTTTCACTAGAAAAAAAAGTAATTTTATAATTTTTTTTCCGTATATTGCAACACAAAAATAAAAAGAAATGTTGAAAACAAATCGAATAAGAAAATTAATTTCACATATAAGAAGCGCACACAACACAACCTAGAAAATTAACACCGTATAGAAATTCCTGAATGAAGGTCTCCTTCGAGAGAAAACAACACAACTACAATCTGAGCAAGGTTATTCTATAAATAGTTGCACAATAATAGAGTACTAACACATAAACGATAAAACTAAAAGGTAGTTGAACCTGTGTGCATACAATTTGCATACAATAATTATACCCTAGCAATTCAAATCGGCCTGAAAAACGCAGCCAAATAAAAGACATAGAATTTATACACAAAATCGATATAACTTTCACTTTAATAACAAAAAACAACAACAATAATAATAATAAAACAACTGAAACTAAAATTGTAGAGCCAAATTACTTACCTTTGGGATTATTTATAACAAAAAAAATCCAAAAATGAGATTTTTTTATTCAAAAAATTCAATACACCCAAAAAAAAAATTTTTTGTCTCACGAAACACTCAGCGTATTAAGTAATCAAACTATTAAATAAATCAAATACTTTATCTCACTCTTACTTTAATGAAATACTATCAGAAACAGCTGATTTTAGTGAATATTTATATAAAAAAAGTAAAATTTAATTTCTGAATATTTACTGTATTAATCGCACTACCAAATGAACTAAACAAGTCAAACGATCAGAATACACTGCCACTGCTGAGTTCGATTTCCATATGACCGCAATTTGATATACTTACACCAGTATAATACTCTGTTTCAGTGTTTGGTGCGTCGTTTATTTTCTATTCGTATACAAAATAATATTATACAATTGTATGCGTATATAAATACAGAGGTTGTACATCTTGTGGGTGCGTGACTTATTCCAACATTTATTTTTATAACAAAAATTTACATAAAAGTGAGGGCGACAAATTAAATATTTGCCCAACTCAAAAGTGTGCCCTACAATTTTTCATTGTAAACACTAACAATTTGTTGGATTAGTACAAATAAGTCTCCGCCGTTCGATAAAAGATGGTGCCACCAGTAAGTTATGGTTAAAATTGTCCCATGTAAAACGTCATATCTTAATATTGAACATCTGTCTACAACATAACCTTAAAATGTCGAGTTTTGAGATAAATAAGCGTCATTTGAGAGACCTTTTGATTTACTTTTTAATTTGACTGCCTTTTCAAAGGTTTCAAAGGTGAATTTGATGTCGAAGACAAAGAACGTAGAGGAAGGCCGAAAGTGAACGAAAACGCGGAATTGGAAGCATTATTTGATGAAGATTCGTGCTACTTGCAAGAAGAATTTGCATTTACATGGAGGAGTGGCTCAACAAGAAATTTTATATCGTTTAAAATCATTGGGAATAATTCAAAAGCAAGGAAATTGAGTTTCGTTTGAACTGAAGCCGAGAGGTGGTGATGAAAAAGGGATAAATTACGATAACGCCAAAAAAGGAAAAAAATCGTGGGGACTACCTGGCCATGCTTCAATATCAACAATCACCACAAATATTCATGGAAAAAACTAATGGTGCTGTGTATTTCGTGTATTATGATCCTTTAGTTGTTATTATGCTCTACCAAGCTTTATAGAGTATCAATCAGATACACGAATGACAATGCACTTCTTTTATATAAGAAAAATTGCGAAAATATGTGTTACAACAAAACTCATTTTTATTTTAAAAATATGTATAACAATTAGTAATTATCACTTAAAACTCTTAAAACGCTATTTTGGCTTTTATTATTTATTTTAATATAGTTTTGACTATTATTTATTAGTATATCTATTCTCAGAAAAAAAAACATAAAACTAACTTTTATTTTTCAAAGCTAGCTAACAAAAACCACAAACTACAATATTTTTAGTTGGATGCCCCACTAACCATTTCAGTGCCAATCAATTTAAAATAATTGTATATTATGGATTTAGAAACAAGGTGTGAAAACGCTACAATACTTCCCCCCAGATAGATCGAAGATCTATCGAAAATCTAAGAATCTGGTAGGAGTCCTGGAAACACGACCGGATCTTGTAGTGGATTTAGTACTTGGCGAGAGATCAAAACGAACCTTTTTGCAAATTTTTGGTTCCCCGTAAGTAATTTAGATCCGTCAGCCGAAATATTGAGTTCTGGTTCGTGAGTCGGTAAAAGTAATCCAGTTTGTATAATTAATTTCTGCGTCCGTTTCTTCTTTTGCGTCCGTAACTTCTGATTGGTTGTCGGAGTAACATGGTTTGAGTCAGTCGATGGAAATTTTGACGTGTTGCCGTTCAGATCCAAAGTATAAAATTTGTCTGTACGGTCGATTACCAAATACGGTCCAGTATATGGTGGTTGAAGTGATCTGCGTACTGCGTCCGTCCGTAACAAAACGTGCGAGCAAGTAAGCCAATCTTTACTGATAAAAATTTTGTACGTAGAATGTCGAGAAGCCGGTACAAGTCGATTTTCTGCAAAATGTCGTCTTAAGTTCGTAATAAAGTCCGATTGTAAAATTTGAGCGTTCGTAGTATCTAAAAATGTTCCAGGAACTCGAGTAGTACATTCGTAAACCAGTTCAGCTAGAGTAGCTTTTAGTTCGTCACTGTAAGTCGTTCGTAGTCCAAGTAGGATTGCAGGAAGAACACTAGTCCAATCAGATCGATCATAGCATATAATGGCAGTTTTGATGACCCGATGCCATCTCTCGATCATGCCATTACATTTTGGATTGTAACTAGTTGTTCTCCTACGTTCAAAACCAAGTAAGTTAGCCAGTTCAAGAAATAGTTGTGATTCGAATTGCATGCCTTGGTCCGTGACAATGAACTCTGGCACACCAAAACGAGCTATCCAATGAGAGTTGGCAGCGAAAGCAACAGTTGCAGCAGTAATATCTGGAACTGGAATCGCCTCGGCCCAGCGAGTGTATCTATCAATCAATGTAACACAATACCGCTGATTATCAGAAACTCGTTAAGGATCAATGATATCGAGATGAATAATCGAAAAGCGTTGAGAAGTTAATTTATCTCCACCCAGTGGAGATTTTGTATGTCGAGAAATTTTAGACTTTTCACGAGCTACACAACTTTGAGCCATTTTTTGAACGTTTTTTTTTAATCGATGACCAGATGACATTCTGATGAGACAGATTGTGAAATGACTCGAAAACTTGTTTTCGAAAATTAACGGGAATGAATGGCCTAGGTGTAGTGGTAGAAATATCGCAATAAATTAATTTTTTCGAATTAAAAGAAACGGGAAATTTTTCAAATTTGAGAAGAGAGTTATTCCTTAAAATTTCTTTCTCGCTCCTCGTCATTGATCTGAGCATCTGCGATGATAGCATAATCAATACTTTTGGGAACAGAAATTTGATTAATGCGTGAAAGAGTATATGCGACAACGTTATCCAGACCAGAGATATGCTGAATATCGGTCGTGAATTGACCAATGAAATGTAAGTGTCGAAATTGACGAGGAGATCCTTTTTCCAACTTCTGATCAAAAGCGTGGACAAGTGGCTTATGATCGGTGTAGAACGTGAATAAACGACCTTCGAGAAGATATCGAAAATGTTTAATCCCCGAATCAGCCGCGAGAAGCTCTCGATCTGCACTATATCTTTTTTGCGTATCACTGAGACGTACTAACAAGAAACCGAGCGGTTTGCCAAGTGTCCGATACAAACTGCTGGACAACCGCTCCGATCGCCGTATCGGAAGCGTCAACCATGATGGCCAGAAGTTCTGATGATGATGGATGGATAAGTAAAGTAGCGTTCGTAAGTTTAATTTTACATTAATCAAACGCTTTGATAGTCTCTGCTGACCATATGCTGACGATTGGAACTCGACTGTTCTTAGTGTAACCTCTTAGGTAATCATTCAACAATTCCTGGTCAGCAGCAGCAGCACCCGGAATGAAGCGTCGATAAAAGTTAATCATACCTAAAAAGCGTTTCAGTTGTTTTACAGTCTGTGGTCGTTCGAAATTTTTGATAACTTGAACCCGTTCATGCGATGGTAATATACCTTATCCAGTTACCAAATGGCCTAAAAATATAATTTCATTTTTTGCGAAAACGCATTTGTCTACATTAACCACAAGTCCATGTTTTCCTAATTTGGAAAAAATTATTTTAATATGTCCGAGATATTCGTCATAATTTCGAGAGGCAATGAGCACATCGTTCAATATACAAAGCAGAAGTCAAGTCCGTAGTACTGAATGCATAAGATGTTGGAACGACTGTGCTGCATTCCTAAGGCCCAAAGTCATTCTACAAAATTCAAATAGTCCGAAAGGTGTCGAAATTGCTGTCTTTGGAATGTCCGTCGGTTCAATAGGAATTTGGTGGTAGGCCTGGACAAGACCTCTCGTTGTGATTATAGTGTAGCCCTCGAGTCGTTGTGTAAAGTCTTGGACATGTGGAATCGGATACATGTCAGGAATCGTGACTTTATTCAGTGCTCGAAAGTCTCAAAAAGATCTCCAAGACCCATTCTTTTTGGGTACTAAATGTAACGGACTGGACCAAGGACTGCTACTAGATCGGCAAATCTCGAGTTTCATCATGTTTTCGAATTCTGTCTTCGCGATGAAGAAATTGTCCGGTGCTAGTCGTCGTGGTTTCCATGCAACCGGTAGTCCGTTCGTCTCAATTTTATGAGTCACACTATGTCTAGTATTGTCAGTACATATTAATGTTACCGTGAATGACTGTAAAAAATGTTGATATTACGTTGAACACTCCTGGATCAATTGTTGACTTGTCAATCCTAGAAACAGTATTATCATTATAGGAGGAAGAGGTATCATTTGAAAACAGAGAGGTTATCGGATCTTTGAGCCTCTGTCTCTGTATATCCACTAGCAAACCAGTTTTCCTCAAAAAATCTGCGCCGATGATAGGCAACGACACGTCAGCAACTATGAATTCCCAGAAGAATTCGCGGTGCAGTCCGGTGTCAAATTTTAAGAATTTAGTCCCGTAAGCATTTACCGAAGAACCATTTGCTGCAAACAATCTGAATGATGGATCGACCCTTGGATTCCGAACAAAATGGGCTGGCAAAACCGAAACATCTGCTCCTGTATCTATTAAAAAATGTGTTTGAAGAAAAATTTCTATTTACAATTTAATTTTTTAGATTAAATGACTTAATTATAACAATTTCTAATTAAAGAGATTTTTATGTCAGATTGAGATTTGAGCTTGTATTATGTTTCAATTTGACAAAAAAATGACAAATTGTTTTTCTGGATGATAGCCACATTCCTAACGGCCATTTTATTCACTCGGTTAAAACACGTGATTTGAACGCTTTTAAACCAAAAAAAATAAACCAAAATAAACCACCCGCCTTTAAACCAGAAAATTTAAAACCATATCCATATTATTCACTACGTTTCTGGTTTGAACTTGACAACCATTTGATAGTAATTTGTTATTTCACTTTCCATATTAATCCCGCGTCATTCGTGTAAGGTAAGGTAGAAACATTTTCTGTACATTTTTATGCAGTTTATTTAATAAATTGGTATTTATAAACAACAAAATCATTAAGCAAACAAAAATTTAAGTGACGAAATGGAAGCGATGATGCTGCCATCAAAACAGTCACGCTCCAACATGAGAATCGGGCCATGCCCGGCATGAAAATCGGGAAATATCTTTTCAGCCGTTCATAAGAGCGTTGAGTGAGTATCGCTCTGCAAAAAGGAAACAAAATAAAAAGGGACGGGTAAAGAAATGCATTGGATTGATGATTTGAATAAAATAAAATGATTGCATTCATCGCTGATACGCCTTTTCAGAATCAATCAATTGCTCAGGGTTACGATGGCGAGTGAATGGCGTGCACAAGTAATGTGCATTGCCATAGCCACCATCGTCAATGATCACATACTCCCCAAATTCGGCAACTTCGAATTGTTAATGGGCGAAGGAATTGTAGAGTATGGTTGAGTCATGAGTCGAGCCAAGTCAGCGACCGACGACGTTTTGGATCCGGAAATGGGCATCGGATATTGTCTGGACGTTCATCGAAAATGCTTAGCTCTGCAAATAACCAAACAAATATAAGATTGATATGTGAATGAATGAAACGAAATTAATTATATTAAATTGAAAACACTCACAATATCCCTCCCCAATGGCGGAATTTTGTTTTGCAGACGATTTCAGTGAGTCGTGCAATGTGTGGATGACAGTTGGCAGCAGTTCGAACAAATCGGGAAGAAATCCCGCCATTATCCACATTAGGTAAAAAGACTTCTCGATTAAAAACATCCAAATGTCATACGCAAAAAAATCCAAAATAACCTCAGATAGTATATTATTTCGGAATAGCGAAATAATGAATGAAACATACGGGCATGACATCGTCGTCGTCTTCGGAGTTGGCTATACCTTGAAGCGCTTGTATAGGTGCGGTAATGACGTCGCACTGCGTACCGCACTTGTCTTGCAACTATTTCTCCCTCTGATGACGACGTGGAGGACATCGAAATGTCGTCAATTTCACGTAATACATCCATTTCTGAATTATGACCGTAAATAGAGTGATAGATTTTTCTCTCTCATTGTGTCCATGCAAACGATGAACTTACCTTCAATCAAAAATAAATTTAATTTGACAAAATTCACATCACGATTGCACTGGTTAAATTAAATCAATGAAAATGTTCATAAACTGGCTGTCGGAGTGCGGTTTAAAATCGGCATGATTTATCGGCTAGTTGGTTTAAAAATTTTGGTGTACATTTTTTAAACCAAATGATTAATATGAAATTTCAAAAAAAAATTGTTCTAAAACGATTCAAACCACGATCTAAAATAAACCAAATTTAAACCGAGTGAATAATATGGACGTAACGTAAGAGTTTAATAGCTTGGTTCAAATAAACAAGACTGATGAATCTTTAAGTTAAATTCAAATTATCTGGTCATACTACTCTGCTTATTGCAGTGTCCGCTCCGAAAGCTACAAAATAAAGTTGAATACTTCAGGTATACGAAGCAACGTATACGAAGCAAACACATGTTGAGCTAGCGCATTATATTACACTACAAATAGTTGTTGAACATTTTGTAATCTCGAGTTAGTGTTTTTAACGGCGATTTTTTGTTTTATACAAGGTGAGAATACGCAATGTCACTGCAGTTGGTAGGCTAATTTAGATACATTAATTTAAACTTAATTTAATAGAGGTATGTATTATGTTTTACTAACATGAACAATAATTATGATTTGGATATAAAAATTTCTCTTAAAACTATTTCTATATCATATAATGAAAAATAGGAAATAAATTAAATTAATTGAAATATAGATAATAACTTAATAAAATTTCCTAATGTTCAATTCAGCTATATTTTTATCTGAGTCATGCATGTTTTATATAGTATGCAGGTATAATTTGATTGACATGGTTTATACATTATTTTCAGATGTCGATTTTTTTCAGTACAAACGTTTTGTTTAAGACATTGCAATCCTGCCAACACCCGACATTCTTTTACGACAAATGTACATAGATCTCGAATACTAAGCTACTGGTTTTGTGATAAAATAAAAATTGTCTTGTATAATATACTAGCTGAAGTACCCGGCTTTTCTCGGGTTATACGAAAATTATTTGTTGGCCATGAAAGAAGCAAGGACTTTCCAAATTCACGCCTACAAACTTTAGGGATTGTCCGTGAGCTTTATTTATGGTTATGGCAAATGAGAGTCTAATTGGGACTGGACTCGTTTAAAGCTGAATGGCCAGTCGGTTGGTATCAATGGTATGCGAGGTATGAATATGTCCTCGGGAAAAGACTTTCGACACGGAGCCGTGTTCCATTTCATAGTTTTGGATGGTTCAGATTCCTAAAAAATATTACAGATGATCCTTTCTTCAATTTCCAGATATGAGAAGGCATTCCAACAAATATAGATACATATAAAATATTTGTTAACACTCCCACGGTTTTTCAGAATATATTGGTGCTAAATTTGTAAGCACTTGCTATAATGGATGAAAAGTTTGCATATATGTATATGTAAAAATTTTCTTACGGGTGAGCATGGGGAAGGAGTAAGATTTTTGTTCACTAACCCTCCTATGTTTTTTCTCGGCTACTAAAACGCATTGGTGCAAAATTGGGAAGCAATCGCTCGAGTTCATGAAAAGTTGTCATATATTGTTAATTTCTCCTTACAGGTGAGCAAGAGGAAACGTTTTTTAATCATTAAACCCCCTGTGTTTTTTCTTGGCTGCTAAAAAGTATTGGTGCAAAATTTGAGAACAGTCGCTCGAGTGGTTCAAAAGTTTTCATAAATTGAAAATTTCTGCTTACTCAGGTAAGCATGGAGAAGGTATAACATTTTTTGATCATTAAACTCCCTATGTTTTTCCTCGGCTACTGAAAAGTGTTCATGCAAAATTTGGGAGCAATCGCTCGAGTGGATCAAAAGTTTTCATATATGTATTGTAAATTCCTGCTTACAGGTGAGCATGGGGAAGGTGTAACATTTTTTGATCACTAAGCCCCCTATACTTTTCTCTTCTACTAACATGTATTCGTTTAGAAGCAACCGAGTTTATCAAAAGTTATCATTCATGCATTGCAAATTTCTCCTTACAGGTGAGCATGTTGAAGGGGTAACATTTTTTGATTACTAAACCCGCTATGTTTTTTCTCGGCTGCTAAAAAGTATTAATGCAAAATTTGGAAACAATCGCTCGAATTGTTCATAAGTTTTCATAAACTGTAAATTTCTGCTTACAGGTGAGCATGGGAAAGGTGTAACATTTTTTTATCACTAACCTCCCTATGTTTTTTCTCGGCTAATGAAACGTATTCGTTCAAAATTTGGGGTTACAGGTGAGCATAGGGAAGGTGTATAATTTTTTAATCGTTAAATCCCCTATGTTTGTTCTCGGCTACTAAAAATATTCGTGCAAAATTTGGGAGCAATCGGTCGAGTGGGTCAAAAGTTTTCATATATTGTAAATTACTGCTTACAGGTGAGCATAAGGGGGTAACATTTTTGATCACTAACCCCCCCTATGTTTTATCTTGGATTTCTGAAAAGTATTCGTACACAATTTGGGAACAATCGCTCTTGTGGTTCAAAAGTTTTTGCGGATTAAACATAGTTACTTACATACTTTTCTCTTTATATGTATAGATAGATAACCAGTACTCCTGCTTAAAATTCAGAAAACCAACAACGTCAACCCTTGTTAAAAATTTAATCTTTATTGCAAAAATTGAAAAGACTCGTGCAGAAGTGTCGCTTCTGGTAAACAGATGTCCACCACATTTCGGATACGTCTCCCAATTTATGGAAAATTTTGGAACTATGGTAATTTTTCTTTTTTTTTGCATTTTTGGATAAATAAATTAAATTAAACTTAAACTTAAAAAGCCTTAGTATGAAGTTTTATTTCGAATAATCAATCTGTCGTTCTGTACAGATGCCGAATTTTGGTGAAATAAAGATTTTTTAGTATAAAGCTTAAGTATGAAGTTTCATCCCGATCAATATAGTCAAACGGAATTAGAATAAAGCTCAATTTTTTCCCTATTTCAATCGATACAAGTAGCAGTTTCTTTCTAATCTCAGGAAAATATTTCAGATACTGTTAACGTTGTTAGAGAAATTTTTGTCGATCGATATTTCATAGCAAAAAATGCGAAAAGATCAAAATGCTTAATATTGGACATAGTAAGTTTTTTTGAAAATACCAAAATGTGATTTCGAATAAACGTATTCCCATTGCAAATTCGACGCTGATTCCGAAAGAGCCCCAAATTCTCTTAGTGACAATGTTTTATAGAAAATTATTTTAGATGAAGACGTAAATTTGGCAATTGATGATTCGAAAGTTGTCAGTTTGTGGATCAGCTATAAAAAAAGCATCCACTCTCTTTCTAAACAAAATGAGCTCGATGTCAAATATAAAATGAGTTTGAATTTGTCTACCGATAAAGTTGTTCATTGTACCACGAAGAATGATTTTCATTACCTTTAATAAAGGATAGGGGAAATAGTTCGTGTCCTTTTAGATGGCTTTACATTCATATACCTCAGTAACGATTGATCGTATCGGGCATCATTGGCATCATCACTATCGGTGTGTTTGAAAGGAGATATTTTAACTTGCATTTTGACATACAAAACATTAAAATCGGTGAAGTGAATAAAAAGTTACAACATTTTCAACATGGAGATAAATAATGAAAAAAATCGATATCTTTCACAATTTTATTACGACAAAGGTAAGAACGCGGCTCCCCCTTGCGAAAAAATTTGTGCTTTCGTTCTGTAAATATGGATGTCAAAGATTCACCTCGCTCTGGTCGACCAACCACTGGAAAAGTCGATGAAATCATGCAGAAAATTGAAGAAGACCTGCATATAAGCAGCCATTCAATTGGTATAGAACTAAATACTGATCAAAAAATAGTTTTAAACGGAACGTAACCATTTTGCTGAAACGGAACGTAACCATTTTTAAAGCGAATGATTACTGGTGATGAAAAGTGGATAAGATAGGACAACGTTGTGCGAAAAAGATCATGGACGAAACAAGATGAAGCTTCCCAAACGGTATCAAAGCAAGGATTGACGCCAAGAAAGGTAATACTGTGTTTGCTGGGATTAGAAAGGAATCGTGCATTATGAGGTGCTGCCACCAGCCCAAACGATTGATTATAATCTTTACTGTTAGCAACTAACGCGTTTAAGGCAAGCAATTCAGTTAAAACGTCCAGAATTGATCAGCAGAAAGGGCGTTGTGTTCCATCATGATAACGCTAGACCTCACACATCATTGATGGCCCGGCAGAAACTGAGAGAGCTTGGCTGGGAAGTTTTGATGCACCCACCATATAGTCCTGACGTTGCACCATCGGACTATTATTTGTTCCGGTTCATGCAGAACCATCTTAAAAGGTTTACATTAAATTCAAAAGAGGCCTGCGAAAATGAGTTGTTACGATTTTTCACCTCTAAACAACAGAAGTACTACAATAATGAGATTATGGCTCTACCAGAAAAATGGCAAAAGATCATCGATCAAAATGGCACACATTTGGTTTAATAAAGTTCATTTGAAATAAGAAAATTCTTTGTTTCAATGTCATCCAAAAAAGACCACGAACTATTTCCCATACCTATTAGAAGATTTTCTCGATCGTCTAAGAAACAAACAAATATTTACGTTTATAGATTTTACAATTGGGTGCCATCACACATTTCTGTAAGTAACTAAGTACACAGTGTTTGTCACTCCGAATAGGAGTTGAGACATTTTCACATTTTGAATGTTAAAATACCGTTCGAACTCGTTTATACTCCAGCTGTCTTCCAGCGATTTTTTTCGAAAGTTTTTAGAAAGTTAGTCGAGTCAGGTGATGTCCCTGTTTATATCGATGACATAATAATTTCAACACAAACTTTTCCATTACTCTAGAATAAGTTCTTTTCTAAATTATGCCGTAACAGCTCAATCTTTGTTCTCTCATAGAAACATGCTAAATTTGAAATTGGTATAAGGGAATCGAAGCATTATTTTAGCGAACCATTTAAAAATCATTGATCGTTACCTCGTTAGTGAACTGGACACGGATGCAAGTCAGTTGGATTTTGTTGGAGTTGTGTTATTGCAGAAACATAATGACACTCGATTATATCCAATATATTTAATTTTAGGAAAAGAACGACTGAGGCTAAATCCAGGCTTGGCAAGGTAGCCTTTATACTTGGAACAATTTAATTACGAAGTTGCCCAGCTGGTAAAGGTGTGCGCCATGTGGGTTGAAGAGTGTGCATTCTCACAAGCATTAAGTGATCTGCAACTTCGGGATAAACATAACCAACTGATCAAAGATACGATAAGAGCCACCAAGGAAACCCCTTCAATGGTTTTATTTAGTATTAACGAAAATAGTGGAAACGAAGGAGTATAGCAGATGTTAGAGTCTATTGGTAGAAATTTGAATGGCATTAAACAGAGAATTGTAGAAGTACACAAAATTGAGATAAAGAATCGGAAGAGTTTTGATGCTAGACGAAAATAATCTTATAACTATAAAATTAATGGCCTAGTTGTAATTCGAAACCGCCGCGGTGTTTGTGGTGACTGAAATGCAAAATTAAAAACCGAACGCATTAGAGGTTAATAAAAAAAGAGAATTAGAATTCAGCAACCACTCGAAGAAAAAAATAAAATTTCGATTTAAATACTACAATATAAACAACAAATTACTTCTCTGGATTTGGCCCGAAGTTCCAAATTATAAAGATTGTGTTAACATCTTTGGAAATTCGGAGCTTTAATTTCGATGTGGATTTTTTTCGATGTCCGCAAAAAATTCAGATAAAATACGACTGAATCCTTGTATCGTCTAGTTATAAGAATGCTGCGAATGGATAAAGATTAGGAATCTCTTAAATTAAAGCAATTCAGACCATTTGAACTAAGTATCAAATTAAGAGTTTGCGAAAGAAATATAAAGTGGTTCAATTTCCATCAGGATTTTTTAAAATCAATTTTTTAGAATTTGATGTGAAATTCGAACAAAATTGTTGATATTCCCCGGTTACACAATCCACATGCACAACCACCAACATATACAAAGATAAAAATCGACCTAACATATACTCGCATAAAAATTTACAGCTGTGTAGTGCCGTTTTAAGATAATAAGTGTACAAAAAAAAAATCGTGTAGTTTTACTTTACACGTGAACGTCACACGCGATTTTTTAAATTGTTGTTGTTTATCGGTGGAATTAAAACTTGCGAAATCATCAAAAGTTACAATTACACCATACCGCGCGTAATCTAATTATATCGTGCCAATAAACCCAACCAATTGTCAGAAACACCAATAAACTATGTGCATCCCCACTATTTCCATAGCGGCTAGTAATAAAAAAAAATTAAGCACCCCCACGCACATGTGCACATCAAAATACCGAAAATAAAATACCCCTCCGACCCCTCCGTCATTTCAATATAAAGAAAATTTCTATTTCTTTAACCAAATTATTATTAATTTAGTTTATTATGTACACAATTTACTTACCAATAACAATTTTGTTCACTAATTTTTCCGGCAACAACACACTTATGTTTATTGTAAAACGTTTTAATTTATTTTTGAAATGAAGACTGGAGCGCACGAAAAATGAAATTTGCACGAGGAGGAAGTAATAAGAATGTGTATGATAACAAAATGAATTGAATGAAAAATTTACGCACACTACAGTAAAAATCAATGAAAAAATTTTGTATTTGGATACGAATCTTAATAGTGTAGTACATGTGCGCGACGCAAGGATCGCTATATTTGTTTATATTACTAGTTCCGCTATTTCTCTATAGATGTAGAGGTAAGTTGTGCAAATAGTGGTGTGTAATCGTTAAACTGCGGAACATTATTTTTGCGTAGTTATTTTTATCACCATAATCGACGATAATATTTTTTATATAGAAAAGGAATATAATGATGGTTAATTAAACAAATTATTTATTTAGATACATATTAATTACAAATTTTAAACCAATATTTTTACTTTTGAGACGTAAATGCAGTTGTAATTTTCTTTGCTTGTTACAGTTTTCTATTATAATCCTAAATTTTAATAGTACAATTTCATTTCCAATCAATTAATTTTAATATTCATCAATCCCGTTCTGACCTAAAATAAATCACTTTTTATTTGTAAAATCATTTTGTTTTTTTAACTATTCACGCTTAACGTTTGACGATCAATTCGGTGAAGGGGCGTCGAGAGTTAAGAACGATACTTCTTCTCGAATCGGCCATCGTATCCGTGATTCGTGCCGCAAATGCTATAGACATGCTGCACACACAATATATCGAGCTAATAAATCAAGCTAAGACTGACTTTCCGGTATTTACGTTCTCTCATATTGACGTTCTCAGCAAAAAGTTGATCTTGAGATTCGTACAACCTCGTGTGGAGGGCATCAACGTCTTTAATATATAGATTATAAGCGATGTTGGAAATGTGGTGAAACACCACTTTTATTCAACTGCTCGTATCCTGATCACCATATACCATGGCCCAGATTAAAACTCAAACCAATCAACAATACAAGTGCATCAACATAGCAGCTTGAACTGTTGTCAGAATTGTTTTATAAGGAACGACCGCAATCTAAAGTCTATTTGTAATAAATTCAAACCAATCAACTGGATTGGATCGTCTTGAACAACTTAAAATTGTCACACTAATTTACATGTCAATCATCAGTCGTAATTAAATTTTTACACATCAACAGCTTTAAATGCCAATGTTGAGCTTTAGTTTCATTAATTTCCATTACATCTACCCATATGCAGTTGAAATTCATGATCTTCGTTCAAATGAATTTTTACGATACATTTCTAGAGATGAAGGTCGATGAAACTCCCATGGTTTATTCATATTCTTTACCACCATGCGTCAAGGCAGTTTAAGGTATAGCAGCGTACGTAGAATATTTGATCGTGTGTGACAAAACTAATATAGGCTATTCAAGATTTCCTTTTGAATTTTGACAGTTAATAGCTGCACAAAAAATGAATGAGGGCCAAGTAATAGCCTAGCTTAAGTTAGAGGGTGAGTTTAGCCCCTAAGACGATTGGTGTTCGTTTCACATTGGCTCAGTTTAAATTTGAGTTCAGTGAAAGTGGCGCAATTACAGTTTATAAAAAAATATAAAAAAATTGGACTTGAACTGAAATCGACGTCATGTTTTCTGTTAGGTTTTTGACTTTGTTCTTGTTCATGGTAAACGGTCGCTTTTCATCTCGTGTAATAATAATAAGGTAAAAATTAAAGATAATTCGAAAAGAAAAAGTGAAAGACGTTTTATTAAACGAAATCAATATTTCTGAAGAAGAAGAAACGAAAGAAATACAGTCCACTCCAGCAACCGAAAATCCAGCCTAAATTTGCTCATACATAAATTTGGTCCGTATGAGCCGGATAAGTAAACTACAAAAAGCCATTTAGTGGCGCTTTCAACCATTCCAACGTGGAATTCATTTCACAAAAAGTCATTTTGTGGCATACTCAAGAATTTCGTCAATCATCAAGTACATTGCCTAGATTGAGGTTATAATCATCATACACGTTGGCAAAATTTATAACACGTATCATTACTCAGCAGTAACAAATCGTTGGGGGTTACACAGGTTAATTTACTAAAATTTTATAACATTTTCATTATATAATTAGTATTAAGTTTTAGTTTTTTAATTCAATTTAATCTTGGTTGTTTCGTATTCAAAATGTCTGTCGAGTGTTAAACGTATTTTCGATGCACAAACTATGTGATCAGGCTCCACCTTAACTTATTAAAACAATTTTCTAATTATTTCACCGTTTAACAATTTTATTCACATCCACTTATTTTAAATTTACAGTCGATGTTCTCACGACGAGATTACGGAGACTTACGCTTTTTATATTAAAAAACTGCCGTTATAATTCACAAAAAATAGAGAAAAGAAAAAAATAAAATTAGTGTTACTGATGAAAGGAAATTTAGTATGTTTAAATAAAAATTATTTCAATTAAATAAAAGAGACATCTATGAACGGGTATGGTTTCGTTTTACACTCGTCCATCCTGCTCGAACATTGTCCTCAATTTCATCTTCGGAAACATCTTCATCATCATCATTATCATCTGGCATTACTACCAACCTCATATGATCCGCGGGAACAACACCTTTGAACCACCTACGTCCCTA
The DNA here is from genome assembly GCA_947310385.1 of Nephrotoma appendiculata. Taxonomy (NCBI): domain Eukaryota; kingdom Metazoa; phylum Arthropoda; class Insecta; order Diptera; family Tipulidae; genus Nephrotoma; species Nephrotoma appendiculata. The sequence goes on along the minus strand of OX371225.1, from coordinate 264,988,310 downwards.
ATTTCCACCTAAATCTTCCACTTTGTAACGGTCGCCATACATAATCTGGGTGATTGTGAATGGTCTCCTAAATCGACGTTGCAGTTTTAACTTTCTTCTCTAGACACAGGTTCACGATATATTACTACCTTATCGCCAATGCTATATGTCACTGGTGATTTATGCTTTAGCATGAAACGATGCTTTTGATATTCGTCGAGTAACGTTATAGTTAATTTATCATCATAAATCGACCGTGGTTTGAATTCGAATAATAATTCAGCTGGTGAATATTTCGTTACTGACTGCTTAGCAGTGTTTATCGACCACTAAATAACTTTTAAATGATCCTCCTAATCAGCTTCGTTGTGGTCCGACATCATTCGTATAGAATGCAGAATAGTACGGTTGTATCGCACAACCTGGCCGTTTACTCTGGGGGTTGATACAGCATTCAGCACATGCTCTATCAAATTCTCTCTACAGAACTTTCCAAACTCCGCAGGCGTGAATGCGGAACCCCAATCACCCCGATTCACAGTTGCATTCGAAAATATACAGCCAATCTTTTTATGAACATAATGACATGTCTTGTAGCAGTGGATCGAACAGGTTTCGCTGACATATACTTAGTAAACCCATCAACCATTACAATGATATGAATATTTCCCCGAGAACTCTTAATAAAAGGACCGAGATGATCCAAGTGCCAAGTATGAAGCGGTTTCGGTGGTTTATCTATTGGGTGTAACGATATTTTATATGCATCTCTATTCTCACGATGGAAAAGACATTCTATGCAGGAATTTATAGCCTTTCTTACAGATTGCGTCATCCTAGGCCACCAGTAAATTGTTTGAATTGAATTAAGAGTTTAACCAACCCCAAAATGAGCGTTATCATTGTGGAATTTAAAAATTATACGATTGTGAATGCCCTTCGGTACCACAGATTATTATTAATTTTTCTGTATAGTTTTAGATTACTTATAACGTACTCGTTACTATTAGTACTGGTTATATCTTTCTTGATCTTTTGAATCTCGAGGTCTGAATCTTGTAAAACTTCAACCTATTTTTGATCTATACTATCATTCCTTTCAACTCTAAAAACATCTAAGGACGCCGTTTCAGCTTCGGTCGGTGGAAAAACAAGCGGACGACTCAACGCATCAACGTGTAACATCTGTTTACTATCGCGATGCTTAATTGTAAAATTGTACTCTAATAATCGTAACTACCATCTAGCTATTCTTGGAATAATATTTCGTTTTGTAGATGCAGTTTGAAAAGCACTACAATCAGACACTACAACAAACTCTTCTCTTAAAATATACGGACGAAATCGATCCAAAGACTCTACGACTGCTAAGGCCTCAAGTTCATAACAGTGATAGTTATGGTCAAGCTCGGTTGTCTTTCGACTATAATAGGCAACCGGCTTAAGCAAGTCATTATCTTCCCTTTGTAAAAGAACTCCAGCAAGTCCCATGGCACAAGCGTCCGTGTGAATTTCATGGATCTTTTCATTATCAAAAAATGTTAATACATCTCTATTAAAAAGTTTCGTTTTTAGTTCAGTGAAGGCTTCCTCTTGATCTTTACCCCATTGAAAAATAAAATCTTTTTTAGTAAACCTAGTTAACGGTTCGGCGAGGAGTGAAAAATATGGAACAAATTTCCGAAAATAGCTCGTAACACCAACGAATTGTCTTACTTCATGTACATTTGAAGGAAATAATTCTACGGACGCAATTTTAGATTTACCAGGCTGCATTCCAATTTCGGTAATCTCATGGCCAAGAAAATCTATTCGTTTTTGCAAAAAATTTACCCTTACTCAATTTGAGCGTCGTTCTAGATTCGCGTAGCTTGACTAATATCTTTTCAAACAAATTTATACCTTCTTCAATACTCGAACTAGGAATAACAATATCATCCAAGTACACAACTATTTTGTTTCTAATTCAAAGGCTAATCTGTTCATAAGCCTCTGAAACACGGCATCTGCGTTTGCAAGCCCAAATGGCATTATTTCGAATTGAAACTGTTCATCATGGACAACAAACGATGTTAACTGCTTTGACTCCTCAGCGACTGGAATTTGGTAATACCCAGATGCCAAATCTAATAAATCTTCTATATTTGGTAGAAAGAAACGATCTTTAATCGTTTTACTATTCAGCCGCCGAAAATCAATAAAAATCTTGTCTTTGCCCGTTTTTTTTTTGATCATTACCACAGGAGATGAAAAATCTGATATTGAAGGTTTTATTATATTACACCTATTTCAAGTAGTTCGGATATATGTTACTTAATTATATTATTTTTAATTGATGAATAACGATATGGACGACAGCTGACAGGAATATCATCAGATAGTTTAATCTTAATCTCTATCTTATTAGTTTTACCTATCTCTTTTATACCTAAAGCAAAACAATCTCTATATTTATTTATCAACATTTCAAGATCATCGTTTTACATCAATATCGATGTCACATTCCATGCAACCCATCAACATAATTTCTGGTACTATTGAAAATCTAATAAAATCGTTATTAAGACCAGAAGCTGAAACCGTGTTTACTGATTTATCAACTTTATTACCCTCGAAATTAAATTAATAACTCAATTAATACTCATTTCAATTAAATAAAAGAGACAAGGAGACGGGTTTAGAAAATATTTTAAATCAATTTCTTACTGACTACCGCACAACACCTCATTGTATAATAGGTATCTCACCAGCCAGAGCACTTTTAAGTTACACGCCAAAAATCAAATTAGATTTACTTTCGCCAAATACGGTTAACAAGCAAATGAAAAAGATTTCTGGAGAGTTAATTGACAATGGAGAAAATGAGCAAACATGGTCGAACAAACGGAAATATGCGGATCGTAGATTTATAATAAATGACACGGTCATCGTACGTAATTATACTGATTCTAATCATCCTAATTGGCATATTGCAACAGTTACCAAGGTATTAGGTCCACCAACGAATTTATGTTTGTTGGAGGGTAGTGGTAAAGTAGTCTAACGGCATGTTAATCAAATGCTGTTAAAACACATAAAACAAAAGTGTACAGAAATTTCTATATTAAAATTGATAAATGTGCATTAACATATTTTTGTGCTACATTGGCACTTATATATAACACAAAATACACAAAATACAATTGTTATAATACGTGTAATAAAAATGCGCTCTTTGCACTTTTAGGTATAAAAATTTTGTATATAAGTAGATATTCAATGAATAAAAAAGTTAGTACTCAAAAACCTTACTCACATTCTTTTACTAAGTTTATTCCGGTATTAGCCCCCATCAGTGGTCCGCTCGGAATAAAAGGAAAGAATATTCTAGTTCAAGCAGAGGCTGAACTAACATGGTCCTTCGAGCTTAAAAAAGTTAAGTGTTAGAACAAACCATTCAAAAAAAAAAAAAAAAGTGATCGTAATAGAAATCATAAAAACAGATTTCACGTGCGCGTAACCGAAATCATAAAAACATTTCACGTGGTTTAAAAAGTTATAAAAACAGACATAATAATTAAAGTGATCACACTGAATTCGTGTTAAAGTTTCAAAAAAAATTCTGTTAGAATGGAAGAATTTCAAAACCAAGCAAAAGTTGCAGAGCAGATAGAGAGACTCTGGATAAATTATAAAAAAGATGGATCGGAAAGGAAAACGAAAACATATTTAGAGAAAAAAATTGCACAAATAAAGGAACTCTATAACAAATTCGTTAAAACAGATGAAGACTTAAAGCCAAACATAGCAAAATTACAAGACAATCATCCGTATCTGATTTTGAGGGAAAATGTTGTCGAAAATTATAAACAATACATTAATGAATTTCGTGGAAAATTAAATGAAAATCCACCACTGACACCTACATTTTCAACAAAAAAACCGCATACATTATGGCAGAAGGAGAATGATCAACAATCCTCATCCGGAGAACGACAACCTGAGGTTCCTGAAGAAGATGAAATCCTAGACCTGCAAATAATAAGAATCCGAAGAATGAATAGCGAGATAGCAAGTGCTGAAGAATTGCTAGAAGAACATTCACCAAAGGCCACACTGGAAAGCACGTACAAGGAGTTACGTATTTTAATGGATAAAATTACAAACCTTCATGACGAGATTTGCGTAAAATCTATTAAAAATGCGGCAATTGGGAAATCAAATTACTTCACCTTCGATTATTACATAAAGGCAAGAAAATCATATAAAGATATAACACAAAGAATACAGGAAGTTTTATCAGGCATGAAAGATGAAGCTAAAACCAACACATCATTCCATCAAGAACAAGCGATGCATTGCAATATGAGACTACCGAAATTAGACTTACCAAAGTTCTATGGTGACTATTCGAAATGGTCAAATTTCCGAGATTTGTATTGCCAAATTGTGCACGAAAATAAACAAATACCGAACGCAGTTAAAATCTCGTATTTAAAAACATGTATTGGTGGCTCTGCAGCAAAAATAATAAGTTACCTGGAGATAACAAACGACAACTACAACATAGCATGGCAGCTGCTAAATGATAGGTACGAAAATAAAAGGCTACTTGCTCACAAGCAGTTAGACATTTTTTTACGGTTACCTAAGCTATCCCAGGAATCAGGAGAAGCCCTGAAAGAATTGCATGATACAACAAAGGAAGTTCTCAATGCATTAAAAGGATTAGGATTCGATACATCTACCTGGGACTTATTCATAACGCATATATTACTAAACAAGGTTGATAGCGAAACCAGCAAACTGTATGAAATGCAGTTAAAGGATCCCAGAAAGGTCGGATCTCAAAGATTTTCTCCGATTTTTGGAACAACGGTTTCTCTTACTTGAAACACATAAAAAATTTACCACAAACAACAAACCTTATGAAGTACGTGCAACGCAGCATAAAATTGTTAAGAACTTACACGTCAATAAGGAGAATACTCTTAGAACTAATTGTCGACACTGTGATGGAAATCATAAACTAAGTCAATGTGCGAATTTCAAAGCATTAAGCGTACACAAAAGAACATAGCTCATCCAACTCCTAGCATTATGTAGAGTTTGCCTTGAGAAACATAGCAGTACAACTTGCAAAAGTGGCGAGAAATGTAATGTTTGCAATGGGAAGCATAATACACTTATGCATAACGTTAACAACCCAACTAAGTTGAACATGCTCTCTCATAATTTAAACAATGAAGAGACACTTCAAACTCTGCTTGGTACGGCAGTAATTACAGCACATAAGGATAACCAAGAACCAATCACTTTGCGGGCCTTGATCGACTCCGGTTCACAAGGTACCTTCATCACAAAAGGTGCTGCAAATTTACTCAACGTAAGGAAGAACAAAACAAATATTGCCATATCAGGAATATGGGTGGACTCAAAGCAGGAGTTTGTAAAAACATAATAGAATTCGAGGTAGCCCCGAGATTTGACAGTAAATTTTTGGTTCGAATGGAAGCAATGGTGTTTGATCAACTGACGCATCACCTGCCAGAAGCTAAATTTAACACAAACAAATTTAAGCATCTACAAAACATAAAGTTGGCAGATCCAAAGTTTAATGAACCAAGTCAAATCGACATTATAATTGGAGCTGACTATTATCCAGCAATTATGTTGAACAACATCATAAAGGGGAATGAACAAGAACCCATGGCGCAAGAAACCGAGCTTGGTTGGATAATAATCGGATGCATGAGGTCAGCTAATCAAGCAACTAAAACTAGCTTGGTGTCAACAAAAGTGATCAGTGAACAACTACAGTTACTCATAGAGAACGAGGGCATAGCTGATGGAACAACACGAACAGAAGAAGAGGAGAGAGCTGACGAACATTTTGTAAAAACCGTTCGACGTGATTCCAATGGCAGGTATATTGTAAACTTACCCTTGGAAGAAAACGTTCCGACGCTAGGAGAATCACGAAAAACGGCCATTGCCAGACTAATTCAATTAGAAAGACGGTTCGCTAGAGATGTAAACTTTAAACAAAGATATGTAGAATTCATGAAAGAATATCAGAAATTAAAACATATGGCACCAGTGAACCAAACGCTCACGTGTCATAAGAATGAATCCAGCAAAATCTACTATATCCCACATCATGGAGTAGTAAATGAGGACAGCAGCACCACCAAACTGAGGGTCGTATTTGATGCATCAGCTAAAACAACAAACGGTTTAAGTTTAAATGATATAATGTTAAACGGCCCAAAAATTCAAGATGACTTGGATAAACTAATTCTAAGATGGAGAGAACATAGATATGTTATAGCGGCAGACGTAGAGAAAATGTTTAGACAAGTTTGGATAGATGAAAAGCAGCAAAACTATCAGAGAATTGTTTGGAGAGAAGGTTCTAACCTTCCAATACAAGATTTTGTCTTAAAAACAGTTACCTATGGAACCAAGGCAGCTAGTTTTCTCGCGATAAGAACAATGCACAAATTAGCGCAAGATGAAGCTGAAAGCTACCCCGTTGCTTCTAAAATATTGAAGGAAGACTTTTACTTAGACGATATGTTAACCGGAGGTGACACAAAAGCAGATGTTCTCAATGCTTATAATGAATTAAGCGGCATAATGGCAAGAGGAGGATTCTTGCTACGGAAATGGACTTCGAACGATGCATCAATCCTTGCCGAAATCCCAAAAGAAATACAAAGCAATGGCACAATCACCATTAAATTGCAACGTTTACAGCTTTCTACTTCAAACATCTCAACTAAAAGAACAGTGCTGTCGGATTCATCAAAGATTTTTGACCCAATGGGCTGGCTTTCTCCAATTACAATCAGCAGTAAGGTGTTAATGCAAGATGTCTGGATAAGTGGAATTGGTTGGGATGACAAATTGCCCTCAGAAATCGACAAACGATGGGCAAAATATAAAGATGAATTGAACAACATTGAGGCCATCGTCATACCAAAATGGGTGAACACAATTAAAAGCAAAAAGGTTGAAGTTCATGGTTTTGCGGATGCATCTGAGAGGGCATTGGCTGCGGTAGTTTATTACCGAGTTATTGAGGAGAAGGTGAAAACAAGCCTAATAATGGCCAAAACCAAAGTTGCACCAATAGCGAATAAAATTACTATCCCAAGGCTTGAACTCAATGCAACTTTACTACTACCTAGTGAAGCTAGTAAACCATATTCGTGAGTCAACACAATATGCCGATGCAGAAGTGTATTGTTGGACGGATTCAACAATCGCGTTAAGCTGGATCAAGGGCAATATAAATAACTATAAACCATGGGTGTCAAATAGAGTGTCTGCAATGAGAAAATTGCTTCCTCAAGCTGTATGGCGTCACGTACCATCTGAAGAAAACCCTGACGACATCGCCTCAAGAGGAATTACACCAAGGAGACTTAAAGGATGCGAAATTTGGTGGAATGGACCAACATTCTTACGGTTAAATAAAGGAAGGTGGCCTGAAGATATTGTGTCTGACATGAAATCGGAATTGAAACAGATAATATCACTAATCGTGAAAATAGAGCACCCATTTCTACAACTATTTTCGAGAATATCGGAATATCGAAAATTAATTAGAGTTATAGCTTATACGCAGAGGTTCATTGACAAATGCAAAAATTTAATAATACCAAGAACAGTGAAGATCAATGCTGCTGAATTTAAAAAAGCAAACGAAATCGCTATAAGGATGACAAAAAATGAGGAATTCAACGAAGAAATCAAACGATTGCAAACAGGAGAACAGTTGCACAAAGTCAGTAAGTTATTATCATTGAATCCCTTCTTGGATGATAAAAAAATACTGCGAGTTGGCGGCAGAATCGAAAAGTCATTAGTCCCATATGATCAGCGACATCCAATCATCTTGCTGGGGAATAGCCAATTAACCATCCTGATAATCAAGGATGCTCACCGTATTACCCTACATGGAGGAACAACTTTACTTGTCGCATTCTTACGACAAAGGTATCGTAATATGCTGTCGATACAGGAAAAATACAAACCATCAGTTAATGGCGCCACTACCTCGAGAACGAGTAACGGCGTCAATGCCATTTGAGATTTCTGGAGTAGACTATGCGGGCCCTATCTGTATTAAAACATCGAAAGGTTGGTCAAAACAAACATACAAGGGTTATATAGCCATCTTTGTATGTTTTACGACAAAAGCCTGCCATATTGAGATAGTTAGCGATCAAACAACAGAAGCATTTATTGCCGCATACCGTAGATTCGCATCACGAAGAGGCGTGTGTACACACATCTACTCAGATAACGGTACAACCTTCGTTGGAGCCAACCGAAAAATAAATGGGCTATTCAATAAACTACTCGAAGCCCAACTAATAGAAGAAACGGCGTACCAAGGTACAAATTGGCATTTTATACCGCCTGGAACACCACATTTTGGTGGTTTGTGGGAAGCGAGAGTGAAATCGGCAAAATATCACCTAAAAAGAGTTATAGGTGATACACACTTAACATTTGAGGAATTATCAACGGTATGCAGTCAAATAGAGGCATGCTTGAACTCGCGGCCTCTATCTATAATTTCGAGTGAAAGCACACCTTTAATTTTGACACCGGCACACTTTCTAATTGGGAGATCATTGCTAACAGTGCCAGAAGACAATTATAGCGAAATAAAGCAAAATCGATTATCTAGATGGAAATTTCTACAAAAACTGAAGCAGCATTTCTGGAAGCACTGGCACACGGACTATTTGAACTCACTTCAACAACGATACAAATGGAAGCAACTGCAACCAAATATTACCAAGGATCAAATTGTACTAATAAAGAACAAAGAAGGATATCCCAGTACATGGCCAATGGGAAAGGTGGTGGAGGTTCATCCAGGTGCTGATGGTAATGTCAGAGTAATATCAGTAAAACATAAGAATGGTATTACAAAACACTCGATAAGAAATTTGTGCCCTTTACCAATCGATGACATCGGATATTCTGCACCACAAGCACAACCAAACAAGAATCAATTTGATATGGAGGAAAATATAACTACGGCCAGAAGAGTGACAAGAAGCATGAAAGCCAACCATTGTGGATTGAGTTCTGTCATGAACAACATGACAAACAATAGAACGCAATCAGTAAGGAAAATGAAACCAATGAGGTTTGTGGCATTAATTAAGGCTATTATGTTTGTAATGCTCATTTCACGAGGACACCTCACCAATGCAACTGACAAGGTACACCTTCAACAATTTAACCAGCCAATTGGGGTTTATCTGGAAAACATCGGCCACGTAGAAGTAATTGCAAAAGAATGGAATTTAATAATCCGTTACCAATTGACTAACTATTGGGAAGAAATAAAACAAATAAATGTGATTCATAAGGAACTAGCGGAAGCCTGTAAAACAACACCAGGCATTAATTGTGCCTTGATACTTCACCAATTGGATTGGCAACTAGAGATTGTACGAAAGAACAATGACTTCTTAATGTCCAGTAATAAGGAGAGACACCGCCAAAAGAGGGGAATTGGAGATACTACGGGGATCCTACTTGGAGATATTTTCGGAATACTAACTCAACGGGAAGCAAATCAATATGAAAACCATTTTGAGACGATTGATGAAAACGAGCGGCATCTATTAGATCTTCTTAGCAATCAAACCAGCATCATTGATAACACCATCAAGTTATTCAAACATAACACGAACCTGACATTGTTGTCGTTAAACAATTTCAGGGAAAATCAGAACCGACTGCAATTAGAAATAGATCTTCTGAAGGAATATGCTTCCATTGAGGAAAAAGTACGAGCAATATTTACAACAACTCTCGAAATAATTCTAATATTAAATAACATCAAAGAAACACAGGAAAGTTTGTTGGACTTAGTGCATAATGCTCAACAAAACGTCTTACATCCCACTCTGCTGACGCCATCGCAACTAGAACAAGAACTATCTAAGATACGAAAATATCTACCTCCGTCAATAACTGTGCTTAATGATCACACAGCCGACAATTTAGAGCACATTTACAAAACCATGAAATTACAAACACGAATAACTCAGGATAACCTAATAATACGAGCAACTATTCCATTAATATATTCATGGAGCTACACACTCTTCTCGGTTTTTCCATTTCCAAATATCTATTACAACGAGTCCCAAGCATATATTGAAACAAGTGTAAATTATATTGCTGTGGATGAACATCGAGAACACTTCGCATCATTTACCAAAGAGAAATTAAATGATTGTCAAGAGGTCAAATTTAAACATTTCCTGTGCAAGGTGTCACAAGTTTACAATGCAGCATCTACAGAACATGCTTGTGAAATGGCAATCCTTCGTCATATACCACAAATCTACAAGGATTATGTAAAATACAAACAATGAATGCAACCAATCACTGGATAAAGTTACATGACACAAATCAATGGTTATTTATTGTCGTTGAAGAAACAAACAAGGATGCAATTTGTGGATCATCTGTCATAACGACACGGTTTAGTGGGTCAGGTATCTTAACATTAGATGATGGATGCATGTTACGAGATTCAAGCCAGTATCTAATTGCTGCCGATAAAGTTAATAGTGAGATAAAAGGAGAAATCAATACGCCCGTTTTCGTCAGGCACAACAACTCGAGCAAGCTAAGTTCAACCCCGAATTGGCAAACGATAAGAAGCAACTATACTCATCGGGTGGAAGAAGATTATAATGACTTAACTGTGGATACCAGCAAGCTAGAGCACGACATAAAACTACTGAAGGAAAATCAATATATTCACGAAAGGAATAATACACATCATGTTCACCACTACGTATTAACTCATATTTTATTTTGGTGCGGTATAATCATTGCAACTGCAATTGCCATTAAATATTTCAAGAACAGACAGAAAAAGAGGCACCCGGCCTGTCGTGGAGCTTTACCAACGGCATCTCCCATTCCAGCCCCAAGAACTTCTAGGGCGCTCCAGGTTGTTTAAACACATAAAACAAAAGTGTACAGAAATTTCTATATTAAAATTGATAAATGTGCATTAACATATTTTTGTGCTACATTGGCACTTATATATAACACAAAATACACAAAACACAATTGTTATAATACGTGTAATAAAAATGCGCTCTTTGCACTTTTAGGTATAAAAATTTTGTATATAAGTAGATATTCAATGAATAAAAAAGTTAGTACTCAAAAACCTTACTCACATTCTTTTACTAAGTTTATTCCGGTATTAGCCCCCATCAGTGGTCCGCTCGGAATAAAAGGAAAGAATATTCTAGTTCAAGCAGAGGCTGAACTAACAAATGCATATGCGTCTCATTAACAATCGTCCAATTAGCAGTGAAAAGATTAGTGAAAATAAAAGCAAATCTAATGAACAATTAATTAGGTTTGAGAATAACGTAAAATGTAATTACAGAGTATTAATTAGACATAAGATTCAAAATAATAGTTTAAGTTCTGGAAATAGTAAATCATGTGTCTGTTTCACGACACGAAATTCAAATGCTGCTGATAATGCAATTGAGGATGAAATTCCTAATTTTGTTAATCTTGAAGATGTTTCTGGTCTCGGTAACGAAGAAAATCATCCGTTACGGCATTGCGACATGATTGAGAAACCTATTAGATTTAGAGATTAAAATGTATTAATTATATTGATTTGTATCAATTGTCAATTTAATATGTGTAACAACTTTAAGGGTGACTAAATAAGCCGCGAAAGAGCAGGGAGTGCTTCGGCCCCAAAACAGATGGCAGTTTATTTGTTCCTAGGGAAGATAAAAAATAAATGTAAATCTGGCAATTCTTGTTACATATAAAAAAATGTATTGTACTTTACAGTTCAGTTCACGGTTTTGAAGTATATACAAGTAACAGCACGATTCTTGTAAAATAAAATATAATAAATATTCTAATAAACGTAATTGTAGTTCTTTACTTCTCCTGAACATTACAGAAAGGAAAAGAAGAACTGGGGAACCATTTGTGGCAAAATTCGCCAAGTAATTTATTTTGAGTTTTTAATGATTCCGACGCGAAGCACGATGAAGCGGAAATAAAAAATAAACTAAATCAAGGCTCAATCTTTAAACTTACAAGTACCTTTCAAAATTATACTTTTACTTAAAACCATGTACCGTAAATTCTTTAACCACCCTTCTATTTGGTTCAGATGATTTAAGATTTTTGTGATAAACCAGATTTTGTCATCAGAAAAATATCGTACAATTACTTTGTAAGCGAATAGAAAAGTAGATATCCATATGTTAATGAAATTTTGCATCAAGTACGATGTCAAGTTTCAATATTAATGCACATACGCAAATCAAATCATGACCGCTAATTGAATCGATTGACATCTAACGTATAAATTTGCATATTAACCTTTTCCTGTGCTTGTCCATGATGCCATGCGGCGAGGGTCATATACAATTTTCCAAACAAGAAAATGTATTGTGCAAACGAAAGAATTTCATATTTCCTTACATCTGGTGATTCCATTATGTCTGAATCAAAAGAATATTGAAAATATAAAAAATAAATTAATTAAGAAATCGACTTCATATATATACTTGTAATATTCATTATCAAGATTCATCATATATTTTAGTCAATTAATTTTAAATGCGTTTATCGGACCGAACAGATCTTATGAAAATAACGGAATTTATTGTTTCACTCCGATTTCCTAATAAAAATGGTTTATGTAAGACATTGTAATGCGACACTGCGATCAAGGGTAAAGTGTATTTGAGATACGTATGTGACTTTTGTGCAATCGTCATGAATTCTAAATAAATCATAATTTCTCGGAAATCAAATGAATTATTGGGAAGTTTAGTAATTCTACTTTTGATATATTACTTCTGATCGGTTTCATAAAATATTACTAAACATTTCTAGTTCAATATCATCTAAGTTCGAATCGCCTATATCGCTACGAATTGCTTTAATTAAATTCAGTATTGAATGGTATATTAAACATCATTGATGAGTTAAAAACTACAATTGAGCAGACCATCCCCGCATTGGTTAAAAGAAAAAAAATTATGAGTTATTTATGGGCTCGCGAAATACGCAAACAAAAAATGTTGGGCAGGAATTTGTAGCAGCAGGATATTGTAGAATTAGAAACAATTGATGAGCTTTTAATTTGGATACCTAGTTAAAAAACGATAATGCAGATATTGGGTTTGCTATCATGGCCAAATACCAAAAATCGATAATTCTGGGGTTTAAGGGAGTGTAATTTTTAACTATGGAAAAGTTTGAAGGTGATATCATATTAAAAAAATAGAAAGTTCTAAATCATAAGTTAGGTTAGATTGTAGTGGGTGTTTTCCCCTGCTCATCTAAACCATCCAGCACCTTCAACGAACTGTAAAATTATTTTGTCCTTCATTCGAGTCAAGTCAATTAATGGTGGACCTCCCAGAAATTTGCCTCTGCTTCACGCTAGACAAGGACAAGTGCATAATAATTGTGAATATAATTATTTTAATACAAAAATAAACAAACATAATATTTGGCGACGAAGTAAAATTCAAATTGGTTTCGAAAAAAAACACTAAGACCGGGTTAAAAAAACAGTGAAGATACAATTTTGTACCTAATCTTATTATTTAAATCTCATAATGTCTTTAATCGGTGGATTGGAATATTTCGATCAGAGTAAATCTGTTATGGAAACCTATATAGAAAGATATGAAGAGTTATGCCCGGTTTACATTAGAAAATTGTTTTCTTCTGCAAATTTTTGCAGGTAAATAAGAAAGAATCCGCTATATAAAAATAATCAATGTGCCAGAAAGAAATAAACATATATAGTAATGGCGTAATTTTTTTTATAGGATCATTATTAATTTACTTTCAATGAATTCAAATGCGAAATTTACATTTTTATCTATGGCGTCTGTTTTTATTATGAATCCTCAACATTTATAAATGCAAAATAATTTTTTTTCTTGTTGATTTTAAAAATGTTGCCATAAAAATACTCGGATCGAACTTATTTTATGGCAACATTTTCATTTGTATGGTCATTTTTGCTCAAAAATTCTTCTGCAAAATTTTGTTGGGATATATTGCTTTTCTTGTCTCTCATGTGCATAAAGTCAATGTTATATCTTATTCATTTTGCAGAAGAAAAATGTTGGTCTTATGTAAACCGGGCATTAGTGTTGGTAAATGTTGTGGAGAACGATAAAAAATTACCACTTTTTAGTACTCTCATTTGCGCGGGAAAGTATAATTTGATTGATTGATTGATTGGACTGTAGAACCAAGTGCTAGCCAAGAGTCCCGGATAACGCCGGGCCTATTCCTACAGCCTGTTTACACATAACAATAGGAAGGATAGGAAAGGTTTTTTTTTTTTTTTTTTTTGGGACAGAACGATCCGGTTGCAGACACCTAGCGATCGTACGGCACAACACAATTCTAATCTACTTCTAATCTACTAGAGAAAGGATAACGGCTTAATAGGTTTAATGGATAACGATGGTATTGCTCTGATCTTCAACAATTGCCTCACTAAATCAAAAAGCTGAGAAAAAATAATATTATTTCACGTGCATCTGGAAATTTCCTGTAATATAATTATACATTAATACTTTTCAGCTACCTAGACAAAATTAAATAATTAGATCAGCCCGGTTACAAAGACCAAGGTAAAGCCAATAGTTAGTAACATAATGAAAGCACAATTCTAATCTACACAACCAGCAATTAAGATATCAAAGAAATATTACTTTATAACATCTAAAGATTCCTGAAATGAGTTTTTACTTAATCTGCTATTTCCAAAATAATACAAATATTTATTAATTTAATCCTCTACCATTCCACAACTTACAATATAATTTCCTGAAACCATAGTTATTTGAATTATATTAATAATAAATTGAATTATATTAATAATTAATATTAAATTATTAATAATTTCTCTAAAACCATTAGCAATTAAAAAAACCACTGCAAACTGGCTGTTATATGTAAACATATATTAATTATTAAACCTAAAAAGAAACTGTATGCTTATTATTGACTACTTAATTGTATTCAATATATTCAACCTTATTATTTACTCTTCACAGTTCAAGTTATTAAGAAACATAAAAACAAGATACTAAAACATGATTTCCAAGCGCAAAATGACAGAAAATAAAAATTTAGTTAAAATTAATAAAATTTAATTTTAATCGATGAAGAAAGAAATACAGAAAAGAGTTTGTTTTACGCCGCAATGACAATTAAATTCGGCAATTTTAACTGACCCTAGCAAATACTTTATAATTAATGTGTACCAAATAAGTGATCATTAATTCATTATAATAATGAAAATTAAAAGAATTAGTAATTAATTTACACATAATGTAAGTAAGGTCCAGTAAAAAAAAAAAAATTATGCAAGATTTGGTACTCAAACCTACTAAAGAACCTGTACTAATAATGATATAATATGATATGATATTTTACAACGTAGGGCAGCTGTTATGCTGGTATCCTATAACATACTACATGCAATTAAGTATGTCCAAGTCCATAGTTGATACATTCCTTTGATGACCCAGTAATTGAATGACCCAAGTACATGCACAACTACTACTGCATTCGATTATCACTTAATCGCCCAAGAATTGTATCAACCTGAGACAAGACTAGGCGACCGAACTGACTAGGTATCCTGATCCTACGAGGTTCTCTAATTCTATAGGTTAAGGATATGTTCTAGGTTCTAATAATAGAAGAACTACAAGAGCAAACTGCCGTTATACAACGTACCCCAGTTCGATTTTTTCTTCTTCTATAATTACCAATTACCAGTTTTCTAATCCCCGTTAATATTTTTTTACCATTCATGGTTTGTGAAAAAAGTAATTAGTTTGTTAGTATGGGTAAGCAAATTTTTTGTTTGGTTCGTATTCCCATGAAAATGAAGAAGAGATAAGAAATTTTGTTGAACCTTAAAGATACGGAGGGTCAGCTTGTTATGTTTTTCCAGTCATCGCTTCTCTATTATCGCAGGGTTTCCTGTATAACAAATACACACATATACTTATACCTATATACATATATACTCATGTACACACATTCATACACATATATATATACATATACACACATACACATACAGTAAAATTTACGTAAGAATGCAACACGAACAATATTATGAGATGAGATATTACAGTCAAAATTCCATAAATCAAACTATTCCTTAAATCGAATTTCAATTTATGGCAGGAACATTTTTGGCAAATTGTATGTATATATAATATGTATATACGATATGTACATACATACTCCAATACTTCGAGGAAAATTGGGTTTTCATTTCCTTTATTTTCTCTAACTCAAACATATTATTATTTTGGCAACACTTTAGGCATTCGACTTATAGGATTTTGACTGTATTTGAAGATCACAACAATAAATTTGTGATCGTAGAAGAATTTTGAGAAAATAAAACAGAAGCAAAATAGAAATGTAACACCAAACACATCCAACCATACTTTACATAACACCGAGCGTGTTTAATCAGGCTCAAATCGAAAACAATAGGTTCGCGGTAACATAAATGCCGTATACGATACCGTGAACTCCGGGTACCGTGAAATTTTTTTAAAATTATATGTACTACTCGATTACATGAACAATTAGAAAGCTCAATGACGTGAACTAAATTTGTACATTCTCGCATGATTCGGGGATTCCCAATTGGTTATTTTCTTTTCATAATTTGAATCACGTAAAGTTGAATATGCGATTCGGAGATTCCCAATTTGTCCCTTTTCCATATGTAAAAAATCAACTCCCGTAAACATGAACAATCTCGTAAACATGCATTTGCTTGGTTTTATCTTGTTCACGTTATCGCGAGTCTACTGTATAAACTTGTGCATACAAAATTTATTCATACAGTCATGCCACACGAGCATTTTTTGTATTTTGGCATTTTTTTTCTACCAATGTTTTGTTCTGCTCTCTCTTAAATAAAATTTTAACTAAAATGAGTCAAAAATGTCCTTGAAATATTTTTTATTTCATTTATGTTTGAGTTGTGTGGTAGAACAGAAAATTTGTTTAAGTCGCAATTAAAACTTGTATCATAGGTAAACGGGGAAAGAAACGAAGAAAAATGCGGCATTTTTTTTTACGTGTGGCATGGGCAATATAATCTGTGTATACATTCTCTCTCAGGCAAATACTTTTGGAAAAAGGCAAATACTCAAAACCTACAATAAAATAAATAAATTAATATAAAATCAAAAACACTTCTCTTTTTTTCCAAAAGTTGCAGGTGCACACTTTGTTTATATTCATTGTACTATCATAACAATGCAAAACGGAACATGTAAATAAATAAAATAAAAACAAAAACTCCTATGATCATGCATGAACATATTGTTCCTTCGTACACCCACACATACACAGCTAAAAGCATATAAAAAGCATATACATCGCAACACCACGTTCTCGGTGGTCATCGAAATGTATATCCCGCCATACACCTCCAATACTAATCTCCATATAAAAATTATAAACAAAATACTAAATACAAAATATACATACATATGTGCAAAATAAAATAGTATAGGATTTAAAATTACCAAAAGCAGAAAATAAGAAAAATAACATGCATACTCTTCTTAGCAAAAACAAAAACAAAAATTGTTAGCAAGTGTAACAAAAAAGAACAACAGAATTGAAAAAACCCTTTCTCGCGCAATCAATACTTGAATAAATCGCCACTACATGAGGATACTACTTAGAACTCTACACCTTTATGGGTTATAAATATACAAATATACTTATTTTTTTTTTTTTTTAATTTATATGTAATAAAATATTAAATATGTAATAAAATCTTCAATAATAATAAATTAAATTAAAAAAACACTTATCTTAAGCATCAAACAAATCAACAAAGTCCTACATATTGAAAATCCATATAAAATGCGTATGATGCATTCAAACAACGGCATCAAAAACAACGAAATTGTTATATATATATTCTACGCCATTGCGAGCGCATCACACACAAATTAATAAAATCATGCAATATGTATAACTTTTCACTTTACTTAAAACACACAACTATTATTATTAATACATATTATTGTTTTTATTTATTTATTTATATACTAAAGTCTAGAATATGAATATATATTATTTAATTAATTTAAACACATTTGAATTTTTAATTTATTTAGAGGAGAGACAAAAACACGTCTTTCCTCTACGACGTTCAATCGCCGACCACCCCTTTGCGCGGGAAAGTATTATACGTTAAAAAATTTGTGTACCCCTGAATCCTGAGTCACCTCTTAAAAAACATATGAGCAAGTTATTGAATTATTAAAATAGCATTTTAGACCTGCTAAAATATTAGTGGTTGAGAGATTTAGATTTCACAAACGTGATCAATCAACAAACGAAACACTGTCTGAATATGCAATTGAACTTAAACGGTAATATTGGCATCGGAGTGAAGTTTCTGCCAAAATAATAAAATATACACTGTGTCCTCTAAGTACTTAAAATTGAAAAAACACTCAGATATTGAACTTTCATAATAATATCTGAAATTTTTTTAATAAACACAAATATTTGTATACTATAAGTAGCAAACATTAAAGTTTTCTGAAAAGTTTTGAGTGAATTTTACAAAATGAAATTATTTACAAAAAAACATACTACGAATCGCACAGAGATGATCAAAGTGGTTCTGAACTAGTAATTGATGTAAAAAACAAATCTTATTTATCCACATGCTCGGAAATCGTTTTTTGTTATTCGAAACGAGTTTTTGTTATTCGAAACAGCACTTATTCACTTTGAGAAACCGGCGAAGAAAATGCAGTTGGTCATTTCAAGTCGTACATCAAATCAAATGCAAACTGGTAAATATATGACGATTTGCTAACTTTCCCTATTGAAACTTAATGCTAATGCTAAGGTGCAAATCCCTGCATTTTGTTTTACGTCAAAAACTTGTAAATTTACAAGTTACCGCAAATTTTTTCCAAACCCACAGCCTGGACGTGGCGGAGAAGCTTAGGGGTTGTAAACTCTCAGTATGGTTTTCACTACTCAACCAAAGTGTTGTAAATATATAAATTTTTTATTTTCCAAACTCCTCCAAGGTTTTGATATGATATTTGAAAAGTTTACAAATAATCACAAATATTTATAAATTTAAAAAAATGTATATTTCAAAAAATACTCAAACTTTTTTTTTATAACATCACTTAAAATTAGAAATTATACGAAATATCAAACAATTTTCTAAAATGAGGTTTCTAAATAGAAAAATCAAATCAACTGAATCTAATTGCGAACCGACTTAAATATTTCCAAATATTTAAGAATTTTCGTATTACAGTCAATGATGTTCTGCCTCGAATAAAAAAAATCTCAGAGATTTCCGAGCATGTAGACAAATAAGATTTGTTTCTTACATCAATTACTAGTTCAGAACCACTTCGATCATCTCTGTGCGATCGGTATAGGGGCCGAAATAAATAATTTCAAATGTTTAAGAATTTTCATTTGTGTGCGATTCGTAGTGTGTTTTGTTGTAAATAATTTCATTTTATAAAATTCACTCAAAACTTTTCACAAAACTTAAATGTTTGCTACTTATAGTGTAAAAATATTTGTGTTTATTAAAAAATTTCAGATATTATTATGAAAGTTCAATATTTGAGTGTTTTTTCAATTCTAAGTACTTATAGGTCACCTTGTATATTTTGGTATTTTGGCAGAAACTTCACTCCGATAATATTGGCGCATTTTTCAATGACGCATTATGTGACCGTTTTATATGTGGTTTAAAAAGTGATGCTATACAAAAGAAATTGTTGTCGGAAAGTGGTGAATTAACTTTCGAGGGTGCATATTCTAAAGCTATTAGCATAGAAATGGCGTTCATCGAGTCAAAAACTATAGTGGATTGTGTTCAGTAAATGTTTTCCAGAGTTGGTGTTAAAAACGATTACCAAGCAGTGTAGAACTGTTACAGGAGAAATTTTGGATGTAGTTGGAAGTGTGCTTGTGGACGAGGAGCTAAATTTAAAAACATTTAATTTAGAATTATTGGTATTTAAAGTAAAGCACTAGAAAGGAATTGGCTGGACTGTATTATGCCAGCTTTACGCAATAATTTTATGCAAAACTCTAGTGCTGAACGTGAAAGTGGTGAAAGCAGATGAAGATTCATTGGTTGGGAAGCTGAAGAAAGAATTTTCAACTGAATTTTGGACAAACAAAAAGCTTAAAGCTACGATTGTTTTGAAGGAAGGTACAGAACCAGTATTCTGCAAACCATAATCAGTGACATACGCTTTAAAACCTAAGGTAGAAATTGAGTTGAATAATATGGTGAAGGATGATATTTTAGTGCCAGTTCTACACAGTGATTGAACTAGTCCAATTGTCGTGGTACCCAAGAAGGATAAAAACCTTAGAATATGTGTAGACTTCAAGAGAGAGAGAGAGAGAGATATGCTCCAACAATCTTCTAAAGGATTATGGATGAAATACTAAAAGTATTATCGAATACAATGTGCTATCTAGACGACATTCTGATAGCAGAAATAAATGTTCAAGATTGTTTTACCAACGTGAAGGCTGTTTTCTGACGTCTTGAAAGGTATAATGTTAATATAAAGGGAAAAAAATATTTTTTGACATAAAGTAGAATACCTGGGTCACGTTGTTGGTGGAAGCGGAATTTTACCAAGGTCCAGTAAGGTTGAAGCAATACGAAATGCACCAAGACCAGAAAATCTTACACAGCTGAAAGCTTTCCTAGGGCTGGTTAATTTGTATAGGAATTTATGGCGATGATGGCTTCTCAACTGGCACCGCTTTACAAGTTATCTCAAAAAAATGTAGAATTTACTTGGAATAAAAACTGCAACATTGCATTCAATAAATGTAAACAACGCCTGACGAGCAATAATATTTTGTGTTACTACGACAAGTCACAGGAGCTGTACTTGGCTTATGATGCAAGTTCCTTTGGAGTTGGGGCTGTTTTAAGCCAACAAGTCAAAAACTATGTGATCAAATACAAGAAATCGAAGGAGTTGTCTGTTCCGGATGCTCTTTCTCGATTACCACTAGTTGAAAAGTTTTGCGGAGACATTTATGTAAACTTAATCAACACATTTACTGAGGTAGATGAAGTTCCTCTCTGTTATGAAGATATTGCCCGAGAAACATCAAAGGACGTTGTCTTAGCAAAAATTATGTCGAATATTAAAAAGTGCGTGCCAAATTCAACTGATGACATAGATATATGAAACCATTTTTTAACAGAAATTTGGAACTGTCACACGAAAGTGGGTGTCTAGTTTGGGGAAGCAGTATAGTAATTCCGTCATCTTTAAAAAACATCGTTCTAAACCTCCTACATGAAGATCATCCAGGAGTCGTAAGAGTGAAAATGTTGGCCAGAACACTGTACTGGTGGCCAAACATGGACGACGACGTTAAGAAAATGGTAGCAAGTTGTGACATTTGTCAACGCTCCCGGAATACAAATGCATCCGACTTTAAAGAAACAGGATGGCCAAAATGTGATAAGGTTTGGCAAAGATTACTTGCTGATTTCTTTCCTTTTTTGAGTAAACCACTATTTTTAATTGTTGATTAAACTTCAAAATGGATCGATGTTCATATAATGGGAGGAACATCTGCAGTTGATGTTGTTGCGAAATTAAGACAAACATTTTGCATATTTGGGTTGCCCCATGAATTAATCATCGATAATGGCCCACCTTCTGGAGCAGCTGAATTCATAAATTTTTGTCAGCGAAATGAAATTTTGCCTTTAAAAAGTTCACCGTATATACCACACTAATGAATGGACTGTACAAACGATTAAGAACTGACATCTTAAATCTTTTGAATTCGAAATGAATTGTTCTCATGATGAACTTTATAAACACCTTACAAGTTTTCTGTTAAAGTATCATCCAATCATCTATATGAGTGATCCGCGCATGTGCTTAAAACTGTTAATTAATCACAGGATTTTTGTCCTATTTATTATTTGCGGTAGTTGCGACGCGATGTCAGAACAGTCGGGCAAGTGAGTTTCCACTAGCAGCTTGAAAGGTTCTTCGCTAGTTATGGTCCAGAGTTTATCCAGTTGAATTTAACTCGTTTAAGTACACCTCCATACATTGGTTCTGGCATTACTTAGTACGTACCTCTATGTTTTGAGGACATTTTTAAAGATTCCCATGTTTTCCCGACCTTTGTAAATTGTTTGCTACATTTTTGACGGGCGTTATAGAGTTTATTTGGTCGGGTACTACAGTCGAAGGACTTCCAGTTCCTTAAAATAGATTTATTCTTAATTGTTATCGAATCCATCTGGCTAAAAATGAATTCAAGATGTAACTCACCTGTTTGGTCTTATGCGTACTTCCCCAGAATAAGTCATTGGAATTCGCATCGCTTTCCAAGGCGTCTCGTACTTTCGTCTTATGAGCGTGTATTAGTGGATTTCCAATAATTCCAAGTAGGATATATCTTCCTCGTCGTATGGTAGATAAGTCTCGTCTAAAATGACAAAAGTTTGAGATTTTGACAATCCATCTCAATGCTCGCCGTTGCTATGTAATTTTTTAACAAAAAAATATCTTGCAAGAGTTCAATAACAAATTAATCTTACCTAGGAGAATTGCAGTCGAAACTGCCATCGAATAGTGAAGGCGGATTACAAAGAACCTAAGCATTTTTGTTCATTTATCAGAACCACCACAGTTATATTAGGCCTTTCGCCTGAGCCTTGGTTGGCTGCAACCTGGTATTTTCTGCAACCTCTGTAGGCGAGTCGTAAATTTCATTATATTTAGTTGTTCTTACTGCTACTGGAATCTTCTTGAATAATTTAGCCTTCTTCCAGGGCTTAAGTCGGCAGTAGTTTTTTTTTTATGAAGTAGCATTATTCCTGTTTGTGTCATGTTTTCTTTGCGCAGACCAAGCCTCAAGACTAATGTTCCATCAGCAATATTTTTCAAATTTGTTAGAGACAATTCATAACATACCCCACGAGTCGCGGATAATAGAGTGGCCATTTATGCCGAGATCATCATTGAGGTAGCTTTTGTACTTGGACTGAGACTGAGGTAGTTTTTTTACTTGGTCTCCGGTCAAGTCAATTATAAGCACGGTATAAAAAGTTTAGTTCAGCCCAATTCCTACCCTGCCGCCCCGGTGGCAAAGTGGTCAGCATGCTTGCTCCAGCAACCGGAGGTCCCGGGTTCGATTCCCGGCGGTGACAAGGAAAAAATTTCAAGGCTGGTGTAGGATCAATGAATTAATCACTCATTATCCGAAATGAAAGTATGATTATGAAACCTCATTTGAGGCGGCCAAATCCCTTAATGGGATGTATAGTGCCAGAGAGAGAGAGAGAGAAATTCCTACCCTGGACTCCCCGAATTAAAAATTAAAATTTCCATAGATCCATGGTTGAATGTCATAGTTCAGTGATCAACTGACGAACTCTAGAAAGCGAAACCACCTAGGATAGAGGATCTCTCTAGATTTTTCATGAATTACTTCAATTACTGATATTGTTAAAAGCTTCTTGTATGTCAATAAAGGAACCCAATATTTCTTGCTCGTGTAGAGCTCTGCCTGGTGATTTTTTAGTTTGATGCGCATATTGACCGGATTTCAAGGGGTATCGTGGTATTGCAGATTGTATCAGTTTGATTGCGATTGTTTGAAGACAGTCTGGAACGTTCAGAAGCGCTGCGTATCTTGGTCAAATAACGCTTTTCAAAAATATAATTTTGCTTCTAATTGAAGGAAATTTTCTCTTCTTTTCGTTACTGGAATTCGTTTTATTTTATTTTATTTTTTACTATGACTTTTTTGAGTAAAACAAAAAATGTCTCAAGCAAGAAATATGCTGCTGTTTGAGACTGTAAACGAACTTGCTCGATATTTCATTCCCAAATCAAAATAAGCCGTTTTATAGAGAATTTAAACCCTTGCAAACGATCCTGTGGAACTTCTGTACGACGACTCCTTGTCGATTGAAATTTTAGCAACAAAATCAGAGGTTGGAGCAAAATGAGGATGACTTCGAGTGGCCAATTTAATGCATCGTGCAGAAACTGTGACAATCAAGCGGCAAAATATTTGACAAAAGAAATGATGATATAGTAGGGGGGGGGGCAGATGTTGATTTGTTGGTAATAACGTGAAACCGGATGATGTAGGTCGCGATGATTTTAGTGCGATTGTTTATGTAACGGGGAACAACAATAGCCCAGTGTTATGCAGCAAACTTGATGAAAGCGATAATGCTAATGCTTAAGGTGGTGAGGTGGAGGAGATCATCAAACGAGGATTGTAACGCATCCAAGGTACGTTCGGACGAGATAGAGAGACATCTGAGGAGTGGTCATCTTAGGATTGCATAAAGTTCCATTGAATAGAACATTGAAATGTATATGGAGAAGATACCTAATAAGGCTTGTTGAGATTGCAGATGGTCCACCATTTGTGACTGCTAGGGCAGCAAGAGTAATCAGGAGTGGTGATTTATTATTTATTTTGCATAATGCTGGTTAAAGAGGGCGTTGACAATGGAGCTGCTGCCTTTTTTCAAGGATGACAATATATATCGGAAAATGTGTGAATAGGTGGTGCCAGGTACAAATGAAAAGCGTGGC
Organism: Nephrotoma appendiculata; assembly: GCA_947310385.1. NCBI lineage: Eukaryota > Metazoa > Arthropoda > Insecta > Diptera > Tipulidae > Nephrotoma > Nephrotoma appendiculata. The sequence continues at coordinate 264,963,612 of OX371225.1, read as the reverse complement.
GCGCCAGCCGTGGCGAAGTGGATTGTCTTCGAGGATGAGACTGATGTAGAATGATTGAATTGGTTGGAACTGTACGGACCGAACTGCACAGGCGGTAGTTTGGATTCTGTTCTTGGTGAACGGGCTTAATAGACTAAATTGGTTTAATAATATTTTGTGAGATTAGTGACATCTAGGTTTAAGTAGTAGCATTAGAACCAGTTTTATAACAGTTTAATGGTTTAGGGTGGATTGTTGGTTGCGATTGTTCGCGGACAATCTGGAATGTTCACTACGGTATAGATATACGGGTGCGATGAGCGCGAGAGTAAGTCTTAAGTTAGTCTTTGGTACGCAATAGAATAAATACGGCAGTGAGTAGTAAGAAAATAATAAGAGGTGTTAAGGTGAAAATAGTAGTGTAATTAAAATTATTCATGGAGAACAACTCTCATATCAAATAATGAGGAGATGTTTTCAAAAAGATTTCCTTTAGTTAAAACCTGTGTGATTAACGTAAGTGGGGGAAAATTTCGAGATGAATATTCAGATTTCGCCTGATTTTTCATATGAGTCATCAATTTAGGTGATGGATTAAAATTGGTGAATGTTCCATCATGGTTGTTTTTCATTGAGACGGGGTTACTGTACGATCCTACAGGTTCAATTAATGTGGTGTTTATACCCACTTGTGCATGTTGTGATGAAAACTTGTTCATCAACGTAGGTGACGAGGAAAATGTTGGAGATGATTATTGTGATTTTGCCTGGCTTTCCATATGAGTCGTCAATGTAGATGGTAGAATAAGTTTTGACGATTTTTCTATAATTTTTGTTATTGAAAGAGACCGCGTTAGAGCACCGATTTCGCTGAAATTCTCACCAGTATTCGATATCATATTAATTTGTGGTAGTGGAGTAGACAGTACAAGAAAAGCATTTTGACAGTTCTTCTCTCCTTTTTCAATCGTTTCAAGAGAACCCTTTATAAGAGAATAAAAACTATTCGTTCCAGTTGCAAATCCTGAACAAAATCAAAATAATCCTGCCCTAAGCTGTCCATTACAATTTTCTTAGCTTTTTTACTTCACTCGGGAGTTTTGAGAGAAGTTTTTTGAGCTATGTGTTACGCATATGAAGCTAATGACTGTGTTACACGTACACCTTAGATGCACAAAAATACTCATCGACAATTATAAGGCCACATTCTGAAATATTGACAGAAATTTAAAATGTTAAATTAATACAATTATGGAAATACTTAGTTAATTTAAATTATAAAATAAAAATAAGAAATAGAAGCAATATTTAAAATATTGACATGAAAACAACGTCCGATTTGAAAGATTGTTGAGTTGTAATTGAGAGTAATGGTAATTTAAAATTTTCACTCAAACTCATATTTGGTTGAATAACCAATTAATTTCACTATATTAGGTGTTATCGGAACAAGTCTCTAAATCTCTAGGAAGGAGAGTTGAATGCCATTTCTTTCTTATTTTCACTCTAACTGGTAATTCATACACTTGGGGTTAAACTTAACATGGCTAGGTGAGATATTTTATTAGTTATTTCAGGTCATATTGGAATTTGAGTCTAAATCTCTAGGAAGGACAGTTAATTGCCATTTAATATTTTCACTCAAACTGATAGTTCGTAAACAAAAATTCGTTTCCAGTTGGTTATCATGGCTAAGATACTTATTTGAGTCAAAATCTCTACAATGAGCGTTATTGGTCATTTAAAACTTTCACTCAAACTCATAGTTCATACACAAAATTTCGTATCAAGTTTGGTGACCTAGTTACGAGGTTCAATTTAACCTGGTTAAACGTGCAATTTAATAGGCTGTTTCAGGTTATTTCAGTATTTGTGCCTAAATTTCTAGGAAGGAGTTAATAGCCATTTAAAAATTTTCACTCAAACTCATAATTGATATGCAAAAATTCGTATTAAGTTTGCTGATCTAGTTACGAGGTTCAATTTAACCTGGTTAGATGTGCAATTTAATAGGATACTTCAGGTTATTTCGGAATTTGAGTAAAAAATTTCTAGGGAAGAAAGTTAATGGGAATTTAAAAATTTCACTCAAAACTATAATTCATAAACAAAAATTCATTTCCAGTTGGTTATCATGGCTAGGATAATTAATTGAGTCAAAATCTCTAGAGCGAGAGTTATTGGTCATATAAAACTTACACTCAAACTCATAATTCATATACAAAACTTCGTATCAAGTTTGCGGGCCTAGTTAGGTGGTTGAATTTAACCTTGTTAGATGAGCAATTTAATAGACTATTTCAGCTTATTTCGGAATTTGAGTCCAAATTTCTAGGAAGGAGTGTTGATAGCCATTAAAAATTTCCACTCAAACTTATAATTTGTAAACCAAAATTCGTTTCCAGTTGGTTATCATGGTTAGGAGATTTATTTGGGTACAAATCTCTAGAAGAAAAGTTATTGGACATTTAAAACTTTCACTCAAACTCATAATTCATATACAAAACTCTGTATCAAGTATTGTGACCTAGTTACGAGGTTTAATTTAACCTGGTCAGATGAGCAATTTAATAGGATACTTCAGCTTATTTCGCAATTTGAGTCCATTTTTCTAGGAAAGAAAGTTAAGGGACATTTCAAATTTTCACTCAAACTTATAATTCATAAACAAAAATTTGTTTCCAGTTGGTTATCATGGCTAGGATACTTATTTGAGTCAAAATCTCTACAAGGAGTGTTATTGGCTATTTAAAACTTTCAATCAAACTCATAGTTCATTCACACAATTTCGTATCAAGTTTGGTGACCTAATTACTAAGTTCAATTTAACCTGGTTAGATGTGCAATTTAATAGGCTGTTTCAGGTTATTTCAGAATTTGTGCCCATATTTCTAGGAAGGAGAGTTATTGGCCATATAAATTTTTCACTTAAGCGTATATTTCGTAAACAAAATTTCGTTTCCAGTTAATTATCATGGTTAGGAGATTTATTTGAGTATAAATGTCTAGAAGAAAAGTTATTGGCCATTTAAAACTTTCACTCAAACTCATAATTCATATACGAAATTTCGTATCAAGTTTGCAGGCCTAGTTAGGTGGTTGAATTTAACCTGGTTAGACGAGCAATTTAATAGGCTATTTCAACTTATTTCGGAATTTGATTCTAAATTTCTAGGAATGAGTGTTGATGGCCATTAAAAATTTCCACTCAAACCAATAATTCATAAACAACACTTTGTTTCCAGTTGGTTATCATGGCTAGGATAATTAGTTGAGTCAAAATCTCTAGAAGGAGAGTTATTGGCCATTTGAAACTTTCACTCAAACTCATAATTCATATACAAAATTTTGTATCACATTTGGTGATCTAGCTACGAAGTTCAATTTAACCTGGTTAGATGTGCAATTTAATAGGCTATTTCAGGTTATTTCAGAATTTGTGCCCAAATTTCTAGGAAGGAGAGTTAATAGCCATTTAAAAATTTTCACTCAAATTATAATTCATAAACCAAAATTCGTTTCCAGTTAATTATCATAGTTAGGAGATTTATTTGAGTTCAAATTGAAGGGGAGTTATTTAGCCTGGTTAGGAGGTTCAATTTAGCCTGGTTATATGAGCAATTTAATAGGATACTTCAGGTTATTTTGGAATTTAAGTCCAATTTTCTAGGAAGGAGAGTTATTGGCCATTTAAAACTTTCACTCAAACTCATAATTTATATACAAAATTTCGCATCTCGTTTGGTGACCTAATTTAACCTGGTTAGATGAGCAATTTAATAGGATATTTCAGGTTATTTCGGAATTTGAGTCCAAATTTCTAGGATGAAGAGTTATTGGCCATATAAAATTTTCACTCAAACTTATAATTCGGAAACAAAATTTTGTTTCCAGTTATCATGGCTAGGATAATTAATTGAGTGAAAATATCTAGAACGAGAGTTTTTGGCCATTTAAAACTTTCACTCAAACTCATAATTCTTACACATAATGTCTTATCTAGTTTGCTAACCTAGTTACGAGGTTCAATTTAACCTGGTTAGATGAGCAATTGAAAAGGCTATTTTAGGTTATTTCGGAATTTGAGTCGAAATTTCTAGGGAAAAGAGTTAATGGCGATTTAAAATTTTCACTCAAACTTATAATTCGGAAACAAAATTTCGTTTCCAGTTAATTATCATGGCTAGAAGATTTATTTGAGTTCAAATTGAAGGAGAGTTATTTAGCCTGGTTAGGAGGTTCAATTTAGCCTGGTTATATGAGCAATTTAATAGGATATTTCAGGTTATTTCGGAATTTGAGTCGAAATTTCTAGGGAAAAGAGTTAATGGCGATTTAAAATTTCCACATCTTATATTTGCAATCCCGTTTATGCATTTTATGTAAACTATTTTAAGATGTAGCAGCGTGTAACGACACGGTCACTACGTTTGCACCGTACTGATAAATTTAAAACTCGTTAAGACACAGTGTTTTATTGTGATAAGGCAATATGAAGTGTGACATAACATAAAAATATTTGTGTGCAATCATCTACCACAGAGATGCGCTATTTTTTATCGCTTCTCACTTGCTTAGTTCCTTTGTATGTATATTATGTGATATATTACAAACATACGAACCATTTTGGGGCCAAAAGGTGAATTGCGGTACACGATAAGACTCTGTAGAAAAAATTTAGTTTCGTTTGGCGATGCGCGACACAAAATGTTTTATTTTGTTTAAATTCTAAGAAATTCTGTGCATATCTCCCTCATTTTGCAATATTTATTTAGCCATCTAAAATGTACCATAAATGGGAATAGAACACATTACTAGATCCCATATTTGGGATGATATAAATACGTCTTTGGGAATTTTATCTCATGCATGTCAAGAAACTCAAAAACAAACAAAACAAAAATAAAACGACTTGGAAAATATGGAGGAGCGCTGGAATTTTCAAAATAAATACTTCATATTTGGCTATAGTGTGTGTATATGTGAGTGTGTGTGTGTAAATTCAAGTCATTTCTTAAAATTTACGATACGATGCGTTCTTTAAATGTTGTTCGCAAATCTAAATCATGGCACACAATAAAAATTCTTAGATGATAAGAAATTGTATTTTTTTTTTTTATTATAGATCGAGAATTGTATTTCGTCTCCGTTTAGTCTTGCGTGATTTATTCAGTTTGTTTATATTTTATAAAATATTTAAAGTCTTAACAAAACCGCGTGCTATACAAACCAAACAGTTTTATTTATTTGTGATGAAATTCATTCAATAGCCAATTTTAATCAAATTTTTAGTAATTTATAAACTTAAAGATTTAATGCAGGTAGTGTATATGGGTGGAATTCCATTAGATGAATTGTTGACAGTTTGATTAAAAATAATTTTATCTTAGAAAAGTTTGTTTTGATCACAAGAAATTTTTGAAATTCTTTTGATATCTTATCTATATGTCGGCGAAAGAGTTTTATTTGGATACTTGTCGTAACGTGCGTCGACGATTTTCTTAAGATTATTAAATTCCAACTAGATATTAAATATGTGCCTATTTGAAATTCTTCATACGAATTTTGATAGTAAAATGTTGTATCAACTCGTGTCAAGCTAATCATTCAGAATTCTCTTTGGGATTCTCTTGAAATTTTAACCAATTTTTAGATTTCACAGCTTTATTGCAGGTGTGGAACTTTATCACCTCCAAAGGATCACAAATCATAATTATGTCCACTCCAGCTAATGAATCAAACTTGAGCTAGTACCTAAACCAAAATTAAATTAGAATTTTTAGTCATGAATTATAACATTTTCACCACAAAATTTAATGTGAAAAGAATAACTCCTACTATTGTTTTGAAAAATCCAATTAATTTTATAAACTTTTTCTGAAATTCTTTCCTGCATGTCTTATAGAATACTTCCAATATGGAGGACTAACCCAAAAGAATCGAAGTCAGGTTAAGTGGTCTGATACACCAGACGCCATTGAAGCCATTGGAATATTATAGGAAAACATATTCAGGTCGTTGTGCAAAGTTTTCCGCATTGGTGAACATTAAAGAGAGAATTAAATCTGTAAACATGAGATTAAACAATTCTGCTACACCTAGCACAGACGTAGGACATTCGATGAATAATCTTCGAATTTACGAGAATCCTCAAAACTGCTGGGGGAAAAGAGAATACACTAGGATACCAATACAAAAATGGCCGACCAATACAAAAATGGCCGACAAAATTCAGCGACGAGAGTAATACTGTTACAATCTCCCTTACTGGTTTGAAGAGCAATCAATTCCGCATGGGCTATAGACATTTATTCGACATAGACATTAATTGCTCATTTAAGGTTTAGACCTTTAGACTAAAGGTAGTTTTATAAAAGTTTTTTTGTGTAGCAGATTGTAGTAGTCTGGCCTGGAACAGAATCGTCTAGAATAAATCCAGCCGATTCTAAAATTTTCGATCGGTGTAGAAATATGAGTGCAACGAACACAATGAATCAGCGTGTGTGTGTGTCATTTTGGACAATTCGGTATGCGAAAGATTAAAAGCGAAAGTGAATAACGGGAAAATAATAAGTGGCGTTAAGTGAAAATAGTCTCCACGAGACTTAGAAATCGAAAAACCAAACCGCAGCGAAATTGTATAAAATTTCAACTAAGAAAGTTGTTCATGCTGATTGAAAGCGTGACTGACGTCGAAGGCGATAATCGGCCACGTCGAGGTGCTAAGAGTTGCTACGACTGGTATGTTGGATACAGAAGCCAGTTTTACGATACTTGTCGGATCCGATATCTTTGTGTTGCTGAGAAGTTTAAACCGATGGACTAGTGGAGCTAATGGAGCGGTTCATGGTGTTAATCAAGCGATGAGCGTACTTTTTGTGGTCAATAGAAAGTGTAAGGTGATTAGATCTTTGAGTACCCCATATATTTCCAAAGATTTGATCTGTGGTTGCGTGAAGTAAGGTGAACCACGTGCGTAATTAATGATGGCCAAGTACAAGTTTCAAACGACGTAAGACGTTTATTTCTACATTTCCGGTACTTTGAGTGTCGAAACCTTATTTCACATCGAGGTAAATGCTACAAGTCGGTCTAAAATGACATTTATTGTAAACGTGATCACTGCCGGTTCATGGACAAGGTTCTCTCTCGGTGTTCACTTGGAACCGAGAGTATTTGTTTACCTTGATTTCGTTATCGGCATGTCACAGACGTTTGAAGAGTAGATTGAGCTGACAGAAGTAGCCGAACGCCTGCTGAAGGATAATCTGTCAATTAAATTAAATAAATCAAGATTTTTAAACTATCATACCTAACGAGGTCGCGTAGCATAGCTTGATTACTGGTCAATGATATTATGGTCGTCACGAAGGTAATAAATTATAGATCGTAAATAATTCGTAATTAAATTTTTATACGAATATCAATTAGTTGAAATTTGATTCCAAAAAATTGTCGTTGTGGGCGTTCGAATGTATTGTGGCATGGAAATGGAACGCTGGTTTAGGGGTTCGTGTCCGAAGCCTGCTTGTATATAGTTAGTTGTTTGGAATGGATTTTTACAAACAAATATTTCTCGAAACGCTTCACCTCTTCATATGGGCCTGTATATGGACGTACGCTATCCGTTATCATAAATACGTGTGATCAATTTGAAAGTTCCTTTTGCACAAAAACTTTCACGTTGTCATGATGAGTGGTTGTTGTAGGCCGAATAGTCAACATCATCCTCTAAAACTCTTTAACGAATTTCGGTTCTGTTTTCCCGTTTTCCGTTGGACAGAAATATTCTTCTGGAATACGTAGGATTTGACCTAGTACTAATTCTGTCGGAGATGCCTTCAAATCGTCTTTGTATATGACTCGTAATCCCAACAAAATCAATGGTACAAAGTTTGCCCAGTCATCGATTTGATGACATTTAATGGCAGTTTTTAAAGTCCTGTGCCAATGTTCAATTATCCCGTTGGCCAATGTTCAATTATCCCGTATGGTGTACGTAGTTCTTTAATATTTTACGCTTAAAATTTCACTCACTTCTCTGAACACTTGCGATTCAAACTGGCGTCCCAAATCCGATGTAATTTTTATTGGTAATTCAAAATGTTGAATCCATCCTGTGATAAGATGTCTAGCGAGATATCCGCTGTAGATAGATAGATAGATTCTGCTGTAATATCCTCAATCGGAGTTGCTGTAGGCCATCTAGTGAACCTATCGATGACTGTTAAACAGTATCTATTTCCAGCTGAAAGTGGGTGGCATGGGTCCAATAATATCGATGTGGATGTGTTCAAATCGCGTATTTGGATTGATATACAGTCAAACCTGTTTTTGTGCGGAAATAGGGAGCGCATAAAAAATCGCATAAAAATAATCGCATAAAAAAAATTCGAAACTTTACGAGTAGGTGTAAAAAATAGTTTTCGCAACACATTTAAAATGGTTTTTTATGCGGTGAATAGAGACCGCATAAAAAAGTTTCATGTAGATAAAAACTCAAAACATTTCGCAGCATGACGCAGACGGAATGTGATGAAATATCAAAAATCGAAAAAACAAAATGGCCAACGTCAATTAACTAGTTAAATTAATCACATTCAATTGTGTTCTAATTTGATTGAAATTTTGAACGAACTTATGTAGATCATCCTGAAAAAAAATTTTCATACCGCATAAAAAAATCACACAAAAAAGACCGCACAAAACAGGTTTGATCGTACTTCGAAATTGGTGATTTGTTATGCCGTAATATTTTTGATCGTTGGCATTCTATATATCCCTTTACGTATGTTTGACAATCTTTGAAATCGATGCCAGGCTGCGTATAAGTTCATGCACTTTACGTTCGTGCACTTTAAATGTCACAATATATTTTTGTTTCCGAATTTGGCATGGCTTAACGATAATGAAATATTCGTCGCGTCGCATTTTCGTTCAATATTGACTGTAATTCCGGACCTCGGTGCTGCGCCACTGCCAAGCTATCGAAATTTACTTCGCCCGTTAAATGCACGGAACTTATTCTGGACAACAAATCGACAAAATTCTTTTCCGAGCCAGCAACGTGACAGATGTCAGTGCTAAATTGCCCGGTATAATCGAGTTGTCTGATTTGTCGTGGTGTTGATGATTATTTTTTTTTTTTGCTTAAAAGCGAAGTTAAGTGGTTTGTGAACCGTATACAAAAATATCTTCCTTCTAACAAATGCCGGAAATATTTTACGGCTTTTGCTATAAAATCCTAATGGTTAGAATTCATTACCATTTACTGATTGATTAAACTTATCTTAAAATCACTGGATAATCCGCCGTTGTTATTGAATGAGAATGAACAATAAAAATAAATAAAAAAAAAATTAAGGACCGCGCCGACTGCTTTATTTGATGCATCTGTGAACAAGAACAAATTTCCGTTGCTTGCCGAATTAGCCAATAAGGTGATATTTATACCATATATCATCCTTACCATATTTAAAAGTGGATTCTGCCTCCTCCGTCCAGTTGATTGGAGTTTGGTCGTTCTTCTTGTTGCCATTTATTAGTTTTTGTAAAACTGACTGATTGTTGACTGCTCCACATATAAATCTCCGGTAAAAATTTATCATAGCCAGGAAACGTTTCAATTCCGTGGTAGTCGACGGTTGTTCATAATCTTTTATTGCTTTGATTTTGCAGGCAGTGGTTTTAGACCAGCTGGCGTAATTAAATGTCCGAGAAATTTTACTTCTGCTTTTCCGAATACACATTTTACAACATTTATCCTGAGCCCATATTGTCGTAAATGTTCAAATACGATGGTAAGATGTTTCCGATGTCGATGTACGAGAACATGAACTGTAATTCTTTTAACACCTCGTTTATTAAGCGTTGCTCTGTCTGCGCCACGTTACAGTATTTGGTGGTAAGCCCGTTGGAGGTCGATGGTTGAAAATATTGTACAACCATGCAATATGTTTGAAAAATCCTGAATGAACGGAATCGGTTAACGATCCGGAATAGTAATCGCATTCAGGCGGTGGTAATCGCCACATGGGCGCCATTCTCCATTCGTTTTTTTTATAATATGTAGTGGAGACGCCCAGTTACTTTTGGATGGCCGGCATTTTGGATGGCCGAATTCGGTCGCGACAATTTCCCATTTATCTGGCGAGAGTCCACGAGGCTGTACAAACACTGGATTTTTTGTCGTAATTATGTGATGAGTGATATTAACTTTTGATTAACTTTGTGAGGTCGAAAGTGGTAATATCTATAACAACTTTTCGGCTGAAAGTGCTCCTTTTGCTGATAATTTGGTCAAACTATCTAGGTTCAGGAACCGATGATAGGTTCATTTACATTGGCCACGATAAATGTCCACGGAAATACTCGTCGCAATCCAAAATTTATTGACATTCTTCTTTCACTGTACGTGGCAATTTGGAGGTCCGTTTACAGCGGAGAGCTTTGTTCGGATTGATGGTTTTTTCTTTTCATTTTTGTTTGGGGGCAAAACAGAAATGTCGGCTCTTGTGTCGATTAAAAAATGTTAATTTGACTTTAAATCCGAAATATATAAACGATTTATGAAATTTTCCGAATTATAATTTTCAATCGAATTTTCCCCTTCTTCCGACTGGACATCTAGTTTTTTTGTACCGAAGTTACACGGTTTCTTACATTTCCGTGCTCTTTCGCCAAATTTGAAATACCACCAACACTGTTCATAATCTTCGTGATGCTGATCGTTCACGTGAATATAATCTACCATAATGTTAGATTTTATTTATTTTATCAGCGTTAATTTACTAGTGCTTCAAGTGATGCTATTGTGGTAGACATTGTGGAGGTTGACGCTACGGGTTTCCCAGCTGAACTAATTTTGGAAAAATCACCCAATTCTATTAATTTGTCCGCCATTTCGATAAACTGTCGTAGTTCGTTGAAATAATCATTCGAATCGTATTTGGCTATCGCGGCATTAAAATTTGTTTCAGCATTTCGTCTTCAACTTTTGATCCGCCGCTAACTGAAATTATGTTTTGACTTGTTGAAACCATATTTCCGCATTTGCTTACCAAAATGGCGGCAGTTTTACCGTAAGTTTATTTACTACTACCGATTTAACATCATCGTCTTCGTGCGTGATTTTAAAAACCAAATTTTGAACTTTTTTGTTGTTTTCTATGTGTTATGTCTTGTAACACAAATTTTATAACATAACCAATAAAATGTCTATGTGGTTACACGTGTGCACGTGAACACTCACTTTTAAACAACGTAATTTTATTTCTATATTACACAAATATATTTTAACATTGCACTCTTGACTACCATTGTTGGATGATGAAGGAACACACTGCTTTGTCAAATGTACCCTCGTTGTATTAATAAATATTGTCAATAACGAGGTTAACAATTGATAACATGTTGACATCATGACAAGTGTATTTTGATTGGTGGTTTACATGGTGCGTTTTATTGATGACTCGACAAACCTATTATTAGTCTATAACTATGCTTAGTGTCTTGCAATGTTCTGCTTGCTGGGTTCTATTAGGGACGTAAAAAACTAGTTATAAAGTAAATTACGAGTATTGTTGTAAACCGCCAAATTCTATATCATCATTCACAATCCGCAGTGATAATCGAATTTGAACGGGGCAAATTCGTAACAGTGGAGAAAATTATTTTCATTTTTGTGAGATTAGTGACATCTAGGTTTAAGTTGTAGAATTAAAGTACCTTTATAACAGTTTTGTAGCTATACCACAGCTATGTACAGTAGTATCGAGAATATTTCTTATGTACGGTATATAAATACGGGTGCAACAAATACATACAATCCGTGCAACCACACGGGATGTCATGAAGTCAGTTCAAATCTTCGTTTTTTTCCTCTTTACCTATAACAAAGGTTTTCAATAAACCGTTTTATAGGTGAAAGGGGGAGGAAAGGAAGATTGAAACCGACTTCATCGTAACCCGTGTGGACGCACGCGATAAAATAAAAGCGAAAGAGAGTAGCGGAAATAATAAGTGGTGTAAAGTAAAAATAGTGATGTAATTAAAAATTGTGAATGGATAAAAAATTGTGAAAATTATTTATTATTCTGTTTTAGTGATTAGCGGATATTGGGAAAATTATTGTGGGTAAGTATTATGGTAGTAGCTTATCTGTATGACAAATTATTTCCCGTATGCGGGAAATGATGTTGTAACCGTCCAATTCTATAACGATATTCACTATCCAGTGATACAAACCGAATTTGAAATTTCTAGGTTTTATACATGTTCGTTTTTATATTTCAAGTTTTCATACCCTAGAATTACAAATTAATTACATTCGTTTAATAAAATATTTCAATAATTGTCTATATCACTAATTTTTTCAACATCCCTTGTGAGAAATTATGGCTTAATATTTCACTCAAAAATAAAAATTTTCATAATCAAATATCAAGTATCACTCAAAATTTATGCAAATTCAATTTTTTTTCAGTGACTAATCACCATTAAGTCAGTAAGTTAAATTATAATACGATGATAAAAATTACAAACAATTTGTTTGCATAAAAATCTTAAGTATTTTGTTTCAATCTAATATTCTGAGCAGAGCAAGAACAACAAAACATTCTTAAAGCAAAAAAAAAAAAATAAGAAAACAAAATTTTATTTTTAAATAAACAATTTTTTCTTTAATCTTTACAGTAGTTTTAATTTTGATGTTGAACGATCAACAGCAAATTTAAGATCGCGGGCCTAGAAAAAAAAAATATTTTTAGTTTAATTTTGAAAATTGCTGAGTGTGAGAAAAGAAAATTTTCATCTAAAATTAAAAGTGAAACAATATTTTAAAAAAAAAGAAATAAATAAATTTGAATATCAGACCAAGAAAATTAATATTTTATTTTTTTTTTTTGTGAAAATGATTTTCTTGTGAATTTTATTTTTGTGTGTACGAAAAATATAAGTTTATTTTTTGAAGTATATATAAGATAAAAAAAAATTGATTGCGGTGTGTTTTAAGTACAAAAATTAAATAAATTAATTAAGTTTGTGCGCGCCCCGCTTCGCATCGCGATCATGACAATGGAAAAACAATCATTTATTACGTTACCATTACCCCCGTCACCGTCCTCATCGCTATCGTCAGCGGCCGGCGGTGGAATGGTTTGTGGCGCCGGTGGCAGTTCATTGAAACGGCGAAAAAATCTTAAATTTGTTTTAATTTCAAGTTTTATGGCGATCTTTTGTGTTGTGATTTCTTTTGTTTTGGTAAGATGAATTTCACAATTTTTTTTTTTAAATACATATTTTTCAGTTTGTTTATTTATTTTAATTTTTAAAACATATGTAATGCAGATATTGTACTTTATACTAGTAATGTATGATAGGGAATAATATTTGTACGTGCGTGAACATTAATGCTGGAAACACATAAGCAGATTTTCTGCCGGCAGCGCTGCCGTTAGAATTTCAAGCAAACTACATGAGCATCTTTCTTGACAAGCAGAATTCATTTTATTGCTTTGCGATTTTTCATAGAGTTTATAAGTGTCTTTCAAGTGATTTTTTGAATTCATTCATTAATCAAGTTCGATTATTTTAATCAAATGCAATTTAAGAAAGCAACCCCTATGATAATGAGAGCCCGTACAACAATTTTAAATCCAAAATTTATTGGTAAACCCATATGTTCAGAAAGAAAATGTTGTTCGAAATTTTGGCTGTTGGTATTGGAGCATATGGCAGTCAAAGTGATGGTGGGATTCTGCAATAAAAGTGCATTTTGCGAATAAATTTTAAATGACAATATTAACGCAATATGGTCGAGAAAATTGTTGGAGCAACTGTATAGTACTAGATAATTTTATAAATAAATACTTCAACTATATCTTGCAAAGCTTCGTCGACCATTTCAATAATGAAGGATGTTTAATAGAATGGGGCTGGCGGCAAGAAGTAAAACATTTGGCCCAACACAGGTTTGCGATACAATTCAACACGAGACGCAGAATTTGAAAGATTATTTAAATATAATGTAACTAGTTTTGATAAGTATCTTCAAAATAAGATAAAACATTTGTTTCTAAATAATAATTTATGCTGTGTGCCTGACGTCGATTTTTTCGTCTAAATTTCCGACTAACTAAATTGATCGTTAGTTCACCCAGATATTGTTAGATGTCTCTAATATTATCTATAAAATTCACCTATATCCAAAACATTTTCAACCTTTTCCAAATCAAATCCAACTCTATTAAAATCAAATTCATCTTTATTCAAAACATATTCATTCTTTTATATTTCAAATTCAACCGGAGACGTTATAAAACCAACAGAACCTATTTAATTTAGTACAATACATATTTTGTTGGTTATCGTTCAATATTCAACACTTTCACCTAATTACAAAATAGATATTAAATAAAATTAGTTTTAGTTTATATTGACGATTGTAAAAGTTGGAAAAGCGCCGCTGGTGGATCAGATTGAAACTAACTTAACTACAAAAGTGACAGGTGTGATCGATATGCCACAAAATCAAAGAAACACATACATTCATGTTTTTTATATTACATAAGCCACAAAATCATTAATTATACAAAATCTATATCATTTTTAATTAATATGTTTAAACAAAATTAAATCAAGCAAAGCTAGCACAGTAAAAAGATGAATTATCGTGAATGTTGCTGATTGTTTATTTTCTTCATGCATGTGGCATAAATCTGTGTTGTAGAATTAAAAGGGCGTAAGTCGACTTATACCCTAATCAACTGTTTCATACTTTCCGTCTTATTTATTATTAATACAAATATCTAAATTTTAATGTACTTGAAAAACAATGGATTGCTTTTGCAAGTACATTAACAATTGTAATAATGTTGTATTAACCCCCTTAAGGACCGATTTTTTTTTAAATAAATATCGTATGTCCCGAGATATCTCGGGTTTGGTCCTTAAGGGGTTAATAATACTTATAAATAAATAATTTATTATAAATAAAACAGAAAGTATGAAAAAGTTGATTAGGACATCCTTTTAATTCTAGAACACAGAAATGTCAAAATTTGTAGTTATCGTAGTTCAAAAAAATTCCACTACGTGAAATCCGCGATGTTCCAATCGTCAATACTAGTGTATCTTTATGATACTTAAATTTTACTGCATTAAGCGGCTTTGTAAATATGTCAGCTGTTTGATTTTCCGTTGAACAATATTTAAGTTCAATCATGCCTTCTGAAACGATATTACTTATACATTTTTAATCAGTTTTATGGCACTATGATTATCTACGTTCAGTTTTATTTTTACTTTCTTAATATTAATTCTGCCATAAGTGCCTTTAGATAAATAAGTTCCTTGGCACATTCTGCTGCCGCAATATATTCTGCCTCAGTACTTGATAAAGCAACTATTGGTTGTCTCCTGGAACACCAAGTTACCGGTCCGCTGGTGTATTTTACCACAAATCCAGTTGTGCTTTTTCTTGATGTTATGTCCTCTGCATAGTCCGAATCACAAAACGCCTCTAGCATATCTATTTGATCGTTTACTGCAAAACGAATACCCTCTTTTCTCGTAGAGTTGAGATATCTGAAAATTCTTTTCACTTTGGATACATCTTGCTCTGTTGGATGTTCCATATGCCTGCTTGCAAAATTCATTGCATATGCTATATCTGGCCGTGTTTTATTAGATAAATAAAGTAGACTCCCGATTGCCTCACTATATGGAAATTTATTTTTCACGCTCTCCAACTCGTTATCGTCACTCTGGTTCGTTATTGGAGTTGTTTTGATTCGTCCATGTTGAACTTCATTAAAATTGAATTTTTATAATTTTTCTGAGTCAAAATTCCTCATTCAGATGGAAAAGTAGGGATTTTATTTCTTCTTCAACACAATACCATCATCAACGTAAATGGCCAATAATATAGTGCCAGTTTCATTTTTAAAGATACATTGGTTCTGTTTTAATTTGTAATAACCCCATAGATTTTAAGACAGTTGTGAAACGTTTGTTCCACTTTAACGGCGCTTGCTTTAGTCCATATAGTGCCTTTCGCAGGCGACAAATTTTTCCCCCTTCTTCTTCAAATCCTTCTGGAATCTGCATGTACACTTCATCATCTATCTCGCCATAGAGAAATGCTGTCTTTATGTAGAACGTTTTTACTATGTAGTTTCTTCGAATAGCTATCGCTAAAACTATGCGAATCGAACAGCAAGCATTCACAACAGGGCTAAAAGTTTCCTGGTAATATATACCATACTCCTGTTCACATCCCCTTACTGCTAATCTCGTTTTATATCTCCCATTATCTTTAATTTTGAATAGCCACCTATTTGACAATACTTTATAACTTCCTATGCTATTATTGACCTGTCTACGAATTCCCATGTTTCATTTTTGTTTGGTTAAGCTTTCTCCTCTTCTATTGCAGCCTTCCATTTTTCACTTTCTGCTCCGGTCATTGCTGCTTCATATGTCAACAAAACATAATCATCAAAATGTTTTGGTAATTGTCTAGTCCTCTTTTGTGGCCTCATATCGTCTTTCTGGTAGTCTACTGTGAGTAATTGCGAAGTGTTCCTCACTCATCTCTTCTTTTTCTTCTGAGTATGAATTTCGCTTGGGTAGCTCTTGAATTTCCCAGAATTGAGGCAGCTGCACGTCTAGGTTGTTTTGTACTACCAGAGATAGTTAATTTGACGTTAATCCTGATTTTGTCGTGAGACCCAGGAGAATCCATCCTAACTCAGTTTTCTGGGCTATTGGTTGGTACAACGATTTCTTTATTACACCGTCTAACAACGCTTCCACCACCTGCTTGTGTGTCGAAGGATAATGAGGTGAAATAGTTTTGTGTATCTTATAATTTTATATTAGTTTCCATTCCTCCAATTCCAGTTACTTCTAAATCTGCTCGGAGTTTAGGTAGGTTGAGTTGTTTGGCACCTGCCTACGTGATGAATGATGACTGAGAACCTGGATCTATTAGTGCACGTTATTTTACCGGATATCCGATGCGACTTGTAGCGTTGATCAATGCGGTAGCTAACAAGGGCACCTTATTCTGTACAGTGCTTTTTTCGTTGTTGTTTTTCGCGGAATAGAGCGTTGAATGTTATCACTTCCCTTGTGTGCAGCAATGTGTTATGCCTTCTTTGATATACCACACAGGTTTTCTTACTTTGACATGAGCATTTTTTGTGCGTGGAGATTAGACAAATACTACATAAATTGTTTGCTGCTATTATTTTGGACCTTTCCAGAATTTGCATCTTCTTAAAAACTAGGCAATTTGTTATTTGGTGAGATGCACTGCAGACAATGCATCTTTTTTCAATCCCAGCGAAAGTTCTTCTAGGCGGTGGTACGTTTATAGCAATAAGTGGTGTGTTTGTTGTTCTGCCCTTACCCTTTGTTGTTTCCGATTCTTCTAGAGATTGGAAACGACATTCTAGAAAATTAAGGAACTCACTTAACGATTGAATTTTTCGAGGATTCACCAGAGTAACTTCATGTAGACTTCATATAGAGATTTAATGTGTCGTGCAGAGCCTTTATTGCATTTTTCGACTCGGATTTGTGCGTTGGGAGATTCAATAGCGTATTTACGTGATTGGTGACAAGTAAACGATTGTTGTTATAGCGATTTACAATTATTTTGAACGCATCCGCATAATTTACTCCAGATGTTGATATATGATTCAAAAATTTTGCTGCATCTCCTCTAATGTATGAGTGTCAGTACGCGTTTTAAGTTCGTGTACAAACTTACTAAATCTATCATAAAATGCGGCCCATTCCTTAGATTGCCCATTGAAATATGGTATTTCAGGAGGTAGTAATTTTATTCCCCGTTGATAATTTTTCTCAGTAAGTGGACTTCCTTGGGCTGCTTGTTGTTGAATAGTTGCCTATAGTCTCGCCGACATCTCATTCACATTTTGACTCATTCTGTCATAAATTTCATCGAGAAAGTACGAAGTATGTTGTTGTTCTTCTGGTATTTCAACGAGGATTTCCTCGTTCAGCGTATCCATTTTTGCTTTGTTGCTCTCCAACTGTTCTAATTTTTGGGTTAAATGAGGAGTACCACGATACATACTCGAGCTTGCTGCAATAAACTGTTGATATGATTTACTCTTACAACGGCTCTTTTAAGTAGTTTTACTGACGCTTCAATAAGTTGAATATTGTTGTTGACTGTATTCTCAGTGTTTTTTACAGGCGGTGGTAGTGGAAGTTTGTCCTTGTTGTTGTTGAAAAATTTAAATCCACTGCCGATAATTTTGTTATCATGATATCAGTATCATAATATTTTTTGTAAAGGCCATCAGCTGCTGTTAGTTTTTCTTCGAGGTATTTCCTTGTTTTCCGATCCTCGCTATCCTTTTTATAATTCCTGATGAGACGCCGGATATCTTCACCAGTCTGAACTTGCTGATCTACAAGTTCTTCGATACTGCTCATCTTTCCTTATTTGTTGTTTAATTTATTCGTAGACTCTGGCGACTTCGTTGTTTGACGCTTCGAAATTGCTTCCGAATTGTTAAATATTTTTAGTACTTAAATTCTGTGGTTTTAATATTCACAAGATTAGTTTGGGTTACCGCGCCTCACCCGTGGTGAGGCTCGTTGTCAATCTAAAGCGCAAGTGTAGACACAGAAAGAAGTAAGTAAGCCGTTTTATGTATATCTACTACCTTTTTTATTTTATTAATCAGCACAATTTACAGGTCAATATATTTTGGAAGTGACAATAATTTTAATGCATTAAAATGCAATTTAACACTCTCCAATTTATTGTAGTTATGTTGAACATTATGATAATGCGTCAACACGAACATTTCCTAATATCGATGCATCTAGTTGTTTTCAACGATTATTAAGGGTTCTGATTTTGTATTTGCGACAGCGATCAGTATAAGGCGGAAGTCGTAAAAGATTTTCGTGATACGGTATACTATTATCATAGTTCCAGTCGTCTTTACGAGCAATACATAACAAAAATTTGGACACTTTCAATCCGTTTAATTTGGTCTAGTCTAGATGATAGGGATATCATACGGGAACAGCAAACTAAAGCTGAGATCGAACATAGGCGAAATAAATTGTGAATAAACATTTAATGTCGCTTATTTCCCACGACCACCATTTAATAAACCCCAAAATAGAGTTGGCTTTTGCCCAGATCCCGAATTTCGGCTGTTCTTTTTAGATATGTGTCTATTAGTTACAAAATCCCCAATTCCATAATAAGCAATTTTTTTTTTTCAGCGCAATTCGGTTCACGTTCCTTGTTTCTATCTTCAACGGTTTGATCTACTTCGTAATGAAGAACTGAGCGATAATACTGCAACTCGTTTATATCCGCGACATCATCTTTTTTACCTGTTTTACAGGAACTCGGATTTCTAATTGTTCTGGCCGTATTTCCGAAATACTTTTCCCATTTTACCACTGATTTGGCAACTCCAGTTTTGTTAATGATGAACCTTTTGGCCTTATTAAATTTAAAATGCCACTGGCCTGGTGCCTTAATGCACGAAGCAACTGCAGCTTTCCAATCCTGCACTTTGCATAAATTACATCCAAGCTGGACTGGATTTGGTGTTATTATGCGTTCCGTTGATTTCACCTTCTTCTCCAGCTGAGCAAATACTCTATCCGAGAGAATATACGAGTGGCCGAGATGTGGGAATATAATTTGAACTTCCGAAACATGTAGCGGTGCGAATTTCCTGAACCAAAACGAATCCCCATAACTGCAGAATTTTTATTTTGGGCGCCACAACCATCAAAGAAGATTCGCACGACTCAAATTCCTTCGAAACTATTTGAACATAGATGCCTGATCTGGAATTTTTGGAAGAACCATGTTCTTCTGGCAGTCAAAAGAAATGGTTAACATTCCCTCGTGTTCCTCCTTTGCCAATTGGGAAAATGTTTGAGCCCATAATTTGTGAATCCTCATCTACATCATTAGATCTAATTTTAATTTAGGGGCAGTAGAAGCTTTGTATTTCTCGGAATACATAAGACAAGTGGAACATTTGTCGAACGATGGTGATTTGAATCCTAGATTGAATACGTATGTATTAAAAACTTTACGAAAATAACTCAGTTTCACATGTAACTCGAGAGAATGATTGACGATGTACATGCGGTACATTTTGATTACTGACAAATCGCCTGCCAAATACTGGCGACCAGCATTTTTCGAGCGGCAATAGTGAATGTCCACAACTTGAAATTAGTCTATAAATAATAATAAAACAGCTGCTTTTTTTAGGCTGTTTAAAATACATAAAATACAACAAAAAAGATTTGGCAAACCCGCATACGAACTCCATTTCTTTGGGGAATGAAATGCTCAATCGATATTTTCCAGGATAAGATTGAATTATCTTTCTTCCGGTCGGTTCCTGCCGGTGGCTTCATATTACAACTAGTTAGGAGGAATTTATGCTGTTTTGTTTTTTTATGCGAACTGCAAAATGCTTTTAGAAATTGCAAAATTTCTTTTCCATTAAGAAGCGAGAAATAAATAAATGGTCAAGTCATAAAGCCAACTGTTGCGTCATACTAAGGAGAGTGATTCGGCGTCATAGTTTTTGATAAAGAAACATGATCCAAGAGTTCGCTTCCAAGTCGTTTGAAAGTTTCTCTGGTCACGCGTTGTTATTTAGAGAATTCTTCAGTTCCGATACGTTTGCCTTGTTAAAATTGAAACAAGTTTCTGCATCTACGCATTCCAAACAGGAAGATAATTCTTCTATGTTCAGTGAAACTTCCGTCGGTTTGTTTAAAATTGACTCCACTATTTTGAAAATGGCTGAGTCACTAGAAAGGGAAGTATTTGTCGTACGAGCTAGGAGTGTTGTTAATCTGGTTCAAGTTTAAATTTAAAATGGAATCAATGAAATAAGTTTTGATTTCAGATGTTACGTTAAATATTACAATTGAGGTCGAGGTCAAAATACCAGGACAAATTAGGAAAATTATGTCTGCGGGATTAATTACTCAAGCTAATTCCTCATCCATGATTTTACAAAAATTTATATATTCCTCTGAGGTAGAATTGGATGCAATTAGGCTAAAACTAAATATGTTACATTTGCCACACAGGTCATAAAAATGTAATTTTTGGCAGGATAGGAAAATTTGAAATTTCTACTGAAGTTAAGAAAGGTTGTTGATTGGATTCCCAAGCCGAAAATTTTGTCGATGTCGTTTACATTCGAATCCGTTCACCAGTAATCCAGATTGCCACAACATCGAATGCAATGCAGTCATAAATATATGTAAAGTCATAAATATGACAAGTTTCTTATGGTTGAATGAAATTTTGATACACACGGCGTTATCCAGGTTCATTTTTATTTTAACACCGAACATAACAGATCAGAAAAAAATTATTTTCCAAATAAGGCGGGTTATTTGTTCTTTGATCCAAGTATACTCAGTACAACTACTCGTACACAAAAGTACAGGTGATTTTGTAAACCACATACCCCATTTTGGGTATGAGGACTGCAAATGTTGTATATTGAAAAATATTGCCTTTTTTTTGTTATTATACGAGAAGGTCATTACTCTTCACTGGTCCAACCTGTTCCGTAACAATCTGTGGCGTTCGGAATAGGTTAATTGTGGCTAGTGCGAATTTTTATTGTTAATTTTCAATTAATACATAATTTTATAATATGAATGATGTCAGTCAAAAACAGATGCCACTAATATTTCGTAACCTATAATTGTCTTCTATTTATTTAAAAATAGCAAACGTAGCTCAAATTTAACAAATTCTAATTAAATATCAGACATAGATTGTTTTGTGCCATCGATGATTGACCGATATGAAGTAGTCATAAATTAAGTTAGTCGAAAAAACGAAACATCGCAGTATGTATATTCTACACTAAAGTTAAAGGCCACTCGAAACCGCAACCCGACAAAATTTCTCGCAAGTGTATTCTGAATTTTGCTTAATTGCAATAACAAATTTAAAAATTAAATATAAGCAAAAAATTGTTAAAGCTAACCCCCTAAAAGTTTTCGTCCAATAATTCTGTCCTCGAACTTTTTGAAATCGTTAGCAAGCATCGCTTTTTGAAGCATATAAATGTCATACCTGACCTAATGCTACAAGCCCTCCTTAATGTGAACTCTTGCTTTGTCAATAAGAATCTTCGGGGATTGTCTCCGAAAATGTTGTGCTTGATGTACGTGAAAACCATGGAAATCATTATTTAACTTCTCGGACTGGAAACCTTTATTTCAAGCACGGTTTGCTCCACAAGTTGAAAATCTCAACATCGCATTATACACTGACAACAAGGCAACAATTTCGTAGAACGAAATAATTTATTGTTGAACCAATTTCTCATCAAACACACATATACCTTGAAAACGGATAATCTACAAATTAAAATTGCGATGGTCGTTTCAAATGGAGTTTGCTCATATCGCTGACAACAACATCGCCGACGGGGCAAATGGCCGAAAACCACATCACCGACAACCACATCGCTGACACCCACATCGCCGACAAGCACCTTACCGACATCCGTATGTATAAGAATGTTGATCAACAATTGAACAAAGTAGCACACTCTATATAGCCAGCACAACCCAACATTTCCGAAAACCACATCTGATTTTAAGAAATCTTCAATATTTGCACTAAGGTAATTTGTATGTAAAGTCAAATAGGAATTACACAGACTCGCAAAGTAAGTGGTTTGTAGTTTTATACATGATTTCCCAACCTTAGCATTACCCGGAACCAACGACGTGAACGTGTTGAGGAATGGTTCCATTTTTTCCAAGTTTTGTTTTTTTTTTTGTATTTTTTTTATATTTTTTTTAATTATATTTAAACTATTATTGTGGGTGTCGGCGATGTTGGTGTCGGCGATGTTGGTATCGGCGATGTTTGTGTCGGCGATGTGGCTTATCAGCGTTCTGATTGTCTCAGCTAAGTCGGCTTGTCGGCCAAAATTCCTATCGGCGATGTTGTTGTCGGCCATATTGTTACCGGCAATGTGATCTAGCACTTTTTATTCCAACTCGATTGTTGTAAACAATTGAGGGTTTTAACCTGGTATAATTTATATTGCACACGTGCAAATGCAGTGCCCACGTGCGCACTTTGATAGAATCCTTGCGGCTCGCTCGGGCCCCTTGAGGCATTGACTGCGGAACCCAGGCTAAGCTCCAGCCATTTCAATAAAAAAAATACGTTAACGTTTCTGAGAGCACTAGAGGAAGCATTCTTCTTTCAACCATTCTATAACTTTACATGGCAGGAAACTGGACCATCTTGGGCTGATCCCATGTATGCCAGAGTGTGCTACGAAATCCCAGTTTTCAAAATCCCGGTTTCAAAATCCCGGTTTTCAAAACCCTGGTTTTCAAAATCCTGGTTTTCTTTTCTTCTAGTTCTAAAGTCTTGATTTTGAAAAAATATTTTTTATTAATTCGGGCCGGCCGGACTAATAATATTTTAACATAAAAATAAAATATCTTGCTCAATAATTTACTATAATAAACCAAGACTGCGAAGTCAGAGGCGGTAAACATGTATCCCTGCGTGCCGCACGTAGAAGCGGATTATATACAATGTACATATTAATGACACCCACTAAAAAGAAAAATAATTGCACCATTTTAATATGCAAGATTTTGTAATTGCAAGACTTTCAATCCCATTTCCATCGCACACGACGAATTTCAACGTAATTGATTAAGAAATGGCCTAGTTCCATCCCTAATGACAATATTCCAGAACTTTATCAAGCATCATTTTAAAATCTCATTTAGATCCCACATGTTGGTTTTCGTCATAATCGATTAAGAAATGGCCAGTGGCCCTATTCGGCTTTCTCTGGGAATAGGGAATTGGGAAAAATATTTTCATTGCATTTTTGTCTAAATTTTATTTTTCTGGCCTACTGAGGGAGTAAGTTTGGTGTAAATATTTTGGAAACAAAGTTAAATGGGAAAATATTTCGATATAAAAATTTGGGTTGGGTGCGCTATCCCATAATCAAATTCCCAAATACAAAATCCCAAAACCAAAATCCCAATTTACAAAATCCCAATTTACGAAATCCCAAAACCAAAATCCCAATTTACAAAATCCCATTTTACAAAATCCCAAAAAAATCCCCAATTTTCAGAATAATTTTTATTAAAACATGTGTGGCGCCGCACATGTTTTAATAAAAATTATTCTGAAAATTGGGGATTTTACATTTCTTAAATAATGCACCTTGTGATAAAAATGAAAATTTTGTTATTGTACTACAATATTATGCATGATATCATACTATGCTTTGGAAAATGATACAATTTGTTTCACTATAGACAAAACGTATATAAACTTTGAAAATTCTATATATGAAACTTATAATTGTTTGTTTTTTTGCATTAAATACATTATAAGTTAGTTCTATTATAAAAAATGAATGTTTTAACAAGCAATAAGGGTGGGAATAAGTTATTCTATAACGGGTATTCCTATTATCTAGATAGTGCAAAATCTAATTTGTTCAAGTGGAGATGTGCTGAGAGAAAAAGTTTTTCTGCAAAAGCAAACTTGTAATAACGATGGAAGATAATATACATAAAGACGTTCAAAAATCATTCGAACATTGCCATGATCCTCGTGCTGCTGATTCGAATATTACAGAAGCGAATATAGATCTAAAATGCAAAGCTGCCTCTTCCACACAACCTGCATCTCAAATAATTTACGAGGTAACCGTGGAATGTGGACCATTATCTCGTATTTACTTACCAAATAAACAAGCGCAATATCGAAAAATTAAAAGGATTCGCTCAAGTGTTCTTAAAGAGCCAACAAATTTAACCGAAATCGATATTCCGCAACATTTACGATACCTTGAAGAAGAATTATTCATATTATCCGAAAAGGATATCCAAAACGACAAAATTATCATACTTGGATCTATTTCGAGTATAAAGGTATTATCTGAGTCATCTTGCTGGCTAATGGATGGTACTTTTTATGTAGTACCGACAATTATGGCGCAACTATTTAGTATCCACGGAAAAATTGGAAATCAAATAATGCCGCTACTATTTTGCTTAATGAGCAAGAAAAATAAAAAATGCTATACAGAATTTTTTTTTGAACTTCATCGTATAGCGGCGGACCACAATATCCCAATAAAACCAAAACGGATTATTTCCGACTTTGAAAAAACCATTCATTCGGCAGCGCGTGAGTTTTTTCCGTCGACGGAGTTTAAGGGATGTCTTTTTCATTTTGGGAGAATCATATGGCGTCAGGTTCAAAAATCGAAAGTAGCAGTTAAATATGGAAGAAACGAAGCTTTTAGTTTAGAGATAAGGATGATTAAAAGCCTTGCTTTTGTCCCTCCTACAGAAATAAACACTTATTATAAAGAGTTATATAAGCATTTAGAAAATAACGATTCCAAAAAAATCGCAAAGTGGTTAAAAATCAATTACATTGCAGGAATAAACAACACTGCTCCAAAATACGATCCAAAATTTTGGTCGATTGAAGATGCGTGGAAGCAAAATTTTCCGAGTACCCAGAATAGCGTAGAGGCATGGCATCGACGACTGAAAGTTGTTGTGGGGAAACGACACAGTGGGCTATATACAATTATAGATGATTTAAAAAAAGAATTAATCCTAGCTAAGACAAATTAAGTTAAGACAAATTAACAGCGGCGAACAATTTTCACAAAACAAAAAAAATGTAAAAAAATATAAACAAATTAAAAATGTAATCAAAAAACGGTTGACTATACCTAAAATTGATTATTTAAAAAATATAGCCTACAATATTCATCTCATGAACTAAACGACCTTTACTAGAATTTATTATAAATTTATTAATTTAAAAATAATAATTATTCTATTTTTTCTTCATTGTTTTTACCAATTTTTGTGATTAATAATTACCATGTTTAGCAGTAATGAAATAAATTAGTAGCTTTTTTTTATTTATAACATGATATTTTTGGGGATTTTTATTTTAATTTGAGATTTTACTAAAATGAATTTTGTGTTTGGGATTTTTTATTTTAGGATTTTACTAAAATAAATTTTGTGTTTGGACAAAAAAATCGTTTTGGGATTTTGTCTACTTGGAATTATTTTTTTTGGGATTCAGTACCGCTCCCTACAAATTTTGTGGAACAAAAGTTTCGCAATTAACTTTGTTGTAAAATTTTTTGCACTAAACTTATTCCTTCAGTAGTTAGTAGTTCAAAAAATTCAATTAAGACAAATAGCTGTGAAAATATTTTTCCCAATTCCCTATTCCCAGGGAAAGCCTGAATAGGGCCACAGGCTTCATCTCTATCTGCCTTATTCCAGAACTTTATCAAAAATGCATTTTTTGAATCCCATTTAGAAACCGCATGTTGAATTTCAACTAAAACGGTTAAAAATTGCCTAGTCCCATAGTGGTGGCCATATTTCAGAACTTTATCAAAAAATCATTTTAGAAATTCGTTTCCATCGCATGTGTAGAATTTGAACAAAATCGGTTTAAAAATGGCCTAGTTCCATCTCTATTGACCGCTTTATCGAAAAAATCATTTAAGAGTCCCATTTTCCCACACGTCAAATTTTAAAAATTCAAACCGGTGTTTCCTAAAAATCGGGATTTCTTTTATACAAAACTGGGATTTATAAAAAAAGCGGGATTTTGACAAACCGGCATTTTGAAAACCGAGATTTCGTTACACACCCTTGAAAAAACAGTAGAGAGAATGTGACAATCTTTTCTCTCAATTGTCAAAGCCTCCGGGCACATAGCGCGTGTTCTCCGTGGTAATATAATAATGGTAATACAGAAATCACATGTATTAATGTTATCAAAAACTTGGCTTCGTAACGAGAAACAGGTCGAAATTGAAAATTTTAATCGCATAACACAACACAAACGACCCAGCATTAGCACGAGGCGGGGGGGGGGGGGGGGGGGGCGGTAGTTGGCATCTATCAAAATGTTAGCGATTCGCAATACGACTTTATTTCCTGTGATGATCCAAACTTGAGAAGAAATTCCCAGCACCTTAGTAAAACCAAATCTGCTTTTGGGGACATTATTAGAAATGCGTTTATTTACCCCCTTGGCCTATTGCATGTATTCCAATACAATCGTTCTTCAGGAGTAAACTCCAGTCACGCGTTTTATCATGTACACGGACATTTCAAATTGGGGTTGTATAACCGTTATATACAAGCACAATGAACTTTCCAATTTATGCAACAACAAAAAAACGCAAAACAAAGTATTTATCGTCTTATCAACGTCGCTCGCGCAAAATAAGACGACCACCCCATACGATTGACAACGTGCGATGATAAGAATGTTTTTAGATCATTTGGTTTGTCCCGCTTTCAAATACATAAATCGTATATACGATAGGCCGTACACAAAAATTTCAGCACTTTATGTAAATAGACGTTATACACACATAACCTTGAGAAGAGAAAATATCGTACATAGAACGTATGTAAGAAAATATTTTCTTGTGTAATTTTGAAAAACACTGTATACTATTGTACAAAACTATATTGTATATTCTATTATTATTTTATGGGAAGAGATAATAGGGCTTCTTATCATCGTTTAGATAAAATTCTTTCGAAATTTGGTTTTACTTTTGTTGTTGTTGTACAAATTACTAAAAATATGTAAAGACATAATTATATAGGAAGCGGTCGGCAACCTTAAAGTGTAACAAGGCACTTAGTGCCACGAAAGGTAAAAACACCTAATGATCCGGTAGCGATATAACAGAAATTTATTAATAAAGTTTAGGGTCCCAAATAATTTCTAAAATCTACGCCGTATACAGATCACTCAAATTTCAATAATTTCTTCTATCGAGGTTATCACTGAATAACAAACAAATCAAAAATTTGATTTGAAGTGAACAAAAGTCAAAATTCTGAAAACTCAAAAACCAATCACCACAACTAAAATAGAGTCAAACAAAAATATTGAGCGTTATCACCCACGATCATCTTGAATATACACACGTTACGTATTGTTGTTATTCTTGTTCTTTTTATTTATCATAATAATTTTTATTATTTTTATTTATTTTTAGATTTGGAATATAATTCAAACCAATGAATTAAATAAAGAAGTTGAATCACTACGAAAAGGATTAGCAAATTTAAAAGAAAAAATTGGCTATGATTTATTGGCGGAATTGGAAAAATTTGAAGTCGAGGTAAGTGGTGCGGATTAAAATATAAATTATATAAAATACTTGTGTGGCACGGCAGCGCACACTTAAATAATTTGGAGAACTGAACTTGAGAATCATTTGTAATGTCATTTGACGTAATCAAAAAAATGGTATTGGTGATTTACCCTTCCGGTCCATATCAATTTATATTGCTTCATTTTCCAATCAACTTCAAGTTCAATGCGTACTAGTAAAATATCAACATGTTGTTTGCCTTTTCATATTATATTAACAGTTATAATTAAATGGGCCACGATTTAATTCCATTCAGCGCAGTTAGTCGGCGAGATTCCAAAATTTCTAGCTGGAATGAAAATGGCGATAAAATGTAAACTCAATGAACTCGTTGCTTTTAAATCTGATTTATAATTCGTTATAAAGAATGTAGGACTTGTGGCGAGCACTCAACTACCCGACAGTTACCATCCCAAAGGTTGTTGGTTTGCAAGTGAAAGTAAAAAAAAAAGTGAAATAAGAAGTAAAAACTGCAAAAAGTAAATATGAACAGTTAGAGTGGATTGTTGAAGAGCTCGTAGGTGTCAGTTAGCATTTGATGTCAGAAGTGGGGTTTTCCAAATATACCAGCAAAGGTTAAAACCATAAACACCTATACATCCCAGCAATTGAAGAACAAGCGTGCGAGTCGTAGAAGGACTTAGATCGAGATAATCTTCCGCGGCACAAGAGCCATCAGGAATGACGTTACTCCAAATGACGAGAGGAGCTTTCAGAAAAACAAATAAAAGTGAGGGAAGCGGAACAGCGGATTAAGCCAGCTAGTTAGGTATCCAGCTTAGTTTTTTATCTAGAATGAGGCCCAGATACTTTGCTTTATCAATGAAGGTCAATACAATATCATTTAATGTATAGGTCAATCTGAGGAAGTTTATTTTTCCTGGAGAAAAGAACCAACTCAGTTTTGTGTGGATTCACATTCAAACCACAACTGTTAGCCCAATTGGAGAGAATGCCAAGCTCAGTTTTCATGCATTCTCTTAAGGTGCAACGAATAAATCAATCGTAACATCATCCTTAAACCTTAAACCCGCACCCTTGCAGCATTAATAACAGGTCATTTACGACAAAGTTCTAATGAAGAAGGGGTAATCGCTCACCATGCCTCTACTCACAAATGTGCTATTTGAGGACCCACCCATGCTTGCCGTCATGACCCTGTTTTTCAGCATTTTAGTTTCCAAGCCCCTGGAACACTAGCACATAGAAACGAGAGTACCTTCATGATCGCCTTTGGTCTGAAGTTGATTTTGATTTTCTCCCTATCCAGAAAATGTATCATGAAGTATTCTTTATACATATTCAGGTATTCAGGAGATTTCTGAGTAGTTTCCACAGATTTCCCCTTACAATATGATGTTGGGATTTCCATAGTCTATTTGGCTCAATCGATCTCCTAATTGGAGCTTCCATCAGTATTTTTAAAAAATTTAGTAGAGAAGAGGCTAAACCTATAGATCAAAAGTTTTTGGGACTGCAATGAGAGTTTTTTACAGTCCATTTACCATGAAAACGACTGAGTTCTAGGCTCCCCTTGAAGATAACTTGCAGCCAGGGTAAAATTAAGTAGCCGTTTGTTGGACATCCACCGGTATAATGCCATCGGGTCCTGCCAACTTATAAGGCTCCACAAACCTTTCTCCTGTGTGGCGCAGGTTTAGAGCTATACCTAGAAAATAAGTTTCCAATAGTAGCTCCAAGGATTCAGCACTAATTACGGTCCAATGACTATTAGCCGTTGGAGAAAACTCGGATATCTTAAAGATAGTACTTTACGCAGCCTTGATGTTTCAGAAGATTTCTGTATTTTACTACAGTATAGCCTCCAGTCGCACTATTCCGGCTTTCCCTGGGAATAAGTTAGTTAACTGAAATTATTTTTCCCAATAAAATTTCTATGGAACAAAAGATTCCCATTCTACTTGGTTTCTTAAATATATACACCAAACTGATTCCACCACAAAATATTTTTCCAAATTCCTTATTCCCAGGAAAAGCTGGAATAGTGCCATAGGCATTTGTTTTGGAATTTCGTTATTCGTATTTGTATGATTTGAGGTCTTCCTTCTAGCAGTCCCAGTCCTTAGCAGCTTTAGTTTTCGTGGCTTCTCTAAAGCGTCTCCTGCATTTTTATACGGATGTTTTGAAATCCATTCAACCAACAGGTGGTTGAGGTTTACCCAGAGATCCAGTAGGAGGACATACATCTAGTATGGCCTCTTTGACGACGCCAAATAGCTGGTCCACTAAGATATCAAGCTCTGGTGTTAAATCAGGGGTTTAGAACTGATATCGGTAGTGAATTACTTTAAATATTTCCAAAAATATTCCAGACGGTTTTCCTCCCGCTAGATTTTTCGACGGGTTTTGTCTCCAGAGATAACAAAGATCAGAAAACAATTGATCCTCCAACACTTTCCAATTCACTAAACTAGCCTATCCCCAGCCTATAACTAGTGGTATCAGGGACAAGTGTAATGTCTAGTACTTCTTGTCTATTTCTAGTTATAAATGTTGGTTTACTGCTAATATTGCCTATAACTTAAATAGGTTAACACTAAGAATGAAATCAAGGAGTAATTCACCTCCTTCATTCGTATCAGAGCTTCCCCAAATTGTGTGATGTAACTTTGCATTACTTTCCAGGATGCCTTCATTTTTTTGTTTTAGAACCTACATTAATGAGCTTCCTAAAATGGCTGATGTGATATTTTTTCCCCATCATCAATATAATTATTCAGATTAATTTTAGCAAGAATGCAGGAACTATCTACCTTCTTCACGTATAACAGTTTATATTTAAGAGTGCTAAGTTCGAGTACCCGGTCACCATTGACCCGCGATTTTTGTGTTTGCGATTTTTACTTTGTATTATGCTAACTTGTGTTTTTTGTGTATTTAAATTAGACGAGAATTTCCGACAAAATTCCGTCTAACTTCCAATTTGATTTTTTCTCTTTTTAGTCGGGATTCACACCCTCACTGGAATTTTTGTCACACTATCCTTTGGCGAGTATTACGGATTTCCGTGTACTTTACTTTACATGGTTGTTTCCATAGAACGAGTGTGGGTTTTGCACTTAAATTTAAACGTTTTCCGTCGGCATTGCATATTGGGAACCAATGTTTTAATTGATGTCTGTTTGTTTTTCAACTATTCGTTAACATTCAACATATTTGCCACTGACACTTTTATCTGATACATTTTGTTATTTACATTCAAAGTCACTGGATTACTGACATTTTCTATGCATTCGTCGTTTATATTCCTCAATAAGCTTAGTATGCACTACACCGGGTGTCAGTCAATTCGCTCTCCGGTAAACTTCCCAACAATGTAGTATCCTTCCAGCCACCAGTGTTTTATTTCTGGTCCAATACGAATTTCATAAATCAGGAGTCAATTATAAATATTACACCAAGTAACCGACGGTAAGCCGCTATTATTTCCTTCACCGTACATCCAAAATCCAAACTGCGAATTTACAATAAATTAATATTTTGGCCAGCATCCAAATGATTAAATTAAATTAAAATTTTTTAAAAATGTTTTGATATGTTTGCAGTGTAGGATGTTTGATTTTCGCACAAATATTCGCATCTCTGTGAACGTGATTAATTCATTTCCTGCCCCTATATTCAAAAAAAAAATGTATTCAACTATATATAGTATACAAAACGCACACAATCGTGTAATATGACGTTATACTAAA
Organism: Nephrotoma appendiculata; assembly: GCA_947310385.1. Lineage (NCBI taxonomy): Eukaryota > Metazoa > Arthropoda > Insecta > Diptera > Tipulidae > Nephrotoma > Nephrotoma appendiculata. The sequence continues at coordinate 264,931,631 of OX371225.1, read as the reverse complement.
CGGAAAATTGAAAATATATTTTCATTTTATATAAAACGCCCCATACTAAATATACAAGAGCGAGATGACAGGAAGTGATTTATGCGAATAATTGTGTGCGACCAAAGATATTCATTCATTGAAATGTTGGCATAAACCTTTTGTGTGTCTGGATTTAATATTCGTGTGTATACATACCTATTATACTCGCACACCTGCCCCATTCAATTATTTTTAACGGCCGAGATTTATTTTTACCGTTTAATATGCTGCGTCGTTAAAAATACATGAATAAACCGTGTGTGGGTTGTATTCATGAATTAATTCTCGTGATTATACCAAACAACGATAAACGCAGCGCGCGCGCAGGTATCCACAATCGGTATATAAATTCGCGCAGCCATATTTTGTGTATTATTATATTGCACGATCGATTTATTATGGTTTACCAATTTATTCGCGCACAATTTAAATAAATCGATTTTTTATTAAAAACATTAATTGATTTGAATTTGATTCAATCATCGAAAGTAAATAAAACAACCAAACTAAATTAGTGTTGAATAGTAGAATTTATGCGATCACGTAAGACGCGCACAAGATCTATATACCAATAATATTATGTCAAGGTTACATACGGATATTATATGCAACCAAATTGAATTAAGAGCAATGATCTTGCCTAAAATTCGAGGATTCCATAAAATGGAACAGTATGTTAATTTTCTCGAATCGAGATGAATGACGATGATCTTCTCATATGATCGCGAGGCTAGAAAAATAATTAATAAATCTGCGCGCGATCGTTTCTATTTTTAAATTATAATTTTTATGATCTGTGTAAAACACAAAAAAAAACGACAAATTCTTAAAATAACAACAAAATCATGATCACGATAAATTATAAACACAAAAGATAATCAACCGGAGAAACAAACCATCTGTGCGGGAAATACGCATCATTAAATTGAAGCTCGTGGTGCCTTATAATAGAAAGCACTGTACAGTTTTCTTATTGAAATTTCGACAGTCTATATATAGTTAAATTCAGAATAAAACATTTTCTGATCGTTAATTTTATTACCCCAACCAATATATGTTCACGTTTTTCTGGGCTACGTTATTACCTAGAACACATCTTATTACCTAGATCTTCATTTTGTTTAGGCGTTCGATGAGGATCACTATTTGCTCTACATCAAAATAAGAAACCTTCAAACCGAGACAAAAAAATCAAGAAAAAACCGAATAGATCACCATCAGATTATCTGACACAACAAAAAAATAAAAAAATTGTTGCTAACTTATCTCTCAAACCTATTTTTCGGAATAGGCGTGAAAATTAACTTTAACCAAGCTATTCCGTTTAAATTACAGAATTAATTCTAATCAATTACTGTTCCTTCTCCCTGACCAAATACTAGCATCTATTGCCGAACTAACTACGCACTTTGGTTTATTCAAATACACAAGTTTAGTATCAAAATGTTTGAAATAAGTAACGAGCATGCTACACCAATTTTTATTATTCCTGTTTCATTCTGATTCTTCAGTCCCTGGAGCACCGAGCCTAAGTTGGTACGTTAATTTTGAATAGTAATAACGAGGAGAACTTGAGACTATACACTACACAAAGTGAAAATAAATAAAGTCAGCCTCCATGTAGTGAAGATATTGTGGAACATTACAATCATTTCCTGACATTCGAAAATATTCTCTCTCAAATTTTTTATCGAAATTGTTCGAGTCGAAAAAATTTAAAAATCAATCCCGAGACCAACCAAAGGACCTCCTAAATGAATTTTCCCGAAATTAACATTAAAAAATTAAATAAAGAGATCCGGGCCACACCAGACGACCAAGGTCTACATTAATTAGATAGCGAATGCTATAAACCAATATTATTACTCATAATAACCAACATTTTTAAAAGAACGTGGTTAGTAGATTAGATTCAACCACGCAATGTCACCATAACATTGCGCAATATGATTAAATATAACGCCAATTATCCGATTAACGAAATACACAAGAAACAACACGAATAAACGTAACATATATGTACTATTAGTAAAAAATCGCGCAACATGGTGCAACCTCACGCAACATGATGCGACATGGTACACATGGTCCGTCATGGTGCAATATCACGTAACACCCCCAACAAGCTGCAACGTTATGCAACATCACGCAACATGGTACAACATTATGCAACATGGTGCAACATACTATGACATAATACAACGTGATGCAACATGATGTAACATGACGGCCCAGAAATCAGAACTTGTTAATATTTTCTTGCATTCGAAAACCCTGTCCTGCCAAATTTTATTATAATCATTCAAAACATGACGCAACATATAGTGAAGCATCACACACCATCCCGAGGTAACATCAAGTAACATGGTGCAACACGATGCAATGTGACCTAAAATTATGCAAATTGTCACAATGTAGAGCAACATCCTACAACATGGCGCAACATGATACATCATCGTGCAACATCACGAATTATGGTGAAACATCATACGACATGGTCCAACATTATGCTGGGGGAATCCGAATTGAATTATCTAGAAATCAAAACTTCTTATAATCGTGTTCCGCTAAATTTAATCAAAATCATCCAAGCCAAATAAAGTGTTGAAAAAAGGCTCCAAGATCCCCCAAATAAATTTTCCCAAAATAAGAACCCATCCAGAAAGGTTTTTGTTAATTGAGAATGCTCCACGAGCAATTTTTACAAAAAATCATGCGAGCTAAAAAAAAATTAAATCCCCGTGCCCTACAGGACGACTTTCTCAACGGATTTTCCTGAAATTAGTAGCCATCGCAATCGACTCGTGGCACACCCTTACCAATTTTATAAAATTCGAGCGCGCAATTATAGAAAACGACCCGGATACAACCGTTCGTCTAAATGCATCTTACCTGGCGCCACTCGCAATCGATCTCTGGTAAATAAAGACATACCCTAAATGAATTTTCCCGAAATTCGGACCCATCGCAATCGGTTTTTGCTACTCGAAAACGCTCCTCGAGCAATTTTAATAAGAACCGTGCGAGATGAAAAAAAAATTAAAGAAATGAACCTGGGCCCTACCAGACGACTCTTTGAATAGATTTTTCAGAAATTAGCACTAATAATAATCGATTCCTGGCACTCGAAAATCCTTCCTCATTTCACTACTAAACAAAAATCGGTGGAACTTTCCAACTGGGTAAATTCGGATCCGCTCGAAACGCGATATTTTAAAACGCGATATTTCGAAACGAGATATGACAAAACGAGATATGGTACAAAATGCGATATTTCAAAACGCGATATGGTACAAAACGCGAGATGGCACAAAACGCGATATTTCAAAACGCGTTATTTCAAACCGCGTTATGGTACAGAATGTGCATTGCGAAGCGACGGGAGCGTAGCGACCCGATTTATACCGATCCTATATACTCTCGCTCCTATCGATTTTTAAATTCCTATAAACTGAAATTAAATTTCCCCTTCACCCGACTGATATAATCCGATCCTAAATTCCCGTTTTGTACCATATCGCGTTTTGTACTCTATCGTGTTTTGAAATATCGCATTTTAAAATATCGCGTTTTGATAATTCGCGTTTTAAAATATCGCGTTTCAAATGGGACCCGGGTAAATCAATGCGGATTTATTCCTCAAAATAATAGAAAACTTGTAAGCAAATTTCAAAAAACGATTAAAGTAACCGGCGAAAAATTCGAATAATATAAAGAAGTTTAATCCAAATTATAATCCGCATGCGGAAATGTCCATCCGATTTCAAGAATAGCAGCCCTGGCCTACTGATGAAATCAGTTTGGTGTAAATATTTACGAATGAAAATTTCGATGGAAAAAAATCTCCCATTCCATTTTGTTTTCTACATCAAACTACTCAACCATCAGTAGGCCAGAAATAATTCAAACAAAAATGAAATGAAAATATTTTTCCCAATTCCGTATTCCCAGGGAAAGTCAGAATAGTGCCACTGCTCAGGAAGGTTAAAATAACCAACCACAATAATCTCTTTATGGATGTTCGTGCGATATTTGATATTCGAGGGCCGAACTATCTATTCCAGTTGACTCAATACCCGAATTACAAAGACCATCCTTTTGATAAACGTTGAAATCTGAAGTAAATTATTCGTTATTATTGGATTCGATATTAAGATTAGTCTCTGAAAGCAAAAATATCAAATGGAAAACTTGAGTATTCAAGAATACACGACGGACCTTTCTGTGCCGTCCTTTTACATTTTGGAAATAGAGGGGCAAACTTCAGTTGTTTGATATTGAATTACTATTACGATTTCCAAAACAGGATCACTATAAAATAAACGGATGTGTAATTTCGAACGATTTTCATGTCACAAGGCAATTACGTGAAATGTTTCCACACTTGATCCGGTTAAGCTTCACATTGATATTTTTCAGCTACAAAATAAAGGGTTTCCATCTGTTAGTTTTTATATTAAAAAAACACATAATGTATGTTGGAAATTCAAAATTTTTCTTTTGAAAATGAAAGTTGGTCCTATGCCATTTATGTATGGAATATAACATCGTTCATGTGACCACCACACTACGGCTCCTATTACAAGCCTGCACCCGAACATCAATATTTTTGATGAGTTTTTCCAATAAAAGCAGTTCAATGGCCTCAATTTAAGTCGAATATTGTTCTTAAGACGTTGAATTGTTTGCGGATCATTGGTATACACTTTACTTTTCCATAATCCTCCCATGATCTTGGTAGCCAATCGATATCAGATTTTTTCAAAATTATGCGATCATCCAACTTGGTTGCCAATAAGTCGGGCGTTTCACGTTTTGTGAAACTAAATATCATCTAGTTCAATTTCGTCCAATTTTGGTCACTAAAATCCAGTTAACATGCTACGATAGCGCTCACTATTCACTGTTACATCTTCACGTTCTTTTTCGAAAAAAATAAGGTCCAATGATGCCACCAGAAATGCAAAAGTTTAGTTTATTAACGTATCCGTTGAGGTGAAAATTTTGCTAAATTACTCAACTTTAGCGAAATACTAAACACATTTCCATATTTTTCACATCGGTTTTCTTGATAGCGAGATCAGATAATGGTAATATCTGTTCAGCCAGGTCGAATCATGAAGTTGTAATAAAATCTACACCCTTAAATTTGGCTTAGTGTTTAGTTGTACTCTAAAGTTGAGTGATTGAACAATTCAGGGTAGATGCAATCCAGGTCAGAGTATAGAATTCATTAAAACTTGAAACTGGTAATTTGAGCACATCATACAAATATTCGGCTGTTCTTTTGACAAATTTAAAGGGAAAATCTGGGATTATGTTAACAGTACCTATGCGGTGCGTGATAGAATACGAATTAGAATTAGCAAACTCTAAATATATAAGATGGTACGCAAGTTAATCTAAACTTTCATTTTTTATCAGTCGCCTAAATGATCGCAATTCACTAATCAACGTCACATTTTTTCTATTTAGTGATTTAGACTGTGTGCCTATAAGAGCGATTTTTTCGACTAAATTGCCGACTAAACTAAATTAATGACTGATTCATATCATTCTTTCAAAGGTGGCACTAGTATCTTTTAAATATGCTGTGACTCCGATTGTAAACTAATGCTGTGTGCCTTAATCGACTAAACTAACTAGACTAAAATTATAAAAGTTTGTAAAAGTTATTTCATTTTATATGCTAATAGGTGGCGCTAGTACAAAAGTCATTATGTGTGCCTTAAGAAAGACTAAACTAATTAGAATAAGTGTCAAAATATTTATATAAACAATCGAAAGTAGAGAGTGAAATTTACATAAAATAATAAATAAATAAAAGTTCAAACTTATAATGCCATATTTTTTATTTACCAATACACTTCTAATGTACTATATATGTAAATTTTAAATAAATTAAATACATATAAGAAATGTATTTTCCTCGGTCCCGCTGTCCACAACCAATGTTGGATTGATATACCTTTCGGAACAGTATTGGCACATCATTTATTAAATAAATGCTCTAATTTAATACGCGCTGTAATAAATTTTTCGGTTTCATCTTGTGTCCCTAAATCGAAAAAGAAAATAAATTAAAATGTTTTGAAATAAATAAGATACAAATTACATCGAATTGAATGATGACGTTTCTCCATTTTTTTATTGGTTGCTTTGCTATTTACTTCTCGCAGTATAATGAAAAGTTACTGAAAAGTAACCTCGTAAATTGACTTTTCAGCTGCCAACTAGTGGTCAATAGTAAAATCTTCATATTTTAGTTTAGTTTAGTCTATTTAGTCGATTAAGGCACACAGCATAAATTGTAAACTAAACTAAAGTATGACTTTCCATATGTCATATTGATTTCAACAACACCGATTTATTATTTTTTTAAATCAAGGAAATAGAAAAAATAAAACAAATATGGATATGGAAATTATTATTATTAAGCATTTTATTCATGAATGTGATTATAAATTACAATCGGAATTTAAGAATGAGATATTTCCTTTTAGACATTTTTACTCGTATGCACACGATAAAAAAAAAAAAAACAAAAAATGAAAATGACAACTAAATAGTCAAGCGACCTCAGCAGGAGTCTAAATGATAAAACCTGGTGGCTAATAGCATAAATTTTCATTGATTTAGATTAGTCGGCAATTTAGTCGAAAAAATCGCTCTTAGGCACACAGTCTACTTAACATGTCTCAGTGGACATAAGTGTGAAGTTTTACCTAAAGGTTGTTAAACACTATATTTTCAACCTTAGTAGAAAATTAGGATAAAATTCACATACATCAAAGTGCTCAGTTTCATGCTTGAACACATAATCCTTGCTCCATCTGAAGCGTCGTCACGATTTCTAGTTGAACGGCTTTCCTTGATCAAACTACCCATTTATAAGTTCAAGCATGCTGAAAGGCTGACCGTTGGTAACGTTTGTTACATTACCTGTATATCGAAGTTTGACAGCACTACGTCCGAAGTCCGGGTTCATTTTCGATCCGCACCTCTTGAGTCACATACGTTCTGGTTAGACAGCGCAGGAGTACTTCGTAAACAATCAGTTTATGTAGGCAGATAAATTGACATGGCGCAGTTGAGTACAAGTTTTAAAAATCAATCAAATTTCTTGAATTCTTATATCGTTGAATAATAATAACAAAACCAGCGCCAAAGCAAATTCGAACTGTCATCGCGTGCTTAATAATCACATCATCAGTAAATAGTAACATTCTTAATGCGCTCGATCATATTTTGTGTCGGAACTGAACTGTAAATCATTATTTATTGCCTACCAATAAATTAAATTATTTAGCAGGCAATAAATAATTAAGAAAATTTTTGTGTGCGCGCTTGTCTTACAAAACTAATGCTCATTAATTAATTTATGAACGATATATGGTACATACGAACATATGTAATCACAAAATTATGGCGCCAAAACGATTTGTTGTTGTGTATTTGCATTATACTATATATATATATATATATATTTATATATATGTATATATATATATATATATATATATATATATATATATATATTACGATATATTTTTTTAGGGAGGCTAATCTGATTCTTTATATAACAAAAGCTTATATCATGTCCTCCAAAAATCAAAAACCATAAAGTATCGTAATTCATAAGAAAATAATTTTATTTACTTCTCTTGATTAATTGAGCTCCCCGCTTTGACATGAAGCTATTCGTTAACACACTATGAGGTTGGAATTTTGTTCAATTAATATAACGCCACCTCCGCATTAATAGTAAACTCGAACCGTTTCTGCCAATTTTATTTTTGTTTTGCTTCTCGTGTCAGCAGCCAAACCACAATGACTAGACGTAACGTAGACATCATCTAGTTAAAATCTTGGGTCATTAATCAAACCGGAACTCAATTATGCGCTATGTGTTTATAAATTTTGTGTAGTAAACAATCGTGAGTATAGTATAACTCCTTAAATTGATCTATTCAGGAAGTTTATTTTTGAGTTATTGAGTTTGACAGGTTAAATTATTATTATTGTATTTAGAGTGCCTCTAGATAAAAGTGGTATATATATACAGAATACAGAGCGAAGGTTAATAGGAAATTGATGTTATTTGACGATGACAGTTGGTATGGATCGTTGAGATTGTTCGTAATAACACCAAGTAACTTTAATATAATTCATTATATTTGGAGCAAATCGCGGTAAGCCTTCATAAAATCTTCGAGAGTTACATAAAATCTTTGAGTGTATCCCAGGAAATGATTTTTTAAATAACCTAGTTGGAAGTTGAAAACCACAATATAATACGATACGAGCTTTGTTGAATCTGTACAGCTGCTCAAATTAGAGATGTGGTTCAACATACATTTCCATGAATTAAATAATACAGTATCTTTTCACTTATTGAAACCTGGAGAGATTCCCGAATAACTTCAATAAATTTGGCAGTTGTATTGACCGATCCGACTTTGACACGCATCGAGACGTCGAGAGAACTACTTCGTATGTCATGGAATGCAAAGTGCCCGAAGACGAAACAAATTGTACTGCATATTAAAATCTATAGAGGGCCGGTTGATTTATCAATGTATAGTTGTGTTCTGGGTCTCTTTAGTTGTTTCAACCCCATGTGAAATCTAGTTATGTAAATTTTAGTGAACGTTCTAAGAATTTGTGCAACGTAAATTAGTCTAGGATGGATACTTCTATCAAAAGGTTGTTTAATTTTTCACTACCAATGGCTTTTGCATCATTCAGAAACATTTATATCGAAATATAAAGTTCCGGCTACGACCATACATTGTGCGAGTAAGAAACCCACTAATCATGAGACTTCCTACAATTTGATCCATGGTACTGGTTCGTAGATTTCACCTACGATAATCAAATTTTAAGGAGCTCGCTCAATTTTTCAACACGATTGACTTCCGGGCCCCATTGAACGTCTAGAGCGCATGTTGAAAGTTGAGCTGATCGGTGGAATTGGCGCCATGCAAATTTCAGTGAACGATCTAAAAATTTGTGAAACTAAAATTAGTTTAGGATGGGTACCTCTATTAAAATGTCGTCGCAATTAACACGAATAGAGAAGCATATTTATTTCTTTAAAAACAGATAAATTCGAAAATACCAAACGTTTTGAAGGTTGGGTCTATTTATTGATTTAGCTATACATTCTAAAGACATGAGTGGCCATGAATAGTGCGAGTCTGAAAACCTACGGTCATGAAAACTCCCACAATTTAAGTAAACTTATAGTACTTCTTTTAAGCAATTCGGCCGATTTCTTAACCGGACTAAACTAAAACTTAATTGAAGAACAGCTAATACAATTCTCATAGCGGAAATTCACACAATCAACGGAATTTTGCACCCGGGCTTGAGACGATCAAGAAGTTCAGAGCACAATCGTGGTAAGAAATCAACCGACCCACTTTAGATTTTAATAGTACGATTTATTTTTCACCAAAATTTGCATATTTAAAAATGAAGCGGTGTATATGAACCGGAACGACCCGGTTGTAGGTAGGCACCTAGCGATCATACGACAAAAACAACACAGTTCTAATCGTTCTAATCTATTAAGATCAAAGGGAATTAAGGGTTAGATACCAAGAATATTGTTCGTCATCATTCGCTTTTTAAAATCTCAAGACTTCCTGAAATATATTTCTTATGCTGTGTGCCTCACGCCGATTTTTTTGTCCAAATTTCCAAATAACTAAATTGATGGTTAGTTCATACCAATCGTTCAAAGATGGCACAAAACAAAGTGCATCTGATGTTTAATTAAAATCTGCTATATAAACTTAACCCTTGAGATATACTCGACGCGACCGACGTGACTCAAAAGTAAAAATATATGATTTTAAACTACAGCAATTATATTCGACGCGATTAACGTGTTTTCAGTAGGCTATGGAGAAGAGCGTTTTTGACATTTAGAAACGTCGCAGTCACGTCGAGTATACCTCAGAGGTAAATTTAACATTCTACAAAACATTTCTAATCTGTAATTGATAAATCGGAACTATATTTTCAGTTTAGAATTAAATATCGGGTAGATTTTGTTTTAAAAACATTAAAGACATCTAACAATACCTGGGTGAGCTAACGATCAATTTAGTTAGTCTGAATTTTAGATAAAAAAATCGGCGTCAGGCATACAGCAAAACGTTTATTAATTTAATCTTTCTCGAACGGCTGAAATTTAAATCAAATTAAAGAAATGCTTGTGGTACTGAGAGACTTATGTAATATTTGATATGTAGTTATAATTCACGCGGGTCATACTTATATGAAGGAAATTGATTTAGCCTATAATCCCGAACATCAATCATCGTGAAACAATAAATAGAATGACGAGTTTGGTGTTAGCTTGACTATTTAAAATACATAATTAGATTTTATACGCAAGCACAACAAAACAAACATCAAATTTTATAGTAAACAATTTAAATTTTGACTCAAATTACTTCAAAGCTAGGTAATCCTAAAACAAATAATAAATATTTATTGCGCTAACGGTGCAATTACTTAGTGTACCAGTGAATTAGATGAAATGAGGCTATGTAAATGAAATTACCTACAACGCTAGGTAAATTAAAAAAATTATAGCAAAAATTAGAACTGCATTCTAAAATTGAATTTATTATTTCTAATATAATTTCGTGCGTACTTCCCAACTGTTATTTTCTATCAACCTTTTGATCAGTTTTCCTCAACTCATGCTTAGTTCAGAAAAAATTGCAACTGATTTCTCAATTAATTTAGGAATTCCTATGAAACTTATCGCGAACTTATACATCACGATGTGGTGGAAATCAACAAAAAATACTGGTTGGTGGATAAAAATACATGTCAAATTATCCATCGCTTAAATATTCACAAACTAACAACAGTTTATAGAAGGGAAAGGAAACAAGAAAAGTATCACGACGAAAGAATCAAAGTGTGGAACGGCGGATTGGGAATACTTGGGGAAATAGAAGGAATGAAATTAATGAAGTAACATAAAAATTGCTTTTATGCAGTATGCATATTTGAAAGAATAACTTCACCTGCACTAAAACTAGCTCGTTCTAATTTTGTTTAATAAATATTATCAAAGTAAAATCCTCTTTTTATCAAAACTCGTCATTTCAGCTTAAAGTTACCAATATTGTTTCAGATTTAATTTAGAATCTTTTTATTCTAAATTATTTTTAGGTAAATGCTAAAAACCTAATTGCAAAAAGCTCCTATGGAAGCTTCCACTTTCGGTATTGGATTTCCACCAAATTTCACTCGCACCTCAAAATGTATCTAAAAAGCTTAAGTATGAAGTTGCATCTCGATTGACAGCCGTCTAGAATGTATAAAGACCGAATTTTTGAAAAAAGAAATTTTTAAAATTGTAAGATCCGCTTAGGTATATGCAGTATCGTCTCAACCAACCAATTCACCTGAAAAGGACACAGCACGCACACAATTATTAGAAACATATATTTTCAAGCTTTTCACTGGCAATGCAAAAATTGACTCTATATTGAGAACTATAAATGTCCGGGGTAGTGACATCTGGTGCATTAAAAATAAGCTGATTGGGTCTTTTTTTACATGAAATTTTAGTACGGCATACTTTATGAAAATAAAAATTAACATACAAAAAAAGACCCAATAAGGTTAATTTTTTGCCGTCAGATCTACAAACAGTTCTCTATATAGTTTATTCGATTATGCTTTCCACTCTATATTATCGGATCCCATTGTCCACTTAGGTTTAAACGGGCTATAACCCACAACAAATACTTTTAAAACTGTGATTCGCATGTTGTTTTAGCAGATTTTGCTACTCTGTTGGAAATTGCGAACAGACGCACTTCAATCGTTTAGTTCTCACCTTTATTAGTTAACATAATACACAAATGAATGTTATAAAAACGAACACATTTTGGTTAATTTATTTAATAAATATGTACATTAATACTTAAATTTAAATTAATTTAAATAAATAAAATATCAAAGCACACAATATATTGTATTCTAAACGAAAAACAAATGCAACTGTGTGTTATTTAAATATTTCTGTCTATTTTCCTCTCTATTTATTGTGCGACATCTGTGTTCCAACATATGCGGCTTCGATAGAAAAAATAAATGGATGTAATGGTAATAAAGTATGAGTACTTTTCCTCGTTTTATTAACAACCGCCTAATAGGAAAACGCTATAATTTAGTTAGTATAATTATCATTTGCTTTGTACGAAAATAATGAAAAACATAATTTTACCTGTATGTGAAATATATTACCAACAGAAAAATTGTTCTGAAAAAGATTTTAGTGTCACAACAAGAATAAATAGTTTTGTTTAATCATTGGGCGCTTTCAGGGCACAGCACCCAACAGTTGGGAATATGTTGCGGCCAACGCAATGAAAATGTTTTATATGAAATGTTTATATTAAATTGGCGATGATATTACTAATCATGATAGGGGACCTGAAAGTGCCCATTGTATCGAGACTTATACCCCTGTGTTCTCGCGGAAAAATTTATTACTACAAAAAGAGTTATTAACATAAATGGTACCAAAATATTTTAATATGGCGTCGGGTGTAGTAAACGTAGCAAAATTTGACATTTGAAAATCATTCGTTTATTGATATTCAACAGCATCACTTGAGTTTTATGTCATCAAACCACATCGATATGTCACCAAAATATAAAATAATTAAAATTTAAATTGGTTTTGTTTCTATTGTTTTTTACGAAATGTCAAAATATTGTATACCATCAAGCTTCGCCGATATTGTATACTATGATCGTAACAATTATAAAAGTTCATTGATATTGCAAGTCTCCACTAGCAAACTGTTCGAATATTAATGGTGTAACTCGATGGTAATGGCAGGTGAAGTGCTTAGGTTACCTAATGACCGCATTAGAATTTCACGAACAGAAAAATATTTATCTTCAAATTGTTGACTTGGAAATGTTTTTAATCGACATTCCAATGTTTTAATATATTTACAATGCACGTAATAGGAACTTTTATTGCCTCAGATGTTGTATCTTCGGTAATTTTACGAGCGCACATTTGCATTTTTGTGACGGATGCAAGAATAGTATCTCATACTGCAATAATTGAGTCGGCCACCTTAACAGGTTAAAGTCACACCGAAACCATAATTAACAACACAAAAAATATTTCTTTGCGTTACAAAACGATATATGTACTAAGATGAAGTTAAATTGCTCCAAACCATGAAAATTTTTTACATCAGGTTTTAAGGAAGCATTTTTTATACATTAATACACGAGTATCAAGATTAGAATTGAAATGGCGTAGAAATTGGACAATTTAGTTTAAAAATATTTCAAATTTTGATTCTGATCGATCGAAAGTTACGTCAAACGTAGTTTTTTTTACGCCGCAATGGCGATTATATATTAATATTTTTTATAGACCATAGATGGCAAATTTATAAATAACGAATGTGTCCAATATTAATATGTGATATTAATTTTTTATATAAATGTTCAAAAGCAAAAAATAATAAAAATTAGGGGGTAAAATTGTGAATTATTCTAAATTTAAGTTGAAATCGTTAAACGTCACTGTAGATAGAATATTACTCTTGTGTAGCAAAATATGTCTAGTGTGGTTTAGGATAAACTAAATATTTGGAAAATTTAAACATTTCTGGCAATTTCTTTCACTGCCGTCATAAAATTATATCTACAAATTCAATAGCCGACCAACAGTAAACATGTTACTACTGGAACATACGTCATCTCAAGTTATTAGATAGCACAAGGTTATGATCTAGAATGATATTGTACATTTAAGAACCGATTGATCTTATTAACCCTTTTTTACAAACCGGTGTAAATTTATATATTTTTAGTGTATACGTGACTATTTTACGAGCAATTGAAAAACAATTTTCCACAATTAGGCTGTACGCGTATAATAAAAACATAAAAGAAAACAAAAATAAATAACATCTTGTGTTTATTTAAATGAAAAATTATTATTATTACTTTAGGTTATTTATAAAATTTACAAATTCTAAAAATAAAAAATAAAAAATTGCAAACAGAACATAAATTTTATTGATTTATTATGAGTTGAGAATTAATAAAGAATTACGTGAAAATTTTCTTCTTTCCAATTTTTAATGTTTTGATTGAATCCAATTTCGCACTTTGGAGGATTTCGTACACTTTGTAAATTGGTGAGCAATGTCAGTAAGACGAAGTTAATTGATTTTTATGTGTCAATATTGTTTTGAGAAAATCCTATTAATATTTTTGAATCAGCAGTTAAATGATTTAATTATTATTTAATTTATATAATTTTAGTACCGTACCCTAGAAAAGCATCGGAAGCCGTTGGAGTCGCCCGAAAAAATGAAACCAATTCCAAATCCGGTAATAATTCGGGCCGAAAATGACAATATCAGATACGATAAACATGAATTTTTCGACGATGACGGTGATGATATTGATGATGACGATGACAGCAACTATGACGGCGATGATGATGATAATGACGACGATTATGATGATGATTATGAGGAGTTTATTACAGAAGATGAAACAGGGCAAGGCCAAAATGAATTCTTAGGAACGATATTGAAAGAGAATGGAATTTCGGGAGAAATTGAGCCCAAAACGAGGTATGTAAACATGAGCTACCAATTTTAGACATGATATTTGAAAAATTTAATTTTTAGGATTTTAACCCTTCAATGCATGATTTTTTCTATTTTGTTGAAAAAATTCCACATTATAGTTTTTGCAATCCCTATTTATAATATCAAAATAAGAAATTCTAATTATTTGTAGTTTCCCCGGAAAATTGATTTTCGTGGTTGTATCATATATGATACGGCATGCATTTACGACTAAAAAACATACATAATTTTTTTTTTATTCAAATTTAAATTTAAATAACTAAAAATGTTACATAGTTTTTCACAGCCTAATTTAACAAAACTATTAAATAATAAAAATTAAAATAATATAGTACATAACACAATTTCTGTCTTTGTTGCAACAAAGATGTATGTTGCATTTTTCACACGTTATAAAAGTGAGTTTGGGACTTCCGGGTAACTTACACCGCTGTTTTCCGATGTCCAGTTGAGAAAATGCGATACACTGGCAGGCGTCTATTGCAGCTATGTAACTTGCGTTGGGATTTTTTCGTTTAACGTCTATCTCAAGACTAATACTCTTGGTTGATGGTCGATCGGGCTCGTTTTAAATAGTTGTAATTACCATTGACTCTGCACAAGC
Source organism: Nephrotoma appendiculata (assembly GCA_947310385.1). NCBI lineage: Eukaryota > Metazoa > Arthropoda > Insecta > Diptera > Tipulidae > Nephrotoma > Nephrotoma appendiculata. The sequence continues at coordinate 264,916,334 of OX371225.1, read as the reverse complement.
TTTCAGCAAGTTGAATTCTGAAATTCAGTAGAGCGAGATGTTCCTATCCTAAATCACCAGCGATTCTTTTAGAAAGTAACCATGAATTTACCACCGTGGATGTTTCTTAAGATGATAAATATTCGTATGCACCATTTCTTGGAGCGTTTTTGTGGTGACCTATTTATTCTTTAGAGCACGTTCGGTTGGTAACTTGCTTGAAGGTATAGTCTGTCACAACGTACTGTGCCAATTGATTGAACACCAACTTTACTTAGTTCGATAACCGATGGTAAGCTCGTGTAATAATAATCGAAGTAATCGTGGTGGTTCACATTTCTTGGTACATTTCGTAGTAGTCGAATGAACAAATTTGATGAACTCCCCAAATCTTTTTCTGATAAAATACGTTTATCATTTTCTTGCCCCGAAAATTATTCAAAATTGTACGTAAATCCTGAATTTTCACTGAGAAGAAAAAATGTGTAGCCCTATTCATTCGGCTTCATTGGCGTGTACTGTTTCAAGTAACTTCTACCTTTAGTAGAGCACATCTGTTCATCAATAGATATATTTTGCTCGATTGGAATCTTCTGGAAGTTTTTAATGAGAGCATCTATTACGGGTCGTATTTTGAATGGGCGCTCGTGATTTTGATTTGTGTGCGGCAAATTGTTCTCATTGCGATTGAAATGAAGAAAAAAACGAATTTTTTCGAAATGCTTTTCCATATTATATTGTTCCACTTCATGGGACCAGTATCAGCGCAAGCTTGTTAGTTGGTACATGAATGTAAAACTACACACCCCGAGAAATTTTTCCAAATCCTTCCCGTTTATTGAAAACGTATTTTTGATGTTAGCTTCCATTGCGTAGTTATTTGATTCTCTAACGCTATCACCATTTTAATTAGAATTGAAAATTTCAAGAGGCGTTTGTAATTCGAGAAGTTCTTGTGGTGATTCATTACTGTTAAATTTATATTTATCTGATGAAACATTCAAATGTTTTACTTTCAAGTAGTATTACTATACAACTTTTTTAATTCCTTGGCCTCTCTTGTTTCACTTGTCACCTCAATGCGTTGCCAATATCAGGATCTTGTAATTCAATCACATTATTATCACTATTTAGTAGTATCACAGGTATATTTTGATTGTATAATGGTACATCGTCATCCAATTCAGATGGTGGTTCGATTCGGAAGTGGCGCTTTGTTGGATTTTAACTATAAAAATCATCGCCCCCATCAATTCCCTAGACGTCTGATGTCAAAAAAAAGCGACATTAACTGGCCACCCAGATCTTCAGATTTGTCTCCTCCCAACTTATTTTTGTGTGGTTATTTGAAAAGCAAAGTGTTCCCCATCCAGCCTCAAGCCTCAAAAATCATCGCTATATTACCCGAGATGCTCGAAAAGATAATGGAAAATGCAGAAAAAGGGTACTTTTTGCTTGGGCCAATAAAGGCGGCCACTTAATTGATGTTGTATTCAAAACCTAGTCCAAATAAATTGCAAAGGACCAAATTGAATAATAATACCTCATATATCTCTTTTTCTATCAAAAAAAATTAGCTCAATTTAAGTCCAAACCACACAAATGTGTGAGTATAAAAAACATAGTATGTAATGGCGTTTTTGATAAAAAAAAATCGCTTGATTTCAAGTACAACCAACACAATTGTGTGTATAGGTATAGTGTTTTTTTCGGACGAAAATAAGTTTGAAAGAAATGCACAAATGTGTTAGTTCAAACATATACAAAAACAAATATTTGATTCTTTTGCCTTACCCACATAATTGCGTGTGCACGCAAGAAAAGGGATATAGAAATCGGTTGTTTCTTTTTCAAAGATATTTAGTGTTTTCATTGCGACATAAAAGATGGCGACCCGTTATTTTAATACAAATTGTTAAAAACGTTCTAAAATCTGGTTACGGTTTAAGTCTAAATTTTCTAAAACATTTTTAACTATATTAGAATTATATTCAGCGATGGCATTATTCTTTCAAGAAATTTAGGCCCCTACTACTTCAGCACAATGCTGCCGGAAATTTGGAAGAACTACTCAGCCACTTTGTTTCAGTGACACAATAGCCACCTCGTTACATTCGAAAAGTAGTTGCTTAACGTCTTCCACTTCAGACCCGCACATACATTGACATTGATGGTTAATTTTGAATCTCTGCAGGTAGGCTTAAATAGGAGGCTAGTAACCTAGCTAGGAGTTTCCTCATAACCGGTAGCAACATAATGGGTCTGCAAAATTCGAATAAAGTGAATCTCCATCACCAGGTTTCCCAATTACAATCATTATGTCAGTTTCCACACCTTAGGAAAATAACCAAATTTCAAGCTGCTGTTTAATAATTTTACTATGCTGAAATATTTCAGCGTTCATGTTGTCCAGTCCTAGTGACTTGTTATATTTGAAAAAAATGGAGCACTGATGACTTCTCCCTACGTAAATTGGGGTCTCCAGCAGCCTTAGATCTCCAACTGTTGTAGGTAGTGATCTCACGCATATGTATATGTGATTCAGCTTCATCTGCGGTTTTTGGAATTAAGTTATTACAGACACTTTTAGCTGTATTGAGATCAGCTAAATACGAACATCAATTTTATCGATCGAATTAATTTCTGGAAATGTTTCTACAACGTTCCAGGAGCCAACCAAGTGTCTAGTGAATTTTCTCCATTTTTCTTCAGTTTTCATCGGTTATGCCACATTTTACTTCTAGCATTGAAGTCTCCAGTGATCATAACCTTTTGGTGCTGACCCGATTATGAGCCTAAGACCATTTCGATTTGGCACATCAGATCGTACTCCATCGGTTCGCTGTATTGGGCATATATTAAAAATATGTAGAATAAACCAATTTCCGATTGAATTTCAACACATGTGCAGAGGCTATCACAAAACTGACTTAGCTTTACCATGTTCATGCGAACATTATGAATGCTAATTACAGTCTTGGGATTATCAGGGCAAGAGGGTGCTACTCTAGCTGTAGAAAGCATGTCGCTGATTTGATGATTATTGACCGAGTGTCGTTCTTGCATACATAAGATGTAGTAAGTGGAGATGCGTTCACATTATCTTGATCCAACTAGACATTGCGCAGCATTTTTGTCTGAGTTACAGGAATCGCAAACTATACTTGGTGATAATGTGGTTTTTGCATTTCCTTGCAGCTTGCGTATCTGGCAGGTTTATTTTTATTTGGACAATCCTTATGACTGTATCTGTGTGAGCCCTGCAATTCTTTGCAATATGACCTATCGATGGCACTTTAGCAACATGTTTTTAGTTGTCGGTTCAACTTCTATCACTCAGTGAGCGGTCACTTTATTTCTCCCATTAGTTCTATAAAGAACCTTAAAATCTTTCCGATCCAGGTGATTTGGGCCATCGTTTGTTACATAGTGGATCTTTATGTTCACTGGGACCTATGACTTCCTTAATTTTCTTAGTAATCTCATCTGTTGATAGGCTGAAATCATTGTCTGTTTCTGAGATAATTATCCGTTTTGTCTCTATCTTATTTTGCTAGTGCTTTCTGTTTCTACGTTTCTTGCGTGTTTTACTGGCCATGTGCCAGTTTCCTTCATTTTTTTCTGTTGGATTTATTGTCTTGCTGTAATTCCTCTTGTCTTTTCCACAGTAACCAAATTTATTGGTTTCTGGCTACAAGTGCACCTATGGTTGCGTGCTTCCTAGAGTTTACCAACTACATACTAGATTAGTTTCTGCAACCACCTCCAGAATTTTTTTTCTTTATGTTTTTAATGTAATTAGAGACTTTTCGAAATTTATGCTCAGTTTTGTGTTCTTTGTTTGCTCTATCATCGTTTCAAGAGAAACGATTTCTATCATCCATGAGACCATTTCGCACGTTTGTGTGACTAGCCGGTTCCCTATCATTGTCGACAAGCTCGGCATCTTTCTCGGCATCATCTTTGGGAAACTGACTTGGATCATGTCTTGATCCGTTACTCATATCTCTGGGTATTTTGCTAATTAAAATTAGCTATTGCTTGTTGTTGTTTAAATATTAAATGTTTAAATATATTTATGCTATGGTTTAGATTCCCTTCCCAAAACGTTATTGCACCTGACTAGAATTCAATGAGCTTATCAACCATTAATCTGAAATAAAAAAAAATTGTTAATGTAACGTCATTGAGGCGGCCAAATCCCTTGGATGGCATGGCATTTCAGATAAAATAGATCAGTAAATTTGTTTTTTTTTTATATAAGAATATTTGGAGCTTTAAATGAGATTGTAATAGAAGAATATTCAGTTTCGTCCGGCCATTTTTCACCAGTCGCTCTAGTGTGAGAATTTAGTGAATTAAAATATAATTCACTAGAGAAACTCCTACATGGATTGTATATAATTTTTTTCAGAATCTTATCGATTCGAAACTGAATATTCTTCTGTTACAACTTCGTTGAAAAAGCAAATATTAAAATCTGAACATCTAAATGGTCATAGGACCGATGAAAATGTTGATAACAAATTTTCTGTTGAGCCCAGTTGACGTAGCATTTCTAAAAAAAAAATATTTCTCTTGTTTTTGAAAAAAACTTTTAAATAAATGTATATCAAAAGCGTTGATAAATTTTATGTGAAAAAGTTTACTAGAGCTTTCGACAAGACCAGTAGTATTTGCAACAACACACTCATTATTGTATTGAACATATTGTTATGATCCCAATTTTTAATTTCAGATTAACCCGATCAATTGCGTACACAAACCAAGGCGTTCCAATTGTCGAGGATTCATATATGCGCGCCAAACGAAGAAATAACACTCGCCACAAAGATATTCCAGACGAATGGTTTAAACACAAAACCGTTACGACGCCATACATTCGTAACAATAAAAAAAAATTGCTATACGATTGGTCAGTTAAGAACGAAGCAAATACGAACACAAAACGATCATATAGTACAACATCACATAATATACAGTTGATGAAAGATCGTCAGGCACGTCATAACCAATACTATGTAAGTATAAAACAAACGAAATCCAAATCCCCCTCTATATGATAAACCCAAACCCCTCTATATATACAACAATAGCTCTCAAGGGTAAACCAACTAAAACATGACGATCGCGTAGCTCGTGATCGCAGTTTAATTGTCGACACGATACGATCCATTGAAAATGAAGTTAGCGAAACAACAACAATAGGCACGACCACAAATCCGGAGACAACCACAAAACATAGTATTTATAGTCGGGCGAGCCGGGTCATGCCGACCAATGAGGATAAATCGAAAGCATTCAGACAAGTAATTACAAAACGTGAATATGCTAGACTGAAGCAATCGCAAAAAAATAATAAAAAATTTCGGCTGGTAAATCAAAAAAAAAAAAAATTGTGTTGACAGAATCTGTTAAAATTTTTTTTATATCTGTTGTAAAATGTACATAAAAGATTATTTTTTTGGTGATTGGTTGCTGGGATTCTATATTTTCTATCTCTTTCTCTATTCTGCACTCAATCATATAATAGCATACTGTAGTTGTTCACAAAATATCTAAATACTTTGTTTAGTAATCGTTTGTAGTAATCTAATGTAATCTAATACTCGTACGCAGTAGCAATCATTCCAAATAAGTATTTATGTAGTTAGTGTGGTTCACCAATTTTCAAATTTCTTTGGCGTTCACGTCCGAAATTGTCATGCTTGGGCACAGTTATATTCTCAAATAATGTTTAATCATATTTTATTTCTTTTTATAGGAACATGTTCAAGCGGAACCACAAGTTGTGTACCCGACCAAAAATTTACCAAATCAAAGAAGTGAGTATACATATAACAAGAATGTGGGGTGTAGTTGAATATGTTGTAAAAAAGTGTACACTCCAAACTAAATGTGGAACTTATTTAATTTGTGGAACTTATTTTATTCCACTCACTTTACACTCCATTTTTAGACTAACCGACTCTTAACTCTACAATTTCGATCTCACGATCAAGTTTAGTGAGTCTGAACTTAAATCCACATTTACGGTTCTAAAAATATCCACAAAGGCCAAGACTTTTTAATTAAAGAATGACATTGAAACTGAAACAAATTTATAGATTGTAATATATTTTGTGGAACCTTAAAAATAAATTAAATAAAAATATTCTTCACAATAATTTCTATTTTAGTTTGCGATGTTATACATTTTGGGTTATTTTTAAAGTCAGGCGTGTAATAAAAGTTCGATTCATGACCCTGAAATTAAAAATCATGATCAAGTTTGACATACACGCGGAATCCCAAATTTAAAACAATCTTGAGATATTTAAAAAAAATCAACGATATTTGGCGTGTGGAACTTATTTGAAAATATGTGGAACATGTTGTTTAAAATTATGAAAATTTATATAAAGAGCAATTTATTCAATTACATCCGGATAATAACTAACCTCACACTAACACTATATATATTTTAAGAACTGTATACTAAATTTCTCTAAAACTCTATAAATATCTTTTGCTTACTATCTTCAACGGCTATTATTTTCCTGTCTGTATTCTTGTTCCTATGTCTATGTAATAAACGTATAAAGAACGTAGATCCGCTACTCTAACTCAAAATTCTGCAGGAAATCGCCATCGAGCCCTTGGCGTACACTATGTTGGTCAAGCGACAACTTATGATCCACAGCATCATTCACATTATGATGGTAAGTTATATACGGTTTAGCGGTTAACACTAAAACTAAAAATGTTATATTATTTCGTTTGTATTAGGCAATGGTCGAGTTTTACATAATGGAGCCCGGTATCGGGATTGGAAATTAGCACAATGGTCATCAGAATCTAGAATGCATGAATATTTTCCAATCAGTAACGGAATTATAACGATTCGGGAGCCAGGACTTTATTTTATATATGCTCAAGTAAGTATCCATTAGAAACAAAATTCAAAATTCAGCGTGACCGAAAATAATAATAAAATTGTATTCCATTTATATAGATATTCTATCATAATGTGCACGATACAAATGGGTACACGGTTCACCTAAATGATAGCGGTAATAAACTAATGCAATGCACGACCATGACAACATCGAATCAAGATAAAACGAATACATGCTACACAGCATCCGTTCACTATTTGGATACAAACGATCAGATATATGTGGAAGATTTATCGGGTGGCCACTATACAATATTTGAACCATCGCGAAGTTTCTTTGGTCTCTTTAAGATCGGTGATATTAGAATGAATAGTTCTGCCCCTAGATAAATAATATAATATTATTATTAATGTTTTGTGTTTAGTCAGTGTATGTTCAGACAGTCAAGTAGTGCTCGAGATTTAGAATTTCTTTTTATATTTTTGTAAATATTAAATTTAATTTATTTTTTTTTGTTGGTCACAATGCACCACTAATAAGTCGATTTAATTAAATTAACCATAAATTAATGTTTATTATTATATACGAATAATGCTTAACAATTATTATGTAAGAACAATATTAAAAAAATACTTATGTCTAGATTTTTAAGTGATTATTTAAATAAAACTTAGTTGCTATTTTAATGCGTCGTTAGAATTTGGAACATACCTTTCGGGTAGTGTTGTGCCGTATTGCCTGCACCGCATAGTTAATTAATATTCTACATGTGTACACAATTTATGTTGATAATTAAAATATTCGCGTCGACAATGTAGAGAATGATCCCGCTATTGTGTCGTGTTTTTATTAGCGCCTGATAGATGTATCCGGAGCAATGAATTTTCTACTTACTGATGAAATCAGTGTTTTTAAGACCAAACTGAATGAAGTTGCATTACCCCATCGATAGATTCCATACCCAGCAACATGGTTTTACTGGAGGCGAATTATGTAAGCATTATGAGTTACGAGTTACAACAAATGACGTCAAAAGGCCTTTTTATTTAAAGCATTTTGAGTTGTCGTAATTTCAACTTTTTGTTGTTGCTTTAGTCGTACAACATTTATAAATTCGAGACAAAATTCGTACTATCTATGTTTTTCTTGTTTGCATTGACAATTTTTCAAAATTAGTTTGAGTCGAAACTCGTAAGTCGTACTCGTAATGCTTACATAATTCGCTCCTTGCTCTTTGCTGCTACTCATAACCTCATTAAAATTTACAGAATTCCATTTACCAACGAAAACGAAACAAACTTGCGAGCCGCTTTTGTGCACTCGTTTCTTGCTGGGAAATTTCAAAAAGGAAATTTTTGTTTATTTTAAAATTTGAAAACAATGGGAAAGCAAATTACCATCTGGCATTATTATTGGCATTCAATAGGCCATGGGAGAAAACAGGAATTGATAATTTCAAAATTTAACCTCAAATACAATAAAATTAAACCCCGATTTCTAGCCAGAACCACAAGTTAATGTACGTCAACTATAATTTTCTCGAAAGGCAGCTAAGCCGAAGGAATTTGTGTTTAACGTAGAATACATTTTGTCATAGTTAGTTAATTTCCATTCATAAAATGAGGAAAAACAAAAATAAGATACAAAAACTCGTGGGTTGCAAGAAAAAAATTATTAGAGGTTGCCTATTGGACAGTGTTGATTAGAGTCACGACATCGAAATATCGGTAAACTATTCGCTATTGGGCCTATTTAAACGTGTATGCAATACATGATGTATTTTCCTCTGCTCTTACTTCTTCGCCTATAAACTTATTTAATCATAAAAAAAAATTTGTTTCAGATTTTTTGTATTTGTTTTTCCCTAATATTTGAAATTTGACTGCGGATGCCGAAACACGAAAATGTCAGAAAATTTAAAAATATCGGATACTTGGAGCAGGCAACAAACGCTGGCACTAATAAATGCGTTCCGCGATTGTCCTTGCCTGTTCAATCCATTAGCCATGCATTTTACTAATAAAGTAAGGCGAAGATCCAAACAAGGCATAATAAATAAGATTTGCACTCTCAATTTTGCTACAGAATATATATACAAATACCGAAGCCTTAAAGTTCAGGCTCAACAGAATCACCCTTAAATTCTCCTTTACCTTCTCCTATCGACATTACAAAAATACACAACCCTTTCGAACATTCAGCTACTGAAGATTCCTATTCCTATGACAACTCCCAAATTTCTACATCTATCCCATTACACTTTCAAATAAATGAGCCAAAACAAACCGTTCCCAAAAAGTCACCTGAAAGATCCTTCCTGTCATTAATACATTCACCACCATTAATATATTTCCCCTGTTAAATTTTATCCTGTTAAATATTAATGGTCATTTTAATGATAATTTACGAATAAAATACAAAAATCGTTCAACTGTCAAGTTGTTATTTTAACATAACAGAAAAATGGTCTATACGTTTCTTCCCAAAGCAACATGCAATTGGTGTCAACAGTTCAAGATTTTACGTCTAAATGCAAATTGTATGGAATGATGTAATGTAACACATACTCGTGTGGAAAGGCCGATTGTGGGAAACATTAGAAACCGAAACAATTTTATATTTACAGTGGATCAAAAATAAAGTCGGACACCTACCATTTAATTCTTTATCACAGAATAAATAGTAAAATAGAAGCTTTTTAAAAAAAGTACAATACTTTGTTTAAAAGCTCTATTCATTACCTTACAAAAACACCAAAATAAAAAACAAAATTTTATTTCTATATAACAAAAAAAATCAATATAAAAAAAGTAAAAAAAAACTCAAAAAAGAACTCGGATAGATGACAATACCTACTATGTCCATGGCAATTTTGATAAAACAAAAAGGGGAAATCCCCAAAATTAACATGCAACGAAAATATGTATCTACATTCGAAGAAAATATTTAGTCATATTGTGATATCAACGCCGAGCAGTTGCATTTTTACTAGTAAAATAAATATGGGAAGACAACGTGGCCAAACATCTGTAAAAGTTAGAGAACTGGTTATTAAATACTACAACGACCATAAATCTGTTAGAGAATTAGCAAAAATAATAAATAGGCCACACTCAACGATTCATGACATAATCCGACGATTTAATTTATCGAAATCTCTGGAAAATAAACCAAAATCTGGTAGACCCAAAATATTTTCGTCAGCAGATGAGCGATGGATCGTCCACCAAATTAAAAAGGATCCGAAACTTAGTGCTTCGAAGCTTACCAAACAAGTTTCCATGGAGCTGGAAAAAAGTGTAAACCCAGAAACGATAAGATTAGTACTGAGGAGGCAAAACTTTCATGGAAGAGCGAAACCCCAAAAAACGTTTACAATTTGCAAAAACATATAAAAGTGCCAATTTAGAATTATGGAACAAAGTAATTTATTCAGATGAAAGTAAATTTAATTTATTCCGATCAGATGGCCAATGTTATATATGGAGACAACCAAACGAAGAACTACGAAAAAAAACTTACAAGCTACTGTTAAACATGGTGGTGGTTCTGTGATGGTGTGGGGTGTATGTCAGCTGCTGGCCCAGGAAAATTATGCATTATTGATGGCATCATGGATCAAACGAAATATTTGAACATTTTGAAGCAAAATTTAGTGCAGAGCGCTGAGCAATTGGGAATAAAAGAAAACTTTTATTTCTACCAGGATAACGACCCAAAGCACAAAGCTCAAAATGTTCGACTTTGGTTGCTTTACAATTGCCCACATGTTATAGACACGCCTCCACAATCACCGGATCTTAATGTGATTGAATATTTATGGGCTGTTTTAGAAAATAAATTAAAAAGCACGTGATTTCGAATAAAGAACAGCTGAAATGTATTCTCAAGGAGGAATGGGCCAAAATGGATCCTTTTGTATGTCGAAATTTAGTAGAATCCATGCCTAGGAGGATTCTGGCGGTGACCAAAAACAAGGGCTTACCAACAAAATATTGAATTATGCATACATGAAAACATTTCAAGACATAGTCTTAACTTAAATTATAACACTGTCCGACTTCTTTTTTGAGTTTTTTTTTACTTTTTTTATATTATTGATTTTTTTTTTGTTATAATGAAATAAAATTTTGTTTTTTATTTTGGTGTTTTTGTAAGGTAATGTATAGAGCTTTTAAACAAAGTATTGGACTTTTTTAAAAAAGCTTCTATTTTACTATTTATTCTGTGATAAAGAATTAAATGGTAGGTGTCCGACCACTGATCTATATACATGGATACGACATGAATGTCAGCAACCATATAAAACAACTGCAAAAAATGGGAGCACTTTTTTTTATAGTCATATTGCTCGATTATATACACCCCTTGCTTTAAAAAAATATTTCCGAAAGATAGGACCGTATTGAGGATAGATTTAATTTCGAAAATTTCTGAAATTGGTTTTTTATTATTATAGTCAATGAACAAATAATAATATTCAAATGATTTAAATTATAAATCATATTTTATTCATTTAATTCATGTGGTACCGTTTTTGTATGCAAATTTCTTCTTGCGATTTCCCTTGATATTTCAAATGCGCACCTGCAAATATTTCGAATAAAAAAAAGAGTTCGTGTCGTCAAAACGTCAAACGTCAAAAACTCATAGGAACCAGTTTTCTGTTTACATTATTTGAATTTCGAAAATTCGGATTCAAGAAAAAAAAGAAAAATTTTCTGTCTCTGTCACAAACGTAGAACTATTTTTTCACTACCATATAGTTTTTGTCAAGTCGTATCCATGTATATAGATCAGTGTGTCCGACTTTCTTTTTGATCCACTGTATATGAATCCCTGTATAGGAACCAAGCGCACATTTTAGTGGAAAAAAATATTCGATATAATTTCTTGTAAATGCTAGAAAAACGTACGTTCAATTTTTAATATTTTTTTAATCATAGCAGACGTATGTGCAACTTTGATTTATTTTATTATGTTTACAAACAACTGGACATTTCGCATTTGTATTTGACGTTTCAATTTGTGTTAATTTGTCGCCATTTATTTTAAATTTGAATGAAATACATATTTAATTTTGATTTCAACAAACAAAAATGTTTATTTTAAAGATGATCAAAAATCTACATATATGTTCATAATTATAGCTGGTTCCGACTACTGATTATTTAATTCCAAATAAAAATACTTAAATAATTGGATCATGTATACATGTATTATAATATAAATATAGTCAAATTATATATCTAAGTCAAAGCATCCATTCATTTTTTCAATAAAAATATAAATATGTATAAAAGAATTTAATTGTATCTTTCTAAATAAAAAAAAATTCGCTTTGAAAATAACAAAAAACATTTTATCTGTACCTCCATATGTACTGATAAAATTTTGTCTAAATTTAGTTAGTTTTTATATGGGTTGCATGCACAAAATTTGTATAGCAGTTTGGCTGCATACATGCATTTTGATTTAAACGGAAAAAATTATATCGAATATTTTTTTCCACTAAAATGTGCGCTTGGTTCCTATACTGTTGTCTTGAAAATATTGTCAAGTTTAAATTTTTTTTTTATAAATCGAGAATTGCATAGCTTTTGCTGTCAAAACATGATCGACCAAATTTCCATTTTAGGATTTATGAAATTTCTGTAAATGTTTGAATTCACTACATAATGATTCCGTTAGTATTACGGTAAGTTATAATTCAAAATTAGTTTAACAATATCTGGTTTTACCATCTCGGTATTTTATTCAATTTCTGAAAAGGTTTAATCATCACTTACCCAGAAAATGCTTTCCGAAAACCACGGCGAACTGTTATATCATTTGGCATGAATTTCAACGAAATATAAATATTGAAATCAGGTAAGTCAAGCACATAACTTTATATAATTGTCATTCGTGAAAGAAATATATCCAAAAAAATATAAGTGACTGATGCTGTATCCCTGACTCGTCCTACATATTATTTCTTTTTACGCTAATTTCAAATTACCATTGACTTCGAAACCGTTAAATTTTGAGGATGTCCCACATATTAGAAGGCGGCCATCGCTAATTGCGACTAATACTGCAGCACAAATTTTTAAAAAAAAATTTTTAAATTCACTAAAATGTCTTTGCTACTGGTGTTACTTGGTGGAGCATTTGGAGTGAGAAAAATAATTTAAAATGGCAAAGTGTAAATTCTTAATATAATTGTTTCTGTGCAGTGGAAATATTGGGTTCAACGATAAAAGTGTTAATCTATTTTCGGCAATTTGAATCGGGAAAAATAAGCACATAAAAGCCGTGTTATTTTTTTATTAGCGTCCGGAGCACTCAATTTTCTATATCAAAACTTATATTAAAATTTTGAAAAGGCCTTTATTTTGTATACCCCTGAAACCATTAGAAACTTATTCTTACAATAGCCGTGTTTTATTATTCGAGCACTATCTGGCGCCGTAAATAGGTACAACAAAACATTTTTATATCGATTTTTAACTAAAAAGTTGAATGAAAAATCTTAGTTAAAAGTTAAATAAATTAATTATGTATATGCAAAAATAGCGCGCTAAATATAACTTTTGACATAGAAATTGGGTGTTTCAGATATATCTATTGAATGCAAATAAAAAACACGGTTGAAACACGGTTGAAAATTGCCCGCAAGTACTTCTATCAAAACCTAGATGTCACAACTCGCTCTAGACGGGTCACATTTTCCCAATAAGTGCAACCGTAAGAACATTGTCTCGATTTTGCAGCGAAAAACAACATAAAATGGTCAAGTTGGGCTAAACTTTATTTCAGCGTAAATGGTCAATTTAGGATTATGGATTAGTTATGAAATTGGTGACATTTAGGTTTAAGTGTTAGTAGTTTTATAATAGTTTAGTGTAGAACTTGTACCGCCCTAGTCAGACAGACACCGCAATGTTTGTCAAATTGGTACCACACAACTAAAAAAACCAGAATTTATTCTGCTTCTGTTGACATTACAAATGTAAAAGTCGCGATGATATGAAACGCCATTTGCAAAAATTAGAGCAAATTTCGATGGTGTGGTGACTTTTGTGCCACCTTCTACTACGAAATATAGCCTGTTGGTGGCCTACTACATACGATTTGTGCCAAACTTTGCCAATAATACACAATATGTCTCTCAATAAAAGTCAACAACCCATCAAAACGCGTTCGTAGAATTATAGAAAACCCAAGCCGTTTTCTAATTTTGTCAAATCCACAGGCAAGGGAACATAATCTTGCTGCATACATATTCTAGATACGCAAAGATAGACGCAGTATTATCACCGAAGCCAGAGAGCAAAGTGAATTATTGCGTACTACAATTGAAATTTACTAAAAATTTTATTTTGCTGCAACAGTTTTGAGATAAATGCATTTTAATTTTTTTTTAATTGCTAACGCTACTGTGATGCTGAGATTATTCATTATTAGCTTTATAAAATAAATAATCTCAGCATCACAGTAGCGTTAGCAATTTAAAATGTATTTATCTCTAAACTTTTTTGTGTTAAGACAATTTTTTGAGGATCTGCGATATGAGTTGCATGACAACCGTAGGCAATTTTTTGAGCAAAATTGGTAAAAAAATAAGCCAGCTTTATTTTATCTCGGTCCGTGAAGGCACAATTAAGGAGATAAACTAACAAATTCATTCGAAAAATTTCAAAAATAAACAACAAATATTTGAGCAAAATTATGACTCATACTTCCGGTTATTTTTTTACTATTCCCAAGTATAACAAGACGAAATTCAAAATTGAGCTATCGTATTTGCCTTCGAAATATTAGAAAAAAGTCGAAGAATCAATACTTTAGTATTGGTGCGGATATGTATACTGTCCCAAGTATAACAAGATGAAACAAAATAGAGCTACGTATCGTATTTATTTTACATGTTCACGACATTAGTTTGGTAATTTTATAAGTGTGATTTTCTTAAAAAAATTTAAAGATGTGCGTTAATTTAAATAAAATTACACCAAAATATATTTTTATATCTATTCAATTTTTTTGTTGTATAAATTAATTAATTTCTAGTTCAGTTTTAAATTATTAAATGGAAAACAAATGCGAAATAATAAACTTGATATGAGCTATATGGAAAATATTTAAACTTTTAATATTACAATCAAGGAATAATATCAAATCATTGTTTAATAATAAAAAAATTATTAAAAAATTAATTATAATATAATTTAGACGTGTATATATGTATATATTTTTTTATACAATAAAATATTCATTGTTCTAAACCTAAATTTTTATTTTGCTTTGCATTTGGACGCCATCTTTTCAGATGATTTTTCAATTATAGCCTTTTGCATAGGTCGTTGCCAAAGAAGTTAAAGGTACAGAATGAGCCTAAGCAACTGTCAAGTGTCACAAATTCGGAGGGTAAAAGAGAAAGCATCTAAATCAACGGGATTACAACAACAAGAAACCAATATAGGCACCCCACGCCAACAACCAAAATTGTTTTCTTAATTTTTTCTGATTTTTAACATAAAGTAAGGATAAATTTATCACAAATCACTTGTTTCTTAGCACAATTAACATTTTATTTTATATAAACACTTGGTAAACTTGCTAGTGGTAAGATATTCCTTCTTGAAATTTTTTAGGCGTATTTTCGCATTTTTTCACGATACACTTCATTTTGTACAAACGTCTGTATTTTTTGTTATCACATAATACACCACTATATAAACAAATAACTATTTCATAAAGTTTGTATTATTTTGATGAATTATAATTGATAATTTTAAAAATTTATAATTTATAATTTTACTGCGCAAAATTAACACGTCACTTCATACAACAACACAAACCGGTTTGACGGGTGCTTATAGCGAAATATGAGTAAACCATATGGATTTTTTATATAACCATCCTATTCTGGCTTGTGACACATGAAATAGCAAATTTTATATGGGTAAAATATTGCCACCTATTCCTCAGTATTTTAACTTCCTTGGTCGTTGCACAAGATCGTTCCCGCCATATTGTTTTTTGTGTCAGTTCACACATACATGTATACAATTCTATTTATTGAGTTTCGTCCAGTTTCGAACAATCGCGACACTTTTCATACAGGATCTTATTCTAAGTCGAAAGCAAAACTTGTCAAAGTCGAAACTAAATATAAGTTTTTACTTCGAAAAATGACGAAAAAGTCGAATTTTGTTATACTTGGGTATTTCAACTAAACCGAGATCTAATTGGGCGGGACTTTGAATATAAAGATTTGATTGGCTAAAATGTTGGATCAAAATAATCCCGTGCCGTGAATTCAGCATCAAATAGCACGTCCAATAGCATGTTCAAAATTTTCCATTTTTTAATTGACAAAACACGTGTTCATTAAATTATTCACATAAATTAACCGAAACAATTGATTTGCATAAAATCAGTTTTTTGTCGGTAGACCAAATAGAGGAATACAAAATAAAAAATATATATTAGTGCCGCTATTTCATACCGCTTTACCGAACCTATTGAACACCCCTCGTACTTTCCGGTTTTGGAGCACCTGCACATTTGCGGTAATCAATTAAATATAGGATAATATAGAGACCGGTTTTGTTGGTATAGTTATTTGATTAATAGAAAAGTAAATTAAAATTGGTACATAAGTACCACGAAGTAATTTAATTTATTAATGAATATCTGAATAATTATATTTTACATTTTATAAGTCAAAGTGGCTATGATAAACTACTGAAACCTACCAAATCCAAAACAAAATGGTTTGCATCCTCACTTTATGTTATAAATTATACCATTTATTTTATACCAGTCTCAGCTGTCATATTGCATGTGCCCATATATAGGGCGTTACACTGTATAAATTATTATCAATAATACCAACATAAAAAAACTAAACAAATACAACAAAAACACAACACAAAAATAAAAATATTTTGTCTGTATGTGCGCGAGGAGGTCATCATAACATCCATCTGTCAAAATCAAAAATCATAAAAAATTTTGATCGCACAGTGAAAATCATTTATCTGTACGAATATATAATTTTTAATTCATTTTTTTTATTTAATTTTAAGTGCGACAAATTGCGAATGTGTAATGTGATTCAATCGAGTGTTTTAACAAGTGTGGTGAAGTTGTGAGTGCAAAAAATTGGGATAAGCTAAGAGTAAAATCAAACGATAAAGCAAAAATCACACAAAAGCAAAATAAATAAATTTAATTGAACCTAATTGAATGACAATTTCGCCAAATTAAAGTGTAAACTACTCTCCCTCGTCTCGAATTGCTGTTACAATACACACACGAACTTTTTTTTTTATCATGTGTAGTGAATTTAGTTAGTGCTGTACAATGTGTAATTTTAAAGTGTAAATTTATAGTTTGGTTTTTTTTTTTAAGTTTTATGGTTGTAAATAAATTATTATTAAATTATTGTAAATAGAATCAAATTTTAAAAATTCATGGCGAATTTTACGTGGTAAGCAAATATTTTTTTTTTGTAAAAGTACGATGCTGTACGAGAAAATTTTTAATTGATTTTTCCTCACAATGTCGTTGTTGTCTCTCGGTTAATTCACTTCAATTGAATTACAACAACAACACATACTGTCATACATTACACATGTACATACCAATATATATGTACCCTACAAACATAATACAATTCGTATTAATTAACAAGAAAAGATGAAACTATCTCGAGTCACGATTGTCGTTTTGACCGGTAACTTTTCAGCTTCTTGATCGTTCTACGCTCCATTGTTGATTTCTTCCGGAGGATGGGTTGCTCTATCGTAGACTGTGTCAGGCCTTCACACTTCAATACTTTTGGATTAGTTTCTCGAGAATGATTTCTTCATTGTGAGTGAACTAATTAATCCCTAATTGGTTCTCCTCCGGGTCATTTTTAGGTTCCTTCTACCTCTCATCATGTCATATTTGGCTCCCTTTGACATCCTAAGCAACGTTAACAATGACTTCATATATGTTAACAATGACGATTTGGACATAATATTCCTTACTCCCGACCCCAACCTACAAGTTGAGATCTTCAACTCCTCTCTACTTGCTCTATTTAATTCACATGTCCCACTCCGAACCAGGGTTGTCTAACTAAATCCAGCCCATTGAATTCCCCTGAGATCGTAAGTTCTAGATCCATGATAGATTTGGCCTTTCGTTTGTTTAAGGAGGATCGTACAGATGCGAAATGGGCGACGCACTGTAGGAATCGGAGTAAAGTCATATCTCTTGTTAGGAGATTTAAAAAAAAGCTTGGTTCATCATTTGTCACTATTAGCCAACATCATAATCTCGATTAACACCTACTTTAAGTATCTCTTCAACAAATTCGAGCCCTCCTACTATTCACATTTCCCGTCTATTAAATCATTTGCCTTTTCGATTCGTAGTGTTAATCTCGAGGAGTTGTGGCTTGCTGGTTCCACCATCAAATCAAATGCGGTATGGCTCCATATTATAAATTGTGTGCTGACTACTTCTTTTCTCTCGGTTTTGAAGGAAGCTATAGTTCTATTCCAGTTCCCAAAAAAGGTAAAACCATTAAACTTGACAACCTGAGGCCGATCGGTACCCTGAACTCATGTCCTACCTGTGGCCGTATTCTGGTGGAAAAATCAGTTTTTCTGGCCCTACTGAAAAACAGTTTGATACAAATATTTGTAAATTGGAAATAATCTTTCCGTAGCGAAATTGGCAGGGAAAATTCTTCCCAATTTTATTTTGTTTTCAAAAGAATTTCCACTAACTTTTTACCTTAGTATGCCAAACAAAAATATTGGGTATACAAATAAGTATCCGTTGCTCGACAAAAGATGGTGCCACCAGTAAGTTCGACTTTCATCTCACAGAATACATTATTCTCTTTGCCATTTCAGTAAATTAAACAGTAAATGATTGTTTATAATTTTCAATAAATAAAAATAAAATTAAAAACAATTTGACAACTAAATTGAAAAGTTACCTCGCGAAGAGACTTCGTTTGTAACCTGGTAGAAAATAGCGTAAGGTCACCCGAAAAAAGTTTAGTTCATAATTTAGCCGAAAAAATCGACCTCAGGCGCACAGTGTTAGTTGGCATTGGTCTTAAAAAAGTCTTGCTTAAGACATACAAATTTGGTGGTCTTATTGGTCACAGACTATGCGCAGAATACGTATAGTCTCATAATTAAGAGTAAACTCAAAACAAAGACAAAAAGTCTTACCTAAGACCATTTTTCAGTCAGTGACAGTGCTTTAGAATCGGGGTGTAGATTACTTGTAGTTACTTGTTCCGGGGAGTCAACACTTTTTGATTGAAGCGATTTGGATCTTCTTAGCTCAGTTTCGGTGAGTTGTAGTCATCATTAATGCTGCGTCTTCAGCAGACCAATCATGATATTTTTTCTTCAGCAGGTTGGTGATCTTTGAGCAAAACCATTATCTTGCACATTAATAAGTCTAATTCTTCCTACAACGGGTAAAATGTTAATATTAATAGAGGTTTCCAAATCGTTATAATCTCAGCTCCCAGAAAACCGAGCATATTGCTTACATAAGGACGTTTAATTTAAGATAAATTTATTTGATTAATATTATGGTGACCCCGGAAATGTTGGCGCAGTTATAGTTGTATGTACTTTTTACTGGCTTGTATTTTCTTTAGGAAATGAAATATCATGATAAACTACTATACCAACCGTTTTTATGTTACTTTGAACTTTTTTTAGTCGTTTATCGCTCATACTACCCTTTGGGGCTGGCTAATCTACTTGTAAATATGGATCTCTAATTAGGGCTGATAGTAATTAACTGTGGTTTGATGATGATTCTACAAATTGATAAATTTTGAAGCTAATTTTCATAGTCAATATTTAGTAATGAAATATTGGTAAATAAATGTTTGGGAGATGGTTCTAATCAATCTACAAATGCGTTTTAACCGTGTACACCAAACAAAAAAATTATAAGTGGCTTTTTGTATGATGTAGTAAAAAATGCATATCGTTTATAATTTTTGCTTCTTGCAAAACAGATAAATTTTTTGTTTGTCTTCGACTAGACAACTTGGCACCAAATTTCGTTATTGTCTGCGCCTTAAAGAAAATTCTAGTAAAAAATGTTTTATTGCTTTGTAGTTTATGTATACAGGAAACCTAATCAAATAAAGATGACATAAATTTTATTTATATAAGTTAAGGCTAAAATGTTATGAAACAATTCTGCCATATGTTGATTGCCGACCTCGACTTGATTTTCTCGACTCTCCCTTTACGCAACGGAAATTTTACATGTTGAACAAGGAGGTTGGTAACTGCTTTTTCTGATAATTTTCCTGGTGCATCATCATCGATCCTTTAGTTCCCACTACCGAACAATTCAATATTTATGCTGATTGGAGCTTAATCAGCAGGTTGTTACGTGCCATGTTTTACATTAAAGTCTGTTCTCATTTGCATTATATTTACCAGATGAGAGGTTCTGCGGTCATTTCGACTCACTGCTACATTAAAGGCAATGAGATCATAGATTGCGTTGTTCCATTTATCGACTCAATCATAAAAGTTCATCTATCATCGCAATTTTACTGCCGCTGGGGAAATTTAATTCGCGACTAGACATTTGAATTTAAAAAAACTATTAAAACCCAATGTTGTTACAATTTCAGTTAAAATATTCGGGTGTGTAACGAAATCTCGGTTTTCAAAATCCCGATTTTGTATAAAAAAAATTCGCATGCCATCCGCGTGCCCGTGAGAGTTATCGAAGCCGTTACTCTCTACAATTATTGCATTTCAAAATGTTGCAATTACCAAATCTTGCAATTAAAAAACTTTATTAATTATTTTGTGCAATTAGCACTAAAAGAAAAGAAAACCGGGATTTCGAAAACCTAGATTTTGAAAACTGGGATTTTAAAAACCGAGATTTCGTAGTACACCCGTACCATTCTCGCACTATTTCGTCGCAATATTTTTTTTGGACTTGCATGGGCTTGCTAAGATACGCGCATAACTTTATCATTAAAGCAAACTATATTTTAGCCTAAATACTCGATCGGTCTAAACTGACCCTCATGGCGATTCCAATTGGCTATAATCGTGGCTACCCGAATTAAGAAAAGTTGAATTAAGAAAAGTGAATTAACAAAATTGGTATTTGTATGAAAAATTTCCACTTATTTTAATTCGTATTTTAAAAAATTTCCTGAATTTAAACGGTCCATCCCAGCTCTGCCGATCCTTTGATTTAAGCAGCTCAAGGAACTACTAATTCTAAAAGCTTTGTTCTTTTTAGGCACTTTGGTCCATTGGTGCGATCCAGTAGGTTCCGCAGCTCGAGTATAATACGGGGCCTAGAATACTGCCTTGTGGAACCCCCGCCAATATTTTCTTCAGTTTAGAGTATTTCCCTTCCTGTTTCACCCGGAAGTAACGGTCATTGATGTAAGACTTTATAGTAATTCAGAATGTTGTTTTGGCAAATCTCGTTGGAGCTTAAATTCTAGACCACGGTGCCAAACCTTATCAAATGCTTAGGCTACGTCTAAGAATATTGCTGAACATACTTCCTTTTTTTCCAGCGCCTCCTCAATTGTATCAGTAATCCCATGTACCTGTTCTATCGTTGAGTGCCTTTCTCGAAACCCAAATTGCTGTTCTGGTATAACATTTCTGCTCTCTATAATTGGCTTTAATCTCTTGAGAAACAGTCTCTCGAAAATTCTTGATGTTGTTGTTAACAAAGAAATAGGCCTATACGATGTTTTGTCGTTTAGTGATTTATTAGGCTTTGGAATCATTATGATTTCCGCTACTTTCCACTGTCTCGGAACATAACGTAGTCTAAAGATACCATTGATTATGTGCTGAAGTTTCCTTAGTGCTTTTTCTGGTAAAGCTTTGATTATTTGCCCCGTTATCAAGTCGTATCCAGGGGCTTTTTTATCTTTGAGATTTTTTACTTCTTGTTTGATTTCTTTCAGAGTAACTGGTAGCACAGATGCCTTGTCTATTTTGCTTATAGGGCTTACTTTGCTTATATTTTCTAGGTGTTCGGCAAACAGATCAGCTTTTTGTTTTTCGCTGCGAGCCCAGGCTCCATCAACCATTCTAATGGATGGCACTTGCATTTTAGGCCTTTTTAAACCTTTCTTGGCTTTCCACAGGGAATAGTCTGTGTCAGGTTTACCTGTCAGATTACTTAGAAAGCTTGCAACTGACTCATTCTTAATCTCCTTTATAAGTAGTTTAAGTTTTTTGCACAAGTTGTTTAGGATTGTTTTGTCTTCAGGGGCTCTGGTTCTCTGCCAAGTCTTACGAGCTCTTCTTTTTTCGTTAACCAACTCTCTCACTTCAACTGGATAGTATATGCTTTCTTGTAATATTTCTCGCTGATCAGGAGTACTTTCCCAGCGTTCGAGATCTGCGCCTGTAGGTTAATGCTTTCTTCGACTAGCTGTCGAAAGTATTCCCAGTTGGTTTTGTTATTTGTTAGTCTTGGAGGGCTTGCCTTCCTTATTACCGTGTCACTTATTGTCATTAAAACTGGAGAATGGTCTGACGATAGCCCTTCTTCATTTTCAACTGCTAAGTAGTTTTCGAAGATACCTCTTGATATATAGAAATCCAGAAGGTCAGGACTTTTATTTGGGTCCGTAGGCCAGTAGGTTGGCTTTCTACTGGAGTGAAACTCACATTTTAATATCCTGCTTGCTTCAAATAGCTCCCTTCCTTTGGGACTAGTTCTATTTGATCCCTCCAACTATTATTATCAAGCGATTTAGAAAGTTTGATGTAGTCTTCTTTTTTTTGGGTTATATCTGGGTGAACGGTAGATTGCTGATTATTTTTGGTTTCAATAGATAGAGTAGCTACTTACATTGCTTCCTCCTCTATCTTTCATTTTTCGTGGTGTTTTATATTTTCCTTAATGAAAATTGCTATCACGCCTCAAGCTCTTTCTGCTGGATGTAGAGGTTGATAGCATTGATATTCACGTATTTTGGCATACGCGGTTCTGGTAAAATGACTTTTTGAGATTAGGCATACTATATACCACTGTTCATGTTGAAGTGTCGCAATGCAGTGCGTGGAATTCCTCTTTCATGATGTTGTTTGGAAGAGAGCTTCCCCTATCATGTGATATTAAGTTTGGGTTACCAGAAAACTGTTCAATCAAAACGATCTTCAGGAATCCTATAAGCTATAAATCTTACTTAACAATGTGACCACATACAACGGCCAAAAAGCATATTTAGTTGCCGGAAGCTCAAGTGGAATGTTAAAGCCTTCCAAATTCGATAGCGAGATTCCATTTGAGAATTTTAAAGAGCAATTCCAAGCGGATGTACTACAGCATAATCGTGTAGGGGGGGGCACCTAGGACAGCAGCTCAATGCACTTATTTCGAGGAGCTAGGGAAAGCTAGATATATCTTACAAACAGATCGAAGTTACACTGCATCAAAAAAAAATATACACCTTATTTTTTTCTCAATAAATTCATATATTTTCTTTACACAACATCTTCAACATCATCAATATCACATTTAAAAAAATAAAAATAAATTTACAAATTAAATCATTAACAAAAATATAACAAAACTTAGTCAAAGAAAAAAACATACAGTTCCTAATTACTAATAAATATAATTAATGATTTGTGTGCCACCCTTTCTGAGCTATGACATTTTTTAGGCGATTCTGCATTGAATGCACCAGTTTTACTGTTCTTCCGACATAATTTGGTGCCACTCGTCGATTAATTTAGATTTTAAATCTTCTTTTGTTCTAATATCATGTAGTCTCATCCGTTTTCCAAATTATCCCAAAGATGTTCGATGGGGTTGAAATCTGGCGATTATGAAGTGTTTGGTAAAATGTATTTGTCATTGTATGTATTTGTAAAAAATACTAAAGATGTTGTGTAAAGAAAATATATGAAATTAATGAAAAAGATAAGGTGTATGTTTTTTTTGATGCAGTGTATGAGCTGGTTATGACTGAGGTGGAACTAACATATGTGCATCACAAACACGTAAGAGAGTAAGAGAATTACAAAGAGCCTCCATCAACTAGAAAGATGTAAGGAAAATGACGCGTTAATCTTACAGTAATGCACTTTAACGACCAGACGACCATCTGAAACTTCATTTGGAAGCCACTACTAGAGGTAAAACCATGAATGAAGTATTATCCAGCTTATTAGCAACTGTTTCAGTAAAGTTGTGGAGGCTGAATTTTGAGGATATTACGGAGATAAAAGAAAAAATGGGACAGTAGTTGAGACAACTAACATAAAGCTATTGGAGTCACAGAAAATTACTACAGTCAAGCGTTGAACCCAGTGGGATCAAAACACAAGAAGATGCTTCAAATGCGAGAAACAAGGTCATATACATCTTACATTGTACGCAACGATGGAATGCTCATTTTGTGCGTCAGCCTGACTCCCGAGGCACGCAACAAGAAAATTGGCGATAAGAGCAGAGAGTGGGAATACAGAAACCACAAAGTGTTCAAGAAACCACCAAGACCGGAGAGAAATGTTCAGTCCAAGGTCAACAAGTCAGAGACTAGGACCAGCCTAAGGTTCCAGTATGTTTGATGAGGGTGAGCTCAGCGGTAGAGTTTATAGCTAAAGAGAGAGCGATGAAGCGAAGATCCAGAAGCCCGCGACAGAGCGACGTGCTAAGGTTGCATGCGTGGCAATACGTATATATGTATATAGCTGAAGTAACATTTATCGGCATTGACAGTATGCGAAATTTCATTTTAAAAATTTGAGCTTCACGAAAAGGAAATGTGGTAGATTTACACTATAGGAACAAGATCTAAATTCTGAGTAATTTCATACAAATGGCAACCGAAGGCTGTCAATAACACATGTCTATCACCATAATATCTATATAAACCATAAACGTACATTTTTGTACACTAAATTCGCAAACAAATTCCACATCTTACTTTGGAATTTTTAATTGAGGCAATTTAAATTCATTCTAATCCATTTTGGTATTTTTTTTGTTGCATTTTGTATATCTAAAATTGTATCTGGTTGTAATTGGTATGGATACATAATCGTCTTATTTGTGTAATATCAACTTACAATTTTCTCATATCCGTAATCGGCAAAACTCTACAATGTGAACACAACTAATACCCAGACACAATACTATGTATATTCATTGTAATCGCAGCAGTAATTTCTATTGTAAATATTTAAAACAGCTCAAATCCGCAGATTATCCAAATATTTTTTTTTTGCTGTGTTGTGGTGGTGGTGGCGGTGTACATTAAACCAAACTAACAAAACACAATATTTAGATAATACTTGGTGTACATCCGATCATTACGACAGCGATACATTGCATCCGCGATAAGAAATTGTCGCGCAACTAATTTTTGTATATACGTATAGGCATTAAGTACTCGGTACTGTAGTCCCCCGTACTAGAAAAGAAAAAATATTTGCGTAAATTTGTTCTCATCGCCGAGATAGATACTTGACCCAAAAATAAAATATAAAAAAATTTATGCTTGTTTCAATTTTATTAATGTTACAATTTAATACATATTTAGGATTTATTGGAGGTTGGGTCTGGTGTGTGTGTGTGTTGCATATTTATAGTGTTGGTTGTGTTTCATCGAAACATAATACGTGAAAAATAAATTTAATAAACAAAAATAGGCGATTTAAATTTATAAATTGGTTAAAGAATGTATCCGCAATTAATTATAGATTATGCAAAATTAGATTGATAAGTGATAGTAAAGTGTTTTATAGCATATTGTTTTGAATAGGTGGTTTCTAAACTTACGATATAGTGTCGAAGTTGCACAAAAAATACAAGCGTTACATACAGCTTAAAATCTGTTTGTTTAGTATTGAATTCCTATATAACTATTTCAGACTACCCGGCAATTTTTAGTATTGAACTTGTTTTTTCAATTCATTCAATATCGTTTAGTAGACGTATTTTCATTTTGTAATCCAATGCACAAAACATCATTCAATCTGACCGTAAGGCCCTAGTAACAATGGCCTAAAAGTAAAAGGTACCTACCAGAACCAAAGTCTATTAAGTGCTATCGCCAATTTGAACTTCATTCATTCTAGAAAACAGGAAGCATATAACTATATGGGCAAAGGGCTTCGGCAATGGAATTGAAGACGCGTCACTAGCCTGCGGCTAGAGAAATTAGTTATATGATATGTACTTCTTGGACCGAATCACTAGACTAAAAAGCATGCTTTATGTGCTTTCGCGTAGGTGTAAAGTGTAAACTAACGAGACTCACGAAAGCAAAATTTAGTTTATTGTCGGCGATCAAATCATCTAGCTACCGCACCCAACGGTACCTTATTCAATAGCACATAACATCTTTATCAGCATTATACGTCAGCCACATCTTCAACAGTACCATCATCAACAGTGTCACCAACATCGATAGCATCAACTTCCTTAAATCATTTTTACCGGCTAGCGGGTTAGTTACAAATTTTATTTACACCAACACCTTATGATTTCTTCAATAATTCTCAATTTCACTATTCATCACTGGTCATTATTTCACTTTTACTATTTACTTTTTACACTATTGACTTTATATTTCTTAACTTGCACTGTTCCCTGGTATAATTACAACTGTCCTTGCGACCCAAATTGCTCTGGCTTATACTTGTCTATGGTTGTTCGAGATTATTCCATTTATCGTATTCGCAAACATTCCACGTCATCGATTCCTTGATAATAGATTTTCATTTCGGGTAATGAGTGATTAACGACTGAGTCTTGCACCCATTTAGTAATTTACATTGCTTAAAGTATTTTGATTTATCGACGTAATCAAATGATTATCCTCAATTTCGTGTAACTCCTCCTCAAATTGTTCGCCACAGTAAGTCTACTGACCTCCTGGTCGCGAGGATTCCAGTGGTTTGGCTCTTTGCAAAAGTCTTCTTGGTGTGATAGTCAGCATACAGCGTATGTCCAGGTTTTCATGCTGATGCAAACGTTGAAGGTGCGTTTTGTTGCATGATGCTTAATTTCACCCGCGACAAGCTCGATCTTTAGATCTCGATAGAGGTTATCGTTTCGAATGTACCACGGTGCATTAACAATACATCGCAGGATTTTATTTTGAACTGTTCGTATGATTTTGATATTTGTCTTCTTCACACAACCCCAGAGTTGGCTACCATATGTCCATACAGGTTTCAGGATTTGTTTGTATAGAATCAGTTTGTTATGGATCGCTAGTTCAGATTGTCTCCAGCCAATGCATTTTTCTAAATTTTAGTTTTAGTTCTTCTCTCTTTTTTTATATGTTCTTTTCATCTAAATTTACCATCTAAAGTCATGCCGAGATATTTAGCATGGTTTTTGCATGCGGTACTACTATCGAGTTTATCAGTATTGGTATATGATTAACTTTTAGATTTGTAAAGTTCACTTGGATTGATTTTGCTTCATTTAATTTGATTCGCCATTTCTTTGTCCAATTACATATCTGGTTAGTAGCCTTCTGTAATTTACTATAATGGAGTCATTGATGTTCTTTGTTGTTGCAAGTATCGCCGGTCATCTGCAAAAGTCGCCATTGTTGCTTCTGTCTATAGTTAGTATATTTCTCTCTCTCTGGCCTTCACATCCCATGAAGGGATTTCGCCGCCTGCACTAAGGCCCTCCATCCATCTCGATCCACCGCTCTCGTCCTCCAGTTTCGACATCCTAATGTTCGTAGATCTTGTTCGATGTCGTCGCACCAGCGTAGTCGGGGTCTTCCTCTACGACGTACTCCGGCTGGTTGTTGGTGGAACACTTTATTTATCATCCGTTGTTGGGGAGACCTTGTAACGTGGCCGAGCCATCTCACTCGATTGGATTTGATGAATCCGATAATATCGCTGCCTCCGAGGAGTTGCTTTATTTCGTGATTCATACGAATCCGATATTCGTTGTTCGCAACTTTAATTGGACCAAAGATTGAACGGACAACCTTCCTTTCGAAGGTAGATAATAATCTACAATCGTTAGTGGTCATGGTCCAGCTCTCGCTTCCAAAAACCAGCACAGGTCTTATAAGTGCTTTATAAAGTGCGAGCTTGCACGACTGCGATAGATGTTTCGATCGCAATAATTTTGATTTGGCGTAGAAAACTCGTTGTCCGGTAGCGATTCGGGCTTTTATTTCTGCCTGCATATCATTCGACGATGTTATAACTGACCCGAGGTATTTAAAGTTTTCGACGCTATCAAATTTGTGGTCGCCAATTCCGAGATTTGCCGTAGAGATGTTCCTAGGTGTTACTAAATATTTGGTTTTACTGCTGTTCACCTCCAAACCAAGTCTTCTCGCGCAGCGATCGAGCGGTATGAAACTGTCTTTGATATCGCTAGGTCTTCGGCCAAGAAGCACGATATCATCTGCATATCCAAGAATTTGGCCTGACTTATTAAATATACAGCGCGAGATTTCGATGTTGCTTTTCCTCACTACGTACTCAAGCGCCTAATTGAACAGCAAAGGCGCGAGTGCATCGCCCTGTCGAACACCAGATGTTATTTCAAAGGGGTCTGACACAGATCCTTCAATTACGATTCTAAAAAAAAAAATAAAAAAAAAAAAAAAAAAAAAAAAAAATATCCTTAAAGACTTTTTTCTAAATTTTTAATTGTTTAAACCAAAATTTGGTTTATATTTTTTTTTTTTTTTTATTCTGTTTTAAAGTTTTTTGTTGTTTTAATATAATTTTAACTATAACTGTAAATAATCTGAAATCATACATGTATATTACAAAATAGATTTCTTTAAATAAATAAATAAAATAAAATAAAAGATTCTACATACAGACCCGGATGTTGTTAATTTACACAGAGAAACGAGTTTCTCTGGGATTCCCAGGCATATGAGCGCGGCCCATAGGTTGTCGCGGTTTATACTGTCATATGCCTGACGGAAGTCTATATATAATTGATGAATGGTTATGTTGTACTCCCAACATTTTTCCAAGATCATCCTCATGGTGAAACACTGGTCAGTGGTTGATCGGTTGGGACGAAAACCACACTGATAGTCGCCAATGATGTTTTCGGCGAAAGGGATGAGTCTGGCAAGTACAACATTAGCCAACACTTTGTAAGCAGTGTTCAATAGAGCTATGCCACGAAACTTTTCACATTTAAGACGGTCGCCTTTTTTATGCAACGGACATATGAGTGCGGTCTTCCAATTCTCCGGCAACTCTTCTTGGTCCCAAATATAAACGACGAGATCGTATAAACTTGTTGCAAGAGTAGCGCCTCCGAGTTTAATTAGTTCTGCGGGGATTCCATCGAGACCGGGTGCCTTGCCGTTTTTCAATCGACTAATAGCTGCGTCTACTTCCTCTACTGTGGGATATTCGACAAAGACCTCTTCACCTGGCGGAGCTATTGCTCTAATGGGGGTAACTTCGTCATTCCGATTTAGCAGATTTTGAAAGTAGGTTTGCCATACTGAGAGAACATCAGCCACGTTTGTTCTCAGCTCTCCATTCCCGTCTTTGATGGCTGTACTTCTTGGGTGGAAATCTTTAGTGAGATTCCTGGCGTTAGCAAAACAGTCCCTTGAGTTTCCTAGTTCCGCTTGGAAGCTGATGTTTTCGATGCATAATCTCATATGTTCGCGCTTCTTTTGTCGAAGGAATTTAGTCGTGGCTTTCCTAGCGCGGAGATATTCTGCTAGAGTGCTTCTGGTGTTGCGAGCCAACCATTTTTCACGAAGCGTTCGTTTATTTTCGACGACCCTTCGGCATTGATCATCGGACCAATCGTTGCGGGGCCTCGGAGGTCTTCTTCCGATGGTATTTTGCGCCGCGGTTGTTATGGCTGACTGTATAGCGTGCCACTGCTCCTGGATGTTAGGAGGAGCTTCTTCATTGTTATGGGGCCGGTCTAAATAATTAGTGACAGCTGATTGGTAACTCTGCAGTGACGCTTGGTCTTTTAAAGCATCGATATTCCATCGAACGGTCTTTTGTGCTTGTCTGTTAAACGTAGATGACAGTTTGCACTTATACATAAATATGACAAGCATGTGATCGCTGTCCATGTCTGCACCTCTGTAGGATCTAACGTCAGATATGCTGGTGGAGTGTCTCTTGGACACCATGACGTGATCGATTTGGTTTTCAGTTCTTCCATCATTCGATCTCCACGTTACTTTGTGGATTCTCTTATGTGGGAAAAACGTACTTGATACAACTAAGTTGTACGTTATTGCCAGGTCGGTGACGCGTTGGCCGTTGTTGTTACTAGTTAGATGCAGGCTGTTGGGACCGATGTGCGATGTATTTTCTGCACTCCTACCGATTTTTGCATTAAAGTCGCCCACGATGATTTTAATGTCGTGGTGCGGTATGTTGTTGATGACTTCCTCGAGCTCGACAAAGAAGAGATCTTTGATGTCATCTGATTTATCTTCGGTGGGTGCATGCACATTAACGATCGTGATGTTAAATTTCTTAGTGCGAAGTCTGACCGTGCATATCCGCATATTAATAGGGCGGAAATCGATGATATGGTGCTTCACGCGCCAATGGATGAGGAAGCCAACTCCAAATTCTCCTCCGTTCTGATGGCCGCTGTAGTGAAGAGTGTACCCATTGGTGGTGTCATGGATCCCACTCCCAGACCATCTAAGCTCTTGTAATGCAAGTACGTCTAATGTGTAACTCTTTGCTTGGTTCGAAAGGTTCCGGAGATCTCCAGGTCTTAAGAGGCTAAGCACGTTCCCTGTTCCCATTTTTAAAGTGTTGTCCGTGTACAATTTCCGAGGTCGAGTTTGTGATGAATCCGATATGGTAATCCAAGGCCTTTGTTTAGGGTTCATAACTTAAATGTTTTTATGAGAGAAGGTTGTTGGCCTGCCGCTCAACCCGCTTATTACGTGTGTGGGTCACGTACTGGTGAGAATCTTAAGGCATCCAGTCCTACCTTGAAACACATTTATATAGCAAGCCGCTTGATACAAGACAGACGCCCGCTTCAGCCGCTCCTAACCTGGAGATCAGACGCTGGTTTGGTATTGGTTTTGAGGCGCCAATGGCCCGCCTTGACATGTAGTGTCCATGACTATAAACAGGATTTAGTCTGCTCGTCTCCACTACACCGCCTGATTCATTTAGCGTTACCCAGGGAGCACCGGCGAGGAGGTATGAATCTAGGACTTTGCCCCCCTAGTTAGTATATTATTCTTTTTAGTTGGGAGTATTCATTCTCATACTTTACTCGGCCTCTCATGTATGATTTTAGAATTTGAAAAAATTGCTCCGGAAGATCTCGATGAAGTTTGAATTCTAACCCCTGATGCCATACTTTGCCGAATGCTTGCGCTACATCAAAGAATATAGTTGAGCATATTTGTTTGCTTTCTAGTGATTTCTCGATTACATCAGTAATTCGATGTACTTGTTCTATAGTAGAATGCTTTTCCCTAAATCCAAACTGATGTGAGGGGATACGATTCCTTTCTTCGATAATTGGTTTTAGTCTTTTAAGAAGAACCTTTTCAAATAGTTTCGGAGGTTTGTTGGCTTAAGTATCATAATTACTTCTGCAACTTTCCATTGCCTTAGTACATATCTTAGTCGAAATACTGCATTAATTATATGCACTAGTTTCCTCAGCGCTTTCCCGGTAACACTTTTATTATCTGACCCGTTATAAGAGTCTTATACGCATTCAGATTCCGTTTGTTTGGGGTACGGTTGGAATGTTTCTTCGAGGTATTTTGCAAACAAATCTGCTTTTTGTTTAGCATTTCGAGCCCAATTTTCCTTATTTTTAATTGTAGGAACCTGAAGTTTGGGTCTTTAAGATTATGAAGCAACTAGCTTTCCATAATGAATAAACGGTATCTTTTTGCCCAGTTAGAGTGCTGAGGTATTTATTAACTGACTGATTTTTAATGTCTTTTATTAGGTATTTTAATTTGTTACACAAATGGTTAAATACCCTCTTATTTTCCGGGTTTCGATGTTGTTGCCAATTCTTCCGTGCTTTGCTTTTATTTTTAAGAAGTTCCACTTCCTCTGGATAGCTAGTATTGCGCTTCATTTCCTTACTATTATTAGGAGTGCTTTCCCACGCAGCACTGTGGATATTATGGATGAGTTTATCTAGTTTGTCTTCTATTTGGGCTGGTCCCTGTATTGGGTTCTGCAGACTAATTCTTTCTGTTAGCTGTGTTTGGAAGAAATCCCGATTGGTTTTGAAGCTCGTTAATTGCGGGCTGCTCTCTTTCATAATCCTTGTTTGGCTAGTTTCCTTTAGCAGTCGTTAACCGTGATCCTCAATAGGTATTTTTTGCATTATAGTCTCCTCCAATTAAAAAGACACTTCCTAGTGTTTTGAGAAGATTAGTATAATCTACTTGTTTGAGATTGTATCTTGGAGGGCAGTATATTGCTGAGATACTACAAGTTTTAGTATTGTTTAATTGTATTTTGATTGTTGTGACTTGCATGGAAAGCTTCTTGACTTTAAGTTCTTCGTTATGTTTTATATAATCTTTTATGGGGATAGCTGATCCACTTCTAGCTTTGTTCTCTGGATGTAATGGATAGTAGCAATTATATCCTTTTATTTTACATATGCATGTTTAGCCCATTTGCATTCCAGGTTACAATTCGTAATGTTTTATTCATTTCTATTGAAACTAGTTTGTGATTTCATTTCTTCTAGTGTGTTCTGCAGACTTGTTTCCTGCGAAATAAGTCTACTGTTGAGGTGCTCTAGATTTCTCAGTATGTCCTGTAAAACCAGATCCACTTTTAACTATTTCTGCTCTGATTGCCGAACTATTTGTGCATAAGTAACGTTTTCATTTACTCGCTCTCTTTGTATGTTAAAATTAGGAGTTGATGATTTAAGCTCGGTGGTTTTTTTTATAGATTGTACATTTCTTGGTGTATCTGATTTGCGTGATTTATCTCTAATTTTTTGTAGTTGCTGCTTCACATCCTCTGTGAAGAAGTTTCCTCTATTGAAATATTGATGCCGGTTTATTTACTACTGAACATTTTTGGCTTCAATGTTCAACATATAACTTGCTTAAAAGTTTCTTTTCAACTCACTTCCGAGTATTTCACTTTAAGCCTATTATTTGATAGGCGTAAACTTCACATTCTACTGTTCGATAAACTCAAAGGTGAAAAAAATATTAAGGCACTTTCGAATCTGTGGTTTAATTGACTGTGAAAGTCAGATACCGAGAACGAACTATAGGTCAGTTTTTATAGTATATGAGAAAACTGACTTTATCGACTGACTAAGGAAACTCATTAAATTTCTCCTTGTTATTTATACTAGTACATAATTTGTTATGTCTACGGGTTCTATAATAAAAAGTCATAACAGTTTCGCTTACGCATGATGTTATGAACTGTTTCTGTCCAATACAAAAAATTGGAATTTTGACCCTTAATTGAATATTTATAAATTCATAGAATTGGATATTCATAGAAGAACATATTCTAATAAACCAATGACGGAAAAAAACATTTCACATTACTGGTCGTGTATTATTTAAAGTAAGTTGCCGTAGAGCTAAATTCAATCAAATAGACGTCTTCTAAGTTGAGAATAAATAAACGTACATTCGAGTTAAAATTTTGTTGACATCAAAAGTGGCGAGCAAGTGATTTCATGAATGAAAGTAAAATTTACGACGGGATTTGACCTGCTATCTGACTGACTCATAAAGGTTAGTCACTGTATTTGTCGATACAATATATTTTGAATATCCGAATCTGTCGACAAATAATGGGCGCTTGTAATTTACCGGGACCTAATAAAGCCAATAGTTAATCTTAAACACTGTAAAAACACTGTTCTCCGTCAAAAAAGTTTTAAAAACTGTTTATTTTTTATAAAACATTATAGTTTTTATTGGAAAAAACAGTTTTTGTTTGTGTTTTTAACAATTTAAAATTAACAAAGATTAAAAATTAACTCAAGCTAAAAACAAATGGTAAAACTAGAACGTCCCTCCATAACTAGACCTAATTCAAATCACTAAAAAAGGTTTCGATTAATAAATTTTCGGTGCTATTGAGGACTTAGTCTCAGGCACATAAAAAATTATTGGACGAGGAATTCGTGGAGATCGGAAAACTCGCAGTGACTAACTAATTTGATGGTTAAATGAGTTTCATTGCTTAAAACGCATAATTTTTTGCAGTTTGCAATCCTAAAATCCCGGAATTATAGAAAATATTTCAGATTCGAAGATCCGACTATTATACTTAGATATTGTTAGATCGTACGATCGGAAAGTGCTAAATAGGGCATTTATGCTTCAACAATGAAATACACTGAAATTAAGATCTGCGTAACACAGATTTGATTGGCTTTGATCTTAATTGTAAATAAGACTTATATTGTACACGTCTTTACCATACGAAGTAAAGAAATATTTGGCTGTTGTAATGTTCTTTTCAAACATTTGGTTTGTTTTATATCTATGTACAGTTACTCAAAAAAGTCTCCGTACGTTGAAGTTTCTGCTCTATTAGCAACGACAACTACAATGTTTTTTTTTGTTTTCAAAATGTATTTATTTACTCGTACATAGCTCCTTAAGTATCAATAATAAATCAATAAAAAAAGAATATTTGTACGTATTTAATTCAGGTAATTAATTAAAGTAAATTCTTTTATATTTCACATCAAAAAATTCTTCGTACGCCGAAGTAAAATTTATTACGCAATATGTAATTTGCCTTGCGGTCACGTACGCCAGTGTCGCAAATCTATTTGATTATGGTGAAATACGCATTACATCAGTTGCGCCGTAGTAATAAGAATAGTAACACGTAGGTTTCAGTGGTTGACACTTAAGCCATTTTTGGCCCATTGTGATACCACGCATTGACGCCACCTCATTAACTCATTCACACATTCACCTACCTACACAACTACAGTATACCACCTACGCATTGCAAGCTCCATGTCAACCTGTTCATTGGCATGCGGTGGGTCGGCGCTGAATTCTGCACTTCAACAGAGGGTCTTAGTTGTGTTTATTAACATCACCGATTGTACTCGATGATGAAAATTCGATTTGCATCTAGCCTCTGATGGGATTCGAACCAGTACCTGGTCCAAGTGCCAAAGCTTTAATCACTGCACCACTTGTCCGGTCAAGTAGTAACACGTAAAATAAACCATATACAAAATGAATAAGGAACTTTCGATGGACACGCGTAAAATTATAATATGGTTGTATTGTGAAGGAAAACCAATGAGAGAAATTGGAGAAGTTATTGGGAGATCCACATCCACTGTGCAATTTGTAATAGACCACAAATACCAGAGCACTAAAAAGTAATCCGCGCACTGGACGCGGACGAAAAGTGAAGGAAAATCCAAGAATTAATGCTTTCAAAATTGGGGATGAAGTGAGAAATAATTTACAAATTAATGTGTGTGATGAAACAATACGAAATGTTTTACGAGAATCTAAATACAACGGAAGAGAGCAAGTAAGAAACAATTTATCTCTAAGGTGAATCGTAAAAAGAGATTTTTTTTTTTCTAAATAATAAATAATATAAAGACATAGATTATTGAAATAAAGTCATATTTACTGACGAAAGTAAATATAATATTTTTGGTTCAGACGGGAGGCGTTTAATATAAAGTAAGGCCAATGAAGAGTTAAATATGAAAAATGTTGTTCCCACCGTCAAGCATAGCGTTGGTAATGTATTTGTGTGGGAGTGTATGGCTGCATCGGAAGTAGGAAATCTAGTGTTTATAGATTCTGTTATGGATATATTTAAATATTTTAAAAAACAATTTAAAACCAAGCGCGTCTCAATTGGGTCTAGAAAATATATTTATTTTCCAACAAGATCAAGATCCAAAACATACGTCGAAGATAGTGCGGGAACGGTTATTGTATAACGTCCAGAAACAGCTCCATTCACCACCGCAATCACCGGACCTAAATCCCATAGAGCATCTATGGGATGAATTGGAACGAAGGGTACGAAAATACCCCATATCAGGACGTAATTAATTAAAGCAGAGACTACTGCAGGAATGGAACAATATTGGGTCGGCTATCATTAGGAGTTTGGTGGAGTCTATGCTTAGACGTATAAATTCTGTAATAAAAGCTAAGGGACAATCAACAAAATATTAAAAGTTCAAGTACATTTATTCTTTTTATTTTTTTTGTTAGACGTACGGAGACTTTTTTAGTGTGAAATATGGATGGATTTACCTTACTTAATTACCTGATTAAAATACGAGAATATATTTTAATTTTTTTAAATAAATACATTTTGAAAATAAAAAAAATTTATTAAAACATTGTAGTTGTCGTTGATAATAGAGCAGAAACTACTTCGTGCGGAGACTTTTTTGAGTAACTGTATATTTAACCGTATCTTGATTTGAATATCAAATAACTTCCGACTCCGACTATTTTTCAATATGATTGTTGGGGCTATATGTGATTCTAGATGGCTTCTGATGTTTATGCAAGAATTTAAGTTTCTGATATTGTATTTTTTGAGTTATTAAGGATACAAATTAATTAAAATTTCGTTTAAACGTTTAATGTTATCTTGCTCGCTTGCTGTCAGTAGGGTAAAAAATGGGGTCTTAGGTAAAAAAAAAATGTTTAAAGAATAAAATTTAAAAATGCTAAGCTAATTTATTGTATAACATTTCCACCTGTAAAATTAGCTATACCACAACCCATAACATTGTTTGTGAATATATGCCATTTAAAATAACTTATACGCATAAAATTAATGTTGAGATTTAAATCAGGACGGCAGTTATGGGCTCTCAAAGTCTAAATATGCACCTACTAGGGAATCCAAATCGGTTCTACCCGACTTCGTGTAGTTGGGCAATTATTCACCCCCAGAGACACCCGGAACCATCAGGCATCGCCGCAAACAACCGAAACCGACAACCCTCCTATGCATCTCAACGAAAATGGAAAAAACATAAACGTACATATCACATACGTTGGAGGGAATCCAATTACCCGACTAGGGAGTCCAATTACCCGAATTTCAGGTACCCGACTTTCGGTTCCGTGTTTTTACCATTACCGCACCGGCTTCTACAAACATATACGTTTCTATTTTTTCCATTTTCGTTGAGATGCATAGGAGGGTTGTCGGTTTCGGTTGTTTGCAGCATTTCCCGAAGTCTCTGGGGGGGGTAAGTAATTGCCCAACTACACGAAGTCGGATAGAACCGACTTGGATTCCCTAGCACCTACGAATCATACGAGTGTGTTAAGTTTTGACATTTATTTATCATAACCGTTTTATATTTTATCTTCGAGCGCAATTAGAGAATGAGAATATTGTAAAAAAGGCAAGAGTTAACGCGACACGTTTAATTGTTGTGAACGAGTCCTCAAAGAGATGCTTGGCTCCTTCACGAACATTTTCACTTACAAGTATTACTGTTTCACGAGGACAAACTGGACGATGGTGTTCATATTGTTACGAATTTTGGGTGTTCCATATGGATTCGTACTCGATTTTGCAAATCTCAGCGATTTAAGTTATAAATCTTTATTTTCAACAGCTTTAATTTCTGCAACAATTCACTAACTCGTGCACTGCTCATTAATTCATTTTTAGTTTTCGCGCTGTTTACTTTTTACTTCTTAACTTGCACTGTTCATTGGTAAAATTACAACTGTCTCTACGCATCAAATTGTTCGCGCTTATACACTTCGTTACAGAAGATTAAAGCCACTAAAAAAATTGGAATTCGCGATATTCATTATTGTTGTTGTTCTTTGAATTCTATCGCTATTTTTTTCTATACTGAAGTGTAAATAATTTCATCATGAATCAAATGACTAAATTTTTTTTTCTATTTGGCTTTAAATGTTTTTTTTTCAAGATATGGTAAAAAAAATTTTTTTTTGTTTAAATCCACGCCAAAATTTGAATAAATACACCAAATATTTTTAGGAAATTGTATTTTTTTTTAATTTTTAAGTTTATTTATTTATTTTAATCATGAGTGCTGCCTCCATTTTTTGAAATCAGCTCAAATATTCTATTGATCATTGATTCGTATAGCGACCTCAAATAATTCAAGGACATGTCGGTCTAAGCAGCTTTGGTGGCTTCAATAAGTGACTCCTTATCATTATACTGCTTATCCACTTCATAATTCGTGCGAGAAAGCCATCCCCAAACGTTTTCCATAATATTTAAATCAGGAGGGGTACGGGGGCCATTTAAGTAAATCGACGTTCTTCTTACAGGCTTTCACAATCCTTGCCGTATGGATAAGGGCGTTATCTTGCCGATAACTCCATTTCAGTGGTCTGAACAAATGTTGGAATTTGCTGCCATTTTTCGATTTTGAGAAGCTAACTCAATCCTAGCTCTAGACCATAACCTCTCTTTCCCTGCTGTGATGTCGAACTAGCTATTCTTTGCGTATGTCATAGAAGTAATAGTTATAACTATCGTCCAATTTGAATTGTTTTTCAACCGAAAACACGTCTTTGTACTATTGGTTGCTCCATGTCATATGCTCTAATCCAATTTAAAGCCGATTGTTATTTTCCGGCTGGGTTTAATGGTGGCTTTTTCTTACTTTTTCATCCGTTTAAATGTTTAGCTTTCTGTGGTGCGACGAACAGTTTGTACAGAGACATTAACACCGGCTTGCTCCTGCGAGCAGATAAAGCAGAATTGGAGGCAATACGAATTATTTTACATTTATCTACCGATTTTAATTTCTAAATAGAACAGCCTTTCATAGTTTTTCCATAATTTTCAGGATTTCTTAAACAATTTAGCACAACAGTGTAACGTCGGCCTAGTTTTTCGGCTATGAACCAGCTCGATCGTAGTAAGCATCAATTTTTCGCTTTTCAACGTATATAAGTTTTTACTTTTTAATAAAACGAAACAAAAGAAAAGAAAATGAACTGGATTTATTCACGTGTAACAACAAAAATGATTTTTTTTTACTTTATCCTAATGAAAAACAAAAAAGGCAACATTTGCAATGCCAACATTTGTAGAAAACAAATAGCGATAGAATTCAAAAGTGATGAATATCCCTTTCGCCGCCTCAAACATTTATTTTTTTCTTCTATTTAAGTCTACCACGCACAAATGTGTATATTAAAAATGACAGATTGTAATGTCTTCCGGATTTTAACGGATCCTAGTTAAATCGGAACTCTTTTTGAAACAAGCATTCTAATTTGTTTGCATATTAGTTATTTTATTATTATTATAGTTATAGTGTTATTTTTCGGACGAAAACGATTTAAGAGGAATGCACAAATGTGTATTTTGGCCCAAAATAAATTTTTGATATGATTCTCTTTCGTACACTATTTTCACCAACACAATTGTGATGGCGAGCCAGAAAAGGGATATCAAAAATTACATAGTTTAGTGGATTTAACCTGCTGTAGCGAAGTGTAAACAGGGTGTCCATCCGAAAGGTTATCAATTTTTTTTTCTCGATTTAGGTGAATATTAATATTGACAGTTTATACTTGACAGTCGTAAAGTATACACGTTGCAAATTAATCATGGAAAAATATTCAATTGAACAACGCATTTTAATAGTGAAAACCTTTTACACAAGTCTATCAAAAAATTACGTGAAAGTTTCGGAAGGAATATGGTGCCCGAAAGCACAATTTACCGTCTTATCAAGGAATGACAATCCCGTTTTTTTTGAAAAATTAATTATGAGTGACAAAACTCATTTCACTTAAGTGGACATGTGGACAAACAAAACACCCGGTTCTTGACAGTATAGAGAATCCACAAATAATTCACCAATCATTCAAATCCCTTGAAAGTGACGGTATGTTGTGCAGATTGTACTGGAGGGGTCATTCGATCATATTTTTACGAAAATCCGAATGGTTCAGCTGATACAATTACTGGCGAACGTTATCGTAATGCCATACTGTAAATGTGGTCTTTTTATGGGGTTATCTTAAATGTAAGGTTTATGCAAATATGCCATATAATATTGAACAACTTAAAAGAAACATTGGAGAAGAAAGTAACATGATACAGGGTGAAATATGTGAAAAAGTGATGAAAAATATAATCAAAAGAGTCCGCACGTATAATGGTAATACAGGCAGACATTTGGCGGACATTGTGTTTCATACATAATTTCAAACAATAAATAAACGATCTGTGAGCTTAACAGATTAAATCTATTTTCTTTTATTTAAACAATTGTATAGGCAAAAAAATAGTAAACCTTTCGGGTGGACACCCTGTACTTGCTTATCGCTGTTCAAAATTATTACTTTTATTGCATCTGGATATGTAGGCGCTTGCAATTGTAAATCACTTTTATGTATGTAGCTGTATTCGCGAACATTCTACGTCATTATTCCCCTTTCTGGATGAAAGTAACGCCGTTCTTAGTTTTAATATTTTTCATGATGATTATTGCCGCCACTTACAATTGCTTTCGTTATTTCCATATTCCCCTTCACTTGGAACGACAACATCATTGATGTAAAGAATAAAAATCGCTAAATTAAAATTATTGTCTTCAACTGGGTTCGAACTCTCGAACGGGTTTATAAACGGCATAGTTTTGACTTTTCATTTAAAATTACACTTTTCATTATAATTTAGCCGCAACAATTCTGGATGAATGAGTGGCCTGGAATGAGTAATCGCGGAACCCATCGGGCTGACACCATATTCGCAGTTATTTTATCATTTAAAATATTGATTGCCGTGTTTCGTACAACACGCCTACGGCTTCTGCTACTTTGCGCACTTTAGTTTGGGCGACTAGGCCGCTCATCATCAAAAACAGATGTACGACCACGTTCAAATTCGTTGAACCAATATCTCACGGTTGTAATGGATGGTGAAGGGTTCCCAACCACAGCATCCAACTTTGCTTGTTCTGCTTCCCTCCAAAACGAATTACGGATCTATATTGATTTTTTCCATTTTATTGAGAAACACAAAACACAAGTGATACAACTTGCTGCCAAATAAAAGCTAGATTGTGAACTAGACTGAAATTTAGTATGATGTCGCTTGACAGATGACTGTACACGGTGGTAATATCAACTTCCCTCAGCAATGCCATCTGTTTTCAAACGCGGGTACTTATTTATCGACCCTCGTAAATATTTTTTTTGCGTTTCAAAAACAGACGGAACAGTTTTGGTGTACCTCCCGATTTATGTTCCTGATCATTCATTTTACATAATTTATGCATAAAAAAATCATAAATTTTAATAGTCCCCCTTGTGTTGCGTGACCGAAACAATTAGTTAAAAATTCGATAAAAATTATATTTGTTAATTTAATATAATTACATAAATTACTTCATAAATTAATAATTCATCATTGGTATTTTACATCTATAAAATAACGATGGATGCGATTTTAACACTTAGAAATATCTAGTTGATTATCGGTCTACAACTAAACACGATGAAATTAAAATTTAGCGAACGGTCTGATGGCGTTATGTCGGTGTATTTTCACTGGAATATCTTCGGGCTGTGGTTTGAGGACAAACCAAAAATTTACTATTTATATTCATGGATATTACATTTTCTAACTTCGTACTTTTATTCAGTCACCATGGTCTTGAGTGCATTTGTTGAACAAAACTTGGAAAGTGCAACAGAAGGATTATTCGCAAGTGTTAGCGATTTTGGAATTTTGCTCAAAGTTATTATGGTATCGCTTTATCAAAAAAGCTATCGAAAGCTCTATACAACATTGTACAGTGAATTAAAATTGATAAACGAAGATGATTTGTATGAAAAGGAAATAATTAAACGGGGCCAAAAGCGATCTAAACGATTATTGAACATTGTGCTTACCAGCTACTATACGTGCTGTGCTTTTTTAATTATTAAACCGTTATTTTCGAACGAGCAAGAATTACCGTTCAAAACTGTGTATCCATTTAATTGGAAGGGTACCACCTATATATACATTCTAGCGTACCTTTATCAATCCATTGGAATTCTAATACAAGTGACATTATCGGCTGGAGTTGATACCGTTACATCATCGGTCATGATATTATTGTGCCACCATTGCGACGTGATCAGCTACAATTTTCAAAATTTAGGAATCAATGATTATTCGAATACCGATGAAAAGCGGTATAAGCTATTTCGACGTATCGCAAAGAACTATATAATTTTCAATCGAGTTTTAAAGCAGTTAGAAGAAGGATTTTCGGCAATAATTTTTATCCAATTTTGTTTAAGCGCGATAGTAGTTTGTACTACAGCTTTTCAAATATCACTCGTAAGTATATAAGTTCCGTTAAATTTGTTCAACTTAATATCTTTTTGAAAACTACATTCGACAGGTTTCGTACTCAGAGCGGAAAGTTCAATACATCTTTATGGTAACATACTTGATAGCAATGATTATACAGATTTTTATACCTTGCTACTTTGGTAATGAATTGTTTTTGAGAAGTAAAGAACTTACCAATAGCCTATACAACTCGAATTGGATCGCATTCGATCATAAATTTAATAAAGATATTATTTTATTTATGGAATTTCTGAAAAAGCCGTTGCTCATGCGAGGTGGCATAATTGAATTGAAACTATCAGCATTTCTGTCGGTTTGTTAACGACTCGCTAACAGATTTTTTCTTCAACAACTAATTTTGTTTTATTTTGAATTTTAGACCATCAATTTTGCCTACTCAATTTTTAATTTGCTTCATAGAATCCAGAATCAGTAGCCGTAAATTATATAAAATGGCTCGAAATCTTTCAGTACAAATCTGTTTCTACTGGGATATTATAATTCAACTTTTATACAGGGTGCATTTTATATTCCAGGTCGAGTTTTTTTTTGAATAACTTTTAAATGAAATACAATTTAATAATTTATATTTTATTGGTTGATTCTATGGTTTTTAACATTATGAATGGAATATAATGGCGGCCACGTGGCCAACTCTGGCCGTGGCACAAAGGCAAGCACATTTTTCATAATATTTTCGCGGACTTTTGGTGTTATTACAGCAATTTCGATCGAACGTTGTCAAGTACCCCCAT
Source organism: Nephrotoma appendiculata (assembly GCA_947310385.1). Lineage (NCBI taxonomy): Eukaryota > Metazoa > Arthropoda > Insecta > Diptera > Tipulidae > Nephrotoma > Nephrotoma appendiculata. Next base: position 264,873,377 of record OX371225.1, on the reverse strand, counting down.
CGGAAGAAATCGGGAGGGGTTTAATCAAGAGATCGTTGGAACCACATATTCCGTAGTCTAATTGATCCAATTCGGTTTTAAGAAAATTTTCCAACATGCCCTGATAGCGGTCACCAGTAACTGTTACAACACTGCCTCCAAAATATTTAAAGAAATATAGTCCAATGATGCCTTCGGCTCGCCGAGGTGTATTACAGTGGCCCAATAGCCCAATAATATTATGTTTATTAAAAAAGCCAGCCAAGTGCCAACCTTTGCCCCGGTGGCAAAGTGATCAGCATGCTTGCTCCAGCAACCGGAGATCCCGGGTTCGATTCCCGGCGGTGACAAGGAAAAAATTTCACGGCTGGTTTAGGATCAATGGATTAATCAGTCATTATCCGAAATGAAAGTATGATTATGAAACCTCATTTGAGGCGGCCAAATCCCTTGATGGGATGTATAGTGCCAGAGAGAGAGAGAGCCAAGTCGGAATGTGCTTCGTCGCCGCTCATAATGATTTTTTGCCAAAAAATGGTGGTCATCTATACCGAGCCTCAAAACTCGAGCCATCTTGTGTGCAGTTCAATTAAATTTTATACAGGTAAAAATACAAAACTTCTTTGAGAATTTTTAACAAACTATAACGGACTCGCCAGTCCAACCCTGTGGATGGCCTGCCAAGGGGATGACAGGGAGTAACAAGCCCAGCCTGTAAATATGGCACCGGCACAGAATGAGTATCCCCCTCCTATGATGTCGAACCGAAAAATTAGTAATGCATTTTATTTATAGTGTTTTTTTTCCTTTATCTCCATTTAGGAGCATAGGGCGTCTACTAGACTGGACCATCGAACTCTATTTGGGGCTATTCTCTTTAGTTCCCCCCATGTCTTCTCGAGATGTTTTGCTTCAGTTAGCATCGTTCTTTTCCAGGTCACTGCTGGCCTTCCAACTTTCCTCTTTCCTTGCGGATTCCATTCTAATGACTCCTGGTTATGTCATTTGGTGGCTTTCTCAACGTGCGTCCTACTCATCTACATTTCCGCTTCCTAATTTTGTTCTCAATGTCTACTTGGTTTGTTTGTCGCAGTAATGCTTCATTTGTGATCTTGTTCGGCCAGTAGCATTTGATCAATCGCCTAAGGCATTTATTCACAAACACTTGGAGCCTTCTTGTTATTTTCTGGGTATGTTTCCACGTTGCACAGCCATACAACAGTACTGATTTTACACAGGCATTGAACAAGCGTATCTTGGTGTTTCTTGATAGGACGGATGTATTCCAGATCTTATGGAGCATGTTAAACGTGTTTCTCTCCTTGTTGATGCGTTGATTAATGTCCTCTTCCGTTCCACCTGTTCTTGATACAGTACAAGCAAGGTATACGAATTGTTCGACATCGTCTATTGTATCTTGGTTGATGCGAAGTGGTGTACTAATGCTTGTGTTCAGTCTCAGCGCCTTTGTCTTTCTTATGTTTATCTTAAGCCCGACATCTTGTGCTGTTTCTGATAACTTCTGTAGCTTTTGCTGCATGTCTGCCTATTTGTGTGTTAGAAGGCATATATCATCTGCGTAGTCGAGATCATTGAGTTTTCCGATTGGATCCCACTGAATTCCGTTTGGTGATGCGGTATCTAGCTTGCGCATGACATTATCCAGTACTATGAGGAACAGTAGTGGAGATAGTACACATCCTTGTCTAACTCCTCGTGTATTGTAGTATGAGCCACTCTGCTTTGATTTGTGTTGAACTTTGTTTCCAGCATCCCGGTACATTTCTCGGATAAGTTCGGGTATTTTCCTCGGGATGCCTTTTTCACAGAGTGCTTTCCAGATTGCGCTTTTATTGATGCAATCGAATGCGCGTTCGAAGTCGACGAAGAGCAGATATAGTGGTGAGTTCCATTCGTTGGATTGTTCGATGATAATTCGGACTGTGTTGATGTGGTCTGTACAGCTTTTTCCTGGTCTGAAACCAGCTTGTTCGTTTCTTATATATTGGTTCACAGTTAGTGAGATTCGTTCCAGGATAATCATTGCTAATACTTTCATTGTACTGTTGAGCAGGGAGATGCCTCGCCAGTTTTTGCATTCACTTAAGTCCTGCAGTTGCAAATGCGTCACCATTGAGTAATTCAGCTGGTATGTTGTCGGTTCCACCGGCTATGTTATTTTTCAGCTTCATTATGGCACTTGTAACTTCTCGCTTCGTTGGTGGATGGGTGTTTCTGGTTTCGTTATAGTTGCCATCTGAAAGCTCCTCAATTGGTTCGCTATCTATGCAGTTGTTCTCGAAGTAATCTTCCATCTATTTAGTTGTTGGTCGTCTGTAGCTCGGGCTTGTCCATGTGAATCCTTTATTGGTGGTGCATTTGTAAATTTTCCGGCGATCTTACACATTGATGTAATGTGCGCATATTTCTATTTGCTGCCGCTGACTCGGCAGTCGTGAGAATGTCTTCTGTGTATTTCCTACGATGAGTGCCTGTATCTTCATATTGTATGACTGTATGATTGCCTAGTTGTATTTTAAGTTGGCGGTGTTCCTCGATTTTCTTCCACGTTTCATCTCTAATCCACGGTTTTCTTGTGTTGTCTTGGTAGCCCAGCATACTTGTAGCATTTTTTACGTAGGCGTCTTCTATTCCCATTTTTGATCCCTAGGTGCTAGTTTCGTTATTCGGTCGATTGATTTGGAGCGTTTCATTGAAGATATTTCACGTGTCTGTATTTCTCAATCTATCTATGTTGAATTTCCTCCGATTGGTCCTTGTAGTTTTCATAGCGGCTGGTTTGTTTTTGTAGGCTGCTATTACTAGTTGGTGATCGCTGTGTACATCTGCTCCTCTCATTGCTCTGACATTTCGTAGGGAGGATAGAAACTTCTTATTTACCAGCACATGGTAAAATTTGATTTCTCGTTCTGCCATCTGGCGATGTCTAGGTGTATTTATTGATATTCTTGTGTGGGAATTTGCTGCCGCCTATGAATAGCTGATTTGTGACACAATAGTCGATGAGTCTATCTCCGTTGTTGTTCCTTGCAGAATCTAGTGCATGTTTACCCATAATTGTCGCCATTCCGGTGTTGTCAATTCCAATTTTCGCGTTGAGATCTCCTTGGATAATTTTGATGTCATTTCGGTGAGCACTTGATGTGGCGGCTTGTAGCTGCTCGTAGAATTCATCTTTGATTGTGTCATCTGCTTCTTCTGTGGGCGCATTGCATTGTATGATTGTTGTATTTCTGATTTTTGATTGGAATCGTGCTGTTATCATTCTGCTGCTTATTGGTTTCCATTCGAGTAGTGATTTCTTTCCTTTAGCCGTTGTTAGTATATACCTACGCCTTGTTCGTGTGTATCTGCTCTACCAGAGAACATCATATAGTTTCCTGCGCTGGTTGTTATGTCACCGCTACTTCAATCTTACTTCGCTGAGGCCGAGAATTTCTATATTGTATCGTTTCATTTCCTTCTCAACTTGTGCTAACCTTGATGTAATCATTTGATTTCGAAGTGTGCGGCAGCTTGCAAAGGAGAAATATTCTAATGGGAAATACTTCTTTGAGTTGTATCCTCCAATTAAGAAACTGAAACCCTTTCCCATTAAATGTGATATTTCAGAATTACCTGATGGACCTCCTTTACGATCAATGATGCTTGAATAAGCCAAAGGTTACAATTAACAACATAACAAATACTGAGACATACTTAAAAATTATGTATGCACTTCTATTTACTATATATAGACGTCAAATGAAATTTATAAAATTTCCTATTTATTTCCAAATTTCGACACGGCGAGCAGTACCTGTATTTTGTTCTCCCTTCCACACAAACGCTCGGACCGAATATAAATATTTTTCCTGATTCCTTTTCTTATATGAAAACCAGAATCGACCTGCTGGGGTTATGTATCCTGTCTTATGCTTACGCGAGTGATGATACGCCGAAAATAAATCGAGACTCTTGAAATACTTCTTTCTCCCAAGCATAACTAATTGACCATCGATCCGGGGAATGGGATAATGATTCTTCACACTATTTATAATTAATCTATACAAAGTCGGAAACAACCCGTTTTTTCCTTACAAGTAAATATAACCGGACTCGCAAACTTCGATCCACTGTTTTCAATGATTCCGGCTACTTTCATTTCTACTATCATTTTGGATACCCGATAACGTTCTTGATTGCTCATACGATACGGACGATAATAAACTGTCTTCCCCGGATCTTTTAATTTATACCCATTTCTGTTTTGTTTGTTAATCCGATCTCACTCATATTTGTTGATATAGTATATCCCGATATTCGTTTACAAGTTCGAATCATTTCGTTTTTATTATACCTTTTCATCACTAATGATTTCATCATGATGAATGATGCAATTTTTCCTAAAGCCTTCAAATTTTGGCTCTGTTTCGCCGCTAACACACATTTCTCCTCTTGCTATAATGGTACCCGCTTTTAATTGTATATCATCTTTGTGCGTCAAAGTCGTAACCTTGTCATCATTCTGAAACTTAGTTGACACATTCACATGACCTACATATCCACTTGGCATTACTCGAGTTGTTTGCACTTTTCTCATGTTTGATCGAATATAGCTGACTGACATCTGCATGTGGCACCATTACACCATTTGAATTGATAACTAATTTGTATGTGTGGTTGATCTGTATACGAAAGTCAATTGTCGATGGTACAACCTGTACGATCGAGTTCACAATATAACTTTGGTTTTGGCAACGCCTCTTTCAATCGAAATCATAAGCGTCATTCCACGTGTAGGGCCATATCGCCAATCACAACATGCAAATTGTTTTGATTTTTTTTTTTTACAAATCTCAGACACGATCACAAGTCGAGAACACTAAATTCCACACTCGGCGCTTATTTTCTAAATTAAAAGGACTTTAACATTTTTTTTTTAAAGGGAAGGTGTACAAATTTGTAGTACTTGTAGTGCGATTCTCAATATGGTTTATTTTTAATAATATTTTGGATTCCAAACTTTTCTTCTTCTGCCGCTACACTTTTTGATAATTTGTGTATCTACACTTTTCGTTAAAATGTGTAGCTACACTTTTTATTAACGTTAAATACTTCACACCGGTATTATGTAGCTCCATGCCAACCTATAGTTCTGGAATATGGGTCGGCCCATGAGTTATGCACTACCACATGTGGTCATAGTGGTGTTTATTTTCATCACAGGCCATAATCTGATGAAGAAAAATCCCTTTTGCGTCCTGTCCCAATCGGGATTCGATCCCGGCACCTCCCGATACAAACGGGATCAATTTTTTTTTTTTTAACTTCAATTTTTTTTTTTTAACTTGTTCGATTTTTTTTAATTAGGACCCCGAACCCCATCTAAGAACATCCTAAACAAATTTTCCCGCATTTAGAATTTCTCTCAATCGATTCAAAGCTCGCAAAGACCGATCCATTGCAGTCGTTTCATCACTCGCAAATTGTCTCTGTCAATTTTTTTTTAATCGTTCGAGCTGATTTAATATTTAAATAGGGACCCAGACCTCATGTGAAAAACAAAACAAATTTTGTCAAAATTAGTACTCATCGCAATTGATCTCTGACACTCGAAAAAATCAACTTCTAAAACATTTGGTACACACATAAATTTGATGGCGTTCAAATATAGTAAATCGACAAACTGCTGAAAATACACATTAATTAGATAACGAGTAAAGTGAAAGCCACGTGGCAAAACATGATGCAAAAAACCGACAGATGAGAAATCCGATTTTCAGCACTGCCGAGAAACCCCAATCCCGAAATCGGGACACAACAGAATTGATTTTTCGTAGTCGAAATCCCCTTTAAGCAATTTTAAACAACGTTGATTGAACTAAGGAAAAAAAAGAAAAGCACACTATGACCGTATCGTAGGACTTCTTAAACGAATTTTCTCGATATCAGCACTCGATTCAGTCCGAAAGAGCACTAACATAATTTTCCGGAAATCAGAGCTCATTTTCTTGCAATTGCAAATTTTATCTTAATAAGTTCCATGTAAAATGTTGAAAGAAAGCTCCAAGCCTCACTCAGACCCCTAATGAAGAACGACACATCGGAACCGACACCGGAGAACCTCCTAAACGAGTTTTCAGAAATAAGAACTCATCCCAATTCGTTCCTGGCATTGAAAAACCATTAATACTGCAATTTTTATTAAGATCGTTTGAGCCTAAACGAATATTCCCGAAATAAGCTTACATCAAAACCGATTCCTGGCATTTGAAATCCTCTATTCACGATAAAAATCGTGCAAGCCGTAAAAAAAAATAATGAAACACAGCATCATTTGAATGGCCCTCTAAAGGGCCCGGGCCCCACCAGACGATATTAAAATCATTTGAGGCCGAAAAAAATGTGAAAATGGGGCAACATAACGAAATATTGTGCAACGTCACTCAACCTGGCGCAACATGGTTCGACATCATGCAACATGGTGCAACTTCACGCAACATAGTGCAAGATGAAGGCCGACGTGAAAGTCTTCAAAATTATTTTTCAGACCCACCGTAATCGATTCCTGATACTCGAAAATACCCCTCATCAATTCTGCACAAAATCGTTCGAACCAATTTTTTTCTTTTAAATGAGACCCCACACCGGAGGACCTTTTAAATGGATTTTCCCAAAATTAGAATTCATCACAATCCATTTCTGCAAATAAAAAACCCTTACTCCTAATGTTCCAAAAAAAAATAATTGAATGGTCCCGAAAAAATTAAGGAAGGGTCCCGGGCCCCACCGATGGATGCCCGATTTCTTGCATTTGAAATGAACCCTTCACAAATTTTTATCAAAATCAAAAAAAATAACTATTTGACGCGACTCCAACCAGATGACCCTCTAAAGGAATGTTCCCGAAAATAAAACCCTTAAAAATGATCCTCCAGAAATTTTTATAAAAATCGTCGTAGTTTTTCCTTACTTAGTAGCATCCATCGCAATAAAAATGGGAAGGAACCGAAAAAAATTAAAGAGAAAAACCCGTGGCCCACCGAACTATACTCGGAACCAGTTTTCTCGAGATCTAGACCAACTGCAATCAATTCCTGGCAATTGAAACCAACCCTCACCGATTTCTATCAAAACCGTGCAAAGTAAAATCAAAAATTTAAAATGGGACCCGGGCCCGTAAAAACCTTTGCAGATTTTTATTGAATATTCTAAAGATGATTCGATATACACCAAACCAATCAATACGAGTACATTTTCCATAATATTTTCGATAATATACCATACGATCGTTCCGCACGATTAATTGAGAAAAATTGATGTTTTCAGTTATAATCAACTATAAATAATTTTCGTAGCCTACAAATTTCCTTAAATTAATTTTTTGGTGGATAAAAAACTAAAAAACACTAAAAGTGGAATAACTTTTGCACCATCAACAATTCGAGAAAACTTTACTTGGCTGTTTTTGTTGAAAATGAGCTCCCCCTATCACTCTGCTTCGTTTAATCTGTCAATTTTAGGACACCCTGTATACTATTTTTGAGTCTGCACTTTTCGTGAAAATGTGTAGCTACACTTTTGATTAACGTTAAAAACTACACACCGGTCATAAGTGTATAATATCTACTGGGGACTATTTTGAAGGGGATAACATTAATGTTAACGAATGAATAAAATTCTTTCTACAACACGAAAATTTTCGTTACTTTTTGAACACACCTCGTACATTAGAATCGAAACCTCCATAATAACATTGGAGTTCAATTCTGGAAAATTGTTAATATTAACCGTGTTCAATGGAATTTGTCAATTTCTAGCCGCTTACAGAGTAAGTTTGGCTTAAGGGGACATATAGCACCTTCAAAATTAAAAAAAAAAGTTTTTCAAAGATTTTTTTTTTAATGGAATAATAATAATAATATTTCTTTTAATGAAACTTTCCATTGACATTTTATTTAACTGAAAGTACAAAAACAATTTTTTTAGATTTTTTTTAGCCCAAGGTCGTCTGCTACAAGGGTTTTCCAAAAACACTGAAAATTCGCGGCGTGCATCATAACTACTCTCAGAAACGTCTGATTACAATAAAAAAAAAACAGGGTTTTATTTAGCATTAAATCGCCCTTGGAATGAACTAATAGAAAACAAATTGGTTGAAAAATAAAAAAATGGCGACATTTGTTCGAAAATGCAGAAATATATGTAGATCAACGTGTTAAAATTTTAGAACGATTGGATAAGTAGTTTTTCTCAATCTTGCACGCCAACTTGAAAAACGTCATTTCGAGATAACCACGTTTAAAGTTCGTCATTTCGAGATAACCGCATAAAAAACGACTTTGGCGCGCTTCGCAATAAATAAAATAATTTTTTTTTTTTGTGATTTTCATGTTTATATCATTAAAATCATGTTTTTAAACGTTCATTCTAACATATTCTATCATAAAAAAAAATTCGATTTTTTGAAAATTTGAAGGTGCTATGTCGCCTTAAGTGATGTGATTCTTGTTAAATAAAATTTTGGTCAGAATTGAATCCAAAATCTGTCCTAGTATCTCAATATGATGTGATATTTTTAAAGCGAACGCAGCGGTCTATTATGAAACAAATCCTAATTCAGATTGTCGACCACGGTGGATTTTTTCATAGTAATTTGTTTATATACTTTTTCCAACTAACGGCCGCCTTTTTTGTTATCCAAAACTATATTTACCAAAACTCATTGTCTACTTTCATCAAAAGTTCATTTAAATTTTTTAAATCATTCTGCCTCACAAAATTTCTTATTCTGTCCCTGTTAGGGTCAGGAACAATGCAAATGTATTTTATAAAACTCAGGCCCTTATTTGAAGGAGACTAGAAAAAAAGAAAGCGTTTCGTAATATAATGTGAACATATGAAATGGTTTCACTATATTAGAGGGTTCTGGACAGTAATTGGAAGGTACCCCTCCCCGTGAAGTTACATAAAGCAAAATTTATGGTAGGTTATATTCGCGTATAATTTGTTGACCCCTCAAATTTAAAGACGAGAAACAAACAAAATTTGAAATATAACACGGAACTTCAATTATTAGGTCACACCTTAGACACAATATGTAATCAGCACGTCATATTGAAATTGAAAACTGATAAGATAAACAACCGCATTTTATCGTGCTATCTGTTTTGTACATAAAAAATATGTATAACGATACATCTACATATAGTATATGATATACATTCAGTAAAATCCAGTTTTCATTTCTCGTTTTCCAAATGGAACATCATTTTCTTATACTTTTCAAGATTTACTTGTTGATTCGCATCCACATAATATATATTGCGTTCATGAAACAAACGAACGACCGAGTGTTGATGACGATTTGATGAAGGAAAATCAACAAGTGTTTTATTAGATCAGCAAATAGAGAAAATACCAAGTGGGTGAAATATTCTAATTACTTGATGTATTTATATCGGGGTAATTAATTTATAAATCCCTTAAATATTATTTGTGTACTCCTCCATTGTTTAAAATAACAAAAAATAAAATAAATAATAGATTTACGACGTATACGAAATAAATATTACAAGATGTTTGTTATAAATGTGTCACGAGTATTTTTATTTGTTCTGCTTGATTCATATTGCTGTTAAACGATTTTTCGTCAAAATTTTAATTGCGTTAAATTTAGTAATCACACTGTGCAATTTTAGCATTAGCTGTAGTTTGTTGGCCGCTAAATTAATCACTGGAATCGATTTGATAAATGTTTGATTATTTTTATCCAACCGGGCACAGTGTTTTGGCGATATAGACAACAACTGTAAAATATTTTGCTTTAGGTAAATTAAAAAATATAACGGCTTCAGCTCGTGGGTCAACTGAATAAAAAAAAAATGCTTTTACTGTAAATTTATTTTGTGAAGAAGCCATACTAGGGTTAATTGGACTAAACTGTATATGATAGAGGAATTATTAAAGCGTATTCTGCTCATATCCTATTGTAGGTCTAGCTGTATTAGAATATCATTTTAAAGGATATAATTAAGTCATAAATTAAGTAAAAGCATTTACTTATTTTTGTTCACTTGACCCTAATGACCAGCAAAATTGGAATGCTTTTTGCATTATTTTATCATCGTTAATTAAGAATGTATTCTACGTTCAATGTTCCTAATCGAAGTGACATTTTTCTCACGAGATAGTTGCATTTACTCATCGATCTTTTAATAGTTGAGTTGTGTTGATGGTCTGTGGCACCCTCTATGTTAATTGTATCTAAGCTAATTGCTGAATTGCGGAATATTGGTTGTAAAAATAAAAATCTCAAACGTAGTTTTTAGAGAAAGAAACCGCAACGAGAATATGTTGAATAATGTGTAATTTATTTGTGGATTAAGTAAAGAAATATCACCAAAACTGGTCCAAAAGTTGGATTTGAACGTTATTGACAAGATCTGTTTAAAAGAAACCAAGAGTTCTTTTGTTTAACTTTCTTTTTCAATACGATCTAGAAGAGTGTGCCTTTCCATTAAAATAATTTTTAAAAGCTGCATTATCTTCTGTCAAATAAAAACTTTGGTTTTGTAAACTTTTTTTGTTTCTCAAAAATTTTTGTTGATGTTTAAGTGACGCCAGCGGGAAAAGAATGTATTTTAGAAAGTTGATCCACTATCAAAAAAATATGCGACACTAATTCAGATTTTAAAATGATATCGCACACCGGGCTATTCACAATAGAATGTTTTTTATCAATTTTTTTTCTTCACAAAGTTAAGTTAGGTTTCAGTAGGTTGACACTTAGGCCATTTTGGCTCATTGTGATACCACGCATTTACGCCACATCATTAACCCTGCACATTGCAAGCTCCATGTCAACCTGTACATTAACATGGACGATGGATCGGCGCTGAATTCTGCACTTCATCAGAGGGTCTTAGTTGACGGTGATGAAGTATTTCCTAAACCTTCCTAAATGATAAAAAAAAAATATTTTATTTGAATGTGCTTGTAAAACTGCTTATAACGAATATTCATAATAAATGGGACTTATATAAATAATATACTAACATAGTGATATATAAATTATCGTTTTTGAGTAATATACAGCTTCATTGTCTATAATTCTACAAAAAAACATTTATATTTACTTTAAATAACTGAAAAACTTCAAATTTAACTACGTAAGAAACTAACAGATAAACATCGTTTATTATTCCGAGCATTTTTCCCTGTGGTGGAAATACCGCGGCCAAATTCTAAGCGCACTTTTGAGTTGTTGTGGATCAAAACTAACAGAAAAACACCGTTCGATAGAAAACTCTAGGGGCCGCGGGTGTTTTAATAAACAAAATTTGTGAAGAAGTCAATTTGCGTATCGTATGGTTTTCCCGAGCATTTTTCCCTGTGGTGGAAATACCGCGGCCAAATTCTAAGCGCACTTTTGAGTTGTTGTGGATCAAAACTAACAGAAACACATCGTTCCATAAAAAAATCTAGGGGCCCCGGGTGTTTTAATAAACAAAATTTGTGAAGAAGTCAATTTGCGTATCGTATGGTTTTTCCGAGCATTTTTCCTTGTGGTGGAAATACCGCGGCCAAATTCTAAGCGCTTTTTTGAGTTGTTGTGGATCAAAACTAATAGAAAAACACCGTTCCATAAAAAAATCTAGGGGCCCCGGGTGTTTTAATAAACAAAATTTGTGAAGAAGTCAATTTGCGTATCGTATGGTTTTTCCGAGCATTTTTCCCTGTGGTGGAAATACCGCGGCCAAATTCTAAGCGCTTTTTTGAGTTGTTGTGGATCAAAACTAACAGAAAAACACCGTTCCATAGAAAAATCTAGGGGCGCCCCGGGTATTTTAATAAACAAAATTTGTGAAGAAGTCAATTTGCGTATCGTATGGTTTTTCCGAGCATTTTTCCCTGTGGTGGAAATACCGCGGCCAAATTCTAAGCGCACTTTTGAGTTGTTGTGGATCAAAACTAACAGAAAAACACCGTTCCATAGAAAAATCTAGGGGCCCCGGGTGTTTTAATAAACAAAATTTGTGAAGACGTCAATTTGCGTATCGTATGGTTTTTCCGAGCATTTTTCCCTGTGGTGGAAATACCGCGGCCAAATTCTAAGCGCACTTTTGAGTTGTTGTGGATCAAAACTAACAGAAAAACACCGTTCCATAAAAAAATCTAGGGGCGCCCCGGGTGTTTTAATAAACAAAATTTGTGAAGAAGTCAATTTGCGTATCGTATGGTTTTCCCGAGCATTTTTCCCTGTGGTGGAAATACCGCGGCCAAATTCTAAGCGCACTTTTGAGTTGTTGTGGATCAAAACTAACAGAAAAACACCGTTCCATAAAAAAATCTAGGGGCCCCGGGTGTTTTAATAAACAAAATTTGTGAAGAAGTCAATTTGCGTATCGTATGGTTTTTCCGAGCATTTTTCCCTGTGGTGGAAATACCGCGGCCAAATTCTAAGCGCACTTTTGAGTTGTTGTGGATCAAAACTAACAGAAAACACCGTTCCATAGAAAAATCTAGGGGCGCCCCGGGTATTTTAATAAACAAAATTTGTGAAGAAGTCAATTTGCGTATCGTATGGTTTTTCCGAGCATTTTTCCCTGTGGTGGAAATACCGCGGCCAAATTCTAAGCGCACTTTTGAGTTGTTGTGGATCAAAACTAACAGAAAAACACCGTTCCATAGAAAAATCTAGGGGCCCCGGGCTTCTTGACAAATTTTGTTTATTAAAACACCCGGGGCCCCTAGATTTTTCTATGGAACGGTGTTTTTCTGTTAGTTTCTTAATTAAATCTGAAGTTTCTCTGTTATTTTAATATAGTATGAAAGTGTTTGTGTAAAATTTTTGGCTAATGAAGCTATACTATATATTACTCAAATACGAAAATATATAAATCATTATGTTAGTAATATATTTACAGAACACCTATTTATTATGATTATTCGTTATAAGCAGTTTTACAAATACAGTCAAACAAATTTAATGTTTTTGTTTATTTAGGAAAGTTTAAGAACAACTTCCGACAATTGTGCAAACACGTGAAGTTTTTCCTAAATAATCCTATTTCGATTTTTAGGATAGTTTAGGAAAATGTTCCCGCGAATCTTAGTTGTGTTTATTAACATCACCGATTCAAATCGATGATGAAAATTCGATTTGCATCTAGCCTCGGATGAGATTCACAAAATAAGTCGTGTTTATTAAAAACGCACTTAACAAAATTTCGAGTTCTAAAATAGATGCTTCGTCAGAAATAAAACAAAATGAATAAAATAATTTTTTTTGTCCGGTATTTTCCAATATTTTAAATATTATTATAATCAACAGAACACAGAGAGTGGAATTCAATGTTCGCGGTTTGGGATGATATCTAAGATATGGCCTTACTCGTCCTTCACCAAACTGACTTAATTCTTTTATTAATTTAAAAAATCATTGGAACAAGGAGTACCGAGTGTGGATTTTAGTATTCTCGACTTGGGATGGTGTTTATAATTTGTAAAAAAGAATCAAGGCAATTTGCATAATATGATCGATGATATGGCCCTACACGTAGAAGCGTCTTTGACCAAATTAACTTAATCCATTTATTAATTCGAAAAATCATGTTTAGTAACCGATACACATTTTTGGTACTAAGGTCCACAATTTTGATTATTTAGTTCTAGTATTTTTAATTAAACCACGTGTTTTTTATTTCAAACTTTTTTCAGCTACGCTTTTTGATAATTTGTGTAGTTACACTTTTTCAAGTTTACTTTTCTTTAAAATATGTAGCTACACTTGTTATTAATGTTAAAAACTTAACTACCTTACGTTGCCGCTTCTTCCAATCATCGAAACTCCTAGCACTCGATCTGTGAGATAGCGTTTATCTCAGCGATGCGCTTTTAATCTTATTTTATTAGGGTTCTCATTATTTTTGAAATCAGGAAAAAGCCACGCGAATGTCTTGCAAATGCGGAGGCTGGGACATTATTACAGTTTCGTTTTGGGCCAAAAATTCACGAACAATGAAGTGTAAACTGGTGCATTATCGTGGTGCAAAAGCAAGGAATTGTGATCGCCCTTATTCATTTCTTTCACTTGTTCCACGGTTTCACGGTTGTTGATGTGCTCGAGCGTCTTGTGTGCTCATCATCTTCAACGTATTCACGACCGTCTTGGAAACGCTTACACCACTCGAAACCTCTTGTTTTGAAAATGCAATATTAAATATTTCTAAAATTGTGCCGCCCCTTATTCTCTGAACGATTTTTTATACAAATAAGCCGATCCTTCCAAAATACATTTAACCTTTGTGACAGCTGACAACCGACTAAATATTCAATATAACCAAATATTAAATATAGTAGAAGTATCAATAAAAGACACTGCCTTGTAAAATCGTGTTCCAAAATTTTTTTGTATAAGACAAGAAAGAAGTTAGCAGTTTTAGTACCTAGTTCGAAAAAAATTCGAAAATCAACACAGCTAGTGAAAAAAAATACTGTGTGTCAAAATAAAAAAGTGAATGTCATGTCTAGTCAAACATAGCCTCAATTTTTAGTGTATAGTTTGTTAAAATGCTAGAAACGTTGTATAGTTCACCGTTCTGAATATTGGAAAATCCTAATTAAAAATCTAAAGTCCATCATGGTTTCTTCAGCCATCCATAATGAAAATATTTACATGTTACTGTTGTCGTATTTTTTGGTAAATGTATAGACCATGTCATTATATTCGATTCTAATCTATAGGAATTATTTACGATATAAATGTTGAGTTCATAAGTGGTGAATCAATTACGGACGAGGAAGACGGACAATATATACATTATTTAAGGTTTGACAAGTAGTTTTCTATTTACGGTCGACTGACTGGACAATTTGCTGTGCTGTTCATATTATATGTGGTTTTAAGGAACTGTATATGTTAGGAGGGGTACGTAATGTCCAGGAACACCATTATGTAATTTCATGAATAAATGATAATTAAAATACTTTTTTTTAACTTCCTTTATTTTCTTTAGCAACCAAAAATCGTAAACGTTTGACTATTTGATTTTACTTCGAATATTTTTTCAAAGTTCGAAAAAAAGACAAAAGCGACACCGTGACAAAAAATCTAATTACGGCGGTAAATGCGATAGGATAAGAGAAAAAAAGAACACGAATGTCCTTTATATAAGTTATTTAATATATGATATAACCAATGCCTCCTAAACTACAGGCCGCATACACCAAATGATGACGACACGCTATGTCTACGTTGTTGTTGCTTTCTCTAGTTGTTTTGTTAGTGTAAATATCTTAATATTATTATTGCGCAGTCTCGGTTTAGACATAAATTGACGTCATGTGCAAAAAAAGAGAGTAGTAAGAGGCCTGTAGTTTAGGAGGCATTGATATAACTAACACTGTACAGATACTTTTCAGACATGTTTACCAACACAATCACAAAAATCAAAAAGCGCGAAATTACAAAATTCCCGTTACTTTTTGAATACACCTCGGTTGTGGGGCGCTCCACGGATATCGTTTGTACAAATTTCTTAATACGTATTACTCGAACCTATCAGCATGTCTTCCGTGTTATGATAATAGGGGTTCGTATTTATCGAGTGCTTATAAAGCAGGAGAATCGCCAAAGAAAATGTCAGAAATTTAGATTGAGTTGCATAATCAAATTCAGATTACATATTTAGTATTTTCAAATTCAGATCGAAGTGTAAACTGCTCATAATCAATTTCAAGCTACTGTTAAAATTGTATTTAAAATATCGTTAAATCCCTTTCTAATGTAAAATCGTCAAATTTAAAATACATATTTTATAATTATTTAATTAATTTAGCTCCACCAACACAATAAAATTTGTTTGAAATCTTGCCGAAATATTATCCCGACTTCATTTATTTCAGTTCATTTAGCTAACACATTTAAAACTTGTTAACTTATAACTTTTTGTTTTTTTACTTTCAGGTATCCTAAAACCACATCGATATCCAATCAAATAGAGAACAAAACAAAAAATGATTACACCTCAGTACCTTTATGTTCAATCGGCGAAGTCCAATTGCGTTTTTTATGTCCCGAAGACCTAGACGAAGTGCGAACCCTGTGCCAAGATTGGTTTCCGATCGATTATCCTATGTCATGGTACAAGGATATAACGTCGAGTACCCGATTTTATGCACTAGCCGCTGTATATAATTTTACAATAATTGGCCTGATTGTGGCCGAAATAAAAGCTTTTAATAAATTAAATAAGGAGGATCGCGGTATATTACCGGAATGGATGGGACGTGATTCCGAAATTGGTTATATTTTATCGTTGGGTGTACATAAAAAGCATCGACGGAATGGTATTGGTTCGTTGCTACTAGACTCGTTAATAAATCATTTGACAACGGCCGAACGACATAAAGTGAAAGCAATTTTTCTGCATGTCCTGACCACAAATCAGCCGGCAATATTATTTTATGAAAAAAGAAGGTAAGTGAAAAATGGTTTGTGAGCAATTTATCTTATTTTTCAATTAAACGTATTTTTCATATTTTCTTCCACACAAGATTTATACTACACTCGTTCCTGCCTTATTACTACTCGATACGGGGGAAAAGTAAAGACGGATTTACATATGTTTCATATATAAATGGAGGTCATCCGCCGTGGACGTTATAATATCCTTTTTCAAAAAATTTTATTTCTATAGAAGCAGACCAAATCACGCGACTAACCGTCGGCTGACGCTGTTTTGTTAGTCTATCACATTATACGATTAAAGACATGTACCCACATTAAGAGTTATCTCCTTAGATATTTTTTTGTTATGATTAGTTAATTCTTGTAAATAAAAGATAAACGTTTTTATTTAATTTATGATTTTAACATGTTGACGGACAGCGCATATAAGAGATAAATTTAAGATTGCAAATATTATCGAGTTGGCTTATATCAATAATCATCTAATCTTGTTGTCTTATTAAATATTTGTGTTTAGTTTGAACATCTTAACTAGTTTTTATCATGGAATTAACTAGGTATTTGGATCGGCGCACCAGAATATTAGAACAAATATCCGAAAATTTATGGAAGCGTAAATATACGCGGACTTATTTTATTGTACTACAATACTAGTTCCTAGAACAACATTCAGCGATAATATAAATAAAGAGCTTTACTATGTACCGAGGATTAAGGTAAACTTGACGACCTTACAAAGCGAAATATTTAAAAAAAGAGAACTAGTTCGAGATTACCTCAATGTGCTGCCAGCACAACGGAAAGCACATTATCCGAAGAATTTTGTTGATTTCCTGCAATACACCCGATTTCATGAGCTGTGGTTTCCCCTCTTTGGGTAGTTTGCTTAATGCTTGCAAGAGTAGGCCAATAGTCAAAATCCCAATTTTTAGCTAAATTTGTGATAATTTATTGTTTAAAAAAATTTTTGGGTGGTCGAAAAATTTGTACTAAAGTGGACTTATTCCGGCTGATTCGCAGAATTTTTGATCAGGTTGCTTTTGATCATGGAATTTTTAATTAGTGATTGACTTTACCTGAGATTAATAAATATTTAATTTTATCTCGATAAAGGGTCCGATTAAATGGCCACCTCGCTCATGCGATTTAACACCGTTGGATTTCTTTTTGCGGGGTTACGTTAACCCCGTTGGTTTATGTCAACAACGTTAGTGGAGCTCAGAGACAATATCAAACGCGAAATTGCCAACGTTCCGGCCCATATGTGCGAAAGAGTGATGGAAAATTGGTTGAACGAGATCGAATTCCATAGTTAAATATAACATGTGTACTACACTTGGAATAAATTTCAGCCCAATATCTCAATTATTCTGTGTTTTATTTAAATACAAAATTGTTATGTCCTTATTGAAACCCCTTTTATTTTGGTATAGTATGTTAGTTTTTAGAAATTGGACTCTAAACCCATCAATATAAGAATATTTTTATTTTGGTGTTACGTATTTATTAACTGAGCAATGCCATTATTCAAACCGGTTTCAACGAGGCTAAAGAATGCCATGTCTCAGGGGTTAAAAAATTCAGAATTGGCAAGCCCTTATTTATGTCTATCACTTTTTAGCAGACAGGTCTTGTTCGCCTGCGTAGTATTTTCATTAACAAAAATAAAAGATGCCCATTATTTAGCGAAATAGAAATCCATTCAAAAAATTGCAAACCCACCCCACAACTACTTTTTAATAATAATCTTAACAATTGCTGAATTCTGATTCATTCTAATAGTCTGTTTATGCTTTTGGATTGTTTATTGAATGTAAAATTTACAAAAATATATGTTTCGTGAAAACCAAATTATTTGTTTTAACGTTGTTTTGATTATACTGCCATCTATAGTCAAAGATTGGAACCGTCGATAAAAAATGACGTCATATAGCAACATTTTTAAAGCAATGAGGCCATTAGTATCCAGGTGCGCACTGGTTTAGTATTTGGTAGTGGTTTTTTTGGACTTAGCGAAAACGCTTGGAAAAATTACGTCTCTTGACTAATTGTAAATACTAAAGCACTCGGAGCTGTAGATTTTCAATGGAATGATGTTTTCTGTTAGTTTTAATCCAAAAGTACGTTTACGTGGTGCTAATTCACCCAAGGTCTCTAGATGTTACAATGAAATTGTATTTATCTGTTAGTTTTGATCCATTATGATCCATTTATGTGCAATGAATATTTTTCTTGTGTTCTTCAGATTATAATTTAAGAGGTTAAGCTCTATATACAATACTCAAAGATGATCGTAGTTAAATTTGGCTGTATTTAAAGAATTCCTTTAAAGATTGGCACAAACGGACACCGCCTGATAATTTTAATCACGGCATCGGTATCATTTCAGATTGTTTATGGAGCACAATCAATGAACGAAAATAAAATTTTACTACGCAATGGTCCTTTGCAAATTTCATACAGTATCGCTTATAGGAGCTCAATATCGAAAGTAAATGGTTGCTGATAGTTGCGCCATACTACTATAGCCAAATCATTTGAAGGATTTGACAAGTAAGAAAAAATTAAAAATTCTTAACTGATTTAAGTCGACAGTTTAATTTATAGGCTCAAGTTGTTATATTTTAGTAAATGTAGTTTAGCTGGTAG
This sequence comes from Nephrotoma appendiculata, assembly GCA_947310385.1. Lineage (NCBI taxonomy): Eukaryota > Metazoa > Arthropoda > Insecta > Diptera > Tipulidae > Nephrotoma > Nephrotoma appendiculata. The sequence continues at coordinate 264,854,272 of OX371225.1, read as the reverse complement.
TTTTTATCAGTAGGAATGTTTTCATAGCATTTTTGTCTAAATTGTATTTTTCTGGCCTACTGAAGGAATAAGTTTAGTGCAAAAAATTTCAAAACAAAGGCTGCGGGCCAATAGTCGGGTAAAAGTCAATTTTAAGTAAATTTTTCGCTAAATTCATTTATTTTTCAAAAACTCTATGGGATATTGATCTAAAAATCTGTTCTAAATCCGATTTTTACCATAGTAAATGATTTACCCGACTATTGGCCCGCAGTCAAAGTTAATTGGGAAACTTTTGTTCCACAAAATTTTTATAGGGAAAAATATTTTCCCATTTAACTTTGTTTCGAAAATATTTACGCCAAACTTATTGCCTCAGTAGGCCAGCAAAATACAATTTAAACAAAAAAAAATATTTCTCCCAATTCCCTATTCTCAGGGAAAACCATAATAGTGAGGTGAGACTTTGACAATTTCAAAATTAAATTTTTTAATTATATTTTCGAAATGAAATGACTGAATAGTGACATCTATGGCAATAAAATGTAATGTCTCTGTTAGAGAATAAAAGTTATTCATTAATCCTTTAATTCTATGTGGTTTAATTCTATGTGGTATAGAGTTTAGTCATCTAAAACATATGGCATTGCGAATAAAAAATTTGCGAATTTCTATTCATTAAATAAAAATCGACAATACCATCCTCCAACCTAGGTCCCGAAGTGTTCACGATTTTTTTTCTGAAGAAATTGGAAATGGCCATTAACACTTCTTACCAGAGATCTTGACTAAGGTTATGCGTCTAATAGCTAATTATATTCCTTATTCGATGAGCTTAAACAACATCCTTCCACCCGGGTTCCAAACTGTTCACGAATTTTTTGTTGAAGAAACTCAAATGTGTCTTGGAACAGAAAATGGCCATTAACACTCCTTTACAGAGATCTTGACTCAGGTTCCAATAGTGCATCTAATAGCTAATTAAATTCTACATTTGAAGAGCCGATATTTCATTCTCCAACCAGGGTCCCAAAGTGTTCACGATTTTTTTCGAAGAAACTCAAATTTGTCTTGGAACAGGAAATGTCCAATAACACTTCTTACCAGAGATCTTGACTCAGGTTCCGATAATGCGTCTAATAGCTAATTAAATTCCTCATTTGATGAGCCGATATTTCATTCTCTAACCAGGGCAGAAAATAGCCAATGACACTCATTACTAGAGATCTTGACTCAGGTTTCGATAGTGTGTAATAGCTAATTATATTCCTCATTCGATGAGCTTAAATGCCATCCTTTTGTCCCAGAGTTCACGATTTTTTTTCGAAGCAACTGAAGTTTGTCTTGGAACTTGAAATGGCCATTAACACTCCTTACCAAAGATCTTAAATCCGGTTCCAATAGTGCGTCTAATATCTAATTATATTCGTCATTTGATGAGCCGATATATCATTCGCCGACCAGGGTTCCAAAGTGTTCACGAGAAGAAATTCAAATTTTTCTTGAAACCGAAAATAGCCATTAACACTCCTTTCCAGAGATCTTGATTCAGGTTCCGATAGTGCATCTAACAGCTAAATAAATTCCACATTTGATGAGCAGATATATCATTCTTCAACCAGGGTTCCAAAGTGTTAACGAACTTTTTTCGTATAAACTCGAATTTGTCTTGGAACTGAAAATGGCCATTAACACTCCTTATCAGAGATTTTCACTCAAGTTCCGATAGCGCGTCTAAAAGCTTATAATGTTCCTCATTCGATGATTGCGTATTCCAATATTATTCGTTTACATACATGTCAAATAAAATGTGAAAAATCCACACGCATTATTTCACTCCCAAATTATAATTACCCAAGAAACACAAACATATTCAGCGCAACGAAAATGGAATTCAGGGAATAATTATACCGAAAAACATTAAATTTATTTTTGAGTGCCCCTGACTGGCTCTTATTGAGAAAGTGCCCTACGATCTTTACGAGTGCCTCAAAAGCACTATAGTGCCCCATTTGGCAGCGCTGTTGACAATTGTGCAGCAAAACATAATAATTTGCTAAGGCATTGTGATTATACTTTGTATGTAAGTTCAAATTATTTTCAATTCCATGATTTTTGTAGATTGGTCACTGATGAGTCTGATGAGACGTCTTGGTAACATCAATTCGATTATTTACTTCATTTCAGTGGACAGAAGATTACAATTAAATTTTTATTAATTTAAAATATATGTTACATATTATGGTTATTAGAGTTTTTAATTAAATTAACTTTGGGAGGATATAGTCGCCAAATTTCAGTTCATTCAATTTTGTCAAATTGTCTGAAAAACTAATCGTAAATTTTGTTTAAAAAGTAAGTTCGGTAAAAACCCAAAAAAAAAACTCAAATTGAACGCTATAGTGTTCTAAATTATTACGTTCCTGACGACGCATACTAATTTTCAATTAAATTAAAATTATCAGATTTTTTAATTATTGGTTGGGTATTTTAAATTTTTAAATTTCGATAAGATAGAAAATCAAATTTTAGAACAGAAACGAACGAACTAGATTTTTTAACATTCCTTATTATAACGGACCAGGACAGTACCTGAACACCTTCACATAATATTTTTTAATATTTTCAGCTTACAAAATTATAATGTATAATTAAAAAATTTCCTTAACTGCGGTGCACTGATCATTTTAAGTTTTGGTGTTCGCTCATCATGCAAGCCGGTGGACTATGTTCGTGGATCGGGAACCGGATACGTAGTATATTCCGATGGTTGTGTTATCGTACCGTGTCACGATTTAACTTTGCCCATTGACACACCAAATATTGAGTTCTTTGTGATGTAATAAAATAACATGGTTGCTGTAGCTGCTGCTGGTACAAGAAGAAACAATACGTCGTCGTCAACAGGACAATTTTGTAAAAAAAAAAAAAAAAAAAATAATAAAATTTATTTATCTTTAAGAAAAAAATTTAAATACAAGGATGATAAAGAGATAAGTCACTGATTTTACTTTTTGTATAACATTTAAGAAATGATTAATAAAAAAAAACAATTAGTAATTAATAATTCTAATTATATTGTTGTAGATAAAGAAACAAAATTTTGTTTAAGTTCCTCTAAAATTTCTATTTTTATTTTTAAATTATGATTAGCCCTCTCGCGTTGCTAATGTGAATTTTATTTTTTGACGTTTAATAATCCTTATCTTATTGGATGAAATTTTTAAATACATTTACAATTTCGACCAATCAGAATTAGTGTTTTAAAAAATAAAATGAAAATACAATTAGCTGGTATGATGGCGCGCTATTGATTATGATTCTTATGATTAGATATTGATTGTTTTCCTTTTTATTTTTTATTATAATTAAAATTAAGTTTTGTGAATTTTTATAATTATTAATTATTTTATGTATAGAATGCTAAAGGATGATGATGTATGATATAAAAAAAATATTTTATTTTTCTGTTTGCCTGATTTGCCTTACAAATTAAACTATAAAACCAATATTTAATAAATAATAGTTTTTAAGTATATTTTTACATCTAGTTGTGTATATAATATTCGAATATGAAAATGTATATGTTGATTTAAGTGTACCAAACGATGGCATCTTTAAATTGAGGCCGATTTATGTACGATTTAGTTTTCTAGTTAATTTCTAAAATCTTCACCGAATGGCTGATCGACTAGAAATTTAGTAAGCCAAATTTCCCTTGTCTTCCTAAGCTCCCCAGTAGTTTTTATAGTTTTTTTTACATCCTCGTATGCCAGTTTCATTTTAACATTCTTCTTTTAATACTGTAGATGGTTTAGTCAGTAGCCGTTCTCGAATTATCAACGCAATACAATTATTACAAATACGAAAACTGCCAGATTCCAATAGCATTGTTGTAGTTTATTAGCATATCTATGATCCACACAGAATAAGAGAATATAACGCGTCCCCCAACTCTCATAGGTTGGTCATGGTGGTTTTTGAAAAAAGTGAGGATTATTCACAAAGAACCTTACAGGTTTGCCCATAAACCAGATCAGCAAGTGCGACCTTCAGATCTTCTTTCAGAATTGGTTGAATTCTAAGTAAAATTACAGAAATTTCGGAACTTCATTAAATTGTCTTGCATAGGGCCTTAAGAGCTGTTTTAAGCTGTCGGTGGAAATGTTCAACTGTAAAGTAATGATATTAAGTTGGAATTGTAATTAAGTTTTGTTAGTTCTGAAAAGAGATATTGACCGGAACACCAATTTTCATCTTCAAAGTTTTACACAATTTATTTGTTGGTATCCATTTTGACTAGATTGAGTCAGAATTTTGAATAGATAGAACAATTAATCCGAACAAAATTTTATTTTATTATTCATAGAACAGGAACTTGAACACGTGTAGTGATTCTCTTATATTCTAAATTTGAATGAGATAAATAAAATAAACCATATCCCTATTCTTTCTGTAGTACCACCACATTACATGAATACCAATATCACTTCACTCTAACCTAAAAGGTGTATTTAACCGCAATCCTTGTTTGTAATCTTTATAATCTATTTTGGTACCGGAGCACTGCCAACTGTTTTTCAGTTTATTTCTCGTGTCCTTACCTTACCCCGAAGAGAAATGAACGTCTATTTGCAGAGCGAAAAAGTAAGATGTTGTCTTTATAAATAAATTTATAAAAACAAAAGTTAATTTTCAATTATAAAATTTTTCAACATAATGCCATACCTTTGACACAAGAATTATGTTTGTCCTTAGTAATTAAAAAAATATTAACAGACTTGCACAATTTGGGATAGAGTTCATCAGTCATTTGCTTCAGCCGGATGGCCTCTTGGGTTGCTGAGGACATTACCATTTATTCGGCCTCAATGCTGAATAATACAATGGTTGGTTGTCGTTTATTGGACCATGTAATACCTTCATTTGCTAATTTAAACAGGTAACCTGTACAAGATCGACGTTTGTCTACGTCCGATGCCCAATCTGCTTCACTATATCTATTAATTGAATAGTCACCCGTCTTTTCATACCGAACGAAATTTGAATTGAAACGACTTACATCATTTACTGCAAAATTTATGTCAGGTCTTGTACATTGTGTAAGGTATTGTAAGCAACCCACAGCTTGTTGATACGGTACGTTGTGTAGCTTTTCTTCTTTGCCATCTGACGTCATACTTATTGAAAGTTTTTGATTCAAGTCACTAGGTGTGCCAATCTGCTTACAATCTTTCATTCCGAAACGAGTTAATATTTATTTGATGTACGAGGATTGATCCAACTCAATGCCTTTTTCATTTTGATATATACGAATAACCACGCATTCCGTGGCGGTGCCGATAAATCTTTCGTCTTGAATTACGTGCATAAAAATTGCTTACGCTTGATTAAATCTGCTTGTTTTTGCGACCAGTCTGACTTTCTACGTACGATTTGAAATTCACAAATGATTCAAAAACTTGAGATTTGGATGACAAAAAATAGATAAGTAGTTTCCTTAAACAATCATCGACATATTTATATTTTTAAAAGTGTTTTGCACCACCAATTGAATTTGTCTCCATCGGATCATAGGCATCTGAGGGGATTAAATCAAGCACATTATCGGAACGCTTACCACTAAGGTTGAAAGGAAGGCACGATTGCTTGCCCATTGCACAAACTTCACATTTCATGATTTCATCATTTTCGAACATCATTCCATCTACTATATTACGCATGTCACAAAGTGTTTTGTAATTTACATCACCGATGTGTCTGTGCCATATTACATTTATCAGTGAAGGTTGAAATCTTGTATACACCTTCCTGTGACTGACATTGTGCAAACAAATCACCACTTTTGTTATAAATTTTACCACCATCACTATCAAACACAATTTTATTTCTTTTTTCGACAATTTTACTGACCGATAAAAGATTAGCAGACAGATCGGTAATATATAGGACCAGTGTTGCCATTTTGACTGTTTTCCAGTCAAATTTGACTGGATTTCATTGTGTTTAGCTGGAAGAATTTAAAAAATCCAGCCGGCTGTTTTTTTGACTGGATTCAGTTTTTTTGACTGGAGTCAATGTTTTTCCAACAGTCAGCTTAATTTAGTGAAAATTACGGAACAGAATGCAAATCCAATTAACAAACAGTATTTTAATAATTCGAAACCAAATGAGATTTGGACTTTGCTGTAACAATTTCCCTATACTAGATGAAATTTAAAAATATTGGAACAAGTGCAACGTATGACATTGGTAAAGCTGATGATGAAGATAAGAATGACGCTCAATTAATTGAAACATTAAGGGATATTAATATTTAATATTAATATGTTATCCCTTTTCCTGCTAACACTTTTTCAACCCAAAAAAAAATAAAAAGTGGCTCAATTTAAGTCCAAACTACACAAATGTGTGAATAAAAATCATAGTATGTAATGGCGTTTTTGATAAAAAAATTTGCGTGATTTGAACAAAAACCAACACAATTGTATGTATCAAAAACGCCATTACAGACTCACACATTTGTGTGGTTTGGACTTAAATTAAGCCATTTTTTATTTTTTTTGATTGAAAAAGGGTTATTGTAGTAAATTAATATTAAATATAATTATTGTAGTATGTACTAATATTTACAGTAAGGAATATTTCTATAATTTTATAATAATTTATTATTTTCATATTTATTTTATGTTACAAAAATCGAAAAGTTGTTCTTTAGTTAATAATATATACTTATTATAATAAAATCTGAATTAAACCACCTATTTTAAATTTTTCTGTTCATCGTATTTAATTAAAATATAATCAAATCTTTTTCAGCTGGTTTTTTAGCTGGTTTTAATTTAGTTTTTCTTTGACTTGAATTCTAGCTGTTTTTTTCATTTTTAGCTGTTTTTTTTCCAGTCAAAAATGACTGGATTTCAAATTTTTCAATGGTAACACTGTATAGGACTTCTATTGGTATTATTTCATTTTGCATTAATAGAACAGTTTCACCGACACATTTCACTGGCATCATATCATTTGCTGCCACTATTTCAACAGCTATTCAGTTGATCTTTGATTTTTCAATAAATTTGTATCAGGGGTCATGTGACTCGACGCACCACTGTCTAAAACCCAGTCGGATGATTTTGATTGTGAGAATAAAGATACACCAAATGCTCTAGCTATAGCCGATTCACTTTTATAGCTTTTAACATTATTCTGATTTTTATTCTTCTCACCATTCGACGATGATTTCTGCTTCTCTTTGATCTTATTGCATTCAAAACTCAAAATTATACTACCAATGTGACGATTTTTAAGTTTCGATGAATTTTTACTGAAAAACACATTGCTTTCGTTTGACTTTGATACGTACTGTGTGTCAAGTAATTTTATTTTAATGTGATCTGCGTTGATGGTTTCACTTGCCTCAAAACTCAGAATAAGAGGTTTAAATTCATTTGTCAAACCTGCCATCATAATTGCAGCCAACCAGTCATCATCTATTTTGAATACAATGGTATTCAATTTGCACGAATTGCATATTTTCATAATTGTTAAACGAATTGAAATCAGGGTTCGCAATAATGTAATTTTTCTTTATAATCCACGGTCTTCGTACAAATTTTTGAATTTTTCCCATATTTCAAGGGCTGAATTACAATTAAGAATGTGATCAAAAAGTTCCGGTTCCACACTCAAGGCCAAGGTCAATTTTGATTCATGTAGGTTCAGTGGTTGACACTTAGGCCATTTTTGGCCCATTGTGATACCACGCATTCACGCCACATCATTAACCCATTCACCTATTCACCCACTCACACAACTACAGTTTACCACCTGCACATTGCAAGCTCCATGTCAACCTGTACATTGGCATGGACGGTGGGTCGGCACTGAATTCTGCACTCCATCAGAGGGTCTTAGTTGTGTTTATTAACATCACCGATTGTAATCGATGATGAAAATTCGATTTGCATCTAGCCTCTGATGGGATTCGAACCCAGTACCTACCAGTAGATTCACGTAACATGTCCTCATTTTTATTCTTTGGCATTTGATCATCATCTGGAGACTTCTTAATACACTTATGCCATTTTTTTATATCTAAATAATTCTGCATAGCAAAACACCATATGATCCGATTTGCTGTTTATCCTGCCATTCCCTTCTCATAAAACGTGTTGGTGACGATACAAATTTTACAACAAATGTAAAATCAATCTGAATCGCGATTAAATTCACGATTTAAAATCTTCACGATGATTACAGATTTAATTAATACTTTTTACACTATTTGCCGTAGGCACTTGGCGAAACACACTTATACTTAATAAACACATTTTTTATTAATCACTTGTTTTTTGTTTCGCAGTTATTTTGAATAATTTTCAAAAAGTTTAAAAAATCACTCGATCGATTTCGACTTGTTAGGTCATCATCAGGAGTATCTACAGTAGAGTAGAGTAGATACTCCTGATGATGACCTAACAAGTCGAAATCGATCGAGTGATTTTTTAAACTTTTTGAAAATTATTCAAAATAACTGCGAAACAAAAAACAAGTGATTAATAAAAAATGTGTTTATTAAGATTTAATTAACGTGGCATCTGGCCCATAATAACCTATTAGCAGAGCGAAAAAGTAAAGATGTTGTCTTTTGATACTAAATAATAAACTGTATTTCAGTACAATAGTGTTGACAGATGAGAATATGGGGTGCGTTCATAATTTAACAACAATAATCTTCTGATCCTGATTTTTATTCAAAAAGAAAGATGTATAAGTTTAATATATAAAAATTATAATTTAAAATTCTTGCGGTTAATTTAGCTCGAAATGGTAAAATTTGGATATTGATTGGATGGCATCTGCGGTACACGATAATGATGATACATTTTCATACGTAACTTCAACTCAGTTTATAAACTCACAGACAAACATACACTCCCAAGTAACTCATATATTTAAATAATATTGTAATATAATATATAGTTTTTGAAAATAGTTAAATTTTTATGGAAATGATTTAAATTACAATTTTAATAGTTATGTAATATTTAATTAATTTAAAAACACAACAAACAAACAAACAAAATAATTAATTTTTAACTTTATTTTCAATTTTAAATGAACCAAATTTAAATGATCCAAATAAAAAAGTTATATTTTATTTTATATTTGTTTGTTTTATTTCTGGCGCCGTAGCTTGTTACCCGTTGCCCGTAAGCAACCGAAGCACGCACAAAAACGGCGATAACGTTTGGATGACACGTTTGGAGTTTCTTAACTGATTTCTGCAGGACCAAATACCTGAGATATTATGTAAGTGTTACAAATTACAACTTACGACAACTGACGTCTAAAGGATTTTATATTTAAGGCGTTTTGGTGTGTCGTAATTACGACTGGTTGTTGTTGTTTTACTCGTACATTTTATAATTTCAAGTTACAATGATTTCTTTTTTGTTTTCATAAAAAATTTGCCAAAATTAGTTTAGAGTCGAAAGCCGCATCCGTAATGATAATATAATCAGCCCGTTGTTTGATAATTCACGAACTTACATGCAGGTTATAGTAATAAATTAGTATTATCGAATGCTGAAACTACATTTCGATCAGTTTCAGTTCATGCATTTTGGACCAATAAAAAAGAGTGAGTCCATTAGTACTCTCAAGGAGATGTGTAAACATGGCGTATGTACAGTTTAATTTTAAGGAAGAAGAAATTAAATTTTACAAACTAGATTTTTTCATTTGCTTATTATCGTCAAATTGGTCTAGTACTCTTTCGGTATAGTCGACGCTAAAATCACTAGCTAAAATAAGATACATATCCCTTTTCTGGCCGGCGATCACAAGTGTGCGTGTATAAATCGTGTACCAAAGAGAATCATGAAAAAAAACTACAAGCTATGGTTATTTTAATGCACATTTGTGTGTGGTGGACTTATAATGAAAAAAAGAGTCTGATCTGAAAAGGGATATACTAATTTTCTTTGAAAAACTGCATCAATACTCGTCCCATATCTCGTAGTAGATATACAGTGGGTCACAGTCAAAATGATGCAAGCCATTTTAATTTTTTTTTAAAGTAAATATTCACAAAACTACGATAAATATCTATTTTTAAATTATATTTATTATAAGCTTCAGTATTAATTGTTAATTTCATAAACCAAAACATATATAAAATTTCAATTTCTAACAAAAAAATTACAAAAAACAAAATTTCCACGTAAAAACATGTCACAGCTAAAATGATGCACTCTCTTTGTTTTGAAAATAGCGGTACTTTTCCTACACAAAACAAAATTTTCAATGAAAATAATTTTGAGTATCAGTTTTACGACGTGACTTAGTTATTAAACACTTTAAAGATGGCAAAACTCACAGATAAATTGCCGAAATGGTGAAAATAAGTTCTTCTACTGTTCAGCATATTATCGAACGCTTCATTTATCAACACCGTGTTGAAAATAAGCCTAGAAAAGCGCACAATAAAATATTTTTCGGAAAAGATTGTAGATGGATTGTTCGAAAAATGAAAAAAAAAACAAATTAAGTGCTCCAAAGTAGGCCGAGGAGGCTGAAAATATTTACATAAAAAATGTCATCTAGAAACAATACGCAGAATATTAAGAGAACCAAATGGTAGAACAATACGGAAAAAACCATACATCAGTGAAGTTAATCGTAAGGCTAGAGTTAAATTTGCCCAAGACCATAAAAACAAAGATGAAACATTCTGGAACACGGTTTTATTTGCTGATGAAAGCAAATTTAACCTTTTTGGATCATACGGAAGAAACTACGTATGGAGAACGACTAATACGGAGCTAGCAACTAAAAATTTACGAAGCACTGTTAAACATGGCAGAGGTCATGTTACGTTATGGGCTTATTGTATGGCATATTCCGGAGTTGGAAATTTAGAGTTTATCGAAGGCAATTTGAACAAAAATATATATTTAGACATACTAAAAAGAAATTTGGAGGTAAGTGCTGAAAAGTTAAATATTAAAGATCATTTTCGGTCCTACCAGGACAATGACACGAAACACAAATCTGGAATTTTTCAAAGTTGGCTCATTTGGAATACTCCTCATGTCATCAAAATACCCGCCCAATCACCGGATATCAATATTATTGAAAACTTATAGTCTAACCTTCAAACAAAATCAGAATACAAGAGATTTATAATGTAGCGGATTTAAAAAATGCATTGTTAGATGAGTGGAGTAAAATAACTCCAGAGTACACGAAAAACCCGTAGGTTCGATGCCAAAAAGACTCAAAGTGGTTCTAAAACAAAATGGATATCCTACCAAATATTAATAAATTAATTATACAATGTGATAATATTAGTTACAAACATCTGAATTATTTTTTTAAAGAGTTTTTAAAACTGCATCATTTTAGATGTGACATGTTTTTATGTAGAAATTTTGATTTTTGTTACTATTTTGTTATAAATTAAAATTTTATATTTATTTCGTTTTATAAAATTAACAATTAATACTGAAGCTTATAATAAATGTAAATTAAAAATAGATATTTATAATTGTTTTTGGGATATTTACTTAAAAAAAAATGGCTTGCATCATTTTGGCTGTGACCCACTGTATTTCGATCTGAGTTTAAGTGCAAATCGAATTCGTCTAGCAGGAAGTTTATAAGTTGTTCAGCTTAAGGAGCAGCAAAATTAATATTGAAGTCACCGCTCCTAATCATCGGCAAGTCTACTTGGAGAAATTTTGGAATTCTTTCAGTATATGGAGCTAGGGGAAATTTATGAACATGATTATGTCTTCGGCAGCTTTATTCGGCGAGATGTATACAACTACCGAAAGCAACTTATGCATCTTATTCCCATTGTGAAGCTGAGGTTCAGCCGTGCATATATCGCTAATGGGTTGTGTTGTTACGCTTATACCAGTTGTTTGTCCAACGATGATTTCCTTATGCGAGGTGACTGTATAAGGTTCTACTTGAATTTTTTATATATTGCTACTCCGGCAGCCTGCTGACCATCTCTCTTGAACTGAACGCATTATTCAAAATGAGGAATATTAGCGTGCTCACCATTGCAAAACCAGGTGAGGTTTCTGAAAAATCGAGGTGATGTGACCTGAGATTCTGGCATCTCAATGTTAAAAACCAGACACCATTATTATCTCGTACAAAATTCCGTACTTAGCGAATTTTTGGAGAGGCGCGCTAGCTCACTTAGAAGAAATGATCATCGATAGCAATCATCGATAGATCATCGATACTCGTGATAAGCAACATACACAAGTTACTGACTGTGTTTTTTATCGTAAGAGGTATACATAATATCGTTATAGGTACCACCCTGTGATGCATGAATTGTGGTGGCACATGCAGGTACGACTGGAAAATGATTACGCTTAATATTAATTGTCCGAATCTTATTTTGATAAACAGTTGAGCTTTTTCTAGAAATGGGCACCAAATATCGGTCGATATTCTTTTTCTGCGCCCATTCAGCTTTATGCCGCCAGACCTTCTTGCCAACTTGTACCGAAATCCAACCAGAGTCCTTTGGTATTTTTGGTGTTGTTCTCTATTCCTCGTCAGGATAGCTTCATTCGATATATGTATATCAGGCAGCCCATAGTTCCATTCGCCAGTCCGTCTGCAACCTATGACAAGTGGAAGTTCGTACGGCAAACCATTTGTGTTCACTATGCTCATTTTAAGTATCTTTTGGCGGAATGGCTACTCTGGCAGCCCACTGATCAATTTCTCTTGAACTGAACGCAGCATTCAAAATTAGGAATATTTACATGCTCTTCATTGCGTAGCCAGATCACGGAAAGCAAAAGAGAATTAAGTATTCCAGCGTGACTGTATCAATTAGGTCGAGGTGATATAATCGGAGACTGACAGTTCAATGTTAAAAACGAGACGTCGTTCAATGTTAAAAACGAGACTCATTACTCGAGAAAAAGCAACATACACAAGTTGTTGACTGTGCTTTTTTTTATCGTAAGAGTATGCTATCTCGATATAGGTACCACCCTCCCTATGATGCCTAAATGGTGGTGGCACAAGCATTGTTTTAAATTTTTTGTTATTTTTTTAGTTTTTTCTGATCGATGAAAATGTCGATGGTTTCTATTTTATTTTTTAAATTAGAATTAGTTTTTTTGTTTTCCTTACTATTATACATATATGTACATACAAGCAGGCCATGTACTACATAGTACAAAATTGTTTTTATTGAGTTTGTTGCTTTTTTCAAACGAAGTATTTACGTCATTTCCGTTCGTTTCATTTACAAGTTTACTCTAATACAAAAAATGTTGGTATAGGCGCGAGTAAAAATGTTTACACATCAAAAAATCCGAAATCATCAAACGATAACGAGCACCATTGATACGTTGCAGCCATCGTCACCTAGGCCAAAAGAAACCGATAATTCCACATATCCATAAACCACAACAAACAGTGGTTTTTTCTAGCATTGGCACTTCTTGCAAGTCGTTTGGCTTCAGTTGTTGCACGAACTGTATTTTATAAGTCTTCAGACCAAGATCCTTACGTAAAACCTTCCACGTAGTCGAATAACACAATCCCAATTGCTGTGCCCTGCGACGGATGGATGTTTTGTCGTTTTCATCAACACAGGGTGCTACAGCAGCAATATTTTCCTCTGTACGCCCTCTACGCATACCATTTGGTGGATTGATGTCAAATTGGTGCGAAATTTGGTCACAATGGCTTGAATTACTTGCTCTGTATGTCGATTATGACGACCATAAAATGAACGAAGGGCGAGAAACACTTCTTACTGAACACGAAATAAGATAATAAAATTCAATAAATTGTAAACGTTGTTCGGGTGTAAGTCTTTCTTTAAAACCCGACGGACATAATTTTAAATGATTTATCGATAACGGTTTTGCCAACACTTCGATTTTCAACTGAATTTACCAAAAGAATTCCGTATGGCATGATGCTGGGCGTAATGCATAACAAAGAATTTGAACAATTTGCGGGTAACTATGAACTAAGGCTCCCATGGTAGTTCAAGCTGCTTCACTAACCGAAGTATCTCTGTTTGGGTTCGATTTTAATCGTTGCTGAAGAATTCATCGGGAACCCTTATGTTTTGACCATACAATAGCTCTGCTGAATTGCAGTTGGTCTTCCATGACTGAAATTCGGACACCCAATAGGATTGTTGGAAGTTCTGAATTCTAATTGAATGTATTACAACGAGCTGTTAATGCAGCTTTTAGTTGTCTGTAGAACAGTTTGAAAATAACATTCGCTTCGGGTTTAGCTGCGTGAGCTCGATGAATTCGAATTTCCTTGGTCTGTCGTGATAAAAGAGGGGACATCGCATCTACAGATATACTCGTTGTAGAAGATCTTCTTACTTACTGTTTTTGCTGTCATTTCTCGGATTGGATAAGCTTCTGGCCAACGCGTAAATCGGTCGACTATCGTTAAAATATTAGGTGAACAAATAAATTTACGACCTTTTTAGATAGGTGTCCTTAGTATCACTGCTTGCGTATTATTCAATCGGGCAATACATGTTTTTTGGAGGTTAGATGTCAAGCTTGAATAATTACTAGTGACATTTGTTCAAAGCCTAAACAACAATTATTTTCATGTAATTGAAGATGTCGAATTTTGTGCCGAAAAACAACATTTGCGGGAAGTTTTACTTCATTAAGAAAAGTGCAGCGGAAACAAATCGTTTGCTTGTGGAAGTTTACGGGGAACATGCGCCATCGAAAACAACATTCAAAAAGTGGTTTCAACGATTCAAAGTTGGTAATTTTGACGTAAGAGACAAAGAACGTGAAGGCAGGCCAAGAAAATTTGAAGATACAGAATTGGAAGAATTGCTTGATGTGGACCCTTGTCAGGCTGAAAAACAATTGGCAGAAGAGTTGAATATTACCCAACAATGTGTTCCGAAATGTATACATGCAATGGGATTGGTTCAGAAGCTGGGAAATTGGGTGCAACACATATTCAAAGAAAGGGGCATGGAACGTCGGAAAACCATGTGCGAATTGTTACTTCAACGACAACAAAGGAAGGAGTTTTTGCATCGGATCATACCTGGGGATGAAAAATGGATCCATTATGACAATCCAAAGCGCAAACCAGCGTGGGTTAAGCCATGTGAACCAGGCCTGTCGACGCCAAAACCAAATATCCATGGTTCGAAGGCGATGCTTTGTATTTGGTGCGATATGAAGGGTGTCGTCTATTATGAGCTGCTGAGAGAGCGTGAAACCATTACGGGACAAGTTTATCGGCGACAACTGATGTCTTTAAAGCAAGCTCGAGCTGAAAAACGACCGAAATGGGACAAAAGGCACAATAAGATTATTTTGCAACATGACAACGCTAGGCCACATATTGCTATATCTGTCAAAAATTACTTGGACAGGCAGAGCTGGGAAATTCTACCCCACGCGCTGTATTCACCAGACATTAGGTTAGGTTTCAGTGGTTGACACTTAGGCCATTTTTGGCCCATTGTGGTACCACGCATTCACGCCACATCATTAACCCATTCACCTACTCACACCTCTACAGTATACCACCTGCACATTGCAAGCTCCATGTCAACCTGTACATTGACATGGACGGTGGGTCGGCGCTGAATTCTGCACTCCATCAGAGGGTCTTAGTTGTGTTTATTAACATCACCGATTGTAATCGATGATGAAAATTCGATTTGCATCTAGCCTCTGATGGGGTTCGAACCTAGTACCTCCCGGTCCAAGTGCCGAAGCTTTAACCACTGATTACCACTTATTTCGGTCGATGCAATCAGCCCTGGCACAGCAACACTTCACTTCATATGAAAACGTCAAAAATGGGTTGATGACTGGATCGCCTCGAAACCACCAGACTTCTTCCTTCGGGGAATCCGTTTATTGCCTGAACGATGGGCGAAGGTTATAGCTCCGAAGGAGCATACTTTAAATAAAACATTCTTTCATTCTCTACAAAATCTAATGTCTTTTACTACACTAAAAAAGGTCGGAAATTTATTTGTAGACCCAATATTATGTGTTAAACCTGGCTCTTGGTAGCTTGAATTTAACAAATTCTGATATCAGTTAGCCAGAAGTATTTTGAAGCAATAAGTTTTCGCGTGACATGGATGTCGGGTTGTGATAAGTCGTATCGACGATTGTCAACTATCGAAGACTGTCTTGAAGTCTCACATCAAATTTGCAGCTTGTCTGAAATAAAATTTTGCAATTATTCGTCGTCGCGTTGTTCCTATACAACCCGTAAAACACAAACCGACCGAAATTTATATTTGCCTCCCTAAAACGGTTTAATAACAGTCCGATATGTCAGGAAATCAATTTATTGAATTGAGTAACATTTGAACCAACTTTAAACTGAATTTAGACCGAAATGTTTACCAAAAACCGTCTCGTAATGTTGGTTTAGCGACCGCAGTAAAATCACGGTCCAATAACACTCCTTAATAACCCAAAATCAAAATTTTGCCTTAGTTATGTATTTGGGTCAACCTTAGACTTGATTTAAACTGAAATTTTGACCAAAACCGGTCTTCCATGGTCGGTTTATCGGCTGGGTGTAGCATACATTTGTTCATTTGCCATAACATTTACATTTTTTAGCCGGTTCGGTTGTGTTTGATATAATAGTACAAATAAAATTAAAATTAATTATTAGTATTTGATTTAAATTTCAATAAGTGCACCAGTATCATTAAATTTAATGTACGTACTATAAGTATTCAATTTATTTAAGTAAGTATATAGTTTAATTGAATTAGTTTAATATAATTTATAATTTAATACAAATAATATCTATGCATTTTTTTGGGGGCACAAAAAGACGCCATAACGCAAGTAGCTAATTGTTCTAAAGTTTTCATTGAATGAGGTTTGTGTGCAAAAAAGTGAAAAATTATCTTTAAATTATGTATCAAATGTGATTGTATGTATGTACATAAATTAGATTGTGTAAAAATGTTCATAAATTAGATTGCGTAAAATATTTTCGAAAAGTTTAAGGCGTCCAAAATGAAATTTTTTTATATTTTAATACGTTAATACGTATTTTAATAAGTTTAGGAAAATTTATACGAATACTTTTTATCTGTTTAATTTTTAGATTTATCAGGTTTTGTGACATTGAAAGCGATCCAAGACGTAATTTTGGAGGTATTAAAACGAAGGAACCCAAAGGCTATATAGTAACGCAGGATGATGTTTGTCACGCAGTACAGGAGTACCTTAAACAAGTTTAATAAAACACTACTTACAAAATAACATTTATTATGAATTAAACTATTATATTATATATGTATATAAATAAAAATTGCGAAAAAAATGTAAATACATAAATTACTTGTGTCTTCAATTTTTTTCTAAACCATTAATTTTATATTTACCAAAATCAGCCTGTAGATCACTGAAATACAACCGAGGAAGTGTTACTAAAACTAGTTGATGTACGACGGGTTTACAACGTACATTTAGGTGGGTCTTTAGACATACTTGATCAGTCCTGTGAGAGACTGAATATAATCTTAAACAAGTCTACGAATGACTGACTTTCGTCTACTCATTATACACCCAGATATTCGGTCGGGCGAAGACTGGAAGCATCCACGCTTTTTGACTGTCTAATAACCATCTAAAAACAGACATTCATTCCCGACCGAAATTGATTTTGAGTCATATGTTGGTCCTAAAATGGTAATTGTGTTTCACGGGCAAGGAATTCCTTCGTGTCAAAAGAGAAGACGCTGAGTTCTGTCATTGATTAATTATGACTTCAGATAATACCACTGCGAATTACAACAACAATTTTTATATTTTTGTTGCTTCTTACACATTGTAAAAGAAGAACAACCTTCACTTCATGTAGGTTTAAGAAGAACAAAGATAGACCTAATTAATTCAAAGCAGCTAGAAAGAAGCAAAACATATTTTTAATTTATTTTTACCCACACCACTAAATATTTTAACATAATTAAAAAAAAATTGAATCAAATGTATTTTCCTCTCACTCAACTGAATATATGAAATATATATATATATATATATATATATATATGACAAAAAATAAATAGACAAAAACAATGAAATTGTATTTATGTCTTCATCCTGTTTTCATTTTTTCAGTCGTATTCCAACCATATGAGTGGAGGTTGTTCATGACGTTTTTACAGATTTCACAGATATGGCGATGGGAATTTTTTTATTTGCACTGCGACATAATTTGTTTATTATTTTGTTGTTGTTGATATTTTTCGAAACAAATTAAAACTAAGGTTACTCCGTTCAACCATACTATGTGTTGCATTAATATTTGTGCTCATGAAAAAATTATTTTAGTTGTGTTTCCTAGATTATAAAACTCATGTAATTTTTTTTTTTTTTAAATTTTTTATGACAATGTAATTAATTATTAAATTACGTTTCATTTGGTATACAATTTATAAAAAAATTATCAGGATTTACGTATAAAAAAACGAATTTACTCTGTTGCAAAAGTAATTGTGTTACAAATTACTGTTGCAAAAGTATTTGTGTTAGCAAAATTCTAAAAAAAAATCAACAAATGGTGCATTGAAATAACTGTTTCAGCAAATATTTTTCAAAAATACACGTTTTCAAATAGTTTTGCAAGTTTCATTGAATTGTGAGCATTAAAAATCGTGACAATATGCCAAAAACCCGCGAACTGAGTATTGAAACCCGATCTGCAATTGCGGCAGAATATAATTGGGAATCTCAGCCGAAGAACTGGCGAAAAAGTACAAGTGCCATAAAAATACCATTCGGAAGCAAAATATTTGCGGAACGGTGCAAAATATCGGAGTACGCCAACGACCAAGAATAACTAATGCCAGAGAAAATGCTTACATCACTCGATGTATGCTTACAAATGCACATTTAAGTCAACGAGGTCTCGCTAAAACTTTAAAGGATAACAAAGAACTCCAAACACACCATTCCACAATTTCTCGTCGTTTAAAAGAAGCTGGGGTACAGGCCTATACATGCACCAAAAAGTTTTATATTTCTAAACAAAATAAAATAAAACGGCTGTTGTTCGCAAAGCAGCATATGAACAAGCCCCCCGAATTTTGGAGAAACGTTTTGTTTACTGACGAATCTTCGGTATCGTTAGACGGATCTTGGGGTCGCAAATTTTATTATTCGGAGCCAGAAAAGGTAAACAAACGTCATGTTTATGCTACACAACGTCAAGGCGATGGAGGAAGTCTTATGGTTTGGGGTTGTATAACCAACCTCGGAGTAGGACCACTAGCAATGGTGTCTGGGAAAATGAACCAAATGACCTATTTGGAACTGCTGAATGATGTAGCATTGGTAGCTGGTTCAAAAATAATTGGGCTTGACTTTATTCTTCAGCACGACAATGCCCCTGCCCATAAAGCATTTATTGTGACCAAGTTTTTAAATGATTTAGACCAACAACGCATAAATTGGCCACCGCAAAGCCCGGATTTAAATATTATAGAAAATGTTTGAGCTTATGTAAAACGAAATATACCATATAG
The DNA here is from genome assembly GCA_947310385.1 of Nephrotoma appendiculata. NCBI lineage: Eukaryota > Metazoa > Arthropoda > Insecta > Diptera > Tipulidae > Nephrotoma > Nephrotoma appendiculata. The sequence continues at coordinate 264,834,729 of OX371225.1, read as the reverse complement.
TGTTGGACGAAGCAAGCAGGAGTTATGGGATGAGATTGTTGAGGTGTGGAGTAAAATACCTCTAGAATTTATTTCCAAATTATTTGACAGCATACCCAGAAGACTAAATGAGGTCATATTATATAACGGTGGGCAGACTAAATATTAAATTTAAATAAAATCAACAACATAATATAAATTAGTAACGTTTTTTATTAAAACTGTCCCAACACAAATACTTTTGCAACAATAATTTGTAACGCAATTACTTTTGCAACAGAGTAAATTCGGTTTTTTATACGTAAATCCTGATAATTTTTTTATAAATTGTATGCCAAATGAAACGTAATTTAATAATTAATTACATTAATTACAAAATTTAAAAAAAAAAATTACATGAGTTTTATAATCTAGGAAACATAACTAAAATAATTTTTTCATGAGCACAAATATTAATGCAACACATAGTATATTTATTTTGTTACTGATGGTACAATTGTATGTAAGAGTAAGTGAAATAGCAGTCGTAACATTTCAGAATGATATTTTTTTATGTAATAAAAAGTTGATACACAATACAAATGCAATTTTTATATGGGAGAAAACAACAACAATTAAATTGTTCGGTTTTTATGTTGCTAGAAAGAAAAAACCACTCTCGCACAACAATGACTCTATCTATATGTGACTAGTAGAGACATTAACCAAACGTAGCGGCAAAAATCCGAGTAGTAATATCTTAATGTATTCAATCAACGGTTCTGTGACAAGTATTTCACCAGAACGAGACAAATAGCCGTTCACCTTATCATATATTATAAAGTATATATATACGCTACTAAGTGGACCAAAAAAAAATTTGACTCTACCCTTATTGAATGTAAAAAAGTTCAGTGCACAATTTTTTTCACTACTATATTCTACCCTTTTCCATACAAATCAAGGATAAAAAAAACGGTCGAAATTTTTCCATAGAAAAATCGGGTTATGTCCCTTCTGTTTGTACTCTATATTCTGTGACCTTATTGTGTTTACCTTTAATGTGATGAATGTCGGTAGTGAACTAGGCAATAAAATCAAGATTTCGTAATTGCCGAGGTCAACGGTAGATTTATGGTCTGTAAATATAAAGAAATTTCAGCCTTTGATGAAATAGCGAAAGAGTTTGATTGTTAAATACATGGCAGGAAGATCTCTATCGAAAGTGGAGTATTTAATTTCCGCAACATCCTTTGTTGCGTTGTTGTAAGCCAGCTTCAACTGTCATATTGGAAACGTCGGTAGTTCTGTAAAACAGCATGTCATTCAATGGATGTACCAAAAGGGTGACAGCGGCAAGAGAATGCTTGAAAAAAGTTTCTTCTGTCTTTGCCTATCGTAACGTGGCCCATTTCCTGTGAGTATGCGATAACAGTTCGGCTAAACGTGGTATAAAGCTGTGGTAATAGTTCATCATACCGACAAACTGCTGTATTGAAGTGTAGTGAAGTTAGCTTTGGAAATTTCAAAAGACATCAACTTTGTCTTCCTACGGGAGTATGCCATCTTTCGAAATTGTCGAGAGACTTCACGCCGTAAATGCACTTCGAACCTTTAATGTTAATTCCAACTGCTGAGAGACATTTAAATAATGACTCATTGCAACTCGCAATGAGGATAACGACGATATAAGAGTAGACGAAGTCCAGCCCCCCACTTCGTTAAGGAACCGCTGAAATGTTTAGGATGAATAGCGAAGGCCAAATGGCATTCAGAAACGCTCAAAAACCCTGAAGAGAAATAATTATCGTAGTTTTATAAATATCCTCAAGAGCCTTGGGATTTGATGATAGGCCCGAACCAACGAGAAACTGTGTATGTGGGAGGTGGGATATATTTCTGGGACTGTGATAGTGTTTCACTGTCGGTTGCCACTGATGATGATGAGAGGCGACAAATTATGATGCCTCTCATATACTGGAATTCAGTTGGCATATCAACAATGCCTTCACAGCGAGGGTAGTAACTGAATCAGAAAAAAACTTTTGTTCTTCAAATTGACTACGAGATTATAATTGAATAGTCAGCCTGTGTATTGCCGCGACAATGAAGGAACGTATGAACGAACACCTGAGACCGAGATTAGAGATCGATCTTCATAAGTTTCGTACCTCAAGTGGAAATTGGGGATCCGTTTGATGCTGCAAGAATGCAATCGGTGTCTTTTGCATGTCAGGGAAATATTTTGATGGGTATCACAGATACATCCGCCTCAGAATCGATCAGAAATTGTAAGTGATTTTCATGATCGTGTATAAAAAACGGGAAGACAAATCAAGCCCACTGTTTGCGGTAGATATACCGAGATTTAGTGGTTTGCACAAGACTTCTTTTTGGAAGTAGCGTCCTGATGCGGAAACTACACAGCTTATTGCAGTTCAGTGGACGTGAGCCGAAACGATAGTGAAAGTAGCAGAGTACGAATCAAGATGACGAACTCGGCCTTAATCTGCGTCGATATAAAGTTCGGTCTGTTGTTTGACGATCTTTCATGTGACTTACAGCCCAATTCCCATAGTCGTGTCACTTCATGTGAAGTGACAATAGTCGTGTCACATGAGATGAACATTCATATTCTTGAAGTCGCTTCAAGTGACGCGGGTTAAATGGTTTAAAAACACAAAATAAAACTATATTTAGGCACGTCGTAATTCAATAATAAAAATACTATTTACTTTTGATGAATTCGACAAAAAATATTCCTGTCACTTCAAAAAATTAAGTGACTATAGTCACATGAAGTGACTATAGTCGTAAGTTGCGACTATGAGAATAAGAAAATTTAGATAACGTGACTATAGTCACTTGAAGTGACGTGATACGACTATGGGAATTGGGGTGTTAATGTTAATAATGGCTAGTGGCCGCTAGAGATTTCTCAATTGTTGTTGCATCTTGCCAAGTGCTCGTTCCATTAAATAGGATTTCCTCTATCATTTTTTTCGTTTACTAATTTGGAATCACCTGCTAATTAGAGTCTACTGTATTCGTGTACTGGTTCCTAAATTGTCGTTATAAATTGTGCCGTCACATCTGGAGCGCCGGGAGTATATGCGAAACGCCCATTGCCCTCGATAATTCGATGGATGGATAGAATTGGTGTTCGACGTGTATGAACCATGCAAAGCGAGTTGTTCGTTCCAGAAGGGAGGAATTTTCGGTGGCATATTATGCCAGGATTGTTTTCGTCTTCGGCTTGTTGTTTCGGTGGCATTTTTATTTTCACTTCAGTTATTTTAAAAATCATCTATACAATTATTGTACATTATAAACGATCGCGAACAAACAAAATAGAAATATTTTCCCAACCTAGTAAGAGTGCAAAAACGGGCAAATTCCCACATTTGTATTTCTTACCTTTTTTCTAGTTGTGTGTGAAAAAGAAATAAATAACTTTTTGTCGATTTTTAATGATATGTTGCCTAAACGACTAATTTATGAAGTCAAATTAATTTCTCAAATGATTTGTCCAATAACTACCCCCCGAAAAATAAAATTGATTTGTGGCAGAGAATGTCCATTATTTCCGATTTTAAAAGAAGCTATACAAAAAGTAATATATACACGATAAAAATCATAATATATACATAATTATATGCTTGATTGCAAAAATTATCACTTTTTGTAAAAAATACAATTAGTGCTTAATCGAATATGACCAAAATTAGATTAATAGCAATTAAGACCAATTTCGAATATCCGTAGTACTATTTTTTACTTAAGTTTGAATGCTTTCACCCCTGCACGTACATTAGAATGTCCACGAAAACGTCACACTGCCAAACCAAATATTTTAACAGGTAATTAATATAAAAATAATAATTTAATTTTTTTGGGAAATTTTTATTTAATTTTTTTTAAATATTTTTTTTTTACTTATAATTGGAACGTTTTTAAAAATTGCGCATTCACAATTACATTTTTTGTATTTTTTAAATTTTTATTTCAGTTTTGTATTTTTTCATTTTTTTTTTAAATTTATTTATTCATTTTTTAATTTATATAATTACTAAATTAATTTTTTTAATAAGATAAATAGGACATTTACAATTTTAAAATTATTGAGTATTCAGTTTAATTTTTTTCTTTATTTTCTTAATTTTCTTTTCGTTTTTAAAATTATAAAAAATAATAAAAATTTCAAAAATCTATTTTATTTTCTTTTATATTTATTTTAGTTTAGTAGTAGTAGGTTTTCTTTAAGTTTTTAAATAATTTAAAAATATATTTATTAAAAAAAAATTAAAAAAATAATGTTTTGTTTTTGTTAATGTAATTATTGTGTTTTCATGTTTTATTATAAAATAATGTGTGTGTGTATGCTTCTTAATTAATTATAGTTTTGTTGTTGATTTTTATGTAATACATACATAAAACAAATGATGAAATAAATGTTTTAAAAAACATAAAATAAAAATATATTTTATTATTAAATATTTATATTTATGTAGTAGATTGATTAATTAATTTTGTAATTCTTTTATTTAATCTTTATTTTTTTTTTAAATTTATATATTTAAATTTAATTAATAATACTTTGTATTTGCCTACATTGCACAATTTTTTTTGTTTTTATTTATTTACTTTTTTTAATTTAAATTTAATTACTTCTTTTATTTTTTGAAATCTTTATTTTTTTTTTTAATTAGTTGTTGTTTAATTATAATATTATATAATATGTTTGTTTATTTTTTATATACACTATTAATTTAATAATAAAAATAATTAAAATATATTTATCAAAAAAGTCTTAAATTATATACTAAAAACTAAAAATGTTTTTAATTAATAATTAAACATAAAAAGAGATAAATGCATAACACAGATATAATTAATAATTTATGTATAAAATACATTTAGAGATTTGTTTAATTTTCTATATAAATTTTTAAAATTACTCCAATTTTTTTCTGTTGCAGTATATTATTAATAATATATTTTTTATTAGGTAATTAAATTTCTAAATAAAAGCATAATTTTTTGTTTGTTGTTTTATAATTTTATTTAAAAATGCCTATACTATATTTTTTTAATTAATTATATTGTAATCATTTTGAACGTTATAATTATTAATTTTTTTTTTATTAATATATTTTCTTTCTAATTTTACAATAATAATTTGTGTTAATGTCTAGAATACATACGTTGATTTAAAAATTTTAATTAATTTATTTTTTTAATTAATTTTTTGAAAAAATTTGATAAATACTAGGATTTACTAAGCATTTACTCAGCATTTTCTAATACTAGGATTTAATCAGTCTTTTGGAAATGAAAATGCAAATTAATTATTGCTACATTTTTAAATATTTAATTTTGTTGATAATTATTGTGGAAACTTAATTACGTCAGTCGTCCCCAATAAATAATTGCCTAGCAGCTTATACGTCTCATACCTAGGAACATTCCAAAATCTTAATATTAGTAAAGTAGAAAAATTCAGAATTTATCATCCGTTAATTCGTAAGCAATAACCCCTTTTTTCATTCATTTTCATCATAAATTAAATTACAAAAAATTTGCCTTTTTTCCTAGGCAATTTCGAATTTAAACTTTCATATGGAAATATGACCATTATAAAAAATATTCCAATCGACGTAGTGCAAAAGCAATGAACTTGGTGAATGTATCATTTTAGGATAAACTCCAAAAAATGAAACTTTATAAAGGGTGTTTTTTAAAACCGGATAGAACTTGAAATTGTAAAAAATAAAACAAACAATTAAATTTTTATGAAAAATATACTCTGGCAGATCTCAGTATACTCTGGCAAATCATCATGCTAATCATTCGCTTTACCAGATAAGACTATTTTCCCATATATTAATATGCACCAGCTATCCTGAGGGAAACTTCGGAGGGAACCAGCTACTAGATGGTTGGATTGGTCTTTAGCCCCTATACCCAATTCTGACAATCGATTTGCTCGTCAGAACTGCTACGATCTTCCATCAGCTTTCCCCCGACTTCGACCTGTTCACGCTTGAACAACGCTACGAAATTATTAAAATTTTCTTTGAAAATCACTCGTCGATTTGCGCAACGTACAGACGACTTCGCGATTTTTATGGTGCACATAATATGGATGGCATTGATCCAGACGAGATATGGTTTCAACAGGATAGCGCTACGTGCCATACGGCGACCGCAACCACCGACTTATTAAACTCAAAATTTGGCGATAACTTGATTTCGAGAAATGGACCTGTCTATTGGCCTAAAAGCCAAGGTCGTGCGATTGACACCTTTCGATTATTTCCTGTGGGGCTACGTGAAGTTACTGGTTTATGCATATAAACCAGTAACAATTGACGCCTCGGAGGCCAGCATTGTACGTGTACACATCGGTCCCGTGTCTAATTACTTAATGAATGTAGAATTTTGTAATTACTTACAATGTATCCTGGCCAATAGCCTATATATTTCTCGACTGATATGGAATAAGGGCTTAACTCGACATAAGTGAAATATGAGATTCTAATATACATTTAATTAGAATCTTATATTTGGCTTATGCTGAGTTAAGCCCTTATTCCATATGCCTTGAATGTCGACTCATAAGGAATAAGATCTTAATTCGACATAAGCGAAATATGAAATTCTGATAAAAATTGTATTACAATCTCAAATTTCGCTTATGTCGTGTTAAGCCCTTATTCCATATGAGTCGAGATTTATATCCCTTTTGCAGCCCAGTAACACAATTGTGCCAGGTAGGGCAAAACTACCATGTCAAAAATTTATTTCTGTATGTGTTTTCAACCAACTTACACATTTGTGAATTCTTGTTTAACTTATTTTCGTTCGAAAAAAATATCTACACACAATTATGTTGGTTTTACTTCAAATCAAGCGTCATTTTTTTATCAAAAACGCCATTACATGCTATGATTTTTTATTCACATTTGTGTGAACTTAAGGGGGTGGACTCAAGGCAAATTCTTTCGTAGAAATGAAATGAGATCAATTATTTTGTGATCCAAAGAATACGAAAAGAAAAAAATGGTTTGTTTACATTTGTTTAAAGGGAAATCAAAACAAACAACAACAAAAAATGTTTTACACGTAAAAAGAAAAACACTTTTAATTACACCAAATTCACTTTAAATTACACAAAAAATTAATATACACCAAAAAAGTTTTACTGCCAGTAAAAACGAAACGAGATAAAAATATAGATATTCTTTATACTAGAATGAAACAAAAAACAAAATCAGTAAAATTTACTGACAAAATATTTGTGTATGTGTTTGTGATGTTGCCATAGGGTCTACTTTTTAATTCAACCCGAGCAAGCAGGCTTACCCCGGGTAGTGTACACCGAGCAAAGGTTGTACTGGGTAAAATTATCCGGTGCGCATAGAGTAAAAAATTGTTTTTTACTTTGCACACTCTTCGTACACTGACATTAATTTCAGGGTAAAATTTGAAGAACCGAGTAAGCTCGGTGTAAGCACAGTTCACAAATAAAAACGCAGTGTGCAGAGTAAAATTACTCAGGTTGAATAAAAAAACACAGAGTATTTTTTGACAGCGCACTGCCTGCTCAGGTTGAATTAAAAAATAGGCCCATAATAATTTTAAAAAATATGTATCGAGAGTACTTTTTATGGCAACATTTCAATACATATGAAGAAATATTGTGTAGCGATTGAAAATATTTTTCTTACATGTATCAATACCACTACATAATAGGCCATTTTTCTAAATAAAAAAATTCCATGAGCTTGTATAGGTAAATCCAAACAAAAACGCGGGTGCCATACGAGTAAGTAAAAATTTACATGGGACAAAAAAATTCTTCATTTGTCCCAATAAATCTGCTTTATTATCTACAAACATAATTTATCTGAAAAATCACGATAAATATTGATATTTTGAGAAACATTTCCAATAAAAATATTTCCCTATTGAGTAACTTTTCATTTAGCAACTTACTGATAAAAGTAACAACACAATTTTTCAATGACACGTGCGCGTATTAGATTTTTAATTTCTCTTGGCTCTCTTGTATTATTTGTTATGGTTTTGTTTCACGACATACAGTACCGAAGAAAATAATGAACTTAATTTCACACATTTTATTTGTGTAATGAATTTTAGATTAAAGGGTATAAAATTTTATTTATATTCGTTTGTGTTTTGTATATTATTTTTGTAACCTGCTATGTAGTGTAAAACATAGAATGATTTTACCACAGTACACATAATACACAAAATTATTATGTGTGATATTTTACCTTCTCAAGTTTCAATATCGGTATCGTAATTTTAATTCTTTACAGTAAATTTTACACAAGCCCACAAAAAAAATCCAACTGTCGATCAAATTGGATTTTTTTTTTAGTTATTATGTGCAACCAACTAAACCACGCATTTGGGCTTATCATTAGTATTGATTTATTAAAATGTATTTTGGTTTATTACACCACATTACTTAAAAATCAAGTTTTATTTGAACAAAAATAACAAAATATTTTATTGTCATACGCAAAGACGTGCACTCATCCCGTTCAACATATTTTGGTTTACTAAAAAAGTAAAAAAGCATGTAAGAGCGGCAGTAAAAAATCTCGTGTATTTTTGTTTTTATTTTATTTGTTGTTACGGTGTAAAAATAAGTTGCTAGTTTAATTGAAATATTACTGAATGAAAAGTTTTCTGAAAACAATTTTTGTTTTAAATAATTCAATAACAAAATATCATTATTTATTGCTTGCAATGTATTATTCAATTTAACTTGAACGATACAAATTATTTATTACAAATAATGAAATTGTTTTTTTGTAGCCATGTAATTTTTTTTCGGTTTGTATGGAATTCTCATTTCTTTTTGGATTTACATATGCCAACAAGATTTTAACAAGAAATGGCCTGTTATTGTATTGGTATTGCATGTATCATCAAATTTTTTATAGTTAATTATGGTATAACGCTCTTTTCTGTCATTTTTGATTATATTATTTTTCAAAGTGAGCCAAAACAGTGGATATTTCTTTTAATTAACTGTTTTGGGTATATAGTACATTTTTTAAAATCGCGAATAAAAACCACTAATTTTAAAATTGTCAACACACACAACAAGCCACATAAAAAAATAAATTTGTTTGGTTATGTTTTTTGTTTTGTATCGGTCAAAATTTAGCTATAAAATCTTGCTATAACAAAAAAAAAATATTTGTCTTCTTCACTCCAATGCAATTTTATATCATGTTTTCTTTTTTTGGTTTTCCAGTATTTTTTACTGACAGTACATTTTTCTTGGTGTGTTAAAAAGGAATACACATGTGTAAGTTGGTTCAAACAATGCCTTCTAAGCTACAGGCCGCTTACACCAAATGATGACGACACGCTAAGTCGACGTTTTTGTTTCTTTCTCTAGTTGTTTTGTTAGTGTAAATATCTTAACATTATTACTGCGCAGTCTCTGTTTAGACATAAATTGACGTCATGTGCGAAAAATGAGAGTAGTAAGAGGCCTGTAGTTTAGAAGGCATTGGTTCAAAACACATACAAAAATAAATTTTTGACATGATTCGTTTGCCTTACTCACACAATTGTATGAGCGGTAATGGGATAAAATATAATCGACCCGGAGTATATTTTATGGCAACAAATATTATTTACGGCAGTTTATATTTCTTTCTCAATTCAACTAATGCAAAAAATTTATATTGTGTGCAGCTCTAAACACACAGCAAACATTTTGCTGGGCCAACATTTTTTCATCATTTAAATCGCGCTTAAGATTTAAAAACAGCCAGAACGACTTTATTGAACAATTATTTTGTAAGTTTCGATTTAATAACCAAGAAGATGAGTAGTCACATCTCTTGAAATGATGCGACTACGGGAATAGGGGTGCAAATCCACATTCAGCTGTTAGTTTTATACATATACGCTATTTAACATTTTTCATGCATGCGACCTTAAAAATGCTGAGAAAATGCTGTTGTAGATTATCAAATTATGATTTATCCAAATTTTATCAAAAAACTAAAAAAAACTTTGTTGCATTTTACCCCTCGAAAATTATATAAACATGAAAAATTATAAATAAAAAATATTTTCTTAAAACAACAAAACATAACTACCTCACTCGAAAACATTTTCCTTTTTCATATTAAAACTGAGAGTTAATTAAAATTAATATTTAAAATTATTATTTATAGATAACTTATTTTTTTTATTTTGCTTATATTCACTGCCACTGACCTGACTGCGGAGCATACGGTGGAAAACTACTGTACGATGGTGTGTAACCGGGATATTGTTCCGAATTAGGAACCGATGAAATTCGTTGGGGATCATACGATACGGGCATACCACCGGCTGAACCTAGTGGTGGATATGTGGATGGTGGTGGACCACCATATTGGCTGGCAACACCATACGGTCCTGGTGAATATCCATAAGGTGGATAAGCAGATGTCGTTGAAACCGATGGTGGTGGAAGATTTTGTGGAAATTGTGTACCGTATCCACCCGGTTGGTATGGTGCGATTGGTGGTGGTATTGCACTACTCGATCCGTAACCATTACCACTCGATGAATATGGACCGCTTGGTGGTACATACGATGGGACTGACGAGGGCATGGCATCGGGACCAGCACCTGGTGGTAAATATGGGCTAGCATAGGCGGATACATCAGGCCTATGGAATGCTGAACCAGATACTTGAGGCGATGGTATGCTTTGATCATAATTTGATGTGGTATTTGTCGGAATTAGATTTGAAATGGTTGACGTTGTTGGAATATTGGAGTTTGATGCATAGCCTCCAGATGTAGTATTCGCGGACGATGTTGTGGCTGCTGTTGTTACAGGTGCTGGTGACATTGTCGCAGGTGTGGTTACATTAGAAGATTGTGCAGTTGAAGTGTTCGACGGTACAGTGGATGGTGTATATTGTGGCAAATACCCTAAAAATAAAATTAAATATTAATTACGATTACTGAACTTCCCGACCCAAAAATTTACCTCCGTAAGGTGATGAATAATGTTGACCACTAGTTGTTGTTGGCAATGATGATTGATTCATTTGGTCGTTAATGATGGGTGGCGGGATAGAACTAGGAACTGTATTATAACCACCATACGAGAATGAACTGGAAAATAATGGACCCGGAAGAGTTGTCGGTATATTCTGAAATAGTGATTCGGTTGTGTTCATAAATGGAGGACCGGTGGGTGTTGTACCACCAACACCACCCGATGAATATGGTCCCGTTGGAATATTTTGCATATTTGGTGTTTTCGGTTTCTGCGGCGGCTCAATATTTGTCATCATAGCAGCCTTCAATTTGGCCTTCTCCTTTTTTGTGGTCTTGTTTTGACGCTTTGGTTTCATAGCCGTGGTGGTGGCCGGTGATGATTTCGATGATGGCATTATCTCATTGTAATTCGGATTCGGTGATGGAGAATAAGATCTCGTTATGTTGCTCAACGATGCTTGAAACCCGTTTTTATCATCATTTATAGCTGATGCCGTTTTCTCCAAAAAGCTGAGGCTTGACTCAATTTTTGGAGTCTGCTGTCCTCCAGAACCGGGTCCACCTGATCCACCGACGTTTGGTATAACTGGACCAGTCATTTGCGATGGAGATGCCGCCGACGAATGATACGAGTGTGGCGACGGTGTATGATACGATTTTGGCCCGCCGCCATGATGACGATTTTGAGGCGGCATTGAATCGTACATTGGGTACATATTTGATTGATAGTTGAGATTTTGAGGCGATACCGACGTGGGTATTGATGATGGTGGCGGTATTTGTTGTGGCCCCATAGAATAATTTGAATTCATTGGACCTGGAGAATTTACATGTGGATTTTGTGGTGATTCCATACCACCATCACTTACGGCGCTCGGAGGCATTTGGCGAGCCGACATTTTATTATGCCGATAGTTTTTTAACGAATTCTTCGACGTTTTCTGTGTCGCATACATATCGTGATACATATTTGGATGGGGTGGCGGTTGTGACGATTGATGTTGATGCTGCTGCTGCATATATGGATCGATCATGTCATTTTGGTTACCGCGTGAACCTTTTCGTTCAATCATATTTTGTTGCTTATAAATCATTTTGTCGCGAATCGGCGCCGGTTCCATATCATCATCTATCATAATCGGTGTCGACACGGTTGCTGACACGATTGGTTTCGTTTGAGTTTGAGACGGAGTTGTGACGGATGAATTATATACGGATTGTTGTTGTGGCTGCTGCTGTTGATTCATTTGGGGCGAGGAGCCAGAATGTGAAATTTGGTTTGACATAGTTGGCGTGGTCGCCGAAGTCGAAGGAGTTAATTGATTTGTCATTGATGTTACAGAATGTGTAATTTGAGGCGGAGTTTGAGAGGATTGCGAATGATACGGATATTGTTGCATGTGGCCCGATTGTTGCATTCCGCTTTGACCATAACTTGTTGGAGGTGTGGATGAAACCGATGAAGACTGTGAATATCCACCACCGCCACCAAATGGATGGGAAAGCGGTGAGAACGAAGAATGTGGCGGGAATTGCAACGAAGAGAGATATGAAGATGAATGAGGTGGAAAAGGTGGAAACTGTGATGATGAGTACGACGAAGACGACGTTGGCGTAGTCGATTGACTGGGCATTGTTGTTTGATTTGTCGAATGCGATTGGAATCCGGGGAAATTTGATCCGGGTGTATTTGGTGGTAAATTTGCAAACGAAGGTGGTGGAATAAGCGACATGTTTGATCCCGAATAAGAGTATGGTGGCATCGATGAATTAGTTCCAGCTGCACTTGCAGCTGGAATATTACTTCCAGATGACATGCTGGTTGGCGTAATGGTGGGATTTCCCGAAGAGCTTGTACTCATATGATTAGCACTCGCTTTTGAAGTTGAGTATTGCGGAAGCGTATTCGTCGAATTCGAAGTAGGATGCGAATACATAGACGAAGAAGAATTGGGAACTGGTGGTGCACTATACTGTGAATTATTAGCCGATTGTTGAGACGTTGCTGATGGGCCAGAAGACGATAAATTAGCAGTCGTATAAGATGGAAATATATTTCCAGAAAGTGAAGATGACATGTTTGACTGTGATGGAATTGGCGGTTGAGGTGGCTGAATATTCGAAATTACACTATTTGATGATGGCATGGGCGGGAATGAGGAAATGTCCGACGAAGGTGGCGGAATCAATGAATTATGATGATTGATTGGTGGAATATTAGACGAAACATTTGACAAATAAGGTGTCGGAGTAGTTTGACTGGGTGTAGTGGTAGTACTAGTTGAATTTGTGGTATAAGACTGAGTTACCGATGGAGGCGGAATCACTGAACTGGCCGTAGTGTTTGGAGCATTGTTCGTCGAATTATGCGGGAAATGTCCGTAATTAGAATTATTTTGCTTACTTGGCGTATTATGGCCAGCGTTTTGTGTACTATTATTGGAAGCCATATTACTAGAATTTTGTTGGCTAGAGCCACCCGAATTACTATACTGGTTGTTGGTCGAACTATTCATTTGCATACCGTGCGACTGCATTTGATTATTTTCGGCGTGGCTATTCGAAGCATTGTGATGGTAGGTTTTAGCATGCGGATTTGAATGCATATGATTCGGCATATACGGATTCCCTGGCATATTTGACATTTGCCCATGATATTGGGCTGCTGGATGCATACCTGATTGCATCGGATAATTATAATACTGCTGTTGTTGTTGCATATGCGGATTCATGTAGGAATACGATTGATGATAATATGGAGGATAGTTGCCGTATGTCATCCCGTAACATGATGGAATGGAATAGCTGTCGATTGTTTTCGGTGGAAAATTTTGACTTGACGAAACCATAATTACATCATCGCTTTCCCCTTGCATGCCGCCACCTTTCATTTCGTTTGGACCCGGTGCGTTATTGGTACCATTATTTTGGCTCGTGTTTCCTGGATTTTCGTTTGAGTTTTCAGAATTCTCATTATTATTGTCACCTCCGTTGGAATTATTATTACTACTGTTATTGTTATTATTGTTAGGATTGTTATTATTATTGTTATTATTGCCGCCGTTATTATTATTGCCACCATTTCCGCCGTTATTATTTGGTGTCGAATTATTGCCATTTCCATTGTTCGAGTAATTATTGTTATTACTACCGTTGTTACCACCATTGCCGCCACTATTGTTCGAGTTCGAATTACTATTATTATCACCACTATTCGAATTGCTGTTCGTATTACTGTTGCTGTTATTACATGTAATACTTTCTTGTACCACTTGGGTTGGAGTTGGTGGTGTCTCGTCTTTAGTGGGCTCAATTGATACCACAGGCGGTTCTGGTTCAACAATCAAATCCGCTTTTGGTTCAATTTCTACATCCATTTTAATAATGCCCCCAGGCAATTTGATACCTTTACCTGGGTCCTGATCATCCTCGTCATCGGATTTCAATTCTTCAATATCATCATCGCACAAATTTGATAAATCGACGTCATCGTCATCATCTTTACTTAAATCGTTCACCTCGGCATCGTACAATTTATCACTGGAATTGGTACTGCTATCGTCCACATCTTTTGTGGTGGATGTCCGTGCCATAAAACTACTATACTGCGATTTAATATTTTGTTTCATGTTATAAGGACGAGCGGTACCTAGCTTAACATTTTTATTCGCTCCAAGGCTTCGGTTTTTCATCATATTTTGCATAACACCGGAGCGTATCCCTTGAGCACTCGATTTTGCCGGAACCACGGTAATGCTGGAATTATTTTTTAAATTTGGCGGTATATTAGCAGCCGGGTTTTTATTCATAGTTAAGCTAGGTTTAGGTGGCGCCACTTTTTCTTTGTTCGTCTGGCCCATTTTAAAAGCGGTTCGGATTGCAATTATTTTACCAGTTTCAAGTTGCATGTAAATACCTTTGGGAGATTTGAGAACCATAACCCTTTGGCCTGCTTTCAAAACGATATTAGCTTTTTCCGCGGAACTTGTTGGTATAACCACATCGAGTGGTAGTGTCATTTCTTGGGCAGACATTCCTTGTCGTTGCCACACTTCGGCTGGTATCCAACGAGTTGGACGTGCACCACCAGGCCGTGCGGCTGCACTATTTTTATCACTATTCATATCAGCTTGCATGGGACGAACAGACGCAACTGGACGATGTACAATCGATCCATCCTGTGTCCGTATCGCTCGATAGCTAGTGCTCACGCTAGGATTGTAAATATAACTTGGCCGCGTTGCTGCTTGTTTTTCCAGCTCGTATCCTCGCTGTGCTAATCGCTTCTCGGCAGATGATAATTTTTTTTCCTTCCTGTCAACCAATAAACTTTCGTGATGGAACGGTTCTTTGGACAATCCCTTTGAATGTAATTCAATAACTTTCTGCATAACAATATCAATGTATTTATCTTTTGAATCAGTGAAATCTTTAATTTCAGTTTCTTCTTCATCATCCCAACACAAATTGGTCACCTCCTTTAATGATAGATGGGCATCGGGATTACATTCGTCGACGACACGATCAGACATTCCTTGTTTGTTGACTTGACGATCGTAAATTCGTTTCTCGAGACAATTATCCATTACGAGGCGGTAAACGAAACAAGGTTTCTTTTGGCCGTATCTGGAAAGATAATTAAGCGGATTTAAGTATAAATCAATATAGAGTTTTCTCTAAAGCGATTCAGGTCGTCTAGTTTGTCACTAAATTTTCATGTAAATTTGATTAATTTCACCTATATGAAGTTATGAATTATTCGGTAAATTAAGCTACCATCACCACAACCCGGCTAACTAGATCAAAACCAAACCATTCTATTACAAACTTAAATAAAACTTACCTATAAACTCTACAAACAGCTTGTGTATCATGGCACGGATTCCAACTCGCATCAAACACAATAACACGGTTGGCTCCGACCAAATTAATGCCTAGTGATCCGGCTCGCGTCGATACCAAAAATAAATGTATATTTGGATTAGAATTAAACTCATTGATCAATTTCTCTCGCTCGATTGCGGCCGTTGAACCATCGAGACCTAATAAAAACGAAATAATAACCCAGTATTAGCAAACTCCGGGTGAAATAATAGGATCGTTGACGATATATACAAACTTACGATAGTAATTAACATTTTTAATCCAAAAAGATTCGGTTCCTGGAATTTTTTGTGCTTGCAAAAATTTCTCGATTAAATTCAAGGTTAGCAAACTTTGACTAAAGACGAGCATACGATCACCAAGCCGTATACTTTCGTCCAGAATACATAAAAATACTTCCATTTTTGGTGAAATTTCAATTAAATCTGGCACATAGCCTTTCATTAATTCAACTGCCCAATCGTATGGTATCCCATCGTCCTTGGTTGGACTTGTAATCAATTTGGTGAGCATATCTTTATCGGGTTCATCTGATTTTACTTCATCCAATTTTAAGTTACTGATTTCTTCATTTATTGTGGCGTCTTCACCTTTATTGACCGGAGTTTTAATTGAAGATTCCGTTTCGGGTTCTGGTACGACGGGTTCTGTCTCTTCTTTACGAACCTCCAACTTGATCTCCTTCGTATCTAAATCGACTATTTCTTGTGATTTTGATTCGGGCGGAGTTGTCTGATTTTGTGATGCTTGCGGCTGTTGTTGTTGCTGTGGTTGTTGATGCATTGGTTGTTGATTCCAATTCTCATTGATATTAGATTGATACTGTTGAGTGTAACGTTGATCATTGTAATTCGGTTGATAGTAGCTGTTGTCATAATGCTGATTATAGTTTTGGTTATAATTTTGATTGTAGTAGTTTTGATTTTGCCAATAATCATTTTGATTATAGCTGCCATAGTTGCCGTAATTATAATTATTTTGTGGTGTATTTGGAGTGTTCCCATAGCTACCATACGGATCATTATTGTACATGTTATGCTGCGGAGTTGAATACGGATTATAACTGTCGTAGCTACCTTGAGATCCATAACCCGATGAATAATTTGACGGTGGATACGGTGATGACGACATACTGTTATCCGATGCATTGCTGTTGTTCATATTCACATCGGTCTTGGGTTCCTGTTTTATGAAATCGGTCGTACTATTCAAATTTTCGGTTTTAGGTGGTGGCGTGTCTTCTACTTGTTCTACTTTTATTTCTTGTTTTTGTGCAACATCATTGTTTTTAACCGCAACAGCCCCAGTGCTCGGCGATATCGTAGCTGCTGGTTTGCTATTCTTTTCAGAATTATCAAATATTTTAGATTTACGACCAGCCGGCTTCTTCGGCGAACTTTTATTTTTACCTTTTCCGGCTGGCGATTTACCGGTAGTCGCGGTACCGGCCACAACTTCACTTTCTTCCAGTTCTAAATCTAAATCGGCCTCACGTTTCTTAAGAAAATTGTATAAAACATCCGGATGATTCCAGATTTTACAGCAAACTGCAAACGCTTTCAGGGGATTCGGAACGGCCTTTTTGCGCACCACCTCATTCATAAACACATCGTAAAGTTTTCTTTGAAATGTTGTCATTCGGACAAGTAGTACATATTCCTCTTTTTGGGGCAGAGACGATTGCAGGACGGCATGTGATCGACGTTGCACAAAACCCAGCAGCAACGAATGTAGCACATGAGCTCGATATCTCATTAACTTAATATCTTGGGGTGTTGAATCAATACATTGCCCGTTTTGAATTGGTCGCTCGAACATGTTGGAAAATTCGGATTTAGTACCCAAATAATTAGGCCGCACAAAATCTACCATACACCAGTATTCTTGTAAATTATTTTGAAGTGGATACCCCGTTAAAACGATACGCCGTTTTGATCGTATCTGTTTCAGAGCAACCGAAATACTGGCATGCGAATTCTTAATTCGATGACCTTCATCGCAAATCACCAGATCGGGACCTGGTTTAACGAGTGCCGTGTGTATTTCATCCCAGACTTGCTTCTGTTCGTCAGTCTGTTCGGCTTCTTTCTCTGCGGTCTCGACCTTTTTATTCTTCTTCTTTTTCTTCGTCATTTTCTTCAGACTCAACAGTCGGTACATTTCATATCCGATTAGTAACACTCCACCCTCCTTAGCCCATTCTAAGACCACCTTTGAACGGGCATTTAGCGTTTTATGCGAATCATTCAGCACAAATAATTTGAAATTCCGTGGTCTCACCTCGCCGTGCGCACACAGCGGACTTTTTTCCGGATCTTCTGGCAGCCACATATTAAATTCGGCTAACCAATTTTGCAGCGTATTTATTGGCATAATACATAAAACAGTTTTTGAACTTGTATGCCGCAGGAAAATATCACAGAAACAAACAAGTTGAAGAGTTTTACCAAGGCCCATCGAATGAGCTAGAATACAACCAAATCCAGTAGAAGAATCAAAACGATCAGTGGATTCAATAACATTGTCGAACAAAAAGCGGACGCCACCAATTTGATGCGGTTTTATAATTCGTGCAATCTGCGGTGCAACAAATATGGATGCTTCAGATTCCGGGTGGCCAATATTTATCACTACGTTACCGTTTTCGTCTGGAACATTGTACGTATCGTTTACATGCAAACCACTATTTTGTGGATCGTCATCCTCTTCTTCAATTTCTTCGTCATCCGATAACACAATGCAATCGTCGTCTGAGCTATCAACTATAGTTACCACATCCTTCTTCGACTGTAGATCATCATCAATCGGTTCTACATCATCGTCATCCTCGTCTTCGGTTTCCTCGTCGTCACACGGCGATAAAGGATGCGATAGTATGTCATCGTCGATTTTAAACGAAGTATCCTTTTTAACAAAGGGACCTTTAACCGGAGCTATACTAACGGATGGGGTTAAATTGGATTTTATTTGCCTTAAATTATCACTAAATTTAATGCCGCGCGATTTTAAATCGGTGGAAGCGAGTTTTGATAATACTGATGATGAAGACCCTGGCAAAGTTATTTTATTTGCAGGAGTCGAGAGTGTCGCTGAGGGGCCCGCACTCGAATTATTTTTCAACAGCGATGTATGACCTTGAAGCAAAGACATAACCCGGGTTTGTGTCTTATTATTTTGTCGTTCGAGTGCAATTTGCCGCTGCACCTCGCGTATTATTTTCTGTTGCTCCTGCACTCGAGCCAAACGTTCCAATTCCTGGCGCTGTGCGGCCAATGTCGATGCATCCAGTTGATTATCATCCATAACCTCACGAATATTTTTTCGTAAATTAGTTATTTTTCGTTTATCATCGCTTTCATCATTACTATTCGAATTAGTTTTGAAATCATCGATCGATTCGTCCGTACCGGCGATCGATTTACTGCTTTTAATCGGTTTAACACTTATCTCACCCATTTCCCGTAATTTTTCCGATATATCAAAATTTTCATCGATTTCATTGTTTATTAGGACATCGTCCGCTTCTTCGTCTTTATTAAAGGCCGCCAGCTGCGATACCGATTGATCAAGAATCGTTAGTAAGTTATCCGATTCCTTGTCGAGCTCATCCGGATCAACAATTAAATCCATTGCTTTAAGCTTTTTTAATTCATTATTGTTATTATTGTTATTGGATTGATCACTAGCATCCTCTAAAATGACTTTTCGTTTACGTTTTAAACCCCCCAATGGTCTTTTCTCCAAATCATTGGGATACGTCTCATTCAACGATGCATATTCATCGACATCCGAATTCTCTGATATATCGGAATCATTTGGTTCGCTTTCTTGAATTTCGTCCGGAATTTGGGACGGAGGCTGTGGCGGCACGGCTTGTTTAGCCATCATAGTCTCATTTTCTGATAGATTTGGTGTCGATTGGTTTTGTGTTGTCGTCGTCGTCGCCGACGTAGTGTCTGATAATGGACTTGGTACTTTGTCACATCCAAGAAGTGGTTTATTTGTTTCGGCTATTAATTTTCCTGCTTCTTCTTCGGATGATGGATTATCCATTTTTTAAATAAAAAGTTTTCTTTCTACTTTTTCTTTATTGCTAATCTAAATCTAAAATAGAATTAAAGAAAGAAAAATTACTTTTACACAAATACCTAAAAAACGATAAAATTGGATAAATTTTTCGCTTGCTGTTTTATATTTTTGAGAGTAAATAATGAATGAAATATTTATCATGAATTTTGAATCAGCGCAGTAACAGTTTTCTGTTTTTCGTGTGCTTTTTTTTATTTCATTTCTAAGAAAATTTATATGTAATGTAATGAGTTTTTCTATATCCATTTTACACTAAAATGTACGACTTCTTTCGTATTTCGTGTACATCATAATGAGAATTTTGGGCCCAATGTTTATTTACACCGTCTTTCTCGTCTCGTTTCCTCGAGAATAAGATTTCGTCGTGTTCATTGTGTGTATGCGTTATGTATGTTGGATTTGTAATACTGGCATTGAACATAGGAGATAGATCAATACAATAATAATTTAAGAGTTGTTTTTCTTTTTGGTGTGTGATGAGACATCGGATTCATCTTAGCATACGCAAAAAAAAAAGGAAAACACATTTAGAATTGGGTAACCTTGCCCGGGAGAAATCATAAGGAATATAATTTAAATCTCTCTAAGGTATTAGATATTTTGGTCATAATGATAAACATTAACGTTAAGTAATAAAACGTTTACATAATTAAATGACGTAATCGGTAGGATTAAGGATTTTTAAAATATGTACCTAAGTTTAAAAATTTGGTGAATAAACCTTACTTTCTTTAACTGCAACTTATCGACAAATTGATAGTCTCACGTGTACACCAAACAGAATATAAAACCTAAATTTATTTGAAAACTTAATTATAATATAAAACGTAAACGAGAAGCTTTGTAAACGATTTAAGCTACTTTCGTTTTATGTTGGTTTATTAAAGCGAGTTTAACTAAAAAAAATCGCATAATTCGTATAGCTAATTATCAGAGTTATAAAGTGCGTTAAAGGTAATCGAGTCACTATTGCGATGAAGCAGCTACTGATCCTGTTCCAATATAGCTTAAAACAGGGTCAAAAACCAGTAACATCTTTACACCAATAAATCAAAAGTTAAAAATAAACAAAAACTTTATAAAAAATGGTTGGCTCGTAACACTAGAAGCACTGTAGCAACTTCCACGCGGAACAAAGAAACTCAGTGTTGCTAGCGCCAAGAATCTCACGAGAGTGGAGACTAGAATGGAGAGCTGCGCATACGCGTCGCTGATGTTCTTTCCATGGCAAACCTACTTCCAAAATGGCGGAATATAAAATGACCGACGAAGCGACCCCCATTAGAGCAATTGCTCGTAGGTGAAATGGAATTGGTCGAATATCCTACAGTAAAGGAAGTAAACCGTGCTATTAGTTGATTAAGAAATGCAAACGTTCTCGATGGAAACCTCGAAGAATTGAAGCCCGAAGAGACTACTCTTACATCAAGTCTATACGATCGCCTCCTCTCTATTTAGGACCAAGGAGAACAGTTGGAGCATTGGAAGTACAAACATAATCATGTGCCCTCTACATAATTATGTGCCCACTACAAAATATTGGCTAACGTCGTACATGCCAGTCTCATCTCTACCGCCGAAAATACAATTGATGACAATCAATGTGATGATCATCCCAACCGACCAACCACTGACCAATGCTACAACATAAGGATGATTATAGAAACTGTTTGAAGTACAATATAACTATTCAATAACTGTATATTATAGACTTCCGGCAGTCATATGACATTATCAACCGTGAAAACTTCTGGGTTCCGCTCATATGTTACTAAAGACCAGCAGCGGATGATCTTCGGAAAATTAGCATATACAGGTTCGTCATCGATTTGGATCGTACAGGCGTAAGGTATGTTGTAAAATGAATCACGAAGGTTTTGGGTGTAATTCAGGGCTGAAACAGATTGGAAATATAGACACGCAAATTTCATAAAATTTTCTATCAGCAATTGTATGGTACGTTTACACATACAATTGAGTTTTAAAGTTATGATGCCTAATTTGTAATTATGGTTTCCCGTTACCATTTTGTAGTTTTTTCTACTATAAATTTCAAAATGAAACTGAAAATTGCTTACTTGCGAATTTTAATGTCATAATTATTAGGAAAAAATAAAATAAAAAATGTTAAATTTTGTTAGCGTACCACGAACCATTCAACACTTTTAAACATTTAAAAAAATAAGATTCATAAACTTCAAGGGATTTCAAATCAAGGAAATTCGGGTTTGGATTGAGATTCAAGATTTTAATATAATTTTGTCTGGGTAAGAAGTTGTATTCCGCTCAGGGATTCGGCCTGAATATGAATCCTTTGAAGTTTAAAAAAATGTTAGTGCAGAAAATGCCAGAAAACGAAGTGTTATCACAAGGACCACAAGGATTTGAACAGCTTCATAAAATAATTGAAATTCCTTTTATGGGTTTCCCACCACCACTCTAAAATATTTTTTGTACATATGTACATTCATTTTTCTATAAGGTGTCGGTTAATTTTATTTTTTTAGTTTAAAAAAATGTTAGTGCAGAAAATGCCAGAAAACGAAGTGTTATCACAAGGACCACAAGGATTTGAACAGCTTCATAAAATAATTGAAATTCCTTTTATGGGTTTCCCACCACCACTCTAAAATATTTTTTGTACATATGTACATTCATTTTTCTATAAGGTGTCGGTTAATTTTATTTTGCACCTCAACTTCGCTTTTTTAATGTTTTATGAGATAAAAAATGTTTTAATATGTCTATTAATTATTGAGGTTTACAATTTTAAGAGAATTACGAGAAGAATTTTTCGTAGTTGAATTCGATAAAAAAAAATTATAACCACTTCCACCGTACATGACATTACCATTTTAGACATTATTTGGATTTACGCACGGTACATAGCGGTATAGTATAGTATACAGCACTGGGACCTGGCTAGCATTCAATGGACC
Organism: Nephrotoma appendiculata; assembly: GCA_947310385.1. Lineage (NCBI taxonomy): Eukaryota > Metazoa > Arthropoda > Insecta > Diptera > Tipulidae > Nephrotoma > Nephrotoma appendiculata. Next base: position 264,811,804 of record OX371225.1, on the reverse strand, counting down.
AATCGATCATTAATTCGAAAACAACTACTAAACTCAGTATAGCACGAGAAGAAAAAAATATAATAAGCTTGTGCACTACTTACAATAGAGGAGCCACACTGTCGTACAGATCGTAATATCGGCAGTGAAGTACACTGCTCGTCAAAAGAATTCCGGATACTACACATTTTTCAGTAAATATTTGTGTTTACGGTAATTTCGCATTAATATGAAATAATATGAGCCAAAAGACACTAACTGAACAAGTTTTTTAATAAAAGTAACCAGGATCAAAACAAATGAAATAACATTATTACCTAAAAGCGGATATTGTTATATCTTCATCTTTATTTAAATAAAAATCAACAATCAATCTAAGCGGTCAGTACTCGAATATCGAGTATTTCCTCCACGAGCTCTGATCACATCTAGCATTCTTTTTGGCATACTGTGCACCACGCTTGCAATGTACTCCGGAGATATCATTTACCATTCTCCCTGCAGAGCTGATTAAAGATAATCTAAGGTTTCTAGAACGACTTCTCTTTACCTTAAACGACGCCCTAGCATATCCAACACGTGCTCAATGAATTAAGTCAAGGCTGTGAGCGGGCCAAATAATTCAATCAATTCCCACATCAAAATAATTATTGACAACGTTTGCACCGTGGGATCTGGCGTTATCATGCATTAATAATTCAAGTGTCCGGAATTTTTTGACGAGCAGTGAAGTTAAAGTGACGCAAAAATTACACAGAATATTCTATTTAATATAAGAAAAATGTCCAGACACCCTTAATTTTGGAGAGGGACAGTTTTGAATTAAAATGGTGTAGATTTCCTTCTTCACCTCGGAGGTGGGGCTAATGATTATCAAATGGTACAAGGGGTCGTGTGATATAACATTTGAAAGGTATTTAAATTATGAGTAGGAATAAGGAATGATTTGAAAAAGGCCTTAATGGACTAAATGGTTACGGTTTTAGGTGACACACAGACAAAGGGTTTCAATTAAAATGAGGAAATTAAAATAATTATCGAGGAATATCGTAAAATAATTAGGGTACAATTGAGTAGAGTTCGACGAGACTTCGAACAAAATGGAAGTTGGAGGTCGAATGTTCCAACATTTAGTTCCAAATCAACAGAACTCACTCGTTTGGTATTTTTAAACCTAATGTTGATTTAATTGTTGATTTCGATGATAGATTGTTGTGCTTGTTTTTAATTTTAGTTTTCCTGACATACATAACATTTCAGATTATTTTTTGTAAACTGATGAACATAACTATAGATGTTGAATTCAAACGTGTTTCAAAAAAGAATCTACTATTGTCTTTTATTAACAATGAACTAATTTTTATGGACGAATTTTTGTTTATAATTTTCAAATGTTTATGTTTGCAGTTCGTTTTCGAAAAAACGTAACCTTTATTGTTTAAAGACCAAATATATGTGTATTAAAATTACAATTTAACTTACTTCGAACATCGATTTCGAATAATCAGTGACTACATCTATAAGTTGTGGTTAGGTCTGTCGATTAGGAACATAATAAACTATGTGTTTTCTCGTTATATTGGAATTGTTCGCCTCGTATAACGCAGTAAACCTTTGGTCCATTTTTGCAGAATTGGAATTCCTTTCAAATGTGTGTGATATGATATATCAAATATCACACGATAACAAGGGGAGGACGGGACAAACGTACACCTACGATTTGAATACCAAAAATCAATACCCTCCAAAATAAAGAAATTAAGTTGGTGTCTTGGCCTTTTTCACAAAGTTAAATATTTTTTAGTTTTCGAAAATTTATTTATTTATGTTGCCGACGAATAGAAATCCTGTTCGAAACGTCGGCACCATAAATAAATAAATTTTTTACTCTTGTATATGTTTTATTTAGACAACTTAAGACTTAAGTCTTGCTTTTATAAAGATCTCTCTATTTCATCAATTTCATTTAAATCAATCATTACATTAAGGTACAATTTTTATATGGATATATCTTTAACATTAAACTCAAAATGTATTGGCCAACCTTTTAAATCTCTTGTGAGCAGTTTTAAAGCTGACAAACTAATCTGGATCAAAGTAGAAATTTGCGAAATAAATTTTCTACTAAGGGAGTTTTGTATTTTTTGAAATCAATACCAACAACAATAGGTACAACTACCTCAACAAAATTTTCAGTTCGATTTATCTATATCAGGGAAATGGGCTCAAAAAATTGAGATCTTGAACAATGAAATACACGAAAGTTGAATTCAATTTTAATTGCTTTTCAAGAAAGTGACACGGGATAAATAAATTGCATGTTCCGGCAAATCGAGAACGGCAAGTACAAAAATACATCTGGAATACAGTGCGCACATAATATTGTAATACTAATAATGTGTAAGTACGCTATCAAAGCAGAAGACATTTTGTTAGTCATAAGATTTTTTTTATTTTTGTGCAATTTTGCAAAATATCAAGCGTAACGACATAAACGAATTCTGCGGCATATGTACATTATACTCCACCACTGGAACTTTTACACAACTTCGACATGGCCGATAGGTACTTTTCTCCGATTAGACAATCAAAATTGCATTTCTTAAAATTTATTTATTTTAAAATAAATCAATTTAGCTACCTATAAAATAAAAATGAATTCAGATAAATATTTAATCCATCCCGCATTGCGGGTGCAACTCGCTACAAAATCACTAATACACTAACAAAATTTAAATAAAAATACCAAGTTTTTAGTGTAACGCCACTGCATAATTCCAAACTAAAATAATAAAAACAACAAAATTAAAATCAATTTTTTTTTGAAAAGCAATTTTTTTTAGGATGTACAAAATCAGAACATTATAAGAAAAAATAAAAAGAATTTTAATTAGAAAATAGAAAAATGATCCATAAATACTGCGCATTTTTCAAAAATGATGTGAATCTTGAGAATTTTTATATTTTTTTGTTCTTTTTGACATTTTGAGTGTGTACTTTAAAAACAAATCATTTTGCAATTTTTGTGTATGGAACTTGGAACATGGTAAAGTCCTATGTACTCGTATCTGTACGTATAGAGCACACACAGCGAAACTATAAAAAACCAGAATTTTATTTATCAGTTTCCTTCTTTTTCTTTAGTTTTTGTAGTTACTTTTTTTATATTCAATTCATGCACATTAAAATGTAATATAATAAAGAATAAATAATTATTTTCGTTATAAAAATAAAACAAAACTAAATTTAGTAATTTACTTTTATGTGTATCTTGAGTATCTCAAAATTTTGTATTAAGAAACCGCCTAAACTACGAAGCCTGGTGCTTTTTAGATTACATTACCATGATAAAATTACTTTTAATTGTACATTTTACTTGCAAATCACACTCACTAAAAATGCCAATAACTTTTCATTTTCGTTTTTTAATTTTTTCAAAACTACAAACACGAAAAACTTTTCTTCACACACAAGACTCAACTCGGAACACAAAACAAAAAAAAATGCTTTTTGCTGCTCTTCAACACAAACACACATCTTTTTTCTCTCCGAATAATCCAAACTCCGGCAAAATTACATAAAATCGAATTTATACAACAACAAAAATAACTAATTGTTTATTAATAATTAATTAAACAAAAAATTTTGTTATTATTCGTATTTTATATAGATGAAATTGAATTGTCTGATTTATCAGAAGTAGGAATCCAAAAATTTTCATGAATAAATTATCCCTTTTAAGTTCTTGAAATTTCATTTCATGGAAAAATCAAATACAGCAGAGAAAAAGACAAATAAAAAAACAAAGAAATTTTTCTTTTTTTACCTTAAATTAAATTATTACTCATTTTTTTATTTACTTAAAACTTTTTTTTTAGTTTATATACTTTATTATATTAATTAAACTTAACCAAAACTTATATACTTTATTATTAATATGTTAAAACTATATATATTAATGTTATTTAGATTTTTTTATTAAACTTAATTTATAATTATCAAAAACAAATTAATTAGTTCTTCAGCAGCCATTACGGCGTACCCTTTTTTCGAATATAAAAAAAAGTCCGAGACGAGAATATTTTTTCTGTTTTTTTTTGTATGTGTGCGTTTGGATGTGTCGAGTTTATAGTTTTCTCGTTGTTCACTAGGCGTTTTGGAGAGATTTCTTGTTGGTACATTTACGCGATTTAGTTTTTGCACACGTATGTAAACTTTTCCGGCCGGCCTATGTCTGTCATAGCTTACACTGCATCCCCAATAGAATTTCTTATGACATTTTACTTACAGAAAAGTATGAAAAAAAAACTTGACAAAAAAAATATTTTTTTGTCAAGTTTTTTTTTCATACTTTTCTGTAAGTAAAAAGTCATAAGGAATTCTATTGGGGATGCAGTGTTAGTCGTCTCTTCACATCATTTTAGACGACTACAGTCACGTCAATTATCTTTTATTATTGTCATAGTCGTTTCTTACGCCTCTACCATTTTAATCGATCAATGTCACTTAAAATAACATTCTTGTCACAACAATTTTACAAGTGAGAATTGACTAGTAGAGTTAAAATGAAATGTAATCGGTAGTTATTTTTTTATAAATAATTATTGTTCATGTAATGTTTTAATATATCGTTAAATTGACGTCAACAATACCAATTTTGACGTGACATGACACGACTCTAGTTAGGTCACTTGAAATGACACGACTATAGCCTTTTTTCAACCAAGAAAACAAAAAAATTGGCTCAGTTTTAGTCCAACCCACACAAATGTGTGAGTAAAAAACCATCGTATGTAATGGCGTTGTTGATAAAAAATTTCGCTTGATTTGAAGTAAAACCAACACAATTGTGTGTATAGATATAGTGTTTTTTTCGGACGAAAATAAGTTAGAAAGGAATTCACAAATAAATGTGTTAGTTGGTTCAAAAAACATACAAAACTAAATTTTGACATGGTACTTTTGCCCTACCCGCACAATTGTGTTAGTAGGTCACTAAAGGGATAGAGCGCTACATACGATCCGTCCGACGACTAAATTGTATGTTGACTACAGACGATGTCTAATGACGACTTACCATCCATTTTTGACAATTTACTTTTGGTCAAAATTAGTTTACAGGTTAATGTTAATGCATTGTCTCGTTTTATATTACAATAAGGAAATTTATAAATTTATACAAAAATGTTTTTTATGTGTTTTTACACACCGAATAAATTTTATTTTTCTATGTTGAAATTTTACATAAGTGACTTAAAATCGTCCGACAATAATACACACCACCCGATTTATTTGGTTGGTCGGACGGTCTGATGGAAGTTTCATCCAACACATCCAACTTAATTTTATCGGACCGACATGCATACACACTATCCGATTTTATATCCCTTTTCGTGCCTGTCATCACAATTGTGAAGGTAACGCAAAAGAATCATGCCTATATCCCTTTTTCAATCAAAAAAAATTGGCTCAATTTAAGTCCAAACAACACAAACGAATGTGTGAGTATATAATGGCGTTTTTGATAAAAAACTTCGCTTGATATGAAGTACAACCAACACAATTGTGTATATAGATATAGTGATTTTTTTCGGACGAAAATAAGTTTGAAAGGAATGCACAAATGTGTAAGTTGGTTCAATTAACATACAAAAATAAATTTGTGACATGATACTTTTGCCGTCACCACACAATTGTGTTACCGGGCAGAAAAAGGGATATTTATTTTTGTATGTATTTTGGACCAACATATACATTTCTGCATTCCAGGTAAATCGTTTTCGTCCGAAAAATTACACTATAACCATATATTAAATAGCTTATATATAGGACAGACGCATTCTTTTTTTCTCTACCCAATTTCATTTCCTTAATTAGATTTTCTGGCACAGATGTTCCTTTGGTCGTTTCTTTTGAACTTTTTTCGAGAAATTGCCGTTCTTCGTTTACTTTTTGTTTTGACAACTAAGCTACACAGTTCGAACAGTTAAATTTAGTTTTACTTTTTCACTAGTTGTGTTGATTTTCCAGTTTTTTTTCGAACTTGTACTAAAATCGCTAACTTCATTCTTGTCTTATAGAAAAAAAATATGGATTATGATTTTATAAGGCACCGTCTTATATTGTTTCTCTTTAATATTTGTTATAACTATAATAATAGTAAAATAATGTTATCAAAAACAAATATGTAATTAATGTTATATAATTTATATGTTATCAAATTATGTTTCTTTCAAAAATAATTCCGATTTAACTAATCCGTCACAAACCGAAAGACATTATTACCTGTCATTTTTTACACACACATTTGGGTGGGTTGGAGTTAATTTGAAAATAAAAAATTGTTTCTCTGACAGGAAAAGGGATATCCAAACTGACCAAGTCGGATCGTCAAAAATTGCGTCTGCTGGTAGCGCTCTTATGACAATTAAACTTAACATTGTGAGCATGTTTTCGGTTTTCCATACATTTTGACATATTCAACTTAAAGGTCGGAATGGAACGGAAACTATGTGCCTCGACCTTAAGGTGGAAACCGAAACAGTTGATCAAATTTCAATAAAAACTTAAACCATAACCTCAAATTATTTATTTTGGCGTTTATCGTTTTTTAGTCAATGTGTATATCTTCACTCATTATTAAATCAATTGATATGATATTATAAATAATTAATTAAATTGAAACAATATTGTGAGAAATAAAAAAAATCGATTTATCAAACAACACAAAAACAACTAAAAACGAAACGAAAGCTATGTGCATGTGTATTTAAAAAAACTTATTGAAAACGAAACGAATCGGAACGGAACGAAAACTATTGCCTCGACCTTTAGTGAGAGTATTTTTTTGACAACGTACTGCTTGCTCCCATCTATATGGAGCTGCCATCTGTATTTCATTATCCTGAAATTCTTTTTATCGTCTTGAAAAATCTCCAAAATCAAATAAAAAAATTGTATACATAATTTAGTATGTTGCAAAAATTTATTTCAAATAAAATATGTATTTCAAATTCATCAAGCTTCTCAACTTAAACGACTTCAGCCATACATTCAATATAAATGTTTTAAAGTAAAGTATCTGTTCTTATCGAGGTATTATTAAAACATTCATATAAAAGTATACTCTTACCAAACCCGGAAAATCATTAATCATCTTCATTCATGTGATCCATGTGGTCATCATCGTCAACACCTGGCAATTTATAGAATATTATAATATTGGAAGTATTGTTTATATTTTGGATACTTACCTCCATTCTGATCATTTAAATACTCATCTGAAATTTGACCGGACTGTAGCATACGGGTTAGTCGCTCGACTTCTTGCAACGACCCAGCTCGTTTTATCGCCTCTCGGATGCGTTGTATGTCGGCAGGTGATGCTCCAGGAACTTAAATAGGATAAAATTAGAGTATAGGTTTTCATAAAGTAGTTTAGCATATTACCTTTGGCCACACTATCGATCTGACTGGAATTACTCAACGAAACCTTTGTTTTCTTGGCAATTTCTTTGAACACTTCTTTCCCTCGTTTGCTTTTGAAAAATTCCTGAGCAGCTTTCCGATCTTTTTGCTTTATTTTACGGAAATCCAATAGACGTAGCTGTGGAAATTTATACGTAACATACTCTCTGTAATGAGGTTTTGTGGACACCGGGTTCATTAGTAAACTGAGACTTTCCAATTTCGGTAGATGGCATAGAGGTTCAACATCGCCCAATTCTTGTAAATTATTTCCGGTTAAAATAACACTATCCAAATTCGGAACGAAATCATGTAGCTTATCACTAATTCGGCTAGGCAGAAAAATAACGTTAAATCTTATTAACTATTCAACAGCCTAAAATAATTAGCACTTACACAATCCGATTATTATTGAGGAGTAAACATTTGAGCCGAGGTAAATGTGGAAACCCATCTAGCTTACGTAAATCATTATCTGACAAATCAATGGTATCGAATTGATCCAATGTCGCTCCCATATTTTCAATTTGTGGGATTTTATAGCCTATACAAATCATAAATATAAAAACATAACCTCAAATTGGAATATTTTCCATTTTACTCACCTCGCAGATCTAGCTCACGATCTCGACATGGATTTATATATTGCATCGATTGATTTATTAATTCAGGTGTTAATTTAACCATGTTTTATTTATTTTAATTTAATAAATGTGACAAGAAGTTTTGTGTATGTGACGCTTATGCGTTTTAAATCGCGTTTTGTCAAAATAATTTGACAAATCGCAAAATTGAAATTGTAGTAGAATAAAAATTAGAATCCACATAATTTTTCTGATTGACAATAATTTGAACCGATCACGCACTTTATGTGATATCTTAACATTTCAGCCATTAGAAATGTAAATTGGCGCTAATTTTTAATCGTTTATCAAATTATTTAAAGTAGATCATCGATATGGCCTTGTCGGTATCAGTGCATTGTGGAAGGTATGCACTTTTCCGTTTAATACAGGTATCGAGTGCGTTTCACTTTAGCCAAGGTTAAAAAGTATCCAAAACTCGAAAATAAATTAAAAAACTAAAATATATTTTCACAGCTTATTACACACTGGCAAAAATGGTTCAGCAAAATTATATAATAAAACATGATTTGTGTATGAGGCAAGATTTGTTACTTGGATGCTGCAGCATCAGATGTTTTACCAGCGGCCACTCCTTCATTGTACTGCTTATGCCAATCAAGATTCATCTGTTGGAGTGATTCACCCCGTTCAGCCGCTTGTTTACCACTATAAACCATATATGCACAGCCTACAATGGTGAGGACGATCAAAATATTTGATACCTTGATGCGAACACGACTACGACATTTTTCTAATTCTTCGCGGCTGCAAATTAAAATTGCGGATTAATTTTATGATGAAATTCTGGAATTCGATTGCAATTGGCTAATACAACACACCTAACTGTTTCTGGGACATCTTCAATCTTTTTATATTTTTTGGTCCATACTAAAAGTTTTTTCTCCATATCGGTTGGGTTGTGCATAGAACGAAGACTGTTCATTGAAGATGAAGATGTATTACTCGGTGGCGGGGTCGGTTTCGGTTGAACTTGATCTTGACACAAAAAGGCTGACACAAATAAATTACGTGACATCAAGCTTGAGCGCGCCAAAGATGCATGATGTGACCAAATGCAAGATTTTAAAAAATTTGCCATCATTTTTTTGGATTGACTAAAACGAAAACTTCGCTAATTAGCGAAATGAAAAATTGACCGATTATACAACCAAAATGTAAATTTTTTCATAAAGTTTTTTTTCATACTAAAATCACAAAACTACTTTAACTGATTTCCAAAAGGTTAATTTGAATAGTGTAATGTTTTAACTATTCACGACTAATTAATTTTAGCTGAGAATTTAAAAACAACAGAAAATTTATTTCGAAATCGCCCGTGTGTGATACACATTACACAGAAGAGCGAAACGAAATATTCAACATACCACAAAACGTCAAATTACAAACAAGAGATTTGTACTGTTATGTTAGGTTAGAGCGTATTGAGTATAGAGTGAAGAAACATACCATGCGATGCGAGTACTGACTTTTCACGAGCCAAAATTTAATTCTCGAAAGGCATTTTGTCGAAAAATAATTTGTTTTACCATATCATACTTGAAAGTGTCACTTTTGTAATTTTAAAACAACAATGATATTGCTATGTTTTATTCCACTTTCTGTAAGTAAATGAGTAAAATTATTCTACCAAAAGTTTTCGTATTAGCCACGTTGAGCAATTATTGGAAAATTATAATCTTACCGGTTGGAGTCTGAAGCCTTTTCGGATTTTGTGTTTGCAATTGTTAAAGGTCGAGGCACATAGTTTTCGTTTCGTTCCGACCTATAAGAGCTAGTTATATAGCCGAAAACGAAACGGACCGAAACGAAACGAACGAATTGAATATACATGAAAACTTACTAAACCAATTATATAGAAGAAACGAAACGGAAACGGACAGAGAAATTGATTCAATTCAATTTGCTTTCGTTTCGGCCTTGCAGTTGTGCACTATCGGTTGTTTTTTTTTGTTATCCTTAAGGGCCCAGGTATATAGAATACCTAGCCAAGGTATATAGGTATTCTATATACCTTGCTTAAGGGCTAGTTATAAAGACGAAACCGAAACGGACTGAAACGAAATGAAACGGAAAGACGAAGGAGGCATGGAAGTCAATTCGCATTGCGTGAAATAATGAATATGAAGTTTTTTTCATTGGCAATTTAGTAGTTTGAATAATTCGCACGTAATTTAAAATTGTACTGTGCGAAATCAAAATTTCTTATGGGGAATGCAAACCTACTCGATTGCTAATGAAAAAAAAAATTCATTTTCATTATTTCACGGAACGCGAATTGACTCCCTGGTTATATAGACGAATTGGTGAAATGGTTTTGACATTTTCATATTTGTTTTTAATTTTGTATTATTTGAAGTTTAATCAATCGTGTGTATGAAAACTAACTTGGAAAATCCATTTTATATTTGGCGAACTAAATAGAAATATACAAAATATAAAATATTTTGACAATTTGACAAAGTGCTAGTAAGGATAACAAAAAAAATCATAACCGATAGAGTATAACCGCAAAGATGAAACGAAACAGAGATGAATTAAATCAATTTCTCCGTCAGTTTTCGTTTCATTTCTTCTATATAATTGATTTAGTATGTTTTCATGTATTTAATTCGTTCGTTTTGTTTCGGTCCGTTTCGTTTTCGACTACTATAAAACTAGCCCAATAGAGTTAAGGTCGAGGCACATAGTTTCCGTTCCGTTCCGACCTTTAAGTTGAATATGTCAAAATGTATGGAAAACCGAAAACATGCTCACAATGTTAAGTTTAAGGTGGAATGGAATCGAAACAGTTGATCAAATTTCAATAAAAACTTAAACAATAACTTCAAATTATTTCTTTTCGCATTTATCGTTATCGTTTTTTTGTCAATGTGTATATCTTCACTCATTATTAAAACAATTGATATGATATTATAAATAATTGATTGAATTGAAACAATATTGTGAGAAATAAAAAAAATCGATTTATCAAACAACACAAAAACAACTAAAAACGAAACGAAAGCTATGTGCGTGCGAATTTATAAAAACTAATTGAAAACGAAACGAATCGGAACGGAACGAAAACTATGTGCCTCAACCTTTAATCAAAAAAAACTTAAACAATAACCTCAAATTATTCATTTTGACATTTATGGTTATCGTTTTTTGTCAGTATGTACAAGACAATTATACAATTTTTTAAATCTTCAAATAACACAAAAATAACTCAAAACGAAACAAAACCTATGTGAGTAAGGATTTATAAAAACTTATTGAAAACGAAACGAAAACTATGTGCCTCGACTTTAACCCATTTGTAACCTTGAATTTTATAGTATATGACGCATACATGAGATTTCTAAATGAAATTTTGTGTTATTCTGGGTGATAGCCAGATATTATTTTTACATCGAGATGAAGTTACCAAGACGTTGGAAGTTTGACTTAGAACTAATGAAACTTTGAATTTCAACAATTGCGTAATGAAACATAATAATTCAGTACGGCATTGTGATAATACTTTGCATGTAAGTTCAAAGCATTTTTGCAGTTTGGTCACTGCATTCTGATGAGATGAACGAATTACTTGTTGACGAAATAATAACCGCAAGTATATACTAGTGATATGTGTGTTAGTGTGAATGCACGACTTTTAAATTGTAAATTTGTAAATGATTTATATAATTTAATTTATTTAATTATTTAAATATGTAAATGTTTTAAAATAATTGCAAATTTTTAGTTTTTGCGAAAAACAGTTTCCACATCGCACTGAAAAAATACGACATAACGTTTATATTTATTAGTATGTTGTTATTTTTTTTATTCACATAAATTAAAATAGTTATATACATAATACATGTAGTTAAACAACTTTTTTCTTAACTCAACAATTAGTCTACTAATTCGTCTGCTGGAAAACTAGGAAGACGTCAAAAAAGTGAGACAACGAAACGACATAAGAACCATACCGATTTGTACCGGTTCATAATTTTTCATGCACACATTCGCAGAAAACAAACAAATATAATCTCAGAAAAATTAAACACACTCATAATTGTAGTATGCATATGTTTCTTAAAAATCTTCAATTTGGGGTTTGAATTGAGATTACAAATTTCCCTGTTTTCGACAAAATAACTTTCGATACAATTTCGAGCTAACCAAACTATTTTAGTTATCGTATTAATCAAAAGATGTCTCTCTAGTCGGTCTAGTTGAGAGCTGTCATCTCAAAGCGAAAAAATATTCGTCCGTCTTGTATTGAAAATTTAATTTCTTTAAATTAAAAGTAAATAAAACTAATTATTTTCAAAACCGTATAACTATTTTACACATATTTTTATAAAATTTGTACTTACAGGTCCTAGGGCAATTAGATTATAACCATGGGTAATACTATTGCACTGGCTACACATCCTGAAATTACCCCCGATCCAAATAAAAAACCTAGTTTTGACCCAAATCTAGGATTCAAGAATGGACGAAAAGAAAGAGGTTTGATTTAATTGTGTTGTTCGGATTTTACGAAAGCAAAAATATTTTTTCTGACTACATAAATAACTTTTTGTGGATATTTTTGTATAAGCGAATTACATAATTTTGTTAGGTTATGCGCTGGTTTATGAATTGTCTAAAATTGTTTTTGTTGCAGTTATGATCGCTACTCAAGAAGAAATGGAATCAGCCAAATTGCCATTAGCGGATCGTGATTATTGTGCTCATTTACTATTAAAATACCGTGCGTGCCGTTCCGATCATTTTCCTTGGGTGTTTAAGTGCCATTATGAAAAGCACGATTTTCTCCATTGTGAGCATGAAGAGTAAGTGGTCTAAAATGCAAATTGGGAAAATGGTATCATCACAACCATTATCTTTTTTTAGCTACATATTACGAATGAAAGAATATGAACGTGAAAGACGGTTATTAGCGAGACAGCAAAGAATTAATAAACAACATGCTGCGGCTTAATTTTTTGTAAACGGATCGATCTAAGAAAAAATTAGGAACCACAAAAATACTTTACTTTTGTAAATAGGAAATTTGAAATAAATAAACGGTATTTAAGAACATTAAATGCGTTTAAAATAAGTTTAACTGAAAAAACTGTGTAGAGTTGATATTTGTAATTTTTGCAGTTTCATCTTAAGTTTTTCATAGCCATAGCCTCTTCGGTCTGTGGCTAAACTGACAAGGAGCTACCTTTTAAGACAACTAGGTAAGCAAAACAAAATTACATTTATGTGATCTTTTTGGCGTTCTAGGAAACGAGGCAATCGATGTCGGCGCGAGGAATAATGCCTCCACTGGCCTGAATCCAGAATCTCCCATTGCAAAAATCATTTTAAACTTAAATATAAGATTTAACAAATGGGTAAACCAATCTTTGAAGCAGGTAGGGGAATATCGCATGGGTTGGGAAATCTAAAAAAGGTTCTTAGCTACAACACCGGTCTCGTAGTTGGAGTATTCTTGTTGCACCGCCTATCTCTGAAATCCATGTTCAATTTAACGGTCGTTAAAAAAAAAAAATAAAGAAATCCCCAACATTCTGCAACACGAGAGGGAAGTTATTTTGTCTGAAATATTGACATTTATGAAGGAACTAAATCCTCACTTTACTTGATAGGCTGGGTTATACAATATATCTGGCGGAGTGCATAGGGTTCTTCTATAAGACCAGTTTCAATGGTGCTTTCCGACATTTTGTTTGGGAAAGTTCTTCGGCAATAAATAAAACAAAATTAATTCCAACCCCACGTTAAAAATTTTATTAAAACAAATAAAATAAAATTAGTTGCAATTTTTAACAGTTAACGGCAACAATAATCGCGTTTTGGTTTAATAACATTAAACATTACATTATGACACAGCCGATTTAAATTAGGTTGTTAGTTTATTAGTACCCATCCTTAAACATATACATATTTTAAAAATACAATTTTTTGATTTGGTTAAAAATCTCGTGTTTTATTGCTTTTGAAATCTTAAAAATTATCCCTGAAGCATGGCGGTTGATCGCCTCTTGTCCGTTGTACATCTCATATGTAGTGAGAGAAACAAAAATAAATAAAAAAATAGAATTAATAATTTGAAAAATATTTACATATAACTAAACTATATATATATGTACTTAAAATTAAAATCACATGCAAATTTGGTACCAAATCGCTACATCTAATCACTCACTAACTACCAGAGTACTCAGTTCACGCTCAAACATTTTGGATTAAAAACATGCACTAAGCTATCCCAACCGCAATCGGCTAATTCATTGCGATGCAATAAATTCCAATCCAAACCATAATTAAATTCCGAATGATGTCGTATCACTTCAACTGCCTCCTCAGATTCGTTACAATCCCATAATCGTGTGGTAAAATCATATGATACCGCGGCCAAGATGTTCGGATCGAACGGTGAAAATTGTAAGCGCCGTACGGCGTATTCAAAACCGTGCAATTCAAATATTGAACCGGATAAATTTCGAATATCCCATCCTTTTATTAAGCCATCGGCACCACCTGTACCCACCACATATTCATTAAATTTATTCCAATCGCAGGTCAGCACTTCTCCTTCGTGTGCGACTACATGAGCCCCGGGTACCGGTGACAAAGTATTCCATATTTTTAAGGAACCGTCCCCTCCCACACTTGCAAATGTATTTGGAATTTGTGGTGAAAACATTGCATTATAAACTAGTTGATTGTGACCTAAGTATGTGCCCAACGATTGTGGCCGATTTATGTCCCATAATTTGACACTACAATCCCAACTGGCAGTTAACATAAGCTGTTCCTGTTTATTACGACTCCAGTCAACACTGTACACTTCTTTTGAGTGTTCGGCATAACAACAGATTGGTTGTATTTGTCCCACTTTATGTACATTATTGATTCCTTCGAGTGCATTCCACAATTGCAGCACGCCATCACCGGATACAGAAGCACATAAATTGGTGTCATTTGGAGACCAAGCCTGCATAAAAAAATTACAAAATTACAACTTCATAGTTTATAAATTTAAAACGATAAACTTACCACATCAAATAGCCCATCATGCCATTGATATTGATGCGTTTCTTGGAGGCCACCGCCTTGCGTTAGTTCCAAAAAGAATAGTGTTCCACCACCCGCGAGTCCAAAATGTTGACTTGTTGCGACCACCAGCAGATTTGGATTAAACGGAGAGAATCGTACACTGTACCCATGACGATTTGGTGTGAAAAAAGTTCGCATACTGGCAACTGAAATCGAAAGAAACGTGAAAAATTCGAATGAGCAACGATCAGCATATCTACCATCACGTTTTACATATGAGATGAATGCGAATTTCTTTCATGATTTATGCGAAATTTAAATAACCTTTGGAACGTAGGTAAATCTACACGCAGATCGTATAATAAAATAATAACACAAACTTGACAATTTTACAGCTGTTTTTGACTTTAGATAATCGTTTTGTACGTACAAATACGTTGATTGTGGAGTATGATGATCGATTTGGCCTCATTTAATGCGCAATATTTAATAAAGCGATAATAAGTAATTTTGCTGACATTTAGGGAAGAGAAGTTGTAAGGTTTCAATTTGGTGGAAAATATTACAAAAATCAATATTATTTATAATTTCATAAAGGTAATTATTACGTAGTATGTATGTACATACATTGAGTAATCCATTTTACATTTAATTATTTCGTTCGTATGAAACTATGAAAATATGTTTAACCATTTTATTTTGGAAAGGTCTGTAATTTGCGGCTCGAACACGTGGTTTATTTAAGAATATATCGTTAATAAAACGCGGTGTGTGCATAAATTCACAAAATTGTGTACGAAAGAAACACATTTTTTTTGATAAAATATTTATTGGGGCATTCCGATTAATTTTTAAAATTGAAGATTAAGAAGTTCTCGTGCTACTGAACTAACTAAAGATCTTCAAACACACAATATATAGGTAACTACTACGTAGCATCGATTCGATTTGAAAGTTTTTATGGTAAATTTTGTCACATCTTGAACTTTCAGACATTGTTGATAAAAGCCCGGTCGACCTTCTCTCAAAAACACATAACCATTGGTCGAGATGTGGAAGCAACCTTTCGATGTCATTCTTTGTAATTTTTGATAAGGATATTTAAGACCTCTATGATGTGGTTGATAAAATCGATTTAATAATGATTCTTTTTCGCGATTTTCAAGAAATGATTGACATGACTGATGTAAAATTTTGAATGGTACAACTATTATGTTTTGCCGCAGATTCAAATTTCCTGTCAATCATCATGCTAATGCCCGGCGAAAACTGAGATGCAGTCAACTGAAATGTAGTGATACAGATATTTCAGCAATATAATTCTGTGAAACTGGATCATCTTGTACACTGGCATCCGACTACTAATGGTCGAAAATGGAGTAAAAATAGTTGGGTTAGCGAACATTATTGTAATTCGCTTTATGGGAAAATATCTAAAGAAAGTAATGCTGTTTTGCTATATATATCGTAAAGAGTTAATCTAGGCCAGGCAATGCGTGCAAAATGGGGAGTGATATCAAATTATGTCGACAAGTAATAAGACTACTTCTTCGCCGATCACATTTATGCCGACACCAGTAGATGCCTTTGGAACTTGTGCAGTGATAATGATGTTGTGCAATTATGAGGTGCCTAAGATGAGGCAACTTTCGTCAGTAGTTTAGATCTTTCAACAAGTTGTTGAATTTATCTGCTAAAAGGTAGAGCATTGCAATCCACTGGACCTTGTCTGCCAATCTTTATTAAGGATCGCACAAAAGAGCTAAGACTAACTTTTATTAGCTTTAAAATCAATATATCAGATAAACTATTTTCTAAAGCATCAGATCCATCAGTTTGGCTGAAAAAAAGGTCTAGTTTGTGAGTTCATTCAGCGATCTAAAAATTTTCTAACTCCTTCAGCAAGCTTTCCGACGTCTAACAACATCTAGATTTATGTGTCTTATTTTCTCAAAATTTATCGTTTAAAGACCATATTGACAGATGTACCAACAAGGTTAATTCAATGTTAGGGTTTTTAGTCAGTTTCTCTAAAGATTTTCATGATCCGTATACTTTATAAATTCTAAAAGACCTCTTCGTTTCATTTGTTTGTTCGCACTTGGAATATGCTTCAATTGTCTGGAATCCATACTATAACAATTCTTCTAGCTATATATAGTCAATTCAGAAGCGATTTCTGTTGTTTGTCTTAAAGCCACTCCCTTGAGAGGTGGGTGGTCGTAAGTATGTGCTAGCGCGAATATTGAACAATTGTCCCGATTGTCCGTCCAAAGACAAGTATCATGCAGTTTTCGTACGCGACATTATGATGTATTTAATAATGTTTCTGCCGGGTTCAATCTTAAATTGTCTAGAGACGAATTTAAAAGGTTTATAAAATATTCTATAAATACTTACATTCACAGAACTGCTAGAAACTTCTAGAAGTCTATATAGAGAAATTCAGGAATCTGCTGTTCAAACACAGATCCAAGAAAAATAGAAAGATTTCCAAAGATGTCCAGCAAAAAATAAACCGAATAGCAAACACAGTGTAGATTAACCTGAGGATGCTTGGTAAATTTAAATTTAAAATCTTGTAGGCTGTTCTTGTCAATTTGAACCTTGCTACATAGGTAGCCCATTTCACAGAAAGATTAAGAATATCGAAATTTGGAAAACAATGGGCCCGTTTAGGTTACACAACTTGGTAACGTGCTGAGTATAATCGCAGCCAACGTTATGCAAATTTTCAACTGTATGAAATTTTTAAATCATATTGGCTATGATTTCACTAACCGTGTTGCCAGCAGCTGGCGGCCCTGAAAGCGCCCATTATAGTTTTGTGCTCAGCATTGCATCTAAATGAGATGAGTTGAAGCTTAAATAAAGGGGAAATTTTTCTACTAAAATTCATGAATCATCCGAGAAATAGAATCCGTGATTTTACAAAAGCTCGATTATCATGTTAACCTGATGAAATTTTTAAATGGAAAGTTTCATCCGTTAATATCTAACGTGTTTAATTTTCATACGAAAACAATTTGGCTATTTTTGTAAATTTAAATTTCTTTTTAAATTTTTTTCTTTGTAAAATATTTATTTGTACTTAAAAAAGCAAAATTGAGTCAAAACTTTAATTTATTTCAAAATAATAACAATGTCGATTGAAAAGATGTGTGTCGAGTGCAATGTGATAATTATTGACGAGCGGACTTTTCGTGGTTTTATGTGTAACAAGATCACCACTTGCAATTGAGCACTTGTACCAACGTGCCTACGTACTCTTGTAACGACAATTTTCATTTCCCTTTTTTATGATGCTGATATATGGAGGATTAATTAATGTCGAAAGCCACATATGCTACAACCACATTAAACATTTGGCCTTGCTTAAATGTGTGTATAAAAATTCAAATATCGAAACCGAAACAGAGAACCTTCATGAAGAGATCGATGATGATTTCGTTAGTTTCAACGATGGAGATGAGGTTGATATTGACGAAAAGTTGTTGTTGACTAACACCATATAAAATTTTACTAAAGATCGGAAATTGGGACTTATGTTTTAAATAAAGAAATAAAATCCACATAAAAATTCCGTGCTTAATAAACGTGGCGTTGTGTTAATTTCCGACAATCAAATTGTTATTTTAACCGAAGCTTCAAGTGCTCTTGAACCTCTAAAAATTATTGTTGAAGAACTAAGTAACCACGATGTAAACTAAATTTGAACAGAAAGTACATAGGTTTTACGTGGTACTTGAAGTCAAATGACTATTCCTCAAAAACTATCATCAATTAAACGGCCAAATCATTATGTTTTCGTTTGTTTACCTTTACAATTTCGAGACGATCCGAAGCTATCATTAGCAGCTCATCAGATCAAGTGGAATAAAAGCGCACGGCCTATGATAGATTACAAATATCTCTCAAATCTTTCACTAAAATTGCAACCGTAGAAGAATCATTCGTTCTAGAAATCCGTACATAAAACTAGGGAGTCCAAATTTATGGAAGATAATGATAAAAGAACTTAGCGGATAGTACAACACTTCACGGCATGTGAACGTGAATTTTTTTGTGGCCGGTAATATAATTACCAAGCTATACGTAGCCATTTAAATACTGCCAAAAATAAGTCGAGTGGGACCTGCGATGCAATAGACTCGAGTATTTTGGAAACTCTAATTGTAATGAGACCAACATTATATGGTAGAATATTGGAGATGGCCCATCCGTATACATGTTGAAGAAGGTTTTTGTCACTGCTGGTGTTTTACCTTAACAGTCTTATAACTTAAAATCTAATAAACATTCCAAATGCGAAAAAAATTCTTTTCACAAAAAATCAATATTATTAGACAATCGACAGGTAAACAGACGAAAAATAATTCGTGACGCAATAACGGCAACAAAATAATAAAATCCTATTATAATTTATAGGAAAACTATTTTTCACAAACACGTATTGTTGTTGTCTTGCTATAATTTCATTTAACGAAAGAAACCTAACCGATGCTAAGGGTATATAATGGAGACGAAATCACCATTATGATGACACTTCTGGTGTATATTTTCATAGAATATTACACAAAATCCAGAAATTCAAGCGAAAAACAAAAAAAATTATAATTAAAAAGTTAATTAAAATTAATAAAGAAAAACCAAACGAAATAATTAGTGCAAAATGGTTGTTGCAGTGAAAGTATTTAAAAAAACCACACCAAATGGTAAAGTGACTGTGTACTTGGGCCGCCGCGATTTTATCGACCATCTCGACTATTGTGATCCAATCGATGGTGTTATCGTTGTCGAAAATGATTACTTAAAGGGACGTAAAATTTATGGCCAGCTAATGACAATGTATCGATATGGTCGCGAAGAGGACGAGATCATGGGCGTTAAATTTTCCAAAGAAATGGTTTTGCATCGTGAACAAATTGTACCGATGGTCAATCAAAAAATGGAAATGACTCCGCTACAAGAGC
Organism: Nephrotoma appendiculata; assembly: GCA_947310385.1. NCBI lineage: Eukaryota > Metazoa > Arthropoda > Insecta > Diptera > Tipulidae > Nephrotoma > Nephrotoma appendiculata. Next base: position 264,791,712 of record OX371225.1, on the reverse strand, counting down.
GTTTGGTGAAAAAGCTTGGTGCTAATGCATTTCCATTTACCTTCCAATTCCCTGCGACCTCACCCAGTTCGGTTACGCTTCAAGCGGGTGAAGATGATCAAGGTAAGCCATTGGGGGTTGACTATTCATTCAAAGCGTATGTTGGCGAGAACGAGGAGGATAAATCTCATAAACGCAGCCAGGTTAGTTTAACTATCAAGAAATTGCAATACGCCCCAGTCAGCCGTGGACGTCGTCTACCCAGCTCGTTAGTCAGCAAAGGATTTACATTCTCCCAGGGTAAGATCAATCTCGAGGTGACACTAGATCGTGAAATTTACTATCATGGCGAGAAAATCTCCGCCAACGTTGTGATTTCGAATAATTCACGGAAAACGGTCAAAAATATTAAATGCTTTGTTGTGCAACATTGTGAGGTGACCATGGTGAATGCACAATTTAGTAAACACGTCGCATCGCTAGAAACGCGTGAAGGATGTCCTATTACACCGGGCGCAAGCTTTACGAAATCTTTCTTTTTAGTGCCACTCGCCGTTAGCAATAAAGATCGTCGCGGCATTGCACTCGATGGCCATTTAAAAGATGAAGATGTGAATTTGGCCTCATCCACATTAATTGGCGAAGGCAAATGTCCATCCGACGCGATGGGTATTGTGATCTCGTATTCATTACGCGTTAAATTGAACTGTGGTACATTGGGTGGAGAATTGGTAACCGATGTGCCATTTAAATTGATGAATCCAGCACCCGGAACAGTGGAGCGAGAACGTGTTAACGCAATGAAAAAAATGAAATCGATTGAGCGTCATCGTTACGAGAATTCGCATTATGCCGATGATGATGATAACATCGTGTTTGAGGATTTCGCTCGTTTACGCATGAATGAACCTGAATAAATTGTTTCTATGTTTCACCTGTGCACGCGGACCTTCTAATACAAACTAATCAAAATGATTCCATATCACACTCCTTAATAATTATGCACAGCAATTGGCAACAACCACCTAAACATCGCAACACACTACCTTTACATATTAAATAATCATCCTTCCTCATCCCCCGGAAGTGACTATCCAAAAAAAAATTTTAAAAAACAAACGAACGACTTAAATTTTATTAAATTATAAATTATAAAATAATTTACAATTTAATAAAATTTGAATAATTTTAAATAGAATTTGATTTTAATTAATTTGGTGATTTAAAAAAATTAATTTATATTACATAATTTGGTTAATTAATTAATATGATTTATTGAGTAATTATTATTTTGTAAAAACAAAACACAGTGTTATATATAATTTAATTAAATTTTAAATAAAAAATTTTATTTTTTCAATTAATCCGCATACCTTTCTTATTTCGTCCGCGCCACACTTGATAATTTTGTAAAAATTTGTCCCAATTCTTATCGATGACTACTCGGGCGGTACACATCGAGCACAGTATAAAATTTTAAATTTTTTAAACAATTTTTGTCACAATTTTTCAGAATCGCACACACAACAATTTTGTTTTGAATCAAAGATCAAACTGAAAGAACATTTGTGTCTCTTTAAATTTAAAGATGCGAGGAGGTCATAAAAACCAGTTTCTTATAAATTATCACGGAATTTTTAAAACGGTCATTTCCATATAGCGTTACGTTTAAATTCGTGTCTTTAAAGCCCAATTTGATTTATTTACCCAAAAAAGGGTTCATTGACTCCGCCTTATTTCTTTCTTTAATTTACAATGTAAGACGAAAAAAAAATATTCTTAACATTTTATCCCGATCCCTGATTGGAGAGAATAAAGGGTTAATATTTTCTTGAATTTGTGTGTAATTATATGCTTGACTTGCCGAAATTTAATTTTTTAAAGGGATGTGCCAAATATTTATAGATGAAATTTTATATAAGGATCAACAGCATTTAGGCGCAACTTTTAATAATGTTCTGGTCTAAGTAGCAGTTTTCCGTTAAATCAACGGTCATTTGATAATCAAATCATCCCTTTATTGTACGTAAGTATTATGTGTGTTTATTGTATAAGCAAGTATGTATATCCCTTACATACAATTTTTATTTTGGTTTCGTGACTTTTCTAACGGTCAAAGGATTAACGTTTATTACGTGAAAGTCTATAAATCGAACCCTTTTGTAATCCTTTTTGTTGAATCGTGTATATTATGTACTCAATTAATTGAGTTTTAAGGTCATGGGAAAATATTTGTATGTTCCGGAATTTTTGAAGTGTTTTACGTAGAAGTGACTAAATTCAATAAGACAAGCTTAAGATGGTTTTAGACTAATCTTACAAATTTTTCATATTATAAAATATTAGGGGCCAACAATTTGTCTAATTTATCAACAATATGGGTTTATTACTTCGAAATGAAAAGAAACATTGAGCCGACCGGCCTATATTGTTATATGAAGCTAATGATAAAAGTATAAAAGATGGTTAGTTATTATCTTAATACGAAGCACGATATCCGGTGCATGATTAGTAAAAAACTTCAAACTTGAACTGTGAAATTTGTGATAAACTACTTTATCCTTACTGTTTGTGTCTCTTAAAATTTTCTTAAATATATTTACTAATTTAATATTTTTAATATATTTACTAATTTAGAATGCAAGTTGAACCAGAAACCCGAAATGTGTATTGTTTGCCACACCATTCCTCTCAAACATTACTAATACTACAAGGATGCAATACTAATTCCGCAATGTTGATATACTAAAAATAATTTATAATTGGAATGCATAAATAAGGCAGCAACAAATTCCCATGTGTGATTGCTTTATCAGAAGTTTGTCATCATTACTAAACTCTTCCTAACAATTAAACAATCTAAAAAAATCGATACCACTGATCACTCACTGATTAATAGCGAACAGTATATGACATTCCTCCAAACATCAATTATCCACTTTTAAAAAAACACTCACTTTAAAATTTATCAGATAATGATGAACCAAGTGACTCGGAGCTACACAACTCTAGGGGCGAGATCATAAACTGCTACTAAAATTTGCCAAAGTGGATGTGGGGTGACACTTAAATGCAATTTCTATAATTTTTTAAGAGCAATGGCTAATCTGCTAAAAGATTTTCGAAATGCAATTTCTACCAGGTAGAATATTTCCGTTTAAAATTACTCGCTAAACATATAGTTGTCGTTTACTTGTATTTTCATACAAAATATCCAAAACCAACTTTGACTATTTTTCGAAATTTTTTGTTCCTTGAAATTAGAAACAATTATTTTTTCCGGTGGGATTTCAGAGGCTCGCCTCAGGATATTTTCCCCTGGAAAGGTAATTCAAATGATCTTCTTCCAGAAAATTGTCTTCCATGATACCAACTCATCGGCACATTAATGGAATCTTTCTAGATGATGTATTCGATAGGGGTTACGCAAAATCGTAACCCGGAAATCAAAATCATCATTTCTGATCTAAAAATTGTCAAACTGGATTTGCATGATGGGATTAGTGTTCTTTTGGAATTTGCTAGACTGACTAAATTTGACTATATGTGGTCAATTTAATGAAGAACTCTATCATGAATTTTTTTTATATATAATGATCGAGATAAAAATGGAGGGGTGAATCTGTGGCGTAATTTAACTTTACGTATACATACACATCGAAAAAATCAGTTAAGGAGTATAAATTTTTAAAATTTTTAAATGCAGGATTGTTTACTATCAGTTTTTAGGAGGGGAGGGGGGGGGGGGGAGGTAAATTTTTCCGGAAAGATTTTCAATTTATTTATTTTTTAATTTTTTTTTTTTTATTTTTTTTATTTTTATTAATAATAATTGCTTCGTCAACATTGCAGACACAGGTCAAAGAGTTTTTACCGCTCTTATCGCTTCTTCTGATAGTGCAACAAATGTTAAAAAAATCAAACTTTGTAAATATAATTTTTTTTTTAATGTAATTTTAATTCGTTGTATACCTTAGAGGATGGAGGTCCCAAACCCCCGCTTTTCCAGAATTTATACAATTCTCCAAGTGTCAAATTTTATTTATAATTTATTTTAAACTAAGTAAAAAAAAATTGAAAAAATTTCAAAATTTTTCTGGAAAAATTGCAAAATTTTCTCGGAATAATTACTTGTACTGTCGAAAAACTTTAAAGATACAATCGAAATATCAAAATTTTTATAAAAATTACACATTTGTACGTATTTTGAATAAAACAATACGCATTTTTTTTAAGTGAAAATTTTCCCGGAAAATGGGGTAATTTTCCGGAAAAAGTTAGCTTCCCCCTCCTAAAAACTGATAAACAATTCTGCATTTTGCACCACCCTCGGCGAAATTTGAATATTTTAATTCTTTCATCATTGCAAAAATTGAAAAGCTCCCACAGAAACTGATACTTGCGGTACACAAATTTCTACTAAATTTCTCAAGGATCTCCCAATTATAATGGAAAAAGGTTAAGTATGAAGTTTGATTCCGAATAGTCAATCAAATAGGACTGTAGGGATGCCGAATTTCGGTGAATCAAAATTGGTCATTTCGGGTAAAATTTAAACAAATGCTATATACATTTAAACATATTTGGAAAATACGATAAAGCTTCTAGGAAGGCTGCCGCTTCCTGTGGACCGATTTCAGCTAAAAATCAGTTCGACCCCCCAAATTATGAAAAAACTTAAGTATGAAGTTTTACCCTGATCAGTCAATCCATCTGGGCTGTAGAGAAGCTATAGACATTTTGTCTGCAAGGTTCCATACATACAGAGATTTTTCAAAAACTACTTTTTTAGGCTTCGGCGATGTAACGAATGGTAAATCATTTATCAAAAATGACTTTATAGTTTTTCAAAATACTCTCTTTGAAGATCAATAAACTTTTGCATCCGTTTGAACCAATTTTCAAATAGTTTTACCACTCCGATTGAGGTGCCTCCAAAAACATGCGAATCTTAACCTCGCAATTTATTTTTGATTTGCGAGAATAAAAAGAAGTCATTCAACATAGCAAATCAGGATTATGCGACGGAGGGCCCATTAATTCGATGTTCTGACCGCTCAAATATTCAGTTGTTTTTGCCGATGCCCGAGAGCTCGCATTGTTATTTGGGAGAATGATTGCTTCGAAATTTTTTGTGTGCGAACATCTTTTGTTGGATTTGGCTCATATTGGAACGCCCATACCTTTGTCTGCTATTTGGTTTCGGGGTAATACGCATATATCCAAGATTTGCCACCTGTCACGATGTTGTAAGCATGTTTGAAGCACCGCGATCATTTCACACAAGTCTTTTTTTTTGAGTGAACCGATTTTGGTTCGTCTTGACGAAATTCGTCGTTGATCAAAATAACTTGGTCCTTAATGGTGCTTTATCGCCAAAAGTCGAATTAAGTTCATCAATGCATTGTTGTTATGTTAATCACTCAATATATTCACGATTTAGTTCCATTTTTGTACTGAAATTAAATTTTGAAATCACTATAACAAAATAGCGGAGGTTTAAAAAAAAGTTCTGAGTAAATCTACCGTCTAATATGCCAAACTACGATAGCGACGTAAGTTACCAGGGGCGGCATGCTGTACCATCACTATTTTCGACTTTCTGCTTAGTTTATGTATATCCCAATTTTGATGAATCAATTAACATTCTATTTCGCGTAAACGATTATGTGTTTTATATCGCGATTTCAACCTCTTGATATAATTGTATCATGAAAAAAATATTTGATGATAAATAGGGTCGATTAATCTAGTAGTCTTAGAAATCGTTGAAATGAAATAGACTAACGTTTTACTCGGGCAAGCTGAGAACACATTAAAAAATGTGTGATTTTCGAAACGGAAAAGTAGTGGCGTTAATTGCTGACGACACAGCTTTCTCTTATCAAGCTGAGAAATGGAACCAAATTGTATCGAAAGTTAAGGATCATCTGACAATTTTAAAATCATGGTTCAGTATCCATAGTATGGTTTTAAATTGTAAAACTCGATTCATGCCGTTTCTGATGCGCAACCAAACTGAGGGTACCCCAGATGTTATAACACTACATTCGTCCCATTGTGTTTTCAATCGGTGTGTTGATAAGTGTATATCGATTAGAAAAGTGGGAATGTTTAAGTACTTGAGAGTCATTTTTGATACCAAATTGAATTTTGGACCCCACATTGAAAATCTTTCTAATCAAATGAAAATTACAATTAGGAAAATTTATATTTTGCAGAAATTGTGTCCCAGAGCTCTGTTAAAATCTTTATACTTTGCTTTAATTCACTCGAGGTTAGATTATGGTCTAGCTCTTTATACGGTGGCGCTGTCTATGAGTCACAAAAAAATTATTTGTGGCTCGAGAATGCGTAATTCGTATCATGTATAGTAAACGATCTAAGGACTAGGGGTAATAATTTTACCGGGATTTTGAAAAACCAGTATTTCGGTATTTTTTTTACATTTTTTTTACATTTCTACCGGTAATTTTTAGAAGCGTAGTATCATCGAGCAATAAATATATAAGAGAAATCAAGTAGTGCAAATTTTATAGGCAGGTTTTTCCGAGGTTAATCTTATTTTATAGTTTTAATCTATTAATATACACAAATTTATTTTTTTTCTATATTTAATCCATACATACGAATCTTATAAACATATCGGCATAGTTATTTTATGGTTCATTGTTCTTGTTAGGCTTATATAGATTGCCAAAAGTAAAATAGATTAACCTCGGAATCTCTACATGAGTCCTCTTATGTATATTTTGCTTTATGGTAGTATGCATTAATAATCAAAATATTTACCAAAACAACCCCTACTAAATGAATACATATTATCGGCTACAGTACATTTTGAAGTAAAATTTTGGTACTGGGGACTGGAGACCCTTTTAGTTGACGAACAAATCAAACAGACAACTAATAAATGAAATAATACAAAAAAGGAATGTCTTATATTAAAAAACTTTTGGGGAATCCATTTATTAAAATAATATTAAAAATGTTATAATGTTAATCACAATTCACAAAATGCCTTTACTTAGCTTAGCTTAGTCTCAATTGCAATGTTCACTGCTCACCTAGCATGAATTGCGCTTCTCAAAGTAGGCTGTCAAGAAACACATTATGCTAAGGGTTTGATCATTCATCCTGGATCTGTAGTCGGTTTAATTATTATCAGTTACTTCTGTTTATAAACAAATAATTTGTGTCAGCCAAATATTTCGTATATAAAATTTTTATCAGCTCTCGAAGCAGATAAAAAGTTTGACATTTTTATTCACCTCAATTTTTAACTTTTTAACTTTTTATGCGGTATTTAAACCAATTGAAACACACTCTAACAGAAATCATTACAGTAAGAAAATCCTTAAAAAACAAAGGATTTTATATTTTATTAAATGTTATATAATAATTGTGATGCCACACAACATATTTATTTACACTTTTTGTCATAAGTTAAGCCAGTATTCTAAGTGAATAAATAAATTTGTTCTTTTTTTTGTAAGGATGCATACTAAAAAAAAAAAATCGTGGTTATATAATAGCCAGATAAAATCGTGTTCGACAGGAATTATACATATAATAGAGAAGGAAACGGGAGGTAACAGTCGCTCAGCTGGAACAGTTATTCCCGCTACTCCTACAAGTTCATGTTCTAATTTTAAAAAATTTGAGCATCTCTACACAAAAGGAAATAATTCGACAAAAAATACTCGAGACTTTATCTCACTCTATTGAAATTTTACGTTCGCCTAACGAAATAAAACAATTTTCAAACCAATTTCCTTTTTTCTTCACGTCTCCTGATTTAGTAAGAAAATTATACATATAAAAGAGTAAGTTCTTCAACCTTTAATTTTGGTCATTTTTCAGATTTTATACAATCATCAAAATTTTCGAAATAAATGGAACAATTACTGTACGTATATTCACAAAATATTTATAGATACAAAAGGACCAAATTTGAAACTTATACCTGAGATTGAAGATAATGTATTATCATTTTATCCCCATTTATTCTGGATTATCTTGGGTGGTGGCCAAATATTGTTTTTACATCGATGTGAAGTCAATAACAATGTCCGGCAATCATCCAGAATAACTCAAAATTGCATATAGGAACTGCATGTATGCCTTACAGAGCAAAACTTTTAATATTCAGAAAAGAAATTTATTTTTTTCATTTTTAGGTAAAGTTTTATTTAAATTTTTATAAAAAGTTTTGTTTTTGTAAGAAGGGCCACCAGGGCTTGGAAATTAAGCTTTCAGATTTCTCCATTTTTGAGTACAAATTCAGTCAAGAGTAAACAAAATTTTAAAATGAAAACACCAATAAAATATTTTATTTTCAAAAGTTTAAATATTAATAATAATAATAATTCTTTAATAATGCAGTCTCAATTCTCAATTCAATTATGGCGGTGTTAATTTGTATGGTATAAATAAAAACAATTTTTTTTTTGCATTTAGACATAGATGTATGTACATTGCAATTTTTACAGTAAACCCGAGATTTTCCTTGGCAGTTTGGAACTTTGCATCTAGACCAATTTGATGCCATTTCATGAAATGGTAAGTTATCCGTTTTATCAAGACGAATTTCATCTATCGGACGACATTCATATTTGGCCTTTTTGGAAGTACTTGGAATAGGAGATGCTATTGTGGATATCGGCCGACCTCTTTTCTTTGGAATCTGATCGGACGATAACAAAATATTGGCAAGATGTAACCTAAAATGAAATAAATGTTCCATTTCGCTTTTCTTGGTTGATTTACTTGCTTCGAAATCTCTTTTATATTCAATCCAAGAGGAAGCAATGGCGAAATCTAAAAAGTGAGTAATCACTCGTAGTATCCATTTCTTTCATCTGATCGAGGTAATCCACTCCACTCATTCCATTATTATATTCTGCAACTATAGCTGGTTGCTTCACTTCCACATATTTTTGGCTTTTTTATCCCATCGGTTGGCCGTAGCCGAAATTCCAACGCCCATACAATTCAACGCAAGGTAGATGGGCTTATTGTCTTGCCATTTTATAACACAAAGATGCCATCCAAGCTGCACACTTCGTCGTGAAACCCTCGACCTTTTGATTTTCAATCTTTGTCACTCAAATAAGGGGGACTTTCAAAACGGTTAATTCGAATAGTTCCCGTGGCATTAATATTTTGTTCTTTTAGCAGTTCAAACAATTGGTAACTGCTAAAATAGTTGTCGAAAAACAACGAATGTCCAATTGGTGGAATTCTTCTCACTAAATAGTGTACAGCTGCCGGACCAAATCCAAATTTTAGTTTATTTTCTTCGGATATTTCCGTTTGTGATCCTTGATAAATAAAAAATCATAAGGAAGACCGCTTTTTCCACAAAGTACAAATACCTTAATGCCCCATGGATACGGCTTCCCTTTTATATACTGCTTTACGTCAAGACGCCCTTTAAATGAAATAATTAGTTCATCTATTGAGAGGGTTTCTAACAATTTTGTGCTCCCGACATCTTGATAACACACTGTCAATTAGAGGACGAAGCAATTTAAATTTATCATTTTTTTGTTGAATTACGGCACTCTTATCAATGAAATGTAAATTTACTCTCAATTGGTAAAATCTTTTGAGAGTCATGGCATTTTTTATTAGGTCAAAGCCAAAACTTTTATCCCAATATGTAGATAACCGACACAGTTTAAAATTTCCCATTAATATTAGTATTCCAAATAATTTAACTAGTTCATCTTAGCTTCTTTATAATTTTGAATTTTGGATGTTTCTGCATATAAATTGGTATATTTGGCCATCTCATGGAACAAGTGTTTCGGAATATAGCGAAAAAAATATTTGGCTGGTGAAAAATCGGTAACTTTATCTTCAACGCAGAGGAGCCTTCAAACGTACGTCTACGCCATCTAATATCACATTTGGATGTAAAGGTTGGTTCTTTATCGAACCCGATAAAATCAATATCGACGTTTTATATAATTATCTCCGAACCTAACGAATCTCCACTATAGCTAATACTCTTGCAGTTTCAATATTTGAAAAGGATAAATCATCATCGTCATCTAAATCTAAAATGGTTTCCTCGATGTGTTGCTCATTTGTTGTTCTAGCAGTCTCAAGTTCGGAATCGTCTTATTTAATAATTGCAGTATTTCGTGCTCTATCAAATATTTTCCAGGTGGAAACACGGTTCGTTGCATTTTAAAATATTTTAACAACTTTACAAGAAATCAAAAAAACTTAGTAAAAATAATGACAATTTTAAATTATAAAATTTGTTTATAAACCCATACATATACAATTTATGCTACTTATAATTATAATATATAGTACACCACAATACAAATTACAATATAAATTATAGCACCTTATAATTATAATAACTACATATTATGTATTTGCATCCATCAAGAGATTTTGTTATTAATTGTGGACAAATATATTTATGTCCCCAAATGAGGACAAGTCCATGGAGTAACTTTGGCCTCAAATGAGTACACTACTTTTGCAACTCGTATTGAAAAATCATTTTATCCATTATAATTTGAAGACAAATGTTTAGTTTAAACATAAGTTTCGTATTTTTAGCACAAAAAAATAAAACCATCAAACTAAAAACATCACAACACAAATAATTATATAGCTTTATAATTTACCTGTTTTATAAACAACCTTTATCATCGAAACCACTGACACAAATGATCATTTTTTCTTTGAAATATATATAACGTATAGCTATAGATATTTTATGTGATTTCCCTTTTTATAAAGGTTTTATTTAATCAGTGTGCGTAAAAATAAGTGTTACCAGATATACAAATTTTGAAAAACTCACCATAAAACCAATGCCCTCAAATGAGGTCAAATCTATTGAAAAGGTTAAATACAGTAAAATTCGAGGTAACGAAGATAACAACTGCATAGCGAAATATAGTTATTCGCTAAGGCACGTTGAAGCTTCGAATATAAGTTCAAAGGATTTGCATTATTTTTAAGATTTTACCAAATCTTTTAAATTGAAAGTTAAATTGTTATTAAGTCGAAACCAAACTGCCAGATCTTTTAAATATGCAGAAACAATTTGTATTTCAGAATTGCTGCCATCAATGCAATCGGTTTTTTTATCTTTTAAACCTGCCACCTCACATTATAGCTGGTAAGAATCTATAATTGGACATTTTATACTTTATGATCAATAAATTTAAATTAATGTAACGCTATTTTAAATATTATAGTTAAATTTGCCACTCGAGGAATTAATTGATCAGGAATTGCGGCATTCCTGAGGACAAGGAAATGAATAGCTGAGGATGAGAACAAATCACAAATCAGCAACCTCAAATTTGTATCTCTGCATTGAACGAGAACTCATCATTCGAAGTAATGGGAACAATAACTTCAAGAATTAAGGAAATTGCTAGCAAATTAGATCTTCAGGTATCACAAATATTTTTTCAATATTTCGTTATTAATTATTATATTATATATTATATTCATCTTGGATTCACTGTCCTACGACATTCAAATATGTAGTTCTGTTATTTTTGTTATGATTTATTTCGAGACTGTGATACAGTAAGTTTACATCTAATGTATAAGGAATTCTTTAAAGAAGACACAATATGTTAAAATTAAATGCGTGAAAGATAAAAATTGTATTACCACTTTCCAAACATTTTACGCTCCCATTGTAATAATGAAATTTAAACACATAATAAAGAAGAAATCTGAATAGAGGCCACTAGCACAACCAATTTTATAGTGAAACATGACTCTAATTTAATAAAAAGTTATGCCTCGGCTATAAAATCAGCAGAAAATGTGATTCCTGCTGTGCAAAGTTTTAATGACGCCATGAAATTTTTTTATTCAAAACTTAACTTATTAGGATTGCTTGGACTTTAACCGAAATTTTTTGTGAATCTAAACTTATAACAGAATATGCGATTTATAACAGCCCCAACTGAAATCAAAAACTTGACATATAATAATCTACAAATATCTGAAACACTTAAAAAATTTTGTTCGAAATATAATCGAAATAAACTGTTTATAGAAAATTCTTTCTACGTGGAGCTCGAACAAATTCCTATTGGATTTAGAACCAATACTAGTCTCATTTTTGCGAAAAGAGAAAATATAAATTTGCTTGTTGTGGCGATCGGTTCCAGTCATTGAAACGAGACTTGAATAATAATCCTATGCTTATCGACTATACTACGACGATTTCGATGTGGGTATTTGGTAGTAAAACTATCATTCACAAAGTGGGAGCTACATATATATTTTACGATAGTAAATTGCTCGGCTTACTTAAAATTTAATCTTTGAAATATATTTTTAGTTTGTTTATTTTATGTGAATGATCTGCTGTCAAAGACATAAAAATCCTCGAAAATGAATTTCTATTTATCGAAAATCTTAGACTTACATTCGGGACAATCATATCTTAAGCACATGACAATTTGGCTGCAAATGACATGATTGGATTCATCAAATCATTTTTCACCAAGTATTTCTGTCGCTTTTGTACATTGCCTAGTGAAGATACTAAAAAATGTACTGCCGAAGATGACGCAATAATGAGAACAGAAAATTGCTATTCAATTTCAGCCTCCATTTAAAAATGATAGAAACTAAAGGATTCAGTCGAAATTCAACATTACGGTTTTATAGTCTAAACCACGAATTGCAATGGCCCGCTATACGTATAGTGTGACTGAAATAATATTTCGGTATAAAGTCACAGATAGAAAAATCAATAACTTACAAAGATTAATAACTTGTGAATTCACATTTTTGTTGTACCATCCCACAGTAATTAAACAACTGTTATACATTTATGGACAATGCGTTACGAGGGCAAGCATCGTTTTTTCACTAAAAACGTAACACCTAATTTTATAAACATTTGTAAGACGGCATCAACAGATGATTTGTAGTGTGTGTTCAACGTCAAGCTTATCGTTCCAACTGACAAAAAAGGGAAAACAAAATTGTATAAATTAACAAATGAATATAGGTGCTTAAGCATATTGTCCACACTAATTTATATCATACCTTTTCACTGATTTCTGCCAGAACTTTCCAAAGCAAGATTTTGAAAAACGATATAATTGGAAAAAACATTAGACTGTTTGAAGACCAGCATTTTACCTCGAGGACGGGAGGAGAGAAAGATGAACTTGGATGAAGGAGGGAGGAGGGGAGTGGTGGATTTCTGCCCGCTGAATTTCGTATTTAAATAATTGACTTTTAGATACGCGACCATTCAAATAAAAGCTTATTCTTTATGTTTCGACCACAACAAGTAGTAACCACATTTTTAAAATCATTTACTCTATATTCATATTTTAGGGAACTAGAATAACAATTCTAAGATGTTGGCTAAATTTAGCCAAGGTTTTAAAATCCCACTAGAATCTTTACAAATTTAATCACATCACATAAATATTCAAACCGATCACAAACATAATTTTTTATATTGCACTGAATCCTCAAAAGCACGAAACACAAGACACAACATCTAGATCTAATATTTCAAAATAAACTGTTAATTTTTTCAAAGTCCGTCAAAATCAACGTCCATTCAAATTTGGCTGACCCTCTAAATAAAATTAAAAAAATTATTTCACACAAACTGTAAATTCCCATATACAAACAGCAACACTACGATAAGGAAAAGGATTCACAACAAAACAGCTATCAATGTACACAAACACAAAAGGATTCGAAAAAGGGTGAACATTTTAATTGTGATATGATCATAAAATTAAGGAAAACATATTTTGTATCTCCCTACCTGTTCCCTAAACCAAATCCCGTGTTGCATTCTCTATACACAGTAGACTAGAGTATCGTGATCCTTTTTTCTATAATCGGTCAACATTCCGGTCAAACCGGTTTATTATGGCGATACAATGGCAGTACACATAAAAAATAAAAAAATTTGCATAAAAAGGGTCACATAATTATATCTAGTTGTATATTGTAGATCCTTATTGGAACCAGATAGTAAAATTGTTTGATTCAGTAAATATGGGACCCTTATTATACAAAAAAAAAGTATTTTGACCCTTCTGCTAAACGTCTTCAAAGAAAAACCGGTTGTGGACATTTGAATGACCGAATTATTTTGTGTTTAATAATGACTCGATCAAATAAAAAAGGATTCAAATTCAGGACATGGGAATTTTTCATGATTAATAAATTCTTCCGCATTTTTATTAGTAAAGTAAAAGACGATAAATTTCTGTGTGTCAAAAATGAGTTTCGCGATTCGGCAACACAAATAAAAAGGGTACGGGATAATTATTGTTGTCCCGTTTGCATTTTATGCATTAGGAAAAGGTCAAAAAATTTTATGAAGGAAAATGGTGAAAACTGGTTTTTCAGAATATTTAAGTGATAGAATGATGACCTTTTTATAGTTGGTTTATTGTTTTAGGCGACATGGGAATATTGTCGTGTATCTCTCTATATGGATGAATATACATACTCGTACGACCGGAAGGATAGTAAAATAAAATGATTTACATAAAAACCGGACTGGCCACTTTTGTACCCATGGGAAAATAAATATTTTGGTATGTAATTGAATGAATGAAATTATAAGGAATGAAGTTATAAGGTTTGGTAAAAAATTAAAATAGTAATGGACGTTTGGTGTTAAATGAAAGAGTGAGATGGTTTTTAGGGAGGTTTCTAATATTTATATTAGAAATTATGATTAAAATTGTTAAATGCTTAATTGCACATTTAATTTAATCGTATGTTATAAAAAGGTCATGGACGATATTTAATTCAAGCAAGCTGGGCTACCCCGAGTATTGTACAATGAACATAGGTTGTGCAGTACTTTTTCAGATTATTTTGTTCACGTATCACGAAGTGAGCAGAGTACAATTATTCCGAATGAATTAAAAAACAGAGCAATTTTCGAAATTGCATTGGGTTGCATTAAAAAGTACATTTGAATGTAGCAAAATTTGATTTGGTTTGAACGAAAATGTAATTACCTGGTCATTAATATTGGGTTGAAAGTAACCCGTACAGGTTCCCTCCTTTTCAGTTTTAGCTGTTGGAAATATTTGCATGTTCTTCCGACAGTTTTCTTGTGTAACTGATTGGCTATTTGTCTCTCAACGTGCACGGATTGAACCAATCGGACCCAAGAAAATAATTGAAATAAATAAAGTTAAGTAGGATTAGTGAACGAGGGCGATGGACCACGACGGATGACCATAGTGCAGGCGGCAAAATCCGAGAAAAAGAGTGGATTAGTGGGTCAAAAAAGGAGTGGTCAACACTAAATCAAATTCCTTGGCCAAAAATTGACACAAAACTGAGATTCTTCGAGCAGATTCGACAAACAGTAGACAAAGCAGCAAAGAAGGTCACGGCTCAGTAAAGGCGAATACTGTAGGACCAAAATCTAGTAAGTGACGCCTATTAATGTCCGCGGTCTAATCGGTACTTTTATACTGAGCAGAAGTGTGGGTGGATTCGTTGAAAAAGAGATCTACCTGAAGCGGCTGGCATAGGTTTAGAGACGCGCGGCCTCACTGACTTCTAAGCGCACACATATTTACCAGAAAAAGCAAGAAAGAGCTAGTGCAGATGAAAGTAACTACACGATGAAATGCTGGCAACTGCGATCCTGGGAGAGCAAAACCAATGGGAGATGGACAGCGAGGCTCATCTCCGAAGTAAGTCCATAGATTGAGAGAAAGCACGGAGAGATGGATGATTATATTACCCAATTTCTGGGTATTGACATAAAATTGGCAGACGACGCAGAACACACATTTTTTGAGTGCGTGAATTTACCACTACAAAGAAGGGAACTAGAGAGACTGCAATAGGAAGGATGGTTGCTGAAAAAGGCGCGTGGACACAGACAAGACAGTTTGTTACTAACATATTAAGAATGAAGAAAATAGGTTATAGACGTGCAATGTAGGAGTTCTTCTGAGAGAAAGAACAAGATACCACTTTTAAGTAATGTGGTACATAGTCCCAGAGTAGCTTAGAAGAAGGGGAGGTATGTTTAGTTAGTAGTTTAGAAACAAGAGCCCGACGCACTGTGCTTAAAAGCATTTTCACCAACCCCACCAAAAAAAAAAAGAAAAAAAATTATTAAACTACACATGACATGACATATCAATTGCGATGTTTCAATATAAAAACAAATTTGAATTTTTTGACTTATAGATGACTAATGTGTAAGAATCACAACAATCAGTTTCGAACAGATGAGACTAATGATTTAGTCGTTGTGATTCTTACACATTAGTCATCTATAAGTCAAAAAATTCAAATTTATCCCCGATCCAGCGTTAAAGGAAAGAAAAATGTATGGGGTGGTTGGGAAATTGATTGTGTATAAGTAGGTGTCGATTATCATAGTCGTTGTCATACAGATTGACGCAAATGGAAGAATTTCCTACGGTTGTGTAATTAATTCGAGAATGCTGAAATAGACCAATATACGGAACAATCACAATACACCATTACAATTGATATAAACCAAAGTAAAAAAAAATAAAAAAAAAAATAAAAACAAATTTAACAAAACCACGTTTCGATCTTAAAGTAACCAAAAATTAATAATCTTTGGTATACATATTTAAAATTTATTTTATTTTAAAATTATTTTAATTAATTAACTTGTGCGCCTATCTAAAATTTACAAAAATAAAAAAAACATATTTTGCTTTTCTAAATTAACCCTAATCGCCATCCTGCTCCACACCATCATGATCATCACGCTCATGATCATCGGTAGCAGTTTGCAATTTACTATTATTATTATTCTTATCATTATCCGCGTTACCACTAACGCCATCTTCAATTTTTGGTTTATGATGATTTAAGTCCCAGTAATGTTCGCCATAACCGCCCTTCTTATCGCCCCATCTTACCTAAAGTGCAGGGAAAAATACAAATCACAAACAAATATAATTTCGATGTATTTCTGTATAGATGGCAGTATAAAAACTGATGTATTATTTTGTGCGTGTGTGCCACCAAAAACCAAAATATATATTAGAAAAGTATTTATGTGTGTGTAAGATTGAAGCAACCCGGTTACATACACGTTTTTGAAAAACTCCTGTATTTTTATCGGCCCGTTCTAGTTGCAAAATAAAATGATCGGGATTTCCTTTGCCAACGCCTGAATTAAAGGACCCATTGCCAAAAACATTAGCAAATCTAAATATTTTGAAAAGAGATAGAAGTATTTTTGATTTTATAGAGAAAGAAAGAGATAGAAAAGGCGATTAATGCGGTGCACAGTGCGTTTTGTTGTAATTTCTTTAATTTTTTTTTTTTTTTGTTAGGAGAGTCACTCATTTACTTTGCCCTGGTGTCGTTCATCTTTCATGTCTTTGCGTTCGAATCGTTCTTCCCAATCGTTTGGATCTTCGCATAAATGTCCGAATTCAAGTAAGTCAGGTCGTAATTGTGCGGCAAAAAAATCCCTAATATAAATTTAGTTAGCAGTCGATGATTGCGCCCTTATAAATTAGTTCATTAGTTTTTTTTTATTATACTCACTGAAAATATTTGACTTGATTTAAAATTTTACGTCCATTGTCCTGCCTTGTCGGCATCTCAGTTTTACTCTCTGTGGCTGCCTCATTACCGTCAGTCTTGTTTACGGCCGGAACTACGGTCGTCCTCTCGTTTTCATCCGATTTTGAATCACCATAGTCGGATGTGTGTCGTCCACCCGATGATGATGATGCTACTATATTCACAGGGACGTGAAATGATGCGGCAACATCGGATTCATTTGGAGTCGTCGTATTTTCGTTTATGATACGATAACTGGATGAATATTTTATTTCGGTTGATGAATCGGGTACTGTATCCCGTTTTCGTTTATATAATGTGTATGTTTCGTAGTTGATCGGTTGTGTGACGTGATTTTGTTTTTTTATTCGTGACTGCGGTTGAATTTGGCGGGATTGGGTAGGATGCTGAATTAAATTTGGATTAAGATTTGGCGTTTCTGGCGTAATTTGAAATACTTGTGGACGTTGGATTTGGGTGGGATGGTTGTAGTTTAGTTTGGGTTGATTGTATTGATATAAGTTGGGTGGTGGGACTTGAACGGGTTGATCACGAGGCGCGAAATATATATTTTGTGATGATATTGGTGTGGTCACACCAGCACCATTGTAATGATTTACAATTTTATTTATATTGCGATTGTTTAGTACTTCAACGCTATCCCCGTTGGAATATTGCTCGTTCGAGGCATCGTTGTTGTTCTGATTTTGGCCCGATGCTACTCGGTAGCGTCTTGGCATCACCGCATAACTTTGTGTCTCAGTCTTTTGCTGTTGAGCATCGTCAGCTATATTTTCGTACTGAGCTTTCGGATTATCATTTGCATGAATAATAAATGGTTGTATCGTTGTTTGCTGCGTGTATCTGGAGTTTGGCTGCCTCGGACGAATTGGTGGAAGCGATGTTGGGATCAATGTTGAGATATCGATTAGGGGAGTCGTTGATTGTGGCAGTAAATTTAGGCGTTTCAATTTTTCTTGCACAATATTCATTCTCTTTCTAAACGCCGCGGCAATTGTTGTTTGCTCGGTGATAGGTGACTCGGTGGTGGTGGTGGTGGACCTTGGAGAGAAATATGAGCTTGGGAGAGAGTTGCGTGTTGCTATTTTGAATGTACCATCTCGTTGCGAAGACGGTGGTTCAATAGTGGTTGTTGTCTCAATTAACTCAACATCTTTGTTCTTTTTATTTTTTCTAGGCCTTTTTTTTGGACGCTCTTCTTCCTCGTCTTCGTAGTCATCCTCATCATCATATTCCTCGTCCCTTCGCTTTTTCGCGGCTTTACGCGATTTCTTTCGAAATTTCTTCTTTTTATACTTCGGCTCTTCCTCTTCCTCTTCATAATCATCCTCATCTTCGTCTTCATCTTCATCTGAATCACGTGACCTAAACTTTTCATTATCATGTCGGAATCGTTCTCTATCATCACGTATCTTTTCTCGATCTAAGTGAAAACGTTCTTCTTCTTCGGTGTCTCGGAATTTTAAATTTTGTCTTTTTTCTTCTTCCTCATCTTCCTCGTCTTCGTACTCCTGGTAGTCTGTATGTTCCGCTTGCTCCTCTTCCTCTCCGTCTCCATTCTCAGCTTTCTGTTGTTTTTCACTTGTTTTTTCTTCTGCAGGTTCTTTTGATTCTTTCTTGTCAGTTTCCGGCTCACCTCCTTCTTCCACCTGTTCACTTTCTTCTTCCTCATCTTCTTCATCGCCCTCCTCCTCCTCCTCCTCTTCTTCCTCCGACTCAGCACGTCCCTTTGGATGCCCATGGAACTGTATCGGCTGCAAGGCATAATTATAATATCGTGGCTTTTGCAATAAATTTTGATGGCCTCCCGGACAACTGCCACCACCCTGATGGTAATATCCAGCATTCGATGGTCTTGGATAGTGTTGTGAATTTTCTGCATCAATATCGTAACGATCACGATGATTACGATAAAAATCATTTTTAAAGTACTCATAAAAATTATTCGGATAGTAATTCTCGTCACGCGCCGCATATGGACTCGGATAGTTCGAGTTATCGTTCTTTCTCCCTTTTTTCGATTTGCCCTTTTTCGCCTTCTTGAGCAGTCGTCTATATTCGCTTGGATCAATATTCAAATGTGAATCGACCAATTTCTCGGCTTTGGGTGCCTCCGGTGAGGGCAACACTGGCGGATGTATGTAACCCGTAAAGTCGAGCAAATTAAATTTATGGCTGCGCGATAAACTCTCGTGCGTCAAATCGGGACGATAGTTATTTGGTGCGACTGGCAAAAATATCGTTTCCGCATAAATATTTGGCGAAAATTTTTCATTTTTCTCGCCATTGACATTATTGTCGATATTTTCAGTGTTATATTTTGGATTTGTGGTTGGGATTGGGATCAATACAGGTTCGTAGGTTGTCACGATGGATTCAACCGGAAGTGCGGTGGTTGGTAGCTCAGTGATGAATTCTGTTAAATTATCAACTACACTAAACACTGTCGTTGTCGCAGGAACTAATTCGTTTAATCCATAAATTCGAGTTATCACTAGGCACAGCACTATTACGATCGAGTTCATGATCGACATTTTCTTTATCGTTATATCACAGATCCACACATACACATATACACTTAAAATTATGAAATAGTTTTTACGTAGAACAAAACATTTGAGATCACTGTGGGGTAATTTTCTTATTCGCAAACACTCTCTTAAGATCTTAATTTTTTATTTTTATATTTTTTTTTGTTGTGTTTCAACTAAAAGCAATTCACGATCGACTGTCGACTGATAAGATTTTATATAAACTACATTTAATTTATAGCTTTTTGTCGTAAAATTAGAAAAGTGGGTATTTCAATATTTGGTTTTTAACAAAACAAAAATAATAATTTGGTTACGGAAAAAAGCGAAATTACCGTTACGGAAAACTAATTTTTTGATTGATAAATTGGAAATTTCTGTGGTAGAATGTTGTTTGTTGTTATGTCTGGTGTGACAATGAATCGACATAATCTTGTATTGTTGATTGAATAATAATTAAGAGTTATAAGAAGTCGCAAAGTGTAAATTGTTGGTTCAAAATTAGGCACTGTGCTGCTTACCGTAATATAATAATTATTCAATTAGAAATTAAAATTACAATTAGGTGGGATCGTAATTTTGTTTTAGATATCTTAGGAATTATAACAAAAGTATTCGTTCAACTTTTTACACTGCGGTGAAATTCAGTTTACTATACGGTAAAAGGTTTGAACAGTATATGGGATAGTGGAATATGCATTTATCTCAGAAAATGTTAAACCGAAATTCGAGTTATTTACAGGACCAAATACAATAATAATAGCATAAAATAGCTTAAGCCAAACGAACGATTTTTAACTAAATATAGTGAAAGGGAAGTGTCCAGTTAGAATGCCCAGTAAAATAATCAAAGTGCCTATATCATAATTATGCCGATGCGACAACTTGAGTCAAAGTTGCGTAATTTAATTTCGTCAGCCTAGCCAGTTTAGGGTTTCAATACTCTCTCAGATAAGTTTGGAATAAAGAGTGTTGGGGTAATGCATCGTAAACCAACCTATAGTATATTGGGCAATCGGTTTCAATAGCAGCCTATGAAGCATTGATTGAAATTTCTCAAAATTCTTTGTCTCATGAAAAGGATGATCTCAGTTTCCTTAAAATTCACCGATAAGTAATTTTCATGACACCGCAGAATATGACTAGTTAGGTTATGTTGAAGTGGCTTCTTACGTACACTTGATCCATTGACGGTCCGTTGTGATAACAGGATCCAGTTACTTCTTCGCTATCTCTACAGACATCATTCAGATATATTATCATCTGCCATGACGAGGGACGTTAGCGAATTAAAAGTCTTGAGTTTGGGCAGTGAGGGGTATAAAAGTAAACTAATGGTACACTAAAAGTATTGAAAAGACCTAAAGGTATTCCTTATTTATCACCATAGTGGAATATTTCATCCTCATAACCCTAAAAGACGATCTTTCAATTTTTGATGTGATTAGGATTGCTGACTTGAATATACGATTCCATCCATTTGGTCTGCCTGGGATTTATTCCTTGCTAATATCCGCGGTCTTACTTTCTTCATACCTTACATCGATGATAGCTAGCTTAGAGCATATTTTCGCAACGCTGGTTCCGTCTGCAGATTGATTCACCTTTACCATCGATTGCTTCTATTTCATCATGGAACCTATGTCTTTTCACCGTGGGGTTAGTATTCGGGTGCTTCCCGCTGCCCACAGTTTCGTAACCCATCTCAAGGACTTCTTCTGCTTGTGAGTTAGCTATCTTTCTAGGGTAGCACCCAACCTGGCTAAATAGGCCGCTATTTGGCACACTTTCTTAGTTTCTACCCACTTTAAACTTTGTTACTTAACATGAAGTTTTTGGACAGAATTTAAATTTTTGGATAGATCTTTATGCACGTGTACGTTTTTAACAGTGTAAACATATTATTTTGTAAAATAAGATCTTTTACATTTCTGTTTATATGTAATTTTAAACATGTTGTCTAAAATCTCTCGCAGTTTGCTATTTCAATCTGGACGTCACTAGTGAACTGTATCTCTATTTAAAACTGAAATAAAAGGACACACAGATGGTTAGATATTACCGACTCAAATTTACTCGGAAAATAATCAGGCACGTTTCATACGTCCAAATAGCCAAAAACTCAACATAGAATTTTTGCACGTTTATAATACTAGGCTGTTTGTAAAGTCTAAAGGGGAACTCATGGTTTCGTTCATTCGTTCCTTCATTCATTCGTTCGTTCAGATTATTTAATGTTGTGAATTCATGGTTTTGAAAAATCTCAGAAGGCTTTCAGGTTTTGTCGCCATCTTTATTTAAATTTATTTCAATCGCCATCTTATTATTCAAAAGTCAAGTCTTTGGACAAGTTAATGGATATGGACGATATCCCCAATTACTTCAATCGGATCTAATGATTGCGAGCACCTTTATAATATGGTATATATTAAAACCAAAGTTGAAAAAAGAAGACGCTATTCTGCTACAAAAAATTTGTTGCAACGGCCTACACATCGATATTATAAAAATTTAATAGCCGAAATGAGATTGACTGATACAGACGCGTTCAGACGCGTTAAATACTGATACAGAGGGGCTTGCAATAAATCCAATAACGCCAGGTGAGAAGTTGTCATTAACACTACGGTAAGTAAATCTGATAAGAATTTCATAAATGTGTATTTTTAGAAAGCATAAGTTATGTGATTTTAATTTCTTTTAGTTATTTGGCAAGCGGTGACAGTATGGTGTCGATCGGGCGATATAGTTTTCGCATAGGTTCATCTACGACATCTTACATCATTCGAGAAACAACGGCTGTAATCTGGGATAAATTGAAACAGTTCATTTTTCCAAACCTATTCACTGAGTCATGGAAACAAATAGCATCCGAATTTAATACAAAATGGCATTTTCCCAATTGCTTAGGTGCCATTGACGGAAAACATGTCGTTATTCAAGTGAGTAGTAATATATTATCTGTATCATAACATAATTTATTATTACGTATATACATTTCAGGCATTCCCAAACTCTAATAGCTCGTGTTATAACTATAAAAACTCGCATAGCATAGTACTAATGGCAATATCCGATGCGGACTATAAATTTATCTTTGTAGATATTGGTTCGTCAGGGAGGAACAATGACAGTGGGATATTTAGGCGAAATTCATTCGGGAAACGTGTTATTGATAATTGTCCATCGCTTCTTATTCCAAATGAAGCAATACTTCCTAATAGATCAATAAATTTGCCGTTTTGTTTTGTTGGTAATAAGGCTTTCCCGCTGCTAACCAACATAATGCGTCCCTACCCAGGAACGCGAACCATGGTTTTGGGTCACGAAAACCCGTTTCTAACTACAGATTGAGAGCCAGGAGAGTAATTGAAAACCCTTTTGGCATTTAAGCTCCAAATGGAGAATCTATCGTAAACCAATTATCGCAAGCAGGCTTCTGTTGTAAATATCATCAAAGCCACTGTTTGCTTGCATAATTGGTTACGAATGCAGTCGAATGATTCATTCCAATATTTTGGTAGTGATTATGTGGACCATGCCACTGGGAATGGCGATTTGGTATTAGGGAAATGGAGAGCGAATACCAATATAAACACAAATGGATTACGAAATATTGGACGAACGGGGTCCAATAATCCCGCTAGAAACGCAGTTTCAATTCAAAACAAATTTTCTCTGTATTTATTTATGTTATACGACTAAATTAATATAGTATATACATTTAATTCCACTTTAAGCTGATGTATTTTGTGTCTCGGCTCTTAAATGTTTGACGATATTTAAAAACGCAATATGGGTACGATATTTAAAAACGCAATCAGCATCATCAACCGTCTACATGTTTTACCAATGAAAAGTAAAATTTATCTATATTATTGCATTCGCAAGGTGGTGTCTTTTTTTGATTGATAGCGTCCTGATGTCCTTTTATTGTGTTTATTAGGTCATCGAGCTTTGCAGGTACTTCGCGATTATACGAGCGTTTTCCTTTTTTGCAACGGCTGATGATGATGACGGTGCTGGAGCTAAAGCGGTGAAATCGTGATGGTCAAAATCCGGGTGATCGGAATCGCGAGGTTCAGTATCTTGCTCGTTGAGGGTCACGGTCGCGGTTTCACGTCGCGGTTTCATCGAACAAATTTTGAAATAAGGAACTCGAACTGGTATCAGTTATTTCAACCTCAAAGTTGGAAGCCGTTGGTCTTTGAACTAGAAAAAAATAATTTTTTTTTTGAATATAATACATATATACATATTTACAAAATTATTACGCGTCATCAATCAAAAATGTTCGGAAGAAATCGATCTCCGTTATCAAAAACTGTTGTTTTTTACTTAACATTTTCGGGGATCCCCCACTCGAGATACTTTTTGTTTAAGGGTGACAGCGTGCCGGATCTTTATAAAGGGTGATTTTTTTGTGGTTAGGATTTTTATGCATTAGTATTTGACAGATCACGCGGGATTTCAGACAAGGTGTCAAAGAGAAAGATGCTCAGTATGCTTTGACATTTCATAATGAATAGACTTACTAACGAGCAACGCTTGCAAATAATTGAATTATATTACAAAAATCAGTGTTCGGTTCGAAAAGTGTTTCGCGATTTACGTCCGATTTATGGTCTACATAATCGACCAAGTGAGCAAACAATTAATGCGATTGTGACCAAGTTTCGCACTCAGTTTACTTTATTGGACATTAAACCAACCACACGAATGCGTACAGTGCGTACAGAAGAGAATATTGCGTCTGTTTCTGAGAGTGTTGCGGAAGACCGTGAAATGTCGATTCGTCGCCGTTCGCAGCAATTGGGTTTGTGTTATTCGACGACATGGAAGATTTTACGCAAAGATCTTGGTGTAAAACCGTATAAAATACAGCTCCTGCAAGAACTGAAGCCGAACGATCTGCCACAACGTCGAATTTTCAGTGAATGGGCCCTAGAAAAGTTGGCAGAAAATCCGCTTTTTTATCGACAAATTTTGTTCAGCGATGAGGCTCATTTCTGGTTGAATGGCTACGTAAATAAGCAAAATTGCCGCATTTGGAGTGAAGAGCAACCAGAAGCCGTTCAAGAACTGCCCATGCATCCCGAAAAATGCACTGTTTGGTGTGGTTTGTACGCTGGTGGAATCATTGGACCGTATTTTTTCAAAGATGCTGTTGGACGCAACGTTACGGTGAATGGCGATCGCTATCGTTCGATGCTAACAAACTTTTTGTTGCCAAAAATGGAAGAACTGAACTTAGTTGACATGTGGTTTCAACAAGATGGCGCTACATGCCACACAGCTCGCGATTCTATGGCCATTTTGAGGGAAAACTTCGGAGAACAATTCATCTCAAGAAATGGCCCGGTAAGTTGGCCACCAAGATCATGCGATTTGACGCCTTTAGACTATTTTTTGTGGGGCTACGTCAAGTCTAAAGTCTACAGAAATAAGCCAGCAACTATTCCAGTTTTGGAAGACAACATTTCCGAAGAAATTCGGGCTATTCCGGCCGAAATGCTCGAAAAAGTTGCCCAAAATTGGACTTTCCGAATGGACCACCTAAGACGCAGCCGCGGTCAACATTTAAATGAAATTATCTTCAAAAAGTAAATGTCATGGACCAATCTAACGTTTCAAATAAAGAACCGATGAGATTTTGCAAATTTTATGCGTTTTTTTTTAAAAAAAAGTTCTCAAGCTCTTAAAAAATCACCCTTTATTACGCCATTTCGATTGGCATTCTTTACCTAGAAAAAAGTGCACGAATTTCATTACGATTACAATTATTTTTTATATTTTATGAACTAAAATACTTACTTGACCAACTCATGGTGGATGCTATGCGCTCCCACATCATTTTTTTTAGAGAATTATTTTTATAAAATTGATTTTGAAGATCGTAAAGAGCCGATTGTTGTTTTACTAGGCCTATTAATCGGCTTTCCATTGCGAACTCTAAATTACAAAAGGGGCAATTATTTTATTAGCACAGAAACAACAAATCGCAAACATTTTAATTAAATAAAAGTGTACCAAATTATTTTCACATACCTGTATTCGAAGAATACATTTATAATAAACGATATGTATGTATAAATATGTAATTGTTTATGTGCAACCTGTGCAACACAAACGAAATACATTTTTTGTTCAAATATTACATAATTTGCGCGTGTCAATGACAGTAATACCAAAACAAAACCTACAAATCTACAATCTAATTTCTGCCCCTTTTCTATTTGTATCTATTTTTCTCTTTTCCACCATCTTCATTCAGTTAAAAAGTTGGAGATAAGCCAACTTGATGAAACAAATTCACAAGAAAAAACACGTCATTTTTAACCAATGAAATTGGTTTAAAAAAATTTCAGAAAGAAGGAAGGAACGAATGAACGAAACCATGAAGAAAATTAATTTTGTTTTTCAACATAGTTTCCTTCCAACTCCATACACTTATTCCAACGAATTTCTAATAGCTCGATGCCTTTTTTTATAGCAGTCAGCAATCGTTTTCTCAAAATAAGCATTTGTTTCCGCAATAACATTTTTATTTGGGTAAAGGCCTACCTCTTCAAGCTCTGGAACAGATAACAAACGCGGAATGCCAAATCTGGAGAATACGGGGGATGTTAAAGCATTTGAGCTGTGACAATTTGGTCGTGTTTTTAATTGCTTTGTGAGCGGTGCCTGATTGTCTTGATGAAACAAGATTTTTTCCACCAGTTTCCAGGGTAAAGCCTTACCCACTTGGTTATTGTAAAAAATTGTAAAATTTTATAGGTATATTGGTAATAGATTTGGATAAACGTATAAAGAGTGACCGCGAAATTTGCCCGTTTTTGCATAGTCTGTAGCAAGAACGGGGAAGGTCGTACAGAGGTCCCCGTGGGCTTAAATTGACCGTCATAAAAAATGTGGGTGAGCATAACTCGATTTTTTCAATATTGAATCAATTTACCCTTACTTGAGGGGTGGAAACCACCCCCAGAAGAAAGAAATGGGAAAACGGTTGGGGAGTTTTCGGCAATAGGGGTAGTTTCCTCCCACCCAGGGGGTGTGTTTCACCCTAAGGATATTTGGAAGACCATTTCTGATGTCACTCTTGCCATGAAATTCCAAGCATTTTTATCAAGAACTTTCCGACCGTTTTCCCATTTCTTTCTTCTGGGGGTGGTTTCCACCCCTCAAGTAAAATAAATTGACTCAATATTGAAAAAATCGAGTTATGCTCACCTACATTTTTATGGCGGTCAATTTAAGCCCACGGGGACCTCTGTACGACCTTCCCCGTTCTTGTTACAGACTATGCAAAAACGGGCGAAAAAATGGTGTTTTTTGTGGTTACTCTTTCTGACCAACAATTTAAAAATGTTCAAACAACTGACACTGGCTCTATTACTGCGATGATTCCAAACACTGATTTGTTGCTGCCAAATATTTTAAAGTGTTACAAGAAACTACCAGTTTTACTGGGGATCGGATCATGAGCTATAGAAGAACTGCATGTTGTAGATGTGCTGTGAATATACTAGGAACTCATAAAACACATTACTAAGTGAAATCATTAATTTAAAATTTTCACTATTATATAAATTTGTTTTAGGAGCCAATCAATAGTTCGTAAGAACATCCGACCCGTTGCAAACTTTTACTATATATATATTATATTATCATTTCACAGCTTCCCGTTTTGGTTTCCAAAACTTAAATAAGAGAAACAATGTTGGTAAATATCAGGACCAACCCCAACAATAAAAAATGTGTTCAAATTGGGGGTATCTTTTAAATAAATTTTAAATAAAATACATAAATTGTGTGAAGTCTTTATTTATTTTTACTGGAAATTATTTTACCCAAATTTTGAATAACTTTTTCGCGTGTGATATTTGCTCGACGATGTTGTCTTTGAGGTGTTGAACAGTTTGAAGATTATCCGCATACATTTTATTCTCCAAGAAATCCCTCGAGAATAAGTTCAATGACGTTAAATTGCATGACTTGGGGGCCAATTCACGTCTGTTCTTCCAGAAATTATTTGATTATTAAACCTCTCTTTCAAAAGATCGATCATCTCTCGATATCGAGCTCCATTCCCAGTAATTGCGTTATTGATTTTCGAAATACTATGGACCAATAACGCCACCACATGAAAATCCACACTATGCAGTAACTTTTTTTAGTTTTATTGCTGCCAATAGCCGCCAATTTGAGAATTAACTTCATCGATGAAAAAAATTTGCTTGAAAAAATTCTTATTTTCTTCTTGTTTTTCTATGGGCTAATTAACAAATTGCCGACGTAATGCGTGGTCATTTGGCTTTAATTTTTGTGTTAACTTTATTTTATATGCCTTTACATGAAGATATTTGTTTAAAATATTGAACAAAGTTGTTGGTTTGAAGTTTAATTGCTGTGTGTGACGACGAATTGATGTCCTTGGCTCTTCAGCAACACTTGTGCTAACAGCTGCCATATTTTCACTTGAACGACCACTACTATGATAAATTCTGCTTCTCTGATTTTAAACTGAACCAGTTTTTTCAAATTTATCGATGAGTAGTTTAATATCACGGTTTGTCGGAGCATTTTCTCTGCCGTATTTTGAAAGAAATTTTCATCCAACTTCTGAATAACTTTCACCATGCTTAAAATAAGTTTTAATAATGAAAATACGTTGTTAAATCTTAAATCTCACTACTGTTCTGACGACAATATTCTAACAGAAGTATTTGTTCACATTATACATACCATATCACGTTGGATCCAATATCACAAACAAATTAGATGTGTGGATGTAGTGCACCATTTAAAAAATTATGTGCGAGTATAAAAACTGTCTATATTAGACGGTTAACAAAATAATAGCAATAGCTCGAGTGGTATTATCATCATCCCTCTGACTGTGAAAAAATAGTTCACAATTCGACTGGATTTTGTTATCGCATATGGTCTCTTGGTTTGGCCTTGGTCTGACAAGTTTGTTACGACTCCTTGAGGGTCATAACATGATTCGATTTGTTTTTTTTTGATTTTTCATTTTTAAAAACAAATTTTGCTGTAATCGAATAGGTGGTGCCACCTACCCCGCGGCATTCATACATTAAAGTTTCATTTTTTTCTTTCAATCGAGTCAGTCTCGTTTTGGTTTGTGAAAAGAAAGTTCAATTTGGAATCTTCATTAAGATTACCAGATTTTTTTTTTATTAATAAATAAAAATAAATAAATTTATGTTTGAGGAAAAAGTGTTTTAATAAGACTGGCAAATATCGGGAAATAATAAGTAGTCCATAAAGTATGTGAATGGTGATAGTGTTAGGCATTTTGCTAAAGGCAAAACTGCATTTTGAAACGACAGGGAGTGAAAAAAAAAAACTTTGATGGGTGTTCACAAAAAGACGCTCCACGTTTTTTTTATTTTTGTTTTGGGTCGCAACGCTGGAGCCCGGGTATCGCAACGGTCCGGGTGAGGCGTCATCTGTGGCATGACGGCGACCAGGCCGCTACAGTAGAGGTACGATTTTTTTTTAATTAATTTATCTTTATTTTTTGACCAATTTCATTTGATTTAAATTCATTTAAATTTTAATTTTTTTTTTAAATTTTCATTTTTATTATTTTTTTTACTATTCTTAAAATATATATTTGTATTCGAGTGCCATAATGGTTGTGCGCGAGAACGGGATGCACGTTGTTTGTCGCTCCGAATTATTTGAGTTTATTTTCTCGATCGGCCATTTTCTTTGGATTTATTTTTGGTCGTTTTTCATCTTCTCTCTCTTTCCCTTCTTTCGCCACGGATTTCTCGTTGGAAATTTTTTGTTTGTTTGTTGTTGATTGAATATAAAATTGCACGGCGACTTAGCCCGGCGTTCAGATTATTCCCCTCCTGCCCGGTCGGTTGTTTTCTCTTCTTTTGTTTCATCCTTTCATCCAAATTTGTGTAAATAATATGAATTACTAAAGTTATTTTCGGGTCGGTGTGATCCGGAGATTCTATTCTGTGCCGGTTCCATATTTTCAGGCCGGACTTGTCACTCCCCATCATCCCCTTGGCAAGCATCCACAGAGTCGGAGTGGTGAGCCCAGCATATGTGTCGTCCATTCGGGGACGACCGTAAACTCCACACAGTCTCCCCGTGGTACTTCGGCGGTCTCATGCTGTCGAAGTGTGAATTGTGGGGGATTAGCTGGAGGTCTTTACGAGTGAAGAGAGGCCTGGTCTGTTCAAGAGATGTCCTTACTCTCTAATGCTGCTTCGTTGTGGCTGGGCATCGGCCTTTCGGGGTCATTCGGGGGGGGGGGGGGGGGAGTCTCTTCAGCAGACTGCGTATTTGTCACTCAGGAAGATCCGGTCAAGTTTCGTTCGACGAATTATGGTGCCTTCATTTAATTTCAGTTTTTAATTTGCTTTTGATTTTGATTTTTCTGTTCTACGGTGTAGGCCTTTACCCTGAGATCTAGTCGGCAAAACATCACCGTGAGAGAGGGTTCTGCGTACTTAGTTGAAAACTGCGGGTTGGCTGTGAGCCATCCGTAACAAGTTTAAAGTTTACTTTCCTCCAAGTAGACATCATGCAACATATTTAGTTAAACCAACCAAAATTGGTATTACCACTTGTTATTGCATAAAAATGTTGTCAGCAAAGTTTCAGTGGCTGTTAAACGTAAAAGCTCTAAATTCTTAAAATTAATTTATAATTAATTAAAGTGGCAGTCAAATTAACTAGAAAAACAATTACTCGATTAAATTATACCGAAAAATCTCACACCCCACCTAACAATACAAACACTTTATAGAATGTCTAATTGAATATATTAAGAATTGCGGTTTGTACAAATTGTCGGATTCAAAACAATATTCTGCTGCATAATGTGGCATATATACATTAGACCGCATCGAATGAGAGACCATAAAAAAAATCGCGAATTTAATTTTATTATGGTCTAAGTTAATTCTCTATATAGTCAATAACTCATTGAATGTCTATGCAGCTTTATAAACCACATAATTCCAGAGGTGTGACCAAGTACTTAATCAAAGTTATTATGACCCAAAATTGCATTCGACCATTACAAAAAATCTCAGTTGTGTTACAAAAATTCTGGTAATTTCCGTCGCACGAAAGCGTTTCGTAAATTGCTTAGAAGAATTTTAATCCAAAGCCGCAACAAACTCAAACCATAATATTTTATACCAAACCAGAGGAGGCGATTCAAATCAATATAAAATCGAAAAATTTGTCTCATATCATTTGAAACACTTTCGAATTGTGAGTGTATGTGTGTATCGATCGAGACAAAAGCGCACCAGAATAATAAAACAGTCGGATGCAAAGTGTTTCTAATTTCGATTAAATAACAAGAATATTTTAAGAAAAATATTTTTAGACTTCTCGGCTGGTTGAATCTGTAAACTAGCGATTATTACGTAGGCTCGAAAACGCATGAATGAAATTTTTTTTAGAAGGAAAGCTGCATTAAATCGGTATTTTCCAAGTGTTATTTGCAATTTCACTATACGGATCTCCGAACGATCGATTTTAGTCCGAAAAACGTCGAAGCTTCATAAGTTACAGTGACAGCCTGTGCTCCTTGGCCAACTCAGAATAACACTCATTTGGTAAAAGTACTACCAACTTGAAAAAAATAAAGCTTGACTAATACTTCCCTAATTTGCAGAAACCTAATGGAATCATTGAGTTGTTTCTTAGAGCTCTATTAGAAACCTTTCTTTGAGGATTGAAAAATAGTTTTACTATAAGTGTACTAATTGGTAGTAATCACCGAAGTACCTGTTAAGAATCGGAACTAAAAGATAATTTCGAAACTGATTGGGTAAAGAACTCTATTATTCGTTTATCACACTGCCTTAGATTTATTTTGTTTCTATAAAAAAAAAAGAAAAAAGGAAGCGAGGGGGAGAGAGTAGTACGACGAAGGAAAAGAAAGAATAGTGGAGAAGAGAAAAGCATTATAATTTGTAATTTTTTTGAACTTTACTTAAATTTTAATGAATTTAATTGTTGTTGATATAGAGGTTTTATTTAAATAATAAAAAAATAAAAATAATAATTGCGTTTGCGTCCTAGAAAGGAAGTGAAATTAACAAAACGGTGTGATTTTTTTTATTAAGGATCTGACTCAGCCAGTTGCAACGCGATTTCAGTATCAAAGCAACATTTTACAAATTGTACAAGTTTAATCGTGTAATACAAGAACGAACTAAGTGAAAATAAAATATATCCATTATGGGAGAAAATGGGTAACATTTGAAACGCGATATTTTAAAACGCGAATTGTCAAAACGCGATAGAGTACAAAACACGATATGGTACAAAACGCGATATGGTACAAAACTGGAGTTTAGGATCGAGCTATATCAGGCGGGTGAAGGGGAAATTTAATTTCAGTTTATAGGAATTTAATAATTGATAGGAGCGAGAGTATAAAGGATCGGTATTAATTGGGTTGCTGCACTCCCGTCGCTTCGCAATGCACATTCTACACCATAACGCGTTTTGAAATATCGCGTTTTGAAATATCTCGTTTTGTACCATATCGCGTTTTGTACCATATCGCGTTTTGCAATATCGCGTTTTGTACCATATCGCGTTTTGTACCATATCGCGTTTTGTTATAGCTCATTTCGAAATATCGCGTTTTGAAATATCGCGTTGAGAGCGGATCCGGGAGAAAATAATAAGTTATAACGTCCAACCTTGAAATTGCGTTCACCGCAAGAAGTAACGGTAAATTTTGAAACAAAAAGCTGCGCACTATGTACAGAATTAGATTCGGAGGAAATGGTTGAATGTGACGAGTGTAAGAAGTGGCGTCATTTTGATTGCGTAGGCGCCACATCGAGCATAAGCAAGATGCCGCTTTGGATTTGTCCAGCCTGTGTAGAGCAGAGTTAGTGATACATGCCGGAACAATGGCGAAACGACATATAACACAGGCAGCAACGAGACAAAAACAATCAAGAGTGGGAATATAACAGTACAGGTTTTAGAGGTTAAATCACAAAATTCACAAAATTCAAAACGTGATAATAAAGTATTTAAAAAAGTGCGTTAGTACTGTCTTATTTAGAAGAACGACGAACGTTGGAGGAATTACGTGCAAATGAGGAGGAGAAAAATCTCGAGGAAAAATGCGTAGATTGAATGAGCAACGGGAACGTGACAAATAATATCTGGAGAAAAGGTAAAAGATTTTAGAATTATCAGATCGGTCTAGTAGCATTTCTGACGAAGGTAGTTTAAAACATCGAGTGCAACAATGGGTCAATTCGGTAGATCATTCTCATGATGAGAAAAGTGGAAATGATAATCAAATTACGTCTTTATCGGATGATAAGACAAACAAAAATTTTTTCGTGTCTAATCGAGAGAAACAGTTAAAATCAACGAAGTTGCAACCTATCCGCGAAAGGAATGTTCAAATAGAACCGGATTTTAATGAAGAGCTGCTACATTCCTGATTCAAGGAGGTAGAACCTTCTCAACCTTCATTCTGCTGACAAGTGCACCTGTGAAACAGATTACTTGAGGATGAATCAACAGGAATTGGCTTACCATTCAAAGCTTGATAATCAACACATTTTGGATCAACAGCAGCAATATCCGCCGATAACTAGGCAAAGTGTGTTTACAAGACATTGTCTAGAATGTTGCCAGAAAAATCCAAGTAAAACCGATTAGGACGATCAACCAGGAATAACAATGCAGCAGGTGACAATGAAGCAAGTTATTTGAAAACCATCATTTTGTGGCAGTCCGTCGGAGTGGATTATGTTTATATCAACGTATATATACGTACAATACAGTTATGCGGGCTGACTAATGATGAAAGGCTGGAAAGACTAAACAATGTTTGAGGGGTGATACAAGGAATGTGAAAATCTATTTATATTTTCCACATAACGTCCCCCAAAATATAAAGACATTGAAGATGTTTTTTGGACAATCTCGAGGATGCGGCTGTTGCTGACAATACATGTAAATTGTTCAAAACAGCTGATATTAATCAATTGAAATGTGAGTTTGCGCACCTATTGGCAGAATGGGTGCTTCGTGAAAAATGTGAGATAGATGGATTTATAAAGGTAACCATCATCAATTGTTGCATAATGCCCTAGTATGGGATCTGCTCGAAACGCGATATTTCAAAACGCAATATTTCGAAACGAGATATGACAAAACGAGATATGGTACAAGATGCGATATGGTACATAATGTGCATTGCGAAGCGACGAGAGCGCAGCGACCCGCCTGATATAACCCGGTTCTATACTCCCGCTCCTATCCATTTTTAAATTCCTATAAACTGAAGAAACATTTCTAACTAGGGAGCAGAGCGACGGGAGCGTATCGACCCGCCTGATTTAACCCGATCCTATATATACTCTCGCTCCTATCGATTTTTAATTTTAAAATATCGCGTTTTGTACCATATCGCGTATTGATAATACGCTTTTTAAAATATCGCGTTTCAAATGGGGCCCCCGTAGTATACAAAAACTATAACTCAGCAAATCATGTTACTACTAAATCAACAGGCGTGGTCCAGATTCATCAACAACCACAAAAAATATACTTCTGTTTCGAATAGTACCAGTGGTACTACATGGTCGAGAAAGAAGCGTCAAAACATATGCTTTCTTGGATGAGGGTTCCAGTGCAACTCTGCTAAACGAGGAGGTGGCAAATAAGTTAAAACTCGATGGTCCACAAAATAGCCTAGAAGTAAATTGGACAGGAAGTTAATGTAATTGGTACAACATGGGCAGTAAAATGCCGTCGTCTAGTTCTAAACACTTGCATTTAGCAGTACTACTTCAGGTTCGGGAAATCCATATGGGGGAACCAATCGCTGCCAAAACACGTTTGGGATAGGAAATTTTAGGTAAACTAAACCAAATTCAAACTAAATGTATCAATGAGCATTTAGTATTACACATCTCAAGCCAATTCGACGAGAAATGCATCCAGCCTTCAATTCTGCAAATTCAATTACATAACGCGGACGATGACCTACGTGACAAAGTGAAGGAGTTTTTCTCTTTAGAAAACTTCGGCGTTAAATTTCTAGAGAAATTGATTGAATCAAAGGAAAACGAACGTGCTCGGAAAATTATGAAAAGAACTACACGGAAAGTTGGTAATCATTACGAAAATGGATTATTATGGCGGTCGAAGCAATATAGTTGCTTTCCCAAACAGCTACTGTATATAGTCGTGCGGCGATCCGCCTGTTTGGAACTTGATTTTTTTGGAACTTGAAAGAGAGCCAGCTTTAAATGAGACAATTAAAAAGCTGCTGAAGGATTATAAGGAAAAAAGGTTCGGTTTGTTCGGAAATTAAGCAAGCATAAAACGATGATGATCTACAAGCGAACATGGTATCTACCTATTTTAACAGTTACCAATCCGAATAAGTAGGGAGGGAAATAAGGAAAAATAAGGGAAAATTCGATTAGTGAGGGATGCAGCAGCAGAAGTAAACGGAAAATCGTTAATTTCCGCTTTATTCGAAGGGCCAGATTTATTAGTTCCACCGGCGCACATTATATTGGGATTTCGTTAATAACCCTTTGCTCTAACTGGTAACATAAAAGAAATGTTTCATCAAATTGGAATATTAGAGAAAGATCAAAAGTTGCAACGATTTCTCTGACATTCGGGCAAACATGCCGCACACTTCATAAAAAATCTAAACGCAATGAAATTCGAAGAAGGGAGCCGAGAAGCGTCAAAGGCGATCTATCATAATCATTACATAGACGGAAGAAGACGCCATAAAAATTGCCAAAGAAGTGATTCGAATTTATTCACTCGGTGGGTTTGAAACAACAAATTTCATTTCAAATTCTAGACGAGTATTACGGGAGCTGAGAGAATCTGAGCAACTAACGGGCTTCAAATATTAGCCAGAAAGTTAAGCTTATCGTAATCGATGACGTTGTTGTAGTGATAGATGAAAGGAAACGAGACTTATGGGTGAAAGGAGTAGTAATTGACGGTATCAAATCAAAGGATAGTGACAAGGTTAGGCAAATTGTTGTGAGGACAGCCGAAGGCTCGTATTAGTAAGCAAGATTCGACTGGCTTATCAGAGGCGTCGCTGATCTCTTGAATTTGAAGCCATTGATTCCGAGAGCCTACAAGAACCTCAAACTATCTCGATAGATCAACAATCTTTGAGCTATTGATTTTGGAACCGCTTCATTCCATGATACTCCGTGTACCCACATTTCTTGGGTTTGGGGGATAATAATCCAATATTGAGCTGATGTTGAATCCGAAACATCCGAATCAGATGAAGGAGGCCAATAGAGTCCAAGTGTTTTAAATGAATCGTCCCAATCTAGCTCAAGTTGAGCCGGTGAATTTAGATTGGAATCTCATCTCTCTGAGAAGCAGTCAAAATCCGCAGTTCAAAACCACCACATCGGAGCTGTTCCAATAAAGTCTCTCGATGCGACTTATACTAGATTACTAGATGGACGGTATGAATTGCGAGATACGGAGTGCTGACAGTACTGTAAGCGACGGTGCACTTTGATTTGTTTTATCTCGAGAAGGACGCCATAAGATTCTGTAACGAAAACGAATTTATGTTTAGGAAAACGGGTTAGTATTTCATAGTTGTTGTTTTACAGCTTGGGATCAACGCGAAGCTTCTGGTTCAGCGATACGCCGGTTATTTTTTGTGCGTGTTGTTTTGTGTTTTAGTACTTCCTCCATATGACCCGATTCCAGGTAGCCTTGAATGAACTGCATCCTCTCGTGACCTTCCAAGGAGTCAATTTCAACAAGACTATATGTATCTTTCGTGTGTCGATTCGCAGTGCGAAATTCTCTATATAAACAAACATTTACGATTTCCCAGAATGATCTAAGTGTGTGAAATCTTTAATAGTTGCGGTTAAACTACTCGGTTGATTTGTTGTCTTACGCTCCACTTTGCCGAAGAGGATCTAACCATGTTTCGTATTTTGAGGAAATAGTGAACCGTTGACACCACTAACGCAATCGTTCTTTTGAAGCATCCTCAGCTCCGAGTAAAATGTTTATCTTATTGGGAAGATATAGAAATAAAGAACGGGATGTTGAATCGATCCGCGAGCATAATACAAACTCGTTAATTGAAAGCGACGTGAGCACCTCCTTCATACCGATTACAGTGATCGCGACTGCGGCTAGTGTTATCGCTAATCCAATGCGATTTGCAGCACACTCCGACATAAAGCTGACGTAATTCCAAATTCAGCGGAGCTTAAGCAATGAAGTTTTGATTATAGTGCGATACGATAGCGATTGAGGTGGCGAGCAGTACATCCGTGAATGACGATGTCACGTGGAGTGGCGATTTGAGTTTGAGACGATGGTTCAACGGATGAAGATTCGGTGTTCGGGTTTGAATTGTGTAGTAGCTTGTCATGTTTTTTGTTGAAAAACCTGGACAACAACAGGCTAGATTTGCAAGCCGACCTGGTGTGGCTTTGAGAAGGCAGTTCAAGCACAACCTCTTGGGTGTTCATAAAATCAAGGATCCAACTTATCGGTGTCAGTCGTTGTGATTACACATTCAACTTATGCAGGCATGGTTCTAAATTTTCGAACATGTCTGTCGATGATGAGCCGGCGATAATTATATCGATCTCGAAGAACGCACCATGATTCCTCGTAAAAAGATTAACAATAAATACAATAAATAAAATCTTATAAGGCGTCACCAAGGTTCTGGACGCATTTTAGCTTTCCAGCAAATGAGCATCCGATCTTAGGATGGTATTCGGTTTTCGCGATTCTACTTAACATTTTTTGTAGCAACCTTTGTTCACTTTCGACCTTTCCTTGAGTTGTCAGTGTCAGGGCTTCGTTCGTGGAACTCATTCTGAAAGATACTTTACCAGATCCCTAAGAGTTACAATTCTTTACCATTTTATGTTCTTATCTTGAACAGAAATTCTTGTTGCGTTAAAATTTCAGAAATCCCAATTTCTGTAGAGAATTATCAAAATCTATCTATCTATGATGATGATCATTTACCATACAGTTTTATTTTTAAGATTTTTATTCTCTTGATTGTGATCGTCTGCATCGCCGTATTTAATGTTTTGTATATCGTTTTATATCTGCTTTCGAATCGTTTTGCTAATTTGCGAGCAATTTCAAAATATAAATTTTGATTTAAATCAAATACTGTAAACAAAATTTAGAACTAATTGCCATAATCAATTTTATGCATTTCATCACATCAAACGTTGAAGGCTGAATTGGGTGAAACAATAATTTTTACCTATATTGCCGTAATATTCAATATTCATGAATTCAATCGCGTACCTACACACCAATTTCAATATTTTTATATTGTTAAGGTGAAATTTGTTGTAAATTTGAATACGGATACTTTCGTTTTTATTTGGTGTTCCATGAGGATGGCTTTAAGAATTCTCTCACACAACACCACAGAATATAATGACGTAACATTTCATTACGCTTATTGCTTAATTGTTCATTCGGTAATAATTATTCGTCAAATTGAAATGCCAATTTATCACTAAAATTTTGATGAAGTTCCACCGGCTTTGCTCTTGTACCTAGGTACTAAATTTATGTGAATGCGCGCGATTATTGCATAAATGTTATAAACTCGAAAATGAAATTTTGCCATGTCATTGCAATCACTCCAAATAAAAAATTTGCAATCCAATTTCTTCCGTCTTACGGAAACTTTGTTTGTTTCAAATTGGTTACTGTGGTTGTTGTTGTTGTTGTTGTTGTTGTTGTTACCTTTACGTAAGAATAATGCGATTACGAAATAACCAAATCGTTTAGAATATTTTCTTGTGAATTGCAAGACTTGTTTGTTAGATAATTCGACGCGATATGAATGAAAATATGGGGCAAAATCAATCAATTAGAAATCACAACACTTACAAATTAATTTTTTTTTGCGCTGGTTTCGAACCGTATAGTGCAGCGGAATTAGTCACGCAGTTAATGCCGGGGTTCATTGACTTTGCTCAATGTGTGTTTTATAATTGTGCACAGGGGTTTTTGGTGGCGAAATTCAATAGCTAATCAATTGTTAGGAATTTTATTTTAGGATTCGGTCTACAGGTATTCTAATGTTTGTTTTACTGTCCTTCTTAAAAATTGTCATATAAAGAGTGGGCCATCTGTAACTCCTTTGGGAGTCTCCCTCCTCCTCTAAAACTTTTTATTGATAAGGAAAGTTGGTTCTATGCCATTTATGCATTTCCAAAACAAAATTTTCGATGACTTTTTTCAATAAAAACGGACCAATGACCACAATTTCAGCTCGAATGTTGTTTGTAAGTTGTTGAATTGTTTGTGGTTGATTAGCATATACCTTACCTTTCAAATAACTCCGCACTAAATATAATCAAGTGGTGTTAAATCTTTGCTTCTTGGTGGCCAAGAAACTTCACAATTTGTTGAAATTATGCGATTAGCCAATTTTGTTGACTTGCGTGGCATGTCGTCTTGTTGAAAACAAAGGTCGATGTCGCAAACAATTCACTCAATTTGGGCCACAAACATCCAATTTACGTGTTGCGATAACGTTCTCCATTCACTGTAAGGGCATTTACCTGTTCGTTAAAAAAAACGGCCCAATGATGCCACCAAACCAAACCAAATAGTGGATTCTACGCTCCCCAAATTCGACAATTTTGTTTATTGACGTACGTTTATTGATAAAAATGAGCTTCATCGCTAAAAATGATTTATGATAAAAAACTTTAATTTCGTTCAAGCATCCAATTAACAAAACGACGACGGTTTAAATGTCCTGGTGGCTTCAATTTTTGAGTTAGTTGAATTTCGTATGGATGCGCAAATGAAGATCAACATACAAAATGCGTCGTAATATGGTTCGTGAAATGTTTAGTTCTTGTGAACGATGCCTGTTGGTGTGCTTGGTGCATTACGAACACTTTCGGATGAACACATGTTGATACGGTCTACAATCTTCTACTGAACCAGTTTCTTCAAAACGATCAATAGTTTTACCAATTGCACGCTTAGTAGGATGTCCATGTCGACCAAAACTCTTACGCAATTTACGAAATGTAGTTGTTTTTATAATAAATTTGGACAATCAAAATGAGTTGTTGTGTTGTTAGCGACTCCATGATGATAAATGGCATATTTTTGACTTTTCATATGTCAAAGAATTTTTTAGGACAGATAACATTAAGTACTAAAATTCATCGATTGAAAAAAGGGCCAACAGATGGCTCACACTGCACATACACATTTATTTAAGATATGACGCCACATTTTTGACTTTTAAGCTTGGAGGAATGGAGAACATGGGTCAAAACTGAAACTTGACCGCCGGTCTTTTGTTTATTCTACTATCAATCTTTGAATGATCGCCATCTAACATGCGAGAAAAATGCTGCGATGCAATGTCTATATTCACAAAGTTTGGCGCATTAGATCTTTTTATAACGTTCACTGCAAAGCCTGGTCGCGTATAATTGTAGAAAATTTCAGACAGAGTTCAAAATCAAACTCGGCTCCCGGATTGACGATATCACGAAACATGAAATTTTTGGAATATCCATTGCACAGTCTACACAACTGAGTTTCAAAAGCGATAGCTTCCTCACGCATACATTCTGGAGCTTTAAGAGCCGAAGACAAATTCACAACAGTTTGAGGCATGCCCTTGTGGCCTCAGGTATCCAAACACGCTTTCGAAAAATATAGTGGCTGCATTTGTGCTAGTCCAGAATTGGCCCATTTCCATCAAAACAACAAAGTCCGTTGAATATACGATTTTGTGGCATAAAGAGAGTTACGACACCTTGAGGGGTCATAATCATAACATTGTTTCATATGTTGTTTTATTTTTGAATTTTTAATTTCATTGTAGTCGTTGATTAACACCATTTATTGATGACATTGCCATCTGTATTATGACAATAATCTTAAAGATTTTGTAATTTGTGAATTGGCCTTTATACTTTGGTACACGTTTTACCCACTTCTGATGGTGTTGTGTAAACGTCGAATGATTTTGAGAGCAATACCAATGCACACTTTGTGAGTGTGTGCGAACGGCTAAGGTGTAACGACGCCCGCGGCTGTCGTCGTTCCCAGTGCTGATTTTAATAAATTTCCCAATTTAAGTATGAAATTGGATTTTAGTATTGACTGAGAAGAAAAAATATTTTTTTTTTCCAATTAAAGAAAACGAAACATAAAAATGATGGGTCGTCAGTTTTGTCAGTTCGTCAGTTTTTGGTTCACGTTCTAAGCTCATTTTATTAAGTAAAGCTAGAATTGTAAAGTAAATTTTTTTTACTTGTTTTTTTTTTGATAATTAAATAAGAATCCCCGTGAAATTAATACACGCGTGGGGATCGCGTTTTCATTATTACTAGCTTATTCTAGTTGCTAATAAGCCGTGCCTTTTTTTTTTGTGATTCTAATCTTTCGTTCGTTATAGACTTAAAAGTGAATTTATAAAAAGAGTGGCCGCATGTTTCGGCAAGATCTGAAAACAAAATTACCGTTATGATCGAGTAACATCCCAAACGAACGATTTCTGATCAATCAGATTTATATGTATAGTCATTAATTGCAATAAAATCGGTAATTATTTGGCTAGGCCTCTGTAATATTGGTGATTTTTTTATGTGTGAATAAACATAGTCAGTGTTTGCCAATAATAAAAATATAAATTGCAAATATACTGTATAAGTACTAAACATGTGTTAGAACTTAAGTTATTACTGTAAAAATAAGAATAACCAAAATCGATAAACACTAATTTCGCTCGCGCCAGTTGTATTCATGCTGTAAAATATTGTATGTAATGTTTATGTTGGTGGCAAAAAAAATTTATATTGGCTAAGTATTTGTTGTGGTTCAAATACAAATT
Source organism: Nephrotoma appendiculata (assembly GCA_947310385.1). NCBI lineage: Eukaryota > Metazoa > Arthropoda > Insecta > Diptera > Tipulidae > Nephrotoma > Nephrotoma appendiculata. The sequence goes on along the minus strand of OX371225.1, from coordinate 264,749,682 downwards.
ACTAATTCGATCTTGATGATGAGAACAATATACAAGTGATAAAAAAAAATATTTCTACGACATCACTTTCACCAGTGGTAGCGGTATCATGGTAGCTGTACAAACAAAACATCGTTAATTTTGAATACATTCATATACGAGAGTTTCTATACGTTGTCAACTACATAGCATAATCGAAGGTATTACTCCAAATACCACAACCAATGTGTATAATTTGAAGATACACCAAGTCTACGAACAGCATGGACGACATTAACTGGAGAGGGTTATTTAAACTTTAAGTATACATTTTTTTTATATTATTTTAATTATATTATAACAATTATATATTTATTTTTGAATAACTAATTTTCTTTGTGATATAAAAGTTAATTATTCAGTTTGTTTTCAAAATCGACCTGTTCACCTTATGTCATAACTACCTTAGTTTATAAAAATTTTTTTTGAATTTTTTTCTTACTTTAATTTAAGTTTGGTGGTAGTTCTAAAAACAAAAACCTAATTTTATGTTCAATTTAATTTTTTTTTTCGCATATCTTAATTATGCTTCTGTAAGAAACTTTAAATTATTATTGAGAAATTAATTCAAGAATAGTTAGTCCGGACTATAGAATATTAGGCTAAAATTAAGTAGTTCTAAATATTTAAGTGCTTCTTGTAAATATTTACCATTTATATTTTAATATATCGGTAACAAATACATTCATTTCAATTAAAACTAAATTCACCAATACCATTTCCTATATGATCTATTGAAATACAAATTGTTTGTAATGTTGTCAAAAGTAAATTTTCCATTTTTTTATTTCGATTGTGCATTGCTTTGTTTGAGAATGTGCTAAGGTGAAAACCTTAGTCCAGGGATGATGGGTTCAGGTAAGTCGGTCTGTCGCGCATAGGGGATCCGTTATGTCTCATTCCCAGCGGTGTATGCAAGTATCATACAAGTTTCTGTAAACCCCACGACCCCCACCGGGAGCTTTAGCCGGCTACCTATCACCGCTCAGAAACCGCTGTATGATAAAATCTGCTAACAAAACTTAGTTTTGTTACAAAGGTGTGAAGGAGTATTTTTATTGTGTTTACGGGCACGAAAAGCGAACAAAAATATTCTTCTGGATTTTTGGGTGGAGGAATTTATTTTTTAGTCTTCTTTGGAATTTAATACGGTCAGTTTGTTTTGTAAAAATGAAAAAAAAACTCAGGTTGGATTTCAACCATTTTTATTTTGGTAAAAATAAAATTTTAAAAATAAAAATTATTTTTGGATAAATTAAGTTCAGTTTGTCCTTTAAAATAAAATGTATGCTATGATTTGTTAATAAAATGATTTCTAAAATAATATAAGTCGTATTTTTTGTGTAATACTAATACAATAAATTTTTTCATAAATTTATTGTATTATAGCATTTACAAAAATAAGAATAATATTTCCGGTGTGTAGCGGAAAATCTGACATCGCATGCAATTTTACCGCCATTTTCGATTCCATGCTACATCATCGGATCATATAACAGGATACGTTTTTAACATGTGGCTAATCCACAATTTTTATATTTTTTAAACTATATTTCTTAAACTATGTTTATTAAACTATATTCACTAAATATTTATTTATTTATTTATTAAACTATATTTATTATATTTACTATATATTCATCCAACTTCAATAATAACTATTTATTAAAGTTTTATCGATTTATAATTATATTTATTTTTACAACCCTATATTTTATAAAACATATATCCCTTTTTCAACCAAGAAAACAAAAAAATCGGCTCAATTTTAGTCCAACCCACACAAATGTGTGAGTAAAAAACCATAGTATGTAATGGCGTTGTTGATAAAAAATATCGCTTGATTTGAAGTACAACCAACACAATTATGTGTATAGATATAGTGTTTTTTTCGGACGAAAATAAGTTAAAAACGAATTCAGAAATGTGTGAGTTGGTTCAAAAAACATACAAAAATAAATTTTTGACATGGTACTTTTGCCCTACCCGCACAATTGTGTTAGTAAATCACAAAAGGGATATACATCTAAAATTGCATGCCTGATTATATTTATAGATTCATTGTATAACTTTAATTTTTGTACTTATTAAAAATGTTAAGAAAATTTACAATTTTATACCAATAATTATTTCCTGAACTATAAAATCTATATTTGCAATCTTAATATTTGCTTTATGATCTCGTTGTGTAACTTTATATTCAAATTTCATTCAAATCATGGCAACGCATATGTTCTTATCCAATGAGGCCATAACTATGTGTGAATAGTTTATTAGATAGCATGGGTTAACATATTATTTCTTTTAGGGGCATACCAAAATAGATGCGCAGTATACCCAAAAGGGAGGGTGGTCAGCATGTGGTCATAATATCTCAACCATACAAAAACGGTTGTATCTAACAGTACCTTTTCTTTTCATTAATAATTATACCGTTATCATTTTTGCATTGTATAATCTTGTATTAGTAGTTCATCCATTATTGTGTTTACTCAGTTACAATTTAACTTTCTCTCTAACGTGTTGCATAATTATTATCAGTGAGTCATCAATGTGAATATAATTGAAGTGCAGTACATCTCGTCCTCTGTAGTTGGTGACAAAAACCCCACCCATCGTCTTCACCTACCCGGCAAACGTGCTGCATGTCACCTTATATAGAACTACAGGGGAATTCTACGAACAGAGCTAAACTCAACCGGCAAAGCTGAAGCATTCCGATCGCTCCTTTGTCGACTTAGTCGCTCTGTGTGTACAACGTGTACCACCAACTTCCACGGTACGCAAACTTGCCGGCGTGGCACGAATTATAACCGGGCGCCACAGCCTGACACCGCATTTTTTTTTGCAACGGTTGCTCAACAAGGCAAAATTTTGGGTGTAGCGGTGAAATACACCGCAACGGGTGGTCTATCGGGGCATTGCATTAATATACCGGTGGATGGGCCGCAATGTGGGACGCGGTTTACGGGTGTGAACGACGCTATACGAAGAATACCGGTGGGCAAGGACGTCACAACCAACGGTACGGAGGTGGAGCGGGCCCAACCGAGGGGCCAAAGGTACCATTTTCTTTTTTTTATTTTTGATTAATTTTTTTTTCTATTTCAATTTTAAATTTCAAATTTTAAATTTTTCTAAATTCAGTTTCAATTTTTTATTTTTATTTTCAATCATTTCTCTTATTCTAATTATATACACGATTGTCGTTTGTCGCGCTCTCCGTGTACATTGGTCTCGCTATCAAGGTTCATTACGTTCGACGGCCATATTTTTGTTTGGGTTCCCTTTATATTTTCGTTTGTATGTATTTTGCGGGCCTCATTTTGTTTTGTTCTATTAATATCCTGATTATTGTTTCCTATTTCTTCTTTCATGTTTTTTTTGTTTGTATAAAATGAAGTATAAAATCTTTCGGTTCTGTATGATGGGAGCGGAAATTTTATTTCGTGTCGGTTCCATAATTACAGGCTGGGCTTGTCACTCCTCATCATCCTCTTGGCAGGACATCCACAGGGTCGGAGTGACTAGTCCATCAGATGTGTAGTCCATTCGGGGCAGTCGTAAAATCCACTCGGTCTCCTCGTGACACTCCGGTAGGTTTAAGCTGACGGACTGTGTAATGTGGGAGATTCGCTGGAGGTCTCTTCGTGTAAAGGGAGGTTCTGTTTGTTGGAGAAACGTCCCTACCTTCTTATGCAGCTTCGTCGCGGCTGGGCATCCGCCTCTAGAAGTCGATGGGTCATTCGAGGGGTTTTTCCAGCATACTTTGTACTTTTCATTCGGGGTAATCCAGTCGGTCCCGGGTGGACACACCCAGTTATTATTAAATTTTTTCGCTCCTCAAGTTTCGGTTGAAGAATTCTGTGGTGTTTTTTATAAATTCAGTTTTTAATTTGCTCTTATTTATTCTGTTGGTATACGATGTAGGCAGAAGTACGCAAGCCTCGACTTCCCCACGACCCAATACCCTGAGACCTAGTCGGTAAAATCATCGTGAGTGAGGCCTCTGCGTGTTTAGATAAAATCTACGGAATGGTATTGAATCATTTCGTAATAAGTGCTCTAGAAATAAATCCATTGCCATCTGAAAAATACAGTGGTTGCATTTTTGCTAATCCAGAATTAGATGTATGTGAAGATAACCCAAATTCCATCCCCGAAAAATGCGTTCGTAACACTAATTATTGCTATCATGAAATTTTTTACTCTCTCAGGCCAGAAAATCTCTACATTTTTACTCTCAGCCCCGAAAATACTTGCTATCACGATAGTTAAAAACTGTCATGACAGTTGCAATTTTCGAGGCTGAGAGTACAAATGTAGGGATTTTTTTTGTGTGGTGCACGTCATTTCATGGGCAATTTGGCTATGTCTAGGAGTTGTGATATAGTCCATAGATGTCAAGAACTATTCGTTAACCGCACTAGCTGACAGGAATATGTATTGTATGTATTCTGTATTTTTTGTTTTGTTTATTATAGTATCTTTTAGGGGCTAATTTGTTTTCCTCAATTTAAGAATGACCATTTTATTTCTCTGAAACTGAAACTGCGTTACGATGCGGTCCAAAATCATAACATAAATTGTGTATTATAGGCCATTTAAGTAATTTACAATTTACTTATTTTGGTGTTAGTTCTGAGGAAGAAGTTCCGGATTCAAACCTCCTTAATGACACTACAGAAAATGGCACTAACTATTAGTTTAGTATACCTGTTATCGCCCACCATTTATTTTTCAAGTGTCATTTGACCTATTATTGTTGAAAAACGGAAATTATATTTTGCAACTACCAGAAAGTGGTCAGAATCGATGTTCGGTCTGATATGACATCACAATATTCAATCTGACTGTAATACTTCAAACAAATTTAATTTCAAGAGCTCCGGCAACGAGAGAACCTATAGACTTGGTGCGGTTACTCTAAAATTACATTGTTCTCATACAATAATTGTGTAATCAAAGTAATTTGTCTCTGTACGTAAATTAATTTTCAATCATATAATACACAAAATTTCACTTTCGTTTTATGTGACACAAAAAACATTTTCCCGCGCCACCAATCTCAAATACTAAAATATCAAAACCACTCACCTCACCTGAAATATACACCGAATATTATAACAAACCAAAACCAATCATTATTTCTAATAACGAATTGATTTTGCTCAAAAACTACCTGGATCTATACAATAGCGAGGTTTACGAGTAGTATGGACGTATAAGATATGAATATGATGCGGTTCGATTTACTAAACACCAAGTCACGCATTCTTTTATACGTGCGTCTCGATTATGATTGATAAATTCATTTTCCCAAGCGCGTTGTCGTTTTACGCACCATTGGCCGCACATTATACTCGTTGCTTTATGGTGTGTAATGCCTTAATAATTCAACAAAGCACATAAAAAATACGTAATACCATTCAATATTGAGGTATGGTCGCGATAGAAAATATACGAAAGATTTGAGTGCCGCATGCAGGCGCAACGATAAGCGATAAAAATGTTCGCTGCTGTAGAGTTTAGAAATTAGAAATTTTTTACTTTTGGTACGTACGCTAAGCCAAAGCACAGCCGTTTAGTCAACCAGCAAGAATTTTTTGTTTTTCAATTTTTTAATTTTTTTTCTCTTTTGCCGCGGTAGACGGTGATATAAAATCAACTTCCTACAATTTTTTTTTATTATTTGAATTCAAGATCACCCAAGTGAAAGACGTGTATTCGTCTTGTGTTTGGTGCTATAATCAAATCGTTAGTTTAATAAGACGTTAGAATATTTTTAATACTGTGATTGTGTGCGTGTGAGTACGATAAATATATATATATAAAATATGGAACAACTTAATCGAATTATTGCGACACTTTTGCTGGTGATTGGTACACAAAGTGATGCTGGAAATTCAATGCAGTTATGTAAGTATACAAATCTTGATTTGAAGTGTGATTTTATCTGTGACAAAATGTGTTTAAAAATAAAAATTATTTCTGGTAATTAATCTTTAGGATTTAATAAATGTTGAAGCGATTTGACAAACATTTTTTAAAAATTCTGTTGACGTATTACGGTTAAAATACAAAATCAGTAAATGCGATAAAACGTCATTTGCAAAGAGGTTCCAACCAGATTTGTACTTGATTTTGCAAATATAACACTCAGTGATTTAAGTATCAAACTTTATTTTCCAACACCTAAATAATTTTTACTGTTCACTATTTTTTCGAACTCTTAATTTTCACTTTTTAACTACTGAGTGTTTTATTTGCAAAATCAAGTACGAATCCATATCGAACGCCCGAAATTCGTAACATTTGGTGTCTGTTGTGAGGTATGTGTTTCGAGACAGGCTGATTTGCCCTTGAATGCGTATGAAATACGTCCCAAAAACAAATAAAATCCAAAATTTGATGCATGCAACAAATGTTGCATCTTCTCAAAAAATATGAGGTGATTTAAAATAAAAGTAAATGATAGATTTTGAGCGCGTCGGAAATATGATGAAAATATAAATAAAGAATCAAATACAACAATATCATGAGCATTCCAGAAAACCTACCCACATGTCAATCTTTTAAAATTTGTTGAACATATTTCTTAATTAAAACTTGTTGCAAAAACCTATTGGTTGTGTAATGTTTATTGCATGCAACAGAGTTCTAGAGACCATTTCTCCTCTTAGCTTTTTGATTTGAAGATCATGGGCTTGCTGAATTTGGTTGACCTTATGGTCCTATTTGGTAAACCTCCCACCCTGTTCTGCTAGTAGTTCTGCCAATTGTACAATTTGCTGCTCGCCTTGCTGTTCCATTTTTGCACCTTGCTGTGCGGGGTTGATCGAATTTTACACCTTGCTGTTTTAATTTGACACTGAATTTGGCGTCTATTCCTTTTAGTTGAAGCAAAAGTACTTGCATCCTGTCTCCCATATCCAAGGATGTTTGGGGTAGCTGGCGGAATCTCTGATGGCTCTGATGGTCGTCGATGATGGTTGTCGCGACCCCTGCTCTCCTGTTTCAGGATAAGAGTTCACTTTTATTGCCTTCGATTGAAAGCCCGAGGCTCGGCAGCTTTTCCCTCAACTGCTGTGATGTATAGGTGTTTAGATTTTTTAACCATCTCTGGCAGGTATTTGCAAAATCCCACTTCTGACACCAACGATTAAAATTAAGTGCAACGAAAAGCACTGTTCAGGGAAGAACTTAATTATTTGGCTCATATTGTTTCGAGCAGTGGTGTGTGAACGGATCCCATTAAGCTAGTATCAGTAACGGATTGGCCTGCACCAAAGGATATTAGCCAACTAAGACGTTTCCTAGGATTATGCTCATACTACAGACGATTTGTGCCGAACTTCGCATATGTTGTACGAAGTCTCCATCGCCTCACCGAAAAAATTCAATCGTTTCAGTAGAACACAGAACATCAAAAATCATTTCAAGAACTAAAGATGAAATTATTTATCGACAAAAAGAAGTGTTCCCCAGTTATTGCACGAATCCAGTTTGAATCGGAACCTGGTTGGGATAAACAAAATTTGAAAGGAAACCAGGAAGCTGATGAGTCAATTGGGTCAGTAAGGAAATGGCTGGTAGAAGGTAGACAACTTGTGAGAATCTGGGAAACGGTCAACGGCGACCATATTAAATATCAAATTGTGTTACCTGCTGTCACATACGGGAAGTGCTACAAGAAACACACGGTGGAAGATCTAGCGCACATTTAGGAATCAATAAAACCTTGGATAAGATACGACACCGGTTTTATTGGGTCAATTGTCGAGAGGACGTTGAAGACTGGTGCAAACAGGATGAAGTGTGTGTTGCGGGTAAGAGACCGCAAACTAGGAGCGCCATTTGAACGAATAGCAATGGACATCGCCGAGCCGTTTCCAGAAACAAAATTAGGTAATCGTAACAATATATATTCTGCCCTCTGACATCCTCGTAGTCTTATTTATTGCCGTAATCTTCCCATATTCTTATTTATCAGGGGCCAAAGTAGCATATGAGGACTATGTATTAATACCATATTAATGGATAGAAGGGTCAACTATTTCGGAAATGTACATTTCTAATTTTTATTCGCGCATTTACTGACTTGGTACTTTTGTCGCTCTCGATAGGATAGTAAGTAGAGCGCTTGCTATGTAATTCGGAGGTCCCGGGTTCGATTCCTGGTGGTGATAAAAAAAGTTACGACTGGGCTTTTTTAATGTGTTGCATTGTGCATTGTCTTATATATCTCAAGCCATATAGTTATCGGCTTTTCTCTATAAATATTTTATTTTTTTTTATTTTAACCACAATATACAGAGTGTTCCATTTAAAAAGAAACACCCTGGATAACAGCCAAAATATTTTATTTAAGGAAAAAATCCCAAACTCTGCATCTTAATTTTGAAGCGCGAAAATCCATTAAAATCACAGGCGTAGATTTGTCCCCTTCAGCTCTAGAGGTGCCCATTATTTTTCAAGCGAGGCTGCCCACCGTTTAGTATATCATTTGAAAGGTATTTAAATTCTGGAATCCGGTTTTTGAAATGGACCAATCAGTTACTTACTGAATTATACGATAAAATTATCAATACATGTCATTAAATAACCAGAAAGCAATTCTTAGATTTCGACGAGACTTGGGAAAACGTGACTTACTGTATGGTAGTTGTAATTGTCAACGGTTACCTAGTTTCAAAATGTTACTATTTCCTCGTTGTAATTGGGGCTTCTGTCTAGTATAATTCAGTAACCGTTTGGTCTATTTCGAAAACCACATACCAAATAAATTACTACACAAAAAATATTGTCCTCACCTCTGGAGTGGAATGGAGCAAGTCTACGCCTATGACTGTATTTAAATGGAACTCTATGTAAACAAAAAAACCTGAAAAATTAAATGTAATCAGAATAATGGTTTAGTTTATGTAGTCCTTGGTTAATTCCTTCGGAAACCATACTATGGCCGCCTGGTCCAAGACCTTTAAATTGATAGGATTTTATCGGAGTGAAAAGTAATATATGTCTGGTTCAAGCGCCATAATAGTAGTTTTCTGTTGCCTGAAGCGGAGAAATATGATTCGGTTGAGATAACACTTCATCTCTCTAGATGAAAAAAAAACGAAACGCTATTATAAACTCAAAAGAGGTGGTATCGCAATCGCAAGTACTGGAGATTAAGGCGAATAGTTAAATTGAATCAAACGGTCTGGTCTATCCTCGATCTTTTAGATAGCTGCGTCATAGTTAGCGTGTTAGTTGTAACCTCCGAGAAATTTTTGAATGACCCTTCTACCATGCTGTATAAGATATCTGAAATTTGCCAGCGAAAATAAGATATTACGCTACTCGCCACAAGTGGCGGCACTATCACGAAAGAGAATTGTTTTGTTATATAATTATACCAGCGGACATTTTTTATTCTTTTTGTACTCGTATCTCTTTTTTCACAAAATAAAACAGTCCTGATGAAATATAACTTTTAAATGAAAATATGGTATATGTATATTCTACACAAAGGAGAGAACTCGACTATTTCTTAAATAATAATTGTAAAATTTGTATCGAATACATAGATAATTCGGAAAAAATTTATTGATTAGAATTTTCACTAAATTTTTTCGATTTTCTGCGACCGTATAAGTGCTTTTTTAGTTTATGGCAAATATCTCAAAAACTTTCACTATAGTAACCAATACTTTCATTGGTTTTTCTAATTAGGTCATACTGAGACTACGAAATGAATAATAAAAAATATCCGCTGGTAATTATATAATGAACAAATTCTCTTTTGTGATAGTGCTGCCACTTGTGGCGAGTAGCGTAATCTTTTATTTCCACTGGCAATTTTCCGCTATCTTATACAGCATCCTTGTAACCGGATTTCACACCTATATTTAGGAAATACATTTTTGGAGTTTATACTGGATTACTCTAAATATATTGACGCTCTGTACTACCGCCGTTCCCACTCTAAACGATGATCCTCAACCTCGCTTAGTTGGGGCTTTCGCCAATGCAGGTTGTGTACTGTAATTGTGTGAATGGATGGTGTGTGAGTGAATGAAAATTGATCTTGAAAGGATATTAAATCCATTGCACAATTAATACTTTCTTAAAAAAAAAAACCTATTTAAAACTTTGATTGATTTCAAAATTGTCTTTTGTTAGATTTGTCTCGATCCGACGAACTCCAGCAAAAAAGGCGGCTTTCGCCTATGGACAATCCTTAATATCTCGTCACGGCCATGCATTTGAATTGTGCAGTACATCACACAATGATAACGTATTGACTGCTCAATTGAGTCCTTGTCTGTTTAGAAGGTTTTTTGATCATCCCTGCCATCCAAGATGAGCAATTCGGTCTCACTCAGGGAAGTTACCATTTTGAAAGGCGCTAAAGAGTAGAGTTACTTAATTACTTAATTTTAGTCAAAATACGAATCGTATGGATATATCTGACCCATAGGGCCCAATTTCGCAAAGTTGCCATGGAATGATTTTTTTCTAATTTTCCTTAAATTAACGCACGAGACCACAAGTGTTACTGTCTCAAAACCACAAAACCTTAATTCGACAGATTTATATTGGGTATACAAATACGTCTCCTCCGTGATTAGTAAAAATTCGGCATTTGTGAAAGAATGGTAGATTATGTTTTTTCGAAGTATTGTGCATCGCTAGCCACTATTTTTCTCTAACTTTCTGGCATCATATGAATATCACGTCAGAGGAACGCTTCATCTTTTGAGGCTATCCATGAATCAACCATATTCTTGGTATATTCATATGATGTGAAGAACTGTTCAGACAGGCCATACGCCATCGATCGAAACATGTGGTAATCAGACGGGGCAATGTCTGGTGATAATATGGCGGGTGGGGTAAAACTCTTCAATCGAGTGTTTCCACGTAGGTTTTGACAGACGCCACAACATGTGGAAATACATTATCATGCAGGAGAATAATTTTGTCATATCCGGAGTAGTAATGGGCGCGTTTTTTCTTGAGTGCTCTGCTCAATCTCATCAATTGTGTCCGGTACAGAGCCCCAATAATAGTTTCGTTTAGATTTAGTAACCAGAATCCACAACATGAGTTTTTTCCATAAATATTCGGCTTGGTTGTCATGCTGAAGCAAAATCAGGTGGTCCCCATGATTTCTTCTTTTTGGGGTTATCGTAGTGGATTCATTTATCATCACCACTGACTATGCGTATCAAAAAACCCTTTCGTTTATGCCTGGCAAGCAGCATTTCAAAGCATGGAGCAATATTCCAAATTGCTGGAAATTGCTGGTTGAGTCACTTCTAATGTAAGTGCGAGTTTTCTTGCGTTTGGTATGAATCTTCATCCAATAATGCTTCCAAATCCACATCTTCGTACTCGTTCGGCCTTCCACTACGTTCTTTGTCTTCGACATCAAATTCACCGTTCTTATAAACTGTTGAAACCACTCTTATCAACTTTTCTCACTTAAGGCAGCCTCACCATATACTTTTACAAACAATCGATATGCCCCAGTTGCAGATTTCTTCAAATTAAAGAAGTAAATCAAAAGTTCGCGCAAATAAAACTTATTCGGCTCAAAACTCGTCACTTTCGTCTGATACAAAATATCCAAAATCGCTAATATTTAAGGTTATGTTGTTGACAGATGTTCAACCTTAGGATATGACGTGTTACATCTGACAATTTTAACCATAACTTACTGGTGGCACCATCTTTTGTCGAACCTCGGAGACTTATTTGTATACCCAAAACATTTGTCGTGCCAAATTTAAATGTAAAGCGTATTTCATTTGCCAAGGAACTGGATTTGGAATTGGAATTCAATTCTTGGTCAAAAGAAATAACAAATGAATTCCCGTGTTTTTTTTTTCTTTTATTTCATCTTTTTCTACAGAGAAAACTCTAGTGACCAGCACAGTAACTACAAAATAGAGTTTAAATTTCAATACCATCAAATCTGTAGGAATTCAACGAATTCCAAATTGGTATTGAATACATAGCATTTTTGTTGTAATTTGGCAAATGAAATATGTACGTAATTTTGTTGAAATACGAGTTGTATGGAAGTATGGATGCCAAGTAACTTTAACGTGTCAAATGTTTTAGTTCAAATACGAGTTCTTTAGATATAATGGTTGTACTCGAGTGGCTAACATTTGGAAAATTTAAAAATAACGCATTTAATTTTTGTATATAAAGTGATTTCTAATAAATTTCGGGCTCTGTTTTTAATATTGTTTTATTTTTTGTTTTATTTTCTGTAATAGAATTGTGCGATTACTTCATATACGTCTAAAATGTTTAATATTTGACTGCTCGAGATCTACTGACATCTTCAGGAAAAAATTAAAGATACATTTTTTTATAAATGTCAAATTGTCATCGAAAAATTGTCTTTTATTATAATAGATCTTTTCTTATTATTCCACAGATCGACGGATAATCCGACAATATGGCCATCCGCCATTTGAACAAATAATTTTAAAGCCAGCATATGAACCAATTCACCCACATCGACCGTACCACCCCATCACGAAATATGATGAAACAGCCGTTGATGCAAATCCTCATACGCATCCGTTTTATAATCCGTCATTTAACCAGCACAAAATGTTGTTCTATCCCGAACCACAAACTACGTTATTCCAAGCGCTACCAACACAACCATCTAAACCCCATCCTTTTCAACCTCATCGAGTAAATGATTACTATCCAACAAATCATTACACCAACCCATATAATAAACGCAAAGCACAAAATCCTTATAGACAAATTTCAAGCCAACCGCAACCAGTTCGTTACTCAACGCCAAAAGCAAACCCCGACTATAAATATCACAATCCTTCGGATCACTATATTCCACAACCTCATCACCATCATCAGCGCTATCAGGACGAGTATCATAATGACGAGGATCCACCCGTGCGACAAATATCGCATGATCAACGAGGAGTTGGTGAAGAAATACTGACAAAACATGTTACCAACGTCGAAAGGGTTAAAATGATGCCACATCGCGATGCACCAGCTGAAAATGACGAGGAAGAGGAATCACTCGAACAACCTGATGTATCAAAAACAACGGGGCCCGTATTTACATATGTGAAGACTGATCCCAACGCTAACGTAAAATGGGCGGTGAGGCATTATGTGGGCAAAAAGTACAACTAAACAATAAAATAAGTAATAAATTAATTTTATAAACTTAACCGCGTTTTAATTAATAGCTTTAAACGTAAGTATTTTTAATTTACTTTTGGCTGATATCCATTGTTTTTCCAATTTATATATTCTCGAGACGCCCGAGAAGTGTTTGCATGTTAGCGCCATGTCCGTTAATGCCGTAGGTTTCAGTGGTTGACACCTAGGCCATTTTTTGGCCCATTGTGATACCACGCATCATTAACCCATTCACCAATTCGCCTACTCACACAACTACAGTATACCACCTGCACATTGCAAGCTCCATGTCAACCTGTACATTGCCATGAACGATGGGTCGGCCCTGAATTCTGCACTCCATCAGAGGGTCTTAGTTGTGTTTATTAACATCACCGATTGTAATTGATGATGAAAATTCGATTTGCATCTAGCATCTGAAGGGATTCGAATCCAGTACCTCCCGGTCCAAGTGCCGAAGCTTTAACCACTGCACCACTTGCCCGGTCCGTTAATGCCGTAAGTCGTTATCATAATAGGTTTCTTCGAATAAAAACCGTGGTCACGTTCGAGTTGTTACAATTTAACGCTACATACATACATATATATTCTATTGTATTTATAAAATCGCGTTGAAGCCTTAACACAACTGTTTACGTAAGAACAAAGGTAGAATGAAGTTCACCTACCGGGCATTAAACACCTCGAACCAAATTCTGTCGAAAGCTAGACAGTAGTATACAAATTAAATGTCGCCTTCAAGACAATTTTCACGTAAATCATGAAAAACTCTCTCTCTCTCTCTCTCTCGGTTTCAATTCTTTCACACTCCATGAAGTGATTTCGCTGCCTATATTGGTTCCTCGCACGCTCCCTCCAGTTTTGACATTCTATTAATAGTTCGCAGATCTTCGACGGCCGTGCGCCATCTTAGTCTAGGATTTCCCGACGAAGTACACCGACTTGTTGTTGATGTAAGTTCTTGGAATATGGCCAATCTGAATTTAATGGGGCAGTTTCCTAACCAATCTTGATCGAATTTCAATTCTGTGAGATGCGATTGAGTTTCTTTAGAAGAAATTGTGAAAATAGAAAATTGGATTTCTTAACCAATTAAATTTCGTAAAACTCGAATTTTCTTATGGAATTCGAAATTCTAAAATTGTCTCTTTTAAAATTGTGAATTTTTTTTCGTTTGCCATAATAGTTGGTAATAGTTCATCTCTGAAGCAGTAATATTGAAGCATCAACAACAATACCAATGCCCAACATACAATGGTCGTTTCATGACTACTTATCACTTTGTTAGAGAATTTTGTGAAAATTAAGTTGTTCGGGGAGCTTTACATCCAATAAGAAAAATCAAATTTCTAAATTTAATGGAAACTACAATTTTGATGGATAGAGAATTTAGTTTCTTTATGGTTTCCAGCGTGATTGTTGCTTTGCTCCATAAAGAGAAATGTAACTGTTATTTGTAAAAATGTACAACTTTACAGGGCAGCGAGAACATAGAGCTAACAACTCATGTGAAGAACTGATAATTTTTGACTGATCATTGCGCAAACGACAACAGCATCACAGTTAAAATTTGAGTGATCGTATTTTTCAATGTATAACGAGATGAAAACCAACCCGAGTGCAGGGTGGGCTTTGAGACTGTCCTAGTCCGTTGCAACTGTCGGAGCTCACTTAACGCGCGGTCCTTCAAGTAAAGGGTGATAGCTACCTTAAATTTGTGCATTTTGGCGTAGATACTCGATCGGTTAGCAAACAAGCAATTTGCTAACCGAAAACCTGGCTACACAATCAATTTTACCGTTGTACTGTGCAATTGCCAAAATAAACAAAATTTTTATGAAAAATACAATTTAAAACCTATATTTCTTTGGTAAACTCCGCTAGCATTCGTTGCTGATTCGCTTTTGTGATTTTCCTACTATAAAAATCGTAAAATAGAACGCTTTTAAGCGTAAATGTAGAATAATTTGGTACTATAAAAAACAAACGCGTTCCTTTTCGATGACAAGCGATTTTATAAAC
The DNA here is from genome assembly GCA_947310385.1 of Nephrotoma appendiculata. NCBI lineage: Eukaryota > Metazoa > Arthropoda > Insecta > Diptera > Tipulidae > Nephrotoma > Nephrotoma appendiculata. The sequence continues at coordinate 264,734,454 of OX371225.1, read as the reverse complement.
TCTTTGTAAATATTTTATGGAGTTGTTGTTCGCCTTTGTGCTCTTAAAATGTAAGTACATAAGTTTAGTATACAATATACATTAATTAATTTGTTTAGTTGTTTAAGAAAGAATAGATAATTTTTGCTAGAAAATTACGTGTAGGTATATATTTTTAATTATAATATACATAACACCATTTTAAAATAGTAAAACTAACATTTATAGGTTATGTTATTTATTAGTTAATGAAATTTGCGGTTCAATACTAACAGCGTCTTTCTTTGGGAATTTCACTACAACAATTCCATATAAATTTCAATCCGGAATGAATAATTTCATTCCACATAAAAATAGGATTAGAATTATTCCATTTTCGTGTAGTTCAAATGTTCACCGTCCGGTTAATTAATAAAATAATTTTATTTTTATGAGTTGTCATACTGGGAGTAATTTAATATTTTTATCGTATAAGGGTAAAGAATCAAATGACGTAAATCACAGATACAAAAAATGAACTCCGATGCTAAATTAATCTGAAAAATAAGACATATTTATGTCGAAAACGCATTTTACATTTTCATTAATATTTGTTATGACATAAAAGTAAATCGCATGCTTCGTTTGATTTTATTAAATTTTTATACAGAAATTGTATTTGGGCAGAAATTTCATTCCTATTCGAATAGGAATAATATTTCCCAAAGTAAGACCGCATAAATTATGGAAAATAATTCTTTTAAATGTAAATATTTGTTAATGTCACCAAAAAAAAAACTCAAACACAATCCAGGCGTAATATCGGGAACTTGTTAAGTTTCTAGAAGAAAACAAAGATTTGGCTAGATGTCTTCAAAATTCTCCCGATGCAAAAAAGGAAGTCGTAGCTCTATGGAGTGAAGCCATTAAAAAATTTAATTTATGTGGGCCGCCAATATATGATGTGTTGGGCTGGAAACGTGTAAGAACCTTATGGGCGCCATTACATCTAATTCGGTAAATTTTCGGTAAATTTTGGTTTGCTTCATCACATTGTGTAACAAAATTTGAAAGGGTATACAACCGACCCTTGTCAAATTTCTCTGTTAATGGCTAATTGAATGCTTCCTTTGTGCTTGTACCTTTCACCACATTGTCACCTTTGTAGAGCTTTTGAATCAGAGCTATATTTCTCAGCTTCGGTAATCAGTCTACTACAAGCTATCACGAGGATCCCTTGGCTAGATCACTACACAGGGGCAGGCCATAAGTCAGCGATAAACAATATTGATCAAAATAAAATTGGCCAATAGGCCATTACTTTCGAGCCCCACTGACTGTCCGACAAATCAACTATTAATATTCTAAAATACGAACATATTGAGCGTAGGTTGTGGAAGATTATTATGAAGCCGTCTCGCGGAAGGAGCACCACATTACTGGCGACGGCCGTGGTGAAAATTTCTACAATCTTCGAAGGTCGTACATAATGCGTTAATAACCTTAATCAAAAAAGGATCGTAACAGAATAGCAGCCCGGTACCTTAGGCTACCACTTTGTAAATTAGCATCAACATTTGGAGCAAACCCCTATAACCACTAAAGTGGAAACCCTCAAATGAGAAATGGAGTCTGTCGGTTCCTGGCCGATCCAAGGTTTAACACCCCCGACACTATTGACAGTTTATTGAGCATAGTGGGACCAAGAAATCTAAGCATAGTATCTGATTCTGGGAATTAGAGAAAGACCAGGATCACCCACAGAGATAGCTTTTGGAAAAATTCTTTCAAAAGACCGTTAGGTCGGGCCAAAAGGAAGATACGTAGTAGCTCTGCCAATAGAGGCGACCCAACTGGACTGATTATGAAGTTTGAAACAGCAAGCCCTTCCACGCTTCCGTTAGCTGGAGAAGAAACTAGTGGCTAACCAGGAGTTGACAGAGTGATATATTAAGTGCTACATGATCGAACAACAAGGATCAAGAAACATCTCTCTACTCCATCATGCCACGATGCAATCGGGTGTTATAACAACCGTATGGTTTTTGACGCATCCATGAAATCCTCGACGAAAGAATGAGTTTTCAAATCGGCCCTGCGCTTCAAAATGATTTATGTATAGAAAAGACTTACCGTACCGCCAGACAAAATGTAAGACGACCAACCATATTTGTCAATGCTATATGGATAGAGAAAATCACCGTAGGAATATCAAGTTCAAGTAACCGCCATTACGTACAGAAAGCAGCGGCACCTTACGTGGCCATTCCAATGTATTAATTGGCAGACGATCATAATGAAGTTACTCAAATTCTAAAAAACAAAATTTCTACGTAGATGACGTAGTAACAGTCATAAACACATCTACAGTTAAGAAAAAGGTGCAGACCTTTTGAAAAATCGTTTTTGGCAAAAATCGAAGTCAGAAAAACAAATATTACTTTATTTACACTATTGCCAACATTTAAAAATAAAAAAATTCAATACAACTTTGTGGTGGTGAACATTAAAACTACAGGTAGAATAGAATTATTCTATACCAGCGAAATAGTTGGTTGAAAACTATTCCAATTTGGAATAAAATAGGGTTGTTGTTGTAAATTCTGGTTCTCATGCTTTTTACAAAAGTAGTTTCATAGTAGGTTTTTAGATCCGTTCCATTTGTGAATTATCTACTCATAAGTATTTATTTGTAGTCTACCATGTTATTAAAAGGAACACAGCCAACATTAAAACATGTTAAATTCGCAAAAAATTATTCCAATAGTATGGTTTAAAACCAAGATAACGAAATTAACATTTGTAATGCTCTAATCAGGTTCGAGTCATCACTTTCATTTTTATACCATTTCCGCTGAATAAAAAAAATCATATGTTTTCGACCATTCTCCATTTTTCGCGCTTATTCAGCAAATGTCATTTTAATGTTTACAGTTTTCGTGCAATTCAAACGTCAAAAGTCGTATATTTTTGTGTGTTTTTTGTGAATTTTCCGTGTTTTTCGCGTTAAAATCGTAATTTAAATTCGCGCGTCGTGTTAAATTAGTGTCTAGACATTTATATTGATCGATACCGGTAAGTAGTTTATACGATTTATATGGAAGTTATAATAAAAATTTAAAGATTTACGTTTTAGTGAGGTTATGATAAATCGCCTATGGATGAGTTTCCCACACAAAAACACTGGCCTAGATTTTGGAAATGTATTTTGAAAAATTGATTTTATTTATATTTATTTTATAAAATATTACAAACTTTTGAATTTTTCTGTGTCGATTGAATTTGATTGATGTTCGCCTCTGTGGTATGATCGTCATGCGCCGGTTTCATGCAATCGCATGCGGGGTTCATGCAGTCCGCTGACCGTATACTATCGATCTGTCTACAGGATGAATCTTTTATATTTCGGAAAAATTTCTTTACTTTATTGTCATTTTGATCCAAATCCGGGTGGTGAGGATCATCGTGCGCGTCTTGCGATTTTTTTATATTGGTCACCGCCGGGAAACTTGTGTTCGAGATGGAGTGTTTTTTGCTTGAGTGTTTCGTGTCTTTGGTAGATGCGGCTGAAGCCGTTGTACGACAATCTGCATCATCATCGTCTTCTTCGTCATCATCCGTGTTGTGTTCAGAACTACCGAAATGCCTTGATTTTATCGGCATCGGGGTTTTAGGCTTGCGCGGCTTTGGTGGTCCCGCGCCCGGTGATTCGAACTGCTCACGTAATTTTACTTGGGTCTCGAATTTACTATCGCGCACCTCTCTCATTTGGAACATGCCCATCTTCTCACCCAACAATTCATCCTCCATGTGATGCGGTGAAATTTCTTCGGCTGGGGCAACTTTTGAATTTTTGAGCCGCAACAGTCGAGCGGATACTTTTTTTTCCTCTATCTTTTTTATATCGTCTGTCACATCAATCCCGTTGTCAATAAATCGAATATCATGCGACCCTGTCGCCGATTTTCTCTCGTCCTCATTAGACTGGCGACGGCTCTGCACCAACTCAATTTGCTTTAATTGGCCGTCACGCGATTGTATTACATTGTAGATTTCATTCTTTTTAGTGTCGATGATTTTGATGCCCGAGTTATCGACGGCGGTTGGTGAAACGGTATCTGGTCTCGATTCGTTTAATTTTGTTTCAGCAAATGTTTTTACGCGAACTAAATTAATCGCGTTATTGATGCTACGCATATCATCCGCAGAGATTTTTTGTTCCAGTTCGGTCGAACCTGCATTCGTGTCCGCCGAATTAATAGTTTCGGGATTGTCACGAAATTTAACAGTGCATTCGCTCCCGGGAAACGAAAGGTCAGACACTGAATCCGTTTCACTTATCGAGGTAGGATCTTCAGCCGAACGTTTTTCGGGAACTTCTAGGTGGTTGTTGTCTAGACTCGGAATATGATTGTGGTTCTCATCCACTTCCTTTTCTTGTTTCATATTTTCATTAGTTTCTGGTTTAGTCTCAATGGCTGCTTTATCCTCGTGATTATCTTTTGCAGTTGCAATAATTGGGGCAGCCACACTTCCAGCAGCCAATGTGGTGATTGCAGCTCCCGTCACAACTTTTGTAATTTTTCCTTCATTTTCATTATGTTCCGTAATAAGCGTTTCTTTTTGATTTTCTATTTCCGGTTGTTGCACTTCATCGTCTGTTTTTTTCTCCGGAGACTCACTCTTTTTGACAGGACTTTTAATCTTGTTATCTGCCTCATCTGTTGTATTCTCCTCCGTTTTGTCTATATTTTCATCTATTTTCTTCTCATTACTTTCTTCATTCATTTTATCATCGTGCTCATTCTTCGGTATTTGCGCGATCACTGGCATCGGAACTATTGATCTTTTACTTCTACTCACTTCCATTCGGACATCCATTTCCTCTTTAATTTTTCCGAGCGGTTTTGCATTCGGCAACGCATGTGCTAGTGTGTGGTTAGCACCTGACGAGACATTTATAATTCGCATATTTAAAAATTTCTTAATCTCGTGAAATTCATCTCCGCGCACTTTTCGATCGTAATTCGTAAAAAATCGCCCACTTTTTGTGGTAAACGATAAACTATTACCGTCCCCGAATGTAATCATTTGGATTTGATTTCCCTCGGGATCCTCGTCGTCCGCCACATCAAATAAATGTAATTTACGGAAATCATCCGCTTTCACTTTGGCGGTCAATTCGCACAAATAACTTCCACTCTCGCATATCAAGTACACGTAATTATTGTTTCGATTGTAGTTTAGATACTCGATTATGTCGTCATCGAATTCGATGCGATTTGCTATTGTACGATTAAATACATAAATCTCATTTGTATCTGTAACATATAAGGATTTTGTATCGTGGCATGCGATTTGTTTAATTTGTTCGGTGATCGCAATTTGTACAGGACTATCCGTAAACATGGCGGTATCACTCGATTTTGAAATTTGATTGAATTCATTTGAGCCGTAGCCGTATGCCTTGCCACAATTCGTTAAGACGACAAAAAAATCATTTCCGGCCTGTACATCAATAAAGTTGAGTAGATTGTCGTCGGCTAGAGTTTTGAACTCAACAATCTCGTTCGGTTTCCAGTCACTGTGCTCGATGCCAATTTGCTTTCCGCACACGTGTACCCGATTGTCAACTGAAAATATAAGAATAACTTGATTAATTGAAGTCGCGTGTGTTTTTGATTGCGTGCCAATCGGACTAAGATGTTTAATTATTAGACAAATGTGACGGTGGTAGCGGCCGTGGTCGTCGGCTGAATCGAAAATATCTTAATTAATGGATTTGATATTTATTGGTTTCATTAATATTTGTGTTTTATTACCGTCGTCGTGTCGCGTGTTGTTATTTTTGTACGCGGAAATTTAGTGACGTTAATTAAAAATTGGAAAATATGGGAAAATTATGGGTGGATGTCTCATTCGTATTTGAACTAAAATCGATATTATTGTACGTGGTTTGAATAAAATGTCAAGTTGAATGGTTCACGATGCATCACGCTTGGTTTAATGTAATTATTCTTATTTAATAAAATTAATGTCATGTTATTTGTCATGTCATTTCGAATGTTATTTATCTATCACGTACACTAAATAACAATCGAATCAAGTGCTTAATTTTTTTGACATACTTGTTGTTGGTCCTAGTCTCTGTGGGCTACGACGATTATTGTACTTCAAGATTTCGATTTGCAATTCGAGATATTGAAATCTCGATAATAAATATTATATTTTGGAAATAAAAGCATTTTGAAATAAAATGTCATGTTGCATGCTATACATACTACAGAATGAACGACTTAAATTTTAAACTCTATTTAGTCAAATTTAATTATAAAAAATAAAAATTTTCTGATGAAGTTAATATTATGTTACTTGCCATGTCACGTGTGAATATTGCTTGATAATTTTATGTGTATTTAAAAAAATGTCATGTCGCGTGCCATATGGTGAATAATGGAATTAAAAGAGAACTTTTTAAAAATGGATTTGCTTTTTGAATTTTAATGTTCGAAAATTTTTAAACAATAGGTCATGTTTCCGAGACAGACAGTACGAATTGAGAATTGTAGTACTAAACCTTTGCCGCAACTGTCACCATCACCTGATGTAACGTAGCATGATTGGAATCTGATAAAATGGTGTTTGTTTACAAATTACATATTACGATTTTTGTGTAATTAAAAGTGATAAATCATAAATATTTTTTTTGTATAAGACTTTATATTGGAGTCACATCTATTAAGTTTATAATTAAATTTTCTAAAGAAGTTTAGTTTTAATGTTTTTTCAAAAATTTCACTTGAAGTGAGTGCAGGAGTTTAAAGAAAAATATGATCATGCGACATGATCTATTTTAGAATTTTCAGAATTAATAGTGTGTTTTAAAAAAACGTTATGTCATGTGCCACATTCCACGTGATGTCACAAGTTATTCTATTCCATACTTATTCTACACACTTAAAACTTAAATTTAAATAATATTATAAAATTTAGGAATACAATTAAATATGTTTTTTTAAATTACGTGAAATTTAAAATATTATAATTTTAAGAGTTTAGAGTCTTGATTTTATTTAAGAAAATATTAAAAATATAAATTCGTATTACTTGCAAAATTTGGGACCGTAGTTGGGTTGTAGAGTACATTTTAGTATTTCAATTAGTAAAAATCGATTTTGTTAAATTTAATATTTTATTTAGATTTTTATTCTGTTTGGATTTTCGTCTATTACATTCCGTGTTAAATCTCGAGTTGTGTCCGTTGCGTAGCTTATCTCATATAGTAAATAATTTTATAAAAAGTCATGTTATACGCCATACAGATGACGCTTATATTCGATATTTTTACTTGAACTGTATTGTAAATCATGTTTTAAGCTGTCAGTCAAAATGTTATTTTGGGTTTCGCGTCATAATGTTATTTGTTTCCATAATTTGATTCTGTAAAAAAGGCAATTTATGTCGCCTTAGAGAATTCAGATTTTTATTTTCAATAAGGTTCCAATAAAATTTTTTACGGATCAGAACAGAAAATCGAATTGGTTTGAATTAACGTTTGAAGTAGGAACTCGATCTCCGATATGTTCGGAAATCGTAACAGTTTTTGTAATTGTGCGATGTAAGCAACGTTTAAGAAAATAAAATTTACAGTTCCAACACGCGCTAAGATAAATTTTAACGCGGTCCCCACAAGACTCCACTAAATTACAGATAAAGCTAAGTATCCAGCTCGCGCTAAGATACATTTTAACACGGTCTCCACAAGTCTCCACTAAATTATAGATAAAGCTAAGTATCCAGCTAGCGCTAAGATAAATTTTAACACGGTCTCCACAAGTCTCCACTAAATTTACAGTTTATCTAAGTATCCAGCTCGTGCTAAGATACATTTTAACGCGGTCTCCACAAGTCTCCACTAAATTTACAGTTTATCTAAGTATCCAGCTCGTGCTAATATAAATTTTAACGCGGTCTCCACAAGTCTCCACTAAATTACAGATAAAGCTAAGTATCCAGCTCGTGCTAAGATAAATTTTAACGCGGTCTCCACAAGTCACCGCTAAATTACAGGTAAATAAGTAAGCTGAAAAGTTTATGTAGAGATAAATTTTGACGTTTGTTTTATTTGTCCTACAACAAGTAAAAATATAATTCAAAACACTTTTCATAGTACAGAATAGACAATTATTTTGTTCATCCGTTAAAAAAAAAAAAAAATTCACGTTTTGCTGTCAAAATTTTTCTAAATTTTATTAGTCTAGGCAGATAAATTACTGCGAAAACGTTTGTAGAGTTTTCACTAGCGCAGTCTATGTGTGAATGAGATAACTACTTACTTTTCACGTCAGCTGCGTGTATCGCATCTGCGAAATCGTGAGCTAACTATTTTTTTGTTATTTCGCTAGCTAAATTTTACGTCATTGTAAGTAAAATTTATCTTAGGGCGAGCTGGATACCGACTCTTTCACTCAAAATTTTTGCAAATAAGTAATATTTTTTTATGTTTGGTAAAACATTTAGGGAACTAGTTTTGGGTTCATGTCACATGCCGCGTTAAATACTTTTATGTTAAATGTTGCGTTAAATTGTTCACGTTAAATTGTTGCGTTGATTACGTGACATTTTAACGTAAAATGTTATACAAAAAAACCTTGATTTAACGGAGTCCTTTAAATCCGATTATCCGTTAAATCCGAATGTTTTTAAATTTAATCTATTCGATCGAATTTAATCTGGGGCGGAACTCAGGCATTTTTTTAGCCCATTTCGGATTGGGTATGTTGGATTTAAATAGGATTCTGTAGTAGAAAAAATGTGTTCAATCAGGAAGATCATAATTTGGAATATTGTCCATTTAGAGGGTTGTAAAATAGTTACGCCTGTTTAAAAATTTATGTTCAATCAGGAAAATCCTAATTTGGAATATTATCCATGGGTCGTAAAAAAGAATGTACGCCCATCTAAAAAAAAAGGTTAAGCACATGGACATTATTTAAAATATTTATGTATATAAATGTATATAATAAGATAGATTAAGTGGGGGTAAATATTTATAATAAGATAGAATTTAAGGAAGGGATGAGCATTATAAAAGAACGAAAAAACGTGAGGAGGAAAGATTAGTAAGAGTGTGATCGCTTAAATAAAGTTATTCAGTATACTTATTAAGTCTTTAATTATTCCCAATACTTGGCTACAATTCTTAAATATTTTCGGAAGAAATTCTGGAATATGGCCACGAGGGATGAAACTCGATCAATTCTTAACCGATTATGATAGGATTGGATGGAAGATGTTGGATGGAAATGGGATTCTTAAATGATTTTTGGAAGAAGTTCTGGAATATGGCCACCTGACACGGAACTCGATCAATTCACAACCGATTGTGATGGGATTGAGTATGCTGGATTGAAATGGGTGTCTTAAATGATCTTGGGACGGAACTCGATCAGTTCTTAACCGATTATGATGTAATTGGGTGTGTTGGATGAAAATGGGATTCTAAAATGATTTTTTGAGTGGGAACACTCCCAAAATGCACGAACTCCGCAAGGAACTGTAGTGTTTGGATAACCATCGACTTCTTGCAATTAGCGATGACATACGTGATTTTTAATTTTTGACCTTATGTTTTTCCAAACATTTGCGGTTCAGGTGGAGCTTGAACCCCGCGCAAACCGAACGATGCCACATCGAAATAAAACGAACATTTGGTTCAAATCAGGTCCCGTTGAACTTCCTTCGTTGCTCTTTTGAAGGAAATAGGGCTGGGTCATAGCGCAAACGGTACAGGAAATTCATACTCGCTTTCTTTCTTTTTATCACTGCGATGAATCATTATTTTTGTTTATCCGCTTTAACATACGAAGTACTGAAGATCTTGGATCCAGATAATGTGTCCTAAGCGAAGTGGCAGCGTGAAAGTAGCTGAAACGGAAATTTCCGGGTCTGCGCTTATTTGGGTTATCAGGTTGTATTATGCGCTCTTTAGTTGGTTTCTTGGAACCTTCTTGATATGGTATCCATCAACTGAAAATCTGACAAATTAAGATCTAGAACGTTTTCTCTCAGTGATTCAAAAGCCTTTTTTCCTCTTTATCAGTATGTATAATACTTTTGAGTTAAGCTCACGGAACATGATTGATTTAGTGGCTAAAATTCTCTGGGTGCCTCGTATTCCAACGGCAACGCAAACCCTTTTTTCATAGTTTTGCATCTGGTCCTTAAGTGAAGTTACAGATGATCGTCTCTGACGATCTTCCCCCTTAGCTTTGTAAATTTTGATTTCCTCTCGGCTTGCACTATCGCTTGAAACTGCACTTTAAAATTTTCGGATAAAGTTTTACCACCTATGAGCGTCTTTTGCCCATATTTTACTTTGTTGACCTGGACCAGCGCTTTGTGAATAGAATACATTTCTAAGAAGGGCTTCTTGGTCCAGCATGAAGTTGATTTAACTTTTCACTCTGCTTATTTTAGACGTCAAATTATGCATCAATATGGCCAGTTTGCGGATCTATGTGAACTAGCCTTGATATAGGTGCCTCGCTAATAAAATTTAGCGTTTAATTTGGTGTTCATTACGGCAGTTGTCCTGGGTTGCTAGTGAAATTTCTAGGCGAATTTGTGTTGTACCATTTCTACGATAGTGCAGTGTGTGGGCTTTCCAAGAGTTGCAGGGCTCTCTGAAACTGGGGTCTTGGGTAAATTTTGGAGTCATCTAAATAAATATTTTTTAAGCATTTATCCTGAACTTTAGTGATATTGGTTGACTGTTTAGATCCAAAGAAGTGTCCGTTCTAAGTTATATGATTTTCTAATGTGTCACAGGGCATTCCATGTTGTATGATTTTCTGGTGGGTCGAACAGGGTGTTCCGAGATATTTACAAGTTTTTTTTAATAGGTTTTGGGTGCGTTCCAAAGTCATTCTGAGTATTTTTCTGGCATTGTCTTTAGAGATGTTGGTTAGCTGCTTGGACCCAAAGAAGTGTCTCTAGTAAGAAGTTGTGTGATTTTCTATTGAGTCTGACATGGTGTTCCATGAGATTTGAAAATGTGATTTTTTAATCGACTTTTGTAGGTACATTCCGAAGTCTTTTTCAATGTTTTCTGAGCATACTAGGTTGTTCTGAGGCGCTTTGCGCCCGTTTGTTCCCAGCAAAGTGTAGTTAAATATTTTTTAAATAGATCGTAAGATTACAAAATCAAAATAAAAACTAATTATTTGTACAAGCAATATTTATTAAAAATTAAACTACAGGATTTCTTTAAAACAACTTTTCGAGAAAATTGACGGTCATCGTTGAGGAGCTTTCCCTGCTGTGGATTATCTTCGATTCTTATTTTCACTGCCGTTTGAAGATGAATTCCCACGTTATTAAAAGACTGGCCTTGCGCCTTGTTTATCGTCATTGCGTATGCCGGAATTATTGGAAACTGTCGTCGTCGCAAAACAAATGGTAGATTGGTCTCAGAAGGTGCCAAATTTAATTCGAGGGATTTGAACCGTACTGCCGACCATTCGAGGGTTTAGAACCATACTGCCGATCGACAATTTTTGCACCCATGGACGCGAATGAAATGGCGCTTTTGTAACATCGACTGTTTTGTCGGAAATGAATTCGATTTAGATTTGTTGTGTCGGACATACGACTTTTGAAAAATTCAGGATACTCAATAATCTGTCATTGAATGTCAGTTGAATTTGGCAGCATAACTTTGCCTTTTCGACAACAGGATGTGAACAATCCGTCAGCTGATTTCTCTGCAGTAAAGTTTCTTGATTGACAAAATGAGCACAGCTTATCAAATGCTCCACAATCATGATAATCAACAGGTTGGTTAAACTCGTCGATATTAATCGCGACGAGGCCCATTCGCATGCTCTTGAGCTAAACGCTGTGATGCTGCATTAGCAGTTCGATGCGCTTGTAATTGATCGGGTGTCATTTGGGAAATTCGTCGTCGTTGATATTCAGCATCATTTGCACGTAATTTCGCGAGAAACTCCTGACTTTGCCTTGCTATAAATCTTCTTTTTCTTTCATCGTTCTGCTTACGTTTCCGAAAATAACACATACTCTTTTGTTTTTACGATTGCATTGTTGTTGCTTTTTGTGTATTTCGTTGACGAAATTTAAAAAAAAAAAATCACACGGACGAATTTTCTTTGGTCACCCTGTTCATTCTCGAGTGAGTCAATGAGTGAGTCAGTGAGTGAGTAACATAGACGTTATAGTACACAAAATTTTTTTTTTGGTCACGCTGTGTGTTCTCGAGCGAGTCAGTCAGTGACAGACGTTTATAATATATAGTATATGAGCTGCAGTGGTATTGGTGGACTGCTTAAATCCGGGAGAGTGTCACTAGTAAGCTTTATTTGTTTCTGATTGGTCTGACAGAGTATTCCATGAGAAGTGTTACTAGTAAGTTATATGATTTTCTAAAGGCCCTTCATTCATGTGATGAATTACATTTTAAAATTTGGGATACTCTTTTGGGTCTGGGCAGTTCACCAATGTCACCAAAGTTCGTGCTGAATGCTTAAGGAGTGCTTAAAATGACTTTGGAACAGGGTTGCAATGTTTTAAACAAAACGTTTAAAACGAATGTTTTAAACAAAGCGGTATGTTTTAAACATTTTGTTTTAAACAAGTGTTTAAAACATGATTTTAATTAGACAAAAAAACAAAAGTTTTTTTTATTTAAATTAACTTTAGTAAATCTTAGAAATATAATATCTGTTACTTCAAATACTTATACAATAAAATTAAATAAATTTGATTGGCCACAAAACCCAAACTCATCAGTTAGATTCAGTTAGTATCATTTATATAAATGGCTTCAGTTTTCAATTTGGTTTTGATGATAATGATTTAAATCCTGTAACTAACTTGGCAGCCTTTTATGATTAATTAAATTTGAAATGTTGGTTAAATAATATTTAAACAATGTTTGGCAATCTGAAGATTACATTCAAGCCTCGCTTGCCGTAGTATAAACCATTTCTGAATTTCAATTAATTCGTTTACACCAAGGTCCCGCTTTGCGTCGCAGTTCGGTTCCACACGTAGAGACGCAAACTGGATTACGACGCATAGCGAACAATTTAAAATATATGTGTTTGGCAGCAAGTATTACAATTTAGGACACATTTATCTAGATAAAATTCAAAATATGACAAATATTAAGATAAAATAAATAAAATCACTCTATTAATATCACTTTATTAGTAAATATTTACTATTAAAATAATACATAAATACTTATGTATTCATTATTATTCTCACTAAATGTTCTCATGGCAACGAGAATTTTCTTTAATTGTAACAAAACAAGAAAATATAAGCAACAAAAGGACGACGCATAACGAAAAACCGACGCAGAGCGGGTGTTTTTTTTTTTAATCGACGCAAGAACGAATAGACGTACAACGAATAGACGCTAAGCGGGACCTTGGTGTATTTATTGTTTCTAATGCAGTATTTTTTGAGTTTCTTCAGAGAAACAATAATTTCGCTTAGCAATTTCGCTGCATAAATCATATTTACAAAATAATTTGGTTAATTTACAATATATGTAATATCCTTAATTGATGCATTATGGTCGGTATCTAGATCTTCAACTCATCCACAAGTGTGCTTAATTGCGTGCATTTTTTCAGGTGCTCTTTCATTCTAATCACTAAACCAGGAGTCCCATTTTTCGGTGGACCTTTCTCAATCGGAACACGATTTGCTTTAGAATTCTCTGCATTATTCGAATACTTCGCGCCGCAGTGGGAATTTTTTCCTTATTGGTGGCAAAAATTTAGAAATATACAGAGAAAATTTAAAAAATAATCAGAGCACCCGGTGAAAAAATCAAATAATATAGAGAATTCCGAAGCAAACCATATTCCGATTGGCGAAACTTCCACTGTTTCAAGAACAAGACACCAGATAGTTCCTTTTTACAATTTTAGCATTTCATTTATACTGTATGCCTGACACCGATTGTCTTGTCCCAATTTGTGGTCAACCAAATGATTATTACTTCAAACCACTCGTTCGGAGGCACTACACAAATCTAGTCTGGTGTTTTTTAATTAAAATTTGCTAAATAAATTAAGATTTATTAATTTCTAAAGTATTTATAATCTAGAATTGACAAAATATCCAAAATAAGTTTTAAGTTTAGAACTAAATTTCAGGCATATTTTGGTTATGAACCTTACAGAGACATCTATCAATACTGGTATGAACAAACCATCAATTTAGTTAATCGGAAATTCAGACAAAAAAAATCGACATCAGGCACACAAGTATTAGAACTAAATGTTTCGATTTCAGTGAAGTAATGCCAAATACTGTTTTTGTGGGACGAGTTATTATTTTTAAATGATAATCAACACCGCTCAGGATCAAGATAACCAATAAGCTAAAAATTGGGTTACAAAAAAAGATAAAACCGATTGGTAGAAAGGACTTCCCCAAAATTATATTAGATTTAAGAACAGTTATGTAAAATAAAAAGGATCGACGAATTCTGTAAAACAAACGAAAATAGAGAAAAACGATTTAATTCAAAATTGATTTATGCAGATCCTGATACTATATATATATATATAATTACATACATAAAGAAATACAAATTACAGGCAATCCTCCAAGAACGCGGCATTCGAAGAACACGGTTTCGAAGAACATGGATACCCATTTTCTCAAACTACTCGGTTTCAAACACGATTTTCTTTATTCTATTTTATTTTTTGTTTGTCATAACAAAAAATAAACAATAAAACGTAATGTCTTTTTTATTTTATTTTTTGTAGTCTCGAACAACACGGTTTTAAAGAACACGGAACGAATTAATCGTCTTTTTGGATGGTTTCCTGTATATTGTATTAGTATTTTATTAATTTGTATAATTATGTAACCAGAGCCATCTTCCACTATGGGACAGTGAACATTGGTCTTTTGCTAATGACGTCACTGTATGTCGACAAGTTCTCTTTTACTATTTTTTAATACAGTACCACAAATAAATGATCGAGTTTATTTGTTGAAAATTGAGCACATTAAAATAGAAGAGAAAAATAAAATCCACGTCTAAGGCAACTTACGAAGAAAATGATCGTGCTGCTACTTCAATCGATTAAGAGAGACCGATTTTTTTTAAACCGTCGACGTAGCGTTACGTTGGCTTTGGGTAAACGTGCTTCATACTTAGACCTGAGCTTGTATTTTAAACGTTCATTTAGTTCTCTTTTATTTTGTATCGAGAAATTACAAGAAAATCGACAAAAATTTAACTTAATTCGTAATGAAAATATGTTTAAAACAACGTTTAAAACATGTTTTAAACATATTTTTTTGGTTTGTTTTAAACATGTTTTAAACAAAAAAAACATGTTTTAAACAAATAAAACGTGTTTTTTGTTTTAAATTGAAAAAAACAGTTTTTTTGCAACTCTGCTTTGGAATGTACCTGGGGCATTGAAAGAGTCACATTTTTAAATCTCATGGAACTCCCTGTCGGACCCATTAGAAAGTCGTATCGCTTACTAGGAATACAACTTTCGGTCTGGGCAGTCCACCAAAGCCACTTAATCTGGGAACGTACCTAGGGTTCATTAGGGAATCGCGTTTTCAAGTCTCACGGAACGTTAGAGGATTATTTGATTTACTAGGGACGCTCCGTTGGGTCTGAGGAGGCGGCCAATCTCACTGGAGTTCATATTAAGTCCAGAACAGAAAATACTTGGATCGATTTGGAATATACTTGGGACCTCGGTTTTACGGAAAGTTGTAATTTTTGAAAATTTTAAATGTTTCACTGTCCTAGATGTTTCACATAGTAGGTTCGCCTGAATGTTTACTTTTACCATTGTGAGTGCAATAAATTTGTTGTTGTAATTTTGGATTGGTCTCGATACAATTCAATATTCAAATTTCAATATTTCAATAACATGACCTGGGAAGGTTAGACTTCTCTACTTGTTCTCCTATAGTATAACCAACTTTATCCAGTATAGCCCTGTTATTGGTGATGATTGTGGTGGACACTGGACTGTATCACAGTTATTTTTATCTCCCTTCTTTATAATCACAGCAACCTAGCCGCTCTGTGGTTAGCCGATGGTTTCACCATTGGAATTATGTTATTTTGCTAATCCAGGACCAGTAACATAAATTATATATTACCAATAGGTGCGACACTGCAAGCTACAGACAAAGTGGCGACACGAAAAGGTTGTCAACTACCGATTTTTTTATTGCCCACTGTAAATCCAGATATAAGATCCGATTTCATCTGCAATAATTAAACTTTGGTACTATGGGAGAATTGAATGGGTTAACTAATTGGGAGGGATCTCTAGTGTCTGCTATATTCATGTTCGTCTATTCTGGTCTTCTATCAATTTCGTTGTAATTAATGAAATTGTTAGTCAACTGAAATTTAAATTTGGTCGAGAGTTTCATGGGACCAAAATTAATTTTCATTTTCTTCAGAAAACACAATTTGTTTGCCGCCATTGCTTACCTGTTGTAGTAAATGAGATGAAGTGCGTTATGTGTGCCCGGTGCATTCATTCTGGTTAATATACTTGCCTGATATTGTCACCGAAAATTTATCACCGAATGCAATCGATAAAATTTTAATTCCATTACTTTTGTACGCCTTAACACATGATGGTCGTGTTACAGTTGCTTGTTGATGTAGTTGTGAATTATTTGGTATCCCTAATTGTCCATCGTCATTTTTACCCCATACAAATAATCGTCCTGATTCTATAAAATCAAATAAAAAGAATAAAAGAAAAATTGTAAACAAAAGATTTAAAAAAGGACACAAATTTATATGCGATTTGGGTATTTATTTATATGAGGGATTCCCTTGGCGTGCGGCAAGGGAGGGTGGTGATGGTGTGCAATAAAAGCCAAATCTGACAAATGGATCTAAATCGTTGTATGACAAAAGCAAACAAAAAAAAAATATTGCGTGATTCCTTTTTGTTTGTCGTTTATTTCGTTATGGTTCGAGAGTTTGAATTTAGCAGTAGGTGGCATTCTATAACGGATATAAAATGAATCGTAAAACGGAATTTAGATCAATGTGATATCCATTCTGTGACTTGCTGGACAATTTATTTTGATTTATTCGTGTTTTGTGTGTTATGGTTCGCGTTCTGTTTCTAAATATAACCTCACAAGCCGTGGGATGTAAGAGGTGAAATTTTGCTTTGTTGACCTATTAGTCATGTTCTAGTTAAGCTTTTTTTTTCTAGTCACCAGTGGTGTGGTAATGTAGATGAAACGCGAGAAGTTAATTAGTTTTGTAATCTTTGTGGAAATATTAATAATAAAAATTTATTCAAAATTTGTGAAAGTAAGGTATTTCCAAAATTTTCACTCAATACATTATGAGTCACAATTTGGGTCAACTGTTAACCTTTGCAGTAAAAAATTATTTTCCCAACCTGTGGGGTAGTTTAAAAAGTTTTACTCAGCCTAAATGTTATGCAGCACTAAATATGCTAAAATAAGTTTTTATGATTGTGAGTGTAGTCACAGAGTTGGAAAATCAGTTATATGAGTCTAATTTAGGGCTAGTTTATCGTCAGTTCATTCATTCTGATTGAGTATCAAGCATATTTTGGTCTTAGGGACATTCATCACAATCAATCACTGGTATGAACTACTAGAATTGTTCAAATAACTAAATTGATGGTTAGTTTAAACTAGTCTTTTATAGATGGTCCAAAATAAGCTGCGCCTAATTTTTAATTAAAATTTACTAAATAAATTACGACTTACCAGTCTCTAAAATATTTTTGATCGGCGATTAAAAAATCTGAACTAAATTGCCATTTTACGAGGGGAATTGAATATGAGAGGTAACTATTTGAGTAAAAATTTAAAATGAATAAAATTAAATGTGGAGCAGTTAGTAAATTTTTTTGTAAAGATGGGAAAAATGCTAATTATAATTCTGATAAAATTTCGACTGCATGACAAAATTTTACTGTGAATCTAATTTTGAATATTCCACAGACGTGTTAAAAATCAAGAAGATGATCAGCACACACCAAGCGCAACTTTTTGACATCAGAAGAACTCGATTGAAATTTTAAAACTTAGCATAAAGGCTTAAACTTTAACTTAGAAGCGCAAGAGAACAAGATGAGTGGCACACATTTCGCATCGCTTTTAAATAGGAACCAACCGGGCTAATTTAATTTTAACGAGAGTAGAAAAATGATTCAATGCTGTGGAAAAAATGGGCATGTATACTAAAGGAATTTTAGACTGAAGCATCAGAGCAAGGACACAAATTTATTGAGATGGTGAAGGAATATATTAGTTGATGTTAAAACGAAGAACATTACACATGAATTGTTATAACAAATATCTGTTCATCGATACCGTTTTTAACTCAAATGTGAGCCAAACCTGCGAGATAAAAGTTGCCTAATTTTTACTAACGAACCAGTCCTATTAAAACAGAAAATACGAATATCTGTTCGTGTTTAATAATATTTCCTCAAAGCAACTGAAATAATATTTCAAATATTGAAGAAAAGTGAGTGAAGATTTAAAACTCAACAAAGCTCGAAACCTTAATACAACTTCAAAAAACGCCTATTAGTAAGCAGTCAATAACATTGATGTGAGGCAGGGGTTTATTCATTTCCGTGTCTATGGGCTTACCCTAGAAGTAACCTCCATGGTACTATTAACTTATCAGTCTTAAGAACCATGCAGACCAGGCTTACAAAAAATCTAAAACCTGTTCTCACTCTCTGTGAATATTCCACGAGCATGTTTGGGATTCGGAGAAGGATGTGGTTCTGATGGTATTTCTGTTTCATTTTTGAAAAAATCTGATAAATAGACAATAAAACGTCTAGAACAATACATGCTACCTCTCTGATGTTCGCGAAAGACCTACAATCTATAAAGCCATCGAGTCAATCAAATGCGTAATCTTGATAATGTCTTATCTTAAATTCTGCTACCCTCTTAATTCCCGTTTCAAACCCGATTGAATCCAATTTCCACCAAACAAGCCGTGGTTTGCTTCTATCGGTAGAAAAATGGTTTAATTGGCTATTTTCAACAATTTATGCTTAGTTACGTTATTGGCCGTTTTCCGAAACCGCATCAAACATTGATTTTTAACTTCCAGACTAAGTTTCTTTTAAATTAGTGATTTTAAATAATCATTTCTGGAATTCCAATATTTTTATACAAATCGAGTTTTAATCCAAACATTTGAAAAATGGCTTAGTTTTATTCAAACTGGCCATTTTAAAAAACCATAATATACAAAATTGCTGTTTTGTCGATCGGTTTTGAATTTGCCTAGTTCCATTCATATTAAAAAAATTCTAACACTGCATTCGGAACTCATTTAGTGTCCTAATTTCGTCATACTGAGTTTCATCTCGAATAGTTGAGAAATGCATTTCATCGTGATCCTTAAATCCTATTTTGATCATGCACACTGTGTTTCATTGCAATCGGGAGAGAATTCAAATTAGTTGCTTGCAGACACATGGTTTTAACGCAAACCTTTTGCAGACACATGGTTTTAACGCAAACGCACAACCTTTTCGACCAATCATTGTTTTCGGTTGATTTGTCTTCGGTGAATTACCATTTTCGGTGGATTTCCGTTTTTTATGAATCGTTTTTCAATAAATTATAGTAGAACTGAAAATTGCTTTCAAAGAAATTGTGAAATAAGGATCATCTCTAATTGAGTGGGATGGTGGTTTTTACTTTCGTTGTGTAAAGATAAGTGAATTTTTTTTTTCGTATAATTCCTAGAGTGGTATAAAATTCTGAATAATTTCGAATTGAAGCATTTAGTTGTGCAATTTGATAACACTCAAACTGAAAGTAAAATTGTGCTAAATTTGATAGAGTTCCTAATTTTTAGTACTACTGTGGGCAAAAAATAGTAAGACTTTTTAATTTAAATTTCGCGCGGAAAACCATTCGTCGAAATATTTTTTTTCTATGTTGGTATCACTGTCAGTGACATCTGTGCCAAATGTCACATCAAAATAATCATTAGTGTTTAGTATACGCTTGTCTTTCTGAAGTACAAAAAGTGCATTCGGCGATTTTTACGTAATGAGTGAAATTATTCAACAAAGAAGTTCCATTAAATTTTGTGTGTGGAATCAATTTTGTTGTACCGAAACGTTCAGAATGTTGCAAAAGGCCTTCGGTGATAATTGTATGTCGCGAGCAAGTGTTTTTGATTAGTATAAATTGTTCAAAGAGGGTCGAGAACGTGTTGACGACGAACCATGTCTAGAACGGCCATCAACATCAACTGATGATCAACACGTTAATAAAATCAAGAAATTGGTGCTCGACAATCGACGAATTAACAGTCAGAGATCTTACAGGCATCGTTGAAAAACCGGAAGGATCAGTCAGTGAAAACCCTTGGTTTTTGCACCACGATAATGCACCTTCTCATACTGTATGGTTTTACGTGATTGTTGTTCGTGTTGTATGTTCAGCAAACTCAAACGACCGCTCCGGGGAAACCGTTTTGAGTCAAAATTGAAGGCATTAAACGTGAATCGCTACGCGCATTGGAGGCTATTCCGGAAATTGACTTTAACAACTGTTTCGAGAATTGGAAAAAACGTTGGCACAAGTGTATTGAGGCCGGGGGGATTACTTTGAGGGGGACAGAATAGATTTGGAGAAATAAATAAAGAATTTTAAAATTATGACCAAAGTCTTACTATTTTTTGCCCACAGTGGTATTTATCAGAGTGAAATGGTTTTGAAATTGATGGAGGTGAATTTCTGTAACTTCAAGTTTGGTAGTCAAATAAACTTGATGACATGAGTAATGCTTGGGATTCTGCATCTATAAATTATGTAAGAGAACGTTATATGAACTTATTTAGTGCTCCGAAGAACGAACATGCAATTTGAATTTTATAGTAAATTTTTATAATTACCGCGCAGCTTTGAGACACAAAGACTAAATTACTAAATCAATAAACTGAACAGCCTCTTTATCCGTACTGAGACTAATTTGAGATTCTACTTTTACGAACTAAAATTCATTTTTATTTGAGTGAAATTTAAAAATTGGTGGGTCGTTTGAAAATGTTTTGAGTGAAAATTCGAAAAACTGGTTCGAAGTCTTGATAGTTCAATTACGTTTTGAATTAGGGTATGAAGTATTGAAATTGGGGTACATTTTAAGAAATCTCTCCAAAAACCTATCAATCTTATTCATTATTGCAAGTTGAGTTAAATTAAAGAAACAAAAATACTTTCGCAAAAAAGTAATTAGTTTAGTTGAGTTATAGGCTTAAAGTAGCTACTAGCTACACGTTAGAATTCGTTGAATAAATTTCGCATTTATAAACCACTCTAAATGTGGTAGGTCGTTAGAAAATGTTTTTAGTGAAATTTCGAAAAATTATTTCCTGGACGATTGAATGAAATTTAGAAGGTCAAATAAAATTCATTTAAATTAAAGAAAAACACTCAAAAAATGGTAAAATTCTAGCCCTAATGTAGATATGTATTAGTATTAACAGAATGAAACCGTAGGGGGGGGGGGGGGGGGAGTATGCTGTGGAAATTAATCCGAATAAGCGAAATTTCGAAAAACTTATTCAAAGTCTGGCAGATTAAATTAAGTATAGAATGTTCAATGAAATTGAGTTAAATTTTAAAAAATACTCCAAAAATGTATTCAATCTTGTACATCCTTTGGCAATGTTTAATAAATACTCGTAGCGTAGTGAAATTATAAATCGCTCATTTGCTGCAGTAGTGACACAATTCAAAATTTTTAATTTTTCACTAGAGCGATATGAAAATATCACTCAACATTGTTTGTAAAAACACATTTTGATACATTCTGATTAGTAAAATAATTTTTTTTTCGATTCATATTTACATCCTCAATAGGATCTTAATTTTTTATAATTCTTTAATATTTTGCAAATTTTCTTAGGATAGTTTGCAATATCTTAAAATGTTAATTTCGTTCGCGAATTGAGTGATTTTTTATATGTAATTTTACCTAATTTGCTAGCAATAACTACATAAGAGAATATGTTTTGAGACAAAATAATCAAAATATGAACTATTGGGTATCGTTTGATTTGAATATCTTAGAAATGAGTGAAATTTGAGTTGTGTCACTGTTGCAGCAAATGACCGAAATCTAAAGTAAATAATGAATTAGTTCAATGAATTTCAGCGTTTCAAAATCACTCAAAGTGTGGTGGATTGTTTGAAAATGTTAGTGAAATTGAGTGAGTGAAATTTCGAAAAACTGTTTTAAGGTCGGGAAGATTTAATGTAACCTAGAGGGAAACATTAAATCAAGTTAATGTTGAAGAAAGGCAGTCGAAAATCTCATTCAAAGTTCTTCTTTCTCAACTTTTGATGAAATTTGATTATTAGCATAATACACTTCTTTCTTGAGTAAAATTTAAAAAACCACTCAAAAAAGTGATCCAATTGTAATCATCTTTTGACAATGTTTTGTCCGAAAATTTATTCAAACGTTTTCGTCGTTTGACAATGTTCAGTTTACTGCATCTCAAACTACTCAAACTGTGTGGTTGATCATTTGAAACAGTTTTGAGTCATATTTCGAAAAACTCATTTTAAGTCTAAGGTTAAATGATGTCTAGAAGGTTAAATAAAATTTGAATTAAATTTTAAAAATTGCTTCGAAAACTTTTCATCTTCTGATGATACTTGATAATTAGCTTGGTGTATGAATACACAGAATCAGCGTTACACATTACAATTAGTTGAATGAATTTCTTTGTTTTTAAACCACTAAATGTTTTGAGTGACATTTCTAAAAGGCGTTTTCTATGTCAAACTAGTTAAATAAATTGAAGGTTGCTAAAAAACAAATGAAATTGAGTACATTTTTGAAAAATCACTCAAAAATCTTCCGGAAATTTATTCAATCTTATTTACCTTCTATTGAAGTTTAATAATTAGCTTGATGACATTCTAGGCCTAATATAGATGTATTAGAATTAGTTCAATGAATTTTCAAAATCACTCAAAATGTGGTGGAAGTTTGAAAATGTTTTCATTGAAATTTAACAAAAAACTCATTTGACGTCTATAAGAGTTACATTTTAAAGATCCCTCCAAAAACTTATTCATCTTTTGACAATGTTCAATAATTAGCTTTGTGAAATTGTATGCGTACAAATAGCTACGTATTAGAAATAGTAAAATAAATCTCGCATTTGGGAACAACTCAAAATGGAATAGATAGTTTGAAAATGTTTGAGTAAAATTTCGAAACACTCAATTAAAGTCTGGATGGTTAAATGAGTCTAGAAAATGTTTCATAATTAGCCCTGTGAATATTTGGGCCTAATGTAGGCGCACATTAGAATTATGTAGTTTCATGACTTTCTGCGTCTCACAACCCATCAACATACATGTTGACATTCGTTTTTACAATATTCTCTTTAGCTAAGTGAAATTCTAGACCTAAAGTAGCTTCTTATTCGAATTTGTTCAATGATTTCCTGTATCTCAAACCACCCAAGGTGCGGTGGATCGTTTGAATATGTTTTGAGCAAAATTGGAGGTTGGATGATGTCTTGAAGGTTAAAAAAAAATAAATTCAATTTTGAAAATTATTCTAAAATACGTATAATCGGAGTGAAGTTTATGCAAAAACAACAAACCGTACACTAGAACCCTTAAGTACTTAAATTTAAAAAAACACCCAAATATTGAATTTTAATACTGTTTGAAAATTTGTAATAAGCTCAATTTTTCAAGAAACGTTATTAAATAGAAAAAATATAATTTTCAGAAAAAGTTTTGAGTGAAACTTATAAAATGAAATTCTTTAAAACAAAATACGCTATAAATTGTACAGAAGTGATCGAAGTGGTTATGATATAAGAAACCAATCTTATCTAACCGCATGGTCGGAAATCTCTAAGATTTTTGTTATTCGAGAGAATATCATTTAACAATTTTTAACTCGGCCCACGAACCGCAACCGGCCCGTCGTTGCAACATTCTTAAATATTTGAAATTCTTTACCTCGACCCCGGTTCTGAATTAGTATCTGATATAACAAACCAATCTTTTATCGGAGCACTGTTTAAGCCAAAATAGCAAAAAATGTTTATACTGTATTCCATAAGTAAATAAATTTGAAAAAATACTCAAAAATTGAACTTTCATATTAATATTGGACAATTTAATAAACATAATATTTTTAAAACTAAATTAAATAGAAACATTTTAATTTTTGGAACCAGGCAATAAACTTGTACAATGTATTTAGCGTAGCGAAGACCTATGCTCAATGTAGCTACGTATTAGAATTAATACTTCAATTTCCGCATTTCAAAATCACTCAATGTGTAGATTGTTTGAAAATGTTTTGAGTGAAATTCCTATAAATTCATTCAATTTCCAGTTAACCTGCAATGCAATTGAGTTTATTTTATAAAAAACTCCAATAATTTAGTCAAGCTTATTCTTAAGGTTAAATGAAGTCTGAATTGACTATGTTTAATCTTAGCAAAATTTTAGGTTTAAAGTAGCTACGTATTAGAATTAGTTGAATAAATTTAGCGTTTGAAAACCACTCGTGTGGTGAAATTATTGAAATTGTTTTGAGTGAAATTTCGGAAAAGTTTCATTTGGTGCAATTTTTTCTGGGGCCATAGCAAACCCCAACTCTCGCGGTTCGCTTTTCTCGTCCCACCTTACGCATTGCTTGCCAAATGCCTACGACTATAGGTCCGATTTACGTAGAACCATGTACCAGTACTGGCATGGAAGATGGATCAGCCCATGAGTTGTGCACTCCAACAGTGGGTCATAGTTGTGTTCATTTCATTTAGCGATCGCAATTATATCGGGATTCGGACCGGGATTCGAACCGAACTGTGCCGTTTGATTGGTAAAGACATTTACTTAACTTCACATTTACTAGATGATACAGTAATTTTGAATGAAAGTAAACTGCAAACATGTCAGAATTCAAATATAGAGCGACAGAATGAAAGAGGAAATAAATAAGGGGACTAAGCCATTATCATTGTGCAATACTTTTTACAATTTCTGAAGACATTTCGACACTAAAAGAACACGCGCAAATACGAAGTGCGACGAAGAGTATACCAATAAATATTAAGTTATTTGAAGTTTATAATTTAAGAGTCAAGTATGTATACAAATTTAAACCACTCAAGCACATTACGTTGCTCTAAGTAGCTACCCGTCCGGGCATGTGACATTTCTTTTAATCACAATCAACCCATTTCTAAAATTCCGATAAAAGTTAATCCAATGTTATGCACGTTACTGGATCGATGAATGGTAGCATGTTCAAATCTATGAACATGGATCTGCCTATACGAATTGTTTATTTATGTAGAACATGTAATATTCCCGCGATTAATTTCTTTATAAATGTACATATAACCGGTGGTTGGCATGTCCTCATGCACCAAATAATTCGTTACTAACTATAATAAATAAAATTTATTGTCGTGTCTTACTGCTAAAAAACGAGAACTATCTATTTACTATCTCGCTACAAAAATAACCAGTAATTCATTCAACAACTGGACAATACTCAATCGACTAGATTGAGGTATCAGATTGCAGTTATTATTATTTTTGTAGGGTATTGGGTTTTGTATTGTATTCCCTCTCGATGATAATTAATTGCAGAATGGGTGGAAATATGATATGAGGTGAAACGATAAACTGTGTATATTATGAGTTTTCTGTTTAATTTTACCGCAAATAACAGCACTTTGATAAGATCCGGCTACTATGGTTTTTACTGCATCGTGCTTTATAAAAAAATAGCTGTGATTATCTTCGGATGACAGGTATGATTTTCCAAGTGTAAATACGGCGCCGGTATCTGAAAAAAAATAGAAAATACAAAATATTAGTCAAATTGAAAATTTTGATAAATTGCCGAAAAATAGCTGAAACAAATAGCCAGAAAGACAAATCACAAAAAGTAGCTGTTCATCGAAAACGACAATTCACCGAAAATATCCTAAAAGAGAGTTACTCAGGGGTGTATTTTGCCGTTCGAGTTCCAAGAGTTCTCTATTTCGGGAGATATAGCTTAGTGGTCTCTCGTTTTTGCACAGTTATTTTCCTCGACCCAGTTATTTCTACTATGCCGTTCAAACATATACAAATATGATTTGAATGAATGGATGATGAATGGAGAGCAGAACGGAGAACAATTGTTTATAATTGTCAAATTGAATATCGTAAAATTATTCCGAAGGCAGCATTCGAATCCAAATTTTTTGTTTCAAAACATAATATTTTTTTATGGATTCCAGTGTGGCATTGTCGCTGGGAGAAAGATTTCGAAATGGATTTTACGTCAACTAATATAAAATGAAATTAAACAGAAAAAATTCAGTTTGGATTATCTGCTCCAGAATCCTCAAATCTAAATCTTTATCTTTATGGCAACGATATGGGAAAATCTGTTAAGAGCGAAAACATGGGTGAAAAAATGTTTAAAATGATGTTTAAATCGATTGCAGAGTAACAGTTTAGCTAAAATTTAAATAAATTTTTTAACAAATTATTTCTTCCTTATTATTTATTTAGTAAAATGGGTTAGGGACGAAATTCGGATTTTCATAATTCCGCTTTACAAAATTCTATTTTACAAAAATCTGTTTTACATATATCTGTTGCATAAAATCCTGGTTCACAAAATTCTGTTTCATATAATTCTACTAAAAATTAATTCTGCAATTAAGTTTGTTTGCCGCAAGTTGTGAAAGAACAATCTGATAAGCATACGCATCCACCAGTGGCCAGTGATCTGAAAGTTTTCATTGCAAATAACAACATTAAAACTTTAGCCAGAACGCCAGAAAATAAACCATCAAAAATTATAAGAAATTCAGTTGTTCAATGTCCTGCGAATGTTAGAGTTTTTTTTTACCAACAAAAGAAGCCCAAAAAATAAAGATTCATCGGATAAGAAAGAATATAATTGCTGAACCCTTATTGACATCCCTGATGAATTACGTCATTGGAAGGATAATTGTTTGTATTGTGTGAGTCTGAAGTCGACGGAGAAAATATTATCATAATGGGTACTAGATCATCTCTGGTACCGTCCATAATGTGGCAATTATTTTTCATCCACGGCCACATTTAATGAGCCAAAAAACTTTAAAATTATACGACCACTTCTTTCTTGAATTAAACAAAATATTTTTAAAATTCGAAATTGAACCAAATCCCCAAAGAATCTTTTGTGATTTTAATCTCTTGCGCTATTTTGACGTGCAACGTACGTCGCTAGTAATTTTTTTCTATACTGAAAATGACGTACAGCGTACGTCTACGAGCGAATTTGACTTTGTTAGTTTTACATTTCCAAAAGAAAAAAAATTATATTTTAACTTTATAAAAAAAAAAAAAAAAAAATTACAAAAAAAAAATAAAAAATTACAATATAACTGGCATACTCAACATGCGAGTAAAAATCGAAGCTGTTAAAAGAGACAGTACAAGAATATTACAATGTAAAAAATGCCAAGACTATAACCACACGTAACGATATTGCGCGTGCGAACCAAGATGTGTGAAATGAGCTGAAAAGCACCCAACACAAACTTGCAAACTATCTAAAAAAGAACCAGCAAAATGTATAAATTGTTATGGGCAGCATCCAGCCAGCTACCGAGGATATGAGGTTGCCAAGCAGCTACAAAAAATGAGGGATCAGGCATGCGAACCCCTCCTAAGTCATCCACACAAGGATCGAGCAAGAAATGTAGCAACTATGCGTAGGGAGCATTACACATATGCTCAGGCCGCTTCGAATTCGAAAGAAAGTGAGACGAACGGTACCGAAAATTTCAAAAACACTGGTCAAGCAATTTTAAAGAGCCTTGAGGAACAGAATAAGCTAAATAAGTTAATTCTGGATCGACTTAATCTGCTGGAAATACCAAGCTCCAAAATAGTTAAACATAAATAATGTATGCAATAAATAGTTCAATTCATAATTCCGGAGCAGAAACCAGACATCAAAACTTCTCATTAATAATAGCCATATGGAGTGCAAACGGATTAACACAACACCTAGTAGAATTAGAACTATTTTTAAATACCGAGAAAATTGATATATGCTTAATATCAGAAACAAATTTTACCAGCAGCTCCTATGTATCAATTTGGGGATATACTTGCTACCATACCACTCACCCTGCAGAACGAGCGAGAGGAGGGTCAGCTATATTTATTAGGGATAATATCAAACATCATGAAGAATTCAAAATAGAAAAAGAATCCATGCAAGCAACAACCGAGACGGTTATTTTTGGTTATCACAACACCTGTAATATATCTGCGATAAATTGCCCCCTACGGTATAACCTAAAGAAAGAAGACTATATTAACTTGTTCCAGAAATGAGGAAGTAACTTCATTATTGGAGGTGATTTTAATGGAAAAAATACCTTCTGTGGTTCAAAATTAACCTCTCCAAAAAGCAAAGAATTACAAGTAGCTGGCCAATACTCAAACTGTGAATTTTACTCAGGAGAGAAACCAACATACTGGCCAACTGTTCCCAACAAAATCCCAGATCTTATAGATTTCTATGTACATCACTAAAGGCATATCGGAACGCTACATCTTAGAAAATGATGAAAGTCTAACATCTGATCATTCTCCTGTTATTATGATGGTTAGTGAAAATGTAATAGAAAAAACAAATTCACCACAGGAAAAAATAGAACTTCAAGTGCCATTCAAAAGTGAAAATGAAATAGAAGAGGAACTAGACAGGTTCCTTGATGTCATACAATGGTCGGCTTGGGAATGCACTCCCAAATTATCATCCAGGAAAGAAAAATCCATTATTTACCCAATAGAAGTAAGAGAACTAGTGCAGGCAAAAGGAAAAGCTCTAAAGAAATGGAAGACTACGCGTGCGCCAGAAAAAAACCACTTTAAACAACTTGTGCATCAAACTTAAGGCACTCATAAAAAAGTGAAAAATTAAACAATTTTAAAATACCTTTGTTCCCTAGTTCCAACTAAAGATACCGACTATTCTCTGTGGAAAGCAACAAAAGAATTAAAACGACCAAAAACGCAGATCCCCCAATCAAAACAAACGATGGCTAGAAGTGCGGAAGATAAAGTTGACCTGCTTGCTGATGATCTTGAAGAAACATTTCAACCTCTTGGTCGGCAGACCAGTTACGAAAACACTGCTGATACGCGCAGAATATCTGATTTCGAAAAGATCAGGCTTGTAACATTAAAAGAACAAATTAAGACAAATTAAAAGCTGAAATTAAGAACATAAAAGAAAAGAAAGCTCCTGGTTACGATCTGATAACAGGGCAAATAATAAAGGAGCCGCCTGGAAAAGGTACCCGTAAATTACTGCACATAATCAATGCGATTCTCAGGAAAAAGCATGTGCCAATGCAGTGGAAAGTAACAGAAGTAATAATGATTCCGAAACCGGGCAAGCCTCCGAATTTATAGAAAATCTTACCGGCCAATTTCACTTCTACCAACACCATCGAAATTGTTTGAGAGACAGCTGCTCAAAAGATTGAAAAGAACCATAAAACAAAGAAACCTTTTCCCAGAATATCAGTTTAGTTTGAGAGAGAAACACTCAACTATTGAGCAGGTTCATTGGCTTACAGATGGCATTGAGAATACATTAGAGAGGAAAACGATTTGTTCTAGTATCTACTTAGACGTGGCGCAGGCGTTCGATAAGATGTGTTACAGAGGTTTACTCTTCAAACTACATAGAGATTTACAAAAACAATATTATCTGATTTTAAAATCATACATAGAGAATCGCCACTTTCGGGTGAAATATGAAGAATAATATTCCGAGCTAAAAAAGATTTCGGTAGGAGTCCCGCAGGGTAGTATTTTGGGACCTATTCTTTACCTGCTCTACACCAGAGATTTACCTCAATTAAACGATGTTACCGTTGCAACATTTGCTGATGACACTGCAGTTCTCTCAGTAGGAGACTCTATCGAGGAATCGACAACGAAACTTCAAGAAGCATGTGACTAAATCATAAAATGGACAAAAATGTGGCGTATCGGGCTCAATGAATCGAAATCCACGCATGTGAATTTCACAAATCTAGAAGTCAGTTATAAACCTGTAATCATTAACGGTTAGCAGATTCCATATGCAAATAATGCTAAATGTGGGGTGGTGAAATTTTGGTGGAAATTTCCTAGAACCCGATTGCAGTGCATCTACCGGGTCCAATTGTGAATCTAAATCATCCAGAAAACCACTCAAACACACAAAATTTCATTAAAATCGGTCCAGCCGTTTAGGAGGAGTTTATTTGGAATTTATTTGAGTGGATGGGCACACATTTCTTCTAACTAACTTTTTAACCTCTAAAATAGCCATTATCTCTTCGGCGAAATTTTTTTCCAAACGCAAAATGTAAATGGATGCTTGTTCCACAGTGGGCAAATTTTATGGCGTAAAATCCAAAAGGAGGGGATGAAAAAACTATATGGAAGATCAGTACCGTTATCGTTCAAAATTAGGATGATAAAGAGCCTTTGTTCCGGAAGATGAAGTATATTTATATTACTTAGAATTAAAAGAGAAGTTTAAACACAGAGAATCTGCAAAGTTTGTAAAAATTATTTAAGGGCAACAAATCAGTCTGTATATTCTCTAATATTTTGGACAGTATACCAAAGCAAACCCGGGACGGAGTATTTCCCAGTATTTATAAATTGATAGATGATTTATCAAAGGAGGTATGCGCGTGAATTATTTACTAAATCTATCCTAAGTGTAAAACAATTTTAGGAAAGGTTTAGGAAAAATTTCACACTCCTATACACAGCCGTGAAATATTTCCTAACGAAATCCTATGTATGCTAGTGTTAGTGATATATAGTCTTAAAAGCGAACATTTAGGCGAAACGATATTTTAGGGAAACTCATATTTAAAAAATATAGTAATTAGCAGATACAAACGAATTAAAAAATTAAATTTTCAGAATTGTGTCATAGTTCTGGCATAGGCAAATATGGCCCCGAAATGTATGAGTTTTGATTTGCAGAATTTTTGCAATTCAAACAATTACTAATCGAGAATTGCCCGGCCTTGCCCGGTTCTCATCGATTCCGTTATGTTTTCTAAAAATGTAAATCATGACTCACACGTTTCGGGCCCCCATTTGCCCATGCTAGAACTATGACAAAATTCTAAAAATTAACATGGACATTGGCATTTGATATATCTTTCTGGAAAACATAACGGTATCGATGAGAACCGGGCAAAATCTCGATTAGTCGTCGTTTGAATTGCAAAAATACTGTACATCATAACTCATAAGTTTCGGAACCATATTTGCCCAGGCCAGAACTATCAGAAAAATCTGAAAATTAACATGTATATTGGCATTTGATAGAAGTAACATAAAAGCATGGTGAGATTGATGACCAATTCGCGAAATCTAGACTAGTGTATCTATGTAATCTAGAAAATTCAACAAACTTCAATTTAATTTTAAGTTTATAGTTCCGATATGTAGTATAATGTTTTTACACCACATTATTAATTGTTTTATATTAAATGGTATTTTAAACGTACTGGTGCGATGGAGTTTGGAGATATACTACACATATTAAAATTATACGATATGTTCACTTTTGGGTGAAATTTGTGAAATTTAAAAAAAAAAATATTTACGCCTAAATGTTTGTCTTTGGTGTATAATCACTAATTCATACACGCAATTTTTACTTAGGATTTTTTTTAGAAATTATTTCACGTCAGTAAGGAGATGATAATGTCAAAAATGCAGGTGGAAAAAATAAAATCGAAGAGTTATATTAGAAAGCAAAAGTTGATCATACAAAAAAGAAAAAAAATTGGAAAACTTATAAAAAAACGTCGCAAGATGGGAGAAAAGGATCGCAAGTAGTTTATCCTTATAAACTTAAAGATTTGGTATGATTTCAACGTTTGTTTAAAATTTGTAAACCAATAATTTTGTTAAAATTCGACTACCTAAATAAAAAATATTTGCAATTTATATTTTGGTTTATATGTGTGTTGATTTTATAAATAAAGTGGTATAAGTTAAATATCATAAATTATGTTTAAAATTGCAGAACTTCTCAGACAGAATTATGTAAAACAGAATTTTGTATAACTGAATTTTGTACCGATTTATTTGTTAATAAATTATTTCTTCCTTATTATTTATCTAGTAAAATATTTGACTTACTATTGGGTTGGGTGTATGCATTAGAAACAGGAATTTGATACTAGATGTCATTACTTGTTTATGCGTTATAGTGCATCATGGACATATATGCCACTTGAAAGCCCTATTCAATACCTGTCAAAATCAGCTAAGTTTTTCTTTTGATTGGCACATCTAACCGATTTCAACGAAGGAAAATTTATCAATTTTGCGAAAAAACAGCATTTGCGGGAAGTTTTGTTGAGTCACTTTTTCGCAAACAAAACTGCAGCTGAAAGTCATCGTTTGCTCGTTGTTTTGTATGGTGAGCATGCTCTTGCAAAAACACAGTGCTTTGAGTGGTTTAGTCGCTTCAAAAGTGGTGATTTGACATCAAGGACAAAAAGCGTCCTGGACAGCCGAAAAATTTTGAGAATGAAGAATTGGTGGCATTACTCGATCAAGATTCATGTCAAACGCAAGAAGAACTTGCAGAATCATGTGGAGTTGATCAAGCAACAATATCGAGACGTTTGAAAGCCTTGGGATTCATCCAAAAGATAGGAAATTGGGTGCCATACGAGTTGAAGCCAAGAGACGTGGAAAGACGATTTTGCATGTCCGAAATGCTGCTCGAGCGCCACAAAAAGGAGTCGTTTTTGGATTGTATATTCACTGGCGATGAAAAATGGATCCTTTACGATAATCCCAAGCGCAAAAAAGCGTATGTTAAGAAAGGCGAGGCCAGCCCATCGACACCATTCACGGGGCCAAGGTCATGCAGTCCATTTGGTGGGACCAGCTAGGTGTGATCCACTATGAGATGTTGCCAAGTGGCCAAACCATTAATGCCCAACTCTATCGTCAACAATTGATCCGATTGAAGCAGAAAATCCAGGTAAAGCGGTCAACGTATGCGACCAGACACGAGTCAATCATTTTCCACCACGATAACGCTCGGCCACATATTGGGGCGTTGGTCAAAAATTACCTGGAGAATAACGGATGGGAAATTTTGCCTCACCCGCCTCGTAGGTTAGGCCTTGCTCCATTCGACTACCACCTATTTCGATCCATGCAGAATGCCCTATCAGGAATACGCTTCACTTCAGTTCAAGGTATCGAAATTGGCTCAATTCGTTTTTGGCCGCCAAGCCGGCGCAGTTTTCTGGGATGGAATCCATAAATTGCCAAAAAGATGGGAACAAATAGTGGGTAGCGATGGGCAATACTTTGAATAAAAAATCTTGTTACATTTTTCCACAATAAAGGCTCAAATTTCATAAAAAATCATAAAAGTTTAATTATTATCATAAAAGCACCCAATACTTCTGAATGCGACTTAGGTTTAAGCCCGTTGCACACTTGACCTATGTTTACTTTTCAAAGCCGAAATAAGTGAAACCGAATTCGTGGAGCTTATCTGAAGCGACTCGTACGCGATGATTTATTTTTTTATTTATTTAAATCTGTGAGGTAGAATCATAGCCCGCATCGCTCATTTTTACAGCTATTTATCTCCAAGACAAAAATAAAATGTCTAAATAAATTGCTTTACATATTGGGTTGATCTGAGATTTATCTACAATGTTTCGCTTATTTGAGGTTTGGAAACCAAAACGAGAAGCTGTGAAATGAAAACATAGCTCACATCAGTCAAAAAACATAGCTCAAGTGTGGAACGGACCTTATGTGGGGGCTCTGAGTCTCCGTTTCAATACATTTATTTTTTTTTATTTTGAAGAAACCACTCCCGGCTACTTGGTTCTGTGCGACATGAGGCGTAATCTTGATGGTAGTTTATTATATCGTGCTACCTAGTTTTGAAATAATTCTTCAATCATGTCTGCAAATTTGATTTCTTTACGTTTGTCGTTGTTTCGATGTTATTTTGGGCTTATCATGGTGCCGATAATTTTTCCACTGATCGTTTTTTATCGGTTTGGTACTAGGATTCTAGTTTCTGGGGCACTCTGTCATTGAAGGCCGGGCTGCTGGATATGAAGTGCAATGTAATCGAAATCAAAATTCTAATTTTATTCTTCCTCGGCGTGAGGATGTACTTAGTAAACTCAGGTTCGGTCCAGTGGTTAAGTATTTCGCCTTACGGCAAATAAAGGACTTAAATCATGTGAGTGTAGTAAGCCATGCTTACATCTACCAGCCTCCTTATTCTTATTGTAAATCTAGGAAGTCACTGGTTAGGGACACAACCGCATCAAAATTTGAACCTTATTTGGCCAAGGAGTCACCAAACTTATTACCCTCAATGTCATAATGAGTTAGAACCGACATGACCGTAACCATTTTACTGTAATAAAGGTCATTGACCAACTTGGAAATTTACAAAGAAAGGAAAGTACATTTTAGATAACGTTTCTACTTTTATATCTCCGATTCTAGAGATGTCCACAGGCACACCTATATGACCGAAAAGCTAAATCCTATGTGCTTGGTACTTGGTGTACATGCTAGGAGTTCCATATGGATATCAATAAATTTTTTAATTTTATTTCACCGGTGCTAGTTATGATCATGGGGTCTCAGCTGCATGGTCGAATAGCTCAGACAAAACCTAATGTGTGTAGGGAATGAGATCTAATTATGATGATTTTTAAATTGAAGAGAGAGATTTGTACATTTACGGTTATATCTCCTATCCCGGAAATGTTTACGGGTTCTCTTCATATATTTGAATAGGTCAGAAAATTTTCGGTCAATGAAAATTTTTCAAAATTTAGAATTTTATCCTCAATTGGAAATTTTACCCAATTACCATTCCCAAATAAACTAGGAACCTGATTTGTTGTAAAAACAATCAAATAATTAAAATTCTAGAGATTTTCACAGGGTCCCGTTTGTTTTGAATAGTACAAAATTTTGACTATCAATAGTTCCGAGTTCGGTTATGATGATATTTTCAGGCCTTCATGACATAGAAGTTTCATAAATTTGAATAAATTTTCAAATTTTATTTTATCGATCCTAGAAGTTCACGGGGTTTCATCTACATGTCTAGTTACATTTTTACGTTTACGGTTACATTGCTTAGCCCAGAGATGTTCACGGGGTCGCTTTCAAATATTCAAATAGGTTAGCCTATCGTAACCCCGTGAACATCTCTAGGATTTTTAGTTGTTTGATTGTTCTTGTCAATCGATTTCGTAGCTTATTTAAGAATTGGGTTCAATTCCAACTGGCGAAAATCCTAAAATTTCCAAGTGAGAAGAAAATGAAAAACTAATAATTTTTAACTGTTAGAAATCATGGTGAAAATCATCATATGTGTCTCGTTTCACAAAATTGATCGGAATTTCCTGACCGATTCGAATATTTGAAAGAGAATCCGTGAACATTTCTGAAATTCTTGATATAACCGAAAACTTAAAAATGTCTCTCTATCGGAAAACACCTTCAGGAAGCGCTCCAATGGAAATCTTGTCCATTTTTAAAATTTTTTTCCACTTAAACGATTATGATAAAATTTTTTCGAAGGGGTATTTCTGCTTTCGGTATAATTCGTTTAGAGGGCCCTCCAGTGGGAACCGAATCCCTTTTTACAACTTTTTTGGTTTGAGAAATGCTAATAAAAATTGGTAAGGGGGGTTTCACGGATGGCAGAAATCGATTGAGATGGGTCTTGCGAAATCGTCTTGTTGGGCCGTTTTGCGTTTTGTTACACCGTGCTTAGCGTTATTGCGTCATATAGCAAATAAAAATTCTCGACGTCGCTCTGAAAATTTTCTAATTTGAATAAAATTAAGCCATTTCTCAATCGATTAGGATAGTACTGGTAGTTTTTAGGATCAAAGGGCAATCTAATATAAGTTCTGAATGTGCCTCTGAAAACTTTAGCAGGACGAAGTAACTTCGCAACCGATTTTGCAGTCAAAGCACTCGCACCAAGTTGTGTTAAAATTTCGGTTTGAACGATTTTGAAAAAAAAATATCTTCTCTAAAAATTCGTATAAGATGTCCTTTGGAGTAGGTAGAAGTGTCCTCCAATGAGGCCGCCATGTTGCGCAACTTGTGTTATAGTTTTCTATTTTTTTGTAGTAGATATTTTAATACGAATTTTATCGAAATTGTTCGAAATTTGACTAAACGAAAATTTGAATCAACTTTGAAAAGCTCAGTTAAAAATGTCAATTCGTTTGGACGAAATAATACAAATTTAAGTAATTGGAATTTTATTAGATCTTTACATTAATGAATCAGACCTGAGTAATTGTAGATTTTGCATTGAGTTTGATTTCAGTTGAGTTTACTTTGATTGTTATATGCATTGTATAACTAAAACGTTGATTCAAATAATATTTTATTCTTTAATCGACTTTAATCATTGAAATCAATAAAATAAAACTGAGTTTGATTGAAGTTTGATTGAAGTTTGATCAAAGTTTGAATGCTAATTTAATATTTTTTTGTAAAATTTGTTTAAAAAAATATCCTTCGAAAATAGCTAGGAGAGGATTGATTCATTCAGCATTATTTACAATAAAACTTGATAACAGCTTTATACAATAATGTCAAATTCTTTCACCCCTTAATATAATAACCTTAAATATCCTAATTTAACTGCAATATTTATGTATTTGGCTTACTGACACATAAATAATAATATGTCGTCCCCTTAACGATACGGTGGTTATGCAATAATAATAGAGAAATTGTCGCATAAAAACCTACCTCAACATTGAACTTTAAAAATAACATTTCCTTAATTCTATGCTCATATAGAACATCACAACAGTTTACGAACGATGTATAATAAACTTGAACTAAAAAGGCACTTTGATAACAACAATAAAGTTATAAACTTTTCAAGAATTAGAAAATGAAATTCTTTTTCAAACACTGTGAAGTGGCAAAAGTTATTTTGTTAACTATTTCGTATACAAATGTTCTTCGCCCGCCTGTGGTTTTTCATAATATTCACGTGAACATAAAATTATACAAAACTATAAAAAACTTGGAAACTATAATAATAGAAATTTGTATATATTGCATGTTATTTGCTGTACACTTTAGGAAGTTATATTCAAAATTGAAAATCAATGAAATTTATTTTAGGGTTTTCGGCATCAAAAAAACTGTTGCACTAACGCCTGCTTAAAAACATGCATTTTGTATGAAAATAGCGCGGTAATTGATCCTTGACTCCGATATAATTATGTAGTTACCAATTTAACCCGGGTTGAACCCAAGGTGCGCGACAAATCACGATAAATATAAACAAAGAGTTACTCACTTAGTTATAAATTATAATCAATTGGATATAGAGGTAATCACTCATACCTGTACCCATAAAAAACACATTTGGAATCGGAAAAACACAATTGCAGACGGATCGAATTAAATTTTTATAGTTTCCGATATATTTGTAGACAACGATTGCCGTTAACAATATTTGCAAAAAATAAATCGATTTAACATTCGACATTGAGTCAATTAAATTATTCGTTTGATTATGGCACTTATAGGTATAAACACAAAAGTTTGATTGGGGTTCATCGGCGTTATAATGATTGGGTGGAGTGAATATTTAAAATATATTTTTGGAATTGTTTAAAGCTTCACTATATTTTTACAAAGTTAAATGTAACAAAACCACTCAAAATATGAAAGTCTGACATTATGAGGTACCACAGGCGAACGAAATTACAAATTATGTACTATAAATTGTGGATTTCTTTATTCTCAAACTGATTTGAGTGAAATATATACCTATCAGTACAGGGGAATCATTCCAAATAATACATAAAATAAAACAATCCTTAAGTTTCTAAATCACCAGTTCGCTTGCTACACAAACATTTAGACCAATTTTAGTAAAATATTTTGTTTAAGAATTAACTTTGGCAAAAGCACTCGAAATAGTAAGATTCATCATTTTGAGAGAGAAAGATACACGAAGTCCTAAATTGTGATTTCATTCACTACTTATCCATTCGAATCAATTTGAGTGAATTTTTTTTTCTAACTGACTTAATTCTGACAAAACCGTTCAACATTTCTAAGTTCGATTATTTCTCGTAGACGTATTTTGAGTGAAATTCTTCATATTCTTCGAACGAAGTCTTATATTTTCTAAATTATTTGTTTGCACATTACTCATAGGCTCAGACCGAGTTGAGTGGAATTTGTTTAATTTTTGTTAAGCCATATTATTCGTATTAGATAAACAAAACCACTCAACTCATTGCCGAAAGCGATTAAAATCCTAAGTTTAAAGGTCTCCCTTTACTCATACCCTCTTATATAATAAAGTGAACAATATCACTTAACCCCTTAAGGACCAAACCCGAGATATCTCGGGACATACGATATGTAGTTAAAAAAAATCGGTCCTTAAGGGGTTAAATACTTGCTTTCATGTTCTATAATTGACTGCCATTTTATGAGATGGCAAACATAATTTGAAATTTTCCAATTTAGTAGAACTCACTTTGTTTACTCTCAGAGCAATTTGAGTGAAACCTTTACTTGAGCCAACTGCCGATCGGCAAGATTCAAATCTGAGTCAAATTTTTCGTTCTCAAACCAATTTGTATTCCTACTAATTTAAAAGTGATAAAAAACCACTCAAAATTTGAGTGAAATTTTTCGTTTAAATTTAATACTCTATGTATATAGTGAATTCTATCCATTAAATTCTTTTTTTAATGAGATTTTAATTATGACTCAATAAGCTAAGCCTGCTAGGTGCAACAATATAATCGAAATTGAATGATTTAAAATAAATTTGATAAATCATTAAAACCAATATTTTCAGTTGTGTGAAATGAGTTTAGTAAAACTTGCGGAGAAATATAATGAGTCAAAATAAAGTTTTGTTTTTGATATTTTGTTAAATTTTTCACTTTACTTGAATTTTAAATGTTATTATCTATTATTATTATTTAAGTAATAATAAAAGTTATAGGCAGACAAAAAAAATCACTCAAAATTATTTTTTTTTAAATAACTTGAGTGAAATATTAATTATGTATTTATAACTCAATGCAATAATCCCACAATTGATAATATGAAGTGATTGAAACAATATCGATAAATCGGTAGACCTAGTAGAGTTGAGTGAAATATGTTTAAGAAACCATGTGGGGAACTGCTATGAGCCGTAACAAAGTTTTAACCAATTCTAATTTTTAGTTTCATAATACGTTAAGTTTTTATGCTCAAGCAGTACCAACATTAAATCCTAAATCTGTTTATCTAAAGTATCTAAAAAGAATCAAACGTTACGCTATGAGAGTAGACCCAGAAGTCGAAAGTTATTTTGGTAAAAATAAATTTATTTCGCAGGTTTGCATCCTTTTTACACTTTTTGAGACAGTTTTCAATACTCCTTTAATAGTGAGAACCGTCGAATTCCTCCAAAGAACCACCAACCGCAGATTCCACCTACCTCTTCATTGTTGAATGAATTTTTTACCACCAATTCGAATTTTCTCTTTGATTTTTTAGCCATCGCGATACCGGATATGTAACCTGGTGTAATGTCTTGATGAAAGAGGAATTTCATCTTCGCAAATGCGTCCTTTCTTGTTTGCACCACTTAAACTCTGCAATAAGTCTTTCGCGTATGAGTGAATTCTCTTAAAACCACTTTAGGAAACGTAGATTAAACCCTAATTTCCACTCAATGAACAAATTTGACGAAACGATGAAGCCAATAGATCGAGTTAAGTGATAATTATACGGTCAAATACGATTGGCTGAGTGAAATTTTTGCAATGTTGAAATTTGGGTTGAGTATTTTTTTTGTTTTAAAGATGAAAAACACTCAAAACTTGACATTCAACCCTCAAAACTGTTCAGAAGTGAAAATGGGGTAGGTAAAATATTTGATAATTCGTGTTAACTCTAAGCTTTATTATACAGTATTTAAATATATTTTGAGTGAAATTTTAAATTTAATATCACTAAAATGCTGAAAAGATATTTTACAAACATTAAATTGGTTACCATTTCACCACATTTACACTGGGAACTATTTAAAATTTGAGTTGAGTTAAATTCTATTCCTTAAACTTTTGTTAGTTGCTTGCTTATGAAATTATGAAATCGGGTTGAGTAAAAACTTTGATAAACGGCTTCCGTAAAATTTTGAATCTTGAGATTTTTAAACTATTTTACTTTGAGTGAAAATTTGCATTTAAGACATTTGGCTTTTAGATTATAATTATTTATCAATTTAAATTTTCGAATTTTAAATCACTCATAAGTATAAGATTACTCGTTGATGTTTAAATTTCATAAAATCATCATACTTATGTTGTGAATTCGGTTTTGGAATTATATGAGCATAGTTGAGTGAAATTTTGGAACGCTAACCCACTCCAAAATATTCATTTCTAAATTTCAAATTTTCAAATTGTATTGAGTAGATTTTAGAATTCTAAATTTTGATAACATAAATTACCGTGACTGCGTGAATAAGACAATAGTTTTCGAATCACTCTAATTCTATCATCATTGGGTATCAATTGATTAAAAATCGAACCGTGTCTATTAGGGAACAAGATTTATTCAAATGCTGGCTAATTCTGACAATATCATAATTCGATTTGTGCTAATTTTGTGTACTGAATTCAGCAGAAAATGGCTTTTGAGTAAAATTTCACTGAAAATATTGTAAGTGCTTACAATATATTCAGCGAAATTATTATTTTTATTTGGATACCGTAGATTATTTTCTTTGGGATATTTTGTTTATACTAGTTGAGTAAAGTTTCCAAGCTGATAAGTTACCTAAATCCATAAAATTTTGGGTAATCAAACACGAAAACTTACCCAGGTAAGCGGTTGTAAACATAAGGGTTAAATTAAATTAAAAATTATTTTGAGTGAAATTTGAAAGTATAATTCAATCAAAATTTGGAACATATTCAGGACTAGAGGTACGGCAATGTTTAAATTTCAGATCTCATTTCAAAGACCGAAAATAAATTGAGTGAATTTAGAAATTCTTCTTTTCAAGAAAGTTTTTGTTTTCATTCGATCGCGATACCCCTTTAACAACCTAGAAGTTCGAACCTGGCACCTTAAATAATTCCTGAACTGACTAAAATCAAGTTAAATTTTTTCATTAGTTCGGTATTTTTAGAATTGGAGTGAAATTTAAACAATAATTTTTTGAAGCTTTATTGAATGAAATTTGAAAGTAAAAGTCACTCAAAAGTTGAGTGCTGTTAGATTTATGTTCGAGAAATTCTAAAACTTGAATTGCAAATCACATTCTACAAAGACATACATTTTTTAAATTCTTCTTGATGTTCTTATTCGCGACTGTTTTCACTTGCATTCGATCGCGATACCACCAATTGAATGAGTTTGAGTGGAATTTTATTCCTTCAATTGTGTACTACTTGTGCAACTAGAATACCACGGCCAAGTAAAATTATCTCTGAAATTGGAAATGTTAGAGTTTTATTTTTAATTAGAAAACTATTTGGTTGGCAAAATTCGTCAACTTATGGACAATTTTAAAACATAACTGGTTTATTATTGTTGGGAATGAATGCCGTCTCACTCATTTTTAACGCGTTTTGGGAGTAGGCAAATAAATTTATTGAGGAGGCAAATGATTTAAATGAAATTTTAAATTTTGAAATGACAAGGCACTCAAAAATCTTAGTAAAATTTCTATTAAGCCTAACGGGTGTGTTATTTTTACATAATCTTACCACTGTGGTTGCTACAAAATTCTTCATATAAATTTACTCCTTCTGTTGGTTAACTGGTGTATAGTTGCAGAAAAATTAGGAAACTACTAAATTAAGTAAATCTCATTTTTTTTTTAAATTGTAACTATTATTTTAGCAAGGGAAAGTTAGTTACCTGTAATTTTCAGTAAAAATTCAAATTTTAGCTATGAGGACAAACATTTTTTTTTTAAAATATTGATAATAAAGTATTTACTCAACTATAATCTTTTGTACTGTTAAAATTAAAAAAAATAGAATTTTAAAATTTTATTCAACTTTTTTGAAATTATTATAAGCTTAAATTAGAAGTGCCAGAACTTTATCTTCAATAAGGTAAGCCTAATGACCGACACAATTGATTAGAGTGTAATTTTAAGTAAGTAAATTTATATTGAATGTAACTAAAGTAAAACTCAACTTGCGTGTGAGGGTTTCGAAATAATTAGTTAAAATATGCTACCTTCGTCGTACGATTCAAAAACCCTACCTAACTATGGCGACTTATTATACTATGCTAACCCACTATTTAGATTAGAAATATTATATTTTGTTATAGTTGAGTGAAATTTTACCACCTAAAACCACTCCAAAAGGTACATTTTCTGATTAAAAATTTGTTATTTAAATATTGTTAAACTCGAGTGAAATTTAGACCATACTTTATTTTATAAATTCTCTTGAGTGGAATTTTCAACAACAAATGAAATCAGTTTAAAATTACATTTCAAAGACCGAGCATATATTGAATGGATTTTTAATTTTTTTTTATTTTCCCACTTAAACGAAAAACGAACTTGACATCTTAAACTGATGAGTTTGAGTGAAATTTTATTTTTGCACACTACGCCAGACCCGACCGATTTGAGATAAATTCTTTCATTAGAGATCCACTTAAAAGATTATTAACATCCAAATTTGTTCAAATTATTACTATTCAAATTTTCAAGCATAATGGATCGCTCTCGTCATCAGACGAGTAAAAATATGCTACATTTACTTTAAATAAAATACGCTACCTTTACCGTAAAATTTGGAACACTTGAAGGTGTTTATTGAATATTATATTATGCGATACAACTGTCTTGATTGGAAAAGGCAATCTAAAACCACTCAAAAATATACATTTTCTGATAAGAAACATTAAATTTATTTTCCGTTAAATTTGAGTGAAATTTACACCATTTTTTATTTTAGAAATTATATTGAGTGGAATTTACTCGAACAAAATTGAAAATTGAAAAAAAACAATCAAAACATCAAAATTGAAATCACATTTTAAAAGCATTTAAAAGAAAAT
This sequence comes from Nephrotoma appendiculata, assembly GCA_947310385.1. Lineage (NCBI taxonomy): Eukaryota > Metazoa > Arthropoda > Insecta > Diptera > Tipulidae > Nephrotoma > Nephrotoma appendiculata. The sequence goes on along the minus strand of OX371225.1, from coordinate 264,691,230 downwards.
GATTTGAGTGAGTTTTTCTTTATTTTCCCACTCAAAATAGAGTGAGATTAGTTTGAGGGAAATTGTATTTCTTTATTTGTGTACTAAATCAAAACTGACTGATGTAAAATTCGGTTGTGTAGAATTCTTGATTATGTTTTGAATGAAATTTACACTATATATCCCTTTTTCTACCAAGAACAATTTTTTTTTGCTCAAATAAAGTCCAAACCACAGAAATGTGTGAATAAAAAACATAGTATGTAATGATAATGACGTTGTTGATAAAAAAATTCGCTTGATTTAAAGTACAACCAACACAATTGTGTGTATAGTTATAGTGTTTTTTGCGGACGAAAATAAGTATAAAAGGAATACACAAATGTGTAAGTTGGTTTCAAAACACATACAATTTTTTTTTTGACATGATTCGTTTGCCTCTCCCACACCATTGTGTGAGCATGCAGGTAATGGAATATGTTCGCAAAACTGATTTAAATGGAATTTTAAAATGAAAATTCACTCAAAATTGTTTTTATTTTCCCACTCAAAATAGAGTGAGATTAGTTTGAGTGAAATTTTATTTCTTTATTGACTGACTGATTATATTTTGAATGAAATTTACACTACATGTGTTAGTAAAAATGACTAGTGTTTATTAAAGGACTAAATATTCAAATTTACTAAATTACACTAAATGAATTTTAGACCTTTGAGTGAAACTGAACCGATAATGTTGCAAGTTTTATGCCTGGGAGGTTTGGGCGAGATTCTATGGTTGAAAAGTCTAGTAAACCAATCATTTAAGTGAAATTAGTGCTTTTACATTTAAACGTTAATTTTGCTTCATTTTCTCAATTTCATCTAATGAGTCTTCTACGTTGTACTGATGTACCATGACTCAAAACTCAGTTTAGGAAACTTCTTAATAGGATAATGGCACTCAAACGTAATTTCAACGTTGAATTCGACCATTACTCTACATAAGTCACATGATATAATCTTAACTAGGTTATTGATTTGATTTTCTCCCCCAACATATTACACTCCTATATACAATAACCTAACAATGAACTCAATTTTTTAATCACTTTCTGTATATCCTTGTGCCCTCACGTCGCATAGAATAGATCTGGAATAAAAGTGAAGACAGCATGTTGAACTTTACATTAAATTCTTAATGAGATTTCAATAACAGCTCTATATCGTATAACTAAATCGATTTTAAATTTATTTTTAATTCATGAATTGGTGTAATTACGAATTTCAACCCCCGATGTAAGATTTTTTTATGTGTATTTTGGGAAATTGGTTTTCCCGATTTAATTCGATTTTGTGATATTAACCTGGTATATCCATATTTGAGTTGTCCGCTCCTGCTATGCAACGCAAACACAAATTTCACTCAAAACTTTATATATTTTATTACTTATTTAAATAAAATTCACTCGACCCAAATCTTGCTAGGATTATCACACATTTTATAACAGGCACTTATTTAATTTATATTTTTCACACTATCTAATACAAATAATTACCCAAGACCAAGAAAAAATCAACCCTAACACCAAATAAAACTAAAAACTTTGCGATAACTTTATTGGATTTTGTGTTGCGGTCAGTATAAAAGTTACATTCAAACTAAATATTTACTGTAACGAATAAATAAAGTACATTTGCTGTTCTAGTTTTGTGTAAGTTTGTTCGGTAATATAGAAAAAAATAAAAATAAATGAAAATGGAAAAAGTGGAAAAATGAGTTTTTCATGTCCATAAGAATTTTTTATTTTATTATTATTTTTTTTAAGTGGCGGGAGTTATGTGTATTGTTTGTAATAGTTTTGTGAATGTGTTAGGGTTGCGAGTATGTATGTACATTTTTGTGTCTAGTGTATTTCCATCGTTATATATGAAATAACGAAAAAAACGGAAAACTACAAACAAACAAAAAGCTCTAAATCTAGAACAGTGTACAAAACTTGAGTGTAAGTGCTTTAATTGTTTTATTGTTTGTGTATTTTAATACGCGGCGGGGAGAATGGAATTTGTTTCGGGTGATTCGTCGAATTTTAATTTGTATACGGAAAATTCATTATACACAATCCGATTTATTTAGGTTAACAGTATATTTTGCATTACGACTATCGGGTATTTTGTAAATAAAAATTCTTCAAAACCACCCAATTTTGCGAAATCGTTCTACTGCAGTTAACTAAAAATTCAATAAATTTTTTCAAATTTTTATTAAAATTGAAGTTTCATTTGCATGCAGAATATGCTGGTACATCTTTTGTACTTTAGTACATAAATTGTTTATTAAGGTGACAATGTATGCTACCTAGTGAAGTTTATCCAAACCAATCCAAAAAATACATCAACAATAAATTTATTGTATTCGTATTGGTGTTAGTAAACATTCAGGCGAATTTATATTGTGTAATTTAGGCGAGACGTGATTTTTTAGTAGGACTTAGGTACATTCCAAAGTCATTCTAGGTATTTTATAAGAATGCTTAGAAAAAGCTTAGAAACTACTTAGAATGACTATGGAGTGTACCTAAGGCTCATTAAAAAAATCACACTTTTGAATCTCATGGGACACCCTGTCAGACCCATTAGAAAATCATTAGAAAATAATTTACTAGGGACACTCGTTTGGGTTTAGACAGTCAAAAAATATCACTGATGAACTTCAGTGAAATGCTTAGAAAATACTTAGCATTACTTTAATGTACCTAAGACCATTTAAAAAATCACGTCTCGTCTAAATTACACAATATAATTACTTACACCAATACACCAATATGTTTACTTACACCAATATTATTACAATAAGTTGGTTGTTGTATTTTTTGGATTGATATGGATAAACTTCACTAGCATGATGATGTTCATTACAATTTCAATTTACAGTGATTATGTTACAGTTGCAGCTGTGAGGTCAGCTTTAAATATGGAAAATTGTGGTTGGTACTATGACAAATAAGAGACTTAGTTGACTGCACAAAACAATTATAAGTCACTTGTGTCCGACTTGCTGATGTTTATATTGAAATATTAATATTGTTTCTACTTGAAAATCATTTGCAAACCGAATTTCCACGTGCCTTACCGAATTTCATCATGATCGGATAAAAAATGGCGTAGTCCCGTCGCAGTTGGCCATACTAAAGAACTTTTTCCAAAATTAATTTAGAATCGCATTTTTATCAATAGTAATCTTTTCTGTCTTAGTTGGTCATGCAAGAACTTCTTCTAAAAATCATTTTAGAATTACATTATTATTCACAATTCTAATATAATCATGATCGGCTAAGAAATCACCTAGGTCCATCCCAATTGGCCAGAACTTCTTTCAAAAATGTATATAAATTCCTCTAGTCCAGTATAAATTCCTCTAGTCCAGTTGGCCTTATTACAGAACTTTTTCAAGAAATCATTTTAAAATCCGATTTGCCTCCATACTACTTGTTTTATGAATGACCTAGTTCTGCCTCATAATTTCTTCCATAAATCATTTTAGAATTCCATTTCCAAATGAACTTGTTCCGTATTTGTTCAAAAATCTTCGTCAGATATAACTCCAAGCGATTATCACCCTCTTTTAGTTTCGAAGATGAAAATCGCTTGGAGTTATATCTCGTTGAAACATTGGCATTATATCAAGTTAGATTACGCAGATAAGAAATTATATTAAAATCTTCAAAACCTTTTGTTTCATCCAGTCTTTACAAATCACAATGAAAATGAAATATCACAAAATATTAGTTATTATTAAAAAATATATGGTAGACCCTTGACCCTGGGGGCTGATCACTTCTAAATTTGAATTAAAAGTATTGTCACTGGGGTGGGGATACACTTGTATGTAAATTAAATTTTCAATGAAATCGGAATATTTAAAAAAATGTGTATTTCAGACCCTCGACCCTGACACCAAACTTGAGTTAAAAGTCTTGTCATCGGAGATGAAAAGTTTTAATAAATTCAGATAATTTAAAAAAAAAATGTATATCAGCCTTGACTCTAGGGTTCGACCACTTTCAAATTTTAATCGAAACTGTTGTGACTAAAGATATAGTTGTATACAATTTTTCATCCAAATCGGGTTTATTTCCAAAATTTTATATGGCAGGCCTCTCTGTTACCCGATCTTTTGCAAATTATAATTACAAGTGTTACCACCGGAGGTACACTTGTGTGTCAATAAAATATACAGTTGTATGCAAATTTTTTGGGGTTTTTCTTTAAAATTTGAATGGTAGCCTTGGTCCTTTTGAATGGTAGCCTCGTCAGATATAACTCCAAGCGATTATCACCCTCTTTTAGTTTCGAAGATGAAAATCGCTTGGAGTTATATCTCGTTGAAACTTGGTCTTTAAATGTGTTGTCACCGGTGACCCTTTAGTATGAAAAAGTTCATCAAATTTAGATTAATTTTGAAATTGTATATGGTAGCCTCTCGACTCTAGTGTGCGATCACTTCTAAATTTTAATAGAAAATATTGTCCTCTGGATATACACTTGAACGCAAATGTTCATTAAGTTCGTTTTATTTTTAAAAATTGTATGGTAGCCCCAGCACCTTGGGGTCTGTTACCGGTGATACACATGTATGCACATTTTCCTTAAATAGCAGCTTCTTGACCCCGGGGTCCGATCATTCGCAAATTGAAATTAAACGTGTTGCCACCGGAGATACCCTTGTACTTGTCCATTAGTTTTCGCAAATTCAGTTATTTTCTAAAATTCGTATTCGTCCGATCACTTCAAATTGTAATTAAAGTGTTGTCATGGAGATATACGTATGAGTCAATTTTCAATAATATCAGATTATTTTCTAAATTTATTATGCAAACTCTTGACTCTTGGGCCGATCATTTCTAAATTTTAGTCGAAATGTTCACCGAAGATACACTTGATACAAATTTTCACCAATAGCAGCCTCTCGACCTTGGGGTCTGATCACTTGCAAATTGAAATTAAAATTGTTGTCACCGGACATACAATTGTACACAAATTTTCAATAAATTGGATTATTTTAAAAAATTCTTATGACAGCCCGTCGACCCGGGGGTCTGATCACGTTAAAATTTTACGTAAAACCGTTATCGCTGGCAATACTGATGTGTGTTGTTTACAATAAAATAAGATTACTTTTAAATTTGTATATGGCATCCCTCGATCCTGGAGTCCGATCACTTCCAAATTGGAATTGAACGTGTTCTTTCTGGAGATACGCCTGCGTCCCAATTTTCAATAAAATCGGATTAATTTCTAATATTGTAAAGTAGCCTCCCCTCCGGCCTCCACATTTTAAAGTGTTGACACTGGAGATACACATTTTTCAGTAGATCAATTTGAAAATATCACTCAAAATTATTTGTAAAAACGGCGTTATTCTGATTGGTAAAATATTTTTTTTTCTATTCCTACATCCTCAATCGGATCATAATTTTTTAATTCTTTAATATTTTGCACATTTTCTTAGAATAGTTTCCAATATCTTAAAAAGTTAATTTATATTTATAATGTTTAAACAATGGGTTCTGGAACTATTTAATCCTAGGAGTCGGGGTTTGAAATAACCGTCCAAATTTAGGACGATTACAGACAAAGGATGCTTTTTTTAAACGCTGTTAGTAGGAAACGACTCTTAAAGGGGATTTCAAAGGATTCCAATGGGGAACGCTTTATTCTTCATGATAACTAGAGACCGTATGCGAATTTTTGCAATTCAGTAAATCCGTCATTGTTAAGTAGAGCTCCCTACATCTTCGGTCGTCACACCTATTTTCTTAACTTTTTACTAGGCGTAGTATTTTTATTTTTATTTTTTTTTTTTTTGTATTTTTAACGTATTGAACGGGAAATTATTGGTCTTTGTATTTTTGCGCTGTTTTCGCTCCACCGACGGTTCCTCTGAAATCCTTCGGAAGCCCATCGGCGGGGCCTGGGGTAAATTTTTTTTTCAGCTTAACATTTAATAAAATTACTGAAAGTGGGTTCAGAATAGGGCATTCTAGGTTTCCTTGGGAATAGGGAATTGGGAAAAATACTTTCATAGCATTTTTGTCTAAATTGTATTTTGCTGGCCTACTGAGTGAACATGTTTGGTGTTAATATTTTCGAAATAAAGTTAAATGGAAAAATATTTTTCCCTATAAAAATTTTATGGAACAAGTTTCCCAATTCACTTTGTTTTGAAAAATTTTGCAATAAACTTATTCTTTCAGTAGGCCAGAAAAACATATTGTTGACAAAATATGTTATGAAAATATTTTTCCCAGTTCCCTATTCCCAGGGAAAGCCAGAATGGGGCCATTCCTGTGAAGAGCCTTGTAGAGAGCCCTATTATCGAAAGAAATCGTTTAACAGCCTCTACTGTGGCCCTATTCAGAAAGAATTTAAATAGCTATGTATAAATAAGCATTTTCAGGACTGTTGGAGAATAAGTTTGATGTAAATATTTTGTAAATTGAACTCTATCCCTTTTTCAACCAAGAATAATAAAAAATCGGCTCAATTTTAGTCCAACCCACACAAATGTGCGAGTAAAAAATCCTCGTATGTACTGGCGTTGTTGATAAAAAATTTCGCTTTATTTGAAGTAAAACCAATACAATTGTGTGTATAGATATAGTGTTTTTTTCGTACGAAAATAAGTTAAAAAGGAATTCACAAATGTGTAAGTTGGTTCAAAAAACATACAAAACTAAATTTTTGACATGGTACTTTTGCCCTACCCGCACAATTGTGTTAGTAAAACACAAAAGGGTTATCTTAGTATGCCAGAAAAACATAATTTAAACGGAAAATATATGTGAATTCTTTCCCCAATTCCCAATTCCCTAGAAATTGCCAGAACAGGACCACAGGAAGGTATTCCTTTATTTTACATTTTTTCAGCTCCATTGATTCAATTAAAAATTTGCGGCGGGTGATGAATTCTGATTTCATGAACTTTTGTTTAGAGGACCCTCCTATAATCCGCTGAGTTTAAGCGAATTGTTTTTTTTGGAAATGTTAAACGTTAATTATTGAATTTTATATAGTAGATGGAAAAGAGTTACTAAAACTATTATCGGAATAGTTCTGGAATAAGGAAAATTGAGTTGGAACTAGGTCATTTCTTAACGGATCATGATGAAATTGAGTATTGTGGATAGCAAGGGGTTTATCAAATGATTTTTATAGTGAGTTTTGAAATATGGCTAAGTTATATAATATAGCTTTCTGGAGCTCTTTTGTTAACCGACCGTGGATGGTTAAATTTGGCGTGGTAGCAGTAATTTAATTCCAGAATGATTTTTAGAATTCTGAAATATGAGTATCTGGGACAGAACTAAGCCATTTCATGACCGTTAATAATGATATTGCGCATGGTGGATGTAAATGGTGGATGGAGATTTGATTCTGATGGAAATCTGATAATTAACAGAATTTTGGGTTATAGCCTACTCGGGCGGATAAAAATAGCGGCTTTCAGAAATGATTTTGGATGGGAGTTTCGATTATTCCAAACTGGGCTTAACTAGGGAACTTCTTTAGTAAGTTGGGATTGTTGTGAGCTCCGGCACCTTGATGGTTTTTCGGTCCGTTTACATGTTTTTTGTGCCAAAGTATGTGTGATATTGGTTCCTTAATGGTTTTTCAATTTATCACACTGAGAAAACTCATGTTCAAAAACGACATTGTTTATACATGTTTCGAATATAAAATAAATTTGAAAAGACGACAACAACAATTTATATCCAAATTTGAAATGTTTTATTTAGTCTGTTTTAAGTCCATTTAACAAATAATTAATAATTGCGATGAAAATATTAAATATCAAAACTAACATTAAAAATTTTGTATGTAGCTATAAAATAAAGCTGCTCCTAAAAAATGTTTCGGAATTAATAAAATTTTATACGCAGGGTGCATAGTTAATATGTAAAATTTCCAAATATTTTATGCCTAGCTTATAAATAAAATATTTATAATTTAAATTGTTAGAATAAATGAATTGACTATATTAATTTCTAAATAAGGAGACTTTTATGTCAGATTGACCCATCTGATCAGATTGTATCATGGGGTTTCATTTTGACTTATTTTTAAAAGCACTTCCTTTCAAAAAAATAAGAAGTTGCTTCTTCTGGATGATATCCACTTACCAAGTAGCTTGGTTCAAATGAACAAGACTGAGGAGTCTAATAAATTAAAAAATTCAATTATCTCGTCACACTGCTCATTGCAGTGGTCACAAGCTACAAACTAAAAATGAATACTCTAGGTACCTATATGAAGCAAATACAAGTTGATTTAACGAATTATATTACAATACTAATAAGACTTGAACATTTTTTATTTCGGGTTAGTGTAATGTACTTAATTTAGTATAGAAATACATTATGCTATAAAACAATATACAATAATTACGATTTGGTTACAAAAATATCTCTTAAAACTATTTCTGTGTATTAAACATTATGTTTCTAAATATAATATAATGTAAAATAGGAAATAAAATAAATTAATAGTAATAAAGATATTAACTTAATGAAAATTCCTATTGGTCAATTTAGATATATTTTTGTCTGAATCATGTATGCTTTATACAATATGCAGGTATAATTTGATTGACATGGTTTATGCCTGATTTTCATATGTGGATTTTTTTCAGTGCCCTTGAAATGTGAAATGTTTGATTTTTGTGTGGCTCTAAAAATTTAATTCTTAAAGCATAGCTACTTTCTAAAAATTAGTCAATTTAAATGAATCTATAAGCCACTCGACAACCAATTTGGATGAACCTCATATTCTACAAACTGATTTATATTCAAAATTGTTAAGAACAAAGTTGCGAAATTCGATTCAAATTCGTTATTTATTTATCTCAAGTAAATTCATCAGCAAGTTGAGTTCCATATTAATCGCAGAAATAAACGGCTTTGTTCGACTTTAACTGACATCCGAAACTTCTATTGAAATTACATTTTAATACACTAAATTTCATTCAAGTCAGTTAATAGGTTCCTTAATATTGAAATTTCATACATTTCATTAAATTGTAGTTCCATTCAGTTGCTCATTAACCAGAACTACTTACGGAAGACTATTGAAATCCAAATTTCATCATATAAGCCTAGTTTTATCTCAATGAGTTAAAAAAGTTCTTAGCTCCATTTAAATTGACCGTTTTTCTAGAATCCTTTCCGGAACTTATAGAAAACTCATTTTTATCATACACATCTACGACTTATGATACCCAAATGTGTTAAGAAATCCTTTAATTCCACTCCAATTGAATATTTTTCCCATTATCCACAACCACATTCGAAAGTCATATTAGAATCCCAGTAGCGAGTTTCCAATTTTTTTCGAATTTATAAACTTGTAATGTATGTATGTATAATTTGAAACGATCTACAATAACGCAGTAACTTTCGAAAATGGAGAACGGTTTTCGCACTCTCCAACTGTATTATTGTCCTAGGTACGGATTTACGCAGATTTGGGGGAATTACTAAACTATTCCGCTTTCCTTAGATATTCAGCCCTAAGATTGACCACGTTGAGTAGCCAATCGAGTTGAGATCAATTGATAGTCGTTTTGATAAATGTGGATCGACTCCGCGTACAATTTCCACATCAGTAACGAGCATTTTTTTCAAGAGATCAGTCGAAATATTCGGCGAGGCTTCTCATAGCGTTTCGCCTTCATCACGTCCAAACTATATGTTGTGTGTGTCGAATGGTGAATTAATTTACCCCGAGCTTTTTCACCATCATTGTATCGGTTGTGATCGATTTTACCGGATTCTGTAGCCAACCTTTTTGACGTTATTAGACATAGTCTCAACTAAAGCATTCAATACCTGGATCTCGAAACCCGTTTTTTCGGGAATATCGGACGTTATTTGGAGCCGAAAACCGGGATTAAATTTAGAAAAAGTCCCGGTTTTCAGTGCGACAAATTTTATATTGTTTTATTAATTTATTAAAACTTATATTATTTTCGAAATAAATATAGTAAACTGAAAATATAAATACTTTTATAAAATAATAAAATAGAAAAACAGAGACGAAATTGTCGACATTTGAGGATGATAAAAGAAAAAATCAAAAATACAATAAAATATTCTCGACTCTACACAATACAATCCACAATCATAACAAAAAATTACAATAGTTTAGGAGGCATTGTTCGGAGTTACTGTTTTACGACGTATATAAACGTAAAACAGTAACTCCGAACAATGCCTCCTAAACTACAGGCCGCTTACACCAAATGATGACGACACGCTATGTCGACGTTTTTGTTGCTTTCTCTAGTTGTTTTGTTAGTGTAAATATCTTAAGATTATTATTGCGCAGTCTCGGTTTAGACATAAATTGACGTCATGTGCGAAAAATGAGAGTAATAAGAGGCCTGTAGTTTAGGAGGCATTGCTCCGATTCAAAGAAATTATAATTATATTGAAAAAACTCCAGTATGGGAACATTTCCTGCGTGACAACACTTCTCGTGAGTTTGCCAAATGGAAACGTTGTTAGAAACAATTGAAGACAACAGGTGGATCAACAAGTTCTCTCCATAAAAATATTTTTTTATTGTTTTTTATCTATTCACAAGATCATTGCGCAGCAATTTACAACACTCTTGAATCGGTACTATCTCGTATGACGGCCGAAGGTGGTATACCATAATAGTACTATAATGGTATTACCATTCAGAACTTTCATTACTTCAATTGAGAAGCGTAAGTCGCTGATAGCGCGTGGATTTGATGTTCCAAAATCAGCCGCAACAATTCAAAACCTGATAATAAAATACGGACAAATTATTCGGCAAAAATATAAAATTAAACTACAAGGATTGAAACCCCAAGGCAAGGTATTTAGCCTCACTTTTGATGAGTGGACTTCGTATAGAAACCGACGTCATTTAAGTATAAACGCGCACATTAAATTAAAATTTTGGAATTAGCCGAATTAATTTGTAGACACAATACAATTACAGAAATGGAATTTACTCAATCGGTTGTGTCATGAGTTAGTTTCATTCGAATTCGCCATTCTCCAGAATTACATCCGGGACTCAGTTTGGAATTCAATTTTTATCATACAATCCGACTTTTACCATGAAACAAAATTAAAATATCCGAACTGAGAAAAAAACAGTACCCGTGTTCAAACGGAGAGCGACTGCATGCATGAATTTCCCCAAATTTGAGACTCTTGATGATCGAGCAACTCTCCCTCATTCTCAAACTCATTCAATCAGAAACATGCTTCAAAATACAAATTCATTTATCTTTACCATCTATTAATTTGGTTCATATATTTTTGGTGAATTGTCATTTCAGTGAGTTTTCGGGCTCCCCGAATTAAAAAAAGTTGATTTAAAAATGGCGTTTTTTATTAGTTTTTTTAATTTTGAAATTGACTAATGTTACTCTCTATTGGACATATAAGTCCAAATTATTCAATTATTGCAACTAATGCTTTCATTAATGAAAATATAAAACAAACTTAAATTTGCAAATTGACATGACTTAAAAAAGGTCCCATTTTTTCATATAAAAACACCATTTTTAAGTCAACCTTTTTAATTTCTGCCTTTTTTAATTCAGGGAGCCGAGTTTCCGTTTATGATGAATTGTGTTCGATGAACTGTGGTATTCGGTGAATTGCCGTTCTCGGTAAATTGTCGGTTTTGACGAATTGCGCTTTTCGGTCAGCTGTAGTTTTTCAGTGAACTGCTTTTCGATAAATTGTCGTTTTCAATGAATTGGCCTGCTACCGATAGGGCCTATATACATAATGGATTTCAAACAAAAATCCTTTCAAATCTAATGAAACTGAGTATGGTGGAATTAGAGATTGCCGTTCTTTTCGCTGGTGCCACATCACTGAAATGGATTCGATCGGCTCCGATAGTGCCAACAAATTAATACATTTTTATAGTAACCTGGTTCTGCAAACTAGCTATTGTTTGATATTCTTAAGTGAGAACAGAACTTGGGCGATTCTAGTTTATTTTATAAAGCAAGTGTCATAATATTATAATGTTGGGAGTGCGCATTCACGTTTTTCATCTTTTAATGGCGATCGACAATTTTAAAGCATTTCTTTCAAGTTATGTTGCAACCGTACATTAATGTGTGCCAAACGCATTAAAAAAATTTGACTTTTAAGGAAAAGTGATAAGGCAGGACGAAATAGAATAAACCAACAATGTTTAAAGGATTAACATACCGTATTTTTGTAAAGGGGTTTCCAATAAAAGGTTTTATTTTGATATTAAAAAAACGAGTATTTTTTAAGAGAAATTAATGAATGTTTATTTCATTGTAAAGGGGAAGGTATGCCATTAACATTTGAAAACGATATCAGCCAAATGGCCGCCACGGCTACGCTTGCAGCACCATATCCTTTTCATGAAATTTTCCATGACCAATTCGCACATTTACGGCTGTATGTCCTCGATAAGCTCACGAATTCCATTTTTAAGGTCTTGAATCGATTGTGGAGCATTGGCATAGACCTTATCTTTCACGTGACTCCAAAGAAAAAGTCTAAAGGTGTTAAATCACAAGATCTCGGTGGTCAATTGTGATCACCTCTTCGAGAAATAATACGGTCAGAAAGCTTTTCTTGCAAAATTGCGATTTTTTGTTGCTTGTGTGGCACGTAGCGCCGTCTTGCTAAAAATAAACGTCGTCCACATCAATATCTTTAAATTCCGGCCATAAAAAATCATTAATCATAGTTCGGTAGCCATCCATTCATCGTAACAGTTGCACCAGCCTCATTTTCGAATAACTAAGGTCCAATCAAACCGCTAGCCCAAAACCGCACCGAACATGTTGAGTGACATGATGAGGATGGAGAGGCTTTTCCATAATCATTCTTGGATTTTCTTAGCCCCGAATGCGACAATTCTGCTTATTAACGTAGCCTCCGAGGTGAAAATAGGCCTCAAGGACGCAAACAGCGAAGATACGACATTTATGATGATCGACTGGCTTGAGTTCTTGTGTTAACTGAGCTTTAAAAGCCTTTAGACCCAAGTCTTATGCAAAATACGGTGTAATGTCGTTTGCAGAATGTCTAATTCCAAAGATCGACGAGGAATCGACAAACCTGGGTTTTCGCCAAAACTACGGGCTACAGCAGCAATATTCTCAGTTGGTCTTGCACATGGTTTTGATTCTTTACATCAATAACTTGTCCCAGCAGCTCAATTTTTTTTTGCAAGCAGCAAAAGTGCTTTAGTTTTGCGACCTGTGACTATAAAATTTTCACCATTTTTGTAGTGAATTTTAACAATTTCAATGCGTTGTTGAAGCGTGTATCGTACCATTTTTTGGTAATGGGGTAGTTTTTACTTGTCAAATGTCTAAAGATTATAGATTGAGAATTGACAGCTGCCCAAATAGCAGGCTATTCAAAATGAAACCTCTTATGGGAAAACCCTGTAGTTTGACCTGTGCCGAATCTTTCATAAATGTATTTAGAAAATCTTAATAGATCGAAACCTAAGTGGCAATCCTCTTAATAATTAATTAAGATTTCAAATTTTAGATATTTAGGGTTAACGTAGATTTTAGATTCGATTTTTTTTTAATTTATCCTATACCCTGCCCTATATTTGTCCGGTCATTTCAAACTATTTTATATGCCCTCATATATGAAATATAATTTCCTGCTAAATTAAAATTTATTTTTGCATGTGCCATGTGGTGTAGAGAAAAACCGATTCAAATCCATATCAATGTTTACAATCAAAATTGTATAGAAAAAAATTGCTCCCTTTATAGTTTTGTTCAATGTCACCATCACAAACCATATTCCCCACATTATATTCCAATTTAGAACTACAGCCTAGATTCACGCTAAGCAATATTGCCAAGTCAACCTTGTAAATCACAAACAAAAGTGAAAAAGTTTTTTTTTCTAATGAATTTGGAGAATCTATATCGAGTGGGTGACTCATATCGAAAAAGCAACAAATGTCTTTGAATGTCCGGCCGCATGTAACACCAATAAGGAGAAACATCAAGATAATCCTTTTAATTTTCTTGCGTCATCACAATTTCTTTCTAAACCATATTATTTTCGTTATGTAAGTATAGGGGCCGAAAATTGTAAAGGGAGGTGGTTTTTTTTTGAACAAACAATAAAAAGGTGATTGATGATGATGGTGCAATTTTCGTTGGTGTTCTTGTGCTGTAACGATAAGAACTAAAGTCAACTCGATATCAAAATATTGTAAAGTCGCGTAAACTTTAAAATGGTCTTACCTGTTTAAGTGATGGGCAGCCCTACACGTGAACATGTACTAATAAATATGAAAATCTGCTCTTAAATAAATCTTGAAATTATTGATTTGATAAATCGGTCGCACACTATATTGTAAATCTCAAATTCCCACATTGATCTGATTTATTGCGTACCAATAAATAAAAAAAATTTAAGTCATTTTCCATTTTCTTTCATTTTTATGATAAACTTTTTTTGCATTGTGAGTGTGACCATAAAATTTATTATTTTATCGTAATAATAATGTTTTATTAAGCTTAATCTAAAAACGTTCTTATAGCAGAAAAACTAACCGATATTAGTAATTTGTAAAATTGAAGCTCTTTTTGTCAATTCATAATCAATTCATATTATATTCATATGCAATTCATATCCAATTCATATTCAATTCATATTCAATTCACATTCAATTTATATTCAATTCATTTTCAATTCATATTCAATTCATATTCAATTCATATTCAATTCATATTCAATTCATATTCAATTCATATTCAAATCATATTCAATTCATATTCAATTCATATTCAACTCATATTCAATTCATATTCAATTCAAATTCAATTCATATTCAATTCATATTCAATTCATATTCAATTCATATTCAATTCATATTCAATTCATATTCAATTCATATTTAATTCATATTTAATTCATATTCAATTCATATTCAATTCATATTCAATTCAAATTCAATTCATATTCAATTCACATTCAATTCATATTCATATTCAATTCATATTCAATTCATATTCAATTCATATTCAATTCAAATACATTTCATATTCAATACATATTTAATTCATATTCAATTTATATTAAATTCATATTCAATTCATATTCAGCTCATATTCAATTCATATTCAATTCACTTTCAATTCATATTCAATTCATATTTACGTCATATTCTTCATATTCAATTCATATTTAATTCATATTCAATTCATATTCTATTCATATTCAATAAATATTACATTCATATTCAATTCATATTCAATTCATAATCAATTCATACTCATTTCATATTCAATTCATATTCAATTCTCATTTAATTTATATTCAATTCAAATTCAATTCATATTCAATTCATATTCAATTCATATTCAATTCATATTCAATTCATATTCATTTCATATACAAATCATATTCAATTCATATTCAATTCATATTCAATTCATACTCAATTCATTTTCAATTCATATTCAATTCATATTCAATTCACATTCAATTCATATTCAATTCATATTCAATTCATATTCAATTCATATTCAATTCATATTCAATTCATACTCAATTCATGTTCAATTCATATTCAATTCATATTCAATTCACATTCAATTCATATTCATTTCATATTCAATTCATATTCAATTCATATTCAATTCATATTCAATTCATATTCAATTCATACGCAATTCATATTATATTCATATTCAATTCAATATTCAATTCATTTCATATTCAATTCATTTTATATTCAATTCCAATTCAATTCATATTCAATTCATATTCAATTCATATTCAATTCATATTCAATTCATACTCAATTCATGTTCAATTCATATTCAATTCATATTCAATTCACATTCAATTCATATTCAATTCATATTCAATTCATATTCAATTCATATTATATTCATATTCAATTCAATATTCATTTCATATTTAATTCATTTCATATTCAATTCATATTCAATTCACTTTCAATTCATATTCAATTCATATTTACGTCATATTCTTCATATTCAATTCATATTTAATTCATATTCAATTCATATTCTATTCATATTCAATAAATATTACATTCATATTCAATTCATATTCAATTCATAATCAATTCATACTCATTTCATATTCAATTCATATTCAATTCTCATTTAATTTATATTCAATTCAAATTCAATTCATATTCAATTCATATTCAATTCATATTCAATTCATATTCAATTCATATTCATTTCATATTCAAATCATATTCAATTCATATTCAATTCATATTCAATTCATACTCAATTCATTTTCAATTCATATTCAATTCATATTCAATTCATATTCAATTCATATTCAATTCATATTCAATTCATATTCAATTCATATTCAATTCATATTCAATTCATATTCAATTCATATTCAATTCATATTCAATTCATATTCAATTCATATTCAATTGATATTCTAATCATATTCAATTCATATTTAAATCATATTCAATTCACATTTAATTTTTATTCAATTCAAATTCAATTCATATTCAATTCATATTCAATTCATACTCATTTCATATTCAATTCATATTCAATTCATATTCAATTCATATTCAATTCATATTCAATTCATATTCAATTCATATTCAATTCATATTCAATTCATATTCAATTTATATTCAATTCATATTCAATTCATAATCGATTCATATTAATTTCATTTTCAATTCATATTCATTTCATTTTCAATTCATATTCAATCCATATTCAATTCATATTCAATTCTTATTTAATGTCATTCAATTCATATTCAATTTATATTCAATTCATATTCAATTCATATTCAATTCATATTCAATTCATATTCAATTCATATTATATTCATATTATATTCATATTCAATTCATATTCTTCATATTCAATTCATATTCAATTCAAATACATTTCATATTCAAATCATATTCAATTCATATTCAATTTATATTAAATTCATATTCAATTCATATTCAATCCATATTCAATTCATATTCAATTCATATTCAATTCATATTCAAATCATATTCAATTCACTTTCAATTCATATTCAATTCATATTCAATTCATGTTCAATTCATATTCAATTCATGTTCAGTTCATATTCAGTTCATATTCAATTCATATTCAATTCATATTCAATTCAAATTCAATTTATATTCAATTCATATTCAATTCATATTCAATTCATATTCAGCTCATATTCAATTCATATTCAATTCATATTCAATTCAGATTCAATTCATATTCAATTCATATTTAATTCATATTCAATTTATATTAAATTCATATTCAATTCATATTCAATTCATATTCAACTCATATTCAATCCATATTCAATTCATATTCAATTCATATTCAATTCATATTCAATTCATATTCAATTCATATTCAATTCATATTCAATTCATATCTAATTCATATTATATTCATATTCAATTCATATTCTCGTCATATTCTTCATATTCAATCCATATTCAATTCAAATACATTTCATATTCAATTCATATTCAATTCAAATTCAATTCATATTCAATTCATATTAAATTCATATTCAGCTCATATTCAATTCATATTAAATTCACTTTCAATTCATATTCAGTTCGTATTCAATTCATATCCAATTCATATTCAAATCATATTCAATTCATATTCAAATCATATTATATTCACATTCAATTCGTATTCAATTCATATTCAATTCATATTCAATTCATATTCAATTCATATTCAATTCATATTCAATTCATATTCAATTCATATTCAATTCATATTCAATTCATATTCAATTCATATTCAATTCATATTCAATTCACGTTCAATTCATATTCAATTCATATTCAATTCATATTCAATTCATATTCAATTCATATTCAATTCATATTCAATTCATATTCAATTTTTATTCAATTCATATTATATTCATATTCAATTCATATTCAATTCATATTCAATTCATATTCAATTCATATTCAATTCATATTCAATTCATATTCAATTCATGTTCAATTCATATTCAATTCATTTTCATTTCATATCTAATTCAGATTCAATTCATATTCAATTCATATTCAGTTCATATTCAATTCATATTTAAATATCATTTTTAAAGTATCTGCAATTGAATTTTTAGTCAACCGCAATGCCATGTCGCTCTAGTTGGAAATACTCCAAGATAATATTCTAAAGAAACAAATAACGATTTTTTGTTTCCTTTTGACCTACTTTAGTTAGCGGGACCGTTTAATCCCCATACATTAACTTGGTATTAATATTTTTGGCGTATGTAGAATATATAGCATTTTAAATTCCCTATAACAAAACCACTCGTGACTCGAGCGGCGCATACGACACAATTGAAATGGAAAACTCGTTAAAGTTATTTTAAGTATTGAGGATAATGAACTTACAATGTAAGGCAAATGTTCACATATACACATACTGGATATGTATATGTGTATTGTATGTAGGAAACGACGATAACCAAAAGTAGAAATGCTTTGTTTTCAAATTAAAAGAAATCCGTTTTTTGTTTCAATGTAAAGTGCGTTTCAACTTCAAAACTTTAAGAAACGAGAACACCCCATACCATTATTTGTAGAAAAAGTGGAAATAAATCGCCACCATAAAAAATTTTCTTTTGTGTGTTTTAATTTTGAGAAAATTTTTAGTTTCGGTATTGATTTTTGTTTAAAGTTTCATGGGGGTTTGTTTGTCCGTTACTCTTGCTGCGTGCTATACATGATTGGTATCTGATTGCGTGATTTGATTTGGGTTTTTTATTATTATGTGGATGGTTTGTTGATGTCGTTAGGAATATGATTGTTGTTGTTATTTTCTGAATTTAGAATAAATTAAATTAATTTGTTGGTCATGGGTCCTTTGTGGTGTTGGTCATGTATTAAAATAAAGTATAAGTATTTCTAAGGATTTCAGCCAAGTTCTTATCTAGATTTTATTTAGGCCACGAAGAATGAATTATATTTTATTGCGTCTGATAATTATATACCACTGCTAGAGGTTACAAAATGTCATTGTGGGTTGTTAAAAATTATACTAGTTCTATGTAAAATGCCGAAATTATGAAGCTTGCAATACAATATTGTAGCTACGCCATTGTTATAAATTTGTCGATAACAACAAAAACTTGTTATCGAGAAACAGCAGGGTTGATCAACATAATCCATTACAAAGGAAAAAAAAATTCTAATTTTAAATTTAAATAACATAAATATTAATATCAACGAAAATTATAAAAGTTTTAATGTTGTTTGAAACAATTTTTTCGTTTGTTCATTCAACAAAGACGTTATACAATGGATTTCGATGAATCGTTCAGCACGACTCGTATTTTCCATCAGCAATTTAAAAAAAATGAACAAGTAAGGCTGGAGCTGCTCTAAATAGTTAGTGCACTTGATTTACAAAGACTAAACGCATTGTTGGACGACGCATGAAATCAATACGTGCTCCTAAAAATAAAAATAAAAGTTTTTTCTGTTGTTTTTCCAAAATTGGGGTATGGATGACGAAAGACGAAAAATTAAGTTTTCCCTTTTACAATACAAAAAAAGTTGTATTTGATTGTTGAAATGGAAATGAAAAAAAAAAATTAAAGGAAAAACTTTATCATGATACTCTACTCCTTCCCGGCAAAAAAAAAAAGAAAATTTTCCATTTCCCGTGTGCGATATACCGTAGCAGTAAAATACATTCTGTAGCCTCTTTCATTTCGCATTGTGCTGTGATAATTAAAAATTAACGAATTTTCTTTTATTTTCTTGATTTTGCAGAATTAAAGTGACGCTCGTTCACCTAAATAAACATTTTAAAATCTAAATCCATGGAGAGTGGGAGTGAAGGCAGTGATGATGAAACACAAGAAACTCCACCCGGCGATTCAAAATCAGATGAAAATATTGTGGAATACGATACGGATGAGGATGAGCCAGTTACGGCAGTAAAAGAAGTTGAGAAAGTTAAAATTGCGCAACCATTATCGATCGATGATAAGAAATTGAATGAATATAGTGAGCACGTGACTTATAATGAGAGTGGGACTGCCATTTATACAGATCCAGCCACTAATGTAACCTATCGTTGGAATAAAATAAAAAACGAGTGGGAATTACAGGGAGCTGTCGATCCAGTGCCGGCTGCATCGACCACAGACCCATCGAATCCATACGAAAACGAACATTATATTTGGGATGCGATCAAAAATGAATGGGTTCCAAAGGAGACGGAATTCTATCGTTGGTCCAGCGAAAAAAACGAATGGATACCAAAAGTTACGAATCCGACGAGCGATAGTACCGATGTCGTATATGGTTTCGACGAGAAATTACAAAAGCATACGTACATCGATAAGGATGGCATCGAATTGTTTTGGGACGACGAGAAAAATGCTTGGTTCCCGAAAATAGACGATGATTTTATGGCCCGGTATCAAATGAGTTACGGCTTTATTGATGCTGCAACTCAATCTGAGCTGTCTAAAAAATCGGCCCAAACAGAATATGATGATAAGTTAATAAGGGCACTGCACGCGGCAGAGGACGAAGAAAAATCGGATGATGATTCAAGTGATTCGGCCGCGAGTGAAAAACGTGTGAAAATAAAGCGGAAATTACCGCCTGAGCCACCGAAGTGGTTTGAATTGGAGCCCGAGGCCAATACAAAAGTGTACGTGTCGAATTTACCGCGGGATATAACAGACGATGAATTTTCAGAATTAATGTCAAAGTGTGGTATGATTGTGCGTGATGTTGAAACGCGTAAAATGAAAGTGAAATTGTATCGGGATGCTGACGGTGAGCTGAAGGGAGATGGATTATGTGACTATATTAAGGTACGTTTCTAATTTGTATTGTTCGTTAAGATTTATAAATTTTTATGAGGACATAAAGCTCTGTTTTAATGCATTGTCTGAGAACTTTTCATAATTTTAGTTCTTTACTTTGACGTTGTGTTTTTATTTTTTGAAGCTTTATACGTGATGCGATTATATTTCCGCTATTTCTTCTTAATTTCTTCTTAATTTCTTAGTCCTATACATTCTCATAACGTTGGCTTCGATTTTACTCAACTTGTTCCCAACTGTTGGATGCCCTGAAAGCGCCCATTGTCGTGAAAAATGATTGTATATTCGCTACTTGCTTATTGGTTCCTGATAGTTCTTAGACGAAATTACGATTTGGACCTTATTTGTTATTGCGTTTATAAAGTTGGTTATCGCAAGGATAACGCATGGAAGCCCAGTCCAATATCGTCTCTTGACAACTGAGGCATTAAAAATCCAGAAGGGCGTAGGATGTATTTTTCTGGAAGCGAAATCTGGGTCCTCAACGAAAATGATTAATCAAATACAGGATGAAAGCGATTTTCCGCTTTTCAAATCACTTAACAGTGTTTATACACGTTTTCCTTTATTCTTTCTGTCGTTTTCTTGGTTTCGAAGTGCCCGAACAGCTATTTGAACATAGTCGATGTTAATGCTTCTCTTTGGTTGTTGCTGCAATTAACACCAATTGTGACAAAAAACCCTTAAGTTGGCAAGTGCTTTCGAAATTTGAATAATTTTTCGGAAATATTTGGGGTCATGAAATGATCAGACTTTGAAAATTATCGTCGACTAGACACATTTGTTGGCAACACAAACTTTTAATTCTCCAAAAATATTTCGATCTCATGAGGTTTGAGGCTCAAAAATTGTTAGAAATTAGTTGTAGTTGTTTGAAATTTACTCTTTTTAAATTAGAATTGAATTAGTCGAAGGGTCAATCCGGCTTGTCCTACGTTAAGAAATAATTTATGTAGTTTTTTATGTCTCTTCCAAAGAATAATTTTATTCGTAGAGTTAACTCCTTAGTGTTTGGCGCCGCCTCAACAAACCTCGATAATTATTTTTATTTCGGATTAATGACTAATCAGTTCCTTCAATCCTAACCAGCACTCAGATCTGGTGGATAAGGCATACTGCATAGGCATGAAGTCAACTATCCTATTGTTCTTTGAGATAACTTTCAACTGCACCAACAAAAAAAGGGAATACTGCGTTTTTTTTAGAATTTTTTATCTCTTCTATTTTTGGCGGCGAGTTTTTTGTTTTACTCAATTAAGTTTAGATTTATTTCTCAATATTAATTAACTTCGGTTCATAGGACCTGGTTACTGAACTTCAGACAATAAAAAGTTACTAATGTCCAAAATCAGTTTTATCGACGATTTGAAGGTTCTTAGGATGTTTCCCAAACACCGACTTATTTGTGGACACCGACTTATTCAAATAAGTCACCTCGCGAAAAAATGTGTCTTGACTAAATGTAATACATACATTCAGTTTTTTTTCAAATCTAGTAGCAAAGACCAACATGTCAAGAAAAATTGTTCTTCCATTGGCACTATTCTGGTTTTCCCTGGGAATAGGGAATTGGGAAAAATATTTTCATAGCATTTTGTTCTAAATTATATTTTACTGGCCTACTGTTAGAATTACTTTGGTGTAAATATTTTCGAAACAAAGTTGATTGGGAAACATTTGTTCCACAAAATTTTTATAGGGAAAAATAATTCCCAATATATCTTTGTTTCAAAAATATTTACACCGAACTAATTCCACCAGTAGGCGGGAAAAATATAATTTAGAACAAAATGCTATGAAAATATTTTTCCCAATTCCCTATTCTCAGGGAAAACCAGAATAGTGCCACATATAGTCGAAATTGCGTTTGGTTTTTTGTTATTACGTCACAAATACGTCGTTACAATGAACGACTTGACCGACTTATTCAAGATGGCAGCAAATAAGTCAATATGTCTGTAATAAGTCGGTGTTTGGGAAAGGGCCTTAGGTCTAAAAAAGTAAATTAAAAAATGTTTGTCCGTCTAGAGGCCTGTCTATGTTAATGGGTTTGGGTCCGACCAACCATATGGAATGGCCCCCAAAACCTTCCAACATCATTATATTCTTTACATTCTTTTTTATTATACCCCATAAAATCGTCGTTTGTAAGGTCATGGAGAAATGTAGATGCTTTTACTTTGGTTCAAAACTCAACCGTTCTGGCGCTGATGTTAAATTATTTCTTTATAAAATAATATACAGGTATCGCATATCATTGAAAAGGTCTTAAAAAATGTCATACATTTAGCTGAAGCATCTAAGTTCACAAAACTACCGCTAAAGCGTTGGTGGTACATATATTTGTTCTCATACAGTTAAAATTATATGACATATCGTTTACAAAAGTTTTGAACCAATCAACAATTTTGTTATTAGCGATTTAATTCACAAATCCTTCGTTTTTGCACTGTTAAAATGTCACAAAAATTTGTTATCTGGAAAAATTATCTGGAACTTTGGTATCCGAATACTCACGGTGGAAATGCAAAAATGGGATTCACCCTCAATCATTATGTTAAAGACATGATTCAAACTTTAAGTTTTCATCTCACTTGTTGAAGTTCAAAATCTTTTCTGATCAGTATGGAAGAAGTGGTAGTGTCTTTTATGTTAGAAATGAACTAAAATGAGCTGAAGAACATTTATCTGGTTGCAATAACTTTCATGCCGAGTTCTCAATTGCGTTTATTTCATCCTTCCTGCTAGTGTTATTTTTGGTTCGTCAAATTTTGAATATCATAGGAAAATCTGAACCCTGTGCAAATTATGAATGAAAGTCGGTTTACCCATTTGGTCGGATTTACTTCCTCTGTTGCTACGAAAGCTATGTTGATAATACTTGGCTCGTTTGGTATGTTCATTGTTATACACGAAACGAAATGTCTTATTTTTCGTTGATCCAGATTTAGTTCAATTTCATTGAACAACAATGATGATTGATGAAACGAATTTCAGGTATTAAGTGTTCTACAAACCCAAAAATTTGGCATTTCTGTTCATATATTCCGACAGGATATGTTTATTGTCATCTAAAAATCTTAGTGCCTGAATTTATACTAATCCAGAATTGGTCCAATTTCTTTGACCTATATTAAGGTTGAATGAACGAATCTCTAATATGAAGTCCCTTAGAAATCAAACAACTTAGCACTTCTGATAATATATCGCCATCAAGTAAACGTGTGCACTTGTTCATTGTCTCGGTGGCAGGAAATTTAATCTTCCAACTTTCATTCTCATCATATAAAATTAAAGGATGGCTAATATCGACCATTGCCGGAAATCATGAATCAGGTCTGGCTGGCAATTAGTGGGAAAAGAATTTATCAAATTTCTTATGGAAGTTAAATATTCTAGTTGGACTTTTTTGAAATCTTATTAGAAATTACTAGGAAAATGTAAATGGTTTGTATCTCAGATTACTTGTTTGTGTCCCGACTATTTAGTACATAATTTGAATCAAAAACAAGGCCATGTCACTCATGTACGCTTTTTACAATCGACTGGATTTATATTTCACTTTTTGTGGATTGCTTATGGATTGTATTTCAGAGTTAAGATTGGTAACAAATGTTGTTTATTTTTTCTGGGTTCATTTCTGAATTGGCATCTGACATTATGTCGTTTAAGTATAAAGTTTGATAAAGCTTCGTTTGTAGCTTTAAGGTATTTTGTTTTTTGATTTGTTAGTCATTGTTGTAGTTTTTTATCGGCAACATATGACACAGATGATGTAGTGTATGCGTGCCTAGAAAGAAAATACTGTAAAATAAATACGGAATGGGAGAAAAAATTACAAAAAGGCTCCTGCAAACGGAAAAAGTATATAAATATTATTATCATCTGTGTATTGAACTAAACAAGTTCTCTGTTTTGAGGGTGGCTTGGTGTCTTTTACTACGACGATTCCCTGTTTCGTTCACAGTTTTGAATTGACCACTGAAATAGACGAATTTCAGTTTAATTTCGTCTTGTCATTAGTGTTTTTAGCAAGGTGTGGTTTTTGATATTCATTTCAACAGTCATTGGCAATTGAATAATCATTTCTGGTATGGCTTCTTCATTATCATGACCTGGGCTTAAATTCCGGTTCAATGTCAAATGAGAATTAGTAATGACTTTAGATTTTATTCGCTTAGTTTGTATTGATTTCTTTCTTTTGAAACATTAATTTTAGCCAACATGCGTATTACACTCGAAATCTCGGAAATTAAAATCCCGGATATTAAAATCCCAGATATTAAAATCTCGGATATCAAAATCCCGGTAATTTAAATCACGGCTCCTTAAGAATTCCAGATTGAGATAACGATTCATAAAAAAATTTGAATAAATTGGGATTTTGGTAATCTGTTTCTAGACAGTGCAAGGCAGAAATTAAATAAAATAATTCTTGGAACCGAATCAAGCTGGATTAAAATTTTAACTAAAAAAGTAAATGCACAAAGCCATTTCTTAACAAGTAATAATCAATTTTAGTTCGAAAATCGTTGTAACTATGGTAAATGGAACTGGACCAATTTGGATGTGCCACGTAATACGGAAAATCTTAAACATTTTCAATGTTCGTCGAATTCGGTCAATTCTTATTAGATTATATTCTATTTACTTTCTATGGCTGGAATTGATTTTAACATGAATTGTTGATGAAGTTTTGAGGTATGTTAAATGGGACTAGGCCGTTTTCCTTGGAAAATTTTTAAATTTCCTTTTTTTGTTTGAAATCAACAAAATGGAAGGCTGTCGGCCTTGTAAATAATATGCACCTGCTATATAAATGGCATAGTTCTATCCCACAAAGCCAAAATCCAGAACTTCATCCACAATGCCGAGTGCGAAATGCGAGTGCGAGAAACAAAATTATATGTTTGTGAAGCTAGCACGTAAAGTTAGCACGATATTTGCGATGGCAACACTCTTGGTTTGAATCTTGAATATTGCATTTTTAGTACAAGATAGCACGAAAAATTGTGAAATATGATATGAATTTATAAAAGTTAGCACGAAAAATATTTCGATAATTCAATGCTCAAAAAAAATTTGGTGGAAAATTTATCCACTTAAAATATGTATACAAAATAAAATTTAGCAAAAAAACGCAACGGCTGATAAAAAATAATTAAAACAAAACATTTGATCAAACTCGATATAAAAATGTCTTTCAAGCATTTATCAGACATGAAATCTATCTATCGACAAATACTTAGAAGAGGCCAGCTCGAACGATTAGTGCTGCCGTCTGACCCATATGGTTGCTTTGAAATTTCTCTAAGAAGTTCATTGAG
Organism: Nephrotoma appendiculata; assembly: GCA_947310385.1. Lineage (NCBI taxonomy): Eukaryota > Metazoa > Arthropoda > Insecta > Diptera > Tipulidae > Nephrotoma > Nephrotoma appendiculata. The sequence continues at coordinate 264,665,009 of OX371225.1, read as the reverse complement.
GATTCTTCTACAAAAAAAATTAACTTAATGTCCGACAAATGCTTAGAAGAGGTCAGCTCGAACCATTAGTAGTGCCGTCTGACCTATACTTGCTGGTTGGAAGCTGATTGCTTTGAAATTTCCGATTGTACGAAATATTTAATTAATAATCTAATACGATAAAATTGAAATTATCGGTTATTCCATAAAATTGAAAATAATTGGTTAAGATCTGTGACAAATAATATTGCCATACGTACAATTTTTAAAAAATCGTGCTAACTCTACGAGCTAGTTTCACATCGCTCAAAATTATAGATTTTTTTTATTTATATAGGGCTTATACGTAGGCTTATAGGGCACGTTTCGTAGGGTTTAAAAAACAATTTGTTGAAAATAACTCATCAAAGATGAAAATAAAATAAATTCGCATGTGCACTTGATGATAAACACAAATGTAGCTAATATTGAATTTTAAGAAGTATTTGAATATTTTTTTATATGTGCTAAATTAACCGCCATTCGTTCTTTTCGGACAAAATGGGGTCTAAATTACTTGCGTACCCAATTCGCGATACATGTGATTTCTGCTTTGATGTTAAATCCCAATATAGCTCTACATATCAAATTTGAGCATAATTTGTTAAGAAAGGGCCTAGTTTCTTGCAATTCGCGGGAACATTTCCCTAAACTATCCTAAAAATCGAAATAGGATTATTTAAGAAAAACTTCACGTGATTGCACAATCGTCGGAAGTTTTTCTTAAATCCTAAAAATCTTTATAGGTGTGTTAGTATGATATACTTTTTCGAATAAAACAATAAATCCAATAATTTAACCATCTATAGAAAGTTATTATAGCCAAGTTATTGACGACTGTTAAAATTGGGAATGTGACCTCTAGCGCATTAAAAATAAGCTCATTCCGGATTTTTTTCTATGAAATTTTAGCACGACATACTTTATGAAAATAAAAATTAACATACAAAAATATCCGGAACAAGCTTATTTTTTTGCCGTCAGATCCACTTATAGTTGTCTATAGTTTTAAAAATCTGAATTTCGGAAAATTTTTGTTAAATCCATCATATCCATCACACGATGTCATGATTCTGACTAGTTTATATGAGTTTAAAGGAAAGCAAAAGTCCGACAGCTTAAATAATTCGGAACTGGCAATATAACAATGAAAGGTTCTTTATATTTCTGAAAATGGAAGACTATTCGGCACTTTTGAGTTGTTCTGGAACAAAACTACCATTCCATTGAAAAATATACGGTCCCCAGGTGTTTTGTTAAACAAAATTTGTACAGAGGATCAATTTTTATCGTATGATTTTTCCGAGCATTTTTCCCAATTTTAGAAGATTCTCTATCAAAAAACGAAGGCGCTTTTATGTTGTTCTGGATCAAAACTAACGAAGAAACATCATTCCATTCAAAAGCAATAAATAATTCGGCCTTGGGTGTTTTGGTATATAAATTTCATAAATGTTAATTTGGGTATCGCATGATTTGTTTGGGCATTTTCCGTAAATCTGGAAAAACCCCAATCAGTATCTAATCTGGTTTGTTCGTTGAATTTGCGACTCCTATATTTAGCATATGCCATACATAGTGAAATTACATAGTTCTTTTTTAACTTACTTCAGCTGTAGAAAAAAATCACAAATCCTTTAAGGTGGTTGAAGGCACGTGTTAAACTCTTCCGAGTTATATTGGTAATTTAGAGTATGAAAAGTTTATAAATACTTATTATGCTTTCCATCAAAAAAGATGAGCATCTTTGCATCAGGTATATAGATATACTCGTATTTAGATTTAAGATTAAGATCTCTACGATTATGGTGATCTCTCCTTGACTTAATAATCATATTCGGAAAAACCATATGATACGCAAATTGTCCTCTTCACAAATTTTGTTTACTAAAACATCCAGGGCCCCTAGATTTTTCTATGGAACGGTGTTGATCTGTTAGTTTCTTAGTTAAATCTGAAGTTTGTCAGTTATTTTAAGTGAGTATCAAAGGGTTTCTGTAGACTGGGATGCAAAAAATCTCACATTGCTCAATTTTCCACAAAAGTTCAAAAATATCAAAAAAATCCGATAATTGTTTAATTTTTTTAATGCAGATTCAAAGTCTATTTCAATACCTATCCAGTGGTACCTTTTCTGTATTTATATGTGCCATCAAACTGATTTTTGGTGGTAAACATCTGAGGTACACGTTTTTGTGAATTTGCCAGCATGAAAGGGGTAAAAATCGAATTAAAACATGGAAATAAACAAAAAAAAAACAGTTTTATTAATAAGAAGTATTAACCCCCTGTCCTGAATGAAAGCTTCCATTCGATGCTGCATTGATTTCACCATTCCCATTCCTCTACGATCGCCTGTTGCAGCTCCTGGTGACTCGTTGGAGCAACATCTCTGGGTCGAACCGTTCTTTTTAACTCGTCCCAAAATGTTCGATGGGATTGAGGACCGGGCTTTAAGCTGGCCACTCCATAACATCCTCTTCTTGAAGGTACTGGTATGCTACACCAGCCGTATGCGGTTTCGCATTATCCTGCATAAACAGAAAATTTTCACCAATAAATCCGACAAAAGGTACGACGTACTCCTCGAGTACTTCCTCAATGTACCGTTGAGAATTCATTCCTCTTGATCGACCGCCAGTATTGGCTCGTGTGATAAATACCAGATCTGTCTTCGCATCTAATGATATGCCTCCCCAGAACATGCACGATCCACTGCCATACGAGACACGTTCTTCAATGCAACATTGTGCATATCGCTCTCCTTCTCTTTTGTATACTCTTCCGCGTCCATCGGTGCCATATAAACACATCCTGTACTCGTCAGAGAACAGGAGTGTTCTCCATTCTTCTTCTGTCCAATTCAAATGCTCTCGAGCGAACTCACGACGGGCTCGTTGGTGGACTGCGGTCAATTTCGGCCCTTTTGGTGGTCTGTGTGCAGTAAGATTAACTTCTCGAAGTCGCTTTCTAACTGTCCACCGACTGACTTCGACTTCACGAACTTCTTGGAGCCGTCATCCCAGTTGAAACGCATTCATTCGGTGATTTCGCAAGAAGTTGTTACAAAAAAGCGGTTATCATGCTATGTTTAGCACGAGGTCGACCAGATCCTTGTCACCGTGTGAAGCCACCAGTTTCCTGATATCTGTGCCACACTCGCCGAACGGAGAATTGGCTCAAATTTAGTTGTACAGCAGCTTCACTTTAGTGCTGCCCCGCATAAATTAGGGGAACCACTTGTGCGGCTACTTCTGGTGTGGTATCCATTTCTTTGCTCCGGTTGAAGTCGTAATCAATAGAGGATCGTTCAGGCTAAGCGTCGATATGCGAATGATCACAAATCCGAGCGAGATATTTCATGGCATGCTATTGTATTGATCTTGTTGAATTATTTTCAGAATTTAATTCGAAAGCCTGCTATATGCATTTGACAAAAAATCACTTTGTTGGCATAGTACAAGTACAAAAAAGGTCCCACCGGATTATCTCTATAAATTGAAATAGACTTTGAATCTACATTAAAAAAAATTAAACAAATATTGGATTTTTTTTGATAGTTTTGAACTTTTGTAGAAAATTGAGCAGTGTGCGATTTTATTGCGACCAAGTGTAGACAATGAAGCTATATATTACACAAATACGAAAATATATAAATCAATATGTTAGTATAATATTTACAGAACTCCCATTTATTACGTATATTCGTTATAAGCAGTTTTACAAATACATCCAAACAAAATTAATGGTTTTGTTTATTTAGGAAGGTTTAGGAAATCCAGAACTTCCAGAACAAAATAGTTATGTTTAGAATTCCAGTCCAGCTTTACAAACTAAAACACCAATTAAAAAATGGCGCAGTTTTAATTAGCATCCTAAAAAAGCCAGAACTACCTTCAAAATTGATTTTAGAATATCAATCCAATTCTGCATACCAAATTAGACAATAATTAATTTAGTCATGGCCATATTAAAAATTACTTCAAAATTCATGTTTTGAATACAAATCACATCCCATGGTCGGTCAAGAAATGGCCAAGTTTCTAATCAGTTTGTAGTAAAAAAGATTTTAAAGAGTTTTAAAAACAGAAAGTTCCGGTTTTTTGAGGGGGTAAGAATTCAAAGATTTTGAAAATAGGAATTTTCTTATATGTCAGGCGATGTTTTTGAAAATGGCCATTGAATGAAATTAGGCCACTTCACACTGCAACACTTGATAACCTCACAAAAGACGTGAAAGGAGTATCTGGCTATTGTCCAGAATAATAAAAAAAATCATTTGCACAAGAATGGCTTTAACATTAACTGTTGGATATTAAACCATTTTTGTCAAGTTCAATTGTATGACCAGATGGTACAGTTTTCACTATATTTGTCTTGCTATACTAAACCTATGAGAGTCATTTACTGTCGACTTTTCATTTACAAAGACGTTTGTCAATTTCCAAAGCTTAAGTTTAAATGCCGTGATACACCTCCTACAATTGCCATTTATTAATGGCATTTCTTAACCCTTTCCGGATGCAGATGGAGAGTCCCACCGTGTCTAACGAATTTCTTCGTTTAGTGTTCCAAAATGTTCGAGTGTTCATTTTGAAATAGTCGCACTCATCTATAGTTAAAATTACACATACTTTACACTCTTCATTATTTTTCTTTGCATAATTTTGTGCTTGCCACCTCAAACTCACTCCTTCCCTAAGTACCGGTAAAGGGAATATACTAGCTTCGGTTTTAAACCACATCTTTGCAAATGTCGTTCCTGTAATTGTATGATAAGAATAATAATAAGCGGATATCTCGCTTTATAGTAAGAAAGTGAATTTAGTGGCTTTCAAAATGTCCAAACTAGTATGGAGAATTAACTGTGTCTTGGACGAGGCGTTTCCTAATCCGGCTGATATATATGGCTTAAGCCGTTTAGCGTCATTAACATGATCCGTTTTTCGTTAACAATACCCCCCTAATATCCATTTCCAACCATCTCGAAAATCATACAGGTAAGTGCGTTTCGATGAAACGCTCCAAAGATACGTCATTTGGAGCATTTATGAGGCGTCCAGTTTAAAACAGTAACTGGAAGTGGTTGAATTGACAATCTTCCTAACGCGAGAAATAATGGAGAATTCTCCATTTTATAACAGATAAATATCCAAGACTTCCTTTGCATCTCCCTCAGTTTGTTTGTACATTTTTAGGTTCTCATAGAGATACCTAGTGTTAGCTTGACTTATACTCTTGACTTTGTTGAAGGTTCTTCCAAATATTTTCTGATAGGTTAGAAATTTCGCAGATCATCTAATTGGTTTTTGCTTGTCCCTCTACTTTACTAGCAGATAAGCGGTGCCCCGAGAGCGGTTTCAGGCATTTGTGACCATAATCTTATTCTAGCATGCAACCCAGTCCCTCCAATTTAAACCGAGGGTTTAGGGCTCTAGGAATGAAAAAAATTCCCCATTACCTTATATATGCTCTAGTTTGTCCTTTAAGTGCTGCGTTTATTCCACAGCTAAATTCGCCATACTAAACGCAAAATTGCAGTCCGATATTTCTATGGCTCAGCATATGAAAATGTTATTTGTTGCATTGCCAAATTAGCTGTGGAATAAAGGCAATGTAAGATTAGACGCAATGTAAGATTAGAAAATACAAGTTTTGTAATGATGTTCGTGTTTCCGCAAATTGGGTGATGTGCTTTTGCCTCACATAAAAGTATTGTATCGATTTTCTTCTTCCATATGCTCGATAATCTTTTTTTGCTTGGTATACGGTGCCACTCTCTTATGTTAGGAGCTCTCCAAATTTTATGATATAACAGGCTACTACTAGCCGGTTTCTAATGAACCGTGGCCATCATCCATTTCACTCTTTCATCCCAATTGGTCATCCCAATTCAAACTGTTTCATCCCAATTGGTTGAGAGAAAGCTTAGTTCCATTAGAAATCATATTAAAATCTGGTTTTCATTGTCAAAACCCATTTAAATGTATGTGTAACCCATTTCAATTACATAACCCACGCATTTTCTCCCTCTCCCGTTACTCTTTATATCATTATTTACTCTATGCTTAAATGAATATATCTCGAAATCTTAGATTTTGTCCACATTCGGCATGTTGTTGTCCGGGATTTTGATTTCCAAAATTTTCATACCGGAGATTTCAATTTCCAGCATTTTTCTTTACTAGGATTTTGATTTCCAGCCTTTTAAAATTCGCGATTTCATTGGAATCAAAGATTTTATAGTAACAGATTCGAGAAATTCGATATTCAGTGTTGATTTGTGTTTTTTGATAGTATCGATGTCGTAGATTATGTTTTCGGAAAGAGGCGCCACTAATTGAGTATATTAGTACATTACATTTGCCGCTAGTGTCGCTACGGTAAATAATTAAATTTATATATATTTCCCGTCAGAGGGCGCAGCAAACAATAAACAACGGAGGTTGTAAATTCGCCATGTTTTTTACCTTGCGTTGCCACAGCAGTGACAACTAGTGGGAAAACTGCTGGACTAAAAAGCTAATACATAATAGTGTTGTCTGATAACTTTATCTGAAAGCTCTTGCAAATTTCAATAGATGGTAGTGATGTAGTTAAACGAAATATTAGAAAGTACGGTATGATTTATAGAAGCGGGTTGTTCAAATTCATTTATTCTAGGCAATAAACCATGCTTCTTTTTACATTTTTCTTAGCCGTTTCAATTAAAAATTGGAATTTATAAGAGATGGCAGCAGTTGCATTATAAATTTCACGCGAATTACATTTTTACTAAAAACTTTTTTTTCTATGAAAATATTTAAACGTGTTTTAATATTTCGAATAATTTCGATTATTGATTTATGGAATTAGCAAAGACTAACATAATATTAGAAAGAGACGGCTCATCAGAAATATTAAAAATAACCGTTGAGTGGTAATTAGTTATTTAATACTTCTACGTTCTTCTACCAGGTTTTGAAAATTTTACCGATTATTTAATTTATGTGGATGGATTTCTAATTTCTTCTTCCTAATTTCTTTGATTTTGACAAAATTGTATTAAGGGAGATGCTGTGCACGGTTTGATGGCGCCTTGTAAATAAAAATGCATTTAACATCTACTAACTATAAATTTTAATTTTTTATAGTTGAGATAAAAAATTATTTTTTAAAGTGTTTTTTTTTAAATTTTTTTGGTTACTAATTATAATTATTTAATTTTTGTTTTTATTTTTATGATTTATACTAAAATTATACTTTGTAATTAATTAAATATATATAATTATAATTATAATTTGATTTTTTATATAATAAGTATAATACAAAATTAATTAATTTAATTTAAAATATATAAACAATTTGTAAAACAGGAGAAAAGCGCGGTTTTTTCACAAAATAATAATAATTAATAATAATAAAAGCGTAAAAAAGTTTAAACTAACATAAACAACTTGAGGCGGCCGCGGCTCGGTATATGGAGACTAGGGGGCGGTGTTTTATTTGAATTTTTTGCTTCGTGTGTCCGTGTATGTGTTTGTGTTTTGTGTGTTGTTGGCACAATTTATTAATTAAAATATTTATTTTTTAAATAAAATAAAATTATAAACAGGAATACTTTTTAAAAAGAGTTTTTTTTTGTTTTTTATCACATTTTTTTTCATAAAAATCGCGGGTGACCATTTTTCCGATTTTTGAATTTATAATTTTGGTCGTATTTTTTTTTATTAATGTCCATCTTAAATGCTAAATTTTTTCTTACATTTCTACTGACCAGTAAAAAAATTAATTAATTTAAAATTATATTAAATTAACAACAAAAAAAGGAAAGAGTTTGCTTTTAAATTAATAAAATTAATTTTTATCGCGTGGGCCCCCCTCGTACTCTTACTCCGGAATGGTGCTCTCGTTTTTCATTTGTCGTCGCCGTTTTAAGTATTCTTGTTTTTGTTCAGGTGTCAATTTTTTAAACCGTTCTAGTAGTTCTTGCCGTTTTCGTTGTTTGTCCTCTTCGATTTTGTGGAGTTTCTGATCTTCTTTGCGTTTCAGTTGTTCGGCCTCGAGGCGCTCTTCTTCGCGTCGCTTTTGCTCTGCCATTATGCGTTGCCCCTCGGCGAGCCGTTCCTCTTCGATTTTACGTTCGAGTTCCTCCTGTTTTCGTTGTTCTTCCAGCCGCTTGGCATCTGCCTCTTCACGCGTACGTAACTCGTCCAGGCGCCGTTTCTCTTCGCGTTCATTTCTTTCGCGAACCTTTTGTTCAGCTCGTTGCTGTTCCTCCTCCATCCGTTCTCGCTCCAATATTTCTATTTCTTTGATACGCTGCTTTTCTTCGCTTCGTCTACGCGCCTCCTCCTCGCGATACTCTCGCATATCTTTTTCATACGCTTCACGCTCCCGTTGCAATTCACGCTCTTTTTCGATTTGCTTTTCTAAATACTTGCGGTGTTCTTCTTCAATTCGTTTCTTTTCTTCCTGTTTTCGGAAATTTTCTTCGAGTTGTCGTTTCGCCTCGGCCATACGGGCTGCCTCTTTTTCGCGGTGTATTTTGTCACGGAACACACGCGATTTTTCAATATCGTCGAACTGCTTTTTTTCTGTGATATCGTTAGTCGGATGCTGATTATTGGTTGTTTCATTTTCTTGGCGTGGTTGATTCTTATGCCGTTGTTTATCTCTGTTTAGTTTACGGCGGCGTTGTGGTCGTCGTCGCTTTGTTGGCGATGCAGTGGGTTGCGTTGGTAAAAAGTGGTGTTTTATAGTATTATTTTTTATAATGTTATAGTAATCATCGTTGTACACGGATTCAATTATGGGGCTGCCTAAATCTGAGAGTGGAATAATCAAACGTCCGTTGCCGTTAGCTGCATCATTTAGCACATCGGGTGTATGTGTAGTAGATACCGGTTTAGCGGTGGTTCGGCGTCTCTTTTTTTGGCGACGTCGACGCTTATCTGCTTTACGATTCACTGCAGGAGTTGGTAATGTTGGCCGTATCGAATTTTCTTGTAGCAATTGGTTGTTATCAACATGCCGGTACACTTCATGTGTAACATTTAGCTGTAAAGGTTTACGGATCATACGCTGTTCGATGCGTTGACGTTTCTCCTTGATTCTAAAAATAAAATAAACTTAGTCCACAACTGTATATAGTATTGGGGTTTAACATACCTTCGACTATTATTGGTAGCCGGTTGGTCCATAAACATTTCAACTTCGTTAGCCTTTTCATTCGGGAATGTCTCATTCCATCGATCATACACTTTCTGTTTATTGATTTCATCGACGTACGGCATACGATGCTGGCAAATGTATTGATATTTCTCGACACAAATTTTTGCTGACCATCTTGAAGGATGCGTTGGGCCGCACCAATCAAATTATAGAGAAAAATAAAAGAGAAATGAAAAGAAAAAATATTAGTAATATTTTTACAATTGTTTTTTGTGTGTGTATGTGTAACGTGATAGTGTGTGCAAAATAGTGGTGCATGCGATTTAACAAATATACAAAACTAGGGCATTCACAATACAAATATATATATTTTAAGCTAAGCTACATATTTTGTGACTTAAATCTAAGGTACGTGCACAAATTACAAAGTACAAGCTATCGAGACAGCAACAATTTTGTTGTTTTAATTTTGTCCTACCAGTTCGTTGTACCAAAATTTATTTTTTTTAAATACTATTCGAAAAAATCACATCGAAGGCAAATCAAATGAAATAAAAAAAATTTGGGCGCGAAAACCACACTCTTATCTAAAATTTGGAATTTTTAACATTACCTGTATTTTAAGGCGGGATTGAGCACAGCACAATGGTATTTTAAATCCTGTCTGCTCCTGCAAAAAATGCTCATAAGTAACCGTACTAAAAACGCATTGACGGCGATAAATTTTTATTTAAAAAAAAAAATTATAATTCGCAACTCTAATGTTACAATTAAATTACCGTGGATCCATTTGACTAAACGATTGATAAACAACCGTTCGACCTGTTTGTCCCCATTGCCATTTATTTCGTTCCCAATTGTAAACGCCACCAATCCATTTCTCAATTTTATCCGTATCATTGTGCAGCATATATTTTCGCAGCGCCCGATCTTCGTACTTGATTGGCTCCGCCAATTTACTATTTTTGTCTTTGCACGCGAAATGAGATTCGAGCCAGTTAAGCCGCTCCGTCGATATGTAATAGCATTCGTTACCGATTCGAATAAATTTGGGCGGGCACATGGCGTACATTCGTTTGATGCGCTGTGTACAATCGCTGATTGCGATTAGTAGGACTACGAGAAATAGTATCAAGTCTAGTTTTTTCACCGTGAATGGCGACATATTTGACAGTTTTATATTTATATTATGATTTATTAATTTTTAAAATATTTAAAATATGTTTTGGTTTGATTAAAATTTACAATAATTTATATTTAATGAATTTATTGTTTGTTGGTTTAGGTTTATGTTCGTTGTTACATTTTCACCTCCTATCTGTGCTAAATATGTATGTGTGGTGACCCTCTGAAATAAAAGAAAATTATGAATGTTAAATATTTTCAAGGTTATTTTGATTTTTTTTTTTGGATTTGTCATTTTGCGTCTGTAAATGGTGCTGTTTATGTTTTTTACGTCTTTTATGCATAAGATGAATCCATTTTTGGAATTTTGATCGATTGGATGATGATGGTAATAACTTCTTTTGGCGTGACATACTTTTCGTATGAATGGTAACTGAATTAATGAATTTATTGATTGTAATGTAAAAGATTACGTTACATAATTTTAGTACCAAGGAATTTACTCTCAATTCAATTCTATTAAAACCTCTGAACTATACTCCAGTATTGGGGATGCCACACAAATTTTTCAAGCTCAAGCGAATTGTGGTACATATTTTAGCAAACATTTTAGTGCTACCCACAAATTAATAATTTCAGAATTCAATAGTATTTTTTTGAAATTTTTCAACAAATGCCTCCGAATTTCTGTGATACTAAAAATGAATCTTCCAAATGAAATGTTTATTTTTGCATTTGACAGTTCTAGTAATTTTAATATCCGATTTCTTTTTAAGAATTTTTCAGTGTCATGAAATTTTCAAAATTGAGAATTAAAATTTTTGGAATTTCAATTATATTTTGGTTTTTAAATTTGAAAATTTTGGAAATTACATATTAATTTTTTTTTTTTAATTATAGATTTTTTGTTATAAAATTACATACATTGGCTTTAATTGTAAAGGTCGAGCCGATTTTGGACAATTTTCAAAAATTTGAAAGCATAATTTTTAATTGTACAAGAATTTAATATGTATTTTTCTTTGTATAAAATAAACTTCCGTAAAAATTTGTAAACTCAGTATTTTGCAAATTTTATATGCAATTTTCGTTTATGTAAATTTTATTATTAAGCAATTTTTAAAATTTAAAATTAAAATTTTCGGAAATACACATACCATAAAATTTTAATCCACTCAGAAATTTTGGAATTTTTTTGCTAAAAGTCTAACACCTACATTTTTAAAATTCATTAATTCGGAATTTTATTCAAAAAATTTTAATATTAATTTATATTAAAAATTTTTGAATAAAAGAAACTCCCAATCTTCGCAAGGTATACAAATTATTATTCCTAAATTTTACAAATACTTAAGAAAATAGAAATTTCAAAATTAAATTTTTCCGAATAGTTGAACAATTATTAATCTAATATCATATGAAATCCGTTCTAACGGATGAACTCAGAATTATGCAGATGTTCTGTGTTAAGAATTGAGCACAAATTTTCGACCAAATTTGAATTTTTTTATATTGGCTTGATTAGGCCGGCAAGATAAATTATTGAAGGTTTTCTTGAAAGGTTGAATTGTTACTTCAACAATATTTCGGGCATATAAAGATTTTGGTAGCTGTGCCCACTATGGGCAAAACTTAAATTTAAACTCCTATGTTTTTAATAGTGACACGTAACAATAACATTATAAATAATTAAAATGAGTCATTAAAAGTACTACAGTTAATTTATTTTAATAACCAAGTAACCCATGTTTTGTGGAGCTTGAACAATTTCGGATATTTGTATTTTCTTTCATGATAGAACTATTTGTATGATTTTACCTGTTTTTGCTTCAAGTTTTCTATTCAGAACAGGATTTTCTAAAAATCATATCTTAGAAATCGGTTAAGTAATTTTTGAGAAACCTGTTCAAGAAAAGTACAGTGCATAAAAAACAATTAAACCAAAAATCATTGGTCCTGTTTCTTGAATATAGAGAACCTTTTCCCTAAGCTATGTAGCTTATTGAAATGAATGAGAAAATAATCCGATTTTATTGTAGAATCGTTGTCTTAATGCCAGGTTTTTATTTTTTTATTTTAAATATTAATTAAAATTAATTAAATTGAACTAACTCATAGTTTTAAAACTTAAAGTTTTGTTTTGTTTTTGCTGAACTATTAAAACACTGAAGAACACCGATAGAACACAACACATTTATCAAAAATTTATTATCAAAATTCAATTCAATTCTTTCATTCTTATAAAAATTTTAATTATTAAAATTTTAAATTTTAAAAATTCTAGTTGTTTTAAATTTTAATGCAACATTTATGACACTTTGATTAGCAGAATTTTTTAAAAATACATATAACTTTAAAATGTTTATTGGTTTTCAGGATTTGATTGTAACTTTCTGCTATGCAGGCAAAGTGGCAGATTTTACTGTAAAATTTAAAACAGAATTTTGTATTTTAAAATTTGTATAATCAGAAATATAAATTTTAATAATTTAATAAATCAGCAAGTATGAAAAAATAGAGGTAATCCAGAATTTTTTTAAAAATTCATAAACGATTTACTCAAATTCACAATAATATGAATCTGAGAATTTTAGAGAACACATCAAATTTCACAATCAATCTCAAAATGTTTAAAAATTTACAAGTTTTTTGTATTCGTTGAAAGTGTCAATTTTTACCATTTACTTTTCATTACACAAAATTTTCAAAATTTGATAATAAAATTTTTTGAAACTCTATAAGTTACACAATTTTTAGAAATTTTCTTTGTAAAATATTTGAAATTTTGATTTATCTATTAATTTTGAAAATTATTATAATTTTCTTACCAATTGATAAAGTTATAGAAAATTAGTAGATCGTAAGAGATTTGAAAATTGTATGAGATTGATTCTAGATTAAATAATTTGAATTGAATATATTTTCAGGCTTTTACAATTATAAATTTAGATAAAACACAATTTTAGTGAAAAATAAAACAAAACCTAAATTTTATAGAATTTGAATGTTTTTCTGAAGTGGAAATATATAAAATCCTCTGCCAATTAAGTATTTGCTAGAATTAGAATTGGTTTTGAATTTTTAAAAAGAATTTTGAAAATAAAAATTGGGCTCAAAATTTTTTAAGTACTAGCGGGAAATTAGGAAACTCAAATTTGAACGGAACATGGATATGCGAGATTCATCAGAATTCTGAATACGACTTACTTCGGAATTTTAAAGATTTGTGCAAATTTGCGTTACTTAGGACTTTAATATTAAAATTTGAAATTTTAAAAATTCTAGTTGTTTTAAATTTTAATGCAACATTTATAAAACTTTGTCTATAGCGAAAACTTATTAAAAATACATACAACTTTAAAATCGTTATTGATTTTCAGAATTTGATTGTAACTTGAGGCTATGCAGGCAAAGTGACAGATTTTGCTGTAATATTTAAAACATAGAATCTTGTAAAATTTAAAATTTGTGTATTCAAAAATACACATTTTTTAATAATTTAATAAATCAGCAATAATGAAAAAATAGAGGTAAACCAGATTTTTTTTAAAAATTCATAAACCATTTACCCAAATTCACAATAATATGAATCTGAGAATTTTAGAGAACACATCAAATTTCACAATCAATCTCAAAATGTTTAAAAATTTATAAATTTTTTTGTATTCGTTGAAAGTGTGAATTTTTACCATTTACTTTTCATTACACAAAATTTTCAAAATTTGATAATAACATTTTTTGAAACTCACACAATTTTTAGAAATTTTCTTTGTAAAATATTTGAAATTTCGGTTTATCTGTTAATTTTGAAAATTATTATAATTTTCTTACCAATTTATAAAATTATAGAAAATTAGTAGATCGTAAGAGATTTAACCTATCTGAAAATTGTATGAGAATGATTCTAGATTAAATAATTTGAATCGAATATATTTTCAGGCTTTTACAATTATAAATTTGGATAAAATACAATTTTAGTGAAAAATAAAACAAAATTTTATGGAATTTAAATGTTTTTCTGAACTGGAAATATATAAAATCCTCTGCCAATTAAGTATTTGTTAGAATTAGAATAGGTTTTGAATTTTTAAAAAGAATTTTGAAAATAAAAATTGTGCTAAAATTTTTTAAGTACTAGCGGGAAATTAGGACACTCAAATTTGAACGGAATATCGATGTGCAAAATTCACCAGAATTCTGAATATGACTTACTTCTGAATTTTGAAGATTTGTGCAGTTTTGTGTTACTTAGGTAGGACAGTTTGAAAAGTTAAAGATTTCAATGTAAAATACTAATAATATAATACAAAGCTTTAAAATTTTATAATTCTCAGGGCTTAAAACAAATTAAAATTTCAAATTAAAACAAATTTTTTTGATCACCTTCCTGTTTAGAGTTAAAATATTTTTGTAAACCTCTCTATTTTTTTAAAATTTCAATCTATGATAATTTACAAAAATTTGCGAAATTTAAAATTTCCAAAATTTTTATTTTTTGGTAGTTCGAATTTTGGCATATTTTATTCCATTTTTCAGAAAGAAGGCGTTTTGAAAATTATAAATTATTGTATGTAAAAATTTTCAACTGAATTTTAAAATAGGCTTGAATTTTAAAATTCATAAAATTTCAAATGAGACTTCAAAAAAAAATTATGATGACACCATAATTGCTTTTGATGAAGAATACTATTCTAATGTAAACACCTAACTGTAAAACAAATCGTTAAGATGATGTGTCTTGTTCAAAAGTACGATTTACAACAACCTCAATACATTGTATTGATCGAAATATTAAAAGTGGCGCCTGAGGCGCCCCCGCCTTTTCCAATTTGTTATAAAATAAATTTACCAATTATGTATTTCTATTCCTTGATCTACATTAAAAATCTTAAAACGATTAATCAAAAAATGAAAATTTATTGTCAACCACTCCAAATGTGGTGTGTCATTGCTTCATATTTTATTCCATGAACTCCTAACAGTCATGGTGTTTTCTTTAATTAATCGGCAACACAAAAAAAAAAAAAAATTATTAATGCGTTGACAGGTAATGCTAATTTGTTATTTTATTTTTTAAGTCAATGTCATAAAACTATCTTACGCTCTTATTGTACGAATATGTACCCATCTTCTATATGTATAGTGACTAAAGCAAACGGAATTAATTATTGTCGCGTTATTATGAAACCATATACACAATACATTTATTTGTATTAACCAGCATGAATATATAGAGAACAGACGTACTCGACGACACGGCATATTTGCATAAAAGATATTAAATTTTAAAACCATATTTATCTTAAGAATTACATTTTTTTTTTTTTGTGTTGTTCACAGGTTTCTCTTGTGCTATTCTCTGTTTGTTGTACACACAAGTTTCACTTTTTAGCGTAAAAAAAAACCACGTTTTATACGATTTACGCTATTCACCACATTTGTAAAATATGGCGCTAGCTCCTACACGATTTGTGCGTCTTTGCTAAATTAATATTGATTCGTAATTTTGTTTACAAGTAAATTACCAAATAAATAAATTCGGTAGGTGTACATGACTGATACATTAAAATTCTTTAAATTTGAGATGATTTCATTATCTATAATTATGAATTGATGATGGTCGTGTAGCGATGTGTGGGCAGCCAAAATTTTGATCAGATTAGTGGTAATTAAATCGAATTTATCGCCAAGAATTTGTGGAGGTTTTATGCCACCATGCCATAAATATTTAAACGTTTAACAAGAAATTCTATCATCATACTTGTAGATTATATGGCATTTGTACAAGAATTCCCGGAAATGTGTATTAAGTACAGGGCAAATTTATGTGCCAAAAATATTAAAAATCGTTTATACAAATATTTTGTTGGCATACAATTTTAAAGAATTTGTTTCATATATAGATACATTTCAATAGATCGGATCAATCATGTTCATAGATGATCCTATATAATGTCTAGACGTTAACAACATAATTGACATAATTGTGTTTGTTGGAATATGTATACATAAAATACAATACAAAACTCGATTAATTTCTATTATTAACATATGATTTCATTGTACGGCGTACGTACGACACGAAAGGTAGGGAAAATACAAGAAAATAGAAAATTGTATTTAGAAAATGTGTGATACATACAATAACACATAAACGTGTTCATGCTATATCCGTTGACATTAGTGGCGCCATTTTTTTGTAATCAGATAGACGCATTGACGCCATTACAATGTTATGACTGCTAAATGTTTGTATAGTGGAAAAACACTTGGGATCGATCATATTTCTGTGTTTCTTTTTTTTTGCGGAACATAATTTCGCGAGAATTTCTATTTTATTTTTGATTAAGTTTTTTATGGCCGTACGTGATTTATTTACAGCACTTAAAATAAAAATTCAAGAATAAATATAAAATACTGTTCAATGCAAAGCACACATTTAACCTCGGTGACATTCGAGCGAATCGATTTCATAGAGTGTTGGAAATTATGTAATTGAAATGCAATTTGGTGTAGAAAAATTTCTTAGAGTTTATAGCTGGTTTCGATTGGGTTTAGAGATATCAGGAGTTATGTGCATTTGCTAATTATAGCAATTGGAAGAAATGCAATTTATCTAGTTGAACTTTACTCAAATTCTTGAATTTGATTAATTTACGAACTTTTAAATTTTTGAAGTTAGAGGTTATTCTCCATGAAAATTTAAATTGGGTAATTAAAGGAGCAAGTTCTGACTCTTCTCCTGGAATAGAGAGCTGAACAAAATATTTTCATTGCAATTTTGGTTCTGAAACTATAATCTTAGCTAATTTAGTTTAGTATTCGTTAGTGCTCATTTTGTGCTGTCAACACACGTTTAATGCGTTAGCTTTTTTTCGCCTTATCATCTTTGTTTTTAAGCGCCGATGCCAATTTTAGGGCTTTGCTGGTATTTTTTTGGAATAATTTATTGGTCAGAAATGAACAGGATAATTTTTAAAAAATCATCGTCTCTCCGTGTCTCGTCAAATTTGAAAAGAAGCAAAAAATCAGAGATAAAGATTGAAGCAAAGCTAGAGTTTTGAGCATTCGTGCACTTTGTGACCTTGGATTTAAACTTAAGAGGAATGCACTAAATTACAAAATATTTTACTACGTCAGCAGTTGATGGCCAGAATATTAACCACACTCAACTAAGCTTTTAATTAATATTTTCACATTGACAAACTACAAACTTAATTTATCATTATTATGAAGTTTGGGTTATTATTGAAATTAAGATTCTCAACTAATTTTGATAGGGTTTTGAATGGGCCGTCTGAATGGAACTAGGATATTTATGATACCAATCACAAAGGCACGATTTGTATAATAAAATTACGATTCAAAATTAATTTTGGCAGAAGTTCTCGAATATGGGCACCATGAATGAATCTGGGCCACTTTTCTATCGATCCTGATGAAATTTAGTTTGGAGGGTGGCTCAGAATTCTAAAGCAGTTTGTGCTATATTTCTGGAATATGGTAATTTTGAATAGATCTAAACCATTTATTAATAGTCCATGATGATATTTGATTTGTGCATTCTACTACTAAATTTTGGTTGCAGTTTCAAAATTTATTGTTCCGTGCTTGGGTCATTTCGGCAACCCGAAAATTATGAGCAACACAATTTAACACAATCACAAATGTGCGACAAACAATTGTTAGAAATGAATTCAGGAAGAAGAATTGTACTACAAACAGTTGTACACAGAAAAAATTGTACACTGAACAATTCATCGAAAAATCAAATATGCCAAAGAAAGAAACAATTCATCGAAAAAACTCGTAATGCATATTAAAAAATATTGATCAATTTTCTCTAATTGCTCAATTTTGTGATATACGGAAAACAAACCAGGACAACTTTAGGTAAAAAAAAATTGTATCGATATTAAGCAGAATTTGAAGCGAATTATTGTGATGAGGAGCATCATTTATTTAAATCAAATTGAATTGTTATAATAATTCGAACATCTCGGGCAAATCGTGTGTTGGATTTGAGTTTAATTTTGAAAATCTGAATCAATTACACACTAAATGTCGCAAAAAAATGAAAACCTGTGTTAAATTTCTATAAATTCAACTTATCTGGCACGCAATGGTTCGATCGCCCATTTTTAAAAAATCAGTGTAAATTTCAGGTAATTCACATAAATTTGTAATTTAACTTAGATATGCAATAACTCTTTCTCTATCTAGAACAGAAAGCCGCATGACAATTTCTTGAGTAGGAGCTGAGATATGAATATTCTCGTCAAGTGACACTCCAAAATCGACAAATACGCTTGAACAAAATATTTCCCAAGCAAATAACCATTTTCTTTATAAGCCCAATCATCATGAAAATCCACCTGAATAGTCTCTAGACTATATGCTGAGTAATTACGCAGAACTTCATTTTTGCCTAAAATCATGGGAAACTGCCCAAATCTGAGCCAAAAGTTAAAGCATATTGCTGCATATTAGATCATCAATCATCATGGTTCTAGTGGGATTTGAAATAAAAACTGACGTAATCACGGAAATAAAATTTTTAAAATTATTTTTCGTGAAAGAATGATATGAAATGATTCATTCATCTAATTTTCTTCAATAATATTCATGTCTTCATATATTTTAGTACTTAGGGCCAACCACTTGAACCATATGTTCCTGAAATGTTCGAATTATTATCGCAATTCATTTTGATTCCAATAAATGGTGGACCTCAATCACAATAATCCGTTTAAACATCTACGCAATATCGATATAATTTTATTTCGATGAATTGTCAAATCTCCATAGTAAAATTCTTTGGGACCGGAAAAATGTGCGAAAACGAATTGTGCGAATATACAATTCATCGAAAATATTCATTATTTATAACTAATATGCTTTAACTTTTGGCTCAGATTTGGGCAGTTGGCACCATTGCGTGCCAGATGATAAATTGAATTTATAGAAATTTAACACAGGTTTTCAATTTTTTGCGACATTTAGTGTGTAATAAATAACTTTTAGATTCAGATTTTCAGATTTTGCTTCTGAAGAAATGGCATATTATCCCATAATCAGCTAATTTTTTGCAAGCGTTTTTGAGTTTTCACATTTTTTCCATCATGATTTAGCTTGATTCAAATAAGTTATACACCTCAACTTAATAATCCTTTTCAAAATCTACTCAACATCGATATAATTTTATTTTGATGAATAATTGTAAAATCTTCATTTAGGAAATCTTATGTAAGTACTGATTTTCAACAGGAACTTTTTGGTTAAAAATTTTGTTTCGATGAATTGTGTTTTCGATGAATTGTTTTTTCCAAAATTGTTTTCACGCACATTTGGTTATTGTAAAATGGTAGTTTTCATATTTGTTTTTCGATAAATTGTTCTTCTATGAATTGTTTGTCGCATAATTGACTATCGCAAAATTTTCGGGGAATCGTCATTTCTTATGTGATCACGATGGTCATACATATCATCCCTGACATACATGCGTTATATACACTAAAATTCATTTACTGTAGATACAATAAAATGCAGATTACGAAAGGTGATGCATCTGGTCTGAATACCGATTTTTTTTGATAGAAAAATTCTAAATCTCTTTAATTTTAAACTAAACGAAACCAAACTATGGAGTAAATGATATTTTTTTTTTAAAAATTGGTTTTTTAAAATTTAAAAATTTTAAAAATTCGAAAATTTCGGAAGTTTTATAACAAATTTTTGCCTATTTTCAACTTGAAAATGTGAATTGAAACTCCGTATATTTTAATCGCAAAAATCTTAAAATTTGTAATAGAAAAGTGGTTTCGATTTGTAAAATTATGTTCCAATATTTTGAAATTTAAAATTTAAAAATTTTCAAAGTTGAGGTATGAAAGGCTATCAATCAAATTATAGAATATTATTATCTTTGTCGACCAATTATTTCGTAAATTTTTCGAAATTCTGAAAATTTGGTGAATTTTTTTCTAATCCGTAATAAGAAAATTCAACATTTTTTAAATGCTAACATTTTCGACTAATGGATCGAATAAATCGAGTTATATAATTTTAATAATTTTAAATATCAAAAACCAAAACTGATATCAGAACATGATTACTTTTAACTGAAATTCTATCATTTTAATATTCCACTCGATCTGTTCGATTACGTGCTACGAAAATTTATTCTATTTTCATTTTTATCAGCCCATATACAATTTTTAACTGATCGCGATGAAATTCGGTTTGAGGGGTTCAATTGCGTTTCTAAAGCGGAGTTTGACAATGTCACAATCGATCATGGTTAGATTTGATTTTTCTATGGGAGATGTTGAAGTTTTAAAAGTGGGTAATCTCTTAACCAATCAATTAATTAGAGGAAATTGTTATTTTGAAACAAATTTTGGAACCTGGTCACCCTGTACAAAACGAGGCCAACATCTAAACCCCATGGGTTAGTACCTCAGCTCCATTTTGTAAACTGCTTTTCCCTATGAAAACATTTAAAAATGCTTTTCCATCAAAATTCATTTTAGCATCACAATTCCAACCTGTATTTTGACGTTATACATTTGTCATTTCTGTCGTTCAAGCCCTAATTACCTGTAAATATGAGTATAAGTGGATGCTATGATCGATAAGAAACAACTCCAATTAATTGCATAAATGGGGTCATAATCCGATAAATTGCTCGTAATAAGTTGTTTTCTTATCAATGATCAACAGTTATTTCCGCTGTTTAAGTTAACAGACAGTTCCGAGAATATCAGAATGTAAATTGAGTTGATCGTTGCATGGTCGATAGTGCCGTAGCCGATTTTTAAATAAATTTACAAATGTTGTACCATAATTTTGAGCAACTATTGCTCAATATTCTGCTAAGGTATTTTGCGGATAATTATCTTAAATTATTAATTATTTGCAGAATTTATTTCGAAATGTTGCTCATTTCATTATATTTTAAGGTTACGATTTTGGTGATAATTTGCTCAAAATATAATTACACTTTTGCTCAATATTTTTTTTTTTACTTGTGAGAAGTTTAAACAATTGAGTTTTTCTTATTCAAATTGAAATTAGTTCATTTCGATGTTTTATGTATACTTTGAGCTATTGTTGCTCAATATTTTATTTGATCACTATTCGTTCAAAATAATTTTATTTTTATTCAAAATTATTAACATATAGTCTGTTAGATTAAATGTAAATCTATCAAAATATAATTGCATTGACTATCTGAATATTCCCCATGAATAATGAAATAGCCTTGCATCGTTATTTAGCGCCTGTATTGTATTCCAATAATTAGCATCATAATAAATTGTAGCGTTTCTAATATTATTTTTTGCTAAAACTACCTACCTGGTTAACAAATTCACCTGTAAATATAGTCACAAGTGGATGATATAATAGGTAAGAAAAAGTACAAGTAATTGCATAAATGGGGTCATAATCCGATAAATTGTTCGTAATAGTTATTTTCTTATCAATGATCAACAGTTAGTTCCGCTGGTTAAATCAACAGATATTTTCGAGAATATCAGAATGTGTAAGTGAGTTGTTTTTTACATAGCCGACAGTGCATCAAATATGTGATCTGAGAGCTAGGACAAAATTTCTAGTAAACAAATGTAAAAATTTTGTGTTGCTCAATATTCTGCTGAGCTATTAGTAGCCAATATTCTGAGCTACTGTTGTTCAATATTTTATTTGGTCACTATTCGTTCAAGATACTTTTGTTTTTATTAAAAATCACGATTACACCGAGTGTGGAAACGTATTACAATTTTAATTTGAAATTTTAAACATCTAAATATTCAACATGACGGTATATTAAAAGTGCCATTAGCATATAGTCTGTCAGATTAAATGTAAATCTATCAAAATATAATTTTCCATTGAGTCACTATCTGACTATGCTCCATGAATAATATAATAACCACGCCTCGCTGTTTAGCGCCATGATTAGCATCATAATAAATTGCGGCGTTTATAATATTTTTTTGCCAAAACTATTGATTTAGATTATATGAAAAAAAAAAAAATTTAATGACCAAGGTGTATGCCGATAAACACCCTCACCTATCATAATTTATTTTTATCACCTTAACTGCTGTGCATGTGGTAGTAACAGACATTTTTGTTGGTGTTCTAAAAATACCACACCAGCCACAACAATAAAAATCCTTAACAGGCATATTTAATCCTAATAAATTATTCTAACGACAATAAAAAAGTAAACAAAAATTTTATTCTTATTTTATCTCAAATTTAAATTAATTTATCATCATTATATACTCATTTGTCACTAACATAAAATCTATTTTCTTAATAAACGAATAAAATTAAAATTCCGCTCGCTAAATTAAAATTTACATATAAAATGCAAAGCACTTAAGACGCACCGCACCGCACGACGTGCGAATTGTATTGGTTAGGGGATTAACAACACAGCGTACACAACACAAAGAATTAACCAGTCGCTTAATTAATTTTAATTGAAGATGGAACATTTTGTGCGTCGCTGTTACCAACGAACTTGATACAAAAAAAAAAAAAATGTCTTAAGTAAATATACAAAAACTATGATGCAATCACAGCACCACAACACAATTTGCTGTATCATTTACACAAGAAATTAGGTCAATCTATTTTTGCTGCTCTGCTATCTAATGTGCAGTCATAAACCAAACATTTTAATTTATTATCTCTCCATGTACAAACATATAATAAAAATGAGGTAGTGATTTAGATTTGAAATAAACCAGATTCGCACGAAAACATTTGGGGCTGAAATATTAAAGCTGTTTCGCCAAATATTTACACATTGATTGCGCGAAAAAGACATAAAATTGCATATGATGACATAATCGTTAGTTGTTGCTAATATTCAAGATTTGTTATCTAATTTTTGTGAGCCTGATTACGTTCACTATAAAAATCAAATGTTCACCAATATGTTTTTTTCTAACCATCAGTAATTTTTTTGTTTACAAAATTTTGTTTGTTGGACGAACCCCCCTTTATAATAAATTTTTTATTTCCTCTTTATTGCAAAAAGCAAAAAAATTTTCTGCACCAATATTTTTTTTGTGCACCAACTTCGAAATCAATTTAACTAACCTTTATGAAATGAATGAATTTACCTTTATTTGGTAACTTTTGCCGTAGAATTATTTTTTGAGCACCAATAATTTTGAAAACATTGCTTCAAACATTCACAAATAATTTATATAATATTGTCCACTAAAATAATTAGTTCCACTATTGCAAAAAGAACATTTTTAAATGAAATTAGTCTAGTTTGTAGACTTAATTTTGTCTCCCTGGAATATATTAATTATTAATTAACCTAAATTTGTGCCAATTTATTGTGTATAGATAATTTTAGTCCACCAAATTATTTAGTTTGTGCATCAAAATACTTGACTTATAGTTTAAGTGGTAGTAGGTATATAGTATTTTGTCCATCAAAAATTTTCTTGTCTAAATTAAAATAGAATAATTTAGATAAATTTTTTCGGCTCACCAACGACAATCTTGACTTGTGTGAAACAAATTACATTTTATGCGGGAATTTTTTTTGTCGGTTTGCCTGTGGTTTTCTATAGTTTCAATAAAATTTACATTATTCTAAAAAATTGATGACCAAAAAAAAAGAAATTTTATCTTAGTTTTAACGCTAAACAAAATTACATCAAAGTTATTTTTTTGTGCAATAATTTTGCAAATTTTGTCTGAATTTTTAAATTTTTGAGATACGAATGAGAATCGTCCGGAAATACCAAATATTTAAAATAACGAAAATAGATAAACGATAATTTAAGTTTGTATTTAATATTAATTAAGATTTAATTTAACGACAGGCGAAACCACCTGAATATACAATGCTTTGTTAACTTATAAATATAAAGTATACCAAATTCGCTGATTTCGCCGCACTCAGTCCTAGTAGTTTTACACATAAACAAATAACTGTTGAATGATAAAATACATTTATTTCTACATTTCCTTATAGATATAATATTAAAATTAATTAATTTCGCTCGAGTTCGCTATGCTCAAATTTCGCCGTAAATTCAATTTTTTGCTAAACCATTGTGTATTGATCCTAATATAATTGTCTACGCCAGCTGTAGTTTTAGATTTTTAAAATTAGTCGATCCTAAACCAATTCGCCGCACATTAATTATTTTCGCATATATGTACAAATGTGAAACTCGATTCCGTTCGTAATCCGTAAATTATACCACCCAAACACGAGATACTGTTTTCGATTAAATTCGATTTTATTTTCAATTTGAAAAATTGTAATTACAATATAATGTCTGCATATATCGTGTATAACAACGTCGTGTACACAAACGACAATATTCATTTTTGGGTCGTAGGCGAGTTTGATTAAGTGTGACATATCCAAATAGATACGATAAAATTTTTATATAAAATTACGGAGGTTTTTTTTTTTTTGAGTAATACACAACAAAATATGTATCGTAAAAACGTCTAAAAGTCGACGGCCTTGGTTAGCCTGTTATGAAAATTGGTCACATTGTGTCTAGAACAGTTTGCCTTTTTATAATAAAATGCCAAAGGTGAGCACACTACACTCATCTATCTAAATAACTCTAGGAACAAGATGTATATGTAAAACGAGGAGTGATAATACGAAAAACATGTAACCTAATAACTTATTTATATTAGCTATTTAATGTCAATTAGATTGACATTATCGATTGCATTAAAAGATAAATTTAGAAATTTTATTTTTTTTTCGCTGTATTGATAAGAGTAAAACTGATAGTTAAACATACTTAAGTCGGTTGTGTACACATAAGAAGAATTTGAGTTTTGGATAATTGATAATTCATTCAAGGGTAAATGTATGTGTATACAGACAAAATGTAGTAAGTAAATCCCACTTAACCTTATTAGTAGTACTCGTATACACAAATCGATGACATAGATTTTGTTTAGCCGTCTTACGATAGAATTGTACAGCAGGTATAAAAAATTCAGGTGACGTAAAAATCCTAAATCCTTCTCAAATCCATACCAAAATATGTATATATGTTTTGCATACAAAATTTATAACACTAAGAAAACATGATACGAGACATACACCATAATCGTGCGCTCTATTGGCGGCATTCCAAATAAAAATATCTCAATAATCTTAACGACTTTATATATACAAATCCACCGAGAATATAATTTATGTATAATGCTGCTTAAAAAAGTAAAAGAAACAAAAAAAAATCTTAAAAAATCATTTATTTCGCATGTGATGTCATAACACGCAAGTGAAATATAATCGCCGGGCGAAAAATTATTTTGCAGTCATATTTCAAATCGAGCACGTGTCGAACCCGCAAACCACATAACCATATAGGATGAATATGTACACGCAACTACCAATTTGATGACTCACTACACTCTTTTAAATTCTATTTGTATAACTGAATTCATTTTTTTTTTCCAAAAGAGTGGCCTGGAAAAAAGGTTTTTTTCTCCAATTTTTGTTGTTGCGGTTGTTGTTGTGCCATTGCTGTTGTTGTAAAGTCAATTAAAATTCCATTTATTATTTAATTCTGTGTGCTATATACAATAAAAAAAAATAACAACACACAGTACAACAACAATGTGATTGCAAATAAAATGGGAAAAAATATTTTCCTAAAAAAAATTAAAATAAAATTCAGTTTTTAAATGTACAAGAGGGAGGGAGGGCTTGGTGTCGCCACTCGAGGGTAGAATGGGGTAATTTAATCAATTTTGTCGTGCATGTACAATTCATCATAATATGGTATACGGTTATAAAAATGCGGAGGTTTGTTTGTTTTTATATGATTTTTTTGTAATTTTAAAATTGAAGGTCGATACTTCGCGTGCATCGAATGGGTGGTAGTAAATATATAATCTAGTGCGGTGAATTCGAGTCCAGGTCATATAATAATATAAAATCAACTAAAATCGATACTAACAGTAAATATTAAATTGTATTTATTGAAATAGAATAAAATTGATTAAATTGTATATGCGGCGAATTCGATATATGTAACGGAAATGCTTAATTATAAATTGGGTTTCGATTAAATGTTAAAGATTTTGTATTTGTTTGGACCTAACCAGAAAAAGTTATAACAAAGACGGTTTACTTTGCTTCCAGAAATACGGCGAATTCAACATAATCTGACTTATAGGAATCCTATTTTTTATAGCAGTTGAATATTTAACAAGAAACAGAAAATTGTGTTATAGTTAGAACAAATGCTATAAATTAGCAAAGATTTTACGTTTTTAGTGAACAAAAACTATTTTTCAATTAGATTGATAATATTAAGTAACTTAAATGATAAATATTTGACAGTTAAAATTATTTTAATTACTCACTTTAAAATTATCCATAAATAAATTTTGATGTTCAAAAATGTTGGTGCACAAGTAAATAAATCATGTTTAACACACTTAACATTTATTGGTGGAAAAATATTTTTGTAATAAATTTTTAGCAATCTTTTATTTTAGTGCTACCTTATTTAATATTAAAATTTAAAATTTTAAAAATTGGATGTGTGAATTTTTGAAATTATCTCGTTTAAGAATTCTGGAATCATTTAATTTGTTGGCAAAATTTCTAAAGTATTTTTTTTTGCTTATTGAGAAAGAAGTACGATTTCAGAGAGATTTATCAAGCACTATCAATTATTTGAAGTTTATTTCAGGAATGTCAAGTCGGATTTCTATTTGTTTTATTTATTTCGAATTGATCCTATAAAATCTCACATTTTAATTTATGTTTTTGGGTATTTTATTGGAGCACAAACATTATCGAATATTTTTAGTGGACAAAAGCTATTTTACGACTAGTTTGAAATAGCTTATTAACTTTTAATGATAAATACTTACGCTTAAAATCTTGTTCATATATTTGGTGCACAAATTGAAAACATGGTGTTCAAACAAATCTCTGTTGGTAATGAGCCTATACTAAAGCGTTTGATTTTGAAATCAAAACATTTTTGAAAAAATATTTAATGGACAGAAATCAATTTTTTTGATGTTTTATTTTGGTGCACAGAAAATTTGATTCTGGTATGAATTTGAAAACTGCAAGAATTCAACTTTTTAAAAAACTCTGTGGAATCATCATTTCTTCTCATTGCTAGGGCATTTTTAACAAGTAAACACTAGTCGGTATACAAATATAAACGGTTAAACCTAAACCGGTTCTCTATTTCATAAGTTATTCCAAACTGTGCTAGACTAGCTGTGGTCATTGGTGCCTCAAAAGGCAATTATTTTCGTATGCGTTTGAAAACGATCAGATAGAACCTATAAAACCTCATCAACGCAAAGTTTCCGGGTATTTTATTGGTGCACAAATATTGTTTTTTTAGTGGACATAAACTATTTAACGGTTAGTGTGAAATATTTAAGTAAATTAATAATGTTAAAATTACTGGTCATAAACAAATTATGGTGCACAAAGTAGGTGCACAAAACTTTTTTTTTGGTGGACAGAAAAAAAAATTACAATTTTTTAAACTAATTAATTTTTTCTAACATTTTATTTGGTACACATTCCAACCAGGAATTTAGGACAGATTATTCTGTCAGATTAACATAATTATTCTGCAAAATTTTAATATGATTTTTTTTATTTCGTTATAGGTACGTGCATTTCCTGCCAATTTTTGGTAAGCAAATTAAATTAATAAAAATTTCCTAGAATTTGTTGTGCATTACGGTACGTGACTTCCGCAAACATTAGGATTTTTCCATTTTGAGATAAAAAAAAAATTGTTGTTGCAAGAGATTGGATAATCTTGTTGATTTTGGATACACGAAAAATAACTTCTATCAATGACAGTGAAATGTCATTGAAAAATAGAAATATATGTTTTTTTGTTGTTGTTTATTAAATTTGTAATCAAACGCAAGATCGCAAAAGGTTAAATTCCTCAGCCAATTAAAATATTTTGAAGTTGTTGTTACTATCTATTGTCTATTTCTAAGTAGAGTAACGCATCATCCCGATGTACATTTTAATTATTTGAGTACGCTCTCATGTATACATAAAATAGCAAACAATTTTTTTATTTTAGATGGTACATGCCTGTCAGCATATTAACATGTACACAATACATATTTACCTCCCAAAACTACAAGCAAATAAAAAATTAAAAAAGCAAACCTCCGGTATCATAAAAATAAGTTAAGCCTTTTGTTGAGAGCGGAGGGGCTGCATTAAAAATTCCATTAAAACGACGCCATATACACAACCAAGTTAAACTTTCATTTGCTAATTTAATAATTTAAGTCGCTTTGTAATTTATATAAACATATCGTAACGACAATACAACCCTAAATAAGGGGGGTGCTTTACAACAAAAAAAAAAAAAATAAAGTTTCGTTGTTTAACCCTTTTCATGTACAAATCGTTTAGTCGAACGATAAACGACAACATTTTAATCATCCTTGATGATGGGTTTTTCTTACTAAATTTTTAAATTTGTGTGTTATATGGCACAACAAATGGCATACATGATAATTCTGTATGAATAATTTAACTTTCGATTTTTCTTGTCATCGTCTTCAAGACTATATGGTTATGTGTATGGAAGATGGTTTTTGTTATGACGATAATTTTGGGTATAATTAGGTAGAATAATATGCGTGTTGAAAATATTAAAATTAAACAAGATGAAATAGGTTTTTTATGGATGGCCTTGATTAATTTCTAGGGAGCTTTTGTGTACAGGATTTGTAACACAAATGCTTTCACTTTTAAATTGAATATATTAGGGTAGCGAACTGAAAGGTATTAGGGTGTGATATATTGAATGAATGGCGAGATTCTGCAAAAAAACTTTTAAATTGAACGGTAATTGAACAGAAATTTAATAGTTTTAATGTTTTCATGGGTCATAATGTTTTCATGATTCAGAAACAAAAATTGGTCAATTTTAATGTTTTATTGATGGGTAAGACGATGGTTGATGAGTAAACTAAGTTCTACTTTATATCCAAAATATTAAACTTTAACTGTAGTTATTCAATGCTTGAATGCACATAACGATTTAAAAAAATCAATTAAAAACACTATTGAAATTTGCATTGAACGTCAGTTAACGTCATCGTAGAATTGAACCTAGTTTCGCAACGTTCGAAACTTGAGATTTCTTTTCGAATTGTGAATGTATCCTGTAAATTAATGAGCAATTGAATACACATTGAATATGAATTGAACAATTTAAAACTGTTCAATTTAGTTTTTAAACTGGGTTAAAATAAAATAAAATTCACAATAAATGATCGGAATTTCACTAAATATTAACCAGATTGAACTTTTTTTTTTACAAATTTATTTAAATTTTAAAATATCAAAATTGAACGTGAATTTGAAATAAATTAATTCAACTGACTCTCTAATGTTTAATTGATTGCTAGGAAATTGCACATTAATTGAATGCATATTGAACGTAAATATCCATCATTGGTTTCGATATAATTATTAAATTGAATACTAGTTTTAAATAAAATGGAATTTAACTAAACTTTATTGAATGTATATTGAATATATTTGAATTGAAAAGGGTTTGATTCAGAGGAACGACAAACCATTCTAGATTCAATACATATATTGAACATCAATTGAAAATTGATGACGAGATTTAGATAAAATTGAACTAAACTGAACATCATTGAATATTGAATACATGGATTTGAAATTGATCAATAGTGGTTGTGATTTTTTTTAAAGGTATTGAACATCAATTTGAAATAAATTGAATCAATTGGGTTTTTAATGTTGATTGCAATGAAAATTGCCCGAGTATAAAATTGAACATGAGTTACAAGTAAAATTGAACTGAACTGAAATTTATCAATAAGGGTCGTGATCCATTGGATCGATTAAAGACAATTTAAATTTAAAAGGTTTTGTTCAGATGGATGCCTAACGGTTATGATTTAATGTGGATTGAACATTAAAAGGAGAATTTCACCTTTAAAATAAAAAATTATCAGGTTTACATCAATATTGAATATAAATGTTCCATGAATATCACAATTGATTCGACAAACACTATATACGTAAATTGAATGCTTATTGAGCGTAATTATGCATCAACGGTTTCGATTTAAATGCTAGTGTTGTTGTAAAATTAATTGCATGCGAATATAAAATTGAATACGAAGTGTAATTCAATTTATTGTTTTGTTAAATTTCAAAATAACGTAAATCGAATTAAATTTTCGTTCAATTCTAAACCTGAATTCAATTGTACGTTTAAAAAAATATATTTTTATGTTTTGTGTCAATTTAACACATCTGGTTATATATTGAAACAAAGTCGATTGCGGAAAATAAATTGTATGATTTATTACACCGTCATCATCGGCAGCATCATTTGGGAAACTTGATTATATTATTTATTATGTAACTAAGTGGATTTTCACAGTATTGTGCTCGTGCACAATAATCCATTTTCCCCATTAAAATTTACCGTTAACTACTTGAAAATCACCTCATTAAAAACGTACTTTTTTATTTTATTTTATTCGGTGTTCAATATTTTTTTTTCGATTCACTGCGAAAAACAATACAAATATTTAGGTATGAGTGTACAGGGTGGTGAAAAACCATTCAAATCGATATATACACCCCCCCTGGAAATACGGTATTCATTCAATGATTTTGTTTTGTGCACTGTTTATTAATGCCGCGCGCTCTGCTGCTACTATACCACTATACCATGCCGGTGATTAAAATCATTTTGGTGTTTGTGGCGCGTTCTTCTTCTTGTTGCTATTGTTGTCATACTGTACAGGAATAAAAACTGTGTATTTGCCATTTCAAAATAAATAAAATGTAAAGTGGATTTTATTCATTTTTAATTATTTTATTTATTAAGACAGTAATATAACTAGGTGATAAAAAGACCGGCATTCGCACTATATAACATGCTGATAAGAAAACAATAAACGCGCCTAAAAATAATCAAAGAAACAAAAAAAATAAGGTGTAATTGACCTGAAAATAGAAACCATATCGCAATCCTATTTCTATCAGAAAAAGGGTTTGGTGTGCGAACGCGAGTTATTTTCAAGGTTTCATCATGATTTGCGACTATGTAGTTACCTCATCATTTACCCAAATAAAATAATGTTTGCGTATGTTAATTACCGATAAGAGATTTATTGTTGCTAGAATTGTACACACCAAAAATATTATATCATTTTTCTTATCTTCTTTTAATGAGTTTTTAATAAATTAAATGTGTGTATACATCAAGGTGTTTTCACGCGCACACAAAATATAAGTTTGTCGCAAAAAATTATGGGAAAGACACTTTTTTATTTTAAATAAATTAAATGTCGTAAAGATAATAATCCTCTTAACGTTCTTTAAATATATGTGAAAAAAATGTTTCGTTGATGAAAAGTACGTAATTTATTGTTTTTCGGCATTGATTTGGGTTTAAAAGCAGAAAAGGCTGCATAGCATGCGATATGACGTGTCACGCTTCATATGCAGCGAATGATGAGAAAGTAATCGGGTTTTAATTATCGAGATATGACAGTTTTGTTTAAATGCAAAATTTTGAGCAACAATTAGTTTTCGTTTACTCCCTGATTTAAGCTGGTATTTCTTATTGCTGTAGCATTCTACGATCCATCCATTTTTTGGGCTGAAAGATATTGAAATATCTAGCGATATCACTTGTCACGCTATATATGCAGCTAATGATGTTAAAATATTTCGAAATATAACAGTTTTAAAATCAATATTTTTGAGCATCAATTATTTTCTCTAGCTTGTAGGGTGATTAATTTGTATTTGAATCGTCTAACTTAGGAGATGGATATCTAGTTCCTCCCGTAAATTTAATTGTCAGAATTGTGATTTGGTACCGTCAGGGTCAAATAAATTGAGCAACACTTAGATTATATCCCGGATATAAAACAAAGTAGAGCAAGTTAATTAAGGTAAAACCTCATAACTTACGATACTCGGAATTTCATTATTGCAAGTTGCCTTTATTAGAAACGAATAAGTTTTATTATATTATTTTCAGCTATATTTTAAATATAAAACGCATTGTGTAGCGTGCAATGTCGCATGTCATCTCATTACATTTTTTATTTAATAATTGCGAAGCGAATTACGTGACTCATGACTCGAATAACACCCCTGCATTTAGAGTATTGGCGTGCAACATGTGACAGTTTACATATAATTTTTAACGAATTTAAAATAATATCGGTGTGACTCGCAATATGACATGCATCATGACATTTTTATTTATGTATCATTTTCGATCATACTTCGAACACGTA
This sequence comes from Nephrotoma appendiculata, assembly GCA_947310385.1. Taxonomy (NCBI): domain Eukaryota; kingdom Metazoa; phylum Arthropoda; class Insecta; order Diptera; family Tipulidae; genus Nephrotoma; species Nephrotoma appendiculata. The sequence continues at coordinate 264,632,372 of OX371225.1, read as the reverse complement.
ATTTGACATGAAACATAACATTTTTATTTACAATTGTCACTAATCTCTTTTTACATTTAAAAAATTACATGAAAACAATTAAATCAAACAAATTTTAACAAACAGAGATTAAACTTGCAATTTAATTGCATCCGTCTAGGTGTGGCTTATAGAAAAAATATTTTATCATGTAGAATTGTGGAAAATTAGTTTTTTATATTTTCATTTTATTTCCATTTTATTGCCATATGTGTTGACACAAAATTGTATACATTGGAAAGTAAATATAGTTTATGTTTGTTAAATGTTCGGCAATTCTAGTTGAATAATTTGTGACTCATGATGTATCTGTCCAACTTAACACTTAATTTTTTTTTATTAATAAGGGTATTAATAATCACACGAGTAAACACGTAATCTGGCATGTAACATAAAATGTTTGTTACATCTGAAACTGACACTAACACTGGATGCGTGTAGACAATGCGATAGCAACTTCACCAGCAACATCAAACAATCGTTGCTTTGGTTAGTACAAATTTGGGTGACTGCTTGGGAACAGAAAAAGAAGCCAAAATAGGATCATCCCACCGGCACGCCAGTATGCCTCATCCAACAGCAGCATACATAGCCTTGTGATCTGGCTACAATTTAAAGGACCAATCATTCCTTAATCCAACATTAAATTGATTATGTTTACCTTAGAAATAAGGCGAACTAAATTTGACAGACAATGAAAATTAGAATTAATTTAATTGTATCCTTATATTATGTAATACGCGATCTGGCTTTCGATGTAGCATGTTCAATTTCATATTAGTCGAAAACAATGTTTAAAAAGACAGTAATTTTGGGTAATTATGGGTTAAACAATCACATTTAATATGTTAAGAAATGACTTGCAATGTGGCATGCAACATAACATTTTTAATACTGTAATTTGCAGTTCACAATAATACCATTTTTATGCAGGCTACTTTACTCTTCTTATTTAAGAAGTTTAAATATATACATGGAGGGACTTTCAATTTTGCTTTTTAATTCCATATATGTACCGAATGTTGGCATTTTCTGGAATTTCAATTTGAACAAATTGTTATATGACGTATAATTTAATTTTGAATAAAATAGCTTCTTTGGCCATACCACATATGCCTCTTAGAAGTAGGGTGATTAGAAATATAGTAATTTTGAGCTAAATGGTAGTTAACAAATTCATAGTTAAAAAAGGAGGGTACGGCTCGAAAAATGGCGTGCAACATTAATAAATATTTTTTAAGCAGCTGATAACAGAAGCAATAATTGGTAATAACACCTTCTTTATACAATTTTGTTAACTTTTTAATTTATGGGGATATATGAAGAAAGGAATAATTTATAGAATCTAATTCATTATCCATTATCTAGTTTGCAGCATAGCATATTATATTTGGATTTTGGAGTTAATTACAGTGATTGTCAGACGATTGAGTAATAATTCGGTTACAGATAATCTGTAACGTGACATGCAATATAACTTTTTATTTTGTCATTTTCGATTTACTTATTTTGTTGAACTAGAAAGCTGGACTTTGAACAAGAAAGCTTTTTTAACCAGAATGGTAAAATTAAAATTATTGCCATCAATCTGGCATGTAACGTAACATTTTAATTATGATTAAGATCACGATTCCCCGTACCCATCTGTATTGAAAATTTCGTACATTTTTTTATATTCTACTGGTGTTGATTTATGTACCCTTAACATGATAAAATAAAATTGTTAAATTATATCAGGTAACAAATCTGATATCGCCACCATCGTTTTACATTTTATTTATTTTGAGATATTTGATTAACCGGAAATTCCCAAAAAAAAAAATAATTTGTAATTAAATTTCACAATTTTTGTGCGAGATTCCCATGCTCTCGAATTTCGATGCGACAACGTCGACAACAATGATGATGGCTTATACAGAAAACGCAAAGGGAGAGAAAAATAATTTCCTGTCACCATTAAATGAATACATATTTATACAGCATACAGAAAATGAAATTTATGTATGTCGTGTGTATGTGTAGTCGTATGTATATATATCGTGCAAGATAGGAGAGAGGAATTTTTATCAACAGAACAATTTTTTATATGAAATATATGTGATTGTACCAAAAATATCAATCACTCGAACATATATACGCTCGTGCACAATCTATATAGATTTATGAAGAGCAACAACATTATTATTATACACATGCCAAACTTGTCATTGGAATTTATGTTGTATGATTATGTTATTTGCATAATTCGCGTGTTCACCGAAAGAATCAAATGTCACAATGACAGAAACATATTTTTGTAATGTAGGAAATTCGAAACGGATTTTTTTTGTAAATGGTGTGTGCGCGGTTCGCGGCGGATTACGGATTAAGTACTAATACATAAAGAATATATATTTGTCAAAGTCAATTTTAATTGGTGTTGTCATCTTGTTCTACTCCTCTTCTGGTGTGATTGCCCCCAAAACAATTTTAGTTGTTGTTTTTTTTTTCGCAATGCGGTTGATTAAGCAGACAAGAATAATCAACCGAACATAAAAACGAGATTCGCTTAAAATTAATTAAAATTCGATAGCAGAGCAAAAAATTTGGGGACCAGTTTAATTATTGCGTGGCGTGTTGTATATGCAACTTTTTTATGTTTTGTGTGGAGATTAAATCTAGATATATATTATGTGCGTAAGATAAAGTTTGGCATTTTAATGTTAAATTTTAATTATGAGTTTTTGTTTTTATTACATTTTACCTTTTTTTGTGGTTGATGGATTTCCGGTTTCACCAAATTTATTTTTTGCCAAACACGAAAAATGTTACCTGATATACATACATTTTTTTGTTGGTTCGGGCGCGCATTATTCGAATAAAATAAATTTTGTGTTACCGTCAAACAATACAAAAATTAACTTTTAGGACGATAAAATAGTTCCACCCACATTGTGGCACTGTACAATTTACATGTTTTGGTGGTTGCTGGTGAACATTTGGTTTTGAATTTTTTCATATCATGTGTATAGTAGACGCAATAATAATAACATGCCCATCACAATCACCCAGAAAATATATAAGTAAAAAGAGAAATCACCCGACGCAGATGACATGCGAACATAATATAAACGTAACATTTTTGTTTTTTCTTCTAAATTCTATTATTTCGTGTGATGGTTGATTTGATGAAATGTAAACAATGTGAAATGGAAAATTTAGTTTTTATATTTATATACAAATGGGACGTGTGTACGTACATACATATTTCATCGGGTTGATGATGATGATCATGAAACAAACAGAACATTTTTATATACATATACAATTTTTACGTTATGTGGGTCATGTTACATGTCATGTTTGATCAAACCATATATCTAATCACGAATTCCGCATATGCACTATACTTAAAATATAGCGCGCTCATAAATCTATATTAGGGATCGACATTATGGCAGCATAATACAAAATTAAATCAATTTTCAGCCTCAGGAGACAAATATATATAAGAATTTTTTGCTTTTTAATTCAAAACGCACAAAAACAAAAAGAAAATGGGTTTTCTATATCGTTTTTCCGCCCGTTTCTTTCGGTAGTTTGTCTTATCTTTAATTTGACGATAACAGGAAAATTCAATTATTTTGTTTTTGTTGTATTTATATATTCGTTTGTCTCGTACGCTTTACGATAACAGAAAAGATTTTTTTGTTTGTTTTGTTTTAGTCAATATTCAGTCAATCATTGTGCGAATGGGTGAAAGATTAGAAAGTTTGGGTGGTACAAAGAGTGGGTTTTAATTTGCCTCGTACAGATAAAATAATTTGGTACATATTTTATGTTGAACACTTGAACATGCGATAAATGTTGATTGTTTCGTGCGATTCTACAAATTAGTATTTAATTGTTTTATTGCTTGGCATATGTCGTCTATGTCATAAGGAAATTTGTCGAGACGTCTGGCCAACTCTTATACACTATAGATTCAACACTGTTTCCCTCAAGTGGGTATTTAGTTCTTTGCCAACAAATTTAAAGTTAAATGCAACAACAGATTTCATTATTACTCAAAATGATTCAAATTTATTCTTTTCTTAATGGAATTCCTAATGACAAGTTAAAAAATTAGATATTTAAAATTAATTCTTAATTAAAATTTGGTAATATTCTGAATTCGCCACTAGGTAGCCGGAATATTTAAGGTTGTTATCTTTTCTTATGGAAAATCTAATATTCGATGCCCGAAATTTGACATCTTCAAATTCAAGCTCATGAAGATTTTACAAAAATAATTTTTGTAGTGTGTGTTTTTTAACATTCCAATTGGAAATTAAAATTAAAACCTACGGACCGACACAATCGTTTTTAATTTTAAATAATTTCTTATTAGTTTTAAGGATTTTTATGCAAATATTTGTGAATTCTGGTTAAAGTTTTCAATTTAACTGTTATTGAATTTGATTATTTTCTTATTGAAATTTCGAATTAATTTGATATTTTCTTATTGGAATTAAGTTATTGCGAACTAGTTTAAAATTCTGATTGGAAACTTATTATTTAATCAGAATTCCAATTAATATTTTCGAACTTTAAATTTTTAGTGAAATTCTAATATTTGTTGCACGATAATTCAAGCATCCTACTCGAGTCTATGCATATTTTCCGAGATTCATCCCGAAATATTATAAATTCAAATTGGAATTTCAAATTAAAACTTACAATAAATCAGTCTTATTAATTTAGACAATTTCTTATAGGATTTATGAATCGGAGGATTTATGAGTCCTGGTTAGGATTTTCAATTTAACGGTTATTAAATTTGATTATATTCTTATTTGAATTTCGAATTATAACTCATAAGTAGATGATTCAAATAAACCTAGATTCTAAATAAATTCGCAATTAATTAACATGTCAATTCATCAAACTAATTTTGTTATTAGAAATTTCGTCAACGAATCTAAAATTATATTTAGGAAATTCATATTTCCTAATCGAAATCGAACAAATTTTTCTTATTGGATTTATTTTTATTTTTAATAAGAATTAACTCGAATTTCACTTCGAATTTTAAATAAGGTTAAATATCAACATTTAAAAAAATATTTCTTGTTATAAACTTGACGTTAAAACCAAACCCATTATTGTTATTGGATTTTATTTAAAGTTTCGTTAATATTTTGTTTTATTCTTAATTTTTTAGTCCCGAAGTATTTCAAATTTCAGTTTTCTTATTTGCATTCTGGTAAATTGGTGTTACACTACACTTATGAACAGTCTATTGGCGCCGAATGTGAATTTTGAAAATTTCATTTAGAATTTAAAAACAAAATTCACAACAAAATACCCGCTTTTAATTTTTGGACAATTCTTATTGGATTCAGGGAGCTTATTGCGAATACTTGTAAGTTTTGGTTAAGATTATCAAGATCATCATTATTTGGCCATTTTGTCACTCTGGGTTAAAAAATATAATATTTTATATAAAAATCTGATTAAAAAATTCCTTTTTTTACAAAATTCAGTTTTTTTAACGTTAATAAGATGTATTTTGAATTCCAATTAGAATTTTAAATTATAAATTTTAAACAAGCTTAAAATTATTAGTTTTCCATTAAAAATATTTGTTATTAAACCTCATTCTTGATAAAAATTTGGTATTGTTCCGAATTCGTTACCTCCAGGGAATGTTCAAATTTTCTTATTGGAATTTTGATATTTTTGTCTGCAAATTCAAATTCATGTATCTGTTGTGAGATTCACGCTGGTAATTTAAAAAATTCCAGTTCGACTTTTAAATTTGTTTTAGGTAATTGCTTATTGGATTGAGAGACCTTGGTATGAATACTTGCGAATTATGGATGGGATTTTTAATTGCAACTGTTAGCCATTTCAGGAAGATAATAGGGTATTGCTAATTTGAATAAGAAAAATTGGTGAGGAAAAATATTTTATTAAAATTTGACTAAAATACCAATTGAAATGTGCAAACAACTTTATAAATTTATTCCAATTGGAATTTATAAAAATCATTATAATTCGGTTGTTTCTGGTAAAATGGAAATGTTCCAAACCATTGAACGTTTAAAAATGGTCAGACTGTGATATATTTCCGTTAACGTTTTTTTTTCGTCTTAAGGTGGGTTCACATTTACAAAAATTTGTGCCGAACACATTTTGCGAAAATATTTTCGCCGCAAGTTTTTAAACCGACAAGTGCTGGATCGTGTGTGTTGAATGTGGCATACATTTTTGTGTCGTTTTTCTGCGCCGCACATAACCATACTTCTTTGTTTCTGAAATGTGATTGGAAATCTGAAATGAAGAATTGTACGACCCCATTGTCAAATTGAAAGTGTGCGAGACTTATTAGTATTTGATTGCTATAAACTTGTTATTTACAACATTTTCTTTAAATTCTTATTAATTTATTAATTATTAATATATTAACTTAGACAATTTCTTATTGGATTCATGAATCGGAGGATTTATGAATCCTGCGGCCCTATTCCTGAATACGATACGAAAACGAAAATACAAAATTCATATTTGAATTGAATCAGGGGGGCTATTTGGGAATTCGATTCGATAACGAGAGTACAAGATTCATATTTGATTTAAATGTGATTCGAACGATTCTTATTTAAAATCAAATATGAATCTAGTACTCTCGTTATCGAATCGAATTCCCAAATAGTCTCCCAGATTCGTACGATTCTTATTTGAAATTGAATATGAATCTTGTACATTTGTTTTCGTATCGTATTCAAGAATAGGGCAGCTGGTTAGGATTTTCAATTTAACTGTTATTCAATTTGATTATATTCTTATTGGATTTTCGAATGAATACTCATAATTTGTTGATTTAAATAAACCTAGATTCTATTTAACATGTCAATTCATCAAACTCATTTTCTTGTTAAAAATTTCGTCAATGAGTCTAAAATTCTATTTAGGAAATTCTAATTTAATCGAAATTTAACAAATTTGTTCTTATTGGATTTATTTTTATTTTTAATAAAAGTTAACTCAAATTTCACTGGAATTTTAAACAAGCATCAACATTTAAAGGAATATTTGACGTCAAAACTCATTCTTGATAAAAATTTGGCATTATTCTGAGTTCGACACTGCCTGCCAATCCTAATTAGCATTTTCGAAATCAAACCCATTATTCTTATTGGATTTCATTTAAAGTTGCATAAGAATTAATTCAAATTTAATACTAACATTGATATTAACTAGTTTTTAACTAAAATTTTGTTTTATTGTTAATTTTCTAGTCCCGAAATATTTCAAATTTCAGTTTTCTTATTTGAATTCTGGTAAATAAGGAATTGGTGTTACACTACACTTATGGACGCAAAATTTGCGTCGAATGTGATTTTTGAGATTTTCAATTGGAATTTAAAATTAAAATTCACAACAAAATATCCGTTTTAAATTTTGGACAATTTCTTATTAGATTCAGGGAGCTTAATGCGAATACTTGTGAATTTGTTCGGGATTATCCAATTTTATGTCTTTTTCAAACTATTTCAAATGTTTGAAAATTTTGATTTAACCTTTTTGTCACTCTGGGTTAAAAAATATAATATTTTATATAAAAATCTGATTAAAATCTGTTATTAAACCTAATACTTGATAAAAATTTGGTATTATTCCGAATTCGTTACCACCGGGGAATGTTCATATTTTCTTATTGGAATTTTGATAGTTGATACATGTGTCTTCATGTATATGTTGTGAGATTCACGCCGGCTCGTAGTTTAAAAAATTCCAATTCGACTTTTAAATTGGTTTTATGCAATTTCTTATTGGATTATAATAATATACATTTATTCCAATTGAAATTTATAAAGATCATTATAATTCGGTTGTTTCTGGTAAAATGGGAATGTTCCAAACCATTGAACGCTTAAAAGTGGTGAGACTGCGGGATAATTATTTCCGTTAACACTAAAATTTGGGTCGAATAGATTTGGCGAAAACATTTTCGCCGCAAATTTTTAACCGACAAGCGCTGGATCTTATGCGTTGAGTGTGACATACATTTTTGTGTCGTTTTCCTGCGCCGCACATGTCTTTACTTCTTTGTTTCTGAAATGTGATTAGAAATCCGAAATGAAAAATAAGACGACCCCATTGTCAAATTGGAAAAAATAAATTCGATGATTTTCAAATCAAAAATTCTAAAATTCCAATTAGAATTAAAAACTGTGACCGTAATAATTTTTTATAATAAACTTAACTCAGATTCTGATAATGAAATTAATAATTTTGTTTAACTATCAGCTACCATGCTTTTCTGTTGGAATAAGCCCTAACTTTAAAAAGACATAGAGGAGTTGAAGTTCCTCCCAAACACTTTCCAATAAGAATAATATACTTCCCCCCACCCCCTCTATATTGAAACGTATTCAACAATAGCTCCTTTGATTTTCGGCTTGTCCGGTATTTGTGTACATTTCATGTGGCTTTAAAATTTGGAAACTAAATTGCACTTTACAAAAAAAAAATCAAAAATTCCAATTAGTATTTCAAATTTGTTTTAGAAATTAGAAATTTCAAGTCGGTGCAGCTTTATACCAATTTTCAATTTCCTCTGTCACTTAAAACTAATTTTTTCGGGTAGTAATTTTTTTTTATATTTCCAGAATCAATATAGCTACGAATTATAGATGTCTAGTTAGGGGTATTAGCAGTAAGCAAATTTTCTAAATATCACGTCTGAATATATGTTTTTGACTCGAAAAAAGATCCCGAGCTTACGACAATTTCGAATTTGAAAATAAAATTTCCCTACTATATTTCAAACATCACAGTTTCATAATTTGATTTGATTTGATTAAATTAGTTTTCTTATTGGAATCCTAGACTGAACTTTGAAAATAATAGAATCTATTTCTGTTGTAAATTGTTTTTTTCAAATCCTAAAATTTTCCAATTGGAATATGTTGACAACGGTAATTTTCAAGCACTTATACAAACTTCAATTTTGATTTATGATTTATCTGTTTTGTTTCAAGCATTAGAGCAACATTCTGGATTGGATACTACCAATTTCCAATCACCCAACATTTGGCGAATGTCATTAGTTAGGTAATTACGAGACACCAATCAACTTTTAAGAGGAATCTAAGGCCGATCTTAATTATAAACACCTTTTGAACTTATCCCCATGAAGTTTGTATAAATCACTTCTAGTGTTATCATCATCGCGTAAAATAAAATTTAAAAACAAAACGGGTCGACCTTGCGTCAAGTTTGTTGCGATTTCTTTTTTTTTAGAAAATGTCTTTTCGATAGCGCCGCAGATTATCATATCGCGTTTACATCATCATATACCGTGCATCAAGGTCACTATCAAAATCTATTTAATTCTTAATTTTGTTGTATGCCTTTATCTTTCCATATACACATAATTCACACAATCATCTCGATTTCTGTACACTAAAGTTCGTAAACTTTTAAATTAATGATGACGGTGCTCGAAACAAAAAGCGCGCACGTTATTGTGTTTTGAGCAGACAGGGAATATAAACCACACCACCACCACCAACCACCACCGGTATCTTATATTTTTTGCGTAAAGCTTATCAATTACAAAAACAAAACTTTTCTCATTTTCATTAATTTTCACTTTTGTTTTATTTTTTTAATTAACATAAAATCCAACAACAACAACAACACAACGCCAACCAACATTATGATTAAAAATTGTGAATATAAGTGGATTCTAAACACATACACAATGTTTTTCTACCTTTTTGTATTGTTGCTTGGTTTGAGGAGCACAACAAAAACAAAATTGCTAAGTCATAGGCAAAATGATTTACGCGCCCTTTTAATTAAAGGGTGGTGGTTGTGTGCCAAAATATTTAACCTAATCACAATTTGAGTGTTTTTTTGTTTGTTTTGTTTTTCGTATCAGATAAGTAGTAATCCGAAATAATTGATTTAATTTCCGTTTTGCGTATCACCCGGGCTCTTGTGCACAGTAATCAAATCGAAGTTTGAAAATCGCTCAGAACATAAAATTAGATGAGTACGGCATAAGATTGAAACCTACATACGGTGCACGAGATAAGATAAGACAAAATGTATGTGTGAGTACATAATATTGCTTTAGGGGGTCATATATGTAGTAATCCAATTTAGTAACAAAACACAAAAATTTTACGAAAAGGTTCCATCATTTTACACGATTAATCCAAATTTTCCACCTCATTGTCATTTTCAATCGATATGTTTGTACAAACTAATACCAGTTGGATATTATTATACCATCGCGTACTGGATTCTGACGTGTCGTATTTAAATTGTCAATTAGTCAAGTGCTAATCAATAGAATCAATTGTGTATGAATACACAATATCGCGCGAGTCATATGCATTTTGCCGGGTATTTTTAACGTCCTGTGTATTATCTGAGTGTTCGAGCTGCCTAGAAAACATAAATTAGATTTTTTTTTTACAACTCAAATCACCTTTTAACTATTTATTATATTTTTATAAATTTTCACTTTTATTTTTTATTCTATTTATATTTTTACAACAATTTTGCACTTTTCACTAACAAAAAAAAAAATTTCACTCAAAACAAAAAAAAAAATCACTCAAATTTTTTATTTCACTCTTATCTCAAAAATATTAAATTTTTTGTTAAAAATTTATAAATTTATTATAAAATTAATAAAAATTAAATTTTTAAATAACAAAAAAAAAAATTATTTTGTTATCAATTTTCACTGGTTGTGTGCTGTACTGTGTTCTTGTTAAGTCGAGAGACAAGCCGTAACTGAATCAAGTTATCTCTTTAGCATCAAGAAAAAATAAAAACGTAAAGTAAAAATAAAAATAATAAGCAAGCAGCAAAAAAATGTATAATAAATGCGACCCGAACTATATACTCTATACCAACTTTTTATTTTTTTATTTTTATGATATACAGCAAGAGCAACAAAAATATGTACTGTATACACATAACTTTATGTTTATATATTTATGTGTGCTGTGTTACATTATATGTATGTTGGTGGAGCACAGACGAAAAAAAAATGTGAAATACTAAAATTTTTCTTCGTTACGTGTTGTACAGTTGGTGCAAAAATTACGTATGCGTTCCATGTGAAAATTTTTCGCGAGAAAATTGCAAAGGACCGGAATTCAATCGTTAATGCTTGGTTCACGTATGCGATCAAAAAATGATTCGCGAATCAAGCCAACCTTTGAGCGTAATTATTTCGCATTATTACTCATAATTTGTTATTTTTTGTATTATGTTGGATGCTTCCGATCAAAATTTTCCCAAAGTTAAAATTATTTCATCTCGGGCGAGAAAATTTGTATATGTTTTCAATGATTTAATTTTCCTTTGATTCGCGAATCATTTTTTGATCGCATTCGTGAACCAAGCATAAAGCGTGCTTTTGTTTCTTATGATATTTAGATGATTATTATTCCGAAGATATTTGAGCAATTTTCTCTGGCCAGTTTGAGCTGACTTTATAGTTGCCCAAAACTACCTAAAATCCGTGATTCGGAGCCAATTCCCTATCGTTTGTTAATTATCGTTTTTTCCCCTTTTCTCACAAACTCTACAGAAACTTTAAAATTTCTAAATGGAACTAAATTCAACTAATCCGTATTTCGAATTTTGTTCGAAAACCGCGACTTGAGAGTTGGAGATTTTTCTGTTAATTCATCAGCACACTAGATGTGAATATGAAATTTAATAATTATTTACATCAATAAACAATAACGTTAATTTTGCGCGTCTAGTAGGTAGTGAAACAGGAGCAAAACTCCCAACACTCAACTCTCAGTTTTCGAACAAAATCTATAATCAGCCAAAATTTTATTAAATTTATGAGTTTGAAATCTTGGGCTTAGTTAGTTGGTAAGAATTAATCACTATTAAAATGTGTAAAATTGTCCAAGGAATTCATACTAGTAAAAATAAAAAAATTCATCTGGTGAAACTAATTTCAACCCTTCAGCAAACTTTTTTAACACGTTTGGAAAAGGTCGCTAATTTCTGTTAGAAACTCTCGATCACTATTTGTACGAACATTTTGGAGGCGAGCCGTATAAAATAATTTGGGTTTCCCTTATGATTTGGTGGGATTTCCTCCACCTCTGTTAAAAATTTGGTGATAAACTGTATATATATTAGGATTTGCATTTTCGCAAAATTTTCTAGAGTCATATGCAAAGGAGCCTATAGTGCAAATCCTAATTTCTACTTTAAACAAATTGGTTTCCAAGTTTTTATCAAAGCAAGTATACATCAGTGGTCATATACATATGACCGTCCTCGATTCGAGTTGTATAGTTGGTGCAAAAATTACGTGTACGTTCCATGTGAAAATTTTCCGGAATTCAATCGTTAAAGCGTGCTTTTGTTTCTTAGGATATTTAGATTATTATTATTCCGAACATATTTGAGCAATTTTCTCAGGCCTTCCAATAAAATTAATGCAGGTCCAAAAATTACCAAAAATCCGTAGATCGAAGTAAACTCTCTGAAAAGTCGAATTTTCCTTGGTTTTACATTTTTTGTGTTTTTAAATTAACTATCTAAAATTGAAACTATCGTCTCAATCCAAAATCGAAAAATGTTTTTTTAAAATTTTCGTTTGATTTTTTTTTTCATTGTTTCTGAAACTCGAGAAAAAACTTCGAAATTACTAAATGGAACGAAATCTAACTAATTAAATGTATATTGGAAATTGTGAAATTCATTGCGACATATAAAGATCAAAATTTTATTAAATTTATGAGTTTGAAATCTTGCGCTTAGTTGATAAGAATTAAACTCTATTAAAATGAGTGAAGTTGTCCAAAGAATTCATACCATCAGGCTCTGGCGGAACTAATTTCAACCCCCCAAGCAAGCTTTATTATAGTCCTAGGATTTGATGGACCATCTTTGTTAAAATTTTTGAAATAAACTGTATACTAAGTGCGGCATCTTTAAGTTTGTGACTAATACTTTATTTTTGAGAGTACAACTTCCGATTAATAATGGAATACTATTTTATTCAAATGACTGCCCTGGCTGGGTATCCAGCATGTTATTCTGTCAACCCAATTTTTCGGTACATTTTCAATCATTTGAGCCTCTATTAAATGGCATCTTTCAAAGCCTCACTCATCTCTGAATGATTAACCTAACATTTGTCTTTGACGGGAGGGACTCCCCACAAATAATAGTCTAGCGGTGTCAGATCGTAGCTCCTAAGCGCCAGTTGACATTGCTATTTCGGCTGATAATGTGATTTTCGAAGATGGGGCATAAAACGCCGATTGTATCGATGGCTGTATGGGCAATGGCGCCGTGCTGTACCAGAAACGATTACGGTGGGCCTTGCTTTCAGGAAAATTCGTTTGGGGTCCTCCGGGTCCAGGTTTCTTTTATTATTTTCTCAGCTTAGACCATTTTAATGAATATTGCTGGAGGGCGGTTTTTGATTAACGAAAACTGATCGTGATGGGTCCTGATTTCAGGAAAATTAATTTAGAGGATCATCCGGTAATGCCCGGTTCTCATTTATTAATTGTTTTTGACTCGTATTAGTAAAAGTTGGTTAAGGAGGGTTTTTAATTGCAAGGAATCGATTACAGTTAGTCAAAATTGCGGGAAAATTCATCCAGAGGGCTATTCGGTGTGCTCGGGTGGGCCACTTTAATTTTTTTTTTGGCTAGCACGATTTTGGTAATAAATAATAGAGAAGGGTTTTCGAGAGTCAGGAGTCGATTGTGATGGGAGCTAATTTCGATAAAATCCGTTCTAGGGTCCGCATCCCTTAAAAATTTTTGGTTTGTCTGATTTTCATAATAAATGTTGGAGGAGTGTTTTAGAGTACCAAAAACCGACTGTGATTAGTCTTGATCTCAGGAAATTTCATGTACGGTCATCGGGTGAGTGCGAAATTCTGATTTCTGGGAAAATTATTTTTGTTCCACGATTCCCCGGATAGGCTATTATGTTGCGTCATGTTGCACCACGTTACTTCATTTTGCTCAAGGTTGCATGACATTGCATCCTTTTGTACGATGTTGCTCCAAGTTGCATGATGTTGAACCATTTTGCGTTATGTTGCACTATGTTGCAGAGGTTCCACTGTGTTACGCCAAGCTTGGTTCTTTCTTTTTAGACTTTTTAGCTTGAACGATCTTACGAAAACTTTGGGGAGGTGGAGTTTCGAATTCAAGGATACATTTACTAGGAATTATTATTTCTGGATAAATTGTTTAAGAGTCCTTTAGATGTTGCATAATGTTTCAACTTGTTGCACGTTGTTGCATGATGTTGCACCGTGTTGCATGTTGCTGCACAATGTTGCGTTCTATTGCACCATGTTCTGGTATGTTGCATCTTGTTGTGCGTTATATTGCACCATTATGCGTGATGCTGTGATACGTAACACAATGTTGCACAATTTTTCGATGCCGGCATACATGTTTCATCCAAGTTTGCTTTTGGTGAGGCATTATCAGAATGGGACTAGCACATAATGGGAGTTTAAAATCCCTTGAATTGCTTGAAACGATAACGAGTTTCTTGCATTACGCTGTGTAAATGGCATTTGGTCCACTTCACTGCTGCTTTGGCAAGTCCATTGAAATGGGGTACTGCAGGTTCAATAAACCCCGTTGTATTGATTTTGTATTTATCAATTGATTCAACCATTGGGATTGGACTTCACGAAGCCAGTTTGAACCACTCCACCATTGTTTTGTTTGTTAGAATTCACTTGGAAATAAATAGAGCCACTTTGGTCTTTGGTGATGTACCGATTGAGACAATTGTGTTTTGATTTTAGACCACATAGTTACTATTTCGGCTGGAACCTCTTCATTCCAATCCACTTTTATTGTCCAAAGCTTTTTAAACATAATTTTTTCCAATATTGTTATTGGCGAAAGAAATCCAAATGGATCATAAATCTGAGCTGACGGTGAAATAAAGGAACATTTCGTTAGAGTACCATAGGCTTTGATATTGACATTGAATGATAATGTCTTCGGTTTCTAGACTACAGTCAGAATTTTCCTGAAGTTTGTTCCATCCCCGAGTTCAACTTTTTAGTATAGATCGAATTTCTTGGTTTAGTGAAATAGCGTCAGCAACAATGTTAGTTCCAGTGATCCGCTCAACGTATAAATCATGAATTATGATTTTGAAAATTTGTGGATTGGTTTCTCGTACAGATTCCTCTATAAGTGTTTTGTGTACGGGAACAAATTCAGATCGAGGTCATAATCCCGTTGGAAATTGTTGATATTATGTATTTCAGACACTTGGTTCCACCCAATATCCAACCAAAGGTTGAATTTACCATTGTAATACCATTGCACAATTTTTCTTTTCCAGCAGAAAGATAGAGAAATAATAATCAGCCTCAATTAACCTAAGCATCGATCATGGCCCATCTCAATGTTGATGTCAGACGATAGGGTACGAATGTGGTGCTTTTTCTCAAGACCTCCAGGTTTCGCGTACAGAAACATGTTGCACCTAGGCTCTTTTAATGTGTTCGAATTTTACAAGTAACAAAAAATAATCGGCATCGATGTTAGCTTTCCTTCTCATTCAATGTGTTTAATGTCGCAGAAATGTCTTAAAAAATAAGGCTATAGCCGATTTGATTTATTCCTTATCATTTAATTTTCCTGTGCCTTTTGAAAAGAGTAGGAGAAAAAGTAGTTGCCATATCAACTACCTAATTAATTTAGAGAGAGTTAATTTAGTAATTCAGGTGGTGTGTCTGTCCAAAAATAATGTGAAAACATTCTCCACCGCTCAATACCATCTTACCTCTTATCTTAAGATCATCGAATAAAAATTATTTAATTTCATTTGTTAGCGATGTTTGTATTGAGGACTAACTTATATTACCATAGTGTAGCGAGCTTACACCCTCCAATGCTTCGTTCAGTAAGTAAAATTTCTGAACTTGTCGAAAATCTTCTGCATCCTTAAAATAACCAAAATTGTAATTGTTCTTAAATTTGTGTTATATGCTAAAAGAAACTGTAAGGAAAATTTTGAAAATATTAGTCTTAAAGATAATTAAGATTAAATCACCGATGTTCCCCATTTAATTACGAAATGTTTATATTTTTAAATTTTCCTGAATCGACTGCCAAATTTTGTAATACATAACGATACTGTGCCAAACCCGTGTTCTGGATTAAGAGATAAATACAAAATTCTTCTGCACAAATTTTTCATATAAAAATTCATTCTCGAGTGTGGTAATAAAATTTCGAGGGGAACGAGATAAAAAAACATAAGATGGAACAAAAATTCCGCCACATTTACGAAAAATTTATCTATCTTATACATTTCAAAAAAAAAAAAATCTTTTTACCCCATCATCATCAACATAATAATCGTTATCATCGCGATTAAACTGTAAAAAAATAAATAGAAAATGCGTGAAAATCTATTTAATTTGTTTACTCGAATACATCACCAACCACATTAAGATGAAAATATATTGATGATTCCATCGATTTTCTTCGATTCACTCCGCCCGCGTACACATCATCGCGATCTTAATCATTCTGCGCTCGCGACGATATGACATGATATATCGGTGACGATTTCCATTTTCATACGAATTCGAATATTTACATTTGAGATCACCAAACAACGTACGATATTTTTTCTATTTATTTATATTGGCCTCAAACCATACATTTTGTAAATATACAACTAATATTACGTCACTTACCGAAATCGCGAGTTTTGTCGCGTATTCAGTAACATATTTATATATTGTATCGTAAATCAATTTGTAAATCATGATTTCTGTGATCAAATGTACAGAGTGGGTGAGTAATTATATGATGATATATTTGCTTGTTGTACGTCTCTCTCTAACCACATTACGTTTATTTATAGAACGAAAGAGAAAGAGATGGGGATTAACAAATTAATCGTTGAGGATTAATTTTCGGTTAAAGTATTTGTCATGCCAGTTTTATGAATGAAACGGCACGGAATCAGTCTGGTTGGTCGTGTATCATAATTAGGTCAAATAATATTTATGTCGTCACACAATTTAACCGCAAGTGTAATTTATTTATGGAAACTACACACGAGTACAACAAACTTATCTAATTACAATTTATGATGTCACGCTACGAAATATAAATGATTAGCATTTACATTACGAAACTTAATGTAATTCATTATTAGTGAGCGCTGTTATCAAAATTGGGAAAAAACTATATACAACTTTATTGAGCCGGGAATAGTAGTGTGCGTGCAATGGGATTTTTTAAACTTCCAAAAAAAAAAAAAATAATTAGCTTAAGCAAATTTAAAAACAAACAATACTGAGCACGCTATATAGATGTTGAGGCCCTTAAAGATTTGGACCAATGATGGGTACCTAACGCTTAATTTAATACCGAAAGTTCTGTCTATAGCATATTAATAAATAGAGGCCAGATTATATACTTTCTGGTGTCCTATAGTCCAGATACAAAATATCGGCAGTTCGCATAATTTTTCAATAAAATTGCATTTTTTTTAAACCACAGCTCGTACTGCAGAATGTGGTCAGTAATTGTCATTCTCTCTCCTCTCTCTCTCTCTCTCTCTCTCTCTCTCTCTCTGGGACTATATCCCATCAAGGGATTTGGCCGCCTCACATGAGGTTTCTTAATCATATTTTCATTTCGGATAATGAGTGATTAATTCATTGATCCTAAACCAGCCGTGAAATTTTTTCCTTGTCACCACCGGAAATCGAATCCGGGACCTCCGGTCGCTTGAGCAAGCATGCTAACCACTTTGCCACCGGGGCGGCTGTCACTGTTATGCCGCAAAAACTCGAAATATTTTTTTTTTTTATTTGTAAAAACCACCAAATTTAACACCTCTATTTATAAAGGCCACCAAAGGTTATCAGGAAACAGATCAAACTTATATCGTGTGGCACACAGGGGTCCAACCTACACCAGTACTAAATAAATGGCTATCAAGTATGGCTAGATTGTTCCCCATTTGCTCGCTGTTGCAGATGACAAATATATTTGGAAGACCAGTGTGAACGCCCAAATTTTGTTTGCCGTTAAGTTTTTAATACTGCGAAACACTACCATCTGGTGCCTAACTTATTGCCTTAAATTATTGTATAACTTAATTGGGTGCGTTCAGTATCACAAATTAATATTGGCCACCTACCAGCAAACACTGTAATTATTAAAAATAGTTTTAGTTTACTTAACACAAAAGAGTAGGTACAATTTGGTAGTTCGGGCCGGATGTTAAGAGCCATACATTTAATTGATCGATATTATCACAATCCGATATGCCTACCAAAGCACAAATTATCTCAAGTCTTGAGAAGATACTGCAAAATTTCTTTGGTGGGTTAACTCGATAGGAAAAGTATGTAACGGTTTAAGTTCGGTTCCGACACAAGTGCGATGAAGAAATCAATGTTCAATTGGAACTCTTGGAGTAATACGATGTGCAATTTAGTGATTTCGAAGACTAACTGAACAATTACAACTTATCGTCTGAATCAGAACGCTTTGAAGAAATATATCTACGGTTATATGTTAACTCAGAAAAGAAGCTGCATCCAGGAATCTCGTCTCAAAGGAAGTTAAAGCTCAACTGTTAGTTGTATAGCAGAACATGAAAGATCGCTGTTAGATCTGTGGCGATGTTTATAAACTTGAACATCAAATTTATGTGTCAAATATCCAAATTACAATGAACTTACTAAATGTATGGAAGAGACACAAAAAAACCCAGTCTACCTACAAAATTATAAATTAATGAAAAAATTCAATTATTGTTTTTAGTAGAAAAATATAATTCAAAAGATTAATAAATTGTGAAAAATAATATTCACATCAGCACAAATTGGTAGACATGATATAATTGTAGCAGATCACGGACGATTTTTGAACAAGGTCGTTAACATACAACTGTAGGGAGATTACACCACAAACATTGGGACAGGAGTTTCAGAAACAGTGACAAGGCAGCGAGCCAACGGGACAGCAGGCGTCACATTTTTTGGAATTAGCTAAAGTTATAAACGGAAGTAGACTGGGTAATTGATTTTTTCCGTAATTTTTGTTGAGTTCATTTTTCGCAAAAAAAAAAAAATTTCTTTTAAAATATTAAAATTAATTTCAATTTTTTCATTTGTTTACTTCCTCCTACTTGTTTTTCCAATTTTTGTGTCGCGTTTTGGTTTAAATTTTAAATGTCGTCCGATACTCCTTCTAACTCCCGGGTCAATGACGAGGTTTATGGAGATGCAAGTTCCGTAGATCCAATTAATTCATCATCGCAACTGCAAAATTTATTCGCAGAGCAATTTCAATTGTTTCTGTAATCTCAAAATTTTTTCTGCTATCTAGGAGTTGCTCAGTCGTCTGGGCAGTCTGGTTCAGGACCTGGTTGAACTGATGTCCAAAATCCAAATTTGGAGATTAGAGCGGTGCGATTCCGTCCTCCGCAACCGTTGTACGGTCAGAAATAAAAAATTTGGCTGAGATTAAAACTATATGGTTAACCCTAGATCTCGATCTCGTTCAAATAATAGAAATCGCATAAATTCTCGTTCGGGATCTAGAGGTCGGGTTAACCCAAAACTCGAATTGTGTTATTATCATTTTAGGTTCGGTGATACGGCTCAGAAATGCCAGGTTGGGTGTAAATTTTACGATAAAACCTGCTGAGGTCAGTTGATCAAGAAGGATTTTTAAATGTTCATCAGAACGTGACGACCGTCACTGATGAGCCTACTACCAGTCGTCTATTAATACATGATGCCAATTCAAGAGTTCAAGATTTCTAATAGACACTGGTGCTGACGTTTCGGTTGTTCCACTCAAAATTTGTCACATTCCGCAGACATTAACTACTTCCAAATTATTCGGTGCGAATGGAACGCCAATTAAAGCTTATGGAACAAAAATTCTAAATTTAGATTTTGGTTTACGGCGTAATTTCAAGTGGGAATTTATAGTGGCAGATGTCTCGCTGCCCATTATCGGAGCTGATTTCTTTAAAAGTTCTGGATTGATAGTTGATCTTGGCAAACATCGTCTTCTAGATCCAACGACATCTTTGTTTACGGTTGGTTCTGTCACTCTCACAGCCGAGGCAATACTGTCTCAACTAGACAAATATCAGGTGAATAATCAAATACAGCAACTTCTTTCTAAATTCTCAGAAATTGTTACAAACTCCCTAAACGTCAAACCAGTTAAGCATATGATCACTCATCGGCTGGAAACTTTTGGACCACCAGTTTCCTGTAAAACTAGGCGTTTGGCACCTGATAAATTAACGATTGTGAAACAGGAATTCGAGAATCTGATGGCACTAAAAATTTGCCGTCCGAGTAATAGTACATGTTCTAGTCCTTTGCATCTTGTCTTGAAGAAAAATTGACATTGGAGACCATGTGGAGATTACCGAAGTTTGAAGAATCGTGTTACTATAAGATTTTTCGTACCAGCTTGAAGGTTCTACAGTTTTTTCGAATTTTGATCTTAGATCCCTATTGAACCGTCTGATATTCCAAAAACCGCTATTACGATACCTTTCCCGTGGAACTTCTCGCGCATCTCGAACTAGTTTTCCAAAAATTTGAGCTAAAACATCTGATGCGCGATAATTAAGCTTTAAAGTTTGTCCAAGTTCCGTTGAGTTTTAACTGTAGCAAAACTATATATTGCGATGTTTTTTGACAGCTAGTGAAAGACCGTTTTATTCCAATTGAGTTTTGGAAAAAACTTTTTCAAGTCTTTCACAATCTTTCGCATCCTAAAACTAAAGCTACAATTAAATTATTGACGAAAAATCAGCGCTTCATCACGAAAGATTCAAGAAGTATGGCTCAATCTTGTTTAGGTTGTCAGAAATCCAAAATTTCAAGACGCACAGTTTCACCTGGAAGATCTTATTAATTAACTTCGCAACGCTTCGCAGAAATTCACCTAGACATAATTGGTCCTTTTCCTATTGCGACTGTCGCTTCTGCGGTATATTCCCCTTGGATTTCATGCTTCGGGGTACGAAGAGTCATAATCACCGACCAAGGTTCGCAGTTTGAGTTTTGTCTTTTTAGTGAATTGTCAGCATTACTCGGATTCAGACGAGTAAGAACGATGGCTTATAACCCAAAGTCCAACGGTATGATTGAGAGATGACCGAAAACGTTAAAGACCGCAATCATGTGTCACGAGGGAACTGATTGGGTAACGTTTTTGCCAACCGTACTGTTAGGTTTACCCACGTTATATAGTGAGAAACTTAAAACTACGGAAGTACGTTGAGGGTGCCTGGTCAATTTCTAAATTCTTTTTCGACAGACAAAATTCTTCAGACAGGTTTTATCAATAATCTTAAAAAACATTTCGATGAGATTAGGCCGTCTTCGGCAACCAGGCACTCCAATGTAAAAAC
The DNA here is from genome assembly GCA_947310385.1 of Nephrotoma appendiculata. Lineage (NCBI taxonomy): Eukaryota > Metazoa > Arthropoda > Insecta > Diptera > Tipulidae > Nephrotoma > Nephrotoma appendiculata. The sequence continues at coordinate 264,610,916 of OX371225.1, read as the reverse complement.
TTTTGTAAGCGGAGAACTTTCAACGTGTTCACATGTGTTTTTAAGGTCGGATTTTGTAAGGAAATCGTTACAGCCACCTTATTCAGGATCGTTTAAAGTGCTCGAAAGGGGGGATAAGTTCTTCACTATTGACGTAAATGGCAGGGCAGGTGTGGTATCTCTGGATCGCCTCAAACCGTGTTTCGCGGAGAATGCAGACATCGGAGGATTGCTTCCGGCGGTTCCCGTAGGGAAACAAAATTATAAATTATTGAAAAAATTCAATTATTGTTTTTTGTAGCAAAATATAATTCAAAAGTAAAAGAGATTTTATATAGCCAATATTTTTGAAAACTTCTGTATAAAAATAAAGAATATAATTATTTCAATATTGTTATAATAAAATAAATCAAAACCGAAATAAATCAATCGTTAACAACTTTATTTATTGTGCATCAAGATTAATAAATTGTGAAAAATAATATTCACATCAGCACAGAACCACTATTGACAGATCTTTGAAAACACACGATTTACGATTACCGATGAACATCTTTTCGAATCAACAGTGCAAATTAATTGCTAGTGTCACACAAATTTTACTATATGAAGCTGCAGGGTTGCATCTATGTCCTTGCATGGTAGGAGATTGTCAAACGCTATGACAAAAAAAAACATATTGTTGCTGAGTTAATTCCATCCTGTCTACAACAACCGGCTACTTCGGTTAATCATGGATCGTTACGGCGATTATGCGACAAAACGGATGAAGTTCTAAGGGGACTGAAAGCTTTGAGTGAAGGATCAAAATCTGGCCAACCATAGTTGATCGAATTAATGTTACTGAAATTACATAACGATATACGTCACAGAACGACCACCATTAAGCTCGAATTTTTTAAATTCTTCAACGAACAGTGCGATTTTAGCGAAACGTACCAAGCTGAAGTCAAGCAACCTACAATCGAAAGATCAAATCAAGGATACTAGACTCTGGATCACAAGCTTCCTTCATCCACGAAAACGTGGCAAATTAACTAAGTTTGAAACGATCACAAGCTTGGATTCATCTTTCAGAAATTGCAACTAGCAATTCAATCACAAGAGGTGTAGTTGATTTTACGATAATTTCGCGAGCGATTTATAATAATTGTGTTATACCTATTCGCATGCAGAATTTCGCAAAATTGATTAAAATGACCCAAGTGAAATAAGTATGTCCCAAAAAAAATCCCAATTTTGTTGCATGCAATAAACGATTCAAAATCAATAGGTATTTGCAACAAGTTTCAATTGAAAAATATGTGCCACAATATTCAAAAGATCGACATGTGGGTAGGTTTTCTAGAACGCTCGTGATACGCTATCTCAACCGGACCAACGAATTGATCGATTCCTGGAGTCGGCAATATAAATAACGGGTCAATTATAACGGGGTTGTTGCAACAAATTTCAACGAACAAATTTGTTCAACAAATTTCAAAAGATTGACATGTGGGTAGGTAACGTATCAAAAGAACTTATCAAGAGCATCCCAGAAAACCTAAACACATGTCAACCTTTTGAAATTTGTTGAACAAATTTTTTCGTTGAAATTTGTTGCAACAACCCCTTTGTAGAAGACCCGTTATTTATATTGCAGACCCCAGAAATCGTTCGATTTGTTTGTCCCGATAAAAGAACGTATTACGAGAGTTCTAGAGAATTTACTCACATGTCAATCTTTTTAATTTTGTAGTACTGATTTCTAATTTTATTCTTGTGATGATAAACCCTATGTATTTGTTAGCATTTTCAAAACTTACTTGTTTATACACTTGCCTTCGTATTATAGTTTAGTGGTATGATTTTTTATTTTATAATATAATAGTTAAGTTTTGTGATTTGGTCCGTTATTTATATTTTTAATAGTTAAGGTTATAACATACAGTACTAATGAAACACCAACAATAATAAATTTTTTGCAATAAATTTTTTGGAAATAATGTGCTGACAATCTATTATTTATTTTTATTTCAAATCAATCCTTATATTTTTTGAGATTTCTGTGCAACAATTTTGTTATTTGCATGCAACAATTTTGGGATTCGCATGCAACAATTTTGGGATTTTTTGGGACGTATTTCACACTACAACATTTGTTGCATGCAGAAAATTTGGGATTTTTTTTGGGACATATTTAAAACGCATTTAAAATGGTGCAGGTTGATTGATGCAAACTATCAAACGTATTTCTGGCTGATCCCGAATTCAACACATCTAAAAAAAGACGGTAAAGTTTCGGAGCCGAACTCTATAAGCATTTTTGTAACATTATTACCATCCCCATCCACTATTCAACCCCCAAAACCCATCTCACCCGCATCACCCTATACCGCACCACCCATATCATCACCCTTTAACACCTCCATACCCACTCCCACACACACACCACCCACACAAACCCTCATCCATCAAATCCCAAATTCCCACACCAAACCTAAAACACCTCATCCCCCCTTCCCACTTTCCATACCACCACTCCTACCACCCTCATAACCACCCACACAAACCCACATTCACAGAGAGATATTTTTATTCCACATTCACATGCTCTATGAAACCAAATTAGAATTGAAAAAAATCTATCAATTTTAATAGGGGGGAGGGGGGAGTTAATAAAAGCCTACATATCTCCGAACACCCTAAACACAGAAATGACCAAATCAATAGGGGCTCTATCCCATGAATTGCTTGAACTTTTACTGAAGAAATTAAGTTGATATATAGCCATCCGTTCTCAAGTTATTGTGGACACAGACGGACAGACGGCTAACCGAAACCATATTGCATTTTTTTAACAAAAATGCTTAAAAATCGCCATTTTAACCTTAGCTTGGGTAGCGATTTAAAATAGTAAATATTTTTTTTTTCATGTATTTAAAATGTGAAATATCGGCACACACGAACAAATAGTAGTTTTCTCACCGAATCCAAAAATATAAAGATAAACAATTTTAATATCAATGTCTTAATACAGATGGCAATGCCATCAGTAAAATGCATATTATAATGAAATATATAACGACTATATAATGAAAAAATGAAACTGTAAAAAGGCAATGTTATGATCGTATAGTCGTAAAAATTTTTCAGTGTTAACTCAGTGAAGTGGCTCCAAAGACTGCTTCACTTGATTCAAGTTTCTTGTACCTTAGTGCTAATTCCTTTTGGTGCAACAGGAAGCGTTTGTCGAAATTCTCCACTGAAAACGATTCCACCATAGGATTTGTCGTTGTTCCTTACAAATTTCCATGATGCCCAATCCGTCTTAGATAAGCATTATGATTTCATCAATGATGATGAGTGAAGCCTTTCGGAGATCTTATGCTTCTAGAGACTTCAAGTGCGAGTACTTGTCCCACAGATTTAATAGACTCGATGGATTGCAGTGTTTCTGTAAAATGCAAACGAATGTGTATCGGAATTGTTTTGGCATCTAGAAAATGATTGCTTCTGTCAAGATGCGCTCCCATACTTCATCTGAGTCAAAAAGTCCGCCGGCAGTGGCTAAGGTTTTAAATGTATCGTATACCACATAAGTCTCAAGTATAAACGTTCTTCATCTCTCGGGCTAACTGAGTTCATTCTGACAACGACCTTCTTTTCTTCTCACTGACGTGCTTTCCATATACCTTTAATATAATTCGAAGTGGTGTGGAATCTCAGTGTAAGGATACTGCTGTGCGTGGTCACTTGCAGATTCACCATACGCTGAAAAGAGGTTTTCAAAAAATTTGCAGTGTGTGTGCGGGGTTCCGTGCACACTAAATGTCTGTTGGCTCGCTATAGCCCAGACGGATTAACTGATCGTGGTAAAAATTTTTCCAAAAATTTGGAGATCCCGTGTGGTTTTTGTCCAACATCGGGACACCAGAAGTGGTAGCGCGCCTAAATGTTGACCAAAATGTTACTCAATATAAATTCGGCCTCAGTAAAGCTATTACGACTCTACGATCCTAACATTACACTCATATAGTTTTTATTTTCAATTTCAGTATAGTCGTTTGATTAATACTGATGGCATTATACCACCTGTTGTTGAATATACGCTAAAAATTTATTTTATGGAAATAATCCTCCTTATTCACACGCCGTGTCGTGTGAATTTATAATAAATTGAGAGCGAGACCAATGTCTACCATGTGCGTGTGTGCGACAGGGAAGTTGTAGAGGAATATTTTTTGTTGTATGTTTTCTTGTTTTGGTACATGCGGTTGATGCGCGATGGAAAGAGTGTGCCAGTGGCGCACACATAAAACAAACGAAAAATATATGATTAAAAAGAATTTTTAAAATCGTCCGTGAATTTAATTTGTTTTAAGATTTTTGTCGGCTTTTCGGACAAAATTCGGTCGGAAATTCTCACATGTGTGTAACAAGCCAACACATACAATTAAAAAGAATTTTTAAAATCGTCCGTGAATTTAATTTGTTTAAGATTTTTTCGGCTTTTCGGACAAAATTCGGTCGGAAATTCTCACTATGTATGTGTGTAACAAGCCAACACATACAATTAAAAAGAATTTTTAAAATCGTCCGTGAATTTAATTTAAGATTTTTTTCGGCTTTTCGGACAAAATATTATTTTAATGGACACCCACATATACAATGTTTACGATAGTTTTATTATTATATTTATTACGTTCCTCAAGTTTCGTGCGACGAATTATGAGATCACTTATTTTAATTTCAGTTTTTTAGTTTGCTTTATTTTTGTTTATTCTGTTCCACGGTATAGACCAGGAACACGCAAGTCTCTACTTCCCCACGACCTAAAACCCTGAAAGGCCTCTGCGTGCTTAGATAAAATCTGCGGAATGGTGTTGAATCATTCCGTGATAAGGCACGGATTTATTAATCAGGATGAAACTAAACCAAATCAGTTCAGATCATTTTTCAAATTTGCCCTGCAATGACGAATTTTGATAAAAAAAAAATTTATTTAACCAAAATTCGACATCTCTATAGTCTAGTCGGATTGACTATTCGGAATGAAATTTCGTACATACTGTATGTGCCACTTCCGGTACCATGTGAGCTTTTTATTTTACACCATTGAATGTTGACTAGTTTAGTATTATACAAGAAACGACTAAGAATTAAACGATTACAACAATGGTTGACTTTGTTCGATTTCTAAAATTTAAGCAGATAAGACGATTAATGACTATATAAGACAGTTTCCACCAAAAGTTCGGTACGTATAATTTTTTTTCTTTAGAAATTATGTGTGGTGTTGGCCACGATACATTCAATCCTCCAATTTTTTCAGTTGTGCGGGCTCCTGCGCCTGTGATATTTCGTTTATAATGAGCAAATATAATGAGTACTTCAATAAAACGGCACAGTTGACGTACAACTAACCCTCAGGGGTGGTGGTCATTTACTCATTTTGTTCATTTACATCACAAAGTAAAAAAATGCTCAGTTACTAAAATTGGTTTTGCTTCGAGGCTTTTACATTGTGACGCTTCAACTTTGTAGCAAAAATATATAGAACTAGTGCAGGGTAACATTTATATGAATCTAATTTTGAGCGGCAAAATTCTAAAATTAATTTATTCGATGACGCATGCCAGTTGGTTATAATTTTTTGTAAACATACATAAGTTGATAACATAATTTTATGCAAACTAATTGATTTCAAGGCGACAACAAAAATGAATTTGTCTATCCACGGGAAATTTGATACGATCTACTGGGCAATTTACATATATTGGTGCTACTGGCTAAATTTGTGAAATACGATATATACCCCGTCTAACGTCTGCTTTATATATACATAAATACATATTCAAAATTATTGAGTCTATTGATAAGATTTTGGAATTGCTTAAATACTTGGTTATGGGTTTTAGCTGTACAGTAGGATTTGATAAATTTATCATTTCGTATCCGGGTATAAACCGATACACGGATCAGAATTTTATTGCATTAATATCAATTTTTTGCGAATGTGTCTATAAATAGTATATAAAATTAAAAATTTGACCAATCTTATGATGTCATATACATGACCAGAAATAATTAGTTTTAGATTAGAAAATGTTTAAAATATTTTAAATTCTAATTGTTATCTATGTTTCGTTATCAAAATATTTGGTTCAGAAACTCCAAGCGTGTAATGGGATATTCCGGCAAATTGATAGATTAAACTAAATATTTGTGGTAGTCTCAGTATTATCGATAACATTTATTAGTACATTATTTAATCCCTGAAGGCATGACCTCTGGAAAACGCCTAGACTAGTCCTAACAAAATAAAACATTAAAATTTGTTGAACATGGCCCTAAAATGAAATGTCACCACCAGCTCATATTCGGGATTTCACCACCAGAAACCGGATATGAAAACATAACAAAAAAAAAATTATCATAATTTCCCATCATCTAGATACACGAGTACATACATACAATATTAATGTAAAAAATATTTACCAGATATACTCTTTTGTATTCGAACACCCAAACCACTTCCCCCCTGAAAAAAAAAATCCTATATCCATCATTCCATTCACCAATCGCATTCATCGTGTCATATTCGATCATTTAGCAAAAATTGAAAAATGAAAAAAAAAAAATTCATTTCCCATAATTCCCTAAATTTATTCAATACAATGAAAAATTTGTTGTTGCTCCTTCGACTATCTATTCACCCGAAATATATACATAAATATACGCAGTAGTAATAACAACCAGCGTATATAAGAATTTGTGATGAAAAATGTTGCGGGAGTTCTATTTATATGAATATACATAACTAGAAAAATTGTATCCGATCCCGTAACAATACAAATTTGATTGTGCTACGTGTTACCCAATAATGGTGTCATCATTCACTCGCCACAAGAAATTTTGCACAAGGTCTCGTAATATATATTTGAAATAAGTATTTTCACTCATAGGAATATACAAATCGATAACATTGAGCAAATGTGATTCAACACTAAAGAGCAACTTTAAAAGGTTGAGCAATTTAAAAGTTGGTGATTTGTCTACTAGAATATTTGATTTGGGATTAGCATCAAAATTGTGTCAAAATAAACCTATTTGTGTGTTGCTCAGTTTTAAAAATATATCAAAATATAATATACAAATATATAAAACAACTAAAATAAAGTAGTCGAAAGTTTAGTACCCCTCAAATTTAAATGAATTAAGCAACGACATGGATCCATTTTCACTAGTAGCTCAGTCAAGAATATTTTTGAGCTAATTAAAAATGAAATTTAAATTAGTTGCTTAAATCTGTCTCAATTTTGGAGTGGTTTAAGATCCAATCTCTAAGTTTCTACTAATCAACAATTGAGCAACTTAAAATTTAAGCATGTTCTGAATCGACAAGCACCTTTATTTTTATATTAGTTATTTTTTTTTAATTGACCAACCTTCCATTTTCCTTATCTTAAATAAAAGGACAACAATATTACCATTTATTAACCTTAATGCGTCAAATTAGGCTTATTATTGGGTAAAATTGTAAACCAAAAAATGCAAGCAAGTATTAATGTTTTACTTCGAACGCAGGTTACTCGATTCTTTAAAATACGATGCCTAAAATTCAACCAATAACGATTGAGCAATTTAGCGTTAAGCATTTATCTATAGTCTTCACTTTGTGGTTAGCTGTTTCATAAAATTGAGCACTTAAATTTACTTAGTTTTTTTTAAATAAAATTGCAGCAGTACTAACATTTTCTTCCTAAACTCAGTTTATCAAATTGAGCTATTTTTATTATAATATTGTTGAGTAAGACTAAATTAAAAAAAAAAGAAACAGTGAGTTAACGCATATAATCCCATTTCCATCCAACATACCTAATTCATCATAATCGGTTAAGAATTGAACGGGTTCCGTCCCAGGTGGCCATATTCCAGAACTTCTTCCAAAAATCATTTTAGAATCCTATTTCAATCCAACATACCCAATCCCATCATAATCGAAAACCGAAAAATGGAAAATAAAAAAATTGTCCATTAAATCAAGCGCCCTTTAAATCGAGGTCTGTTAAATCGAACTAGTTGGTTGGCAGCTAATCTGTTCAGTCTATTGCGCAAGGCAATCGCGGAATGTGTTGTTCTCAATCCTTGATAAAAATACCGCCTCCATTCTTTGAGATTAAATAAAGCCCTTCAATTGAAGTGACTCTGTGATTTTTCTCATATTCGTAAACAACTATATCGAAATATGCAAGTAAATTGACGGCGCTTTACCAACATTGTCTTGTTTGGATTAAGCGATACAGATGCGCTTATTTTGCCGATAGGTACAAGGTCGGCTTCAATTTGATTGCGCCTAGCAAAATATACATTGCGCTTCCTGGCCACCTGCCCCGTACGGTTTGAGTTGGGAAACCTCATTCAAAACTGCTTAATGGTGTTGTCTTCTTCAAAATCAATATGTCCTACGTAATTGAGAGCGCCGTTAGCCCAACCGTCTGTTACATCAATATTAGTGGTGATAATATACGGCTTGTCAATCAAAAGTACCAACCCTTTGATACCCTTTGATAGCAAGCCCACATTGTATGACACTACCAGCCTACAAAAACATCGGCAGCAATGGAAGTCACTTTATACGTAGACTAGATATGTTGTAATGATTTACTGATGCGTTTCGAAGAAAGAGCTTGTTAGCATTTGGGCATTCTCTTTGAGCAAACTCTTTGGACACAAACCGAGATTCGATTAATCGTTGCCCAGGTTCATCCAGTACATTGCCGTTTCCTATGCGTGTTAAAACCTCGAAAAATTCTTGATTGGCTTCCGTCAGTTCGTAAAATTTTAAACTCCGTCACAAAGTTGGACCGGCCAAGGAGTTCTTGAATTGACGATAAATCAGAGTAGCATGCACTGGCGATAGTTGTCAGAAATCGCCCACTAAAAAATATCTTTTCCTCCAAAGTTAGATGACGTACCTGCAATTTCTTTCAATCTGGCATCGACTTGCTGCAGCAACTCAGCCCCATCATGCTAACCCACAATAGGTGTGTGACGCATAGGCATAATCGGAGTTCCAAAGCGACAGAGCTGAGGATGTTTGCCCTCTCTCTTCTTACAACACGTAAACGTATGTTTATGTCGCTTCAGTTTAGAATAGGCAGAAGCTCGTTTTCCGAGAAGCTAATGAGGCGATCAATCATACCACATGCCGATTGGGTATCGAAACCTATATGGCATCCAAAGGTGCGCTATCCAGCCACAACAATATGTGCAAACTCGATCCTTTAAAGTAATGCACCACCCGATTACATCCAAAGGGCAATGCTGCTGAGACTGCAAAATCGTCATTAGAGTATGTACCAGCTTGTGAAATGGAGTGCACAAGTCACTGGAACTTCATTCACTAAGGAAGCTTTGGTATTGAAGTGCATCTCTTTCGCAACGTCTCATCACTGAGCGTGCTCTCATTTGGATTGTGTAGTTTATACAGAAGCTTTATAAACTTCGGCCAGCTGATGTCATTTTTGCTCTTTGTTAGAAAAATAGTGAGCTTACCAAGTTGACGGATCATAGCAAATAGACCTCGTTTACGTTGATGCCAGTAGTATGTCGAATTTGGAATGGAGCGAAGAAACGCAAGGTTATTTGCAATACAACCGCTGATGAAATTTTTCGATTGAACTTAGTGAGTGAATCGCGTACATGAAGTCGCATTATCTTCATCGCCATGTACAATAAATGTTGATGAGTAAATCCGCGTCTGTCAACATGCCTCAGTTCACTGGTAGCCATCAGGAATGGGGTGACTCGTAAGGCCGATTTATATTATCCGTTCCGTTCAGTTCCTGCACGTATCGTGTCAGACAAAAAAAAAACATTCTTACATATATTTTCTATAGGAGTATTTATATTATCCGTTCCTACGACACGATACGTGCAGGAACTGACCGGAACGGATAATATAAATCGGTCTTTACTCTGTTTTTAAATTCTCGGAACTAGCCAAGATAGATCGCTGGAAACGATCGTTCTTCAGTACGCTCGTCAAAAAGAATACTCTCGGACAAACACCCGTCACTTGGCACTATTTGCAGATAATTTTCCCCGCTCCAAAGCAATGTCTGCTGCTGCGCATGTAGACTATCCTCTATTTAAACCTCCTCGCTTATGTTATCGTGCTCTAGCGGGGCCATGGCATCCAACGTTAACTTGCATAAATCCACTTTAACATTGCAAAGTTTATAAAGTGGTGTCTCGACTAGATACGCAAGCCATGCTTTTACCACTAGCTTTTTACATATTTCACGATGGTTTTGAAATTCCGGATGAGTTGTAGATATTTCAAATACATCCAATATTATTTGTTCGGCACAAATACTTCCGTAATATGATTTCTATAGAATTTTTTTGGTTACTCTGCCGCTAAAGATGTTTTCAAATCAAAAAACCTATTGCGGTTTCTTATTTCTTAAAATTGAGCAACTATGAAAATTTATTTAAAGTAGGCTATTCAAATTTAACGAATATTATTAAGCAAAACTAAGGTTCCCAAATGAGCAACAGATCTTTTTTAAATTAAAAAGGTATGATGTTTTACATCAAATGTTTGTGTAAAAGTTATAATCAAAAACCCTTACCTTGTAATTTTTTATTTTATAAAATTGAGCAACTTGTTGTTTTCTCTCTCTTTCCCTTTTTTAACAATACTGAAACTGAATTATCGTTTCATTAACACAATATTTCAAATTTTGGTATTTGAACTTAGCTAATATCTACACTAATGTTCATAACTGAGCAACAGGTTTTCAAAAGTAATGGTTAATGATGTTTTACAACAAAAAATAAAAATTGATAAAATTATAAAAAGTTTGATATATTCAATTTGGGATGGTTAGGGTCCCGTTTAAAAAACCTTTCCTCCTATTACTTGCTTCTTAAACGAAATACATGTATATAAAATTGAGCTACTCAAACTTAATAATTTTTTTTAAACCAAACTAAGCTTATAAATGCTCATATTTAATAATGTTTTTTATTCAAAATTGTCTTAATAATCGACTGTGATTCTAACATTAAAGTAGCTCAATTAACTTTTAACTTGGTTTTGCTTATTCATATGCCGGTTGTGTTTTATTCTCAACCTGTTTTGTGCTATAATATATTGGTTTTTGTTAGTAATATCAACATTTAATGACATCAAAACTTTTTGTTCTAATAATAGGCAATGTATATAGCCTACTCAAATTTAGTCAAAAAACAGATTTGGTGAAACTATTTGATTTTTTTCGTTTGTCTTACAAAGTTTTCAGCAGGAAAATAAAACCGATATATTCGTTTTAGTTTGTCAAAAATTGAGCAACTAGAGTTTTTGACCGTTTCAATTTTAATTTATATTCTAATTTTACTTGGCCAATGTAACAATTAGGTACAACAAATGAAGTTAGCAGCAATTTATTTATTTAAAGTAGGTCTATCATGTCAAAAATTTGAACAGCTCGGCTTTTTTGATGTTGAGTTTTATTTATTAAGCATTAAATTATTGTTATGTAGCAACCTAAAAATTTCAAATTGGGTCGGTTTCAAATTCATTGATTTCACCCGTTACTTGGATCAATCAATCCTAGGTATTACTACTATAAAAATGGAATATTCTGTAAGGGTAATAAATTGAGCAACTGGTGATTTTTTTTTTAAATACTCGTGCTTTTATGCTTTATCTTCCGTCCTTTATTTTAATCTCAGTGTGTTCTGCTGCTTATCCTTTAAAAAGTAGTGAAGCATGGAATACTCGTTGTACACTTGTGGGACATGAACAATTTCTTAGCAATTAAGCAATTATAGTTCATTTATATCAAAAGTATTAAGATAGGTTTCTTCCTAAATATAACTTCTCTAATTCATTTTTGGTGGTCGTCTCTCTGCCTTGATTCTGCGTACTCATGGCATAAAGTGTAACATTACTTTCTGGATTGACTGTAAGACTGTACTCTGACCACATTATGCCATGACTTCTTTACAGAACATGATCGCTGTATTAGTTACGTTTGCAGTTGTCCTATTTTTGTCACGATATGATCCCAGATATTCAATCTTCGCTATACTGTCTAGTATCAACTGCAATCTATTAGTTGGTTCAAACTCCTTCAGCTGGCTAAGAAGACAGAGAGCATTTTTGCCTTTCGGTAGAATCCCCAGCTAGTGTCATAAATCTTATGTGGCATTGAGTGCAGAGCCTATGGATTCTGCCAATTATATGATTTTTTTTAATATAATTGAGCAACTTCGACCTTGTGCTATTATTATTTTTTTATTTTGAGCTAAATATTGCTGTTTATTGCTCATTATTGACACTATTATAACAATAACAATGTATGTTTGTAGCAACATGTATTCTATTACCTACATCAATTATTGCCTATTATAGTTACTTATTCAAATTAATAAGCAAATTAATTAATGTATTTTAAAATAAGTAATAATTTCTGAAATATCGAATAAAAATTTAGAATACATGAAGTAGATTTTTACAAAACATTATTTTTTTTAAGTTCTGGAGAGATTTTCTGGCGTGTTAACAATATTGAGCAACTCATCTATAATTGTGCAAATGTCTTACCTAAAGCATATCAGCTGATCTAAATTAGATCAGTGTTTTGTATTACTATAAATAATCAATTAGACTTAATTTTCATTTTTCAGTTTCGTACAAAAAAAAATTGTAGTAGCTCAATTTTTTCGAATATGCTGACATATTTAAATTTAGGGAAGTCTATCGAACCAATCTAAGCTAAAGTAAATTCTTGTATTTTTTTTTTAATTTTATAACAAGCACTATGCAAACAAATTGAGCAACTAATATTACTTTTTTACCAAATTGATTGATTCGAGCTATAGCTTTGTAATAAATAATTACGTTATATAAATTAATTTATGCAAAAGTTAATAATGTGAGCAACACAATGAACAAGAGAAATTGTAAATTATCTATTTTGATTGGAAATTGTACAATTCATGATTTACCTATAATCACAGATTTAGTGCAGTTGTAATGCGTGAAACTTAATAATTTCTGTAATTTGCGGTAACCATTAACTGAGCAACACACAAAAATAGATGGTAGTTAAAACTTATAGATATATGAACTTTTCAGGGCAATACTAGGCAACATGGTAAAACACAATTTGATCAAAACAAAATAATAATTGTTTTTATAAATTGAGCAAAATAATTTCGTTTTGAATACAAATGTTTGTTATTTTAAGAAAAGTGTTAAAACGTGATCTTACCTGATCTAAATTTAGTATGATTCGAAATTATAACTAATTACATGAAGTAAAAAATTGAGCAAATCGACTTTTTGTGACTTTGAATTGATGTTATTGAGCAATAATCAAAATTTTTATTGATGTAATTGAGTAAATTTATTAATGTGACTAATAATCGTCACATAACCTGTTTTGTCCATTATGTAGTAACACAATATACCAAAGTTTGTCGCTTGTTAAAATTAAAGTGGTTCTGATAGCATTTTAAAATATTTTAAAAATTTAGCAATTTACGATATATTTATCATCAAAAGGATTCAGTAGAGGTGTTAAAAATTTTAACCTTATGTTGTAAATTTTTTAGTAATTTAAAATATGTAGTTAAATTCGGTGATCAATTTAAATTTTATTGAGTCGATATTATTAATGAAGTAAATCAAAATTTGGTTCGCATTCATCTATCAACTTCAAATTGATAACGCAATAAATTAATGTATTTTTTTGAAAAAATTGAAATGAAATGCTATTACATCTTATTGAATTGATTTTATGGCGCAGCCAAAATATAAACCAATTTCATATATATTTGAACAATTCCAGTGTTTAAAACAAAATCTCCCGATTTAAATTAGCGGTAATAAATTGAGCTACTTATAATGTTTATTCTTTTGTATTATTAAAATTGCGAATGTGTTTGCGAAATTTTCTAGAATTTTGCAAAATTAGTTTCAATTATTGAATTTTGATTTTAAAAAATTTTTGATTTCGGAAATTAAATTAATTGTGACTTGGTTTATTGCTCAGTGCAGCTCAATTTTAAACCGAGAATGGAGTAATCGTATATTAATTAGATAGCCTTCTAATATGTAAACGGATGCCTTCCTATTTAAGTAAGTGATAACATATTGAGCTAGAAGACATTTAAACTTTATTTCTGAACGGTTAAATGGCCGTGTTATGCGATTTTCTTAAATTTTATGATGGGTTTATTATTTTGCTGGATAATAATGTTTGAATTTCAATTAACTTCAATATTCTTGGAAATCATAAAATTTTCTAGTTTTACCTCACGCTTAATCAGATAATTTTAAAATTTAGTGTCATATAATAAGATTTTGAACAAACCATTTGGCAAATGTTGCTCGTGTATTGAAATAAATTATTATTTTGTCTGTTTAAAATTGAGCAAGTGCTTCAATATAAGTGAATTTTACAGGTTTATATGTTTAATTAAAAATTGAGCAACTTACTTTTACATTATATTTCAGATAGAGCTACGTACAATCAGGTTTTGATTAATCTTGCAAATAAATTACTTTGGCAATAGTGCAATATAACCTTTAGTTTTAGTTGAAAATTGAGCAACTAATTGAGCAAAATCTAATATTTATGTGAGACCTTCTAATATTAATAAGCTGTTTTTCTATTTAAATATGGGTTAGTAAATTGAGCTACTTGTTATGACTATTCTACTCTATTATTATTGTTGCGAATACCGCAAGGTGAACATTTTTCGGTAGAATCCAAAAATGTGTTTTGATTAGTTTTGGTACCTCTTCTACATAATTTGATTACATAAATAAATTACAAAGAGAAATGTGAAATCTGGTTTAATTATATTTTACTTTAAACAATTGAGCAATTCACGATTCAGTTTGTTTTTGCAAAACTCGGTAGTTTTTGTAACAAGCGTTCACCATAATTTCTTACCATTGTAACTTATACCATAGTTGAGCAATTCTAGTCAATTATTTTATGTTCATTGTTAGTTTTACTGCATTTTTTAACCTTTTAAAAATTTGTGATTCAATTTTAAATTTATTAAATCGGTATTATAGAGCAACTTCTAATTTTGAAAAGCAAACAAATAACCCAATACTATGCCTGCTAAGGTGGCATGTCAACAACTTCATTTTTGGGGTTACCATTGATCGCCAACCAAATTAAAACAGAACTTTTCCAATATCTTTTAAATAGTCCTATTATTTAAATACGATAATCAGATTAGAGGCACTAGTGAACGTAAAATTTAGGTATAAATCGATATTATTAAGCAACACACTATTTTTTAAAAGAACGTCGAGTTTATGCCAGTTGATTTTACAATTGAGCTATTTAAAAAAAAAAGATTTCATTTAATTAGAATATTAGTTTTAGCAATGAAATAAATTCCTTATTGTCTGTTTAAATTGAGCAACTGATTTAATATAAGTATTGTTTTGTAAAAATCATATTTTGAAACGCTTATGGATTTGTCTGTCGTTGGAAGAATGACCAATACAGTTGCCGTCTGATCTCAGTTTATTTTATAATTAAAATTGGGCTACGTACAAGCAGGTTTTGATTAATTATGCATATATCCTTATTGGGAAACAATAGATAATTTAATACAATTTTTACCTTGTGTTATAAATTGAGCAATTGTTTTAATTTATTTTATTTTATTTATTTATTTATTTTTCAACATTTCCTCACATATTGGGTAGTAAATTGAGCAACATTTTATAACTACTCTACGCTATTATTAAAGTTGCGTGCGAATTTTGCTCAGTTTTTTATGAATTTTTTTGACAATTTTATATGTTTTAAGACTACAGAGTTTCAAATTGTTTTTGTTTGTTATTTTTTTCAAATTCAACACGCAATTCAATTTGATTAATTTTGATTATTTTATTTACTATTTGGTCCTTTGAAATCGGTAACAAAATGAGATTCAGAAAGAGGAGCCTTCATTGTCCTTATTATACAAATATTGAGCAACTCTCTTTGTTTGAAGGCTCTCTTTGTTTTAACGTTTTAAGCTCATTGTGGCATTGAGTGCGGAACTTTCTTGGGTTCCAGACAACTTTAATAAAAATAATAATTGTGCCTTGCTCATTCCAAATTAATTAATTTTAAATTGAGCTATTTTCTTGGAAAACTCCTCCCACATTTTAAAAAACCTTCATATTCTGTTCCTCTTGGATAAACCAAACCTCTTATCACTTGAATGTAATAAATCTTTCTGTTGAAACTGTAAATTCTTTAATACTGCACTCTTTTCCTAAAGATTGGTACCCACGTACAAAGTTTGTTACGAAATCAAAACTATTTTAAACCACATTCAGAAATTATAATTTACAAGAAAGTAAACTTTCTTATCATTTTAACTTAATTGTATCAAAGTAATATATTTTTTTTCTTTATTTTTTTTTTTAGGTGAGTGACATTGTCCTTCCTGTGCTTAATTATAGCAGCAATAGTATACATACGTACACACAAAACCAAAAACAAGTCAACTTCTTTCGGCTTGTATGATAATCCAGGGAAAAGCAGGTAAATAATGAAAACAAAAAAAAAACAGTAAAAATAGAAATTTTATATAGTTTTTGGACAAGTAAGAAGAAGAAGAAGAAAACTTTCGATTCCAAACTATTTTGAGAAATAAAACTTTTAGATATTTAAAGAATATTTATTCGGAAGTATCGTTATGGATATATGAACAGAAAGTCTTGGAAGTAACAACGCAAAGCACAAAAAATCGTTTCTTTTTTTGTGTGTACATTGTATAGTTTTGCGGTTGAATGAATTTTAAGTTTTTTGTTCAGATTTTTAGATTTTTATCCAAAAGATAAAATTTAATCAAAATTATAGAATTTCTTGTGTTGGATACATGAAAGTGAATTTTGTATTTTTGTGTATATGACTGAGAGACTCAAATAAAATATAATAATAATATTGTGATGTAGGCTTTATCTGTATAATTTGGCCGGGGTGAAATTGTTTAATTCGACTTGTTTTACAGACATTTTTTATTGGTAGTTTGTCATGGTATGCGACTTTATATTATCGGGGTTGAAGTACTATTTCAATATTTATAGAAAAATTAGACAAGTAGAGCGTAGCCAAATTACTAGAAACCTTTAGTTAAAGTTTTCACATCATTCAAATTGCGTCTACAACATTTCCATTGTTTCGTTCGCTGTGTGGCAGGTGGTGCCGTCCTGTTGAAACCACATGTCGAGATCCAGTTTTGTAATTCGAGCCCAGAAGAAGCTGTTTATCAGCTCACGGTTACGAACGCCGCTCATGGTTCAATCACTCTGCCAGCCCAAAATGTGCGCCAAATAGTGGCTCGTGGTGTATGCATTGGACGTGTAAAAATCACTCTTGGATTCTCAGCTCCCCAAAATGCGACAATTCTATTTTTTGATATATCCATCAAGTTCGAAATGCATCTCACTCACCATTTACTTATGGCTTTAAGACCCATTCGGTGAACGTTCGGCGCTGCGTGTAATTCGCCATGACTAAACCTCAACATTCACAAATGACAGCTGCACAAAAACAACGCTGTACTACTGACACAAAAAAATGGGCTAAATTCTAAATAGGCGATCTTTTTGTTGAGTAAAACTCATTTTGCTCGTTTTGAGTGCACCCATTCGGGTAAATAACAAGTTATCACACAGAATGCGCCAAAAAGCAATCATATACAAGTTGTTCCTAAGGGTCTGACCTATCAACCGGTGTCGAAATCATTTAAATATGGACTTGCTTAGTACGATTTTTTATTTTTGTTATATGAAAACCCTCATCGGCTCTGTTTTATTTTGGAGTGAATCTCATAAGGCTAATAAATTGACATCATAGAGATTGCTCCAAAATGTCACCAACGACAGCTAACTCCTGATATTCTGACCTATCAAACGAAGCATGTTTCGTTCCAATGTGAATTTGCTCATTACGATTTTTGATTTTGAATGAATTCCATGTAGGCCATTAACAAGACATGACATATAGAAATAACTCTTTTGGATCTGGCCTATCAAATGGCGTTTCAACCGTTTTAATATAGATAGTACGATGTTTTTTTTAGTAAAACTCTCATCGACTCTTTTTATTTTAGAGTGAATCTCATTATGGCCAATAAGAAGACATCAGAAAGATTATACTAAAATTCCACAATATAGAGCTATCCTCTACTAGTTTTACGTATCAAACTAATGAAAATATGAGACGTTCCAATCTGAACCGGCTCAGTACGATTTTATGAGGTAAACTGTCATCAGCATCTTTTAATTTTGAGTGAATTCCATTTAAACTAATAGTAAGACACCACAGAGACCAAAATGCCATCATATATGAATAACTCGTACGGGTTTCACCTATTAAACAGCGATTGTACCGCTTTGTTCTAGACTTGTTCAGTAGGCTGGGCGGTAAGAGATTTGGGTCTAACCAAGAGGTCATCACTGATCTTGAGGCCCTTGAGAAAACCTATTATTTGGCAGGAATAAAAAATTGGAAAAACGCTGGTCTAAATATATCGAGCTTAAAGGAAACTTTATTGAGAAATAAAACGTTTTTTTGCTAAACGGCAATCTTTCAATCAATAAGTCACTGACTTATCAAACTGCCCTCGTAGATATAACTCCTAATAGTCTTACCTATCGATTTTTTATTATTCTTAAATTACGAAGCGATGAGTGGTATTTTTACTAGATTAAGGTAACGAAAACTTGATCACTTAAAGAATACAATCTCAATAAATTTGAGTGCTTTTTGAGAATTATACTCATTTAGGTGCATGAGTTTCTGTTAAGGATTTTAATTTGAGTGATTTTTTTAGACAAGTTAGTTCTCTAAATGTAGTGTTATATTGTTACTGAAATAATCGATTTAAAAAATTGCGCTTATATATTTTTAGAAGTTTAATTATTTAGCTACTTTTGAACTCAGAGTCATAATTGAACGATTGAGGGGCAGGGGTGGTTCAGGTTTTAACTTTAATTTTGTGTATCTACCATTTATTTGAAATTTGTAAATTCTTCGCTGAATTTTGGATCTATTATTAATTATTATTTTAAGGATTCTTCGAACTTTTACTTTATTTTCCTAGAGCAGTTTTTGAGGTGTGCGATCAGGTAGTAGTTAGTAAATGCAACATCCGGAGAATATGGTAGATGGGGAAGCAATTTAAACTTCAACTCGTGCAATTTTGTCATCGTAGCCAGCGACTTATGACCCGGTGCATTGTCTTGGTGAAATAGTACTTTTTCCGTTTCTTCGCAATTTCTTCCTTCAAACGCACCAATAATGCCATATAATATTCACTGCTGATGGTTTTTCGTTTCTCAAGATATTCGACGAATAAAATACCTTTCGCATCTCAAAATATGGAGAGTCTGCTTAACTGACAGACGTTTCGATTCCGGAGTGTAGTGGTGGTAATATGATTCATCCATGGCTACATTTTGATGCAAAACATCCTCTTTTTACGGTTAAACAGCTCCTTCACTACCGAATTTGGGCGACCAGTGGCCTTATTCTAGTAATTTCTCGGGAATAGGGAATCATTTTTTTGTGACAGCTATTCCCCAGACATTTTCCTCAATTTTCCGTTTTCCAAAAGTTAATTCTGTCGATTGGGGAATAAATTTACGGGAAAATAATTTAATTATTCAATTTTTTCCCAAAAGTCAGAATACACTTTGGAGGAAAGGGAAATAAAACTGCTACAAAATTTAAAATTTCCATTCCCCGGGAATTACCAGAATAGGGCCACAGAGCGTTCAGCAACATCGGTTGTTGTAAGACTACAATTAAACTAAGCCAGCCAACATTCGACGGTTCCGTTCGAAGGAGCAAAACCCTTTTTTATCTCTTCACACATAAACTCAGTTTAAATCAGAACGGTTCTGTGATATGATGATCGTTAATTTGAGTGAAATTTCTTCAGCAGCATACTTATATTTTGAGGTTCTTTATGTTTTGCGTGATTTTTAGCAGTATCTTGCTTTAACAGGAATGTCGTGAAGAAAAAATTGAGCGTTTACTGTCTCAAAATACTAATGTGAGGCTTTTACTTAAAGGAATGCAACCACAACAAATTCGAGTGTTTTTTCGGAATTACACTCATCTTCCAAAGTTATGTTATTGAGGTTATTTTGAGTGATTTTAATAACAAATTTTCAAATACACGCACCCTTTTGAGTGTTTTTTGAAACTCGATATATTGATATCATAATCGGGATAATGTTTAAAATGTATAATAAAAATTTTCTATCATATTAATCTGCGCAGTAGGGATCTTCTTTCAGGCTGTTAATTTGAGTGATTTTTGTTGAATGACGGATTTTCTATATAAAGTGGAACATTTTGTATCGAAAATGATTAAACAGTTAAGACTGTTCTGAATATGATGAAATTCCTTATTTTGAGTGATATTTTTGCAAAAATTTTTTACTCGCCAGGTAATTTACATGATGTTTAAGCATTAATTTGTTGTAACAAAAACACCACTCTTTTACGTGATGAAATGATGTTTAAAATGAATAATAGAAGCCTTCTGTAATATTAATCTCTATTTCTATTAATTTATTATATTTTGAGTGATATTTGAGCAGCAGAAACCTTTTCGCTTTAACAAAAATATTGAGCAGAAAACTGTACCACAATACGACAACTGTATCTTTAAAGAATTGCAACGTTTAAAAATTTTAGTGTCCAAGCCCTGAGCCTGAGTGTTTTTTGAAATTTTACTCAAATTTATAAATATTTATATTGATATATTTTTCGGAATGATGTTTAAAATGTATAATAAAACTCTCCTATTATATTAATCTGCGCAGCATGGATCTCATTTTAGGGTTCAATTTGAGTGATTTTTGTTGAGTGATGGAAAATGATTATAAATTAAGAACTGTTATAAATATAATGGTATTCATTATTTCAAGTGATATAAAATATATAGTAAAAAATTTGACTCGCCGGGTAATTTCCATTAAGTTGAATGGGGTTTAAAATGAATAATTGAACTCTTCTGTAATAATAATCTCCGCTGCGGGGACTGTATTAGGCTTTTTATTTGAGTGATTTTTGTTGACTGTTGAATTTTCTAAATAAGGTGCAACATTCAATATCGAACTTGATTATTAAACTGAAACTATTCTGTAACATGATAATTTCCTTATTTTGAGTGATATTTTAGCAGAATTTTACTGAACAGATTATATTTTGAGTGATATTTAAGCAGTAACTTCCCACAAAACTTTCATTGATAAAAACTTGGTCAAAATACTACAACTGTGTAAAAATTTCAACCTCAAAAATGTTGCTGTTGAAGGCCACACTATTTTGAGTATTTTTTTAGAAATTTTCAGAATTATAATTATTGATATCGGTATTCGAAACTCTTCTGTAATAGTAATCTGCGGCGCGGAGAACTTTTTGCAGACTTTTTATTTGAGTAATTTTTGTTGAGTGGCAAATTTTTTTAAAAAAGTGTTTCAATATCGAAAGTGATTATTAAGCTGAAACTATTTGTAGTATAATGAATTCCTTATTTTGAGTGATGTTTTAGTAGAATTTTCCTCAACAGGTAATTTATTATATTTTGAGTGATATTTTAGCAGTAACTTCCTACAAAAATTTCATTGATAAAAACTACAACTGTGTAAGAGTTGCAACCTCAAAAATGTTGCTGTTCAAGACCACACTATTTTGAGTGTTTTTTTAGAAATTTTCAGAATTATAAATATTGATATCAGTATTCGGAACTATTCTATAATAGTAATCTGCGCTGCGGGGATATTTTTGCAGACTTTTTATTTGAGTAATTTTTGTTGAGTGACAAATTTTTTTAAAAAAGTGTTTCAATATCGAAAGTGATTATTAAGCTGAAACTATTTGTAGTATAATGAATTCCTTATTTTGAGTGATATTTTAGTAGAATTTTCCTCAACAGGTAATTTATTATATTTTGAGTGATATTTAAGCAGTAACTTCCCACACAAATTTCATTGAATAAAAACTTGGACAAAATACTACAACTGTGTAAGAATTGCAACCTCAAAAATGTTGCTGTTCAAGATCACAATATTTTGAGTGTTTTTTTAGAATTTTTCAGAATTATAATTATTGATATCGGCATTGTGCAGACATCTTTTTAAAGCTTTTAGGTTAAGTGGTGAGTTTTTGTATAGTGTTAAATACGAGATCGGTCTAACGATTTGCAGTTAACAACTGTTTTTTAACTTCAGTTAGTTTAATTATAAATAATTTAAAATTTATGAATTCTTCATTAAATTTTGGAACTGTAATATTTTGATTGTTTTCCGAATTTCACTCATCTTTCTGAATATTTGATATTAGGCTGTAACCTCAAGACAGTTTGAATCAACTTTCTGAATATTATCGGAGCGTGTAAGTGTCAGATTTTGAGTTACTTTTTCTAAATATTCTCAATTCATACAAATAAATTGCTCATAAATTCAAACTTCACTGTAATTATGATGAATTCCTTATGATGATATTTGTTGTAAAATTTTGACACAATAGATTAATTACTATTTTACTTAGTTTTTTTTTTACTAACGATTGAGTAAAAAGTCGCAATCGAAAAAAATTTCGATCTGCTAAGCTTCCAAATTGGCCTAAAAATATTTGAGTGTCTTTTAGAACTCACCCACCTTTTCTGTTAAAAATCTTGTGTTTATCTTTGAGTGACGTTAGTAGGGAAATTCCAACTAAAATTTTCTTTGAATTTAGCTTCGTTGAGTATTTTTTTTGATTTTGTATAATATTTATTACTTTTCTATAGAACCAACTTTTTGTTTTGAGTCAATTTTTCCATATATCGATGAATTGTTGATACTTGATATTTTTACGTGGTCGTCTACTCTTGGGATCAAATTATAAAATTTGCAACTAAAACCTAAATATAAATTTTCATCATCCCATATAGTTTAGCAGCTGTAAACCGTCTGAACCTCTCAAGTATCTGCCAAACAATCTCAACATACATCATGCTAATTCTATTCTCTATTTAGAATCTATTTAGACTCACCATGGTTGATTATATAAAAAAAAAAAAAATGAAATAAATATTTTGCGGATGGTGTGGATGCATAAATAATTCGTGGCCAACAGAAAAGAATTTCATTTGTTCGCCTCACTAACTTTTTCCAGATATTAAGCCAAAATTCAACACTTTAATTTTTTTATTGGTTTCCGGTTGCAATAAATATATCTCGATGAATTTCAATATTGATTTCGGTTGAATAGTTTCGCGGCCCACGGCGTTATTCAATTGTTTATAGATCGTTCGATGAAAATTTAGCGATGAGAAACTGATTCAAGGTAAGATTATGGATGTATAAATTAAATTCGTACGTGTGTGGTTATATAAAGTATCGCAAACCGATCATTTAAGTACTCATTTTGCATTCATCTCATACCGCATCAATTTTATGTTCAATCAACCAATCATCCAATATATTATGCTTTTGTCGACTCTCGATGATATTTTGTATACATGTACAACATTGTTTTGCGAAAATTATGTTTATATAAAGCGAGATGACGGGGAGACGCTGGTTAAGAAGAAAACGTTTGGCACGAAGAAGAAACTCACAAAATTTAATGGATTTATTTTTAGAATTTTGTTAAAGACAAATATGTCCATTATATGGTCAAGCACAAAAAATAATTTTTAAGAACCATTTCGAATCTTGGCTGCTTTGTTGTAATACCACAAAAAAAAAAAACATAAAATACTTTATATATATGAAGCACGATGTTGGAGCGGGCACAGTTGGTACAAATAAATATTTTCGCGAACATTAACGATCGCTCATCTTATACGCGTACAAATTATGATTTATGGTATGGAATTGGATATTTGGATCCAAATTTATGGATACCATTTTTTTATGTAGCCACATTTTTTTTTTTGCTTTAGTTGGTGGTGATATTTTGTTGATGTGCGCTTATCTCTTCAAATCGGCATTTTACATTATAACCAACCTGGCCCCTTGGATGATGGAGTCATACAGCTGAAATAAAAAAAAAAACCCAAAACGATAATAAAACGGAATCATAATATAAAAAGTTAATCCGATTAAGATAAATGTTTTGTAATTTCAAATGAAATCCAAATGACGTGTATCATGTGCACGGGGTGTGTCGGAAAAATTGTGTAATCATGTTCTTTCTATAAAAATATGGATTGGCTGGCTGGAAATTGTACAATCATCAGACTTGTTTTATGAATGAAATCATGGTCATCGTACCTAAACAGCGTTTACATATTTATATGGATTAGGTGTAATACGATAAACGCGTACATTTATGAAAAAATAAATAATCGGAATAATATGAAAGAAGTAGTCAGTGATATGTCGATTTATTGTGGAATTTTTTTTACCACACTTATACTTGCACAGGTTTCTTCAATTTAACAACGAATTTAGTAATCGATTAGAAGCCTTACAAAAGTCATGTCCAAGTTTAAACACTTATCGCATGCACCAGAAAGAGAATAGTTTTTTTATTGTGTGAGCTTTCATGAAAATGGTAGCTGACTGGAAAATTTCTACATTTTAGATAATACAAAGCTTTTAATAAGGTAACGGTGGATTCTGGTAAAGAACAGTTGATATTCTAGCAAATAACTATTCAAGATAGCTGTTCTGAGATTTGGTAAGTTTTCATAGCCGTTTTAGTCCATAACTTTTATAAGATAGAAGTTCCTGTAGAATATTTTAAGGTTTTTTTTAAGAACCGTGTGCAATGCAATTTTTACATCAATTGTACATAGTTAACCTATTATGTGACGTAAAGAGAATTTTGTTCCTTGATAAATGTCAATATTAAACTTTGAACCATGTGTTACTTTTAAGAGGGAGGATGTCACGTACAAGGACATGCCCTGTGATATAACATAGAATATCATTGAGTAAAATACAAAAATACTTAAACATTTAAAATTATTTAGCTCGGCCGTTACGGATCGCACAGAGGTGATCGAAGTAGATCTCATAGGCGTAGCCAGCCGCTAGCAATAGGTGTGGCACCGAATAATACTAATAACATTATTATTATTATTATTGTGGTTGTTGTTATTATTATTATTATTTTTTTTTGCGGATTTTGAGGGTGGGTTCAAAAAATGAAAAAATGGGAGTTCTTTTTGGTAATAAATAAGAGGTTTATTAATTAAACACATAATAGTATGAATTCACAACATTATCTACAAAAGCATTCTCCTCTCATAAGGTACAAGTTTTTTAAATTCGTCAATGACTTCCTCTGTAGTAATAGATCTAACAATTTCTTTCTCAACATTCATCATCAATAATGATTCCGTGCGTTCTTGTTTCTGAGTCGCTCTCAATTTACTTTTGACTCTAGTCAAACTTGAAAACCCTCTCTCGCATCCACTACTGTATACAGGGATGTTCTGGAAACCAACAATGACTCAAAAAAAATCGTTGAATATTTTATTCCAATTGTGTAGAGTAAACCACTGGCGCCATTCCCACACCGATTCATTTGTTGTGCCCTTTTTGCCCCGTTACACAGTTCGTCTCTCTTTAATTTTCCATTTACACACTACTACTGTTACTGGCACTATTTCTATTTTTCTAACCAGAATGGATTCAATCAGTGGTTCGATTTGAATCGTCGCGAGGTACGGCAGTAAAATCGATGAGTGCAGTAAAAAATACATAAAATATGAATAATTAGAAGTGAATAATTTTGTTTTCTGTGTGTTAAATTATAAATGAAAATTTAAAAAAAAAAATTTAAAGAAACAAAAAAACTTTAAGTGCAGATCGTGTGAAATGTGACAATGGGTTTATTTTCTCCAAGCAAAATAAAACAACAACGATCGCAATCCACCGCAAATTTAAGTGCAATAAATCGCGCAAATCTCTAGTGTCATCGATCTCTGGCATAAATAAAAATGCAATGCAAATTTAAAAAAATGTAAGCGGTTCACAAACATTAAAAACTGCTACAACATCAAATATTGTCATAGGTAACAATATTGTACCAAGCGGTATCGCTGCAATGCAAACAGGTATGGAACGTTACATAACCGTAACATCTAAGCATAAACGCAATCCCAAGTCTCTAGTGCAATCTGCGATAAACTCAAAAACTCTAAATCTACTAGCAGGAATATAACAACTGTGGCACTATTCTGGCTTTCCCTGGAAATAAGGAAATGGGAAACATATTTTCATAGCATTTTACCTACTGAGGGAATAAGTTTGGTGTAAATATAGTTAAATTTGCAAATATTTTTCCCTAGAAAAATTTTGGGGAATAAAAGTTTTCCAATAAACTTTTTTTTTGAAAATTTGTGCACTAAACTGATTCCTACTTATTCCCGGCCAGAAACATATAATTTGGTCAAAAGTGCTATGCAATTATTTTTCCCAATCCCCTATTCCCAGGAAAAGCCACAATAGTGCCATTGGTAGCCGTTTCCAGCCTCTGTGGGGTAATAAATGTAATAACGAAGAGGAAACTCGAGAAGAGGCGAGAGCACCAAAAGAACGACCACCATCAATATATCTTCGACAAGTGCCATCTCAACAATTAGTAGTCGATCTTAAAAAAGAAACAGGTGAAGAGTTTTTCATTGCTCCAATTAAATAGGGCAGTATCCGTGAAACCATTGGGAACCGCAAAATTGTTACCTTCTTAGAAGCAGCTAATAAATACTTATTAGCAAACTACCAGCTGTTTGCGTAATATGCGGCATCATGCACAAAACTAGCGAGTATGATTTAGACAAAACTGAAGCAAAGTATTGCAGTAATTGTGGGGAAAACCATACCGCTAATTACAGAGGATGCCTTGTGTACAAGGAGTTACATTCCTTTACCATTTGTTAATAATTGTATCCTACGGAGCATTCCACTTATTGCATTTTTAGCTTTGGTGAGCAGATCGGCGTCATTTTCCCACACTTCCTTCATCGCCTCAATCAATTCTAATTTGGAAGAATAGCCCAGATATTTTCGATGGGATTCATATCTGGGCTATTCGCTGGCCAATCAAGGAATTGAATACCGTTGGTCCGTAAATATTCGGTGAATTTTTCGTCGTATGGCACGAAGCCTTGTCATGCATAAAAACTCCGCCCTCATTGAATTTTTCATTCATAGTCGATACCAGTTGTGATTGCAGAACAGTTAAATAAGGATTCGCATTCATTATCCCGTTTACTACTCTTTTTGAAGATATTGCTGACCAAACCATGTCTCTTATTGGCTGTTGGACACAGAGAGGTAAATATTCTTCTTCTCTTGATCTACGAACGGTCCTGGACATTGGTAGTGTCAAAGTCATCATAGTATCGTCACTGAATACAATCAAATCAGGAAATATAAAAAGATAAAGTTGAAAGAAAAATTTATTGAAAATTGTAACTTTAAAATATTATTAATAGAAGGACTTTTATTGTTTGTATCTTTTCCCAGTCCTCTAGACCATGTAAAATGTCCATTTGTCCATGGTTTTTTTTGCTGTATCATCCTAGCGTTTAACCATTAAGCCTTGCGAGGTTATCTTGTACATAGTCCATATTGACAAAGTCTACGTCTCATCGATCTCTCCGATATGTTCGCACCAAAGTTACGACGCATTGTGTACTCCTCAGATACTTACTGGTTAACGTTCGATCTTCTTTAGCTTTTCGGATTAAAAATCTGTCCTGCCTGACGGTTGTTTTACGATTGCGACCACATTTTCCTCTTCTTCTGGGACTTGTTGAAGACTGGGATGTTAATTTTTGCGAAAATTTGCTGACGTATATACTGGTCTACTACCAAATACGTCGAATTTTGGATCTGATTACAGCAGTGATGTCCTTTGCTTTACCCACAGTGAATTTCACTAATATTACAAGAACCACTTTAACTTGCATTTGTCAAAGTCACAAATGAGACTGAAATTCTTCAGTAAAATGCTAATTCTTAAATACTATCTATAGTTGTCATAATTCGGGGCTCAGACTAATTAAGAGGGTTCTCAGGTATTAATTATTCATAAAAGGCGTATTTTCTGGGTACATTAAATTTTTATTGCACGAATTCCTTGGATTGGTCGATATCTACCCTAATGACTTGTCAACTTTACAAAAGGTTGCAGTTCGGGCTTTGAAAATCACATTACCATGAATTTCGTATAAAGTGATAATAATTTGGCCACATCTGTATAGGCTACTAGCATCTGCTTAGAGGAATGGTCCGGTACATGTACCATATCCGCAGCTTCTAGCCAATGGCAGTTACATAGATCACTTGGCCTTAAATCAAAATTAAAAAAGCTATCAAAAACCTGAAAGCAGCACTAACAAAAGAACATTATGGGGATTCAATATTATTTAAGCAAACTTACAGCATCGCAGAAAAAACAGTTACTCACTGTGGAAAGCCACAAAATATCTGAAACGGCGTACGCAATCATGTTTTCCGATTCGCGATGTTCTCGATAGAAGTATTTACTCCGAACGAAAATAATTGACAATCGGAATTGCTCCTAAAGAAATTGAAGAGTCAGAATTTCAACCAATTATATGGCGTGAAGTGGAAACAATGATCAGCGCACATAGAAACCCCAAAAAGGCATCTGGTCGCTTATTTATGGTAAAATACGTATAGAACTCCAGATATATGCATCAAATTAATACCATACATTTTCAATGCTGTAAGAAAACTCGGTATTTTCCTGAAACTTGTAAAATTTCAAAGAAACCAAGTAAAGATGAAACAAGGTAGACTCGTATAGTCCAATCAGTTTACTGCCAACTCTGCCAAAAATCTTTAAAAAAACGCGATCATCAGTTTAGATTTAGTGAAGATCATGGAACCAAAGAACAAGACCATAAGATCGTATCAGAAATCAGAAACTCATTTACGTTTAGTATAGTATGAAGTCCTTGTACATCAAATTAAGGCCCAGCTACCACCAAACTATCATGCGATCACTAAAAATTACCTGTTGCGAGGGTTGCCTTTTATATTTCGGGATTGGACAACCCTAGTGTTGCAATCTGGCAACTGACAGCTCTATCGTAAAGTTTGACATTTTTGAGATTATACGTACTCAGAACGTTTTGACATTCGAGCGCTATTTGTGTTGTTTACAGTACTCATTAACTCAACATCTCGGCGAAAAAATGGAATTAAATCGTGAACATTTTCGTGCGATTATTTTTTACAACTTTCGACGTGGATTAAGGCAGCAAGAGTGCATGGATGAACTTAATTCAATTTTTGGCGATGAAGCTCCATCAAGGACCAGTGTTTATTGATGGTGTGGTGAATTCAATCGAGGTCGTAGTTCACTCCAAGACGAATTTCGTGAAGGTCGTCCAGAATCAGTTGTTGTTCCGGAAGCCATTGATACTGTGCGCGAACTGATATTGCAAGATCGTCATGTGACCTATCGCGAGATTGAGACAACCTTAGGCATTAGTGGGACCAGCATACATTCAATATTGCATAAACATTTGAATGTCAAAAAAATTTGTTCGCGTTGGATCCCACACAAATAGTCAATCGCTCAAAAAAAGGCTCGTGTCGATTGGTCGAAAGAAAAGCTCAAAAAATACGATCGCGGTGCTTCAAAACAAATCTATGACATAGTGACAGGTGATGAATCGTGAATTTACGCGTATGAGCCCGAAAGTAAACAGCAGTCGACTGTATGGGTGTTTCAAGATGAGCCGAATCCAACAAAAGTTGTTCGCGCACGAAGCAATTGCAAGCAAATGATCGCCTGTTTTTTCGGAAAAAATGGACATGTCGCAACCGTACCACTAGAACAACGCAGAACAGTCAATTCTGAGTGGTACACAACCATTTGTTTGCCAGTTGTCTTCCAAGAAATCAGGAAAACCAACTGCCGAAGACGGATCACTCTTCACCACGACAATGCGAGCTCTCACACATCGGCTCAAACAACTGCATTT
The DNA here is from genome assembly GCA_947310385.1 of Nephrotoma appendiculata. Taxonomy (NCBI): domain Eukaryota; kingdom Metazoa; phylum Arthropoda; class Insecta; order Diptera; family Tipulidae; genus Nephrotoma; species Nephrotoma appendiculata. The sequence goes on along the minus strand of OX371225.1, from coordinate 264,580,934 downwards.
TTGAGCACTCAAAACATCGATTTGATAAGCCATCCGCCGTATAGTCCTGACTTGTCACCAAATGACTTCTTTTTATTCCCGTACGTAAAAAACAAACTGAGAGGTCAACGTGTTTCGACACCTGAAGAAGCGGTTGCTGCGTTCAGAATGTATGTTTTGGTGATACCTCAATCAGAGTGGAAAAAGTGCTTCGACAATTGGTTCAAACGCATGCAAAAGTGTATAGATCTTCATGGGGAATATTTTGAAAAACAATAAAGCGATTTTCGATGATTAATATTTGTTTTTGTTCTCTAATCCCGAAATATAAAAGGCAGCCCTCGTAGCTTGTAAGATTTGAAAACAACTTGTGAGTTCCCAAGATGGAAAAGCTACAAGAATAAAGCGAAAGGCAGTTATAAAAAAAAATCGACAAGAAACAAAAACCTATCCTTGTCACGGATTTTACTGTTTACTTGTAAAATCCGCACTTTATTACAGAACCACCTGGTTATATACGAACTCTTAGTTTATCAATTGAATAAAAAAAATGCGAATGAAAAGCAACAAAATAACATTTAATTTGGCTTGGCCCAGTCTTGAACCGCGGCCCTTATACAGAATGCTTACACCAAATGATCACTAGACTAATTCACTGCCCAAATTTATGTGGATTATTATCTTTACCACACTCGCCTACTGGGTTGTAGGCTTGTAACAACACAAAAAGATGGCGGCTAACGATCCCGCGATCTTCTGCTCCATTAGCTACACGCTAAATTACTTGACTGCTCCGGTCTTAATATTCTGATTGTATTTTTATCAGCATACTTAGTGTTTTCTTTTGTTTTTTCTATTTTTTAATTTACAACCAAAGAACTTCGAAAAAAATCTTTATATTGGGAGTACAAAATAATTACCTCCGTTTAATTTTAAAAATGCATTTACATATTTTAAAATAAAATGAATGGACAGATTAATTAAAATATTATCCATCGCTGCTTATGAATTTTCCCCCCTCTCAGGTAATTTTTGAATCCCATCTCGAAAAAACGTTTCGTCTTTTGAGGCGAGCCAAGTTTGAAGCCAATTATAAATTTCTTCGAAAGAAGTGAACGGGTGACTTGCCAAATCGTGTTGCATCCGTCGGAACAACCGGGAATCAAAAGGAGCAATGTCCGAAGAATACGGCGAGTGCGATAAAATATCCCACTTAAACGTGAGGCCGAGCGTTGTCATGCAGAAGAATAACTTTATCATGCCTTTCCTCATATTCCGGTCATTTTTCTCGTAATGCTCGGCTCAAACGAACTAATTGTATAGTCTCTACCGCTCGCCCGTAATAGAATCGCCAGGTTGTAGCAGCTCGTAGTACACAATGCCTCTTTGGTTCCAATAGATACACAGCATAACCTTGTTACGAAATGGTTCAACACCATTTCGCAGAATTTATCTAAACACGCAGAGACCTGTCACGGTGATTTTGCTGACTAGATCCCAGGGTTTCGGGGTCGTGAGGAAGTTGAGGCTTGCGTGCTCTTGGCCTACACTGTGGACCAGAACAAAACTGAAAAACTGAAACTAAATTGAACACACCAGAATTCGTCGACCGAAACTTGAGGAACCGTAATAAATTTAATTATAACTGGGTGCACTCACTCAGAGAGGCCCGGATCTCTCCGAATGACAAGCACCCAGTCTGCTGGAGAGACACGCCGAATGACCCAACGACCCCGAAAGGCCGATGCTCAGCCACAACGAAACAGCATTAGAGGGTAGGGACATCTCTTCACCTCGAGAGACGTCCAGCTAATCCTCCACAATTCACACTTCGACAGCATGAGACCGCCGAAGTGCTACGAGGAACCGTGTGGATTTTATGGCCGTCCCCGAATGGACGACACATATGCTGGACTCGCCACTCCGACCCTGTGGATGTCTTGCCAAGGGGATGATGAGGAGTGACAAGCTCAGCCTAAGTTGGCATGGAAGATGGGTCGGCCCATGGGTTTTGCGCACCAACAGGGGGTCATAGATGTGTTACATTTCACCATAAATTGTAATCTGTCGATGAAATTTCACTTTGCAACCTGCCCCTATCGGGATTCGAACCCGGTACCTCCCGATCCAAACGCCAAAGCTTTAACCACTGTGCCATTTGGTCGGTAAATTATCTTCTTAATTTGTTTTATTTTATCAATTATCCTTTGAGCGTTACTTCGCGCTAAGTTCTCAAAATTTTATTTTTTATTTTTGAACGTTTTTTTTTTACAAAATTCAAAAATATTTAACTCAACTTTATTTTATACGATTCAAAAATACTAAACTGATTTACATCAAATTCAAATTCAAACTTTTTTGTGAAATTCCAAAACTCGACTGACAGCGCATCCCCAATAGAATTCCTTAAAATTTTCCTTACAGAAAAGTATAAAAAAAAACTTCAGAAAATAAAAGATTCTCAATTTTTTTTCATACTTTTCTGTAAAGGAAAAAGGAAAAAGTAATTCTATTGGGGATGCGCGACTAAAAATATTCTCGCACCAAATAATCTAGAAAAATATTTTTCCGTTGTGCAGCTCTCGTTTTGTTTTTTTGTTCGCGTCACTACGCTACCCATTCATCTACCGAGCATCAATAGCACACACCAAAACGAGAAACCAAAGAATTTAAAAGTACAGAATGAGTGTAAGCAACTGTCAAGTGTCACAAATTCGAAGGGTAAAAGAGAAAGCATCTAAATCAACGGGATTACAAAAACAAAAAAATCTATAAGAACCCCACGCCAACAGCCAAAATTGTTTTCTTAATTTTTTCTGATTTATAACTTAAATTAAGGATCAATTTACCACAAATCACTAGCTTCTTAACACAATTACATTTTATTTTATATAAACACTTGGTAAACTTACTGATGGTAAGATATTCCTTTCTGTATTTTTTAGGCGTATTTTGACATTTTTTCACAATACACTTCATTTTACATAAAAGTCTGTAATTTTTATTATTAAATAATGCACCACTACATAAACCACTAACTATTTGATAATGTTTTTATTATTTTAATTAATAATTTTAAAAATTTATAATTTATAATTTTACTGTGCAAAATTAAAACGTCACATCATACAAAAACATCAGCTGGTCTGGCTTCTGACAGATGAAATAGCAAATTTTATATGGGTAAAATCTTGACCCCCGTTCTACAGTTTTAAATTCTTTGCGAGAACCACACAAAAAAATACTCCTCTACATCTTCACCGCTCTCAAATTATTCGACGTTTATACATAGAAATAGATTATATAGAATGAATGTAAGCAGCTGTCAAGTGAGTCAAATTCGGAGAGTGAAACAGAAAGCATATAAATCAACGGGCCATATTTAGAATTTGTTCAATCGAAATTAAAAACTACACAAATTCAAATATGGTATTCCAAAATAAAAATAAATAATGAAAAGCAAAGCACGTAGTACATGAAATAAACTACGTTTTGTTAAAAAAAAATACAGCCCTGGTCAAACATATATTTTCAAAAACCAAAACAATAATTAATAATTAATTAATTTTGACTTAATCATTTTTTTTTTGATTTTTAGATTAAAATAAGGATATTTTTACCATAATACAAATCACTATCCTTTAAACGTAATTTGCATATTATTTAATATAAATATTTTTTAAAACTACCGATGATAAGAAATTTCTTTCTGAAATTTTCTAGGCGTGTTTTGTCAGCATTTCACAATGCACTTCATTTTAACTAAGTTTTTAATTTTTATCACCAAATTATGCACTACTACAATTCACAAACTGTTTTATAAAACTTTAATTATTGTAGTTAATAATTTTAATATGTTTTAAGGACACGGAATGTTGCTAACACTTTGTCAACAAACACATGTTTTTGAAATGGTTTCGAGAATGAGATATGAGTAAGCCATATCCATATTTTATATAACCATCCTGCTCTGACTTGTTACATATGAAATAGCAAATTTTATTCCGTTTTCTACAAAAAAAAAAAAAAAAAATTGGCTTAATTGGCCAAACCACACAAATGTGTAAGTAAAAGCCATAGTATGTAATGGCGTTTTTGATAAAAAATTTCGCTTGATTTGAAGTACAACCAACACAATTGTGTGTATAGGTTTAGTGCTTTTTTTCGGAAGAAAATCAATTCTCAAATGATTGACAAATGTGTTAGTTGGTCCAAAACACATACAAAAATTAATTTTTACATGAGTGTTTTGCCATTCCCACATAATTGTGTGGGCAGGCAAGAAAAGGGTTATATGGTTAAAATATTGACACCCATTCTATATAGTATATTATTCTATGCGTTTATGTAATACAATAGGGTGTGAATAAAACATAGAACAGAATATGAAGGCTCACGCACACTTCACAACAATTTTTGATTATTAGTGTCATAATACAAAGGGCAATGTCATTAGTAAAATGGATTAATCAAACGACTATAATGAAATTAAAAAAATTAAAAATAAAACTGAAAAAACAATGTTATGACCAATGAGTCGTAACAACCTTCGAACCATGAATGTTCGTCTTTGGTGTTGATGTTGTGGTCGATGGCAACGATTGGCCCGGCAAAGCGTAGTATTTTTTTCAGTCACTAACCGATGTAATACCCCTTTCTTGTTTGCCTTTGAAGCACCTGCTGCCAAAAAAGAAACCGCCTTTCCACGTCTCTTGGATTCAATTCATAAGGGACCCAATTGCCTCACTTTTGAATCATGCCCGTAAATTTCAATCGTACGGAAACTGTTTGTTAGGTCACCTTTTATTTATCTGCTGAAGTATTGTAACCGTAAACGTCCACAAGCATTCGATGTGTGTCAGCTGCACTTTTTTCCAATTAAAACAAATAATTAACACTTCCCGCAAGCGTTTTTTAGTTATCACAAAATCCGACATATTCAAAGCAAATCACATTGAATTTTAACGGCAGATGTCTAATTTGTCTGAAACAATGAAAATTAGCTGTTACTATAAAAAAAATTATGATAGTCAGAGCCACATTTTGAAAACGGACCGAATTAATTTGTATTCCCAATAATTTTTAATTTATTTCTTCAGAATTTGTTAGGCAAAATTTGCATTTTGATCGCATCACTTGTTAACTATCTTTCTTCGGTTTTTGGTCCAATCTGTCCCATATCGATTATCGTCTTCCCCCCTCAAAACTTTTGCTGCTATTTTTATTCCTTGTTTTTAAGCGTCCCCTCGGCTGCCGCCTCCCTCTAATTTCTTTCAAATGCGCTGTCATTGGATGGGTAATTCAATTTGCCGCCACGACTTAACTTTTGCAAAAACTTTTGCCATCTGCTATTTGGCACCACGACACTTTTGTAACAAAAATTTTTTGGTTGCGCTTTTTCGGCGGTTTGATTCCTCGATATGGCATTATGTAAAAAAGGTAGAAAGTCAAAATATCGCCATTAATTCAACTTCATACGGATTTATTTTTTGATTAATATAATAGTTCAGTCAGTTGCAGGGCATGGAGGTTGAATATTAGATTTTGGTATATTGTTGAATTTGGATCGAGATGGGGAAGCGAAGGAATATCTGTTCGAGTGCTTTAAACCTGCACCAAAAAATTAGCTCGCCTCAATGAAATCTATACTATAATTTTTTACACATTTATTACAATTTATTACAACATATCCCGATTTTATTTTATAGTTACCGTTTTCCAGGAACGAGAGGTCGGCTTAGCTTATTTAAGTCTGCACCGTCAAAATTGTAACTTTCGATGTAGCTATGATATCGGGCTGGTTCTTGGACCAGAATTTATTACAAATTAATTACATTGAATAAGTTAGTTCAAGACCACCCCTATAACTTGCCTAAGGGTAAATTTCACCCCAAAACGATTATTTATTTCGAAAACGTCAATTTAATTAAATAAATAATTTTTTTTAAATATAAATGCCACCAGATTTTGGGGCTCCTAAGCCGACCATTCGTTCCTGGAAAACGGTAACTGTAATAAAATCGATCACTAGGTGTCTAATTCGAGTCGTTCTCTATCCTTTACAAAAAACTTTCATATCCTTACCCCTTGTTAAATGTAAATAGGCAGCTGAAGGAATAGATCAAGCGCGTTATCCGGGAATATTTGCTTCGTTTACAGTCCAATCAATAAATCAATTGCACAGAGAAATACCGTAGTGTTCCAACCAAAAACCATTCTATTCTATTCCAGACTGGATTTTGTTCAGGACACTGTGAGTTTTGCAGAATATGGTAGAAAATAAAATATACAACCTTAAACTTTTAATCTTGAGAAGTTGCGGGTGAAAAATTTCCTATTCAAAATTTATTTCATAAAAATTTCACCAATTTATGCATTTTCGAGAGGCTTACGTCTAAATTCAAATTTATCACTAAAATGACGCAATACCTCAATTAATATTAATCTCAATGCTGGGCGTCATATATTTTGCGAGTAACAGAAACACTAAAATACCCAAATATTTGTGATAAAACATTGTGATAAATGGGAGATGGTCCATTATATATATTGTAATTCAAAATATGAATAGACAAAATGTCAAAACATAAAAATTATGATAAATCGTAATCTATTATTAAAAAAAAACAAAATATAAATTAATTTAAAAGCCGAGATCTTATCTATTTTAATAATTTTTAATTAATTGTCTCCCATTCACAACGTCTTTTGATCTCATTGATCATTATTGTATTATAATTTCGTTAGGCCCCAATCTCTAATTTCTTTATTTTAATTGGTTCCTCTTTATTTGCACGCTGAGTGTGTCCACCGCCATCGCGAATAACAAAATTTCGTATTTTCATTGTTACGTAACTCTGCGGTTGATTGTACGATTTGAGATTGAAAAACGGATAATTGTGGAAATACAGGGACATAGGTACTACTGCTGGTGCTAATGCTGCCGAGGATTACATTATTCATGTAAATATAATTATTTTCCGCATATATCTACATACACACAAACACAGGTTTCCGTTTATTGTACTCTTCTTGGGAAATTTCGTTTGTTTTGCTTCATTCCCTATGTTTTCCGTTCTTATTTGTTTGTATTAAACGATTCTGTCATTAGGGATGGCCGTGAATACTTTCATGATGTTGTTGTTGTTGCACGGTCTTAATAGTAATGGGATTTTTTTTTATATCTCTGGTTTGTTTTATTTTTAGTTTTCGCTCGATTTTTTTCTTGCTGGGTAGTTTTGATATGCTCGCTGTGTTAATGGAATGTTTATCGATTATTTTATTTTCTTCCAGACGTGTATACGAAGTTAATTTTATATTTGAGGGGGGGAATAGTGTTTGATCAGGTTATTCTTATATTGGTCATTCTCTGTTTGCAGTTTTTTTATGTACATACATAGATTTGACCCTCCAGAATCTGTTTATTATGTTTATTTCCCACGGTAAATATTTACATGAAGAGGCGGCTTGCAAGTGTTTTTTTTTCATTATTTTACATTTTTTCGTAATCTTTTATCGTCTTTCTTCCACTAATCTTTTATCATTTTTTTTCATCGTTTGTTACTTTGTCTGTTAAGCAACCGAGTTTAAATATGTTTACCTGTCGTACTTTTCTTGAATCTTTCATCATCTTTGTATAATTTGTGTGTTTTTATCATTTAAGTATTTTTATCACTTTTCGTTTTTGTCATGGATTTCAAGAGCGCAAGTTGTGGGTGGGGCAATTTAAATAGATAGAAATTGCAGAGAAGGTTACCTTAGTTGTGCACGATAAACTTCATTCGAGCATTATGTTACTCGATTAAACAGCAAACCATCCAATTTCTCAAGTGCTTGAAACTAGACCACGATATTATCCCACGAAAGTATTTTCATGAAAATTTGATAATGGTTCGTTTCGTATTGATCTCATCTGATGATAGGAAATTCGTATCAGAGACATCCAGAGCTGGTGGATATCAAAATCATGCATACGTCTACTCTTAAGCACTGCTTAAGTTCCGAAGAATTAATAATTTCCCTAGAATACTTTCGTTCACAAACCCACTTTTGGAACCCTACTTTTAGAAGTAGGCTTACCATAGTGAGATAACATCAGCCACGTTTGGTCTCAATTCTCAAAACAGCCCATTGAACTTCCTAGTTACGCTTTTGCCGGAATTATTTAGTAGTAGCTTTCCTAGCACGGAGCTGTTCTGCTAGAGTGCTTCTAAACTATTTTTCACGAAGCTTTTGTTTATTCTCGACCAGGTGGCGCTGATCATCGAACCAATTATTGTGGGATCTTGGAGGTCTTTTTCCGATAGTATTTTGCGCCCATAAAAATCATGACGTGATCGATTTAGTTTCCCGTTCTAACATCATTATTTCTCCACGTTACTTTGCGAATTCTCTTAATATTTGCGTTAATGTAAAGTTCAGCATAAGCACTCTTAAGCGTCTCAAACGTTTCCTGATAGACCAGTTTCCACTCGAGTTTTACGTCATTGCACAACAATTTTTCCGGTCTCCCAAGGCCTTTCATCTGTTACTTGTGAACTTATACGGCATGGAAATTTACTTTTGTTAATTCAATACGTATATAAAGTTAGCCCAGCTTTCATCCCAGAAAAATAAAAAATGGCAACACTAAACTATCACGACAGTTGTTCCATCCCAGGATATTACTATCAGCCCAGGATTTCTGCCATATTAACATTTATCATCCCAGGAAAAACTATAACAACACTAAAACATCATCCCATAAAATAATTTTAACCCAGCTATCGCTTCAGTGAAAGTTATCTATCCGATCAATGTCAGCCCAGAAATTGGATACTAGGATAAATAATTTTGAAAAATTATATAGCGATCACATAATGTAAAATCTGTATCCGAGAATAACACTGTCCGCACGTCATTAAAATTTTCTGCAAAAATCGTATAAAATGTATAAATGATATAAAAATATGTTAGTTATAACATATTATATATTATTATAAAATAACAAAACGTTTTATAGATGATGAATAGCGGTATTTTGTTTTGCGTTTCTAGTTGCACCACTTATTTTGAAACTATTTATATGTTAGAGAGGGTGTTTCTTAGATGAAATGCCCCCATATGATAACAAAGGGTTGATATCAAGTAACTTCTAGAGAGCTTCTAACTTCCCGCTCTAACTGAGAGCGAGACAATTGAGCTTCAAGCACACAAAATCATTAATTTACTCGAACTTTCGGTATTTGATCGCATCTACAGCCCGAACTATAAAAGGTTCGGACTAGGTGGAGTATTTTATCGATGTGATGGACCAACATCTTATAGTCGAGTTAGTTTCATGAGGCTTCTATGCGTCCGAGCGACACAATTGAGCTTTAAACTCAAAAAAACAAGAATTTACTCAAACTATCGGTATTTAATTGCATCTACAGCTCGTACTATAAAAGGTTCGGATTAGGGCAAACATGTTTTCGATGTGACCTACCAACATCTAGAAATTAAGTTATTTTCATTAGGCTTCTATGCGTCCGAGCAACACAATTGAGCTTTAAACTCAAAAAACAATAATTTACTCAAACTATCGGTATTTGATCGCATCTACAGCCCGTACTATAAAAGGTTCGGACTAGGTGGAGTATTTTATCGATGTGATGGACCAACATCTTATAGTCAAGTACGTTTCATAAGTCTTCTATGCGTCCGAGCGACACAATTGAGCTTTAAACCCAAAAAAACAATAATTTACTCAAACTAGCGGTATTTAATTGCATCTACAGCTCGTACTATAAAAGGTTCGGATTAGGGCAAATATGTTTTCGATGTGACCTACCAACATCTAGAAGTTAAGTTAATTTCATGAGGCTTCTATGCGTCCGAACAACACAATTGAGCTTTAAACTCAAAAATTCATTAATTTACTCAAATTATCTGTATCGTATTTTCTACAGCCCGAATTACAAAAAGCTCGGATTAGGGTGAATATTTTTTAAATGTGACGTGGCATCTTCAAATTATGTTAATTTCATAAGATTTCTATGCATTATATTCTTTATAGCTATGCCTATTACTGCATTTCATTTTATAACGGAAAACAAGTGATACAGTATTCTTTTCCGTTATAGCTGCTACTAGAGCTGTGCCTGATTCATTCAGCGTTATCCGGGGAACACCTCGCGGAGGTATGAATCTCGGCCTTCGATCCCCATGTTTTATATGGATATATAAATATACATATATTTTTTTTTTTTTTTTTTTTATTATAACTAAATCTATAATATTTACTTCAGAATTTTTTTTTTATTATTTAATTTTTAATAGAAATAATTTTAAATCATTTTCAAACTCACTTTTTAATAAACTTTATCCAATATATTATTAGTCTAATTTTTCGTAGATTAAGAGGTGTGGAAGTACTCTGTGTGACAAAGGAATTCTTACTTGAGGAATTTCTTTTAAACCATCATATAATTCCCAGCGCTCTTCCCGATAACAATAGCATGTATAATGAGCAATAGCGCTTGCAGCACTGGACGGTATAAAGTTAATAAACGAACTAATTTTAAATGTTTCATTAAACATTGTTACGTGCTGAGGAATGTCGATGATAGGGACTTTAGCAAACGGATTTGTCGCAGGTTCTACATAAATGAAAACACTATTACTCGTAAATATTTGCTTTTCGTAATTCGTGTTACATTTTGGGCAAATTAGTAAATTACTGTCTTCTAAACACTTAGTAAAATTTTTTACTCCTAAAGCATCTAGCTTAAAAAGGTTTATAGGAACGTAGCTCAAAAAATCAATTACAGTCTCATCGCATTTGACACACTTCAGTACTGACTGTGCACTAAAATAATTCAATAATTTTAAAATAAATGTTGCAATTTTTGTTATATTGCTAGTGCAATCTCTTTCCAAACCGAATATCTCAACCAAATTTGAAAAACGGAAATGTTCTGCTCGGACTAAATTTTGTTGTTTGAGAGACTCGATTAATTTTATGAATTTATTACCTGAATCGAAATGGTCTACTTCTTTTAAATTTAAAAAGCTGATAGTAAAAGAGTCAAACGCACAAGTGTTATAATAATTCTCTCCCGTGATTGAACCATTTCTTAAGTAAAACAGATAAGGGCTTTCCACTTTTAACTTTTTATTAATTTTTTTTTTCAATTTTGGTATAGTTTGCAAACTTTTTGTTTTTTGTTGACGACTGAATTAAACTGTTTGCTCTTTCGTTTGCCGGCATTGTATTTAATAAAATTAAAAATGATAAATTAAAACTGGTGGTTGATGTTTTTGGGGCAGTAATTCGTTTTTTCCAAGTCTCTTCAGAATTAAGAATTGAGGCATACGACTTTTCTTCGTCACTTTGTTTTTCAACATTATCAGGATTAATTTTTATGGGTCGCTTGGGAATATTTAATGAAAATCTTTTTAATATATATTCGTTACGCGAATTAATTTCCTTCACAAATCTTAATGCCTTAGTAGGCAATTTACCTAAAGCAGCATTCCGTTTTGTTCGCCGTTTAATTGTACCGAAGTAATTCTCTATATGGCTGTTACTTAATCTACGAGAATGAAATATTGCTGACCAAAATCAATGCCTCCTAAACTACAGGCCGCATACACCAAACGATGACGACACGCTATGTCTTCGTTGTTGTTGCTTTCTCTAGTTGTTTTGTTAGTGTAAATATCTTAAAATTATTATTGCGCAGTCTCGGTTTAGACATAAATTGACGTCATGTGCGAAAAATGAGAGTAGTAGAGGCCTGTAGTTTAGGAGGCATTGCCAAAATGGAAGAAATGTTAGATATTTTTTATTAAATATTTCCAAAAACGACGGATTATAAAATTCATTTAGAGGCGCTTCATTTTGTGGTATTGAACCCGATATTTCATCAGATATTGTTTTAAATAAAACATAAAACGGACTTTGAGAATAAAGCGTTTTACCAAAATTTCTTTCGTCCTCGTAATCCTCAATCTTCGAATTGTCAGCTGTAGCTTCTAAATAAAAATCCTTATTCTTTTCTGTATATGTAACAATTTCGTTAAGAGAATTCAACACAAATGGTGTTACATATTTAGATTTAAGTACTATAGATAAATGTTGCCACACTAGTTTTACCACTTCAAAATGGTTAAGTAAAAATAATGAACCGACGATTTCTTTTACTAATTTTTTCTGTGGAATTTTGTTGTTGTATGCTTTGTTTACGTCGCCAGCCATATTGTGCATTAAGTGAGAAACACATAAATGCAATTTCACTACTGCAAAGTTTTCAGAATTGTTGGTCAAACTAGCATAAGCCAACGTTAAATATTTGATAATATCCATTTTATTAAAGGAATCCATGATTGCATTAATTTCCGCGAAGCTGCAATCAGTTACTATGGACTCAAAAATGGGCCAAATTCGTTGTTTAAGTTCTAATTCGATACGGTATGATCTCAACCATGCGCCAATAGTATCGATGTTATGACTAGAACTTATCATATCCGTCAAAGGGAATGGGTCTGATGGTTCAGAATCATTAACTTTAATCGGTATTACTAATGCATAATACAAAATGCTAGACAGGTTGTTGTCGGGTGCTTTCACCAAGCCACCGGTGGCATCCAAATAAGCAATGAGCTTTTCTCCTGCATTACGTTTTAAATAAATTTTGAGCATGGATATTTGAATATCGTTGTAGCAAATAACACAAAATGGTTTGATATATAATTTTTGAATCATCTTGGGGTTCAATAAAATTTCTTTTTGTAAATCCAAAATGTCATCTGAGTCATTGTCTTGTTCTTTCAGAGCTTCGGATCTCGCTTGTCTCAAAACATGCATGGATTTAACTTTTGTTATGTTAAATTTGGTAACAATTAGTGGATCCTCGTTTTGAACCATATTTTCAAAAATTTCTTCGGCTGTTGTTTTGCAAATTTCTTTTTTTATGTTAAGCCTGTCTATTCCTCTTAATTGTCTGGTTTTTATTAAATCATGGTTTAGCTGCCCTTCTGTACTGTATATTTTAAATATACCACTAACTAAATTATCATTCAATAATTTATATTTTCTACAACCATTATGGCCACAGTATGATCGAATGCTAATCGAAAATTTTAAATAATCTACCGATTTTATATTTATTAAGCATCCGGTTTTAGCACTTAGCAAATTACTGATGACATTGGGATATACATTTTTATTTATAGTTTGTGTATTTTGGCAATATAATTGTGACCAAATCTCCATTTTTATTTCGATTTTACCAATGTAATGATCGTAAGCAGTCCGTTTTGTAATTTTTGTTGAAACTGATACAGGCTTCTTGACTGGCCGGTTTTTCTTCTTAAGCTCAAAATCTTGAATCAACTCCAAATCTTCGTCTTCGATATCGACATCCAAGGCTTGATGATCCGAATTTGAATAGTTACGTTGTTCCAAAACATTCTCAAATACTTCGGGGACCTTAATTATTTTATTCTCCTCGGTAAGTTTAACAACTATGTTCGGGAAAGGATTAACATGCCCTTCGAAACTAACGTTCAAACCCATTGAGTCAGTATTAATCAATCCTAACTTTAAATCATTTAGATTTCTTTCAGGGTTTAAAGTTTCTTTTTCAACCAAATTTGAAGAGCACCTTGGTTTTTGGACATCCTCAGTCAAGTTTGTTGATACCATACAATTTTTTCTTTGTAAAAATTTTTGATTTAACTCACGGAAAATTTTTTTATTTTTTAATAGCTTAACGAGTTTTACGCGATTTTTTTCTGAGCATTTAAGGCCGTCTATATTTTGGCATATTTTAAAAATAGCGATTCTTTTGTGCAATTGCCTAGTTTTAAATTTTCAATATTTTCAATATGATTCAAAATTGCATCCTGAATAATAGAATGTTTACTTTCGTCGAAAGAGAAAGCTTCAAAAACCATTTTGATATAATGTATTCTAAAATGATAACACAAAATAAAGTTAATTTATTTTCAATGTAATTAACTAGAATAAACTAAATTCGTTAAACTAATCTCGATGTTTTAGTACGATGACAGCACGAACAAACTGCTTTTATACAAAAATCGCCAACAACTCGAAATTAATCGAATATACTTTTCGGACACAATTAATTGAATAATCACGATAATAACAGTAAATGTATAAAATAATCCACCTAGCCCAAACCTTTTATAATACGGGCTGTAGATGCAATGAAATACCGATAGTTTGAGTAAATTATTGTTTTTTTTTAGTTTAAAGCTCAATCGTGTCGCTCGGACGCATAGAAGCCTCCTGAAAATAACTTAATTTCTAGATGTTGGTAGGTCACATCTAAAACATATTTGCCCTAATCCGAACCTTTTATAGTACTGGCTGTGGATGCGATCAAATACCGATAGTTTGAGTAAATTCTTGTTTTTTGAGTTTAAAACACAATTGTGTCGCTCGGACGCATAGAAGCCTCATGAAACTAACTCGACTATAAGATGTTGGTCCATCACATCGATAAAATACTCCACCTAGTCCGAACCTTTTATAGTTCGGGCTGTAGATGCGATCAAATACCGATAGTTTGAGTAAATTCTTGTTTTTTTGAGTTTAAAGCTCAATTGTGTCGCTCGGACGCATAGAAGCCTCATGAAACTAACTCGACTATAAGATGTTGGTCCATCACATCAATAAAATACTCCACCTAGTCCGAACCTTTTATAGTTCGGGCTGTAGATGCGATCAAATACCGATAGTTTGAGTAAATTCTTGTTTTTTGAGTTTAAAACACAATTGTGTCGCTCGGACCCATAGAAGCCTCATGAAACTAACTCGACTATAAGATGTTGGTCCATCACAAAGATAAAATACTCCACCTAGTCCGAACCTTTTATAGTTCGGGCTGTAGATGCGATCAAATACCGATAGTTTGAGTAAATTATTGTTTTTTTGAGTTTAAAGCTCAATTGTGTCGCTCGGACGCATAGAAGTCTTATGAATCTAACTTGACTACAAGACGTTGGTCCATCACATCTAAGAATTACTCACCCTAATCCGAACCGTTTATAGTACTGGCTGTAGATGCGATCAAATACCGAAAGTTCGAGTAAATTAATGATTTTGTGTGCTTGAAGCTCAATTGTCTCGCTCTGACAGTTAGAGCGGGAAGTTAGAAGCTCTCTAGAAGTTACTTGATATCAACCCTTAGTTATCATATGGGGGCATTTCATCTAAGAAACACCCTCTCTAACATATAGTTTCAAAATAAGTGGTGCAACTAGAAACGCAAAACAAAATACCGCTATTCAACATCTATAAAACGTTTTGTTATTTTATAATAATATAATATGTTATAACTAGCATATTTTTATATCATTTATACATTTTATACGATTTTTGCAGAAAATTTTAATGACGTGCGGACAGTGTTATTCTCGGATACAGATTTTACATTATGTGATCGCTATATAATTTTTCAAAATTATTTATCCTAGTATCCAATTTCTGGGCTGACATTGATCGGATAGATAACTTTCACTGAAGCGATAGCTGGGTTAAAATTATTTTATGGGATGATGTTTTAGTGTTGTTATAGTTTTTCCTGGGATGATAAATGCTGATATGGCAGAAATCCTGGGCTGATAGTAATATCCTGGGATGGAACAACTGTCGTGATAGTTTAGTGTTGCCATTTTTTATTTTTCTGGGATGAAAGCTGGGCTAACTTTATATACGTTAATTCAATCCGACCTACCAAAATCATAAAACCCCATTTATATGAAATCGATTTTCCACATTTCGATGAGGCTTTTCAGGGACGATGTAAAGGGAAGATCCTAACAGAATTGTTGTTTGGTTCCAAACCTTTCAAATGATATTCATAAGATTATATAAGACTTAAAGAAAAATAAATTTCTCTCCAGCGCCATAACGGTAGTTTTGGCTACTAAACACAACGGTAGGTTTTGGAGCTTCAGCTAATTTTGGCATTCTGCAAGACCTTGTCAATGATATATACACAACATCTAACGCCAACAGCACCAGAGCGGAGGATTTATGAATTAAGGTAAGTATTAATAAAATTTTTGCCTGGTCATGGACCTTTCAAACGATATATTTCAAACATGCATGAAAATACTAAGCGAGACTGAAAACTAACACAACTATGACAATTAGCGAATTGGCTGGCTACTGCGTAACGTGCGAAGTGCGAAAGAGTTGGGAACATCATATAAATTCTCCGCTGGGTGGTTGTGCACGATATGTAGCGCTTTTATTTCAACATTTTGTAATTTTAATTTCAAATTCATTTAACTAGACTTTATCTGTCTTTCCACGGATAATAATTGTTTTTCGGTCTTTGGTCCAAATGACTAAGTTGCTGAAACCTCGACAAAAATAGGCCTAGACCGCAAATCAAGGGTTTCGGGCCCCGAGCACAACAAAGTGAGAAATTTGTGCTCGTGCAATATATTGTTGGAAAGGTGGATCAGATAATAATTGTGACATCACCTTAGTTCATAAATTTGTCGTTCTGGCACGGTTGGCATATTATTCGTTTATTTTAGAATCAATAAGTGTAGTATATCATTGAAATTTTCCTGAAGAATGCTTGTGGACGCTTAGTTAACTGAAATATCTTAGTACTCAAAACTACCGCTATGGCGCTGGGGCACACATATTGTTTTTGTTTCGATATAATCACTCATCTTTTCGCTTCAAAGCAATTTGTTCAACCAATATTACCTCTTTGGTTCACGAATCCACCGTGTTGGCGCTAGTGACAAATTATTAGTTTATTATGTACGTTTCGTATATCATAGAGAAGTTCTCGAAGAATGTCAAAACTTTAGCTCAGGTACCTTAGTATTCAGAACTTTTTCATGAATACAGGCATAGTCAAGCAACAATTTTGTTATCACTCTTTTATAGTTTACAATGTCATCGTTTCAAAATTCGAAGAATATACGCGTATATACGTGCCATGCCATTGTTAATGTCTTGCAAAATACTGCAACACTAAGAACCTTCTTGGAAATACAGAAAACCGTTTTTGGCTGCAATTTTTTTTTAGTAACAGTACTCGATAAGAGTCGATCGATTGCTTTACTAGCTAGCACTCTTTTTACAATATCGTTATGTCGACATTCATTATTATTATTAGATTTGTCTGGAACACATGAAAGACCCGCACTCAATGCCACAATAGGCCCATGTTATAAAAGCATAGTTAAACCATGGATTCTATCCCAAATCGCAACTGCATCCTGTGGTTGGACAAATTGCAAGAGCTTGCACCAATGCAGTGAGGGCAACTGATCAACAATCAAGGATCTTTGATCAAAAATTCGGATAATAACTCGAAGACTGAACAACAACCCTATTCTTTGTAAATAGAGTTTGAAACGGACTTGATCCGTAAGAATAACATACAATAGAAAACTCGTAACTGATCTTTCATCAGATCTTTCTTGTCATTATTAACGCTCAGCCGAGCTACAGATCTGGGTTCGACGCGAATCCATGCAGGGCAAAAAATCACCCATTCCATTTTCCTCAATATCACAATTAGTCGGCGCTCACATGACCTTCACACTATTGTTGCAACACAGGCAGCCAATGAAAGGTTTACATCCCTAAACCAGTTTGAAATTGATCACAGGATTCCACAATGCATTGAGCATTGTAAGGTTATTGAAGTTTTGGTCATTAACCTTAATGGTTCCTGGTTTAGATGAACTGGCGAGATTGAAAATTTGTCTGTGCCCTATAAACAAACCTGGGGTGTTCTACACCCTAATGCATCTTAGTTTGAGCGCGGCGGAAAAAATCGTACACAGAATGAAAAACTGCATTGGTGGTAGGAATAAAATAGGTAGTCTTGCATGCCAAGCCCTGAATTCTGTTAAGTTTCGCTAAAGCGGGATTCGAATTTACCACGCTCTACCAAATAACAGAAACGTAAGATAGCATAAGCAAGACCAACGATTTTTATATTAGCATCAGCATTTTTGGAGTAAAGTGCAAAGCGTGTAAGTTGTAGAGATGTGGTGGCTTGAGAAGGGTTTTCGTATTAGTTCATCTAAGGCCAGTTTACATATTGATCTTTGCTAGACAAAACTGCCCTACGCAAAATAGTAAAAATGAATATTCTGCCCGGTTGCGCAGACACATCGTTCCTCCTAGATAATCCCCAATGGTTCGTATAATAGTTGGCATTTCAATATATTCTTAGCCATCTCTACGAACACCTGTTAATGGTCATTGAATATCCATTTACTCTATTTTGTGTGCTCCAGCGATCGGAGGTCCCGGGTTCGATTCCCGGTGGTGACAAGGAAAGAATGTCACTGCGGTTTAGGATCAATGAATTAATCACTCATTATCCGAAATGAAAATATGATTATGAAACCTCATTTGAGCCGGCCAAATTACTTGATGGGATATAATGCCAGAGAGAGAAAGTAAAGACTAGTAAACTGGTCTCAGATGGATTAAGGAGCAACCCCTTCTCAAGGCACTACATCTCTACAACTTGTAGGTCGCACATTATTAGGTCAGATAGGATTGTTAAGTGTTTACCAGAAACAGTGATGGCCAGACCATCAGTAAAATGATCGGATCAAGAGCCACAAGAGAGGTGACAAAACACTCCCGTGAGCATGAATTCAACTCATGCAACAATTTTTTGGTCAATGTTAGAATTGACCAAAAATAAATAATAAATAATGCCACCTGCAAGATCCAATAACGTGTCAGAATGGGAACCTAGATTAATGCTGGTCTCTGGTAAAGCTGTCGACAATTCTCTCAAGAGCTTTTAGAAAAGTTGAGGAGCGACTAATAGTTCTAAATGCGACAGGGTTAGTATAATCCAGTCTGCCAGTTTTAGGGATGAAAATAACTTTACTTCTTCTCCAAGATTACAGAACAATATCAAAAGAAATGCAAGCTTGAAAAGTTGGAGTAAGTGAACACGGTGACAAAATCCGTGTTGTAATTTAAGAGGAAAGGTCCCCTGCCTTATACGGCCCAAAAGGGAAAATACTCCAGTGCATGAATTCGAGAGTGACTGGTCTGTGAACTAAGTCCCAGTCAGGGGGGTTACCAGTATCGTTGGGGTCTCCAGAATCAGTAGACTCAGAATTAATAAAGTCACAACCGCGAAAGTGAACAGTCAGCAATAATTCCGCATTTTTCCTATTGGAGGAAGTCAGCCTGCCATCAGCAAGCCGCAGTACAACCGGCTTGCAAAAATCAATCTTAGACAAACCAATTAAAGATTGAATTTTTTGGCTCTATTCTTTTGTTTCTTAGTAGTTTTTTAAGATTTGAACACTAAAAAGGGTTATTCCGAGTTTTTAGTTTGGCAATGAAAGGACGAGATTGCTTAAAAGCTTGTTTGATTGCTTGCGTGTCAAAGACGAGAGGTTAGAGCTCAAAAGACAAAGTTTCCCAGTTTGTTAGCTTCGTATTACGCTCAGGGTTAAGAGAAGTGCGTGAAGTTATCCCAGTATTTTATCCCAGAAAAATAAAAAATGTTCATCAGGCAGAATTTTTAAATTCATCCCAGAAAATTTTAAAATGTCACAAGATATGATAATAGATGATTTAAAGTGTCCATTCTTCAAATATCTTTCATGAAAGCCAGCCGTATGTTGAGATTCGCGCGAAAGCCAATCTTTATTTAAATAATTCTTCTGTATGTTTGTTTGAAATTGAACTCCTCCAAAACGGTTTGACCGATTTAAATGAAATTTTGTGTGTGTGTTTGAATGGGTCCATCTATCCTAGATGGTTAATATTCACAATTGGACCCGGTGGGTGGCATTTTCAACGAAAGTTTTATTTTTTATTTTTTTAAGATTTCTTGCATATCAGAACATGTAACCCCAGCATATGGTTCCCAGGAACCTAAAATGTCATCATCGATCTCTTCTGATTTTAATACAATGACGACCTCTTTCTACATAAAAAATTCCAAGACCAACCGTATGTTGAGATTGGCACAATACGTCCATATGTGAATGGCCCATTCAGTTCATGTATGAATTATTAATTTAAATTAATGATTCCCGGGAACCACGAGTGTCGTGACCGATCTCTTCTGATTTCAATACGGCATCATGTCCGCTATAAAAAATAAAATTCACATGTCGATCCGTATGTTGAGATTGGCGTTAAGGCATCCTGGGATGGCCCACTTTAAATAAAATATACATTTTAGATTTAAACGAATGGTTCCCCGGAACTTAAAGAGTCGTATCCGATCTTAGTAACATACGAATCGACATGTGAATGACATGTGTGATCGACATGTGTGACAAACCAATTTTTTCTAAATCAACCTCAATTTTTTGCAAAGCAAATTCGCGTTTTTTCAAAGTAACTTATTAAATGTAAAATAAATTCAAAGATTTTTAAAACAAATTCAAGTTTGAAACTTGAAATAAAGTTCGTAGATTTTTACAATTCAAAACAATTTTTTACAAAACAAATTCAGTCAACAAGGTAAATTTGACTCTTGTCGATCTCTGACAATATAACAAAACAGTTGAAGCTTGAAAATGATCTAAACTGTGAAATATCCCGGAGTTGACTTTTATGAACGTATGGGATTAGCTTGCCACGTTCTAATGACGCTAAAAAACTATCTCAGTCCCAGGCGATGGTGTCAACGGAAGGAAAGTGGTTGAATCATTAAACATCCGCAATAATTTACAAAGTATGATGAAGGCGCCGAAGCAATCATTTCTAGTAATATTGAAGAATTTCAAGTTTTGACACTTCTGAAATGGACTAAGATGCGAATTTTCTTGGATGGTTGTTGCAAATAAATCATAGAATACTGGCCAACCCTTATCAATATCAAACGTACCAAATTCAAATTTCAATATTTAGGTCATGAAACGACGAATTTAAGTGAACTGCGACTACAGTATTCGATTAGAGTGACATTGTGCAGGAAACATTGTTTAATAAAAATAGTCTACGATAACTTATTTAGTGCATTTTATATTTAGTGTATTTCACATACAACCACTTCACCCACTTCAAACCGTGAACTTTTTTGAGCTTAGGTTTATCACAAGTGACATGTGTTGTGATGAAAAAATATTTATTATTGTACCTGTATTGGCTTGTTTAAAAAAATTAGAACATTTATTTTTTTCGGTAAAGCTTAGTAAAGAATTTTAAACCTCTCAAACATTTCTAACTTCCATCACTCTGCACTTGGTTGTTAAAAGTTGAGATTTTATTTTTATTTTACCGATAATTCCCTATTCTGTCTCTCACACCATATGAAGCGATTTTGGTTTTATAAACGGGAGGTAATTAAAAAGAAATGTGAGCTCAATGGAGAATACAGGAGCCTAACTATTGAATTCGACGTTCATTTTCGACGGCTATAGTTTTCCTATAGCAAGCGTAGAAGCAAAAGAGAAAATAATAGTAGAAATTTCATACATTTTTCTTTTTTCTCCTTTTGTCTACTATAGGAAAACGATAGCCTTCGAAAATGAACGTCAAATTCAATAGTTAGGCCCCTGTTTTAATTTAGAAATGTTTTAATGGCTTACGAAAAAGGCATTAACTTCATCACCACGATAAGCAGCGAGCAAATGACCGAACGGAAACACAAAAGGGACAAAATTTGACTTTTTTTGTCAGGGAGTATGCTTAGAATTAGAATGTTAGAAGCCCTACTATAATCCTTTGTCACAAACTGCAATTTTGATGTAATTGGTTATAAACCCTTATAGCATTTAAGGCGTTATCTTGTTACGGCCTTTAAGTGGTGCGCTCACGTGTTGCTCACTTTTCAGAAAATGGGGCATACAAAAAGTTGTTGCTCAAAATTCTATTACACGAGCATGCGGATAAAATTATAAATTGCTCAATTTTAAAAGTTGTGGTGTAATGATTGCAGGCACAACCTGGCTGCGCTGATAAATATTTAAGCAGCAACTTGGTGATTTCTGAGTAGCTCAATATTAAGCCAGAATAATTGTTATTTCAATTGCTCAATTTTTCAAAATAATATTGTATACCGACTGCCGTGTGTAAATTTAATAAACCTTTTTATAACCAACACAACTCTAGTTACCATCTACTTAAGTTGCTCTGTATTAGGTCACACGAGTTTTGCATTCGTTTATGAAATAAATTTTGTCCAGATTATTCGACCGGAACTACAAAAAATTACCAAGTTGGAATAATAAAATAATAAAAATCTCTAATATGTAGTGTAACCATTAGAACGTATCCGTATTTATTATTATAACAGACATATGTTGGGTATTATAGGTACGTTCACACAAAAGAACCTAACAAAACAAAACACAAACCTTTAATTCACCAAATCTGTATCCCAATCACATTCCAAAAACTAATTCGTGCAGATTGTATATTCATTTTTCAGCTAGACCATTTTCATTTCTTTAAGATCTGAATGTAATATTCATGTAGTTCTGCTAAAAATAAAAATAACAAACAAATTCCGATTCCAGAAAAATAAAAAAAGCACCTGAGAACTTAAAAGAATCAATAAATAACTTCCACATATGAATGTAATGTTCCTACATACATAATGTATATAACTTCATTCAGAGTGTTTTTTTCTTTTTTTGGAAAAAATTTGAAAAATTCATTTTCCCAATTTTTTATGTACGTATGTACTTTTGGTAAGGTATGCATGTAGCACGTACCTACTACAAGTAAATGTTGTCGTTGGTTGTGTAGTAAAATAATCAATACACAAATATAATACGTTCAACCGCACTCACCCCCCAAAAAGTAGCAAACATGTTATTTGGGAAAATACTATCCCACCCCATATACACACACACACCACATAAAGTCACCACATCATCATCATTGTTGTCGTCTCAATACAGGAGTAGAAATATGGTTTTTTGATATTTTTGCTTCTCGGTATACATTTTAGTTTTTCCACAACAATAAAAATGTCAAAGGATAATCGTACAAATAATTTGTATCGAAGACGACTCCCCTGTATACACAATAGCACATAACAATCTGGATGGGTATGATCGATAGGGTTAAATCTCCTGTGTTTGAGGTCTGTTGTGCGAGTGTGTGTGAGACAAAATGATAAAAAGGCATCATAATTTTTCTTTTTGTTGCCGATGGAGATACTGTAAATATTAGTCTTTTTTGACAATATCAATATCGGTATCTGGATACATTCATACCTAACCCTAATGTGTGCAATATCACAAAAATACTCAAATTCTATTCAGAGAGATTCGAGTAGCCGAAGCCTGAAAGGGGTTAAGGTGTCAAAGATTGAAATTGACTTTAGAAATTAGTTTAAATAATTTGTTTCGAATATTCGGAAAATATTGTTAGTAATACTCAAATATCTACCTACATAATAAATCGACATACACACACACAAAAGGTGGAAAGCCAAATGTTTTTTTTTTTTTGGAAAAACCAACAAAACGAATGATGTAATAGAAGGAGGTGTATAAGTGTACCTGGATCGGAAGACAGAATTTTTTTTATATTAAAAAAATATCATGACAATTATTGAAAGGAATTGAATTTTATACAGAATATCGAGTTTGATTTAATCTAAAAATTTATTTAAATTATGTATATGAATTTCCTTTTTTCGATTTTGTTTTGGCTGCAGTTTGATTCGAGATTGAGTACAGTTTGATGTCATCAATATCGATTATAAAGTAAATTAACATTTTCGCCAAAGTTTGATAGCATATTTAAAAAAAAAACTTGGAAAAGATTTGAACATTTTTAAAACGTCGTTAGTATTTTAAAACTTCTTTTCTGAATTGCAATTCTTAATAAAAGATAGAATTAATAATAAAATCCATCATCAATAATAAAGGAAACACTGGTGAGATGAAGATTCGCGAAAACTAATTTAATACACAGAATAGTAACCAAACCACGACAATGACAAATAAACTCAAAGGCAAAAGTGAACTAGAGTGAAAAAGTGCAAATAAGTTGTTGTGCAAACTATAGTATAATAAACCAAAACAAATGGAAAATATTGAAAATACTGAAACTTAAAGTATGAAAATGTCCAAAAAGTTTCAAAAAGTTGTGATATGTGAGGTTTTGAAACAATTTTTGTTAAGTTGAGACAATTTGTGAAGATATTCAAAAAGCTTGCGAATGCAGAAGCTTTAAAGCAAATCACAACTTTTCAAGTCACAACTTTTCAGTCCTTATCACAACAATTTTCAAAACTTTTTCGAACCTTTATTAAATTGTAACGACATCAAAAACTTTTCAAATTTTCAATCTTATTACCACCTTTCAAAAACTGTAACAAATTCTATCCACATCTTTTACAGTTTTTTCAACATATCATAACCCCTTATAACTTCTCACAAGTTCCCAAAACTATTAAAAACTTTCACCACTTCTTACAATTTTTCCGAACTTTTCCATACTTATTGGTAACTTCCTACAAACTCTCACAATTATTCCAAACATATTCATAATTATTTCAAATTTAATAAAACTTTCTAAGTTTTAAAACTTTTGCAATCATATTTACATCTTCTCACAATCTATAATAACTTCTCATTTCGTAACTCCTTATCACAACTACTCAAGCATTTCGAAATGCTTCTCGCATTTTTCCAAACTTTTTCAAATCTTATTGAAATTCTCCAAACTTATTCAAACCTTCTTACAACTTCCCATAATCTATACAAGTTTCACAAACATTTTCATAAACCGACAATCTTTTTAATTTTTTCCAGCCTATTACAAACTTTAACGTAACTTCTCGCAATCTCTTAAAACTTTTCCCCACATCTAACAAGTTCCCATAAACCATTTTCAAATTTCCCAAAATTTCTCACTAATGTCCAAAACTAAAACCTCCCATACATTTTTAAGTGATTTCTTTTCTTTTCCGAACCAACTAAACTTTTCAAAACCTTACAAACCGCGTTCCAACTATCAAACTTTTCAACATATGTTCAAACATTTCCAAACTTATTAAAAACATATTACAACTTTTCAACCTCTAATTCTTCTAAACATTACAAGAAATCACAACCTGTCACCCACAACATCCCACAACTTCTTGCAAATTCTTACAATGTTTTTAAAAAAATTCCAAACTCTAAGCTTATTTAAACATTTTCAAACTTATTTATAGTATCTTACACCTTCTAACAACCACTCATAAGCCCCTCACATTTCATCATAAATATTCACAACTTATCACAATTTCCCACATCTTTTCACAATTTTTTTCAACTTCTTGAAAACTTTTCCAAACTTATTCACAATTTTATTAAAGTTGCCCAACCTTATTCGTACATTTCATATTGATTTAAGCCGTCCCACTCATAATTTTTCCCAACTTCCTTCATATTCTCCTTAAAATTTACTGAAAATTCAGATAACTTCTTACTCTCTCTTCCACTTTTGCAAACTATTCTCACCTGTTAATTTAACATTTTCAAAATTATTTATAACGTCTCACAACATTTCACAACCTCTCACAACTTCTCACCACAAGTCTCTTTTTCTCAAAACCTTTACCACAACAGTTTAAGTTAGGTGAAGTTGTAAAAAGTTTTAAAAAGTTTAAACAAAATTAAAAAAAAAAACAATCAAAAAAAAAAAAAAATTATAAGAAGTCACAACTTATCACAATTTCGCCATAATTTTCCAAACAAATTTGAATATTTGAAAATTTTTACGAGCTTTTCAAAAAAATTTTCAAATTTTTTCAAACAAGTTACACAAATTTTCCAAACTTTCCAAATTTTGAAAAACTTTTTCAAACATGTTTAAACGTTTCACACAATTTTGCACCACTTCTTAATATTTCTCAGATTTTTTACAATTTTTTCACTTTTTCTTAAGCAGTTTCTTATTTTTTCAAACTTTCTCCAACTATTTTATAACCTCCCACAATCTCTTATAACTTCTCAGCACTTGTTAATACTTCTCAAATTTTCTCAGAACTTGTCACATTTGAAAAGACTAGAAAAGTATGAAAAAGTTTGCTAAATTGTAAAAGGTTGTGAGTTGTGGTAAGTTTTAAGAATTTTAGAGCAGTTGTTAGATTTTTCAGTAAGCTGTGAAAACCCCTGGAATGTTGTGATGAAATGTAGGACGTTAACAATAAGTTTAAAAAGTTCGAGTATGTTTGAAAATCTCTCATTGAAATTAGATTGAAGTTTGAGTTTTGAGCAATTGTGAAAAGTTGTAAAAAGTTGTGAGAAGTTATAAAGATAATAAAAAATTAAAAATTTTGAATAACTTTCGAATAGTATAAATAAATTATGATAAGTTTTGAGAAGCCGTGAAACTTTCCTAAACTTACTTATAACTTCTTTACAACCTCTTGTAAGTTCTCTTAACTACCCACAATTTATTCCAACATACTCAGACATCGTCTTGAAACTTTTACAACTTCCCACAAAATCTCATAACTTCTCCCATCATAAAACAACTCACCACAAACGCTAATAGCTTCTCACGAATTTTAAAAATTCTCACAACCTCTTACACTTTTTTAAAATTTAGGAAATTTTTCCAAACTTTGTTGTGATACTTCACAACATTTCCAATATCCTATAACTTCGTACAAGTTAAAATATGTTTAGAAAAATTGTGAGAGTTTACGCGAAGTAATGAACAAATTTGAGAAATCGTAAAAAGTTATGAGGGGTTATGAGAAGTTGTAAGAAATTGTGAAGGGCTGTAAAGTGCTGTGGGAACTTGTGAGGCATAATTGTGAGAACTTGTGGGAAATTTTGAGAATTGTCAGAAGTTTGGAAAATTGTGAAAGTAGTAAACAAAGGTACAAATTTATGATAAATTGTGAAAGCGTTGAATTTGTGGTGAAATTTGTGAGAAGTTGTAAAAAGTTTACACTTTTTCAAACCTTTCAACTTCCCACAAATTATCAGAGTTTCAAATTTTGACAAAATTGTGATTAGTTGTGAAAGGTTTTATAAAGTCTAAAGTTATTTGAACATTTTTTACAACTTTCTCCAACTTATTACAATTTTTTTGGAAATGGTTTGAAAAATTATTATAATTTAAAAATTAATAATTCAATTTAAAAATTGAAAAGGTTTGAAAAAAAAAAATATGTTAGACTAAATACAAATTGAGATTATTTTTATCCAAATAAAAGTCACAACCACTCAAAACTTCATACAACCTCTCACAACATTTAAAAAGTTTCCACAATTTCTTGCAACTTTTCAATATTTTTCGAAAATTTTTGAAAAATTGTGATAATTTGTAAAATACTGTGAGAGGTTGTGAGGAGTTGTGCGAAGTTTGGGGATTGTGATAGGTTATAAATAAGTTGTGATAAATTTGAAAAAGCTGCAGTCTGATGAGACGACCAATTTTTTTGATTTATATAATTAAATGTTTAGTTAGGTCAAAACCAAACTACAAATAACTACCAACATCTTGGTAATCTCACCTCGATTTAAAGCTGTCCCCAAGCATAACCCAAAAATTCATATACAAATCGAATGTACGCGTTAGATACGACTAAACTCGAGTTTAGGAAGGAGTTAACAAATGCGCATTTTGTATGAAAGTTCAAAATACTTTAAACTGCACTTCGATGTGAAGCTGGTGTCTGTCTTCCTGTCATCCAGAATAAGCCAAATTTTCAGAATTAATTAAGTATGAAATAACTTTAGAAACTTTTAAAATGTTTGTAAAAGTTTGAATTGATGAATAAATGTGTGATAAGTTGTTGAAGTTGGTGTCTGTTAAATAATTCACACAGAATAATTCACAATTACGAAATTGAATTTTTTTTAAATGTTTACAAAAGTTTGGAGAAATTTGAAAAATTTGGGAAAAGTTGTTGGAAGTTGTGTGGAGATGTGAGATGTTGAGAGGTTCAAGTTAAGTTTGGAAAGATTGAAACAATTTAGAAAAAGTTTGGAAACGTTTAAAAACTTAAAGATTTTCTTAACTTAAAATCCGTTACGTATCGACTAAATGACTAAATTTCGTTTAAGATTTTAAGCATCTTATTTTCGTTTAAGGTTTTAAGCATCTTAAAATTATTTTATTTTTGACTGCAGAACCAATTCAACAAAAATTTTCAGAATTTTTTAAAGTTTCATAGCAAATCAATTATTCGCAAAATACTACGAGACATTCAATGGCCGTATGAATATACACTGGCATTGTCAAATAAATTCTGTTTCTGAGAATTTATCACAAATTGTCATAAGGTCTCAAAATTTTCCAAACTTATTAAAACTTTTGTGAGAAGGGGTTGTGCGAAGTTGTAGAAGGTGTAAAAAGCTGTGAGACATTAGTAATAATTTTGGAAATGTTTAATCAAGTTTGAAAAGGTTCAAAAACTAGGTAAAATTCACAAAATTTTGCAAAATTCAAAGAAGTTGTGAGAAGTTGGCAGAATTTGTATGAAGTTATGATCTGTTTTGAGAATTTGCGAGAGGCTGCGCAAATTTGTGAGAAATTCTTGGAAGTTACGAAAAGTTGCGGGAAGTTCTGTACAGTTCTGAAAGGTTGAAAGAAATAGCGAGCGTTATAAATAAGATTGACAGGCTGAAAAGTTTGAAACATTTTGAAAACGTTTGAAAAAGCTTGAAAAAATTTATAATATTATGAAGAGGTGTAGAAGTTATAAAAGTTTATAAATAAGTTTGAAAAACCATGAATAAGTTTGGAAAAGTTTGATAAATCATGTAAATTGTAAAGCTTGAATATCTATGGAAAGGATAAAAATGCTTGGAAAAATTGGGATACGTAATGAGAAGTTTTAATACTTTTTCAAACTTATTTATAACCTTCGACAATCCATTATAACTTCTCACAACTTCACAATTTTTTAAAATTCTTCGAAACTTTTAAAATTCATTCAAGCATATTGAAATGAATTTGAACATATGTAATTTATTTATAACGTCCCACAATTTCTCACACCTTGTAACAACTTCACTTCTCACAAATTCTCATAAATAATGAGACACAATTTTTAAAATTTTAGCAAACATTTTCAAACTGTTCATACTTTTCAAACTTCTTCCAACATTTTTTCAAATATTTTTAACATTTCACAAACCTCTACAACTTCTCACAACTGAAATTGTGGAACGTTATAAATAAGTTTGAGAAAGGTTTAGAAATTTTGAAAATAATATTAAAAGCCTAAAGTTTAGAAAATTTTGGAAAAGTTAGAAAATATTTTTAAGATATAAAAAGGCTGGAAAACTTTGTAACGTTTGAATCGTTTAACACAGTTTTCCAAATTTTTCAGTTTTTCCATCTTTTTCAAAAATTTTAAAATCATTTTTAATTAATTTATAATCTCTACAAAATCCCTCATAATTTCTCGCACCGCTCCCTTCCTGCAATTTCACCTTTTTCAATATTTCTCACAAATGTTTTGTTTTTTCGCACGTTCTAAAAAATATTAAACTTTTTTTTTTAACTTTTTTAAGCTTTTTTAAAATTTAATAAGTTTTTGTATTTTATTCAAATTTTTGAAAATTTCAAAAATTCACAACTTCTTGCTAATTCTTAAAATTTCTCTGAAGTTCTCATTTTTCCGAATTCTGTAAAACTATTGTGAGTAGTTGTGGGGATTATGGGACGTTATAAGTCCTTTGAAAAATTTGACAACATTTTGAAAAATTTAAGAAATTGTGAGAAGTTCTCAGAATTTGTGACAAAATATGAAAAGTTATGATGGGAAGTTATGAGTACATAGTAGAACTTTCTGGAATGTTGTGAGAAATTGTGGGACGTTGTAAGTTTGAAATGTTCAAATAAGTTTGAATGATTGGTTAAGACTGAAAATGGTCAAAAAGTGAAAATTATTTAAAAGTTTTGAGACTCACAAACTCAAACAACTTCTCACAAATTGCTGAAATTTGTCACATATTCCCACAAATCTTGACGACTCACCATTTGAAACATTTTTCCAAACTTTTTCAAATTTTTTTATAACATTTCACAATCATTCAACGTATCAGAACCTTCCACAAGTTCTCAAAATGATTCAAAACTTTTCAAGAAAACGTTTCAATAAATTTGGAAAAAATGCGAGAAGTTGTTAGAATTAGTGAGAAAATGTGACCAATTTTGAGAAGTTGTGAGAACTCGGATAGTGTTGTAAAAAGTGGTGAAACGTTATAAATAAATTTGAATAATTTTGAGAAAGTTTTAAAAAGCTTAAAAAAAATGGAAAAGTTAAAAGAATTATGCGAAGTTGTCGAATTTTAAGAAGTTGTGTGGGGGTTTTGAAAATTTATGAGAGGTTGTGAAAAGTTAGAAAAAGTTAGAAAACTTGTTAAACTTTAAAAGTTTAACATTTTTTTCAAATATATATCGTCCCACAATTTCACACATTTTGCAACTACTTCACTTCGCACAAATAGTAAGAACTTATCAAAATTTCCAAAAAGTTCTAGAGATTTCTTACAAATTCCTAAACCTGCTCACATCTTCAAAATCATCATCAAAACTACTCCACACTTCCCATACCTTCACTACTTAACTTATTGAAACATTTTCAAAATTATTTATAAGCTTTCACAACCCTCTACAAATTCTCACAACTTTTCAAAACCTTTCATAAAAGTATTAATAAATTTAGAAAAATCACGAGAAGTTGTAAGGATTTGTGAAACATTATAAATAAGTTTGAGATAGATTTAAAAATTTTGAATTTTTTTGTAAAACGCTAAAAAGTTTAGGAAAAAGTATGAAATTTTTTAAGAAAGATCGGAAAACAAAAAAATTGGAAAAGTTTGACAAAATTGTGAGGAGTTATGAAGGGTTCGAGAAGGTATAAGAGGTTGTGAAAGGTTATAAACGAGTTAGGATTTTTTTAAAATATTAACCTCTACAAACCAGCCTCTACCTTTATTTCTCATAGCCCTTACGTACGACCTCTAAACTAGGTTTGCCAGATAAAAGTTGTTTAAAATATGTGCACCTCATGAAAAACTAGTAACTGAGGCTTAGTCGTAGAGCTTTCCACAAATCAAATCAAATATGACATTAAGGAATAACTTTTATTTATTCACACAGATTCAGAAAGCAGGGTTGGGATCATGATCATAGTACGTAATTTTCAGTCGATATTGATTTTTTATTTGGAGAAGCAACAATAATTTGACTGATTTTATAGTATTCTGTTAAAAAAAATCGTAAGGCGCTTCCCACCACACCTTATGCTGTTTATTTTATTTGCTGTGTAATGCTCTTTTCTGATTAAACTCGTGAGTTTTAAATTTTTGTTCGTCACCTTAGCACAACTAATTGGCCGATTTACACACTGCATTTTGAAGCCAAATAAAGCAACACTTGCCTCTCCACGCAAAACACAAATGCGGTACTTGTCTATGTATGTGTAAAATTATTTTCATTTCACATTTTTAATTAAATTTTATATTGGATCGAAGCCAACACAAATGTATTCTACATATTGTTGGAACACATACACAATTTTCGGCCGACTATATCATGGTATTGTGTATAAATAAAGCAAAAAATATTTTCGTAAATAAAAACAAAACAATATGTAAACGACGGCAGTGTGGAAGTGCCTTTAGAAATTGTTTCCATTGTTAAATTTGTATTCTGTTGTGAAATCGATGTCACTTTCACTACCATCTAAGATAGTCGTGCGGTAATCATGACCCGGCTCCCAACCTTCGAGGAATGGGTTAGATCAGTAGTATATACTCCCGAAACCTTTTAACTAACAAGTATTCTAAAAGTTTTGAATTAAAATGAACTTTGCCTATTATCACAAAGAGCATGGCATCTAGTGAATTTTTTTTTACTATGAAATGGGTAGCAACTTCATATTTTAAAAAATATTTTAGGAGACGATTTCAATAAGAAATAAATTTTGGCCACTCTTTTTCTTGTGGGAGAACCGTCCTTATCGGCACTTAAACGGCAAAGAGAAGTTCATTATTCTTCATTGGGCCCGATTAGTTTTTTCGTTTTGCATGGTTTTGTCGAATATTGTGCAACATGTGGGAAGTTCAACATTTCTTAAAACTTCTCACATTTCCCCAAAATTTCTCACTATTTTTAAAAACTTCTCAAATGTTCACTATTTCTCTCACTAAAAAAACATCTAACTTTTTTCGAACTTTTTGAATATTCTTTAAGCTTTTTCAAACTTTTCTAAATGTTTTATATTTTATTCAAGCTTTTTCAGACATTTTCGAATTATTATATATAAATGCCTCAGAATCCCTTCGAACTTCTTATGACTCATCACAACTTCTTCTAGTTCTCAAAATTTCTCTGCAGTTCTGTGTTTTTCCAAAACTTAGTAAAAGTTTTGTGAGAAGTAGTAGGAGTTGTGAAATATTACATATAATACTGAAAATGTTTGAACAAGTTTGGAAAAATTAAAAAAAGTAAGAAAAATTTACGAAAAATTTTAAGAATTTGTGAGAAGTATCAGAATTTATGAAAAATGACGGAAAGTTGTGAGTAGTAGTAAAAGTTCATTCCAGAAAAGAAATTGTGGGATGTTATAAGTAGAGTTTCAATTTTCTCGAATTTTTTTCGTTCTCGAGATTCGAGAATCTCGAATTTTCCAACAATTTGATTTTAAAATTTTCGGCTTTTTTATAGACAAATATTATTTTCTATGACATTCACAATGTTTGAGACCTTTCGGGCCACCCGTTCTTGTTTCATACTATTGGTGTGAAGTTCTTGTTTCATACTATTGGTGTGAAGCAAGAGGTAAAGTTTTGCAGTTTGGTTGTTGCAATCTGATGAGTAGACCAACTTTTAAGTACGAAACCAAACTGCCAAGAAGAAACTTGAGGAAGTTCTCATTTCTGTAAAGAGTTGTGTGGCTTTGAACACACAAGTATCCTTGGGGTTAAAAATGGGGGGGGGGGGGGGGGGGGGGGGTGAGTGAATTTTCTACTTTGTAGTAGGGATATTGTAAGTAGATGACCTCTTTTTTTGGTGGCCTGAAATTGATACATTATGAATGTCATAGAAAATAATATTTGTCTATAAAAAAGTCGAAAATTTTAAAGTTATTATACAGACGAATTTAAAATTTCTTAATCCAACAATTTTAATTCTCGAGAATTCGAGAATTCCAAAGAATTTGCTTAAGATTCTCGAGAATATTGGAATATTAATTTTACCCTCGAGAATGAAAAATATTTTAACAATAACTTAATTCTAATAATATTTCTTTATTAAAAAAACAATAAATAATTAAATAATTCAAGGAACATAATTATCACTTCATAATATAAATAAATTCTTTTCAAATTTAACATAATAAAAAACACAGTTGAAAATTGTTCAAAAATATCAAAATTATACATAGCTAGTTATTTTTATTTATCGTTATTTAAAAAGTAATATTTTAAAATTACTAAACTATGTAATGGTTTGTCATTTAAACGCACTCTTCGCTTACTACAAAAATTGCCGGAGACCGAAAATTCCTTTTGCGTTGATGTGGGTTTAATTAACAATAAATTATTCTTTAACTCTTCGAGATTACTGGTTATTTTACCAGTTACTTCATAAACCATCATTTCCGTAGACAAAGTGCGGAAGTCACCGTCTATTTTTGTTGGCAATTGTGTACATTTCCGAATACTCTCCTCCAAATGTTGTTCTAAAGAAATAAAATCATCCTCAGACGTTGTTGAATTACCAGGGAAATCATGGTCAAAAGAAGAAATGTTTTCGGCTGAACATTTTTTCTAAATTTTGAAATAATCTCCGGGACAATGTTTTAGCAGTTTCGATAATTTCTTCTTTTGAGCACAATGAAAAAAAACTCATCTTCTTCAGGCTTATTAAGGTAATTAGGATTCTGAAGAAACTTTAGTAGTGAAATTATCAAATTGTCCCTTCTTTTAAAAATCTAATTTTTAATTTCACTTAATAATTTTCGACTTATCTCGGAATTATTTGTCTGAAGAGATTTGAGCAAAATTTTTAAAATGCCTTCCGCACAGAGTAATGACGCATCTTGACAGCGTAATGCCTCTATAGATTTTATAACTGGCGTTAGACTATTAAATAACGTTTAACGTTTTTAAAATAGCCGGTTTAAGTTTTAAAAACCGTTCAGTCATACTTTCGATTGTACTTCATCGTGTTTTACAATCTAACAACAACTGTAATCAGAAAACGCGTCAGAAATCATTTCTTTATTATTACTTTGGAGACTACTATTTCGAACCGGAGAGTTTTTGAATAATTTTACAAATCCCCTTATTTTATTATTGTTTTTTGAATCTGCATACTACAATTAATTTGATTGTTATCTGCAACAAAATCATTTTCAAGTAAATGATCTGACTCAAAATTATCTATTTCTGAATTCTCATTTTCAACCTCATCGCTTAAGTTGTTACACGAAGAAACTTTTTTTTCGTAGAAAACTTTCATAATCGCCAAATGAATTGCGTGTATATAGCACAGTTGTTGAAAAGCCGGCGACAACCTACCATATTTCAACATTATACTGGCTCCATCACGTGTGGTAGAAACAATGTCTGTTTCGTAATTCAAATCAAACGATCGAATTTTACTGGTAACCATTTCTATGGCCTTATCAGCAGAGCATGCACCTTCTATTCTTATCAAACCTAAATTTTCTGTTGATCCATCGGAAAAATATAAATGCACATTTAAATAATTACGATTACGGAAACTCGTCTATTCATCAATAGTTATACTAAATTTTTTATTTGCCGCTTTCATTTGATTGATCTTGGAAATAATTTGATTTTTGACAGTATCGTGAAATTTAAATATTAAATTCATCACATCTGTGGCACTATTCTGGCTTTCCCTGGGAAGAGAGAATTGAGAAAAATATTTTAATAGCATTTTTGTCTAAATTGTATTTTTCAGGCCTACTGAGAGAATAAAACAAAAACAACAACAAAACAAAAGGGGGGGGGGGGGGAACAAAAGTTTCCCAATTTACTTTGTTTTGAAAATGTTTGCACTAAACTAATTCCTTCAATAGGCCAGAAAAATACATATAATTTGGTCAAAAATACCATGGAAATATTTTTCCCAATTCCTTATTCCCAGGGAAAACCAGAATAGTGCCACTGATGGATTTTTCGGCAATGAAAAACGTTGGAGTTGTAAACTTTTTCGGATAAATGAACTTTAACTCATTGCATTAATTGAAATTCCATCTTTCGAAGTAAATTTAGAAACAATTTTTGTCAGTGTGAGACTTTTATCAAAAGTTCTAAAATACTCGCCGATGCGTTTAATTTCTTTGGTTGTCGGTTCAGAAACTGCGTAGGTAGAAGATTCTTTTAGTTTTCTCTTCAAATTATAGACACTTGTTAAATGCCGATGTAAACCCGTTGCTTATGAGGCCTTACACGCGAGTGATTCTGCGCAATGGGTGTACGTAGCTCTATCTTTATCCAGCTTGCCTCTTTTAAAATGTTTCCAAACATCCTCGCTATCATATTCAGACATATCAGTGCATTTTGTGGATTAAAAAATCTGTTTTTTATACAAATGTACCAACAAACTGAGAATTTTATTAAGCAAAGCTAACATATATCAACAAACACTATTTGACTGTAAAAATAAATTATTTATGTTGATTAAAAAACTACAATCAACATTTATGTTATGATTTTATCGGAAAGGATTTGTACATGTAAAAGTTATTGACAATAATGACTGAGGCAATAATGATTGATTGATGAGTAAAAATTGTTAAGTTAGTTTAACCATATGCAAAAAAGAATTTTTTAATAAAAACATTTTAATGTTTTAAGTGACATCTTATCTTGAGCATTAGAAACAAAAGTTTTGAAATTTTTATTTTAATTCTTAATAAAAAAAAATATTGAAAATAGCTAAAAAAAATTTATTTCTCGAGAATATCGATTATATTTCTCGAGAAAAAAGAATCTCGAAAATTTTAAATTTATATTTCTCGAGATTTGGAGAGTAAAAAATTTGAAAATTTTCTCGAGATTCTCGAGATGAGATTTCTCGAGCAGAAACTCTAGTTATAAGTTTAAAATGTTCAAATAGCTTTGACTTTCGCGTCGGCTAGTCGTTTCTTTATCATCATTATATATTTTTTAATAGTCTTTATTTCAATACCAAAAATGGAAAAAACTAATAATTTGTAAAGGCCATTTAGCAGCTCTATGCGAAATCATTCCAAAAAATCGGAAATGGTATTTTTGTTGCTGGAGTGAAGCAGTACTCCCCAGTAGAATGTTGCAGTACGCCAGCTTGTGTAGATTATTTGGATATAATTTGAAGCAGCTTCCTGAAACACACTACACGAGTATTGAACGAACGGCAGATTGACAAGTAGCACGTGATATGTAAAATGTCGTTTATATGTAAATATCTCTGGATACTTGAAAGATGTTGTTGCTGAGTGAATTTGAAGAAAAGTAATATTGCTCTTGTCCTCATAGCGATTGGCACATATTCGATGCATTTGTTGCTTTCTGGTGCAATTCAGTGCAACTGCAAACTATTGAAGAAAATTATGAACTGCGTCCTCGTTATTAATGAGTTTTGATGATCAAAATAGGGTATGCGGTTTTGCAAAATTTGCAAATTGTATAAAAATAAATAAATAAATAATGATTGAAAAAAAGTGAAAACGGCTGAAAAGTTTAAAATAGCTTGAAAAAGTGACGAAAAGTTTGTGATAAGTTTTGAGATGCTTTGTGAAATTGTAAGAATTGCAAAACTACAACTTCACCCAATTGCCCGCAACTTCCTAAAATTCTCACAAAAAGTCATTACTTCTCACAACTCACCACAAGTTCCAACAAGTTCTCATAAATTCCTGAAACTTGCCACAACTTCCTGCAAATTCCGACAACTCCTTACTTACAATATTACAAATTTTTGCAACTATTACACCTCATAGAACCCATCACTACTTCTCAGAACCATTTACAGCTTTTCGCGAGAAGTTGTTAGAATTTGTGAGAAAATGTGACAAATTCTGAGAAGTTGTGAGAACTCGGGTAGTGTTGTGAAACGTTATAAATGAATTTGAATAATTTTGAGAAAGTTTTAAAAAGCATGAAAAAAATGGAAACGTTAAAAAAATTATGCGAAATTGTCGAATTTTGAGAAGTTATGGGGGGTTTTGAAAACTTATGAGAGGTTGTGAAAAGTTAGAAAAAGTTTGAAAAAAAATGTTAAACTTTAAAAGTTGTGCTTTTTCAATCAATTTTAATTAATTACCTCGTAATTAGGTATTATATTTGCGATTTTGTTTTTTTGGGATTTTAAGTAAAATTTCCTTCTACATATACATAATTAGTTCTCTATTAAACAAGATTAAAACTTTTGTCCTCTTTTACATTTTACGTGTTTTAAGAATCTTTTATTACTTTTTCGCTGCTTCTTCGAAATTCCCGACCGCACATCCAATACAAAATATATTGAATATCTTAAAATATAATCTACCATCTGCTAAATATTTGACAATTTAAGACAGTCAAAATAATATATAAATATATTTCAACCTTGTTGCTGTTTTTAAACGATTTTATTTATGTGTTCTTATAAGAAAACCAAACACGACCAGCCTCTACATAATTTCTACTGAAATCCTCAAACCCTCGAAATTCCATCCACAATAAATATATGTACACAAATAAAATTGAAAATTCATGTTTTCCATCTGTTGAAAATATTTTTGCTATTCTTATAAAAAAAAAAAAAAAAAAAAATGAGAACCATACCAACCGGAAGGAATAAGAAGAGCGCACAAATTAAATTTGTACAAGAAATAGAAAATCGATGATATACAGAGAAGACACAAAAATCGTTTCGTTTGACATGCAAAAAATAAATATTCAATTCCCAGAGTGCATGCATATTGTGCCACAACCCAATTCAAAGTTTTTTTTTTGCTTCTTTCTCGTTATTTTATCGTTATCGTGCCAAAGCATATACATAAGAAATTGATTTTTAATGTAAGACAATTATGGTGATCAATCGTTTAAGGCAAACGTTCGTATAATGTTTTATATGTGTACACGTTAGGAAGGTAATTTTGTAAAATAGCAACAAAATATGTGCGCATAGGGTTATCAATAGAGCATAATCACATTTGTGGCATTAGCATAAAAATTGAGTTTGCAATTATAAAAAAAAATACCGTCCGTAATGTATGTCGGCAGTGCTGCGCGCACAAAAAGCAGTAACCGCGATCAATTTTATCGATATTCTCGTAAATATTTCATGTTTCCTCCGCATTTATAGTAAAGATCACTTGTTGTAGATAAATCAATTAGATTTTGTTTGAAGGCGATCTTACATAAATTTATATTGATCTCATGTTTAATATTTTTTTTTTTTTAAATGTGATCATAGCAAATTGATTGCATATACGATCACATAAAATATGTGTAGGTTCTTTAACAATATATTTATGTATATATGGTCACGTGCAGAGTCGATCGATCTTTCTAGGCGGCTCAGCGCCATTTACGATATAACTTTATAACGTCCCATTCATCATAGTTAAACGAAACCACACGCGATTCAATCGTACATAATATATAATACATAAAATGTGAAAACGCACAACACATATTTTGGTAACCAATCATTTTGCGTTTACAAAATCAGCGTTTTGATATTTTTCTCGTCATGACAGTGAAATTAAATGCGAACGCGCGAAAAATACGAAATGAAAAAAAAAATTCTCATATCATAAAAATCACTTGGCGCGGTGGTGGTGAGGCGAAAGTACCGCGGCTAGGTCGATTCAACGAATGTTGAATGAAATCAAATACAACAATAAAATATACAAAATTTATGTTTTCTCTGTATACAACAACATAATAACATACAACAATTTTATTACTGCTTCATGTTATACATATTCATCCAGTGTTATGCGCTGTCTTTTGCGCTATATATATACGCTTGTGTATATATGACTGCGCTGATGCTGCTGTTGCTGCCAATTTATTTTATTGCCCAATTTCAAAACATACACATCTACTACACACAGCACAGATAACAACAATGTGTTTGGCTTGTTTCACATCTCACATGAATTTCAATTGGCCTGGAGGATTAAAATGAAATCATATAAAGACGATGTATGTTCAATGGTTAGTCGAATTGTACGAGTATGTGATGTTGATGTGTCAAATATGTATACATCATTGCAGAGATTATGTTGCCGGAATGTTTCAATATTTTTAGATATTTTAATATGAGATAAGAGCGTTGGAATCGTCAGTGTTCGTTGTGTCTCTAGAGCTACAACATTGTTTGAGCATAGGTTAACAAAGTATAAAATTATAATTGATGTAGGAAAGGAACGAATCTATGTATCGAGAGGTGTCAATTAAAATGTCGAGGTTGGCACAAGCGACTCTGCCAGTTACGAATACAAAGTGGTAGCATCAATCCTTAATGACAAACTATGGAAAAAAGAACCCATTGTGGTTGACTTCTAAACAATAGTGACTGTTTGTTTGCTAGACACCATTCGTGCATTCTATTTATTGCGATATTTGTCCAAATCTAATGGCCGAGTCTCGATTGCCGTGGACACTATTAGAATGTTTGTGTTAAACACGATATTCCAGACCAGTGGACCTAGAATACATGTTTGAGAACATCCTTTCGTGATTTATTTAATTACAGAGCCGTACATGTTACCTATTGCGGATTTCTGAAGTATTTCGTAAAAATATTTAAAATGTCAGTAGGAAGGTTATAGTTAGGTAATCTTGTGGTGGCACTAGGCCACTTGAGGTTATCAAATGCTTCGGCTATGTCTAGGAATATCCCTATTACATATTTAGAATACTCAATCGCAATACTCACAATCGCTTTTTCCGTTCACATGCTACATGCTACGAATGGCGAGCAATCTTTTTGGGAGCTTTCCCATACATTACTGGTAGGAACAATATAGGCCTGTATAGGATTTGAACGAAAGTGGTTCTCTGTATATCACCATTTTATTAGGTTATGCAAGTTGTATCTCACGTATGGTTTTGTATGACTCCGTTTTGGCAACACATTTGATTAGAAGTTTCCATGGTTCATTATTATTATATTCCGTAATACCATAAAAAACTATTTTGCTTAGCTTTAAACACTTTAGAGGGAGGTATCTGTTTCTTACGTTCATGAAGAGTGGACATTTTTACTGATTAGCCTCTTTGTTGCTTTCCATCTATGATATGCCCTTCTTACCTTTTAATTTCCTTTAAAGAGTCCCACCAACTATTTCGCCTCTTAACTTCTCTTTTCCTTGGTTTTGAAAATTTGAAGATCGTGCTTATATCGACTCCATACGAGCATCAATAAGATTAGTCACCGTCAAGTCAACCAAGTGTCTAGCAGATAGCCAGATAGCAGACAACCAGCTATCTTATTGGAAAATCTCTGAGTTTTGTAATCAGCGAGCGAACTCGACCATGGTAATTCTGCGGGGTCCAACTTTTTAATATATCACCTAACTATCGATCCCTTCAAGACTTCATTATCATGAAAAAGTTTGACCTTGAGGTTTTTGCTGATTTACTTTTCTCTATATCACCTAAGTCAGGAATTGTTTTTAAAAAAGATCTCTATGTGTAAGTGCTATATATGTGTGTGTGTGTGTGTGTGTGCGTGGTTCCGTGTAGCTACATGTTTGTATCCTTTCTATTCTATAGCCCAGACCGATCGGGATGAAATTTCATACTTAAGCTTGTTTCATTAACTCCGGAAATGACAGCTTCTTGGTTTTTTGTAAATATTTTGTAAAGTATAGCAGTTAACTAAAATATTCTAAATTAAATTTGCAACAAGATCGATCCAGCATCCAGATCATTTTTCCAAAATTTAAGCGGAAACCACATTTTTTGACAAATAACCGGGTTTTCAACCGATTTGATTAATTGAGACGAAACTTCATAATTACGCTTTTTCCACCAATTGGGAGTTGCCAGTGAATGGCCGAAATTGGCCACTTCCATTAAAGCTTTTCGATTTTTGTAAAAAATTTAAAGGCACGTACACAAATTAGGCCCCTATACAGGCCAAAGGGATTGTTGATCTTAATAAAACTTCATAATTACGCTTTTTCCACCAATTGGGAGTTGCCAGTGAATGACCGAAATTGGCCACTTCCATAAGAGCTTTTCGATTTTTGTAAAAAATTTAAAGGTACGTACACGAATTAAGCCCCTATATAATTAAGCTTTTTTCATAAGTTTGGAGATCCCAGTTATTTTTGGCCAAAATCGGTACACCGGAAGTGAACAATATCGGTTCAGATCACTTTTGCAAAATTTAAGCGAAAAGGTCGATTTTTGGCATAAAACCTTTTTTAAATTTATTTCACGTAGTAAAATAAAATATTAGTAATCATGAAAAATTCTGGCATCGCGATTTTTGCAGTAAGTAAAAAGTCAGTAGTTTTTATAAAATCTGTGTTGGATAACGTAGATTAAATTAAATTTAATTAACAATTAGTTTTATTGTCAATAGATGGCGTCAACGTATTTTAAGTTATACCGATAACTATTTTGATTGTTCAATGATATGTAACTCGATTTTGAATTTTTTACTTCACTTCTTGTCAATAAAAACTTGTGTAACGTTTTGTTTAGAACAAAAAGTTATTTTGTTTTATCAGATATTTATTTCATTCGTCGGTTTTTTTTATTCTTTATTATCTAACAAAATCTCTGTGTGTATGCGTGCAGACTAAATGTTATGTGTCCTCTTCACAGTCCAGACGGCTTGTCCGATCCGGATGAAACTTCAAACTTTTGTTATACTTTTAAAAAAAAAATCGAGATCCCAGAATTTTTGGCCAAAATCGCTTCACCGGAAGTAGCAGCATCCATTGGAGCTTTTTCGTTTTTTAAAAATATTTTGATAAGCTTATAGCATTCGGAAGAAAACGATTATGAACCTAAAGATTTTAAATTAAATTTGCAACAACATCGGTCATTTTTCCAAAATTTAAGCGGAAATTGCGATTTTTGGCAAAACCCCATTGTAACATTTGGTGCTATTCGGTGTTAGCTTTCAAAAATGAAGTCTAAAAATTCTAGATGAATTGTAGCTAGAAGCACAAAATCCAAATGTTGAGCGGTTGTTGCCGGCTAAGCATCAGTGGAGAATCGGGGGGGGGGGGGGGGAGGGGGTTTCAGGAGTGTGATGACATCACGAGTAACCGCGAAAAGAAAGGGTATGCTGACTACCTACCTCCAAACTAGTAAGACAATGAAACACGGCTCCAGTTCATCCCCAACACTATAAAAATTACCACATATTTCTAATAAAAAACACTCAAAAATTAAGATGTATGTATCCATATAACAATTATTCATTTATTAAAAGAAGAAATAATTAGAAATTTAAATTCGTTTGTTAATAAAAATGAACTAAATTGATAATAACGGGTGGATAGAAGAAAAGAAGAAATAATTGTTTGCAAAAAGGAAAAATAATTGACTTAATTAAATGTTATAGCTACGCCTAATTACCTAACTCTTATACCTAAGTAATATATACATAAATTATATAAACAAAAAAAATTATGAATGAAAAAAAAAAAATAACAAAAAAATATATGGATTTGTTCTTTACCATCAGCTGGACTTATGGTGTTCGGTTTATTGTTGCATTGTTGTACGTTGAATGATGACGTTGATTTTTACGGCTGGGCTGGAGTTACTTTATAATTTTTCTACACCACTTTACTGCTATTCCAAGTTTAACGGTAGGTACTTTTCGTATGACCTTAACATGTTTGACCCGCGCAAAAAAACATGAGGGTCGTCGTTGTGTGAACCAATGCGATTCTATATAAACGGGTTATTGTACTATTATTATGCGCGTTAAACGTTTATGGATACGAGTATTTTTTTTTTGTGTGGACAGCGTACACGCGCTTTTATTATATACCCACGTTGTATGTTAGCTTTTAAGGCAACTTAAGCTAGCAGTACTCGTCGTATATCAAGGTACTCGGTACTGTACCACTAACACCAGTTATAATCACTTTTTATAAGAAAATTATGTTTTTTTATCTTATATGGTATTACGTTTTACCGGATGATTTTTTTTTTTTTTTTATTTCACTTATTATCATTGTCCGTAATTATTTATTACACTCACACGATTCATTATCGTCTTGAATCTCTAATATTCTGAATATATTCACACAGAAAATACCTGTTTTTGCACTAAATGTCCAATGATATATTCTACTTGTAATAAATGTTCAAATTTTAGCGATTACACACTGTAGATATATCTTTTCGTTATATTTGCGACACTTTCATTCTCACAAAAAAAAACGACAAAACAAATATCTAATTACAATTTCTTTTGCAAACAGAAAAAATTACACAAAGCGATTAATAATTTCATTAATTTACACAATTTAACAAATTTTTGCGTGACCAAAACTGACTGATCGCTTTTCTATTTTTTCTTCCCTTTTTATAGAATTTTTGGACCAACAAAATCAAAGTACAATCGGCTCATAATTTAATTTATTATTCTAATTTTTCTTTCCAACGTGCAGTCTGACATCTACCATTTCGAAAGAGAATTATTAGCCCATATAACGATAACAAAGCAATCTGCAATTTGCATTTCCGAAATTATAAAACAGCCATCTATAGTTATGCTTTTGGACCAAGCAAAAAACAAAATATCGACATTTTATTTGAGTTCAACCGGTTAGTCTTTACAATGCACCGTGCGCTTCTAATTGTGACGGAGTGTCGAGTGCGACGTTACACCATTTTTCAGCAAAATTCGGCTCTGTACAGCCCAGACGGCCTAATCGAGTTGAAACTTCATATTTAATCTTTTATAAAAATTGGGGGATCCCAGTGATTTGTGGTCGAAATGACAGTTGGAAATGACAGTTTCCATGCGATCTTTTAAGTTTTTTAAATTATGAGCTTATTCAATACTTTGAAAAGTATAGCATTTACGAGCAAAAGCATTAAGGACTAAAAGATTCTAAATAAAATTTGCAACAATATCGCTGAAATGAAAAATGCAATTTGGTGCACAGAAAGTGACAGCTTCAACGGGAGCTTTTTAAATGTTTGCATGTATTTGTAAAAGTATGTCATTTACTAGAAAAACGGTTATGATAAAACAGATTCTAAATTAATTTTGCAACAATACCGGTCCAAATCGGTTTTCAAAAATTTAAGCGAAAATGACAATTTTTGTCAAAAAACTGTTTGTTGAGTTCAACATCAACAGGGCATCGATCTGCACAAATATTATAATTGTAATGTAATATGTATATAAGTAAGCATGCTTGTAACATACATAATGGATAAGCTTACTCATCAAATTATCGTGTGAATTGTCTAGTGACATATAATACAACATTTTTTGCACTAACATAAATTTTAATGATAGCACTTATTTTTGTATATAAAGAACTAAATTCTAAGTGTTTTAGTTTTGTTTTCAAAAATAATTTTAATTCAGAAATAGTGAGCCCTCACCAGCGGTAAGCTCGCTATCATTTGAAATTAAACATTGGTCCTTCGAGCCATTAAAACAACCGGCATCGCTAAGTTAAACGCGATAAGTTTACATTAAAAACAGTAAACAAACGAAAACTTAAGAATAACAACAAATCTGAAGTTAAGTTAAGACACCTGTACACATCAAAATAACAACAAAAATGGAAAGCATACTCCAGCAACAAGATGAAGCAGGTGACAAAATCGTCCAAATGGAAACAAACTACCGCAAAGACGGGGAGGATAGGAAAACGAAGATATATTTGGAAAAAAGGTTGGCAACTCTAAA
Organism: Nephrotoma appendiculata; assembly: GCA_947310385.1. NCBI lineage: Eukaryota > Metazoa > Arthropoda > Insecta > Diptera > Tipulidae > Nephrotoma > Nephrotoma appendiculata. The sequence goes on along the minus strand of OX371225.1, from coordinate 264,536,155 downwards.
GGCGATTTATAACGACTACGTCGATAATGATACGAAAATCTTGAACATGACCCCACCTCTAGAAAAGGGCCATGCATATCTGGAAAGACGGAAGAAAGTCACAGACGCATACCAAAAATTAGTAACGGATATGCGTGAACGCCTAAATACCGCATCAACGAGTTCAACAGGGCAAACTGCGCAGCAAGAAACTAGTTCAAAAGAAATCAACAACAAAAAGTTATTCAAACGGCAAGATGTCTTCATGCACCAAATGTATCAAAAATTGGCGTCAATCAATCATTCATTGGAGACTAACAACATATCCAAGGAATACATAAATATAAAATTAAAACAACTAGAAAAAGACATCCAAGAAGTAGCAAACCAACACACTGCAATCTTAATAGAAACAGAAGAAGACGAGCAAACGTCTGACTACTTCAAAAAAGATTATTTTGGCCAGCTACAAGAAAAAGTAGAAACCACAATGATCGAGTTACAACGATTTCACGGCGATAATATAACTACGGCAGAATCAGTCCAGATGAAACTGCCAAAAATAGAACTACCAAACTTTTACGGTGAATATGACCGATGGGAAACATTTAACGATATATTCACCGAAATGATTCATCAAAACAACAAAATATCTGACACGGTGTAGATGACATATTTAAAATCACACCTACAAAAAGGAGCAGCTCAACTCATAAGTCATCTAACAACAACATGCGACAATTACCAAACAGCCTGGAGCATAATACAAAATAGATATAACAACGCGAGGTTACTCGCCAACCATCAATTCAGTGCGTTATTATCACTAACAACAATTCAAATGGCGTCCGCACAAGCGGTAAGGAACTTGCACGATACAGCAAAAGAAATTCTGCATAACATAAATCGGCTCAACATAAGTTCATCTTTTGAAGCATTCGTAAGCTTCATATTAATGAAAAAACTGGACCCAGAATCCATCAGGCTCTATGAATCATCCATAGATAAACCCAGAGATATTCCACAACTAGAAGAAGTTTTCAAATTCCTTGAAAAAGATTTCAATCACTGGAAGCCATGGGCAGCAACAAACAAACGACAAGCCGACCACAGTATATACCACCGCTAAAACGGGCCTATACAACTACAGCAAGCAGAACATGTTGGGTAAATAGTTGCAAGGAACGACACAACTTGGATCAATGTCAACAGTTCAAAAGTATGTCAACATTAGATAGATCAAGGCTAATAAATGCAGCAAGCCTTTGTGTACGTTGCCTAAACCATCACTAAAGTAAATATTGTCAGTCAGAACTATGCGTCGTATGTAAAGGGCACATAACACCCTACTACACTGCAATAACGCATTATCAAATGGCGGAACTGGAGTTAAAAACGCGAAAACCCTTATAGTAAACCAACAGGGACAAGTTTTGTTACCAACCGCAGTAGTTAAAGCCATAACTTGCACGGGAAATCAAATCTTGCTCAGAGCATTAGTCGATCCTGGATCACAGGTGACATTAATCTCATCAAAAGCCGCTAACCTACTCAACCTTAAGAAGAAGAAGGTCAACGTTTCTATCTCCGGTATAGGAGGAGGGAAAGCAGGTGATTGTAAACATACAATCAATATACAAATCTTGCGAAGATTCGAAACCGATTTTCAACTAAATATCGAAGCGTTGATATTTGATAAACTCAACCAACAGTTACCGGAGGTGGATTTTGATGCAAGATGTTGGACCCATCTCAAACAAATACAACTCGCCGATCCTTATTATAACAAGTCACAACCAATTGATCTCATACTTGGTGCCGACTATTATCCAGCAATCATAAACAACAACATCATAAAAAAGGTGAATTAGAACCAATGGCACAACAAACTGAAATCGGGTGGATAATAATAGGCAGCAGAGGCGGCACCAGAACAAACCAGCCAACAACAATGATAGCTACTAAAGGCATTGAAGATCAATTGAAATTACTCATAGAGGTAGATTCGATACCAGAAAACAGAATTAATACGGAAGAGGAAGACATGGTTGAACAACATTTCCAGTTAACCTCAGGAAAGGGATCAGATGGAAGATATGTGGTAAGAATTCCATTCAAGGATAACCATATCAAATTAGGAGAATCCAAGAAAAAAGCCGCTGCCAGGCTAATACAAATTGAAAATCGGTTCAAGAGAGATCCGTCTTTCAAACAGTTATATCATCAATTTATGCAGGAATACATAAATCTAAAGCACATGGAACTTGTGCAGGAAGAGGTTGAAGATCACAATATAGCAAGTAACACCTATTACATACCGCATCATGGTGTAATCAAACAGGATAGCACCACTACAAAACTTAGAGTAGTGTTTGATGCTTCGGCTAAAACTACGACAGGAGTATCTTTAAACGATTGCATGATGAATGGTCCCAAATTACAAGATGACCTATCGGATATATTATTGCGATGGCGAAAATACAAAATCGTAATGACGGCGGACATAGAGAAAATGTATCGCCAAATCTGGATAAACGAACAAGACCAGAATTACCAACGAATATTATGGAGAACTCAACCGTCTAAACCAATGACAACTTATAAACTCAAGACAGTCACATATGGGACAACAGCAGCCAGTTTCTTGGCGATAAGAGCATTGAGACAGTTAGCTCTTGATGGAGCCAATGAGTATCCAATAGCAGCACACATCATATTGCAAGATTTTTATGTAGACGATTTGCTGACCGGATGCCACAATATAAGGGAGGCATGTCAATCAGTTCGCGAATTAAAATTGCTAACAGATCGAGGTGGATTTAACTTACGAAAATGGTTTTCTAACTCAAGTGAATTTCTAAAACATATACCAAGAGAGCTGCAGGGTAAGGGTAATATGGAAATCAAGTTAAACGATTGCATCAAGACCCTAGGCATTTTGTACGATCCACAAGAAGACAACTTTAAATTTGATGTTGCAAAACTTCTGTTATCCAGCAACCAAGCTACAAAGCGTTCATTATTATCCGAATCATCGAAACTATTTGATACAGTTGGATGGCTCTCTCCACTAACAATTACAGCAAAAATTATGATGCAATAATTATGGCTAAGCGGAATAAAATGGGATGAACATCTACCAGAACATATCAACACAAAATGGATAAAATATAAGGCAGAATTAAGTGATATCAAAAACATAAAGATTCAAAGGTGGATCAATACAACTGAAAATACCGACATAGAGCTTCACGGTTTCGCTGATGCTTCAGAATACGCATATGCCGCTGCTATATACTGTCGAACAGTAAACGAAGATGGAACAATTACAACACAACTTTTAACATCGAAGACGAGAATCGCTCCAACTAAAGTGAGGTTGTCAATTCCTCGACTAGAGCTAAATGCAGCTTTATTATTATCAAAACTGCTCAAACACGTCCAAGAAGCCTTAAATCTAAACAACTGCAGGATGTATGCGTGGTCAGACTCAACCATTGCACTATGTTGGATCACAGGCGAGCCAAACAAATTTAAGGCATTCGTGGCAAACAGAATTTCTGCTATAAAATCCTTCATACCGACCACAACATGGCATCACGTAAAATCTGGCGACAACCCAGCTGATATAGCTTCACGAGGCATACCACCATCCGCATTAACAAACAACAAATTATGGTGGGAAGGACCGGACTTTCTGGGACAAAATATAACTAGTTGGAAGGAAATCTATAGTTCCTCACTTACTCATACACATCATCGTGAAGAATTAGAAGAAAAACATTCAAAACTAATGACAATAAGCGGAGAAAAGCACGTATTTAATGAATTATTTGAGCGATGTTCGAATTACAACAGATTAAAACGCATAGTTGCGTACTGTAAACGATTTATCAACAATGCCAAGCAAGGCAACAATAATCATAAGCAGCTAATAGGTATAGAACTCCGGGATGCGGAAACAACAATTCTCAAGGCACTACAAAAGCAAGATTTTTCTAATGAAATTAGCTGTCTTAACCAGGCTAAACAAATTAGCAAAAGAAGCAAGCTACTATCATTGAATCCAACTTTAGATGAAAATGGCTTGTTACGACTAAATGGACGACTTCAAAATTCAACATTATCAAGGTCCAGCAAAAACCCCATCATCCAGGATAAACACAACCTTGTAACACAAAGAATTATAGAAAATGCTCATGTCAGTACCTTACATGGGGGTGCCCAACTAACATTGTCGCATTTGAGAAATAAATATTGGATTATTGACGGTAAACGTGCCGTACGTCGAGTAATTCAAAAATGCATTATTTGCTTTCGTAACAAAAAGCATCTTGCACAACAACAAATGGGTAACTTACCATCTGCTAGAGTACGGCCGGGAAGACCGTTCGCAAAAACGGGTATCGATTATGCTGGCCCCATTCAAGTGAGAACAACCAAGGGAAGAGGTCACAAAACTCACAAAGGTTACATTGCACTGTTCATCTGCATGGTAACAAAAGCTATACATATTGAAATTGTAAGCGATTTAACAACCGAATCATTTATTGCTGCTTACAAGCGATTTACATCCAGGAGAGGATTATGCACGGATATCTACTCTGACAATGGGACATACTTTGTTGGAGCGAACAAGGTAATGTTAAAAGAACTCCATCGCGCAATAACCACATTACCGGACGAGATCGCCACTATGATAGCCAACGACGAAACCAATTGGCATTTCATACCGCCCATGACACCCCATTTCGGTGGCATATGGGAAGCGGGCATTAAATCTATCAAGTTCCATTTAAAACGAATCATAGGAGAAGCGACCCTCACCTTTGAGGAGCTTTACACAGTAGTTACACAAATCGAGGCGTGTCTAAATTCTCGACCGCTAACTCCACTGACCAATAATCCAACAGATTTATCAGCTTTAACACCAGGACATTTTTTGATAGGTGATTCTCTCAAGTCACTGCCGGTCGCTGATACAGATAACATCTCTTTAAAAACAAGATTGCACCTTGTTGAGAAAATGGTGCAAGGCTTTTGGAAAAGATGGTCCTGTGAATATCTCCATCAATTACAACAACGAACTAAATGGAAACGTAGCCAATCGAACCTAAAAATCAACGACTTGGTGTTACTAAAGGATGACCAACAACCAACCACACGTTGGAAACTAGGGCGAATTATCGAGACACATGCCGGAAGCGATGATTTAGTTAGAGTAGCTACAGTGAAATGCGAGAACAATATCTTCAAGCGGCCAATTGTGAAATTGTGCAAACTACCAATTGAGGAAAATTTAAAGGATCTAATGCCCATGAAAGCCAACAAGAGTGAAGAGGAGAAGGAGTCGCAAATATCCAAGAAATCCGAAAGGTTTCTGCGGCAGCAACCTCATCGACAAGTGAAAAACCAGAGCAAATTGAAACATCTGATGCTTGCGACGTTGTCCATATGTTGCATTTTGGGACTTGCTCAGGCCAATATAGACATTACTCCATTCAACCATTCTACAGGCATACACTTTGAATCAATAGGCAGACTCGAGGTAGTAGCCATGAAATGGTCACTAATAATCTATTATAATATGAGTAATTACTGGGAGGAAATTGAAGCATTCAAGACCGCGCAAAGTCAACTGAAGAAGTCCTGCATACACGTTGTCGAAATAAATTGCGAATTAATTCTTCAACAAATTCAATGGCAGTTCAATAATTTGGAAGCAGATAATGAATTATTATTAGCCAGCAACAAGGAAGTGCGCAGACCAAAACGAGGTTTAGGCGACACAATAGGCGTTGTGTTAGGCGACATGTTTGGGATTCTTACAGAGCGTGAAGCAAGAGAATATGAAAGTCAATTTGAAGCCATAAACGATGATCAGCATCAATTAGAGGCACTGATAAGGAATCATACCACAATAATAGACAACACAGTTAAGCTAATAAAGCACAACTCAATTCTTACTATGAAATCATTAAACAAACTGATAAATGATCATGGAATGCTAAAGGCTGAACTAGAACAATTGAACGAGTACTTCATACGAGAAAAGCAAATTCGTTTAATATTAACTTCAAGCATTGAATTGATATTAATATTGAAAAATTTGGAGGACACGCAACAAGCCTTACTTGACGTAATCCATAATGCACACAAGAACATTTTGCATCCTTCATTACTCTCCCCGGCTCAATTGGATCAAGAGCTGGAAATTATTAAAAGACATATACCATCAACGATCACCATACCTGGGCATGGCATTCCGGATCTTCTTCACATATATCATAGCATGAAGATACGCAGTAGAGTAACTCCAAGGAACATTATAGTAGAACTCACCATTCCATTATCATTTACGCGGGAGGACACCCTGTTAGCCGTTTTTCCAGTGCCTAATATCGAACACAGGAATTCGCAGTCTTACATCGACACCAAGGCAGAATTTTTAGCAATAGATGCTCACCGGGAACAGCTCTTATTAATGACTAGAGAGCAAGTAAAAAATTGTCAATCATTTCAAGGAAGAAAATATAACCTTAAGCTATAATAATATAATATTAAAAATTTCATAGTACTTTTCTTTTTTTCCAAAGTTGTACATAATATAATACACATTATTTGTTTTGATCGGATACTATATAATAAATATTAAAAAATACTCTCAAGTTATAAAACAAAGTAATTTTATAAAATCATAAGTGACCTTAAATCATTTTGCCGCCTAAAATTGACTTTCGTTTATCATGAGTGGAAACTGTGACAAGTGTAAGAAATATATCTCTAAAGGAAGGTTTTCTGGTGTAAAATGTGTGACTTGTCATAAAATATTTCACACAAAATGTGCGGAAATTTCTGATGAAATGCTAAATGGCTTCAAAACAGGATCCGCTACTTGGGTGTGTCCTGATTGCCGTACCAGTGCCAATAATTCTATTCTTGATAGTGGTGATGACGACTTAGTTGTACAATTGAGCTCACACAATCCATCACTCAGTGAAGTTATACAAATTCTGAAAAGTATGCAGCATCAGTTTGAATCTTTCAAAAATTCCCTCAGTTTCCTGTGTAATTCAATGGATGATATAAGAGAAACAGTTACCCGTTTATCTAACGAAAATCAAGCCATGCATAAAAAAATTTCTGCTTTAGAGACCAGATATGAGGCGCTCAACTTGATCATGCAAATCAGGATTTAAATAAAACAAATATAGTTATTGTTGGTCTACCATCCGGAAATGATAGCGAGATTTGTAATTCTATAGTTGAAGTTGTTGACAAAATTGGAGTACAAATTTCTAATGAGGATATTATGGCAGTTAGTCATATTTCCCACAACAAATCATCAAATTCACAATTAAAAAACTCGTATATTGTCACGTTAAAATCAATAGAATTAAAATCTAAAATACTAACAACATTTCGTAAAAAAAGAAAATCAATTTATCTGCATGACCCAGCTGGCAACAACTCTTCAAATTGTCCGATTATCATTATGCACCATCTCACGAAATACCAATCAAGATTATACAGCGAAGCTAAAAATATTAAGCACAAGTTTAAATTTCAATTTTTGTGGTGTAGTGATAATAAAATTTACTTACGTAAATCAACTGATGCAAAAGTGTATCACATACATTCATTCAATGATATCAATCACGTCATCAAAAGCTGTTCCAGTTCCACAACATCTTCAGCGCAACCCAACATCCAGGCCGATGAATCCGGAAATTAAAATTATAAGTCATAAATTAAGTATTTTTTTAAGTTATATTTTTAAATATTTACTTCTCATATTTATATATTTTTTGAAACTTACCTTTTACATAGTTTTTATCCATATCCATAGAGACTTGTTTACAGATTTTTTTTTTATTTTTTGTCATTTAGTTACATGACGTTTAATGTCAAACTTTTGTTTTCACTCAGATTTTTTAGTTTAATTTTGTCATGTAAAAATACATATACTTTTAGGCGCTATATTATGAATAGAACCGTACAAATGTTTAATGAATTGATAATTGGTTTTGTTCTCTACTACAATATTTTTTTTGTATATCTTTACAATTTATTTGAGAGTAGTTTGATGAGTAATATTCCTTCAATATTTGAGTGGAATATTAATATTTTTATTTATTGTAATGGCTAGCTACAACCTAGATAATATATTTAGTGATAATTGTATAAATAAATATTTCCTTTGCGGATCCGACTACAATAGACATATCAATTCGATCAAAAGCTCTGACTTGGATTTACGCGTTATACAGTTTAATGCCTGTAGCATGAATAACTTTGATAAATTTCACTCGATTCTCGAATTCATTGTAAATCTTAATTCCGATTTTCATATAATTATTGTTAGTGAAACCTGGATTAAAACCCAAAATGTAAATTTTTATAATATAAATGGTTTCAGAAGTATTTTTTCGTGCAGAGATGATAGAACCGGTGGTGGTATTGTGATGTATATTAGAAATGATGTTAACTTCGATATAATCAGAACCGACGAATCAAATTTTGAATTTCAGTTTATACAAATAAAACTTAACGAGTTTTCACGAAATTATGTCACTGCGTTTTATCGCCCACCTGACTCGAATATTGATATTTTCTTTAGAGAATTAGAATTAGTTATTCATAAAAAGTGTAACAACATTATACTAGGCGATATTAATATACCTTTAAATAAGTCAACTCCTGTAGTAACAGACTATAAAAACTTATTGTTAAGTTTTGGGATAGTTGCAACGAACAATTTTGAAACTCGGTCTAAATCAGGAAATATAGTTGACCATGTGCTCTGCGGGTTTAATGGATTACAGAAGGTTGTAAATTCAACTCTATTCTCTGATATTAGTGATCACAACTTTATTGCTTCACATTTCTCGTATAAAAACAAAAGAGTTAATAAACTTTTAGAAAAGAAAATAATTGATTATAATCGAGTAAATGCTGATTTTGACAACTATTTGACAAGTCTGGATGTAAATTGTTTTGAACCGGATATAATTTTGTCTCACATTACAGAGAAATATGAAGAACTAATTACCAAATACACACGCACTATTAAAAAAACGGTTAAATTAAAAAATTCGTATTGCCCTTGGATTACCTACGATTTATGGCAACTAATTAATAAAAAGGAATCAATCCTAAAGAAATCCAAGCGGCAACTCCGTAATAGTTCAGCAACAAACCAAAATGTAAGCGATTATAACCAAAGACTTCTAGAAATTGATAAGGTGATTAAACGTGAAAAGTATTATGCCAAAAAGAGATATTTTGAAAAGGTTTTTGGGGGTGTTCCTAACCAACGTGACTTGTGGTTCAATATAAATGCTTTACTGGGTAGGACTAATAACAACAATCATAACCTTGTTATTAATATTGGTGGGGAAATTATATCTGACGGATACAGAATTGCATCTCAATTCAACAATTATTTTACGAATGTTGGGGAAGACTTGGCTGGTCAGATTAATAGTTCCAAAAATATTTTTAAATTTAATACCTATCACGTTGTTAATCAAACTATATTTATAAAACCTACGTCGTCTGTTGAAATATTTAACTTAATTATTGATTTGGAATCCAAGAAAGGAGGTGGACCATATTTGCTCGATAGTAATGTCCTAAAATTCCACATCAACAATTTTTCGGAGATTTTATCAAACGTTTTTAATAAGGTTTTTGAAACTGGAATATATCCAAATTGTTTAAAGTTATCAAAAGTTATTCCTGTTTTCAAAAGTGGCGATAAAACTAAATTAACGAATTACAGACCAATATCTACGTTATCTGTTATAGATAAATTGTTAGAAAAGTTATTAGCATTACGGGTTAATTCGTTCTTAGAGACTCACAATTTATTATATAATTTTCAGTATGGTTTCCGAAAATGTTCAGGGACTGATGTTGCTTTGGTTGAAACAGTTGATATGATTAATAGTTCAATAAATGATAAGTTCTATGTATGTGCTTTGTTTTTAGATCTAAAGAAAGCATTTGATACAGTGGACCATGAATTATTATTAGATAAATTGAATTGGTATGGATTTAGAGGGAAATCTCATGACATATTGAAAAGTTATCTCGCGAATAGAAAACAATTCGTTTTTGTTAATGGCGCTAGTAGTAAGAGTAGTTTGGTGAAGTACGGTGTACCTCAAGGCAGTGTACTCGGTCCTATGTTATTTTTATTATTCATAAACGACATGGGTAATCTCCCATTAAAAGGAAAACTTAGGTTATTTGCTGATGACTCAGCACTGTTTTATGAAGTTAAGGATCCAATTGACGGACTGCAGTTTATGTCACATGATCTTGACATTTTACTTGATTTTTTTAATGAGAATATGTTATCTTTAAACCTGGCTAAAACTAAATACATGGTATTCCGTTCAATTAGCAAACCTCTTCCTACATTACCTAGTCTTGCTGTAGCAAATGTCAATATTGAGCTTGTCGAAACTTATAGGTATTTAGGAATGGTTTTAGACTCGCATCTTAATTGGCAGCATCATATTGATACGGTCTGCTCAAAAGTTTCTCCAATAATTGGTTTTACACGTAAGGCCTCTCATTATATACCTACGAAAATACTTCGATGCATATACTTTGCCTTCATTCATTCTAGAATTACTTATGGCCTCGTTGTTTATGGCAACTCATCCCAATCGCGATTGAGAAAGCTACAAGTTCTGCAGAACCGTTGTATTAAAGCAATATATAAATTACCAATTCTATATTCATCGAGAGATTTATACGCTCTAAAGGCTGAAAATATTTTACCGGTAAAAGCCTTACATTTTATGCAGACTGTCAAGTATATCTATAGGATAAGAAATGCTACTCTAAGCGTTAGTAATATTAATTTGAGTCCGTATAATCACCAATATCTCACGCGCAATAAAAATAATCTGAAACCTTGTACTATTATTAATGAGTATGGTCGCAAACGAATTAGTTTCGTAGGCCCTAAAATGTATAACGAAGTCCCTGTTGAAATAAAACAGCAAAATTATGTTAATTTTAAAAAAGGAATAGTTGATTTTTTAAAAGCGGTTATAAATAAATATATTATATAAAAAGGTATAGATGCCAAGATTATACTAGTCTTTATTTACATTGTATTTTTGAAATATGTTATTATCTGTAGAGTATAGAATTGAATATTGTTGTATGCAATTCTCTTTAAGGGATTCTGAATCCACTGCGAACTGCATCCAACAATATATGTATATGTATAATTTATTGTATAAAAAATAAAATTATAATTATTATTATTATTATTATTAAATGCCTTGATGGTAAATAAACCATCTCAAAAAAAAAAAAAAAAAAAAAAAAAAAAAAAAAAAGAAGATTTTTGTGTGAAATATCGCCAATATATAACATCATGAGCAGCCAAGCTCAGTGCGAGGTGGCAATCCTACAACGGAAGAGGAATCTTGAGGAATTATGTTCCATCGGAACCGTAAATGCATCAAATCACTGGATAAAACTTAATGCCAACAATCAGTGGGTATATGTCATTCACAATGAAACAACAATCGATGTAATATGTGGTCATGAAAGCAAATCGTATAACCTTCAAGGATCAGGCATAGTAAAAATCAAAGCTGGTTGTGTGCTACGGGATGCAAATTTTTATATCGTTGCAATCGGATCCTATTCTAACCATTTGGAAAAGGGATTCAATAGATCGGTTAATACGTTAGCTGAATCTATTCACTTAAAGAAGTTCATCACCCGGATCAAAGATAGCCCAGTCCGACATAATCATCCACAGTATGTAACGCTTCAAGATACCAACAAATTGGAACAAGAGATAAAGACGCTCGAAAATATGAAGATCCAACTACATGAGGGAAAGAATCATCATATCCACCATTATACCATGACTCATGTCATTTCTGGGATCCTTTTAGTTTTAGGTGTCATTTGGGGTATCAAATGTTTAAGACAAAGACGAGCGAATCCTCGCCGATCACCTACGCCACTTCAACGTGCAGAAGTCTAATCATCCCAAGTAGGCGGCCCGGAATATGTTGAGTTCAACATCAACAGGGCATCGATCTGCACAAATATTATAATTGTAATGTAATATGTATATAAGTAAGCATGCTTGTAACATACATAATGGATAAGCTTACTCATCAAATTATCGTGTGAATTGTCTAGTGACATATAATACAACATTTTTTGCACTAACATAAATTTTAATGATAGCACTTATTTTTGTATATAAAGAACTAAATTCTCAATAATAAAGCAGAACGAAATTATATCAGTAATGTTTTAGTTTTGTTTTCAAAAATAATTTTAATTCATAAATAGTGAGCCCTCACCAGCGGTAAGCTCGCTATCATTTGAAATTAAACATTGTTTATCAGCAAACATTCTGGGTATATACAGCCCCACGGATTAATTGATTGGGACGAAACTTCATACTTAAGCTTTTTTCATAAATTGGAAGGAGTACCCTTTTCGTTTTTTTGTAAATATTTTGCAAAGTATATAGCATTTACGAAAATGCGATATTTAAAAGATTGTAAGTTAGATTTCAAACAAAATTTGTTTAGATCATTTTTTAAATTTTACCGGAAATGACGATTTTTCATAAAAAAATAAAAGAAAATTGATTTCACCAAAATGGCATTACTACTTCATACTAATGCTTTTTTCCTTAAATTGGGAAAGCTATGCGAAATTTTTGCAATGAAAAATAAATTTTTAGCAGGTGTTGCCCTTGTTGGTTTTCTAAAATTTAGCCGGGAATAATAATTGTTCTGGTAGGCTCAATTTTTCACTTTAGATTTAGCGTGGTCTATTCGGGATCTATTTTAGATATCCTCCTAAAATGAGTTAAAATTTAATTTAATTCCAAACTTGTCTTTCATTCTGATAATCATTTCACAGGAACACAATCCACGAAACGTACAGTCTTGAGACTTTTAGTCACCCACGCTAAATAAAATCAATCAATATCCAATTATATTTAGTTTTCGTTCAACCCACATATTTTTTTTTTTTTTTTTTTTTCGTATATGTGGTCATTTGCATTTCATTGGTAAATTATAAGTTTAAGTGCATAAAATAAGAGCAAAAGAAAACCCGAAACCCGTTTTTTATAAATATACATTTTTTTTTGTAACTGTGGGAATTGATATCTTATGTATATCTTAAAATTAAAAATTCCGAAAAAGACTGATAAAAAAAAGTTATGATGTCTGTCCAGGTTGGATATGTATACGGTAGGTCAGTCACATTAAAAACTTCCTGGGTAATATATTACCGCCGATCGTTGTTTTTGTTTATGTCTTATTCAGTTGTCCATCCGCACAGATCATCTTTCACAACTTGGACGTACACAAATTTCAGGTTTTATTGTTTAACAGAGCAAAAAATGTCAGTCAATGAGTTATCAAGTTGCTGTGTTGTGTATATCTCATTAGTTTTAAGTCGCATGTTTCTTAATACGTGTGACTTCTTCTTGTTTTATTCTTCTTTTTGATTGGCTGGAATAAATTTTGGAACACCGGCGGGAAGTATTTTACGACATAATAAAAATAACTTTTTTTGTGTTGTGCAAATTCCCAGAATTTTAAGAGCATCGATAGATATATACAGCTGTAGTTTTTTGTTTTTATTGAATATTTATGTATATATGTACTAGTTACTAAACAATGGATATACATAGACACTACTTTATTTTAGTACCTAAAACCATATTCACCACATTCTGCCACTTTGAAAAACTATTTAATATTTTAATCCTAATTCATATTTTATATATACAAAAAACGTTCGTTCTGTTACAATTTTATTATCTTTTTATGGCAACAGACCGCGGAATAAAATATCCACTAACCACCCCTCGATTTTGTACCACCATCGTCAACGGCACAAACAATGTTAGCAGCGGTAGCAATAAGAGAACCAGTATACGAAACAACAACAACAAAAACGGCGTCTACCATCCAGAGTAGTGAGTCATGTGTGGGTGAACAAACGGGACGACGGGAATGGTGGTGTTCGGTATGGATATGAGGCACAGTCGAAATGAATAATAAATAGGAAATAGGATAAAATTTATCACACACACAGACGGACAGAGCAACGCAAAAACACGATTACATGTTTTTTTTTTATTTTTTTGTTGGGGGGAAAATGGGTTTAGTATTTTCTTGTCCTTAATTTTCCTTGTTTTTATTTAAAGGGAAAATATATAATTTTTGTACGCTAAGATCTGTGTTTTCGTACACAAAATATGAATTGGACGGAAATTCATGATGACAATTTTAATTTATCTGAAACGTTGGTTTGTTTTCGTGACGTTGTTTTATGGCTTGATTTTAATCGCGTGCCATTTGAATTTGTTTCTGTTGTCGGGCTTTATTATAATGAAAGTATTCTTATTAGAAATTTTGGGTTATTCTGGGTGATAGCCAGTACATATATTTGTACATCGAGGTTTAAGTGAATTTATTTGACTCTGCAGCAAAATTTTCTGCAGAAAAATTTGCTGCAGTTTGAAGTTTGAGAGAATTTATTTTTGTTAAGATGCCTGCCTTCAGCAAATTAATCTACAGAATAAATAATTTTTATTCCGAAGGGACAATAAGTTTTACAAAATGAAATGTAATGGAAATTTGTTTACAAAAATATAACGAATTTAGCTAATTTGATAGGTTGTTATTGCTCTCTCTCTCTCTCTCTTCGATTTTTATTCTCCAGCAACCTCGAACTTTAATGTATTTAACGCATACATCCGGCTTCTATATACAATTTTCGATTATTCTTGGTGATAGCCAGATTATATATTTACATCGAGGTGAGGTTACCAAGACATTGGAAGTTTGGTTTCGAAGTCTGATGAGACGACCGATTTTTTTGATTTAAAGAATTCAAAGTTTCATTAGTTCGAAACAAAACTTCGTAACCTCACCTCGATGTATTCTTATTAGGTATTATGCAATCCAGCGTCCAGAACTAGTAATATGGTTTTGACGCGAAGTGGTTTTAGCATTTTTGTTGATCAAGTAAATATAAATCCGGAGTCATCCATTTTTAAATATATTACTCATTAGTTTTAACTTCAGTCTGGAGATCCTTCCATCTGGATATCTGCAGGTCTGTATTAATGATATCACAAGAACGGCCGTTGCGATTCGATTTATTAGTCTTCTTTTATTTATAACTCGGAGAATTAAAAAGTTTTTGGGCTCTTTACCTCGAGGTGGTCGGGTACCTAGCATAGGAAATTGCCAGAAAATACCCAATACCATGATTTACTTCGATCTTAGATCATACAATAATTTGATCGATAGCAGTTCAATACCAGTTCATAAATCCACCGCTTTGGCGCTGGTAGCTAATTATTCAATTTTTATGCAAGAGGAAGATGCCATAAATTTTGCTAACGCATCATAGTAATCAAATTTACCGTTGTGGCACTGTAAGCAGATCCACTTTTCTCAGTCCCACAGTATGGTTTATCGCTTCAAAATTCTTGGAAAAGCAACAATTTTATTATCAGCACTTTAGTTGATAAAAAAATCGTTTTGGCGCTTGTAGCTTTTTAAAGGTTTTGGACGAAACTAAAATTTTGTTTTCAGAAATTTAATTCACAGTCTACAGTTATGGCACTGATGGCACAATATTCCGTTAATATAGAACTTTTATTCTCATTCCGATATAATCATATGGCTTTAGTTCACGCACTTTCCGTTTATCGCTGCTTAAATACAAATTTTTGCAAAATGAATGAAGAATCAGAATATTTTTTGACGAATTTTTTAATGGAAATCCTCGATTATCGTTTTGTGAATTTTCGGGATTGGTTAATTATACTCTTAAGTATATTTCAAGCAAATCAGAACACAGTTTTAATTTTTCTCTTCTATGTGAATCATGAAAAAATGTTAAAATTTTTCTGACGATATTTTTTTTTTTTTTAAATTTATAATGATCGTATTTATGAGAGTATGTTTTCCTGAGTCGTTTTTCGATCAATTTTCTTATTGGAAATTTGGCCTGTTTCCGAAATTCCCATTAATTTTCCGAGTTTATCAATTTTCAGACCAAAGCTGTGATTACCTCGCGAGTCTTAGCACTTTAATTTTGAATTGTTTGCTTTTATCTGCGTCTTGCAAATTTCAGAAGTAGCAGAAAAGCCAATAGCAAGTTCTCTAAAGACCTTCTAACGATTTGAAAACTCCTCTTTAATGTTTTCAAATTGAGTGATGAGATAAGTCATATTTTTCGTATGGGCGGAATCTCCGGGCTATTTCGGGTAAAGTGGAAATTTTACAGTTATTAGAAATATTCTCTCATTGTGATAAAATTCAAAGTAAATAATTACCTAGTTTCTTCGCTAAATAATCTAAATAACTAACGATTGAGTAAATTAAAAGTACCCAGAAACTCTTTATAAAGGGTGTTTCATTTCGAGATATAGAAATTTGAATTTAAATAAAACACAGAAAAATAATTTTAATGGCCACTAATGTGACTTTATTTGAAAGCTAATTTTGTGACTCTATACCGGTCTCCGTTGACTGTAACGTTTTCACCAGCATCATTTTTCAACACATATGGGCCGATGACACGTTCGGCCCATAAACCACACCAAACGGTAACTTTTGTGAATGTAATTGATTTTGGACTGTAGCTCGTAAATTATCTTGACTCCAAATACGACAATTTTGCTTGCTGACATATCCATTCAATCAAAAATGAGCTTTATAACTGAAGAAAAATTTTTTTATGAAAAGTTTGCATCGATAATGCATCGACGCGAACGACGATCATATGCAAAATTCAAAGTTGTTGGATCGAGTCCCAATTGTTGTTCACGATGACGAATCGATTTATGTGCGAAAATCGATTCGCTGCCACCGTCTCATCGGTGCGCGTCATATGCGGTCTTACGAGACACGTATTATCAGTTAGAGTAAACGTGGGGCGAAAGCGATCCACAGTTAAATGAATTAACTTCTCTGATGGTCGATCATGTCGACCATAAAATGGGCGTAGCGATAAGTTTCACGAACTGAACCATTATTTTCAAAATAAATTTGAACAATTTGCAACCCTTGCTGTGGCGTAAGTCTATTCATTATGAAGTAACAAACCAAAAATTAAATGTCAGATAGCTGTCCCATCGACTATCCCTAAAAAACATGTTGCCAACTGAAACGTCATATATGCTTTTATTGAATCATACGTATCTTATGACTCGTTTAATGAGACTAACTCTTTTAAGGTGTGTTTAATAACTTTTAGGCTTTTTCGGTTCTTAATGATGTTTTGAGTTCTCACCCATTTTAAACTTCCCACTCTTTTAACTCTATTAAACTTCACAAGTTGCTAAAATACAGCCTTGGCCAAAAGTATTGAGCACCCTATAAATTTGGGGCGTACACGATAAGTACAACAAAAAATAACCCGTTTTGTTTGTTTATTATTTTCTCGACATCTAAAAATTACTAAAAACAGTGGCTCACACCGTAGGTCTTGCGAGAAACCATTTGGTGCAATAAAATTTGTTTTTTTGTATTTATTCGTCAGTTCGCTACTTTCGCTCATTGTGTACACATCCAGCGATCTAGTCCGCTTTTGGTGTTTTGATTTGTTAAATTTAGTGGTATTATTGCAATATGCCGAAATAAAAAGAGTTAAGTTTAGAACAACATGTACAGATTCAGCTTCTGCATGAGCAACAGAAATCACAAGTAGAGATTTCTAAAACTGTAAAATGTTCACGTTATTCTGTGCAATATAATATTAAGCGATTCACCGCTAGTGAATCACACAATAATAGGTACAGAACCGGGCGCAAACGCATCACCACATACCGTGACGACCGAAAGTTAGTGAGAGAATCTTTCAAAATAGGAAAAAAAAATTGTTCTAACCTCGCTGCTGAGTATTAAGAAACCAATCTCTGCTCGCACCACTCGCAGAAGGCTTCAGGAAGCTGGTTTGAAAGGCTGTAAAACCAGGAAGAAACCACGGCACTCCGAAATAAACAAGAAGGCTCGGTATAAATGGGCCTTATAATACCAAGGCTTCACCGAAGAAGATTGGTCAAATATCGTGTGGTCAGACGAATCAAACTTTGAAGTAAGTTGACAATTCTACGCCCTAATATTAAATATTATGATTTTAAAATAAAATTCATCGATACAAATATTTTAGTTTTCCGAAGTCTCTACATTTTCTTTATTTCAGATTTTTAGTACACCTGGTGTGCCTGTTGTGCGTCGCCAGGCGAAGCATTTAGTCCAGAGTGTGTGGTAAACCGTGTGGTAAACCAACCGTAAAACGTGGCGGCGGGAGCATAATCGTCTGGGGCTGCATGACTAATTCTGGAGTTGGTGAAATGTTCGTGTGTGAGGACCACATGAACACTTCAAAATACATAAACGTCCTAGAATCTGTGTTGCTGCCCTCATTTTCAACACTTTTTGGTCATACAAACATGGATAGCGTTAAATTCCAGAAGGATAACGCGCCATGTCATAAATCTGCCCGCACAATGACATTGTTTCGAGAAAATGGCATTGAGGTTCTGGAGTGGCCTGCCCAGTCCCCTGACCAGAACCCCATAGAACATTATGGAGTTTATTAAGACGCAGTCAGGTGCTACACAATAAATAACAAAGAAGACCTAAAACGCCCAGCAGAATGTAAAAAAACTTGTAAGCTCTTTACCCAAAAAAATTTCTGCCGTAATTAAGGCAAAGGGTGGACCCACAAAATATTAATTTTATATAAATAAATAGTAATGTGAACCTATAAAAAATGTTTCAATTTATTTCAAATTGATACTCCCAAAAAAATTGTAAGATATCAAGGGTGCTCAATACTTTTGGCCAAGACTATTTGCCATTCTTCTTGGCTTGTTTGATTCGCATTGGTTATCAACACATTTAGCTAAGAGTTTTTCGATTATTTTGACTCTTTTGATTCTTTACTTTTTGGACTATTCTAACTTGTTTTAACTATTTCAGTTTTGACTGTTGATTGTTTGACTCTTTGATTATTTTGCCGCTTTTGATTCTTTTGTCTCTTAATTCGTTTGACCCTTCTTTTCGTTTGAATGCTATTTTTATGAATGGCTATTTCGATTCCTTTCACTGTAGTGGCTTATTTAACACTTTTGAGTCATTTGCTTATTTTAACTTGTAGCAATTCATTCTCTTAATATAACGGTGATGATACGTAAAACTACAAAATTAGAAATAAGTACAAGCGATTTCAGAATTCAACCTTCAGAATGAGTCTTCCCTGTTAAATTCGGTGGCTGTGCTGAGCCACACCCCCAGCCAGAACTCAAGTTAGAAGTGCATGGTAAAAATTCCATTATTATGCAATTAAAATCGGCAATTTAATTTGGAGCTAATGTGCAGTTAAGGTTGCAAGTCACACTGGTATATCAAAGATGTGATTATGACAAAA
The DNA here is from genome assembly GCA_947310385.1 of Nephrotoma appendiculata. Classification (NCBI taxonomy): domain Eukaryota; kingdom Metazoa; phylum Arthropoda; class Insecta; order Diptera; family Tipulidae; genus Nephrotoma; species Nephrotoma appendiculata. The sequence continues at coordinate 264,516,706 of OX371225.1, read as the reverse complement.
TTATCAAGCTAGAGTTATTGATTTTTGATGACTTTACGCAAGAATGATTTAAAAATATAAGTTTAAAAATGTATTATTTTTATTTCGCTGGCGTACACCCCATTGTGCCTCAATAAGGTTATATTATCAGGTTATTTCCAAATTAATGTTTGATTAGTTTATTGGATCTTTAAAAATTTATAGATTGCTTTAATTTCGATTTGTAAGACCAAGTTATTGAAATCCTGTAAAAATTTTGAAAAATGACTGGTCCAAATGCACTTTTCTCAACGTTTTCAAGGTCCCTGATCCCTAGAATGCAACAAAAAATTTATCTGTCCGTCTGGATATTTGATTGAATCGAAATCCGATGATATCGGTCTGTATCGATGACACCTCGAGAACGGGATCTCTAGCTCTCGGGGATCAGGAACCTGTCATAAAAAATCACCAAAAAAAAAACACCCAACACCACGGTATTACATTACATTATTCTAAGGTACTGATAATTATTTCGTTTGGACCAGATAACAATTTTGACGATACAACTTTAGTTCTTTAATCTACCGGTTTGGCGCTGGTAGCTGATTTCTCGATTATTATACAATACTGTGTAAGTGTGTAAGTCACTGATCTACTGCTAAACAGCTGGACCGATTTTAATGAATTTTTTTTAGTGTGTGTGTGTGTATTTGAGTCGGTTCCTGGATGGTTTAGACACAATTGGACGCGGTAGGTGGAACTGCGATTGGCCTCTGAAATTTTTATTTTTTATTTTTAACGAAATTTTTATTTTATATTTTTTACGATTTCTCGCATGTCAGAACATTTAACCCCAAAATTTCACCTCCCCCACCGCCCCTAAATTTTCTGTACGTGTGTATGTAATTGAACTCCTCTTAAACGGCTGGACCGATTTTAATGAAATTTTGGGTGTGTATTTGAGTAGGTCCCTGGATGGTTTAAATTCACAATTAGACCCGGTAGGCGGCACTGCGATTTTTTTTTTTATTTTCTGACAAACATTTTTTTAAGTTTTTTTTAAGAATTTTCGTATATCACAACGTACAACCCCAAAATTTCAGCTCCCCACCACCCCCATTTTCTTTATATGTATATATAATTCTTCTATACGTGTGTGTCACTGCTGAACTCCTCCTAAACAGCTGGACAGATTTTGATTAATTTTTTGAGTGTGTGTGTGTGTGTGTATTTGAGTGGGTCCCTGGATAGTTTAGATTCACAGTTGGACCCGGTAGGTGGCGCTGCGTTTGGGTTGAAGGAATTTTACTTTGACAAAACTTGATTTTTATTGTTTTAAGATTTTTACATATTAAAACATAGAACCTCAAAATTTCACCCCCACCACTCCCCAATATTTTATAAAATGAAAAAAACATAATGAAATTTGACTTTCCTAGAATAAGTCATAGTTATTTGTGTATACCATAGGCGGCGCTGTTGTCGGATTCTGTGGTGTTTGACCTATGCATCAATTGTACATGCAGTGGTGTACTTAAACACTTACATTGAAAAAAATGTGTAAGGTGTAATGTTGAAGTGAATATCTTCTATGATCTTCTATGAATTTCAATTATATACATGTGCATTCAATGACAATCAATCTAACCTACTCTTCTGTATCGCATTTGTAACGGTGGTCAAGATCCCAATATTGATTTTTCGCCACAAATATATAACGAGGCATTAATAAAGGTTAAAGATATTTGCATCCTCATTTCGAATATGCCACTCATTCATTTCGGTATGCCATCGCCTATCCGGCCAGCAACAGATATCATTTACAGCTATGTTCAGCGCAAGCAACAGTTTGATGCAGCCCCTTTGACTACTTTTGTTGCAAATAATTATCCTTAAAGGAACATTAAATTCACTGGATAATCCGCCGTTGTTATTGAATGAGAATGAAAAAAAAAAATAAAAAAATAAAAAAAAAAAAAAAAAAATAATGAACAAGTACTCACTGTTGAACAAAAGGCGGATTCTTTTTTTTTGACGCACCGGGCAGCACGGACAAATCATTCCTCATCTCACTGATACTTGCTCGCATTTGATCACAAAATCATATTGCGTTGGCGGTTGCTTCATCTGGCATTTGCTTGATGATGGAAGGACTGCACATTCAGCACTTAAATTGCCATTGAACTTTCACACAAATCCACACGAAAAGTACAACATAAAGAAGCATTTCGGCATGGCTAAAGTTTTGCAAAAATGCAAAATTATTGTCGCATTAACTTGAAGCTCTCGATAGAACGATGAAAGATCTCAACGTTAATACCACCAAACTTTTCAGTGACGCTCTACTGTTGCTTTCCGGTGATTCTAGGCAGACATTATCAGTCATCCTACGCGTTACATGTGCGGACGAACTTACCGCATATCTATGGCGAAATGTCATATTGAAATCATATTCCCAGATGCGCTACGTGAACGCTATTTCGGCCGCAAAAATATCAATTTAAACCGTTCATTGTTCAACTCGCATTAAGATAAAAACAAAACAAACAATATTTCTTTCAGTTTTAAGATTCAACATTTCTGGCAATACTTTCCTTTTTTTACATTAATAATAATATGACTGTCATAGAAATGAGTTTAGTTTTTTCTTTGTTTGCATTTAATCAAATTGAAAATCGTTCAACTTTGCATCATATGTTATTGGTAAGGCGTCTCATTCCTCAGCTACTCTCAGTCCATCTTCAAAGTACATATGGTTCAGTGAGTCGTCACATCTTCAGTCGTCTTTAGATCAATTATGAGCTCACCGACCAACTGAGTTCCACACGTCTTCTCCACACTAGCTGCAACAACAGCAATATCTTTTTTGTAATCACATTATTATACTTACCATCAATCTCATGAAGTACCGCCTCTTTCACAAAATGTGCCAATGACAAGCATCAAATATCGTCCGGGCGTGACACGAGAATTGAACGGCGCAGAATAACGAGAAATTGCACTCATTTTTTATTTTACTTTGGACAACAGCAAATCATACAATAACGAAACGAAAAGATTGAAATGTCTAACACAATGTCAAATGCCACTTAGTATATAGTTTATCGAAAATTCGAATATCGAAGAAACGTTTGCTGAACCCGCTAATAGCAGGCAAGCCAACGTTCGGGCAGGTCAACGTCTGTCGGGTCTGCTTGCATCGTTATAAATGTCTTGATGAATGTCGTTAACTTTGCTGAAGCGTCTTAATACTCAAAACTAGCGTTATGGCGCTGGATGCAGTTACAACTTGGTTCAATCCCGAACGATTACGTGGCATGTCATTTGAAAGATTTTGAAAACATCAAAAAAATTATAATTAGCGTTTTAGTTCACTAATCCACCGTTTTGGCGCTGACTGATTTAGGTGATGCTACATGGTACTCAAAATTACCGTTATGGGGCCGGAACAATTGGATTTTTATCATTCCCATCTAATCATGTGACAAATCATTGAAAAGGTCTTGAATAATGTCACATTTAGCTGGACCCGAGGTCTATTTTATCTCATTTCGAAATAATCTTTTAGCATTTTGAACGGTAACATTTTTGTGGCCTCACGATGAACTTGTTCTTCGATTAACTAGTCTTACGTTTAAGTGCTTATACGACGATCTAGCCAAACGGTTAAATACTTACGATGATGTCTTCTACGATGATCAGACAAGAAATTCGAAAAAATCGTATTGGAATATCTAAATGAATTACGCTTAATTTTTACGCTTAATTATGATAAAATGAACCGATATCGGTTACTTATGAATAACTAGCTCTCTACCCGGTACTTACGCTTATCAAGTTTGATTGGGACAATTTGAGGTAAGTATCCGGACACTTCGGAATGGGATAAATCTAGCGTAGGTTTGAAGAAGCATTATCCTCCGTTGAATTTGGTTGGTCTTTTGTAGAATTGGGTTTCCGAATTTGAGTTTGGGAATGGTGGAACCCAGACCGACCCATTCCCGCCCACCAGTTTTTCTCTCGATTACAAGTTGAGCAATGGGTAACATTGTGTCAGCCGCCCCACAGCCAAACAGAAAATCTTTAAAGGGATGTCACAGTACCACCAAAAATGACCTGTTCTCAGACAGTTCCGCAGCATTTCACTGGAGTAAACGTACTGGTATGTTGTGGATAAAGCGACCTTGAAGTTAGATTTGCTGAAATATTCTGATGTTTGTTTTGTGCAGCTGCATTATCCGAACATCCAGTTTCTCTCAAAATTTCGTTTAGTTGAGGTGCAGGATGCGGTCTAAATCGTGGCCGTTCAGGCGTATAGTTGGCATTTTTCCACACCTCTTCGACATTGAAGCATATGCTAAGCAAATCGGGAACCGTGTATCGGGAACCAATATCACGACGCATATTTTTTTTAAGAATTTCGAGCATTTCTTGATCGTTAAGAGGGTTGGTAAAAGGCTGCGCTAATTTCTGGATTGGGTAATAAAACTCAATAAAACTTTCCTCAAATTTCTGTTTGCGGTTGTCTATAGTTTGCCGAATGTCAATGTCCGATCGCCTAATTTTGACTCTATACCTCAGAGATTCTCTCAGTACTCGCCATGTACACTGAGGATTCTGTTGCAGCATGGACCAGTAGTGATTTCGAGCCAGCCCTTTCAAAAATAAATGCAACCCATTCACTAATTGCTGCTCGGAGACATTATTGGTCGATGCGAGATGCTCGACTTGAAAAATGAATTTCTCGACCGCCACATCAGTTCCGTCGTACGATAATTTTCATTTGTCCCTCTGGGTTGTATACAAATCACCATTTTTCGACAGAGCAATATTGAAACCACTCGTATCGCGGGGTGTATCCGAGAAGTCACTATTATGTGGTGCCGTATGATTTGTTGGGTTCGTCAACCGCATTGGTACTTGATTAAATTGCATATTGACTGCAGACGGCCGAGTAAAATTATTTGCCATAAAATTGTAACAATATATGTGGGTGTTTTTGTACTAGCCGGAACATCATAAAATCTAACACCTGACGTTCCAGGTATTGACTGATGCTTCGGGTTTGTGTCCTGTGTATTAGGATTGTGTGTGATAGATGAACTAAGTGTCATTGCTGCAACGGTAGTGTTAGGTTCTATCAGACTTGACACTCGCTGAATTGTTTGGATAGATCTAGTGACAATAGAATTATCCTCAGCGACATTTTCGGAATGGGCCTTAATCGATAATTTGGTTGCCGTAGGTTGTACAGTTTGAATGGACGCGACACGATCTGCGCGACCCAATAAATGGAGCAGCCGGGAATTATAAACTTCTAGCTCTTCTGTTTGATCACTAAAGGATTTAATAAAATTGTGAAGGCCATTTTGAAGATGTTGTAATTTCAAAATACATATTGATATCTCAGCCTGGGGCAGTGAACTGGCTAACGCATGTAAACATTTTGGGGCTAAGTTAGGGCAATCTTGTTCAGCTGCCAATGGTTCATCCAAGATACGAAATCATTCGTGAACATCTCCAGTAATTTGACGTAATTCGCATTCCACGTTGAATTCGTCGTTCTCTAAATTTTTGGATTTTATTAGTGTAAGGTACATTTTGATGAATTTTGTAGACGAGGTTAAGATTTGTTTTAATTCAACTATCTGATTAAATCGATTTTTTTATTAGAAGTCCCGACGTCAACGCAATCACTCGATTTAAATTGGTTAACAACAATGATAATGATAATCTTCCGTGACTACGATAACTATTTCTTAAGTACGTAATCGATAATTTATAAAAAATTTACAGTAATATTATTTATGAGACCAAAGCAGACGCGTACGACAGACAAGTTTTCAACATTTGGAACCGATCAAGTATCGGTAGCTCTCTAAGTAATAACTATTTCTGTCTTTCTCTCTCTCTGTCTCTCTCTCTCTCAATCTCTATGTCTCTCTCTCTCTCTCTCTTTCTCCGTCTCTCCATCTGTCTGTCTGTCTGTCTGTCTGTCTCTCTCTCTCTCTGTCACTCTCTCTCTCTCTCTCTCTCTCTCTCTGTCACTCTCTCTCTCTCTCTCTCTCTCTCTCTCTCTCTCTCTATTTCTATCTCTCTATCTCTCTCTCTCATTTTGCCACCCGCACTATGGTTCTTAATCCCAGGCCTTTGATTAGGGTTCATAACATAATTGTTTTTATGATGTGTACGTGTATGGGCCACGTACTGGTGAGAATCTTAAGGCATCCAATCCTACCTTGAACACATTTATATAGCGAGCCGCTTGATACAAGACAGATGCCAACTTCGCACCTAACCTGAAGAACAGATGCTGATTTGGTATTGAGGCACGAATAACTCGCCCAGTTACCCAGAGAACACTGCAAGGAGATATGAATCTCGGATTTTGCCCCCCATGAAAAACTATAAAACATTCATAATTTACAATAACAGTTTAACAGTGTATTCAATAATTAATTATTTTTCATTTAAATTTTGATTTGTTGTTGTTACAACCAAAATCTTGGCTGCCAAGCGAGCTGAGGAGTAAATAACTTTGAGTGTAATTAAGGAAAATGTTTCATGGGAAAGGCGATGCGATAAGGTAAATATTTTGGAAAAGTAATTTAAAAAAGCTTTATTTGTAATTATAAATCTTTAAAATATGGTTACTGCTTTCACTATACATTAATCCTACATACGCGATGCTTTTTTCTTCAAACGAACCTAGTAAATCTAAACTGAAAAGAATTATTTTCTTCCTGCATTTCCTTAGAAATATTTATGAGTTTTTTTATAAAACGACCGAGCGTGTAGTGTGCATATTTCAATGCAAACAGGAAAGAGCATTTTCATTATCCCAAAAATTTATAATGAACATGCAATCGAGGAAAATGGGAAAATTTAAAATCAAAAACTCCTTATCTTATTTTGCTTCATGATTTTCATTAATTTTTTGTTATTGTTGTGGAGTACCAACAATAGAACCTGGAAATGGATTTTCCGTGCTACAAACTTTCTTAGAAAATAGATTTACTTTTCGTGTTTTCCTATAATAAATGGATTTAAATTTAAATGTTTTTTTTACGGGGGAAAAACCAACGAAAACAAAAATCAAAATGCAATATTATAATTTATAAAATCTCGCATAATATGGTTTGGCTAATATAAAACTGGCGTAAACATAAATTTACATAATCCAACCACTACACACCGTGCCTTTTTTGGTCATTAAATTTCCCATGCGAATTTTTTTTCTCGCCCTGCACCATAATCTGTAATTCTGATCAAATTTCCCGTCAAAAATTTTATGCAAACAACGAAAACAAATCATGTAATGGATTACAAACTGTCGTGCTAAAAAAAATTAATAAACTGTGCAGAGTAAAAATCCGAAAGAAAAATTTATTATTTTCCTTCTGTGCGGTTTAAAATTTCAGGAAAATTCCCAAGATGGTTCAAAGTTTTTTTTGTTATATTTTTGTAAAATTGATAACCAACCAAAAATATAACCAAATAAAAAATACGACGAAAACTCTTTTTATTTTCCGCCTGGTTACCCTTTCCTTACAGTATCGCGCGCGCCCGGACACTCATCCCATCGTCTATGGTATTTTCGGTTTTGTTTAAGACAATAACAAGACACAAAACTTGCAGTAAAAAAAACGCCGTGTACAACCCAATAAAATTAATGTTATTTTGGTAAATTTCCAACAATGCTCGACACATGGAGTACCGTCGAAAAATCCGAAGAAGACCAAAACTCATGAATAATAAAATTGTATTTTATTTTTATATTTTTTTTTTAAAGAAAAGTAAACGGATATCTTATGATGCGAGAAGTAAAGGAAAATAATAATTGAAGAAAAACATGACGGTGGACTCGTTTTTATTTCAATTTATTTTGAAAAATACGGAACAAACAGAAGTAATCCTTACCGCCGTATCAGTGATGCTTAAACGATATAGATTATTCCACTGTGTTTATAAATTTGATAGATGAAAGTCTCCCATGCGAAATGTTTTGAGTTCGGCGAATCGTACGCCGATCATAATTATTTTCGTTTTTGTTTTTCGTTTTCAAAATTAACGCAAATCAAAATAACATTTATTTTTAAATTTTACTCTTACACGCTTTAAGCTTATACTGATAGGTACAAATCTAATGGTTTATTCCAAACTAAAAAAAAAAAAAAAAAAAAAAAAACAAGTAATAGTTTTCCTTATGGTTCAGGTTAGTCTCGAAACTTATATGGGAAATAGTTTGTTTCTTTTTTTGTTCAGCATGCATTTTTTTAGTTTAGTGTTGCTTATTTGGCACTATCCCCAAAAAATTGGTGCCACCAACATTTCAGAATTAAATGTTCGATATCCTCCACAACCAAACAGCTTTCACATAATTCACTTTCACTTATATTGCATTTCTTCAAGCATTCGGTCGTATCATTCTAATATCTCCTTTGAGCACCAAAAAGAAAGGTTGACTCAAAGGAGAGCCAACCAATCAGTCCTGTCTTTCACCTGACCTTTTTCAACAAATTCTCTCCCCAATTTTCTCCACAGATTCATGAGTTTCCCCACTCCGGGAGTCAGAGAAAAGCGCTACTCTCCTCCATTGTGTCGTGGTCAGCGTGATTCCTTCCATAATCCCGATCAACTCTGCATTGATTATACAACAGATAATGTCATGCACTTTTACCATTTTCTTTTCTTACTTTCGAAGGAATAAAAAATCCAACACCCATTCGATCCTCATTTACATTTTTATCTGTATACACTTCGTTATGTGCAAAATAGTTTATTCGTATGTTTTGAAACTCATTCTTAACCGATAACTCATTCATCATTGCTTTAGTTGCATCACCAAACTTCAAACGCACCATTAGATTGCTCGGAGACGACTGTGAAGTTTTCGCCAAAATTGAAAAATAACAAAACATGGCGCACTACAAAATTTGTCGAAATAACAAAAATGCACATGTGTATTAGTAAAACAGTTGACAAAAGCAATGTTAGGATTATTAAAAGAAATTTATTATAAAAAGCGATTGCTCGTGTCCAGCTCACAGAGTTTTTCGACGGACATATAACGGTCAATGACAATAGGGTCTGCCTCAACATATTAAAATGGGGACTATTGTTGTTTGTTTAGGATGTCTTAAGCTAACAATGCATTTATACCATGTCCGTCAGAAATCTCTGTGAGCTGGCCAATCCTCGATACAGTGAACGTGTAAATTCCATTTATTTCGGATTTGCAAAAATAGATCAAGCTCAGGGTGAAAACAAATGGGTCTACCTCATCGTATTAAAATGGGGATATTTTTTGTTTGTTTAGGATGTTTTAAGCCAACTATGCATAAATGCCATGTCCGTCGGAAATCTCTGCGAGCTGGCCAATCCTCCATAATTCGAGGATAACTTCGAATTATTCGAATAGTTATAATTTTGAACTGAAGACTATTCTCTTTTATAATTAAGAAGTAAATCACCCGATTTAAACCACAGAGTGTGTATTGGTGCCGAATTTATCGCCCTAAATACCACTCTGGCATATGTATTTTCCACAGTCACTAACTTGTTAAACCCAACTTTGGACTCATTACCATAAACACTCATTCGATAAGCAATTTGTGCCTTCCGCACCACATCAGTCACACCAGGATGACCTTTCATTTACAATTATCGGATAATTTTTCCATATGCACTTTAAAATTCAATCGCCTATCAATCCTGATTCCCAAATACCTAGTCAAATTTACACACACACAATTCTTTCATTATACACTTGCCCATTAACCATTCCATACATTCGAAAAGCCATATCATACCAATCAAAAGGCACAGTGGTTAAAACTTTGGCGTTTGGATCGGGAGGTACCGGTTTTGAATCCCGATAGGGGTAGGTTGCAAAAGGGAATTCTCCTCATCACATTGATATCTGCGATTAAAAAGAACACAACTATGACATCAACTCAGAACAGATTGTAAAGTAAATAAAAAATATAAAAGCCATAGTATAACATTTTCTCTAGTTAAAACGCAAAATTAATTCAGCCACACATTTTGTTGCCTGATTCAAGCATTCCTGTGCCCTACCCAAGGCCTCCTTGATTGTCCTCCCTTTGCCCATCATACAAAAGTCATCGCTAAATTGCAAGATAACTTTTTGTCCGAGGAGTTAAACCTATGAATCGAGCTCGTATTACAAGTTGAAGAGAGTTGGTGAGATTTTACTACCTTGAGGGATGCGCATATTCACCGCCCCTATACTACACTAACTTTCTTTCATTCATAAGCTCATATACCTATTTGTAAATTTTCGAAGGAAACCTTAAGCCCATAAAAACCTGATAAAGTTTTTCTTGAACCGCGTAGACATGAAGGGCATATGTTTACGTGGTTCCAGAAAAACTTTATCAGGTTTTTATATATCCAAGAATACCGCCACAACTTTTCCACACATTCATTAGCAGTGGTAATTTCCGGCATCAAATTACTAATTAATTAGTTGGGATGTTCGTACTGTTGCTTTCTACTGCGAATCGATCTTTGCCCGTTCGTCGTCGTTTTTCAGTTACGGTATTTTTGCAGCTTCTTTCTGCTTGAAATATCGGCTTCTCGGCTTTCTGGACGCTTTGCGCTATTAACACTGCATGCCTCTTGTCCTTTTTCTGCCTCGTCACATTCCAGCAAACCTCTTCTCAACTCCAATGCGTGCCACTTTTTCACGATTCTCCGTCGACCCGGACTTGCCCTTAATAAATGTACTGGAATATTCTGCTGGGTCTCTTCCAAGGAACTTTGCACCATTTGATAAGCCAATTGGCCGAAAACTCTTTTTATGCCGACTTGCATTATTCCAGCTAGAATCAAGCGGTTGCCTCTTGACTTGGTTGTTTCTTGAACCCTCTTTGGTTTTTTCTATTCCCGATGTCTGTTTCACTCGTCAGTTTTCATGTAGTTTATCTCGGGAATCAGGCTGCCTTGAAAAATCATCATTCTTATGTTGCCAACTGTCTCAGATGTAGGGACCGAGCTTCCCGCATCTGAAGCATCTTCTTTTTATGTCATTTGGCTCTGCACTTGATCGACGAAATTTTGTTCGTGGCTCCAAACGCTGTATTTTAATTTTCTCATTGCTCGCTTCACCCGATGTTAGTTCAGTGGATGAACTTCTCTTCGTATTGTTTCTCAGCCTCAACTATGTCGCGAGAGAAACATAACATTTCCCTATCATGCGGGTTCGTTTGCAACTCATCTGCCTCCTTTTCTCCAGAACCAAAGTTTTCTACTCTTTCTTCAACCTTGAAATGTTGGAATTGGGTTTCATCACCTAATGTCTGTAGGTTCGAAACTTCATTCGTACAACATTCATTCGATAACAACGTGCAATGCAATCAGTAGTGAACCTCTTTTATTTGTGTGTCAGACGGAGCTCCCAAAGCTGACTTCGACTTATTTAATTTTGCTTTCAACTTCTTTCTTCATTTTTAATACGAACTTTTCAACTCGGGCGCCCCATCGGTTTTCAATTTCTTGTACCCATGTTGTTTATCCAGCTCGACAAACTGTTCTTGTTGTTGATTATATTTGTCTAGTTTATAGTTTACCAGTAAGTTGACCCTTCATACGAACGGGAAAGTTACATGACTGGGTGTAGGGCTTTCAAAATTAAAAAATTTGAAGAATTCGCAAAAATGAAAAATTGATGTTTTGAACGTAACATCAAAAAATGAGCTCCAAGAATTTCATTAAATTAAAAATTTGACACGTTTTGTGACAAAGGGCATCCATCACTCACCCGGCCTTGATATTCTAGACCACGCCCAAATTAGAAAAACATATTCGTTAATCCACGAAGACACGCTAAAAGAATTACTATGAAGCGAAAATGCAACACATTTTTGTGTCGAAGAGCACCCACCACTTATCCGGCCCTGATGTTAAATTTGAAAACATCCATTAATCCACGAAGACACGCTCAAATAATTTCTTTAAAGCGAAAATTCGACCCATCCTTGTGTTTGAGGGCAAACACCACTCACCCGGGCCTGATTTTCTGGACCACGTTCCAATTTCAAAAACATTTTCGTTAATCCACGAAGAGACGCTCATAGAATTTTTATAAAGCAAAAATTCGACACGTTTTTCTGTCTAAGGACACCCACCACTCACCCGGCCCTAATGTTCTGGACTATGCTCAAGTTAGAAAACATATTCGTTAATCCACGAATCGTTAATCAAAAAATTGACGAAAATCGACAATAGCTTTTTTCCCTTAATTTCTGTGACTTGTAAAAGTTTATCTCTAGTAAGCTCATTTTTGCTGCTGTTTGCAAAATCCTCCCGACACCAAATGTTACGAATTTCAGGCGTTTGATATGGAGTCGTACTAGATTTTGTAAATAAATAAACTCAGCGATTTAAAGATAAAAACTTTATTCTCCAACACCTTTAATTTCTACAGTAATTCACTAAAATTAGATTCACTTGTTCACTAATTCACTTTTACTGCTCTTTTTTTACTTTAATGCTCGCTTTTTAGCTTGAACTGTACACTGGATAAATTACAAGTGTCCCTGTGCTCCAAATTGCTCGCGCTTATATACTTGCCGATCGCTGTTCGAGAATATTTTTTTTATTGCATCTGGCAAGGTACCTCTATTCCCAGGCGATTATACAGTGAACAACGAAAATCAGGAAATCCAGGAAATCTCTGATTCTTTCGTCCATAATTTGTTCAGAAAAGAGGAAAATGAGACCTTACGTCCATGTTATTATAAACAATATTCCATATAAAGGTCTTATAGGTAGTGGGGTCAGTATAAGTGTTCTAGGAAAGGGATCAGACATTTTTTTGTTAAACACTGCTCCCAAATTTCCGTCGTTTATTAATACAGCGAGTGTATAACAAGAACGCGTTTTTGGATATATCAATGCTCTCATAAATTTTAACGGCACCGCTCATAACATGCGGCTTTACATAGCACCTTCTCTTCACAGTCGATCTTGGGATTGACTTTAGGAACCTCTTTCAAATCTCTCCTTCACGACAACATTTTTGTTTATTTAGACGATCTTTGGATCACATCTGCTACATTAGAGAAACATTTTAAGTTATTGGAAGATGTGGCCTGTCGCTTGAAATCAGTCGGTCTTACGATAAACCTCGAGAAAAAGACATTTTTGCTAAAACAGGTCAACTATTTGGGATACTTGTTACAGGACGGCTACTGCCATCCTGCAGATATCACTAAGCGCATGCAGAGGCCTCCACGGTGATATTTTGCCGGCTACATTCTCAGGGAGAAGTGTGAAGGGTCGTGGGGTTTGAGGCATGCATGGCTCCTGGCTTACACCGTGATGATACAGAGATTTAAGAAAAAAAAATACAACCGCAAATAATAAAAAAAAAAACCCGGAGTTCCGCCGAAATTCGTTGAATGGAACTTTAAGAACGAACAACGAAATCAGAACCCGAGAGCGGTGCCTTGGTGCGCGCATCCATTCGAATTCAAACAGTCCAACGCACCGGTTTCGATTTCGTATGCGGGCACCAAGGAACCGGAAACACTATGTCGACACAGAGGGAGTCTCCGCTCTCACCATACCTAACCGAAAAATTAGTAATTCATTTTACCAAGAAAAAAAAATCAATCACAAAAAAAAAATAAAAAAAAAAATCGCCGAAAGGAAAAGAGAAGCGAGACGCGAGACCAATGTGCATCGAGCGTGCACCCGCTGTGCGACGCTCGATTACAAAATTTTAATATAAAAAAAAAATATAAGAGCGACAAAAATAAAAGTAAAATCAAAAAAAAATCAAAAAAAATAAAAAATTGTACCTTAATTAATTTATATACTGTTGCAGCCTTGCGCGGCCGTCATGCCACAGGTTACCTTGCCCCACCCGGACCGTTGCGGGGCCTTTCCCCGATACCAAAAAAAAATACGAGGTGCCGGTTGGCCACCCGTAGATGCGACCTTGTGCCTTCGGGCGTTGCGGGGGCTTTCCCCGTTCCAAAAAAAAACAGCGAATAGCCGGTTGGCTACCCGTCTTTGCGGGGCCCGTCCCCGATACCAAAGAAAATAAATCGAGTAACCGGTTGGCTACCCTGGCGTTGCGGGGCCTCTCCCCGATACCAAATATAAAATAGAGCTGCGACCTCGTTTGGGCGTGGATTGCCTTAAAATCGTACTGTTATAATTATGGCGTCTTCCCGCCGAATCGTAGAACAATTTCTCAAAATGGCCTTGATCGACCTCCACAAACCACGCCGCCCACTCTCGACTGACCGTCACCCAAAATACGTTACTCCGACACAACACAAGGCGACAAAAACTCCGCCCTTTTAAGATATCCACTTTTAATTATATTCTCTCTTACTTGACCGAATAAATCAATAAAATTGTGCGAAAATACAACCACTTAAACCCAGAGATACAAAAAAAAACTTTTGAAATTAAACAAATCCTTTTAATTTTCCATATAAAACACAATGTCTGCTTTTATTATTTTCTAAATTTTCCGAAAATTAATTACACAACTTTTCTTGTTAAGTTTGTCTACCTTTTGCGGACTAACTGATTTTTGTTCACAAATCAAAATCACAAATCAAAATACGTTCACAAAATCAAAATCTTTCTTTTTGGACGATCTCTCATCCACTTTACTTTATTTATTAATTTTCAATCAAGACCTTTCACCAAAAATTATAAACTGAATTTTTTCTCTCACAGAACTCGAATTGTTTTTTTTCTTCTTACAAAAATCAACACTCGACTCAGAAAAAACAAAACTCGAATTTCACTATCCAAAATCAAAAACTCGAATGTTTCAAAACAAAAAAAACTCGTACGCCACACAACGGCGCGCAAAACATTCCAGAAGAATTGTCTTTCTTCTCTATTTCTCGTTTACATCAATTCGCATTGATGTAAAAGAGAAGCATATAAGAAAAACATTCTTATGAAATATTTTGGTTTTCGCACGATGTAAATTGGTCTCGCTCATCACCCTTTATTTAACAATCGCGCGGCGCGTGAAAAACAAAACAACAAAGATGATTCACACGATTTTTTTGGGCTACTCCTTAGACTCAAACCCATAACAAACACAAGTAGTAAAGGTTTAGCATAGATGGGGGACGTAATCACCAAAATGACAAATCATTTTACCAACGAAATTTTTTTTGGTAACATAGAAAAATTGTTAGCAACAGAATGGTCGTAACATACTTAGTTGGTAATGGGTGCCTCCGAACCAAATCAGAGAAGTGTTGGTCTATTTTGGAATTTCCGCGATCTAAAACTACCAAACAAATCCGACGTTTTCTGGGAATGTGCGATTGGTATCGATAGTTTATTAAAAACTTCGCCTCTTTAGCCGCGCCCCGTTGACATACCGTTGGCATAGGAAGTGTGCTCTATGAACTTGATCCTGAGGGTGCCGAACACCCCATAGAGAGTACATTTCTCACAAGCTAAATTCCGCTCAACAATTTATTCTATTACCGAGCTTCAGTGTTACGCTGCGGTGTTGAGCGTGAACAAATTTAGACCCTACATAGAAGGGTATCCCTTTACCATCTACATTAATCATGCCAGTTTGTGCTGGCTGATGGGGCAATCATATTTATCGGGACGTCTAGCCAGATAGATTCTGCAGCTCCAATCATACCACTTCCAAATTTGATACCGCAAGGGGTCGCTTAATGTAGTACCTGATAAATGAAGTACCGGTTCTTCATATTGATGTAAATTCTACCCAGTTTTTGGATGACGAATATTTGAACCAAATCCAACAAGTGTAATACCACAAGGTTTGTGATCACAACTTTGCCGTTCGAGATGGTAAACTTTTAATATGTCCGGCATTTGATACCCGGTATCCGGACTCAGACCTTCCCGAATATAAGCTGATAGTACCTGCCTCTTTAACTCTGGATCTAATTGAACATTCTCACGTAGCTCCGACCTTAGCTCACAGGGGAATTGCTAAAATGATAGAAAGACTGCAAAGGCAATTTTACTGGCCTCGGATGTCCCGTAACGTTAAGGAATTTATTTCTAATTGTGTAAGATGAACAAACCAGTAAATTACTCAACGCGACCTACCATGGGATCGCAAACGGAATCCACAAGATGTTTCCAAAAGTTGTTCATAGATTTTTTGGGACCATATCCGCGGTCAAAACGAGAAAATTGTTTCATCTTGATAGTTCTGGAACATTTTCTAAATTTATTATAATAAAACCGTTAAGACTCGCCTCACGAAATAGGTACAAAGGGCCGAATGTCGAAGGGCCGAATGTGGAAGGACCGAATTGTCAAAGGGCCGAATGGGTCGCAGGGCCGATTTTTTTGTTTTGTTTTTAGAAATATGATTTTTTAAATTTGTTCTTTTATAACAGAATAAAATATTTTAAGAATATTAGAATATTTTCATATTTTTTTATTTTTCATATTTTTTTTTTATAGAATATTTTGTAAATTTTATTTTTATTAAACATAAATGAATTTCTTATGAATTTATGTATTTTAATATTTTTCATCTTTGAATATTTATGAAATTCTACGTATCCAGTCAGCAATACATTTTGTTGAAGGAAAATTTTGTCATGCGCCACCAGAGACATTCGGCCCTATTTGTCAGCCTTCTGATAATAGGTATATGGTACAAAAAATAAAAAATAATAATTAAATAAAATAATTAAATTAAATAAAAAAATAAAAAATAATTAAATTAAATAAAAAAATAAAACCCATTCGACCCATTCGGCCCTTCGACACATTCGGCCCTTCGATATTCGGCCCTTTGATGTCATACCCTCCTCACTACTTAGTATTTGGACAACATATGTCGCTGCACGGTTCTGTTGTCCGCCAAGAATGTGAATGAAAAGGAACAATGTGCTTCATTATCTAAAAGTTGCACACGAGCAAATCGTAAGGCATTATAATCTACTGAGTAGAACTCGCAACTTCCAGGTCGGTCAACCAGTTTTTGTCATGTCTTTTCAGCAAAGCGATAGTGTTTTTTAGTTTTTGGATCTTAGACTTTCAAAACGATGAGGAAAATGCTTGCGGCGAACGTCCTATTTTATCATATTTTTTTTTCTTTTAACGGAAGTATTAAATGCCCAATGGATTTAATGTCGTTTGAAGGTATTATTTAGGTATTATTTTCATAAGGATTTCTCTAACTTGGTCTTCAGACTGAAGTTAAAACAATTTAAATTCTGAATATGAATATACAGTCGGATTTGTGAGTGCTGCACCGAGTGCTACACTAATACACAAGATCGAGACACGTTCGCCTTAGATTTTCGATTTATCAGAATGTTTAAAGCTACTTAGACAGATAATAATTTATATACCCTACAGGGACTTTTACTAATTAAAATTCGAACGTACTACGCAGGACATTCAGATGTGCTGATTCCATTTAAGATACCTTGTTAAAGTTAGCCGAAGTTGCCAGCCGAAAATAGAACAAAATGATAATGCAGATTGTGTCTTTGGTTTGATAGCTGAAAATTGATCAAAATATTTCATTCGAAAGTTACCAGCGGAAGAAAAATTATTTTTCCTTCATTTTATTTATTTCTTTAAGTTAATATTAAAATAAAAATGTAAGTTGATGATATTTTATGTCTACTCCAGACCAATTGTGAAGAAATTTTGATGCGAGGATACAGGGGTGTAATTTGACAAAATTGCCATAGTTCAATTTCTGAAAAATTGATTGAATGGCCCGGCGCTCTCGTTTAACCTAAATTCGTATTGATGCCTCTCTGGCCATTTGATTGGCTCTAATGCCGTATTCCCATCAGAATTTATTCAAAATTGGACTGTCGTTAAAAGGCGTTAGGACCTATCAAATAGCATCAATGTGAATTAAGGATTAACAAGAGCGCCGGGCCATTCAATCAATTTTTCAGAAATTGAACTCTGGGAAATTTATCAAATTACACCACCGTATCCCCATCAGAATTTCATTAACCAGTTTCATTAACCGGTTAATTTCGTTTCACAAACGGCGGTGCAATTTCGCTAATTCAATATGTCCCCACCCACAATTAGGCCGACGTTGGCCAACATGATGGCCATCAAGTAACCATAATGGCATCAATGACAAGTCATGCTAACTTAGAACGACAGGCCAACACCCCTTTATCCCCTTCAGAATTTCTACATAATTAGGCTGAAGTTGTCCACCATTAACAATATTGCTTTTCAAATTATGATTGATTGATTTAAACATTTGCATTTATCAAGTTTAAATAGAATTAGGTTTTACAACAACCTACGCATACTAAAACATTCTAATTGGTTTCTGTTGATGTGTTGTTAAAATACATTTTCGGCTGATAACTTTCGACCGAAGAATGTTGATCAACGGTGACGTATTTATATACTTTCGACTGAGAAAGCGAAGATACTATCTGCATTATCGATTTTTTTGATCTTTCGGCTGGAAACTGTCCGCTTACTTTAATAGTATATTTAAGATATAGAATTTGAAGAAGTTTGTATTTTTTTGATCACAGGACCATTCTAGTTGTATGTGGATTTACGTTCCAACCACAACTATTAATGTGTTCCCTTATAGTACAATGATAGTTTATCGATAGTCATTTAATAAGCAATCACTCATAAGACTCAGGGTATTAATAATCAAGTTATAAAAAAGAATGTGTATATCACACATTGCATTGTCTTTGGGATTCTAATGAAAGCTCTCCCCGCCTTAGATGTAAATATTTCGTTCGTCCGCCTTTGTAACGAAAGCTTGTAGGAACCTGGTGGAAAAAGTTCTTTAAATTAGAGAATAATACGCTCACAAAAATATGCAGTCCTTTCCCGGAGAATACTTTTTTTTTTTTTTTTTTTATTCTGTATAATATTACAACTAATCATATGGATATCTAGTAATTGTTTTATAAGTTAAGTAGTCCATTCCTGTGGGATGAGACCTATCGGTTAATCTCAGCTCTGTCACTCCTTTGATTTAAGCGGCTCAAGGAACCACTAATTCTAAAGGCTTTGTTCTTTTTAGGCGCTTTGGTCCATTGGTGCGATCCAGTAGGTTCCGCAGCTCCTCGTTGTTGTGCTTCTGCAGTCGCAGTACATAACTCCTTGGAATTTTTTGTATTTCATCGCTGACGTTATTCCATCTTTAAGTCTCGCTGGAGATTGTCATTTCTAATGTACCAAGGAGCATTCACTATGCTACGTAGTACTTTGTTTTGAAATGTTTGAATGATCTTCACTGTAGTTTTCCTTGCGCAGCCCCAAAGCTGAATACCATACGTCCAGATAGGTTTTAGGATTTGTTTATATAACAGCAGTTTGTTGTGCGTTGTCAGTTCGGAGTTTCTTCCAATAAGCCAATGTATTTTTCTGAATTTTAAATTCAGTTCTTGCCTTTTATTTGTAACATGCGCTTTCCACCTGAGTTTAAAGTCCAGCGTCATGCCGAGGTACTTAGCATTATCAGAATATGGAATTTATTGTGAATTCAGTCTAATCGGAATATATTCTAATTTCCTATTTGTAAAGTTGATATGTATTGATTTCGATTCGTTAAGCGTCATTCTCCATTGTTTTGCCCAGTTATTCACCATATCAACAGCATTTTGTAGTTGTCTTGTGGACTCAACTATACTAGCATCGGTGGTCATAACAGCTGTGTCATCAGAAACGTTCCTATTCTAGCTTCTTCTATGTTTGGTAGATCATTTGTATACAAGAGGTATAATACGGGGCCTAGAACACTGCCTTGTGGAACCCTCGCCAATATTTTCCGACACACAGGTTTTGGCTGAGAATACTGCGTAGCCGTTTACTCAACATTGTTCGCTGAATTATTATTTTGTGTAACCAACCATTGCGGACGTGTTGTCTATCATTCTAAAAATATTAACCAACCCTTCATTTTGTACACAAGACTATATATGAGTGAACACGATTCGAAAAAGGAATATAATCTTTTTTCTTGTTTTCCACCAAGTCGACTCTACCGACTTCTTTGGCAAAACATAATAAAACTTTTATTTTCTAATTTTTAAAAATTTAATTAAAATAAAAAATGTTTCTTTAAGTACAGGGAAAGCACAAAAATAAAAAACTACCATTACATAAATATATAGGAAAAACATAAATAAACGGTGGTAAAATTTATTTAACCATTTTCCGAGACCGAGGGAATGTATTTTCTTGGAATTTTTATATTTTTGTTTTGTTTTTGAACGAACTCCTTGCGGAAGGATTAATCGATTTGTATATAACTTATATTTTCCCGAAATTTGTTGTTGGATTTTTCTATACGCTATTGATTTTCTTATTCACGATATATTTGTACATATAAAACAAAACTAGACAGTAGACTGATACCTCCTTCCTTATATCGGGAATTGTCCGGGGGGATTTTCCTAAAACCTATAAATGCATATTTTTTTTAGGGAAAACAGTGGTAAACGGTATTACGGGTATATGTTTTTGGAAAACTTTGTATTTTCTTGTTGAGTTACAAATATTCGTCTTATCGTTATTTACAGGATTCAAAATGTCATAATGTAAATAATTTCCGAGTGGTTATTTTTAATTTACTTGTTTTCGTCTTAGGTTGTCAAGCAGAGGAAGATTAACATCCAAACGTGGCCGACTGGAACAATGGTTATTATTTAATGAATTATATCTTTTCTGAAACAACAAGAATAAGGAAGCTGTCATTGTTATTATTCCAAAGAATAGTGTTACGCTACTCGGTCATAAGAGGCAGCACTATTACAAAATATAATTTATGTTGTTATTTTATTTATAAATATATAAATATTTAATATATAAAATTTCGGTATATGGAATTTTAGAGATTTAAAATGTTAGACGGAACTCCGACATTATTTCTATGATAAAGTTTGATTCAAAATTCTAGAATTTGCCATGCTGGACTCAATATCATCATTTCTTATCCAAACATTATGAAGTTTGGTTTTAGGATTGATTTTGGATACGAATAAAAATTTTAGACGAATATCTAGTATTTACCGATGCACCTTGCAGGGAGTTCGTAAATTTGGCTACGCAGGTTAGAACTTAGTTCTATCTTAAATAATAATGGGGAAATTTGATTCGTAAGTTTGTATTTTAATTATTATTTGTATTTTGTCCTAGGTTCTAAAAAAACTCCATGCAGTTCACTTTCAACTCCCTCTTTTTGAATTTGAATTCAAATTCAACTCGAGAAACCAAATTTCATAATGATTGGTTAGGAAATGGTGGAGTTGAATTCAGTATGGGTATAGATTCTAGGTTTTGTCCAAAACTCACTTAAGAATTCCTATCCAATACTATAAACCAAATCAAATAATATAATTACCGTTGTCTGTTTGTCTGTATGGATATAACGCTATGACGCTATCGACATCGTTCTCGAGGATTGCTATGATGTTTTGTTTTTTATATAAACTATATGAACACCGTTGTCTGTTTCTCGATGCTTACTAAGATGTTTTTTTTTATATAAACTATCAACATAATATATAATTAGTACGACCGTTGTCTGTTAACGTTATGAAACCCGTTATGAAATTTACTTTTTTACTTAAAGTTTACTATAATACTATTAGATTGATTGCGTCTATTTTTTCTCTTGAACAATTAATTTTTATTTAAATTTAAAAGTCAATCTTTATATTCCTTATTTCAAAGTAAGTTTGTAAATATTCAAATGTGTAAAAGATTTATAAAAAGATTGATTGATATTTTAGACTTAATTATTATCGTTTCTTTGAACGAACTTGGAATTATCATCATCACCATTATCAAAAAGCACAATACTATAAGTGAGTATAGTAAAAAAACTATTTACGAAAATTTTATCACAGAATGAATAGTGAAAGTCGAGAAGAACGTAAATTGCGTATGAATCGTGAGCGACAGCAAAGATGGAGAGATCGTCAAAGTCAAGATACGCTACAGCGCTTGGCACAACGGAATACAAAATACAAACATCAGCGGCGTGCACATGAGGACCCTGAAGAAGCTAAAGAACGTAGAGCGCAAATTACTGATCAAGTTCGACTGTCAAGATCGATTCAAAGAGCTAAAGAATCGGAGGAGCAGACTGCAGCACGTCTCTTTCAAGCTTCTCAACAGAGGCAGCAATCAAGAACCAGACAACAAGCCGAAGAATCTGAAGAGCAGGCTGCAGCACGTCGTCAGCAAGCAGTTGACCAAGTTCATCAATCAAGAGCCACGCGACAAGCTCAAGAATCTGAAGAGCAGGCGGCAGCACGTCGTCAACTTTCATCTATACAAAGGCAACGATTGAGAAATCAACGATTTCCAGTGGTTCCTACTCATGCCACATTCAATGAAAGTGAAGTGACTATTCACAGTTGTGGCTCTATGGACCAAGAATGCATTCATTGTCTATCTCTGAATTTTCTCGCGGAAAAGTCAACAGACGGTACATTTAAATACTGCTGCCACAAAGGTACGGTTTTGTTAGAATCAGATGGACAGCAAGGATGTATGTTTCCGTCATATCTCCAGGAGCTTTTAAGTAATCCAGCACATCCTCAGTATCGCAATTTTCAAGAAAATATCCGCTCATATAATTCAGCCGTAGCTTTTGCATCCATGGGCGCACAAATCGATAACTTAGTTGGACGTGGTCCATATGTATTTCGTGTGCACGGACAAATTTATCATCGCACTGGACACATGCATCCTGAAGATGGTGCAAAGCGTCAATACGCTCAATTTTACGTCGTCGATTCCGCAATGGCAAATGTTGATCGGATGCAACATCCGGCAAATCAACGACTTAACGTCAGTATTGTTCAGAATTTAGACCGCTTAATTCGACAACACAACGTTTACGCAAAAGCTTATCGCATGCTTGGTGAAGTAGAACAAGAGGAGCAACACCGAGCTGCTACTAATAATCATTCGACACCAGTTGTAAATATGGTATTTCGACGTGATCGCAACACTGACAGACGACGTTACAATTTACCAACCGTCGATGAAGTCGCAATGATCTTTCGCTCTGCTGATGGTGAACCTCCTTTTCAGCGAGATTTTCGAGTATATCCACGAGATGCAGCACAACCGTTGATCAATTTAAATATTATGAGCCCTCACTTAGATCCCATGATATATGTTCTATTTTATCCTTACGGTGAAGCAGGTTGGCAACCGAAAATGCAAATTAATCTCGACAATCGTCCTGGTAGAGTGAGAACACAAATAACGCTTCTGCAGTGGAAAGTCGCTCAAATAGCTGTCAGAGTTGGTCGCTTCAATCCGATATTACATGGTGGAAAATTATTTCAACAATGGGCTGTTGATTCACACCTTCAAGTCGAGGCGAATAATCTTAATTTCGTTCGGAATCAGCAGGGACGTTTGCGTGTAGAACAGTACCGAGGACTAATGGATCATTTGAACGACGCAGCTATTAGACTAGGAAAAACTGTTGGTCGCTCAGTTATTCTTCCATCATCTTTTCAAGGTTCACCACGAAACATGAGAGAGAAGTACCACGATGCAATGGCGATTGTGGCTAAATTTGGAAAACCTGACCTTTTTATTACAATGACTTGCAATCCAAATTGGCCTGAAATTCGCGATAATCTTTTTGAAGCCCAACAACCAAGTGACAGACCGGATCTAATAGCGCGTGTATTCAGCATCAAGTTAAAAGCACTTATTGAAGATATCACCAAAAAGGGAGTTTTTGGAATTGTAAAAGCATTTGTTTACACAATAGAATTTCAAAAACGTGGACTACCACACGCACATCTGCTTTTCATTCTAACTGATGAATGTAAGATTGATACAGCTGAAAAGATTGACCGCTTTATCTGCGCTGAGATTCCTGATCATCATCGTGAGCCAGAATTGCATGAAACAGTCGTTCGTACAATGATTCATGGTCCGTGCTGTGATCAAAATCCTAATGCACCATGTATGGAAAATAATGAATGCACCAAAAAATTTCCTAAGCAATTTTCTCACCATACTGTCACAGAAGTAAATGGCTATCCTATTTATCGAAGACTTCAAGATGTAGAAGTTCAATTGGGAGATCGGATTGTCGACAATCGATTCGTTGTGCCATACAACAAATTTCTTACACGCAAATACAACTGCCATATCAACGTAGAATCATGTCAATCAGTTAAGGCCATAAAGTATATTTTCAAATACATCTACAAAGGTTATGACTGCGCTTCAATGGAATTAAATTCAAGTGATGGCACAATTGTTCACAATGAAATCAGACAATTTCTTGATGCACGATACGTTTGCGCTCCAGAAGCAATTTGGCGGCTTCTTGAGAATCCGATGCACGATCGCTCACACACCGTTTATCGCCTTGCAGTTCACCTTCCTGATGAGCAGATGGTATATTTTCAAGACGGACAAGAGCAACAAGCAATTGAGAGAGCTGAGAATCGTTTGACACATTTGACAGCATGGTTCAAATTAAATAAGACTGATGAAAATGCAAGGCGATATTTGTACTCAGAAATTCCTGAATATTTTGTGTTTGATAAAACACGTAGTATTTGGAAAGTTCGACAAAGAGGAGGAGACAAAGTCATCACCCGTTATTATGCCGTCAGTCCCAAAGACCAAGAACGTTTCTATCTTAGATTACTGTTGCAACATATTCGAGGTGCGCAAAGCTTTGCTGATCTAAAAAAAGTTAACGGAATTGTGGAAGAATCATTTAAAGGTGCGGCTATAAAGTTAAATCTACTTGAAGATGATTCGGAATGGGAGAGGTGCTTGGATGAAGCTTGCAGTGTTTGTATGCCACCACAAATTCGTTTGACATTTGCACTGATATGCGTTTTCAATTCGCCGCAACATCCAGTTGATCTATTTGACAAGTATAAGGAGTTCTTACTGGCCGATTACATCCGAAACTATGATGGTTTTATAGCAGAAAAGAAAGCACTGCAAGATATTGAAGCAGTGCTGCGAATGCATGGCATGAAATGTAGTGACTTCAATTTGCCTGAACCCGGTCCGATCCACAATGTCGAACATGTTTTCGATATTGCTGAACAAGCAGAGAGAGCCAATCGTCTAATCGCTACACTCAATCCTTTACAGCATCAAATATTTGATGAGATATCAGCTTCGTTTGATGATTTAAATGCTGAATCACGCTTCTTTTTTATTGATGGCCCCGGAGGCGCAGGCAAAACATACCTTTACAATACACTAATGTGCTATGTAAGAGGAAAAGGACAAAAAGTTCAAGCATTCGCCACCACAGGAATTGCAGCGGATTTGTTGGCAGGCGGTCGGACAGCACATAGTGGATTCAAAATTCCACTCTCGGCAAATGAAACATCAGTTTCAAACATGAAAATTCCATCACTTGAGTCTAACAAATTAAAGAAAGCGTCTCTGCTGATAATCGACGAAGCATCTATGCTTTCCACTCATTCGCTTCGAGTAATAGACCTGTTACTTAGAGAAATTATGAACGACGTTCGACCATTTGGAGGAAAAGTACTGATATTGGGAGGTGACTTTCGTCAAACATCAAATGTAGTGCCAAGAGGTACTGTAACTGACATCATTGAATTGTGCGTCAAAAATTCTCCACTGTGGCGTCACGTCAAACAACGCAGTTTAATTACCAACATGCGCTCAGCAGGACAACATGAATTTAATAAATGGGTGTTGCGTTTAGGTGATGGTAACTTAACAAACGATTGTGACGATTTGGATCCAGAATTGGTTGAAATACCTGATGCAATGGTGGAAAAGGAACAAATTATTAGCTCAATATTTGGCAGTTCAATAAGAACATCGAGTCCTGATGAAGTTGCTGAAACTGCCAACAAAGTCATTCTCACACCAAAAAACATCGATGCCACAGCACTCAATTTCAAAATGCTGGAACTTATTGCAGGAAATGAAACTGTCTATATGAGCATTGATTCTATGATTTCAGACGATCCAAATGATTCCATTGATTTCCCCGTTGAATTTTTACACGGACAATGTCCATCGGGAATGCCGCCACATATCCTGAAATTAAAAGTTGGTGCATTTATCATGCTTCTTCGAAATCTAAACCCAAAAAAGGGTTTGTTGAATGGAACTCGATTAATAGTCAGGAGTCTTCATCGAAACTGCATAAAAGCAGAAATTATCACAGGAAGTAATAAAGGAGAAGAAATTTGCATTCCTAGAATTGATTTGGAGCCGAGCGAGAATACTTTGCCATTCAGAATGAAGCGTCGCCAATTTCCATTGATGTTGGCTTTTGCTATAACAATCAACAAGAGTCAAGGCCAGTCTTTTGATCATGTCGGTGTATATCTTCCTGAGTCAGTTTTCGCTCATGGACAGTTATATGTCGCTTTAACTCGAGGAAGATATCATGAAAATTTAAAAGTGTTAGTTAAAAATACCGATTATCAAGGAGATTTACTTAATAACTCGAGAATATTTACAAGAAACATTGTTATTAAAGAAATCCTGAACTAAATAAATAAATATGCCTATTTTTTGAAATTACTCTTATCCTAAACAAATATTTATTTTTCTTTAAAATTTTTCAAAGCGGTAATTAGGTATTGGGAGTCAAGCGAAAAAAGTTAATTCCGTCAGTTTTGACGGGTTCCCACTAGTTTTATCATAATTCATTAAGATCTGATTGAGTTCCGATTAATATATTAAAATTCGAAAATTCCCTGTGTTTCTTGACTTCCAAAGTCAATAGGCTGAACTCGGAAGCACCCAAGCTAGACCCACGAGAATGATGTGTAAAGCTACCATGAAGTGCCACCAGTTGATTTATCTAATAAATTATTAGATATTTAGTCACGTCATTTGCACGCTAGAGGCCGCTTGAAACTTGCGATGTGTTCGGCCCCGATTGAAACATGAGATTAAATCTAGACGACAATCACCGTAAGAAAGTTTCTTACACTTCGACCAGCATATTTGGGAGTTGACTCTTCAATGCCATACACCATATCCTGTAGACCGTTTTATTGAAGTTTTGATGTGTAACAAGAACCACAGCTTCAGTACCATCTTACTGATCGTTACTTTTTGAATGTCGATGATTGGATTAAAAGTTGCGCTGCCATTAACGAATTAAATGAATTATGATCAGAACTGCAATTCTGCTGATACAAACGAGTCACCAACCGAGTGTGCGATTGATAGTGCTCCCTACTCCAGGGATTATTCTGTTATCGCTGTGGTTATTAGAATACTACTGTCAGTGAATGTCCGAGGTGCTCGGGAAAATCATTGAGAGACCGGTGGAGCTCTGGGGCCCCTGCACTTCAAAATGCGTTTGCTCCCAGTCAAAAACATGCACCTCCACCATCTACTCAACCGATACCACAAACGAATAAACGCTAAACGATGGAAGAATTCAGCTCCCTGAAGCCAAATCAAACCTGCGGATAATATCGTATGAGTCACAAATTCCGTCACAAAAATCGAGTGCTTTGATGGAAAAAATCCGTTCCTCTGTTCATCATCAAGGAATTCATTTCATCTGACGTATTAAAACCTAACTGTATATTACCTAAACCGTCACTATAATCAAAATCAGAAGAACCGTTCCTATAAATATTGTGGTACTATAAAAGACAACACCAATCCGCTATTTTCGCCTCCATCATAAAAACTGAAATTATTGATTCTCAAATCGATTCTTCAAACCGTATAGCGATTTATTTATCAATGGAGTAAAGTATACCGGGTTGCTAGATAGCGGAGCCACCATGAGTATTTTAGGTGGCCCAACTTTTGAAAAATAGTGGTCTGACTTACTAAATGTAAACTTTTTCTCAAAGAAATTTTGTTGGGGTGACGGATGTTTAAAGGTTAATCCCAAAAAATTCAGGGAATTTTGGATTATCCGGCATCAAAAACCTCCAAAAAATTTACTAAAATTTTCAGGAAGTTTTTTCTTTCGTGAATAACTTTCTCTTTCTCTCTCTCTCTCTCTCTCTCTCTCTCTCTCTCTCTCTCTCTCTCTCTCTCTCTCTCTCTCTCTCTCTGGCACTATATCTCATCAAGGGATTTGGCCGCCTCAAATGAGGTTTCATAATCATATTTTCATTTCGGCTAGATCTCAAGGAGAAATCCTATGGGTCGTGGTGATTGAGGCTTGCGTGGCTCCTGGCCTACACCGTAATTACAGAAATATATTTAAAAAAAAACGCAAATAATAAATAATAATAACCCGGAGTTCTGCCGAAATTCGTCGGCCGAAACTTGAGGAACGGAACAAAATAATTATAACTGAATGAAAAGCTTTGGAGCGCGCATCCGTGTGAACTCAAACAGCGCAAGCGCTGGTTGCGAAACCGGATGCGGGCACAAAATTGACCGAAAATAAGACACCGACTCGGAACGAAATTTCCCCTTCCATCATACCGAACCCGTCTAAAATTTAGCAATTCATTGTATACATATATATAAAAAAACATAACCAAAAAAAATAATCGCCGAAAAACCAATAGAGAACAATAGAGACAACATCAATAGAGACCAATGTACTCACCGAGCGCGTGTAACAACTGGAAGTTGGTGCTCGATTACAAATATGTATAGTCGTTTAAAACGTGAAATTTAAAATTAAAAAAAAGCAATTTAAAATAAATCGAAAGAAATAAAAATAAAAACGGTACCTTGGACCTGGTAACGGTCACTCGGTTGAGTTGCATCGTCCTCGTCGAAAATGGGTTGCGGCTTTCTGACAAGCCCTCCTGCCACAGGCGCTCCGCCAGGGCCGTTGGGCGTCATCACGCCGTAAATCCCTCGAACCTCGCCTGGCCGCCGAAAAAAAATGTTGGCACACCCTTGACGATTTTTTTTATTTTCGCCAAAACAGTATAAGTATAACCGAAGCGGCCTTGTGTGGCCGTCATGCCACAGGTAACTCCATTTACCCGGACGGTTGGGCATATTCCCGCCTTAACCGTAATATTTTGCCTAGTTGGGCACTCAAAAGGTTGCGCGTCTTTTTGCCATATCCATAAAATGCGGTTGAGCATTGGCTCACTTAAACCGTTAAATAAATGAAGTGACCTTAACTGGCCACCCGCAAAACACCTTGGGCGTAGGTTTGCCGGAAAACCCGCAGAAATAAAGTAGCCTCAACTGGCCACCCGGTAAATAAATGCCAAACTTACCTTTTGTATAATGTGTGATGGTATAACTTAGTTTTATCATAAAACAAACCGATCAACTGTGCACAGATATAACTAGCCACCTTAATATTGTTTTAATTTTTTTTTTTTTTTAAAGCACTCGTCCCGTTTTTTAAACCAAATTCACGACAACCGTTTCTTTTTTTTATGCAAACTATATTTTTTCACTGTTTGGTTTGTATGTTATATTTTGATGTAATGTCATCAAACAGGTGACACTCTAATCAAAAACAAAATACTCTACTCATCATAGAACTAAATAAAAAGAATACACGTAAGGGGGGAAATAATAGGTATGACCATAACAAGTGATTAATTCATTGATCCTAAACCAGCCGTGATATTTTTCTTGTCACCACCGGGATTCGAACCCGGGACCTCCGGTCGCGGGAGCAAGCATGCTGATCACTTTAACACCGGTTTCGTGAAGAACGAGGTAGAAAAATATTCCATTTCTTAACCGGTCATGATGAAATTATGTGAGTAGGATTAAATAAAATGGGACCCTAAATTTGTTTTTGAATAGGGGGTTTCAACTTCCGACAGGCTCATGACTCGAAAGATTGAGAGAGTTTATGTTTTCGACTAGAATTCCTACGAATCCCTATAGGAATTCTTATGACCATGTAGAGTGACAAATTTCAGTTACAATGCTGTAAAACAGTTGAAAGCACGCTATGGAAGAGTTCACAACTGAAATCTGTCTGGTTCTTTTAATGTCAAAGAAAAACTCTTTGCTTTTATATGCAGTCCAAACAGGCGCTCGCGTAAGCAGGTACATGTGAGTAGGCTGTATTTTCAACTTCTGTTAGATTTCTTTTATTTGTACCTTTTCATTGGTCATATTCTAGTTTTCATTGTTCATATTTCCCTCCGTCAACTATTATTTTAGAATCTCGTTTCTAGCAAACACAAAATTTCATCGCAATCGGTTATGAAATCACTTAGTTCCAGAATTACGTCCAGAACTCATCATTGAACTACATGTTAAACCGACTTTTATCATGAGAAAAAAATTCTGGGCAAAGCAGAACCTGCGAACAAACATATAATCTTCTAAACCAATGTTTAAGAAAGTAGGACTCTTGGCACGTCAACGGTTCTCCCTCGAATTTTTATCAACATCGTTCGAGTAACTATTCATTTGACATATTTTCGATGAATTATAATTTTCAGTGAATTGTCATCCTACTATATTATGCCTCAATCACGTCTAAACCTCCTCAATTGCTATCATTTCACATTTAGTTGGTGTTGGCTCACCGTCATTAGGTGGCCACCATCAGTTACAAATTGAACCGTTCTGTTTTTTAGCGCAGAGTCGTATTGGCCGTAATAAATTTATTCTAAGGTGGGTAGGCGCATAGGTTTCATCCTCAGCTCTTTGCTTATATGCATTTTCTCTGCAATTTATTCATCATTTTGATGTATGAATATGTGACATTTGTAAGGACTGGACACTATTTGCTCACTATTTACATAAGTACAGGTCTTACTATGGCAGTGTAGACTAGAGCCAGTGTACCACCTCGGGTCTCAAACCTGACCTTTCGCCAATAACGTTTAACTCTAAAAATTTCGGCTTCCAACTCAGTATACTATCCAAGATAGAAGATAACCTGTCGACCTTTGTACTGACATAGCGAATAGGTCGACGCTGAGTTCTACATTCCAGTGCTGTAGTTCATAATTGTGTTTATTATAATCACCGATCGCAAGGAATGAAGGAAATTCGCTTTTGCATCCCACTTTTGCATCCCGCTTTTACTAGGATTGAAACTCACTGCCTATCGTTCCAAGTGCTGAAGCTTTAACCACTACGCTACTTGTCCGATTAATCGCTTAATCAATAAAGGTTAGTTCTGTGTCGTTTAAAGTAGGAGGGGCATTTTTTTTTTTTCAGACAGAACGCCGGCTTGCGGCCTACTACTGGCTAGTCCTCTTCTATTCGTTATCAATTGGAACAAAAATGAGCCATTTGTTGTACAAAAATTGGATGAACTAAATTGGTTTTTAGTTCATACCAGTCATTAGTATAGATGGCATAAAACAAACCATGTCTGATACTTAGGCTGTTTGCCATACTTAAGGTAAAAGCCAATTTTAAGTAAATTTTAGGTAAATTCAATTATTTTTCAAAAATTCTATGGCGTACTCATCGAAAATTCTGCCCTAAAACCGGGTCTTACCGTAGTAAACGATTTACCTTAAGTTTGGGACACAGTCCTAATTAATATTTGCTTAACCTGACTAGTCGATTGCTTAGTTATGTGACAGGCACATTTTGTTTTTTGAACATTAGAGACATCTGTCAGTGATTGATACGAACCTTTCATCAATTTAGTTATTCAGCAATTTAGACAAAAATTCGGCATGAGGGTCACGCACACAGCATACAATTAAATCTAGGATTGTTTCTGAGGGCTTTTGGGCCCCAGAGGTTAGTACTTCCCAACGTTTGTATATATCCAGTTTATCATTCTACAGTTCTTAAAGCCTTTCGTATAGCAGAGTACATCTCTGTTTCAGTTGGTCCGAAAAAGAATGATCCTGTCATACTCTCAAAATCTTAATCCTGTGAAAAATTGTGTCCACCTGGTTTTCGTAACAAATATGGATTCTTCCTATCCTATCCATTGATGTCCGGGATTTCCAGATTGTATAATACGCGTTCGTATCAGATCCCAATAGAGCACCGATTTAGGTACGGTCCTCCTTTTCTTCCAATTATGGCAATCTAAGAATGAAATGCAGGTCGGTTTAAATTATTCTGATCATCGAACTGTCCACTATTGCAGACTAATTGATATGGCGTTCTAGCTCTGTAAGTTTGACAGTACTACTCGTTAGAAAACTAAGATAGAAGGCTGTTCATCTATCCTATTATTTCGGCGGATTTCTCTTCATTCAATTCGTTCTGTATCTCTTGCAGCTTCACTCTTCGTATGTTCGAGACCCCTTCAGCCTATCTCTGATTGACGGTTTTATGTTTTCATTCCGGTTCTTTATTTTCTTACCAGAACAGCAAAATGCAATAAGTATCACCAGGGGCTTTTGCCATCTTGGTGTGTGCAACTTGCACCCGCCATCGTTTCTTCCTTGCAGGTCCCGCTTCATCTCGGAACTACTTGTGGTATTACATCTGTCTTGCGTATTGTCTTCGTAGACTTGCTTTTTTTTGTTACTTCTTTCAGTTTAAATCTTTGCTTAAATTGAGCATGATGGTACTGGTCCAGTTCTGGTTTCTTAATGCGCAATATTTTTTCAATGTACGTCGCTACAGTGTCTCAGTTTTACTTCCTGGCGACCATAGTCTTCACGTTTTTTTCGGGCGTCACGTTACCTTTTGTCCTTTAAATTTCTTGTATATCTGGCAACCATTTTATACAAAATTATCCGTGACCCGTGTAGAATAGTGAGAGAAAGTTGTTGACCTCTCCGTATCTTCTTGCTAACCATTCGGCAAATTTCGTAATTTGCTTTGTGGTCCATCTTCCCCGGGTTTCTATTTTTGATTGTTATTCAGGAGCTGGTGCCATATATCATTTGATTAAGATTTACTGAGTTACCTCTACATCTCTTCCAATTATTACTGTCACTGCGTCATTGGGGTATCCAGCAAAGTAGGTGACGTCTCGCACAATGCTTCATACGAAAAATATCACAGGTGGGGACCTACAATTGGTCTTTGTGCTGCTACACTTGTAATCTCCTTAATTCATAGGCCGTTCGCGGTCCCAAACTTCTGGGTAGCTAACAATCCGCAGTAGGTAGTCAGGAGTTTGGATGTCATTAACGCTGACAACATGTCTGCTCAGCTCCTCCGGGTGAAAGCATTTCTTACATCCAGTATCACAAGCAGTACTAGTTTCCTTGAGGAATGATTTTTTGCTTTGCCTTTTGGGATGTTTAATGAAACTTTCTATCGCGCAGATCTGCATTTCCCTAAACCGTGTTGTTGTCTCTTCCAGTTTCTATTCGTACATTTTTTTCACTTCGAAACTTGTAATCCTCTAAGGCCCTCCAGTTCGTAACGTCCTGTGCTAGTGTGTCAGACATCCGGTTTCATCTGATTTTCATGTAGGTCTTCTCGTTAAATACTGTAAGCCCTACACTGGCTGTGCTATTTCGTGTATATACCGACCTCTTGTGTCCGCTCTGTTTATACCCAATTCCAGTGTTTTGGTATGTTAGTTCCCGGTGAGAATAAGAGGTCCATCCAGTTCTCTCATTTTATCTTCAAAACCATCAGTTTTTATACGGAAGTCGTTAATTGGCTCATTTGCGACAAATTAACAGTACATTATTTACTATCTTCTATTTTGATCCCTTCGAACTGAAGGTCGGGCACGGAGTCTAGATGGCGGCCGTGCCAAGGATACCGGAATGCCACCCAGTTCATCTTTCTTGCTTTACCAAGAGCATGTTTGAATATTTTGCAAGCACCAAACCTGGTCACATGTTAAAAGCATTTATGACCGGCTTCGTGATCAGCACAGAGAAGACATCTCGGTTCCGACCATTAGTCTTTTAGATAGTGACCGTTTTCACCATAACTTATTAGTAAACAGGCAAAGCATTTTGTCACGATGATTCAAAGCAAAACAACACATGGTTCAACACCATTCCGAAGATTTAACTAAACACGCAGAGGCCTCTCTCACGGTGGTTTTGCCGACTAGACCTCTGGATCGTGGAAAAGTGGAGGCTTGCGTGTTTCTGACCTACACCGTGGAATAGAATAAGATAAAAGCAAAGTAAACTATAAAAACTGAAATTAAATTAACGGACACCAGAATCTGTCGACCAACATTTGAAGAACCGTAATAAATTAATAATAACCGGGTGTGCTCACCCAGAGACGTGCGGATCTTCCCGAGTTACAAGTACCCAGTCTGCTGAAGGGACCCCCCGAATGACATCTCTTCAACAGACCAGGCCTCCGACTTATCCCCCACAATTCACACTTCAGACCGCCGAAGTGCCACGGGGAGACCGTGTGGATTCTACGTTCGTCCTCGAATGAACGACAGCTATGCTGGACTCGCCACTCCAAAACCATAGAAAAAATATGAAATGGCCTCAACTGGCCACCCGCAAACAAACTTGTGATACCCATTAAAATACGGCGCCGGTAAATATTCGCGGCGCCCACCGCTAAGACCCTTGAGAACACTGAACACTGAAAATTCCTAACTCTACTTTATTTTTTCACATTCCAAACTGAACTAAGCCAACTAACTCACAAAAACAATTCTCGCACCATATAATCTAGAAAAATATTTTTCCGTTCTTTCTCTCGTTTTGTGTTTTTCTGCGCGTCACTACCCCACTCATTCCTACCGCGCATCAATCGCATTCACCAAAACGAGAAACACACAAAAAATATTTCTCTATCTTTAGCCATTCACACACACGAACATTGGTCTCGCTCCATAAATGTCTCGCCGTTTACGTAATACAATAGGGGTGGGTAAAACATAAAACAGAATATTAAAGCCCAGGCACACTGCACAACAATTTTAATATTAATGTCGTACTATAGATGGCAGTGCCATCCGTAAAATGCATCAATCAAACGACTAAAAATTGAAATTGTTTGTTATGACCGTGGAGACGTAGCACACTACAGTACATTCATTCTCTTTTCAGATGTCCTGTCTTAAAAAACTCTGCGGCCCCAGTTACTCCGACCTCCACGTTTGCCATCGACTGTTCTCTCTAGTTTACCTTAACAAGGGACGCTTTGAATTCTTTGACAAATTCGTTCACGTCTCTCCGTATTAATGGATATGATTTAATCCAACCGGATTTTTCAGCCGTCGAGACGTTGGCGCAGTCGGATCTCCAAGGTCGCCTCCCAGAGCACCACAAAACTTCTTGCTCATCCTTATTCGTCGTAAAGATTTAATTTCTGTACTCGAAGCTTCGGTAACTTTTTCTGGATCTGGTAAGTACCTGAACATAAGTTCGACCCCCTCAGTTTTTGTTCAGAAGTATGTCCGGTCTGATTGTGGGCCTTCAGAGCCCTCTTCTGCCTATTTTACTCCTGGAAATATCCTGTAGTGCGTTATAATCCGTGCAGGACTAATTGCAATCCATGTACCAGTAATCTGTTCAGTCTTCTTTCTGTTATCTGGGGCGGACGGAATTTCGGGTTGAAGCCGCTCAAGTCTAGACACTTTTATGTCTTTTAAGAGCTGTATTGATTTTTAGATGATTATCTTGAACTTCTGTCATTCGTATTTCTCTCATTTCCTCATATTTGAAATTTGTAACATACGAGCACTTTGGAGAATAATGTTGTGCCGCCCTGAGCATACGATCATCCGTTTTTCTCTTGTCTATTGTTTTACTTTCTGATTCCACCGGTGATCTCATTATTTTTAGAAATAAGATTTTACTTTTTTCTTTCAGCTGGTGTTCCTCGTTTCTCTGTGTTCTTTAGGCATCTTCTTGAGACCTCATCGTTGATATCGTCTGAACCTTGGCATGATAGCTGTTGATTGTTTCCACCATATCGACGACGCGAAGTCCCTTTCTGAGTTTTGTTGTTGTCCATAGTTTTTGTGGCCTAAACATTCAACAATCCCAACCTGCTGCCAATCTGTCTTTGGATCTTTTACCTTTCCTCCAATTAAATGAGCCTCTCCTTTTTAGTTCAAGCTTACTCGTCCCTGGTTGGTTACTCTGGGCATCGATGACTAACCGTAACAAACTTAAACCAAGTAATTGCTTTATTCTTGGTAAAATCAGTCGATACCATATTCCCAGACTCTGTACCAATTTTCAGTTTATAATGCGTCATTAAGAAAATCGTTTCAAAAAATATTAAATTATGTATCGATTCGAAAGAATGGCGGTTTTCCAATCTCTCAAATCCTTATTGTACTCGATATTATGAAATTTAAGACGAAATTTTAATGACAAAATTTTGTTGCGTCGTTTACCACCAATCTCAGCATCTTTATTAGAAATCATTCGAAAATCCTCGATAAGTCACCCGAAAATACGTGCATATGTGAAATGAAAATTATGTGATTTTATCTCGTGATTTAATACCACGCGCTTATATCCAAGGCAACATACCCATACATTTAATTCTTTTTTTGCTTACCGAAAAGGATTTTTTTTGCTTCGCGGATGAAATGACGATTTTGAATGATAGGAAAAAAAATTAATTTCTAAAATAAAATGATGATGATCATCATTATTATTATTATGTTATCTGTGGATGTGTAAAGTAGAAAGCGGGCGCGGGTGTCGTATATCCAGCGAATAAAAAATCACCGAAAATAAATCATTCGATGGTTGCGATGATAAATTTTTCATTCTCATTCACCAGATTTTCATCGTACGATAAATAAATTTTTCAAGTTAATAAGCGTGTAGGTAAGTCGGAATTAATTTATGTGAATCTTGTGTATGAGTTGACACAATCGCGTACAATAATAAATTGGCGACATACCTACGTACTTACTTATAAAAATTTATCCAGAGCTCTATAATACATATGCCCAGAATACAATAGATTTAGTTGTGCTTATGCTTTTGCAGAGTGACAGAGATGGAAAACCTTAATAAAAAATAAAAAAACATAAAACGACACGAAGCATAAATAAATTCATTGTCACATAGAAAAAAAATTAAGAGATGCTCTGTGTGAAAATATTTCTTCGCGCGTCATCGCTGTCGCTCTTGTGTTGTTGGTTGGTTCAAAAATTTTAATTATTTCATCAAATGGGGTTGTTGTATACGAGTATGTACAACAGCATCACGTTAACTACATCTCATCTACATATTTTGTTTTAAAAGTAATTGTATTTTTGGTTCTCGTCTTGTCGTTTTGTAAGACATATTGCTGTACAACAGTTTTAACATAAATTGTTTTAAATCTTATGTCTGTGACTGTGACGATTTGGCAATTAGACGGGCTAGATAAAATACAATTATGTATCGCACAGATATGATCGAAATTTCATTCACAGACGGAAATATCCGAAAAGAACTAATTTTGAAACAAATAAATACTCTCTAAATAAAGAAGACCGTCCCTGAGGCTCGACCCGAGTTGATTGGACTGAAATATTTTGTGACATTAAGTAAAAACATTTTATTTATTGCAATGTTATTTCTAAAGTCACTTGGTTCAAAACAACAGTTTAACACAAAAAAATGAAAAAAATTCAGAAATGTTGCAGTATATCGCCAAACGAGTTGACATATTTATTTTCATGAACCTTTGTTGTCTCTCCTTTCCTCACTGTTATACATTATACAACGACTAAGCAAATTTTAGCTCCTTCAAATTTGTTGTTGAACCCATAGCAAACAAATAATATCTATAACACATGATCATTTCTTTTTGGACTGGTATTTTGCTGGATCTAAACCTTTTCTCTTGATGACCTCACGAAGGTTTAATTATTTCTAATCCGATTTCTAAACGTCGCTCAGTTTCAACCAATTTTCCCGAACCAGTCGATATAGCATTAACTAAGATCTATTGTAGAACATGATAGCCAAATCAATGGACCACTAATCAAAATCATTGCCCATTGTCAGGAAGGAGCCTGCTCAAGGCTGTGACTCCCTTCGCTGCCAAATCCACTGTCTGCCGGATCTGCTCGTAAAAGCTCGTTTTGGATTCGATAAGTTTTCCCAAATACTTGACCACTGGCTTTGTATAAATGACGCTTCCTCCAACCCACATCGGAAGAGATAGCTGGATTCTCCTATTCGAGAGTATGGTTATCTTCGTTTTACTAAGTGCTAGGGCCAGTCCGTGCTCTTCCGTCCACCCATTGTTGGTCCGCATTACTTGGCTTAACTTAAGTTGTGCCTGTTTTGTATCGCGCGCAGCAACAAGCACCGCCACATCGTCCGCATAACCCACTAGGCGAGTCTCTTCGGGTGTCTCCACTGGTAGCAGGGTATCATAGAACACATTTCATAAATCGGGACCTAAAATCGATTCTTGGGCTGCTCCAGCTGTAATCGATATTCTCCGCTGTCCTTCCGCTGTCCCACCGCTGTTTCGTATATGAGGGTGCAATTCCTCAGATAATCGTCAAATATCCGCGTTAGATAGAGTAATATAATTGGAGCACCAGGGCGTCGAGTATATCCCTCACCGTTGTTCAGGTGTATTAATAATACGATGCCATGTGAAAAGTGGTTGTGATCCTCCGCTCTCCTTACTGCCTCTGTGACTTCTGGGATTGCGTCAATTGTGGAAAACCGAGTTCTGAAGCCATACTGCCTGGGCGAGAGATCTCCTGCGGATTGAATCGCCGAAGTAGGTCTTGCTCGGATTAGCTTCTCCAAGACTTTACTCCCCGAGTCAATCATACATAGGGGTTGAAAGTTTGTGGGGAGCTCGAGATCGCCATTACCTTTCCTAATCAAAACCAGCCGTGCCTTTTTCCACCTGGAGCTAAACACTTCTTCCACCAAGCAAGCGTTAAACATTGCCAGCATCAGATCAGGATCCTGTTGGAAGACTATCTTCACGACTTCGTTCGGTATCCCATCCGGAACCGGATCCTTTTTGCTCTTTAATGAAGTGATGGCATTCTGGAGTGTGAGAAAAGCGGGCCTTCTACTTCTGATCTTTCTATTATATGCTCTGGATGACTAGGAAATATAGTTCGAACAACGAATTCGGTAGTGCCGGCATCCATCGCGCGTGTTCGTATCTGGGCTTCTAGCTTCTTTGTGT
Organism: Nephrotoma appendiculata; assembly: GCA_947310385.1. Classification (NCBI taxonomy): domain Eukaryota; kingdom Metazoa; phylum Arthropoda; class Insecta; order Diptera; family Tipulidae; genus Nephrotoma; species Nephrotoma appendiculata. The sequence goes on along the minus strand of OX371225.1, from coordinate 264,477,820 downwards.
CTATCTTGTAGCCAAGATCTTCATCGATGATCCTCGGATTAGCTTCTTCCAGCAGCGAACTTTACTCTCATTGATTTTCCGCCGGAGTAGCTTTTTTGCGAGCCTGTATTCCTCGAATTACAGCTCGGTCTCTAATTCGCTGAGCCTCTCGTCGAAGTGCGAAGCATTTCCTTCATGCATCCGCTATTTCCGCTCTCCACCAATACGCAGACGGCTTGTTGTATCGCTGTTTCTTCTTTGGCATGGATGCCTCATGCCTCACAGGCCGAAATGATTAGAAATATTTTCACACAGAGCATCTCTTAATTTTTTTTTCTATGTGATAATGAATTTATTTATGCTTCGTGTAGTTTTATGTTTTTTTTTTTACTAAGGTGTTCCATCTCTGTCACTCTACAAAAGCATAAGCACAACTAAATCTATTGTATTCTGGGCATATATATTATGGCTCTGGATAAATTTTATAATGTATGATCATCCCGGAGATCTCGTCCTCCAGTGTGTCGAGCTTTGTTTCAAACTGAGTGATGCTTTCGTTTGGGGTGAAGTAACAACTAATATATGTTGCATATATGTTGCAAACATATATGAAACCTCTTCCTGCGCCATTTTGTTTGACGTATACACCTCCCTTCGGTATCCATATACCCGTTGTGCCCAATAGTTCGTAATACCAAAAAATTGGCTCCTTGCTCCGGTACTGCTGACTTAAGATGACCAGGTCGGCCTCTTTCTCTACTGCCAGCTGATGCAAGAGTTGGTCAGCGGTCTTACTCCTGTTCATGTTTCCTTGATAAATACGGATCATCTCCGGTTCTTGGCCGGCTGCAGTGCCTCGCGGTATACTTGGCATCTTGCCAGATCCTGCGAAGTGGGTTAGCTCTGCCTGCTTAATCCCCTTCTCCGTGCATATCATGCAATTTCCTGCGGCGGTACACACTCCTGCTTTGTGGCCAACCCCGAAATTTTTATAACAATGCTTGCTTCGAACGTGTGGTAGTGGCCCTTTCCCGCATCCTGCAGTACACCCATCCAATTTGTATTCTCCCTTTTTTAATGAGCTTGGCTGCCCGCTTGTCCCTCATTTCCACGATGACCACTTGATGCCCCCTAGAGCAAGGGAAAATGTTAATTATCATATTCTCTCCCTCTGGGATATCCCTTTTAAGGGCTTCTTGGTAAAGCCGTTGAGGTCGTGGATTTCACTCGACACCCTAGACCGGAGGTTTAGGATCCTTGCCTGGTCCTCCAGAGCTCTTGCTGTTCTGTCCTCCACAGGATACAAGGTCGTACTGAAGAGGTGTGCCTTCCAGTTTTTGTCATTTCAGACATCTGGCCTCCATACTCAGATTTACCGTTAGGTCAGATTTACCGTTTCAACCTGCTATTAGAGAAGCACCATTCTCAGTTTCGTTAATTAATTTGTTTTTATCCATCTCTGTTACCACATAGAAGCACGAGCAAAAAAATCATATTAACCTATATACATTTTTTAACTGATTAACAAAAACAACGAATAGTTTTATAATTCATTTTAACCGATTAATATTTTATATGATCCGCTAACTTATTCATAAAAAATGATTCTGTAGTGAAAAAATAAATTCTTAAACTTTAAAAATTCATATTATCCGAACTATATATTCAGAAATATTTTCAATCATAATACAAAATTTGCACAACAAAAAATTTGTATAATAATTAAATATTAAATGGAACATATTCTAATTTGCAATCTCACAATGTATAAATAAATGTTCAAATCAATACAATTGCCGGAAATGAAAACACATTAGTTTAGAATTTCGTATTAAGCGATTACAGAAATATTGGATTTTTAAATGTTTTTTAGTGATCTTGACAGAAACCAACCGGCTGCCCGTAAATGTGTGGTTTTCTAACCAAAAATGCAAATTCGTGCAACATCCCACAACTAGGTGCAACATCATGCAACATGTGCAACATGTCCTAACTTAATTTTTCAGATATCAAAACAAATTCAACCGAAAAATCTCCTAAAAATTTTTCCTCGGAAACAGAGCTTCTCACAATCTGTTCCAGTTACTCTAAGACTGCTCACTTCAAATTTGTATCATAGCAGTTCGAGTTAAATTTTTTTAAAGAGGGCCTCACACCAGAAGATGAATTTGCTCGAAAACTTAGGTTTGAGATGGAAAAAAACAAAAGGGTGGCTACCGCAATTTATTTTCCTCTACAACAAGAACTGTTTCCCAAACCCATTATGTATGAAAACATAATACATTGCCCGAATTAATATACTTAAAAAATACGTATTAACCGATCATTATATAATAGTATATTTATTAAAAAATAGAGCTAATGCAAATAATCAAATAATTTGTTTAATTATAAAATTCGTATTAAACAAACTTTAGGAAAAATTCGTATAAAGTAATATTTTTAATAAAAATGTATATCAAGACGACAGTTTTGGCTATTATGTATTGAAATTACTATTTTAAAATGTCTTGTTTGATTTTGTGCTGATTAATATATTACAAAATATTTTTGAAGCGTTGAAATAAATTCTTATTATCCAATTAAAATAAAATATAAAAAACGGAAGATAATTTACCCAATGGTTTAATAATGAATTTACAAAACTAAATTGTTAAATAAACATGATTTTTATAATTCGTATTAAACGATAAATATTTTATGTCACTAAATGATTCGTAACACAAAACACTATCTTGTGAAAATATAATGAATGATAAATTAAATTTTAAATTGGAAAATTCATATGAATTGATTCAGCAAACAAATTCATATTAAACGATCATAAAGGTCGAGAAGATAACTAATGTCAAACCTGGTTATGTAAATATCAAATTCCATTAAAACAGTAAAAATTAAACTTCATTTTTTTAAAAGTTCGTATTAAACAATTACAAAAATATTAACAATTACACAAATGTTTTATCTAGATGAAAACGAATCGGCTTGCCAGAGAACGCGTGATTTACTAAACAATCTTAGAAATAGTTCGTATAAACCGATTATTTGTTTAATATATTTGTAACCTTAGCCTTATACATTTGGAGTAAAAAATTCTGGGACCTAAAAGTATCATCTACTTTGTTAATTTTTTTTTTTGCTAAACTCAGTTAATCATGAAGTTCATCAACGTTCCACAAAAAATAATCCTTTTGGGAATTTAACTTCCTCTAGGAGATGAGGTCCTTGAATACAGATGTGTTGAATATAGTTGTGACGCATCGTTTGCCGGAATCTGTAACGGATATTACTCATTTCAATAAAAATTGCAGTTTTGAACAAATACCAGAGAGTAAGATGTAGTTTATTGTATGAGTTTATAATACGAATTCTAATAGATTATACCAAAATTACTACAAAATATGAAATTTGATTTGAAAATTCGTAATAACCGATATTTCATAAATTTTGGTTTAATATTAATACTACTGTTTGTAGATGTTTTATTTAAACTAAATCACCAACAAAATACGTATGTAAGGTAATAGATTATCTGATAATATGCACTTTAATATTTAATAACAGAATTACAAATAATTCAAAGAAAACACTCAATAATTTGTTTCTAATTGTTCTTCGTATCATAAAAAAATAAGTTGGCAAATATTCTTGTTAAACATACATATGCATTTTAAATTTATTGTGGTTTCCTGTTAGATGACGACTTCTAATTAAAACCGCTTTCGGATAACGCGAACTTTGGTACATTATTATATCATATTTCAAAATAATTTAAATAAAACATTTATTAACCTGTTTTATAAATGCGCATTAACCGATATTTAGTAAAATACTTAATAACCGATATTTTTTAAATTTCGTTTCAATATTGGATACTGAATACAAATAAACTTACTACATATTTTTGATTGTTGTAGATCAGTTTTTTTATTGTTTTCAGGTTTATGGAAAATTTCTTGGTTGGGCAAATTTTTCAGATGTATGTATGATACAATGTTTATAACTCGCCTTTGACGACTCTTATACGATCAGACCTATCGATGTTTAATCACCACTCTTCTCACATCATCAACAACAACCTGCGTTTATGTTAAAAATAAATTTTACAATAAGAAATGAAATTATTTAAAGACACTCACACAAAATCTATCTAGACCTATTATTAGTTTTATGTTATGCTTAAATACATGCTGGTTGCTCTTAATGTCATAAAGTCAAGACATTATGAGACATATATTAAATTTAATGTGTTTTCTTAGTATACGACTCGTTCTACTTTCAAAACCGCAATCATTTTATTTATGCTGGTGGTGTTTATATATATTTAACAAATAATTTAAAAATCCGTCTTTGAAATTCGAATTAACCGATATATACTACCAATATTTTATAAACTTTCAATTAATGATGCTGAATAAGCGTAGAAGCTTCTCTCAAAATTGTAAATGTCAGACGTATGGCAGATTTCATGGTTGACTAAATTCCTCGAGTATTAGTCCTCCGCAAGTATTCTTACACACACAATTATGGTTACGTTTGTAGCTTACTTTTAGTATACCATCAGACCTACGTTACATCACCGATGTTATTATGTACATTATAAAAAGAACGTGCGCTTATGTTAAGACAAATTCCATAATTTTATTACCCATCGATTTTTATTTTTCGTCGTAAACTTACATGAAAGAAAAGAAAATAAGTTGGAAAATATTTTTTTTAAACATGTTGGTTTATATTAGACAAATATCTTTAATAAAACTACAATATTTAAATGTCTTCATAATTTTTCTGCCTGACGGTTAACCTGTTTAATGTCGTGTTAGTTTACCGGAATGATCGAACTTGGACATAATGTATCATAACTATAAATAATTTAAATACAACGTTTATCAATCCGTCTTCGAAATTCGGATTAACCGATATTTGGTAAAACTGCGTAATAACCGATATTGTATAGATTTTATTTCAATCAAAAATACTGATTAAAAAGAAACTTATAACATTATTTTCAACGTTTTTGGCCCCTTTTTTGATTGTTTTTCAGGGGTATGAAAGATTTCATGGTTGAGTAAATTTACAGTACAATTATGGTTACGTTTATAACTTGACTTTTTGTATTCGACATCATTAGAACAACGTGTGTTGTTTATGTAAAACAGATTCGACAATCTTCTTACCCATCGATTTTTATTTTACTTGATAGTAAAATTATTTAAAAAAATACCCTCCCAAAAATACTCTATTTAGAGATTTAGTTTTACACTGTACCTTATGCTTAAATACATGCTCGTTGTTCTTCATGTCATACAAAAAATAATAACTTCTAAAATATACGTATTAAACATATTATAGTTGTTTCCCAATAAACGACTAGTTCTGCTATTAAAAACACAAGACTCTCGTTTAATCCAGGTGTTCAATCTGTTATCGTCGTGTTAGTTTATCGAGTAATATGAAATCAAATACAATTGTATCACAATAAATAATTTAAATAAAAAAAATTACAATCCATCTTAAAAATGCGGATTACGCTATTTTAGCCAAAATACGTAATAACCGATATTCCATAATTTTGTTTTTCAATTACAAATACTGAATAAAATGAAGCTGCCTGCATTTTTGATTGAAACAAAATTGATAAAATATCGGTTATTACGTATTTTTAATAAACGTTTATTTAAACTATTTATAAAATTTATGGAATATAATCCAAATTCATTTTGTTCGTTAAACTAACAAGTTTAAACAGGTTAACCAGCAGAAACAAAATGATAAAATTATGTAAATATGTATTGATAATAAAACCATAAAACAATGTTAAACATGTTAACCATCAGACAGAAACATAAGATATTTAAATACTCTTATGCTTTTCGTGCAGAACAAATTTGGATATATTGTATCATATTATAAATGAGTTAAACAAAATCTTTCTCAATCCGTCTTCGAAATTCATATTAACCGATAAATGGTAAAAATTCGGAATAACCGATATTTTATAAATTTTGTTCTAATACTCGATACTGAATAAAAAGAAGCTTCCTACATAATTTTCAACGTTTTTGATCACTTTTTTGATTGTGTTTCCGGTGTATGGAAGATTTCATGATTAAGTAAATTTACGTATATGACACACTTATAGTTACGTTTATAACTAAGATCTTTTGTTATACGACCAGACCCACCGACGTTACATCACCACTGTACTTACATCATCAACAACAACGTGTGCTTATGTAAAAACAAATTCCACAATGTTCTTACCCATCGATTTTTATTTTACTTCGTCGTGAAATTATTTAAAGATACATCATGCAAAAATACTCTCTATCTAGACATATTGTTAGTTTTATATTATGCTTAAATACATGCTCGTTGTTCTTCATGTCATACAAAAAAAAAAAAAGTTAGCTTGAAAATATACTTTTTTTGTGTGTGCTGTTGGTTGTTTTATTCATCGTCGTTGTATATCTCTCGTCTTGTATTGTTATATTATTATTAAAAAGACAAGAAAAGTAATTTTAATAATAAGAAATATGCGAATTGTTTCTTACACAGTCACAGTCTTCATGCATTTTGATTATTTGTGAACACAACAAAACGACTTTCTTGTTGTACTTACTTCTTCTTCCTGCCTCGTTTCCTTGCCCTGATCACTGTAAGTGCGCGCGATTTCTTTTTGTACGTATATTATGATATTCGTAACAAGACGAGATGAAAACTTTTCTGTTCTGTTATATCAGCACGGATTACATACGTTTTGTGAGGTCTCTTTTGCATATTTTGTGACATACAGTGACACGATATGATTCATGTTTTTAGGAGATTTTTTTTTTTAAATTTATTTTAAATATTATTATCGTGTATTATAATGTGACGTCTGATTGACATGCGGTTTTTATTTAAATGCAATATACTTATTCAACAAAACCGCATGCAAACACTTCATATGGTGATCAGTCAAGAGGGAAATAGGCATCCAAAAACGTATTAAACCACAAATCGAATTAAAAATTAGCTCTGCACACAGATGAAAACACTCTGAAAATATTTTAATAATAATAACAAAAAGAATAAGTTAAATGGAATTTTTCCACAACAAAACAACTTTTTATTTTTCCATGAACAACACAACATTATAACAACAATAGTATTCATCCAGAGCAGCCGCAAAATAGAGAAAAATGTACATTAAAAAATTATTTAAAATACATTTTTTTTTTTGTATAAATCATAAATCACTTGAGTTTTTCATATTTTCCACATTTTTTCACTTTAATACAGTGCGAGCGCGCGTATATGTGATGGTAAATTTTCCACCTTTATTGTTTTCGGTTTGTCTCGATGCTCGAAGAAGATTTTATTTTGTTGTTGTGCGGAATCGAAATCAAAATATGAAAATGGGATTTTGTGAACCAGCCAAATGGAATAAATAGAATATGTTTTGTGTGGTTGTATTTATAATATGTATATGTATGCATATACACAAAATCACTCGTTTGGGGAGATTTAATCATGATAATAGAATATTGCTAGTATGTTACTTGAGCTTATTACGTATAGTTGAAAGGGTTTCCAATTAAGTATTTTATGAGATTTGTCGAGATTTTGGGGAACATCGATTTTAGATTTGTTATTTGATAAGGTTTTAGTATCGGCAGTGGTATTGAAATAATCATTCTAAAAAACTCTCAAAGGCTAGATTAATATTGTTAAATTGCTCAAAAACCTTAAGTAACGGAAAAACAAATTTTTAAATTTTTTTATAAATTTCAAATCACATATTTCTCTAGGGACCATCCCTAAACCCCTACCCCTCTTCATTGTGCTTACGACCGAATTGCTCCTATTATCCGAATAAATATCTTTCATTAGACCTCATTGTGCAACAAAATGATTAAATGCTCAAGAAAGGCGCCAGTAGACAAATCGGCAACGACTTGCCAGTGTAATGCTTTTGGACATATGTAGACGAAAACACATTGCATACGATTTTCAATTTTTTGTCCACGATGGTGAATTAAATAGGTTTTTAGTGGGCGAACAAATCTTAACCGATGTGTTGAAAAGACTCTACAAATCCTTTACAGATTCATTCATTTGGTTCAGGAGCCTCAACGAATGATAATTTCACGAGAAACTGATTATTTCGGTCTCGATCATATTGTTTAGTAAATGTTGCCGTTCAATATCAAGTTTTTCACGATGGCGATAATTTTAAAAAAATTCTGTAAAAAAATTCGTTGATACTTCTGTTGATTATTATTGTTGAATGCTGGGCAGCTACCTCGTATGAAGGGTGTAAAGGCTTGATTCTTCTACCTTATGTTGGTATTCAAGCATATCGTGATAATTTAAGGATACTTCTAAGATGTAGATTAACTGTCATGAGCATATACAGAATGGGTCATGTAGCGGTTTCTTTTTAAATAATATGTTATTTTGACACTGACAGGCACTTCCCGCTCGAAATATTGGCAAAAACACAGTATCATGTCTCGCGGCGTTTCGGAATGAACGCATTTACGCTTGATCAACGTTGGGAAATATAGAAAATTTATTTCGAATTTTGTTTCAGTCGAAATGAAGCACCAACCGCGCCCGCTGTATGCAAATTTGTGAACAACAATTCAACAAGACGCGCAGGCTAGTAAACCACAAGACTCGTTTTTGTGGCCAGAAATTAAAAACATGAACTAGCACAGATTCGTATGGGCCGTGAAAGATCGGTGCTATCTAGGCAATCCACAAACGATTTAGGCCCTTACGATGCTGTACAAATAGCGGAAAATTAGAGATTACGCTACTCACCGCAAGTGGCAGCACTATCACTAAAGAAAATGTATTTTGTAATGTAGGTTAGGTTAGAATGGCTGCTATTGCACAGTTAGGCCAATAGTGGCCCATTGTTATACCACAGGAACCTATTTCCCCTTTACTCCCGCTGAAACCATCCAGAGCTACTTATGTAGTGTAAAATATTCCCCTCTCCACAGCCCGCGAGTTCCAAAAGGCTGTCCATACCGTACACACCTAAATACTTATGCCTTCTGCATGATAGTGCCGGACACGAGCATAGGAAGTGATCTAACGTCTCTTCCTCATCTTCGTCGAAACAAGTTCCACCAAAGTCATTCGTCTGTAGACCCAGCCTTCTCGCATGTTCTCCAAAAAGACAGTGTCCTGTCAGTATCCCTACGACCAACCTTACCTCTCGTTTTCCCAGGGATACTAGTGCTTTGGAGATCGGCATACCCAGTTTTGGCCAAACTTTTTCGCTACCCTGCACGTGAGGGTGTTGATCTACCTTTCATTTGTCAAGGCGATTACTTCTTACTGAGCGCCAATTTAAGCGCTGCTATAGGTCTCCCTCGACCTGCCGTTTCCGGCTGCATCGGGAGAGTCGTGGTGTACCTAGCTAGTTCGTCTGCTCCCCTGAAGATACCCTCCAGCAAGGGGAGGATGACTGCCGAGTTCCTTTGGATCTCTGCTGGTATAATCCGATCCGGGCCTTAAAACCGTTCGGTGCCCACCGGATTCGCTCCTTATCCACGATGCCCTCCATCTCTATTGAAGGTGTTACTCGATGAGCTCCAGGCTCCATCGAGTCATCAAATGGGAAATGGGTCTTGATGAGGATCTCCAATGATTCCGCACTTGAAGCTGTCCATGACCTGTCCGGCCTAATTAAATAACTAGGACTCTGGCCGGGTTAGTAGATAGAATTTTCCTAAGGCGATAAGTCTCAGAGACCTCCTCTATCCTATAACAGAAGAGTCTCCAAGACCACCTTTGTTCCTTCCTCAAGTCTTTTCTGTACTTTCTTAGGTCCTCCTTATAGGAGTTACAATCCCAAACCTCGCTTGTGTTCTTAGCTTCATTAAAAGCTGCCCTACACGCCCTCCGATAGGTTCCCAACTCCTTGGTCCACCATATCGGTTTTTGCCTGCCCCTAGACTTTATCAGGGGCCTCGCAGCATTAAATGAAAGATTGCATGCTTTTGTGATAATATCAACCATGCAATCCTGGGATTCCTGAAGGCTTTCCGGGTAACAGGTTTAATGTCGAAGTTATATGTTACATATCGATTATCAGAGAATGAGTGCTCCTTCGCCACTCTCCACCTTCTGCTCATATGAAAGATCGTTTCTGACGCAAAGATCACATCTAAAACCTCCTGCCGATTTTTAACAATGAATGTCGGTTCTCGTCCAATATTGCAAACTAAAAGGTTGGTATTTAATAAGTAATTAAAAAATAACTCACCTCTCTCGTTAATGTCTGTGATTTCCCATATTGTGTGATGCGCGTTTGTATCACATCCGAGTATAACACCTACCGTTCTTTGATCTGCTTCCCGGATCAGTTCCCCCAGGTTATCCGGTGGAACCTCCTTCTCGCAATCCATGTAGGTTGAGGCTAGCTATAATTTTTCGTCGTCGCCTCCAGGCTGGTCTTTAGCACTCGCATCGGTCTCGTCCTTTTTATATATTTTAAGGGTGATCGACCCGAACCTGAAGTTGATCACTCCCTTTGATTTTGCAAGGAAGCCAGGGATTCTTTTTTATTGATCAGCATGATTGACAATTTAAAGCCCCCCTTAGCCTCCTCTCGCTTTACAATCCTCTTTCTTTTCTGGCTTATCCGGCTCGGTTGGTAGCCATACGCGTGCTCTCGATCTGCTCAGGATTTCCTCCCTGCAGACTGTCTCAAGCCTCGCACTCTGCCACACCCCGCCTACTTCGGCCACTGCCCTTTCATAAATGGCGCCCGATCTCTGGTCCGAGAATGCAGTCAACTTCACGCGCCCCTGGTACCATCCCGCATCTCTGCAGGACGGGAAGGGGGTCCCGGATTTTCTCAGGATCCTCAGTTTAGTACATTGTACGCCACCCTCTGCTTCTCCGACGTAATGCTCCCATCTTCCTGACTTCTGTCAATGATGGCTAGCACCAACACGTGCTCCTTTACTATCTCACTGAATAGCTTCAGTTTTTGATCCCTAGGAGCACCCGACGTCTTGTCTGCCTGCACCTTGGCTCGCTTGCTGTCGGCCGTTTCCAGCTCATCCTGGGATCTCTGTCTTTTAGACACAAGGGCCCTTTCCGAGCTATTGCAGCCGACAGTTGTTTTAGCCCATGCCACCGATTCTCGATGCTCTACTGTAAGCTGCCCCGCAGGCGTCGCAGCCAGTTTTTCTAAAAATTTACATGCCAACCGTCTTTCCCTGTATAGACGCTTCGCCGGAGGGATCTTCCTCAATCAGCAACAATTTTGTTTGGCGGTTCCGCTTCCACCTGGCTTCGATGCCAAAGTGTCGCTTAACCTTGCCTCTGATGAGGGAGCCCCACTTTCACGGTTAGAGTTACTCCCATCTTCTGGTTTTCTTTTTTGCTTTCCATGTTTCTCCCACGAGTATCGGAGAAATACAGGTCCACCTGCGCAGAGATCCATATACGCAGGTAAGGCTAAATACAACTGGAGGTCGCCTGGTATCCGGAGGGCTCCGTTCTCGCCTGGGCTTTGTTAAATGGGCCCCCAGCCTAGTCGATCCTCAGCCAATCCAGCCCATTGGCGCACCGAGCACTACAGCTCCAGTGCCCCGGCTTCTTCCAACATTCACCATCCATTCACCCAGTTGCTCTGTCCGGGAGCGCAGGAAGACGTGACGCCCAGTTCGCCGTGGTTAGTAATCGATGGTTTTAGGGCGCCATCAGTTCGCTCTTCCATGCTGAGTATCATAGGGACTCAAAATTTAGTGAACTGAGGTTAACCACTCCTCAGTTCTCTGACACTCTTTTCCCAGCACAGCTACGGATGGGGGGCGGCCTATTTAATTCACTGCTAGCCTACCTATCGATAGGCCGTCCACTATCCACCACCTTTGACCCCCCCCCCCCCCCCCCCCCCATCGATAGCTGCAGCCCGCCACAGGTTTTGTTATATATTTACCAGCGGATTTTTTTTTATTCATTACCACTTCATATATCACTTTTTCACTAAATAGAACTGTTGACGCATTTAGCATAACAATTCATGTAGCCAAAACATTCAAAAAACTTGGTCAATCCGAATCAAAATGTTCGATGTTTTATGAAATCTAGTACAAAAACTCAAACGTAGGTGTCGCGTCGTGTACAACTTTCGATATTAGTATGCAGTGAATTTAAAATAATATACGGTAATCCATCTACCATTTTCCGACATTTTGATTTGACGTTTGAGAAAAACTTCTTTTTTTTTGTGTAATTCAATTTTGGAGTTTGCTCAAGCAGCTTAAAAAATAAAAATTAATTGTAACAAATAAACTTAATTAAATTACTTGTAAAGAACAACTATATTAAACAAAATAAAGCTCTTCGATAATATAAGTTCTGATAAGTTATTATAAATATAATAAACAATAAATCTTCGAATACATAAATATTTTATTTCGCAAATGAAAGTGAGTGCGTCGTCAAAGTTATAAAGGACGGCTAATAAGAACCTCTCATCTGAGTACATAAAAAAAATAGTTGTTTGTGTACAGCACTGACGACACTGCTGTGACCAGAAACTCAGCTCATCTGTTTTCAGCATTACATTTCGTTTCCATTTACTTAACCAGGCTAATCACCCGGCAGATCATATTGAAATTTGTCGTTTTTCATAGCGAAACCGCCCCTTATATGAAAATATATTAAAAGTTAACAGTTTGGACTTTGCTATGACTTCCAGGCCACTACTACTGAATTTTAAAATCAGCATGGCGAGAATTTCCGAAATCAGTTCTTCTTCTCTTATTCCGAACGCATTGTAAACTTTCTTTTGACTGCTTCCACAGCTCGGCCTTAGATCTGGAGCATATGAGATATCGATCGACCTCTGATTTGGTTTGCCTGTTCTTTGAGGAAACTATCATTCGTAATAATTTATTCGCTTTAAGGCGGCTGACCGCATGAAATGTGCTCGACTCTCGAGCCGAGCCAACAAAGTTAAAAATGTGTAATATATAATGGAAGTTGTTGTTGTAATCGTAAACCGTAGATTTTTTGCAACCGCTTATAAGATAAATATTAATGTTATGGTGACACCTAGATTAGAATAGAATAAGTTAATTTCATTAATTGTTCAATTGCATTTATGATTTGGTTCATTATTTGGGCGTCATTTCTATACTAACATATTTGCTCGATGCGCATTTAGGATTATTCTGGAATCAAAGATTTTCGTATATAAAGGCGTACATTCACGTGGAATGCTGAGTCTTATTTTTGAGTGACAAGACAAAATCGTAACATTAATATAAAAAATTGCCGAAATGTTTACTTTTCATGATAATGTTTAACTTAAACACATGTATTGTAACTACACTTTTTTGTTGGCCACTTTGTTGCCCTTTAACCAACTGGGTTTATACCATCAAATATCTTGCCACGAGATGCAAAATCGATTGGGTTAGAAGCAAATGGTACATATGACAACTGGAGAAGCATATCTCCCCTCGAACGATTGGAGCTCACTGCTTTATCTACACTTCGTAGACTTTGAACGTACATTTGATTCCATCAGTAGATCTGCGATCTGGAAAGCACTCTGCGAAATGGATATTCCGAGAAAGATGTTTTCAAATTGCTCATTTAAGGTTTAGAACATTAATTACCTTTTTGTGTGAGATTGGCGACATCTGTGGTTGACTAGTGTCACTAAAGGTGGTTTTATAACAGTTTTGTTGTATAGCGGAGTATAGTGGTGTAATTAAAAAATTGTAAATGGTGTATTAAGTGAATTACTAAATAATTATTGAAATTATTTGTTGTTGTGATTTAGTGTTGATAAAATAAAAGTGGAACAATTATTGTAGACATTTTTTGAGAATATTCCAGTATATATTAGGTAATATTTGGAAAACATTTAGGGATTATTTCCGGTATTTTCGCAAATATTCTGGAAGTGTGTGGTTCGAATTCTATAACGATATTCACAATCCAATGATAAGGACAGGATTTGTTAGTGCAATTTCGTCCAATATTTTGTTACTAATAAAATAAAATAAAAATTCTGTCGAGGATATCGAGATTTGGAAGGAAACAATTTTAACTTAGGTTTTCGGAAATTAACTAGTTGTCCTTAGATTTTATTGACATTAATGTCAAAAATTACATGTTTAGAGCGGGATCGGTACGAAAGCACGAATTACAAAATCCCGATTTTAAAATTCCACTTTTCAAAATACCGCTTATTAAAAAAGAGCGCTTTTTATGATCAAATTCGGTCGAACGATTTCCGCCAAAAAGAGGGATTTTTAAGATATTATAAAATATTTTTTTACCTATATTTTTATTAAAAACTTGGTACTTTTTTGATTGATCTTGATCAAATTATAGGATGTGATTTGCATTTTAACACGAATTTTTCAAGAGTTTGGCCATGCTCAATGGAACTTGGTCATTTATCGACAATATTTGTGCAATTTGGTATACACAATTGGATTTAAATTCAGCCTTGAAATTTAATCGAAGTTCCGGAATTCGACTACGATGAATGTAATTGGGTCACTTTTAAAAATATAATGGTTAAATTTGCTGAATTGGAATTTCAACGTGAATTCTGGAATAACGCCATTTTAAATGGAACTTGGCCATTTCTTAACCAATCATGGTCAAATTTAGGTTGTACAGCTGTATTGGGATTGTAACATTAATTTTGAAGTCATTTACAATAAGAAATTTTACATTGCTCAATTGAACTAGGCTACTTGTTCTACTTATTGAATGGAACTTCGAATCAGAACCCAGAACTATTTTATGCGTTTACTACATTGAACTGAGAAAAAGAGTATCGAAATTTTTATTGAGAGAAAGCTTATCAGAAGCCCGCTTTTTAATATATTTTTTTTATGAATTCGGACACCCGCGGGCTGGTCCAATTTCATAAAAAGAAATTAAAAAAGTGGCGTTTAATAATCGAGATTTTGAAAAGCGGGATTTTGAAAGCTGGGATTTTGAAAAGCGGGCAAACGACCCTAACGCGTTTAAATCAAGAAAATTTATAAGATATTAAATTTTTGCGGGGTTGCCTACTAAATGCTCCTCAACTATAGTGGGTTTGTGGCACTCGTTTGTTATCACTAATTTCGTGTAAACAAGATTCTTTCCTAGAACAAAACTTTTGTTGAGAATTTTGAACTGCCTGATTTCAACTCGTGTGAATTACAGTAAATAATCAAATCGCCATTAAATTGTTTAATGAAATCTGTTAAAATTGTTGCGATAGTTCTGATTTGAAACGGCCCTAGGCCAGTAGCATTAATTATATTTCGATTGCTGTCAAAGTACCGCGTCCCATTTCATATTTAATTCATAATTATATACATTTTATCATAATAATCGACACACATTATATTACATTTGGAACATGTATCAAATCAAATTTTCGCGTATACAACATAATAACCTCTTATTATACATTGCACAATTTCCCTTCAATCATGTCATTATCATCATCATCCTCGTCACAATTTCACTCAAATTATATTCCTACGCTGATAAAAAAAAATAATTCCATCATTTGTATGATAATTTGACTTGACTCTCCTGCCTCTTCTCGCGCGAGCACAGTTATATATATAGACTCGCAGCTTAACGTTATATATTACACCACCCGCGTACACACGCGGGAAAATAAGTGGATGATGTATACAAAGAGGATCTAATAATCATATAATAGTAGTCATCATAATAATAATAGTAGCAATGCGAATAGTAATAGCAGTAATAATAGAGTTTTCGTATTTTTTTTTTGCTTTAAAAAACGGAAGTTATAACAATATACAGAACGGTTTGCTGTGCGGTGGATGGGAGGAGTGAGATAGATGCGGCTATGCTTGGTTAAGCAGAAAATCAGAAAATATTAACTTTATCGTTAGTAGTTATTTCTTCCCTTTTTCCTTTTCCCCTTATTTTTTTCTTTATGTGTTGTAAATAAATAATAACAAATTTAAGCAGTTTTCTGAACCTAATTTCTAATTGGATTTTTACTACTGTATATCTATACTCATCCCACCTTTTAACCCCATAACAAGCGATGTATGTATTATTAATTTATATAGAGGTACACAAAAGAAATTTCCGATTTATATGTAAGTATATGACCTAAAAAAATAAATAAATAAATAATTGGTGTAATTTGTACATGTCTAGATGGGTTTAGTACATAATAAAATAGATAGGATTTGTAATTTATTGTTTATTTATGTTGTGGTGGTGTAAAGTCGGTATGTATTAATTTTTAGTACATGTACTAAATTTTAGTACATGTAGTAAATTTTTAATTGCACTTAATTTCAAATGGTACACTAGTTAAAACTATGTATTTGAAACTACTAAATGATATAAACCTAAATCATTTCAGTAACAACCTTTTGCATTTATAAAAATATATTCGTAATTGCACTCTTGCATTATTTAAAAGATAAACATGCAAGATTTTTCCTACTTACGTTTCGTGTCCCATATTTGCACATTATTTTTATTTATATACAGTTTAGTACAAATATTTAATTCAAAGTGGATTGTGTCATTGAGTAAAGTATACAACAACATGAGAAAGTTGAGAAAAACTTATATTTTCCTTTGATTAAATTGTTGTTGTGTGTCAAATTGTACACACAGATACATATGTTCATGTAAAAGCTAAGTGGAAATCTCTCATCCAACTAACAGAAACAAAAGAAAATGAAAGAAAGTTTTATAAAGTTAAACTTTTTTTTGTGTGCCTTAAGATTTAATAAGAAACAAACAGAAAGCGTATATAGGATTTGATTACCTGTTACACCCTCCTATACCAAATTCACCTTCACCGCGATCTTTATATATATTTTTTGTTGTTGTAATGCTTTTATTTATGAATGAGCTTATGCCCTTGAACTAAATGTATAGGATTTTCGTGTTTCATTTTCATCCTATTTACATCTCTCGTATACACCAAAATTAAAAATACACAAAAAAAAGAATTAAGAATTGTGGTAGATCATGAATTTAAATCTTGCATCTTTTTTAAAAAAAAGCGAGGCAAAATGTTAACGAAAAATACAAAAATAAAAGCAAAAGAAAACAACACTCACGGTGATGTTGGCTGTGCTGTTGATTAAAAAGAAAAATAAGCGGAGATACAAAATAAACGGAAAACACTTAGTTTTTTTCGCTCTGTATTTATATTTTCTAAGAATAAAAACATTTTCTAAGACAACACCAACAACAGCAACGGCAACAGCAACAAACACAGTTTTAAAGCGCTTAAGAATAAAATTAAAATAAATTTGATGATGATTACGCGATATTGGTGCGCTGAAGATGATGACGATGACGATGGGAATGATAATCTCATTAAGTAAATAATAAGATTAAATGGAAATAGGTACTTTTGAATGAATACAATAAAAAAAAATTGTTGTTGTATACGCGAGCGGGTGGTAGACACAATGAGTGCTTTGGTATGCTAAACACTTTGTTAAATATTCATATTAAGTCGTATACGCGAAATTATAAAATTTCGCTTAATGGATTTTAGGTTCTCGTTGTATATTCATCGTTTGAAGATAGAAATTGTGTGGCGGATTTTTTTTATTTTAGTCATATAAAGATTCGAAATTAAATTCCGGGAATTCCAGGAGAAATGTCGAAATAGAATTCGCTAACAAATTAAAAATTTCCATTGAAAGCTAAATAAAATTCGTTTAGAGCAACAATCAATCTACTTCACGAATTGCGCTTTGCGATCAAAGGTAAAATTATAAAAATATTGTTACGAATTTCGGGCGTTTGATATGGACTCGTACACGATTTTGCAAATAAAATACTCAGCGATTTAAGTTACAAACCTTATTTTCCAGAACAAATTTGGTCACTGTTTCACTTTTTAGCTTGCACTGTTGTTCACTGGTTAAATTTCAACTGTCTCTGCGTCCCAAACTGCTCGTGCTTATTTTCTTGGCTATCGCTGTTCGAGATTACTAATTTTGTTACCTCTCTTTCTAGGTCTGCAAGTTCTCGATGCGGTTGCCACTTACTTTGGAGTTGAATCTTGCATAATTATTTGACGTGTGGCTGCCCTTATCATAGCTCCAACTCAGTCATGCCCCCGCTCATAGGTCCTTCCTATTGCGGACCCAGTTTGCAAGACATCTGCAGCTTTTCCACGAAGAGCCAAAATGAATGCGTTGAGCTGCTCTGCGCCTGAAACTGATCTTTAAAATTCTCGAATAAGATTTCGTCATCGAATGTCAGAGGCTTTAAAATTCTCATTGACATTTCAGCAACTGGTCTGGTCGAAAACGTTTAGTTTAGCTGGTCATCTACTTGCTTTCTACTTTTGTCTGTCTACTTTTACCTCGAAAGACTTAGTTTCTTCTTTTAGCTCTTTAATTGAGATATTCTGGACATGCTGAATTTTTTGAGCTTCTGGTTTAACTCGGCAAGTTCTGCCAATTGTGACCTTTGCTGCTGGGATTTGGTACTTGGTCCAAGAAGGTTTAGGCGGTTTTACTAAAATTGGTGGTTCCTATCTGCTCTATCGCTCTGGTTGTCTCATTTTTGCTTCTCTTTCGTAAGGATGGACTTTTTGCTAATCGTTTGGGGTAGTTGGCAGCATCCCTGATAGTCTTGGCGTCTGTTCTTCCGTTCGGTCTGTGGCTTCTGAACCAACATCATTTTCCATGGCACTCTGTAGTCTCAAAAGCAGTTTGCTTTTATCGCCTTCAGTCGAAATACCGAGGCTCTGCCGCTTTTCCTCAACTGCTGTGATGCATAGGTTTTTAGCCAATGATGGTATTCGTAAAATCCCAGTTCTAACACCAAATGTTACGAATTTCAGGCGTTTAATACGGATTCATACTGGATTTTGCAAACAAACTACTCAGCGTTTTAAGTTAGAAATTTTATTTCTCAGCGCCTTCAATTTCTTCTGCAATTTTTTAATCTCACTTTTTATTTTACTCACAGACTTGCATTTTTTTACTTTTAACTCGCACTCTTTGCCGGTTCAATTACAACTGTCGTCTGCGTCCCCCAAATTTAGTGTTTTAATTCCATTTTTTGTATGTGGCGATGTATGCGCATTGCAAATGTTAATCACGTGCATGTAGTTGTATTCGCGAACATTCCACTTCATCAATTCCCATGCCTTGATGATTAACGCCATTGTTAATTCCAGCATTTTCGGTAATGACTGTCGCCGCCGTTTGCAAATGCTTTCATTATTTACATATTCCCCTCTGTCATGGAACGTCATTCCAAAATCAACAACAACATCGACGTGTGTTAAGAATAATAGT
Organism: Nephrotoma appendiculata; assembly: GCA_947310385.1. Taxonomy (NCBI): domain Eukaryota; kingdom Metazoa; phylum Arthropoda; class Insecta; order Diptera; family Tipulidae; genus Nephrotoma; species Nephrotoma appendiculata. Next base: position 264,458,528 of record OX371225.1, on the reverse strand, counting down.
CGCTTCAATAAAATTATGGACTCTGATTAGATTCGAACTCGCAACCTTTGGGTTAGTAGATGAAATCGGTCTCCCCAACTTTTTTCGGATTAAAAATGTCGTTAACATGTTTACTTTCTAATCTGTGGTCTTTTTGGATTTTCAAAATGGTGGAAGAAAGAAAACAGCCAAATTTATATTCTAAAGCTGTAATTTAGCTCTGTTAATTTACTTCAAAGTCGTTTTGGAGTTACTGATTGCTAATCTTTTATTAACTTTTTAAAATCCCAAGATGAGGGATCCAACATGGCCGCCAAAAGTGTTCACATTTTCGACGTTCGTGAAGGTCAATGGAAACGTGACCTATTAGAAAAACGGCACCGCTGATCGCGTAATTGAAATTAAAATTTCATAAATTCAAAATGGCAGACCCAACATGGCCGATCGATTATTGCCGAAAAAAGACCAATTTTTTGACGTTCATAAAAAAAAAATACATGATCTAGGGGGTACCCCGAATGTGAGAATTCAAGATGGTGGATCCAAGAATGCCGCCACTAACTATAAGTTTTCCGACCTTTATGAAAATAAAATTGAATTATATCAATAAACTAAGGTGAGCTTTTGTCCAGGAACAAGAAGCGAGCCCCAAAAACCGCCCTATAAGTGGATGAGAGATGAATTTAAAGCGGACCAACTGTTAACGGTTTTTTAATTAAAAATGATGTATTTTGGCATTATCAATAACATAAGTATTCTAAAATTAATTTGATTTTTACTAAAGTAAATCACTGTAATTTTCTTATGATGGTTTTAGCCCGTATTGCATCTTACAAGGCTATCAGTAAGACTTACTATATACACTTCTCTCTTAACGTGTTTAATACGGCACCAATACCACCATATGTACTTTTACCATGAGCTGTTGCTGAACAATTTAGATTCTATTTTAAAATCCTCTTTATGTTTAGGTAAATTTGCAACTTGAAACCTATTTTTAAAGTATTTCGTAATGATCGAAAACCCCCTAGATCATGTAGTTATAGATTTTTATGAACGTCGACAAATCTTTCGACCATATTCGATCAGCCATCTTAGGTCTTCCATTTTAAATTTTCTAAATTTTTACTTCAAATTCATGTTCAGCGGACCCGAATTCCTTCGAGGTCATCTTTTTATCAATTTTCATGGACGTCGAAAATTTAGACACTTTTGGAGGCCATCTTGGAATTTCAAAAACTAATAAAACACTTTTAAGTAAAATAACAGAGCTAAAATTTCGTTTTTAGACTAAATTTAATTAGAAATAAAAGATTTTATTAACAGATATTTATCCGCCATTGTTGGTCCGCCATTTTGAAGATCCTAAAAGGCCGTACGGCATTAAAAAGTAGACATTAACACAACAAAGTCTATTTATCACTTAAATTTATATGCGCAGGGCCAAATAAATTTCAAAAATTGAAATTTTTAACGGCCACCTCGTTTATATCATTGGCTAAAATTAATTATTTCGTGTTGCTACGACACCTTGAGGGGTCATAACATTGTTTCATATGTGGTTTTGTTTTTGCATTTTAAATTTCGTTACCATAAAATAAAATATGCATTTTTCTGGTGGCATTGCCATCTACCCTGTGGCATTGACATTAAAGTTTTAATTGCGCATGGGCCTTAATATGCTGTTTTATGTTTTTTACCCATCCCTATTGTATTACGTAAAATTGAGAGCGAGACAAATGTGCACCTTGTGCATGTGTGCGACCGTAAAGGTATAGAAGAATATTTTTGTGGTACGTTTTTTTCTTTTTTTTCATTTTGGCATGTTGTTTGATTGTGCGGTGTAAAAGGGTGGCGAGTGACGCGCACGGAAAACGGAAAAAAAAATTCTTATAGATTTTTTTGTTTTTGGTGCGAGAATTTGGGTCTATTTTTGGATTTTGGCGAGTTAAGTTTTGTATTTTAAATAAATAAAAATAAAATACAAATTGCTAAAAAATGAAGTGCATAGACTGATAATATAAACTCAATGATGTAGAGTTTTTTTGAATTACTGTTTTAATATCGATATTAACTATGTATATCTAAATAAAATCTCGTTATACATTTTTGATTAAAAATTAAATTTAAATTTCTAAGTAAGACATTTTTGAATGGAAAAATAAGTGAATTAAGTAAATTAAGTAAGTGTAAATTAAGTTGTTGTAAATTAAGATGGAGCATGTAAAATCTAAATAAAAAAAAAAAATAATAATAATAATAATTTCCCTTTATCATAATATCTTTGGTTAAACAATAAAAAAAAATAAAGAAGTACTTTAAGTTTATTTTAGTTGATAATAATATATTTTTTTTGAGTGTTCGCCAAAACCTAAATAACAAGTAATTTAGAGACAAAGTGAGGAATATTTTTCGGTGGTGTTAAAAAAATCAACTTTGTAATTTGGAATTCTCCAGTATCCTTTAATGAATGATGAAATGTTTATTCTTCAAAGTATAGAAGTGTATTTAAATTTTTATCATAGAAAATACAAGTTCAAGTGCCCACCACAAAACCATTCATAAATTTGAATAACAGCGAAAGTGCCACAATTGTAACGGGTAGCCAACAACGTGGCCATTCCCAACGATATTTTCGGTTTAAGGCGAACCAACACCCAACGTTATGATTTTACGGTCAAAGGCGGAAAGGCGCCCAACAACAATTTATGGTTACGGCTAGCCAACCACATGGCTTGGCTAGCCAACCCATTTAGATTTTTTTTGGTAACGGTGAGAAGCACCGCAAGTCATTTTGGCGGGATCTTTTCCGAATTTATTTTATTTTTAAATTTTTTTGGTTTTCTATTTTTTTATCGTAAAGTCAATTTAAACTCAATTTTATTTCCTTTTTTTAGTTTCATTTTTTTTCCTCATTTTCTATTTTTTTCCAAATTTTAAAATATAATTGTAATCGAGTGCCGAATATCGATTGCTTGGCGCGCATTCGATTCACATTAGTTTCGTCTTCGAAATTAATCACGTTCAGCGACCATTTATGTTGCTTATTTTATTTTTCGCCCTCAAAATTAATCACCATTTTTAGTTTGATTTATTTTTGCTCGTTTTTCCCTCCTTCCGCTTCTGATCTGTTTTCCGTTGAACAAAATTTTTGTATTTGAATAAAAACAGCTGCGTATAATCCTTGGCATTCGGTTTTATTTTATATTTTTTCCACATTCATCGGCTTAGATCTATTTCTCCATTTTTATTTTCTATTGTACCTACTCTTGGTTTTCTTTCAATAAGATGAAGTACTTAATTTATTTTCGGGTCGGTATGTTGGGAGAGTGACTCTCATTTTATGTTGGCTCCATAGTGGCAGGTCCAGCATATGTGTTCCCACTCCGGCAGTTTCAAGCTGTCGGAGTGTGAATTGTGGGAGATCCTCTAGAGGTCTTTGCGGGTGAAGAGAGGCTCCGTACTCTATTATGCTGGGAGGTTTCTTATGCAGACATTGTACTTGTCACTCGAAAAGATCCGGTCGTTCCTGGGTGGACACATCCGGTTATTATTAATTTTATTCACGTTCCTCAAACTCGACTGATTCTTGTGTAGATTTAACATAATTTTAGGTTTTTAGTTTGCTTTGAATTTTGGTTTATTCTGTTACACGGTGTAGGTCAGGAGCACGCAAGTCTCAACTTCCCCACGACCCAAAACCCTGAGATCTAATCGGCAAAATCACCGTCAGAGAGGCCTCTGCGTGTTTAGATAAAATCTGCGGGTTGGCTTCGTGCCATCCGTAACAGTGTTTCGTAAGATTGTGTTCGAATATTAATTTTTTCAGTATTTCATGAATTTCGGAACAGTTGAAGTACGAATGATATCAATGAATTTTTGATAATTGTAATGGTCAATATACTATTTATGGCTGGACTCTGTGTACCAGTCACATTTGCATTTTCATTTATATGATAGCATTTCCGGCGCAATTGTGTAATCTGCCTAGTCCACTAGTTTGCTGGTGAATGACGACTATTTAGTAGTCTTCCTACCATCGATGCTCGTGAGGTTCGAATTTTTCAAATCAGATCTTCCTCAAACGTACTTGCTGTAGAAAAGTTAGCATATCATCGATATTGAATAACACAATGTCTATTGATGAGAATGCTCGTGTAGCTACTCCTGTTCTATTCTTGGCTTAGTTAGACCATAAGAAATACTCAAAATCGATCGACTTTGTAGTAAGCCATCATTGTGATGATGATGATGATTACGACGATTCCGGTTGAGCTACCACTTAAAATTGAGTTAGATAAAGTTTTTTCTTGTAATAGTTGAATTTGACATCGTTATGTGGCAGTATAGTTGTTTTGTCTTCTTCATAGTCATATTTGTTACTATCGTATGTGATGCCCTGAATATTTACTTGACAGTTGTTGAATTTCATTAGAAATTGACCTTGGATAGATTTTACCCGTTGATGGCATGTTGACGTAAATTGTAGCTCTTCTATTGTAGCTATGTAGAGCTTTCCATTTGTAAGCTCGCTAATTTCGTCTTTCTGATCGAAGTTCGTGTGGTTACACCTTGCCGGTTGTTGAAGTATTATATTCGGTATACAAGAGTGCGATATTGATCGTAATGCGATGTTGATAGTATGTCGTTAATGAAATGTATTTCCTTATTGGTTAGTAAATGTCGTGAAATCCGTCGGTGTTTGGCTGATCTGATGGCGTAGAGTATGTCGTCGATACGTAATTGAACCTATCGATCATACCCTGATTGATTGCAATTTGAGCGTTGTTTTACTCATTTAATTTGACTTGATTTTCGTGAAGATTGTGCATTGCACTGCTTATTTATTTTAGATCGTGTTTATCTAGATTTCCCGTAATATCTTTGATTAGAGATCCTAATCTGAGGATTTCTCAACAAGATTGACATTTTCCTGGATTATCCTAAGATTTGCTTCAATGTCAATTAAATGGATTATTCGTGTATAGCTACTGATTACTCTGGCCTGGTCTAGCTTGATCGGTATAAGCCTCTTGTTGTTCTCTAGGTTAGTCACCTTGAGTGTTTGGCTCCGGATTAGAGAGAACCATGTTGTTTAATCAGTGTTTTTATGGTATTTACCGTCTTTAGTTACGACAGTGACGTTATTGGTTTTGAGAACTTTCCTTACGACATAACTGGGTATAATTTTCGAAAGTCTTTTGTTACGAACATGGATTATTTAGTTTGCTTTTAAGACAGGAGGTTTACCTCGATAAAGTGACCAGTGCACTTTATAAAGCACTTATAAGACCTGTGCTGGCTTTCGGAAGCGAGAGCTGGACCATGACCTCTAACGATTGTTGATTATTATCTACCTTCGAAAGGAAGGTTATCCGTTCAATCTTTGGTCCAATTAAAGTTGCGAACAACGAATATCGGATTCGTATGAATCACGAAATAAAGCAACTCCTCGGAGGCAGCGATATCATCGGATACATCAAATCCAATCGAGTGAGATGGCTCGGCCACGTTACAAGGTCTCCACAAATACGGATGATAAATAAAGTGTTCCACCAACAACCAGCCGGAGACGTCGTAGAGGAAGACCCCGACGAGAGCGGTGGATCGAGATGGATGGAGAGCCTTAGTGCAGGCAGCGAAATCCCTTCATGGGATGTGAAAGCCAGAGAGAAAGAGAGAGGTTTACCTCGATCGATATTGAATTTATTGATCAGCTCGGTTTTTTAGCGTGATTTTTCTCAAAAATTTTCTTACATAATTCATCATATGATAAAGTACTGTCGAACAAGTATTCCTGCTCATTTGAGAATGCAGGATTTGTCGATTGACCTAAAATAGTGTGAAATTCGTAGCCGAACGTATGGTGTTATTGTAAGAGAGAATACAATTATGCATTAGATTTTTAATGTTTTCTCGACTTTTCGATATGAGCAATTTTTATAAGTTCTCTTGCAAGGTTGAATGCTCTACGAGAAAATTTCCTGTCGTAAAATATAATGAAGTATGGTGTAATTGTATGTCATATTCCTGTAAGAAAGCTCTAAAAGATGGAGTGTTCATGTTGCCTTCGTTGTCTGCTATTATTTTTAAAAGCTTACCGCGTACACTGAAGAATTGAATAAATCTGTTTTGGGCTTCTTTACTGGTGCCTGACTTCGTGTAGAATGCTGACGCGAATTTGGAAAATTTATAAAGAAATACGTTGTTTCCAAAGAAACAGAAATCTATATGCAAGATCTCCATTGGCCTTTTGAGCGTTTCCGTAATCTCATATTCGATCTTCGGTGGATTTCTATCGTATTTTGTCTGCAAGCATATACCGCAGTATTATGTACGATGTTATAAGGTTTTTGATATGTAGAAAGTAATGTGTTCTTTTGATGAACTCATAATTCTCCGATACGCCTCTGTCTTCATGCCTTTTTTGACCATGGTGTGTTGATCTTCGGGGTCCAACACATCTGTTAAGAAGACATGTGTTCTTACCAGGTAATTTTTTGAAGAGTTTCCGAATTTTTCCTGATAAGCTTCTTTAGCTATGTCAAAGACTATATCATCACACATAATACCTGTAACTCGATATTTTGTTACGAATGTTCTAATATTGAGTCTGATAGTTGGCACGTGGTGGTTAGGCATGTAAATTATGATTCCGTGCTTTCCGAATGGCAGCTCAGGATCCTAGCATTTCAGGATCGATTGTTATTATCAGTTGTAAATGAAAATGATTAATCGGGCAGTTTATGGTTGGAACAAGGGCTTCCAATTTCCGTATCCGTGGAGGAATCTGATATATCAAAACTGTTGATGTTATTGATTGTTAGAGGTTCGGGTTGTATGCGGATAACGCGTCTCCATTTGTATTTGTGGTCCGTAACAATTTTGAATTTTGTCCCAAATAAAATGGCCTGAAATATTTTGTGGACCAAACGATGGCCAAAAGCTCTATTTCTATAGTGGAGTAACTTTATTCCGTAACCGTTAAGGTTCTGGATGCATAACAAATTGGTTTATCCTTACCTATGGAGCCTGAGAGAAGATCGCTCCAATGGCTACATTACTTGCATCGATAGTCAGGATAAATTCTTTGGAAAAATCTGGGTTTCGCGCATAATTGGTCATTACACAATAACTCCTTGTAATACTCGAAACATGCGTGTCCAAGATTATGCTTTTATCTTTCCTTAAGCATTTCGTTATGGTTTTATGACCCCAGAAGACCGAAAAAGCTTTTAATTTGTTTCTCCGTTTTTGGAACGGGAAATTCCTTAATCGCTTTGATTTTGTCGGGGTTGGGTTTAACTCCGTCACAGGTAACAATATGGCTCAAAACGACAATTTCTCGATGTAAAAATTCCGATTTGTCCATCTGAACCTTTAAATTGGCCTTTCTTAGTTTATTAAACACTTGCTTTAGGTTCTCAATGTGTTCTTGGAGTGGATTTGGACTTTGAAAATATTATGATGTCATCCAGAAGCATCCAACATATAACATAAGCTAGATTAGCTTGGATATCGCCTAACACATTATCCATGACCGTTTGAAATGTTGAAGGGGCATTCTTTAGACCAAACGGCATTCTTATGTATATTCATAATGTCCATGGTCGACGGAAAATGGTGACGTCTGCTTTTTTTTTTTTTTTGGTACAATCAAAATAGAAGAAGACCAGGGTGAGAAGCTCGGACGTATGATTCCGTCTTGTAACATTCGATCGATTTGGCGTTTTACTAGGGGGTGATATATATATCCCCATTTTCGAGATCAACTGGAAGTTCAGCTGTAAGCTTGCTTCTAGGCAAGATCGTGTAAACTTTTGACGCATTTTCGGTTTAAATAGAAGTGAGATCTCGACTTTGTCACTTTTAAGAATATATTTGCCAAGGTCTAACGTTACTGTTGGGATAATAAATTAAAAAAACCAAACATGAATTATGTAAGCCCAACTGTACCTTAAATAATTTTACTTTGTTGTGTATTGTATTCTCTAACATTGCATTATATAATATTTTATATTCTCTTACACACACATATTTAGTATATTGTATAATAGTATTGTTAACGCTGTATATACTACTGAAATATATTTTTTCTTTATTACGATTTCATCATCCATCAGTAAAGTAACATTTTTTTTGTGCACATTATTTTGCTCAACAGGTTATGGGCCCAGCCACATATTTTTTGTACGTATATACTATATAGTAACCAATAAGTACAAGTGCAATTGTGTTTTTCGAGATTTGGAAGACGTGACGTTGCAGGATTTATAAAGTTTTATTGAAGTGCGAATACACAATTCAAAGTAGAAATATTTGCTAACCTTAAAAAAAACACGTGATAGTTTAAGGAAGTTATTGTATTACCAGATTTTTTTTGTTCATTCGCTGGAACTTTAGTAAGGTGTTTTTTTTACAAATCATAAAAAGGTGGTTTTACATAACGTGCGAATAAAAAGTTCTAAAAAAAATGGAGTCTGATTTGCTGCGTGTAACAAAATTACTTGAACAGAGCCATTGGATGTTATGGAAATTTCAAGTAAAGATATTGCTGAATGATAGCGATTTGCTTGAAGTAGTTACGGGGGAAGATGTTAAGCCGTTCGATAAAGCTGAAAATTTTAAAAACTGGGTTAAAAATGATAAAAAGGCGCAAAAGATTATAGTAACAACGATCGGTAGACAGCCAACGCTTCACATAATGCAGTGCAAATCATCGAAGGAGATGTGGGATAAATTGCACAGCATATACGAACATAAGTCGAGTACTGGTGTACACTATCTACAGCAGCAGTTTTATAGTTTGAATAAAGACCCGGGTGATGATATGGCAACACACATTGCTAAACTCGAAAGTATTGTTCAACAACTGAGAGACATGGGCGAGAACATTTCAGATTCGATGGTATCTACGAAAATTCTCATGACATTGCCAAATGAATACGATCATTTTCATAGTGCTTGGGAATCGACAAGCAAAGCAGAACAAACCTTGACCAATTTAATGTCTAGACTTATGGTGGAAGAGTCCCGTTTGCAGAAAAAGGATACGACCGAAACCAGTGAGGCACTGATTGCGAAACGTTTCAGAAATCCAAAAATATCAAACTCAAAGCCCAAGACTCGAGTACCAGGGAAGTGTTTCAAATGTAATCAAGTAGGACATTGGAAGAAGGACTGTCCTTTATTGAAAACTCAGAGTCAACCATTCAACCGGAAGGCGAGCAATTCCGACGCTTTAATGTGTCAGACGGAAGAACTGGATGATGATGTGGAGTGGTATTTGGATTCAGGTGCCAGCGATCACATGACTAATGATAAACAATGGTTGTGTAACTACTTTCAGTTCAGTGTGCCGAAAGATGTAAAAATTGGCAATGGCGATTCAATAATGGCATATGGTATCGGTGATGTAAATATTTTGGCATACAACAACAAAAGTTGGGAACCTAAATATTTGGAGAAGGTTCTTTTTGTTCCCCATCTTAAATTGAATTTGTTTTCCCAAGGACAAGTGCTAGACAAGGGTTATGTTTTTCGGTCCAACAAAGACAACTGCGAGTTTCTAAAACGAGATTGTATTGTTGCAGTGGGAGTGCGAAAACAAAAACTTTTTAAAATGTTATTTAAAGTCATCGTACCAAACAATGAAGATAATCGTCAAGTGAATGCAGCCATTAGACAGGAGCCGTTGAAATTATGGCATGAACGCCTAGCTCACCAGAATATTGCACAAGTAAAGTCATTTTTAAAATCAACGAACATTCCGTATTCAGAAAACGATCTGGTTGTTTGTGATGATTGTTTGGTGAATAAGCAAGAACGGTCGTCTTTCCCAGACAGTAGTAGTAAAGCAACACGTTGTGGAGAGATCATACATAGCGATGTCTGCGGTCCCATGCAGGAAATTTCATATGGTGGATCAAAATATTTTGTCCTGTTTAAGGATGATTTCTCGCACTACCGAGCGGTGTACTTTATGAAAAATAAATTTGAAGTAATTCAGCATTTAAAGAAGTTCACCATGTTGCTGAAAAAAGATACTGGCTATGATTTAAAAATTCTTCGTACAGATAATGGGACAGAATTTGTTAACAAAGAGGTCGAAAATTTTCTGTCAGCACACGGAATTCGCCACCAAAGGTCTGTGCCATATACACCGCAGCAAAATGGCCGGGCAGAACGCGAAATGCGTACTATAGTCGAAGCGGCCAGAACAATGATACATTCAAAACAAATGTCCCTAAAGTTTTGGGCAGAAGCAATCAACACGGCTGGGTATATACTTAATCGAACTGGCCGAAGTTCAATTCCAGGAGTGACTCCATACCAATTATGGTTTGATAATAAACCGAGAGTGGAACATTTTCGAGTTTTTGGTTCAGAAGTATTTATTCATGTACCAGATCAAAACAGACGAAAATGGGACAAGAAGGCGGACAAAGGATTTTTCGTTGGATACCCTGAAGACACTAAAGGGTATCGGGTCTGGAATTCAAATTCAAATAAAATTCAAATATCTTGCGATGTTAAATTCAAGGAATCATTAACTGAATGCTGTATTACACATAATACGAAAAACGAAATAAAACCAGATCATAAGAATGTGAATGAGGAAGTCGCTAATTTTCGAGATGAAGTTCTGGTAAAAGATTCGGATCAAAATAATCACGTACCACCAACAACACTACAATAATCTCCATGTGACGACCAACAAAGCGTTAGTTCAATTAAAGAGCGGTTGAGAAGTAACAAAAAGCTATCCAACTTGATATGCTTGGATGAGAGTTATGCATTCTTAATGGAGTATCAGGAACCAGCAAATTACCAGGAAGCAGTAAAGGGTTCCGATAATGACCGATGGATTAAGGCAATGGACGAGGAATATAGTGCACTTCTTAAAAACCATACATGGGAAATGGTTTCATTACCACGAGAAAAGAAATTGATTGATAACCGTTGGTTATATAAAATAAAATATAAAAAGGACGGGTCAATTGAACGGTATAAGGCAAGATTAGTGATTCGAGGTTTTACGCAGCAATATGGAATCGACTATTTGGAAACTTTTAGTCCAGTTGTACGTTTTACATCTATTCGAACATTATTGGCAGTTGCAGCACAAGAAAATCTTATTTTAAGGCAGTTTGATATAAAAACGGCATTTTTACACGGAAACATCGATGCAGATATATTTATGCAGCAACCGGAAGGGTACCATGATGGCTCCAATAATGTATGTAAACTCAATAAAAGTTTATACGGTTTGAAGCAATCTTCGCGTTGTTGGAATCAAAAATTTGTAAAATTTTTGAATGATTTTGGATTACAGCCAACGAAAGCTGATCCCTGCGTTTTTGTGAACTACACACAGGATAACAAAATTTTTCTTGCAATTTACATTGATGATGGGCTGATTGCGGCAAGCAATGAAGAATTAATTATATCATTACTGAATAATCTCCAGAGCAATTTCGAAATTCAGTTCGGTGAAGCTGAATGTTATCTGGGAATAGAAATTGAAAGAACACGTGATGGATCTATTTTTCTTCACCAAAACAACTATGCCAATAGAGTGATGCGTAGGTTCAATATGACAAACTGCAACCAGGTGTCAACACCGGCTGAACCAGGCCATTCTCAGGATGAAGATTCGAAGTCGGTGGTCAAATTTCCATATAGAGAAGGCGTTGGGAGTTTGATGTATTTGGCAGTAGCAACTAGGCCAGATATATCATTTGCAGTCGGATATATAAGTCGCTTTATGGAAAATCCCACGAGTGCAAATGTGGTGGCAGTAAAAAGGGTCCTAAAATACATCAAAGGAACCATTGGAAAAGGTATTTTGTATAAATCTAAACAAAACAATTTTTTGTTATCTAGTTTCAGTGATGCTGATTATGCTGGAGATCAAAGTTCAAGACGATCTACCAGTGGCTATGTTTTTTTGTTGGGTGCAGGAGCAATCAGTTGGGGCTCTGAAAAACAAAAATGTGTTGCTCTTTCAACAACCGAATCAGAATACATTGCAGCATCACAAACCATTAAAGAGATGATATGGTTAAAACAACTAATTGCCGATTTAACTCCAAATACAAATGAAACACCAGTGCTATATATGGACAATCAGAGTGCAATAAAACTTGTAAAGAATCCCGAATTTCATAAACGCACAAAGCACATTGACGTCAGGTACCATTTTATTCGGGAAAAATACGAAGAGGGAGTTTTTGAAATCAAGTATGTTGCGAGCGCCGAACAAATGGGAGACATTTTTACAAAGGCATTATGCAAAATTAAGTTTGATAAATTTCGTTCTATGATTGGTGTGTGTAATTTACCCATAGATAATTAGAGAAGTTTTTTTGTTTAAGTGGGAGTGTTGGGATAATAAATTAAAAAAACCAAACATGAATTATGTAAGCCCAACTGTACCTTAAATAATTTTACTTTGTTGTGTATTGTATTCTCTAACATTGCATTATATAATATTTTATATTCTCTTACACACACATATTTAGTATATTGTATAATAGTATTGTTAACGCTGTATATACTACTGAAATATATTTTTTCTTTATTACGATTTCATCATCCATCAGTAAAGTAACATTTTTTTTGTGCACATTATTTTGCTCAACAGTTACTCCTAGTTGTTGCATCGTCTCTAATCCGGTTAAACCGTCAAAGTATTTATGAAAGGAATTCTATTGGTTCCCTTGTTTTAAATTCCACAAGTCCTTTTACAACGACTTTTGGTTTATTTGAAGGTTATTAAACATAGTTTTAACACTAATCGGGGGGTATGGAGCGTATCCGTGAAAGATGAACCAACTCGGGGTTCAAAAAGGATTTGTTTGATCCCGTATCTATTAGATTTTTTAAGATTTTAGTTTTGTTAAGAGATGGTTATGTATATAGAGAAGGGAATACGTTTGGTGTTTGTTAACATCTGCGTATCCGATTCCAGATGCGAGGCTTCTGTTTGAAAATTCGAGGTCTTAGAGGTATAGCGGAGGGTCTTCTTCACAGCAATCTTCTGTTGCATCTTGTTGTTGATCCTCGGTAGTGTATAATTCCTGCGATCTGATCTTTGGGGGCCCCATCGGTTGGAGTTGATCATTTTGTCTTGGTAACTGGTTACCGTTCGTATATTGTTTATATTAATTGTGGTTGGAAGCGGTGTCCATTGGTTTTGCGCTTCTTGGAGGAACCATTGCGGTGGCTTGAAACTAAACCTGTTGTTATTTTGACCGTTTTCGCTTGACTTTGTGAATGGCTTGTGGTTGTAGTACTATGGTGTTTGTTTATAATTATAATTCGGCGAATATCGCACCTGTTGAAGAATCGGCGGACCACTGGGATAAGAATTCTGTGCAGGATTTCTGTTCAGGAATTTCGGGGTTGTTCTCTGCGGAACGGGTAATACGTGAAGATTTATCTACTGATATTTTCGTAAATCGTGTAAATTTCGTTATGTGATCGTCTATTCGGTTCAATTAGTTTTGTTATTTTACTTGAATATTACAATCGGATTTCAACGATAATTCTATTCGACCTTTTTTATTTTATATTTTTCGACTTTTTAAAAACTATTAAACATCGTGTATATTATTTTATTTTAGGTTTAATTTTTAAACCGAAGAATCGGGTAAAACGTCAACAAAATTTCCTGACACTAGCTCATCTAAAACGAGTTTTAGTTTAAGACAACGGTTACACGTATTTATGTAGTTACCTTATTTGTATACCTCAACTTACAATTCGTTCCAAACCAACCAATCTGCGTGTTACACAGATTACAGGTTATAAACCACTGATTTTAAAATGCTGGAAAACTACTTAACGGTTTTTTAATTCTTTGATTATTTTATTTTCGTATAACGACTGTTCAATCACGGGTTTGAACATGGCACAATTTATTATATATGTGTCGAATCAGCAACAATAAGTATGCGAATAGGTTAATCAACCATATAAGCTAAATATTATTTGACGGCTTATATTTCCATTATTTCTGGCGCGCATACACTTATTAAATTCATAAGATCAGCAAAAGTATTGTCCATATAATTAATAACATAAACACATACTTTTTAATTTAGGTAAAATTGTAAGCTCCGCAACTTGATAGTTGTAATTATATGTATTAATTTTGTATATAAACCAAAAGAATCTAATAAAAATTAAGTAGTTTAAAACAACACTTCAGACTGTTATTGTCATAGCCCTCACCAGTGGTAAGTGGATAACAGTTCACTAAAATATCGAAAAGCTATATCAAACGTCAACACTGATATAACATTGGTCCTTCGACGCCAAAACAACAACCGGCGGACTATATAAATTTCGAGCCAACAACCAACAGGCATCGAACCTAACAACCACAAAAACAGGCGGTATACAAAATACTTCGAGCTACTGGTCATAATCATTTCGAGCCACATTACAATAAAAATATGGATGCTTTATATAAAAAGCAATGTACGCGTGTCGAACAACTGCAGCGGTTAAAAACCAATTACAGCAAGGATTCCGAAAGTAGACGGACAACTGTTTACTTAGAAGATAAACTGGATAAACTAGATGAGTGGTGGTCTAGTTACAAGGATACAGACAACGAAATGAAAGACCAACACTTCGACAACGATCCAACGCATAGTTACTGGGCTGAGCGGGACACAGTAAAACAACTGTACACAACGTTCAAACGTGAGATAGAAAGGAAACTCGAAATAGCAACACGAGAGGCAATTCCAACGGGATCATCAACAAAAAAACCATTAACAACCGACCATAGTAGTGCTACAAACGATAGTAGTACCAACAGCAACCGCAGTACCACGAACAACTACTCGCTTGAACCAGAACAAGCACATCGGTACAAAACACAAGAGGTCAAAATGCGTCTTTGCTATAAGTTAATAGCCGATACAAATGAGCTGTTAGGAAAGCAGGGCAATCATGTCCAACTACAACATAAGCTGCAACAGCTGAATGCAAGGATAGCACAAATAGAACAACTGCACGAAGACATATTGGTGCACGCAAATGCAGGTGAAGAAGAGCGTACAACTTACTTTACCGACGAGTATTACTCTGCATTGGTCAACGAAAGTGAAACATTACGTTGTAAATTGGTTAAAAATGAACGCGGACAACAAACAACCGAAAGTGAAAAAAAAACAAGATAAAATTAAAACGGATTGAGATACCACAGTTTTACGGAGAAACTCTGGAATGGGCAGCTTTCTACGATTTATTTAGAAAGTTGGTTCACGAAAATGACGATTTAAGCGACACCGTCAAGATGCACCAACTAAAAACAACAGTCCAAGGTAGTGCAGCTAGAATCATTGGTCATCTGGAAGCAACAGGGGTGAATTACCAAGATGCTTGGAAGCTATTGGTAAATCGGTACCAAAATAAGCGGCAAATGGCAACAACACATATCAACCACATTTTGAATTTCCCCAGCATGCATGCAGAATCAGCAACAACTATGAAATCGTTATACGATACATTAACGGAAAGCATGCATGCCATCAAAAACTTGGGCGTAATAACCATATCTTGGAATTACATAGTAATTCCAATTGTAATCAGAAAACTAGATAATGAAAGTTTGAGGCTGTTTGAGATGACCATTCCTGATCCTCGTGAGATGCCAACAATAGAGGAATTTCTGGCATTTTTGGAACGCAGATTCCAAGCCTTAGAAGCCGCCAGATCAAAATCACTCACCTTTCGCAATTCCGGACCAACTCGACAACCAGGCACCACTCCACAATTACCAAGACTTAAAAATCTACACGTAAAAGCTCAACGGACATGCATTAATTGCATGCAGACACATGAACTTCAAGACTGCTTGAAGTTTCAACAAATGTCTACATTGGAACGTAGCAGATTGATCAATCAACACAATCTGTGTAAAATATGTTTGGAAAAATTTCATCAACCGTGTTTAAAATCAACACGATGTTTAGTATGCAAAGGAGCCCACCACACTCTCCTACACTCTAATAATCACCCACAACGTACAATGCTTACCAAAAGGGTGAATGACAATCCAAAAAAGGAAGCAAACGAAACATGCATTGTGACTAATCATTTTGTAAACCAATTTGAACAACCATCTGGTACACTATTGGCCACAGCAATGGTTGAGGTACAAATTGGAAAGCAACAACCAACCCTGTTCCGAATGTTAATAGATCCCGGTTCACAAATCTCATTTATCACCAGCGAGGCATCGAAGAAAATCAAACAACCGCCGATAAAAACGCATGTGGAGATTAGTGGCTTAAATGATAGCGATATCACGACTGCCACAAAATTAGTCACTTTTCGAGTAGGAGCACGATTTTCTTCAAACTTCTCCATGGAAATGGAAGCATTAGTATTGCCGAATATAACTCGGCCACTACCTGAACAACATTTCGATAATCAAAGATGGGAACATTTAAATAATCTAGTGTGGGCGGATCCAACTTACAACCAACCAAATAAAATTGACATTTTATTAGGTGCAGATTATTACCCAAATATCCTGATGAACCAAGTTATAAAAGGAAATCAAGGCGAACCAATCGCCCAACAAACGGAGCTAGGATGGATCATATTTGGAAATATTGTAAACGAAAAATCCCCGAGCGTCCAATCCATGGTTACCTTGGTAGATATTGAAAACCAGTTAAAGCGGTTCTGGGAAGTGGAAGAGATATCATCCAAAAACTTTATGACAGAAGAAGAAAGGATGTGTGAAGAACATTATCAACAGAATTACTGTCGAACCACCGACGGCCGCTACATGGTACGTATTCCGTTTCAACAAAACATAACATCAATCGGTTCATCCAAAAAACGAGCACTGGCTAGGTTCATTCAACTAGAACGACGTTTGTCAGTAGTTAATGAATTTTCTACTAGATATCGAGAGTGTATAGAAGGGTATTTCAACCAGGGACACCTCATTGAAAGTAATGGACATACGCAGAACGAATATTACATTCCTCACCACGCAGTAGTCAAAACCACCAGCACTACAACAAAATTAAGGGTAGTATTTGACGCATCAGCTAAGACCGATAAAAACGTTAGCCTAAATGAAACTCAACTCGTGGGTCCAAAATTACAAGAAGATCTGATGTCAATTTTAATTCGATGGAGAAAATACAAGGTGGCGTACACAGCAGATATAGAACAAATGTATAGACAGGTAAAAGTACATCCCGATGATCAACAATATCAGAAAATATTATGGAGGAAGACGCCAGATGAAGTTATAAAATCATACCAGCTAACAACCGTAACTTTCGGTATGTCATCTGCGCCATATCTGGCTATCAAGACATTGCAGCAATTAGCAACAGATGAAAAAGTGAAATTCCCGATTGCGGCCAACATAATAATGAGCGACTTCTACGTGGATGACGTATTATCAGGAGGTAACACCCTCGAAGAAGCTCAAAAAGCACAAAACCAACTTATCAGTGCACTTAAAACCGGAGGATTTAATCTAAGAAAATGGGCGTCTAATTATCCTCAACTATTAGAAGCTGTCGGTTCAGAGTCGAGAGCTCTCGAGCCGATCATAATCAACGACGATGCTGTAAAAACATTAGGATTGCTGTGGAACCCTACAACCGATACCTTCGAATTCAAGGTGAACCTTAACGAAAAAAATGGTATCATGACAAAAAGAAAGATGTTATCCGAATCATCAAAGGTTTTCGATCCATTAGGATGGTTGTCTCCAACCTTAATACAAGCCAAAATTTTAATGCAAACTCTATGGATCTCAGGCGTTACGTGGGATGAGAAGCTGCCTGAAGACGTCGAAAATAAATGCTGCCAATACTATGTCTCTATCCCGAAGCTAGAAGCGATCAAAATCCCAAGGTGGATCAACTTCAACTCTACGTTACCAGGAGAGTTGCATGGATTTTGTGATGCTTCAGAAGCGGCTTATGCAGCAGTAATATATTTTTACGATAGATCGTTAAATAAGGCAACTTTGTTAACATCAAAAACCCGGGTGGCACCAATAGCAACCAAGTTAACGCTACCAAGGCTAGAGTTATGTGGAGCCAGTCTGCTTGCTAATCTAATGAGCAACAGGAAGGTACAACAGGACATGAAATTCGATAAAACACCAACCTATTTTTGGACGGATTCTATGATTGTTTTGGGATGGGTGAAACACAAGCCTCACAAATTTAAAACATTCGTAGCAAATCGAATCTCGGAAATCCAGAACTTAACTGCCTCATCTCAATGGTTTTATGTAAAATCATCCGACAATCCCGCAGATTGTGCATCCCGGGGTATTGAAGCCAATCAATTAATCATATACAATTTATGGTGGAACGGTCCTCAACACGTCTTCAAAACGGCAATCCAACTAACACCAATGAAACTAGAAGGAACGCCAGATCAATTGGAGCTGAAACAACCGATTGTTGGGGCCATGACAGTGACATCAAACAACCCGATTGAGAATTTATATCGAAGGCATTCCCATTTCAATACAATAAAAAGGATTCTAGTATATGTATTGAGATTTATTGACAAAAGCCGAAGGAATACTGTAAACAACCAAGAAGTTCCCACGACAGAAGAACTAAAAAAAGCTACCCAAGTATTGATTAAACTGGCACAGAGGCAACGCTTCAGGAACGAAATTTACGATCTTACAAACCAGAAAGGAGTGGCAAATAAAAGTAAGATTAAATCTTTGTCTCCTTTCATGCAGGATGATATCTTACGCGTTGGTGGCCGAGTCCAAAACACAACCTCTTGGAGCTACGACGAGAAACATCCGATTATTGTCCCAAGAGATCATCCCATTACTAAACTATTGATTGAACAAGCACATAAACAAACAATGCATGGAGGAACACAATTAACCCTGGCTCATCTTCGCACCAGGTACTGGATCATCCACGGTCGGAATCTAACAAGACATTTCATATCGAAATGTACAAGATGTCATCGTTTCAATACAAAAACAGGAACACAGCTAATGGATAATTTACCAGCCGCCCGGATTACTCCCGGAAGACCATTTTTGAAAACTGGAGTCGACTATGCGGGACCTCTTCTGATTCGAACAACAAAGGGAAGAGGTCACAAGGCACACAAGGGTTATTTAGCGATTTTTGTTTGTATGACAACCAAGGCCATACACATTGAGCCAGTCAGTGATCTAACTAGTGAAGCATTCATCGCGGCATACAAAATATTCACTGCACGTAGAGGATTATGCAGTGATTTGTATAGCGACAATGGCACCAACTTTGTCGGTGCTAAAAATCAACTTGAACGCGAATTAGCTGCACTAATTCGTAATTCAAATAAGGAAATTGCGCAATTATTAGCAAATGATGAAACAACATGGCATTTTATACCACCGGCTGCACCACATTTTGGAGGACTATGGGAAGCCGCAGTTAAGTCAGTAAAAAGATGCTTAATAAAAGTCATTGGAGAAGCAACATTGACTTTTGAAGAATTATCAACGGTTACTTCACTAATAGAAGCTTGCTTAAATTCGAGATCACTGGCACCACTATCAACCGATCCTACAGATGTTACCTTCTTAACGCCTGGACACTTTTTAATCGGTGCACCTCTAAAAGCAATTCCACAAGATGCAATAGCAGAAACAACCATTCACGGCATAACACGTTGGAAACTTGTAGAAAAAATTAAACCAGATTTCTGGAGAAGATGGCATAGCGAGTACTTAAATCAATTTCAACATAGAAGAAAATGGTCAGATGAACAACCAAACATGAAGATAGGGGACCTGGTTCTCATCAAAGAGGACAAAATTCCTCCATTAAAGTGGCTAACTGGTCGGGTGATGGAATTACATCCAGGCATAGACCAAAAGGTTCGAGTAGTCTCACTTCGTGGCCCGGGAGGGACTCTTATAAAAAGACCGATTCACAAACTTTCACGACTACCAATAGAACATGAGAACGAAACCAACCAAACGAATACACATTCACCGGTCGAGCAACCTCAACAACCAACGATACCTTTACGTGTTCAACCTCCCCGAGAAGTTAAAAAGAAATGACAAGTATATCACAATAAGGTAATATTCAAAAAAGGACTAACGATGAGACTAATAATCTTGATGCTCGGCATGATGCAAGGGCTTTTCTCCCTTGGAACATCTGAAAGCACTGTAGAACCGCTACCAACGGACGCCGGCATATATTTCCACAACACCGGAACTGTTAACCTGATGGCATTGCGGTGGAAAATAATTGTAAACTACAACCTATCAGGATATTGGGACGACATCAGCGCTATAGAATACTACATCAGTCATCTAAATAACACTTGTCAGACGGGGTGGACGGGGGGGGACGAGACCAAAACTCTGTGATGTAGTGGTACACCAGCTAACTGAACAAATGCAGGAAATTACATCGCAAAATGCCCTACTCAGGTCAACGAACAAGGACCACGCTCTGAGGAAACGTGACATAGGTGATACAATAGGATACATTCTCGGTGATGCGTTCGGCATCATGAATCAAAGAGATGCTTCACATATAGAAAATCAACTGGAAAAGGCAGAAGATAATGAAGAATATTTATTGGCATTAATCCAAAATCAAACGTCAATCATAGACTCAACAATAAATGTATTTAAACACGACAGAGAGGCGACTGCTAATCATTTTAAAATTATCGCCAAGCAGTTCTTATATCTCGATGGAAAAATCCAACAATTATCCATAGATGGTGATCATTATGACAGGGTACAATCTATTACAACATATACTATTCAAATAATGATGATCATGAGGCGAATAGCAGATAAACAACGAGTTATTATCGATGTTATTATAAATGCCCATCAAGGACATATCCATCCAGCCCTGTTAGCCCCTCAACAATTGAAAGAGGAAATCAACCGAATTAAGGATTATATTTCACCAACCATGATGATCCCTGAAGGCGATGACGATAATAGCCTTGGGCACATTTACAACCTGCTAACCGTGCAGACAAGAGTCACGAATAATCACATCCTCTTTCTCATCCAGATGCCTTTAGCATATTCGGAGACGTATCAATTATTTCACATAGTACCAATCCCAAAAATCGAAAATGGTCAATTACACATAATAATGCGAACAACAGAATACCTCATAGTAAATATGCATCGAGAACGTTTCGCTCCTCTAACTAACGATGAACTACAACAATGCGTTCAAATTAAAAATAATGGATATTTATGTACCATTTCTCCAATTTACAACATACAATCAAATCAGTCACAATGTGAAATGAATCTATTAAGACATGTAGCGCAGAATTTGAACGGTTGTACAACAACTATATTGCACCAACTGAACTATTGGATGCCAGTAGACACAAACAAATGGCTATTTTCAGTAACATCACCAAAAATCGTTGATCTAATATGTGATCGTCAGATAACCACAATGAAGCTGCAAAATTCTGGGATACTCAGTCTGGATCGGAAATGTACTTTAAAAAACGGGCATTTCTATCTCACAACTATCGACGAAAAATCCTATATGATTAATTCTTCTTTTGCTGCATCAATAAAGATTCAGAGTGAACTGAAAAATTCATCATATTTATCGGAGCTACCGACGATTCCATCAGAGAGAGGCACCAACAATGCAGCGGACCTCAGTTTAAATAAGGACATAATTAATCTTGAAACGGCCATTGCACAACAAAAATTAAAGGAAACGGCCTTACCTAAATCAATGGACTCTTCTAATAGAGGGCATCACATTCATCATTACGTGATGACTTACACCATGGTGATCATAGGACTGGTCATAATTTTGTTATATCTCTGCAGACGCAAGACAAATCACCGGGTTTCCCCCGAAGACATGTCACCACCACAACGACCAACGCCACGGCCAAGGTCTCTCAATTGTACAGCCCCGCAGTATGTTCAATCACGGGTTTGAACATGGCACAATTTATTATATATGTGTCGAATCAGCAACAATAAGTATGCGAATAGGTTAATCAACCATATAAGCTAAATATTATTTGACGGCTTATATTTCCATTATTTCTGGCGCGCATACACTTATTAAATTCATAAGATCAGCAAAAGTATTGTCCATATAATTAATAACATAAACACATACTTTTTAATTTAGGTAAAATTGTAAGCTCCGCAACTTGATAGTTGTAATTATATGTATTAATTTTGTATATAAACCAAAAGAATCTAATAAAAATTAAGTAGTTTAAAACAACACTTCAGACTGTTATTGTCATAGCCCTCACCAGTGGTAAGCGGATAACAGTTCACCAAAATATCGAAAAGCTATATCAAACGTCAACACTGATATAACAACGACACAAACATCATCATCTTCATTTCCCACTAAGAAGAGTAAGTACCTAATTTAATCTGCCAATTTAATTAATTATTATATCGGATTTTAACTCAAAATTATGTCTCGAAATGATTTTCCTAATCCAAATCACTTAGTCTAGTCTAGCTATATGCGTGATTGTGTGTGCGTGTGTAACAACTAAATATAAATTATCCAATTTAATAATTTTCAAGTCTTTGTTTCTTTGTTGCTTTGAAACAATGTTGCTTATAGTTTTGTGTTACAAATCAAAATCACTTAGGATTTTAAAAAATGTATATAAATATTTTTCTTGTCTTTGCAGGTATGATTGGAATCACAGTGATACGAGTAACATATATGCGTATATAAGAAAATATGTAAGTAGTACGATTTATGTCTCAAGGACTTGAAAATGACGCAAACAAATCAATATTTCACCAGTATATTCCCTAAATCGTAGCTAGTCCCAATGGCAATGCGCGCGATTTTATACCGCATCGAACAAAACTTACATAAGACGAAAGTCTTATATAAATAAACAAACAGGGTAACAAACATTTCTCATCCACTTGAAAATAATCTAATCGCGTGATTAATCGATAAACCATATATTGCCATGGCACGTCTTAGGACAAAGACATCATTATAGTGTAATGATCAAATTGCATTTAAAATATGTACAAAATGCATCCACTTATCATGTAATAACACTGTTATGATTATTTTGTTAAGAATATTATAAGAAATACCAACAACAACAACAATTCCATTTTCTATTATTTTTTCAAAGACTTATGTGAAAACCACTTAAGATAACGTATATGGGGGTATGTACATGTATACGAGGAAGATAAGCGACGAGAACAAATTCAATTTTTGTTGTTATTGTTGTTGTAGTCTTTAGTTTTTTTTTTTGGTTTTAAGTCGCTTCATCGTTTGTTCATAAATCTTTCTTTTGAATTTTTACTCCGTGTACAGTAAGTTGCATAAGATAAATTATGCTGTGTGCCATGCATGACTGAAATTTTCAATTGGCCAAAACCCTGTTTACTTTAATAAAAAAACTAGTAAGTACATCTTTTTTGTTAATGTTGCGTCGTGTAATTAAAGTCCGCGCCCTATTGTTTGCACTTTTAATGAACATTTACGTTATTATCGTTTTTTGTGCGGTAACCGATTCGATTAAGATGTTGAGAAATTGTGTTGAAATGTGTTTATGGTACCAGCAGCTTAAGTAAATTTGAAGTTTTCAACTAGTCTGCATTTATCGGTAGCCCTAGCATTGGTTTAAACCCTCATCCATGCAGTATTGACACAACCGGTGAGCTTTAGAAACCGTAACCATATAACTAAACCTCATAATTTAGTCGTTACTCGGTGTAATCGTTGAAACACAATAATTGGTGTGTTAAAAGGGCTGCTTCGACTTGACCGAATTACCGATGTTTTTCTTTCCACTTCCTGCCTTATGAATTCTTGTCTGTAACATTATGAAAAAGTGTCTTGCGCATTGTCAAAATATGTTACGGAATAGTTTAACACCATTCCGGAAATTTCATCTAAACACGCAGAGGCTTGCCTGCTCCTGGTCTTTTCCATGGAACAGACATAAAAACAAAGCAAACTGAAATTAAATTAAATACACCATAATCCGTCGAACGTAACTTGAGGAACGTAATAAATTTAATAATAACCGGGTGCGCCCACCTCTCCCCGAGTGACAAGTACTATGTCTGCTGAAGAAACACCCCCCCCCCCCCCCTCCCCCTAATGACTCATCCACCCCTAGAGGGCGATGCCTACCACAACGAAGCAGCATAAGAGGGTAGGGTCTTTTTCCCAACAGACAAAGTCTCTCCTCACCCGGAGAGTAGAGTACTCTACAATTTCCATTCCGACTGCTGCATTTAAAATTTTTCAAAATTTATACTCCTTACCTGATTTTCTCGATGATACGTAAACTTTAGCCTGACGAAGAAACCATTTTTTCTAATATTTTTTTTTATTTATCTAATTTATTAAATAGATAATGTAAAGTTATTACATATTACATAAAGTTGTTGTAAAGTTGTTACATATTAAATGTATTAAAAAATTACATCGTCAATTTGACAGTTTAAAAATTTGAAATAAAATTCGGACGAATAAAATATAGAAAAAAAAAAATAATACATCGAAATCGGTGGATTTTTAAAATAACCATGGATCAAATAATCCTCGTTTAAACTTACCAAACCGAGGGTAAATCCTCGGTTGTGCATTAATCTTCGTTCAAGCTTATGGGCCGTAGAGTTTATTTTGATTTGGTGATTATATTATCATTTTTGTGTAACTTATTGGGTGACCAAGAATGAACGCATTATATTTAATTCGTTTTCAATGCCACAAATAAATAAAACGAGGTTATCTAGTAAATATTAATAAAATATCGATGAAAATACCGCACCATACGGATGGCAAGTTGAGGCCAGTCGAATTTATTTTCGCGTGTAACGGCGAAAGTGCCGCAACGCGTATGGAAGCGCCGCATTTTGTTTACGGGCTGCGAATCGAGGCTTGCCCCATACTTTACGGGTGGCCATGTTAGGCCATTCAAATTCTATGGTTTTTGACGAGACAATGCCCGACATTCTACAGATAACGGCGGGGACGTCCAACTCATAGAAAGTACAGGGTGACCCACAACGTGGACATTCATATTTTTTTTGTATACCGGCGGTAGAGCCCCAACATTGGAGTACGATGAAAAGTCATCCAGCGCGTATCGGCTAAAAGGTCGCAACGGTCCGGGTGTGGCATCACCTATGGCATGACGGCTACAAAGCCGCACCAGTTAAGGTACCAAATTTTTTTTTATTAGATTTTACTTAAATTTTTAAATTAAAATTTTGTGTAATTGCATTCTTAATCTCTAAGAGCACGATTTACACCGAGCATATTTTTCTTTATTTTTCGATTTGAAGATTTTCACGTGGTTTGGTCGCGTGCGGTGTGTATAATTACGACGGTTGAGTACCGTTATTTTTCGGAACCAAAATCCAACATTTTTGTTTGTTTCTTCCTTTTTTTATCAAAATTCGGTTTTGATTTTTGCGGAACAGGATTGAGAGAAATATGTAAGACCTCTGTGTCAGATTTATTCATTTTTCTCATACCACGGGTTGGTTCCTCGTTGATTATATAAATAAGATGAACTATCAAATTTATTTACGGGTCGGTATGTTGGAAGGAGTTTCTCATTTCATGTCGGTTCCATATTTGCAGGCTGGGTTTGTCACTGCCTATCATCTCCTGGGCAGGACATCCACAGGGTCTGAGTGGCGAGTCCAGCACATTTGTCGTCCATTCGTCCATTCAAGATTGTTTATCAACAGTTTGTAGGAGGGGGAAGCTAAATTTTCGCGGAAAATTACCCCATTTTCCGGGTAAATTTTCACTTTAAAAAATAAAAAATTGTGTATTATTTTATTTAAAATATGTACAAATGTATAATTTTTTTAAAATTATAAATAGTATTTAAAACTTAAAGAATTGTGTAAATTTCGGAAAAGTGGGGGTTTGAGGGCAGCCCCGATCTTCTAAGGCATACAACGAATTAAAATTACATTAGAAACATTTTATATTTACAAAAGTTGATTTTTTTTAAACATTTGTGGCACTATCAGAAGAAGCGATAAGAGCGATAAAAACTCTTTGATCTGTGTCTGCAAGGTTGACGAAGCAATTATTATTAATAAAATAAATGCATTTTCTTGGAAAATTTGGCTTGTACTTTCTACAAATTTTAGATACACAATCCTAACGCCAAAATTATCTAAAAATTAACATCTTACTTTAGTTGAAAAAATAAAAACTGAAAAATTTTCCGGAAACTCAGAAAATTTCCCGGAGAAATTGACCTTCCCCCTCTTAAAAACTGTTGTAAAACAATCCTGCATTTAAAAATTTTCAAAATTTATACTCCTTACCTGGTTTTCTCGATGTATACGTAAAGTAAAATAACACCCTTCGTCAGTTGGATATACAATTTTTTTCACATGAAAGTGACCTTGATCCCTCGTTTAAGTTTCGTAGTAGACTAGTAGCTATCTTAAGCATCAAAGTACAATACATACAGGAACTAATTATCCTTGTCCCGTTTGTAATAGAAGTTTTAATCGAAAGGATAACATGAATAAGCATAAGAGGTTTATCCATCGGTTACTCGAATAAAATAAACTTTAATCGAAAAACTAGCAAAATTTTTATTAATAATTTTCTTTACTGCGGATCTGAATCTTCAGCCAGAATTTCACAGGCTCCAGGAATGTTTTGGGTCTGAAAGTTTGGCTCAAAACATCGTCGTTTCAATATCTTCTGTATCAAGATTTATTGGAATTTCCGGGTTCTCTTGAATGGGTGTGTTTCTCAATATTAGAGGAGATTGAGTTCCTAAATTAGAAACTGTTGACTCCGTATTTTGTATGAGCACAACTGGAATAGATTTTGATTGTGAATTAGATTTGTTTAGCCGGTTCCGCATTTGATCAATTGTCGAGTTGTCGTGATCTGCAACTGAATTAATTTTGTGTCGTTTTGTTTTTTTACTCTGCGGAAATTTAATGCTGGTTGCGTTGCGCAATATTGATTGAGCACTGTTTATTTTTCGTATTAGATATTGTTGATTGACATTCTGAAGCGGTTTCGGCTTTTATTGTAGACAGCACCAAATGCATGTTAAACGTATACATCCAATCTAATATGGGCTTGCCATCAATTTCGAAATTCATCCAGATGTCTAATCTTAAAGCTTCAGATAGGTTTAACAAGGCACAAAGTGCTCGCAAACAAAATGTAACTGAAGCATTTTCTTCCATTTTATATTTATCAAATTCTTGAGCACTCATATTCAGCTGAGATCGTAACGTTCGTGGATTTATTAGTGCATTTCCATGTTATTTTTTACTAAAACTTCTTTCTCATTGACATCGAAGTATTTCCTCTTCGTTGGTTCGAAAATTATTTACTACATATGTCGGAAAAATGATGCCGTACTTTGAAATGTATGTACTTTAAAAATATTTGATTTGGATATGCATTGGCTGAATAGAAAGCTCGTAATGAATCAAACTCTAGAACTCTAATTGAATGAGTTTTAACAGTATCCATACCACAGGTTAGTTGAACCATTAGTTTCGAAAGCGCAACATCGAGGCAGAAGCTACATCCCTTTATTTGTTTTAAATTTTGCAGTACAACAAGGAAAGATTTTACAGACACTTTATATTTAGTTTCCTCACTCTCACTGTCATATATATTGTCGTTAAACTCGATAAAAAAGGCTGAATGAAATGTAAGGAAAATTTTGTGAAATTTTTTTGTGCGTATAGTTAATGCCAAAATGACATAAGAAATTTAGTAACATTTTCTTTTTTCGAACATCTGTTGGTAACTCTGTGTGCGATGTTCGAAAAAAACATCGCCGATTAATCATCGTTTAAACTTACCAATTTAAACCATGGAAAAATCCATGGATTTTTTACCCACGGATTTTTCGAAAAATTTTCCTTGTTCAAACTTACGGGCCTACTCTTTGAAAATCAAAACTTAAGTCCCTCCAAAAAAATATCGCATTCCCTTTTTACCAAACACAGGAATATTTCGTGTTGTTGTCTCCATTTTCCCTTTCATCATTTTTTTTTTATATAATTTTTCATGGTGCGAGACACTTTATTGAACTGTTTATAGGGGAAAATGAGACAACAAAACGAAACATTTGGTATTACGAACCTTACGAACCAATTTCCATACTGTTGGAAGTAGACGAAAGTATAGAAATTCAATATGATCGTGGTGGCGTGGTGTGTAATTACGGCAAAACAAAAGATTAAAGCTAGTTACCAAAACAAAAAAAATTGTTTTAGTATCTCTACTACCTAACAGATGGAATTACCCTCAGTAAAAATACTTTAATTATAACATTATTTTAACGACAAACAGAACAATTTCCGGATTGCGCAATGTTAAGACCCCATAAGGAGTCGTAACAAATCTACGTCGCCATTAATGAAAGATCTTCAACCTTTCATTTTTCTTTGATAGTTTCTCTCTCTCTCTTTCTCTGTGTCGGTCTCTCTTTCTCTGTTTCTGTCTCTCTTTCTCTGTCTCTTTCTCTCTCTACCCGTCCCTCTCTCGCTCTCTCTTTCTCTCTCTCTTTCTCCCTCTCTCTATCCCTCTCTCTCTCTCTGCAAGGATTTTCCCGCCTGCTCTATGGTCATCCATGGATTGTTAATGGAACATTTTATTCAGCATCCGTTGTTGTAGTAGAGACCTTGCTCTGTGTGATAATCGATAATCTTAAATGAATTATTAGCCACCGTACCTTCATGTTTAATTACGTTTATTGTTAAGCCCATCATTGACATATATGACGTTTAATTTTGGATTACGGCCAATGAATATTTCTGCCTATTATTCCTTAGATTCTGCCTTTCCAGTTGGTTTTCTATGCGTGAGGTATGATACCGAAAGCATCACCAACGATGTATCATACAGTAGGATAGCCTTATCCTCCCTTATTTTCGGATGATTTGACATAAAACCATTGAGATGGACCAGTTACCTTCTGGACTCCCGAAATTCGATTTGCTACAAATATTTTAAATTTATGACGCTTGTTTTTGGAATTGAATGGATTCCCTTCAAAAGTAAGTTGGTGTTTTATCAAATTGCATGTCTTGTTGTGTCTTGTTCATTAAATTTTAGCCTTTGTAACGTTAAATGTTTGCTTCGTAAGCCACTTCTCAAGCATCACAAAATCCATGCAAGCCTCTTGATGAAGTTGAATTAAAGTTGATCCATTTTGGATTTTTGATTTTCTCTCGGTTGGGGAGACAGAGATATAATATTGGCCACATGTATTTTCGAGAGTTTGCAATGAATCAAATGGATCGAATACCTTGAAAGTTGACCTTGAATTCAATGGTATATGTAATAGGGTTTCAAAGCAATCCTAATGGTTTCACAGCATCATCGTAAAATACGATAAGCTCGAAAGCTCTCGAATCTGAATCAACAGGTTGTATGAGTTGACGATAATTAGAGGTTCATTTTTTCAGATTAAATCTTCTTGTTTTACACTTCCTAAGCTTCTTCTAGCGTTGAGGCTCAGTATTGGAATGCAATAGCATATTGTGGTCTCTCTTACACACACTAAACATCGTATCGAATAGAAACAAGAGTAATGTTTGTGCTTCAACGTGCTGCAAAGCTGATGTTGCACAATGAATTTAGGTCGCTCTAATGAGATTATTTGTTGAAATTCCAGCAACTCATGTCCCTGTTTACCATGCACAAAACACAAGTTAAACAAACTATAAATTGTACGTGACATGTTTCAATTTTGCGGGTCAGCAATTTTTAGTTTTGGTGCCTCTAAGGGCTGGAATCGGAATTCAAGAAAACTGAGAAATTATTCTAATGTTGGGGTTTCTGTAGGATTGACATCTCATTCTCAAGCAGCGTTGATGTTTCATTGCCCAGTTTTTTCATGGCAATTGGAACTATTTTATAATTTGATGATAACATGAATGGATGTCAGCTGCCTCTTATTTTGTCATATAATTCTCACCTGCGGCCTTATGAGTCGGCCCGCACTCCCCAATACCATTGTTCTTAACTAATGCATCTTGACGGTGTCACTTATATTGTCATTTTCATGGTCTATCCATTTGAATAGATCATGATGCCCATTTTAAATGCTCGCCATGGAAACACGGAACATCAATTCATTTTAGTTTCACATCGGATTCTTTTTCAGTATTTCTATATTTCTGTTTATTCAACCCCTTGGAAATTCTAGAACCCTAGATTAACTCCGAGTAGTATTCTTGGACGAAGGAAGGTTTATACTTTTTCTACTGGGATAGGATCTACTATTAGTTCTTAATGAAGCTGTTCAATTTGTGTTACCTTGGTATCAAGTGGGTGCAGCTTGTGTTGAAGCTAATCGTGACTGCCTTCAAAATATACCAACTGGTTAGCGTCTGCGATTAATTTATAGCACAAATGCATTTTTACGTCTAGTGCTTTGAATTTTCGGGCTTGTTCCGAATTGTCTTTCTCGAGAGAGCTTTTACTCATTGATGTATCGGAATTGCTTCCCACATTACTGTTGTGGATACGTCAGAATTGCTCGTACTGATATCGTTGTTCTGTGTTGATAACATGCATAAAGGACTTACTGGTTGTTTGAAGGGTGAGTTGTTGGTAATCATTCCGTCCTAGATAGGTACAGCTGTGACGCCTTGTAATTTTGCTTTTAAATCAGCTAGATGGTTGGATTATAATTATTTGATCAATTTTCGCTCATTCCAATATTGATGAGATTTATTGCGGTTATCGAATTGACAAACAAATAATTTTAGGCTCATTATGGCCTAACCAAATACCTCATTATAAAATTTTGGGCTCCACTTCTTCCTAACCAAACTTCTTAAATGGCCAAAGCTAGCAAAACCCTTATTGAAGATCGGACTAAAACCGAAATTGGAACGTAAAACGAGATCAATTGACAAACAATTAGTTTTAGGCTCTTTATGGCCTAAACAAATGCCCCATTAAAAAATTTTAGGCTCCACTCGTTTTTCAATACAATTCAGGTCATTTAATCTAAAGCTACATAGCAGAACCTAAATCGAAAATCGGACCAAAACCGAAATTAGAACGCAAATTAAGATCAATTGACAAAAAAGTAGTTTTAGGCTCTTAGTGGCCTAATCAAAAGCCCTATTAAATTTTTTAGGCTACAATAGTTGTTCAATACATTTCAGGTCATTTAATTTAAAGCTAGCAGAACCCAAATCGAAAATCGGACAAAATAGGAATTAGAACACATAACAAGATCAATCGACAACCAAATAATTGTAGGCTCTTTAGGGCCTAAACAAATGCCCTATTTAAAAAATTTTGGCTCCACTCGTTTTTCAATAATTTTCAGTTCATTTTATCTAAAGCTAGCCCAAATATAACCCAAATCGAAAATCGAACCAAAACCGAAATTAGAACGATCGGTCAATAACGAGTGGAGCCTAAAATTGTTTAATGGAGTATTTGTTTAGGCCATAAAGAGTCTAAAATTAGGTTAGGTTAGGTAAGGTTTCAGTGGTTGCTATCGCACACTTAGGCCAATTATGGCCCATTGTGATACCACAGGATCTGACATCATAAACTCCCTGAATCTCATGTAGTACTATTAATATACCGTAAAAGATCTCGGACATTACAGCTTTCGAGGTCACAGAGGATGTCCATAGTGTATTTTCCCAAGTGATCATGTCTTCTACCAGCTACCGCAGGGCACGAGCAAAGGACGTGAGCAAGAATCTCCTTCTCCTCCTGCTCCTCGTCCATGCAGCTTCTGCAAACGTCATTTGCATCCAGACCCAGCCTATATGCATGTTCTCAAAAAAAGCAGTGCCCAGTAATTATTCTCACAATTCTACCTAAATCATTTTTTCTTAGTGTGATTAAAATCTTGGAGCGATTCAAGTTCAGCTCAGGCCATACTTATTTCGCTAACCTGCCAGTTGAACTGGCGATCCACCTAGCATTTGTCAAGACAACTGCTTCCCTATGGCTTGCTGCTTTCAGCACAGACATAAGCCTTCCTACACATTCTTGCTAACTCGTCTGCCCTGCAGTTTCGCTCAATGTCAGAATAGCCCGGAACCCAGACCAACTGGATATTGAAATGTTCACTCATCTCGTTAAGAGATGTGTGACAATCCAACGCCACTCTTGACGCCAGGGAAACTGAATCCAGCGAAAGAATAGCCGCCTGACTGTCCACATAGATAGTGATATCAATTAACGATATTACATTATGCTTCAACCTATTCATGACCTCTTCAATCGCTAAATCTTCAGCCTGGTACACACTGCAGTACTCAGGCAGACGAAAAGATAAACTAACATTTAATTCTGCACAGAATACACCCGCTCTTACTCTATCATCGAGCTTGGAGCAATCGGTGAAGAATTTAGCTGTCCCAGTCTCCATAGTGAGACCACTATTCCAATCCTCCCTAGAGGGGAGAATCACCATAAAAACATTACCAAAACACAACAGGGGTGTTATATAGTCTAAATTCGCCAGGTCGTGCCTTACTGAATTGACTATAGGTGAGTGCCCTTTTTGCAGGCACTTCCACCCCAAAGTCGCGATAGCCGGGCGGCCGTATTGACCGCCATTTGCTTACCAAGGATATCCAACGGGACAAGGTACAGCATGACCTCTAGGGCACTAGTGGGGGTTGTTTTTAGCGCCTCACTAATGAGCAGACAGGCTACGCGCTGCCACAGTAGCCTTCTTAACTCTTTCTATCGTGTTTGGTTTCCAACTGAGCTTACTGTCCAGAATAATCCTTAACAGTTTCGCCCTTTCAGTAAGGACCAGTCTAGTACCATTCAGGCTTGGTGGAACCATTGCCGGAATTTTATATTTCCTAGTGAAAAAGACCAGCTCTTTTTTAGATGGGTTAATCCTCAATCCACATGTACTGGCCCAACTCGCAGTGATTGATAGCGCATTCTGCATCACATCCCTGGTTGTACCCAGGTGCTTACCCGAAACAGCTATCGCTACGTCATCGGCATAAGCAACCACACTCATACCTTCCTTCTCCAGTTCCAGTAGTAGTCAATTGATTACTATGTTCTAAAGAAGGAGAGAGAGGTCACCTTCCTGGGGTGTTCCTCGAATGACCCGTCCTCTGACGAAAACTTCCTTCATCCTCGCTATGACTCTTCTGCTTCCAAGCAAGTGATCGATCAGCCTGGTTACTGGGTCTTCGATCTCAAGTGGCAGCAATCCTTCCCTAATTGCCTCCACCTTCACGTTGTTGAAAGCGCCCTCGATATCGAGAAACGCCACCAACGAGAATTCTTGAAAATCCAGTGACTTCCCAATTCCCCGAACCAAGGTGTGTAATGCCGTATTCACGGACTTACCCTTATGGTACGCATTCTGAGATTGTGCCCAGTTTCTGGGTACAGTTCTCGAACGAATATAGACGTCCAGCAGCCTTTCCATGATTTTCAGCAGAAAGAAGGATGATAGATATATTGGTCTTAAGTCCTTAGAGTTGCTGTGCGAGCTTCTACCTGCTTTCGGGATGAAGATCACTCTAGCCTCCCTCCATTTCATCGGGATGTACCCCAGCTTCAGACACCCTTTGAACATGACTTCCAGCCAGGGAAGCAAGACCTCCGAGTTTTTCTGAATTTCTTCTGGCACAATCCTATCCGGGCCAGCTGACTTAAAAAGCTTAAACACTTTAATAGCCCATTTTATCTTCCGTGTATTCAAAAAATCCTCTGTACTTAACGTCATTCAAAGGCCCCGCAGTTGACACTTCCTCACTTCCAGGGAAGTGAGTTTCCATCAAAAGATCAAGAGTCTTCACTAGGCGCCGTCCATTCGCCATCCGGTTTTATCAGATAGCCTGGAACAACTGGACTAGTGGAGAGAATCTTTCTTAAGCGCGAGATTTTTCTGAGACCCCTTCCATTCTATCACAGAAGCGCCTCCACCACTTCATTTGCGCCTTCCTTACTTCCCTTTTGCAAACTCTCAGGTCTTCCTTATAGAAGTCCCAGTCTTGAATTTCTCTAGATCTTTTCGCTCTATTGAAAGCAGACCCACAAGCTTTCCGGCACTCCGCAAGTGCCGAGGTCCACCAAACAGGTTTTTGCTTTCCCCTTAGCTTTGTCAATGGGCAAGCTTCCCTCATAGAGATATTGCAAGCCCTAGTAAGAGTATCTACCATTGAGTCCAGTTCACTACCCGTGTCGGGGAGTCCTGGAACTCGAGATGGAATGATGTCCTCCAATACCTCCCTATATACACGCCATACTGTCCTTCTAGGATTTCTGAACACGTACTAATTTGTAATTTGGAGATTAAGTTTAAAAGTTAAGTATCAAAGGTCGGAGAAGGAATGCTCCTTCGCCACCCTCCATTCTCTTATCATCGGAGAAATAAATTCAGATACCAGAGTAACATCCAGAATTTCCTGTCTATTACAAATAATAAAAGTGGGTTCCTGACCTATATTACTAATAGTGAGGTTAGTTCTTAAAAGAAATTCGAAAAATAACTCACCCCTATCATTGATGTCCGAGCTGCCCTAGATGGTATGGTGCGCATTCGCGTCACATCCCAGTATAGCTCCCACCTTCCTTCTTTCCGCGTCAATGACAAGTGCCTCCAGTATATCTGGGGGCACTGGCTTTTCTCGGTCCATGTATGCGGCTGCAAGCCAGAATCTCCTCCCCTCCGTCTCTATGCAGACCATAGTTATGTCCCCATTGCAATACTGTGGAAATAAATAAGCATTTATATTATTAACCACAAGTATACATGATCTGCTCTTTTCCGTCCCACGAGCGTAAAATAGGGTGTACTCCTGCGCTCACAGACCACAAATCTTGTTATTTTTGATCCAAGGTTCTTGGATTAAAACTATTTCCTCCCCTTACTTAGCAAGTCTGAGAAGTAACACCGCCGATGCAGCCTCTGTGTGATGTAAATTTATCTGCACAAACCTGATTGTTAACAGAGTTCACTTACCTTAATACGACAGCAGTGCTACATCGATTTAATTGGACCCGATGTAGTCGACGGTATCCTCCGTTTCACTCCCCCCCGCAGTCCCTAAAATTAAGGAGGTTTACATCTCCTCCTTCAGAGTCCGATGTGTCGCTACTAGCTGTGTCTCCTCTGAAGATGTACCACTCGTCGCGCTTCCTCCTTCAGGCTGGATCTCCTCCTCCCCCTTTTTGGGCTGCGCATTACCCGTATTAACTCCGACTTCGTCCTTTCTAAACACCTTACCTTTAGTGTAATAGATCCGAAGCCGAAGTTTATAACACCTTTTGTTTTTGTCAGGGGAGCCAATGATTCCTTGTTGATTACCAAGATTGATAGTCTGAAACTACCCTTAGGCTTCTCCTGCTTCCCTGTCGGAAGTTCCGGATTACAAACCTGGATAATCCTCAGGGATTCCTCCAAGTTTGCTGGCTCCAAAATCCAGACCATTGCCCTAGGTCTGAGCACGCGGTAAGCTTCAGCC
This sequence comes from Nephrotoma appendiculata, assembly GCA_947310385.1. Lineage (NCBI taxonomy): Eukaryota > Metazoa > Arthropoda > Insecta > Diptera > Tipulidae > Nephrotoma > Nephrotoma appendiculata. The sequence goes on along the minus strand of OX371225.1, from coordinate 264,423,052 downwards.
GTCGCTGATACCATCCCGCGTCGCGACAAATTGGTGAAGGTCCCGGATATTGTCCAAGGACTTTAAGGAAAACTAGGTTCAGTGCCTTAAACACCAACCTCCATTTTTTCCCGGTGATGCTCTCATCTTCGTGGCTCTCGTTTACAACGGCTAGCACCACCTCCCCCTCCTTCACAACGTCGCTGAAGAGCTTATGCCCCTTTTGCGACTATTTTCCTACATGAAGCTTGGCCCGTTTCCTCTCGGCATCGAAATCTCCATGCTCCTCCTCGCTCGACCTCTGTCTTTTACACCCAAGATCCTTCTTTTTTCCATATTCACTTCGGCAATGCAATTATTCACCCACTCAACCAATTGCCTCTGTTCTTCCGTTCGTTGCTCCTCTGGGGCTGTAGCCAGTCTGTCCAAAATACGGAAGACCGAACGCCTAGCCCTGTATCTCCGAACCGAAGGAGCAACCACCTCCTTTTTTACTGCTGCCACTGGTTCCCGGCTTGCAAGTCTCGGAACCAGTCTTAGCCGTACTGCCTGCTGGAGTCTAAGACCCCCCCCCCCCCTTTTCACTCAGCGTTTTGGAAGTGCTGGCCACTTCTTTATTATTTTTTATATTGGATTCCGTTTGATTTCCACGAGTAACGGAGAAATGATGGTCCGCCCGTGCAGAGATCCGTGTATACGGGTAAGGCTACATACAACTGGAGGTCGCAGATATCCAGAGGGCTCCGTTCATGACTGGGCAATTATTTTTAGATGTGTCCCCAGCCTAGCTGTACATCGGCACGGTTCGCGTAGCACCTGGATCCGACACATTTAGCGTGACCCGCCCCACACCTAGGTTACTTGTTTCACCCATTCCTGTTACCAAGATTGAGAACCTGGAGGCGGTGACGATTTGTGGAGCAAGAGTCTAGAATTAATATTATGTCAATTGATCTTGTTTTGCGTAATAATTTCGATTTTGATCCGATTTTCGATTTGGGTTCTACTTGCTTTGAAATGATAAAGCCTTATGCATTTTCTAGACCGAGCAGAATAAAAAAAATATAAAAAAGGCATTTAATTAGCCTAAAATTAACCTTTAGTTTTCCAATTGTTTTTAAATCGTTTTTTGATATGGGTTCTGGTAACTTTTTCTAAAGCTAGCAGGACCCGCGTTATAGTTGGAAGGGATGGAGCCCACAATTTTTTTAATAGAGTATTTAATTACCTATAATTATCCAAACTACCTTGTAATGTTCTGCTGTATGGGTTCTGCTAGCTTACGGGACGTTACAACGGCTCTCAAAATCGGTTTTCTGAGATCAAATTTGGATCAGCCGTCCGAAATACTTGAACAAATTTAAAATGTTTTCAAATCGCGGTTTGTTTGTTTGTTGTTTTATGCTGAATTCAAATGTAGAGCTAAATGATTTTGTATTTTATGAGACATAGTAGTTGGATATTCAAAGTACATCAATTAATGAACCATTTTGTGACACGTCATGCAGAATCGTAAAAAGTGTATAGTTGTGAAGATTTTGGACATAACGCACAAAGATGCAGCCGTTTAACCTCCTGCTGCAAATGATAGCTTAAAGAATTGTGGACATTTCAAGAACACATGATTAATGCGAAGGAATTTGGCGCAGGAATCTGAATTTGCTGTCATTTTTGCAGTGTAATTTTTTTCTGCTCGCGGTGTAATTCGCACTATTTTTGTTAGGTTCTAATTTTTCTAACACGTCTGAAATTCGGGACTTCTCTAGTCGTCGTTTCTTTTATTTCTGATATTTCTCAACAGTATTTGAGTCTAACTTGGTCAACATCGAGTAAATCATGAAATTCTCCACTAGTTCTGCATTGGAACCCAACCATTTCAGTCCGTCACTTGTACAAAATTTCCATTTTAATGATGTCGTTTATTTAGTGTGTGATTGAAAAATGAGTGATGTGTTCTCGTATCTGGTAGTTAATGCTTTAAAATTTTCTCGAGACGACTCGATTATCGAATGGTTGTCAAAATTAATCGACATCCTCTGGGATCATCTATAGATAAAATCACTTATTTGATCACTATAAACATCTAAGAATTTCGGCGGTTGTAATTTCCACAAACTGACGGCCTCGATTGCAACTACTTATGCGTTTGATTTTGAACTGTTTCGTTCAACATTTCTTCTTCAAGCCTTGATTCGTTTAGAGCAATGATCTCTTATTTAACATGCATATACTCAGATTCGAAGTAGGCGAATCTAGATGAGCTTCCCGTTAGCTATGAACGTTGTTAATTTCAAGCTAACTTCGTTATTTAATTTGACAATTGAGTATGATTGTATAACTCAACTCAAAAGCTCCCAGAAAAATTGTATATTCCATGCATAGTTTTATTGTGGTGGACAAAATTCATCAACATGTGAAAAATGCTAAAACAACTCAAAATTAGATCTGCTATTCATATAATTTAAATCGAAAGTTTACGTAGAAATTATAATATTCCACACCATTACTTTATTGAGATGGGCAAAACGGGGTGGGCACCAACTTTATGTAATGAATAATTGACAGTAATGAATGATTTACAAGTACTGATATAAATTAGCTGAAACATTTCCAGGGATATTTTAAGAAAGAGGAAAAACTATTTATTGGTGGACAAAATTCATTAAAAAAGATAAAAATAAATTTTGAAATTTAATATTGTGTACTGTTCTTAGAAGGTTGATAAAACTAATTAATGGGTGGCCAAATTTCATCAACATGGAGGCAAATCTCATTCAAATAACTCAAAAGTTTACGCGGATATTTTATTTATTATTTGATGGACAAAATAAATTATTTGGTGGCCAAATTTAATAACATGTGTTAAAATGTGAGGAAAATCATGACAAAATGTTGACAATTGTTTAAGCGCATTTTAGGGGTGGGTAAATTTGTTTTTAGGTGAGGAAACGGTGGGTAAAACGATAACAAAACTGACTTCGTTAAATTTGAAATTTAGGGGTTTTAGATAACACCGTTCCTAAAAGCACGTTTTTCAAAAGCAACAAATAATTCTGTGTGAACAATGAGGGACGGTTGCTGCATGAAGTATGTCCAAAAATCTAATCTGATATGATTTTTTGATATTTTATAACTTCTCGACGGACATAAACTATAAAGATGTCCATAAACTTTTATTACACAAAATTTTATTAAATTTACCTGAGCCTAGATAATCCTATCCATTAACCAAACGTAATGTTACAACATTATCCACATTTTTAAAATGCCATTGAAATAAAAATTTGTATTTTGGATATGGACTGGGCCGATAAAAATTTCACACCGATTGATTTCCGTTGATGGGATCATAATAAACGCCCATGTACCAAACTACATAACCAAATTTTTTTTATCACTAGATCTGTTTTTTTTTGTTGTTGCTATGTGCTGCGTGTGCTATAACATGTGCGTGTTATCTGTTGGTGTATCATAAAAATATAAAATCCTTCTTTGGTATACGCATGTATATCTGTTTCTCGGCAGGATATATGTGTTAGATGGTGATAAGAAAATCTTAATGTAAAAAAAAATATTTAAAGGATATTTGATGGGAAGTATACGACCAGAACATATAGCGACACACGCAGGAACACAGTAAAAGTAACGATAAAAATTATGGATTTTGATGGTGCCGAGATGTGTTTCAGATTTATTTGTATATGATTTAAAGGAGGGGGTACCGAAGCCGGAGAAGGATGGGGTTTGATTTTTGATTGGCACCAGGTGATGATGTGCAATCTTGTGTGGTTTCTCTGTATTGACACCAACCAATATTTTTGTATTCCGATGCCGTAATGACAAATCGACATTTTCTCTGTTGGTAAGGGGTGACGGGCCATAATTCCATTCGGTATAAGACATGAAAGGATTATAAATATCCATGTAGCAGAGAAAATGATGATGGCATTAAATTTTGTGGGATCTATGTACCATGTATATATAAGGAGAATGATGATTTATTAAAGATGCGGAGAATGAATTGAATTTGCTTGAAAATTGATGTGTGCCGCAATAAAATTTATTTATAGGATAACGATCGCTTTTAAATTTCGGCTACAAATTTTTTATCGTAGACAAATAAAATAAAAAATTGTCGATGCAACAATATTCAATTCAATTAAGCTATCAATCAAATTGTGTGGCATTTTAAGGTACACAAAAGAAACGACCGGAGAACTATAAATTATCGGTACACACGTCGAAGTGCGGGGGAAAAGTTGTATAAAATCCATAAATCAAATATCACTTGAAGAAGTCATGAATTAAAATGAAATCAATCTTTTTTTTTTTTTTTGCTCTATGTAACTACATATATATATATATGCATAACCCTATAGGGCGTACGGGGTGTAATGACCTGTGGCACACCTACACAAACTATATAATTGAACCGGCATGGGTTAATTTATACAATTTAGTTTCTTTTATATATCGTAAATTACACAAATATAATTCAATCGCGCGCAATTCATTTCTCATTACTGACCTCTTTAAGAATTTAACTGTTTTATGTCTTCGTTATATTCGCTGCCATTAAGATTTTGCATGATTTCGATGTTTGTTTTTATGACTAAAGTGGTTTTTGGTTTTATTGCATTACCATAAATACATAATCGTACATACATGAAGCATTATACATAAATGTTATGCGGCGTGGCGCGGATTTTAATTATGAATGCAGACAGTTTTGAATGGGACCGACACGTTACGAGTGTTTATGATTTGTGTTTATGATTTTGACACGAGCCTCTTGAATTTTAATTATAATTTGATGGCTGACTGTAAAGTGAAGTATTTCGAATTTACGCCCTTCCTTGAAACTAAATCAACTTTCTTTTCATTGCGATATGTCTAGGTATGTGAAAACATAAACATGTTGTTGTCAACACATTGTCTCACCAAAACATTGAACTTTGATTATATTTTACACTGAAAGCTCTTCTTCCAATTCCCCCCCCTCCCATTTTTTTAAATTTTTTTAGAAAAATCTTCTAAACGGTATTCGGATTGAATTTATAGTTTTTAAGCTAATTCTAATATTTCGTTTGAAGAAAGGCTAAAGTGCTCTAAAGTGCCTATACCGTTGATTTGCTAAAATATTATGCAACACTCTTCAAACTAAATATGTTGCAAAAATAATTACTGATAGTTAAAAATGCTTTTAACTTTTTAGTAGTTCTTAGTATTGTAGCAATGCTTCCACAAAGCTTAAAACTATAGTTTAACGTGAATAGTAGTAGTCTTGTATTTTAAGCTAATACAGATAAAAGTCTGATTTGTAATGACTGGTATAAACTTTTAATTCTGAAAAAGGTTGTACTAAAGAGCTTTTGGTATTTAATGCTGATCAATCACTTTAAACTTTTCATTGCTATTGAACATAGAGCTTTTTTGTATTTTTATCACTAAAACTTTTAATTTGCTTCCATCAAGGCATATAAACCTGGGTATATTTGCCAGCACTTCAATACGTCTGTTAAAGTTGTGCAATAAAACTTTAACATAATAATAATTTTACTTAAATATCTTTATTGAAATGTAGGGTTAGGTTAGGTTAGAGTGGGTACTATCACACCCTAGGCCAATAGTGGCCCATTGTGATACCACAGGATCATATCTTCCCTTTACTCCCGTTGAAATCATCCAGAGCTACTTATGTAGCGTAAAATATCTTGAACTCTACAGTCTGCGAGCTCCGAAAGGCTGGCTGTCCATATCGTACACACATAAGTACTTATGCCTCTTGTATGATAGTGCCGGACATAAGCATAGGAAGTGATATAAAGTCTCTTCCTCTTCTTCGTCCATACAACTTGTACAAAAGTCATTCGTCTATAGGCCCAGCCTTCTCGCATGTTCCCCAAAAAGGCAGTGTCTCGTCAGTATCCCTTCGAAAAATCCTACCTCTCGTTTTTCCATGGATACTAGTCTCATGGAGCGCCGCAAGTCCAGTTTTAGCCAAACCTGTTTTGCTACCCTGCACGTGAGAGTGTTGGTCCACCTCTCATCTGGCAAGGCGACTGCCTTTTTACTGAGCGCCAATTTGAGTGACGCTACGGGTCTCCCTAGACCTGCCCCTTCCGGCTACATCTGGAGAGTCGTGCCATACATAGCCCCTCAGTTTCTCGTGAGTTTTCCGTACGTCTGAGTGACCAAAAACCCAGATCAACTGGATCCTGAAATATTCGCTCATATCATTTAGAGATGATCGGCAATCCAGCGCCACTCGTGACTTTAGACAAACCGCCTCTAGAACTTGTCTGCCGCCTGACTGTCCACATAAATTGCGATATCCTTCACGGATACCACGTTGTGCTTCAAACATGTCAGCATGTCCCTATCGTCACCACTTCAGCATGGTACACGCTGCAGTAGTCAGAGAGACGAACAGAAATATTAACATTGAGCTTCTCAGAGAAGGCTCCGGCTCCTACCTTGCCGTCTAGCTTAGAGTCATCCGTGAAAAATTGCACCGCCTCGTTTTATTGTTTTAATATAATCTAGATTACCCAGTTCTTCCCTTTGCAATCTAACTATCGTCGACTCCCGTCGGAATACACTTCCACTTAGAGATAGCCGAGAGTCTCGTACCTACATTGGCTACCATCTGTTTACCAAAAAATTCGATTGGAATTTTGTGGAACATAACGTCTAAACCGCCCGGCTTATAAGTGTACAGGACCAGCTCGTGTAAATAGGACCAGCTCTGTCTTGGAAGGGTTGATCTCTAATTCACATTTGCTGGCCTATTTCGTAACAATCACGAGTGCATTCTGCATAACATCCCTATAATCGTATCCATATATTTGCCTGAGACAGCTATCGCTACATCATCTGCAAACGCTACAACCCCAAAGGGGGCCATTACACCTCACTGCGGGGTTCCTCTAACAACCCGTCTTCTAATGGTGGACTCCCCCAGGTCCGAGATAATAATCCTGCATCTGTTGTGTAAACCTACATATAGGGTAGTCCACCTTTAAAAATGATAATCCTTCCATAGTCACCTCCGTTTTTACATTATTAAAGTTACTCTCAATGTCGAGAAATGCTACCATACAAAACTCTTGAGTAAATTGACTTCTCAATCACGCTTACCAGATCGTACAGAGCTGTGTCGACTGACTTTTCCTTACAGTACGTATGTTGCAACATTACATTTCGTGAGCTCAATTTTTGTTCGAATAACTACATATACCAAACTTTCCCAAGTTTTCAATAGAAAGGATGATAGAATTAATGACCTAAGGTCCTTTGGATAAGCATGTGAGCTCTTTCCCGATTTCAGGATAAAGACTATTGTGGTTGCGCCTTTTTATTTTATTTTGTTTTAAAACAAATTTTTATATATTTTAGTTTTTATTAATTTGTTTTCACAATATTATAAATTACATACTTTATTAATTTTTATTTTAAGAAATACAATATTTATTTTATATGAGCATAATTTTTTACTTTTTATCTTAACAAATGCTCGATTACAACTGACTGTGTTTTTTTATTATTTTTAATACATACATACATAAAATAAAAGTATAATTGCCCGATTTACAATATTGTCATACTTATGTTAATTATTGCTCTTTATATTCTGCGTTATTTCTACTCCCCGATAGATGGCATATATCGATCATGACATACACTAAATTGTACAATAATAATTAAGTTTTTTATCCGCACAATCCGAATTTGAAAAAATCATTTTTGGTAGGTGTCACTACATTACCCCCCTTTTTAGACAGGATGACAAAAGTAACGCAATATTGGTGAATGATTTAAACTAATTAGACACATATGCTGGTTTCAGACGGTCCACTGAAACTGACTGATCTTTACCTTTTATGTCTATTATGAAATACTTCCGCAACTTTCTTATTCCTCGGTACGGGCCTTCGTATGGGGGTGTAAGACCTACTCTAACTGAATCGCGACGTACTAGTACATACTCACACGAGTCTAAATCTTTGTGTACAAACACGTTATCTTGAATTGAAACTCTCGTCGGTTTTGGTTGTAGGTTGGACATTGTTTTTTTATCTTTTCCAAAAACGTTATTGGGTCACTAGGTGTATCTGTATCCCGTTCTATTAACATTTGGTGTGGCACTAATGGTGCTTGACCATACACCAGGTCCGCTGGTGTACACCCTAAATCTGATTTAATTGATGTACGGATACCTAACAATATAAATGGCAATTCGTCTGACCAATCGATTGCGTTTCCACGAGCAATTATTGCCGCTTTCAATACGCGATGAAACCGCTCTACCATTCCATTTGCCTGTGGATGGTAGGCTGTTGTCCTGATTCTATGGGTACCTAATAAATTATTAAATTCGTTAAACAGGTTGCTTCCAAATTGCGAGCCTCTATCCGTTGTAATTTCAATAGGTACACCAAAACGCGAAACGTAATGTTGTACAAAACTTTTTAAAATTGTACTTGTATTCATATCTTTAATCGGAATAGCTTCAGGCCATCTTGTAAATCGGTCGATGATTGTCAATATGTAATAATTACCATTAGATGGTGGCAGAGGTCCAACCAAATCCATGTGTATATGTTGAAAACGTTCTGACACCAATGGAAATTTTCCAATTTCTGATCGATTATGCCTATTTACTTTTGATTTTTGACATCCCATACATTGTTTTGTCCATAATGCTATATCCGTACACATACGTGGCCAGAAATATTTGGTCGTAAGTGAATTTTTTGTAGCTCTTATGCCTGGATGCGATAATCCATGTATCTTGTTAAATACTACTTGACGTAGTGTAAATGGAACATACGGCCTTGGTGTACTATCTGATGTTTCACAATGTACTTGTATTTTTGAGTTTTTATCAGTTATCTTTTCTAATCGCATTTTCGATTTGTTTGAATCGGATGATTGGATCAATTGCTTTAGTTCCACATCATCTTCTTGTGCTTTTTTAAATGCTTTTAAGTTCATTCCTGACATTGTGATCATGGAAATGTCACAGTCCCGAGACAGTGCGTCTGCAACTATGTTACTAACACCAGTTACATGTTTTATTATAGTGCAATATTGGGAAATATAATCGAGGTGACGTATTTCTCTTGGATTTTTGTCGATTGCTGAATTCAATGCGTTTGTTAACGGTTTATGGTCAGTATACGTTGTAAATTCTCGACTTTCCAAAAAGTGCTTATAATGCTTTATGCTTTCGTAGATAGCTAACAATTCACGACCAAATGTTGAATAATTTTTCTGACATGGCGACAATTTTTTGAAAAATATGCCAAAGGCTCACGCTTATCATTTACGATTTGTTCCAGTACGCCACCGATCGCAATATTGGATGCGTCCGTGGTTAGTATAATTTCTGCATCTCCGTTTGGGAATGCTAATAGCGTTGCATCACACAGTGCACGTTTCACCTTTTCAAATGACTCATCACATACTTTTGGCCATGTAAATTTTTCTTTCTTTGACAATTTTGCTTGATTACATAAGTGGTCGTAGATTGGAGCTAAATGTTCAGCTAATCGTTGTATAAATCTATGGTAATAATTCACCATACCGATAAATCGTTGCGTTGATCTGATTGAGGTTGGTTGTGGAAAATCACTTATCGCTTTAATCCGACTACTAGATGGTTTCACACCATATTTATTAATTTCGTGGCTCAAAAAATCCAATTGTTCAACACCTAAAAGGCATTTACTTGGTTTGATTACTATAGAATTATCATTAAGGCGTTTAAATAAGATGTTTAAATGCGTTTCGTGTTCTTGGTAATTCTTACTTGCAATTAGAATATCATCAATATATACGTAGATGAATTCTAAACCGCGACATACTTCATCCATAAACCTTTGGAATGTTTGGGCCGCATTACGTAAGCCGTATGGCATTCTGGTGAACTCAAACATTTCAAAAGGTGTGGTGATAGCTGTTTTATGAATGTCTTCTTCCGCTACTGGTATATGGTGAAATGCCCTCACGAGATCAATACGTGAAAAAATTGTACAACCCTTCAAATTGTTCGCAAAGTCGTTTATATGTGGCAACGGATACCGATCTGGTTCGGTAATCACATTCAAACGCCTATAATCGCCACAGGGGCGCCAATCATCGCAATCTTTTTTAGGCACCAAGTGTAGTGGAGAACATGCTGATGATTTTGATTGCCTAACCAAACCTAACTGTAACATATAATCAAATTCTGTTTTGGCGATTTTAAATTTATTTATATCGAGGCGACGTGGTCGACAAAAAGGTAAAGGGCCAGTGGTACAAATGCGATGGACTACATTGTGTTTTATTTTTGAATGATATTTTGGTTCTTCTATTAAGGACGGGAATTGATTTATCAGGTCACCGACCATACCATTTATTTTTGTTATTCTTATCGTTTTAATATCGTGATCAGCTACCGTTGTAGCAAATATTTCCATTAAAGTTTTATTATCAATCAGTCGTTTATTTCTTAGGTCAACAGACAATCCGAACTTGATCAAAAAGTTTGCGCCTATAATAGGACGTGTTACAGATGCTATTTGAAATATATGATTAAAAACGCGTCTCAGCCCTAAGTCTACTTTTAATAATTTAGTACCGTATGTTGCAATTGATGAATCGTTAGCTGCTGTCAAAGATCCAAAAGGTGTTATGTTAATATTTGTACACGATTTGTATGGTATAACGGATATGTCCGCGCCTGTATCTATTAAAAAATTTAAATTAGTATTTTTGCAGTTGATTACTAGGCGACTAGATATTACACTGATGTTCGTCGCTGTGACATCAGTTGTTACTCGTTTCCCTCATTGTTATTACCATTACTACTACTACTACCAGGACTTCTCGTACGTTTAAGTTCGCATCTACCACCTTTACAACCACGAGCATCTTTACCAAATTTATAATGCGCCCAGCAATAAAACAAATTTTCTTTTGTTAAGTAAAAATCATTACGATCACGATTTCTCGAATTTGACCTTGGTCGCGAATTTGATCTGGGTTTAAAATTTCTATTGAAGTTTCTTCTATATTGTTGGTTACGATTATAATTGTTATGGCCAAATCTATTCATGTCATTTCGAATTACTGCAATTGATTTTTTTAGTCCTTCAATTGCATTTACAATTGTTTCATTTGCACCATCACCGTTAATCGTTTCAAAACCTCGTGAAGTTGACGGAAATTGTTTGTGGTTTTCCTTACTAAGAGTTGCAACCACTGGGCAATTTAGCTCCCATATCTTGTCCGCTGTCTCTAGCAATTTAGGCAATGGGGCGTCTTGGTTTATTACCAAGACTGCCGACACGGTGCTAGGCAGCCTCTTCATCCATAATTGCTTTATTAGGTCTTGTCCAATAATGTTTGATTTCCTCCCTAGTGTTTCTAGGGTTCTATAAAATGCCGATGGGGACTAGTCTCCCATTTGATGTAGAGCCATCAATTTATCCAACCGTTGTGTCTCTGATAAAGATTTTCTTCGAATGATCTCTCTTTTGAGTGTTTTGTATTTGTCGCGTTCTGGTGGATCACTAATTATGTCGGCTACTAGCTTGATTATTTCCGTTGGCAACTTCGATATTGCCTTATCATACATAGCATCATCGTTGACACCCTTCTTCTTGTTCCTAATATAGCGTTCGAATTGCTGAAACCAAAGTTCCGGTAAATCTCCCCAGAAAGCGGTCAATTCTATTGATAAAGTGGCTATGCGAATTTCTTTCTTATCATCTGTGTCGGATGATTCACCACCAGATTTGTTCGTATCTTTGTTGTCGTTATCATTTGTATCTATGATATCTTTATTCGGCAATTTGTTTAAAGAATTAAAAATTTATATTGCTTTTACTATATTTGTATTTTAAACCGGTAAAAAATTAATACTGTATATCGATAAAGGTGGATATTATATATAATTTATAGTGATTGGCCCTGTACTGTATTTAATTATCCACTCATCCGTTAATAAATGTTACGAATATTCCAAATGGGATATACTATTCTACCCATGCCACACGAGCATTTTTTGTATTTTGGCATTTTTTTTCTACCAATGTTTTGTTCTGCTCTCTCTTAATAAAATTTTAACTAAAATGAGTCAAAAATGTCCTTGAAATATTTTTTATTTCATTTATGTTTGAGTTGTGTGGTTGAACAGAAAATTTGTTTAAGTCGCAATTAAAACTTGTATCATAGGTAAACGGGGAAAGAAACGAAGAAAAATGCGGCATTTTTTTTTACGTATGGCATGGGCCGTTACTAGAAAATATATTCAGTACGTACTAAAAAATTCTATAACTCAATTGAATATTTGTTGCTATTTAATTATCACCATACTATACTGATACAATAGAATCATTCACCAATAAAACTTAAATGCACAAACAAATATTACAGTACGCTCGGTTATACAAACGTTTTTCAGCGACACACTATTTTAAACACAATGAAATTTTCAAATCCGGACCTTTAAATCTTTCTAGCGAACGATGTGTCAATCTCACACAGTAAAAATTTCACAAAATAACAGTACAACTTATTGTATATAATGTTGTTGACTACAAAAATTAGCGGTATTCGGTAAAATCTCGTTCGAAACAAGCATGAAAAAAAAAAATCCGTTACTTCTCGCTAATTTTTGAAATTTACTTTTCCGTGTTTATCTAGTTAGTATAATCGTTTTTTTTGTTTTTATAAATATGCCAAATATATATATATAGAGTAGAAAAATCGCTTACCTATAAAACAGCCTATTGTGATGACATCCTTCTTAATTACTACTCCACTGGTAAATTACATACTGTTTATTATTTTTTATTGTTGTTGTTGTTGGTTATGTAGCTGCGGCTGCGGTATGCTTATTTGTTTGTTGCTGTTGAGAAAATGCGTGTATGGCGTTGGGCTGTTGTTGTTTCTTCTTTTTTTATTTGGTTTTTATATGATTTGTATCCTTATGTTGTTGGTATAGATGTTTGTTAATGTACTTTTCGCCGTTCGTAGCTGTTTGCCCGTAATATGTTTAATGGCGTAGGCCCTTTTTTTATTTTTTATTTTTTCGTTTTTAATTTCTCGGCGAACGTGTTTTTTAAGTTTTTTAATTCACGATTTTTATTTTCGTGTTTAATAAAAAGTTTACATAAAACATAAAATTATGTAAATACCGCATGCGTAAATGTGTGTTCGGTTATTTGCGTGTTCACTTTTTTGATATTAAATCTTAACAAATGCTCGATTACAACTGACTGTGATTGATTGATTGATTGGACTGTAGAACCAAGTGCTAGCCAAGAGTCCCGGATAACGCCGGGCCTATTCCTACAGCCTGTTTACACATAACAATAGGAAGGATAGGAAAGGTTTTTTGTTTTTTTGGGGACGGAACGATCCGGTTGCAGACACCTAGCGATCGTACGGCACAACACAATTCTAATCTACTTCTAATCTACTAGGAAGGATAAAGGCTTAATAGGTTTAATGGATAACGATGGTATTGCTTTGATCTTCAACAATTGCCTCACTAAATCAGCAACCTGAGAAAAAATAATATTATTTCACGTGCATCTGGAAATTTCCTGCAATATAATTCTACATTAATACTTTTCAGCTATCTAAACAAAATTGATTAATTAGATCAGACCGGTTCCAAATACCTAGGTGAAGCCAATAATTAATAACATAATGAAAGCACAATTCTAATCTACACAACCAGCAATTAATATTTCAAAGAAATATTACTTCATAACATCTAAAGATTCCTGAAATTAATTCTTAATTAATCTACCCTACCGGTTTCCTAAATAATATAAATATTTATTAATCCTCTACAACTCCATAACTTACAATAAAATTTCCTGATTTCATAGTTATTTGAATTATATTAATAATAAATTGAATTATATTAACAATTAATATTAAATTATTAATAATTTCTCTAAAACCATTAGCATTTAATAAATTCACTGCAAACTGGCCGTTAAAATAACCCAGTAAACATATATTAATTATTAAACCTGAAAACAAACTGTATGCTTATTACTGACTACTTAATTTATTTAATATATGCAACCTTATTACTTACACTTCACGGTTCAAGTTATTAAGAAACATAAAAACAAGATACTAAAACATGATTATAACGCGCAAAATGAGAAGAAAAAAAGTTACACATGCACAGTTGCTTTTCAATATTGAAGTTAAAGTTGGAAATATAATAAAATTAAAATTAAAATATGATATAATTAAAATATAATACAATACAATATTGTATAAAAATAAAATAAAATAAATAAAATAAAATCTCACTATCCATTCAAAATATTTACTCAAAAAAAAAACTTGACTGTTCAGGAAATTATATTTCCCTGAAAAAACCAGTGGAAACTTGTAGTAAATTAATTTTGAACAAAAAAAAAAAAAAAAAAAAAATTAATGGATAGTTCGAAATACAATCCACAAGTTATAAACTCATAACTAAACTGTCAGTTATATTGATAATAAAACTAATCTAAAATCCTTATATTTACTTCTGTCTAACTTATAATAACTTATTATAACTAAATACTAAATTTAAATAGTTATTAACCCGGTCGCCTTCCGAAATATTTCCTGTAAATTAACTTAAGATTAATGACTACCATTTCACTTTACAATATTCGAAAGTGTAGCCAACAAAACTGCTTCCAAAACACCAATGTCCTACAATTTAAATTTGTTAGTAAATTGAGATGCATAGATACTATTAATTCCGGAATCCTTTCCTAAATCCGGATTAAATTAATTTTATTATTCCAATCCATTTTTAAAACATTATCACACCCGAATATTTGTCATTAATCAGCACGCATCATAAATTAGCTTAACTACTTTACCTAGTATAAGCATACTTTCTATCATACAATAACATATTATAAACTTAATTCTAAATTTAATTTAATTTAAAAACTAGCATTAATATAATAGTGGTCGTTTGCTACAACTCAACATCAACCTGGAGGAGATTTGTAGATATAGTACACAACCTGGAATACTAATAATATAATTATTCAACATTCATATTAGATAATAGAGATTAAGAATAAGATTAAATTAGCTGACTTCCATTTTATTTGTATAATAATGTTTATTATAAATATTGTATATGAACTGTAATGTGATTAATCTAAACTATAATTATTTTGAAATTTCATTAGTATTAACAATGATTAAATATTATTCTAAACCAAAGTAAATAGCCTTATTTGTTATGAGGCTTAAAAGACTCAGCTTCCACTTCCATATATATCTGAACCTCCAGATTATTTTATTATATAAAATTATAGTTAATGAGTTAAATAATAGATGACTCTTTTTAATTAGTGGAAATTTTTCATCAATTTACCGTAATTATCTTACCCTAAAATTCTAATTCCGCCCAGCTAAATTGACGATAAACTTTAACAAAAACATCCACAACATTTAGCAATAATTAACAACTATACCATATTCCCGCTGCCACTGTGTAAATTGATCACACATATTGCATCACTCGTTAACCCCCCCCCCCCCTCAGTTCTCCACATTATAGAGAAGAAGTGTACCCCCTGCCAAATCGCTAAAAATGTAAATACAGGAAATAGAGATGCCCATCGCAATCTCATCATCACCCAAGCAAGATTCACATAACAAGCCGACGAAACTGAACAAATCCACATAAAACGTGCTACATGCTACATGCAAGGTTATGAACATCAGCAATACCATGCGAAACAAAATAAAACATTACCATCATGAACCGAAAAACAATTAACATTATACAGACAAGATATAATAGCGTTCGCAGTCGGAAAGCATGCGTTAATTTTCCATTCAGCCATGCTACACACGGTTTCGTAAGAAACCCTTCACCTTCCTTTCTTTCCCCTTTTACCCACAAAATCCGTTTTTACTGCGACATTAAATTTTAAAAATTAGAAACCAACAACAAAATCCATCACGACTAAATTTGAAACCAGAAGCTGAAATCGTGTGTAGCTTGGCTGATTAAAACAACAAAAAATCTAGCTCACGGAATTACACACGCGTATTGTAAAACATCTGCACACACAAGCACAAAACGTAAATATGTATACAACAAATATATAATTATGTAACAATGATGTAAAATAAATAATAATTATTATCTCATATGTTCCTTCGCACACCCATACATAGGACACAGCTAAACGCATATACGTATAACATGCTATATCAGAACCAAACACAATTACATTCTATAGAATATAATTGCGATCGGCTTCGAGTTATATATCGCAAAACCACATTTTCGGTGGTTATTGAAATGCATTTCCCGCGCGCCAAACACCTCCAATACTAATATCCATGTAAAATATAATATATGACTATGAGTAAATAACTACACAAAACGAAAGATAGTATTTAAAATTACCAAAAGCAGAAAACAAACGAAAAATTCTCGTCGATCACCAAACATGCATACTCTCTTCCAAAAACAACAACAAAAATTGTTAGCTAGTCTACCAAAAACAGCAGAATTGAAAAAAACCCTTTCTCGCGCAAACTATATTCGGTCGGATAACAACCCATAACATGAGAATAATTCTACTCTACACCTTCATGGGTTATAAATATGTATTTAATGTGTACTTAAAAGTAAAATTTATTTAGGGAAAAAGTTATGTGTTATGTAATTTAGTATGTAAAACAATGAAAAAATGAAAAACACTTATCTTTCCATTCTTTGCAATCAAAAAGTCCTACATACACATTGAAAATTTGCATTACAATGCATGATGCATTCAAACAACGGTATCAAAATACATACATATAAACGAAAATTGTTATGTACATAACCTACACCATTGCAAGCGCACAACACACAAATTAATACAAATATGCAATATGTAACATTTTTCACTTATTAACTACTTTTAAAACACACAAATTATCATTAATATTATTATTATTATTATTTTTATATTCAGATATTATTAATTAATTATTTAATTTTGACATATTTAAATTAATTACTTATTTATATAGAGGAGAGACAAAAACACGTCTTTCCTCTACGACGTTAAACCACCCCAAATGCTCGATTACAACTGACTGTGTTTTTTTATTATTTTTAATACATACATACATAAAATAAAAGTATAATTGCCCGATTTACAATATTGTCATACTTATGTTAATTATTGCTCTTTATATTCTGCGTTATTTCTACTCCCCGATATATGGCATATATTGATAAGTTTAAGTTACGATCATGACATACACTAAATTGTACAATAATAATTAAGTTTTTTATCCGCACAATCCGAATTTGAAAAAATCATTTTTTGTAGGTGTCACTACAAGACCACCCTGATCTCCGTCCATTTCCTAAAAATATAGAACAGTTTCAGACATCCCCTGAAGATACTCTCCAGCCATGGGAAGATGACTGCCGAGTTCCTTTGGATCTCTGCTGGTATCCTCCGATCTGGGCCCGCCGATTTATAAAGCTTAAAACCGTTCAGCGCCCACAGGATTCTTTCGCTGTCCATGATGCCCTCCATATCTATGGAAGGTGTTGCTCGATGAGCTACACGCTTGTAACGGAATGTTATTCTATTCCGTTATCAATCCATCCCCAATAAGCGTTACGTTTATCAGAGTAATTTCACCATGACCTTGGAGATACCATCTTCACAAAAATTCATTAAACACTTAGTCATGCTGGAATTATTTATTTTTCTTTATGTTTGTTGTTGCCTTCATATACACAAAAATGGTATGAGATGCAATACGGCAAACATAAAATTATTTCTGGTTTACGTTATCGAGTTGCAGCTTTATGTGTTTCAAAGGTCTTTATAATGTAGTTATTGTAAATACTAATGAATGCATGTAAAGATAAGATTTGCAATTGGATGATGTACCCATAGTGTTGTGTTGTGCACACGAAAACAAAACAAACGTTCTGAATATAGTTTATTTAAATGACCTATATATGGACTTTTTAAAACGTTGCAGTTTTCGTGTGCATATAATTTCCCATGAGTGAACATAAATTAGATTGATGTCACGTTAGCAGTAATGTGCGGTCTTTGTACTAAGATTTCGCTGATCGTGGAAAAATTGAATTTTCTGGTTGAGAGAGAAGAACATTTCCCATAACAAATTTTCCCCCTCCTTCTCTGTCAGTCAGTTAATTTCGTATAAATACCGCGACATTGTTTTGGATCGAGGAGTCAAGTTTTGTGAGACCATCGTGGTAGTCGGTATTTTTGACACTAGACGCGTTTTTGGTTAAAAAAATTTTATAACAGTAATAGAGATCATAATAATTTATTATCGAACGAAATAAAAGTGTGAATTTAACGAGTTCTTTTAATAAAAGGGATATTCATTCCCTTTACTTTATTTTTTGATTATCCGAGTTGTAATATTAAGAGTATACAGTGTGTTTGAATTTAGTTTTTTTAAAATATTAACGTTTCTTATTATTTAAATATTATTGGTCGCCAGAAAGAAGCGAATAAATTTTGTAATTTCTTACATTTTTTACAAAAGAAGAAAATAAAAAGTGAATTTTGAAGTTGATTTTGGTTTTGATCTATTTTCTTTTGGTTTGTGTAGTCTGGTTTTTATTTTTTTTTTTTGTTGCAAGAATTGGAGAGAAGGGAAAAAGGCGCAATAAATTTTTGTTGCTTTTGGCTGGTTCTATAATTTTTGTTGGTAAGTATGTTTACTTAATAATAAAAATCAACATACTAATTAATCGGGCCCATTTGGTAAAGGGTCCACCAGCTGCTTCATTAGAAGCGGAGATCTCGCATGTGCGTTAGCACGCGGGTTTCCTTCAGCTGGAACGCTTTACCAAATTATATTAACGTACTAACATTTGAGGCTTTCAGCCCATGGAAAAAAATAATTTTTTTTTGTTAATTTAGAGTAACTATGTTACTCTAAATTTTTATATTTCACAACCACGGTGGACCTGCTTGATGGGAGGCATGAGACCCACCGATGCGGGTTTTCACCAGCCTCACCTTTTCAAACTCCCCATTTGATGGCATACCATCTTTTCTTTCCTCTTTACATATATATATGCGGTAATCTAGGCCGTGACCTGTGTACCCAAAACCCACGCCGTTCCCTCCACCGGCTTGAGCTACGGGAACAACGCCGCATAAGGTACAAGGCAGGTTACGGCAAATTCGATGTGATAGGGGTGCTTCTAGGCAAGTAGTGGTGCTCTTGTTACACGCTCTATCGAGTCATCAAAGCTTCCCGGATAATGGGTCTCAATGAGAAGCTCCAATGATTCTGCACTTGAAGCTGTCCATGACCCGTCCAGACTAATTAAATAACTAGGACTGGTTGGGTTAGTAGATAGAATTTTCTTAAGGCGAGAAGTCTCAGAGGAGACCTCCTCCATTCTTTTTTGTCCTCCTTTGACATTCTTAGGTCCTCCTTATAGAAGTCTCAATCCCGAACCTTTCTTGTGTTCTTAGCTTTATTAAAAGCTGTCCTACACGCTCTTCGATAGGTTCCCAACTCATTGGTCCACCATATCGGTTTCTGCCTGCTCCTAGGCTTTATCAGGGGCATGCAGCATTAAATGAAAGATTGCATGTGACAATATCAACCATGCAATCTAATTCTTCTACTGCCGCCGGAAGTCCAGGAACCTCCAGCGGCAGTAATTCCTACAACACCCCATATTTGTTCCAGTTTGTTCTTCTGGGATTCCTGAGGCTTTCCGGGTAATAGGTTATAAGTTACATATCGATGATCAGAAAATGAGTGCTCCTTCATCACTCTCCACCCCCTGATCATATGAAAAATTGTTTCTGATGCAAATATCACATCTAAAACCTCCTGTCAACTTTTAACAATAAATGTTGGTTTTCATCCAATAATGCAAACTAAAAGGTTAGTATTTAATAAGTAATCAAAAAATCTCGTTAATGTCTGTGCTTTCTTTTAGTATGTGATGTGCGTTTTTCATCACATCTAAGTATGACACCTACTTTTCTTTGACGTGCTTCCCGCATCAGTTCCTCCAGGTTATCCGGTGGAACCTTATGGCTAGCCATAATTTTTCCAAGGTTCTTGGATTAACACGAAGTCGTCATCTGACTTAGTCAGTCTGAGAATGAGAGATGTCGAGGCAGCCTTCGTGTGATGCAGATTTATTTGTACAATATTAATCATTGTGATCTACCTAACTCACCTCTTCCTGTACACCCTGCATCGGGATAGTGCCATCTGGCTCGTTGCTTCGGCCACCATCTACCTCTCGTCGAGAGTTTGACAGGATGTCCCCATCAGATTGCAGAGAGAGAAGGCTACCTCCCCTCACTGTACTCCCCACGTTTGAAGCATCACACTCCTGGTCGTCCCTCGCCTGCGTGACCGCCTCCCGCTGGGTCCGTTTGCCGTCGCCGCCAGGCTGGTCTTCCGCGCACGTATCGATCATTCATAGAATGATTGCCAATCTTTAGCTCCCTTAGCCTCCTCCTGATTTACAATCTTCCGTTGGAAGGATATCCTCTGGCTTATCTGACTCGGTTGGTAACCAGACGCGTGCTCTCGGCCTGCTCGGGATTTCCCCTCTGCAGAGTGGCCTCACGCTCTGCCACACCTCGCCTACCGATCTCTGCTCCGACCACGCAATTAACGCGCCCCTGGTACCACCCCGCATCTCTACAGGACGAGGGGGATCCCGAATTATCTGTCAGGACGCTCAAGAATATGAAGTTTAGTACGGTTGTGAAGTTTGTCCCAAAAAAAATCCCGTGTATATATACAAATCCAATTAGAATTTTTTAATGCAGAACAGTATTAGTATTTACACTGTTAAAATAAAATATTTGCGAAATAACTATATTATAATAGAAAGAGACGGAAATTGGTGCCACATTTTTTCATATTCGATTTATGTATGTTGCAAAGATGAAAGAAAGAGTGAGAAATAATCGAGAAAAAATAAAACACATTAAGCTCTCGCAAATCTAATCGATGTTATAGCTTTGAGTAGTTTTATTTTAGATAAATTCTGAATATCCTAGAGTTTGTCGGAAAGTTTCATTGTGTCGAAATGTTAGCTTCAGGTTGACACAATCA
Organism: Nephrotoma appendiculata; assembly: GCA_947310385.1. Taxonomy (NCBI): domain Eukaryota; kingdom Metazoa; phylum Arthropoda; class Insecta; order Diptera; family Tipulidae; genus Nephrotoma; species Nephrotoma appendiculata. Next base: position 264,401,932 of record OX371225.1, on the reverse strand, counting down.
AATAAATCTGGAGCCATTTAACGAATGGGCATCTGAATGGTTGTCTCAATAAAGCATCGTTTGACCCGGTATCATTAGAGGGTTGTTAAGCCAATCGAGCAGTTTCAGTTCCATATTTTGTAAAATTCTTTTTGCTGTAACTTCATTGCTTTAAGAACAGACTATTGCAGATGTTGTAAACTTAACTATTGCAATTTGTAGTGGTTCAATAGAGCTAAAATCATTTGCTAGGTTCTCTGTGTTCGGTTATCCCGCCGTTCTTCAGTCGGCAGAGCCTCGTTGGTTGATTTGCAGGGAGCACCACGTGCAGGTGACATTTGGGCTGGGCTAGTATATAAACCTTCAAGACCGACGCCCCTTACCCTACAAAAAAAAAAAATTAAAAATGAAATAAAAGTTAATCAAGCAATCTATTGCAGCTAGGATAGGAGTGAAATTTTACTAAAGTTGTAAAATATGTAGGTATTGTGATTCATAAAATTAAATAAAAATAAAACTATTGAGTTATCATCAAATTAATATAGTTGGACCAGCTAAAATTCGGTTGATTATATGACAAGCTAAAACTACGTTAATCGAAATTTTTAGTATATTAAAACTAATTAATCGAGTTTCTTGGTGATTAATTTTGGTGATTTTATCCCCTAGATATGGAAATGGCTCTGGATTTATTTGATTGTGTCAACCTGAAGCTAACATTTGGACATAGTGAAATTTTCCGACAAACTTTAGGATATTCAGAATTTATCGAAACAAATTTTATTCAATCCAATAAACTCGTCTTCATTTTCCACAACTATAAATGATATCTTATTCTCGGTATCGTTTGGAAATTGCACCTAATTAATTTATTTTTGTCAACAAAGGCTCTCATTTTTACATAGGTGATTTTTCCGACAAAGTTTACGATAACCATAATTTATTTTAACAAGAATTACGGAAGCTAATCAAATCGACTAAATTTAGCAGAACTAAAAAGGATATTTGGAAACTAGGTTCATTTCATTGTGTTATCTTATAGTCATTTTCCGACAAACTCCACGATTTTAGTAATATATTTAAACTAAAACTACTTGTTACAGGATGGCTACTGCCAACCTGCAGATTATCACTAAGCGCATGCAGAGGCCTCCACGGTGATTTTTGCCGGCTACGTTCTCAGGGAGAAGTGCGAAGGGTCGTGGGGTTTGAGGCATGCATGGCTCCTGGCTTACACTGTGATGATTACAGGAAGTTAGGGGAACGCAAATAATAATAAAAACCGGAGTTCCGCCGAAATTCGTCGGCCGGAACCTGAGGAACGAACAACTCAAAAATTATAAATGGGAGAGAGGTGCCTTGGTGCGCTCATCCATTCGCAACCTAACGAAACGACTCCATGTACCAGAACAAAATTCAGAAATATCCTGTTTTTTGGAAATGTCCTTTAGCTCACTTGATTTTCTTCTCTGTCTGGATATCCTCTTAGCGTGTAAATTCCATATAGTGGCTTTCTACACAATTTTTTTTTTGACCAGAAATGTGGAGAGTACTGTGGTTTTTACACCCGGCATTAAGATATATTGAAATAAATTATCTTCTGCAAACTACTTACAAATGAAGGAAAATGGAAATGATTTTCCGGGGTATTATGAAGAATGTGAAATAATTTTTTTGAGTTTATTTTCTAGTTTTCACTCAAAATTCTTATAAGAATTTTTTAACAGTGTATATACTAATACAGGTTTATTTTTGTTATTTGGGACATACTTCACTGCCATAGTTTAGTGCATATTTACAGAACTCTCCACTTCTCCTACGTGGTGCTCCCATCTCCCTGACGTCTGTCAATGACAGCTAGCACCAACACGTGCTCCTTTAGGATCTCACTAAATAGCTTCAGTTTTTGATCCTTAGGAGCACCCGACATCTTGTCTGTTTGCACCTTGGCTCGCTTGCTGTCGCCCGCTTCAAGCTCATCCTGGGACCTCTGTCTTAATTACAAGGACTCATTCCGAGCTATTGTAGTGTCGACAGTTTTCTTAACCACAGATTCTTTCTATTCTACTGTAAGCGCCGGCAGTTTCTCTAAAATTCTGAACGCCGACCGTCTCTCCCTGAACCGTTGCTTCACCGGAGGAATCTCTCAATCCCTCACTATTCCGTTTGGCGGTTCCGCTTCCTCCTCGCTTCGATGGCATGGTGTCGCTTACTCTTGCTACTGATGAAGGAACCTCACTTTTATGGTTAGAGTTACTCTCTCCTTTTATACTTTCCGGTTCTTAGAGGGTACCGGTCTCTTTATTTTTATTTTTCTGATTTTTTTTCATTCCATTCAAGGGATGATCCGTTTATAGTGTTCCCCACTCACTATTTGGTGACGCTCAGTTTGCCGTGGTTAGTAGTTGATGGTTTTATGGCGCCATCAGTTCGCCCTTCTATACTAGGTATCATATAGGCACTCAGAATTAAATTACCGCGGCTTATTTAATTTACCGCTAACTTACCTATCGATAGGCCGTCCACTACCCACCACCTTTGACAAGCAGAGTAACGAAACAGAGGAACGAAACAGAGGAAAAAATTTCTTCAAAAAAAATGCATGGGTTACGCAATTTAATTGCGTTAAAAACATATTTACGCATTTTTATTTAACACTTTCGCTGCCGCAGGTGCTCCGGTGCACATTAAGGTTTTCCCATATAATACGCCGCTGTGGCACCCAAACATCATGCAAATTTTACATTCTCTCACGCCTCATGTGCACCCGCACATCATGCTTATATCAAGCCACATGTGTACCTGCACATCATGCTTTTTTTAACACTACCAAGCCTCTGATGCACCGGAATGGCATGCATTTTTATCTCCCTATATGTCGTTGATACACCGGAATATCAGTTTTATTCTCAATCAAAACAATATAAAACCATAACTAAACGCAACAATTTGAATAAATATTAGTAAAATAATTATATAAGTTCTTTATTTCAAACAAAGTCAATTCATGCATACAATAATGAAAGGAATAAACGGATAAATAAAAGGAAGAATAAAAGTTCAATTGATGCTCCGGAGCCGCGTCTGCGGTGCGGTAGAGAAAGTATTAAAATGTTGGGTTCTTCATTTTCTTAAATGGGACTTATGTGACGTATTAAAATGTTTCAGGCATAAATTCTTTTTGCATTTTCCGCAAAATGTACTGACATATTTGGTTTTTTTACCAGCTTCCTTAGGACCAAGCCGACTTGAAATCTCTTTATAACACAATTTGCAACGACTTCTTAGTTTTCGGTTTGACTACGACTTTTCGGAACTTTCCTCAAGATAATGCTCATCTGGTTCCCAATCCGTATCCGAGTCTTGTTCAAATGTAACCATGTCCATAATCAAACTCTCCCTAAAATCAACGATTTCCATTTTTTGTGACAACTGTTATAAAGTATTAAAGCATTAACTACTGCTGTATTTAACAGCAATTCGAATGCTACTTTATGATACCATCGTATGGTTTTTCGAAGGCAACTAAAATAGCTGGATAATTGATCCGACACGTCCACGCCTTGCTTAACCTTATTGTATGAAATAATAATGTTAGTTTTTTTAATATCTTCATTTTTTCCAGATTTTCCCGCAACTTCCATTCTTCCGGATTCTTTGGTTGATAAGAAATATACTTCGCGTTTGTCCCGCCATGCCCCTACCACAATTCCATCCTTTTCGAAACAAATCGATTGGCCTTTTTTTAATTTTGGAAAAACCGGGATGCCTTTTCGATTCTTGCGAATCGTGCCCTGCAGATGAGTATTTTATTCTAAACAAATATTAGCCAGTTCAAGTGATGTGTAGAAATTATCGGTTGTCAAACATCGTCCAGCATTAAAGTAATCTTTCATTAAATAAACACAAACAGATGTGGCTACTGAGGCGAGCTCATTACACACAGTTCCTTTTTCCGAATAAATTTTTGAGTTGTAAGTATATCCTTGTGGGTCTGTTACTTTGAAAACCTTGATACCATATTTGTGAGCTTTTCCTGGAAGATATTGGCGGAATGATAATCTTCCTCGAAATGGAATCATAGATTCATCAATAACCAAATCTTGACCTAAAAAGTGTAATATAAGTAATTTTTAAATGTATTGCGAACCAAAATTTTTAATATTTACCTGGTGTTTTGACTATTTGAAAATTTTCATTAAGTATATTAACAATTTTATCAATTTTGTAAAGTTTTGAATTGAGAATATGTTTGTTTTGTTCATTTTCAAAATGAATAAAACGAAGTAAAATCTGGAATCGATTTCGAGGCATGACACTTTTGCAAAATTTGTTTGTAAATATAGGCTTCCTAGACCAATAGTCTTCAATTTTCGGATATGGTACGACTCCCATATACATAATTAAACCAAAAAATTTCAGTATTTCAGCACGGTTTGTAGAAGTCCATTTTTTTACACGATACGAACTCACTTTCGATTCACTGGCATTTCGATTTGTTTCTTCAACTATGATATCTAAAATATCATCCGTAAGAAACTTACGAAAATAGCTGAAAGGACAATTATCTTCAAGCGTTTCATGAAGTTTTGGTGTCGGCGAGGTATTGAAAACATGAAGAGTGTTGCCATTTGCACTTTTCCAGGCATTATTATTTATTTCAGATGGTTCCGTATTATAGACATCCACATTATTAGTACCATCCAAATTTGACATTTCTGTATCTGAATATTCGCTTTCTTCAGAGTCAGACTGACTATAGGTTCATAATCGTCTTCACTATCTGAACCAGAGAAATCAGTATCAGATTCAAATAAATCTGGACTCTTCGGATTGGTTAACATTTCATTTTTTGGAAGTTCAAACTTTTTTAAAAGATCATCATTTACGTTATTTTGCATTTCATCGTCATCAAATAAAAATTGAGAAACCGTTAATGAATCTTTTATTTCTATTACTTCCGACATATTTGGAATTATTTCAACATCTTCGCTATAAGGCGAATTTGAATTAGTCTTTATCTGCGCAGCACACAAATCAATGTTATTGTTCATTTTATTTCTTTAAAATACACAAACCACTAATTCTAATAATTTTTACAGAATAATTTTTACACTAATAATTTTTACAGAAATAACTAAAACGCATGTTACTCACTTGATTATTTCTTCTCGACTGAAACAAATTTGTTTAGGACTGCACTCAAATATATTACAAAAATTATATTTGGTGATTTCCCGAATTGCATAAATAATTATGATTTACCGGTAACTCAGTGCCCTGCGATAAATTAACATATTATCTACAGGCCAATGAGTTACGGGTGCAAAAGTTTAATAACAAATTAACTATTATGTATTTTTTAACGGGAATTTGAACTAATGAAATAATTTCAAGAATACTAAAATATAAAAGACGCAAAAAAAAGGATAAATAAATACATCATGACCCCGTTGCACCGCGGCGTGTAGCGAGAGAAAAACTGCATGATATGCTGGTGCCACAGAGGCTTGATAAAAGCAAAAAATGCATGATGTGCTGGTGATACAGAGGCTTGGTAAAAGAAAAAAATGCATGATGTGCAGGTGCACATGAGGCGTGATAGAATGTAAAATTCAAGATGCACCAGAGCACATGCGGCAGCGAAAGTGTAGTAATTTTTGTCGTTTTCTATAAATAGCCAAGAGTATGACAATATTCAATACTCAAAAAATAAAAAAATGTTGCGTAAGTGTGTTGTATGATCGATTTAAATTGCGTAACCCATGCATTTTTTGATAAAATTTTTTCCTCTGCTTCGTTACTCTGTGTAAATTTTCATACTCTATGCTAGAACTCTATTCTGGCGGTTTTCGATCCGGCTTTCGCTATTTGTTCAGGTTGACTCTACGTAATCGAAACTTTGGAGACTTTCCAGATTTTTGAATGAGTGTGTAAGGATTTGCTTAATTGTCTAAATAGATCTTCTTAATGTATTCTCAGTACCCAAGAAAAGAACTGAAAAAGAAAAGTACCCACGAAATCTTGTTGCGTTTTAACTGTACATTTCCGGTTTTTAGTTGATCTGCATCGCATAGGTGTTGTTCCGAATATCTTTTATGATTATTGTTTGACACTTTTGACAACTGCATTAATTACATAAACAGTTATACAGTCTTTGATAGAATTATTAGATTCGACATGTTGAAAATGGTTTATGTAATTAATGCAGTCGTCCAAGGTTCCAGAATTATGGATATCAAATGTAAGTTTTTACTTGGATGAAATGTATACGTGATTGAGTGCGAGACCCTTTGGGTTCCAACCAATAAAAGAAATTTAAAATAAGTTTTAATTTGTGATAATAAAGTGATACAAAAATTATATTTTGTGGAATTTACGACCTAAAATACCTACTTCACCGGGAAGGGTATCAAGTTTACAATTACAATGAACATTACACTTTTTATACAAAACATTTCTTGTTTTTTTTAAGTTGCTGTAACCCAAAGTTCAAATCATCCTAGAACTGTCAAATGCCCATTAGCATTTCTTACCAGAGATTTGGAGATTTTTTTGGCCAGGCGGTTGTTAAATGACCATTAACACTCCTTACGAAAGATCTCAGTTTGCGATAGTCCATTGTGTGGCTTATTAAATTTATTATCCGGTGAGCTCAAATAAATAAAGAAGTCAGAGATTGTGACTCAGACGCCGATAGTGTCTTGTATAGCTTATACAATTATGAGCCTAAAATACCACTCGTAATCGGTGTTGCAAGTCAGTGAGTCACTTTGTTTTAAATAGCTTATTAAATTCCTCATACGAAAACGTCAAATACAAGCCTAAAACATGAACCGCAAAACGAGTTTTTTACATAAAGTTTGATCTGGAACTTTTAACTGGTTATTAATACTTCTTCTCCAGATTCCGTAATGTCTTGAGTAGTTTATTAACTTCTTCTGACGAACCAAAATAACATCCTCTGACTTCCAATAGTGCTTTGGATAGCTTATTCATTCGAAAAGCGTAAATTTCAGCCTGAACTAGCTGCACGAAGTGTATTAATATCTGAATCTATATAAAGATCAACATGGAAACCATTATGTTTCGCGAGATTTTGCCTCATATGCCAATGAATCTTAAGAGATTTATTAAATTTCTTATCCGATGAGCTGAAATATCTGCAGTTCACGTACTTTTCTATTTATATTTTCAAATAGCCATTAACTCAGTTCAGATTTAGTTTCCAATAGTGCCTTTAGTAAATTATTAAATTCTTAATCCCATGGGCCCAAATAGCAACTCATCTAGCCACGGATACAGCACCAGTTCTACATTTGATCAAGTCGTGTTCAAGTAACATTTTTTTCATTGAAGTTCAAATTGACCTATAATTGTTAATTGGCCATTGCCTTACCAACGATGTTGGCTCCGATATCATCGATAGTAGATTATTAAATGCCTCATCTATTTGGTTTGTAAAGCTTGTAGTTCTGAGACGAAGTTCTGGAATTCAGCCGGTATGAATAGAACTGGGCCATTTCTTAATTAATTATTGTCAATTTTATTTTAGAGCTGGGTTTGGATCCTAACATGAATTTTAAATGAAATTCCAAAACGAGTAATGTTTGGTTTGTAGATAGCCTAGTTGAGACTCTATCATAATTTTTTGAATTTCGGCCATAGGATGGAACTAGACCATTACTTAGACAACTGTGAAATTGAGGTTAGTGATAGTAGGCCATATTTTGACTAACAAATATCAAATTTGATTTATAAAGCTGGAGATGGAATTTAAACAGTTCGAACGAAATTTCGTAATTTAGTCAAAATTTCATAATGAATCAAAATTACGATTCTTTGGAGCTTTATTGGAATTTTACCGCGAATTTTCAACGAATTTCTGAAACTGGCCATCATGAAACTATAGGTCATTTTTAACCAATTTTTGCCTTGACCATTTTTGGAATTTTGTCATAGTTGTGCAATGGCTAAACTTGGCCATGGAATATGAAATTTTCCCTAAACCATTCCTAATTTTTTTTTTTACTTACGATAGTGTTAGGAAGTATTTCGCGTCCATTTTTTATTATATCTGGATTTACTTCTTGAATTTTGCCACTATGGTTGGAAGTTACTAGTTTTTAATCAATTTGAAATCATTGGTAACTAAATCATTAAAACTAATAATCGATTATGAAACCCCGGATCCCGTAGGCCCACGTCATTAGAATTTTTATTCTAGTTTTAACAACAATTAGCACCTGGGAAGAACGACAAACCATCGAAGCGTTTGACAAATAAATGTACCAAGACGAACAAACTCGAGTTTACCAATATCCTGGAGAAAACTGGGCGAAAAGTTTTACCAGATTGTACAACAGAACAATCGAGCCGTAGAATGAGGTCAGAATTATTCGATTTTTAATTATTTTGTCAATCAAAGTCTCTCCTCACTTTTCGCACATTTAAATTTATCGCGGGCCCAAAATAAATATTTGATTATTTTATAAATTGAGTAAATTAGCTATTAGCTGTTATGTGAATATTAAATATTTAATTAATTTTTATTTTGCTTATTGAAAGGCGATGATCGAGCGATGATATAATTTTCACTTCGGGGGAAATTACTTTTGGCACATATAAACTAAACATACACAGCAAAATTATTATGATGCACTAATTTCGATTTTTTCATCTTGTGTAATAAAAATAATTGTTCATGCATAAATTATGACGTGATCTAGATTTTCTAAAAAAAAAAAGAAAATCTGTTAAATAATGATCATGTGTCATGCCGAAGTAGGTTGATATAAATTTATTGACGTGGTCTGGCTTGTTTTTTTGGAGATTGTGGTAATTCCACATTATTAAATCCTTTAAACATTTTCTTTATAGCATAATAAATGCAGATCGACATAGTTATATACAAGTATCTATAATTTGCATAATCAACCGAATTAGTCTCACCTACACAAAATTCGATTATATAACAAAAATTAATCGAACTGTTTCTAAGTCGAAAAATTATCTAATTAACAGTCGGCGGCACCACCTTAAACCACCTCCATTATCATCATCATCATTTAAACATTTCCACTCGCATACATTAGATTGGATATGATAAATTTTCTATTTTCGGAAAATAACAAAAGCGTAGCGAAAAACTGTTAATTAAAGCAAAAATTAGCGTGATTTGCATATCAAAAAACCCTGTGTGGCGCGCGATAACACTGACAAGTTTACTCTGCTTTTCAAGCCAAACTCCATCGTGGGTTAACACCAATTAAAACTTGATCAAATCATTATTGAATAGAGTCGAGCTAAATATGGAAAATAATTTTCACTTTGATGTTTTTTGTTGTTGTTGTTATTATCTATTCTATATATAGATAGATAGATAGATAAACAGAAAGCGATAACAAAATAAATGAAAATTATCTCTCAAATTTTCACTCAAAATAGCAAAATCGTTAAAAAAATGTTTGCGTCCAATTTATTTCCGTAATTTTCCTTCCTATATAAAAACCAATAACCATTCCGGTATATCACACCGCTGCCCCGCTTGGCCACTATCTATCTGCATAATATTCTGTTGTATACATTCGTTTGTTGTTTGTGCAATTCTCTTCTTCAAAACTATAATTTTCCAAAATGTTTTTACTACCGTTCGAGTATGTTGTTGTTGTTATTTATATTTGAAAAATAGAAAAATTGTTTACAACACAGCAAAAAATGATTTTCCTCATCCCTGAATATTTTACGGCTTTCTCTCGTCCAATAATCTCTCTGTATATATTTTAGAATTTTCTTGCTTGATGAAAATGGTAAAATCTACTTTGTTCTGCGACTTTTACGAGTAGTATGGTGGAAAAACTAACAAACATAAATTTTCGGGTAAATTGGAGTACAGTCTGTGACGGGTAAAAGATGAATGCTTTAAATTTAAGGATTGGGAAGAACGGATATTCGATTTTTCCGGAAATAAACAATATTTTTTGTTGTTTATATTTCCGTTGTGGTAATTAGTTGTGCTTTTGGTTTTATTGTGTGTGATTTTTGCGGGAAATGATATCCGGGAATAATTTGAATAAACGCCTGGATGATAAATTTGATTACGGTTTAGCTATTTTCAATATTTATAATTTGCTGGGAAAAGGAAACTCAATGAAGGTAGCAAATTTTATTCTGTCCGTAAAATTCTGCTCCGGAACAGGCTCCGTCAGGTAAATTCCAGCTTTGTCCATTGTTTGACCTTCAGACTTATTTATGGTAACAGAAAATGCTGGCTTAATCGGAAATTGTCGTCGTTTAAGTTTAAAAGGTAGCTCCGGTTGGAACTTGAAAAATCGATCGCAGGAACTAAAACGATGTTACCCTTATGAGATCCTGTGACCACTTCTGTCTTAATCATATCCATGCTTTTCGCAACTAATCGTGTGCCGTTACATAATCCTGGTTATTAAGATTCCGAAGTAGCATGACTATAGTTCCAACTTTAAGATTCATAGTATGTTGAGGTAATTCAGACGGTTTGATGGAATTAAAATATTCTAGTGGGAAGTTAAAACGCTCATTTTCATTTTCTGTATCGACTTCATCTGTAATCAACTTTGTTCAGGACGTAAGCCAATAATTTGATTGTTGATCCTATCCACAACAACGTTCTTTGGCCATAAAATTACTTTTCTGTTCTTAGAATTTCAAAAGTGTGAGCTGGTAAGTTGTTTCCACAATCAAGTGGTCCAGCTCCAAGTCGTGACAACCAATTATTATTGTCTTGGTCTACGCAGCATGCTCTCTACTAAACTCAGCTTTTCAAAATTGTGCAATTTTTGCAAATACTTTAAGCTTGACTGAACTACAGCAGATCACATTGTATGTGGAACAAAAGTTAAACATTGTCGGAAACCTCCTCCAATTAACATGACCTTCCCACAAAAAACTGAATAGCGTGTTCGTCCATTAATTAATAAATTAGCGACTACTTCAGTTGTTGTTACTACCTCCAGCACCATCAAAAAATAACTTTTTGGCTTTCTGCTTAAGGTTAATGGAGAGCATATTTTTGTTTAATTACTTTATTACCACCACGATGTCACTTCTTCCAGAAAGTATTTTTTTTGTCCCAATTATAGTGAACGGGTATTTCCAAATATTTCCACTTGTTTGAACCAACCAGTAAGTTTCATTTCACAGTTCCAAAACTGGACATTCTTTTCACAATGGCCGCTACCAAATTATTTATCTCTAGTCGAACCTGTTAATACTGTTGCGTATTGTCGCAATTTTTTTAGTACATACCGTCAATGAAACGGTGGTCCTCCATCTTTGCTTTCAAACACTATGGCCACTTCGTTAACCATCGGAACATTGTACCGCCTTGGCTAGCTGAACGGTGCAATCTGCTTCGGCAGTTTCAATGGTTTGTTGTTCCACTTCATGAAGCATTTTTATTGATTTTGTAAGCGGATGGTTGTTATATCAACTAAATTTCTTATGATCATTTCTGAGTACTGTTTGTTCCCTGGAGGATTCATACATTGTTAAACTGCATCATCAGGGTTCAATACGTATATTGCCTGGCTTCATTTTCTTCAGGAGGTGCAGAAATGCAGAAGAAAATGCAAATATCTTATGTATCGTCTACATATCGAATGCACTTTCTCCCAGCTTCTCCAGATCTTGAAGAAGAAGTTCTGCTTCAAACGTTTCAAGTCGTATGTAATGCTGTTCAGGAGTTTCGCCGCTATTGTGACTTTCGTTTTCTTCGATCTCGTCGTAACTTGTTTAGATCTAGATCTAGATATTTTTTTCGGTTAGATTTTTAGTGAAATTGAAATTACGCCTACGAACAAATAGTTAACAACAGATTGACACAATTATAAAATGAAGGCATCAATCGAATAAGAATGTATATCACCTTGAAATGTAAAATCGCTTCTTCGATTTGTTTTGTTCTTAAAATGGACTGACATGGTAAATATTTTAATCTCATTATTCTATATACGCCACGTTGCCTCTTTCTCTGGCTTTGTTGGGGCAATAGATTTAATATTTAATTGTTTCGGATGGTACCACGACAATTCACCGAAAACGATAATTCAGTGAAAAGCAATTTATTGAGAACGACAAATCGCTGAAATCAACAATTCATTTAAATCATCAATGTACATAAAACGAATATTTAACCAAAAACAACAATTCACCGAAAAACAATTCACCGAAAACCACAATCCACTAAAAACAACAATTAACCGAAAACGACAATTTACTGAAAACGATAATTAATCAAAAAGGACAATAAATCATCGAAAACGACATTTCATCTAAAAGGACAATTTACCGAAAACGACAATTCCCTGGAAAAACAATTCACCGAAAACGACAATTCACTAAAAACGATAGTTCACCGAAAAATGACAATTCACTAAGAACGATAATAAATCGAAAAGCACAATTCATCGAAAACGTCATTTCACCGAAAACGGCAATTTACCGAAAAGACAATTCACCGAAAAAATAATTCATTGAAAACGGCAATTCACCAATATCTAGAAAAGTTCTCTGCAAACGGCTATTAAACGAAAATATGTCAAAGCAGTAGTAAATCATGTGATAAAAATTTAAGAGAGAACCAAGAATTCCAATTTCTGGAAAATTCATTTTTTTCACTTTTTTGCTCAACATTTATTTTTTCTCGTTCTATGGTTATTTAGATCATTAATCGAGGTTTTGGTCAGTAATTGGTGGTAATTGAATTCGAATATAATTTTTAGTTTTGGAACTAAATCATTTCACAACTGATCATGAAAATGAGTATGAGGATGGAAATGAAATTCTAATTGTTTTAAGAAGTTATGGAATGGCCGACTGGGACGATGCTAAATAGTTTCCCACCCGCTCATGACGAAATCTGGTATGTAGGATTGAAATGAAACTATAATATGCGATTTCTGGAAGAAGTGCTAGAGTGTAGCGAACTGGACCGGAATAAGGCCATTTCAATGATGAAATGAGTATCTAAACTAATTCTTTAAACAAATTCTGGAATAGAAGTTCAGAAATGAGACTAATTGGAACGGAACAAGGCCATCTATACTACAAGCTAATTCATCGAAATCATCAATTAACCGAAAATTGCAAGTCGCCGAAAATGACAATTCATCGAAAACGACAATTTACCGAGAGCTAGGAAAATTCTCTGCAAACGACAATTAAACGAAACTATTTGAAATAAGTAGTTACTCAGGGTTTCTATTTTGTGTCATATTTCATTTGAACAACATGTTGTGATAAACATTTAAGAGAGAACCAAGAATTTCAATTTCTAGAAAATTCATTTAGGATATCCCCCTTTCTTGCATAATATCTATTTTTTCTCGTCCTATGGTTATTTTGATTATTTATCGAGGTTATGGTCGGTATGTTTAATGGTAATCGAATTCGAATATGAGTTCTGGAAGTAGCTGTGAAATTTTTTAGAACTGGAACTAAGTTATTTCACAACTGGCCATGATAAAATTGTGTACGAAGGATGGAAATAGAAATCTAATTTTTTAGGAAGTTCTGGAATTGGATTGAACAACCAAAATCCTCAATTCTCCGAAAGTGACAATTCACCGAAAACGACATTTCACCGCAAATCACAATTCACCGAAAACAATAATTAATCGAAAACGACAATTCATCGAAAATGAGATTTCACCGAAAACGACAATTCATCAAAGAAACACGATGAAAATCCTCTGCAAACGACAATTAAACGAAATTATGTAAAATCAGTTAATCAGGATTTTTATTTCGTGTCATATTTCATTTCGATTTTTTCTCATCTTACGGTTATTTTCATTATTTATCGAGGTTATGGTCGGTATCGATAATCGATGGTAATCGAATTCGAATATGAGTTCTGGAAGTAGCTGCGAAAATTTTCTAGATCTGGAATTAAGTTATTTCACACCTGATCATGATAAAATTGAGTAAGAACGATGGAAATAGAATTCTAATTTTTAGGAAGTTCTGGAATGTTCGGCTGAGACGGGATTAGATCATTTCTAAACCGATCATGAAGAAATTTGATATGCTGGATTATTATGGAACTTTAATATGATTTCTGGAAGAAGTTATGGAATGTAGCGAACTAAACCGGAATAAGGCCATTTCATAATCGATAATGATGAAATTGGTTACACAGGATGGGAATGGAATAGTAAAATGATTTTCGGAGCAAGTCTGAAATTATTCCAATTGGAACTCGAGACTATAAAATTATTTTTAGAAGCAGTTCCTGAATATGGTCAATTGGGATGGAAGTAGGCGATTTCTTAACCGATCAACATAAAATTGGGTGAATAAAATGAAAATAGGATTGCAAAATGCTTTCGGAAGGATATGTCAAATATAGCTAACTGATTTGGAACTATTCCATTTCATTACCGATCATAAAGAAGTTATTTATGTAGGATTAAAATGGGATTGAAAATTGGGTATATTGGTTCGAAATGTAACGTTACATATTTTTTTTTGTAAGAAGCTCTGGAATATGATCAACTAAAACCGAAATGGTTTTTTCCAACAATTCGCTAGATCGCTTATCGAGACTACTATTATTGTCGTTGCTTAAACCTCGGAACTCATGATTGATAACTTCATTACATCTTAGATTCTTCCACATCTGCTATTGATATTCCATTTTAATTATTTAATCGAGTTCCATATTTTTATTGGTTGGGCAGTAAATGGCCTGCTCCTTCAAAACTGACTATTTCAAAAAACATTCTTGAAACTGGGACAGAATTAGACCATTTGTTAACCGATGATTTTGTTGAATTTGGATTACTCAAGCAACCAAGATAGCTTGTAGTTTGCCAAGTATTCTTTGAAAGCCAAAAATTACTATAATCATGCAGAGTGACATATTTCAGTAATGTTACTGTGACAAAGTTGAAAATTTATCAACCAGTAGCTGTTCAATGACTTGTATTTATAAAATGGAAATTTTATAAATACATTCCATCTCATTGGATGTTTGTTTCTCAGTTTACTGACCAGAATTCCTCCAAAAGTTATTTTAGAACCCCGATTTTTATCCTAAATGCCGAACATCATCATGATTGACTACGAAACGGTTTAGTTCCTCTCAGAAGGATATATTCCAGAACTATGTTGATCATGTTCCAGAATTTGATCCTAAACATATTTTAAAATCACATGTCCATCAATACATAACCAAATCGATTATGATTGGTTAAGGAATGGCCTAGTTACGTCCCACTATTTCAGAACTTTTTCTAAAATTCTTTTGAGAACGCCATTTTCATTCTACAAACCCAACTAAATCATGATCGGCTATAAAAAAATGTAGTTCCATTTTAGTTGACCGCGTTATGTATTTATCCTTTAAGGTCGGTTCACGTATGCGATCAAAAAATGGTTCGCGAATCAAGCCAATCAATGAGCGTCATTATTGTTCATAATTTGTTTTTTTTTATGTTCGATGCTTGCGATCAAAATTTGTCCAAAGTTAAAATTATTTCATCTCGGGCGTGGACATTTGTATATGTTCCAATGATTTGATTGGCTTTTGATTCGTCAATCATTTTTTGATCACAGACGTGAAGTGAGGCTGCCCTTATACCATATTTCATCATGATCGGTTGAGAAATGATTTAATTCCAACCAAATTTGATGAATTTCCGAGCTACATTCGGAACTGATATTCGAATACAATTTTCATCATATACACTCCGCTTCACTTGATTAGGGCCAATATAATTTTTATTTATTTTTTACAATTTATTATTTTCTTTTAATCAAAAAAGATATTTAGAGAGCATTGTTGGGAAGAGAAATCAATAACAAAAAACAAAGCGATAATTTTACGAGGAAAACTTAAATTCAACTTTTTTATCTTTTAAAACAAAACAAAAAATTAAAATTAAATTTTTAAGATCAGTTCATCAACTCGATTAGGAATCGAGTCGTACAGCAATTTCAAGTAATTTAAGGAAATTACACTCCAACCTGGTTTTATATCGCCCTTTAAGTTCCTCAGTGTCTTCGAACTGTTTTCCAGTTTAACTGCATTATGAATCGGGACATTATGGTTCAACACAATTCCGCAGATGTCATGTAAGCACACGCAGAGGCCTCACACGGTGATGTTTTGCCGGCTACAACTCAGGGAGAAGAACTATGGGTCGTGGGGTTTGAGGCTTGCGTGGATCCTGGCCTACACCGTGATTACAGATATTTGAAAAAAAAAAATAAAAAACGCAAATTAAATATTAATAAAAAGCCGGAGTTCCGCCGAAATTCGTCGGTGGAAACTTGAGGAACGACACCAAATAATTATAACAAGGTGTGCCTTGGTGCGCGTATCCGTTCGAATTCAAACGGCGCAAGCGCTGGTTTCGAAATTGGATGCGGGCACCAAGGGACCGAGAACACTACGCCGACACAGACTGGAGTCTCCACTCACCTCATACCGAACCTGTAAAAGTTTAGTAATACATTTTATCATTTCCTATTATCAAACGGAGGAGGAAAATCCAAAGAAATCATAAAGCAAAAGAGGAAATGCAACCCCAGGGATAAAAAGACAATGAGGCCAAATGCTAGTAAGCACCGTACTAAATTTTATTAATCACAAATAAAATGAGAGAGGAAAAAAACAGAAAAATAAATCTTCCCAAAACGACGGAACGAGACCGATCGTACACCGAGCGCGCGGCAAACAACCGCTATTCGGCGCTCGATTACAAATTTTAAATTTATAAAAAAAATAAAAAGCAAAAAAAAACGCACCTTAATATTATTGACGAACACCGTCATACCACAGGTGATTTTTCCCCACCCGGACCGTTGCGGCTTGGTTATGCCGTTACTCGATCTCCAACGTAGCGGTCCATCCGCCGGTAAAATAAAATATATTTGGCCTCGCCTGGCCGCCGTAAATAATTTTGTTTAGCGTTATTTCCGCCTCGACAGGCCGCCAAAATCTCATCCAACTTTGCGGCTCTTCCGCCGGTACATACAATTGAATGACCTCGGCAGGTCACCTCAAACAATCACGTTGGGCGTAGGTTCGCCTTTAATCGTAGGTTCGGCAGGCCACGTTGTGCAAATAATGCCGGGCGTCTTTCCGCCCGTTGGGCGTTGGCTTGTCGCAAAATTACACAAATATTACAAATGGCCTCGCCTGGCCACCTGTAGGTTGCGGGTTTTTACCGATACGCACCGAACGGTTAAGTAGAAGCGTGGCAGCCACTCGCTGATTATACGGTACGGCATCATGTAAAAATTCTGCGCTCGGGATAACTGGCGGTGCTCGCTTTAAATTGCAGTGCCCCCTTTAAATTTCGATTCTCACTTTATAAACGACAACACCCGTTGAAAAATGCGGGATGCCCCACACTATTGTACCGTTGTTAGTACATATATATATATATATATATATATATATATATATATATATATATATATATATATATATATATATATATATATATATATATATATATATACAGATTGGTTCTCACTGATCTTTGTATTTTTGGAAACTTTCTTATTTTCCCCAAAATGTACAGCTTTTTCTCCTTCTCAGAAAATGAACGGACCACAGAAAATTATCACCCCTTTCTATTCTCGTCTTTCTTCATAAAAGCAACTTATTTTTAAAACGTTTTTCTTAACATTGCTTTCTTGTCTGTCTATCTGTTTGGGTCAAAATTTGAAGTCGAAATTTGAAGCACTTATCATCATTCGATTTCGCTGAAATTTTGTTCACTTGGTTGTTTCATCTGACAATTTCGATGTAAAACAAAAATGTCACAATTTTTTCTTTTTTCATTTTGTCTCTGATTTTGTTGTTGAAATATCAGGAGTATGTTTGCTGCCATCATAATTCGCAAGAAACCACACAAAAAAAACGTAAATATACACTACAAGCGTTTGACAGATGGATATGTGAACTAAAGCATGTCAAATGCCGTTTCGTCGTATGTATCAAACAAAATAATCTAGTACAATTTTTGACATTTCATCAACTAAAATTTATTTCTGTTTTGATTCCAAACTCAATCGGAGGCTAAAATGGTTTTGTGCCAATTTTTTCTCGGAGGTAATTGCCGATTTGGAACCAAATGTTTTAATGACCACATTGATTTAAAGTACGTACTATATTTACTTGTGGCATGTCGCATAAAGTCTAAAATTTTGCGTAATTATTTTAGGCAAATAATCCGCGTTGAAATAGACTCGGCCATCAAGGGCAACCAATGGCCATTCTCCAGTTTTGGCCCATTCAAGGATAAGTCTTGTATCCCAAATTTTATAGAAGATCAATCGTTCGAGGAAATTCGATACAAATTTTATGAGGCGAAAATTAAAGGTAATTGAGCAAGTACTTCTAGGATTTATAAAATTTGAGCAAATCAAAGCTGCAGCAATTGACTATGCTAAGTCCTGAGATCATGAATATTTTTGTACAACTTTATGATGCTGGGTTAGAACCAAAAAAGAACAATTCTGCCGTTGGTAATAATCCTTTTGCTACGGTGAATATTGGGAATTCACAAACAGGATATCAGGCGAAGAACATATTTGGTAAACCGACCTTTGCAACTACTATAGATGTACGAAGTTATATCAAAAAGTCTTGCAATATCATATGAAAAAAAGAGTGAGTGAGACAACAATACATTTTCAAAACCATTTTTCGTCGCGATGAAACTTCTAGAAGAACATTTCGATGTAAATTTTACAGTTCGTTTGTTTTTGTCAATTTAGTAACACGTGTTTTGTCAACACGTGTTTTGAATTTTTCTTAAAATGAATGAAATTGAATATCGCGCCGTTATTAAATTTTTCTGTAAAGATGGACGAAATGCGATTTATATATTTAACTATATATCAAAAGTTTACGGCGAATCTGCACCATCATATGCCACAGTAACAAGATGGGTAAAATTATTCAAAAGTGGTCGGGAGTCATTAGAAGACGACAACCGCTCGGGTCGGCCAGCAGATGCTATTAGCCATGAAAACGTAATTTTGGCCGAATCTATTGTATTGGAGGACCGGCGTATTTCTGTTCCGCGTTTAGCGTGGAGACTTTCTCTTTCATACGGTACCACATATACTATATTACATGACCACTTTCACATGTCGAAAGTAAGTGCGCGATGGGTTCCCCGTTTGTCTGTTGTAAATGAATATTTTATGGAGCAAAAGAAATCTTTTTTTAGAGGGTTTAGGCAAGTTAATTGATCGATGTGACAAATGTATAAACCTTAAAGGAGATTATGTCGAAAAATAAAAATATTGCTGTCTCACTCACTCTTTTTTTCATATGATATTGAAAGACTTTTTGATTTGCCTTCGAAACAGCCACAAGTATGTTTGGAGATACAGCATCAAACCAACAACAAAGTGGTAACATCTTTAGAGGGAGCTCATTTACCAATCCTAATCAAATTTGGGGGTGCTCAAACTCAACAGTCACAGCAATCTATATTTGGAGCAGTTGCTCAGCCTAATACGAGAGTGTTTGGGCCACCTGTTAATATATTTCAACCGGCAAATATGGCTTCGCAGTTTGCATTGTCTCAACTTGGTAATCAGCAGCCAACTCAAAATGTATTTGGACCACCACAACCCACACAAGGCATCGTTGGCTCCCCAACTCAGCCACAACCACCTACTAACATTTTTTGAGGACAAACCATATTTCAGCAGCCCACTCAACCCGTTCAGTCTGTTTTCGTAGCACCGGGTAATCCGCCTCCGTTCAGCAAGTACCTCAACCATCAACACCTGCAAATGTATCTTAAACGCAACAAGATTCAAAATTCGTACACCTAAAAAGAGTAAAATAAAATATATAAAAAAAACTTTTTGAATACCACGTTTTTCTAATGCACTAAAAAGAAGAAAATAATTTTTTTCTGGGCGTATAGAATTATTTGGGCATTTATACTTAAAACTACCTAGCACCAATTTTCTACAACTAAAAACGTGGGGCGCATTTCAGAAAAGAAAATTGATAAATGTGATTTGGATAATTCCTTATGGTATTTTTAGAACATTTTGCTAGCTTAGAACCTTCCTGTACCTAATTTATGATTAAGGTGTATCGGTCCCGAGTGAACACTGACGTATATCTCTAATAAATATCTAGTTAGTCATTCTTACAACTAGACATTTACTAAACAAATACATCCAGTGTCCACTCGGGTGTGTGATAAAATAAATTAGGAAATTATAATTTTTTATTAAGCTTTGCTTCTAAATATTTTTGTCTCGATATTCAATCTTGTACGAGATATGCAGTGTATACGAGAGATTTTGACGAGAGTTGACAAATATAAGATGCTAGTGTCAAAGCCCTAAATTTTCACATTAAGTACACCAAGAACTTTTTTTTTGTTATAAAGAATTGATTTATGGAACTTATACTTTTTTTTTTTAAATTAATAGCAATTTCATATATAATATATATATTTTCTTTTCTAAAATACGCCCCTCGTTGTTAGTTGTAGAAAATTGGTGCTAGTTTTAAGTATAAATGCCCAAATGATTCTATATGCCTAGAAAAAAGTTATTTTCTTCTTTTTAGTGCATTAGAAAAACGTGGTATTTTAAAAAGTTTTTTTATATATTTTTTTATTTCGTGTTAACACATACCCGAACACTGTTATGTATATTTATTTTCTCTTACTCAAAAGTTGTCATCACAACTCGACTTGGTATTATATAACCAAAACTAGGTACACTTTTCAATATTTTTTGCTTTTTTCTTAAAAAAAATTACCACAAAAAAAAATTGTACTTCTAATACTTTATTTAGACTCGACGTTTCTTTTCAAGTACCAAAACAAGACTTTTTCGTTTTTAAAACAATTCCAAACAAAAACTCTCGACTTTAATTTCTTTACAAAATTCCAATCCAGACTGCATTAAAAAAATTCTCGGACCATGAAAAAAATGGCTCGAATGTTTTTTCTTGTTGTCCTCCTCGTACACAACAAGAAAAAACAACGAGTGTGAAGAAAATACTAAACTTTTGCTAGTCTCATTAATTGTGTTTGCATTAGTGATATTACCTGGATAAGACGGAAAATTATCGAAAATTATAATTTTATTCGTTGTATCTATTAAATTCTATTAAAATTAACTAAATAATATAAAACTACCCTATCTCGACTAGATATATGAATGTTTAGTTTGTCTCAAAATTATATCTGAATTTCTCTTATATCACAAATTTACTGTATAATTTGTAGATGAAAATATTTATTAAGAATTCTGGAATTTTAACACCCCATATACGAGGGCAAATCAAAAAGTCTTGCAATATCATATGAAAAAAAAGAGTGAGTGAGACAGCAATATTTTTATTTTTCGACATAATCTCCTTTAAGGTTTACGCATTTGTCACATCGATCAATTAACTTGCCTAAACTCTCTAAAAAAAAAGATTTCTTTTGCTCCATAAAATATTCATTTACAACAGACTGTACTTCATAGTCACTGGAAAATTTCCGGCCCCTTAGTGTTTTTTTCAAATTGGGAAACAGAAAGTAGTCACTGAGTGCCAAGTCTGGACTGCACGATGGATGCGGAATCTCCACGAAATCGCAGTCCTTTAATGCAGCTTGAGCAATATTAGCCTTGTGCACTGGTGCATTGTCGTGAAGAAGCAAGATTTTTTTCCTAACTTTCCTTGGCCGTTTTTCCCGGATCGCTTTTTTCAATTTTCACAAAACCTCTGCGTAATATATGCCTGTGATTGTGGTTTTCGGTGGCATATAATCGATTATCAAAATTTCTTCAGCATCGCAAAAAATTGTTGCCAAAACCTTACCAGCAGACGGTTGAGTTTTGAATTTCTTTGGTGGTGGTTCACTACGTTTAATCCATTGCATCGACTCTTGTTTGGATTCCGGATCCCAGTGATGAAGCCATGTATTCAACAAACGGAGAACCCATCGCGCACTTACTTTTGACATGTGAAGGTGGTCATGTAATATAGTATATGTGGTACCGTATGAAAGAGAAAGTCTCCACGCTAACCGCGGAACAGAAACACGCCGGTCCTCCAATACAATAGATTCGGCCAAAATTACGTTTTCATGGCTAATAGCATCTGCTGGCCGACCCGAGCGGTTGTCGTCTTCTAATGACTCCCGACCACTTTTGAATAATTTTACCCATCTTGTTACTGTGGCATATGATGGTGCAGATTCGCCGTAAACTTTTGATATATAGTTAAATATATAAATCGCATTTCGTCCATCTTTACAGAAAAATTTAATAACGGCGCGATATTCAATTTCATTCATTTTAAGAAAAATTCAAAACACGTGTTACTAAATTGACAAAAACAAACGAACTGTAAAATTTACATCGAAATGTTCTTCTAGAAGTTTCATCGCGACAAAAAATGGGTTTGAAAAATATATTGTTGTCTCACTCACTCTTTTTTTTCATATGATATTGCAAGACTTTTTGATATACCCTCGTACCTGAGGTTGTGTTTAGATCTCTAGGGATATATCAGTTAACCTGAAATTTTTATTATATTTGGTCATAATACTAAATTTTATTAACTGGCCCCTCCCCTGGATGGGGAACATCTGAATATATTTTCTAATTGATATGGTTCCTTAGCTAACACCCCATATAACTGAGGTTGTGTTTAAATCTCTAGGAATATCTCAGTTAGCCTGAGAATGTTTATTAAGCCTCAACTAGTGAGGAATAAGAAAATAAAAAATACGAATTTTAACGAATTTTAACCAATTGTTTTTCTTTTTTTTTGACATTCGAACCAGTGAAAAATAATAATTTTAAGTTACAGCTGATCGTTTACAAACAGATGTTTTTTTATTGTGAAATGTCTTTTAGAGAAATTTCATATTTGTTCATGTTGTTACATATTTTTATATACAAATTTCGTATTTGAAAATGCACACATACACGAGATGCTTTTACATCACAATGCAAAAAGGAAATAAACTAAACAAAATTAAAATATTATAGTAGTAATATAGCGTTTACACTACGGCTATAATATCATACCATTATCATACCAATTTGTTATTAATTTTTAATAAAATTCACTAAAACACTATTTTTACTTTATCACACATTATTAAAATTAATCACAAAATATTAAAATAATTTTATTTAATAAATAAAATAGAAAACAAAAAAAATGTACACAAAATAAATATGGCTTCCACCACCCGCATCACTCATTTATCTTCTTTTGCTGTGTGTAAAACACAACAACAAATCGTATTTTTAAGATTTTCTTATTTTCGAGCGAGAAATAGCGCGCACTATTATTTTAATAAGTGACAGCTAAAATTTTACGAAGGGGAAATTCGGCTTCTTACATGAACATTAAGTTTGACTGGGTAATAACATTTAAATGCCATTTATCGCATTGTTATTCTATTATTTTTTTATTTTCTTATTCCTGACTGGTTCAGCTATTATACTTGGTCATAATACTAAATTTTATTAATAGCCCCTCCCCTGGATGGGGAGCATCTGAATATATTTTCTAACTAAAATAGTCCCAAACTAACACCCTATATACCTGAGGTTGGGTTTAGATCTCTAGGGATATCTCAGTAAGCCTGAGAATTTTTATTATATTTGGTCATATACAAAACTTTATTAACTGCCTCTCCGCTGAATGTGGAGCTGATATTATATGATTATAGTTATATTAACGAAAAAAAGATATTATAGTTATACGAAGATATTATAGTTATATTAACAGCAACAATTTTAGCGGTGCTGGTTTAATTGTAAGCGGAACTGGACGACTCGTTCCTTGATATCAGAAACTGTAATGAAATGGGTAACAAATAATGGTATGGGTTTAATTGAGGCGGGCTAATTTGGTCGGTGCAGGATTAAAGCACTGTTTTTTTTACTATATTTGGCCATAATAGAAAATTCTATAAATAGTGGTCACTCCTGGATGGTGAGTCTAATTATTATTTTTTTCTAATTCACCTTGATATTCAAGTAACAGTTCATATACCTTAGTTTGTGAATAGATTTCTAGGCATATCTCAGTTGATCTACCAATTCTTAAAATATTTTGGTTATAGTACAACATTCTATAAATTGATCTCATCCTTAGATAAGGATGTCCTAACTATTTATCGTTCAACTAATAATTCATTTTCCTCAGGCTGTATTTAAATCTCTATAGATATCTATTATGGCCCTAAGAACTCTCATTATATTTGCTACCATTTCTAAAAATAGGAGTTCCCTGCTTTTGGAGCTTGGTATTTTTTTTCTATTCTCCCACCCATTTTACCCAATTGTGGATTATAATTTCTCCAGTTATCTCATTTAATTTCAATAATTCTTCCTTATCTAGTTCAGCGTGTAGTGTTTGTTACTAATCTGTCTTGGATACCAATTTTCTAGTTATTTTTTTAAACTTTTATTAATCGCAATATTCTTATTAGTGAATATTGATTAATGAAACGGTATATATATTAGAATTTCTCTCGGGTTATTTTAAAGGTAACTGCCAATTATTTAAAATAAAACTATTAAATTAAGAGTTAGTTAATTCCGCTTAACACAGGTATCATTTTGATATGCACCAATACATATAAACGTTTAGCATAGATTTAGAAAAACTTCACACTGCTTTATAAACATGTGAAGTTTTTGCTAATTTTTTTTTACTAGTAAAACTTTAGCAGTAACTTCACATACATGAAAAACACCCTATATAGTCGTGCTATAGCATATAAGCAAAAACTATAAGAAATACAAAGACAAGCCATATGGTGAAAAAATGGTAACCGATTCAAAAGGATGATTTACAGTGGAACTTGAATAATCGCTTACGATTCGAAGAGAATAAGTAAAGAAAACAAAATAATAAAACTTTCCGTTCTCATTTTGAGAGTTTTTTTTTGTATGTTTTTTTTATTTTCAGTAAAATATAGCTGTGTGCTTATGTGTAATATAAATTGGAATAATAATGAAAACGAATATTTTCGTCAACTCAAAGGCATTTTGGGTCTTTGGAGTTGTTTATGTGTTTCAGTTATTGAAAATGGATTTATCGCAGTATTGATTAAAATTACATTTATCGTTAAAACTTTATCGTGTACCGAGTTTCATAAACATAAAACGGCATCGAATAATTCAATTAAAAACCAAAAAAAAAATCAAAATACAATTTGAAAATAAAATGTTCATGGTAAACAAAGTTCGGAAGGATGTTTCTAACTATAAACTGTTGAAATAATTTAACAAATTTATTGTGTATTTCCCAATTGTTCGTCGAAAATTATGTTTATGCCAAATAAAAATATTTTGGTTTTCCTTGGAAACGGTGTACTTGAAACAGACTTAAGGCCAGTGCACACTTGAGCGAAGCAAGCTATATCGTGAGATCACAGCTTTTCATTTACTGTGCAAAGCAGAAATAAGTGAAACCGTTCTCACAGAGCTTAGCTCAACACGCTCGTAACAGTGATTTATTAAATGCTTTATTTAAAATAGCAAGATAGAAACATTGTTTCATATTGTTAGCGATGTAAGCTGATCATTTATCTCCTAAACGGAAATAAAATATTTAAATATCTGGGTGTATAGAAAGCGTTGATTATTTTGCCATGTATGATAGATAATGTTTGATTTATTTGAGCTTTACCTACCAAAATGGGAAGCAGTGAGAAAAAAGCTGGTATCAGTCTTAAAACTGAGCTTTTGTGTGCAAGGAGCCTTACAATGTTTACTGCTATCAAAAATGTTCTTGTAAATCGTAGTAAGAAATACCTCTGTATGTGTTAGACAAACTAATTTCTACTTAATTATACTTTCTAAAAAGTGGTTGCTAACTTTTTACTTTATGAACCCGGACAAACAATTTTGAAATTAATGTTATTTAAAAAAATTTCTTATTTCCTTAGCTCTAGAAAATTCAGCAAAAACACTGGAGGACTTGATGATATGAAATTTTAGTTTATGTCGCTATGAAAGGAACTCACGGCCAATCGAATTAAATTTAAATCAAATATTCAGAAAAAAATTAAATTCAAACATAGATTTTAGATTAACTTGTTAAATATAATTGTGCCTTATAAGCTTTTTTAGGCACAGCTTTCTTAGCAAGAACTCAATATAGAGAATGCATTTTAGAATTTCAGTTTCGTCTGACTAATTAAATTTCCTAACTTGGTTCACAATAGCTGCATTTCATTGGGAAATAAAATATTCTAGGCCAGTTTTTGATTTAGAAATTTTGTATATGAGTTTATCATAGCGAAAGAAAATTTTTCATCATAGTTGGCGTTGTTTTTCGGTAGTAACTATAATGAAATTCGAGTCAGTTTTATATAAATCTTAATTTGTTTTTATTTCAGATACAAAACTTTAATTTAAAAACTAGGCTAATGTTACACGAATATTTAATAATGAAATACAGCTATTTAAAATTAAGAAATACACAAGTCATAATTAAAAAACATATTTTTTATTTCTGATATTACTTTAGCAGATAAAGAAAATTTCATTATAAAAATTAATTCAGATTCACCCCGCTCCCATCTATGAAGGTTAACATCTGCAGTCTCTTGTTTGTGTTATTAAGCGTTTAAAATTTTCAATTTCGGATGTTTAATAATTGTGATCGATTTATTTTGCATTTTTGTGTTGGAGTCTTTATATTTTCTCGGCTTGTTGGTGGCTATAAATTTCTTTGTACTCCATTTTGAATATTTCCTGAGCATAATAAGTAATATATAATCTAATATATCTAAATGATGCTGGTACTCCTTGTTTTTAACTGTTTGTGCAACGCAGACATCTCTCATGTAGCTCTTGATGTTTTCCATATGAGGCTGCATTATAAACAAACTTTTGAAAATATCAATGTGCAATTTTGAAATATTAAAAAATGTATCACTCGGTGCGTGACGGGCTCCAAAGTTACTATTGTTAGTATAATTTTTATACATTATAAAACGTTCACTTTTCGCTTCTAAAATATCATTACTCTTTATCAAAATTTTATTACAAATGACGCATTTTGATTTTTTTAAATTTTTGAATGCAACGAAACCGATAAAATATCTTTTGGAAGAATCATCAAAATCGTCTTGGCATCCAAGTCCATCATCCACGTCTGTTTCTATCAATATTTCCAAATCTTCATTATCTCTTGAGATGTTTTGTTTGCTAAGTTGAGATTCATGAGTTTGCGGCTCGTTAAATGTGTCTTTTAAAACTGTATTGATATGATGATACAAAATATCCGTCATAATATTAATGGCCAATATTTCATCTGCATCGGTTTCACAGTTTGCAAAAGCAGAATTTTCCAAAAATTTTATAGCCATTATTTTTCCAATGGGATGATTGAATTCATAGAGTGATGGATTTTCACTATTGCCACCTCGTTGGCGAACAAGTTCAAACAAATTTTCTATTGGATCTTGATTCAAACGAGCTGTTAGAATAAAGTCAATCTTATTGTTCTTTTGTTTTAAATGATCTAACATTGATAAAATTCCACCTACCGTTTGGATTACTCCATTCAAACAATAAACGGTAGATTTATTTATGGTCTTTACTTGAGAAAAATAACTTAACATATTTTTAAGATTTTGATGAACTTAATTATCTATTTTTAGAGCACATTTCTGAGGATTCGTTTCAAAAACCAATTTGCTATTTAAATTATCAAAGAGCATATCGACTTTCTGAATGAAATTATCAGGAGATGAAGCGAACGGCTTAGCATTTGTAGAAAATTTGTAAAAATCGGCCATCGTTCTTACTCCAGCTACTACTGTACGACTAAAAATGTGAGTAGCAAATTTTACTCGCTTTTTTCGAATGAATTTGGGTGAATATGCCGGTTTGAAAGTTTTGGGCACAATCTTGTAGTTCTGAGTTTTTCTGTTTCAAATACTCTTTTACAATATCCCACGAAACGATCCCGTTAGGTGTGCTTAAATTGCCATTCATTAAAACATTTCTCATGGATTTTATTAAGTGCGGAGCGTCATATAAAGCAAATATTTTGTGTTCATTGAAATAAAAAAATGGGTAATTTTTATCAGCATTAAGTAAAGTGTAGCATTTCCGATTATTCGGTCCCTGGTCACAAACGACCGCCACAACCTTAAATCCAAGGTTGAACAATACTCTCACATTTTCTAATAAAATATCTTTTAGATTGGAACTTTCCATGTTATGTGACTTGCGTAAAAAGATATGACATATTTAAATTGTTTCATCAGTCCGCAAATCAAAAACGTTACATATTTCGCAATATCTGGAGTTCGTTTATTTGTTTTTGAAAATCAAACGACTTCATCATTTACGCGATCGTACTCCAAGTCAGGTTTGATAGACATTTCATCAAACATCAATACAACATACTTTTCTTCATTACTCATCACATCAGTTTTTTCTTTTAAACCTATCAAGACTGAACCGTTTGATCCTGGCTTTAAATTTTTAATCGGAACCCAGCGAAACAGTGAAGTCTTGGATAGCATATGCAAGTTTAAATTGTCTCGTAGATAGTTGTAACATGCCAGTGATTTGAAATATATCTGTTAGGCGATATCTCGCTGATATTGTGGCCATTGCTTTTTTCGATCTATAATCATCTTAGCAAACTTCTTTGCACCAGGGCTCAAACTTGGCAACCTTTCAATTTCTTTACAAACTAATACATTTTTAGGCACTGAATGAACTTTTGATTTTTGTTTCCTTAATTTGATTTCCTTTTTGCTGAAGTCCTTGCATAAATTTTAATGTTTTCATAACGAGTAGGTATTTGATTATCAGTTTTACACGTCAAGTAATATTCAGGAACACAATTTTTTTAACAGACGTTTACCTATTGATCTCGGATCAAAATGCTTTTCGCAAACCAACAGCTTTTTCGGCAAATTCCACTTCTGCAATCCACATTTATATACCCATACGTCAAACATATCTTTATTCGAAGGAAAAACAAAAAATATCGTTCGGGATTTATTCTACGAGATGCTGTACAAGTTTTCACAGCACACAAAACACCAGAGCTTATACTTGTCATGATTATACTTTAAACTTATCAGAATAAAAAAATATCGAAATAATGTTACTATTATGAACGATTACCAATATGTATTTGAGTTTGCGAATATATTTTGTAGTTTTAATTGTTACAAAATTAATTTAACACTTAACATACCATGCGCGGTCAAATGACCGTTTTAAAAATTTCGTTTAAAATTTCTCGCATACAACGTTACTTTATCAACATGTGGCTTATTATCTTTTCCTAAAATATACAAACAACCTATTTTACAATGTTTACAACTTTTTTTATTGTTTAATTTCCGAAAACAAATTATATCTAGTCTACTTTACTAAAATACATATGTTTTTTTAAAGCGGTCATTTAACCGCTCATGGTAGGATTAGGTATACATAAAATGTCGGTATGTTTAGTGTTAAATAATATGCAAAATATGCTATAAATCACTTTTGTTCACACATCATGTTTCCTTGTGTGTGATAACCTGCATCCCCAATAGAATTTCTTATGACTTTTTACTTACAGAAAAGTATGAAAAAAAAACTTGACAAAAAAAATATTTTTTTGTCAAGTTTTTTTTTCATACTTTTCTGTAAGTAAAAAGTCATAAGGAATTCTATTGGGGATGCAGTGTACTCATTTCTTGTGGAATTATTTTCTATTCGTCAACCGCGAGTAACAAAACAAATTTTTTTTTGTATTCCATTCACTGAATAGTGAGCGAACAATAGAAAAGTAAAAAGATCGATCGTTTTTATTTCGTGTACGATGATGTTTTAAGCATGATTTTATTTTCTCAATCTCTCATCTATAATTGTAGTAGCGTAAAATAACGAGAATAAAAAGAGAGAATAACAATAATCAAGAGATTTCTGTATTATGTTTTAGATTTCAGGGTTCTGCGTTGCGATCGTCCCCAAATTGAAATCGATCGTCCCCAGAATTTTGTTTTGCAAGTTATATGGTACGGAAAGTCTTTGCAATATTATAGTTTTTGATATAAGTCTTTTCCGTCGCACCATCACACAAAAGGGTGTACAAAAAAACAAAATACAGCAGGGTGAGTTTAGAAAACAATCAACCGATTACAATGAATTCTAGCAAGGACACAAACCAACCGATTAAAACGGAACAAGACAAGTGTATAAGATAAAATGGTTATGACCGTACAGTCGTAACAAATAATATATTGGAAAAATGAAAAAAATTATGTTGGCCCTATTCAATTGAAGCGGAGTGTAAATGCATTTTGACCACGAATATAAAAAACAGAAACTCTACACAATCTGGGGTCTAATTTTTAAGATATTAGGAGCTTTGGCACTCACACGACTACTGCGACTATTTTATCTATTAATAAGTAAACATAGTGGCTTTACCCATTACTATTGGAAATTACGTTCTTCTAGTTTATATTTAAAAGGCTCCTACTAATCATCTGCTGAATACTTCGCAGCTGACTGAACGAAAGGTCAAAAAACCGCGGCTAAATTCGTCATTTCTGTTATGTTGCTAAAATACCTAATGCGCCATAGTTGTAAATTTCTAAAATTGTTAATCGGTTTTGGTGCTACACCATGCAAAATACTAATTTGCTTTTTACATATTTATGCTAATTGATTACAAAAAAAGAAAAATTGTTGTTGCATGCAAAACATCAATTTTACTTTCAAACCGATTAACTTGTATGACAAATTGATGGATCACGTTTCGCGTATAAAGTGACATTTTTTAATATGCGACTGTTCTATGCACATGCGGAGAGAAATGCATTACAACGTTAATCTCGACCACCTAACGAGTGACCGAGGTTAGTGACCAATATATGCATACCGATACCATATACACAAAATCTCTATTGTTTGAGAACTAGCCAAAAAAAAAACATTAAAACAAAAACAAAAAATCATTTAATTTGCATAACTATGTTGTAGTTTTGTGTACATGCGAAATTTATGATTTCCTGTCCATTAGCCATAAACTGAAACGGGTGCAAGGGTATGGTGGTGGTATGGGAGTGGGTGACTGAATATGAATTTTATTTTTTATCTAAATGTGCGCATAGTGTGCATAGTTTACATTTATGTATGTGCTAGATCATAATGCTGGATAAAAGTATCATGAGAATACCAATTTTGTTGCACTAAATGACAAAAATTTGCATTTAAATGTTGTATGTGTGTGTGTGTGTGTCCGTGTATATGTCCGTGTGGGTGCGACAAATATTATGTTTTAAAATTCTGTTCTTGAGGGTCATGGTAAAATGTGTGCGCACGGAATGGGTTGCTAAATAAATGTTACCGAATCGAATCGAGCAGAAAAAATATTGTTGTGGCAATAAAAATATAAAATTTTTAATTTATACGAAACGGCCTTCAAAATTAACTGTACGCAAAAGACATAATTTTTAAAGATGACCAAATTGACCGCGCAATTTATTTTAATGTCACCCGATTCTCAGATATTGGGGAAGATAAGTTATTCAGGCGTTTATGGTTTTAATCTGATTTGTAGACCAATAAATTATGCTATAAAGAAATTCTGAGAAATTGGCGACCTTCGTTGCAAGATGAAACAATAATTAAGAATATCACACAATAACAACTATATGGTATAGCGCATTGCTTCATATCAAAATATTTTAGTGTTCAGATTTAGTAAATTTCATCACGATTTAAAGGTCGTAAAATTTAAAATTTACTAGGTTACACTTAGGCCTATAAGTACACGTCTCAAATGTGCTTGTAATATTGGTCTTAAGTTGGACTTGCTCCATTATTCAAAATAACTACTTAAATATGTCTACACTATATGGTCATTGAGCCGCTACTCGAAATAGAAAATGTATTCCTGAGTAGTTTCGATATGTCGATCCTATTAAGTAACCTACACTGAATTCAATTTTGAAAGTTTTATAAGTTAGGTTAGGCTGTGGTGGTAGCACCTTTACTCTTTTGCCCTCTATGAACCGTTTAGAGCTATTTAGGTAGTGTAAAATATCTCGTAGTGTAAAATATCTCGTACCATACAGCTTTCGACCTCGGAAAGGCTGGTCATTGTGCGGTTGTCCAAGTATTTGGGCCTTCAGTGCGCTAATACCGGGCAGGAGCAGAGACTGTAGTTAAAGTTTTTCTCGTCCTTGCAGTTTTCTAAAGAAGTGATTAGATTCTAAACCCAACCTTTGATTGTTCTTAAATCTCGTCTTTGCAGGTAAATTAAATGTATTAGAGTGTTTCAAAGAACACAGTTCTTGCATTTATTACCGTAATTTATTTATTACTATTTTGTATTTTTAAGGTGTTTGAGCAAATCTTGAATGAATACTTTTTCTAAATGTCAATTCAAATGTCCAAACGGATCGCGTCGACACCTACGTTTAAGTTTTTGTAGTAAATTTCGAGGATCATCGAACATTTTTGATTTGGATTGACAGTTTTTTTTAATCATTTTGGCGACAAATTGTTATAGTAAATGCAAACAGGCACCTTTAATATGAAGTAATATAACTAACGAGTGTCAAATTGTTACGGATGGCTCACAACCAACACGCAGAGGCCTCATTCACGGTGATATTTTGCCGACTAGATCTCAGGGTTTTGCTTGTGTCGTGGGAAACTTGAGACTTGGGTGCTCTTGGCCTACACCGTGGAACAGAATCAAAATTAAAAAAAAAAACAAATTAAAGAAAAACTGAAATTAAATTAGGGACACCAGAATTCGTTGGGCGAAATTTGAGGAATAGGAAAAATTTAAAGATAATCGGATATGTCCAACCAGTGACGACCGGATCTGCCCGACTGACAAGTACACAGCCTGCTAAAGAGACCCTCTCAAATGACCCTAGAGGATAGGGACATCTCTTCAACAGACTAGGCCTCTCTTCACCCGGAGAGACCTCCAGCGAATATCCCACAATACACACACCAACAGCTCAATACTACCGGAGTGCCACGGGGAGGCCAAGTGGATTTTATGGTCTCCCCCGAATGGACGACACCCATGCTGGACTCGCCACTGCGACCCTGTGGATGTCCAGCCAAGGGGATGACGGGGAGTGACAAGCCCAGCCTGCAAATATGGAACCGACACAGAATGGAGTCTTCCCTCCCACTATACCGACCCGAAAAATTTAGCACTTCATTTCATTAATTTAACAGCACAAAAAAAATAAATAACCGGGTTAGTACTGGGTGAACAATAAAACCAAAGGGCAAAAAGAAAATGAGGCCAAATGCCAAGAATCGCCGTACTCTTTCTTTTTATGTATGTAAAATATGTTACCCGAGAATAAAGAAGGGAACAGAAGAAATTACCGACCGAAACAAAAAAAAAATAAAACAAAAGGAAATGAAGTTTAAAAAAATAAAAATAAAATAATTAAAAATCAGAAAATGAGCGAATCAAAATTTCAGAGGCGAAACCAACGTGCAACCTACTCACTCGTGCGACCACCGTTATGGGTGGAAAAAAAAATATATAAAATAAGAAAGAAATTTAAATTCAAAATAACAAAATTTGGTACCTCAAACCTCGGTAAAATATAACGGTGGGCGTCTTTCCGCCTTAACCGTAGAATTTTACAAATGGCCGGTTGGTCACTTGTTCGTTGGGCGTCCTTCGCCGAAACCGTAGAAAAAATGAAGTGGCCTCAACTGGCCATCCATAAACAATATCTTTAAGTCGTAAGAAAAACAGTGATAACCACAAGAAAAATATTAGAGAAAGATCAATAAACTGCTGAAGACGATAATTTGAATCTTGAGAACAGATGTTTACTAATTTGTACAAAGTAGCTCAAATAGTTCCTAAGCACTACTATTGGAGATCTTGATTACCTGGTAAACCTTTAAATTCTTCGGGATTAGGCTCGAAAAGCAGTAACGCGGCCCGTACGATTATGTATGCCAGTTACCTCAATTATGGAATTTCTGAAGCAAAATTATTTTTGATTCGCACCCTCGATTACGAAGCAATCTGCTAAGTAACGAAAAATTACACTTTCGAATTCTAATCCATCAATTTTCCCCAAATTTGCCATATAGTCTAAGTATGACCTAAGCTACTAGAAAAACAACCGAAAGTGTTGGTTACTAGTGGAAGTTTTTGAGATATTGGTCAAAAACTGAAAATCACTTATATGACCGCAGAAAATCAAAAAATCTAGTGAAAATTCTAGTCCATGAATTTTCCCCAAATTTTCCATATAGTCTCAGTATGACCTAAGCTATTAGAAAAACAACCGAAAGTATTGGTTACCACTAGTGAAGAAATGGCGGATAGGCGGATTTTTGTTAAATTTTAAGATTTCATATACCGAGTTCCTTCACATCAGAGATCAATCAATTTGCCATTTTAAGGATCACTTTTAATATTTTATTCCGCTGAGATATTTTATTTAGTGAAAAAAGTGGTACATAATGAATGAAAAATTTCCGCTGGTAATTTTACATAACAAAATATAATCTCTTTAGTGATAGTGCTGCCACTTGCGGCGAGTAGCGTAATCTCTTATTTTCTGCTGTCAAGATTCCGCTATCTTATACAGCATCACTATTAACCCCTTGCTTTATGAATCGAGCGACGATGAACACAACTCTTATATTGCAACTGTAACAAACAATAACGCAAAAACATTATCGCGTAAAAACAATCACGTGTCTGATACGAGCTTTTCACTTTTGGCCAGAAACAATCATCACGTGTGTGATACGAGGTTCTCATTTTAGGCGCAGCAGTACGATCACGTCTCCCATACGTTGTTTTAAGGCAAAGGGTTAAGTATATGACCCATTTCACATAGATTTTACGCGTTGAATGGGTTAACCGAAGTTTTGATTACTTCATGAGCCCTTAAAACTTTGTTTTGTAACGTAAGTCTCAATATAATGAGATTATTTTAACTTTTATAGTTCCACGAAGCTGGTTTTAAAATTACCTACGGTCATGACATTACCTTTTAGTAAGGCTTATGGTTGGTTCATTTATCATTGCTATTTTAAGGCGCTGCTATAGGGCGCCGGAATGTTTGAAGCACTTACTCAGATTATGAATCGAGGTTCCCCATCATTTGCAACTAACGATAAGTAATTAAGCAAGCCTCATACAAGAATGCGTGTAGCCAGGAATCTCTGCAGACATCGTTCATAAATTTCAGTTTTTTTTTGGATTTGCGCTGCCATAACTCACCCCAAAGTATAAAAAATCGGTTTAACAAATTTGTAACCGTCCATCCTAAGTGATAGCACGTTTATATAGTGTTCGGGTATGCTTCAACGGCTGGGGGGTTATTTTTACCACTTAGTGAAGATGGGGAGACAAACCATACGTGCAAAAAAAAACAACAACCATAAGCACAGCGTTCTCAAATTAAGAACTTATACCACCCACATGATCATTCTCCATCTCCGTCATTCACCAAAAAAAAGTCAAATCACTTCATTTTTTAAAAAAATTATAATTCAAGAAAAGAAATTGATAATATGTTGGGTTTTCATAAGAAATTTAAAAAAGAAAATAAATATATTTATAGTATAAAAATTGTTTAAAAAAACTCACCAAACCACATATGAAGAGTACTCCACGCGTGTGCTTTGTCCTCCAATAGAAGTGTATCCTAAAAACCTGAGTTATATATATATTTTTTTTTTTTGTCACTTATGAACCCATTTCAAATATGTACATCAAATTTTAACATAATTAATTCACTAGATAATTTAAATTTAATTTGATTTTTTTTTTCCTTTTTTTTTTTTTTTTTTATCACCTAAAGAGGATATTCACATTTTTTTTATACTTGACAAAAACTATAATATCATATTTATCTAATTTAATCTTAAATTGTATGAACTATCTACTACACGAATAATAATAACAATTTGTGTATAGTTCTAATTTAATTAACAATAATAATAATTATGGCCAAAAAATAACAATTTGTACCATGCGAAATAAATTCTATTAAATTATCAAAAATCCATACGTATATATTTTATCCGTATCTTTTAAATGGTATTAAAATATGCAATTGATTTTAATTAATTCGTAATGATAAAGTAAACTATATACTTAAGTTTAACCAAAATAATAGTTTATAAAAAAATTTATTAATTATATGTAGCGTTACGCTTATCGGGATTTTTCTCTACGGTTTGGCGTTCGCGAGCGGCCCTGAAATGCTGTACCATGTAGCAATCGTATTCCAATTTTTGCGTACTTCGTATTGATATAATCTGTTTTGCACCCGTTCAATATCTATTACATGGCGAGAAGAAAATATGCCAGCCATAAGTAAGATTATAAGGTTTTATGCACTGCATATAATTCTAAGTTCACAAAGAAGAAGAATGGAAACATTACCTCATTTGATTTCTATCAATCACTATATCACTCTATAAGCACAATTACCACACTATAAGTCTTAATTATAAGCATAACACTACTTAGCACTTTTTATTTGTTTGAATTAATGCCAAGCGTATGCTTTGGCCGCTTACTTTTTAATGATGCGAAGTGGAATTTGCTTATCAAACGAAACCTTAGTCGAATTATATACAACATTCCCCTACTTGTATATACTTTTTCACAAATACCCCTCCACTTCTATTTGGTAACTGTAACTGAATATAAAATATATAGGTATAGGTACCAATCAAATGATATGATCATCTCGTACGATGATATTTACCATGAATTTCCCGTTAACGGAGGTGTGTTTTTAAAAAAAACATTATATAATTTAAATGCCTTGTCACCAAAACAAAAATCCGTTTCATACGCAGATGGTAAACGAGATTTAAAAACAAAAATTGTTGTATAGGTCATTGACCGAAGAGAACAACAATAATAAGTTTTATTGCTTTGTTTTTAAGTTTTTATCGTTACGCTTACGCCTGTCGTTTGAGTCATCGTTTAAAGCAAATTTAATGTTTAATTGCATATGGGTAAATGCAGCCGTAACAAATTTTTATGGTTTTTGAAGGGTACTACCAAAACGATCAGCAAACATTATTTAGTTAAGCGGAAATTCGAATGATGTCACACCACTGGTATTTTTACATTGATAACACAATTATATAAATCAATAAAATTTTGATATATAAATCACACGATTCAATCAATCAAAAAAATTTAATTATTCAATCAAAATTCAAGACATCAAATGCCCGATCATTAAATTGATTAGTTTTATGATTTAATCATGGGCAGGCAGTTTTGTTAAAAATATTGTCGAGGTGTGAACTGTTTTGATGATTTGAATCACAAAATTCCCT
This sequence comes from Nephrotoma appendiculata, assembly GCA_947310385.1. Classification (NCBI taxonomy): domain Eukaryota; kingdom Metazoa; phylum Arthropoda; class Insecta; order Diptera; family Tipulidae; genus Nephrotoma; species Nephrotoma appendiculata. Next base: position 264,364,606 of record OX371225.1, on the reverse strand, counting down.
ATTATTTGCAAATGTCATATGGTGCTCGAAAACGATTGATAATTTTATCGTGGTGCAGGATAAGACTGTGCATATCAATTCGCTAAGATTTTTAAATTGTTGTTTGGAACTACATTAGGTAGTGCCGGCGTTTTATCTACAGAATTGGTGAAAATTATATAGTAGCTAATTTAAAGTTTGTTTTAAATTTTTAGCACACTGGTGCATGACAATTACATGGTGTTGGGATAAACTCGAAGTTTCAACATCGAAAGTTATCGGGAAATAGTTATCGTGGGAATATCCGTATGAGAACTTTGATAATTGTTCTGCATTCTCTTGTTCTTATCAAAATCTATAGTGGAGCCCAACATTTTTAAATAAGAAATTTGGTTTATCGTCTGTGGAGCCTTTAATTATTTACATTACACTAGATCATGTCTTGCATTCTATATTTGGGAGTCATCCTATTTTCGATTCTCTGCTAGCTTTAATTAAAAAAAGTTTCATATTATTCGCATTTTTGTACTTTTTGCTAGATTTAGAATGGAAAGCCCAACTTACGAGTGGAGCTCAACATGCAGAGTGTTGGCATCAGTTGGATCCAATTTAAATGATTTGGGAAAGTCAATTCCGAGTAAACTAGTTAGAAAAGGCACAGGTAGAAATACATTAATACCTACAGTTAAGCCAAATTCCGTGTGTTTTGTAAAGGAAGTTTCCATCCATTTTATACGTGTCCAGAATTCATTAAAATGCCGTCATCCGATAGATTCAAAAAAACCATTGAATTACGGTTCTGTTTAAATTGTTTTGGGGCTCATCATTTCAGCAAAAACTGTCAAAAGATTGCTTGTAAATTGTGTTCACGTAAACATCATACACTATTACACCGTACAGAAAATACTTCTCGACCTGATATAGTGGCGGACGAGAAGAAACCGACCGAAATCACATTCAGTTTTAATGGACAGTCAACCTACTTTACCCCAGATAACTCGTTTATAAAACAAGTTTTATTATCTGCAGCTTTAATTCTGATCAGAGGTAACAATGAGAAGTATGTACGACTACTAAGATTAAATCTCGTACTTCCAAGTTTCAATATTCTTTAACATTTTTTGTTGTCCCAACAATTTCAAATGCATTATCACAAACCAATATCGTCATTTCGCACTGGGCAATCCCGAATAACATCATCTTAGCCGATCCATATTTCAATACCCCTAGACCAGTTGATGCGCTTATAGGTGCTGAATTCGTCTTTAAAATTTTAAGAAATAATCGAATTCATTTAAACGCAGAACTTCCAGATAATTCAAGAAACAATCTTTGGTCGGATATTTAACGGAAATTACTTTGAACAAAAAGAGTTTCGTTTTTTAACCTCATGTCACCAATCGGGCGAATTAGATAGTTTAAATCAAAATTTACAGCGATTTTGGGAGGTACAATCCCTTTCAGTTAGGAAGTTCTTATCAAAGGAAGAAGCCTACTGTGAATCACCTTTCAGTGAAACCCATTTCAGAGACGAAACTGGGCGCTATACTGTTTCTATCCCATTTAAGGATAATGTTTACAAAATCGGTACCTCAAAAATACAAGCATTACGCGCTTTATACAGTCCATTCGAAATTTTTATGTTGATGATATTCTTGGTGGTCCGGATTCGATCGATGAAGCGCTTGAGTTGCAAGTTCAGCTGATTAAAATGTTAAAATCTAAAGGAGGATTCAATTTACATAAATGGTCAGCTAATACAGATGAGCTATTAGCAACAATTCCGGAAACCCGCAAAGAAAAACTAAAATTAGATGATACTAGTTGCCGTGGAAACCGAATCCTGATGTTTTTATATTCAATAGTAAATCACATTACATAAAGATCGGTCCTTTCTGATATTTCTAAGGTGTATTATGATCCGTTAGGGTTTGCTTTCACCAATTAAAATCACCTCAAAAACTCTCATTCAATCACTTTGGAAATACAAATCAGATTGGGATGAACCAATTTCCCAAGATTTATATCGTATTTGGCATGAATTCAGGACAAATTTAGTTAATGTTAACAGCATTTATTTTCCGAGATGTGTATTTCTTAAAAAACATGTTTCGGGACAGTAACACGGTTTCCCTGACGTTTCAGATCAAGCTTATGGTCCCTGTCATCAATAAAAACAATTTCCATACCACGATTAGAACTATGCACTGCGTTATTATTTTCACGACTAGTAAATCGGAGTGAAGTTTCTGCCAAAATAACAAAATATACACTGTGTCCTATAAGTACTTAGAAATGAAAAAACACTCAAATATTGAACTTTCATAATAATATCTGAAATTAATAAACACAAATATTTTTACACTAAGTAGCAAAGAATTAAGTTTTGAGAAAAATTTTGAGTGAATTTTATAAAATGAATTTTTTTACAACAAAACACACTTAGAATCGTACAGAGATGATCGAAGTGGTTCTGAACTAGTAATTGATGTAAGAAATAAATCTTATTTATCCACATGCTCGGAAATTTCTGAGATTTTTATTAGTTGAGCCTAAACCTCATTGAGTGTAATATGAAAATTCTTAAATATTTGAAATTATTTACCTCGGCCCCTACGGATCGCACAGAGGTGATCGAAGTGGTTCTGAACTAGTAATTAATGTAAGAAACAAATTTTATTTATCCACATGCTCGGAAATCTCTGAGATTTTTATTAGTTGAGCCAAAACATCATTGAGTGTAATATGAAAATTCTTAAACATTTGAAATTATTTACCTCGGCCACTACGGATCGCACAGAGGTGATCGAAGTGATTCTGAACTAGTAATTGATGTAAGAAACAAATTTTATTTATCCACATGCTCGGAAATCTCTGAGATTTTTATTAGTTGAGCCAAAACATCATTGAGTGTAATATGAAAATTCTTAAACATTTGAAATTATTTACCTCGGCCACTACGGATCGCACAGAGGTGATCGAAGTGATTCTGAACTAGTAATTGATGTAAGAAACAAATTTTATTTATCCACATGCTCGGAAATCTCTGAGATTTTTATTAGTTGAGCCAAAACATCATTGAGTGTAATATGAAAATTCTTAAACATTTGAAATTGTTTATCTCGGCTCCTACGGATCGCACAGAGATGATCGAAGTGATTCTGAACTAGTAATTAATGTAAGAAACAAATCTTATTTATCCACATGCTCGGAAATCTCTGAGATTTTTATTAGTTGAGCCAAAACATCATTGAGTGTAATATGAAAAATCTTAAACATTTGAAATTATTTACCTCGGCTCCTACGGATCGCACAGAGGTGATCGAAGTGGTTCTGAACTAGTAATTGATGTAAGAAACAAATCTTATTTATCCACATGCTCGGAAATCTCTGAGATTTTTATTAGTTGAGCCAAAACATCATTGAGTGTAATATGAAAATTCTTAAACATTTGAAATTGTTTATCTCGGCTCCTACGGATCGCACAGAGATGATCGAAGTGATTCTGAACTAGTAATTAATGTAAGAAACAAATCTTATTTATCCACATGCTCGGAAATCTCTGAGATTTTTATTAGTTGAGCCAAAACATCATTGAGTGTAATATGAAAATTCTTAAACATTTGAAATTGTTTATCTCGGCTCCTACGGATCGCACAGAGATGATCGAAGTGATTCTGAACTAGTAATTAATGTAAGAAACAAATCTTATTTATTCACATGCTCGGAAATCTCTGAGATTTTTATTAGTTGAGCCAAAACATCATTGAGTGTAATATGAAAATTCTTAAACATTTGAAATTGTTTATCTCGGCTCCTACGGATCGCACAGGGATGATCGAGTGATTCTGAACTAGTAATTAATGTAAGAAACAAATCTTATTTATCCACATGCTCGGAAATCTCTGAGATTTTTATTAGTTGAGCCAAAACATCATTGAGTGTAATATGAAAATTCTTAAACATTTGAAATTGTTTATCTCGGCTCCTACGGATCGCACAGAGATGATCGAAGTGATTCTGAACTAGTAATTAATGTAAGAAACAAATCTTATTTATCCACATGCTCGGAAATCTCTGAGATTTTTATTAGTTGAGCCAAAACATCATTGAGTGTAATATGAAAATTCTTAAACATTTGAAATTGTTTATCTCGGCTCCTACGGATCGCACAGAGATGATCGAAGTGATTCTGAACTAGTAATTAATGTAAGAAACAAATCTTACTTATCCACATGCTCGGAAATCTCTGAGATTTTTATTAGTTGAGCCAAAACATCATTGAGTGTAATATGAAAATTCTTAAACATTTGAAATTATTTACCTCGGCCCCTACGGATCGCACAGAGGTGGTCGAAGTGGGTCTGAACTAGTAATTGATGTAAGAAACAAATCTTATTTATCCACATCCTCGGAAATCTTTGAGATTTTTATTAGTTGAGCCAAAACATCATTGAGTGTAATATGAAAATTCTTAAACATTTGAAATTATTAACCTCGGCCCCTACGGATCGCACAGAGGTGATCGAAGTGATTCTGAACTAGTAATTGATGTAAGAAACAAATCTTATTTATCCACATGCTCGGAAATCTCTGAGATTTTTATTAGTTGAGCCAAAACATCATTGAGTGTAATATGAAAATTCTTAAACATTTGAAATTATTTACCTCGGCCCCTACGGATCGCACAGAGGTGATCGAAGTGGTTCTGAACTAGTAATTAATGTAAGAAACAAATCTTATTTATCCACATCCTCGGAAATCTCTGAGATTTTTATTAGTTGAGCCGAAACATCATTGAGTGTAATATGAAAAATCTTAAACATTTGAAATTATTTACCTCGGCTCCTACGGATCGCACAGAGGTGATCGAAGTGGTTCTGAACTAGTAATTGATGTAAGAAACAAATCTTATTTATCCACATGCTCGGAAATCTCTGAGATTTTTATTAGTTGAGCCAAAACATCATTGAGTGTAATATGAAAATTCTTAAACATTTGAAATTGTTTATCTCGGCTCCTACGGATCGCACAGAGATGATCGAAGTGATTCTGAACTAGTAATTAATGTAAGAAACAAATCTTATTTATCCACATGCTCGGAAATCTCTGAGATTTTTATTAGTTGAGCCAAAACATCATTGAGTGTAATATGAAAATTCTTAAACATTTGAAATTGTTTATCTCGGCTCCTACGGATCGCACAGAGATGATCGAAGTGATTCTGAACTAGTAATTAATGTAAGAAACAAATCTTATTTATTCACATGCTCGGAAATCTCTGAGATTTTTATTAGTTGAGCCAAAACATCATTGAGTGTAATATGAAAATTCTTAAACATTTGAAATTGTTTATCTCGGCTCCTACGGATCGCACAGGGATGATCGAGTGATTCTGAACTAGTAATTAATGTAAGAAACAAATCTTATTTATCCACATGCTCGGAAATCTCTGAGATTTTTATTAGTTGAGCCAAAACATCATTGAGTGTAATATGAAAATTCTTAAACATTTGAAATTGTTTATCTCGGCTCCTACGGATCGCACAGAGATGATCGAAGTGATTCTGAACTAGTAATTAATGTAAGAAACAAATCTTATTTATCCACATGCTCGGAAATCTCTGAGATTTTTATTAGTTGAGCCAAAACATCATTGAGTGTAATATGAAAATTCTTAAACATTTGAAATTGTTTATCTCGGCTCCTACGGATCGCACAGAGATGATCGAAGTGATTCTGAACTAGTAATTAATGTAAGAAACAAATCTTACTTATCCACATGCTCGGAAATCTCTGAGATTTTTATTAGTTGAGCCAAAACATCATTGAGTGTAATATGAAAATTCTTAAACATTTGAAATTATTTACCTCGGCCACTACGGATCGCACAGAGGTGGTCGAAGTGGTTCTGAACTAGTAATTAATGTAAGAAACAAATCTTATTTATCCACATCCTCGGAAATCTCTGAGATTTTTATTAGTTGAGCCGAAACATCATTGAGTGTAATATGAAAATTCTTAAACATTTGAAATTATCTACCTCGGCCCCTACGGATCGCACAGAGGTGATCAAAGTGGTTCTGAACTAGTAATTGATAGAAATAACTAATAGCGAAGCTAGTGCGATCCGTAGGGGCCGTGGTAAATAATTTCAAATGTTTAAGAATTTTCATATTACACTCAATGATGTTTTGGCTCAACTAATAAAAATCTCAGAGATTTCCGAGCATGTGGATAAATAAGATTTGTTTCTTACATTAATTACTAGTTCAGAACCACTTCGATCACCTCTGTGCGATTCTTAGTGTGTTTTGTTGTAAAAAAATTCATTTTATAAAATTCACTCAAAATTTTTCTCAAAACTTAATTCTTTGCTACTTAGTGTAAAAATATTTGTGTTTATTAAAAAATTTCAGATATTGTTATGAAAGTACAATATTTGAGTGTTTTTTCAATTCTAAGTACTTATAGGACACAGTGTATACTTTGTTATTTTGGCAGAAACTTCACTCCGATGACTAGTAACAACCGTAATAGAATCAATGGAGATTAAATACGATCGTATAGTTCTGTGGTCAGGTTTGTTAATAACTCTGCAATGGATTAAAATCTCGCCCCATAAATTAAAAACATTCATCGCTAATTGTGTAAACGAAATCCATGAATTAACTTGCAATTTCAATGGCACCATGTTAATTCAGAAAATAATCCATCCGAGTTAAGTTCACGAGGCTGCATGCCACAGGATATACAAACCATTGAATGGTGGTGGAATGGACGTACATTTTTATATCTTCCAGCCAAACTGCGATGAATCTGAACATCCATCTCAGGATGACCCTCTTATTTTCGATAATAAAATATTAGAATTGAAAGAAAATGTATCTTTGAATTTTTTCGCCATTTTAAAAATATATTTAGTTTGTTTATAGAAAGATTCCGTTTATTTTCAAGATTAATTCGATCTTTGTGTAACGTAATTACACAACCGGTCCGTTTTCAGTAATAGAGCCCAAAAATGCTACCTTAACATTGGTTAAAATTGTACAACAGCAAGAATTTCAATCCGATATGGCTAGAATTTCTGAAAGGTAAATTAAGATGTTTAAGCCCGTTTATCGATGAAAATCATATGTTTCGAGTAGGGAGGGGGACGCTTAAAAAATTCCAATTTAGAGTATGATTGTAAACATCAGTTGTTACTACCCGCTAATCATCACGCTGGCCCTCAGCTTCTGATTTTCATTATACGTCAAACTTATTGGCCAATTAACCGCCAAAAATACAGCCAAAAGGATCATTAGAAACTGTATCAGTTGTTTCAAAACAAGGCCCATACTAACACAGCAAATCATGGGTAACTTACCGTTGGAAAGAATCACATGTAGCAAATTTTTTAATACTACTGGTGTCCATCTTTGTGGTCATTTCCAAATAAAAAACAAAAAATACGAAATAGTGTATGTCAGAAGGTGTAAATTGCAGTTTTTGTTTGCTTTGTAACAACAGCGTTACACCTAGAAATTCTATCCGATCTCACTTCCGAATTTTTCATTGTCTGTTTGAAACGATTTATTTACCGAAAAGGTAAGTGTGAAACAATATTCAGCGTCAATTTTTTCAAGCAGAAAATGAGTCCCATGAAATTATTAAATATTGTGGTGCATATGATTTGATCCCCTAATTTTGGCGGGCTCTGGGAATCATCGGAAAAATCGTTAAAATTAATCTTCGAAAAATTGCATCAAGTACACACACGCCTTAGCCGTGCAAATTGAAGGAATTCTTAATTCGCACATCATTTTAACGTTTGCTTGAAAATGCTCGATATTCAGCTACGATCCTTGATGTTATATCTATACAGAAACTGAATTTTGCTTCATTACTACCAATACCAAATATTTTGACTCTGTCACTTTTTTGTACTGGGCGTCTCCCGAAATAAATTATACGAATATTTTTTTGCTTTCTTGCGGTAACCATATATTTGGTTTTTGCTTGATCATCGATTTGAAGGCCAATTTGATGAGCTGTTAGCTGCCACTAGAGCCACTAGGATAACGATTTCAAGGAACCGATAATGTGGCGTAAATGCATATTTTATCATACAACTAACTTAAAGTGAATCAATCAAATCAAATTGCAAGGTAAAATTCATTGCCGTACTCCTGAATTACTCTAATTACTTCCGGAAGTTTATGGATCTCAATTTTGAAGGGATAGGCATAACGAAACGCACTTGTTCCTTTGTATTATTTCGTGTGCCTGTTGAAAGTTTTTAAATTCGTAAGTCTTCGTAGAGTTACGTACGGCAACACTGCTCTTATCAACTGCCATCTTATTAATAGACTGCTGTCAAATTTTGACCAATCTGCGTCATTTAGTTTTTTGTTTGACAGCCATTGAAAGCAGGCAAACTCGTGAATTTGAACGAAAATGGGAAAAAGGAAATTTAATGTGCTTATTAAACATTACACAGCTCCACAAAAAAAAATAAGTCCGGCACCCGAGACGAGAATAGGTGTCCTATATGTTTTTGGGGTCGCTGATCACGAATCTGCACTCAGAATTTCCGTATCGCATCAAAATTTTAAATAAATCGCAAAAAATCTATGAAAATCGATAAAAAAAGCCCGCCTGCTCGTCAGCCTGCCAGTTCACCTACTCGCATGTCTACCCGCCTGCCTGTCTGTCTGTCCACGATTTTTTACGATTTTTCGCAATTTTTTCGCGACTTTAGTCTGTTTTGTGGCGATTTCTTTTTTTTCTTTTTTATATTTCATTTTAGCATAGAAGCAATTTTGAAATTTTTTTTTGATGCGATACGGCAATTCTGAGTGCAGATTCGTGATCAGCGACCCCAAAAACATATAGGACACCTATTCTCGTCTCGGGTCCCGGAGTTTTTTTTTTTTGTGGAGTTGTGTTATTTTTTGCGTAAAAAAACATCGCTGAAACCAAGGAAAGGCTTGTAAAATACTATGGGGACTCTCCAACATCAATTTCAGTCGTAAAGAAATGGTTTACTGAGTTCCGTTGTGGCACAAATGATGTCGAACGTTCAAATCGCCCAAAAGAGGTCGTCACCCCAGAAATAGTCGATAAAATCTATGAAATGATATTGGACGATCGAAAAACGAAAGTGCGTCTAAACGGGGTGAGTACATCACATTTTACATGAATATTTTGCACCACATTTTGCACCGAAATTTTCCATTAAGACAATCATCATGATAGAAATCCATAAATTGGGCTATGAACTGCTACCCCATCCAGCTTTAGCCCCCTGCTTCTATTTCCTGTTTCCAAACCTGGTGAAATGGTTGGTAAGAGAATTGGGTCTAACGAAGAGCTGATCACTGAAATAAACGCCTATTTTGAGGGTCTTGAGAAAACCTATTAAAAAATATCTTTTATTCAAAAATTCATTGACTTATCAAACTGCCCCTATGAGAATCCTCCTGTCCGCATGAATGATCATGGGCGAAATGACAAAATGATGATAGTTGAATCTGAGTCCGATTATTGACAGGTATAAAATCAGTCACGAATTGACGAAATTGGCTTAGGAAACAACCACCCAATTCGTATTTTCTAGTTGCTAGTGTATCCACAGTCTGATTCAAACTGAGTACATTCCTTGTTTGAACTTTTAAAACGTAGGCCTTAATTTGAATCCGAGGTCGTTGTTGAAATTCCAATTGGATTATGTTAACCCAACTCAAACTTCTAAAGGAACTAACACCCTTACATATTTAGAGTACCATTTATATGGGGTTCTGTTACCAGTGGCTGCCACAAGAGAGTAGTGTGAGCACCTGGCGTAGTTATCCAAATGAGTGAAGCCCAAAATTGTTAAATGTGGCATTAGATCAGGATGCAAAGAAAGGCTGTAATTATTCACATGTCAATGGATCTGGTGTTGCAGTTTAAATTTGGTTTTGATTCTTTTTTACCTTCAGTTCAGCTAAATTTAAATGAAAAAATATAGTGCTTTGGGCAATAATGAGGGCATACCCTTTTTCCGCATTTTGAATTTAATGTTCAACCCGTGCTTGAAAACTAAAAAGCCCATTTTTTTATCAAAAGTTAGTGGTGGTGCCCAGAATTTCTAAATGAGTCATGTGATTAGACTTTTTAGAGCCTTTAATTATTCACAAGACTCTTGATCACGTTTTGCTTTCTAAATTCGATTTTTTAGAATTTAGAGCAAGATGCTAGATTTTCGAGCTACGTAACGCACAGAATGCTAAATTTGAACAGCATGACCAGAAAGGCGATTAAATTAAGCCAAGCTTAAGAGCCTCAAATTATAGAGCTTATAGAAGAGAAGTAAAGTATCATGAGCAAAATGTCAATTGCCAGTTGATAAAATTTAGAAGCCAATCAGGCAGGAGGTTGAAAATAAAATAAAACAAGTTGAGGCGTGCATTGAAACCTATATTTATGAGTCTTGAATTTTGTAAAATATTTTGAAATTTGGTTTAAATTTTGCAAAATTCAATTATTTTTAACTTCACCTAACCAGAAGAAAATTTCAAAAGATTTGTACGAGCATACATACAGATCAAACCAATTCATAAACGGTGTCGCATCAAATTCCAATTATTTCTACTGATCATTCAAATCATGTAACCGCCCCCTGTACACCAACACATATAACTGAAAAAAACCCAAATTCTAATTAAAATTCTAAAACAAAACGTAAATCGCCTCCTGTTGTCGTTCACCTCAACGCAATAAAAAATTGTGTATCCTCTACATCACCTCACCACCCTCCTCTCTATACACCAAAACCACATACTCATTTTTTTTTTTGTTACGTTAAATGTTGTATGTTGGGTGGCATAATTTAGGTTCGAACGGTTTTAGTGGAATTAAATGCAAATTAAATTACTTGTCTGAAGCAAATCATAAATGATGTAATTATTAATGTTAGCTGTTTTGATATGTACGCAGAGTCGCAGAGGCATAAGAGCATAAACAAAAAAAAAGGTGGTGGTTTTTATGCTGGGCGCAAAGTACGATATATATGATTGACATATTTGTAGAGTTATATGTGTAAAACATGTACCTAACATTATGCTAATTTTGGTTTTGTTTTTGTTTTTATTGGTTATTTAGAATTCATCAGTCAAATCCGCAATGATGATGATTTATTGTGAAATTCGTTCGAAATTTATTCATTTAAATTTTTGTGTATGGTTGACTTGTTGTGGTTTGCCGTAAAATAATTTATAGAAATTAATACAACATGAGTGGTTTGTGGAATAATAAATATTCGATATACTGCTACAGGTCTCGCTGTGAATTGTAAACGATTTAATAGAATTTAATTTTGTGTTCGCAATTATTACAGCCTGGGGGAGTGGAGAATGGTTTTAAGTCACGGCATTATGGGTTCGCATTCTTAAATCCCGTGGACTATTTTGCCGTAGACATGTTTGGGACTCGTATACACAAAACCTAACATAGTCTAGTTTTTATCCTAGCCCTGTACCGCCAACCTAGCTATTTCTTGAAGCAGCCTCTTTATTAGTCACCTTATTTGCTTCTTTGTTCATGTACAGTTTGCTTAGTTGTTTACGTCTATTTTTGAGTATTGTTCCTTTTCGAAATATTTCATGTGGTTCCTCAAATCGAAAGTGAATCTTTCCAGATAGAATAGTTATGAGCCTTAAGGTTTATGTGATCTTTATCTCGTTTAAAAATCGTTTTGGCCAGTGCCGATCAAATTCATAATTAATGTTTAAACATTTGTATCCAGTTTGCTATCCTGGATAAAACTTCCATTTTGTCTGACGAGCTGACTCTATAGCAAATTTACTCAAACTTTATTTGAATGTGATATTTTGTTTCCATTGTTGCTTTTTGATTAAAAGCAGTAACAAATAAATTTTTAATAGATCAGCTAACCAGCTTAAATTGAAACTCTTAGCCAGAATAGCAGTTTTCATACGAACTTTTGTAAATTATGAGTTTGAGTGAAAATTAAACTGCCACTGATTTTGTTTTCTAAATATTTGGATTGAGTTTCCGATATCACCTAAATATGTTATTAAATTGCTCATCTATAACAAATCTAATTGGCACGATTTTTGCGATTTTTTGTTTATTAAGAGTTTGAGTGAAAATATTAAATGGCCAATAACTCCTCTTCGCTGAAAGTGTGGCTTTGATTCTGATATCACCTGAAATAGCTTGTTAAATTGTTCATCTAACTACCTTAAATTGAACCTCTCAGCCAGAATAACAGTTTTCATACGAACTTTTGTAAATTATGAGTTTGAGTGAAAATTAAACTGCCACTGACTTATTTTTCCCCAGATTTGTATTGAGATTCCGATATCACCTGAAATATGTTATTAAATTGCTCATCTATAACAAATCCAATTGGCACGATTTTTGCGATTTTTTGTTTATTAAGAGTTTGAGTGAAAATATTAAATGGCCAATAACTCCCCTTCGCTGAAAGTGCAGCTTTGATTCTGATATCACCTGAAATAGCTTGTTAAATTGAACATCTCAGCCAGAATAACAGTTTTCATACGAACTTTTGTAAATTATGAGTTTGAGTGAAAATTAAACTGCCACTGATTTTGTTTTCTAAATATTTGGATTGAGATTCTGATATCACCTGATATATGTTATTAAATTGCTTATCATTCTTTCACCTTAAATTGAACCTCTCAGCCAGAATAACAGTTTTCATACGACCTTTGTAAATTATGAGTTTGAGTGAAAATTAAACTGCCACTGATTTTGTTTTCTAAATATTTGGATTGAGATTCTGATATCACCTGATATATGTTATTAAATTGCTTATCATTCTTTCACCTTAAATTGAACCTCTCAGCCAGAATAACAGTTTTCATACGACCTTTGTAATTTATGAGTTTGAGTGAAAATTAAACTGCCACTGATTTTGTTTTCTAAATATTTGGATTGAGATTCTGATATCACCTCAAATATGTTATTCAATTGCTCATCTATAACAAATCCAATTGGCACGATTTTTGCTATTTTTTGTTTATTAAGAGTTTGAGTGAAAATATTAATTGGGCAATAACTCCCCTTCGCTGAAAGTTTGGCTTTTATTCTGATATCACCTGAAATAGCTTGTTAAATTGTTCATCTAACTACCTTAAATTGAACCTCTCAGCCAGAATAACAGTTTTCATACGAACTTTTGTAAATTATGAGTTTGAGTGAAAATTAAACTGCCACTGATTTTGTTTTCTAAATATTTGGATTGAGATTCCGACGATATCACCTGAAATATGTTATTAAATTGCTCATCTATAACAAATCCAATTGGCACGATTTTTGCGATTTTTTGTTTATTAAGAGTTTGAGTGAAATTATTAAATGGCCAATAACTCCCCTTCGCTGAAAGTGCAGCTTTGATTCTGATATCACCTGAAATAGCTTGTTAAATTGTTCATCTAACTACCTTAAATTGAACCTCTTAGCCAGAATAACAGTTTTCATACGAACTTTTTGTAAATTATGAGTTTGAGTGAAAATTAAACTGCCACTGATTTTATTTTCTAAATATTTGGATTGAGATTCTGCGGCTTTGATTCTGATATCACCTGAAATAGCTTGTTAAATTGTTCATCTAACTACCTTAAATTGAACCTCATAGCCAGAATACCAGTTTTCATACGAACTTTTGTAAATTATGAGTTTGAGTGAAAATTAAACTGCCACTGATTTTGTTTTCTAAATATTTGGATTAAGATTCCGATATCATCTGAAATTACTCATCTATAACAAATCCAATTGGCACACTTTTTGCGATTTTTTGTTTATTAAGAGTTTGAGTGAAAATATTAAATCCGTTCGCTAAAAATTTCGTTTCGATTCTGATATCACTTGCTTGTTAAATACCTGAAATTGACCTCTTTTTCAGGATAGTAAATTTGATATAAATATTTGTAAATAAATTTGTGTTTGAGTGAAAATTTTAAATTGTCATTAAATCTTCTTTCCTTACATTCTGATACCACGTGAAATAGCTTATTAAATTACTCATTTAAAAAGCTTCATTTAATTCCCTTAGCCAAAAGCCCAAAACAGCAGACTTGATATGAGTTCTTACAAATTACAAGTTTGAGTGAAAATGTTAAATGGCCATAACTTTCTTTCCCAGAGGACTAGAACTTAGATTCCGGTGTTACCTGAAATATCTTATTAAATTGCCTATCTAACCAGCTTATATTTACCGAAATTCAGGTATATTGGTATATGAATTATTAGTTTGAGTGATAATATTAAATGGCAATTAACTCTACTTTCCAAAGATTTTGAATGAAATTCCGATATCCCCTAAAATCCGGTGGGCGTGTGTTTGTAATTCTCCTCCTCCTAAACGGCTTGACCTGATTTAATTTTTTCTTTCTACTTGTGGGGTCACCGAGATTTGTTCTTAGCTATAGATGGACTGGGTATGTGACGCTTTTGTCGAGATTCAGATTTTTTTTTTAATTTTCCGACCAAATTTTATTTTATATTTATTTTGGATTTCTTACATAAAAAAACATGTAGGCACCCACCTGGTATCTGTTGCACGTTAGGCAAAGTCGTACTACCAGCGTTGAATTCACCACTTATGGATGGCGTAATTCCGGCTTCAAAATTGTTTATGAGCAAAGTTCCCAAATCCAATTGAAGTTTACCATCAAATTGGCTCTATAATGGGAATGCATGATGCGGACCCGAAATTCCAACAAATTTACTTCAGGGCACCTCACAAGAACATCGAACATATCGAGGAAAGGGAAATAATGGCATTATAGGACACATTTTTGAACAATCACAATCAGTTGGTTTAATGGTTCAAAACAGTGTCAAGCCATTTACGTATAATGACACTCACGGGCTCATCATCAAAACCGACAAAGTGTCAGGTGGAGAGCACGCCGGCCAACTAATAATAAAGTTGCTTTTATTATATTTAGCGATCAATTTCAGACTCGAGACATCAGAATCCAGAGACATCACAATTCAGACGACTGTTTACACATACATCGTTGACGTGTATGCAAAGATCGAGATAGCGAGCAATTTGTTATTATGCGCTTTAATTAAGCGAAGGAGGAATACATTCATTTGGGAGATGCTATTGTCGGTAACGTAGATAGAAATTTAGATATCAACGAAATCGGTAACGCGTTCATACTTCAATCCACACATATTGGCAGTCGTCGTCAAATGCAAGAATACATATACAAGATGCTATGATTCTTGTGCGCGTTTATAGACGACCAGATTTATTTATAAAGTTCACATGTAACACCAAATGGGATATGGGACATTACTGCACGTTTGTTCAAACAATAATTAAAATATTAAAATCATTTATTAATTTAATAACGTTTTCGGACCAACACGTTGCTGGCTGAGGAGGATAAAAATTATATTTATAAGCGTATTTTGTCCGATGTTGCACCATGTTGTGGGATGTTGCATCATGTTGCACAATGCCGCGTGATGTATTTTGCGCTAATTAGATGTCTGGTTTTATATTGTATGGCGTTGTGAAATGTGGCGCCATATTGCACCATGTTCGGTTGTTTGTTTTAAACACATGAAGCATCCCAAATTGGGTATGGTGGATGAAAATGGAATTCTAACATTATTTTTGAGGGAGTTCTGAAATATGATTCAAAGGAACGATACTAATGATAACAAATGGTCAGAGGGAATTTGCTAGTGTCAGAAATCGATTGCACAGTCCGAATTTTTAACGGCCAAGATGAAATGGGGTATAGTAAATGGATAAGGAGTTTAATTTCAAAACGATTCCACTTATCAACTTTTTATTATTTCGAACGACATTGGTTTTGTGGTTTGAAGCCATAAATCGTTCACTAAGCACTATTAAGCTTTATTAACATTTTTCATGAAATGCTGTCTTGGAAAAAACAACGGACAACATTGGATTCTTTGGTGAGCTACAGTTGTGGTGAGTTCCGGTACCTAAGCTAAATTTAAACGAAATAAAATTATATGTTTGTGCCAAAGGTTTCATACACGACCCGATCGATTTTCATGATTGTTTGCCACAATTTTTTTTCCATCCATAGGATTCCGGAAAGGGGATGGATAAAATTGAGATTACAAAAGTGTACCGGATTTGTTTCTGCAATATAACGAACAAGTATAGAGTTCCACTGTTATACAAAATGGACAATTTGAATGAAACTTAGCCATTTCTAATCAGATCAGAATAAAATTCGAATTGGACTCCAATATAATTTAACGATGTGATAATGAAAAATAGTTAATTTGAATTTCAAGTTTCTCAGCCCATTAAAACAGATCTTGGTTTGTATTATGGTTTGGGTTTACAGTTTGGCTCTGAAAATTGGCTCCAGATCTAGTCATAGAGCAACTAAATCCCGTGAAAATTTCTAATATATAAATCAGACTCCACCCAAGGCTGGCTCAAATTGTGTTTAATTTTGATCGTTTTTGAGGATGAGCAGAACTATGACAAAATTCACTACTTGAAACTCGAATTTACCTTGGTCATGACTGCTACACTTTTGAGTGAAAAAACTTTTTTACGTCATAAAACATCTAATCGAGTCTGTAAGAAAATAATCAATTTTGTTTGATGCAAAATCAAAATGCAGACATTTTGAAGGTTTGTCTTATTTGAATTTCATAAAATTAATTATTTCATTTTTAGATTTCCCCACAGCGGACTTTCACACTTAAAAAATGAAATTTACTATGTTATGTACTTTGTAATTAAACCGTGCCACGCCATATCAGATTTAGTTAATCGAAAACGGACAGAAAACTACTCATGGTATGCATATTAAAAATTTTTTTACAAATAAAAAATTTTTCCGATTTCATAATACATATATGTCTGCGCTTGCAATTTGGTATGGTGCGATCGATAAGCCATCTAAAATATTTGTCACGCAAAATTTTACACAATAAAACATGAATTATTAATGCGATTTAGGCGCCCACCCACCATCAATTTTTCTATTATGATCATGAATTTTTTTTTTGCGATCGCGATCGCACATGCTAAACTAAAAAACATTTTCTAGAGCACACGCAGAAAGACATAACACTTGTAATTAAATATCAATTATTTATGATATCATCTGATGAGATCGCGAGTGTAAAGCACTCAATTTTATAATGATCTCATGTACATTTACGAGTATTATTTATTATTTCGATCACATAAATGACCGATCGATCATCTAATAATATTTTTTTGATGATCAATATGTAGTTGATTCATGTATTTTGTATTCACACCTCCGAAAAAAATTTTTATGACTATTTTATGTGTTATGATAATTCGTGGCGTATTGACAGCTTTAATCGATCATAAGAATTTTACGTGCGATCATCCCAATTTTTTTTTCTAAATTTATATGCAAATTACTATTTGTGAACGATTACGACATACAGCCACCAAACAAAATGTTCTTGAGAAATAATTCATAATTAGTACAGTTAATTTAATTAAATACAATTTGTTTTATGATTCAATTAGCATATCTTATGTAATGTATGATCATCTTGATCGAGATTTTATTTGTTTAGTTGTTTATTGCTTTTTTGGAGATCAAGGAATCAAATCAATTAATTTACTTTATTACGGCTTCCCGTTTAATATTTAAAATGGATGGAGAATATGTCATTGCTTTTGGCACAAGATTGATCTTGATGTGCTTAATTTTTTTTATGACTAGTAATGTTGTTGTTGTTTAGATCATAAATTCATGTTTTTTGTTTCAGTGAATGACAAGATAATTAATAAACAAGATGAGGGAACAATTAAATAAAAACTATTTAAGTGGAATAAAATTTATGTGAGAGATGATGGGTGTTCTGAAATGTTAAAATTAGATTATAGCATTTACAAGTTTGATCTACTAAACGACACCTTCATGGTATAAAAAATTCTGCGGGTGAAACATCTAAAAATTATTCATGAGGAAAGTTTTGTTTCGGTTTAGGGAGTGGGGTAGCCAGATCCAACTGGAATGTCATAACTGTTGTGAATTTGGTTATTTTAATAGACAAACATGTCAGCAACCGATACCGAGAAAGGAAACGGAGGAATTGTGTATAGAGTTAGCGCACCCAAAAATCCGTTTCCAAAGTGGAAAAAGTACTGGAGAGACGTATCTCGTTGCCTTCTTTCTCTTCAAAATAAATATTCAATAATTCCCGTAAAGGTCCCACGAAAATATCAGAGTGATAAAATTCATCGAATCGTTTCGTTGAAAATCGTTGAAGTCAATTGATGACAATTCAAGAGTGACGAAATTTTTCCTCAATATTATTTGCACATTCTTCGAATGACAGCGACAAATGACGAAACAAGGACTGATTAAGTCGATATCATCATATTTCATCTTCGGACGTACAGCGACAAACAACAAAGAGAGAACTTATATTAAATCGGTTACCAAAACATAACTATACGGAGATGTTGCCTTGATATACATATTCCTATAACGCAGAGCAATCAAAACACTATCATCTGTACAGCGGTGAACGCAGGGAGAAAATGCAAAGATGAGACAAGACGCATGATCTGCCTTGGCGTTAATGATAATGTAAAGGAGGACGTAAATTATGATTTTAATATAGCTAAATCTTAAACATGGTGAACTGGCACAAGTTTTGTTTGACCAGTCTATACGGCAAATTAGATCAGACTTCACTATTGTATATGAACAATACAAAAATTGCCAAAATAAGCTTTTGGTAAGCGGAACATTGGATAGGACTACCATTTCAATTTGTGGCTAATGGGCGCCCCTAAGTTTGGTTATACAGCAGAATGAAAATCAACGGTATCCATGTGTAATTATTCTCCTGTGAAACAAGGGAAGCATACCAACATACCGCAAAAACAATTATGGTACATCGATAATGGATCTACCTAGGTTAGTAACAGCATCTGTAGTAAAAGCATCTGTTGGAAAGTGAGTGAGCATTAGCGACCACCAGACTAAAATCTGAGAATTAAGTCCAAACAGAAGGCAACCATATTATAGCAAAAAAGCAAAATAGAGAAGGGTCTATGCCGGAGCAATAAGAAAATCTAGATTTTACTTTGGAAAGCTCCAATTTGATATTAACTGATGTACGAGTATAACTCGTACATCAATTAATATCAGATGGGAGCTTTTGGTTTTCGTTATAATGTATGTAGAGCTCGGTGCTGTAGAGACGGACAACTTATTACGGATGGCTCATAGCCAACCCGCAGTTTTCAACTAAGCACGAAGAGGCCTCTCTCATGGTGATGTTTTGCCGGCTAGATCTCACGCTAATGGCATGGGTCGTAGGGAAATATAGAGTTGCGTGCTCCTGCCCTACACCGTGGAACAGAAATAAAACTAAAATAAAAGCAAACTATAAATTGAAATTAAATTAAGTCGACCAGAATTTGTTGGATGAAACTTGAGGAACTGTAATAAAGCAATAATAACTAGATGTGCCCATCCGGCGGGACGGGATCTTTCCGAGTGAGAAGTAGCCAGTCTGCTGAAGAGACCCCCCCCCCCCCCGAACACCCATCGACGCCGGAAGGCCGATGTCCAGCCACAACGAAGCAGCATAAGATGGTAGGACGTCTCTTCAACAGACCAGGCCGCTCTTCACAATCCAGAGGGACTTCCAGCGGATCTCCCACAATACACACTCCGACAGTTCAATACTACCGAAATGCCACGGGGAGACCGACTGGATTTTATAGTCACCCTCGAATGGGCGACACATATTCTGGACTCGTCACTTCAACCCTGTGGATGTCCTGCCAAGGGGATGACGAGGAGTGACAAGCACAGCCTCTAAAAATGGACCCCTGACACCAGATGAGAATCCCCCTCTCATCATACCGATCCACTTACAAAATTTAGTAATTCATTTTAAATGGCAAAAAAACGAAGGACGAAAAAGGATAGATGAAATGACGAAATTTAAAAGAACGAAGTAGACTGACCAAGAAAGAAATAAACCAAATGCCGGGAATCACCGTACTCTTTTTATTAACAGAAAAAAAATCATCAAAAAACCAGAGGCAGAGGGAGGGTAAAAGCGAACCCAAATAGATCAAACAAACAAATACGGAATAATTTTGAGGGCGAAAACTAAATCGATTAACAAAAACTGGCCGTTGAACGGATTAAATTTGGTAGCGAGACCCAACGTGCAACCAATGCGCGTGCCAAGCAACCGTTATGGCACTCGATTATACCAAATATATTAAAATAAAATAAAATTTGTAAAAAATTGGAAAAAATAAAGATTTGAAAATTGGAATTTAGAAATAAACTGACTTTGATTTTACTTTAAGTGCGAATGGGCAAATTAAAAAAAAATATTTTATTAACCTCCAAAAAAAAAATATAATGGTACGTGGCGACCTTAGATTAGGTCACCCCGCACGGTTGCGGCGTTCCTTTCCGCCGAAGTGGCGGCACGTCCGCCGTTATGAAACCCGTACGCCGATTAACTCAAAAATGTGGATACATATGACGTGTTGCCGCCATTAGCGCAGAAAAAAAGAAGTGGGCTCAACTGGCCACCTGTATGTTGCAGTGCCTTTCACCGATACCAATTTGAGTTCACAAATGGCTGGTTGGACACCTGTATGATGCGTCGTACTCCCGCCCAAAACGCTGTACCCGTTAGACAATCTGTTAAATATGGTGGCACCCGACGATTAAATTCGGTGGCCGTTGTTTAATGTGTACACCCCACACAAATGGCGGCACCCGAAATAAAAATTAGCAGCATCAGTTGATAATGGAAGCACCCTTGGAAGCACCGGCGGCGCCCGTCCAAAAGAAAAATATACAGCGTCCGTTAAATTAATTGCTGCGTAGCGTTGAAATTGCGGCCTCTCGTTATACAAAATACAATGAAATAACATTCAGGCCCGCAGGGGCATATCTAAATAAACGCACATGATAATGCCAGTGGGGCGGGAGGCGTGCAAGTGGTCCATCATCTTGACCACCCTTCATAAATTGGCTGTGACAGATCCTTTTTTTTTGATGGTGCTAACTATCAGTTTATTTAAAGTGAAATGTGAAGTTTTGTTATATACTACCTATTAATTTTTTTTTTTTTTTCTCTCTAAGATTCGTGTAAAAGTGTGCAATACTAAAACTCATTATGTTCCATATTTATTAATTAATTTTTTTTTGTTCGTCAATTGGCAGTGCAGCACATCAAGCCCTCTATACAACAAGTGACAAGAACCTGACCCACCGCTGTTACCTGGCCGGCAAACGTGCTGCAGTCACTTATTTATATTATATAGAGGGATTCTGTTAACGAGATGGAGGTTATACAAACAAATGAACACCCGCTCGTTACAGTGGCTCGTTATGTTCTTCAAAAGTCGCCGAAACGACAAGAAGATCGTCAAGGTAAACAAACACCTGGTCATGCAACTGATGAGGGATAACCTTATTCATAAGTCGACACATCGTCTGGGCCGCATTGCACAACCCAAACGGCATGACGACGAACTGGTAGAGTGGCCGTCCTGGGACGGTGAAAGCTGTCTTATCCCTTGACTCTGGATCGAGGGGTACTTGCCAAAAGGCATCTTTTAAATCGACTGAGCTAATATATCTAGTTTGATCCAGACGGCTTAGTAACCCGTCGATCAGAGGCAAGGGATAAGCATCAGTCACCGTCACCTCATTTACTTTACGCGCATCCAGGCAGAGCCGAACTTTGCCGTTGGCTTTGTTCACCACACTTACTGGGGAGGACCAGGAGCTCTGGCTCTCTTCGATAACACCAAGTGCAAGCATACGATCAAGTTCTCGATATAGTTCTTGTTGTTTAATGGGCGATATTGCGTAGTACCGCTGTTTAATTGGTTGAGCATTCCCAACATCTATCTTATGCACGACCAGATGTGTACGACCCAACCCCAACTTTTCACTCGACGGAAATTGACTAATTACATTTGTCACAATAGCTTGTTGGCGGTGATCTAAGGTATGTTTATGTACGTCGGGTGACAAAGGCTGAATGGAAATATTTTCCAGTTCGTTCAACATCATAGGGATCAAACCAAAAACTTCCCAAAAATCAATACCGAGATAAAGCGGTTGGCTTAATCCCGGAGCGATATGAATGCGGAGAGGTCTCGTTTTGCCTCCGTATGAGACTTTCGCAACAAAATGTCCTACTACTCGTTGCTTTTCCCCACTAGCTGTCAACAGTGTTGATGGAAGGCAATTAAGTTTTAAATTATTGGCACTTAGGAATTCTTCGGCATTGCATCCCAACACAGACACGTTTGCCCCACTATCGAGTAGTCCTTTACATGGTACACCGTTGATCAGAACATTAGCGTATGGTCTTGAATCGGTATTTGTTGAAATAAATGAACCACTCACCATTTTCTGCACCGATCTCCTCAGTTTGAAATAATGTAAAGGACGATTCAATCTGGTTGTTCTGATAGAAGATGTCTGTGTGGATTTTGAATTGACCTTTACTGTTGCTTTTTTGGTATATCCGGTTTCCGCTGCAAGATTTGGTAAAATTCGGGATCCGTGTTCGTCGCTACCTCCTCTAGGGTCTTTCTGGGCGGTGTGTTCCTCACTGTTTGGGAATTCAGAACCCCAGTATTCGTGAAATCCCTCTTTCCGTTTCCCTGTCGAATATTTTTGCAGCGATTACATTGAGACTTTAATAAGTTTGGAGTCCCGCAACCAAAACAAAACCTATGTTTAATTGGATGAATACAATTTTTAAAGAAATGCCCAACTGCAAAACAGTTCCAACAGGCATTAGGCATTTGTAAGTTATAGAAAGATGATCTCTGTTGACTATATGACGCATTCGGTTCAGTTTGTGTGACTACTGAACACACAGGATCAAAAGGTTGGGGCTGCTCAGAAAATGTATTATTAAAGGCACCACCCTGTTCACGATCACTGAACATTTCCAGCTCACTGACCTTGCGTACGTTTGACTGATGATATATCTCGGGAGTCCAACCTAATCGGGTCCAGGTGTCCTCTACCGTCACACATCGGTTGATCATTTCTGGGATTTGGAAAAATTGATATTCAGCAAATTTCGCTTGTAAACCTGCCCTCATATTCCTAGTCAAGAGGTGAATTAATTCTATGTCTGATATGGGCCTCATTAAAGAAAGAGACAGACTGCGAACAGCGTGGTAAAAATCTAGAAATGATTCATTTGATCTTTGTTTGCGTCTTTCCATGGCTGCCCTAATATCATTGTCCGTTTTCCTGATTTTGAAACGTTGAGTCATAGCTTCACTGAGGGTCTTCCAATCCACTGCGCCATAAGTTTCCTGATACTCCCAGTACCAATTCAAAGCTCTACCTTTGAGAAGAACACTAAAATTCGCGGCCAATCTCTGCTCACTTAGGCCATTGTCAATAGCCATACGCTGTACTCGGTATAAAAACCGTTCTACTGGAAGTTCGTCTCTTTCATCTCCATTATAGACCAGTTTCCAGTTATATATTTCTAAATATTCTTTGACCTTACGATTGTTTGAGCTTGGTGAGATCTTTTGAATTCGAATTCAAATATGAGGGTTTTGGTTGAGCTTGATGGTGCAGGTCTCCTGTTATTAAGATATGGTGGAACTTGCTCCAAGTTTAACTTCTTAATTATTCTATCAACAATTACGTCTAATTTGACGTCAAAATTTGTTTCGGGGTAGTTATTATCGGTCGTTCTTGGAATCAGATTCTGATCCCTATCTTGACGGTTGTCGTGCACTTCCTGCTCTCTCTCGTCCTCGTCAGTTTGGTCTTCAATATTTTCCACTATTATTATATTATCGTTATGTACTCCATTAAATTCATCAAAAACTTGTTTCAATGAATTTTCCATTTCCTCTGATACTTCCTTTGCTGTCTGAATGTCTTGCAAACAAGTTAACAATTTGTGACAGCTGTTTATCATTTTTGTTGAAATTTCGTTAACAGATTTTGAGCTATTGATTCTACTTAGTCTGTCACCCACATGTAAAGTACCCGTAATTAACTCAGTGATTTTTTCTTCTGGAACTTCAGTCTTATATATGTCTTGTAACTGACTTTCAATATGCTTCAGTTTGGAATTGCAAACCTGTATCTCACGTTTCGGAGATTTGAGTGCAGCTTGGTGTGCTCGCACTGGTGGCTCAATTTCGTGTGTCATTTTCTTTTCCAGAACTTCTTGCAACATAGCCATCTTCCTCGAGACGGTACCCGTAATATTTCTTACCGCACATTCTATTGCGAGTTCATCACAATCTAGATATTCTACGTTCATTTTGATGTTCATTAAAAACGTATTTCTAAGATTAAAGTCAAGTTACACTGTGATTTCAGAAAATTCTCGTTATAGAAATTTGAAATTATAATTAACAAACAAAAAAAAAAAATTTTAGATAACAATTCAATAATTATGTTCACTTAACGAAAGTATATAAATTTGATTTGAATATTAGTTGTAATTGGATCAGTAGTTATGGGCTAACACCTCAATGGATAAAATTGGCTGTAACAAATCTATAGAGTAAGATAAAAATATTTAAATAACAAAATGCACGTACTGTTCCATAGTTTTAAAGTGGACTCGAACCACAGTTCATATGATAGTGAAATCATGCTGAATGAGACCATTCAACAACACCTACTGGTGGAGTTCACCACCTGAACGGGTTACAAAAAAAAAATATATATTTACTTGATTAGAACCGACAATGTAATCATAACCTACTATGGTGAAGGACACTGTTAACCAAAGTAAATAAATAAATCTAACAGAAACTACTAAAAATAAAACGATATAAAAAATATGCCTAAAATCACGATTGATAATGCAAACAACATTTCTTACAAATGGAAATTAGCAAAGTATATCGTCCTATATGAATTGTTTGTACACCAACAATTCTACGATAGCAATGTGGTAGGTCAAATACCTGATTAAGGCATTCTCGCCAATACCAAATTCAATAGAACACTGTATATGCTATGTTCATAAGTTCGCAGTCAATGTTCATAAAAATTCCACGACCCCAATTTGGTATGTTGTAGACGTGGTGGCGACGGCCTTCAAAAAACAACAAAATTTACTAACATTTTATTCAAAATGGATAAAAAACATCAATTTTATCTTTAAAGAAGTTTAAGATAAATAAAATTTTCTTCATTATTAAATTTTATAATAGTTTTTATAATTTTTATTTTAAACAAACAGATGAATTTATCGATCATCCAAAACTTAAACTCACTATTGATTAAAAATCGAACGCTACTTAAAATACTGAACTTTTCAATACAAAATAATAACTCGACTATTTTTTCAAAATTTAAAACTTGACTGCCTCAAACAAAAAAAAAAATTCTCGCATCAAAAAAATATTGTAGAAGAATATTGTTACGATTTTGCCTTGTCACTGAAGGTTCGAATCACTGGATTGTGAATAAATGCAACTGCTTCAAATTTGAACTCACAAATTTATTTACACAACACAATAATTATTTAACACAAAATTAACAATTAATTATTACAATTATAACACACTTTTTAATTATCACTTTAATAATCTTTCTATTTAACCTTCACTGTATCACGTTTAAAATAAGACTCAACATTCCACGTCAACGCGCGCCTTTATATACCAAAATATTTGTTTCTAGAATAATCCTAAATGCACATCAATAATCGTGCAAATATGTTAGTATAGAAATGACGCCTAAATGTTGAACCAAATCTATTCTAATCTATTCTATCTTAATCTAGGTGTCACCGTAACATTATGTAACTTATTCTATTCTAATCTAGATGTCACCGTAACAATATCTTTGTTTTGTTTTCGTGCGCGTCACTTGCACACTCTTTCTCCCCCGTATCAGTTGCACGCACCAAAACAAGAAAACACAATAAAAATACTCTTTTATATCCTAGTCGCTCGCACACACGCACAAGGGGTGCTCATTGGTCTCGCTTTCAATTTTTCATAAATTCGCACCACAGGAAGTGTGAATAAGGCAACATAAAATCAAACTTTTAACGTCTATTCAAAAACAGATGGCAATGCCATCAAGAAAAGGCAACACACAAAAAATACAGACTGCTGGCTTGGGTTGGAAAAAATCATGATTCCCAAATGCGTGATATTACTGCCAAAAGCTGCATTTGGTACTAATTAATGTTCAGTTTGGTGCTGGTTAGAAAGGCAATTAAATCTTCGAGCTGTTGGATTGGTTTGGACAGAATTCTATTTCCTAAATTCCGATACCATCGCCAGAAGTTGCATTAAAAACTAACAGTGTACGCTTGGTATTATATAGACGGAAAATTGAGCCATCAAACTTCTGGCGTGGTTTGGAAAAAAGTCCCAAATGTTTGATATCATCGCTTAAGTCGCTTTAGATTCTAAGATATAGTGCTATATATACTGATAATTAAATCATGCAGCTGCTGGTTGGGTTTGGAAACAAATGGAACGCCTTATAATTATTGTGGCCAACACCCAACCTTCTTTTACGACAAATGTATGTAGATCTCAAATACACCACACTTAATTTCTATATCGAAAAATTGAACCTACCGGATTTGTAATAAAAATTAAGTCTTGTAAAATCAAAAATCATTATCCTGCTTAAATTTCACAAAAGCACAAGACCATCCTTTGTTAAAAATTTAATCTTCATTGCAAAAATTGAAAAAGCTTCTACGGAAGCCGCCACATCTGGTACACAGATTTTCACCACGTAGCTCTATCAATTAATGGAAACAGGTTTAGTATAAAGTTTTATTCCGAAAAGTCAATCCGCCTGGTCTGTAGAAATGCCTAATTTTGGTAAAATATTTTTTTTTATCAAACTCGACATTTCCAATAAAATTTTAAAATATGATCTGATAATTTTTTGTTTTAAATTCAATTTAAAATCATTAGCAAATATTTGCAAAAAACGAAAAAATATCACTGAGATCACCAAATTTATGAAAAAAGCTGGCACTTCCGGTGGACCGACAAAAGCTTAAGTCTGAAGTTTCAATCCGATCAATCAATCGGTCTAGGCTGTATAGGGTCAAATTTTTCTTCAAAAACACTTTTGTGTCAAAAATCGTCGTTTCCGGTTAAATTTTGGAAAAATAGTTTGGGCCGATATTTTTGCTAATTTAATTTAGAATCTTTTTATTCATAAGCGTTTTTTTTCGTAAATGCTACACTTTTCAAAATGTTTGCAAAAAGCTCCTATTAAAACTGCCACTTCCATTGGATTGAGCTCAGCCAAAAATCACTGATCTCTCAATTTACGAAAAAAGTTTAAGTATGAAGTTTCGTCCCGATCAAACAATCGGTCTGTTCTGCACCGAAATCGATTTTTTGTTGAAGCCCAGTTTTTTGTCAAAAATTGCCATTTCCGCTTAAGTTTTGGAAAACCGATCTGTACCGGAATTGTAGCAAGAGTAATTTAGAATCTTTCAGTTTCATCATTCTTTTGGAAATGATATACTTTCAAAAATATTTGCATAAACCGAAAAAGCTCACTTTTACAATATTGGTCAAAAATCCGTCTCCCAATTTCTGGAAAAACCTTGTGTACAAAGTTTCACCCGATCAAACAAACCGTCTGGGCTGTAGACAGGGCACGGACATTTAGTCTGCACATACACACAGATTTTTTTAAAAGTATTTTATTTTGCTGTGTAAAAGAAAGTAAAAATGTCTGCCCCAACTGTCAGATACCACCACCAGAAGTCGCGTTAGACAATAATTCGTATGCAACCTTGTGTTGCTGTTGGATTGGTTTGAAGAAAATTCAATTTCATTTGAACGAATGATTTCTGTCGGGGAACAATTTACGCTATCCTGCTTAAGAAGTAATATTTCGGATGGTTTTAAGAAATTAATAAGATATGTCAGGTGTTATAAGAATCTGAGACATTTTTCTGGGAAGGATGGTTAATGACCGTTTAAAATTTTCAAACATAAATCATAATTTACCAAAACTTTGTACGAAGTTTACAATTCTATCTGAGGAGTTCAATCTAAGCTCGTTAAATAAATGAGGTGAAAACATGTTTCAGGTGATATCAGAATCTGATTCCAAATCTATGGAAAAGATAGTTAATAGTTAATTTTCACTCAAACTCAATAATCTTATACAAAAATTCATATGAAGTGGATAACAGGTTCAAATTAAACTGGTTAAATGAGCAATTTCCGGCGATATCAGAATTTGAGTCCAATTTTCTGGGAAGAAGAATCAAATGCCACTTAATATTTTCACTCAGACTTAATTTATATACAAATAATTGTTTCAAGTTTAAAATCCTGGATAAGAAATAAATTTAAGCTGGCTGGATGAGCAATTTAATAAGCTATTTCAGGTGATATTGTAATCTGATTACAAAACTCTTGGAATGACAGGTAATGGCTATTTGACATTTACACACAAACTCGCAATTTACAAAAATTCGAACCATATTTGTTGTTCTTGTTGTATGTAAGCTGATTAAATCAGCAATTTTTTAAAATACAGGTGATATCGAAATCTAAATTTCAAATCACTGGAAACGAGAGTAAATCTCAATCTAACTTTTTCACTCAAACTCATATTTCATATACAAAAATTCATATCAAGGCTACAATGCTGGAGAAGAGATTTCCACTTAAACTAGGTATATTTAGAAAAATGCAGGCAAATCGAGTGAATTTAAGAATTCAGTGGGGTATTTGACAGCTTCGTTTACACCGTTTTGAATGACATCAATTCGCCGGCCAATGTTTGTTGTATATCTAGAAATTAATTTGATCAACATTGACATTTTTTAGTTATCAAAATCGTACGTTCACTGAGCCATGTGTGGTTGCAGAAATTTTCTGACAACTTAAATACCTTAGTATTTTAATGCAAACAAATTGTACCACCACCAATATCCGGCAATAAGCGTACGTAGAACGTGGAATGATAGGTAAAGGCTGCCGATAATTTTTTGAATAGATTAGCCATACTGGATCGTTTTTTGATGTTGCACACTGCATTTTCATTATTATGAATGTTCAAAGGCAGTTTGAGCGCTAATTGTGCTGTTCTTCCACCATCCAATAAAGTAGTAGGCACATCAAAAAAAAAAAAAAAGAATCCTGCTTAATGAGCTGCAATCGTCAACAAAGTTCGATCGTAAATGGCCATTTGCTCGTCAGTCAGCAATTGCTCATTATAATTGCAACAACTGTATTAAATCTGCTGCCGGCCGATGGCATACTCAAATTGATCATTTATGTATTTGACATGAAAATGCAAACATCCTCGATCAAAATCAATGCCTGGTTGTATATTTGTGGCACATCGGAATAAAACAATGTTCGTGCGAATTGAATGCTCTTTGAAGAGCATTGTCTTCTGTGAAATAAATACGATGGCCGTTTACAAGATGCACGGCCATTTCATTTGCATTTTGAACTGCAAATACTGTCATTTTTGCCAATAGAGGCGGATATGGCACTACCCACTGATTGTCAATGTCAATCTGACTGTTTGACATTCGCGTTGTAAATGAATGACCTCCATTGTCTGTGTTCCTATACGACGGTCGACGATACAATGAATAATCGTTGATGTTCGTAATAGTGTCGTTAATACACTGTTTTGGGAATCGCTTAACCGATCTTTTATTTTTGGTATCAATTTTTCTGGTCGCATTTTGTTTACTAACCGTATCAAAATGTGCGCATATGGCATATCACGTTTTTGCCACTCGATAGAACACGTAAGACGCGACACTTAACGTCGAGTTTCCCGCCTGAAGACACTTCCACTGAGAGAAGATGATGTAGGTTACCTTTTCCAGAGCTGGCCACCACACACACACCCACTCCACTTCTCCGACGTGATGCTACCATCTTCCTGACCTTTGTCAATGACGGCTAACACCAGCACGTGCTCCTTCAGGATTTCACTGAATAATTTCAGTTTCTGCTCCTTAGGAGAATATGTTTTGATACAAAATAATGAAAATATGAACTATTCGGAATCGTTTGATGTTACTATTGCAGCAAATGAGCGAAACAAAAAATTATCACTCAAAAATATGTACTCTATTTGGTTGTTAGCGACTGCAGTATTGATGAGTGAAAATAAATTTCGTGATTCCAATTTCACACAGCTATCAACGCTGTAGTAGTTAACCAAACAATTTTGATTGAAGCAATATCAAAATAGAGTTTTGGTAGATTTACAATTTTTTAATTTCGCATAAAAATCACTCAATATTTTGCTTCATTAAATTATTGAAAGTTTCACTCAATTTTTTTTTTAATTTAATTTTTGCATCAACTTACTCATGCGTATATTGCTCATTTGCTGCAAGAGTGACACATTCCAATTTTTTTAATATTTCAGTAGAGTGATTTGAAAATATCACTCAAAATTTTTTGTAAAAACGACATTTTTCAAAAGTTAATAAAAATACATTCTGATTAGTTTCAGTCGGATCTTAATTTTTATAATTCTTCAATTGTTATCAAATTTTCTTAGGATAGTTTCCAATATCTTAAAATGTTAATTCCTATCGTGAATTGAGTGATTTTTTATTTGGAATTTTACCCAATTTGCTAGATCTAACTACATAGAGAGTATGTTTTTATACAAAATAATCAAAACGTAAACTATTGGGAATTGTGTGATTCGAATACTTAGAAATGAGTGAATTTTCAGTTGTGTTACTGTTGCAGCAAATGAGCTATAGTTATATTAGTATTATATGTACACATAAAATAAATAAATAAAATAATGCACGGATCAGCACTTAATTTTCACTCAAAATGTCATTGATATAAAAAATTATCACTCAAACAATTAACTCACTTTTTTGTAGCGACTGTAATATTGATGAGTGAAAAATAATTATTTTGACGTAGTAAATTAACCAAAGAATTTTGATTGAAGCAATATTAAAATAGAGACTTTTTTGCTAAGTTTAATTTTTTTTAATTACGAATAAAAATCACTCAAAATTTCACTTAACTAAATTATTGACAGTTTCACTCAAGTTGAGTAAAAATTTGATTTTTGCGTATATCGCTCATGCGTATATTGCTCATTTGCTGCAAAAGTGATGCAATCCATTTAATTTTTCAGTAGAGCGATTTGAAAATATCACTCAAAATTGTTAGTAAAAACAACATTTTTCAAATGTACAATTATTTTTTTTTCTATTCCTTCATCCTCAATCGGATCTTAATTTTTATAATTCTCTAATATTTTGCCAATTTTCTTAGAATAATTTTCAATATCTTAAAAT
Organism: Nephrotoma appendiculata; assembly: GCA_947310385.1. Classification (NCBI taxonomy): domain Eukaryota; kingdom Metazoa; phylum Arthropoda; class Insecta; order Diptera; family Tipulidae; genus Nephrotoma; species Nephrotoma appendiculata. Next base: position 264,333,304 of record OX371225.1, on the reverse strand, counting down.
GTTAGTTCCTTTCGTGAATTGAGTGTTTTTTATATAGAATTTTATCTGATTTGCTAGAAATAGCTACAAAGTAGGAGAGTTGCTTTTGATACAAATTAATAAAAGTATGAATTATTGGGAATCGTTTGATTCGAATATCTTAGAAATGAGTGAATTTTGAGTGAGCAAGCTGCATTTGAGTGAATTTTTTTGAGTTAATTTTAGTAGTTTTTCTGATGAAGTGGCAAGAGGTGTATTTGAATGAAAATGACCCCATAAATTAAACGTCTTCTGATGGTGTGAGATCCGCATTGAAGTAGATTTTGAATTTATCTATTAGCATTCAAAATCCACTTCAATGATATACTAGGACGAGACCGTCATAATAACTCGACCTTCAATGAACCGATGGTAGAGTTTACAATATTAATCTAGACGTTACGGATGGATATGACTGCGACGTTCCATCATTGGCCTCCAATCATTCCATACAAATAATTTTTTTCAGTATCGGTTTATTTGATAGTGATTATCGATCTGTCATATACTTCACGTTAGTATTTTACCAATCGTTAAGCAATAAAAATTTCAGTCAAATGCAGTGTTGAATTTTTATGTGAGAGTTAAATGGGGCGTAATGTCAGTTAAATTTTAAAACTTATTAAAACGAATGAACATTATGTGAGCAATATAAAACAAATACTACCAATTCTGAAAATATATAAGCCGATGCAACTGCAGATCGAATATAATTGGCTACCGTCCAAAACCAATAAAACTTTCTGTCTGAATGACTGTATATGATATCATCCGGAAATGAGACAACATTCCGAGAACCAAACACTATTTGAACTCGGGGCTTGTACATATACAAATTTTCGAAATGTAGGTCATTTATAAAAACAATCGTATATTCAATCACAGACGATAAATAATCTTCTAAACTCCCATAAATTTTTATGTTTGCTATTCGATTGATTTTGTATATCCACTATAACTTCTCAACATTGAAATGGGTAATAAATCTTCCAGTTTCTGTAACAAGTATATTAAAAAATACGAAAGAATTTCCAACAATTTTCTACCTTTGTTTTTCTATTCTATCGTGTGACAACAAGTGTTTCAGATTTATAAAAATGCTATCTATATAAATTTACCCCGTTTCCCCTCTTAATCGAAATTCTTAAACAACTTTTCTTTTACCTGTACTTATACAATCGATTTGTGTAAAGAAAACCGCAGTCGAATATGCAATATTGATAAATTTATTAGATATATTGTCAGTATATAGTAACTGTACCACAAGCATACACATAAATTATTGACGTCATCTTAGTAATTTATTTTAATATCGTACTCAATTACACGTACTCCCCCGCTACACACACACTCCGTATGTCTTATATGATTTTTATTAAAATTAATTTATTTATATAAGTATGAAAATATTTAAAAGTTTTATTCTAGCCATCTAATCAAAAACCATTGAACGTAACTAAATAATAGTTCAAGGATATCATAAAACAATCCTCTATCTCAATAAAGAATCGAGGGTTTTGAAAGATCATTGAGTAAAATTTTTTTATTTAATATTACATGATTTAAATATTTTGATCTCATTTAACGTCTGTTCGAAGCACAATAGACTTTAAATTATAATTTATCGAGATTTTTGTAAGACGATAAGCGGATTATGCAGGCGGTGTGGTAATAACGATCGTTTTCTAATTTTGCATGCAAAATCGATCGTAAAAAATTGAAATTCGCTGAATTAGCATAAAATCGAATAATTAATTTGTAAAAATATCTATAAAATGTGTATATGGAGTGTTGTAAATTTGAGTCGTAAATAGACACGTATTTGGGCTTGTGTGTTGGACTGATCAACTTCCGATTGGAGGCTGTCGTAGTGTATAGCAATAAAATAAAATATTTATTATTTTTTAAAAATAATTTGCATAAATTTCACTCAATTAGATTACGAACGACCACTTTCGGAATATATTTAAATTTCACTCAGCGTAAGCCTGATAATTTTTTCACTCAATTTTTAAATACTTTCTTTTTGTATAATAACTACTAATTTCTTGATTATATCGAATGGCCTTCTCCTAGACTTTCGTCAATATGGAAGATCTTTTGCCCACTCAAATTATTTTCTTTTCTAATTTCACATATAATAAAGGCGCCTCTAGTGGCTGCTCTAAAAAGTTTTGTCGTCATTTTAGTTTTACTCTGCGTAAACAAATACACTCTGCGGGCCTATTTGATCTTTTTTTTCGATTTCGTAAAATTCGATCCGCCACGAAAATTCGTAATATGAATTTTTTTTGTTTTCGTAAAATTCGAAAATCGTAAAATCTGCCCTATTATGCATCAAAAAAAAGTCGAATTTTGACGAAACTGACTAGTTTAATTTATTACAATTAATTTGAAACTTTTTTTTATTTTTTAACTAAAACCAACACAAAATATAGCTTATTTCATGGTCTTAAATTTTATGACCAAAAAAAAAGTTCCATTAGAAGAATATTCGTGGCGGATCGAATTTACGATTTCGTATTTTAAGAAAAAACGAAAAAAATTTCATAATTGCGCCCCTGATTTGATTTTCATTCAAAAATTGTTTAGCACTCATCTTAGCAATTCTGTAACTTACAAATCATCTAGTAATTTAACTTTCATAATTTATATTCTTGTTTGGAGGATTGTAGCCCTTTGGAAGTGATTTCTTCCTTCGCAGCCGTCTTACTGGGTTTGATTCATCCAACATACGACGTACCTCTGCATTTTGGTGTAGACTATACGTTGCAAGTGTTTTTTCTGTTCACTGACGAAATCCTTCTTCAGATCTCTATGAAGGTTGTCATTTCTTATGTACCACGGTGTGCATTAACTATTACACTTAGGACTTTGCTTTGAAATGGCTGGATGATATTGACACTGGTATTCTTTGTACAGCCCCAGAGCTGACTACCGTAAGTCCACATAGCTTTTACAATTAGCTGAGAGTCAACCCATCTTTCTGTATATAAAGTTTAACTCTCCTTTTTTCTTTTTTAACATGCTCTTTCCATTTTAGTTTCGCATCTAAATTCATGATTAGATATTTTGCCGTGTTTTCATGAGTAATTTGCTGAGAATTCAGTTCTACTGGTATCCGGTTGACCTTTTTGTTGGTAAAGTTTATGTGAACGAATTTTATTTCATTAAATTTAATTCGCCATCTCTTCGTCCAGGTGCTTACAATATTAGTAGCTCTTTGCAATTTGCTTGTGGATTCTTCTATGCTATCAGCGAACATATACAATTAGTCTCAGAACGCTGCTCCTGCTGATATTCTCTTTATTTCTGAGTATTCGCCATCTAATTTAACATGAAAGTGACTGTTAGATATGTAAGATTTTAGAATTTCATAAAATGCTTTGGTAAGTCTCTTTGTAATTAATAATGTCATACTCTTGAACATACTTTCTTATTTTCAAGTACATTTTCAATGACGTTTGTAATTCAATGTAGGTGTTCTATTGTTGAATGGTTTACTCTGAAGCTAAATTGATGTGGAGAAATAAAGTTTCATTGAGTGATGCTGGCTCTCCCTTTAGCACCCCCTTTAAGTATTGGAACTTTTGCGCCCCCGAATGTGGGAATCTGATAGTAGTTATCGGTGTAATAGCGGCAACCTGATAGTAATTGTCTTCGACAATTCGGAAAGATCTGACTATCCAAGTCAAACATTTCTCGTTCGATCGCTTGAAATTCGCAGAGCAATTTCACTCCCCCTTCCTATTTCACTGAACCATCGCTAAGCTAACATTGGCCATACTGTCCTTTGCGAATGTCAGCAGTTTAGTCATGCATCCCCCATTATTACTGTTATTTGCTTCTTGAGACTCTCCATTCGATGGCATGCACTTATTATTATTCGAGTTAACCCATTAAAACCCGAACTATATTCTAGTGGCCCGATTTCAAAGAAATTCACAGTACACTTCCATTTCAAGTCGATAAATATCGACTGTGTACCCACAGCACAAAGGGCCGAATGTCGAAAGGCCGAATGTGACGATGGGTCGAGGACGATTTTTATTTTTTTTTTTTAGAAAAATAGTTATTTAAATTTGTTGTTTTGGACGTATTGGAAGTTTTTACGAAACTTTTGCGACTCGTTTTAATTGCATATGTATTAGTGTTATTACCTGTACAAGACGAAACTTGAATTATACTCGACAAATTTTAACAAAATTGGTACAAAGTATAGAATTAAACAAATAAAAACATAACCTCCGAAAAAATCGGATATTTCAAATCCCAATTGATCTAATCAGTCATATAATGTATTTAATATAATACACTGTGCTTGAATGTCAAACTTTTTTTGCGTGACAAGCTGGGCACCCAGGGGGTAAACCTAATTCGACTATGCTGAATTCATTGGTGCTAGTCCCATTTCAAAGTTAGTCCCCATTTTTGAGATATCGCTTTCGACATATTTTGCCTCTGAGACAAATATTTGTCAAAATATACACTCATATTCACGTTGATATCTCCTGAACCATTAAGATTTTCGTTATGCTTTCTTCAGCAAAGTTGTTGCGCAAGCCAAGACCAACAACTTTGCTTAACATATCAAGGCCGAAAAATGACATCTACAATCACAGTTTTGTGTTATTTTATTTTTTGAAACGCAAAAAAATAAAATAACACAAAAATGTGATTGTAGATGTCGTTTTTCGGCCTTGATATGTTCAGCAAAGTTGTTGCGCAAGCCAAGACCAACAACTTTGCTGAACATATCAAGACCGAAAAACGACATCTACATTCACATTTTTGTGTTATTTTTCCATATATGTGTGTTTTACTTAGGCCAAGGTGAGCTTGGAGTGGCACTTCCGCACAATTAGACCAGGAGTGCCCCGTTGTGATATCACAGGAACCTATTTCCCCTTTACCCCTGTTCAAAACCATTCGGAGCTACGGACGTACCGCAAAATATCTCGCACTCCACATTCAGCGAGATCTGAAACGCTGGTCACACTGGACACGCCCAAATACTTATGCCTTCTGTATGATAGTGCCGGACACGAGCATAGGAAGTTATCTAAAGTCTCTTCTTCCTTTTCGTCCATGCAACTTCTACAAAATCATTCGTCTGTAGACCCAGCCTTCTCGCATGTTCCCCAAAAAGGCAGGGTCTTGTCAGTTTTGGCAAAAGCTTCTTACAGAAGACTCCGGCTCCACCTTGCCGTTTCGAGAAACATAAGTGCACAGGTAAGGCTAAATACAACTGGAATTCGGCATACTTAGGCCAAACAAGACACTCATCTCAGATAAGATACAAAGAACACATCACAAGTACATAAAATCAAGTTTCGTACAACACATAAAAACTGAAAACCACACACTAAATTCAATAAAAATGTAACCATTTTGCACAGAATCAAAAAAGGACTGAAATTAGACAGGTGTCCCAATTTGACTCATGAGTCATGAGACATTTGTATTCTGCACGTATACGAATTATGGCCAAAATTCACACCTTGAAAATATACAAAAACAAAAACACCCACAATTTACTTCGCGACAAAATCAACACAAAACCCCAATAAAATTTACGACCTCCATAACTTAAAAACAAAGCAGGTACCAAACAGCAGCGCCTAGCTACAGTATATAAAGAGCTTCAAAATAGATTATGTAACAGTAGCAGAAAATAAACCGAAGAAGAGATTATTCTCGAAATTGATATTTCTAAAAAAGTTAAAAAATTGGCACAAGAAGTAAGAACTAAAAACTGTAATATAAAATTAAAAATAAAAAGTTATTCATCTAAATATATAAAGTGACAAAAGAATACAAAAAATAAAGTGAAAATCGTCTTGTGAATCTGGTGAAATAAATAATATGGATAGGTGTTCTAAACTCAAGTGCTTTTGTTATGTGTGTGGAAAATTTACAATTATGAGCAATCGCCGCAAAATAAGTGATGAAACCGCTGATTTATATCGACTATACTTTTCACAAACTGTTATTAGTGGTGTAAATTGGACGCCGTCTTTTGTTTGGACAACATGCATTTTCCATCTGCATAAATGGCAAAACACTGTTGCCGCAACGCCATTTGGTGTCCCGATGATATGGATCGATCCTCAAGGACATGATGCAGTTCAATGTTATGGGTGCATGAATTATATTCTCGGTACAAACAGAAACAAAAGTGGTTCTTTGACATACACTGCAACGAGAAATACACATCTACCGCTGCCGCATTCAGATGAAATGCCTGTTCCGGAAAGATCAAACCCATCGTCATCGTCATTTTACGAATTTTTTCAAATCAATTGAGAATAATTCACTCGCTTTTTGCACTGATATCCGAGGTTTGGTATCCACAATGCACAATGCATATAATCCTGAAGATTGGCGATTGTTCATCGATTCCTCTAAAAGCAGCTTGAAGGCAGTTCTCTTTCACGTTACCAACTCAAAGAATTCCATTCCAATTGCACTCAGCACAAACACAAAGTAAACCTATGCATCAATGAAAAAAATCATCGATTTGATTAAATACAATGACCATCAATGGAAAGTTTGTGCAGATTGAAAAGTGATAGCTCTTTTAAGTGGCATGCAATTGGGTTACACTAAAAACATGTGTTTTATGTGCTTATGGGATACTCGTTTTAAAGGCGACCAATACAACGAACGGAACTGGGCTTTACGTGAGAACATTAGATTGCGATACGACAGCATCGTTGAGGCTCCACTTGTGCCAATTAAAAAAATATTTCTACCACCACTTCATATCAAGCTTGGAGTAGTTAAAAATTTTATAAAAGCGCTGAATCCAGATGGAAATGCGTTCGTCGAATTGCGTCGCATTTTTCCACGGTTAAGTGGAATGAAAATAAAAGAAGGTTGGTGTTTAAATCTACCCGAATCTAAGTTTTGATCAAATGAAATTTCATCTCACATCTTGTTTTTTATTACAGGAATACTTAATGGACCAGATATTCGTCGTCTGATGAAAGATGATGCATTTGAAAAAGCTCTTAGTGAACGAGAGGTTGTGGCATGGAAATGTGTAAAAGAAGTTATTAAAAATGTTCTCGAAATTAACCGAGCCGATGATTGGCGCAGATATATTGAAAATATGCTGAGAGCTTTTCATAATATAAACGTTAGAATGTCACTGAAAATACATTTTTTGCATTGTCATGTAGAAAAGTTCGCCGAACAATCACCAGCCGAATCCGATGAGCACGGCGAGCGTTTTCACCAAGTGACGGCAAGGCTCGAACATTGGTACAGCGGCAAAAAGCTAGATGCACTCTTGGGTGACATTTGTTGGAATTTGCAAGAGGAAGAAGAGCCCGAAGACGACACGAATAAATCAGAAAATTAAAAGTTAAGAAAAATGTAAATTGTTTAGGAAAAAATTGAGAAAAATCACAATAAAATCAACTGAATCAATCTAATTTTCTGTTAAATAGTTTCTATTGTATCTATATTTGTCGATGAGGTGTTTATTCGATCAATTTAAATAAAATAAATGGACAAAAAATGATAAAAAACATGTTTTTCGTCGAGACAAATATTTGTCAAAATATACACTCATATTCACGTTAATAGCTCCTGAACCATTAAGATTTTTGTTATGCTTTCTTCAGCAAAGTTGTTGCGCAAGCCAAGACCAACAACTTTGCTGAACATATCAAGACCGAAAAACGACATCTACAATCAAAACAAACACATTTTTGTGTTATTTTATTTTTTTGCGTTTCAAAAAATAAAATAACACAAAAATGTGATTGTAGATGTCATTTTTCGGCATTGATATGTTCAGTAAAGTTGTTGCGCAAGCCAAGACTAACAACTTTGCTGAACATATCAAGACCGAAAAACGACATCTACAATCACATTTTTGTGTTATTTTATTTTTTTGCGTTTCAAAAAGTAAAATAACACAAAAATGTGATTGTAGATGTCATTTTTCGGCCTTGATATGTTCAGTAAAGTTGTTGCGCAATCCAAGACCAACAACTTTGCTGAACATATCAAGACCGAAGAACGACATCTACAATCACATTTTTGTGTTATTTTATTTTTTTGCGTTTCAAAAAATAAAATAACACAAAAATGTGATTGAAGATGTCGTTCTTCGGCCTTGATATGTTCAGCAAAGTTGTTGGTCTTGGCTTGCGCAACAACTTTGCTGAACATATCAAGGCCGAAAAATGACATCTACAATCACATTTTTGTGTTATTTTATTTTTTGAAACGCAAAAAAATAAAATAACACAAAAATGTGATTGTAGTTGTCGTTTTTCGGTCTTGATATGTTCAGCAAAGTTGTTAGTCTTGGCTTGCGCAACAACTTTACTGAACATATCAAGGCCGAAAAATGACATCTACAATCACATTTTTGTGTTATTGTATGTGGCCATTGCACTATGTATGTGGCCATGTGGCAAAACCTCCAGGATTCGCTCCACAGAATTTCCATTTTCAGACTTTTTCGTTCTAATTATGATAAAATGAAAGAGCCAAAACGGGGCACTCTGACGATCCGCATAGACATGTGGCGTATTTTTGTGAAATGTTACAACTTTAAGCTATTGCACTATGTATGTGGCCATGTGGCAAAATCTCCAGGATTCGCTCCACAGATTTTACATTTTCAGACCTTTTCGTTCTAATTATGATAAAATGAAAGGGCCAGTATGGGACACTCTGACGATCCGCATAGATATGTGGTGTATTTTTGTGAAATGTAACAACTTTAATCTATTGCACTATGTATGTGGCCATGTGGCAAAATCTCCAGGATTCGCTCCACAGAATTTCCATTTTCGTTGGGGCACTCTGACGATCCGCATAGACCTATGGCTTATTTTTTTGAAGTGTTACAACTTTAATCTATTGCGCTTTGTATATGGCCATGTGGCCATTGTTTTTACATTTTTAATCTTTGATATTAAAAATCATATTTAACGGTCATTTGAAATTAAATAAAATTTATAATGAAAACTTTGAATTTCGTCTTATACAGGGTTAATTCACTAATACATATAAAGAAAAATATGGCGTAGTGAATACTTCTGATCCATCCGATTCGAGAAATTTTTACTAAAAATTTTGCTAAACTAAGTTTTGGTCATGCGCCACCTGAGATATTCGGCTCTATGTCAGCCTTCTGATAATAGGTATATGGTACAAAAAATAAAAAAATATATATTTCTAAAAAAAAAACAAAAAAAAAAAAGTCAACCCATTCCGCCCTTTGACACTTTCGGCCCTTTGACACATCGGCCCTTTGACATTCTGCTCTTCGACATTCGGCCCTTTGATATCATACCTTCTCAATCATTTAAGATAAAAAACAAAAAAATGTTGTGCGTAGTATTCGAAAGAGAAGAGAGTAAAAAAGTTACGATTTGCGTATGATATATCATACATCGGGCATAAATGGGTTAACGTGAGAAATTTTATTTTATTTTAGATTCACTACACTCAAATTGAGCACGATATGTAATTTATTTTTATTAAATGGAGCCTTCGTTAATTATAGATGGTTCTTAAAATGTTTTCTAACTCACGTAATACTTGATGGGCGTGGGTAAAGTGACGCTTACATGTGTTTTCCTAAACAATTCCACCGTTTTCTTCTGTCTTGTGTGAATAGTTCGATGTTAGAACGAATAGAAAAATTGCTACTGAAATGATGATGCTTGATTCTCGTAATTGTGCGTATCTAGTCCTGTATCTGGCGCCAATGTTACTATAGAGGTTGGTAATACCAATAAATCTGGGATGGGTTTGCTGCTAGATAATTGAAAAAAATTATCTTTCTCCAAATTTAATAGATTTGTACGAATAGCTTGTTGTTACAATCTCAAATAAATTTATGAAAATTTTATAAATCTTTTTTATTTTTTGCTAGGTGATGATTCCGAAAAATTATTGGACAGCTCACAGTATTTTTCGACCAACAAATTTTTCCAAAAATTGTTTAAACATCTCATTGTACCTCCAGATTCTTCCAAACTCTGGTGGAGAGGAGAGCGAACTGACGGTTCTATGAGATTCCCACACATCGAGATGAGATACATCAATCGGAGCTATAACTGAAGTCTAAATGGGAATATAGCCATTCTGGCTTTCTTCTGCTACTTAATAATTGATCATCCCCATAAAGTTGGCTACGAGTTTCCCTTTGGCCCACAAGAATGGGCTGCGCTCAGGATACACAACAGTAAAGTGTCAAATTGTCTGTGATAAATCGAATCGCGTTGAATTATGTTCCCAATGATCGAAGTTTTTTGGAAGCATAGTTGGAAGCTTTTCGCTGAATTAGAAAATATCATTGGATGAGAGTGTAGCATGACCTTTCAACCATCTAAGGCTTGTACATCGGTTAAAACCGAAACTGGTTACCCGGGTTTTTGTTCATTTTTACGAAACTTGTAAAAACCGGGTTTTCTCCTAAAAAAATAACATACATTTTTTTGTTTCTTCTGGGATATGTTGGGGGATCTTCGAGCAAAGCATAATATCAATGTTAAGAAAAATGAAGAACCTCTAGAGAAAAGAGCAAAAACTACTTTAAATACGTATATCAATAGGTAATCAATGGGAGAATTATTGACTAAATGCGCGGCGTATGACGGGTTTTCGATTCCTGCTATTACACATTCAAGTGCTATAAGAGAATTTATTTCAAAACGTGGATATGAAATGCCTATGAGCGAGAAAACAATACAAAAATGAACCGTCGATTTTGCTAATGAAAACAAATTGGAATTTAAAGATAAATTAAAAAAACTGGCTGAATCTGGGATGCGTTTCTCAATAACATTAGATGAACTGGACTAGCTGTAATGGCAAACGATACTTAAATGTAACATTACATTCTCAAGGGGATAGTTATAAATTAGGCTTTATTGCGATACAAGGTTCATGTGATGCGTACCAGGTTCAGTCATTGCTTGAACATAAGTTGGAAGGGTACGGACAATTTCGTCATATTTTAGCATCAACCCAAGATGGAGCCAGTGTTATGAAGAAATATGCTCAATTAAATGAAATGGAGAACCAATTTTGCTTGAACCATGCAATTCATTTGGCTGTTGTAGACACGTTTTACAACAAAAATACTATATTCCATGAAACTTCAGATTCTGAAAATAATGATGAGGAAGTTGAAAATTAGTTGAATGTTTTTGCTGGCGACCATAATTTAAATATAGGTAATGGGATTGATAACATTAAGTACCATTTAAGAGATGTAAATATTAACGAAATACTTCAAAAATTTCGAGAGACTGTGAGATTTTTCAGAAAATCGCCAGTAAGGAACGACATATTGCAGGGATATGTTGGAAAAAAACATGATAAAAAACTTAAACTTATATTGGACTGTAGAACTAGATGGAAGTCACTAAAAGATTGCATAAAAAGCGCATTGGAAGAAATCGGGCGTGAGGATTTATATCAGGAAAACAACTTTGATGTTTTGATAAATTTAATAGAAATATTAAAGCCGACAGAATTGGCAGTAAAAGAACTGAGTAAAAACACCTCAACCTTACTCTCTGCGGACGGAATACTCACATTTTTGTTTAATCAAATGAAACAAAACACTACTGCATTGGGGAAAAAATTGTATAATTCTTTAAAAATAAGAATTTCCGAAAGACGAAATAAAACAATAATAACATTGTACAAATAATGGAACTTCCATATTCAAGTAAAACGCAGACTTTGAGCTTGGCAAAAACATTGGCTCTAAGATTATTCGGTAATCCACCAGTAAGTAAATTATTTAGTGAGGAGAATATGGAACAAGGTGAAGTCAATGCAGTCGAATCAATAACATCCGGATCGGGTTCTTTAAACAACAATTGCAGCATTCAATTTCTGCAATCTTGCAAGATTCAAACGAATGTGCAAACGATAGCAATTTTGAGTCATCCTTTCAAAAAGAGTTGAAAATGTTTGGGGCTACAAAGGAAAAATCGATAAAGGTTAACAACTTGTTCAATGCTCTGGCATCAATGCAACCCATGTCAACAGACAGTGAGAGAGCTTTTTCGATCGCTGGTAATTTCTGTACTAGATTACGTTCATCTATGAAATTCGACCTTTTGGACGCATTAATTTTTCTTAAATATTATTTTATTAAAAAACAAGATTAATAAACCGACCAAATGGCACAGTGGTTAAAGCTTTGGCGTTTGGATCGGGAGTACCGGGTTCGAATCCCGATAGGGGCAGGATGCAAAGGGAATTTTCATCTACAGATTACGATCTGTGATGAAATGGAACACATCTATGACCCCCTGTCGGAGTGCAAAACTCATGGGCCGACCCATCTTCCATGCCAGTATAGGCTGGCATGGAGCTTGCAATGTGTAGATGGTTATAAAAATCGGACCTATAGCCGTACGTCTTCGATTTGGCAAATTATGCGTAAGGTAAGACGGAAAAATAAACCGCGAAAGAGCAGGGAGTGCTTCGGCCCCAAAACAGATGGCATGGATTAAAAAAAAAAAAAAAAAAAAAAAAAAAAAAAAAAGATTAATAAGTTATATTTCCTTGTTATTTATTTTTTCCATAAAATGAATCTCAACATGATATTTTTAATTTCGTTTTCTTGACTAAAAATAATTCTAAATGCTAAAGTTCTTTTTGTGTATTTTTGTTATTTTCCTTGTTTTCCTCCAATATGTTTAAAAGCTAGGTTAAATTTCATATATGTAATGGTAAAACGAAACCCGGGTTTTTAAATTTTCCGGGTTTTTACATGCCCTAAACCATAATGACCGAAATTGTCATTATACCTGGTTACTTTGACGAGAGGAATGATGCGCGATAGATGTCGCTGCTCGGACTGTGTCAGTGCAATAATTTCTGCTAGAATCACACTTGGGTTGAAGATTTTTCAGTATAAGCATTGGTAGTGGTGCACTATTTACTCCATCTCTCAAATCAATATTGCATCGATGACAACCACACACCTTAACACCGCAAAACACGTTGATCATCTCTTTAAATTCTTATGTTCTCGCCGAGCATTGAGCAGAATTATACATATTGTGAGGTTTTTTCTTGCGTCATATATGTTCTTTCTTCAAAATGTCTTGAACAATCAGGAAGTAGATTTTGAAGTAGATATATGGGAATGTCAACAGGCAAGGCGAGTTTCGTTTTTAACTTCCTTGAATCGTCTTTGAGGAAATGTGATTGACACCAGTATTTTCTGTAATTTCGATAAAAAACAACTAGCACTATTATTTATACGTTTATTTATTTTATTTTAATTGCTTTTAGTAAAGGATACTCCCTCTTTTCGCACAAATAGTTTCGCGCGTAGAGAGCGGCCAAATAATTCAGACTAATTTTATCCCGGCCATTTTAATGAAATTTTATCTTCATATAGCTTGCCGTTTCCATTATACACTTCCCTTGAGAGGCACATCACACATTTTCCAATTAATTCAAATCGGATGAATATGGGACCATGGCAACAGTGACACCGTATGCATTGGTGCACTATCTTGTTGGTTAATCCATGGCAAAAGTTCGACAAGCACTTTAAATTTTTAGAAAAGCTTTTTCCAAGATAGCTTTGTTCGAAAGTGCAGTCTTGGAGAAACCAAGCCAAATGTTCGTCGCCTTATTTACTATGATTTATATTCAAAAAATATTTCCGCTTTCCTTATAGATGTTGAAAATAAATATGATGTCTATCAGAACCATCAAAATTAAAAAGCTTTTCTTCCGAAAATACAACTCGGTACCATTTTGGTTCCATGTTATGTGATTTTTGGCAAATTCCAATCGATTCGCTTTGTGTGATACATTGAATTGTATGTATTGTTAATCACACGCCCAGCCGAAATTGGAAGCAGACCGAATAATCGTTTATCTGTGTGCGTTGAATTGCGTGTATTTCAGAGTTTTTCATAATTTTTAATATTTTTGATGAAAGATCCAATAACAGTTTTGCCTTACCAAAATTATTGGTATTATTGGTTTGAGTCTCTTTAGGAGTTTTCTCGATTATTTTTGAAATCATTGTTATTAAGCGGTTTGTTGGGTTTACGTATCATTATTACTTCTACGACTTTCCATTGATTTGGAACGCGTTTACGTCTGAACACTTCGTTAACTATCTGCAGTAGTTTACGTAGTCCTTTTTCAGGAAGAGCTTTCACTGTTTGCCCTGTAATTAAGTCATATCCTGGAGATTTCTTTGCATTTAGGTTAAGATTGATTTTCTCTTTTAATTCTTGCAATGTGGTATGTTTTCCTCAGCAGTTTGTCTACGTAGAGGCTAAAATGTGTTCTCGAGGTGGGTTGCAAACAACGATGCTTTTTGCTTTGCACTTAAAGCCCTTGTTCCATCTTCATTTTTAATTGGAGCAATTTGTAGAGGAGTACTCAGTATCTTTTTCTCCAGTAAGGCCACTTAGGTAATTAATAATGGATTTAATAGAGTCGTTCAACTAAGTGCTTAACTGAAGTGGACAAAACATATTAATTTGTAGGCAAGATTGATCGATTTCTGGACTATTTGGAGCATATTAATATTCTATATATATATATATATATATATATATATATATATATATATATATATATATATATATATAGCTTTCAGGGAGGTTGACCAATACTATTATTATTGAGTGGGCAAAATTAATCATTCAAGTAAACTTTTACATAAAATTCTGCATTTCGGGGTGATTTACAAAAAATTGTTGACTTTGACTCAAAAGCTTTTACAAGTTTAATTATTTAATACATAGATGGAATGGTGACAATTCAACGAACATTTTTCTAATTTTGAAAAAATTAAAAAGTTTCAGGGGGAGTTGACGAAAACTAATAAATGGTTGAGCAAATATTGGCCATATTGTGACATCAATTTCCAGTTTCATTCATGTTTACTTTCTTTTATATAGAAATCATGAAAATTTTTCGAGATTTTTCGTTTTATTCGTCGATACACGAAGTACAAAAAATTTAGTTTTAAAAAAATCTTTGTGTGTGTGCGTATTTGGTGCCGTGTTTCAGTTCACCGGAACTTTTTCGGTTTTTGAAAATATTGTTTGAAAATATATAATTTATGAGAAAAATGATTATAACCTAAAAGATCCTAAATTAAATTTGCAAAAATACCGGCCCAAATCATTTTTCCAAAATTAGAAAATTACATTTTTTGACGAAAAATAGTTTTTCAACAACAAGGCCCTGTACTATTCAGACGGATTTTCATTGATTGGGATGCAACTTCATGGTTAAATTTTTCTCACTTATTGGGAGATGCCAGCGAAGTATGGTCGAAATCGGACCCAGGGAAGTGACAGCTTCCATGAGAGCTTTTTCGTTTTTTTACAAATATTCTGAAGAGTATCTCATTTTTGAGAGAAACGACTATGAACTATAGAATTATAAATTAAATTGGCAAAATACCGGCTCAAATCATATTTCCAAAATTTAAGCGGGAATGACGTTTTTAAACAAAAAATTGGTTTGCAACAAAAATTCAGCCCTGGTACTGTCCAGACGGATTTTCATCGATTGGGATGCAACATCATGGTTAAATTTTTCTCACTTATTGGGAGATGCCAGCGAAGTATGGTCGAAATCGATATATCGGAAGTGCAGCTTCCATGAGAGCTTTTTCGTTTTCTACAAATTTTTGAAAAGTATCTCATTCTCGAGAAAAACGACTATGAACTAAAAATTCTAAATTAATTTTGAACAATATCGGTCCAGATCCATTTAAAATTTAAGAGGACGTGATAACTTTTGATCTGGATGACACCATACCTATATATGGATATGTTTTGAAAACTAAACCATTTAGGAGAAAAACGGTTATGAACTAAAAGATCCTAAATTAATTTTGCAACAATATCGGTCCAGATTAAATTTCCAAAATTTAACCTAAAATGTCTATTTTTGACAAAAAACTGCCTTTCATTAAAAATTTGGTCCCTGTACCAAATGAAATTTCTAACTTAAGCTGTTTCCATAAATTAGTAGATCCCAGTGATTTTTGACCAAAATCGGTCCATCTGAAGTTACAGATTCAAGAGGAGCTTTTCTGTTTTTCCACCGAAAATGGCAGCTTCCTTTGGAGGTTTTACGTTGTTTGCAAGTATTTTGAAAAGTATATGCAACAATACCGGCCCTGATCAGTTTTCCACAATTTAATTGAAGATTTGGATTTGAGACGAAAAACTGCTTTTCATTAAAAATTTGGTTATATTGGTTGATTGATCGGAATGAAACTTCTTACTTAAGCTTTTCCCATAAATTGGTAAATCCCAGTGATTTTTGATCAATATTGGTCCACCGGAAGTTCCAGATTCAAGAGGAGCTTTTCTGTTTTTCCATCGGAAGTGGCAGCTTCCTTAGGAGGTTTTACGTTGTTTGCAAATATTTTGAAAAGTATATGCAACAATACCGGCCCTGATCAGTTTTCCACAATTTAATTGAAGATTTGGATTTGAGACGAAAAACTGTTTTTCATTAAAAATTTGGTTATAATGGTTGATTGATCGGAATGAAACTTCTTACTTAAGCTTTTCCCATAAATTGGTAGATCCCAGTGATTTTTGATCAATATCGGTCCACCGGAAGTTACAGATTCAAGAGGAGCTTTTCTGTTTTTCCACCGGAAGTGGCAGCTTTCTTAGGAGGTTTTGCGGTGTTTGCAAATATTTTGAAAAATATAACATTTACGAGAAACCTAATTATTACCTAAATGATCCTAAATTAATTGTTCAACAATACCGGCCTAGATCAGTTTTATAAAATTTAAGCGAAAATTTTGATTTGTGACAAAAACTGCATTTCATTAAACATTTGGTTCCTGCGGTGCCAGGGATCAAATTTTGGGGTTCATTGATCGGAATGAAACTCTTAATAATACTAAAGCGTTTTCTATAAATTGAAAGATCTCATTAAGTTTTGGCCGAGCTCGGTCCACCGAAAGTGGCAGCTTCCATAGGTAGCTTTTTTGGGTTTTGCAAATATTTTGAAAATTATTTTGGTTATGAAGAAAACGACTGTAAAGATCAGGCCCAGATCAGTTTTGCATAATAAGCGGATATGAGGATCTTTGACACAAAACTGCTTTTCAATTAAAATACAGTCGGATTGATTGATCGAGATGAAACTTCATACTTAAGATTATTCCATAAATTTGGAGGTCCCAGTGATTTTTGGCTGACATCGGTCGACCAGAAGTGGCAGCTTAAGCAGCAGATTTCTTGTATTTGCAAATATTTCAAAAACTGTAGTTCGATAAACGATTAAAAACAAAAAGATTGTAAATTACATTTCAAACAAAATTAGTTCTAATGATTTTTAAATTTAAAAAAATCTCCATCTCTACAGTCTAGGCGGATTGACTATTACTTGCGAAATTTGGTGGAAATCTGTGTACCGGAAGTAGCAGCTTCAGTCTAAGGTTTTCAGTTTTTAATAAATTTTAAATTTAATGTTGAACCAACAACGATTTATCTGACCGTGTTCGTTTTCAGAAATTTATGCAGTGATAATATTTTTCTGAATATAACATACAAGACACTCTATTTTCTTTTGTAACTATCGGAGGTGAGTAAAACTTATTAATGAATATGAAAATGTGAGAAAAATTATGATGAACACAATTTTTTAAAATACGCATCGAGGATGCTCGCTTAATTTTCACTGATTTTATCGGTTTATTGAGAACGTGCAAGCCTATTTGATACGTGGGGAAAATTAACCGAAATTTACATGTGTGTGAGTTTTAACTTCTCACACCTGAACATAGTCTCTCGCAACACTGTATCAATGTTGTGGCGAAAATTCAAGTACAACTGCTCGTAAATGAGTAATTTTTATGCAAAGCCGGCAATTTGCAATATAAATATATTTATTATAGATATAACAAGTCACAATATTGCACGTTTGATCGCACCGCTCTGGTATTCATCATTCAAAGTGAAAGCGAACACCATAACTACACGTTAAAAATTAAAGCAAATGCCATGTACTTTTGCCTAATTAAGGCATAAAAAATCTCAAAGACCATATACAGATTTCAATCAGATATATTTACATAGTATGCGATCGGTTGTAGGCGGAATGCATCCATTAGGTTCAACACTTATGTATATATGTTTGTCAATTTTAAGATATAGCCGCCAGCAATTAACATTTTAATTTAAATTTGTTTTCCCTCCCCATTCACAATACGCCGCCGCGGCACTCAAATGTTACCTTGCCTCTATTTATATATTAATAAAAAAAAATACTAAAATCATAATACGCGAATGCAATTATTCTGTAATGCAAATATATTGTTGTGCATTACATCTAGTCATGCACCGTGCGATGATCTAATCGTCTAATATTGTTTTATGCATGCAAATAGATATTCCCGTCTAAGACCTTAATTAGTAATCATTTTTGTAAATTATATGCATTCGACTGGATAGAGATGATTTCATCGTTTGTTGATAACCCGAGATCTTATCGGTCCGTACATCCTTTCACTGTAGACGAAAGTAGTTTACTATATATAGCATTAAATGTCACCCAATAAAAATAAATCCATTCAACTCTTAAGCATTACGATGTTCGCCGAGGTATGATCTCATTTTGGCGTTCTATAAGATCAAAATGTCACTTTCAATGTGTATACGACAGCATATTTTAATGGACCAATTAAAATATGAAATGTGTTACCTTTCTATATTTGCTCGACTATAAGGTAAACGCCATCAGAGATATAACAAAATGTCATAAAAAAATTAAACCACAGTAAAACACAAATTTGACAACAACAACAACAACTGTCTTGCTCCAAGACTAAAGAGAAATTAAATTTAAAAGGCCGCGTTAATTTTTTATCTGCTGTGTGTATTCAACACAACAAACTGGCTGTAATCAACTTTTCGCATACACCACACGCAAATCTCTGCGTGCGCTAATTATAGCAACAACAATATTAACAAACCGGTCTGGTGTTTATTGTCTGCCAAAATGTCTCGTTCAAGATAAGAAAACGGCATAAGGAACAAACAAAACAATACGAAAGATTTGTGGTTTGTGATTATGCGCGCTATTTTTGATGAAACAGCGTGTATGGTGCTAATTTGCATAATTTGTTACGGCGAATTCTTGAAATTTTTTTGGCATCATATAAACTGTAGGTCAATTATTATGTTTTTGTTGTCGTTCGCGCTTTTTAAATGTCAACCCAATGTCTGCTAATTAACATTTTTTTGTGTGTGTGTGTGTGTGTGCTATTTGTATCTTTCGTGCATAGTATAAATCGAGTTTATATGTAACATTTTCCATTTTCATTTTATTGTGTGGTTGCGGGTATTTACTCGTATATATAGGAAAAATTTCTGAATTGTCATTCCCTCAAACCTCAGGTGAAACATAAAACTATAATGTAGTTTTCAAAATTACAAACCAACATGAAAAAATATTTTTGTGGGCACCAATCGACACAGCGCTACTAAACAATTGTAATTTCCGCTGTCGTTTTATTGATGCCCTTGGCGGCTACTGTACACATCTTTTCCAATAATTAGTGAGCTCATTTTCGAAGCTCTATCCTTGAAAGCTTAATAAAATAAAGTTATAAGAAGGAACGAAATAAAAGTAGATTACAGGTGCTACGTTTTATGAGTAATTTTATTTCGTAGTTTTTCAAGGAAGCTTTTAATCCAACCAGTCTCTAAGACACCTAAATATTTCCTACAACGTTCATAGGTTCACTGTTCATAGGTCATTTTATTCATTATTCAAGGACGCGATATCAAAAACATGAAAGAAAACATATTTTTGATGTCGCGTCTTACTCTCAAACCGTAGTTATGGAATTTTCTGTAAAATATCATTTTCTGATTCGTTCGCATTCCTTTGATTGCTTCCTTCAATTTAAAAAAAAAGTCGTGCTAACTGAAAAACTATTAAATAGAGACCCGGTCCGCATCAGACGACATAAAACTCGTTTGAGGTGGAACAAAATATGAAGAAAGGACCAAGGTCAAAACATGAATGATATACCGAATGCTACAAATCAATATTGTTGCTCATAGCAAACAACAATTTCAAAAAGACGCAACAGTGAAACCATTTAATTTCACCATAACGCAACCAACACAAAGGTGCAACATTCCGCAATATGATGAAACATAACGCCAGATACACAAAACTCAAAATGAAGCATTATGACGCAAGACGGTACAAAATCGTGCAACATGGTGCAACATCACGAGACAAGGTACAACATGGTACACATGATGCAACATCGTTCAATAACAACATCCCACAACATGATGCAACATTAAGCAATATGGGCAACATGGTGCAACATGATGCCACATTATGCAGTATTATGCAACACGTAACAATCTGGAGCAACATAACGTAACATTGTGCAATATGGTGCAGCATCATGCAACATGGTGAAAATTTACGCAACATTTTGCAACATGACGGCCCATCGGGAGCACTCTTAAATGAATTATCCATAAATCGGAACTCCTTGTTATCATTTCCTTGCATTCGAAAGCTCTGTCTCGCCAAATTTTATGAAAATCATACCAGCCAAATAAAATGTTAAAACAAAGTCTAAGCCAACATGAAGCGATATAGGGGAACGTCACACAATACCGTCACACAATAGTGCAACATCCCACATCATAGTGTAACATAACACAATATCATGCAACATCACGCAATATGATGCAACATCGGGCTACATTACGCACTATGCTACGGTACATGACGGCCTATTCGAGGAAAGAAGTTCTCTTTTATCAGAATTCTTTGTGTTCATTTCCTTGCATTCAAGAACTTTGTTCCAGCCCCCACCATTTCCAGCCCCCACCGGTGAACCCCTAAATGAATTTTCTCAAAGTAATAACCCATCAAAATCCGTTTTTGGTACTCGAAAACGCTCCAGCTATTTTTATAAAAGTCGTGCGAGCCGATAAAAATTAAAGAAAGGGTCGTGGCCCATCGAACGACCTTCTGAACGGTTATTCCCGAAATACGTACCCATCGTAACCAACAACTGGCACTCGGAACTCTCCATCACCAATTTTTATAAAGTTCGAGCGAGGCGCAGAGAAAAATTAATGGAGGGCCTCGGGCCAATCGTGCTCTGAAAGAATTTTCCCGAAATAATTGCGGACTAATTGCAATTGATTCCTGGCAATTGGAATCGCTCCTTCACCAATTTTTACAAAAATTGTCGGCCAAAAAAAACGAGATCCGGGCTCCACTGGATGGCCCTCTTAATGAATTTTCCCGGAATCAGGGAAATCCCATCACAATTGGATATTGGTAATCGATAACCGCTCCTCCAGCAATTTTTATAAACATAAAAAGCGGGCCGATAAAAATTAAAGAAAGGGACCCGAGTCCCCCACTCATTGCAATCGATTCCTGCCACTTCAACACCCTCTCTCACAAATTTTCATCAAAATCGTGCAAGCCGAAACAAAAATTATAGAAAAAGGGACCTCTTAACGTATTTTCTCGAATGGACTAATCGCAATCGATTAATAGCAAATAACCAAACCAAAAACAAATTACATAAGGATACCCGGATCGATCTCTTAAATCAGGTACCTGCCAATTCAGGACCCATGGCAATCGACTCCTGGTACCCGAAAAACCCCTTCAGCAATTTTCATCAAAGTTGTTTGAGCTGAGAAAAAGAAATATGAAGAGCCTTACTGAAGGACTCTCTAACCGAATTTTCATGAAACCACAAGACCCATTGCAATCAATTTCTGATACTCGAATTTCCCCTTTGAGCAATTCTCATGAAAATCGTTCGTACCGTTTCCGAAACTCCAGATATATGTACATATATACCGGGTGAGTTTTTTAAGCTGAAACTTTCAAATATCTCGGAAAATAAGCCCTCTACGATAAAAATGACCATGATCAAAATTAAATCATTCTGGAGGGGAAATATATTAGTGCTAAAATTAGGACCCCCCGCCCCTGTTTGTATGCGGGGTGGGGGGCAACTTGGAAACTAAGATAGGAACCCCTATTTTTTATTGCAGATTCGGATTCTACGGCTAAAAGTACGTAGGATTTCCTTGAAACATTTTTTTCGATTCATGATAGATGGCGCTGTAATAGGCGATATTAATTTTTTTTCGATTTCTCCTACTGAGAACATTATGCATACGATTCTGCAATACGTTTGAATTAGAATTAACACGTTTTCAATGTAAATACTTGAAATTAATTTTAAACAAATTGTATTTCTTAAATTTAAAAAAAAACTACTTTTAGCGTAACATTATTTGAAAACTTGAGCTTAGAATTGCGTCAGAACATGTGGTTTCAACATGATGGATGTCCAGCACACTATTCGTCGGTAGCACGTGAAGTACTTGATCGTGATTATGGTCGCTGGATTGGTAGAGCTGGTCCGGTAAATTGGCCTGCCAGATCACCAGATCTTACTTCGCCAGATTTTTTTTGTGGGGCTATCTCAAAGACAAAGTATATCAAAAAGTACCAACAACACGTGAGAATATGATTGAGCGAATAAGAAATGCTTGTGCCGAAATTCCAGCATACACGCTTCTAAGTTGTGTACATTCATTTGAAATGCGGATTAATAAGTGCATTGAAGTCGAACGCCATCATTTTGAGCACTTAATTTAATTAAAAGATGATGTCCACGTCGTTGTTCCTGGGTTACGCTAAAAGTAGTTTTTTTCTTTTTTTATTTAAGAAATACATTTTGTTTAAAACTAATTTTAAGTATTTACATTGAAAACGTGTTAATTTTAATGCAAACATATTGCAGAATCGTATGCATAATGTTCTCAGTAGGAGAAATCGAAAAAAAAATTTAATATCACCTATTACAGCGCCATCTATCATGAATCGGAAGAAAATGTTTCAAGAAAATCCTACGTACTTTTAGCCGTAGAATCCGAATCTGCAATAAAAAAAGGGGTTCCTATCTTAGTTTCCAAGTTGCTCCCCACCCCGCTTACAAACAGGGGCGGGGGGTCCTAATTTTAGCACTAATGTATTTCCCCTCCAGAATGATTTAATTTTGATCATGGTCATTTTTATCGTAGGGGGCTTTTTTCCGAGATATTTGAAAGTTTCAGCTTAAAAAACTCACCCGGCATATATTAGATTATATACAGATTATAGAGGTTATGTGCTATAATTTTTCTTTTCTTTGTAATAAATAATCGTGGTGAATTTTTAATGATAGTGGCGAATAAAATTTCAACTTCCAAAAAATAATGTGAATTTTTTCTAAACGTGGTGTATAAAATTTGACCATTTATTTTTGTGTCACGAATAGGTGTAATATGCGGTATAAATATTTAAATAGTATATATCGTTTAGAATATTGTACCAAGCCTACTTACTGTAAGTAGTTTTATTTCCCTTATGGTGAATAACCGTGGTGAGTTTTAAATAACAGTTGTGAATGAAACTTGAACTATCTGACAGTCTTCACATTCAGATCTTTGCATCGAAACCACCATGAGGCCCTAACACACCTGCAATTCTATAAAGACTTAGTAATTAATAGAAGATTTAGAATTTGCCTTTCAGTTTTTTATAAGATGGTATAACTGTTTAAATAAAAATGGTATGTGCTTTAGATAATTTTATTTTTTTCATAATAAAAATCGTGGTGAATTTGAATGGTGAATAAAATTTACACTTTCCAAGAGCTGTTTAAATGTAAATGGGGTCCCATTTGAATCGCGATATTTTAAAACGCGATTTTTCAAAACGTGATATTTCAAAACGCGATATTTCAAAACGCGATATGGTACAAAACGCGATATGGTACAAAACGCAATATTTCAAAATGCGATATTTCAAAACGCGATCTGGTACAAAACGCGAAATGGTACAAAACGCGATATTTTAAAATGCGATATTTCAAAACGCGATATGGTACAAAACGCGATATGGTAGAAAACGCGATATTTCAAAATGCGATATTTCAAAACGCGATATGGTACAAAACGCGATATGGTACAAAACGCGATATTTCAAAATGCGATATTTCAAAACGCGATCTGGTACAAAACGCGAAATGGTACAAAACGCGATATTTTAAAATGCGATATTTCAAAACGCGATATGGTACAAAACGCGATATGGTAGAAAACGCGATATTTCAAAATGCGATATTTCAAAACGTGATATGGTACAAAACGCGATATGGTACAAAACGCGATACTTTAAAACGCGATATTTCAAAACGTGATATGGTGCAAAACGCGATATGGAACAAAACGGGAGTTTAGGATCGGGCTATATCAGGCGGGTGAAGGGGAAATTTAATTTCAGTTTATTGGAATTTAAAAATCGATTGGAGTGAGCGTATATAGATAGGATCGGTATCAATCGGGTCGCTGCGTTCTCGTCGCTTCGCAATGCACATTCTGTACCATAACGCGTTTTGAAATATCGTGTTTTGAAATAATGCATTTTGTACCATATCGCGTTTTGAAATATCGCGTTTTGAAATATCGCGTTTTGAAATAATGCATTTTGTACCATATCGCGTTTTGAAATATCGTGTTTTAAAATATCGCGTTTTGTACCATATCGCGTTTTGTACCAGATCGCGTTTTGAAATATCGCGTTTTGAAATATCGTGTTTTGTATCATATCGCGTTTTGTACCATACCGCGTTTTGAAATATCGCATTTTAAAATATCGCGTTTTGTACCATTCCTCGTTTTGTCATATCTCGTTTCGAAATATCGCGTTTCGAGCGGATCCGGTTTAAATGACACATAAAATGGTGGATTTAAATAATAGTGGTGATTTAATTTTGTCTTTTTTGAGAGCCTTGATGTCCAGACGTTTTTATCGGCATTTACAGTCTTCAAGCCACTTAGAAATCAATGGAGCAAAATTAGCGATTTTCTTTCTAATACCGGGATGAAAATTAAATAAGGGTGGTGAATAAAATTTGATCTTTCTGGGAGCCTTTTCCACCGAGTTGCTTAGCAGTCAATCTTATTAAATTATTAACTTTGAGATGTTGTAGTGTTTACGCTTTATATAAAACTTGATGAATGTGGTCGCTCCGTACCATGCAGCTGGTGAATGTTGTGCTATTATGATAATTGGGAAAAATAAACTCTTTTGTGTGAGATAATTCGTGTAGTCGTTGATTTGTTCTAATGCACCTGAATTGGTTCAGGTTAAAATTTGTTTTTG
Source organism: Nephrotoma appendiculata (assembly GCA_947310385.1). NCBI lineage: Eukaryota > Metazoa > Arthropoda > Insecta > Diptera > Tipulidae > Nephrotoma > Nephrotoma appendiculata. The sequence continues at coordinate 264,308,056 of OX371225.1, read as the reverse complement.
CAAAGGCTTTTAATGAGCTTTTAAAATTAACTTTTACATGACACAAGCGTTAAGTTTTAATGTAATTAATATTATACGAGCTTCAAAAATATTTTCGTTTTAAAAATACATGTTAAAGTATTTAAAACTAACTAATTGTAATTATTTATCAACTTTCAAACTGTAGTCTTAAAGCAATTTAAAGATTTCATTTGATTAAACTTTTAAAGCTCTGTCACAAGCTTTATGATTTATAAGAAATTGTTATCGTTTCTATCTGAACGTAATTAACTTTTATTTATGCGAGCTTTAAGTAAACTTGAAGATTTTGTACAAATATGAAACATTTAACTTACGAGCTTTCGTGTAGTTGTTGAATTTTTATGCAGTAAAAAGTAACATTAATTCAACATCTAGTAAAAAAGCCAATTTAAATTAATATTGGCATTTCATGAGCTTTTAGTTTTAGTTTTGTGAGTACTAAACAAACTCGAAAGCTGTTTCAAAATGGTTTAGTTTTATATTAAGCATTACAATCATTAAGTTTAAACCCTTATCCTATAAGCTTTCATTTAAAACTAAAACTGATTAAAATTTCAAACTCGCAGAAAGTGATAAAATGTATAATCTAAATTTATTTTGATACTAAATAAGCTCAACATAAAGCTTAAATCATTCTAAAAGTACAAACACATAGTTTCTAATCTGAGTAAATTCATTAATGCTTTTAAAATATTAAAAGCTTCTAAAAAGCTTTTCATATCTAAGAATAAAGTATGCCTAGACTTTTTAACTAAAGCTTTGGCGGTATGACATTTAAATAAAACTATTTATATGTTGTCCCGTTTAGGTGCTAGATTAAAAGTTGTTAATCTCGAATTTATGAGCTTTTAATCCTAACTAACTATTAATGGCACTTTGCAGATTGCATTATATATACTAGAAACGAGGATAACCAGATAGGATCTAAGTATTTATCTTAAACATTCTCATTTCAAGGTTCAATTTGTTAAACTAATAGTTCGTTAGAGAGCTTTTCGGATTTTATTTTTAATTCTAGATTTAATTAAAATTTTGCAACTAATCACAAATTAAAATAATTTCACAATAATCTAGACTAAAGATTATTTCGAGATATGATTTGAATAGTGACTCAGCTAAATCTTTATATCCATGGGTTTGTATTTTTTTTCTCAAAGGTATTCTACAATATCTTCGACCTCCAAGTTTTACCTAAACCCGGGTTCAGATTACTTTTGTTCTTCCAAAATTTTCTTCTCTGCCAAACATATATTTACTTTCATCTTCTGACATTCAACAAGAATATTTCTTCATTAATTCCGTGTTGGTTATCGATTTTGATTAAGATTTCGGATTCCCGTCGTTCCTCAATCAGTAACGATCATAATCTTTTATTTGTGTGACTTCGTATGATTCCAAGACTTTCGTCAATAAATTGCGTACGTTTTTATACTTCGGCCGCCTCAGGAAATATTTCCTAAATTTTTACGTCTCTGCACTGGTCAGCAGGATTTTACAAGTACGATTCGCTGAAAATCTTTGTAACACCAGCTTCTGAATTATTATCCAAATTCTATCTTTAACATACGAGCAAGTGACTTCGTTGAATACACCGAACACGAACAGTGAATTCATCAACGAAAATAAAGTTAAATTTATAAATGCTCGCCCACGAGGAAACCTATGATGCGACACGATAAATAATCCACTTAATGCAAGACAAATTACCGGACCGTGTTTTCTCCCACAATAGCAACCAGAATTGGCCAGATAGATCATGCAGTTTTGTTTTGTAAACCGCATTGGAAAAAAACTGGCTTATAGGGCAATTTAATAAAATGTATTTTTTCAGCGACTTGTCGGTTTCCCTGAATTTCCGCTTTTGGCCTTTTAATTTGGCCGTATTTTTTTGTATGGTAGTTTTCGATTAACTGTCATTTCCGATTAAATGTGTTTTCGAGAATTTGTATTTTCGGTAAATTGTATCTTCGGTAAACTGGCGTTTTCGGTGAATTCACATTTTGTGTTCTCGTTGAATTTATTTTTTCGGTGAATTAACCCATTTTCGGCCCCTGGTCGATTTTTCGACCAGCAACCTTGTAATTATTTTAACTAGCTAACATAATTTTGTTTTCCAAATGTTTCTTTATCAAAATTAAAATAAATCTTTCGGAACTTAAATAAAATATAAATTCTTAAAAAAGAACCGTAGGTACTTTTTATCACAATATTGATTTAAAAAAAAAACATTTTTTGGAGGTCATTTTAAATGCACAGAAAGTGAAATATATTGCAAATGGGTAAAATCGTTGATAATAATAATAACAACGAAGATCTAAATAAAGTAAAAATAAAAACACCAGTTTATCAAATAAAAAGGGAAACCACTAATTAAGTGAAACAATTCATGGTTCCCTCGAATTCCTCCAGGATTTCCCCACGATTTCCCCAACATTTCACTCCGATTTCCGTCAGATTTTTCTAACTTACCTAAGGATTTCCCCAGATTTACCCCGTATTTCCTTCAGATTTCCCAAAGGATTTCCCCGAAATATTCCCCATATTTCTTCCAGTTTTCCTAGGATTTCCAAAGATTTATCAGGAATTCCAACAAATTTCCCCGGGTTTCCCCTTTCAGATTTCCCACGAATTTCCTCGGATTTCCCCCGGATATAACCAAGATTTTCCTCAGACTTCCACGAGATTTCCCCCAGGATTTCCCCCGGATTCCCCTTGCAATTCCCCCACTAGATTTGCCCCTTTTTTGCTTAGATTTCCGCCAGATTTAACCAAGGTTTCTCCCGGATATCTCAAATTTCCCCAGGATTTCCCCGCAATATCCTACAGAATTCCACAGGATTTTCCCTAGATTTCCCCCGGATTTTTAACAGGTTTCCTCCGGATTCCCTCCATATTTTTCCCATTACCCAGAATTTTCACATGATTTCCTTCTGATTTCGCCTAGATTGCCCTTAGATTTCCTGAAGATTTCCCCTATTTTTCCACGGAATTTCTTCAGGTTTCCCTCGGATTTCTTCCAGACTTCCCCCACTACCCCAGATTTTCACCGGGTTTCTCCCAGATTTCCTCCAGCTTTCCTTCAGGATTTCCCCCGGATTTTGCCCAGATTTTCACCAGTTATTCCCCAGCGTCAGTTTTAACCAAGATTTTCTCCGGAATTCTACAAGATTTTCCCCAAATTTCACCCGGATTTTCACCTGATTTCACTTAGATTTCTCCCATATTTTCACCAGATTTCAAAAGATTTCCCTAGATTTCCCATCTACCCTGTTTTATCCGGATTTCCCTTGAATTTCTCCCAGGTTTTCCGAGAAATTCCCTTAGATCTCCCCAGGATTTCTGCCAGATTTTCAAGAACTTCCCCAAATTTCAATCGGATTTCTCCTGATTTTCCCCGAATTTCCCCATTTCCCTCCGATTTTTCCCTTTGATTTCCTGCAGTTTTCCACAGAATTCGCTCGACAGTGGTTTAAGCTTTGGCGTTTGGATCGGGAAGTACCGGGTTTGAATCCCGATAGGGGCAGGATGCAAAAGGAAATTTGCATCAACAGATTACGATCTGTGATGAAATCGAACACAACTATGACCCCCAGTCAGAGTGCAAAGCTTAAGGGCCGATCCATCCTCCATTGCAGTATAGACTGGCATGGAGCTATGTAATGTGCCGATGGTGATAAAATCAGACCTATAGTCGTACGTCCTCGATTTGGCAAGCAATGCGTAAAGTAGGACTTGAAAAGCGAACCGCGAAAGACTTGGGAGTGTTCCGGCCTCAGTACAGATTGCATAGATTAAAACATAAAAAAAACATTTCGCACGGATATGGGGGAAATCCGTTTTTTTTCTCAAGATTTCCCAGGACTTCCCACATGTCTGCCGATTTTCCTAAAATTTCCCCCAGATTTATCGAGATTTCCCCCGGATTTCCGCAATTTTTATACGTTTAAATAGTTTTATACGAAAGTCAATGGTCGATTTTTCCACAACTGTTTTTCTTGGAAACGGGGACTTGGAATGTTTCTACTTATTTTATTTATCAAAATGGTGATCCTAGTAATCCCTGATTAAAACGGCGTTGAAAAATTCTAACGAATTTTGAAACCGGCCGGAAATGGGTTAAGGTTTTTTGTTTTCAATGAAGCACCGATCAGTATAAGGCGCCGCTAATCTTATGCCACGATCGGCGTTTATCCTTGAAGATATATCTAAACATAACATAGGTTTGCGTGCCGCCAATTAAAATGAAGGAAAACCAGTGCCTTGGCGACAAAACAATAATTTTGGAACACTTGCTTGATGTTTCGCCTATGTCAGAATTACCAAAGTTTAACAATTGTTAGGAGCAAGATTTATTACCCCATATAAACCAAATAAATTGCCCAATTAAGCGAAAATTGATAAATCAGTTGAATTAACTATGCAGAATATGACTTCATGCATAGTACAGAGCACAAAATTCAATTGTGGCAGCAGACGACACCACAAAAATAATTTTGTTTTCGATTAAATTGCCCTATAAACAAATTTGTCTCAAGATTTATTACCCAATCAAAAATTAAATCAAAAACATCGACAACAATTACGATTCACAATATACAAATCAAATTAAACTCATTAATTAAAATTGTATTTTCAAGTCAATCGAATCGAAATGACAACAACGATTTGCATACGTAACTCGTACTGTGCTTTAGTTTCATTTTATCTCAACAGAATATTTTTATAATTTCGAAGAATTTTATTTTCCGTAATCAATTTTCCTAATCATTTTCTAATTATGTATAATATTGAAAAACAAAACAATCGAACAATACTAAATAGTTTAATTACTTCTAATTGTTATTCAAATTATTACAACAACAATATTATATACAAATGCAAATTAGATTTTCATCATCTCCCTTACCAGTACCGCACTCTGTATAACCCTCCCTGCCTGTCGCCGACATTGATTTTTCTTTTGTCGTCGTCTCGTTTGATTTATGTATTATTTGAAAATTATTAGAGTGAAAATTTTTTGTGAACAATACGGATGAGGAAAAACAAAAGAATTACGAGAGCTGGCGTAGTGCATTAACTTGTGCCGCCCAGAAGTTAATTAGTTGTTTGTTAAATTTTTATGAACTGCTGCAATAAATAAATAAAAAGCTCGTTAAAATGGATTTTGTAAATTTATGGCATGCCCTTTATTGTAGCATACACCTACACAGGGTTAAATCAATTAACCGCAACAATTTACGGTCGCATATTGATCAATAAATACAAAATGCCTGTGTGATTGTGAAAGTTGTTATACAAATTAATAATCTCGGTTATTTGTAGAATTAGACAATTTATTGACATGCAAACACAATCGACATTGATCGATCGATCGTATATTAGTATTTGATCAAAGGGAGTAAGTAATAGAGACAACAACAAATAAATAAATAAATAAAAATATGTTGGTGCCAATTTTGCATGACATAAACGTATAGATTAATGTTGTATACGCAATGGAAGACAAACGGTTGCATTGTTCGTGGAAAATTTGGGTCATACATTCGCTGGTGAAATATGAATGAGATCGATTAAAATATGTATAGCCATATGCCGTATTGCCGTAGCTTTGATCATACCGACTTCAATTTTTTGCGACGTGATATATGAGAAATCGATAAACCAGACAAAATCGATTACAAACCTCCAGTGAATGGTAAATTTTAAAAGCCCAATTATAGAACTAGAAGTTTCACTTAATTTAACCTCGGATACCTCGAATACTAGTTTACAATTTCAATACCCGTTTCAGCTTGGAAACGTTGTAACGGCCTAAAAGCCTTTTAGTCGTAACTTATGATTTCAAACTGGACTCGAGAGTTGTTTATTATGGCCAAATGTTGAACTTCAATAAAAGCTTTTATATCGTTTTTAAAGCAGATAGCACTAATATTTATGCCTTCAGCATACCATGAAAATAAATTATAGAACTTTACCAATTATGATAAAAATGTCATTAAATTTTTACAAATAAAAACTAATCTACTGATGGATTGTGAAGCTCTAAGAGTTAAAACCAGGTAATTATTAAGTAGTTCTCTGAAATACACATTAAAGGTTTAACTTCAGATGGGCAGTTAAGTTCATCTCGGTTCGAAAACCGCGTAAAGTTGTAAAAGCCTTTTCGATGTAGATTATGCTTTTAAATTTCGTCAATCTTTCAATTTAGGATATGTTTTTCCTATCAGAATAAAATTTTCATAATTAAAAGCTCAATGGTTAAAATGAGGAGTTTGAACAGAACACAGATTTCTTTCAATCTCCAATTAAATAAAAAAATAAAAATGTTTAATTATAAAAAATATCCGATTATGAAAAAATATTGAGAAAACGCCCCACCAAAAATGTGATTAAATTTTGGGAAATAGAGCCGAATATTTTAATAAAGTTAGTTTTTAAGTTACTAACAGAATAATAATGTGATTGTTTCATATTAACAGACATTTATGAGTCGGAGTGAAAATCTAAAAAGCTTTTTAGATCCATTTCCTTTAAATTCCTTCAATATTATAATTTTGGATATTTGTAAAACTTGTTGACTGTAGTTAAATTTTGTGCTTCGTTTAAATCTTGCCAAGAGTTTATTAAGCTGTTAATTTAATGCTAACAGTGTGTGGTCAAATGTACAATCCAACACCATCTAATTTAATAGATAACCATTTAAAAGCCTTTAATCAAAAAAAATATTTAAAAGCTCAATAATTTGATTAAACTTTGATAAACAGAAAGCTCAATAGTTAAAAACTAAATAAGGTACAATGAAGACTCTCGTTAGCTTGTGACTTGTTAAGTTGCAAACAGAAATGTAGATTGAATATTAAAACAATTTAGGTGTTGATGAAATGTTGACTTATAATTTAAACTCGTTTTGAGCAAATTTCGCTTCAGGGGGGTATTTTGATCTGTGTAAGATCTCCAATCAAATTTATATTTTAAAAGCTCAAATATAAAACTTGGCTCATTATGATTTATTCTCACGCGGTAAAATAACCTCACATAATATATAAATAAATGTTGATATACAAATAGCTCAATAGTGTAAGACCGATTGTGATACAATCTACCGCTCTCGTTAATCAAATAGGTCTTAACAGAAATATACAGTATGATGCTCGCAGTTAAAATTAATTTGAGTCACTAGATAAGCTTCTTCCAATTTAAAAGGACGACTTGTTTAGACTCAAATTAATTTTGACAAATTTTCTACGAAAACAAAAGAAAATACACCCAAACCTTTTTATACAGGGTGATATGTTCCAACCACGTACAAAAACGAACGTAAAAAACTACGTAAAACCGTGTAAAAAAGCAGCAAAAAGACATTGAATATATAGAAAAGTAGTCCTAAAAGGCCTATTTATTTTTTATTTTTTTTGTTTTTAAAACTGTTTACGACTTGTGTCTCGACAATATAAATGTATACTAATAAAACAACAACAAAATGTCACAAGAACGGCACACTACGTTGGATTAAATAAAAAAGCCTTTTAGCATTATTGAACATCATAACTCGTAATGGTTGTATAATCAGACCCCCGAGTATACTTTAAAACTACTCTAACCCTGTAATTTGGAATATGTGTGTGAGTTGTTGAATGTAGTTAAATTTTAGGCCTCATTAAACGCTTATTAAATCGTTTAATAAACGTTTTTAAATACAATATTAGCCACAAATATTTTTTGGCCTAAAAACGATTGAAGAGTTGGCGGAATATGATTTATTATCCCGAAAGCTGTTGCGATTGATAAGATGCTAACATGAAGCTTTCATTTAAAAATAGTTTTATGACTGGCACTTCACTTTAGGCGGATACTTCAATACCATCTCAGCCCAAATTCGTCGTAAAGGCCTAATTTTGTTTTATGTATTTAGAGTTGTGGAATTCGGTCAAATATTTTGAGTTTTTTAACAGCGTGGGAAAACTTATTAAATCTTTATTAAAGCAGATATATATAATAAATGAGCGCCTATACATGTAAATGAGTGTGCAAAATAAAAACCCATCTATCTAGTCTCTCTGGAAACAAATTAAAAAATGCAAAAGGCTTTTTTAGTTATCTGTATGTTTGCTCTGATGTAATAAAACACAATCGTACTGGGTAGAATACTCTAACACCACCTTGGTTCAAATCCGTCATAAAGGTTTTAACGCCTTTTGAATAAAGTCTATGCTTTTAGATTCCATTAATCTTAAAATTTGGGAGCTGTATAACGTGTGTTATTATAGTCAACATCTGAGCTTTATTTAATGCCTTTTAAAACTATGAATATATTTATTATTGCAAATATCGTAGATTATGATTTTAAATTAAATATTGATGAATGTAGCCAAATTTTGAAATTTGTAAAAGCTTATTAAATGTTTGGTTTAATAGGCTTTTTACAAATCTAAAAATTTCGCTACATTCACCAACTAAATATAAGGCTACTTTTAAAAAATGAGTGTTGTTAAGTGGTTACTTCCGGCGTGTACTTTAATCTAAGCTTTATCGATAAAATTCCATAGAGGTCTTCAAACCTTTTATATATAGAAAAATGTTCAGATTATTTCAGATTTCCTAATTTGTAGCATTTCCAGAATTTATTTTGGATCGTAGATCTCGCTCTATGTCTGCAGGGGATACCCTCCTAGCGACTACTTCCAGTCCAATAATTTATACTTCACCTAGGCTCTCTACATCCCTTTTGTTCAAGTTCAATAGCCGTTGTTCGGCACAAGATATCAACTTGACACGGTTTAGGTGCCACCTTCCATTCCGGCATGCTGGAGCGGGTCCAGGGATTTCTCATAATATTCAGGAAAATGGCGGCTTTCTCAATTTTCCACCAATTGCTGGACGATATATATCCGGCTTCATGGGCTTATTCAGATCTCTGCCTTTTGGGTAGAGCGCCTTCAGCCGAACCCTCCTGCTTCATTTCTATAATCTTTTCAGCTCGTGAGAACGTTTCGAAATCCCTGTCCATTCTCTTCGCCAACGGAATCTTACTGAGCTCTGTTAGAGCTTTTCATGCTCTTTTCCTGGTTTTGTAAGTTGATAGAGGGCCCATTTTTGCTTGTGCTCATATCCCTAGAAATTGCATTCTTTGGGCCAGCCTTGTTCATGCTTGTGTCCCATTTTTTTGGTACATCTTCAGGGCCAGGCCTAAGGAAAGTCCTATGTTGTTTCCGTTTTTTTCGTAAGGGTTGCGGACTAAACCTTTTGATCAAACTCTCACGTTTTTTTGTATTATTAGTTTCATCCCACGAGTAGTGTGGACAAAAATGTCCACCTGTGTAGAGATTCGCGGTACATATACAAGGCAGTTTGATCTGGAGTGTGCTATGTATCCGGATACGACGTTAGGAACTGAGCTTTTATTTTAAACTGACCGCCAACCCGGCTCAGTTCGTGCCGTGTTTTAGCCTAACACAAAGCAAATACCATATTGACCTAGATGCCTGGAGGACACCGCGAGGGGGTGATCTGAATAGGTGCAGAAGCTGCAAGATATGGAGCTGACACAAGTGCTAGCTTGATTCTCCCAGTAAGCTTCACGCCAAGACCACCACTAAAATGTTTTGGCATATATTAACGCTAGATCTAGATCTAACCATTTTGTTTTATAGGTTCCGAGTGAAAGTTTAGATAGTCATCATTATCTAGTATGCATTTGTGGTCGTTAGCCAACCTGTAAACGTTAGGCATTGGCCAGCTAGAAAAAATGCACTACGTGAAATCGGCTGTGTTTGTTCCACTGTATCTCTTTAGTGCTGGTTGTCATGCTTCAGGCATCCTTTATGATGATTTTTCAATAGCTTATAATTTCCTGTGGTTTACACAATAAACCTTTTATTAATTTTCTGTATTTTTTATTTTCAGGTAAACGGTGATGATAATGAATACACTTTATAAATACAACCAAACTTAGTTTGTAAGTACAAAAATAATTTATATACGTCTGGCAAAGATTTGAATAGTCTTTTTAAATATGCCAAATCTAATATAATAAATTAGGTAAGTTTCATATTTGGAAAGCTTTACTTTAACTGCTAGAAAGAAAAGCGATTAATGTCTGCGGCCCCTACTATTTTTCGCATGTCACTTACCAAAAAATTCTTGGAGATTTTTTCGCACATTAACAGCTAATATTTTATCGTATCTACAAATTTCTTAGTTTTTGTTAGCTATTAGAGCTTTAAAGCTCATTTAACTTATTTTTAAGATAAAAAGTTTAAAAGTCTTTATTATCTAGGTGTATAACACTTACGGAAAAACTGAAATTTACGTTAGAAAATTTAAAAGCTCACTAAAAGCTTGATTACTTTAAATAACCTAAGTAGAAATATTGTCAAATCAAAACCATAACGTTACACAAGTCTTCTTAAACTGAAATTATTTATCTTTTAAGAGTCTCAGCGAAAGATGATAAAAAGCTTATTTAGCTGCAACATTATAATGTACTGAATAATATATAAAACTACAGAATTACATAGAGGAAGTTGACAAATAGTTTAAACTACACGAGAACAGTATGGACTAGATAGTTATTTTTGTGCAAGCAACATAGTAGAGAAAAACTTTTACAAAAGCTAATGAATCAAAAACAAAAGTTGAACATATTTCACATGGCATACATTTTTTAGTACAGTAAATTTTATATGAATTATGAAAACGATACTAAAAGCTCTGATTAAAAGTTTAAAATTAATTAAAAACTATAATTTTCAGAGTTATTTTTCTGTAACTTGAGAAACAGATTTATCTGTTTTACGTTTCGAAAAAAAGAAAAATTTTATAGCGAAATATAAAAAGCCCAATAAAGTTGTCTTGCTACTAAAACCTTAATTTAAAATGGGATTTCAGGTTTTATGGGTGGTTAAAAGTTTCATTAAAATTGACCAAAAACCACAATAAGATTATAAAAAGCTCAAAATTGCTTTATACATTTTCATATATACCAAAAGCTCGTTGAACCTTATATAGCTTTCACGCTATAAAATGAGTCTAGATTCTATAATATTTTGACAACTATCTATCTAAATTTAATACTACATCATATACTGAAAGCTCTTTAAACAAACCCTATATGCCCTATTGCGTTATAAAAGCTATCAAGCTAGCTAGCTTGCATAAACTAAATATGACACAATATTTTTTCAATACAGTAGTAGTTACCTCACGAACATTAAGGCTCTGAAGTCCATACTAAACCCCATTATGAAAACATGAGAATAGTTCAAGATATTTAATACAATTTAAAATATACTGAAAGCTCTCCATGTCATACATGCTACATGCTACACAGTTTTAAATGCTATGTCAAAGCTTAAATTTATTATTTTAGCTTTAAATTTAATACCACATTGTGGTCGAAAAGCTGTAATGATATAATGAGTATGGTCATAATTTTTTATTTAGATTATAAGAAAATTATAAATTTGCTTAAATCCATTTCAAATATGTATACCCAAAAGCTTCACATCGTATATGGTTTGAAAACTAAAGAATGCGTTAGGATGCTACAATTTTTTAAAGCTGTTCCAGAGTGCAAATTTAATATGACATCATATTTTTCCAGTACGCGTTTTGACACCACAGGCAGTTGTAATTTTTAATGAGTTGTGGAAATATTTCACTAAAGTTTTAATGTTAAGGTTTTTCTCAAAACAAACTGTCAAAGCTATTTAATACAATTTGAAATATGCTAAAAGCTGTACGTACTCTATAGGGCTTGAAAGCTGTGGAATATGTTATATTGGAAGCTATATCATTTTGGAAACCCTGTTAAAGCTTATATTTAACATGGCCTCATATTTTTTCAATACTTTTATGTCACATCACAGGCAGATTATTTTTAAAAGATTTTACAATCATTACAATCAAGCCCTAATGTCTCTGTAAACCGTAATGAAATTATGAAATAAGTCTTAAATTGTTTAATACAATTTCAGATATGCTAGAAGCTCATTAAATCAGATGTGGTTTGAAAGCCTTTGAATCTTTTTTAGTGCTAGAAATTTTTAAAAACTATCGTAAAGCTAGAATTTAGTATTACATCATATTTCGACAACTAAGTTTTGTTTCAGTGTTTCACTAGTTTAATATGACATTATATTTTGTTCACACAGATTATGTCTCAACCCAGACAGCTTATTTTTAAACGAATTTCAGTAAAGCTGTAAATGTATATCAAGTTCATTAATATAATAAAATCATGGCAACCATTTAAATTTGTTTAACATCACAAAAGCTCATGTATGGTTAGCCCGCCTATGTTAAAGCTTAAAATGTATACGCCATCGTATTTTGCCTAACATAGTTTTCTGAAGAATAGACTGAAGCTCTAAAATCAACTAAAAGATGTAAAGAATTCACGAAAAAGCTCTAAATTATTTAAAACATTTCTCACTATATAATTGAAAGTCGTACAATCATTTTACATGCCTCAAACTTTTAAAAGCTTCTTCACGAACTAAACAGCTTATTTTAATAGAATTTTACTAAAGTTGTAAGCTCCAATTAAAAATTATATGATGGAATTCAAAATTATTTAAATAATTTTAAATATACCGACAACACTTATACAACAATTTATATCTACGAAAGTCTAAGTTTTTGTCATCTCATAGACAGTTTAACACAATTTCAAATATTGCGAAAGCTCTTTAAACCCTAAATGTTACAGACATGTTAAAGCTCAAATTCAAAAGACATGTTATTTTGCCGGAGCAACTTTTTTCATACCACTGACTGGTTAATTGTAAAAGACTATCAAAAATTTCATTAAAGCTCTATGCAATGAAATCATTAAAATATACCAAATCTTCGCTTCACACACTATATGGTAAGAAATTCACTTGCTACAAAATTTCAAAAGCAATCTTAAAGCTTAATTTTAATATGACAAACCAACCTCTAAAAGCATTATTGAAATAATGAGAAATGCTGAAAATTATTTAACGCAATTTCAACAATGCCAAAAGCTCAATATTTAAATAGCTATCTTAATAATATTATGTCGTATTTTGCTACATAATTTTTATCACACAACAGACATTTTAATTTTAACTGGAATTTTTAAATAGTTTACGAAAGCTCTAAAATAATTTTTAGAATAATTAATAATTTTTAGAAATTGCAGATTTTTTTTTTGCTCAATTTTAAGTATGTATTTCAAAATTTCTACATCCTATCTTTTTAACAAACGTCAGCATTTTAAAAGCAACCTAAAAGCAAACATTTTATATAACGTCATATTTTATCAAGCCATAATGAAATAATGAGAAACGCTCATAGTTATTTAATACAACTTTCAAATATAAATACATAAAACCCTTCAAACGCTATCTGGTTTGAAAAAGGTTAAGGCTCTAAAGTCCACAACTCCAAGTTCACTAAATTCTGAAGTTGTCTAAAAACAGTAAGTGAAATAGAGGGAAATGTTTAAAATTATTTAATACAATTTCAAATATACCAAAAGCTCTTAACATCATATACGGTTTAAAAGCTGTAGAATGCGTTTACATGCCACAACTTCTTAAAATCTTAAAAGTAATATTATTATATATTTTGCTTGGAGCTTTTGTCCTATCATCATCATCATCATCAACAGCTTTCGGTTTTACCAATTTTAAACGGTTTCCAAAAATTTAACTAAAGCTCTATTGGAATTCTTGCATCAACACTGTCATAAAACAACTTTTTCAGTAGCTAGAGACTATAATTGGAGAAATATATTTTTCACTATCAAGGATTCTAAAGGTCAAGTGAATCTTAAATACTCATTTGGCGTGTTTAACCATGATCAAAATATTAATTTTAAAATCATCATTGAAAAAAGCTTTCTAGTAGATTTACATTTTACCTTTTACTACTAACCAATTTTAAAATTGTACACAAAAGCTTTGTGAAAAGTGCTTAAACTAAATAATATTTTCTATAGAACCAACGAGTTTATTGCGAAAGCTGTTCAATTAGGCAAACATAAAACACAACCGTCACCAAATGTGAAATTTTCTAGGTAAATACACAAAAGGCAAAATCATAAAGTACTTAAATTAAATTTTTTAAAAAGCTCTCTATAAAGAAACTACATTAAATTATTTATTTCAACAATTTATCTTTGTTTTATTTCTTTACCGGTTTTAAAGCTTTAATTTAATGTGACAACATTTATGGCCAACTACGTTTTTATCAGGCCAAAGATAGTTGGTCAGACATGTCATGAAACCTCTGAAGTTTCTAAAAGCCGTAATGAAATAATGTGAAAGCTCTTGAAATCCTATATGGTAAGAAATTCACTTGCTACAAAATTTCAAACGCTATCTCAAAGCTTAAATTTAATATGAGAAAAGTCGAAAATTATTTAATGCAATTTCAACTATGCCAAAAGCTCAACATTTAAAAAGCAATCTTAATTATATTATGTCGTATTTTGCTACAAAAATTTTCTAGAATAATTAATAATTTGTACAAATTGCAGAATTTTTTTTGTTCAATTTTAAGTATTTCAAAAGCTCTACATCATATATAGCTTAAGCACCTTATAATCCTTTTACACGCCTCAGCATTTTAAAAGCTCACATTTTATATAAATTCACATTTTATCAAGCCGTATTGAAATAATGAGAAACGCTCATACTTATTTAATAAAACTTTCAAATATAAATATATAAAGCCCTTCAAACTCTATCTGGTTTGAAAAAGGTTAAAGCTCTAAAGTTCACTAACTCCAAGTTCACTAAGATCTGAAATTGTTAAAAACAGTAAATGAAATAGAACGAAATGCTCGAATTTATTACAAAAGCTCTTAACGTTCTATATGGTCTGAAAGCTCTAGAAGGTTTTACTTGCCACAACTTTTTGAAATCTTAATTGCAATATTATTACATATTGTGCTTAGAGGTTTTGTCCCATCATCATCATCAACAGTTTAATTTTCTGATTTACCAATTCAGAAGCCCTAAGTCAAAATTAAATGTTGAAAGCTAATATCCTATTGGAATTCTTTCACCAGCGCCATAAAACAACTTTTTCTGTTAAAGAATTTATAATTGAAGAAATTTGTTTTCGTTATCATGGATTCTAAAGCTTAAATACCTCTTATTTGGCGCGCAAATCAGCAAATTTAGAAAAGCTTTCTAGTAGATCTGCTTTTACCTTCTATTATTAAGCAATTTTGAAATTGTATACAAAAGCTCTATTAAATGTGAACTAAATAATATTTTCTATAGAACCAACAAGTTCGTTGCAAAAGCACACATACAAAATGTGAAGTTTCCCAATATAAACAAAAGGCAAAATCATAAAATACTTAAATTAATTTTTTGAAAAAGCGAATTTAGATAGATAGCATTAGAGAAATACTATAACTTATTTATTTTAACTACTTTATTTTTGTTTTACTTGCCACATGATGTATAAAGCTTTAAGTTAATGTAACAACATTTACGGCCACCTACGTGTTTATCACGCCAAAGACAGTTGTTTGGACATTTCATGGCAGCTCTGAAGTTATCTAGTGAGATACTGTGAAACACTCAAAATTGCTAATTACAATTTCAAATATACCAAAAGCTCTTGAAATCCTATATGGTTGAAAATCTGTAGAATGCTTTTATTTGCCACAACATTTTAAAAACTTAAATTCAATATTATTTAAATGTTTGCTCACAGGGCTTATTTCACATCACAAACAGTTTAATTTTCTGTTTTACTAATTCTAAAAGTTTTCCGAAAATTTAACTAAAGCTCTAAAGTCAAAATTTAATGTTGAAAGTTTATAGTTTATAATTCTTTCATCAACAGACGTATACGCGTGACCTATTCTAGTTGACTTCAGCTCTGCTAAAAACAACTTTACCGGTAGTTAGAGACGCTATAATTGAATAAATATTTGGTTCAAGAACTTTAAAGCTAAGATGAAGATTGATTACCCTTTATTTGGCGAGCACAGCCATTATCAAAATATTAATTTTAAAATCATTAAATTGAGTAAAACCTTTATAGTAAATTGGCATTTACCTTGTATTATTAAGCAATTTTACAATTGTATTCAAAAGCTCTCTATAAAGAAATTACAATAAATTATTTGTTTCAACAATTTTTCTTTGTTTTACTTCCTAAACGATTTTAAAAGCATTAATTTAATGTGACAACATTTACGGCTAACTACATTTTTATCACGCCAAAGACAGTTTTTTGGGCATTTCATGAAAGCTCCGAAGTTATCTAGAAGTCTTAATATAATAATGTGAAAAGCCCAAATTTGTAACATTTTAAAAACGTAAAATTCCTTCCCTCAGACCTTTTGATATATCAAACAGTTTAATTTTCTGCTTTACTAATTTTAAAAGGTTTCCGAAAATAACTAAAGCTCTAAAGTCAAAATTAAATATTGAAGGTTAATAGTGATTTGAAATTTTTTTCATCAGCGAGACTTTATAATTGAAGAAATATTTAGTTAACTCTAAAGCTCAAATGAAACTTTAATGCCTCTTATTTGGCGAGCTTAGCCTTGATCAAAATATTAATTTTAAAGTCAGTAAATTAAGAAAAGCTTTCTAGTAGTTTTGCTTTTACCTCCTATTATAAGGCAATTTTAAAATTGTATACAAAAGCTCTGTTAAATGTGCTTATACTAAATAATATTTTCTATAGAACCAACGAGTTCATTGCGAAAGCTGTTCAATTAAACAAATATAAACACACCCTTTACAAAATGTGAAGTTACCCAGGTAAATATACACAAAAAGCAAAATCATAAAATATTTAAATTAATTTTATGAAAAGCTCTCTACATAGAAACTACATTAAATTATTTATTTCAACTATTTTATCTTTGTTTTACCACGACGTATTGCAAAAACCATTTTATCATCTTTAACCCAGATGAGTTATGAATTAATATTTAAAATTCAAATTTTCTAAAGCTTTACAAAGCTACGGTTTTATACGTTTAACACTTGGTTGCACATTGGTTAAAGCAGCGAATATTCGATTGGTTTTTGGTAGCATAATCCAAGACTAGATCAGAATAAAAGTTACGATATAACAAAAGCTTTTTGAATTAAATTTAAAAATAAAAGCTTTCAAAAGCTCGCAATAGCGTAACATTATGTTAAAATGGAAAATACTATAACTCGTACAATAATACTTATTTAGATTAAAAATGTATATATTGTAACATAAAAAGCTCACGGAAAGCTCTCATGCCACAGTTAAAAGTATTACATATAGGTATATAGTTTGTTTGCGTGTTCTTCTCAGATTAGTTAATTCCGTACGAAAGTCGCACACAAAGGGTTAAAAGTAGCGCGCACAAAAACCTATTCACAAATACAAACAAAAAAAAAAATTGTGAATGAGGAAAATTTTTCTGTTAAAAGAAAATCATATTATGAAGTGCAGGTAAAAGTAATTACAATAATGCGAGAATGATTATAAAGAAATAATTAAATTTAATTAAAAAATAATAATTCAAGAGTCGTCTATAGCGTGAGAAGCGGGGGATCAAGTAAGAGGAACATAAGCGAACGTGCGATTCTGATGATGCGATGATAAATAAGAAGAATTTTTTAAAATTATAATAACTTTATTTTAATTTTCTTAAAATAAATTACCAAACGCAAAAACATTAACTGAAATAAAATGTGAAAATCGTTAAAAAAATGGGAGGCTTAGAGTGGAAATTTTATTGCCAGATTACAACGCAACAAAAAATTAATTTTGTACATTTCAAGTCATAAAAATAAATTAATTACGAAATTGGTAGTTTTTTGTTTGAGTGTCTGTGACGTTCGTGTTAGCCAAAAGTCGAAAATCATTTCGACGATTCACAAGAGGCTCGAGATCACAGTGATATAAAAAAAAAATCTTTTTCTCACTTTATGACTTTTGTTCTTGTTCTGTTTTTTATATAATGAGGTTGTTAATTTCGTTATCATCCATCAGAATAATAAAATCGCATAGTGTTTCTCTGTTTCGCGAGCAAGGTCATCAATTTCGGTATATAAATGATGATAATTCGTAGCAAAATTTTTAATGGTTTGAATATGGAGCGTGTGTTTGGAATTTTACAATTAATTTACACACATTTTTCACTTGACTGGCTTAAAATAAGCAAAAATGAAAAATATAAGAAATTGAAATTCTTGCGATGTTTATAGGCGAACATAAAACGTTTAGGAGTTTGATTAAAAATGAATTAATTGATTTAACATGTTCAGTGCTGACGGGTACGGGACCGTTTATATGAAAATAGTATAATTAATTTGTAAAGTGTTAACGTCTTGTCTGTATGCATAACTTGAATATAAAATTGAAATTGATCAAACATTGACCTAGAATTAGGCATACAAATTAGAGAGCTGAACGATATAGAGATAATTGGAATTAAATTTTATTTTTGTAACAAGATTCGACGTTATGCACGTAGCTTTTGTTACATTTGTAATGTTTGGTTCGCATAATAAATTAGACTTTAACCCTAGCCTGATATTTGAGATGTTGCGCAATTCGCGAAATCTCGACTAGTATTCTAATGAAATCTAACAATTTTTTAAACGGCAATGATATGCTTCTGGGCCATGTTTGATCATTTGGCACCCAAAATAATCATGAAGTACCATGGAATCTCTACTAATATTCTACCTCTATTATCATAGGCCTAGCATGAGGTTAGGCATCTCACAAAATCTCGACTAGTTGTTCATTAAAATCCAAAAAATTCTTTAAACCGTAATGCTTCTCTTTTAGGCCATAATTGGCCGTTCCAGAACTGATACAAAATACTTAAAATAATCATGAACATGGGCAACTGGCAGATCTAACATAAACTGAAAGTGGATTACTTTGCAAAGCCTGGACTAGTATTCCAGTCGAGTCATAAAAATTCAATTTAAATATAAAAGTATAGTTAGGACGAAGTATGCCTCACAAAATCTCGTTTACTTCTCAGGTTGTCACATTCTGGGCTTGAGCTAAGTCGCAGTTGACTTTTTGATCACTAATATTAACTCTTCTGATTTGGCCTTAGTCCGCACAGACTAATCGATACCAACGCCTCTATCTCTACGTTTACTTTAATTTATACCTCTCCCTCTACCTTCATCCCTACTTTTACCTCAACCATCGTTTTCGGCAGAGGCAGGAGAGGCAGAATCAGAAAAGCAAAGAGGAAGAGACAGGAATAGAGCGGCAGAGAGATAAAAGGAGAGATAGTGGTATTGACAGAGATGCAGGGT
The DNA here is from genome assembly GCA_947310385.1 of Nephrotoma appendiculata. Lineage (NCBI taxonomy): Eukaryota > Metazoa > Arthropoda > Insecta > Diptera > Tipulidae > Nephrotoma > Nephrotoma appendiculata. The sequence continues at coordinate 264,288,767 of OX371225.1, read as the reverse complement.
GACGGAAACGGAGGCAAAAGCGGAGGCAGAAGTAGTGGCGGGGGAGGAGGCGTAGGAGGAGGCGGAAGCAGCATAGCAAAATTTAAAAAATAAGATTTCGATTAATATTATTTCTATGCTTTGGACCATAGAAAAATTGATTGTAATTAAGAAATTTAATGAAGCTTCGTTAAATATCAATTACCACTCAACAAAATAATTTGCGAATTTTGCGTTCAAAATTAAAATAAAAATTAAAAATTAGGATAGCTGAAAATAAACAATAACGAGATGTAAAAAAATATGAATGGATATTATTTGATTTATTTCTGACAATCACTATAAATTTTACAGTGTGTATGGCTGGAACGTCAAAGGAAATTAGTTTTATAAATATACTAGAGTCTCGAGTTGCGTCGGTTCGACTTGTGCCTTTTCAACTTGCATCGCAAAAAATATTTGATACCATCTTTTCAAGTTGTATCACATTTTCGACGCAACTCGGGAATGTTATTTTTTTCTTCTGCCACACTGTGCTTCTTTGAAGCACTGCTGCACGCTTCAAAATAAGTCGTAATATTGTTTATTGCTAAGGTATTAAGCTTAGCTCCTTCAACGGTAGGAGGTATTTGCAATCGAGATGCAGCAAAAATTAAAGCATTATCTGAGGTAGCATCAGAATCGCAATTTAGCCGCTCTGTAATCAGCAGAAGATTCTCTACTAGTGAAAATGGAATCTCTACTTTCAATTTGGACTAAGCAACAGACCCAAATGAATATGCCCCTTAGCAAAATGATAATCCAAGCTAAGGCTAAACACATTTTTGATGATCTACAAGAAAATTTGTCATTTATTAGTGAAGCCATAAATGAAAAATTCAATGCTACTTAGTGACGGTTGGTTTGCACGATTTAAAACTAGAGCAAATCTCAATAACATTCAATAAATAAATGCTGATCAGACTTTTGCAAAATAATTTTTAAATATCCTGAAGGCTTTCGTCCAAGAAAGTGGTTATCACTCTAAACAAGTCTTTAATGTCTCGATGAAACATATCGAGAACAGAAAACGCCTTCCAAAACGAACTTACATATCGAAAGATGAATCTGCTGCACCCAGCTTGCAAGATAGATTAACGTTACTTTTAGGAGGTAACGCTAATGGCGATTATAAACCAAAACTTTTATTAGTGTATTGTTCCGAAAGTCCAAGGGCATCGATAAAACAAGGCTTCCCATGCATTGGAGAGTTAACAAGGAAGCATGTGGGTCACTGGACTTTTGTTTTACGATTGAGTAAAAAATAACGCTATACCGAGATTCAGGAAATACTGTGTTGATCAAAATTTTAATTTCAAAATATTGGAATTGCTCTAAAAATGTTAAATTCTTATTTATGCCTCCAAATACTACTTTCATCATTTTTTGAAGGAATACATAACATCTATAAAGCTGCCAAAAGTATTGCTGATATATGGGCAGAAGTAAAATCAACGTGTATGAATGGCATGAGGCGCAGAAGATGACCTGAATGTGCATTATCTGCATTAGAAGTTGTATGTGATAAAACAATACTAAGAACGTTATTCAAAGGACATTAACTGCACTCTGCAGTAACAATACTCAAAAATTTGGTAAACAATGAGAAGCAGCATTTCGACTTACGTCATTTTGAGTTGCGTCGCATTTTTCTGGAACGCATTACCGACGCAACTCGAGACCCTAGTGTATTTTAATTTTTTTTTTGATTTTATAATTTTTGTAGGGTTACAGATTATGTACGAATTCTCCTTGCGTATAGTATATTCTCGTAGTAACGCTTAATTGAGTGGGAAAGCTGGTCTCAATTGTAAAATTTCGGTCAAAAATTTTCTTGAAGATCAATTGATTCTCCCCTTTTCATTCACGCACAAGCACACACACCCATTCACACCTTTACAGTATACCACGTGCACATTGTAAGCTCCATGTTAACCTGTACATTGGCATGAACGGTGGGTCGGCGCTGAATTCTGCTATTAATTACTGCCTCCACCAGAGGGTCTTAGTTGTGTTTATTAACATCACCGATTGTAATCGATGATGAAAATTTGATTTGCATCTAGTCTCTGATGGGATTCCAATCCAGTACCTCCCGGTCCAACTGCCGAAGCTTTAACCACTGCACCACTTGTCCTGCTTATAGCACATTCCGCCACCACGAGAGACATTTTCAAGTGCGTCCGTTCTCATATTATTAAAGACACTTTCAATTTCGAAGAACCCTACTAAGGGATGTTCTTGCGAGGGATTGCTTGTTTATTTGTAAGGCAGCGTCTATTGGCTCCCCATTATGGATACAGAGTTTTACCCTAGCTCGAATGTATATGTCTAGACCTTTTAAAATAAGATAGACATATTTAGATTGTATGTCATTTAGGTAGCTGTGTGACGTTTTTGCCGCTCCAGGAATAAAACGACATAGACTTCCGTCCTCTTCCTAGTATTTTAAATATATTACTATCTGAGTTAGTACATTCGGTTTGGTATAACCCATTCTCGATCGGCTGATTTATTTTGCTTAAGGTTATTTAGTCTCTATATTTTAATAAATGGTATACTCCTTGTGCAAAGCGAGAAATTGCTGAGTTCTTCGAGTCCTCAAAACTTGTTGAAGAGGAAGTTTCGTTCAACAGCTCTAGAGTGTCCAACTATCCATAGACATCATATTTAATCAAGTAACTGCAAGTAATTGGAATTGTGAGAAGATCTTTCTAAGCTGGGAAACCTCGGATTATCATAAGAGTTTCAAGCAAGGTGCTCTCCTTGGTTGGTATGCCCTTCTAAGATTTCAAGTTTTACCAAAGAGCAGTGTGTATATGAAAAACAGAGCCTGAGAGAAAAGCCATATCAAGAATGTTTGGTACATTGCAAAACGGGAGGTAGGTTAGGTTTCAGTGGTTGACACTTAGGCCATTTCAAGCCCATTGTGATATCACGCATTCACGCCACATCATTAACCCATTCACCTATTCACCTACTCACACAACTACAGTATATCACCTGCACATTGCAAGCTCCATGTCAACCTGTGCATTGACATGGACGGTGGGTCGGCGCTGAATTCGGCACTCCATCAGAGGGTCTTAGTTGTGTTTATTAACATCACCGATTGTAATCGATGATGAAAATTTGATTTGCATCTAGCCTCAGATGGGATTCGAATCCAGTACCTCCTAGTCTAACTGTCGAAGCTTTAACCACTGCACCACTTGTTCAGTAAAAAAAACTGGAGGTAAGTTTTAATAAATTCCTTCCTCGGATAGTGTAACCGCGGTTATATCACCTTCGCTATATTCTGGCGCAGAAAAAAAGTAAAATTGCTTTTCCGAAGGTTGCAAATCAGATAAACCAATTTACTTCAGATTTACTTCAGTATTCAATTTAATATTCTTTTTAGGCGGATCGCGGCCAAACACGGTTCCTGAATAAGATACGTAATTTTTTCAATCTTGTTTTCTCTATTGGAATTTTGCACCGTTTAATCCATCAAACTTCGGGGAATATTCTTTATTGCAACCATATACTCTTAGAAAAAAAGGCCGCCCATCCTTCTTATTGCAAATGAAAATTGGTTGTTTTTTCCTAAATGCTATACTACTCAACCTCATTGCACGAACTGAAAAACTCCTAAGGATGAATTTCCGCCAAATTCAACTAACTACTAAAAATTTCAGTAAAGAAGTGGGAGAACCACTTCTCGTGTCCCTTCCCAGGTAGTGACGTTTTGAACTTAGACTAAGCCACCTGATTCCTCAATTACTACTGTTCACTACCTGCCTATCTTGCGCCATATAAATCCGCTGGTTATAATGGGACTGTTCCCGGCGGAACTCCAGCATGAGGTTTACCTCATCCAGAATCAACTTCGACAGTTCTTAGGCAGGATTACCTCTGTTTGTCTTGCAATATTGGATCAAAAGCAGAGTGGTTTTCCTAGCTAAACCTGGTAGATCAGACTAGAGTAATCCTAAGACTGTCCATGGAGGAAGCTATCTTATGTGAACTTGTCTGTAGCAGAGATCATTAAAGAACAACGAGAATATTGTATCCGACTAAATGCAATATAGTTGTTTATCTCGAAACAGTTTATCACTGAATCAAACCTGGGTAAGATTAGAAACGTACTGTTCCTAAGAGAGGATAACCTGGGAATGCCACCTTTCAGCCACAGGTGATTGCGAATATTCAGGTTTATATCAGGTTATATTCAGGTTGGCCAATTGTCCTCCGCCTATCTGCCTTGCCCTTGAGATATTTGCAGATGTATCATTCCAAATTCACCGAATATAAAAAAGGCACTTTTTACAACAACAAAAAATCACTGTTTTGGCCGAAATCAGTCCCCAGCTTACATAGGAGCTTTTTCGGTTTTTTGAAAAATTTTGAAAAGTGTATCTTTTACAAGAAAAATCCAGAAGAAACAATCCAGATTCCGAATGATCGGAATAAAACTGCATACCTAAGCTTTTTCATAACTTGGAAAATCCTAGTGAATTTTCACAAATCGGTCTGCTGGAAGCGACAGCTTTGGCCGAAATCGGCCATTGCAAGTAACAGCTTCCATAGGAGCTTTTTCGTTTTCCACCTGAATTGACAGCTTCAATAACGTATATGAAGCAGCCTGCAAACTATCGTGAAATCTTTTAATACAATGGTTTGCGTCCTCAATACAATGAAAGGCCGCTCAGCGCAGAATATAATACAAAATAACAAAAATTATAATCCATCCCGAAAAAATATACATAAAGTTTTGCTTCGGATCTCAGAAAGTTTGATTGTCTACTATTGAGGATTTGTAACTAGTTCCTCTCGGTTGGTCATCATTTGGTACTCGGATTTAGCTCGATAATGTTCTCTAAAACTAATACTTTTTAAAATTTAACGACTAGTATTGTTTGATCATTTGCTGCGCCACTACCTAGATGCTTCCATTCAATCGGATGGAAGTTTCAAAGTGATGATCAAACGAAAAGGTCCATGGTAAAGCACAAATGATTCTGATAAGTGGATTCGGACAATATTATTATGGTCCAGAGTCAAAAGTGGTGTCATTTGTTCAAGCTCGATAAGTACTCGCTAAATACAACACATTTTTTTACAACTTTAGAATCGTGATAAAATATTAAAATTGAATTTGGTAGTGACGAATACTAAAATAACGATTTCCCGTCGAAATGTGATGAATCCAGTTCGTACTTATCGATTTCCACATTTGATATTGAGTGTCTCAGCAGCACATGAAAGAAGATGGTTCACCAATTTATAAACCTTTTCAGAACGTCTTCAAAAAATACATTTCAGTCTTTTAATGTAAACATTCTATAAAACTTGTATAAATCTTTCGGATCGGTTCGGAAATGAAACAGTTACGCCAGAGTTTAGACGAAAAATAAAAAGCTTTATATAGCGTAGAAATTTAGAAATTTAAATGCTTGTTATTGTTAGAATCGACGTATGTAGGAGACAAAAGCTCTCGCAAAATAAACAATAACAATTTATTTTAGAGCCTAACCACATTGAAAATAAAATAATACTTACGTCAGCTTTACGATAATATTTTAGGTGCCCCGCAGCAATTTATTCTATTGTTAACATATTATTGAAAACAAATATTGTGCAATAAATTACAATTCTCATAGTTGAATCGTAAATAATAACAAAAAGCACATAAACTGGCAGCAAGAATATATTGACATGTTATTCAATATGGAAGCAAATAAAATTTTTATTTCAAACTTTTAATGGCAGCAACATAATCAAAGTTAATAAAATAAAATAAAAATTTGTTGAGGAATTAATTTTTTTTAATGCGAGGGAATATAAAACTTCATTAAAATGATTACTGTAATTAAAAAAGCTCTTTTAGAGCTAAGCATTAATTAAAACATGAAGGAAAAAGGACACGCTCATATACAAAACAAAAAAAATCTTTAGTGAAATTACTTAAAAGCTTTGCAAATAAAATCAAAAATCTAGCTATCATAAATCTAAAAGTCTAGGCTATTATAAAATCGTTAAAAGCTTAAGTTATTACATTTTATGACTAACATATTTACCACAAAAGTTCGAATTACGATACTTATCAAACTATATATAGAGTATTATAAAAAGCTTTTGAACTTTATAAAGTGAGATTCTGAATTAAAATATATTTTCTCAATGTTCATCCAATGTTCATCCAGCCAACACTGGTAAACCAGGTAATCTTGCAAGGACAAGTTATCGACTGCAATTGTGTATTGAGCTCTATCGAGTTGAGGGATGAGATCGGCAATGTCACGTTGGTAAGGAAGTGCTTATGATAACAAAAATCGCTTTACCAGTCGTCAATAGGATACCAATCCAAAGAAAACGAGAACTGTTAAGATCGCGGTAGATGAAACCGGCATTGAATGACGATAATTAACGCAGCAAAGTATTAACTGTTTTTTAATAAGGTGGACGACTTTTATCTTTCGAGTCTAGCGAGCAATGCCTGTCGTATAGGGCACCCTAATGTGGTCCTTTCGAATAATTCGATTTAATCCGCTTCATACCAAAGCTATAGGAGGATTTACTTAATATACAAGAGCCGTGTGTAAACCACTATTGACCACAGTATAAAAATAATAGTTGTTCGAAAAGTCTCGTTAAAAACATGCCCTCACAAATTCAATGAGTTGCAATTACTTGATTAAACAATACAACTATGTAGTGCTTTAATTAAGGAACCCATAGAATTACTGAAAGAATCAAACTTTTTAAGATCAATTTCAAATTTCCTTGGGTATCCAATTTGATGGAGGTTTCTCTTTATGTACAGATACATCAATTATAAGAAAAAAGATCCTGTGAGCACCAGACAGATTCAAGCCGGCCCAGATTAGCTAATATACCAACCAAGATGGAATTCAGCCAGGTTGTAAATAAACCTTAAAGAAACCGGTTGGAGGAAGTGGATAAAGTAGCATATTTCTTAAGTGGCAAATTCTTACATGGCTTCTTGAAGGATCAACAACTTGTAACTCTATTATCCTTCTGAAAACATTGTAGAATGGTATGGTAAGTATGGTATCTGATTCACGGATATTAACGTGGTATTAATCTTTGCACTTTAAGGACAACTGGAATTTTCCACCAGATAGACAATATAGTAGACACTAAGACGATTATCTAATCCAGTTTTTAATTAATTTCCTCTTATATGAAGATCAGCGAGTGAACGGCCTCGGACGATAAAAATAAATGATATAGCCATTAAACAATTGTGTAAAAATAACATGTGAACTTTTATTAACCAGCAAAATTTAAAAACGGCTGGAACCAGAGCCATCTATGATTTTAAAGAGTCGTTGTATTAAAATGAGAGCTGTAAATAAAGGGGAAGATTTTATTGAGTTACTTCAACTTTATGCGATTGAAAAACTGAGCTTTCTGTAATTTCAAAATCCGTTTACAGATGTCTCTATAACAAATTTACTTGAAATTACAGAAAAGTATAAAATATGTAATTAAAAAACTATTTATGAAAATAAACCGTTATTAACAAGTAACGAAGCATTTATGTTTTTATGTACAAAAAAGCTTATAAAAAAATATTAAAATACACTGATTGCTATCAAAAAGAATAAAAGCTTCCCCTCTGTGGAAAACTCATAAAAAATGGCGGAATTTTGCGGCTCCAAATTTAGGAGGTTCTGCTAGAACTTAAAAATTTCAACTAAGTAATACTCGAAAAAAACCGTTAATGAAATACAAAATCCTTTAGAGCTTATTACTTCAAGCTGTAAAAGTTCAAAATTGAAACTTTAATGCTTGAGGGGTGAAATTGTTGTAGCCAACACCTGACTTTCTTCTTCGACAAATGTACATAGACCTCGAAATACACCACACTTAATTTCTAAATATTGGCTTGTAAAATTAAAAATTATTATTGTTGCTTAAATTTCACAAGATCAATCCTCGTTAAAAATTTAATCTTCAGTACAAAAATTAAAAAAGCTGCTACGGAAGCTGTCACTTCTAGAAATGTTCACCACATTTCGCATACCTCTCCCAAATCATTGAAAGGCTTCAATGTGAAGTTTTTTTTTCGAATGGTCAATCTGCCTGACCTGTAGAGATGTCAAATTTTCGTGAAATAGGGCTTTTTTTATAAAAACTCGTCATTACCGGCAAAATTTAAAATATGATCTGAACTAATTTTGTTTGAAATTTAATTTTTAATCTTTATATTTTAATCGTTTTTTTCGTAAATGCTATACGTGGAACTATAAGTGGATCTGATTCTGATAATCAGGTTAAAGAGGTAATCATTAAATCCAGAGACGACCTTGCTCGCCTTATCCAGAAATTTAAATAATACATTTATATTAAGTATACTTTGAATTAAACTTGTGTGATTTCATTTTCCATTTTATTTATTTATTATAATAACTTTTTCTTTCTTTTTTTTTATCAATATTTATTATTAAGTGATTGATTGTAGTTTTTGAGTTTTGTTAAATTATTAACGCTGTTTTATGTTAGTGTTTAGCAAATTTGAATGTTTCTTTTTTCATTTATCGAATTTATTTAGTTTCCCTGACGGCCTCAGGGTTTTCCGTTTTTTGTGTGTTCTTGTATTGACTGATCCTCAGAGGTATATATGGCGGCTTCGCATGTATCATTTCTTTATGCTTTTTTTATGTATTTCTATGAAATTCAATATCCTATTAATTAGTATTTTTATCATCTCCCATAATAGATTAACTTATTTTTTTCATTATCTTTTGCAAGTTTCCTGTTTCATATTCGTAGTTTTTGTCGCGGTAAAATTGTTCAATTACATTTTTATTAAGATTTTTATTATGATGTGTTTTACTATTATTTTTGGCTTTAACATCGTTCATTTTTTCTTTTATTATAATGTTATTATATTTAGCATTTCTTGGCAATTATTTCATCTCATCGTCACGGTCTCATTCCCTATCTGTTTTTCTTCGTATGAGTGCATTGTTGATGTAACTGTAGAACTTCCTCATAATATTTATGCCGAAATTCGGTAGTTCACCTCCCAGGCTGTCCTCCGAAGCTCTTCAGATCTCCCACATGAATGCGCGTTCTATAGTCAATAAACTTCGATATCTCCAAATTTTAGCTCCGAAACGACAATATCATATTATCGGTATTTCTGAAACATGGTTGAAATCAGCACATACGATTAGAGGGTTTTCAATCGAGGGGTATAAGTTGTTTCGTCAGGATCGATCTGGTCGGGGAGGAGGTGGGGTGGCTTTTTATGTTCGTAAAGATCTTTTGAAAGACTGTAAGTTATCCATTGTTAATAGGGGTTCTAATTTTAATCTTGATTTCCTAGTTATCGAAATTAAGATGCGTAATTTTAAATTAGCAGTCGGCGTGGGGTATATGCACCATAAGGGGCTGCCGCTTGAGGATCTCGAAAATGTATTCGAGTCACTTAATGAGAATTTTGATAATATTATTTTTATGGGTGATTTCAATATCGATCTGTTGAAATTTCCTGAGAATGTTAAATTTAAAGAACTAATCGGACATTTTGGTCTATCGACACCCCAGCTCCAACCCACTAGGCTCCATGACAATGGGGGTGCACTATTGGATCTTATTTTTACCAGCCTGCCTTTTTCGATTGAGGACTTTTCTCAGCATCCGTGTATTGCTGACCATGAAATGATCGCTGGCAAATTTAAACTTAACTTGACGTGTAATGACGAAGTAGTTTCATTTCGAGATTATAACAAAATTGACCTGGCTCAATTGCACTATGATGTTGATTCTATCGGAATGGTAATCTTAAACAACGCGGATAACGTTGATTCCAATGTATATAATTTTAGTAAGTTATTAATTGAATTATTAGATAACATGCCCCAATTACACTGTGCTTGAATTTCATACTTTTTTTGCGTGACAAGCTGGGCACCCGGGGGGTAAACATAATTCGACTATGCTGAATTCATTGGTGCTAGTCCCATTTCAAAGTTAGTCCCCATTTTTGAAATATCGCTTTCGACATATTTTGCCTCTGAGAGAAATATTTGTCAAAATATACACTCATATTCACGTTGATAGCTCCTGAACCATTAAGATTTTCGTTATGCTTTGCTGAACATATCAAGGCCGAAAAACGACATCTACAATCACATTTTTGTGTTATTTTATTTTTTGAAACGCAAAAAAATAAAATAACACAAAAATGTGATTGTAGATGTCGTTTTTCGGCCTTGATATGTTCAGCAAAGTTGTTGCGCAAGCCAAGACCAACAACTTTGCTGAACATATCAAGACCGAAAAACGACATCTACATTCACATTTTTGTGTTATTTTTTCATATATGTGTGTTTTACTTAGGCCAAGGTGAGCTTGGAGTGGCACTTCCACACAATTAGACCAAGAGTGCCCCGTTGTCATACCACAGGAACCTATTTCCCCTTTACCCCTGTTCAAAACCATTCGGAGCTGCGTACGTACCGCAAAATATCTCGCACTCCACATTCAGCGAGATCTGAAAGGCTGGTCACACTGGATACGCCCAAATACTTATGCCTTCTGTATGATAGTGCCGGACACGAGCATAGGAAGTTATCTAAAGTCTCTTCTTCCTTTTCGTCCATGCAACTTCTACAAAATCATTCGTCTGTAGACCCAGCCTTCTCGCATGTTCCCCAAAAAGGCAGGGTCCTGTCAGTTTTGGCAAAAGCTTCTCACAGAAGACTCCGGCTCCACCTTGCCGTTTCGAGAAACATAAGTGCACAGGTAAGGCTAAATACAACTGGAATTCGGCATACTTAGGCCAAACAAGACACTCATCTCAGATAATATACAAAGAACACATCACAAGTACATAACTGAAAACCATACACTAAATTCAATAAAAATGTAACCATTTTGCACAGAATCAAAAGAGGACTGAAATTAGACAGGTGTCCCAATTTGACTCATGAGTCATGAGACATTTGTATTCTGCACGTATACGAATTACGGCCAAAATCCACACCCTGAAAATATACAAAAACAAAAACACCCACAATTTACTTCGCGACAAAATCAACACAAAACCCCAATAAAATTTACGACCTCCATAACTTAAAAACAAAGCAGGTACCAAACAGCAGCGCCTAGCTACAGTATATAAAGAGCTTCATCAAGCTTGGAGTAGTTAAAAATTTTATAAAAGCGCTGAATCCAGATGGAAATGCGTTCGTCGAATTGCGTCGCATTTTTCCACGGTTAAGTGGAATGAAAATAAAAGAAGGTTGGTGTTTAAATCTACCCGAATCTAAGTTTTGATCAAATGAAATTTCATCTCACATCTTGTTTTTTATTACAGGAATACTTAATGGACCAGATATTTGTCGTCTGATGAAAGATGATGCATTTGAAAATGCTCTTAGTGAACGAGAGGTTGTGGCATGGAAATGTGTAAAAGAAGTTATTAAGAATGTTCTCGGAATTAACCGAGCCGATGATTGGCGCAGATATATTGAAAATATGCTGACAGCTTTTCATAATATAAACGTTAGAATGTCACTGAAAATACATTTTTTGCATTGTCATGTGGAAAAGTTCGCCGAACAATCACCAGCCGAATCCGATGAGCACGGCGAGCGTTTTCTCCAAGTGACAGCAAGGCTCGAACATTGGTACAGCGGCAAAAAGCTAGATGCACTCTTGGGTGACATTTGTTGGAATTTGCAAGAGGAAGAAGAATCCGAAGACGACACGAACAAATCAGAAAATTAAAATTAAAAGTTAAGAAAAATGTAAATTATTTAGGAAAAAATTGAGAAAAATCACAATAAAATCAACTGAATCAATCTAATTTTCTGTTAAATAGTTTCTATTGTATCTATATTTGTCGATGAGGTGTTTATTCGATCAATTTAAATTCAATAAATGGACAAAAAATGATAAAAAACATGTTTTTCGTCGAGACAAATATTTGTCAAAATATACACTCATATTCACGTTGATAGCTCCTGAACCATTAAGATTTTCGTTATGCTTTCTTCAGCAAAGCTGTTGCGCAAGCCAAGACCAACAACTTTGCTGAATATATCAAGACCGAAAAATGACATCTACAATCAAAACAAACACATTTTTGTGTTATTTTATTTTTTTGCGTTTCAAAAAATAAAATAACACAAAAATGTGATTGTAGATGTCGTTTTTCGGCCTTGATATGTTCAGCAAAGTTGTTGGTCTTGGCTTGCGCAACAACTTTGCTGAAGAAAGCATAACGAAAATCTTAATGGTTCAGGAGCTATCAACGTGAATATGAGTGTATATTTTGACAAATATTTGTCTCAGAGGCAAAATATGTCGAAAGCGATATCTCAAAAATGGGGACTAACTTTGAAATGGGACAGGCACCAATGAATTCAGCATAGTCGAATTAGGTTTACCCCCCGGGTGCCCAGCTTGTCACATTTTTCAACTAGCACAGTGATTGTTCGGAAAGTTACTTATGGTAAACCTTCTTGGTTGTCTCGTAGAATTGAAAACATGATGCATCTTCGTACAATGGCCTATTGAGTTTGGAAAAACTCTCCTTCTGTTACTAGCAGGGAGGATTTAAAGTACTACAATAGGAAAGTTAGAGGAATGGTTATGGGTGCCAAGAAAAGTTATGTTAGATCTTTGCTGGATCCCGGTCTTAGTTCCAAAGATTTATGGAAAAACTTGAAAAAAGAGGGATTTGGGTCTGATAAGGGCTTATTTGATGATAATACTTTTGGGCCTGATATTCTAAATTACACGTTTGCTAATATGGTCCCGGTTTCTTCTTCATCCATTCCTGTTAATGTTACCGGCAATGCCCTTCTCGCTAGTCCTGATTCCAATGTTTGTGCTAATTCTGACGCTATTGAATTTGCATTCTCTGAAATTGACGAGGATGCAGTTTTTGAGGCGTTGTCCTCTTCAAAATCGAATGCCATGGGATCAGACGGAATACCTTTAAGATTCCTTAAGTTGTGCTCCCCAGACATTGTGCCGATTCTCACTTATATTTTCAATTTGATTATGTTGGGTAATACTTTCCCTAGTCACTGGAAAACCAGCAAAGTCATTGCCGTTCCAAAAAAAGGTTGACCCCAAATCTCCGTTAGATATGCGTCCTATTTCGCTGTTACCAGCGATGTCTAAAATTTTTGAAAAACTTATTTCTCACCAATTAAAGTTGCATATACAGGATAATAATTTGCTGTCCAGATATCAATCTGGATTTCGTCAGGGGCATAGTACTACTACTGTTCTCTCCGATGTGACGGATTTAGTTAGGTCATGTTTCGACAGAGGTTCTTCCGCGGTCTTGATCCTTCTTGATTTTGCCAAAGCCTTTAATTCCATAAACTTTGAGATTCTACGTGGTAAGCTGGTTTCGCAATTTGGGTTTAGCAGAGGGGCTGCTGATCTGATGTTATCTTATTTGAACAATCGGGACCAGTATGTTCATTCCTCTGCTGGACATTCTACATGCCTACCCCTTACATCAGGGGTCCCACAGGGTTCTATCCTGGGACCTATTGTTTTTTCCTTCTATATTAATGATATTTCTAAGTTGCCTCTATATTGCCGGCACCATTTGTTCGCGGATGATCTACAGATTTTTAGTGAGCTGCCTAATCTGGACGCTTCTAATATGGTTTGGGATCTTATCAATAAGGACTTGGATGTTATAAAACAGTGGTCGGGGTGTAATGCCCTATGCATTAATGCTTCGAAGTCCCAAGCCTTAGTTTTCAACCGGTAATAAGAGGGGGTCAATCTACTTTCTATTCATATTGATGGTAACATTATACCATACGTTCAATCTGTTTCCAATTTGGGGCTGACGATGACTTCGAATTTGGATTGGAATTCTCATATTGATACTATATGCCGAAGAATGTATGGGACTTTACGTATGTTAAGATGCAACCGTTTCGGAACGCCGCCTAGTACCCGGATGCTGTTAGTCCGCTCGCTTGTTGTTAGTCAGTTATTATATTGTGATGTCGTGTTTTCTAGTATGAGTTCGGCTATGTGGAAAAAAGTGCCTCGTGTGCACAATTGCTGTATCCAGTATATTTTCGACTTGAAGCGCTACGATCATATATCTAGGTATTGTGATGTTATATTTGGAATGAGGATTCAGTTATTCCTTAATTTTAGACTGGTTATATTTTTATTTAGAATTTTAAATCTGTCAGCATCCCCCTACTATTTAAAGAGCAAACTTATATTTGCTAAATCTGAACGCACTGAGGTTTTAATGATTCCAGCGCATAATTCAAATGCTATGTCGGGTGCTCTGACGGTTAGGGGTGCCCTAGAATGGAATAGGCTTCCTGTTGAGCTGAGGAGGATTGAGTCTGTCAATAATTTCAAAGTTAAATGCAAGGAGTTCTACAGTTCATCTTAATTGAGTGTGTGTGTTTCGGCAGGTAGGGAGTGGGACTTGTGATGATCGATCGATGAAAGAGAAATAAGCCTATTAAATTTTTAAATTTTTAAAAAATTTTTAAAAATTATATAAAACATTTTTTAATACTTTCCCATAGTTACTTTTATTCAATTTTATTTGTTTATTCTATAGAATACATTATTTTCGTTTCATTTTATCTTTATCTATTGTCTGTGGATGTTTGCAGGGAGGTTTATATTGAATTATACATTGAATTATACAGAATTTTATTGGACTTTCATTATCCTATTTATTCGCATGACACACAATTTGACGGTTGGCCCTTGAGGTGTTGGCGGTCGGGGCATACTGTTATATTATATTGTATTGTTATTTTTTATTATTGTTATACCTTTGATATTTAGAATTGTTATTAGTATGTTTATTATTTTAGTTTTAGTCTATGCTTTTGAATTTATTGTATTAGTCTTACATGAAATTTTTTATATTTATTTTAATCTAATACTGTTACCTATTTTGTTGTAATCTATCCAGTTTTGTATACTCTCTCTCTCTCTCTCCCTGGCACTATACATCCCATCAAGGGATTTGGCCGCCTCAAATGAGGTTTCATAATCATACTTTCATTTCGGATAATGAGTGATTAATTCATTGATCCTACACCAGCCTTGGAATTTTTTCCTTGTCACAGCTGGGAATCGAACCCGGGACCTCCGGTTGCTGGAGCAAGCATGCTGACCACTTTGCCACCGGGGCGGCAGTTTTGTATACTCTTGGCCTAAATTCTTGACCTTAGTTGTCACGAGGCTTATGTATGAATAATAATAAATAAATAAATAAAAAAAATAAGCTTGTTGCGGATATTTTTGTATGCTAATTTTTATTTTCATAAAGTATGCCGTGCTAAAATTTCATGGAAAAAAACCCGCAATGAACTTATTTTTAGTGCACTAGATGTCACATTCCCAACTTTAACAGTCGTCTATAAGCTTTTTAAAATATTGGGTGTATAACTTAGTTTTTTGGATTTTCTAAGAGATGGCGTTGAAATTCGTTTAATGATTAGCAATGATTTGCTTACAAGACACCGAAAATGGCATTTTTTGTCTCAAATTGTGGCTAGCGATGAAAATTGGATTTACTACAATAACCCTTAACGCAAAAAATTATGGGTTTATCGAGGCAAACCATCCACATCACCAGCAAAACGAAACATTCATGGAAGTAAGGTTATGTTGTGCATTTGGTGGGATGAGAAAGAAGTGGTGTATTATGAGCTGCTAAAACCGAACGAAACTATTACTGCATTAAACGAACACGGTCTCTGTTCCAGCCAACAAACCGTGTAAAGTGATTTTGCATGTAGCAAAACAAGTAAAAAATACGCTGGAAGTAAAGAATTTTCCGTTAAGAGGTTTCATTTTGATATTAAAAAAAAAAGTATTTTTTAAGAGAAATCAATCAATTTGTTGATTAATGCAAAATGCAATTTTAAATTTAATAAATGCAACTTTTGTTCATTTCATTATAAAGAGGAAGGTATGCCATTAACATTTGAAAACGGTATCAGCCAAATGGCCGCCACGGCAGAACCATATCCTTTTCATGAAATTTTACATGACCAATTCGCACATTTGCGGCTGTATGTCCTCGATAACCTCACGAATTCCATCTTTAATCGATTGTGGAGCATTGGTATAGACCTTATCTTTCACGTGGCTCCAAAGAAAAAAGTCTAAAGGTGTTAAATCACAAGATCTCGGTGGTCAATACTCAATTGTGATCACCTCTTCGAGAAATAACACGGCCAGGAAACTTTTCTTGCGAAATTGCGATTGTTTCGTTACTTGTGTGCTACGTAGCGCCGTTCAATCATTAATCATAGCTCGGTAGCGCAATCGATTCACCGTAATAGTTGCACCAGCCTCATTTCCGAATAAGTAAGGTCCAATCACACCGCCAGCCCCAAAAACCGCACCAAACAGTGACAACTTGAGGATGAAGAGGCTTTTCAACAATCATTCTTGGATTTTCTGAGTCCCCAATGCGACAATTCTGCTTATTAACGTAGCCTCCGAGGTGAAAATGGGCCTCATCACTGAAGATGATTTTTCGATAAAAATTTGGATCCTTTTGATACATTTGAAGGACCCAATCAGCGAAGATACAACGTTTATGGTTATTAACCGGCTTGAGTTCTTGTGTTAACTGAACTTTAAAAGCCTTAAGACCTAAATCTTTATGCAAAATACGGTGTAATGTCGTTTGTGGAATGATTAATTCCAAAGAGCGACGAGAAATTGACAAACCTTGGTTTTCGTCAACATTACGGGCTACAGCAGCAATATTCTCAGTTGTTCTTGAGCGACGCACACGGTTTCGATTCTTCCATCAGTTTCACTATTGCCGGCCGAGTTGATGCTTCACAACGACCCAAAAGTGCTTTAGTTTTGCGAACTGTGACTGCAAAATGTTCACCATTTTTGTACTGAATTTTAACAATTTCAATGCGTTGTTGAAGCGTGTATCTACCATTTTTAGAAATAGCGTAGTTTTTACTTGTCAAATGTCAACAGATGACAGCTTCAAAATTAACAGCTGCCCAAATAGCAGGCTATTCAAAATGAAACCTCTTATTGGAAAACCCTTTACTTAAATGGGAAATTCTACCGCATGCTCCCTATTCACCAGATTGTGCCCCATCAGATTACTATTTGTTCCGATCTATAAAAAGTGACCCGCACTTCAGAAACCACGAAGAAATCAAAAAATGGCTCGACATTCAAAAATTGCTGGGCATCAAAGAAAAACAATTTTTTTTCGATGGAATCCAAAAATTGCCAGAAAGATGGTTGAAAGTCTTATAACGATGGAAAATATTTTGATTAAAATAAAATTTACCGTTTTTTAGAAATAAACGTGTATTTTCTGCAAAAAAATACAAAAAACTAAGTTAAACTCCCAATAGTTGCAAAAAACGAAAATGCTCCTATGGAGGCTGCCACTTCCGGCAGACCAATTTTGGCCAGAAATTACTAGGATCTTACGATTTATGGAAAAAGCTGTTCGTTAGGATACTCGCGTAACTTCTCCTCTCCTATCAGAGGTTGATCTTGGTGTATTATTTCTCAAAATAATTTTAATTTATAGCTCACTCAAGTTTTTTGAACGATTTGTTCTCCAAGCTGCAGCATTTTTCATCTTAATGTCTCGTAAGTCGTCGATCGTTTTTATGATCAGATCAGTCCTTATCAGATTATTGATATGATTACATTTTTTACAGTTGCAAACTTAACATATTTCACGTAGCCTTCGGAACTAATAATTTGTCATTTTGCAAGCCATTGATGTGATACATTAAGCGACTTACAACATGACATCATTGTGTTTTGACTTACAAATGTACACCACATGAAAAATATTCTTCGATACAAATCTGGATTAAAATGTTAACAGGCCAATAAAATAGATTTTAAGACTAAACTGAAAACCCCTTCAACTAGTTTTCGTACATATTTGAATCATAAAGTTTATTTTTTTATGCAAATTCAAGGTAGAGATGCGCACTAAACAACATCGATTCGAGATCGATACCTTTTGTTTACATCTTTGACACCAGACGACATTGGCATTTGGCACGTACATAATCAAACGTAACTGGTTTCATATAAGAACATAGATTGGAAAATTAATTAAAATTTCGATGTCGCAGCGACAAAACGAAAATACGAATTCGATTTGGAATTTAATGAATGCGATCGTTAAATTTACATAATTTTTGCATTTAAAAGAGCGCTGGGATGACACAGTTAAACATCATCAACGAGTCACTTGATATTTTAATAAGAAATTAATTAAGATCGACGTATTTGATTTGTATGTTGTACATTTTGTATTTATTAACCGTAAAGCGAACATTGTCATCTCATCACAGCAAAATCGATCTCGTACGAATCCATCACAAAAAATGTACGGTGACGGGTTAATTAAGGAAATCAAAATAATAATGAACAGACGAATGTATAATTTAATGCAATTTAATACGATTTGATGATGATGTTCATGATGATTATGATGATGACGGTGTGTTGTTGTTGTTGCTGTACGATCTCAATTTTATGAAGTAGTTATGTTGTAAACTTCTGTTCGCGTGCTTAAACTATTTTATAATTATTTTTCAACAATTTTATTGTTTTATGTTTTTCGACTAAATTGGTTTAAGGTTTTCGATACACAGGAGGACATAATATTCGTTATTGCGTGTTTTAGATGCATTTCAGTTTATTATTTTTGATTAGTGGAATAATGACTTTGAACTATATACTATAAAAAATTATAGATTTTTATCAGGCGCCCTTCTGATCGATTTTACAATTACAGCTAGTTGTGTATTACGAGTATGTTATAAAACATACCATATCACGTCACACGTTAGAAGAGAATGGTGGTAGTTGTAGTGAAACTACTCGGTAAAACATATGGAGGAACAAAAAGTAATAGGTCCGGATATAGAGTAAGATGAAGCTGCTGATTATTTTTCTGACTAATATACCAACAATGGTTATGAATGGGTGTAATTGGAAGTTCTTTTTAAATCATCCTTTGGCGTTCTTGATCCAACGATGCAGGCGGAAGAGAACGCGAATAGACGAAATTCACCAAAATCGAAGGATAGTGTTAGTCTAGCAAAGGATTGTTTAGTTTGTAAGACTAAGCTTTGTTAGACTAGCACTGTCATTTAATTAAACTACCCACCGGGATATAACTCCAGAATTCGGCCTAATTTCCATCTGGTCGGGAGGAACAGTTCATCTCGTAACAAGACAATGTCACCTTTGTCGATGGTTTTTGATTCCTTTCGCCATTTGGGCCGCTGCTCTAGACGATGTAAGTAATCCGTTGTCTAGTGATTCCAAAACTGCGACCGCATTTCCAATTAAAAATGCCCTGGTGTTAAGGGGTTCTGGATCATGAGTTAATGGGCAGAGTGGCCTGGAACTTAAGCCCGCTTCGATCTGGTTTAGTAAAGTTGTCAATTCCTCGAATGTTAACCTCGTACCGCCTATACATTTTTTAAGATGATTTTTGATGAATTTTACTCCCCCTTCCCCCAGTCTCTGCATGAAGATGCAGATATACCCCTTGTAGGATTTATTTCCACCACCTCTGCTCTCCCGTATGTTAATGAGTCCTGCATAATCCACTCCAGTATACATATATGAATAGTCGAGTTACAGTGGCTCGAGGAGTAGGCATGTTTTCCATGAGCTGTTCTGATGTTTTAACCTTGAATCGATGGCATTGGATGCAATGGTGCGTGTCTTGTTAAACTGAACCATTCGCGAATATATGCCAAAGACAAAGAATTACTCCCATGTAATGTTTGGCGATGGCCCTAATTCAGGACTACGTCGGTAAAGTGTCCCTTGTATGGGATTATAACCGGATGTCGTTCTTCATACGGGGGCCTTTAATTTTTCAGTCTACCCGAATTACGTTATTTTTGTCCAGGAATGGATATAGTGAATGAAGCTTACTATGCTTATTAAGAGACTTATTTATTATTGGCTTTAGTATTTGGAGTTGTGAACTGAATTTGGTCTCTTCTGATGTCTCAGAAATCTGCTCCTCCTCATACGGTTCCTTGTTCAGCAGAAAACTGTTGCTCTTCCACCAACTGTCCAATGATCTCATTTTTTTTGCGGTCACCCCTCGAGATGCGCAGGATTATCTTCCGACCGAATATGTTTCCATCATTGTATGTCGATTGTCGCTGATGGTTGGAATCTGCGACCCGGTTTGCGACACACGGTTTCCACATGGAATCGGTCCATTAGATTTTGTTGGTGAAATTCCTGTCTAGGGCTTTGGTTACTTGTTGTACTAGTCGGCTTATCAACATGTGCTTCACTTAGCTCTACGCGAGGGATGTGAGGATTTTACTGTATTTTATGGCCGAAGGTGCATTGGGACGCATCACAAAATCCGTGACGAACATTTTTGACATTTCCGACAAATATTGCCGCTTAGTGAGTTAGCTGTTATTAGATGGTAACTGGACGTGGAAGATGAAGTGATGTCTCGTGGGATTATTGCAAATTCCTAATATTTTAATCGTCTGTTCGTCGATGAAGATAAGATCACCGATCATACATTTTATCATCCGTAATCTCTGCCAAGAGGCTCTAAGGGTTGCTAGACCATTTACTTAATTACATTGTAGTTTTACTAGTTGGGATTGCAATTGTTGAGCTTCTTCAACGGTGTTAGCGCTCGTTAAGGCATCTTCTACATAAAAATCTCTTTTGAGAATGCGACTCGCTTCTGGATGTTGAGCAGACTCATCTTCAGCTAGTTGATGTAGTGTCCGAATGGCGAGGTAAGGTGCGGAGGATGTCCCATACGTAACGAATACGTGAGTTGGTATTCTTGCAAAGGTTAATGTTTATTTTCTCTCTGATAGTTTTATAACTCTGATATTCTCTCCGTATTCGTATTTGGCGATACATTTTCTCGATAACCGTGGTGAACACTATCCGATGTAGTCCCCATCTAAGCAGTATGGGCCACAAGTCATTTTGTAGTGGAGGCCCAATATGTATCACGTCATTTAGACTTAGGCCTGTAGTATCTGTATTTTTCAATATCGCAAGGTGAGGTAGATAGTAGTTCCCTTTATTAGGTTTAATCGGCTTCATATATTGCAATTTGATGTACGTGGTCATGAAATTCACATATAGCTCCCTCAGTTTAGGGTTCCGGTTAAATTGTTTCTCCAATTGTAAGAAACGAGTGCTCAATGTCTAGATTGTCTCAATAGGTCTACTTGATATTCTTAAAATCTGTTCACATTTTGTTCGATCTCCGGCCTGCGACTGATGATCAGAGTTTCCTCTATTTCCCAGAATCTATCCATATCGCTCTCGTTTTTGTTACCGATTTGGACTGCAGCTTTTTGTGGATCTCCGTTGATTGGAGTTGGGCCGGAGAGGAGCCAACCGAAGCTAGTTTTTATTGCGCTAGATTTACCCTTTATGATTCGGGTGCTAATAAAGTCGCTGTACACGTCTGCTCCTAGCAGCAGATCGATTGGGGCTGGAAGCTGGTATTCTGGAACAGCCAGAACCAATTTACTCCACCTACTATCGTTCTGGCTTCGTTTTATTGGTTGTTCGGGTACATCCATTGTAATTTTTGGCAACACGTTACGATGGAATTTCTCGTAATTGTATGATTAGCCCCAATTCATGATATATTTACGGTAGTTAGCTGCAGTGGTATGCCAAGACGTTAAACCGCGAATTCCGTGATCAAAAAGACTTGTGATCCGGGATCTATTAAAGATCGTCGATTGGTTGGAACGTTACAAATGAAATTGATCGTTACAACGGCTGTTGCCAATAATGTTGTTTGAGCACCCTTCAAGGTGCCGATTAATACCCTTTTTCAGGTCTCTAATCTGGTTCGTGTAACAGCTGATGATGCCTGTTGTTGCAGGTGACATATGCGGGTTTTTCACCACATGCTGATGCAATTAATTCGTCTTTTTATGCTAATATTGCGAAAGACGTGTAATCGTATATTTTGATGTAATCGGTCTCTGGTGGCCGTTCTCCGTATTTATGAGTACTTTCCGCTGAACCTTGTACTCAGGTTTGGCTGCTCGTGGGATTAATGGCTTGTTCAATCCGGAGACTTCCAACGCTTGAAGCCCTCTCAATAAGAACTCTAAGCGGTTCTTTAACAGTGTCACTTCGCGTGGGCAATCGAGGCTGTTTTCGAAATACTCCAAAGTGTCGAAGGGTTTTCCAACTGAAGGTTTTTATGTTGTTTAACAATCGCTTGTTATTATACCTCGCCTGTATGATCTATCAAGCCGTCACATAATTTTCTCCCATGGTCGGCAGATGAGCGATTAATTGTGTCGCTTGTTGTTGGAGATGTGATTTTGATTACGTCAACTTTAACGTATTTGAAAGTTGAGTATTTTGATTTGCCGTGAAACGTGGGTATTTCCACTTTTGATAATTTCAGAGGCGATGTTGAGGTAGATGTTTTAGTTAACTCTTGCTCCATTTTGATTATTAGGGACTCTACTTCGGATGTTATGTTCTCGTAGTAATCATCGGTGAAGTATTTGTTTATATTGACCTTCCTGTTGATTTCCATGAGTAATTTGAGGTACTCGTCTGAAAATTCTTTTGATGTTAGTTTGGCATTAATTGCGTTCATTTTTCCATTAATTAAACGCATTCCGATATCTTGTTGTAGAAGTAGTTTTTGTACCAGGTTTAGATCTTCATTATGACGCTCTCAACTAGATGTTGTTTGCGACTGGATGGTATTGTGTCTCTGTTTTGGCCTAGACAACGCCTGATAATTCCGTTTTGTGTATTGATGTTTTTTTTTGGTAGCTCGAAGGATCTATGTTAGTCAAGTACTGTTTGGTTTGTAAGACTAGTTGTGTTTATTAACATCACCGATTATAATCGATGATGATAATTCGATTTGCATCTAGCCTCTGATGGGATTCGAATCCAGTACTTCCCGGTCCAAGTGGCGAAGCTTTAACCGGTGCAGTGGTCCGGTAGGATTTTTGTGTAATTTGACGACATTATCGTGATGTCACAGATCTGACGTCGTTTTTTAGAAAAAAAATGCAATCCGAAATGATTGATTAATTGGAAATTGAAGCATAATGAACGTTCAAAACTCCGTTAAAAAATCTTGTTAGAATTACAACTCCTTCGAATTACCAGATTCTATAATGTCAAGTAAAATTCATGTAACAAACGCAATGAAAATATAAAAACTATCAAATCGTTCTAAGAAAACAAAATACTCGATCAGTGGCACTATTCTGGCGATTCCCCCGCGGGAATAGGAAACTGGGGAAAGAATTTATATGTAACCAGTAAATTAACCCGTTCTACGAATGGGAAAGTAACATGACTGGGGGTAGGGCTACGCATTCAAAATTTGAAGAATTCGAAAAATTGAAAAATTGATGTTTTGAACGGACACCCACCACTCACTCGGCCCTGATGTTCTGGACCACGCTCAATGTTCTTTAAAATTTAAAGAACTTCTGTGTAAACGACATTTCGCGTGAACACTTTGTCACAATTGGGAACTAATTTTCCCTGCTCCTCAGTCTCTTTGACTGTAACTTTGATACTTTCAAAGGTTTTCACCTTTGAAAAGGCAGTGTATAATTGCCCATGAGTACTAAATACTGGTTGTGACAAATAGAGTCCCACTTTCTCAAGAGTCTGTCCTTGAGTTTTATTAATAGCCATGGCAAAAGCTACTCTTACGGGAAATTGCTTTTTCTGTAACTCAAATGGGAAAGGAGTTTCAGATGGTGTTAGTGCCATTCTTGGAATGAACACAATTTCACCCTGTGACTTGCCATCAGAAATTACTTTGGCAAAAGTCACGTTGTTTTACAACTTCGTTACAAAAATTTCGTTCCCAATTCAAATTTCGGAGCAACAATATTATTGCTCCTACTTTAAGAGTTAATTTGTGCACAGGCATGCCTGATACGTTTAGAGTGTTCAAAAACTCTATTGGAAAGTGTATTCTTTCCTCTTCATCGTCGGGGACGATACTATCTACACTTTCGTAAACTCTTTCAGTCTAATGTCTGTCTTCAGGAGTAACTAAACGACTCAACACTTGGTCATTAATGGCGAAAGTGGCCTCATTTAAAGGACACGGGATTGCTGTCAAGGCATATGTTTCTGCCTCCGCTGGAGAAAAGGATTCTGAGAATATTGCATCCACTGATGAGTCATTGCAAATACATCGTTGAGGTATTTCAATGATATCCCCACCAAGACTTTGATTATTGGTGAGTGTGCCACTACCGAGGGACATTAGCCAATTAGCATATTGAGAGTCATTTACAGCTCTCATGTTTTCTGGAAATTTGATCTCAGTAATATGACGTTAAATTGGGATCTCTTAAGAGTATCTTCCACGATTAGCACTCGACCTCCACTGATGACATTTGGCAATGTCTGCCGAAAATCGCCTAAAAAAGAATGACGATATTGGCAAATGGCCTATAACCATTTGACACATCAGCAGCCTTTATGATTTCTTTCAAAAGTCTGTCAACACATGTCAGGATTTTTCCTTGAATCATTCCAGCTTCATCCCAAATGATAAATTTGGTATTCTTGACTTTCACAGCGTCGTCTAAAGTCAGCTTCATATTAGATACTGAGTCCGGTTTTGTTACGACTGGTACCTTAAATTGGGAGTGGTAAGTTCTCCCTCCTTCAAGAAGAGTGGCTGTAATTCCAGTGAAAGCAACTGGTAACACAATTTCAATACGACCTCTCAATGTAGAAGTGTATTGTACATGAAAGTTTTTCCACTTCCTGTAGGCCCATCAACGAAAAAGCATCTAACTCTTTATTTTGGGTCATCAATAGCTTTCATGGCCATGTCATAATCTTCTTTTTGTCTAACATTCATCTTAGACAAAACCATAAGTCCCTTTTCTGCTTGAGAAACAGGGTCATATTCAGATGGAATATCATTTCATTCCATCTACAATTGCAGGTTACAGTAATGAAGAGGTCTGGTGTCCCAAACTTTCTTACTATTCCCATTGCATCCTGGAAATTTTGGAGTTGACTTCGTGATCCTCCACTAAATGAAGACGGCAAATTAAGCGTCCGTTCAAGTTGTTGTCCGCTTTCTTTTTCAAAATGGTACAGCTGGTCAAATAAATCTGCGTAATTATCAACTGTTTATTCAAGTAGATGTTTTTATATAATGCAACCGATTGCCTTCGGTGTTGCAGTAGTCATCAACAATAAATTGATGAGTTAATTTCTCTGCAGAAAAGAAATGGTTAAATTCAATTCTTGCAGCCAATAAATTACTGTAATATTGCATCTGGTTAATTCTTTTCCCAGTAGTGACATCTTTTAAATCAAGATGCTATCCCAACTCCCGTGGGTAAATAAAACTGGATACACCATGGGATCATACTTTTCATCACGAAATGGGAGCTGTTTAGTCTCACTCGATTTTTTGTTGTAAACTCTTAGGTCTCTATGATACGGTGGATCACCATCCGCATTTGCTTCAAATACAATAGCTATCTCATTAGCTGTTGGGAGATTATATCGCTTCTGATCATTGCGGTGATCGGTTGAAAAAGAAAGTACCAATGCAGGAATGCTTGATCCAGATCGTTTAAACTCTTTTTCTAATTCCCTCGTCGTTTACATTCATGCATCTGCAGCCAATTGTGCAGTGTCCAACATGCACAGTTGGGAATACGCGAGTGCTTTACCATCTGAAGGTAATAGGCAGCCGTAGAAGTCACATGGTGTATTGCACCTTAAACTATCATTGCACCTCGACTCATAAGATTTTACCCATCCAAAAAAATCGCTCAACGCGTCTAAAGAAGTTTTCACTTCAATAAAAAAGTATCAAAAAGTATAAAAGGTCGGACGATGCTCATCTTCAAATCAAAAAAAATCATCATTGTTGAAAAATATTGTTCAAAACAGCACCAATCAGTTCGATAAACATTCTTGCTTGAATTACATTTTCGCCTCGCAATCCAAATTTGACCACAATCGTTTAAAAAATGATTAAGTTCCATTTGGCTTCATCAGATTTTATTTAGAACACCGTCTACCTTTCAGAACATACAATAGTTCTAAATTGAGTTCCATTAAGTATCACCAGGAGTGGCCACTATATCAGAAGCGTCGATTCAAGTCATAGCTAGCTTCCAGAACTTTCTTATAAACTCTTGTTCTAATTATTGCTATACTTCCATATGGCAGAGCTCGATTAAGCATCACAAGATTCCTAAACGTAGGCGAAAATACATGCCAAAGTCTAATTCGAAAGTCGAAAAATACATTCAATCAAACCGTTCTAAGAAAACTTAATATTCCAAAAATAAAGCACATTCGAAAAGGGATCAGGTCTCAAAACCCCTTTCCAAAAAAAAATCCATGATCTCTCAAATATCGAAAAATATGAATTATCAATCAAACCTTTCTTCAAATTGAATTTGATGCTGCTTCGTCAGCTAATGAAATGCGCCATGACCAGGTAAGGAGCTGAAACGATACCTTAAGTTACCGTTGTTAGTTTTTGTGCCTCGTTTGTAGTCCTTCAACAATATTTTTTTTTTCATCTAGGGTAGAAAGATGAGAGATCGTGTGCACTGCTACCTGCCAGATGCTTAATGAATCATGGGAACTAAATGTTTGGCGGTCAAAATTGTGTCCCGCCTAGATATGTCGATGTTGTTATTAAGAAACTTTATAGTTGTGTCTCATCCCACGCGATGTTTGCCAACCTATTTCGTTTTTGGTTTTACCCAGGCCATAACACTAAAGGGCCAGGGAATTCTTTTAAAAAACAATAGCAGCTATAATCGTTTCTGACTATGGGTACTAACGCAACGTCGCTCCGAGATTATGAAAATATCAAAATACGGTAGGGGGATGTTTCGTATTTTATTCGTTAGAATTTTCCTTGCTTTGTCTCGTTCGGGAGTGCTGGACAGTTTCATAATTGATAACTTTATTATGCTTTGATATAGCCATAATGTTATTTGTGAACCAATACCGCATTTTGACAAATATTTGTCGTAACACCTAGATATTCAGCTTCCGGCATTGTTTGTAAGGTTCAACCTTTTAACAGAGTCACGAGAAA
Source organism: Nephrotoma appendiculata (assembly GCA_947310385.1). NCBI lineage: Eukaryota > Metazoa > Arthropoda > Insecta > Diptera > Tipulidae > Nephrotoma > Nephrotoma appendiculata. Next base: position 264,261,628 of record OX371225.1, on the reverse strand, counting down.
TTAAATTTTTTAGCTAAACAGTGTGCGAACGATTTTCTTGGGATTTAGACTGAAATGAAGTTTTCGGCACCAATCGTTTATTAGCGGAAGAGCATGTTTCATACACTCCGCTATTGTACTCTCAATTTCGCTATTTCTTAAGCTGATGAGATGGTTCCAGTAAAGATGATTTCGTCATAGCAGGGACCTGAATCCTCCTGTTCTTCAATATATTAATATTCCATCCTAGCTTGAATTACTTCGATTTTTTTTTTAATAATATTAATTTTTTCTCAATGGTTTTGAGAATAAAAGGGCGTGAAGGTAATAGGGCCGGCGACCTGATTTTCTCAGGGGATTGCTTTTTCACTTTCGTTATGAAGGTTTCTCGTATGTCACTCCAGTATTTTGAAACATATTCCAAGCATAAGTTGGCCCTCTACAGTCTAACAAATACAGGTCCTATTAATTCTTTAACTCCAAATATCTCGTTGATTTCCTGATTATACAGAATTACGCAATCGAGGAGAATATATCCTTTCACTAATAAGCTAAGAGTTCTTTGATGAAGTCAGTTCACCATTTAGCTTCTTCATCGAGTCGACCCAGTCGATTTTTATGTTTTCAAGGACAGAGTATTTAATGGGGAAACATTTTTCAGCTATTTATTTTGCTGTGTCTTTGCGCTGTGTTATTTTTTATGAAAGAAGTTCGATGATTCATCCAGTCTTTTTAATGCTTGAAACTAATAAACAGTTTTCAAATTTCTCTCTTCTTGACCTTAAGGTCATGATTCCACCAAGGAACATTTCTAGCGCTCCTGATTTACGATGCTATTTGATAAAAAAATATTGGAAAAGCTGCTTACCTCTTAAATTGGCGTCAGTACTTCTCCAAGATTTTGAGGAGTGGACCGGAAAGTAGACTGCTACAAAATTTACGGTATCCATCGAGATCGAGATTAAATCTCTGGTCCTTGTTTTCTTCAGCTGGCTCATTGCTTGAGCCTGATTCTGTTATAATCCTTTCTTTCTCCATCATTGCGAAGGGAGGATAGAATTTTCTGGCATCTAAACAATACTTGTTATCTAATGTTTGTTGATCGATTTGATAGCAGAAATAATGATCCAGTCCAACCTGGTTGGCTGAGCGATGGGCTTAGTTTCACTATTTATGTTTTCAGGCATTAAAATTTCAAATATATGATTCCTCCTTGATAGGGTATTTATGGCCCTTGCGACATTAAGTTTAGGATCAGCTTAAACGAATTTCCCATTTCATGCTTTGATTGGCATTCTCCTTATCAATTTTTGTAAGACAAAGAAAAACAGAAAATTTTATTCAGTTAAGTGAGAAATAGAAAGAATCCCTTTTGTCTGACGAGAACTAGGCTGTTTTAGATATGAAAAGGTTTAAACTATAACCAAATAAAGTCCAAGCCCCCGCGAGATGAACAGACAAAAGTTAAACATTTAATTGTTGCTCAATTTAATTATATAGAAGTAATTTTTGAATTTGAAAATATATAATTAAAATAACAGAACTGAATATTCCGAAAATTTACCAATGATTGTGAATATGTCATTTCAGTCAAGCTCATCAATATACTATGAACATTTTCAATATGACTGTTGCTCAATTTACTACTCTCAGCAATTTGATTTGGTTTTAATTCCAATCAAAACAACATTTAGAACACGTAATGTTGCTTAATTATTCTAATTGTAGAGTTAAATACATTTTGATTTTGAACTTTGATACCTGACAAATTTAGATATTAAATGTTGCTCAGTTCTTTGTTAGGTCCCTTGCGTCTTAAAAAAGACTTTTAAATTAGACAGCAATCAAGAGCTACAATGGCAGCATCCACCAGTATGTTATATTTTATATTGGAGATAGACCCCCTTTAATTCCCGTGAAGTATGTCCTAACTTTGTCCTAAAATTACAAAAACAAATTTAGGACAAATTTAGGACAAACTTCACGCTTCTCTACAAATCCGTGAAGTTTGTCCTAAATCCTAAAAGACTGTATATGTATAAGTGAAAATAATATACTTTTTTCGGATAAACCAATAAAGGTAAGTTATTTACTCGTTATAATGAATTTTTAAATATATTTAGGTAATTATTTTCAATGTTCAAATTAAATGGTTGATATTATTGAATGATTGTGAAATTTATTTCTTAAAACTGCTTCGGACAACAACTTATTTATTTTAAGCTATCATGAAGGTGTAATACCCATATGTTTTGAATTATTGGTCTTTCAATAATACATTTTTAAAGGTTCGCTAATTTAACTCGTTTAAGTGTTTAACTTATAGATTATTGTTTAAAAACATAAAAAATAACAAGCCCTTGTGTAACGAACAAATAATTCCAAATATCAATGTTGAAGACAATAAACGAGAACTTATCACAAGTCGATGAATTGGTTTCAGTGTCTTTTACTACTAGTGAAAACCAAAAGAAAATTATATGACCTTGAAAGGAAATATGACAATTTATTTTCTTTCAAGGTCATATTGTATTATCTATAAGCGATTCATGGGTGTGTATTGTGTAACGAAGAATTAATTCAAAATTTCTATGTTAGAGGCGATTATCCAACGACATATGACAAGTGCTCGTTAATCGCCTCTAACATAGAAATTATGAATTAATTCTTCGTTACACAATAGACACCCATGAATAGCTTATACGGTAGTACTTCTAATCACAATATTTCCTTTCAACATCATAGAATTTGCTTGATAATCATAAAAGTAGTAGTAGACACTTAGACGAATCCATCCATATGGCAAGTGCTCGTTTATTGCCTCTAACGTTGGATACAATTTTTGTTTTAGTTTGCTGGAATTTTACTAACCCACGACTTGCTGCTAATTACAAGGATCAACTGAACGGTTTTATTCTTCACAAACCATTATTTCTTCGTTGAGTCTCTTTCTGATAATTGTTTTGTTATTTTACTTTCCTTAACTGCTTCTGTATTTTCTATTAATATTTACAACTATTACGAATATTAAAATTCATTATAGCGAGAGATTAACTAATACATTCTCAATATAAAAAATTAGGACAAATTAAGGACAAACTTCACACCCGTCCCCCTTTAATAAGTCAATCCAAGATAGATTAGATATACAAATTAGATAAATAGATTAGATAGATAAATAGATTAGATAGATAGATTAGATAGATAGATTGGATAGATTAGGTTAGATATATAGATTAGATAGATAGATAGATTAGATAGATAGATTAGATAGATAGATTGGATAGATTATTCTAGATATATAGATTAAATAGATAGAGTAGATAGATAGATTAGGTAGATAGAATAGATAGATAGATTAGATAGATAGATTAGATAGATAGATTAGAAAGATAGACTAGATAGGTAGATTAGATAGATACATTGAATAGATTAGGTTAGATAGATAGATTAAATAGATAGATTAGATACACAAATTTTAAACACATAAATTTGTGTATCTAATCTATGACAAATTTCTCAACCGTAGTCAAAGTAGACGAATGTAAACTTTAATCCCAAAAGAACTAAATGCATATATATCGAAAATTTTGTGTTGCTTCCCAAACAAAAATTACCATAATTATTAGTCGTACATTGTATGACACTTAATTAATGCAAAACACGGTTGAACAATTTTGAGTGTAAAATGAAATTTCAAACAATCCGAAGTACAAAATAAATGATTTGCTAGAGATACAAATCTGGATCATGATAATCGCCTTTATACTAAACATATTAACAGTGTCAGGAATTAATTCAGTAAAATTTCAGTAAAACGAGCTTTTTTCCATCAGCCTGCACTCTATTTTGTAACGCGCATGGTACAAATAATAAATGGAATATCCTCGTTTTTAACATGACTTTTTAAGACTAAATAAATCGTTAAAATCGAGGTAGGATTAACCTTTTGGAATGACTTTACTTAAACAACAATGTGCTACGTAAATGTATTTGAATGATAAAATGTCTATCTGCCTGCAGCACTATAGCAACTGGTTAGAGTACTAAGATTCTTTGGTTAAATTAGTTGTGTTCTTCAAAATCAATCTGTTATAGTTCAAACAGAGCAAGAAATTTACCGTCTTTATAAACTTTAAAAACTTAGAGAGTAAGACTGTAAGCCAAATGGCTTTTGGAACGCGTTAACCAAAACCTCCTATTCTCATTAGCGTCATATGACTAAGTCAATTTTCAATTTGAAACTAACTGCATGACGTATCGAGAATATGTCATAATATATATGAAATTGTGATTCATATTACGCCACTTTGCTCCCTTGTACTAAATAGAGGACCGGGGTTGAAAATTACTTCCAAAATATTTTTATCAGCTACACAATCAACTTTGTTATTTGCTCAATTTTAGACCAAATTAATAGTGAGCATTCGAACTGAACTAGAATGGATAATTTTTGGAGCAACAAACAATGCGGTTTCAGAAATCCAGTCTTTAATAGTACTCACAGAAATCGATGAAAATCTAAAAAAATTCTGGGAACTAGAAGAACTCCAAGAAGAACGGGGTTTAACACAACAAGAACAACAATATGATGAACATTTTATAAGAACGCATTACCGAGATTCAACAGGGAGGTACGCAGTAAGAATTCCCTTCAAATCGCACTCAAATCCATTAGGACAATCAAGAAATCAGTCGTTAGGAAGGTTTTTACAATTAGAGGAAAAACTAAACAAATCTAAGACAATGGCGGTAGCATATAAACAATGCATCCAGGAATTTATAGACTTGGGACACATGAAAGTTTGTAATAAAAAACCCATCACAACACAAAGAAGACTATTACATCACCACCAGGAAGAAAGTATAACAACAAAACTAAGAATGAATTGTGTTCGACGCGTCCGCTAAAACATCAAATGGAATAAGTCTTAATGACAATCAACTCATGGGCCCTACTATTCAAGATGATTTATTGTCAATTCTAATGCGATTTAGGAGCTAAAAATATGCAATAACAGCCGACATTGAAAAAATGTACCGGCAAATAAAAATACATGAGGAAGGTCAACATTACCAAAAAATCTTATGGTGTAATTTACAAATAGAGCCAAACAACGAATATCAATTAACAACAGTGACATTTGGGATGGTTTCGGCGCCATACCTAGCAATAAGAACTTTAAAACAATTAGCCGAAGATGATCAAGATAAATATCCAAGGGCGGCTAAAATAATATTAAAAACATTTTTTGTTGACGACCTCATTTCCGGAGGTGATAATTTACAAAAAATCGTAAAAACACAACACGAACTGATTCAAATATTGAAGGGCGGTGGTTTTAAGTTACATAAATGGGCCAGCAACAATTCCCACCTTTTGTCAAACACATCAAAAAACCTACAGCATAATGAAAAGTTATCAACCCATAATAAAGTAAAAACTCTCTCAATTTATTGGCAACCAAAAAACGACAACTTTGAATTTAAGGTCAACATCAACAATAACTGCACTAAAACAATCAATAGGCAACTACTAGCGGCTGGCTATCACCAACAGTTATTCAAGCAAAATTATTAATGCAAGAATTATGGATTGCAGGAGTATCATGGAACGAAGAACTACCAAAAGAAATAGAAGAAAAATGGATAAGGTACAAAACAACACAGCCATGCATAGAAAAAATTCCACGTTGGATCAAGCCCAAAAGCCACAAAACTGGACGAATTCATGGATTTTGTGATGCATCAGAAAAGGCCTACGCTGCTGTAGTTTATTATGTGACTATAGATGAAAATTGCAATATCAGCTCCACGTCATTAATATGAGCTAAAACAAAGGTAGCTCCAATAAAAACCAAGATATCGCTACCAAAACTAGAATTATGCGGAGCTTTGCTACTCTCCAAACTTTTACATTCAATTAAAGAAAACATGAGTTTCAAGCAGACACCTACGTACGCTTGGACAGATTCAATGATAACACTAAGCTGGATCAAAGGCAATCCTAGCAAATACAAAACCTTCGTGGCAAATAGAGTGGCACAAATCCAGACAATTACACAGCCGGCGCAATGGTATTACGTCAAATCAACATGGACCAAACTGGCATGGACCAAACTGGCTGCAACGATCTGTAATTCCAAACCCAGAACAACCTCTCCTGTTAAATGATCCTCCAGAACAAAAAACAAATTCAATAAAAGCATTAATTATTAATTGTGATTCATCCATCATCCAACATCTCCTGCAAAGGTTTACATCAATAAACAAAATACTGAAAACAATAGCGTTCATTCAACGATTCGTGAAGAGTATAGTTAAAAACATAACATACCAACAACTACCTGCATAACTGCAGAAGAACGAGCACTAGCGCTGGTATTTGTTATAAAAAACGTACAAATAACAAAATACAAGGAAGAAATAAAATGTCTCAGAAAAGGCGACAAAATATCTTCAAAAGGTAAAATACTCTCACTCAACCCATTCATAGATAGGCTACACAATTCCAACTGCTCATTTGAAGAAAAACATCCTGCAATAATACCTCCAGTATATCAAGTAACAAAACTGATAATACAAGAAGCACACAATTCAACACTGCACGGAGGAACACAACTAACAATCAACAAATCAAATCATGTGTTAGATGTCATCGGTTTAACAATTTAGTGACACATCAAGAGCCTGAGTCATACCAGCGAGACCATTTTCGAAAACTAGTGTAGATTATGAAGGTTCCTTCCAAATTCGAACATCAAAAGGAAGGGGTCACAAATCATATAAAGGTTATCTAGCGATACTTACGAGGGTATATCAAAAAGTCTTGCAATATCATATGAAAAAAACGAGTGAGTGAGACAACAATATATTTTTCAAAACCATTTTTTGTCACGATGAAACTTCTAGAAGAACATTTCGATGTAAATTTTACGGTTCGTTTGTTTTTGTCAATTTAGTAACATGTGTTTTGAATTTTTCTTAAAATGAATGAAATTGAATATCGCGCCGTTACTAAATTTTTCTATAAAGATGGACGAAATGCAATTTATATATTCAACTATATATCAAAAGTTTACGGCGAATCTGCACCATCATATGCCACAGTAACAAAGTGGGTAAAATTATTCAAAAGTGGTTGGGAGTCATTATAAGACGATAACCGCTCGGGTCGGCCAGCAGATGCTATTAGCCATGAAAACGTAATTTTGGCTGATTCTATTGTATTGGAGGACCGGCGTATTTCTGTTCCGCGGTTAGCGTGGAGACTTTCTCTTTCATACGGTACCACATATACTATATTACATGACCACCTTCACATGTCGAAAGTAAGTGCGCGATGGGTTCCCCGTTTGTTGAATGCTGAACAAAAAAAAATGCGTGTTTAAACTTCAAAGGCGATTTTAGATATGTACAAAGCAGATCCAGAAAATTTCTTGGGTAACATAATAACAGGCGATGAAACATGGCTTCATCACTGGGATCTGGAATCCAAACAAGAATCGATGCAATGGATTAAACGTAGTGAACCACCACCAAAGAAATTCAAAACTCAACCGTCTGCTGGTAAGGTTTTGGCAACAATTTTTTGGGATGCTGAAGGAATTTTGATAATCGATTATATGCCACCGAAAACCACAATCACAGGCATATATTACGCAGAGGTTTTGCGAAAATTGAAAAAAGCGATCCGGGAAAAACGGCCAAGGAAAGTTAGGAAAAAAATCTTGCTTCTTCACGACAATACACCAGTGCGCAAGGCTAATATTGCTCAAGCTGCATTAAAGGACTGCGGCTTCGTGGAAATTCCGCATCCACCGTACAGTCTAGACTTGGCACCCAGTGACTACTTCTCTTTCCCAATTTGAAAAAAACACTAAGGGGCCGGAAATTTTCCAGTGACTATGAAGTACAGTCTGTTGTAAATGAATATTTTATGGAGCAAAAGAAATCTTTTTTTTTAGAGGGTTTAGGTAAGTTAATTGATCGATGTGACAAATGTATAAACCTTAAAGGAGATTATGTCGAAAAATAAAAATATTGCTGTCTCTCTCACTCTTTTTTTTCATATGATATTGCAAGACTTTTTGATTTGCCCTCGTATATGCATGGTAACAAAAGCAATACATATCGAAGTAGCATCACATTTAATAACACAGGCGTTTATGGCAGCTTATAAGCGGTTCACTGCCAGGCGAGGCCTATGTACAGACATTTACAGTGATAATGGAACAACCTTCATATGCACAAATCACGAGCTGCAAACAGAAAAAATCCAGGACACTATAAACGAAGCAAATGAGCTAATTAAGGAACAATTAGCTAGATAGGGAACAACCTGGCTCGTAATCCCACCAGCAGCATAAAAAAACTTTGGCGGTCTCTGTGAAGCTGCAGTAAAATCGACAAAAAACCATTTAAAAGATAGCTGGAGAACAAACTCCTACATTCGAAGAATTATCAACGGTAGTTGCACAAGTCGAAGCATGTCTAAATTCTCGGCGCTTAAGCCCAATCACAGACGATCCAACAGACTTAGCTGTATTAACATCAGGTCATTTTTGATAGGAGATACCCTGATTGCTCCTACAACAACGAGCAAAATGGAAAGATGCACAACAAAACCTACAATCAGGCCAGTTAGTACTAATCCGAGATGAAAGAGTACCTCCCACCAGATGGGTAATGGCACGGATTACTGAAGTACATCCAGGTAATGATAATAAGATTCGAGTAGCCACAGTTCGATTGCCGGGCGGAGCTCTCTTCAAGAGACCAATATCCAAATTATCTCTTTTGCCAATCCATACGGAAGCAAATGACCCACAAACAAGTTCATCAACACCTACAAAAACCAAAACCAAAATCATCCTTAACATTATCAATTAATCTTAATACGATTACACCTCCAACAAGAAATTTAGGAAAACGTGAAAATAATATTTAAACAGAAGAAAGAAGTGGAAAAACACCAACTCACGACTGGATGAGAGGGTTGGTCAATCCAATAGTGACGAAAAGGCTGAAGAACTACGCGAAACCCTGAAGAAACCTCGCCAACATCAGAAGACCAAAATTACACCCTGGATGAAAGCCATGCTATATACAACTACTATACTTTGTTTCCTTCCCTCAACATCAACTACAGCGATTAACGTCACTCATTTTCAATTCCAGCCAGGGATCTTTTTTGACGAAATTGGCAGAGCCAATACACTAAGAAGCGAATGGAAGCTAATCATGTATTATTATTTAGCGAATTATTGGCTGGAGTTCAATGAATTACAAGAAGCAAAAAATTAACTGTCGGCGAAGTGCAACCAAAATTCGACGTTCCTGAAAAATAACGACAATTGATTAATAATCTCCAACCAAGTGACTCATCTGTTAAGTGAAGTGGAAGAGAGAAACCAAATATTGGACACCAGTAAACCAACAATCAGCTATTTGGAGTACTCGATCAAAGAGACGCCGAAAAATATGATAAACAAATCAATTTGTTAATAACCAAGCAAATACACATAGCAGGTCACTAACCATTATAAGGTAGTCCAAGATGAACTAGAAACAATCATGTTTCATGAAGAATTCATAGATGCCACAATACGAATCATTATAGCAGTTATATCCTTTAAGGATATACAAGAAGCTTTAGTCGTTATAATCTCAGATGTGCGCCACGGGCTCATCAACACCTTACTATTTACACCCCACCAACTAAGTGAGCAACTACAGTATATCCAACGTACATTACCTGGTCATTTGGATCTAATCAATGTAATAATTTTATATATAAACTGTAATATTTCCAATAAAGAAACAGAATTAAAATAATCTTTAACTTCTCAACTAGTTGTTTAGAATTAGTGGACTGGCACCGACCCACGGTGGCGCACTAATACCTAAACAAACATTGTTCAAAATCAAAAATTTAAAAAACGTTGCTCACTTTCTTTTAATACTGAATTTCTCGTCATGAATCAGCAAACAATTTGTATTGCTAAATTTTAAAAAACAACTTGCGTCGTGAAAAAATATTTGATTGTAAACTATTTTCAGGCGGGCCACACCGAGTAACACAAATTATTGGGGTATCCTTGAAAAATCATAAATATATCTCCTCGGTATTACAATATAGGGCGCATTCTTAAAATAGAAAACAATAATTTTCCAAACATAATATTTTGAAAACAGATTGTCTACACATACCGTTGACCTTCCTCCCATCGCGCACGATCTCATTCTATAAACACAATGGAACAGTTTCTTTATAATACGTGGTAGAAAACGTCTCACACGTCGTCAACATTCACACCGATATATCAATTATATTACGGCAACATGTTACGAGTTACATGACCTATACGGTATTTTTATGTACGAGTATATTGTGCCGTTTAGCGCGCGCTATAAAATATGTGCGTGCGTGCGAGTCGTACTAAATGAAAATTATATTTATAGCACAACATTTTCATATTTGAGTCAGAATAAAAATCAACAGATGTTTTTCATTCGTTTATGCATCCGCATCAATAATTAATCCTCGCGTGTTAATTTATAAATATCACATCATCCTCTCTCTCACTCTGACCCAATTATACCAGACTAATAGAGTATTGATGCATTGACACATCATCAACGAAAATTACATTTTTTTACAAGTGCTTTAATTAATTTAAATCGAGTCCAATTAGCCAGACTTGCTGTCGTACTATCGAAGCGAAGAGTAATGCGGGGATCTCAAATTTCGTTCAATTAAATTCATTTAAAAAAAATTACTTACAAGAAATATTTTCATTCATAATGTTGCAACGATGATGCAATTTAACGTGGAGTTAATTTACAACACTAGACACGACTGAATTACATATAACGTGACGGCATTTACCAATTTAAATATAAAATAAATTAGAATCAAGCTTGAATGTCAAGATTTCAGATTCGTACTAAAGAATATAATGATGTGTCTATTCACTGTAGCAAGTAGCTCAATTATTAATTTTATTTGTTTCGTTTGTTGCTAAGTTTAGGTGTCATGGTTCAATTCGTGGCCGGTAGTGGATTACTAAGTTGGCCACAAATATGCGTCATAATAATATTGTGAAGTTATACTTATAAATCAGTTGCTCAATTAAATTTCCAAACTGTATCACTTAGAGTAAACCAATTAGTAATTATTTACTTTTCCTTCCTACATAAATACGTTGATGGTCCGACTTTTTATATCGTTGAACATTATGATTATCTAATTTGATACAAGTAAAAAGGAGTAGCTCAATTTTTTAAAACTATAACGTTTTTAAAAAATGTAAGCTTTAAATTTGGCGAGTTCAACTACAATTTGGAAACTAGTACACGGACAAAAATCATTCCTAGTTGGCTAAAAAGAGATTAACTATATCTGTAGCGCAATTTTTATTATTGCTCATTATAGTATAATCGAAAAAATAACCCAAAAATAAATAGATTGCAGATTCGAACTAGAGACTATAATGATGAATCTTTTTAACTGTAGCAAGTAGCTCAATTCTTATTTTGATTTATTTAGCTCAGGCGTCACTTACGAGTTCGCGATAGAGGAGTAGTACAGTTGTCCGCAGATGTACATCATGCTAATATTGTGGTGGCGCATACATCATCAGTTGCTCAATTTGGTTAAATTTTATAATAACAATTGTTTAAATTAAATTAAAATTAAGTTTACTTATTTATTTTTCAACAATTCTAATTGCCTAAGCTATAACCACTGTTGCGTTTAGCTCATTTTTTCCTAAATCTGTAAGATGTATAAAAACAATATGGTAAGCACGTAATTGTAATTTGAAGGCTGGTACACGAGTACAAATCATTCCTGGTTCGTAAGTGGTTAATTATATTGGTAGCTCAATTTTCATTATTTCAAATCACAATACAAATATGTTTCTAATTGTTGTTTGTTTTACTCAATTTGGTAGCTCAAATGTAAAAATAACGAAATTGTGTATGCCTTTTAAATTCAAACAGTTATAGAGTGATAATTTAAGTCAATGAAACTTTATATTATTTCTAAGCCTTATATTTTACAATTAAAATAAATTAAAATAAAGCTTTAATGTTTTCTCTATCGCAAGTAGCTCAATTAATAATTTTGCTCCGTTCATATAAATAACAGTAACTCAATTTTATTGCCACTATTCATTTAGATGCCATGGTTTGAACGTTGCCTAAAATGAGCTACCGTTAGTAGGATAGGATAGTTGAGAAGAAGTAAAACTCTTCAAATCAACACAGCCATTTATATACAACAACAACTACATTAAGTTTCCCATCCAGCCATAGGTCCATGTACCGGACAACTATTTTCGTTGAATTTTAGATGTGGGACCAATCATGATTGGCCATCCATCTATTTATTTTCCTTAGGACTTGGCTGATCTTTATCTGAGCTTCCTCAATATTTCGGGATGCTAGTCGTGTTAAGGTGACCTATTTCTTCCCGATTAAGCACGATTCATCAGTCTTAGGCTCCCGCAATAGACCATCGTATGCTGCGTCCCGAAAAGCTTGCCTTATAACCGACTTATTTGCACAGTCGTTTCTATTTACCACCCTCTCCTCCCCTCTGTGGGAAAAAAACTAGTGATCCATCTTCTTAACCGCTTTACTATTTTTAAGGTAGCGCCGGTTGTTGAAATTGCCTCGAAGAAAGACCACTGATCGCTCCATCATGTTTATTTGTCCTAAATTTCTAAACCAATAAATTTTTACCAACTCCCGAAGAGGTCATTGTGACAGAGTTACAGTCCATCGAAGCCTATATCTAATCTATCTATCTAATCTATATATTGCTATTTGTTTAGGAGGTTCTCCAGTGGGGTTTTTTTTATTAATTTTTTTTCTCACCTCAAATTTTGATAAGAAATGCTGATCATTTTCGAGTGCCAGAAATCGATTGCAAAGAGATCTAATTTCGTGAAACGTCGTTTAGGAGAACCCGGCCCTATAGAAAATTGCTGAAAAAGGTTTTTCGAGTACCAGGATTTTTATTTTCCATTTGATGAAACTAATGGTCTTGATTTCAGGAAATTTTATTTCTGGAGTTCTCCGAGGATTACTTTTTAAAGTTTTCCGGCTCTTTTGATTTTCATAAACATTGATGAGTTGTAGGGGTCCTCCTCTGGCACCATTATGATATGTTATCATTTTGCACCATATTGCGAGAAGTTCCGGGATGTTGCATGATGTTGCTACATGCTGCGTGATGTTGCACTATTTTGCGGGATATTGAACCAACATGTTGCACCAGGTTACGTTATGTTGCATGCAACTTCTTTGATCACATTTCATTATATTGTGTCTTATTGCAACATGTGTTCTGTTAATTAGACGTTTGGTGTGCGTGCGATGTTTCATAATATTTTGCCATATTGCTTTGGTTACGTAGATTCTTTATTTATCTATTTATATTGAAAAAAGTCTACAAATTTGACTTGACTCATATCAATTTAGGAATATAAAATATAAAATAAAATAAATCCGCATTGGATTTGAAAATTTGAAATATAAAAGTAAAGTAACAAGTAAAAAAATCACTGAGAGGCATAAAATTACCTTAATCTACTTTTAAAATTATCTTTTGTTAAACAAAAATCAGTTAAATAATTAATTCTGTTGAAACACATCATCTTCACTGGTTCATTATCGCCATAGCTGGTTCTGTGCCTATCTAAGTGGAGGAAGCCAGGATCTCTTAGTTGTCTACCAGGAACCTTTATTTTAATTGACTTTAGCACATCCGGTGCGTCGATTAGACCTAGTAGAAGATTACCAATAAATGTACTTTTGAGCAGTTCGCGTCTATTTTCAAGAGTTGTCAAGTTGTGTGACTTGCACCCGGTTAAATATGGTGGTTGCCGCTGTATATTTACGCGGTATGGTAGATCATGGTCATAGACCCATTCGACTTTCCAGGTCAAGTAGCGTATAACATTTTTAACGTAGAATCGAATGCCGTGTGGTGTTTTTGGTGATCATTGATTCTTTGACAAAAAATCTGTCAAATCTGACCTCGCTGATTTGAAATTTTATTGACATTCGAGTGTCGCGGAAAATTTAATCAACGGATTATGATGAAACTTGGTACTCGGGGGTTTTGGGGGTCGCTGATCATGAATCCGACGTCAGATTCGCGAAATTCGTAGATGGCGCCACATTTTGGCGCATGTGCAGAAGGAAAGTGATTGAGAAATGGCTGGACACCTTGAAACTTGGTACTCGGGGATTTTTGGGGGTCGCTGATCACGAATCCGACGTCAGATTCGCGAAATTCGTAGATGGCGCCACATTTTGGCGCATGTGCAGAAGAAAAGTGATTGAGAATTGGCTAGATTAGCTTGAAACTTGGTACTCGGGGATTTTGGGGGTCGCTGATCACGAAACCGGTACCTCAATATAGGATTGTTAAGATGATTATTCAGCTCGGGGCTCCCCTATTGGAAGAAATAAATTTGATCATTTATTATCTGGCATCGAATAGTCAGATTTCCTCTCTCTCAGCGTAACCTAGCACTAACGACGTAGACGTGGAGAGGTACTAGTTCCATTTTGTTTTTTCTTTTTTGGACGTTTTTTTGTTGTTTTATGTTGTTTTTCCCCCGTTTTTTTTTTGTTATAAAAATGTAAAGTACATTAAAAATTCCAAGTTATCTTCAGAATACTTCTGCATTATTTTGTCTTGTTAATGATTGGTTATATGTCCATGTTGAAAATATCTTTGTTTGGACGAAAGAGTGATGAGACTGTATTCTAGGAATAGCAGGAGCTCGATCAAATCTTTTTTTTAAATGTCTTGTACTTTTCGTATGATCAGATTTGGAATAATAATAAACCGTAATGTTCTCAAGATTTTTTTTTTGCCCACGAGTAAAGCTGTTCAGCAGTTAAAATACTGTATTTTCTAGCCAATATTTTTAATGTAGCACCTAATCCATCATGAGCACCTTTTCCGTTCGGCTGGTATATCACAATCTGAAACGTGGTAAGCTAAATTTTGAATATTATAGCGATTCTTAAAATGTTGTTTTGCACCGTCTGATACATAGATGATTTTTTTCACTTTATGTCTCTTCTGTAAGTGCTCAATTATTTTCGTATTACAAATATGAACAGCATTAGCATCATGAGCAGTGCAATCAGAAATTATGATAAAATTGTCATGAAGTAATTCTTTTTCTTCTCTATAATAACATATTGCGGTATAAAGTGTAGCTTGATTATTGTTCTAGTGAAAAGCCTGTGCAGTTTCTTGGACGATGAATGCATAATTTTCTGAGAAGTCACATTTTATCAGGAATTCCCCAGGCTTTAACTCATTTTTTTCTGTTTAACGTAATTGCTCGCTGCTTCTGAATAAAATTTTAGGATTTTAGGACCTTCAACTTTGAACAAAAATGGTCTACAAAATCTTCGATATTCATTGTTATAGTTTTCTTGGTAGCTCTATCGGTTGAGAACCAGGCACTAAACTTATAGATATCATTTGCATATCTCTTTGTAAGTAAGGCAACCAAATGGTTTCGCAATTTTGATGTTCCAGGGCAAAAATTGCACTCATCAAGATAACATTTATTTAACTTCGCCTGGCATATGGTTAAATCAATGCAGTCATTATAGGTTTTCAGTGGGATCTCAGTATCTGCCGTTAATTTTTCCAAATTTACAGCATCCATCATTAACTCTTGACATTTTGATGGATAACGCATACGTTGTGAGTACCACTTTCTCCTGGCCATACACAAATTTCAGGTCTAAGTTGACAGAGCATTGAAAATCCTATTATTTGTTTACCCTTTACTTTGCAAAATTTGGTATGGAGATCTCGAAACTTAAATAATATAAGTCTTTTTTGTTTCAGAATCTTTCGTCTATCCACAATAACTGCGTTTTTATTTTTCATCCCTCCGAACAACCTACTGTTTTCATCATTTTCATAAAAACTTATGACTTAATTGATTGTCGGAGCCTCTAGAGGTTTACCCAGATGATTTAATGGTCTTGAGAAAGAACCGTTCTGTTTATTCAAATCTTTAGCTTTACTGACTGCATAATGAGTTGTGCTAAATTCTTTTGCTATCTTATCAATTGACGAACTTGTCGGCAATGCAGATAGAATAGCTATTCTGTCAGGGTCATGCACATGAAGGGAAGATAATTTATCTTTTAAACCCCGCATCATATCATCGAAGTCATTTTCTTAAGAGTTTAAGGGCAAATTCAAAGAGCTCCCACTTGGATCTGAGGTACTTGATTCTGCAATATTATTGTTGTTATTTAATGAAATTTCTGTAGAAACATTATTGAGATTTGATGTATTTGGAATTTCACTACTAGTGATAGTATTATCAATTCCGGAAACCTTGCTTCTAGTAGATTTACGTTCTTCCTCAAATATATCTCTACAAATCATACTGCCGACTGGAAAATCCGGGAATGTAATTTTTTGAGGAGATGAAAATTCTCTAAATTTTTGCCTACATGACCCTCTCTACTGTAAGGATTAGCACATCTATCTTTTCTTAAAATTCGACTGCGGCTCATGTTGGTGTTTACGTACTCGTGACGAAATCTGTCATAAATTCAGGGCAGCGCGTGGCCGAACACTGGATTCGATGTCCGGTGCAAAATCTTACTTATACTCGATATGCGCTACCTCACTTACGAGAATCGCGATACGGGACTGTAGCCACTGTAAGAGATTTTTCTCACAAATCATTTATTTTTTTTTATTTTGTTCTAATCGTTTTGTTTCAAATAAAACAAAATATGGTAATAAAATATTTTATTTGTATTGTTTTTTTTTCGTACATACAAATAATTACATTTTTATATTTTTAAATTCACAGTTTATAAGTTTATTTCGTTGATAACCCGACGTTACTCACTTGTGGTTATTTACACTCTGGTGGTTTTTTTTGTACCAAAATTCAGAGGCACATTTGCCTTGTCTTGACATGATAATTAATTGGAGCATAATTTGAATTATCAGTGTAATATTACACAGTAAATATAAAATACGGACATAATTTGATCATTTTTAGTACAATTTAGTACTATAATTAATTATCCAAAACACCCATAATTAATTGGAACATACTTTTACTTCTCGGAAAATGCGGGTGCATTGCAGCAATCTATATAACAAATAAGTGAATACATGAATGTTTCTACGTGCACACAGCCAAAATAGAAAGAGAAATATATAAAATATAAATAAAACTATACACAATAAAAAGAGGAAATTCAGTAGTTTACATTCACCGTCAAGACGAAAAATCCAATTTATGATCATAAAATTAATTTTTAAAACTATAATTAGTTTTATCGTCAAGACAGGGCTATTATGATTTTTTTTTACATAACAGTACTAAAAATATAAAAGTACTAAATTAGGACTTTTTTTTAAAACAAATTACAAATATGGTACTAATGAAATAAAATAAAAATAAATAACAAACTATTCCAGTTTGAGTGCTACATCACCTATTAACGAGTGAATAAATGATAACTGGGGCAACTTCAAAATATTATTTTGAACACAGATACCCTCAGCTCTGCTGAGTGGGGATCACTAATCCGTTACCAAAATATTACAAATTCGTGATGGCGTCACGGTACTGTGCGTTCGCACTGAAAATTGATATACCTTAGGTTATTTGGATTGAAAATCCTTACTTGGGGGTTTTCGCGGTACTTTCGAAATATGTACTTCAAACTCACACATCTTCTGCTGACCCAATCTAACCTAACCCAACGAAAATGTTTTAGTTTGGGTTGGGGTAGGTTGGCTTAGGTTCGGTCAGACTGGATGAGGTTAGGTCAGGGTTGATTGTGTTGGATTGCATTGGGTTAGAATAAATTGTGTCAGTTTGAAATACTTTCGGTACTTCAAACCGAGAAAGTACCTCCAAAACCCCGAGTAGAGATTTTCAGATCGAATAGTAATAGTGCTATCGCTTTTTCTAGTGCGCATGCGCCATGTGGGGGCGCCATCTATGAATTTTGCAAATCTGACCTCGGATTCGTGATCAGCGACCTCTAAAATTTCCGAGTACCAAGTTTCATCATAATCCGTTGATAAAATTCTCTGCGCCACTCGAATATCAATAAAATTTCATATCAGCGAGGTCAGATTTGACAGTATTATTGTCAAATAATCAATGATCACCAAAAACACCACACGGCATTCGATTCTACGTTAAAAGATCTACAATTTGAATTTTTGTACGTCCCAAAAGCATTGAGCCAATTCTGACGGCGGCCATTTGCGATTTGACATGGAATAACCCATATATATATATATATATATATATATATATATATATATATATATATATATATATATATATTGGCCATATTTGTGAAACCTCCCCATTTAAATGGAACTTGAGCATACTCTGTAAATTGACTATTTTGAAAGAACTATGCCGTTGTTTAACCAAGTGTGCTGTAATAGTTTTAGCAACTGCCGGTAGGGTCCTGCAAATAGATAAATTGATCATCTAAAACTGTGGTTGTAATCCAAGGAGTAATAAAATGTATAAAATTAACTGTTTGTTGTTATTGGCTTTTTTGGACAAGTTTGGTATGATCCAATGAAAAATATAAAATAAATTCAGAGTTTAATTAGAGTCCTAGAATCGATAAATATTGGAAATCATATAGTTATCGATATATTTTGAATTAGTTTTTGCCAAAAATATTGGATTCTGATATATTCAACATTGTTTAATGGAAACTTGGTGTCGAGGGTAGAATTTGCTTGTTCGACGTTGTACGGGTTGATAAGCTAAATCCACCGACCCCTTAATAAATTTTTGGGGGAAATAATGCCAGCGACGGACCGGACAAGTGGTGCAGTGGTTAAAGCTTCGACACTTGGACCGGGAGGTACTGGGTTCGAATCTCATCAGAGGCTAGATGCAAATCGAATTTTCATCATCGATTACAATCGGTGATGTTAATAAACACAACTAAGACTCTCTGGTGGAGTGCAGAATTCGGCGCCGACCCACCGTCTACGTCAATGTACATGTTGACATGTTAGCTTGCAATGTGCAGGGGGTATACTGTAGTTGTGTGTGTAGGTGAATTGGTGAATGGGTTAATGATGTGGCGTGAATGCGTGGTATCACAATGGGCCAAAAAATGGCCTAAGTGTCAACCACTGAAACCTAAAAACCTAATGCCAACTACTACCTATTTTATGGCAGTTGAGCAATCCAAATATTTTTTATAAGATCGAGAGCACTGCATTTAAATTTTTCCATTTACATTTTGTGGGTCAATTTCCTACCGACATGCCAAACATCTCGAGCGTTAGTAATGTATAGTCGCATACACCTCGTTTTGCATTAATTTAATTTCTATTGCAGGAAGTATACATTTGCTCAAGCCATTTTTTTAACATTGTTATTAGCCAGTCTTCTAAACTCCTTTTCGCAGTTGTCGTAAATTTTCTATTAGGGATAATATGTTGAACGAGTTCCATAGGTGTGAGAAAATAAAGAACCTGTTATGCCTGTGGTTTCAAATTCTTAGGATTGAGTTTTAGATAGAGTTTAGATTACACTTTGAACGGATTTTTGTTTACAACTGCTGAAAGCATATTGGATAGATAAAAAATATATCTGTTTAAAAACGTAACATTTAAAAATAAAAACCAAACATGACCATGGTATTTTGAGACACAACAAACGTCCAATAATTTAGTTCTGAATCATTTGACGCGATTTTTATGTTTTTTTAAATATATTTTTTGTAAGTTCCAAAATAGAATCCAATAAATTTATATTTTCATTACTCTTGAACGGATGTGTTAACACATCAAACACATCATTTTGGAATTAAATATAACAAAGTTACAACCCAATTGAGCGTACACATCCAGACACATAGTACATAAAATCGATTAATTTTCATATCTGGTAATTAAAAATGCGATGTCGTTTTCATAAAATGCTTTGGATGAAACATACAATGAATCATATTCATGGACTGTTTGTCCTTAAATTATGCAGCATCACACTTTATGTACCCAGAAAATTTTGGTTTTGGGCATAATTGAAGCAATAGAATCACATAATGACTGACGGAGCACAACAACAAATTAAAATCAATAAAAATTCTTTGATGATAAAATCATAAGATTTTTTTTTTCGGTCGATGTTGTGTGTTACATACTCGTATACCACCACACCACACAACTACAACAACAGAAGCGGCAAATTAAAATTTTTCATAATCGAATTATGTTTTTTTTATTTTGTGTTTTTTCCGA
Source organism: Nephrotoma appendiculata (assembly GCA_947310385.1). Taxonomy (NCBI): domain Eukaryota; kingdom Metazoa; phylum Arthropoda; class Insecta; order Diptera; family Tipulidae; genus Nephrotoma; species Nephrotoma appendiculata. Next base: position 264,241,332 of record OX371225.1, on the reverse strand, counting down.
ATCATTAAATTTATTATTGGAAATCATAAATTGTTTCAATGTTTATGTTTGATAATCATAATTTAATGTTTATCGGGTTTTGTACATAAAACATACCGAATATATTTATACAAAGGAAGCATTTTTGTGAGGTTTTTGTGGGGGGCATAGGCTACCCTTGAACGATCAAAGCGCTATCGATACAAAACCCATTTTTAGCGGTGGATTTTATATCCACTTCTATGGTGAACTAATTGAAATTCTACACAAGCAAACTGTGCCTAATATTTTTTGTAACTGATAGTTTTTTATTAGTTTTAAAACTAAAGTCCCTGGAGTATTCCAAGCGTCGCTCAGCAAAATTTGGTTGAATTGAAAGTTTTTTGGATCATTAAATATAAACATTTAGAGCTTGATACGCAACGGCTTAGTTCTATTCAATTTAGAGCACCCGCCGTTTTGCTTCAATCAAATTGGATATTTTGATCCATTAGAGTCATTTAGTAACACTCGAAAATATATTTTCCCAATTATTTTTTTTTTCCAAATCGTTCGAGCCAATTTTTCTTTAAATGGGCATCCGGACCTCATTTGAGAACTTAATAAAGAAATATTGATGAATTTAGAACTGATCGCAATCGATTCCCCAAAAAACCCTAAATAAATTTCCCAAAATTAGGACTCATCGCAATCCATTCATGGCTTTAGAAAATCCTTATCACCGCAATTTTATCTGAATCTTTCTAGTCGGAAATATGTAAAAAAATAGACCCGGGCCACACTAAAAGATTTCATCGAAATCGATTTCTAGCATTTTATTCCTTTGCGTTCTCTTAATTAAATTTTTAATTAATTAATTAAAAACGTGTTTTAGTTAATTAAAAGCTATCACCTCCCCCCCTTACGCCACCGGACAACATCAAAATTGTTTGAGGTTGAAGAAAATGTGAAAAAAGGACAAAGTTCAAAAGGTTATTAGATAGCAAATGCTACAAATCTATATTGTTACTCATTACAACCATTTTTAAATGAAGTGCTTAGTGCTACCTTACTACATATATCATCGTAACCGTAAGATATAGTTAAAGAAACACACTAGACACAACACGAAACATGACACAACATAATACAAAATCGCGCAACATAGTGAATCATCACGCAACAAGATGCAGCATCATGTAACATGAAACATTCTGTAATATGACGAAACATAGTGGAACGTCATCTAGTAATATCCCTCTAAAAAAATGCTCAAAAATATACATTATTATGCAACATGGTGCAAACGACGCAACATTTTATGACGTAGTGCAACATCTCACAACATGATGCAGCATGATGGTGCAACATCATGCAACATGGTACAACAAGCCGGCCTAGAAATCGGAAATCGCCAAATTTCGTCAAAATCGCCCCTCCCCCTGTGAAATTTGTTTCCAACAAACGGGACTCGGGCCCTACTGACGGACCCCCTATTTGAATTCTCTCGAAACCCATTGAAATTTCCTGACATTTAAATATCCTCTTCAACAATTTTTTTCAAAATCAGGCAAACCGAATAAAACAATTAAACAATGGAACCCGGCCCCACCGGAGGACTCAGTAATTAAACTTTCCCAAAATCCAGACCCGTCACAATTGGTTTTTGGTACTCGAAAACACTTCTCTAGCAATTTGTATAAAAATCTTGCGAGATGAAAATAAAATAAAGAAATCTACGCGGTCCGCTCACAATCGATTTCTGACCCTCGAAGCCTCCCTCCTCCCCCTCCCCCTCCCTCACCAATTTTTATAAAAATCAATCGAATCGAAAAAATTTAAGAAAGGGACCCGGGCTTACCGTTCGATCCTCTAAACGAATTTTGAAAAAAATTTGAACCAATCGCAATCAATTCCTGGCCAATAAAACCCTGTCCGTTTAAGCTTTTAAACCCTGTCGTATGGGCTGCGAAAAAAAAACAAGAAAAAGGAACCCTCTATTTTTAAGTCTGTGAACAAGTTGCTGGGAGCGAGATCCGGAGAATACGGGGTGAATGGGAGAGCAATTTCAACTTCAATTCATGCAATTTTGTCATCGTAGCCAACGACTTGTGACACTGCTCTGAATCATCAACGCGTTGCTGTTTTTGATCCAATGTGAGCACGCGCGGAGCCCACTTTCAACAGAGGGTTCTCATAGACAAATTTTCATGAAAAATAGTGTATACAGTGCCTTTTGATATCTTTAAATTGTCAGCTATCTCATGCAACTTCAGTTTACCGTTTTCCAAAACGATTTGGTGCACTTTTTTATTTTTCTGAAATGGCGCTTAGCTGAATTTTTTTACTGATAAAGATATGAAGTGTTATGAGCGCGGAATTACGATATTATCAGGAACATGTGGCAGAATGTAATCGAGGTAAATGGAAAATACATCGATCGTTTATTTTTATTCTTTCTATAAAAATTATGATTTGTTTCACAAATTGAAGTTACTTTCTTGCCGTTACATATTTCCTATAGTTTCAAGAACCATCGTTTCAGTGCTCTAAAGCAGTGATTCTTAACCGGGGGGCTCGCAAGAAATTTGCAGGGGGCCGCAGAAGTTTGCAACATTTCCTTCAGAATATAATAAAAAGAAAATTGATGTATAACCGAATATCGAATTGAAAAATGAAATAAAGAAGATACAGTTTTCTTTTTTTTTTTTTTTTTTTATTTCATTTGCTTAGGTCGACTAGCACTTATAGCTGTATATGACCAGACAAATGTATTTTTCAATTATATATTTTATGTGTATCCAGTCGTAACTTTTTCGTTACCACCGGGAATCGAACCCGAGACCCTCTATACACACAGCAAGCGTTCTACCCACTGTGTTACAGAGGCGAACATACAGTTTTCTTATTTAGTTATCTTACTAAGTGCGCAACTAAATTTCCGGGTTTTTTTGAAAAATAAAAAATGGTAAATTTCAATAGATATATAAATTTTTGCTTTATTCAAAGTTCGCTATATCTACACATTTTTGCTATCTCTCTCGCAATACATTAATAACATAACGATAAAACGACGCGTCTTTGGACCGAAACCATTCATCCAACCAAGTTTGCCCTTCTTCGAAACTGGCCAAGTGTAGCCCTGCCAAGCCATGTGCCATCGACCGGAACAAATGATAATCCGAGGAGGCCAGATGATATCCTGGACGATGGGACCGCATTGCATGGAGCATTGTCGTGCTGCAATATCACTCATTCGTATCTCCTGTCCCATTCTAACCATTTTTCGAGTAATACATGGTTCAGATTGATGTGTTGTTGTCGGTAGCATTCCTCATTGATAGTTTCGGCCTGTTTCAGCAGCTCATGGTACACGATTTCTATCTGGTCCCACCAAACGCAGAGTATTGTCTTGTTTCCAAAGCGATTTGGCCGTGCCGTCGTTGTTGATGCTTCCCTAGGTGAAAGCCACGACCTTTTGCGTTTGGGATTCTTCAAAAGATCCCCTTCTCATCTTCCGTAACAATTTGATGCAGGAAGCTCTTTCTTGCCATGAAAGCAAAATTCTGCAATTGGCTCTTCGATATTCCATCTGTCTCTCAGTCAACACATTTTTTTTTAAATAATTTTCTTTATTTATTGAATCTTTTAAACATGAAAATAACAATAAGTTTTCAAATCTTAATAACTAAGGTAATTATGTAAATCTGCGGAGCAGAATCTACTTCTTTTCAATAAGTAAACTTAATAATTTTATAATTTATGCTATTGGCTGTAGCCATCGTTGCTATTGGCTGTAGCCATCTTATTTGGCTGTAGCCATCGTTTTCTTCTTTAATCGCAAAGACGTAGGTATATCTTGTAGGTTTCGCGCAAGCAAATTAGGATGAGATACCAGTTTCCCTGCATAACTGATCCGCATCTTGTTCAATTCGTCTTTGACAGTTAGGATGCTAAGGTCCTTATGTATATTATTGTTTTTTACGAACCAGGGTGCTCCTGTAATCATTCTCAGAATTTTTGACTGTGTTCGTTGGACAATGTCGATATTCGAATTTGAGGTTTATTGCCATAATTGACACCCAAACGACCAAATTGGTTTAATCATTGTATTATACAGAAGAAGTTTGTATTCAAGGTCAATAGTTAAATATTTCCTCGTCAATCAATGCATTTTATCAATTTTTAATTTGATATGGTCTCGTTTCATTTCAATATATTTTCGCCAAGTTAACCGTCGATCTAGATGGACGCCTAGATATTTTGCTCCATTTGATTGAGGGATTGGTATTTCGTTCATTGTGACAGGCGGATAAGTAAGCTTATTTAAAGTGAATGTTGGGTCGATTTCTCTTCATTGACCTTTATCGTCCATTTCTTTAGCCATATTTCGATGTCATAAATTTGTTGTTGCAGAATTTCGGACGCCGTTTCTGGATTTTTATGGCTTCATACGATTGCCGTATCATCTGCGATAGTAGACGTCAGAATTTGCGAAGACGTTGGTAGATCTGAAGTGAAAATTAAATATGACGTTGGGCCAAGCACACTACCTTTAGGTACTCCAGCCAGAATGTTTTTCTCGTTCGATTTAGAGGTGTTGTATTTGACATAATATCTGCGATTTGGACTTCATAAGTTGGTAAATTTCTGGCAATTTAAGATTTATTTTATGAAGCAGACCCTCGTGCCAAACTTTATCGAATGCTTGGGCAACATCCAAGAATACGGCGGAGCAGTATTTTTACTCTTCGTTTGCTGACTTTATTTCTGTAGCTATACTCGGTGCACTTGCTCAATGGTTCCATGCTCGGCTCTGAAACCAAATTGATGGCTATTGATGGTATATCTTAGTTCCGGTTTAATATTTTCGATAAGAGTTTTTTCGAATACTTTCGAGACGATTGGTGGTAGGCTTACTGGTCTATATGACGAGACTTTGGTAGGATCCTTGCCAGGCTTCGGGATCATTTTTAGAGTTGATAATTTCCAGCACTCAGGTATATATCCTGATTTGTAAATTGAATTGAATATTTGAGCCAATAGTCCAAAGGCACACTCAGGCAGTTGTTTAAGCATTTCACCTGTAATTTGATCATACCCAGGGGCTTTATTTAATTGAATTTGATGTGCAATAATAAACGTTACCATTGGTTTCTTTATCTTAAATTTCGTCACAGTTCTGATTGCTATATTTTCTGTTTGAACCACCGATAATCCAAGGTTGGAGTGAATACACTTTCAAGGTGATCAGCAAAGGCCTTAGCATTTTCTTCATAACTTCTAGCCCATTCACCGTTTGAAAGACGAATTGGCGGATTTGGTTGCTGAGGACGTTTAAGGTATTTAGTGGCCTTCCATAATGAATAAGTTGATCTTTAGTTTGCTTATAATCTTCATACAATAACGCTTGCAGCTCGTTGTCTGCAAATGTTTTTGGTCTTCCGGAGAGCTTCTTGTCCTTAATGTCGAAATGGCCACTTCTGAAGCATGTAAACCAATCTATACAAGTAATTTTCGATGGTGCAGGTTTGCCGCAGGCCTCCTCAAGTAAATGACGTGATTCAGCTGCATTTTTTTTTTGAGTTGAAGCAGAAAACCAAGCATATGCTGTTTGTTTGGCACAAATCTCGACATTTTCGATCTTAGAAAAAAAAATTTGGTGTTGCGATATGTACTGGTATTACCACTGGTCATCGTTAACAACTGTCCACGATATGAACAAAACGCAATTTCTGACATAATTGAAAATTATATGTGTCGCTAGCACCATCTATGTGTGAACCCCGGAAATTTAGTTGCACACCTAACATTTATTTTTTATTTTTTCCTACACATAACTTTGTTGGTACAGAAGAAATAAATGCAAATATGCTAATCCTAACACCAAATTGTGAAGTATGAAAGTTGAAATAGATAGTGAACTAATAATTATTTTTTATATTCATTATATTATAATGGGTGGGGCAAAAGTCCCGCTACCATTTTGATTGCGCGCCATCTTGGTTATGTGACGTTTAGCTCAGTTTCGCTTTATCCATTGTGTTGTGTAGACGCCCAAATTTTATAATGGATAAATATACGCCACAAGAACGAGCGGAAATAGTGTCAATATTTATTGAAAATAATCGTTCCACTCAGCGGAAATTTCGTCAAAAATATCCTAATCGTCCAGTGCCTCACAAAACCACAATTTATCGTTTACATGCGAATTTTCGACAGTACGGTACGATAGCAGACAGACCTCGTTCTGGAAGACAACCGACGTCTCGTAACGCTGAAAATGTGGCATTGGTGCGCGATAGTGTTGCAGAGTCTCCAGAAACATCAATTCGGAGACGTGGTTCCCAGTTACACATTTCTACACGCAGTTTAAGATGAATTTTGAAAACTGATTTGAAAATGTTCTCGTACAAAATTCAATTAGTCCATAAATTGCTACCGAGAGATCATGATCAACGAGTTGAGTACAGTAATGCAATCCTAAGGCTGTCTGGTGAAATTGAAGATTTTTCGTCTAAATTGATAATGAGCGATGAAGCCCATTTTCTTCTCAGTGGCCACGTCAATAAATAAAACAATCGGTTTTGGGGAACACACAATCCTCAATTAGTTCATGAAACAGCATTGCATCCACTAAAAACAACTGTATGGTGTAGTATTCATGCTGGAAATATTATTGGTCCCAATTTTTTGAAAATTACCGAGGTGTTGAAGTTACTGTTACTGCTGAACGGTACCAAGACATGATTCGAAATTTTCTTGTGCCTGAAATGGAACAACAAGGACTAGAGGACATGTGGTTTCAGTAAGGTGGGGCCACAGCACACACAGCCCGTTCAACAATTCAATTATTGAATGATGTTTTTCCACTAAAACTAATTTCGCGAAATGGCGGTTTAGCATGGCCAAGCAGATCTCCGGATTTAAGAGCACCAGGCTTTATGGGGTTTTTTAAAATCAAAAGTTTATGTGAATAAGCCCCAAACGATGCAACATCCTAAAGACAGTATTCGTCACGAAATTGAAGAAATTTAGCCTGAGATGTTGCAGGATGTCCTGAAAAATGCCTTAAAAATAGGCGAAAGTTGCATAGCGAATCGCGGTCACCATTTAGCCGATATAATTTTCCAATCATAACGAAAAAAAAATGAAAAGACCAAATAAACTTTTTATGAAAACAAAACTTGCTTATCTTTTCTTTGAACAAAGTTATAGACAATCAAAATAGTAGCGGGACTTTTGCCCCACCAGTTGTAAAAAAATAAAGGATTATTAAAAAAAAATTACCAGGTCTGTAAATATGAAACCGGAATTTTTTGTAAAAAGTAGACGTTCATCGTATGATAATGATTAAAAGTATTTTATTCAAAATGTTGCCCATTAGTTATATATGAACCACGAAGCAAAATCACTTTGTGTTGTCTTTCGATTCAAGTCACAATTCGATGAAGAAATGACTTTCTTTTGAATCTGACGAGCAACATTTCGCAAGTGGTTTTTCGATTTTCCTGTTGTCTCTCATTCGTTTATGCGGAACCCATTTTCCCAGCTTTTGGATCTTTTCCATGGCTTTTAATCGTATGGAGACGGCTTTTCGTGACACATTCAATTGATCCGCGAGTTATTTTTGCGTTTGAGCGGCACCCTCATCCAACAATGCTTGCAATTCACTGTCTTCAACCTTTTTTGGTTGTATTCCACCTTCTTCATTTCACGCATCAAAATCATCACTTTTGAATTTATTAAACCACTCATAGCATTGTGATTTATTTACCAAGAGCATACTCATCGTAAGCTTTGACAAGGCACAGCACAACACATTTACACACCTGGTATTATAGTTAACTTAACAAATATAAATTATTATTAAAAAAGGGGGCCGAAAAAATTATGAATTATTTGGTGGGCCGCGAGTAAAAGAAGGTTAAGAACCACTGCTCTAAAGTCTTCGTTCCTTTTTCGAAATGGTGATTTACCATATCTAAACTATAGTAGTTATATATGGCCGCACGTAGAGCGCAATACTAAATAAGTTTTAGTTTTCAAACCGGTTGAGAAATAGGTTAGTTCCATTCAAATTGCTCATTTTCAAGATAAACATCCATTGTTGAATCACATTTTCAACTGACAGAGTTTCATTCCAATCTGTTTACAAATGGCTGAATTCTATTCAAATTGCTTGTTTTACATTAGTTTTTCCATAGGAATTCATTATTTTGCGGAACCAAATCGGGAACATTTGGTAAACGCAATTTCATCTAAATTGATTTTCTAATGACTTATCATCAATAAATCGATTTTCATTCTCCTATTTCCTGAATCCTATAAAAATCACAAAATTCGCAAAACGACAGTAACTAAGTACTGTACAACAACAATGAAAATTGGGAAACTAACAAAAGGAAGCTGGCACTACTCGTAAAAATCAATAAAGCCGTTTGTAAACTTCTTCTTGGCTCAAACACACAATTTCAGTGTGCTTAAATCTAACGTAGGTTTCCGTGGTTCTATAGAAAATTTAAAATGGTTTAAATAATTTTAAACTATCATTTTCGTATATTGATCGGTTAACAGATAGCCTAGTTTCGTCAAAGTTGACCGTATTCCAGAACTAGTATTAGAGTCCCATTTCAATCCACAATACCCAATTTCGTCTATCGAAATTGATAATTTCCAGAACTTGCTTCCAAAATCATGCACAATGTAATAATGATTGATCATTAAATGGCCCCATTTCATACCCAATATAAACTTGGTCTGTAAAAATTTCTTCATTTCAACAGCATGAATTTTTTTACAAAAGTGGTCTAAACTACTCACAAACAACGCAACATGGGATAACGTGGCGCAACATTTTGCGACTTGATGCAATATAAAACTGGGCAATTAACGCAGACACAAGATGCAACTCGACGCCACATGATGATATATGACGCGACCTATGGAACTTATTGCTATATTTCGCAACCTCGCGCAGCACGGCGCAACATAGTGCACAATGAGGGTCCCATGGGAGGACTTCTAATTAAATTTTCTGGAAAGCAGTACTCCTTGCTATCACTTTCTGGAACACTAAAAACTCAAACTCGCCTCACTAATTTTTATCAAAATCTTTCGAGCCGAAAAAGTAATACCGGGCCCGTCAGAGAACCTTCTAAACGAATTTTATCTAAAAACGGACTCATTGCAAACGATTTCTGACACTAGATAACCTGCTTTCACCAATTTTAAACAAAGTTTTGAGAGTAGAATTTAAAGAACACCGAAACCTCGGGAAAACATGCACAATTTTTTTTTCGTGATTGCGTTAACATTTCCTCATGATACACAATGAAGGGAAAAATTAAAACTGTTCTAATTTGATCTGAACGTTACCCCTCGCCAGATGAGTCACACAGTAATGAAAAAAACTCTAACATATCGACCGTGAGGGTTTATCGAAGTTTCAAATGATTTACAACGAATAAATCAAAGCGGTTGAACTGTTTTAGTGATAGGCCGCTGCTAGATACGCAAAACTCTAATTTTTGTTGCATGGTACATAGTGAAATATTGGAAACGGAAACCCTCCAGCATTCCGATTCCCCAAAAATACTTGTTGGCGTGGATGATCCTGAATACCCTCTAACAGAAAAGCATTTCAAAATTAACAGCAGTAGTCAAATAATTGCGACTCGGGTGTTAAAACGAACGCAAATTTTTGTTGCATGGTATACACATTGAAATATTGGCAACGGGAACCCTTCAGAACTCCGATTCCCCAAAAAATGGTTATTGCATTGGATGCTTCGGAGTACCTACCCTTTCATAAAAAAGAATCTGAAATTTAACGGCAGTACTCGAATAACTTTTTTTTGGCTAAAATAAATTTGTTCATTTTGCTTTGCTGGTATTCGTCATCTCGCTCTATGGTTTCGTTTTGGAATACTCGTCGTATTGTTCCCGTTATCTTGTTGTTTATTCATTTTGGTGAACATATTGCTTAGCAAGAATAGTGGCAAACAACATGAGTGGCTAGTTGGTAAACAACCGGGTGACGATTTAAAGTCGTGCCACTCATGGCGTTGAGATTGCAAGATGTTACGCTACAATTTATTACATTGGCAGGGTCTTCAGAAATGATGGAGTTCAGCACAACAGTATATTCTAATGTCTCGATATCCACCATAAGTTTCTTCGATTAAATTTTGATCTAAAATCATCTGATTCCAACCTCCAACTTCGCGTGCTAGTTACCAGTTTCAATTTCATGAAATGCTGTCATAGTGGGCTTGCCTTAATACAAACTTAACCTAATTACAGATACCGATGTGTCGAAAAGTGCAACAGGAAGTTTAAAGCCTCTGTAAACTGTTCGCCCACCCTTCAGCAATGTTGAAAAATTTCCTGTCGTTGCATGCGGACGCGCAATTTATCCTCTTTCTCGAATAAATGGCTGCCGCGTTTATCTAAGTAGAAACATTTGCTTGTGTCAATGTTGCTGCTAATTGCTCGAATAACTTTATAGAAAACGTCAAACTGATGTGGATTGTGAGATTTTTTCTTGAAAGCGGTTTTAAATCTGCTGTTCATCTCTTGTGCTAAGTTGACCGAAGGCATATCGAGAAAATATTTCGTCCGTAAATATCGGGCATTCGTTGGATTACAGAAACAGCAGATATATTCTCAAAGATCTGACCCATTTGATTTAGAGTTTAATTAGTAGCTGACTCTTGCAAACATCGATCCCACTGGAGCATGAACATCTGCTGTTTTGGCAAATGGGCAGGTAGTCTCATAACTGAAAGCTAACGATCGTACATCGTTGATTCAAGGAGTCTCCATATAGCTTCAGGGGCACTCCTATTGGGCTTATCGATGTAATCAGCAAGCTTATCGTGACGAAGTTGTATAAATATTTTACTGCACGAAGTGACGTGCAAAGTTCGACATTTGGTGTGCGGCATTTTTCAATAGTAGATATCGATTATAAGGCACTACATGTCCATTGTCCATCATAGTTCCTTGAACTTCTGTTTGTTGTCATAACACAACGAATATCTATTGACGTTGTGCGCTGTTGAAGGTTGAAATTTCTTTGGGAAATTCTTTTTTTGAATTTCAAATTTTTCATACACATCATCATGCATCATGCATCTTAATACGATTTCTCGCAAACGTGGATTTCAAATGGCATCGAGAATCTCGGCAGAAATAATTTGAATACGAGCATTTGGTGCAGCGTTTTAAATATGATCGGCAAGTCCTTGATAAAGTTCTACCCTTAGTTGCTGCTAATGTTGACGTATAAATTTCAAATGGTTTGCTTTAATCTGACGATATGAGTCCACAATCCATTGCTGACATAATTTTATTGCATTTATTGTTGGATTTAATTGCGCTCGGGTAGCTGTTTGTCCCAATTTAACTTCATCCCTCGCCAACGTTTTTGTTGTACGGTCAGGTTTACTATGTGGAAACGGCAACTGATACATCTTCGGACCTGAATTCGGACTGAAAATATTTAAATTAATGAATGGTTGTTAAGGATTCTCTGGATTTGTGGGATACACTCTAATGCCACTTCCAAATTTCGGCTCTCCTTTATTACTAACGGATACCATCGCGATTTCATTTGTATGTGGTGTGTTGCTGATCAGAGTGATGATCACGTGGCAACAACATATTGACTATAGGCATCTGTTCTCCTGCTTGATTTGTCTCATCAATTGCTTGAGCTTGATAAAGCATGTGATATGTATCAGCAAGTATATGTCACGACCCATCAGATTCTTGGGCTGATCTCATTATATCGGGTGAGTGATTTCTTTAAGACTTCGGTCTACCGGAAACGGCAGCCTCCATAAGAGCTTTTCCGTTTTTTGCAAATATTTTGTGATAAGTATATAGCATTTACGAAAAAACGATTAAAACAAAATGATTGTAAATTAAATTTCGATCAAAATTTATTTAGATAATTTTTTAAATTTTTCCGGAAAAGACGAGATGATAAAAAGCTTTATTTCACCAAAGTTCGGCACCTATACAGACCATATAGTCAATTCCTATATTCGGAAAAAAAACTTCATACTTACACTTTTTCCATAAATTGGGACATTCTTATGAAATTTAGTGGAAATCTGTGCTTTTTCGGAAGCTTTTTCAATTTTTGCTTTGAGATTCAAAAGTTTAGAATCTGCAAAAAACGACAAAGAATTAAATATTTAAATAAATTTAAAGATTACATTTTCAGCCAACAAGGGTTAAACCTGTTGTTTTCCCGAAACTTAAGCCGGGATAAACAACCGGAGCATATCTAAATTCACCGAGCTGAAAGTCTGAATTGACTGAGAGAGATATCTCTAATTGACCTGGAACTTTTAGAAAAGATGATATAACACGAATTTTTGACGACTGTATTCCTGATGGATTAGTTGCTATTTATAAACCACAAACTACTATTATTAACGTAAATTTTCTCAGATTCGAAGCTTAAAAGTTTGCAAGTTAATTTTGATTATGGAAGGGCAACTTATCAAAAACTTTCCGCCATTTTGTTTTACAAAATAAAGTATAAGTTATAGTAACCATTTTCGATCTTAAGAGTTTGCAGATTTACTTAACGTACTTTAGTAGAATTTGTCATCTTTACAGCCAAACACTAATCGTTGACTAATCGGAACGAAACTTCATACATGACCAGCTCGACAAGTATGTCAAAATGAATGAATGTCACTCGATTCTGATAAACTACAGCCAGGTTAATAAATTTTTAAAATTTTTAATAAAGTTACTTTATACATCCGATCCTAGGGATGACCACAGATTCGTACCCACATTTACGAATAGATTACACAATATTCTACCGTTATAGTGATTGACAGAATCGAGTATTGTTCACCACAATTTTAGTGTGGAGCAGTAAAAATCATAGGCCAGAATTCATGGAAGTTTATAGGATTGGCTTGGATAAAATTTTCAAAAAATCCTTAAATCATTAAGACGTGGTCGTAGTGGTCGTCTGAAATTTATCCCATTCATCACATATAAAGAGCCGGTCTCAGGTGTCCGAAAATATAGGGCAGTAAGCGTGGACATCTCCAGTAGTATTCATAGACATTTGTAAAATACATCAAAACACATAAAATTTTCTAGAAATTTCTAAATACTCTGTAAAAATCGCAAACCTTTTAGATTTCTGCCCATTCTTGCCGCTTATATTACAATTCACCTAACCGTTCAATAGTGGTCGGATTATCTACAACATTTATAGTTTTGCAGAGATTTAAATAAATCGATTAAAACGGGTTTGTCGTTTGTTTGGGAATGTCAATGGCAAATGAAAACAAACATGAATACAATTATAGACATGACAAAGTTCATTAGAATCGGATGCCAATCAGTATAAGAGTTTAAACACGAAGAATGGTCACAATCCGTGAACATCTTTAGTATTGACGGTACAATGGACGGTACAAAATTGTGAAATTAATCATAATTATATCCAATTCGCTATCGACCCATAGTAGATTGGATGATCCTTTTGAAAATGTTGTTGAGGCTCCGATGCCGTAGACATCTCCAGGATTGGCTGGAATATTGTTTGAAACCGGTCAAAAGTGCTTACACTTTACTTAGTTCTTAGAAATAGATCTATGTAGTATACCTTCTCAAAAATGTCAGCTAGAATTTAGAGCGATTTGTAGATACGACGGCACAACATTATATAATCCAATTGAAAACAAATATGAAATTTAACAGTGTAGTGTTTTAATCATTTTTTAGCACAATTTCATTCGCTCAGAGGCACTATTTATGATTTGAAAGGATTAGATGAGTAATTCTTGATCATATTTTATGCATCAGCTACAAACATGGACTGTACAATTGAGATGTGACGCCAAACCATAATTTTAAAACCATACTTTTATAGTTAGAGAGAATCCACGCCCACCATAAGTTCATATCTTCAGTATGACTGTGAAAATTGGCTAACGAGTCGCAAATCAACATAAATCTAATTTTGATTGTTAAGTATGAAACAGGTGTTACGGACCATTTGATTAAGTGTTTTCTGATGCAAGCCGGTGATTCATTCGTCCCAGTTACGATTATAAAAAATTATTATGTAGCGAGATAAATCACGTCGGGGTCCAGCAATAACATTATCCAATCAAATCTATAAAGAACATATTATATTGTTATGATCTCACCACAAAAACTAATTTTTCGCTATCATTAAAATGCCAAACAATCAAATTTATTGAGACTATATAAACCCACGAGCCGCGACACTTAAAATTCAAAACAATATATAATATACTATATATTCATATACAGATATGAAGAACCCGCAGCATTAAAAATAAATCCGCAGCTGAAAAATTGTTATCGCACTTGAAATTCGGTAGCGTATAAATCAAATCAAATTCCTAAAATTTATTGTCGCTTGCCACAATTAAATTCGACTTGTTGCGTCTATACAACATTGCGTTCGCGCAGGCGGTACGCGCGGCATGAGCACACCGTTGGGATGACTCAAAAATAACTGTATATCATCGATATGTTGGTCGAATGGCCTAAAAAGTTCGCACTTAACGCCCAAAAAACTAAATATTTAGGTAGCGATCATCGCACGCGCATATCCACCTACTACAAACAACCACCGTTCGATATTTTGTGTATATAAATCAAATCCGTTATATGAGAGAAAATGGGAAAATTATTTATTTTTTTTTTTTATAAATTTTCCACTAAAGTTGATCGGTTTACATTCCAAAAACAACAAAAAAAATTATTTTATTCGATTTTAATGTATTTTGTATTTTCAATTTGTTTATGCAAAGAAGTTAGCACAGCAGCGTACACCAAAGAAAATGTGGAAAATTGACGATTATGAATTATTTATGTTTTGTCTTTTCACACAAACATACGTATTTATATCGACGTACACGTACATATTATACAATATGAATACATTATAAATACCAAGTACCGAGACGAACGTGTAAGTGAAATTTCCATTTAATTTTAGAATTTTATCGAAATGGAATCATTTTTGTGGAACGGATTTATGCAGCCATGGTGTGGGCTACAAAAATCATTTCGATTTTTAAAAATTATCAAATTCTTCTAAAAACTTATGTTGATATGGATGTAAAATGCGTAATCAAAATAACAAATTGCAACACAAAATTAATTAATTTCGCCTAGACGGCGATAAAAATCCTTGAACGTCGGCAAGTTTTATTTGGATCAGTTCTGAATTAGCTCAAATAGGGCCAATATGTATTGCAGATGGTAATGAACACATCTGAAATGAATATGTAATCAGAAGTGCCAAATTCGTTGGTACCTGTAACATTTTGTCAAAATCGGATTGAAAACGGATTTTATATACATCGTCTTTTAGACCCTATTAAAGTTAGCCGACTTCATCCGAAAAATGACGATAATGCAGATTCAAACTAATCAAACGAAAATGACAGCCGATTTTTGTCGGTAACATCCCAGCCGAAAATTGTCAATAATGCAGATACGAATTTTATGCCGACATGTAATTATTTATATTGCAAATTTTTATTTTGTTCTTCCTAAAAACCAACTAAAAAATTTAAAATAAGAAATTTCATTCGAAACAATAAAAATTAATATACAAAACCTAATTTCTCTAAATGCTGTATTACATGTTTGGAGCTAAAACGTGAAATGTATTTATAGTTAAATGTTTGCGGAAATTTTAATATGGCACGTCATCTACTAATTATCATTTGAAAGGTCAATTTCTATGTTGGAAGTCCGAGAAAACTCGATTGAATATATCGCACACACAAAATTTGAAAATTTCTAAAAATTGACCGTTTAAAGTGTCATGGCTGGAAATAGATTCAAATGAAAGGTCTTATTGATGCTTACACCTGGAAAAAATTTCAGGTCGATTTCTATGTTGGAAGTCATGCGATATATTCAATCGAGTTTTCCTACACTTCTAACATAAAAATCGATCTGAATTTTTTTCCAGGTATGAGCATAAATAAGAACTTTGACACCTAGACTGGAACTAATTTTTATCTGGGAGCAATATATTAGCAAAAATTGGGCTTTAGCGGTATTTTGAGCGGTTTTACTTAGAATTCGAGTCTCATGGCTGTTGTTAACCACACTGGATATCTTTGTGCAATACTGTTAAAGTTAGCCGAAAGTTTCCAGCCGAAATATGGTAATGCAGATAGTGCATTTGCTATCCCAGGTGAAAGATGTTAATGCAGATAGTGCCTTTGCTATCTCAGCCAAAAGATAGTACTGCGGATATTAATTTTGTTATCCTAGCCGAAAATATTTTAAAATGTCGATAGTGTGTAGTTTGCATCGATAAAGAAGACTAACCTCTATATTCAAACCGAAAAATGCCAGCAATACATATTTAAAAGTTACAAATGAATCATCAATTTTCTAAAAGAAAATGTCAATAACAGGCATCTATACAATAGCCAAGACGCAGTCACGTTTAGCTGATGAATGGTTTGTATATCAAGATTTTGACAGATGAACTATTTAAATGTACCAAAGAGATGAACCATGACATAGGGTTGGGATGGGTCCGTTGGGGTTAAAGGGGTTTAATGGCATATCTGTTTCATACAGCCGTTCTGTTTTCAGTACAGATTGAAAATTATCAAGCATCGTCAAGATTCGTTCGTAATTCGTGATTTTGGTATATAGACACCAAACTGACTATACCGATTCGATAGCCCATGACCATAGGTGGATTCTGAGTATAAGGTTGAGGTGGGTCTGATGGGGTTTTAGGGGTGAAATTTTGATCTTCTTCATTTTCACCCGCTTCTTGTGTTTTAATTTAATGGAGCTACACAATGAGGATGGGGAGCGACGTCCTAGATTCATACCTGAACGTGGTGCTCGCCGGATAGCTCTAAATGAATCAGGCAGTTAAATGTGGAGAGAAAACCATCATAAATTCACCCCTATAACCCCATCAGACTCACCCCTAACCTATAAGCAAAATCTACCTATGATCCTGGGCTATTGGCTCGGCATAGTCAGATTGGTGTCTATCTGCCAAAATCATGAATGGCGAACGATTTAATCAACAAAAAATAGAGAAAATCAAAATTACACTCTTATAGCCCCATCAGACCTATCCCTAACCTAAACTCAGAATCTACCTATGGTTATTGACTATTGAATCGGCATAGTCAGATTGTTGTCCATCTGGCAAAATCTCGAATGATAAACGGTGTTATTGCCAGGAGAAGGGAAAAACAAAATTTCACAATTGATATGAAACAATAAATTAATATCGGTTAAATTGAAAATTTTAATTGTTGTTTGTTTTAATATATGATTTCGGCTGATTTCGTAGGTTAGTCACTTTCGGCTGGGATATTTAAATTTAATATATAATTTGTTTAACTTTTGGCTGAATTAGTCTAGTGACTATCTGCATTATCGATTTTTTCACTTTCGGCTGGCAATTTTCGGCTAACTTTAACAAGGTCTTTGTGCAAGAGATGGTAGTTTGTGGTTCTAATGCTGCTTCCAACTTTTTTTTTTTACTAACATCAAATTATTCTATATTAGTCCTTGTTATTGAAGTGCCAAGTGATCGATCTGAGGGGTCGGCCATATAAAGAACAATTGTCACGCAAAACTTCAATGTTGACGGATGGTTTTTCTATTAAAATGAGTGAATAATGTTTACTTCAGTTATTAAATTTGTTGAATTGAAATTCGCAGGGGCCGCTTACTTTTATGAAAATAGTCTCGATTAATGTTTCATTTAAAAATACCGATTTTACACAAATGTTCAAGTCTCTTTCTATTTTATGGTTCACATCCTTTTTTACAAATAACTTCAGCCAAACTGCAGGAATTCAGCCATTTATCCCGGAAAATGAGAGGATCAAATTTAACTAATGTTTATTCTAAATTATTCTCAATTAGTAAGGCCTTTGCCTCGGTAAACAAACTCTACGTACGGAGACCAATTTTTTACAGATCCGATTCGAATAGAGAATTGAAATCTGTAAACTACAAAGAGACAAACTGAAGCAAGATGCTGTAAAAGTCAGCACCTTTTATCAAATTTTGAAGCAGTATTCGTGAGCAACTCTCCGTTTACCTCTGAGAATAAATTTCCATTTTTTGAATAAATTTCCATTACTTGGATTCCCTAGACATTTTTGTATGAACCTTGCCAATCTTTTTGCATCTCTAAAAATATTAACATATTTCCGTCTCATAGGTCGGTACAGCTATACCCAATGAACTCGTTGAAAAACGAAATATTCTTCATTTTGATCATTTCAGAAATTTCACAAACCTGATTTTGGTAAAATTTGATTTGATTTGAGAAAGTTGTAAAACTATGCTTCCAAGAAATTTATGAATTTCACAATTCTGATTTTGAAACAATTTGATTTAATTCTATAAAATTATGGTCGAAACAGAATTTCCAAAAAATTGGTGAAATTCACAATTTCGGTTTTGTTTTGATTTGATTCGAGAAAGTCATATTTACAACTGTATTTCTAAAAAATATGAATTTCACACAACCGATGTTGGTACAATTCATATTCTTCAGCTGATATTTTTCTTTCTTGTTTTGAGAACTGTTCGCGTTGAAAATATTCTGCAATCATGTCTCTTCAAACTGCTATATTCGTTTCTTGTTTTGTTCGTTCTGATACTATTCTCAAATCGTGAACTTAATTCTCAAGCTTATTTTTTTTCTTGTTTTGAGAATTGTATGCTTGGAAATTGTATTCGCTTTGAAAATAGTTTGGGATCGTGGTGCAGTTAATTCTCAAGTTTTATTTTGCTTTCTTATTTTGAGCATTGGTCAATATGGAAATATTCTAGAATCGAGAACGTAATTCTCATATTTAGATTTTCTTTCTTTTTTGAGAATTGTTTACTTTAAAGTAATCTGCAATCGTATGCTATATTCTCAAACTTCAATTTTAATATCTTGATTTGAGAATTCTTAGCACTTAATTATTAAGTTCTATTTTTTTCTTCTTGTTTTGAAAATTTTTCATTTTGAAAGTATTCTGAATGCTTTTATTTTATTCTCAAAACAACAATTTCTTAGTGTAAATTTGAAAAATACATTTGAATAAACTGTGCTTTGTAGCAAATATAGTTCTAGTCTCTCACTAACTGGTAGAATGGTGCATATTCAAGTATTTTTTGTGTTGAACTATGTTTTGAAACTAATTCAATTAAAAAACTAAAAAATTATACTAGTGAGCAGAATAGTTTTGTTTGGGACATATTTAACCAGTTTTTTGCGTCAAATAATTTTTCTTAAATTGAGAATAGTTGTTTTCAGTGCGTATTCATTACTTATTCCTCGTGGCAGATCGGCTACATTTTGTTTACAGCCTAAAACAGCACTGATTAATTGGTCCACTGGTGATCCATTCTACACATTTGTAGAAGCGTTGTTGTAACCTGTCCAATTATGACATTTTTTTAATTTCGAAAATCAATTTCAATTATAAAATATGAATTTTTTAAGTGTTGCAGGCTTTTTTCCACCTAATTGTCGCTTGTTATGGAACATTTATTATGTGATGATTTGGTTGGTTATTTTTTGGTATTCTAGCCTTGTTGATCTTAAGAACGATACATATGCCAAAGTGTTTTATCTTTTTAATGTGCTAGAAAATCCCAAGATAGTTGAGACCAAAGTAGAGCTAGTTAGGAGTCATAACATAAGAAGTTGATTGACATAGAGATATAGCAACAGCTTGGAAAATTTACTGGTCGCCTAACAAAATGGGAAATTCAAGAATCTGGGCAGTTAGAGCTATAAACAGAAACTTCGAAGACGTTTAGTATCCGGAACTTCGAAATATTAAATAAACTTCCGGCGAATAGATACTTATTAATGTTCAAAACTGCAGCATACATGATCGCTGTGACTGTGTGCTGTTGATCAAAGAAAAGATTGGTCAGCCCAATGGTATCTATAACTGGTGTTAAATTTTCCATGTTACCTGGGCTTTTTCATGAGGGTTCTTTTACGATTTGGAACAAAAAGACTAAGAACCGGTGCAGATTGGTAAGAAGTGTTTATTTATTAATTACTTATAAATTAATGCAGTTTCCATTTTTTGTAAAAAAGTGGGATAAAGTGACCTGAATTAGAAAAACCATAGCCACGGATGGATTGCTTAAGTAAGCCACATGCCATTCATCTTGTGGCAGACACGATCCGTGCCAAGTTCTAATTTTTGTTTTTTGTCTATCCGCACATCTCATCTCCAACTCTTCAACTCGGGGATAATTAGTAGTCGAAATGTCGGTCTTATATACCTGTTAGGAATTTCAACGATCAGAATAATTGCTATATTCTGTCAAACCATCAGCGATATCTTCAATAATAATATTCCCGATGGGCATATATATTGGATTAGAGTCTGATTACATCCGAATACAGAATTCTATATGAAATCGGGAAGAAGATAAAAAAAATGATAATGCAGATCGTATCGCGACTATTTTAGCCGAAAGTTGAAACAATTAGATATTAATTTGAAATATTCCAGGCAGTAATTATAATCAATAGATGCACATGGCGTCGTTTCATGCATGGCCGAATTTTAAAAACATTTAATAACTTGCCCTTTAGTCAATGGTTATTCCAATACCGTAAAAATTTACTGAAGCATTTCCAGAAGTAAGGGAAACATTTATTTGATACAATGACTCATTACATTGCAACATTCACAACATAGTGCAACACGATACAACATTGTTCAATATGGGGAAATTAGGACTACCACTCGTCACCAATTTGCATCAAAATAAAACGTTTAAAGTTTGGACGCGTGTTTCAATCCCCCAATTTTCCTAACCTTCCAATATACATACAACTTAACCTAAAAAAAAATCCAAAAATAAGCATCGACGAACCGCTTCAAATAAGAATATATTTGCAGACTTAAACTTGAAACGTTAGACTATAACAAACTGAAATAGGCCATATGGACACATCTCCATAATCATATTTTTTTTTATTTTCGGCTGGAAACTATCGGCTAGCTTTAACATTATACGCCGAAAAAAATCGATAATGCAGACACGACCCATGATGATAACGCAAACTACGAACGAACGGGCGAGCGATATCGGTAAGTTCGATGCAGAATGTTGTAAAATTAAAAGTACGAGTCGGTAAAGTAGATATACGATGTCGGTATAAGTAAATTTTTATCGACATTGCAGATTATGAAAAAAATCGAAATCAATTTTCTGTTTATGAGGTAGTTTATGTTAAATATTTTAGAATAAAACGTCGATAATGCAGGTGTATACACTTTGCGACAGTAAAGTAGAATCCCAATTTGTTCAGTATTGTAAAAGTCAATAATACAAGTTCTACATGTAGGAGTCGGACAAATTAGCTATAAAGATTTGTTATTTGATCACCATTGATAGTTAGTACCTATTCAGAATAATAATTTCAAATTGTTTGCCAGTTGCTCTTCGATCTATGACTATTTGATGATATGTGTAATTATCTATGATATTTAATGTAAGTCTGCAAGGATTGAGAGAGTGTAATATCAATCATTATGATTATTTAATGATAAAATGGTCCCACTTTGTCGGTTTGCTCCAGTAGATCATCAGTAGATCATCTCACTACACTAGTTAAAGTAGCTTGTACTTATCACAATTTCATAGTACGTTGAGGATAGTTTGAAAGGGTTAAAAGTTCTAACTTTGAATTTCCTGATTATTTAATTGTTTTGGATATTTACAAGTTCGTTATCGACCTTACGACTATCCAATTATCATGAACCTATAGGCATGATGTCATAGTATTATAGGTTTGAAAAGTGTTCACAAACTATTATTTTATTATAAATATTTATATAAAGATTGACAGTTCGGATTCGAATTCACTTTACCTTCTTTAGTTAAGTTTAGTTAAGCTTATTTATAATATGTCAAGATTTACGGATTTTATTTCGGCTGAATAAAAGTTAGCAGGAAGTTAGCATAGAAAAGTTTCATTACTGACCCATTCCAGTAGAAATTTAGTGACACACTGCTTTATCGACACATCCTGAAGGGATCTGCATTATCGATATTTCGATATGAAATCGGCAATGTATAAAAGGACACCCCAACTCATTGTTTTATGATTGTTAATAATTAAGTTTGAGTGTATAATTAAAATATAAAGTGCTTAAAAAAATTCGAAAAAGGCAAAATTCCTGTGGGATCATGGCTCTAAAGTCTCTTTTTCTCGTGAAATGGTCAAAATTCGAAAATTCGCTTTTTTCATTTGTAGTTTATCCGGGCTTTATTTTGGGTTCGGACCTACATAGAGAAAATCCACGCATAGTTTCAGATCAAAGTTTTTATAGGATCATACCTAAAGCATGACAAAAATCTTAAAATTTGCGCTCGAAAATCAGTAGAGGAAAGCCATGCTTGTGCTGTGCAAGTTTTAGGTCAAACTTTAGGTAGATTTCTGTAACATCGTCAACCATGTTGGTCCAGTTCACGAAACAAACGGAAGCCCCAACCCATAAATGTAACCCGCTTTCACGACAAATAAATAAACACTCGATCGAAGATTTTGGTTAATTTCGTGTTTCGAGTATTTTTCTATTCAACCTAATCTCTTTAACTATTAAAATCTATCCAGTTAATTTAGACTTTCCGGTTATAGACTATCGTGTTTATTCGTTAGTTTTCCCCGTTTTAAACCTTTCAATTTTCCAAACAGGTACCAGATTCATGAATTTCCAATCGAAAACTCTAATCTCGAATTCGACTTAATACGAAAAAATTCAACATTTCACACCCTCTTGCGAGCATGCGCATTTCGTCATTTGTATGCCATCCACATCGAATTAAAACAACAACAACAAACAATTTGAAACGACAACAGGGCAGAATATAAATTATTCGCGCGACTTTATGCCATCTTAAGACGATTACAATTCTAATCGTTTATGCAAATTTGACAAAAAAGTGCTTGGTATCTAATTCCTTATACAGTTGGGATTTTTTATCTTATGTCTCGCTGTTGCGAGTTAAATGAAAAATAAAAAAAAATTATTCGCGAATTTATTATTTATCTTATAGTTTTATGTTTTATTGATTTCAATTAACATGATGCTGTGAAATGTACAGCAAACCACTTTTGCCAATAAAGCTTAAATGTATAATTATATTTTTGGCAGAGATAATTGAAATTGGCTCCATGAGTACGCGCACACAGATGTATACAGACTGTGTATTCGTGGTATTAGGCGAACAAATGCGACCGACCAGTTAGATATTTGCGATTACAATTTGCGCGGGTGTGTTTCCTATTTTATATATATGACATGGAAAGCATTACGCAAGCGATGCGCTTTGATGGGTACGATTTGTTTAATTTACCTAAAATGTCTTGAAGATTGCAGCTGGGTGGGTGTGTCTGAGTCTATATACGATAAATTTAAAGTTATAAATCAGAAATGCAAATAACAAACCAGAAGGTGTCCATGTAAATAAGTCAGAGTCAAACATTTATAGAAGTTTATTTTTGGACATATCAACTACAACCCGCACTTCTGCCCTCATCCATCTTATTTAACAAGTTTACGTGATTTGGTATTATTACATAACCAAGAATCGATTAAAATTTATTATGGCACGCTATTTATAAACGACTACGTGACAACTACTCGCATATAGAATCGCACCCAAATTATTTAATGGAATTTGCTAATGATCTATTGTTGCACAAATTAATTGCAAATTGCTAAATAATTGACTGGTTTAATGCAAATTTGATTGATTGGTGACTAATTGAATGAATGTAATGTTTGAGTGCTTGTTTGTTATTTCCTGGATAGACCTGACTATAAGAACGAATTACAGCACAGGTTTAGATCAACCAGTAAAGGTTTGATAGCGAGACTTAATTTCGCACTTTTGAGTAACTTATCCCGACTAGTTAGAAATCATCGTTTAACGTGGATTTTTGCGTTATCTTCTCTTTTGCACTCCTCCTCAGTTCACCTAACTAATCTATAATTTGCAACCAAATCTTGCAACAAAAAATTGATAGCGTTCCATAAAATAATTTAGGATGCGTATGCCGCTTTTGTATTTTCTACCACACGTGTAGATACTATTGGATTATTTATTTTCCAATCAGATTTTGATTGAATTCGTATGTGTTAGTTAATGGAGTACACTGCTATGAATTTACAAATAAAATATGCTGTACTAGAGTTTTGGGCTCAAATTCCATTAGTCGAGAGTATAGCATCAACAGCGCTGTTGTTGTAAACGTTTTAACCATACGGGACTTAGGGGTAGTTTGTGACCACGAACTTAACTTTAGGGATCACATCGATTTTATTGTCAACAGAGCAAACTCATCGCTTGGATTTGTGAAACATTGGTCTAAAGAATTTTCGAACCCTTATGTTACGAGGGCTCTATATATGACATTTGTTCGACCACTGCTCGAGTATGCCAGTCAGGTTTGGTCCCCTTACCATGGAGTACACATACGCAGAATTGAAGCGGTTCAACGTAGATTTTTGCGCTTTGCTCTGCGTGGACTACCTTGGGTGGACGTTTATAATTTGCCTCCTTATTTCGACCGCCTTATTGGCTTGAAGCCACTAAGTAAGCGACGATCTGTTGCCGACATCGTTTTCATACATCAACTCTTATCTGGCGGTGTAGATTCTTCAGCTCTGCTCGATAAGGTGAATCTTAATGTAAATGCTCGCGGTTTGAGAACGACACCAACTTTTAGAATTGCCCCTCACAGAACGACCTACGGCCAGAACGAGCCTATGACAAGAATGCTGCGTGAGACTAATAAATATTTCGAACTTTTCGACTACCACATTAGCAAAGTCGCTATTAAGAGATTACAGTTTTCCACCGATCGATAAGGCAATTTTTATTTTATTTTTAGATTAATTTTATTTCTTTTATCTATTTGACTTAAATACTCTATCGAGTATTTATAATTTCTAACATTTGCTTTTTTTTATTTGGGTCTCTTTTAATTTTATTTTTGCTTAACTTTGTTTTTATTTTTTTATTTTTATTTTCTCTATTTTCCGCTTTTTTCCTTAGTTTTAAATTTGCTTGCTCTAAGCAAACCAGCGGTTGGTCTCTCCTTTTTTGCGGCGGGGTATCATTCTCCTAAATTCAGTATAAATAGATTCATCCATTTCAATTTCCTAACCATAGCTCTTTAAACACATTTTTTATTTCGATTAATTGTTAATAATTTTATTTTTCTCGTTTTCTTTCTTTTTTTTAATTTTTAATTTAGTAGAATGATATCCTTGTTTATAATTTCCCTGGAATTATATTCAAAAAATAATAATAATATTGATGGTGACTCCCCGCGTGCGGTCAGGGAGGGGAGATTGATCGTTGGGAATTATTATTATTATTATTATTAAGTTCCGTGAAAAACTCAAATTGCAATTTGCCATCCAACCAGCCTAATTGGGACTTCCTAACCGAGACAGCTAGTTTGTTAAAAAAAATTAAATTTCTAGTTATTGTTTGAGTAAAAATGATAAACAGCCATTATCACGCCTTTCCAGAGTTTTGAACTCAGGTTCCGTGAACATCTCAAATAAGTTTCTAACTTGTTCATTTAGCCAGCCTGATTGGAACTATCTAACCAGGACAACAAATTTCCTACGAAATTTTGTATTTCAATTATGGTTTTGAGAGAAAATGGTAACGGCCATAGATTTGAACTCAGGTTCTACGAGTGTCTCAAATAGCCGGCTTAATTGGAACTTCCTAACTAAGAGAGCAAATTTTTAAAGAACTTTTGCATTTCAATTATGAGTTTGAGTGAACATGGTGGTTTGGACTCGAGTTCCGTGAAAGGTTGGAAATTCCTAGCCTGTGGACAACAAATTTGTAAAGAATTTTTGAATTTCTATTTTGTGTGTTTTAGAAAAAAATGATAAACCGCCATTATCACGCTAAATTTCTGACCCAGCCAGCTTACTTGGAACTTTGAATTTCTATCTTGAGTTTGAGGGAAAACGGTAAACGGGCATTATCACGTCTTCCCAGAGATTTTTAATCAGGTTCTGTGAACAACTCAAATAGGCATCTAAATTGCAGGACAGCAAATTTCCAACGAATTTTTGTATTTCAATTATGGTTTTGAGGGAAAATGGTAACGGCCATTACCACGCCTTTCCAGATATTTGGGCTCAGGTTCCGTGAGTGGCTCCAATAGGTTTCTAAATTACCCATCCAGCCAGCCTGATTGGAACTTCCAGCCAGCCTGATTGGAAATTTTTGTATTTTAATTACGAGTTTGAACAAAAATCGTAAACCGCCATTATCACGCATTCCCAGAGATTTCTAATCACGTTCTGTGGACACGTCAAATATGAGATTGGAAAATATTTCATTTTTTTTTTTAGGAAAGCCTACAATGTGGCTTGAGATATTTAGAAAAATATTAAAAACACTTAGTCGTAACTTTTTGTCTGATCTCCACCGGGAATTAAACCCGGAATCCTTGAATAATTGAGCAAACGCTCTATTTACCCTGCTATCGAGGGCAACAAGACACTTATACACACTTTTGTGGAGATGAAAATGCGAAGCCACTACATGAATTGGTATACATGAAGTGTTAGGCCTGTATATAGGAACGGTTAGGTACGAAATCTTGTAATGGATTAGAAACTGTATCAAGAGTGGTCTCCCGTCCTTACCCATACTTTACAAAGGCCTAATTGATCATATTAACCGCCTGTGTGGGGTTTGCTAGTACCCCCATCAGGCGCATCCCCGGGTGGCGGATAGGGGAATGCTTGCTAGATATGGTAGGTACCGGGGAAATTAAATACTCGGGGCGGACTAAAAACTAAGGTGGTACGACGTACACCGATGGCTGCGTGGC
Source organism: Nephrotoma appendiculata (assembly GCA_947310385.1). Lineage (NCBI taxonomy): Eukaryota > Metazoa > Arthropoda > Insecta > Diptera > Tipulidae > Nephrotoma > Nephrotoma appendiculata. The sequence goes on along the minus strand of OX371225.1, from coordinate 264,214,442 downwards.
TAAGAAGGTGCTTAGTCGTTAGTATGTGAACTCCTAACGTCATTTGGTTTAAACCCATAGCTTTCCTATGATAACGCAGAGCTCTGTCATAGGCGACCGTTAATTTCTCGTGCTACTCGTGGGAATAAAATAAAAATGTATGATGAAACTAATAGCCTAATAATATTAGGAAACGAGACGGATGCGTCTATAGAAGCATCAAATCAACCGGGCAGACCCATATATTCGTCGGATGCTAGTACCATAGATTCTGGGGGGGAGGGGGGAAATGTTGAGATCATCATGAAGCATGAAAATGTTGAGATCATCACCTCTAAATGTAAGTAGACGTACACTACAATTAAAGACAACTGTGCCAACAGCGACTGCGTCCACAGTAACTGCAAAAGACGCAGTCTCCACTGGCAAAGGAACTCCATTACAAATGCCGAGTGCATCAACAAACATTATAAACAGCGAGGATCTGTTAACCAAGTTTCAGAAAATGGAGAAACTAATCGCGCAGCTGAGCAATGAAGTTGCTGAACTTAAGAGAGAAAACTGTACACTAAAAATATAAAAAAAGGTTAAAAATAGTAAAGCTGAGGATTCAGCACGAGCTAACAACCTGCCTGTCAACCAAACTCAGCCATCAACCAGTCAACATCATTCAAATAATTCCAACTGGTTGCTGCAGCAATTTCCAGTCTCTCAACAGAATAATAGATTTAATGCTGTGAGTATAGTGGATTATTTCACAGATGAGGAAGAACTGGAAGAAGAAGTTTCCAGAGCTAATAACAGAAATCCTAAGAAACGTAGGCGCACAAAAACGAAAACTCCACCAAAAAATAATATACAAGGGCTGTGTCCCAAACACCGACTTATTACAGACTTATTTGCTTATTTGACGCCAACTTGAATAAGTCGGTCAAGTCGTTCCAATTCATTATACCGACTTATTTGTGACGTAATAGCAAAAAAAACATAATGCAATTTCTGTTATATGGAAGAAAAATTTTCCTTGACATGTTGGTCGTTGCCACTAGATTTGAAAAAAACTGCATGATTATATTTAGTCAAGGCACATTTTTGGAGACATTTCTGTGTAGACATACTTATTCAAATAAGTCTGCTCGCGAGGTGACTTATTTGAATAAGTCGGTGTCCACAAATAAGTCGGTGTTTGGGACACAGCCAAAGTGTGAACTGTAACACTGAACAGAAAAACCCAAAAATACCACTGCCTCCACCCATTAATGTGAGCAATATCAACAATTTTGAACTTTTTCGACAAAAAATAATAAAAACCACTAGTGAATCAACTAATTTTAAGGCGCTCTCAAATAGTGACATTAGAATTACCTTTCAAAATGAAAATGATTACAGAAATGTCAAAAAATTACTGGAAGAATTTAAAAATGAATCTAGCAACCAACTAGAAAATATCCAATATCACACCTACCAGCTGAAGAGTGAAAAGTCCTATGGAGTGGTTATCAGAGACTTACCTTCTTCTATTAGTCACGATGAAATTAAAGCAGACTTAGAAAAAGTGGGACATGAAGTCGCAGGTATTACCAACATATACAAAATGGTCACAATTGATGGTGTAAAAGTCAGGAAAGGCTTTCCATTGTTTTACACCGACTTAAAACAAAAAGACAACAATAAAGAAGTATACAATATCAAGAAACTTGCGTACAGTATAGCTAAAATTGAGCCACCTAACAAGACAAGAGGAATTGGACATACCAAGAGCTTTTGCTATCGTCAAACCAAATGCGTTAAATGCGCGGAAATTCACTACACGACAAAATGCAAGAAAACACCAGATATCGCGCCATCTTGTGCTCTTTGTCAACAACAAGGGCATACTGCAAATTATAAAGGATGCCGTGTATATCAGAACAAAATGAAAAGTCAACAGAATAATATAACAAGTGCAGTGCAGCGATTACAAACCAAAGTTGCTAAACCACAAACAACAATCACACCATCCACCAACGAGTCTAATAACATTGAAATTATTAAAATGCTTAGCCAAATTCAACAGTCACTTGGTCATTTAGCAGAGAGGGTGGCAAAACTGGAAATCTATATCTATCCACCAAGCGAAAAAGTCACCATACTCACAAATGATTAACTCGTTCCTACGCATTGTAGCTTGGGTCGCTAATGGGCTCAACCAACGAGCCCAAGAACTGGAAATATTTCTCCATACAAACAACATTGATATTGCGCTGATTTCAGAGACGCACTTCTCCAATAAAATCTTTATCAGAATTGGGTTTTAATTCCTACTGGACAACCCATCCTAGTGAAAGAGCCAGAGGTGGTTCAGCTGTACTAATTAAAAATAATATCAAACATAATTAACAAGAGGATATTCGTGAAAACTATTTGCAAGCAACTGTTATCTCAATCCAATATAATGGTGCAGATCTAAATATTGCAGCAGCGTACTGTCCTCCACGGCATACACCAACGAAGTTACAATTTAATAACGTCTTCAATAAGCTCGGTCCAAGATTTATTATTGGAGGGGACTACAATATAAAACATACAAGGAAACACCTTGTTCAATGCCATTCATGAAAACAAATGCGATTATTTGTCCCCAGGGGGACGTATTGGCCAACAGATGCAGGAAAAATACCAGATCTACTGGATTTCTTCATCATAAAAGGTATTCCTCTAAGTTATACTAGAGTCGAAGGAATTAACGACCTAACATCTGACCACATTCCTATACTGTTGTCAGTAAGCGCTATAGTAATAAAGAAACAGAAAAGGCAAAACCTTACTAATAGATTCACGGATTGTGACATCTTCAGAGAAAAATTGGAAGAGCTAGTTGAATTAAAAGTTAGTATTAAAAGCAAAGAAGAATTGGAACAACAAAAAACAATTTCAGTGAATACACTCGAATGGCTGCCAGACTAGCTATTCCTGAATTAAAGGACAAAGCGGAGATTGAAGTCAAATACCCGACTGAAATCAGGGAACAAATCAAGGCAAGAAGAAGGGCGAGGAGAATATGGCATCTCACCAGAAATCCCGCTGACAAGACAACTTTTAATCGAATAAGTAACAAAGTCAATAGGCTAATCAGAAATTTCAAACAGAATTGCCTCGAAACTACTTAAGCGGGCTAGGTCTAAAAATGGATAAGGACTACTCGTTATGGAAAGCAACCAGAAGATTTAAACGACCTATAGTTCGAGTACCACCTTTAAGGAATGCTCAAGGCAGTTGGGTTCGACAAGACAAAGAAAAAGCGGAACTCTTTGCTCAACACCTAGCAGCACTGTTCCAACCCCATGACATTCAATCCAACATTGATGTAACTCTTGTTTGTCAACCAAATCAGGACTTTATCACGACAGGTCACGCCAATAGAAATTGCTGAAGAAATCGACAAAAATCTTAATCGTAAAAAAGCACCAGGAATTGATGAAATATCACCGGGTCTATTCAAGGAACTTCCACGTAAAGCAGTCATCTTGATCACATACTTATTTAATGCCTGTATGAGATTGAAATATGTACCGAAATGCTTCAAAATGGCCCAAATAATTATGCTAAAGAAACCAGGTAAACCAGATGAGAAAGTAACATCATACAAACCAATCTCACTGCTTCCGACTTTATCAAAGCTGTTCGAGAAACTGCTACTAAAACGTCTAAAGCCAATGGTAAACGTTCCTGATTTTCAATTTGGATTCAGGAATAACCATTCCACAATAGATCAAGTCCATCGAATAACTGTGGTAATAGAGCAAGCGTTCGAAGAAAAGAAATATTGCCCCGCCGTATTTCTGGATGTATCCCAGCCCTTTGATAGGGTTTGGCATGAGGGATTGACATTCAAGATGAGCAAAATGGTACCACAAAACTATTGCCAGCTGCTTGAATCATACCTATTTGATTGCCAATTCAGAGTCATTCATACAGAAACATGTTCTGACTTTTATCCAGCGATTGCGGGAGTTTCGCAGGGACGCGTATTGGGTCCCCTCATCTACCTTCTTTATACTACGACATACGTACAACGAATAAAACATTCATCGGCACGTTCGCTGGCGACACTGTAATTATGTCAGTAGACGAATCTCAACCAAGAGCAGTGGAAAATCTTCAACGAGCAATAGACAACGTTACTAAAAGGACAATTGACTGGAAAATTGCACTGAATGAGCTCAAATCAACCTATGTGACATTTACACTCCGACATAAAAATAACACTCTTCATATATACATCAAAGGAGTGCAAGTGCCGCAGGCTGAATCGGAAAAATACCTTGGTCTGCATTCAGATTCAAGGCTCAACTGGAAACATCACGTGAGACAAAAAGCTGAACAGATACGCTTCAAACCGGATCCGCTCGAAACGCGATATTTCAAAAAGCGATATTTCAAAACGCGTTATGGTACAGAATGTCCATTGCGAAGCGACGGGAGCGCAGCGACCCGATTGATACCGGTCCTATATACTCTCGCCCCTATCGATTTTTAAATTCCTATTTAAATTAAATTTCCCCTTCACCCGCCTGATATAACCCGATCCTAAACTCCCTTTTTGTACCATATCGCGTTTTGTACTTTATCGCGTTTTGAAATATCGCATTTTGAAATGTTGCGTTTGGTTCCATATCGCGTTTTGTACCGTATCGCGTTTTGAATTATCGCGTTTTGAAATATCGCGTTTCAAATGGGACCCGAACGCCAAACGTACTGGTTAATTGAACATCATTCCAAAATGAACCTGTATTGCAAAAGACTGGTATACCAGACTATCTTCAAACAAATATGGATGTATGGGGCGTAGCTATGGGGTTGTACACATAAATCCAATAGAGACGTTATACAACGAAGCCAAAATAAATTTCTTCGAATGGTCACTAACGCCTACCGATTTGTGACTAACAAGAAAATCCACAATGATTTAGAAATACAATTGATAGACGACGTTATCCGGGAATGTGCCATAAAACATGAAAAGAGACTTCTTACCCACACCAATCTTGAGGCCGTACAACTACTGGACAGTACAAACGAAGTAAGGCGGCTCAAACGAATCAAACCACATGAGCTAACCGTATGAAAATTATAAACCAATTGAACTCAAAAACTGGACACTGGTCCAGCAGACCCACACAAGTTTATGCTTATCTCATAAGTACTAATGTCAAAAAAAAAATATTAACCGCAAGTATGTCGCTTGTGACCCAAACATTTCTATAAAATCAAATCAATAATGAACCAGATGGCAATGAACTTCACACTTGATCGATTCAACGCAATAAATTCTATAAATGTATTAAGGTAATAAAATTTCAAGTTTAAATCGATGAATTGATGTTCTAATTTAAGGCAAAAAATAAAATTGATCGCGTGATCAATTTATTGTCTTGTCGAACATAATTCAATCATACCCAAATACGAAAATTTGTGACGAGGGTTGAAATATGTCGTGTCGAGCCACACCAAATCGTAAATATCGCATTCAAAATTGATCAAAATATCATGTAGCGTGTGAAATTACGAAATCATGATGAAGTCACATTCTGCGTGTTTATGCAAATTTGTGGCGCCTCCGTCACTCGTCAAGCGCGATGACAAACACGTATGATAGATTATACATAGAATTGATGATATTTGAGCTTATTAATCAAAACGCTATTATCTTAATTGGCATGATACAGTTTCGAGCGCGAATTGCAACCGCGCGTATAAGCAAGCCCCATACCCATACGTTGATAACGCGCCAGCATCACAGCCACCACTACTACTGCCTGGTATTCAATCGGTTAACAATCTTAAATTATTTTGTTTTCCTATTTTTAAATTAAATTTAATTTATTCATGTTTATTTATAAAACACTGACAACAACAACAATAGCAACGCGCATAAATATAAAAAAATTATGTAATTTATGGGTTTTTATGTTTTAGTTAGATGAACAGCGCGCTGAAAATCTAAATAAACAAAATTTTTGTTGTTGTTGTTGTAGATACTTGAAATGCAAAACGCAAATTTTAATGTGCGAACGGGAAGTTTTGGAAGCAATATATACTCAGGCCTACGGTATACGCCGCTGTATGAGGTTTGGTGTGCCTAGATATATCGAAGTAATTTGTAACCGATTCAGATATCCAGTAATTTATCTTAAATTAGTTTCACGGTTGATGAAGACGCCTATTGGTTATCTCTGTTACAATTATTTCTTTATTCTAAGTATTAGAAGTATTTGAAAACTGGCATAGACACAATCAGGTCCAAAGCCGTGCCACATTTTTTTTCTCCTCATTTACTCATCGAATCATCTTGAGCCCTCAATGAAGTGTACGATGTCGCTAAGGAGGTGGAGCCCCCAGGGATTACAGTATGCCAAGCGCTAGACAGGTAGAGATGCAAAGCAAATGGAGAACAGTACTTTCCTTTTTTTCATCTTTGCAATTACTACAGTAATTATGTGAGAAGACAGCGGTACCAGAGTACAGATTTTGTTCGAAAACTGAGACTTGAGAGTTCGGAGTTTTGCTTCTGGTTCACTAACCTACTAGATGCACAAAATTAAAATTATTGTTGATTGTTGTAAATAACAATTAAATTTTATATTTACATCTAGTTTTCTTATAAAACAACAAAAAAACGAACGGGGTTCAAGGTCGACCTGAACCGCAAATGTTAATTACAAGAAGTCGATGGTTATCCAAACACTGCAGTTCCTTGCGGAGTTCGTGCATTTTGGGAGTGTGATTTAAGAGGCGGTGGAAAAATTTGAAATTGTTTTTAACGATATACAGTAAACTCTCGATTTAACGGGCCCGATTTAACGGAAGCTCGATTTAACGGACGCTCGATTTCACGGTCAATTTTTTATTTTCCATTTTTCGGTTACCGACTATGATGGATGGATTCGCGAATTATTAAATTATTTTTGGAAGGAATTCTGGAATTTGACCACCTGAGACGAAACTCGATTAATTCTTAACCCATTTTGTTGGATGGAAATGTAATTCTTAAACGATTTTTGGAAAAAATTCTGGAATATGGCCATCTGGGGTTTGTTGGATGGAAATAGGATTCTTAAATGATTCATGAAAGAAGTTTTGGAATATGTCCACCTTGGACGGAACTCAGGCAGATTTTAACCGATTACGATGCGATTTAATTTCTTAAATGGAAAATGAGATTCATTAATTATTTTTAGAAGAAGTTTTTTAAGAAGACCACCTGGAACGGGATACAGCTATTACTTAACAGATAATGATGGAATTCGGCACGTTGGATAAATATGGGATTATAAAATGATAAACTTCTGTACTCGCCAGAGGATGACAAACCGGAGGATAATTTTCCTCTTTTCTGATTATTGCTGTAGTGGAGAGTGTATATTGGTTCTTTTATGGAGTTAACTCCCACACCATTTATGCTCTTGTATTGCAAGTACCTCAAAAGTATAAATTTGCGCTTGGTTTGAAAGGTTCTGGAAAGATCAAGGTTTTAGAAGACATTCCATATTCCCATGAACAGTTTTCGAGGTCGTTGTTGATAAAAATACTATAAATTTATCCGAGCTCTTTGTGTAGGTGGTGAAAGATGTTAAGTCATAAAGCCTTATCAGAAACATGTTAACATCACAAGCTGCTTGCTTTAAGAAAGGCGCCTGCTTATGGCCGAGTTCCCTTCTAGTTTAAATTACCGAGTTCCGCGTGGCCATATTCCACAAATACTTCCAAAAGTTATTGAAGAATATTATTTCCATCCACCATATTCAATTTCAGCATAATCGGTTAAGAAATTATTGAATTCCATTCCAGAAATGATCGAGTTGCATCCCTCGTGACCATATTTCAGAACTTCTTCAAAAAATCATTTAAGAATCTCATTTCAATCCAATATACCCGATCCCAACATAATCGGCTAACAAATGCCTGAGTTGCGTCTTAGATTAAATTCGATCGAATAGGTAAAATTTAAAAACATTCGGATTTAACGGACCCCCAATTAAGGTCGATTTATATTATCCGTTCCTTTCAGTTCCTTCATTTATCGTATCAGACAAAAAAAAACATTTTTACGTGTATTTTTCATAGGAATATTAAGTCGTTGAAGTTAGCCCGAAATTTGTCAGCCCGAAAAAAATTGGTTCGTTTCTCGGATAAAGTATAGCTATCCCGAAAAAGTGTAAATGTAAGTAGAAAATGTAGCTCCATCCCGAATTAAAATTACATCACAAAAATTTCCACAATCATATTATCGTGACCAAAGCCTATCCTATCTGACCGACTCTAGTATAGGCACACGCGAATTTAAGATTCCATTTTAGTTCGAAATATTCATTATTTTATTATGGTATTTTGTTATCATGGTTGTTTATTATGGTTATCATGGTATTTTGGTGTGACCAAGGCCTATCTGGCCGTATATGCCACTACACATGATTATCTCTAGTATAGGCACACGCGAATTTAAGATTCCATTTTAGTTCGAAATATTCATTATTTTGTCAATTTCTCGTGGAAAGGGTTAAAAAATTATGCTTTATGGTCATGATATGGACCAGCGGTTATCATGGTATTTTGGTGTGTCCAAGGCCTATCTGGCCGTATATGCCACTACACATGATTATCTCTAGTATAGGCACACGCGAATTTAAGATTCCATTTTAGTTCGAAATATTCATTATTTTGTCAATTTCTCGTGGAAAGGGTTAAAAAATTATGCTTTATGGTCATGATATGGACCAGCGGTTATCATGGTATTTTGGTGTGTCCAAGGCCTATCTGGCCGTATATGCCACTACACATGATTATCTCTAGTATAGGCACACGCGAATTTAAGATTCCATTTTAGTTCGAAATATTCATTATTTTGTCAATTTCTCGTGGAAAGGGTTAAAAAATTATGCTTTATGGTCATGATATGGACCAGCGGTTATCATGGTATTTTGGTGTGTCCAAGGCCTATCTGGCCGTATATGCCACTACACATGATTATCTCTAGTATAGGCACACGCGAATTTAAGATTCCATTTTAGTTCGAAATATTCATTATTTTGTCAATTTCTCGTGGAAAGGGTTAAAAAATTATGCTTTATGGTCATGATATGGACCAGCGGTTATCATGGTATTTTGGTGTGACCAAGGCCTATCTGGCCGTATATGCCACTACACATGATTATCTCTAGTATAGGCACACGCGAATTTAAGATTCCATTTTAGTTCGAGATATTCATTATTTTGTCAATTTCTCGTGGAAAGGGTTAACAAATTATGCTTTATGGTCATGATATGGACCAGCGGTTATCATGGTATTTTGGTGTGACCAAGGCCTATCTGGCCGTATATGCCACTACACATGATTATCTCTAGTATAGGCACACGCGAATTTAAGATTCCATTTTAGTTCGAGATATTCATTATTTTGTCAATTTCTCGTGGAAAGGGTTAAAAAATTATGCTTTATGGTCATGATATGGACCAGCGGTTATCATGGTATTTTGGTGTGACCAAGGCCTATCTGGCCGTATATGCCACTACACATGATTATCTCTAGTATAGGCACACGCGAATTTAAGATTCCATTTTAGTTCGAGATATTCATTATTTTGTCAATTTCTCGTGGAAAGGGTTAAAAAATTATGCTTTATGGTCATGATATGGACCAGCGGTTATCATGGTATTTTGGTGTGACCAAGGCCTATCTGGCCGTATATGCCACTACACATGATTATCTCTAGTATAGGCACACGCGAATTTAAGATTCCATTTTAGTTCGAAATATTCATTATTTTGTCAATTTCTCGTGGAAAGGGTTAAAAAATTTTGCTTTATGGTCATGATATGGACCAGCGGTTATCATGGTATTTTGGTGTGTCCAAGGCCTATCTGGCCGTATATGCCACTACACATGATTATCTCTAGTATAGGCACACGCGAATTTAAGATTCCATTTTAGTTCGAGATATTCATTATTTTGTCAATTTCTCGTGGAAAGGGTTAAAAAATTATGCTTTATGGTCATGATATGGACCAGCGGTTATCATGGTATTTTGGTGTGACCAAGGCCTATCTGGCCGTATATGCCACTACACATGATTATCTCTAGTATAGGCACACGCGAATTTAAGATTCCATTTTAGTTCGAGATATTCATTATTTTGTCAATTTCTCATGGAAAGGGTTAAAAAATTATGCTTTATGGTCATGATATGGACCAGCGGTTATCATGGTATTTTGGTGTGACCAAGGCCTATCTGGCCGTATATGCCACTACACATGATTATCTCTAGTATAGGCACACGCGAATTTAAGATTCCATTTTAGTTCGAGATATTCATTATTTTGTCAATTTCTCGTGGAAAGGGTTAAAAAATTATGCTTTATGGTCATGATATGGACCAGCGGTTATCATGGTATTTTGGTGTGACCAAGGCCTATCTGGCCGTATATGCCACTACACATGATTATCTCTAGTATAGGCACACGCGAATTTAAGATTCCATTTTAGTTCGAAATATTCATTATTTTGTCAATTTCTCGTGGAAAGGGTTAAAAAATTATGCTTTATGGTCATGATATGGACCAGCGGTTATCATGGTATTTTGGTGTGACCAAGGCCTATCTGGCCGTATATGCCACTACACATGATTATCTCTAGTATAGGCACACGCGAATTTAAGATTCCATTTTAGTTCGAGATATTCATTATTTTGTCAATTTCTCGTGGAAAGGGTTAAAAAATTATGCTTTATGGTCATGATATGGACCAGCGGTTATCATGGTATTTTGGTGTGACCAAGGCCTATCTGGCCGTATATGCCACTACACATGATTATCTCTAGTATAGGCACACGCGAATTTAAGATTCCATTTTAGTTCGAGATATTCATCATTTTGTCATTTCTCGTGGAAAGGGTTAAAAAATTATGCTTTATGGTCATGATATGGACCAGCGATTATCATGGTATTTTGGTGTGACCAAGGCCTATCTGGCCGTATATGCCACTACACATGATTATCTCTAGTATAGGCACACGCGAATTTAAGATTCCATTTTAGTTCGAGATATTCATTATTTTGTCAATTTCTCGTGGAAAGGGTTAAAAAATTATGCTTTATGGTCATGATATGGACCAGCGGTTATCATGGTATTTTGGTGTGACCAAGGCCTATCTGGCCGTATATGCCACTACACATGATTATCTCTAGTATAGGCACACGCGAATTTAAGATTCCATTTTAGTTCGAGATATTCATTATTTTGTCAATTTCTCATGGAAAGGGTTAAAAAATTATGCTTTATGGTCATGATATGGACCAGCGGTTATCATGGTATTTTGGTGTGACCAAGGCCTATCTGGCCGTATATGCCACTACACATGATTATCTCTAGTATAGGCACACGCGAATTTAAGATTCCATTTTAGTTCGAGATATTCATTATTTTGTCAATTTCTCGTGGAAAGGGTTAAAAAATTATGCTTTATGGTCATGATATGGACCAGCGGTTATCATGGTATTTTGGTGTGACCAAGGCCTATCTGGCCGTATATGCCACTACACATGATTATCTCTAGTATAGGCACACGCGAATTTAAGATTCCATTTTAGTTCGAAATATTCATTATTTTGTCAATTTCTCGTGGAAAGGGTTAAAAAATTATGCTTTATGGTCATGATATGGACCAGCGGTTATCATGGTATTTTGGTGTGACCAAGGCCTATCTGGCCGTATATGCCACTACACATGATTATCTCTAGTATAGGCACACGCGAATTTAAGATTCCATTTTAGTTCGAGATATTCATTATTTTGTCAATTTCTCGTGGAAAGGGTTAAAAAATTATGCTTTATGGTCATGATATGGACCAGCGGTTATCATGGTATTTTGGTGTGACCAAGGCCTATCTGGCCGTATATGCCACTACACATGATTATCTCTAGTATAGGCACACGCGAATTTAAGATTCCATTTTAGTTCGAGATATTCATTATTTTGTCAATTTCTCGTGGAAAGGGTTAAAAAATTATGCTTTATGGTCATGATATGGACCAGCGGTTATCATGGTATTTTGGTGTGACCAAGGCCTATCTGGCCGTATATGCCACTACACATGATTATCTCTAGTATAGGCACACGCGAATTTAAGATTCCATTTTAGTTCGAGATATTCATCATTTTGTCATTTCTCGTGGAAAGGGTTAAAAAATTATGCTTTATGGTCATGATATGGACCAGCGATTATCATGGTATTTTGGTGTGACCAAGGCCTATCTGGCCGTATATGCCACTACACATGATTATCTCTAGTATAGGCACACGCGAATTTAAGATTCCATTTTAGTTCGAGATATTCATCATTTTGTCATTTCTCGTGGAAAGGGTTAAAAAATTATGCTTTATGGTCATGATATGGACCAGCGGTTATCATGGTATTTTGGTGTGACCAAGGCCTATCTGGCCGTATATGCCACTACACATGATTATCTCTAGTATAGGCACACGCGAATTTAAGATTCCATTTTAGTTCGAGATATTCATTATTTTGTCAATTTCTCGTGGAAAGGGTTAAAAAATTATGCTTTATGGTCATGATATGGACCAGCGGTTATCATGGTATTTTGGTGTGACCAAGGCCTATCTGGCCGTATATGCCACTACACATGATTATCTCTAGTATAGGCACACGCGAATTTAAGATTCCATTTTAGTTCGAGATATTCATCATTTTGTCATTTCTCGTGGAAAGGGTTAAAAAATTATGCTTTATGGTCATGATATGGACCAGCGATTATCATGGTATTTTGGTGTGACCAAGGCCTATCTGGCCGTATATGCCACTACACATGATTATCTCTAGTATAGGCACACGCGAATTTAAGATTCCATTTTAGTTCGAGATATTCATCATTTTGTCATTTCTCGTGGAAAGGGTTAAAAAATTATGCTTTATGGTCATGATATGGACCAGCGGTTATCATGGTATTTTGGTGTGACCAAGGCCTATCTGGCCGTATATGCCACTACACATGATTATCTCTAGTATAGGCACACGCGAATTTAAGATTCCATTTTAGTTCGAGATATTCATCATTTTGTCATTTCTCGTGGAAAGGGTTAAAAAATTATGCTTTATGGTCATGATATGGACCAGCGATTATCATGGTATTTTGGTGTGACCAAGGCCTATCTGGCCGTATATGCCACTACACATGATTATCTCTAGTATAGGCACACGCGAATTTAAGATTCCATTTTAGTTCGAGATATTCATTATTTTGTCAATTTCTCGTGGAAAGGGTTAAAAAATTATGCTTTATGGTCATGATATGGACCAGCGGTTATCATGGTATTTTGGTGTGACCAAGGCCTATCTGGCCGTATATGCCACTACACATGATTATCTCTAGTATAGGCACACGCGAATTTAAGATTCCATTTTAGTTCGAGATATTCATCATTTTGTCATTTCTCGTGGAAAGGGTTAAAAAATTATGCTTTATGGTCATGATATGGACCAGCGATTATCATGGTATTTTGGTGTGACCAAGGCCTATCTGGCCGTATATGCCACTACACATGATTATCTCTAGTATAGGCACACGCGAATTTAAGATTCCATTTTAGTTCGAGATATTCATCATTTTGTCATTTCTCGTGGAAAGGGTTAAAAAATTATGCTTTATGGTCATGATATGGACCAGCGGTTATCATGGTATTTTGGTGTGACCAAGGCCTATCTGGCCGTATATGCCACTACACATGATTATCTCTAGTATAGGCACACGCGAATTTAAGATTCCATTTTAGTTCGAGATATTCATCATTTTGTCATTTCTCGTGGAAAGGGTTAAAAAATTATGCTTTATGGTCATGATATGGACCAGCGATTATCATGGTATTTTGGTGTGACCAAGGCCTATCTGGCCGTATATGCCACTACACATGATTATCTCTAGTATAGGCACACGCGAATTTAAGATTCCATTTTAGTTCGAGATATTCATTATTTTGTCAATTTCTCGTGGAAAGGGTTAAAAAATTATGCTTTATGGTCATGATATGGACCAGCGGTTATCATGGTATTTTGGTGTGACCAAGGCCTATCTGGCCGTATATGCCACTACACATGATTATCTCTAGTATAGGCACACGCGAATTTAAGATTCCATTTTAGTTCGAAATATTCATTATTATTGAATTTTATTTTAAACATTTGCTGAAATATTTAGCATATACGAGGGCAAATCAAAAAGTCTTGCAATATCATATGAAAAAAAAGAGTGAGAGAGACAGCAATATTTTTATTTTTCGACATAATCTCCTTTAAGGTTTATACATTTGTCACATCGATCAATTAACTTACCTAAACCCTCTAAAAAAAAAGATTTCTTTTGCTCCATAAAATATTCATTTACAACAGACTGTACTTCATAGTCACTGGAAAATTTCCGGCCCCTTAGTGTTTTTTTCAAATTGGGAAAGAGAAGTAGTCACTGGGTGCCAAGTCTAGACTGTACGGTGGATGCGGAATTTCCACGAAGCCGCAGTCCTTTAATGCAGCTTGAGCAATATTAGCCTTGCGCACTGGTGTATTGTCGTGAAGAAGCAAGATTTTTTTCCTAACTTTCCTTGGCCGTTTTTCCCGGATCGCTTTTTTCAATTTTCGCAAAACCTCTGCGTAATATATGCCTGTGATTGTGGTTTTCGGTGGCATATAATGATTATCAAAATTCCTTCAGCATCCCAAAAAATTGTTGCCAAAACCTTACCAGCAGACGGTTGAGTTTTGAATTTCTTTGGTGGTGGTTCACTACGTTTAATCCATTGCATCGATTCTTGTTTGGATTCCAGATCCCAGTGATGAAGCCATGTTTCATCGCCTGTTATTATGTTACCCAAGAAATTTTCTGGATCTGCTTTGTACATATCTAAAATCGCCTTTGAAGTTTAAACACGCATTTTTTTTTGTTCAGCATTCAACAAACGGGGAACCCATCGCGCACTTACTTTCGACATGTGAAGGTGGTCATGTAATATAGTATATGTGGTACCGTATGAAAGAGAAAGTCTCCACGCTAACCGCGGAACAGAAATACGCCGGTCCTCCAATACAATAGAATCAGCCAAAATTACGTTTTCATGGCTAATAGCATCTGCTGGCCGACCCGAGCGGTTATCGTCTTATAATGACTCCCAACCACTTTTGAATAATTTTACCCACTTTGTTACTGTGGCATATGATGGTGCAGATTCGCCGTAAACTTTTGATATATAGTTGAATATATAAATTGCATTTCGTCCATCTTTATAGAAAAATTTAGTAACGGCGCGATATTCAATTTCATTCATTTTAAGAAAAATTCAAAACACATGTTACTAAATTGACAAAAACAAACGAACCGTAAAATTTACATCGAAATGTTCTTCTAGAAGTTTCATCGTGACAAAAAATGGTTTTGAAAAATATATTGTTGTCTCACTCACTCGTTTTTTTCATATGATATTGCAAGACTTTTTGATATACCCTCGTAGTTTTCTAAATTGATTAGAATCATTATTATATCAAAAATTTGTTTACTTAGAATCATGAATTACGATTGATCAGAATTAATATCGTTTATTAATAAACTTAAAGTTCTTGTCAATCTACAAATTATTAAATCTTAATTTCTTATTTTAATAATGAGATCTGTTTTTCCACAGAAGGGCGAGATACAGAAAAAAGTTTTTTTAATAAAAAATTATCATTCAACTCCAAAATTACATTATTATCGTGATGTAATTTTAATTCGGGATGGAGCTACATTTTCTACTTACATTTACACTTTTTCGGGATAGCTATACTTTATCCGAGAAACGAACCAATTTAGTCGGGCTGACAAATTTCGGGCTAACTTCAACGACTTGGAATATTTATATTATCCGTTCCGTTCAGTTCCTGCAAGTACGGAACGGATAATATATTATATTCCTATGAAAATACATGTAACAATGTTTTTTTTGTCTGACACGATAAATGAAGGAACTCGAAGGAACGTATAATATAAATCGAGCTTTAGTCCGTTACATCGAGGTTTTTCTGTATAACATTTTACGTTGAAATGTCACGCAACGCAACAATTTAACGCAGCGTGTAACATGTACATGAACCCAAAACTAGTCCCCTAAATGTTTTACCAAACATAAAAACTCTCAAGTCGCGTTTTGCGAACAAAATTCATATACTGGTGTCTGGATCTTTACAGGTCTAGTAGTTGTGGCCTTTTCTGCCTAGTTATTACGCATGAGGTACTGTTGCACCAGTTGTCGATCGTTGTTCTTCTAGCTTCCTCTTGAAGTAGTAATTTGCACGTGGCGGGCGGTATATCAACATCCGCCTTGCTTGATGAAATGAGACAGGTTGTACCTTATTGAGCGAGTACATCCACCTTTTCACTCTCTATAATATTGAAATGCCTTTGGTACTCATATCAGTGGCCCTATTCTGGCTTTCCCGGGGAATGGGGAATATATTTTGCTTAATTTATTTTAAATATATATTTATTTGATTATTAATGTTTAAATATTCAAAATGAATGAATCACAATCCCCCAAAAATATTAATAGGGAAACGTCAAAACTGCTATTAAAGCTGTGTTTCTTGACGCTTGAGCTGATCCGTTTCAGTTCATGTTTCATGAAACAAAAACGCTTACTAGATTTCAAATCAAAATTTGTGATCTGAAACAAAATTTTGATCTAGTTTTTCATTTAAAATTTGAACTGATCCGGATCAATGGGTGTCATGAAACATTGCTAAAATTGAAATTTTTTTTGCCCAATAAAAAAAATCCCAAACGCCAGAATGCACTTTCGGGAATTAAAAATTAAAACCAGAATAGGACTACAGGTACATGTTGAACTGATCTGCCATCTCGTTACGAGACGAGCGACAATTCTGGTTAATTTCGACGTAAGGGAGTCTCCGTAAAAATGAAAATATCCCCAATACGAATATTATGTTATACCTCAACCAAGGCTTCCCTTATCGCGATAAGCTCAGCTTGAAAAACGCTACACTAGTCCGGGAGACAAAAAAAGAGGTTTACATTTAATTCTTTACAGAAAACTCCTATTCCAATTTTCCCATCAGTCTTTGGATCATCAGTGAAAAAATAAACACTTTCAGTACTCAGAAATGCTTCTCTTTAGTCCTCTCTAGGGGGGGGGGGGGGGGGGGTATCAGTCCTAAACCTCTGACAGGATGGTACAGCCATTTCTTTCGCTTGGATATTTAGATGTGTGAAATAAAAGAGAATCTCCAGCGCTTAAGTGGATATGCTCCTAAGAACCTTAATAATCCACAAGGCAGCTGTTCGCTTTACTGTCATCGACGATTTTAGGTTGGTCAGAATATTAAAATCTGACCAATCAGTAACTCCACGTGAGCCAATGTACAATGTGAGGGTCCCAACCCCATGGCGAGTTTGCTGTCCAGTTTGAGCTCCAGATACTTAATTTTACTAGTGAAGGTCAATTCAATAGTATTTTAGCTCGATCTATGGAAGTCTAAGTATATCTAGTAGTATCTAGTAGTATCTGGTAGTTTGTATTTCCCAGAGAAAGGGATCATCTCAGTTTTGTAGGGATTCACATCCTAACCGCAACTGTTAACCCAATTGGGGAAAAAAGTCACACGCTTCCTGGTTTAATAATAGGTCAATTATCATTGAGTTCCAAAGAAGAGAGGATAATGCCCCACGTTGCGGTGTGCCACTGCTCTCAAATCTGCTGTTGGAGGGCCCACCAAGCTTTTCGACCATGATTTTTAAGCACTTGATCTACCCAACCAAGAGAGGAGAGAGCATGTGTGATCGCCTCTCATCTGAGCATCTGGCTTGCTAAATGCCCCTTCAATATCTAGAAAAGTTATCTTGGAGTATTCCTTATGTTCAAGGAATTTTTGAGTATTAACAATAACAGAGTGGGGAGCAATTTTCATAGATTTCTCCGTGCCATATGCATGTAGAAATTTCTATTGTCTAGCTGGCTCACTCGAACTCCTAATGTAGACGTTTATCTGTTTTTCCAAAAAATATTTTGTAGGGAGGACGATAAACTTATAGGTCTTCGGAACTGCAATGAGAATTTTTCCCACCTTAGGTATAAATATTACATTTACTTCAGTCCATTTACTACGAATGTGACAAAGCTCCAGGCTGCCCTTGAAAATAACTTCCAGTCAGGGTAAAATTAAGCCCACATGCTTTTTCTTCTGCTTATAATCTGGCTTACAATGCCGCGACTCTGTTGTCCTTAGACCTTTGTGGTGCAGATTCGGAGCTACTTGGGAAATGAGGTTCCAGTAGTAGCTCCAAGGAGTCTGTACTAGTTAAGGTTAAAGAACCATACGGTCGCTGGCAAAACTTGGAGTGGTTGGATAGTGTTACGGATGAATCGCAGCCAACCCGCAGCTTTCAACTAAACATGCAAAGACCTCTCTCACGGTGATGTTATGCCGGCTAGATCACGGGGTAATGGCATGGGTGGTGGAGTAATTAGAGGGTGGCGTGCATCTAGCCTACACCGTGGAACAGACAAACCAAAAGCAATTTAAATAAAAAAACAACTGAATTTAAGTTAAATCGACCAGAATTTGCCGAACGAAACTTGAGGAACTGATAAAACATAATTGTAACCGGATGTGTCCCTCCGACGGCAACTGGATCTTCCCGAGTGACAAGTACCCTGCCTGCTGAAGAGATCGCCCCTCCTCTCCGAATGACCTATCGACCCTGAAAGGCCAATGCCCAGCCTCAACGAAGCAGCATTAGAGGGTAGGGACGTCTTTTCAACACACCAGGCCTCCAACCCGGAGAGACATCTAGCGATTGTTCCACAATACACATTCCGACAGCTCAACACTACCGGAGTGTCACGGAGAGATCAAGTGGATTTTATGGTCGCCTCTAATGGACGACACATATTCTGGGCTCACTACTCCGGCCTTGTGGATGTCCGTGGGAATGAAGGCACCACGAAATATGGCACCGGCACAGAACGAGAGTCCCCCACTCCCCCTCATCACACAGAACCGAAAAATGTAATATTTTTTTTTTTTTTTTTTTAATCATTACCAATTTTTATTTGCAAGAAATATATACAATAATTTAAAAATATATAAATTGGTAAGAAAAAGTGTACCTTTGGTTCAACAGAACACGGGCCAGGTACACTGAATATTTAATTTTATTCACCAGAATATAAATTTAAAAAATAATAATAACCGGAAAAGGATCCCGACCAATAAAGCTGTGCTATTTTTATTGCAGGTTTAACAAAAAGGAAACTTTAAAGTGAAAGGAGTCAAGATAACCAAAAAAAAAATGAAAATAAAAATAACGGTAAATCAAACAGTAGAAATCAAAAATAACCCAAAGAAAATAAACGAGCGTCTTCAAAATTATGGGGCGAGACCAAGGTGCACGAAGGTCGGGCATACGACCACCTTATTCTGGTGAATAATTAGAAAATAAAAATTGAAAATTGAAACTTGAAATAAACTGGAATTTTACTTTAACCAAAAAAAATAGAAAATTCCTAAAAATTTGATTAAAAAAATTGTTCCTTTGTTGTCCTTCAGGAAGGTCCCACTGAAAAGGGTTGGGCCTTTGGTAGAAATAACCCGCCTTAGAAATAATACGACTGGCCGGCATCAATGTTGGGCGTCCTTCGCCTTCACATAAAATTATACAAATAGCCTCAGCTAGCTACTCGTAAATAATTTATTGTTGGGCGTTGGTTCGCCGTAAACCGCCGATACCGTTTATAACTTTTATAACTCGTGTTTAATGTAACACCAAAAAAAAGTACAGTAGAAAACGTCGCCCTTAATTGGGTCACTGGATTCAAGAAAACAAAATGTCTGCTTCGTTTTTGATTATTTTCACCACCATTTATAAAAATGCAAAGATTTATTTACACATTGATCTCGCTCTCAAAAATCATTCGACGTTTACGTAATACAAAGGTATAAAGCACAATTCACAAAAAGACTGTAATACCGCTAACATAACACAGATGGCAATGCCATAAGCAAAATGCATTTTCAAATAATCAATGAAAAATTAAAAATTTGGAAATGGAACAGTAAAAGAAATTGATGTTATGACTAGTGGAGTCGTAACAATATTACTTTACGCAGTCTAGCCTCCAGGCATTTATTTTAGTATTTCTTAGTTCGTATTGTATTTTTTGAGAACTTCCTAGTAGTAGGCCTAGTCCTTAGCAGCTTTAGTTTCCTTGGCTCTTCTTTAGAGAAATCTGCATTTTCTACGGGTGTTTTGAAGTCCTTTTGGCCACTAATATGGCCTTATTAAGCATCAGATAGCTGGCCACTTGAACATCAAACTCTTGTGTCGAATTTGGGGTTTGGTTTTGTTTCCAATTCAAATTCTGACTCATTATCAAAGACAATGGGTTTTGTTTCCACCAACCAATGGTTGGTTTATTGCGTATACATAGGTTAGTGCTATGAATAAAATCAAGATGTAACTCATCTCGTTCATTTGTATCAGTACTTCCCCAAATTGTGTGATATGAATTTGCATCACTTCCGACGATAACTCCAATTATATATTTTTGAGCCTCCATTAATCAGCTTCCTAAAATGACAGGTGCTATACTAGTTAGAGAACAGAAAGATATTCAAATTGTTTTTTGATTAAGAATGGATTAAAGAATTTTATTTACGTTCTTCGTGTATAGCAGTTTATATTTAACAGTCTTAAGTTCAACTACCCAGTCACCAATGACCCAAGGTTCTTGGACTAGGTCCTGGTTTGAACTTGGTTTCAAACATGAGCGTAGCCGAAACGGCCTTGGAGCGATGAAAGAGAATCTGCAGGAATCTCAACATTAGGTTTGCTCCTTTACTTCAACCAGCACTAGAGTTGCATCAGAGTCCTCCTTTGACTGTGATTTCTCCAGGGATCCAAAAAATAATAACATCTAAGTGTCCGTAGAGAGTGTTTTACCGCCTCATCCATTTCCATGGTGTTCAGGTTATCAGCCGAGGTCTCTACCGGTATCGGCGTCCTTGAGTGTGACTGCTCTGAGACCATAGCTAGTTAAACCATAAGTTCTCACCAATAGCCTCCCTATTTAATGTGTTACCAGCTAACATATAATCAGTCTTTGTTTCTTCCAACTTGGAAACTCTCTAATAGGCGGTCGGCATATTTCGTTTTTTCAATTTTCGTTTCTTCCTAATTTCAGGGTAATTTGGCTCGCACGATTTTGATAAAAATTGGTGAAGAGGGCTTCTTGAATTGGTCCTGATTTTGAAAAAATTCGTTCATAGTCGTTCGGTGGGCCCGAGTCCCTTTCTTTAATTTTTTTTAGCTCACACGATTTTTATAGAAATTGCTGTGTGCCAAGAGTCGATTGCGATAAGTGCTAATTTCAGGAAGATCCGTTCAGGTGATCTTCAGTTGGGGTTGGTTCTCTTTCTTTAATTTATTTTTTCTTTATTTGATTTGAATAAAAAGTCCTGAGGGGGCGTTTTAAAGTACCAGAAACCAATTGCGATGGGTTCTGATTTCGAGAACATAATTTGGGGGACAACCGGTTCCATTATTTATTTTTTTTTTCGACTCGCACGATTTTGATTAAAATGGTGAAGAGTGACTTAGAGAGTCTCGAGCGGGGCCCAGTCCCATTTTTGTGATCAAAATTTTAGCTCGAACGATTTTGATAAAAATTGAAAGGGCCCTGGAATCGATTCCGATGGGTGTTGTTGAGAATGAATACATAATTTTCATCACATATTAACTTTATTTAGACATAAAAACATCACATAACAAATGCCATCAATTGAAAAACAGTATTGCCATCTGATGGTGTCGTCATCCAATATTTTAGAGTTTCAAACCTAAAAGAAAATTTTAAATGTGCTGAAGGAGTTGAATTAATTTAGTGTACAATTTTAGATGATATTTGTTGAAAGCATTCAAATTTCATCAAATAGATTTCGATCACTTTATCATGGCGGTTCTTGATGGGGATTCTTCGGCATCTTCTTTTATTTTATTTGGTTTATACGATTTTGGTCAAATTTAGTGAAACAGGATTTTCCATTGCAAGAAAACGAATACAAGCAGCCGCGGCATCCTTTGGCACCATGCTGCGTGATGTTGGACTTGGCTGTGTCTTGGTGCACCATGTATCGGGATAGTGCATCATATTGTGCCATGGTGCTTGGTGTTACATCTTCTGGAGGAATTTTGTGTGATGTACAATGTAAGTCGCGTGATGTTGCACCATGTTGCGCGATTTTGTATCATGTTGCCTCATGTTGCTCGTGTTTTGGTTTAAAATATTAGGCTAATGTTGCGTTTTTGATTTCCTGATTTCGGGACAATTTATTATCCGTAAGGGGCCGCGTTCCATTATTTAATATTTTCGGTTCACACGATTTTATTAGAAATTGGTGAAGGAGTATTTCAAATGCCAGGGCTCCATTTCGATGGGTGCTAATTTCGTTAAAATTCGTGTTGGAGGTCCTTCGATTCGGTCCGAGTCCCTTTTTTAAATTTTTTTTTCGGGTCGAACGAAAAGTCGATTATTATGAGTTCTTGTTTAGGGGTGTCCTTGTGCTTGATAAACTCCACGAATTTGTCATGTAAACGAGCTTTTTGCGTCTTCAGGAGAATCTCCGAGGTCTTCAAGGATTTGATAAGTTCTCGAAAGCCTAAATTGTTTTTCACTGCGCACCGACAGTGTTGAGTTTCCTCAGACATGTTTACTCAGATCGATTTTAGTGGAAAAGTCCATGCAATTTCGATACTGCAGAAAAACGTCGTTAATGTAATTTCAAAGTATACAAACGATAGCCAACAAAGTTCGATAATGCAGAATAATTAAAAAGTGATGTCGGTAATGCAAACTGAATCATAATAAACGATTTACCTTTTAAAATTCTGGAAGGTGGTCTTTGATTTTACTACGTCGATTCAATGGCTCTGTTAAACCTATAGATAGACAATATTTGTATTTGATGTTGGATTGAACAGAAATGGTTCGGGGGTTTAATTTTAGAGTTTTTCGGAATTTTTCAATGAAATGACCCTCCTTTCAAAGTTTTGCCAGTTGGTATATAAACCAAATATTACCTTGGTGCATAAACCATTAAATATGGATAATACGACCAACGGCCAACTGACAAACCTCGTTCAACCTATATCAGGCAGATATTAGACACTGATTTCATTAAAATTGTTGCAAGCTTACTCTCGCATTAAGTTAAGGAACTGGAACTGAGGTACTTTGAAAGTTGGGCAACTGTGTTCAAAGTATTTCATCATAAACGAAGTTTAAGGTGTCGTGAACGGTAGGGACTACAAAAAAAAATCTTAGCTTTTACGTCAAAAGATTTAGTTAAAATCTCGCCGTGCTTGTTAATAAAAGTGTTTGTTCGGACACGATCTGTTATTACATTTACCTCGAAAAATATCAAGTTACAAAATATCAGACCACACCAAACCAGACCACCAGCAATGCACAGCACACCATGTAAATAAACAAAAATGCGCTTACTGCCCACTCCCCGTATACCTCAATTCATAACACGTTCCCTATATAACGCAACATTAACGATTAACATTAAAAACGGAAATGCTTTCTTCTTATCGCAAGTCAAAATACAACAACAACAACAAAAAATTTAAATTCAACGGTAGTCGTTTTGTCTATACATGCCTTACTTAAGGTGCTTACACACAGATACACAAACACCAGATAATCTTGGTTTAGTGTCGCGCTCGCCTCGCTTATCACCGTAATAAGATCTCTTACTTAACATTTTTTTTATTGTTCTCGCTCAATTCAATTAATTTACTAAACAAAACAACTTGAAATTGATCAGATAATCGGGCTGAGATACCGCGAACAATGAAAAACCAAAAGAAATCGAAAATCACACATATCGTGTGTGTGTGTGTTTGTGTGGGGGGACGTGACACAATTTAAGAAAGTTGATGTTTTTATGCTGCGCAATGCATTTTTAACGATATCTTGACTCGCGCGCGTTGTCTTTAAGAAAGTATCGAGAGTTGTTTAGTAGGTTGCTGTATATTAAGCAATTCTCATTTTCATTGATATCGGAGTGTAAGTAGGTTTTGTTGTTGCGCACAATTGATTATTATTTATGAGGAAAAAATTGTATCACAATGTTTTCACATTTCGATGCACGAATTTTCATAATTCGCTTTCATGATATATTGGCATGGTGTTAAAATAGTAGAACGAAAACGTAAATTGCCGTTTACTTGTTTGGGAAGCTTTAGTGGTGAATTTGTTCAATTAGATCATTTTAGTAAATAAAAGACAAACAAGGCTGATGTCCTTCCGTCGATTTTGAGCCTGAAACGATTTCGCAGCTGTGGATCACCGTAATGCGTTGTGCGATGAGTTTCAGAAAAAATTCTGCAATCGTAGTGGCCTACGGATATGAAACAATTTGGGCATGTGACAGGGTCTGGACGTTGATATGTTATCCGACCTTACAAGTCGTTTGACGTGACTATTGGCCGAAATTCTCTCGTGGCCAAACTATGGAATGGTTGTTCAAAAGCGATGGGAGACGCCACGAGGCGGTTGAAAATAACCTAGAATTTTCAAAACTCCATTGATCACTAACATTTTCCGCCGGTTATTAGTGCTACGATCGCAAATTGTTTCGATGGGTGAACCGAATTGTGGCGTACTGGTATGCCGGGCAATAATAGCTGTTCGACGTTTGTGATGAAATTGTTGTCATTCAAATATTCGCGATACCGTCGATGACAGAGTATAATACATAAACTCGCACTGTATAGTCTGAGAAATTTACATTTGGATATGAAATCACATATGATATGGATCCAGCTATGGGGCGACTGCACGACAGGTTAACAACTTTATCTCACAAAAACAATCAAAGTCAATGCTTCGTAAATTGTTTAGGAAGACCCACCCTATTAAACTTAGCCGACTTCAGCCGCAAAATCTCGATAATGCAGATTCAAACTAATCAAACGAAAATGACAGCCGATTTTTGATCGGTAACATCCCAGCCGAAAAATGTTGATAATGCAGATACAAATTTTATGCTGAAATATAATTATTTATATTAGAAAATTTTATTTTCTTGTTCCTAAAAACCAACTAAAAATTTCAAATAAGAAATTTTCATTCGAAACAATCAAAACTAATATACCGAACCAAATTTCTCTAAGTGCTGTATTAGATGTTTAGGGAGATAAGACTTCAAATGCATCTATAGTTACTTGTTTGGAGAATATTTTAAATGAAGTGCCATCTAATAATTATCATTTAAAAACGTCAGAGTACAGATTTTGTTCGAAAACTGAGATTTCAGAGTTGGGAGTTTTGCTGCTGTTTCACTTACCTACTAGATTCACAAAATTATTATTTTTATTGATTGATGTAAATAATTATATAATTTTATGTTTACATCTAGTGTGCTGTTGAAATATGTAACAGGAAAGTCCCAACTCCCAAGTCACGGTTTTCGAACAAAATTCGTATACAGGTTAATTTTCATGTGGAGAGTACGAGAAAACTCGGTTGAATAAAACATATAAAATGGTTAAAAAATGGACAGAAATACCCAGCGGAAAAATGCAGATTGCAAATATAAAAAAGATTAAATGGCAGCTGAATAATGCCGATAATGCAGATACAAATTGTATGTCGAAAAATAATTTTTCAGTCCTTTCATTTGATGACACTTTAACCATTGTATAATCAATATATAGTAATGTAATGGTAGGTTCGTGAGTGAAATGTTAGATACCACTACTGGTATCGTTTTAAACTTTTTAAAGAATTTCTGCAATTACTTATCCGCCTAAATAGCATAACCTTCTCCTAAATGTAGCTAGAATATTTTATAATGCAACATGCAGAAAACAAAAAAAAATTCTATACATATACTTACAATGCGATTCATTACTATTTATGATAAGAAAAAAATTTAGTTCCCATTTCTGTTTCTTTTCATATCAAATTGACAAATAAAATAACATATATAATAATAATTAACAAATACATAATTAACAAATAAAATAGTAATAAAAATAATAATTTTATATGAAAACAAACAGAAATGGGAACTAAATTTTTTTCTTATCATAAATATTTAGTAATGAATCGCATTGTATTACTCATATAATGACGCTCTCATTATAAGTCAAAACAGTTTTTACGCTCAAAAGTAAATAGAAAATGTAACAAAGATGATGGAGAGAAAATACCGATCGCAACTAAGTTGGTTTTGTTTTGAATTGCAACAACGTTTTCTAAATTATAGACAAATAATTTTGAACGTTAAAATATTCATTGAAAATTATAAAAAGCTAAAATAATTGAAGATTGTCCATAAAAACGACCTACATTTAAATCCAATTAAAGATTATTTTAAATGATTTTGTAGGTACAACACATACACATTATTTGGTTTTCGTTTCGATAACTATATAGATAGACCACCGATGATATACATACTTATTTACACGCACACACTCAGCAATTCATTATATGTAAAAGGAAATCATACATCTACACACTACAAAGATTTAAAAATTGTTTGCAAGTTAATTTCGTAAATTTGTTCGTTTAAAATTTTATTGCTTGTCGTCTAATCGTAACGCATGTAGCTTTGTGTTTTCTTATTTTTAAACGTTATAAAAAGTTCATTTTGAAAATTTGTGTATTAAAACTTTTGTGAATTTGCGTGATAAAATGGTGTGTGCTTACAAAAACTGCTTAAATAAAAATGACTGTAAATCCACCAGAACATTTTTTACGGTGCTGCATGACCATCGTCGTGTGTTCGACAAGAATAAAGTTACTTCCAAACGCATAACTATTATGAAGAACTTTAATTTTAATGATTTCAAAATAAGTAGTTTTAGAACAAAAAATATTTAAAAAACTGTCTTTCCCCAGCCAATTAATAATCTTGTTTGTAAGTGTAAGGTCAATGACATAGATGCACGATGCAAGCGTTTATTAAAATTCGAATTTTTTTTAAATAAAAAAAAATTGATTCCAAAAGTTTCGCGTACGATTTCCAACCAGACACACAACACTGAGAGTCAAACAACAAGAATATTGAAAACACCTGATTTGCCACCTATAACATTGAAATATGAAAAAGGGCCTCCAAGAACTTATTAAAAGAATTATCAAGTTCCACAAATTCCTCATGAATGTCCCATCTCACCATCTCAATTTCCTAGTCCGCAACATCAAATTGAAGACGAAAACAAAGAACCCGTTCAACCTTTAAACAAAATTCTCAGGTTTATATTAAATACCCCTCAGAAAAGTAAAATGCAAACAGAAGAAAACACAATAAAAATATTAATTGATAATACACTTGACGATCGACCACAAGTAAACACATTTTGTACTTGCACAAATATTTCATAAATTAAAATTATCTTGGACCCAAGTTGAACAAAAAATGTATTTGGAATTTGATTTTAAATCACCTTCATGTTACAAGCATTTATTAAAGAAAGGTTTTAATTTGCAGATAAGGATAAAAAATTGTATTATTCAGTATAAAAAAACTAGTACATGTTTTAAAATTTTTGTATGGGTTAAATTTTAATTTTATTTTTATGTGACTTAGAAGGGTCTTAGAAGAGTATTATGAAAATTGTAAAGAGATTAAAACTCTAATAAGCAAGTTAAAAACTACCATTGGCGATTGCTTTCCTATTTAAAATACAATTTAGATAAAAATATTATTGTTTTATCTTATGAGAGATTAATTTGTTTTTTAAGATAAAATAAATTACAACAATTTAAGCTATTGTAGCAACAAGAACTTTCAAGAGCCCAACTGAAATCCTTCGAGCTTTTATGAAAATAATGCTCCCATTTAATTAACCTTAATTTTTATTTAGCTCTTTGGTTCTGTTCAAAACGGCTACTTATTTCATTCTAACGCCCGTTGCACATTTCAGCTAAGCTAAGCAAGAAACGTAGTTTCTATTAGCATAGTTTAGCTCGCACAGCTCATTCCGCTGCACATTTGAGCTAATTATATCTCTCACGCATACATTTCAATACAAGTAAAATCCTATGTCTGTCAAAAATTAATTAACTAATTTTATTATATTATTTAAGAATTCAACCACTTTTTTGAATTTGATCCACAATACCAAACACAACAATACTCAAATGTCATCCAAATTTCAATATTTTATAAGTACACATAATAATAGCAATGTGAGCAATATAGCTGACTTTTGCAATCCAAAGACAACCCGAGCTAAGTTAGTTTGTATCGCTCAAAACAGAAAAACATAGCTCGCATAGTTTAGCTCAAATGTGCATCGTTCCATTAGGCCCGTTGCAGATTTGAGCTAAGCTAAGCTAAGCGATGTCAGCTAAGTATATCGCTCTTGGTTGAAAATAAAGAGTTTTAATGAAAGGATGCACGCTTGAGCTAAGCTATGCGAGCTATGTTTTTCTGTTTTGAGCGATACAAACTAACTTAGCTCGGGTTGTCTTTGGATTGCAAAAGTCAGCTATATCGTTCACACATACATTGCTATTATTGTGTACATATTCGCCTATGTGACTACTTATGTGATTCTAATAATATTTTGGCAGACATATATCATTTTACTTGAATTGAAATGTATGTGAGAGCGATGTAATTAACTCAAATGTGCAGTGGAATGAGCTGTGGATGCCAAACTATGCTAATAGCTGCGTTTCTCGCTAAGGCCCCTTGCACACTTAAGCTATGTTCTTTTAGCAAAGTGAGCATGTTTTGAGATCACAGCTTTCGATTTACTTTGCAAAGCCTAAATAAGTGAAACCGAATTAGCGAAGCTTAACTCAACACACTCGTACGTCCCGATTTATTTAATTTCTTTATTTAAAGCTGTGGGATAGAAACATAGCTGATTGTGAGCTGATTAATTACGAGGGCAAATCAAAAAGTCTTGCAATTTTATATGAAAAAAAAGAGTGAGTGAGACAGCAATATTTTTATTTTTCGACATAATCTCCTTTAAGGTTTATACATTTGTCACATCGATCAATTAACTTGCCTAAACCCTCTAAAAAAAAGATTTCTTTTGCTCCATAAAATATTCATTTACAACAGACTGTACTTCATAGTCACTGGAAAATTTCGGGCCACTTAGTGTTTTTTTTTTAAATTGGGAAACAGAAAGTAGTCACTGGGTGCCAAGTCTGGACTGTACGGTGGATGCGGAATTTCCACGAAGCCGCAGCCCATTAATGCAGCTTGAGCAATATTAGCCTTGTACACTGGTGCATTGTCGTGAAGAAGCAAGATTTTTTTAATAACTTTCCTTGGCCGTTTTTCCCGGATCGCTTTTTTCAATTTTCGCAAAACTTCTGCGTAATATATGCCTGTGATTGTGGTTTTCGGTGCAATATAATCGATAATCAAAATTCCTTCAGCATCCCAAAAAACTGTTGCCACAACCTTACCAGCAGACGGTTGAGTTTTGAATTTCTTTGGTGGTGGTTCACTACGTTTAATCCATTGCATCGATTCTTGTTTGGATTCCGGATCCCAATGATAAAGCCATGTTTCATCGCCTGTTATTATGTTATCCAAGAAATTTTCTTTGTACATATCTAAAATCGCCTTTGAAGTTTGAACACGCATTTTTTTTTTGTTCTGCATTCAACAAACGGGGAACCCATCGCGCACTTACTTTCGACATGTGAAGGTGGTCATGTAATATAGTATATGTGGTACCGTATGAAAGAGAAAGTCTCCACGCTAACCGCGGAACAGAAATACGCCGGTCCTCCAATACAATAGAGTCGGCCAAAATTACGTTTTCATGGCTAATAGCATCTGCTGGCCGATCCGAGCGGTTGTCGTCTTCAAATGACTCCCGGCCACTTTTGAATAATTTTACCCACCTTGTTACTGTGGCATATGATGGTGCAGATTCGCCGTAAACTTTTGATATATAGTTGAATATATAAATTGCATTTCGTCCATCTTTATAGAAAAATTTAATAAGGGCGCGATATTCAATTTCATTCATTTTAAGAAAAATTCAAAACACGTGTTACTAAATTGACAAAAACAAACGAACTGTAAAATTTACATCGAAATGTTCTTCTAGAAGTTTCATAGCGACAAAAAATGGTTTTGAAAAATATATTGTTGTCTCACTCACTCTTTTTTTCATATGATATTGCAAGACTGTTACAAGCTGGCTACTGCCAACCTGCAGATTTCACTAAGCGCATGCAGAAGCCTCCACGGTGATGTTTTGCCGGCTACGTTCTCAGGGAGAAGTGCTAAGGGTCGTGGGGTTTGAGGCATGCATGGCTCCTGGCTTACACCGTGATCATACAGAAAGTTAAATAAAATAAAACGCAAATAATAAATAATAATAACCCGAATGTTCCGCCGAAATTCGTCGGCCGGAACCTGAGGAACGACTTAACAATTATAAAAGGGAGAGAGGTGCCTTGGTGCGCGCATCCATTCGAACTCAAACAAGGTCGAGCCCTGGTTACGAAATTGGATGCGGGCACCAAGGGACCGCAATCAACACTGCACCGACACAGAGGGAGTCTCCGCTCCCATCATACTCAACCGAAAAATTTAGTAATTCATTTTATTCGCCGAAAAAAAAAAAAACAAACAACGAAAGGAAACAACTTCCCCCTCCACCCGCACCAAGATAAGCGAGAACGAGAGAGAGAGAGAGAGCAATACGTACCGAGCGCGCACTCGCTGTGCGGCGCTCGATTACAAAATTTTTAAATTTAATATAATATATATAAAAATATAAAAAAAATAAAAAAATCAAAAAAAAATAAAAATAAAAATAAAAAATGGTACCTTAAATTAGAAAAAAAATACTGGTGCGGCCTTGCGCGACCGTTATTGTTGCGGGGCCTCTCCCCGATAAAAAATTGGGTTGCGGCCTTGGTGCCGTTGCGTTGCGGCAGACCACCGATAAAAAATACAATAGCCGGTTGGCTACCGTAATGTTGCGGGGCCTCTCCCCGATACCAAAATAAACAGAGTGGCCTCAACTGGCCACCCGAAACTCGTTGCGGGGCCTCTCCCCGATATCAAATAAAATATCCCGGCTGGCCTCAACTGGCCTCCGTAAACGTTGGATTAACGAGATGGCCTCAACTGACCACCCGTAAATAATTTTTACCGTTGTATTTGTTGTGGCACTTAGTTGGCGTACTTCCGCCTTAAACCGAAAATATGAATAGCCGGTTGGCTACCCGTTACGTTGGGCGTGGTACCGCCGAAAATCTTTGGCCTCGACTGGCCGCCAAAAATACAATACTGGGCGTTGGCTCGCACAAACCCGAAAAATCCACCTTCCCGTTGCACTGCGGTTACTACAAAATGGCGAACTACTTTCATGTAAATAATTATTTTGTCATGAGATACCAATAATCATTCCTCAAACAAAACTCTATAATTCATTTTTATTTAACACAATTATTTTATTATTTTCTATTATAATATAATATATAAATATACATAATATATTTATATATGAGAAATATACGTAATGATAAATCTATGACGTTTCATGAAGTGCATAATAAAACTAACAAAATATTTTTTTTTTTTCTATTCACTACAATATTTTATATGTTTTCAATTTATTTTATAAATTAACACTTTGCAAAAAAAAATTAATTAGTTTTATTTTATATTATACATAAGCAATTTTATTTATTATATATTTTCTAAATATATTTCAAACACTCAATTTATGAAAAAAATAATAATGTCATGAAAAAACTTTTGGAACACTGATCAAAATACCAATCCTCCGTGTGGTAAAATTCACTCAAAAAACCAAAAATTGAATCTAATATTTAAAAATCACAACTCGAATGACAAACAAAAAAATATTCGAGCGTCGCACAGCTCGTAAAACGTTTTAGAAGAAAATGCATCTCTCTTCTCTGTCTCTCCTTTGTACCAAATTTTCGTTGGTACAAAAGAGAGACATACAAGAAAAAAACATTTTTTTAAAACGTTTTACTTTGCACACACTCGATGCGCATTGTTCTCTCTCTCTCTACCATTTTCGTTCCGTTGCCAACATAACAGAAGAAAACACACAAGAATCCATCCACCAAGACACCACGTTCACACAGCGAAAAACTCGGACGCAAGAAACCGTTGAGAATAGAAACAAATTTACAAAAAAAAATGTCTTGTTAAGACCACACAGTCGTAACAAGACTTTTTGATATACCCTCGTATCTCCAAGGTGAAAATAAAAATTTAAATACATTGCTTTACAGATTGGGTAGACTCTGAGATTTATCTACAATATTTCTCTTATTTGACTTTGGAAAGAAACCAAAACGTGAAGCTGTTAAATGAAAACATAGCTCATATCAGTCAAAATACTTAGCTCAAGTGGGAAACGGGGCTTATAAAAGTTTTTTATATACAACCAAGAACGATGAACATAGGTCAGTTCGCTTGTCTTAGTTCAGCTGAAACAGGCCTTATTGTCTTATTAGTAGCCATCGTTCATGAGTATGCAAAATCATCCGAATTGATTCAAAGCGATTCAAGATGGCTGACTTTTAACTAACAAGCGCGCATAATTTTTATGCCTTAAAGGGAAAATCTGTACATGTATCATCACCTTAACAGAGCTCTCACAATAGACAATTTTTTCTCTAAAGTAAATTTTTTTCTAAAGTTTAATTTTCAAACAAACTTCTAAGGCAAAATAAAAATTGTTTTATTGTGAAAGCTGTTTAAAGTCTCCACAAATAAATATTCGTTTCGGAAAGGTAATTAAGTATTAAAACGGTGTAAGACTAAACAAAAATTAAGGTTAATTAATTAAATTAAGACATAAAAATAAAATTTTACAATTTAGAGGAAAATAAAAACTGATTTTTTTATTCAAAATAAAATACACAACGCATTTTTTATTTAAAAAAAATAATTTGTATGGTACATCAAACTAAACAATTTAAAATTAGCGTTCGAATAAAGACGGAACTTAAAAGTAAGCCATTATTTATCCTGCCCTAAAGAACTGAAACGTTTTCTTTCAGACTGCTGACCAATCTCTAGCTTAACTACTATTTAAAAATAGTTTTAATTACAAAATAGTGAGCGGCAACCTAAACTCGTAAGCTATTCACTTGTATATTGAATTTATAAAAAATATCTTATATACTTCCTTATATCCCTTTTTCAACCAAGAAAAATAAAAATCTTCTCAATTTTAGTCCAACCCACACAAATGTGTGAGTAAAAAATTAACGTATGTAACGGCGTTGTTCATTAAAAATTTCGCTTGATTTGAAGTAAAACCAACACAACTGTGTGTATAGATATAGTGTTTTTTCGGACGGAAAATAAGTTAAAAAGGAATTCACAAATGTGTAAATTGGTTCAAAAAACATACAAAACTACATATACATGGTACTTTAGCCCTACCCGCACAATTGTGTTAGTAAAACACAAAAGGGATATGTAATTCATTTGAGATGGATTAATTCAGCCCCCAATTTAAACAATAAAATTTATTAGAGATTAACAGATTAGATTAACAGAAAAATGAATTTAAGTTTTGTTAGCGAACCTTAAATGCTCATAATTAGATTATAATTATACGCTCTAGATTTGCACACTGTAAACACCACATAACTCTCATTGGATTCTGTGACAAAACAGATCAAGTCAGACATGCTTTGGTTGAAATTATAATCTTTATAATGACATCCTCGTTTTTTCTATTCCAATGAGGAACAATCCCTTAATAAATAGTTGATTTTTTTTTTTTTTTTTTTTTTTTTAATTTTTTTAAAAGGAAGTATTAATTGTCCAGTGGATTTAATGTCCTTTGAAGGTCAATTAATACCCCCCTTTCATTCACGCACAGACCACCCATTCACACAATTACAGTATACCACCTGCACATTGCAAGCTCTAAGTCAACCTGTAAACTGACATGGACGGTGGGTCGGCGCTGAATTCTGCACTCCAACAGAGGGTCTTAGTTGTGTTTATTAACGTTACCGATCGTAATCGATGACGAAAATTCGCTTTGCATCCAGCCTCTGATGGGATTCGAACCCAGTACCTCCCGGTCCAAGTGCCGAAGCTTTAACCACTGCACCACTTGTCCGGTAAGAAAGACAATAATGAAAAACGACATACTATTGTAGTATGTCCAAGTGACAATTTTCCTATTTTTACGTACTTCTCTTACGTAATATTTTTTATGATAAAATCGAATTAATAAATTTTATTTTAATTTTGAAACAAATATTGGGTTCAATGTCCCTGAACTTTCACACAGATTTGGATAAATAGAAAATCTGCCTTTCCATAACAATACATTGTTCTTAATGTATGCATATATAAGAAAATTACTCGTCCATATTTTCAATTATAAATTACCATTCTGTAACAGTGCAATCAACGGCATCCTTTTAAAAAATTGTATTTAGTTGTTCTATATAGATTTCTACATCGTTTTCATTTTTAATCTTTATTCGTTTGTGTTTGTGAGAACAGATGTATTTAAAATAAACAATAATAATACACAGCTAAGTATGTACTCAATATATTAATATACATATGTATATATCCTATCGTTCATATCTCCTTTCCAATAATGGATTTATTTGATTGAACAATTCATATTCTTTTGCATTTCTATCATAGAAAAAAAATTATTTATGCTATTTTTTATAAAAAGAAAATTGAAGTAAGGTATTCATGATTTGTTTTATTGTTTATCACAAAAAATATTAAACACATTTTCTACATGACCTTGACAATTGTAAAACAATACGAGTTGAAATAAATTTATTCTGTGTTAATATGTAGTATAATAAGTTAAGGGCTAGTTATATAGCCGAAAACGAAACGGACCGAACCGAAACGAACGAATTGAATACATGAAAACATAGTAAACTAATTATATAGAAGAAACGAACGGAGAAATTGATTCAATTCAATTTGCTTTCGTTTCGTCTTTGCGGTTATACACTATCGGTTATGTTTTTTTTGTTATCCTTAGTAGCACTTATGTCAAATTGTCAAAATATTTTATATTTTGTATAAATTTACACATTTTCTATATTTCTATTTAGTTTGCCAAATATAAAATGGATTTTCCACGTTAGTTTTCATACATACGATTGAGTAAACTTCAAATAATATAAAATTAAAAACAAATATGAAAATGTCAAAACCGTTTCACCAATTCGTCTATATAACCATATCTCTTTCGTCGTTCGTTTCGTTTCATTTCAGTCCGTTTCGTTTTCGTCTATATAACTAGCCCTTTAGAGTGAAGCAATTAATGGTTAATGGTATACAAAAATACGCCGTGTGTACTGTAAGTGTATTTAAACTTGCAAACATTTAGGCGAACTAGTAAAATTATTGCATAACTTAATTTCGATTAACGCGCTACCTGGATTTTCACCCTCTAAAGATTTTTTTCGAATGATGGTACTACTATATATGTATTGCTATGCTTTAACTGATGATGACACTTTAAAACGATCAATTTTTAGAAATTTTCAAATTTTGTGTGTGCGATCTATATTTATAGAAATTTTCGGACTCTTCACATGGAAATTGACCTGAAATTTTTGAAGTTTTGCTTGATGCCATTGAGTTTCCTCAGTATTAAAATAGTTTTTTTTATAGTTTTAATGCATTTAATAAAAAAGTTTAATTTTGAATAATATACGTTGACCGAAATGAACATTTTTGATTTCAAAAGAAATAACTGTGTAACAATGAGCTGCATATCCGTCTAGCAATGCGTGATCAATAAATTATTTTTGGATAGCATCTTCCGGAATCACGGGGGGTTCGGTTATTCACGCTTGTGGCCATTGTACAAATAAATAATTAAGAGGTAAATAAAAACAAATTACTGAAAAAAAAAGATTGCACTATTATTCGGCACCATCATCACTAGAATTGATTTTAATCGATCAGCCGATCATTATCGAATACCTAAAGTTTTATCAATATATTATTAAAATAAACTATAACAACAAAAGAAAATTTAAAATTTGTAATGATTCTATTTTGAACTTCAAAAATTTTTATTAATATTTTTGTTTTGTATATTCTTAAACTAAATTACATTACTTAACTTACTAGCCGGCACCGTAGATATAAATTTCACGTTGCGTTGCGGATCCGATGGCAGAAATCGTCGAATTTTAGCAGCATCTATTTATTGTCTCGAATTCATATATATAACGATAATGATCAAGGCAAACTGCTTAATCAGCTGCCTCCATCGCACCAGTAATAATTACCCAATATTAATTCGATAATATGAATTTTATTTTTTTTTTTTTTTGTTTTAGGTAGAATAATATTAAATTTGTTTATAGCAGCTTTTCTAAATTATTATTTTAAATTATTATACGTATTAGGTTATCTACTTAATTTTAGTTTTTTTTTTGATTCAGGATACATGAGCACATATTTTATTTGTTTTCCAAATTGATCGAACTATCGACTGTTTTGTAGTATACGGGTAGTGTTATATAACTTTATCAGGCATGCGTTACTGAATAACACGTTATATTTTATCCAGATGCTTCCGAATTTATGGTTTTGTTTGGTAACCACACCCACACCGTTAATTAATTTTATAATCTTATAACTTTAAGTTCACTTTAACGTTAACACTATGATTATTCAGACCCCTGCGGGTGTATAAATTAATGTAATCATGCACTTAACATATCAATAACTACTCTTCTATAATTTTTATTGTATTTATTTTAACTCACTACTATATTGCTAATTTAACATTTTACAACCCCAGTCAATGATTTAGGTATTTTTTCTATCCTTATTCTAGTTCGACTGATCAAGTGATCACTGATCGATCTGCAAATTTTTTTCTTTTTTCTTCTTATTTTTATTTTTCATTTTAATCTTTGTTATCAAAAATCTAATTTCACATTATCCCTACCAAAAAAAACAAACCGTAACAAATATAATTGTACCAAAAAAATTCATCCATACCGGGTGACCATTACAAATCGTTACAACTGTTTAACTCTAAAATTATGTA
The DNA here is from genome assembly GCA_947310385.1 of Nephrotoma appendiculata. Classification (NCBI taxonomy): domain Eukaryota; kingdom Metazoa; phylum Arthropoda; class Insecta; order Diptera; family Tipulidae; genus Nephrotoma; species Nephrotoma appendiculata. The sequence continues at coordinate 264,177,307 of OX371225.1, read as the reverse complement.
TCTGCTTTATCGACATTTTTCGGTTAATTATTTATACGAATCTGCCTTACCGGTGTTTACAGACAAATGATATGTTGTTTTTGAATCTGTATTATCGATATTTTTCGGCTGATACGTTTTAATTGTTACAGCCGAATCTGCATTATCTACATTTTTCGGCTGGAGCGAGTAAATTAACTTTAATAGTTTAAAATATTTTCGAAACTTTTCGAATCATGCTAAGATTTACATATAAAGCGTACTTTCACCATGAGAGCTTCTATGGTCTAGAAGTGGGATTTATGACACCACCAACAATGTTTACTCCTCCACTAAAATGGCGAAGAGAATGGAGGAGTATTTAGAGTCAGCTTTCTGATTGATCGATCAGAGGTGGTGCCATCAATATGTGGAAATGCACAGTTTAACTCCGCGAAATTTAATATTGCGATCGTTACTCAGCACACGTATCGACGTATTCCGTTGTAGGCCTGAGAAAACGCACAAAATATTGTTTCAATAAGCTTACATCTCGACAGTATTACGTAAAAAAAGTAAAGCGTCATCGAACTTGCAAAATTATGCTTAACTTAGAATTCACAAAATAACTTGCGTTCATTTGCATATCTTGAAAGCACACATTTTCAACAGAAAACATTAGAACCCCGATGTTTTATTAGACCAAGAATGACTGCAAAGTTACTACTAGTAAAAAAAATTACTACTACTATCTAGTAAAAAAAAAATAACAAAGAACCTCATAACGGCAGCGGCTCACAGCTCAGTCAGCCATAACAACCGTGGCTCAAAATATCATATCGGAATAATACCACCAAGATCTTGAATTGATTCGATTCCACTATTTTGCAATTCTCAAAAAATAACAAGCCTAATAAGTAGTTGGCTCGTAACACTAACAACATTAGCAGAATTTCCCCGCATGCTAAGAAGTAGAAATTCCGTCAAAAGAAGTATGAACATATTATCAAATTAAATTATCAGCTTCGAAGTGAGATATTGAAAATCAAAACACTGTTTTACGAACGCCAGAAATCGCACTTCCGAAATTCGGAATAGAGAGACGAGATCAAATGGGATTGATATTATCAGTATCGATCAAACTTTCTTCAAAATCTGGTAAACCAGACTGACGGAGTAACTCCTATTACAGCAAATTATTCTATTTGATCTTCGTTCCATATCCTTACAGTGTAATAGTAGGTTCTGCTATTAGTAAACTGAAAACTGGCCCGGTGTAGGATCAGTACAGGCTAAAAACTACCCTAATGATGCAAAAGCGATGTGGTTGTCGGCCATCTGACCGGTCAGCGAAATTGTTGTCGACGATATGGCTGTGTCAGCGAAGTGGCGTGTCAGTGTTATAGTTGTGTAGTTTAATTAAGTTTATGTGAGTGTTGGCGATGTGGGTGTAGTCGGCCAAAAATCCTGTTGGCGATGTGGTTGTCTGTCATCCGCCAGTAGGCGAAATTGTTGTCAACGACATGGGTGGATTCTGTTAAATTAATATTTCGCTCATAATTCCTATTCTCTCATTCTCGAGACAACAAAACACCAAAAGGATGCTTTCTGTATGTTTCCATGAGCTTCAATATTTCTCATCCATTACAACTACGTCTCATACTTCGAGGTGTTTTACGTTTTGAAACCATTTATTTGCTCTGGTTAAATCAAGAAAATATTATACGGAACGAATGTTGCAAGTTTCATTGCTGGCTCACGTTAAGAGATAGATGTTTTAATAACATCCTATACCAGCATCTGCCTATGGGTGCAGAAGGTGCGGATTAAATAACCATTTAATTTTTTTGAAACTCGTTTTGTAGTCATCGACTTCATGTAATGGTAGGGGCGCGTTGGCTCGTTACTTGCTCCTCGAAAATTGATACCGTTGTCAGTCCAAATCTCGATCGGTGCTCCTCTTGCGATAAAATTTCACATCGACATCATAAACGACATCTTTGTGAGATTGTGAACAATCTCAAGTTGAATGAGCAGGAGACGCATTTAAAAATGCAGGGATATTATCTTTCATTCAACGTGGTGGCATTCCAATTTAATTTTTTCAAGTACGTGTAAACGTTGAATAGCGAATTTCTCTTATTTCGTTTACAACCAACTCCTGACTATCCATTTGTGCCATGTGAAACTCTTGAACTCTCGCCTTGAATTTCTTCTACATTCAGATTTGCTTTTGGGAAAATTACGATATACATATTTGGAGGGAGGCTCACATTGCATGATAAAAAATGCGACATTGTCGGCCGTAACTCTTCGTGATGATTTCTTACTCTTTTGCAACTGTCCAATTTTACTCCGACTAAGTAAGAAATGCAGGGGCACCAAACCAACGGCTATCCAATTTAGTAGCTAGGTCGGGAAACATTTTGTTTCGATGCCAGCCACCTCTAATTCGTCTCGTTCTATGTAGTCGTTTCGAAAATTTCGCTTATCAGGAATGCTAGAAACTGGCGATATCTTTTATTACAGGAGTTAATCCGTGCAAGGACGACGATGGAGTCAGACTAAAATATTTTTCTCGTCAATTGTAAATTGAAGCCTTTACAGAGTCGCGATGCAAGGCGCATTACTAAAACGGCTGCTTACAGTTACACTTTTGGTATTATCATTGACCTCTGCGGGGCTCTTTTTGTTTTAGCTCTGATCATTTTTAGATTTTCTTCTGCTGTTTTTGGTTCTAAGACATGCTAAAACAAACAAGTAGTAGTAGGGATCTATCTACCAAGAAATGTAGGTAGTGAGAGCTGTTTTCATTGGCTATAGTATTGACCTTCCAGATAGTGGCCGCGTTCCAGATGTCTCGCAAAGGCTTTATGTCTTGTGTGAGCGTTATTAGACAAATAAAAGTATCTTTGCAAACGTTCTAGGATTTTGTTTGAAAGGATCTGGGATAACCAATTACCATTCAAGGAAATCGGTGTCAGCTTTAGACCCAGTCAGGAACTATATTTTGCGAACCTTTCTGATGATAAATTTCGAAGTCAGAACCTAGTAGATTTAAACTCCAGCGAGCCAATCTTTCCGTAATCTCTTTGAAATTTACCGCTGCTGGAGTGATCAGTAATTATCACGAAGTGAAAAAATTCAACATAAGCCCGAAATTGTTTAGTACTTAAAACAACGGCATAACATTCCTGTTGGGCCACTGAATATTTACGTTGACTTTTATTCAATTCCTTTGACATGTATGCTATGGGGAACTCACCCTCCTCCAGACCCTTTTGAAAAAGAACGCTACCTTTCAGATAAAATGTTTTAGTGAAATGAGGATTCTTTAAAATATAGGAGCGCAATCATACGCCGTTTTCAACGTGGTGCGTCGGGCTTCAGAATTCTGCCAGCGAGGAATGAACACTGGCTCGATATTAGTTTCCTCAGACCTAAAAACGCAAACGTTCAACCAAAATCAGCTCACATTAGCATCTGCTGGAACTGTAAAGATGTCGGCCATTTTATACCGACTGTCCTCTCACGTTATCTGTTTTGGGTCTGGAGCGCAAAATGTAATTAAGCCTAATGTATATCCAACGAGGTTGGGCAATGGATCGGCTGAAATGTGATCGACAAGACGATGGCATTTCCCAGATCAACATCGCCCAGATCACCTACCAACATTCCAATCATCTCCAGACAGACGGAAGGAAAATTTAGAGTCACTGATCCAATCTTCATTCTTCACCAAAAAACTCTAATTGTACATATTTATTCTTGCACTTTCAACGATTCAAACATATTCCCATAATTGGGGGTTCTTGAGCGGAATCATATTTTTCACTGTTCCCATCGTCCGGTGTTTTAGGATTATGGAACACCACACAAAATGCCTTCATGGAATGTGAAAGGTAACAGAATCAGTTCGCTTGGTGTGATCGAATAAAGTACTAGTATTTACTGTTGACCGGTCACATTAAATGGGAAACCCATTGGTATAATGTTATGTCTGAAAGCGCGGTAATTGAATTTAGTCACTGTGAAAGACGCGTATCCGCTATCTCTTACATACGGGGAAGACTAGATTAGACAAGATTTATTTTTAACCTTGATTTAAAAGACGCCTTCTGACAAATTCCTTTACACGAAAATTCAAGATAATATATTGCTTTCACAGTGCTAGGGCGACCGCTGTATCAATTTCGGGTTAAGCTATTCGGATTCAGCAATGTCCCTCAGCAAATGTGCCATCTAATGCATATGGTTATATCTATTCATCTGCGCATGACATGCTTATTACTTCCTCCATAGTATTGAGGAACACTTTTCCCTGCCTCGAGGAGTCGCCAAATTGTTAACGGAAGCTAATCTCATGGTTCGTTGCTAATTATGATGCCATTAGCGCTCCCATCGCCGAATTGTTGAAGAAAGAAGCCCAAAGCTCCTATGATACATTAACAACGGCGTTAGTTACCAGTCCTATATTGAAGAATGCTGATTTCACTAAAACGTGAAAGCGTATATTCCATTTGTGGCTCGTGTTCTAAATTTGTTAAAATCATTGTGTGTAGATAGAGGAATTTTGCGATCACTAATTATTTATCTTCCGATGATCATGACCATGGCATAAATTTGATGGTATCAGTACTTGAATATTTTCCAAATTTTCATCTTTGTTTGGATTAGTATACTGTCCTGAATAAGATTAACTAACCAAACTATTTTGTTAGGCGAGTTGTTTGCAATATCTATATGGGATTACTTATCCAGAACTTAACAAATTGAAGAAAACGATTTTTGATGATGAGTGACAATCTTCATCTGATGCGTATTCATCATCACCCTCTATCATACCGTTGTAATATAATTTCATAAACTTCGCAGCAGTAGTTGTGTTGACAGGACCCTCGGAGCATTCGATTTTACGCTCACCATACCGATCTTTGCCATTTGATTTATCTACTTCGTATGGTCCCAAAAAGTTCGCTTCAATTTTGGAACCGCCTCCAAATTGAGTCCTCTTAATCGCAACAGTATCTCCCGGTTCGTACTGGTATGTTTTTTTTCGTCGCTTGTTACAGTTACGTCTATTCTCATCTTGAACTTTAAGGATATTGAGCTTCGCCTCATCACAAAGTTTTTATTATTCTTCATTAAACAGTAAGGCTTCTTCTTTCACTCCCATTAAGAGCTCGAAAGGGCACATCGCAATGCTTCTCTGAAAAGAGTTATTCAGATACCTTTGTAATGGTTCGACATGTTTGTATACCAATTCTCTTCATCATTGAAAGCTAGTTTAGTTAAAACTGGAATAATCAATCGATTAACACTCTACTTGAACGTTTTCTGTAGGTACGCCTGTTGTAATAGTTACATGCTCGATATTTTCGGTTCTGCAATAATCTTCAAATTGTGTAGAGGTAAACGCCGTCCCTCGATCTGGGATAATACATATGTTGTGCTTCCAGGACGATGTTCCAATTTAAAACTAAACTCCTGCAGCTGTAATGCCCATCCGACAGTTCTGGATGTTAATTCCCGCTTTTCCATAGTTGCTTTGAAAGCAGTACAATCTGTAGCAATTGTGAATTGTAACCCCAAAAGGTACACACGAAATTTTTTAGCGCCACTACGATTGCTAAAACCTCCAACTCATAGCTGCTATAATTCTCTTCCAATTTTGTTGTTTTTTTACTGTGATAGAACACAGGATTAAAGTCCTTATCCTCTCCTGATCATTGTAACAATATCGCACCTATCCCGATCTTACAAGCATCCATATGAAGTTCAGTTAAGCAGTGTCTCCTTCAGTTTCATGTCGGTCAAAGGTTTAGCAATAATAGCGTAACCCTCAACGAATTTTCGAAAACAGCTTGTAAACCCAAGAAAACTCTTTCAAGTCTTGACATTCTTATGTTTTGAAAATTTGCAAATGGCGTTTTTTTCCCTTAACGATGGTTTTATAGTGTCATTTCCAACTTCATACCCCAAATATTCTATAGAAGTATACTGAGAAATTGACACTTGTTCCACTTAATTTGCAATCCATTTTGCTCTGCCTTTTGAAGAACTTCCTCGAGTCGTTTTAAATGCTTCCTTTGGAGTATTAGCATGTACCACCAGATCATCCATATAAACGCTAACTATTTTCTTCAAGCACAACGGCGCAAATATATTATTTATAAACCGTTGAAATACAGTCGGCGAGTTGTAAAGCCCGAAGGGTGCACTTAAAAATTCGTACAATCCAATAGGTGTTCTAAAGGCTGTGTAATTGACAGATCCTGGAGCGGGAAAAACCCATTTCTTAGATCCAAAGTGGAAAAATACTTTGCACCTTGGAGCTGGTCTATTTGGTATTCAATGCGTGGAATTGGGTATCGATCCTTAACCGCCACTTGATTCAGACGTCGGTAATCTACGCATAATCTTTTCGAACAGTCTCTCTTATTCGCCAAGACTATTGCGCTGGCAAATTTTGATTTGCTTGGCTGAATAATTCCTTCTTCAAGCCATTCGTCGATTTGTTTGGTGTCTCCCTCAGTTAGAATTATCTTCATCACCACCTCGTCACTTGGTTTAACACTTTTTGGATTATAATTGATGAGCATTTTGTTTATTGAGTCAACGTTAATATGCTTCTCCGTACCAGTAATACCAACATTTGGTGAAAAGTTTCCACGTTCAATCAACAGTGCATAATTATCATCAGGTAAAATCTTCTTCATTACAAACTTTTCTGGAGTTAAAATAGTAATGGTTTGGTTTGGTAACTCTTTACTCAAAAGTATGTATACTGGAAGCACATCATCACCCACAATATGGAAAACAGTGTTATAAATATCTCCATCAATTACCACAGCGCCACTGAACGTTACCGTATAATTTCTAAAATCCGGAGCACCAAGCGCTCAAAATAACACAAACATAAAATTCAAATCGGACCCATTGTCCTCCATAGCATGCAAATTCTTATTACAAATATTTATAGTTTTCAAATCATTTGTAACGGACAGACTACTGCTTTCTTGGTTAATCGCGGCGCACACCTTCGCAGCTTTCTCAGCCGCTACGCTTTTACAATTTAGCACAATATGGTCGAAATCCCCACATCGATAACGCTTAGGCCTTTTTGATTTGTACCACCGCAACTGAAACACTTTACAGTTCGTTCATTTGATGGTGTCCTTTGGAATACTGAACTGTGTTTTCAATGAAATTTTCGGTTATATACCTTCCAGATGATTTGGAACACATATACAAAAGCAATACGAGTAATAATTGTAATTTTGGTTTACGGTTATGTACATGCAAATATTATAGGGTGATCCCACATCTATATCAGGAGATTCGAATTGGACTGTTCTTTTAAATTGACTTTATCGGGATAGCGACATTTTGCAGGGTATTGTTGTGTTCTGATTCCTTGAAATCAGTAAACTTGTGCGTCCGCTTGATAAAGAATCTTGTATTTTGCTTCAAAATATTCTTAGTCCCGCTTTAATTGCTTATATTTGGCCTCTTCCAACTTCGCCAAGTTCAATAACTCGAAGACATGGGTAACTTTCTCGATCCTCGATCTTACATCGACATTTCCGGATTAATTTCAAATCCGTAAATCATGCGCTTAAGATGCATAAAATATATTACCAACCCGCACTCTCCAACTTCTCGATATATAATTCATCTTGTCTAAATTAAACTTCCTGCAAAACCACTGTAAATACCAAAAACACTCAATTAACGATTTGTAATTTATTTTATAGGGACCTAACACAACACAACCATAAAATTGTTGAGTGTCACATAAATTTCAATTTATTGTCAAAATATTAGAGGGTTAATTGAACGGCACCCTCCTAAATTATGTGTAAATAATACGACACAAAAAAAAATGATTGATCGCATTTGATTAAAATTGCGGTTGGGTAAATATAAATATTGAAAAGGGGGAAACGGCAAACGATCGCTGAGATCATCAACTTCGTAAACACATTTTTTGTCGTAGACTTACACGTTTGATCTTATTGTTACATTTATAGCTCGACTACGATATGACATGATCGTTTACATGGACCACGATCCCCAATCAATAACGAAATGTATTTGGCGCCAAATAATTCAATTGGAACTGCAATCATTAATCAGAGATCGCGTGTCCATGATCGCTTGTATCTCTTCTATATTATAGTGAATACGCCCGTATTGATCATCAACCATATGATGTAATTTTGTGACATCATCATAATATTTACATATATATCTACATGTATGTGCCTGCGATCACGTGGCCGTAAAAATTTACATTTTTATCACAAATTACGTAATGCTTTCGTTATCTCGCGGGTATGCAAATAAATTGTATACACCTGTTATCTACCTACTTACGGTATAATCACTTCAAATGGGTAATCATGTTTTGATTTCGATTTATACTGTCAGCCGTGCGACGCAGGCACACCTCATATATTATCGCGCGATCAAGTATTTTTTTTTATATGCGGCGCGGGAAACACAGTAAATATTTAAATTAGGCATTGGTGTGGTCGCAGATTGCATGTCATGTTCGAGTATTTTATCGGTGATTAAATCGGCGAACATTAAATATTTGATCGGGTAAAGTGGATACCATGACCCAATTTAATATAACGTATAGCTAATGTTGCCAATTTACATAAATTATTTATTTTAATATTCTTATTTTATTGTTCTCATTGCAGGTTGAATCGGTCGAATTGGCCTTGAATTTACTCGATGGTTCTGATGTACGAGGCCATAAAATTTCCGTGCAACGGGCCAAATTTGAAATGCGTGGCGAATACAATCCGACGTTGAAGCCGAAAAAGAAGAAGAAAACGGCAGAGAAGCAGAAAAAATTGCAAGAAAAATTATTTGATTGGCGACCGGATCGAATGCGTGGCGAGCGGCCTACACATGAACGCACGGTGGTAATTAAAAATTTATTCACACGTGAATTGTTTGAGCGGGACGTTCAATTAATCATCGACTACAAGAATGATTTGCGTGAAGAGTGTAAAAAATGTGGCACCGTGCGTAAGGTGGTGCTCTATGATGTAAGTATATCTGAAACTAGGTTTTGATGCTGCTGCCTATATAAATATTAATAATATTTTGTTCGTTTCAGAGACATTCCGAAGGTGTGGCACAAATCACGATGAGTGATCCCGAGGAAGCGGACATTGTAGTAAAATTAATGGATGGTCGATATTTTGGACAGCGGAAACTTTCAGCGGCCCTCTGGGATGGTAAAACGGTCTACAAAAAAGAAGAATCCGAGGTCGAGAACAAGGAACGTCTGGAGAATTGGGGCAAATTTTTGGAATCTGAGGATGCCGCACCGAAACTTGAAGAACCATTGACGTCACCCGAAGCAGAAAGCAGCATTGAAAACTAACCCAAAAGTTGTACAATACAAAATGTTATAATAAATAAATTTAACACATTTTCAATAAAACCGCAGTAATTTTATGTATATTGAGTTTACGACTCGACATCGCACTTAACATCCGGACTAAATCGTTTTGTTTAGGGTTACTTAATTATGTACGGGTAATATGAAACCGATATTATAGTTACTGCTATAAAAATTATTATGTTTCTAAAAAAATTTTATTACCAATGAAATTCTCGATAAACACACATAGAGTAAATCGATATCGGATACCTTCCATGGCTCATAAATAATACAATAAAACATTTCGTATACAATTTCATACCAAAATAGATTTTTTTATTTGCACGGTTTACAAATCGGGGAAATGTGTACGAACAATTAAGTGATCGAAGGAGGTCGATTTGCTTACTCGTCATTGCCTTGCTTAAATGAAATTAATTTTTTGATGACAGTTTGGTAATTTCCAGCAAACGCTGAAATTAATGATTACTATCGGAGTCAACCAAAATCTACAAAGCTGAAGGTTATCCCAGCAGTGCTGATGGTAACTCGTCGTATAAATTATGTCAACGGTTCTAAAATATTGAATCTGATAATACGGCGGTAGTCGAGAGTCAGAGAAGACTGAATATATTTGATTTACTTTGCCGCGATCGTCGATTGAGTTTTTAGTGTATTTTTATCAAATTTATACCTGGCAAGTATGACACATATAGAGGTCAAAATAGTACGGCGTTACATCTAATGTTTCGAATCATATCCAATATTAGCAAGTTTAAACGACCATTAAGCTTGCCTCGCATTGATCAATTATTATCAGGCTCCGATTTAATTCAGCATATTGAAATCATCGAATCACACCAAAAGTATTCTGTGTCAATTTTTATTTCATCTTAAACAATTTTTTTACCGAGTATCGACAACTGACAAAACCTGTGCGGCAACAACTCGAGTCATGCAGTACTTAGTTTTTTGGTTCGAGTCACTTTAGAGTGTACACACAGCGATCTGAAGGTAATTGAGTTGCCCTAGCTGCATCCCAATTAAATTTTAATCTCCACAGTTTTTGATAGAAGTGCCAATGTAGTTACATTAAAGAGCAAACATAATTAGTTGCAAACAAAATTGGTGACCCCGACGTGATCACAAAACACGTCCAACTCGAAATTATAATCTACGGAGCAGAAGTAGTTAACTAAACAACAAAATAAAGGGATGATAAAGGTACAAAGATAGTCTGCACAGCCCAGTCAAATATAATACAACTAGACTATATGCAAATTGAAATAGTGCTGAGATAACGCGTAGAGTCTGGGTGATTTGTTAAATTTGTGGTTAGGTATAGGCTGGAGAGTATCAAGTTATATTGCATTAGTGTGTCATACAGCGCGAAATGTATGCGGTTTCTCTGTCTCATGAATAGGTGAACAAAGATGAAAAATCGAATAATCATAATGAAATGTCCCAAGTCACTGTCAAGTTGCCCCAAATTAAAATTCCTCATTTTGCTGGTGAATACAGCAAATGGATTACATTTCGTGACATGGTTACACGCCGAATTCAATAAAACTCTGGTTTACCTGATGTGAGTAAATTTCATTATCTTATTGGATATCTCAAAGAAGATTCTGTGCCGTATAATATTGTAATTAAGTCGCCAATGTCGGATGCGGGAAACAACCGAGCTTAGCAGGACTTGAACGATCGGTATAATAATTCACGAATGATTACTAAAAAGTATTTAAATGAATTTTTCGCGTTGCCCAACGTAAAGTGACAAACTCAGCAGATTTGAGAAAACTTGTTCGAGGGTGTGCAAATTTGAAATTATTGGACCATCCGACTGAACATTGCGATACCATTAATTGTTGTTCACGTATTCATCCAAGCTATGAAAACATTCGCACTATCTACGGTCACATATAGTACTACGTCAGCCTCATATCTCGCAACAAGAGTTCTGAAACAAAACAGCCTAGATCAAGGTGCACAATTTCTGAATGTTTCTGAGCATGTTGATGATTTTTAAATGGATGATTTTTTGACGGAATTCAGTTATGAAAAATTGCATCAAATTCTGTGTTATCAACAGTTCCTAAAGAATATAAAGAAAAAACTTGAAATCCCGAAAGCGATCATTTTTTGTTGCCGCCCCGGTGGCAAAGTGGTCAGCATGCTTGCTCCAGCAACCGGAGGTCCCGGGTTCGATTCCCGGTGGTGACAAGGAAAAAATTTCACGGCTGGTTTAGGATCAATGAATTAATCACTCATTATCCGAAATGAAAGTATGATTATGAAACCTCATTTGAGGCGGCCAAATCCCTTGATGGGATGTATAGTGCCAGAGAGAGAGAGAGATCATTTTTTGTTCAATACCAACGTAAATACTAGCAACACGGAAGTCACAAAACGCACTGTCGTTTCAGAGATTTCCCATATTTTCAACCCAATTGGACTTCTTCGTCCAATAATTGGGTTGGCTAAGATCTTCTTGCAAGGATTGTGGTCGAAGCAATTAAAATAGGACGATTAGTCGCCTATAAATGAATACGACTTTTGGCTCCAATTCCGAAAATTTATACCATCAATTCAGACAATACAATGCGGATTCCAAGATGTATATCTTCAAAAGATGAGCAATACCTCGAAATATACGGAATTGCTGACGCCAGCCAGTTGCTTATGGTGCATGCTTATATTTGCGGACTATCAGTGCAAATTTCTGGTGAAATGGTTACATATACCATGTGAGATTAATCCAGCGGACGTTCCCTAGTGGAAAAAATCAAATATTTATACCAAAAAATTATACTGAGGAATACCAAAATCAATTTATTTTTGTATAAATGATTAATTTAAATACAAAATATACTTTAAATTGGTTAAAGTTTAATACATTTCTAAACCAAAATACTACTTAAATTATACATCTCAAAAATTATACAAATTTAAGTATGAATTTTGTATATACAAATATTTAAATTAAGTCAAAATTAAACATAAATATACATAAAATATGATTTTAAATATTATACATATATAAGTGTTAATTTTAACCTAAAATTAACTCTTAAATTCAAATTTTAAACTAAATTAAGTATATTTGGGATAAATACTTAATACGGCCGTTTAAAAGTTTAATTATGTTTAAATATTTTATACAAATTTAAGTATGAATTTTGTATATACAAATATTTAAATTTAGTCAAACTTAAACATGAATAGAAATAAAATATTTTAACCTAAAATTGACTATTAAAATCAAATTTTAAACTAAATTAAGTATATTTGAGATAAATACTTAATACGGCCGTTTAAAAGTTTAATTATGTTTAAATATTTTATACAAATTTAAATATTAATTTTGTATATACAAATATTTAAATTTAGTCAAAATTAAAAATAAATTTAAAAAATTATTTTAAGCGAATTATTGGAACCGAAAATTGTGTATTACACATTTTAGAAAAATATTTTTTTTAATCATCACTTTTCATCCCGTGGGGAAAATTTCCCACGAACTGGCAGCACTGATCTATACTATCGTGCTGAAAAAATGTATTTAGTTGTAATCGTATTTTAGGGTCTTTTGTATGTTGGTGTGCAGGTGTAGTTTGCAGCAAATGATATAAACCAAATTAAGTATATTTTAAGTTTAATTGTGTATTTAAATATATTGATTTATATTGTTAGGAATTAAACTCTACATAGTTATTGCTTTGGTGGTGCAGTGGTTAAGGTGTACACCCCTAAGTGTTATTATCGCAAAAGTCGCCGGTTCGAGTCCAGTCGGAGTCCAAAATTTAAGGAATTATTATTCTAATTAGGCAACGATGTTATCGGATCAACTATTCACTACACTGATTGAAAATTGACTGAAAATACTAGAATTAACAACGGCGTGAAATAATCAATGGAGAGGAATTAATGGCGTGGCATGTCCGCGAATACAAACAACCACATGGAAAAATGAAGTAAAATTATTATAATACGCATACATCGGCGGCAGTCACAATGAATGGAATATTTCCGTTATATTCTATCTCAAGTATAATTTTTGTTTAAATTTAAAAATTATACTAAAATTATATTGCCATAACCCACTAAAATTATACTTAAAATACACTAATATTGGTATTAATTTCATAACACAATATACAAAAATTATACTTTTAACTAGATAATTTGCGAAAGTATAATTTCTGTTTAATTTTGAAAATTATACTAAAATTATACTGCCATAACCTACTAAAATTATACAAAAATTATTATTAAATTTCTATGAAATCGTAGGTTTATTTTTAGTATAAAAAATTTCAATTTTTCCACTAGGGTTATTTCACGAGGTGTTATGCCTTATGAGTTAGAACCAAACAAGTTGTGGTGGAACGGACCTGAGTTCCTATCAAATGCCGAAGCAGAATGAGAAATGTATGAATTGCCGGAAATCAAAGATGATTCCACCATCTTACATTGCAGAGAAACGGGAAAAATGATGTTATGAATTGATCCAAAAATTTAGTTCATTTCGAAAGCTATTAAATGTAGTTGGATACTCTAGTCGATTTTCAACTTTAAAATCCAACAAGTCAATTTCTAAAACAAGCTGTATAAACCACTTGCATCCTTTTCTGGATGCTAACGGAATTATTCGAGTTGGAGGACGATTAACCAACAATAACCAACAAGCATCGTTTCACAGAGCTTTTGATGCAACTGAACATGTTGCATTGTGGTTCACAAGTGCTCCTTTCACAATCTCGTCAGCAGTTTTGGCCCATCAATAGGTGATCATGTGCTAACAAGATAACCGGAATTGCATCGAATGTCATCGTCAAAGATCAAGACTTCAACAGCAAATCATGGCTTTTTGACAAGAAATCGGAATCCACGTGGCATGGCTGAATATAAAAGATATGTGGCCGTAGTTTTTTGCTTGATCGATTCATATCGACCAGAGGCAAGCCTTGTGAGATTCAAACCGACAATGTTTTAAACTTTGTTTGAGCATCTAACGAACTGAAGAAAATCCAATTCTTTTTTAACGAGTAAACTCACATCAATAAACTACAAGACCACTGTAACAACGACGGTATAATTTGGAAGTTTATACCTTCACAGTCTCCAAGCTTTGGCGGACTATGGGAAGCTGCTATCAAGTCGTTTAAGCACCAAGTTTGGTCAAAGAGATTTAACTCTTGATTTAGGCTTTCGAAGACCCTTCAATTGGAAATTCGTTATAGTTAAAGTCGACAGATGTATTTTACGTGCTGAGTTTTTCCAAAATCGATTTGCTTAGAGCTTATCAGCAAGTCCTGGTGGAACCACAAGATATCGAGAAAATAGCAATAGTTACACCCTTTGGATTATTTGAGTTTCCGCGTATCATATTTGGTTGACGAAACGCTGCATAAACTTTCCAAAGATTGATTCATTCACTGTTCAGAGATTTAAGGTTCATAATCCCTTATATCGAAGATCTACTCATAACATCAAAAAATATATAAGAACACTTAAAAGAAAGTAAAACATGTACATATTGTTCTTCAAAGATTAAACGAGGGCCGGTCTTGTCGTTAATTTGGACAAATGTGAATTCGCCAAAAATTTAAAAGTTCGAAAAAAGGGCAAATTAGAATTTCCCTGGACTGAAGTGACATCTAAAGCATTCGATTCAAAATGCGAAATTCGCAATATTCATTGACGCGTCTGATTTATCTGTACAAGCAGAATTACAGCAGCTTAGAGAGAATTACTGACAGCATATGCAGCAATCAAACACTTCAAAAATTTGCGTTTGGTTCAAGAAAGATTTGTTTGGAAGGGTATGAGAAACGATTGCCAGCAGTTCGTCAAGAATTGTATACCATGTCAACATTCAAAAGTTGTTAAACATAATCGAGGTTTCAACCACCATACCTAACAACCATCGATTCGAACACATCAACATTGATTTAATTGGCCTCCTACCTCCGTCCAGTGAGAACTATTACTGTTTAACAATCATTGACAGGTACTCAAGGTGGCCAGAAGCTATTCCGATCCTAACATGACAGCAGAAACAGTAGCTTCACATCTGATTTCGGGTTGGTTTGCACGTTTTGGGATTCCAAAAATAAATACAACAGACCAAGGTCGCCAATTCGTGTCGACACTTTTTCAAGAGCTTTCGAAGTTACTCAATATTCACCATTTAAAGACTACAAGTTATCATCCTCAATTCAACGGATTGATTGAAAGATGGCATAGGACCATCAGCCATTATGTGCCATCAACATACAAGTTGGGCTAAACTACTACCTATTATACTGCTCGGATTAAGGTCAACGTTCAAGCAAGATATCGAAGCAACACCAGCGGAAATGATTTACGGACAATCATCTCAGTAGATCGCCTTAAGCCAGCCTTTTCCACTAGTGATGCTGTAAATAACGAGTGTACAGCAGTTCAACCGCAGTCTGCAAGTTCCGAAGTAGAAGAAGCTGTAACGGAACTATGGTGAAATAGCACCGTTAACAGAATGTCGATGAACTTTAATCCCGTAGCAGCCATTAGCCCGCTAGCTGAAGTCGGCATGGGAGTGAGTCAAGGGAGTTCAACAACAGTAATCAGCTGCTTTCACAAATGAATATACAAAAAAAACAAGTCAAGCAATACCCATTCTTCCCTATTCAGACCCTCCTTCTAACCCCGTTTAAAAACAAACACTTTAATTCATTATGATTTACTTACTTTATTTAAAGAAAAAAAAAGGCGACGTATCATGTTAATAAAGATTTTTAATATTTACTTTCACTCTAACGCAGGTGATTGGAATTCATTTAATTAAATTAGTTTAAATTTTCAATTTCTTAAAATCCCCAAATGATCAAATATAATATAAATAAAATTAAAAATGACTTACCAATTCACCGACCGGCAAAGCGCTTTACTGATGGCGACTGTATATATATTATGCATATTACGGCTAGGCTAAATACTAAGAAGGGTAGTTTAAACTTAATTCAATTAATTGGAAATAACAAACACCATAATAATACTAAACTATGCACGTAAATTAAAAGTAGGTATTTAAATAATTTGAATAGGCTATTTGAAATAAAAAGTTAAATAGATACGTTACTTAAATAACTATAAATATTATTTACTAGCAATCCGAAAATAAATAGTTATGTCAACTAAATAAATGTAAACTAATAATATTAAAGTAAACTACTAAAAAGAATGCATGCGACTTAACGCGCACACCTGCGCGATCCGTAGATTAATTTTTATTGCTTATTTTTTATTTTTTTGCCCTCCTTCTTTTATTTATATTTTGCTTTTTTCTACTATATAACAAAATTTTTTACTAACACAAATCAGTAGATACTTCTGATGATGACCTAACAAGTCGAAATCGATCGAGTGATTTTTTAAACTTTTTGAAAATTATTCAAAATAACTGCGAAACAAAAAACAAGTGATTAATAAAAATGTCTTTATTAAGTATTAGTGTGTTTCGCCAAGTGCCTACGGCCAATAGCGTAAAAAGCATGCGACTTAACGTAATCGGTAGGTAACCTGTACCTTTAAGGTTACAACAACGATACATAATTATTTTACAATATGGATAATGACACTAAATCAAAGTAGATTTGTACGATTTTTAGATGTATTTAATTGTTGTTGGTGAATGCTTCACATATATCTCCGTAGCACGAATCGCTTTCCAATCCGGAGGTGTTTTCCCAGATGGTGATTGTTTTTAGTAACAGTTTTTTTTTATGCTACTTAAATCCATAAGACAGTGGTTAAATAAATAAAACGGTGGCGCGAATATCGGTACGCAAAATCACACCACCAGTCCGCTAAATAATCAGTTTTTCACTATCAAGGCCACTGATTTTTTTTTTTTTCGAATCGAACGGTGGTATCAACTAAAATGCACTAAACAAGTGGTTTTACGTAGTGTATGTGATATCCGTTTGGCACAGTTTAATAGCACACTTTAACTAAAGTAAACGAAACACAAAACTAGCATTAGCTTAATATGCGCTTAGCTTAAATTTCAAATAGTAAACCTCACCTTAATTACGTACTGCGAATTACGTACACGAGGGTAAATATATGGATCCTGACAAACACAGGACTATGCAAATCACGGTGCTATTAGAAAATACTAGAATTAATTCATTTATATTGAACAAAAATTCACAGGCACTAACACAAACCGTTAACTTCAATTTATAATTTTTTTTATTTTTTTATTTTGACTTAGGCACTGATTTAATATTGGTGCAACGAAATATCGGATGCAACTAATTTGCTTATACGATACATCCATCATCATTTCAACTTTTCAGTGAATCGATTAATTTTGATAAATTTTATGGCAGGACCATAAAAGTACTTTTATAAAATTCATCAACTACATTGTAGACTGAGAATTAGGACGTTGCACCGATAATAAAATCAGTACTCATGAAACACCGACGATCATTTCGTTTCATTCGTGGGGAAACCTACCCCTGAGATGTCTCTATGCTTCGGGTAATAATGCTAAGGCTTTACCGTCGTTGTATATCCTTAACATGATAAACACCAAGGATTTTATCATTGTCGTCAGAAACTTCAAACGCAACGTTACCAACATTTTTGACTATACGGGCTTTTATAGTTTTTGGAGCCAGTTTCGCAGAATAGTGTTTCGATGCGTCACTTTGTGTAAAATTTTTCACATAAACTTGATCTCCGGGATTAAATGTTCGGTGACGTGATCGCAGGTTATAATATTTAGCACTATTTTCGTGTGCCTTTCTCAAATTTGCTATAGCATGGCGTCGAACACTACTCAATTTGTTGGAATTATTAATGGCCGAAAAGTTACCATCTTCACTAAAACCGAGAAGTTTATAAAGCTCGTATTCCTTCGCGTGAAGTATCTGGTTTTGTCCGAATATAATAAAATGAGGAGAATAACCAGTGCTACTGTGCTTGGCGTTATTTAATGCTGATTCGAACTCAGAGAGATGTACATCCCATAGGCGCTGGTCATCTTTTAAATAGGACCGAATGGCCGACAACAGCGTGCGGTTGACTCTCTCAGAAGCATTACTCTGAGGTGAATATTTTGGGGTTAGCACATGAGTAACGCCATATTTACCTAATAAATTTTTAAAAGCAACAGAGCAGAATGGTTTACTATTATCGGTAAACACCGTTTGAGGCACTGAATAGCGGAGGAAGAGTTTTTCGAGAAAGTTAATTGTAGATTGGGCAGTAGCTTGTCTAAAAGGTTGCAAGCAAACGAACCTGGATAATTTGTCTAGCACAATGAGGATGAAACAATTACCAGCTTTTGATCGTGGGTACGGCCCTAAGAAGTCCAAATATAGGAATTGAAATGGTCTAAAGGATTCTTGAATGGAACCCATTAATGGACGCGTTATATAATTTACCGGTTTGCAGGTTTTGCAAACGGCACACATATTAATATAACCTTTAACGTCATTGACCATTCCACTCCAATAGAATTGACGTTGAAGGCGATCTAATGTTTTGGCTATTCCTAGGTGGGCAGAGGTAGGGTCATCATGCGCACGTTTAATTAATTCGGCCCGCATAGCCACGGGAACAATTAGCTTCCATTCGTTTGGGATAGTATCGTCGTAAGCTGAACCGGAGTTAATATTAATTAATAGTTTGCCATCTTCATACTTGATGTTGGTAGAATCGGAATCGTTTTTCAAAAATTTCTCGACCGTATCCTTATATTCAGAGTCGTTAAAATGCTCCGAAGATAAATCAATATAAAGTGGAGTGGTAAAGTTATGCCTGGCTTCTTTTAATTCTGAAACACCTTGTAAAATGAGTTCGTCCGAATTAATTCTTGACAGGGCATCCGGGATTATGTTCTGTGAACCGCTGCGGTGAACAATCTTGAAATCGAACGGTTGTAACTTAAGTTCCCACCGAGCTAAACGTCCGGCGAGATCTCTTTGAGACATAAGCCATTTCAAAGCAGCATGGTCAGTTAGAATTGTGAAGGAATATCCTTCAATATACGCGCGAAAAGACTTAATTCCATGCACTACCGCGTAGCATTCTAGTTCTGTAATGCTGTATTTTTGTTGCGCGGGATTAAGCTTTTTCGATGCAAAGGCAATTGGATGTTCCTCTCCATTCTCATCGTACTGCACCAAAACACTACCAACTCCTGTGCTACTAGCATCGCACTGAATGACAAACTCCTTTAAAAAATCCGCGTGGCGTAAAACCGGGGCTGTGGTCATTGCAACTTTTAGACATTCGAAGGCATGTTGTGCATCGGTTGACCATTCGAACTTGCTCTGTTTTTTCAAAAGATTTGTTAAGGGCATAGCTAATATCGAGTAGTTCTTGATGAACCTTCGATAATATCCTGTCATTCCAAGAAATTGGCGGATTTTACGAGCTGTCTTAGGGGGTGGATAGTTAGAGATAGATTCAATTTTGCTAGGGTCGATTCGAAGCCCCCCTGCTCCTACAATAAAACCTAGAAACTTAGTAGATTTTAGGGCAAACTTGCTTTTGTTGACATTAATCGTAAGTCCTGCCTCTCGTAGTAGTTGACTGACATGCTGGAGAAGAGATAGATGCTCAGGCCATGTAGCAGATGTAATTAGCAAATCGTCGAGGTAAACGAAGATCCGATCATGGAGATGATATGGAATCACCCGATCCATTAGTCGGCACATACGTTGAGGTGCGTTGCACAACCCGAACGGCATTACCGTAAACTGATAAAGCGGACGACCGGGCACCGTAAAGGCTGTCTTATCCCTTGAACCTGCATCTAGAGGAATCTGCCAAAACGCGTCCTTAAGATCAATACTCGATATATATCGGGTTTGATCAAGGCGGCTTAGCAGACCCTCGATGTTAGGTAAAGGATAAGAATCTTTACGGGTAACCTCGTTAACCTTTCGGGCGTCCAAACACAATCTTATTTTACCATTGGCCTTTCGGACTAATGTGACCGGAGAATTCCATTCACTCTCACGGCACTCTTCGATTACCCCGAGAGCTAGCATCCTATCTATCTCTGCGTACAGATCGGATTGTACTGCCGGAGAGACAGGATAATATCTCTGTTTAACCGGTATTGCATTTTCTATTAAATTTATTTCGTGGGAGGTCTTTAACGTGCTACCGAGGCCTAAAATCTCTGAAGAAGGATACGATTTAATGACTTTCTCAAGTTGAGATTCTTGGGATTCATCTAGCTCATGAGTATTTAAATCCAACTCTGGTTTGGATGTAATTAGATTAGGAGAGGAAGTTAGTTCAGAGAGAACTGTAGGAAAAATTCCAAATTCTCGCCAAAAATCAATTCCGAGGTAAAATTTTTCTGATAACTCTGGTGCTAAAGTGAACCTAAACATTTTCGTGATTCCATTAAAAGTGGTAGGCAGAGTGACAAAACCAAGAACACGTTTCTTTTGACCGCTGGCAGTATGTAAATGGGATGGTCGTTTACAAATTTTGAGATCGTTGTTACGTATGAACTCCTCACACCCTTTTCCGAACACACTCACATTGGCCCCACTGTCAAGAAGTCCGTTAAATGTTTGATTGAGAACGTTAACATCAGCACGAGGTCTACCATCCAGTGGGTCGAAAATTATTGAGGAAGTTATTAATTTAGTGAGTAGTTTGCGCTTACGCCAATAATTAATGGATCTGGTTCTACGTTTCGAGATTTTCGAAATTCCTTCGGTTGGAGATGTGAGACGTATAGGATTAGGCACAGAGATAGTTACTTTTTCTGGTACGGAAATTTCTGATTTTGGTCTATCCAAGTATTCATGGCTGTTGTTTCTTTCGGTGGGAGGGAATTCGTTTGTGCAATTTTCGGTGGGTTTCCTCTCCCAACAGCTCCACCTTTTGCGAGTTTCCCGAATATAGTTTACAGCGAGGACACATAATCTCATCTACGTTGGGTAATCCACACTTTTTGCAGAATTGGTGTAATAATGTTCCAAAGAGACATTTTGAAAAGTAGTGTCCTTGTGCAGCACAATTCCAGCAATACATCGTCGTTTTAGGTATGCTTATATTAGGTGGAAATGGCATAGATTGAAGATTCGGCTTTTGATAGTTCTTTTGAAATACAGCATCAATATTTGAGATAGGTGTGTATGTTGGTTCAACGGAACTATTCATATCTGCAAAGTTCGAATGATAGGTGGTTGGAAAAGGTGGTAATTTTTCATCTGATAAAGGAACTTGTGGAATATTGGAAAACGTCTGCGATGCGGTATTCTGAACCTCCAAAATCTCGTGTACCTCAGATTTCCGTGTATCTCTACGCACTGGTTGTTTATTCAAACCGAGTTCTGGGACAAACCTCTCCTCCTTCCATAGTTCTTCGAGAGAGCGACATCTTGCAATTATTTGGTCTGTTGTCATAAATATTTCATTGTTCGTAAAAATTTTGAGACCAGGGCGCATGTTTTTGCGAACAATTCGAATAAACTCACGATCGGAGTATGGGACGTGTAACGAACTAGACAACATATACATATCACCAAAATAAGACATGAATGACTCGTTCGTTTCCCATTGCTGTAAACGACGGTCTAATTGAGTTTTGATGTTATCATCAGTTCTCGAGTCTTGAAAGTATCGCTGCATTTCACTTCTCAGGTGCTGCCAGGTAATAACTACATTAAAATTTTTACGAATGAATGCCCAGTTAGCAAGATATACAGCCCTATTAGCAAGATATTCTGGAATAAGAATTTATCTACACCTCTATCTTTCCTATTGCCATTATATTTTAGGTTCCAATGCTTCAAGAACATTGGCTTGGTATTATCAAGTCCATATGACGGATTCATATTAGGTACATCAGGATTTGACATAACAGGAGCGCTGGGGATGTTACTTGGAAAATATTGCTGCTGTAAACTAGGCATACTTATCGGTTGCATTGTGTTTGTGAATGTGGATGCATTGACATTCGATCTCGGCAGTATGACATGGTATTTCAGAAATTGGTACTAACGATCGGTCGTTACTAACATTATGCTGCGAAAAGCTATCGTGAACTTTATTTCCTTTAAGATACCCTAATTTCTGGATTAATCGTTGAATTTGCCTATTTATTCGTTGAGATTCACTCGCACTACTATCCACTGATTGTTGAAGTGCATTTGGTATGCTAGAATCCGTTGTGTGTGTCTCTGAGATATTTGACTCTACAGAATCACCAAAATGAACCTTTTTCGGTGGTTTAATTACCATTGATCTTCATTTCTGTAGCATTGTTTCCATATTCGCTACCTCTTGATTCAAATGCTGGGTAGCAAACTTATCGGCCTTTAAAAGCGTGTCAGTTTGGTTGGCTAAGCTCGAAGTGCTAGGTTGCGATGTGCATCCATGTGCATCCATACCTGGACTACTAGTTGAACTTGAACTATTAGAGTTCATTGCCGCATAAGGTAGGTCAGAAATACTTCCTACTATAGCTGTCTTAATTTGGGTCGGAGACACATTTGAATCGACCTCGTCGTGATCGGAATCGTCGTCAGATAAATCTTCGAGAGAGACATTGTGTGTAAATTTTTTTATTGAGTCTTCGTCTAAACTAACATTATTAGAATTTGCTTCTTGAACAAGAGTTAGAAGCTTTTGACAAGTGTCTATTGCGGACAGAGATGCATCTTTTGCAGCCTTCGACGAATGAATACGATTCAATCGTCCTTGGATATGAAGCAATCGTGATTCTGCTTTCAAAATTATTTCTTGTTCATTATACTGATCCGCAAGTAAAAGCTGAACCTGCAATAATTTCCTATTGCACAAGTTAACTTCACGTAGTGGATTTTTCTTGGCATTATTATGAGCACGGTTGGGAATTAGTACAGAGGCTTCAACCTCTTTTGATACCATAGTTTTCAAGATTTCATATTGTTCGATTACAGACCCCTTTAAAGATCGAACCTCGCACTCAATTAAAAACTCGTCGTGATCCAGATGATCAATATTCATGATTACTGAGTAACTAAACAAATATTTAGATAATTAGAAGATATATACTTAATGTAAATAGTTATTTAAGAATTATACTGATAATATTTTTCGAATATACAAGGATGTAAAAATATAACGGGGGTAGAAGGTCTGAATAAGGAAAGTTCGGTAGTACAAAGCTAAATTTATTAATAAGAAATAGCAAATCAAATAAACTACTAGATCCACAAGCATGATGTCTTACCATCTATTCAATCATTCTTACACGAGTAATAAGGACAGATGAGGACAAATCATACCTTGAATTAATAAAAAAAAATGAAAATACTAATCGTTAATTTAATTGAAATTACTTATACATATTATTGCATTGCACGCCAATATTTATATTTGGTTAGCATAGAAGAAAAAAAAAAATATAATTTGTCAAACGTTTTATTTTCGCAACGGTAAAATTATATTAACTCCAGTAACCAAATGTTATAGCGGTAAATTCGAGAAGGCATTCAACATAATTTTAGGAATATGCCGACTCATCTTTTACCTTACCTAGAACTTAAATATAACTAAGTATCAACAACAAGTTTAACTCTTATCAACAGTTGAGACTGCGTTACAAAAACTCAAGATGCTGGAAATACGGAATTGACATCCACTGGAGCATTATCACACACTACTAGAACAGGAAGAGTTATTAACAAGCCGATTAGATTCCTGTAATACTTAAGCTGTGTTGCTTTCAAAATATTACAACAACAATTGCATTGTATTCAAGCCGATTGTTTTAGAATGTTAAGAAAAAAATTTTTAGGATTATAGGGGAAATAAAATCATTTTATGGTTATGGTGTTTACCGCAAAACGTTATTTTTTCTATTTTTCTCGAAAAATTTATCTTGTAGAATAATTTAGCATTTGTTATTTGATAGCAAAATACCGAATTTAATTTGTTCTATTTCATAAAATAAAAAAAAATAAAATAAATATTAAGAAAATGAATCAACACAGAAACATTAAAACGCATTAAAAAATTAAATCCAAAAGTTGTTGCTTTCACATTTCTTAGCTAAGCTAAGCGGATTAGCGAAAGCAACACTACTTTACAGTCTTGGGGCGGAGTAGTGTGGTGCCATCTATCATGGAAACATTTTGCGGTTTACTTTTATTGTTTATGGGGCATGAAGTCTCTTTCATTATGTTTCGCCAATCATTTACACAAAAGAACAAAAAGATGATATTTTGTTCCTTCTTGTTCGTCCACTAACGAAACTACACGCGAATACAAAAATAATAAAATAAATAAAAAAACATATTTGAATTTAATTTTATAAAGCAATGCCTTGACTTTTGAGTCAGACGGTCGTATTTCTTCTTTTTATATTTTTCGTTTAAATTTTAAATTATTGTGCAAATTGTTCATAATATACGAGTTTTTATAATTACATATATAATTTATAAGAATTTCACAACCATGGAATGCATGCCTGAACCAAGAGACGGTCGCATAAAAGTCGTGTGAAATATAGGAACACAAATAACGTGGTGGATCAAATTTGTTTCGAGATGGATTAGAACAGAATCTACTTAAATATAAGTCCTGCTAACTCCACACATATGAAATAAACAATAACTAAGTAAAGATGTATTGGAATTTTTTTTTCCATAGTAATTTTTTTTTGAAAAACTAAGTATAAGTGTATTAGCGCAGAAACAAAAAAATGTAGAAAACAAAATTCAAATTTACGTTGCATTGTTAGTGTAACCAACACACTCTTTGTTAGTTTTTTTTTAATAGTTATATGTCAATGGAAGAGTGAGCAGGACTTATATTTAAGTAGATTTTGATTAGAAGAATGAAGAAGAAAGCGAGCTCATCGAATAAGAGAGTCACTGTGAGCCAGATTGTAAATATTTGGGTACAACGTCTAAAAACAAACCAATTCATTCGTTGACAAAAATGGGACAAACACAATATGAGATATTTTTTTTTTAATTATGTAAATTATACGGTCCACTACCAACTACTTACTCTATTGTAAATGAGCAAACATTGCTCAAAATGGAATAGGTTGAATGGAGTGGATTTCTGAAAACAAATTTTACCTGTAATAAATAAATAAAAAAATATATTTCAAAATACACTCCCCACACCTCTCTCACCGAAAACCACCGTGAAATTGCCGTGACTTACCTTTTTTTATTGATCAAAACCAACCGAGTATCAGCCTCACCGAAATGCTCGGTTACAGTATACAAAATTACGACGGCATTCGGGCACCAAAATTGTAAAATATTGTGTAGGATAAATTTATTCAAATGAACGTCAGTAATTACAGACTGACAACTACTAAACAAAAATATTAAAACGAATAGTTGAGTTTAATTACGCCATCTATTTTTGATCATTTCAAGCGCCAAGATATATTTTAAGTTCAGTGGTTTTCGATTTTAAATTTTCGCCGTTTTTTAAGCATATGATCGTTCACATAAATCATGCCCGTTAACAACGACCATCTGAAATTTTACTCAAACATAGATTTAGTTTTAATTTAAAATTTGTCCTACAAACCGGTTAAATTCTTGCAGTTTGATTTTGGTAGTTTTTAAAATTCTTAAAATTGGAAAGGTCACATATCTTTTGGATATCAAGGTCTTTACTCGAGAAAAGACTTTCAACATTGTGGTGAAATAGACATAAGTACTTAAATTAAAACATAATCATTTGATTGATAACAGATCCACACAATACAAAAACCGCCAACATTTTGCACCCTCTTCAAGAATAAATAAAATTTGCAAACCCAAAAATAGAAAAAGCGCCTAAGCTAAAAATTTTTTTGGCGCCATTCTTGTAGGCCAGCAGATTATATAAAAAATAAATAAAAAAAAATTGTTAAATTAACAGAAAACTTCAAACGAAATTATTTATGTTAGCTCAATTTCTAATGCCATTCATTCATTTCCAAAATACACAAAAGGCCAAATTTGTTTAATGTAATTTGATATGGTTATTTTAACAACTTGTCTGTCATGTTCCTTACCAATTAATTAAATTATATTATTTTTTGTTTAGATTTTCAATTTGGTGTACATGCGAAAAACTGAAAATAGAAAATCATATAATTATGCGAGCGCGAGGTTGCGCGGGAATTAATTAAATTCGAGGGCATCACACAACACCATTCACCATATGCTGGCGCAAGCACGATTTATATTTACATGCACGAGTCTCATGAGAAAGAACAAAAAAAAAATGTAATTGAACTTTGCGTTAGCGTCTCCATCAACAAGTGAGTATTTTAGAGAAAATTTCGCGCTTTGTTTATTCGCGCAGAACATATTACGATCTGATAATGGATATGATTAGTCTGGTAATTGATTATCTGCGGTGCTGATTGATTTAGAACAGCAATGAAATGTAGTTTAGTGATCTTGAATTTTTTCGCTTTTGCTTTCCTAAATTTTATTTTAATTTTTATGTGGTGATGGGAATGTTTTCCAGTTGAATTTTTGTTATATAATACATTTCGATATGTACAGTGCACGGTCCAAATTCTAATATTTATGCTGTGTTTATTTTATAGATTTCTTCTGAATTAAGATAATACCTTCAGCTGATATTTATATAGATTAGAAGAGCATTAGAAAATGATTATCGATAGAGGCGAACGAAAGCCTCAGAACTCTACATGTGCTACAAATTTACGATTTATCTATAACTTTATAAATGGATTCATGACCATGGTTCACTAGACGACCGCCAACTCTTTTAGTGTACATTTGGACGTTTACGGTATTTTCATTCTCTTCAACCAAAATACCTGATTGTTAGGTCTGAAGCACTGTCATATTGCAGTTAACTATTTTCCGTTAAGAGTTGCAGTGATAAATTGCTTACTTGTCTTGTGTTGACTGATTTTGTTTTGATTGCTGTGGATTGAAATCTTGTAAAGATTGTGCATTTTTTTGAGCCCAAAACTTCAAGTTTGATGGTTATTGATCAAAAACTTACTTTGGTGATGCTTTGAAATCTCGCATACGAATGTATCAGGGTTTTCCGGGCTTCCGGAACTAATATTAAATCAGCCGGAACCAATTAAAGCCAGCTTGGAACCACCGTTTTTATCAGCCGGCGACATTAGATTTTTAAACATTGTTCAATCATGAACAGATTTTCTCCCACCAAGGCAAATAATTATACAGCGTGTGAGCGGATGATCATTCATTCTTCATAGTTGTTTGGTTTGGTAGGAAAACTATTTTATACTATACTAACTATTTTGTTTATTTTGTCTTTCTTTCCTTTTTTATGCATAAAAACTTTATTGACAAATGAAGTTTTTCGTAATCGATTTATACAACAGCAACAGTTCAGTTTGTTAATTTTATTTTAAATTCAAATAATTGTAGAGAGTTTGTTTAGAATTTTCAAACATAATAATTTCAGCCAACATAACAAGATCAAAAGGAACCACTACAATATCAGCCGAAATCATATAAAGGCCGGAACCATTGCAGCTGAAACCAAAGCGGCCATGTTGATTTTTAAGCCATTTGGAAAACAATCGGAGCTTGCACAATGCACTGCAATGGCTGTGAAATATATAAGGTTGAGCAATTTAGGCTTTGTAGTGTGAAATTATACAAAGAGTAACTTTAACCCACAATGAATTTTCCATTTTACATAATCCTCCATTTGGCGGTCCTCCAACTGCCTCGGCTCATTGCTTGTGCAGTCCGGTTTCGACCTTATATTACTCGTAGACCTTGTTCGACATCGTTATGCCAGAGTAGCATATAGGTCTTTACCTACGATGTACGCCAACTTTGTTGGTGGAACACATTTCTAATCATACGGTGACGGGATCTTTCAACGTGGTCCAGCGGTTTTGTGCCACTACACGTGGTTGTCTACATGTTGGTGTCATAATAGCGTAGACAATTGAATTTTGAGTAGAGAATATCGAGAATCGGTAGAAAACTCGTATAGGCAATGGTATATTTTTACTTTTTTTTGCAATTTTTTCGGTATGAATCTGTTCTGGGGCCGAAGCACTCCCAACTCTTTCACAGTTCGCTTTTCATGTGCTTTTCTAGCCTATACTACTGACATGATTGAGGTCATTTTGATAAACGATCGTAATCAGATGATAAAACCCGTTTTGCATCCTGCACCTATCGGGGGTCAAACCCGGTTACTTTCGATGCAAAAGCCAAAGATTTAACCAGTGTGCCATTTTGTCGGTTAAGCCATCATCTTTAGTTTCCTAGTCTCAATTTGGATTTACCTATATTTTGGAATTCAATCTTTACAAAATAAATAGATGAGATTAGTACGTTTATAAAATACCAGCATCTATTGCCGCCCGCACTTAAGTTTATCGAAGTGGAGCGTAATAAAATTTGAAATAAAGCGAGGATGCTACACCGAATAATTAGAAATATATTCTGGCTAGAGGTTTTGTTGCATGCGGTGAACTCTGTAACAGAAGTTGTGTGACATTCTAGCAAACATGCGTACGTCTAACATCATCCATCGTTTTTAAACGGTTCTTAAAGCATTCCAAACCTTTTATTCGAACTAACTATAATTTTTGGTATCTATTGCTAGGCCAAAGTTAGATTGCAATATAATCTAATAAACATTTAAGCTTTGTTCAAAAATGTAAACTAAACGCTAGAGACTTGGCCGCAAATTTTATTTGTGTTGCATGCGCAACTCTACATATAACAAAAAACGTTTTTGTGACATTTTATGAAACCACGCATGCGCAGCATTATAAATTAATCTTTTAATGTTTTTTATATAGTATTTGCGGACCTGACCAATAGTTATTTTGACCAATCGGTGGCATTATTACTATTTTTTTTTTGTTTTTCCTACTTGGAGTGCTAAAATTTTAAGTTGGCATTAAATTTGTTTAAAACGATTTGAAAAAAATGTTTGTCGTTATTATTGGAAAAAACCGAACAAACTGTGACCAAATAGAAACCAATTAGGCCCCATTTTTATTTTTGTTGTGAGTTCGTTATCAACGATCAGTCAAAAAAAAAATTAATTTATACTCTTACCTCTTGTCACATAATAAAATGTCAGATCATGCTACATAATAAAATTCGCTTGATGAGGTGTCACCTATATGGCAACCTCTCGTCTTAATTGATCAAAATGTTGCTGAACATGCTATGTAGCCGATTAATTAAATATAGTCGGAAACAAAAACGTTTAGCAATCCCAAACCAATTCATATTCATTGGGCGCTTTCAGGTCCCCTATCATGATTAGTAAAATCATCGCCAATTTGATTTTAAAATTTCATAGTGCTAAACATTTTCAAAGCGTTGGCCGCGATTTTACTCAACATGTTCCCAACTGTTGGGTGCCCTGAAAGCGCCCATTGACTCTAATGCTGCGTACATGACATCGGAAATAAAAAGCAGCAGGCTCCCGAACTCAAAACCAATCAAATTTCGTGAAATCTTTTATGCCCCGCCTACTAGTTCCATACTCGAGTTGAAATATGTTTGTCTTTGTTATTGTTTTAATACATTTTGTGTGATATCATGCTATTTTCCGAACTAACACCCGATGTCATGTACCCAGTCTAAAAGTGATATAAACCATATTTAAATCAAAACATAATATATTATCCAACTGGAACGAAGCACACAAAAAAATATTCTCGATCACGTACAATGACGTAACACATTTCGTAAATACGATCATGAGGTTCTAATTTACGATCACCATGACTTTTACTCGCGCATATGCAATTTTTTCATAATGATAATATTTATAGCTATCAGAGATCATATTAAAATATTGATCGAAATAATTATGAAGATGCTCGATGACATAAGAATTTGATCTGTCATTGCATCGATCGCGTTCCGAATGAATTAACATTAATAATTTGTTTAAATATTTAGCTCGCGATCTAGATAAAAAGCAAAAATACTGCGGAGAACAGATTTTGTCGTGCAAGGCGCAAGGCGCGGCCACACGATTACTATATTAAAGTACAGCAGAACACGAAACAAACGTATGCGACTCAAAAGCTTTTATACAAATTTTTGACAGTTTTGTAAAACGGTATAAATTGTGTCGGCACGAACCAATTTAAAATCAATTAAAATTACTTTTTGTTGTTGCTGTTGTTGTTGTTGTTGTTGTTGTTGTGCACGATCACAATGTAATTGTGGTTGAGTAATTACAAGCGAACGATATTTATGTGAATTAATTATTTTGTGTGGCGTTAATTTGTAGACGTACGTAGTTTGTGTGATTAAAATCTATAAATAGTTATATTTAGTCAACGCGCAAAGTATTTTTAGTAATTAAGTCAACAACTAAATTAATTGAAATATGAAATGAATAACTGACCTGCATTTCGGTTTTCTGTTGCGCTATACAGAAGGTTACTGAATGCTGTTGCACGTTTTCATTGGAGGGTACGCGAATGATGTTTTGTGTAGGTCAAGGGCATGTGATTTTATTATAAATGTGGCATGTTGCTCAATCTGTTTCACGATGAAAATATTAAAACCTTGTCGGTTTTATATAAAAATTTATTTATAGACTTGATTCATTTTTAGAATTTTTTGTGTATATATTTTATAACGAAATTGGTTCATTCAACTGGGTATTCGGCGTTATAGGAAATTTCAAAACACATTTCGTTTGGTTGTGGTGCCAAATTGGCTGGACATGTGCCACGAAAAGCGATGAGGACATTTTGTATAGAAAATATATATAGGTTTTACCCAACTTCTTGATATAACGACTGTCCCTTCAGGTGATTGTGAACTTCTGAAATTTGTTTTTCATTCACTGGTATTCATCGCTTTCTGAAAATTTTAATTTAAATCCGAACGTTTATACCATTGAAGGAAATGAATGAATGAAATGTTGGTAAAATATTTTACAAGTGTTTCGCCGTTAAGATGAGAGAATTTTTATTTTTCATTATCCTCAACTCTTAGACCAGTTTATCTTCTTATGACTCTCTTTTATGTCCCAGCAATTTACTAATCTTATTTTGTTGGTAGGCTATAATTCTAATGCCCTTGACACTTTGCCGGGTGGTTCGAATATTAACAACTGAGTTTCGGAATGTATATGAAGCTGGCCCGAAAAACATATCTCTGTTGTAATCCCTCGGTATGAATTCCAACCTGACCACTAATCCTCAAGAAAAATCATTTTCTAAGATAAAGCCAAGATGGAGGCAATCAATCAATACAACATCAATTTTTTTTTTGTGTTTAAAAATACTTATAATTCTGAAATGGGTTGCGCTAGCCCATTTGCATTCCAGGTAGCAATTTTTAAATAGTGTGTCATTATTTTTTCTTGTTAAGTTGGTATGGACTTGACGCATCCATTATTCTTTTGTCCTGGCTCGTCGATGTATTTTCCAGTGTTCCTAGTCTCTGTTCTTGTTTTTCAGTAACTCGCCCATAGATTCTAGGCTTTGTTACTGGCTAGCCAGATGCGAATTGATAGCGTTTAGCTTCTGAAATGTTTCTTGCAGGACATGGGTTTCCTGACTCGGAGCGTTCCTGATATTTTCGTCCTGCTTAGCCATTTGTGCATATGTTATGCCTTCTCTTACTTTACCGCTATTTAGAGGGATTTGTTTTGAGTAGGATTGCATCCTAGGTTGAGAACTCTGACTTGTTTGATTTGTCTTGTTGTCTCTCATGCTTTGCAGCTCTTTCGCTACCTCGCAGCCTCTGTAATTTGCTATGTTATGATTACCACAGTGCATACATTTCACTGGTTCGTTCTTACTTTTATTGCATTCTTTTGTTAGATGTTTCCCAGCGCACTTTACGCATCTGGGCTCCCTATTACAGTATTTGCCTGTGTTATACGCCTGGCAGTTGTAACATTGTGGCATTCTACTTGGGTTCTTTTTTAATGTTTCAATCTTAACTTTCATATTAAGGATTGCTTTGATTCCATATACTCTATCAATGCTCTCAGCACTGTCAAATGTTAGCATGAAAAGGGGGAGGCCAACTTTGGTTGTATCTCGTTCACCGTTTGCGTTTATAGTGCCCTTTCTCTTTAATATGTTTACAGCGTTTCTGACTATCCTTTCTGACTAAGTTCCGCAATTATTTCTTCGTTCATACATGATGTAGCCCTCCGGCTATGACGTTAATTGGCTGCTCAGCTTTGTTTTCATATGTGAACCATTCGATGTTTTGAGCGGTGATTGCATTTGATAACATTCTGTAGGTTTCTGGATCAAGTGCATTCACTTTCCAAACGTTATTATTCAGTGCAGTGACTTTATATTTATCGTTTGGAACTAACTTCACTATTTTTTTAATTGTTTCGTATTCATTAACATTAAGTATGTTAATGGGTGGAGGTGGTATCTCTTTATGTATTCGTTGATTTTCCTGCATTTCCCCTTGGTTAATTACATTGGATGTTTTAACTGGTTGTAGTGGTCTCTCTTTTGGTATCAGTGATACGTTGTTATGTACCTTCACTAGGTCCGTACATGACTGTTCAGGTCGTTGGGGTTGTGGTTTTCTGGCGCTCTGTGTTGATTGTTCGTTCCATTTCAGGTGAAAATTCTCCTTTTCTTTTTTTGTTTAGACGTTTAGTTTTAATTTGCCTTCAGTATTTTCCTTGGCTTGATTATCATTGTTGATTACAGCAATTTCTTCTTTAAGATGTTGAACTTCTTTGAATACCTGTTCATTAATTTTCATTAAGTTTTCTATCGATTTCTTTATATTATCGTTTTCTCTAGCGACATAGTAGTGGTTTTCTAGTTTCCGTCCTCCCTGCGTTCAGCATTTTCATTCTCCTGCTGAGTAGCGGGAAGCATTTGTCTAGTTGGTGATCTAGAGATAATTGTGCTTGGTATAAATGGGCTTCATAATGGTTGGCGCACCCCAGAATCCATTGAGCATGCCTCGTGTGAAGGTGGATTGGCCAACTGTGAAGTTGACGTATCACCTGGCGCCTGGTGGTATACATTTTGTTTTGTTATACTCATTGCCTTAATAATTGGTTTATTATTCAGGGTTCCTTCTCATATCCAGATTTGGCCTCCGGCAAGCCGGTTCAAGAGCATTTCCCTATTCGCCACCTGGGGACGCGCCACGATGGGTTTTCGGCAGCTCCATACGGGAAACCACACAAATGTGAGTAAAAAATCATAGTATGTAATGGCGTTTTTGATAAAAAATTTCGCTTGATTTGAAGTACAAGCAGCACAATTGTGTATATAGTTATAGTGTTTTTTCAGATGAAAATAAGGTAAAAAGGAATTCACAAATATGTAAGTTGGTTCAAAACACATACAAAAATTCATTTTTGGCATAATCATTTTGCCGTACCCACAAAATTGTGTTACCGGGCAGGAAAAGGGATATCTATCCTCATAAACGATTCACGAACACTTGACTGATGTATAGCACCGGAATTACAAAAGTTTTGACTAGAAACCGACAGAATTTCGGAAAAATTCTATCTGAAATTATCTGGATATAGTCGTTTGAATATCGCCTTACAAACGATTCACAACCACTTCACTTATAAAATAGGATTCGTTAAAATCTTGGCTACAAAACTAGAATATTTCCTGAAAAATCCTTACGGGATACAGCTGATTGAATCTCGTTTCACAGGCGATTCACGAGTACTTGGCATATACCGCCGGATTCGTTGAAGTTTTGACTATACAAACTAAAAGATTAGCAGAGAAACTCGCCTGAGAGTCGAGACTCAAACGATTATATCTAGATAATTCCAGATAGATTTTTACAAATTTCTTGGTTTGTAGTCAAAATTTCAACGAATCCGGTGGTATATGCCAAGTGTTCATGAATCGCTTACGAGATGAGATTCAAACGTCTCTATTCCTGTTATTTCCGATAGATTTTTTTTGAAATCTCTCAGTTTGTAGGCAAAACTTCAAACGACTATATCTATGAACAACAAATTAAAATTTCGGGCTGACAGTTCTTGCTAGAATCATAGTGTTCAATCTCGTAATGCTAATTAAGCTTTCGCAATGTCTTTTTCAGGTTTGGTTTGGGCTGTCTAGGTTTCCAAACAATTGAAGGCATAATTTAAAATTACGTAAAAGTTATATTCATAATTTCGGGCTGAATGCTCTATAAATGTCATAACAAATTACCATGACACACTTTACTGTCGCGACAGTGATATTTTTTCGGGCTGAGATATAAAACTTTCTCGATAGTTATAGTTTAGTATTTCTAACGGGCTTTCTGAACTGAATGTCAGGCGATATAATTGACGTATAATTGACGAGTTTAGGTCTGACTAGGCTAGCAAGCAAAAGTAAATGCGCTTGAAATATTTCCTAACTTTATCCTAAGTTAAAAAAAAATTAAGAATGGTTTAGGAAATATTTCACACCCCTGTATACCGGAATGAAATAATTCCTAAAGAAATCCTAAGTAAAAATCGTGTTTGTGTATTAGTAAATATACACCAAAAAGAAACATTTAGGCGAAACTAGTTAAGTATGTAATTTTGAATAATTGGTTCTACTGATAGATTTGAAATTTCAAAAACTGCTACAATTATATTTAAAAATAAAATAAAACATGAATAAATCGGCAAGAGGTAAGAATAAGGTTAAAAAATGAATATTATTATTAAAAGTTGAATTCGAAAGAATACGAGATTGTGGGAGGTGGTCATCGATCTCATTATGTTTTTATGTTAAATCAGTCAGATATGAGCATGGTGATTTTTTGAACTTTGTCAAGGTTCTGGAATTGCGAAACATGCCTCAGAAGCTTATCATTGCGGTTTAACTAATTTTTATGGACTTGTAGTTTGTCCTAACTTGTCCAAAACCCAACAACATCGTTTCCAATTAATAATAAAATTTAACAATGTAAAATACTTTATTTCGGGAAAAAATATTATAATTTTTAACAGATGAATTTACACGAATTGAAAAATGAAAATAAAATAAGGTCAATGATAAAGTCTTTTTTATCAGCCGTAATTACAAAACACTAAATATATTATAGAATATGGAAATAAATTGAAATAGTGTGGGTAACTGCAGCAGGGAAACTTTCGAATTTCAAAATGAAACTTGGCATACCGATTAAGTCCAATTTGTGCTAATTAGTGCTCACGGGAAAAAATTAGTGCTAGTCCAGGAGCCGAAAAAACGGGGAAAGAAAATTTAGATTTCGCCTGAAAGACGAAAAAATAAAACCCAATTTCTAGAAAAAACCAGGAATAATTTAATCCTAATTTTAAAACTTCACAAAAGCAACCGCACCGACGAAATTTGTGCTTATCATAGAAATATGATTTTTATAAATTTTCATTAATAAATTGAGGAAAAACAAATTAGCCCCTAAAAGATACTATATTGCACATACAAAATACAGATGTAAACCGTTCAATAATATTTTTGTTGAACAACAAATTAAAAAATAAAATAACTTATTATAAAATCAAAGAATAAGCATTTCAGATAGCATATTCCTGTCACGCATGTTCATTGCCATTCAAAAAATAAAGTGGCCGAATTTGTGCTAATCCAGAATTGGTCCAATTCCATTGAACAACAAAGACCGTTGAATGAACAATTTTCTGACAAAAAATGTTCTACAAACCAATGAAGTTGGCACTTCTGAACTAATATTTACATGACATAGAACGCGGTTCCCATTAATTTTTAGCACTGTTTAGAACACAACAAATTCACGCAAGACTGCTTCAAAACGGGTGATATAGAAAATTCACTGGTCCAGATTCACGGCTTCAACGACTCCCTTACGAAAGCCTACGCAGCAGTGGAATATAATTATACAACGTTTTGAGATGTGTCTGTCAAAACTAGAATCCTGTCATCAAAGAAAAAGGTTGCACCACTGAAAACTATCTCTACCTTGCCACCGACTTGTGGCATCAATTGTGATGGACAAGTCAGGTTTGGTTAAAAGAGGATCCCAGTCGATGGCCACGTCGTACGATTTGTGAGACTTACACCAATATTGAGGAGCGAAAGCCAAAATCACATCGTATGTCATAACAACACGTATCATTTGCCCACCCGATTTTCTTCGCTTTACAAACTAATTGACAAATGATTCATCGAACATTTATGTCCACGTATTGCCACAGTTGCCGCCCCGGTGGCAAAGTGGTTAGCATACTTGCTCCAGCGACCGGAGGTCCTGGGTTCGATTCCCGGTGGTGACAAGGAAAAAATTTCACGGTTGGTTTAGGATCAATGAATTAATCACTCATTATCCGAAATGAAAATATGATTATGAAACCTCATGTGAGGCGGCCAAATCCCTTGATGGGATATAGTGCCAGAGAGAGAGAAAAATTGCTACAGTTCCAAAGGGTTTCTCATGTCAATGCGGAAATCAATTACTAGGCAAAAGCTCACTCTGGTTACTGAACCGGCTCAACAAGTCTAATTTGCCGATGGTCCATAGCTGATGTTGACTTCTCTACGAAAACACAATTGCTACGCATCAAAACTTGGTGCGTTTGCATGTAAATAAATGCATCGTCAGATTTACGGCGCATTAAGGATCCATTCGAAGAACTAACTACGTTTTCGTGTCAAATTGAATCGTGTTTTAATTCACTTTTCGATCTTTAGTCCGACTTTGAGAGCCGACAATGATCAGATTACCTATAAAATCCTTAAAATCATGTAGGAGGGCCGGCAATGTATATCCAGATTATGCTTCTGTTGTTTGGTGCTCTGGGTATGCGATGCAGATAATTTTGTTTTTGCCCTGATGTTTTTATCTTTAATTCCTTCGGAACAACTTGTTCCGCCTTTTTTTGTTGCCCTATGAAAACATCTCCTCGGTTTAATTGCAGGTGCAAGAAAAATTTATAATTTATTTACATCACCTTTACCAGATATCAATACTGTCTCAACAGTAGTGAGGCCGAAATAGTATCGACTCATTAATTAGATCTACATTCAAAAAAATATTTTTATTGTAGGATTTTTCCCATCTCAATTGGCGGAAAGTGTAATGTTTTTCCCGATTGATCTAAAACAGTAATATCGACCAAACAATAATATCCATTTATTGTTTGGCCGATGGCGAAGCAAAATTAATTCGGTCAGATAGAAATTCAGCTCTGGAAATGGCTGATTGGATCCGGCCAGGTAGGCTAATACTTACACAATTACGATAAAAATAAAAAAGATTGATACAAAATTACATTTCTCTTCTATGTGAGCCCCGAATAAAGATTATCAAAAGAACCGCTAAACGAGTCCTCGATTGTTCAGTAATAGTATTGTGTGACAAATTAGTCTTCTAAATTGAGGAATCTCCCAAAAATAAATGTTTTTAATAATTTGAATTTGAAAGTAAAACGCATAGTGCCATCTTACGGAGACTAGAATAATATTAATTACGCTTATCAAAACTAGGTTTTAGGTTTGTTGTAAACAAAATTATTATTTTCACATAATTTTACAATATTGGAAAAATTTCTGGAACTTTCGAGGAAATATGTTGTTGTTAACTTTGAAACACCACAAATCCCCAGTTTTAGTTTTTGAATAGTAGAGACATCTATAGGTTCGAAAAAAACATAATGACAGAAAATTATTAGTTCACCAGAATAAAAGTTAGATATTATTCTGAACTAATAATCAACGTGCCTTTTCTCGAGAATTAAACCACAATTAATATTCTGGTTCCGCAAGTAAGCGTCTGGCCACCACTGATATTCTGTTTTCTTGAATAAGTTTAATATTCGGTGTAATCGCTTTACGAACAAATTACGCGCGCGCTGATGAAAATTTTTTAACTTGTGGTTTGTTCTTGAAAATGAGAAAACCCGAATATGTTAAAAATAGAGTCGGTGAGACATCATCAAGCAGACTTACTTTAAAATTTGCTTGTTGTAATAATGGAATCGCGGACAACCACGCTAAATATAGATTCCCGATTATGTAAATAAAATAATTACAAATCTGTTTGCGGTTACGTCATAGTTTAAACGTAAATTTTTCGAAACGGATATGGTTTTTGGTTAGATTAGTAATCAAAATATAATCAGGTGGTTTCAAAACGTATATAAATCTCCCTCAAGATTTCGATGACACTTTTATGTAGGGACTCGTCAGTCTCAAAAGCTAGATAACTTGACATGAGGGAGCGTTCTCCTTCTACCTCGATCATCCATCAAGTATAGGTTTATTCTACGAGGTTCTATTTCTATCGTTTATGAAAACCTTGGTGTCTGTTTAGTGATGTGATCACTGCTTAGTGATTTTTTGATCGCTTTTTTTTCACGTTCCAAGCGTAGCCGACTACTGTGCAACATTCTCATCAGCTGTTAGTATTCAGATGTTAGTATATTGGCCTGTGCTTTCTTATTAAACAATTTTCGAATCTTAAGATCGCAACTCCACCAGGAAGAGCGTTTGATTATGTGGATCGTTTGAAACGAATGGAATCGAATTTATGTTGTAGGTGTTTCTTATTGCCTCGGTGCCTTTAGTATGGTAATCTGCTACCAAGATCCGCAATTGTATAAATGTTGGTCTGAATACCGGTCAAATTATATTTGAGACAGGGTTTAAGTGTTCTCAATAATTTTTAAATATTTTTCGACATTAAATCTAATATACAAATGGTGAGCAATGGCGCCTCCATGGTTTTGTTGTTTATAGTCCGGTCAATCTAGACATTCGAAGGTACATAAATTCGCATCAAGCTGAAAATTGGTAGAATTGTTAAAAATGTGATTATAAATAAAACTTAAAAGTTCCCCATTATTCCCGTGTATGGAAAAAATTTTAATCGCGGTCAAAGGTCAAAAAAATTAGTTTTTCGCGATTTTCAGCGAAACGGTAAGTCTTATCATAAAAATATATTAGACAAAAATTGTAGGTCATCATATTATATTTATGATTAGATCTGCATCCATTAAGTCATTAATTTCAACTTCTTTTAATATTATAATTGCTAAAGTAAGCTGAAGTAGTGTATGCGCTCGAACAGCTCTTGCGTAAGCATGACCATTGAGCATTTTTTCTAATGATTTTACCGCATATATCTCTGCGAGTACTTCTTTCATGCCGCTTCCTTGCATAATATGCCCAATTGCTCCCAGAAAAGACGTCAGTAGATGAAATCCTCCGAGTCTGATGATGGTTTTTGATACTTCAGAGCCCTCAGGTGCGGCTGATACCATTTCTCGAGCTTTTTGCATACAGGGGCTGGTCAAACGTCACGATGCATACAGTGTGGCCATACCGTTTTGCGTTCTCTAATACACAAAGTAAGGTCGTATAGATAGTATTATAGCTGCTGGCTGGTTGGTGAATAAATGGTAAAAATGAAATTTGAGATTTAAAATAATTCATATGATTTTTTGTTAAACGTTCAATAAAACCATTCCAACCGGGTAAACACGCATTTTTCCATTTCCCATAAAACCATACTACATCAGCTTTTTTGAGGAAAGATACCATTTCAGTTCCATAAACAAAATCTTTAACATTTATTTTACTGTACCCTACACCGTCATTTTGATAGATCTGTTTAGGCACATGAGCTTTTGCCTTGAAATCTTTTGCTGAAAGAGCTTATTTTATTCGTGGCATAGGTTCTTCTAGTAAAACTGAATTTTTTGGAGTAACAATTTGAATAATACCCATTATGTGGAGCGTGTTATTGCCGTCTAACGTATTTACAATAATATCAGCGTTGTCTGCAACGTATTGAATAAGAGTGCCGCTTTGTGGTGGTAGGACATGAGGAGGACGATGAAAAACTGCTGCTGCCTCGTACATTATTGTATCATTATAAGATGCGCATAAACCAAAAGCCGAAAAGATTTGTATAAGACGTTTAGACCCGAACCTTCGATGAAAAAAACTGCGAGGCCTAGTTGTAATTTAGACTTAAAAGACCTTGGTCGAACAGCAGACATGATACAATGGCAAATGTTTGTGCATATTAATTTTAAATGATCTAAATTTGATTGTTTATTCTTTAAAATCATTCGTTCCACAAGATATGTCAATGATTCTGGGATTTCATTATTCAAATCTTCAAACATGCGACTTGGTGGAGGGTAATTAGAATTATCAAACACTAAGGTTTGAATATCTTCGCGAATAATAGCTGCAGCTGCGTCTAGGACTCTGAATCGTTTTTCTTTTTGATTCATTTTTTTCTTTTCGTACCAGGCTTGATTCAAAATGTCATGATGATTATCCACTAAGCATATGAATGTTGATGCTCCCGATTTCTCAGTGATAATAAGTTTTTCACCATACTTTAGTTTGAGTTGTAGCTTAATCGTACTGTAATCTAATGTCGTAGTGTTGCAAACATTTTTTAATTCGTTCAAAGTGAACTGACAGTCATCGCTATTTTCAATGTAAGTGAATATTTCCTCCATTGCCAGATTCGCAGCTTCGTCTTTAGGGCGACCGACTTTAGTTCCAGTGGAAAGTTTTACGAAAGAATTATAGCAATCATGATGATACTTAGCTTCAGCAGCAACTAAATCATATTCAAATGCGACTCGAGCAAGAACAGCTTTTGCTATAGCATCGTCACGAGTCCGAGCTACTTCCAGAATTGAATCTTTAAATTGAAGTGTACTTACTTGGCTAATTCGACGGCGAAAATCTGATGATTTTCTTCTTTCATACTCTTCATTCAATTTCTGGCCACAAAATAAGCATAGTTCTTTAAAACAAACAGCTGATTCACT
Source organism: Nephrotoma appendiculata (assembly GCA_947310385.1). Classification (NCBI taxonomy): domain Eukaryota; kingdom Metazoa; phylum Arthropoda; class Insecta; order Diptera; family Tipulidae; genus Nephrotoma; species Nephrotoma appendiculata. The sequence continues at coordinate 264,136,200 of OX371225.1, read as the reverse complement.
GACACGTGATCTAGTACGAGCAGGACTTACTGTGGATGTACTGGCTTCTTGTTCTTCACGTTGTCTTTTATTAGCTGCAGCAATAGAAGATTTCGAGTATAATTTTTACGACAATTTTCATGTATTATCACAGATTTCTGATTTTTGAGAAATTCTGAAAATTCATCTGCTCTTTCGATGCTTGCATTAATTAATGACTTCATACCACGTTCAACAGTAACAACTTCACTTTTAGTTAAAAGTTTAGCACAAATAAAACAATATTCAGACATTTTTGTTATAAAAGTCAAAACAGCACGATATAGGTTAGGTTAAACACGTGATATCACTACAGCGTTTTGCTCAAGACTAACGGTATATCATTTATTATAGCAGGTGTAAGACCCTAGCCACGCACACAATAGAACAAGAGACAGATGTTGTCCTCGAAGTTATACTGGCGAATGAAGTAAGGGACTGGGTTTCATTTGACCTGATATTCTTATAGTTATGTATATTTTATATTTTAAGTATAAGTTACAATCACCGATAGAAAAATATTTCAACATATATAACAACTCTAGATAAGAGATGTATATACGTGGCGCACTCATGCATATTATGCCCATAACAACTTGAACAACTTTTTGAATCGTTATATCCCAGAAAGGGTGGCTCGTAGAAAAAAAAGCACTGATACATTTTTGATAGATAATATGATGACCTACAATTTTTGTCTAATATATTTTTATGATAAGACTTACCGTTCAAACTAATTTTTTTTTACCTTTGACCTCGAGTAAATTTTTTTCCATACACGGGAATGATGGGGAACTTTTAAGTTTTATTTATAATCACATTTTTAACGATTCTACCAATTTTCAGCTTGATGCGAATTTATGTACCTTCGCTCTCATTTTTATGTTTAGATTGACCGGACTATTGGTCCTGGAGGTAGATCCAGAGACGCACAAATGGATGTTGAGTAAGGGCGAGGTATACTGCAAGTGGAGCTGTGCCAAGGTAAAGGACTGTGTGTTTGTGAGCACGTGCTATAATTGTTCGAGTCTAAAGCATATAGCCAGAGAATGCCCCAGTAAAAGAAAGGCTTTGTGTTGGAAGTGTAGAGAAGAGAATCACTTGGCTAGTAATTGTAACAGGGAGCCAAAGTGTGTAAACTGCGCTGAGGCGGCGGAGAAAATGAAGCTAAATGTAGACTACAAGCACTCAGCATGGGATGATAAGTATCCAGCGTATGTAGAGAGAATAAGGAGAGTAGTGAAGTAAATGGCAAAATCAGATTATTGTGGGAGTGTGGGGCAAGTGAACATGTACTGGATGGAGTACTGGATGCTAGCGGTAAAAGTAGGACGAGCAAAGAGGATTGATGATATGGGAATGATAATATGCTGTTACAGGTCACCAAGTGCGAGCGTAGTGCAATTCTTAACTGCCTTTAGTGAGCAGCTAGAGGGATTGATGTTGTTGGGAGCAGTGAAGATAATAATTATGGGTGATTTAAATCTAGATTGGGAGAGATCGGAAGAATATTATGTCAAGTGTTTTAAAGAAATCACAGAATCTTTTGGACTTAAACAGTTCGTGAAGGAAAATACCAGAGTAACGGATGCATCAAGAACGACAATTGATTTAGTATTTTCAAATAAGGAAGTGAATTGTATTGTTGTGGATACCCCAAAAATTACAGACCATGCGTTTATAATGATCAAGGGAGAGGAAGTAAATGGAAAAAAGGTGATCAAAGGAAAGATAGATCTGGTGGGTGGGTACAAGGATGGTGTACGAGAAGTCACTGGGGGCATTGAGGAAGAGTGTGGAAAATTAAATTTATGGGTGGAAGAAGCAGTGAAAAGGGGAACAGGCGAGTTAAGGATAGTGGACATAGCTAGAAGTTGTCCATGGTTCACCAACAGAGTGAAGGAGATTAAGAAGGCAAGAGATGAGGCGTATAAGAAATTTAGAGCGATGAAGAAGAGAGAAAGGGAGAGTTGGGAACTGAGACAGTTAAGGAAGGGTGGGTGGATTATCAAAGGAAAGGAAACAGATTTGTTGCTGTGATTAGGAGTGAGAGGAGATTGTATTATGAGAGAAACATTGATCAGTGCAAAAGCAACCCGGGAAAGATATGGAAAACATTAAAAAGGGTAATTGGATTTAAGGGAAGGAGTGATATAAATGGGGTGGATTTTGATGGCATGATAGTGTACGAAAAGATAGACATTGCGAACAGATTAATCAAGTATTTTGTAGATAGTGTAGAGGATATTATAAGGGGGAAATACCAGAGAAGCAAGACAATGTGGATATAGCATATGATGGAGAAGTAATTGAGCATGTGGGCATGGTGCAGGAAGACTACCTAGATAAAAAAGTTATAACATTAAAATTGGCAAGATGTGAGGGGGTGTTAAGCTGTAAAATGTTTAAGAAGGATTTATGGGGAGTTTTAAGAGGATATGTGAGCCGCATAGTAAATTTGTCTTTGGAATATGCAGTAGTTCCTACAAGTTTGAAAGTATCATGTGTAGTTCCTGATCCTAAAGTTATGAATAGTTGTCGGATTGGAGTCAATAATTTTGGATAAATTGCTCGAGCACATCGCTGAGAATAATATGCTATCTGGGCACCAATCTGGTTGTAGAGATCGGTACTCTACACAGACAGCGGTTCAGATGGTGGAGGATTGGAAGAGAGAAAAAGAGGATGGAAAATCGACAGTAGCAGTTTTCCGCGATTTTAAAAGTCGTTTCCAGTCGAATCCGCGCCACAAAGAAATAGGAACATATAAATAGCTGTAAGCCTTATAAGACGGTAGAACTCTGTCACATTCCTAGTAAATGGACTGAAGTAAATTTATAACTAAGGCGGGAAAACCCCTCGTTGCAGTCCCAAAGACCTTACACCTATAAATTTAGCTCCTTCCTTACTAAAAATTTGGAAAGACGGGTAGCACTTCACATTAGAAGTCCGATTGAGCCAAAAAGGTTTTCCCAAGCATGTAGTATTCCGTATATTCTAGGGATACATCTCTAGAATATAAGGAATACTCCATGCTAACATTACTGAATATTGCTAGGGATTTAAAAATTTCAGACCAGAGGCGATCACGTAAGCATCCTTCTCTCTGTGCGTGGGCAAGTTACTCATGGGCTGGGTAGATTAAATGCTTAAAAGCAGTGTCGTAACCGCTAGCCTGGGTGGTTCCTCAGTAGAAGATTTATTTAGTAGAGGCACACCGCAAGATGGGGTATTATCCCCTTTTCTTTGGAGCTTAGTCATAAATGATCTGTTATTAAACCTGGGAGGGTGTGGCTTTAGAATGGTTGCTTATGTGGATAATGTTCCGATTGTTGTCTTCGATAAATATTCTTGTACCCTAAGATAACGCATGCAACGTTCGCTTGGCTTTCTCACCAATTGGGCAAACAGTTGCGGTTCGAATATAAATCCAGACAAAACTGTATTTATCCTCTTCTCCAGGAAATACAAATTCCTCAGAACGACCCCCTAGCTTAAATGGTATTGGATTAACCATCATTGATAAAGCGAAGTATCTGGGTCTCATTCTGGACAGCAAACTAAGTTGGAAACCTACATAGTAGAAAGAGTAAAAAATTACCATCCTGCAAAAATGCCATTGGAAAAAGATGGGCTATGGAGCCCCACATTGTACATTGGCACTATATTTTTACTAGTAGGCCCATTTTATTACATACACTGCTTTGTGTATTAGTGGGGCTCTATGTGGAAATATAACAATACTGGTTGGGAGAAGCATTTCTAAATACTGAAGGTGGCGATGACGGATTGTTGGGGATGGTATTTTCGGTGAGGAATTAAATGTAAACTTGTCTGTAGGTCCCCCAAACTACTTTTGCGTTTTACAAGATGAACTAATTCTCGATGAGGGAGTCCGTTGACTGGTTGAGGCGTAATGTAAATATCTGCAATAGATATTCACATTTTTACGATTTCAATTAAATTAGTAGCCCAAAATTGTCGCTCATCTGACGTGGGCCCCAGGGTATTTTAATGTTACGGGGAATGAATAGGTGAATGAATGCGCTGTACAAGGCATAACCTGCCTCATTTCACAAAGCAGGCTTGATGGTGATATACCGCTTCCCCGGAATCTGAAAGGTGCGTGGTATATTATGAACTGCTTGAATCAGGTGAAACTATCAGTCGCGATGTCTACCGACAATGCAAAATCACATGTTGCAAATGATGTGAGAAATTATTTAAAAAGACAGGACTGGAAAGATCTACCCCACCCGCCGTATTCACCAAACATAGCTCCTTCAGATTACAACTTATTCCGGTTGATGCAGTTGTCTCTTTCTGTCCGAAATTGTCTGAAAGATGTGGTAAAGTTGTAGCTGCAGATGGAGCTTTTTTCATTTTCTTAACAAGCAAATGTGTTTTATTTTAATAAAAAAGGACGGAGTCATATTCACACACTCAGTATTTCACACAAAGCAAAAAATTCTTGCACATATTTTTGAGCTGAACTAATACAGAAATCAATCATAGTCACAAGATCTTTGAACCCTGGTATATATGTCTATATAGTGTCTCAGGTAGCGTTATTAAAACTTTCTTTCAAATTAAAAAAATACAAAGAGAACCTAAAATATTAATTACAATTATCCAAACATGTAGTTTCTATTCAATCCAAAATGACTTTGCACTTTGCTGAGAATCGCTTACCTCTCTTTTTACAACTATAACTTATATGGGTTCGTGTTACGCTGGTGTACAAATCAATTAATCTTCTTCCAGATTACGTTTTGTTGTTAGTACTGTTTGTTGAGTAGCACGGCGTAGTAATTGAAAATCCATCTCTCTCCTCCAAATTCGTTTCAATCGCCTATCAAATTCAATTTAATTTTGAGTCTAATTTTGCAACGTGCGCGCAGCATTATCTCGGCAAACAATTATCTTCGCCCCCCGATGTGACGTGTGTCTTATATACAGAGCGAGATTTATGTATTATATAAAGACGTCGTCCAAAATGAAAAATATGAAATGAAGTAAATCGTTATGAATCGATTTAAGATTTATTTGTTGGTGTATATCAATTTAATTAATAAAATTTATTATATGAAATGAGTTGGCAAAAAACTTGGTATTTTTATGAGACAAATTTTTTATATACGCGGTGAACCATGTGGCACATAAGGTTTATGTTTTTTTATGATTGCGTCTGATATTTTGGTATGCGTATTTACGCATACATATGCGGATTTCTACATGGAGTGGGTAGCGGTGGTTCAACATGATTTTCTTAAGATTCTATTTTTATCTTATGCGTGAATCGTTCATTATTTTTGAACATGTACGAGTTACGTATATAGGGTCAAGAGGTTTGAAAATCAATAAAAATCATAATGCGAATAGAATTACGTTTATGGGCCGTAAAATATATATACGGACTGTAAAGTTGTGTAATTAATTAAAATTGATTAGGTACGTATATAGGATATTGAACTGACCTGTCGTACTTCATTTATGCTTTAGAGGCAGGAGGCAGTTTATAATTTTCAGTATGATGTCATCAGAACTTTTTCTTGTTGGTATGATGAATTTAGAATAATTTTTAAAAATTTCAAAAACCCGATTTCTATCGAGAAACTACAGAAACTATCAAGAAATTATGATTAATTATGGTTTTTGTGAAGATAGCCCAAATATCAAAATTAGGCTTATCCACAAACATGCTTTTATAAGTATTATTTCTTCTCTCAGCCCCGAAAATGTCAACTGTCATGAGAGTTTTTAACTATCGTGATCATTTAACATAGCGTTTTTTCGGGGATGGAATTTGGGCTATATTCACATATTCATTTTTGAAAATGTGGATAATTTCTCGAACATGCCAACAGATACAACAACAAATCACTGTTTCAGTAAGAATAAAGGCACACATTCAAAATGAATTCATATTTCAAATTACATATTCGCATTTAAGATATTCGTAATAAAAACACTTAGCTTCACCCTAAAAACATTTACCAATTTAAACAGAAAAGAAAACGATTGCATTTCAATTTGCTTAATGAGAGTAATACAATCAATTTTCCAAGAACTACAATACGAGTTACAATAAAAATGGAACTCTGGTAATGGTAATAGTTATAGTAATAACGGTAATGATAATAATTACACTTCCTACAAAATTTGTGTTTGCAAATTTCGAATGAATTATGTGTTTATACGATGACAGCACTGCTCCGCAGTATTTCTTAAATGTAAGGCTGCGGTACGCTTTCCTCGGATCTGTAACACTCATACACGAGGATTACAGTTTGTCTTCAAGAAACCGAACTCGGTCTTAAAGCATATTATAAATTATCATACACAGTTTCATCTCTATACACGTAAAGAGATGGCCGACCGCAGCTGGAACCCAGCAAACAAACATTGATAGCAGTATGAAACAGATTGAGCCATTTGCATACGTCGAAGTGAGAAAACAAATAAATTTGCTTCGGTTTCTTTTATAATACATACAGATACACTGCATATTTACCCCCACTTAATTTCTTGTTTATCAATTTCATTTAGAAAAATCGTGGAGTGAGAAAAGTTGTGGAGATTTCATTTGAGGTGAGAGTTGATGCAGAATCTACTTAAATATATATTTAAATAGATTCTGGTTGATGTGTAAAATATGCATTGTACATGGTATGATGTTTATTTTACAAGTGTTTTCAGATGGAGAATACATGGACAACATATAAAATTAGTATACAAAATTAAAAATATGTAGTTGGCGAGTGTATACACTTTTAAGTACCAATTGGTATATACAACAAAACATAAAAATAAAAATTTTGTTTTTAGTTAAACCGTTAAGTTAACGTAGGGGAAACAAAACCGATTTTTCGGTCGGCAAAAATACGAAAAGCATGGAATTAGGTGCATCAATTTGAAGTAAAAATTGAGCGCTCTAATTATAAGATGTTTATGCGCTCATTGTGCGCTGATTTGTATTACTGGGAAGATACTGTGCGAATTCTGACGAAAGTAATCGAACTCATCCCAGCATCGTACTAGAATTCTGCAAAATCGAGTTCAATTCAATAGCGAGCAATGTGACAAATACTGAGTGATGCAAAAACTATATAGTTTTAAAATATGAACTTATTTTACCAATTTCATTCATGTTTAGGATGCCCCCATTGAATTCTCCTTAATTTAATTAGTTCTGCTTCTCCTTGCTGAGAAGCTAACTCAAGCAGCTTTTCCCTTTTGAGCCTTCTTATTATTTCTTGTTTTTCAAGCAGTTGACTGGCTTCGAGTTTTGGATTATTTTGGAGCCTCTTTTCATGCTTTCAAGCTGCTTGCTTACCTCGTTGGCGACTGTTTCATTTATTTATTTATTTATTTAATCAACAGTATTAATTTACATCTGGTATTTAAAATTAGGTTTATTAATATAAATCAAATTTGAATAAAAAAAAATTTTAGAACTCTTTTAAATTCATCTCTGGACAAATTAAAATCGAACACGGTAGATACATTTTTTAATACACGGCTAGAATTACAAACCGGGTCCGACATACCAAAACTAGACCTATGGAAGTGCAGATCAATCACTAAGCCTCGGTGTCTAAGTGATCTCACTGGGATTAAATTTTAAAATTATTAAACTGCCATAGAAATTATTTATAAATAATTATTATTATTTAAGCAGAATTATAATTAGCATGTTTGCCATCTTTATGCAAAAAAATTTACTAACTGCACCATGTTTAATTTTATTCGTTTTAAATTTTTGCTCAAATAATTATCTCGGTAATTCTTTAATTTCATAAGGATGTGACGAACATATTAAATTCCCCTCGTAAACTGGAGATTTAGTTCAGACTTATCAATCACCGATCAAAAATATTTTGAAGACTGATAAGTCGGTACTAATGCTGTGTGCCTCAGATCGATGTTTTCGACTAAATTATGAACTAAACGAAATTGCTCATTAATTCACAATAAACACTCATAGGGGTCAGTAACATCAACAAAACAAGCTGTGCCTGACTATTCGAAATACTAAATAGTTGACTTTTCGTGGATAAAGGAAATATTAAATTAAATTAAAATAATGGAAGATGATATGGAAGTTGCATTATTTGCAAATGTTATTATAAACTACGAAATGTTTAAAAATAAAAAAAAATGTCACGTAAAAATTTGTACAAATTTCCTTGCGAGGAGACTTTTCGTTTGTAACCTGGCGGCGAATAGCGTTAGGTCAACTTAAAAAGATTAGTTCATAATTTAGCCGAAAAATCGGCACACAGCATTATTAAGTAATGTTACGATTTTGCCTTGTCAATCAAGGTTCGAATCACTGAATTGTGAATAAATACACTGCTTCAATTTTAACTCACACAATTTTATTTACACAACACAATTTATTATACAACACAATTTTCACAATTAATTATTATAATTATAACACACTTTTTAATTATCACTTTAATAATCGCTTTAATAATCACTTTAATAATCTTTCTATTTAACCTTCACTGTATCACGTTTAAAATAATACTCAGCATTCCACGTCAACGCGCGCCTTTATATACCAAAATATTTGTTTCTAGAATAATCCTAAATGCGCAGCAAATATGTTAGTATAGAAATACGCCTAAATGTTGAGTATAAATTATAAATGTAGTTGAACAATAAATATGAAATTAACTTATTCTATTCTACTCTAGGTGTCACCGTAACACTACCCCCACCTAAGCCTGTTCGTCCCGAACAGGATCCAGATCACCTCCTCTGTAGAGCGCCAAGCGCTCTAAATGCACCACCTTTGGTTTACCTTTCCGTCCTTTCTGTATGCGATAAACCACGTCGTTCAACCTTTTAATGACAGTGTAAGGTCCTTCCCATGTGGGTTGCAACTTCGGTGATAATCCCTTGTGCCGTTGCGGGTTGTGAAGCCATACCAATTGCCCTTCCTCGAAGCCTTGATTATTTGCTCGTATGTCATATCGAGCTTTCATTCGATCACTTGATATTCGAATTTTCTCCCGTACAAATTGATGTATTTCATTGAGTTCCTCTTTCATCCGGTCGACGTAATCCTGTCCGCATAGAGCTGCTGATGGAACAGCTCCAAACTTTAAATCTCCCGGTAATCGCAGGTTGTTCCCAAATATGGTTTTAGCTGGTGTCACTCCTGTTGTATCATGTACCGCTGATCGGTAGGCCATCAAGAACATTGGTATATGTTGATCCCAGTTACGTTGGTTCCTTTCCACAACCTTTGCTAGATATTCCTCCAATGTGCCATTGAATCTTTCCACCATACCGTCCGACTGTGGGTGTAAAGGCGTCGTCCTTGTTTTATTGATTCCAAGCATCTGACATATCTCCTGAAATACCACCGATTCGAAATTCCTTCCTTGATCCGTGTGGATTTCCATAGGTACACCAAATCTGCTAATCCAATTGTTAACCACGGCATCAGCTATTGTTGTTGTTTCCTGATTGGGTATGGGGTACACCTCCGGCCATTTGCTGAAATAATCCATTATTACTAGCACATATTTATTTCCGCTCTCGGTGGTCGGAAATGGCCCCGCCACGTCCATTGCAATTCTCTCAAATGGTGCCCCGACATTATATTGTTTCATAGCTCCACGGCTTTTTCGTGCTGGTCCCTTTACTGCCGCACATTGGTCACATCTTCGACACCATTCTACTACTGACTGTCTACATCCGGACCAGTAGAAACGTTGTCGAATTTTGGCCAATGTTTTATTAATCCCTAGGTGACCTCCACTTGCTCCTCCATGATACTCCTTGAGGATTTCCGCTATCCGATCTTTTGGCACCACTACCAACAATTGTTTTACTTTACCATCCGTGCTTTCCCACTTTCGTTTTAAACAACCATTTTCTATGTGGAGGCTATCCCATTGGGCCCAATAAGCTTTTACAATGGGAGTTTTGTCAGCTATCTCACTCCATGTGGGCCGGTGTTCCTTTTCCTTATGTTTCATGATGAATGATAGGTCAGCATCCCGTAATTGCTCCTTCTTGATCATTTCATCAGTCCATTCCTCATCAGGTAGCACTTGCATGAGTCGAATATCGACGATGTTTTCCTTGACCTCCACATGCCCACAATTCTTGCATTCCGCGGGACATGGTCTTCTTAATAACGTGTCGGCATTTCCATGTGCGCTTTCCTTTCGATGTTCAATATTGGCTTCATCTGTCAAGCTGTCACCGCCTCTTTCTACTCTTGAAACTTGGATGGACGTTATGGGGCAATCGGTTGTGGGAGTCAGCTTTTGCTCCTTCAAGCTGTCTCTTTTTAACAGCTCCAATGTCATCCGACCCTCCTTCCTGGATTCTATCTGCTCCTCGTTTGATCTGCGCTTCATAGGAGATGGCGACCTTGCTCGTTTCTTGTTAATCTCCCAACAGTCCCGTGAGATGTGACCCATTCTATCACATACCCAGCATTTAATCCTGCCACTTCCATATCTGAACCTTGGCGTAGCCCGCTCGGTGTCCATTCTGGAATCAATCTCCAGTCGGCGAATTTCCATTGCTGGTTTGACGATGGCCTGAACAGTTTCGTTTGTTAACGCATAAGCGATGGTTTCCGTGAAAGTTGCCTTAGGTGACAACATCACCGCTCTGCGCGTCTCAGGATCTCGAATACCGTCAATGAATGCATCTATTTTAATTCGCTCCATGTAATCGGCCGACATATTTGAATGGGCTAAATGCGCGAGCCGCTCAATTGCCGATGAAAACTCCTGTAGCGATTCTCCTCCTTTTTGGTATCGACCCTTCAGTTCCATGCGATAGATTTCTCGTTTGTGGTCGCTTCCGTATTTTCGATCTAACGCCTTCATAATTCCCATGTAAACGTTCCGTTCCTGCTCGGGAATGATTTGTAGTGTTTCTACCGCTTCGCCTTTAAGAGCCACAATTAACGCTGCAACACATTGTTCTTCAGTCCACTGATTTTGCTTAATGGCCGTTTCGAATTGGAACTTAAAAATACTGAAGGATGTTGTTCCATCAAATGTTGGTGGTTTTATCTTAACTGCATTAACCGTCTGGATCACTTGATGTGTCGTTCCATTCGCCTTGACATCTTGGAACTCCTTCTCGAGACGTTGAAACTCCCCTTTAACATTTTGAATTTCTGCGTGTACTTCTGTTTGCAGTTTTTCCACTTTACCGTGTAGTGTAGATGATAACTCCAGAAACCTCTTGTCTATTTTCTTTTGGCCTACTTCTATTTGGTTTTTAATGTCCGCTCCTTGTTGCTCCATTTGTACCATCTTCTGTTTCATTTCCTGGTTCAATTGTTTAATGTCCGCTCCTTGTTGCTCCATCTGCTGTTTCATTTGATGTTTAATATCCGCCCCTTGTTGCTTCAACTGTTGTCCCATCATATTCATAGCAGCCATCAACTGCGATAAATCGAAACTTCCAGATGGGTTTTGTGTTGTTCCGACCATCGTTTGTTCTTCCTTTTCTTTCTTGTCCACACTGATCTCATCCGTGTTGTCCTCCTCGAAATCATACACATCTGGATTTAAACCGTCCTTCTCCATGGCCTGACGTAGTCGCTCCACCAAACTAGCTTTTGTGCCTTCACTAGCCAAACCTCGCTGCTTCAGTTGCTCCTTTAATTGCGCAAGCTTTAATTCGTAGAGAATCATTTTCCTTATTATTCACAATCCCACCGCTGTCACCAATTGTTACGATTTTGCCTTGTCAATCAAGGTTCGAATTACTGGATTGTGAATAAATACACTGCTTTAAATTTTAACTCACACAATTTATTTACACAACACAATTTATTATACAACACGAAATTCACAATTAATTATTACACTTATAACACACTTTTTAATTATCACTTTAATAATCGCTTTAATAATCACTTTAATAATCACTTTAATAATCTTTCTATTTAACCTTCACTGTATCACGTTTAAAATAATACTCAGCATTCCACGTCAACGCGCGCCTTTATATACCAAAATTTTTGTTTCTAGAATAATCCTAAATGCGCAGCAAATATGTTAGTATAGAAATACGCCTAAATGTTGAGTATAAATTATAAATGTAGTTGAACAATAAATATGAAATTAACTTATTCTATTCTACTCTAGGTGTCACCGTAACATTAAATTAAAAATTAGGCGCAGCTTATTTTGGGCCATCTATGAAAGACTAGTTTAAACTAACCATCAATTTAGTTATTTGGAAATTTGAACGTTTATAAAATCGGGTTTGTATCTGTCACAATAATTGTAAAATTGTGATTTTATTTGTTTGGCATGCAATCGCGATTGGAAGTAATCGCGATAATTTTTGTACCTGTCCACGGCATAAGCTCTCTACATTGCATTTTGACATGATGGAAGGTGCATGTCAAAATGAAATGTGAATTACTGAGAGCAGTTTAGCATCTAGATTTAGATGTTTTGCTGAGTTAGCATGTGGTAATTCTACACTTAGAAGTTTATTAGTAGCTTCATCTCTTTTAATCAAGTGATTATTCTATGATGTCCGTTATCCTAAGAACTTGATCTAGTTTGGAATGTCTATTTCGAAATCCACATTGGCATATATAGGGATGAAGTTCTTTACTTTCTTTTAATAGTGATATTGGTCAGTGAGATACGTTATTTCGTTGGGCGGTTTTTTTGGCTTGGGTATCATAATCACTTCCGCAAAATTCCAAAAATTATTACATATATGATTCTGAAGGCTACATCGATTATCGGGTGTTCTGCTTAAGAACTGTTTAAGAACTTTTGCTGTTATCAGGTCAAAGCCTGGCGCTTTTTTAAATTATTTCTTTTATTCCTTTAATCTGAGGTCAGGGTAATTCCGTGATATTCAGTTTTCCTATTTCTTGTATTTGTTCGCTCTCTTGTATCTCATTAGACTGATACACCCTCTAAATGATCAGCTTTGGTTCATTGCTTCTTGCCCAACTTCCTTTGTTTGTTATTATGACGTGGGATTGGGTTATTGGGCTTTTTATTCGTTCTGTTGAATTCCACAATCATTCGGCTGGATCATATTTTTAACCGCGGGCATCCTCTTATGTTGTCATTACTTTCGGATTTGTCGTTCTTCTGCAACTAGGTCTCTAATTTCTTATGGGTAATTGGTAACTTTAGTATGTCTAATTATTCCTTTTTTAAGAGGTGCGTTCATCTTTATTTTATTACGTGGTTTTTCTTTAAATCCTTCCCAATCTGTATATGTATTTGTCGGGTGTACTATGAAATCCCGGTTTTCAAAATCCTGGTTTTCTTTTCTTCTAGTTCTAATTGCACAATATAATTAATAAAATTTAACAACATTTTGTAGTTGCAAGATTAATAAAAAAAGCAATATTTTGAAATTCAATAATTGTAGTGGCTAACGGCTTCGATAACTCTCACGGGCACTTAGGCCCCCATCCAAATTACATCCCTATAGACATTTTCTAGAACTTTATCGCAAACTCATTTTTGAATTTTGCCAAAAAATCATTTAAGAGTCTCATTTTTCCACATGCCAAATTTTAAAAATTCAAACCGGGATTTCCTAAAAATCGGGTTTTTTTTTATACAAAACCGGGATTTTAAAAATCGGGATTGTGAAAACGGGATTTCGTTACAGGGTAGGATTTCTTCGTTTGGATATTATTTTGTTGATGAGAATGAGCAGTATAGACGAGCGGTCAGAGCTCAAGACAAAACGTTCTTTCATACTAACGTAAGTTGGTAATTTCAGCGCTTTTCATCGGTTAGAAAGAAATCGAGTAGATCGCGAGTTACAGTAGAGTGACAATTACAGCCACAATTTGTCACTGCTCCGAGAAACTCTTTAACTGTATTGAAAACTAGTCTTGATCCCCAATGACCACGTCAAGAGAATGCAAGAACTGGCGAGGAAATATGCATCCCGAAGAAAATAATTGAACTGATCAAAGAAATTAACAGAGATGCCGCAAATAGAGTTCAATATAAAGCAATAGGGAGGGTGAGAAATATAAAACCAATGAGGAGTCAGACAAGGATGTCTACTATCTCAACTACTGTTGCTAGTAGTACTAGGCAGTATGATCCGAAATGTTAATAATGAAGCATCAAATAGCGTTTAGTAGAACCAAATTAGTCAACTTAATGATTCGGACTATACACAGACGACATATGTCTTCTATGATTATCAGTTTTCGTACAGGAAGTCGGTTTCAAAATTAACATCAGAAAAATATTTTTTATTTAATAATATTAGAAACAGAGTCTGAGGGCGTGTAGCAGAAAGAGACAATGCGCCAACAACATCAGATACAACGTCAAGGGACCGTTGCTAGGGTTAGCACAACTATGGATGGCAGGAACAGCATGAAAATTAATTGTAAAAATGGAAGTAAAAGTGAGATCGCCTCTTCCTCCGCATGCCACGGCTTGCACCTTATGTAACTTTAGAAATAATGGGGCCAAATCCCATCCCATTGAGAGATAGCGCCCACTAAATTAACAAATCAAACACAATGTGTCCATTCTGGCAAGAAATACAAAACTATTGGAATGTTTAATGCTTGTGTAAAATCACGGCTGTGAAACCCGTCGGAAGACTCATCGAAGCTTCGTAGAACACTACTTGTATTTGTAAACAAAGCGCTTAGACGGCAGATAAGTTGCTTCTGGTCAAATAAAATCACAAATGAAGAACTTCCGTGCCAAACAAAACAGATCGAAATTGAGCGTGTTCATTAAGAAAACGAAAGTGGAGATGGATCGATCCACACTGAGGAAAGAGCCTAATGACACAACAAAAGGAAAGTAGGAAGACCAGCATTATTGACCTGTAATAGGGCTAGATGAAGCTAATTAACTTGGTAAAACTTGCAGGGACAAATAGCGCAGTTCTTAATAGAGCGATATGGTCCAATCTAGTAGACGTCATAGAGGAAAAAAGCAAATATTTTCATTTCTAGAAAATTTTACTACTACTGTTACTACTACTACTTTATCGTCAATCAGACGAGCAAACTCCAGAGAGAACAGCCACATTAATTTAAGCAAGAAGTTATTGTTAGACGTATTTGGTGTTTAGTCTTACTGTTAAAATATTTTTTTCAAGCGTTTTCAAGTGTAGAGCGACTTTTTGAGTTTAGAGAGACGGAACTGTGTAAACTTCTCCACGTGGTGTTAAATGCAGTTTTATCTTGTTCAGTCAGCATTCTTAAAGTGTCGAGTTGCGATTAAACTTACGTTTCATACGAATTGAATACGGTTGTAATTCTGGTGTTTGGAATTCGCCAAGTTTGCGATACCCTGCTTTATTTTGTCGAAATGGTACGGAAAGCACAATGAAACTATTATCTTTTGTTAATGCATAAATAATAAGAAAATACACGAAGATACAGTTACACTTTACACACAGAAATACATTTATAGACGCGCGCGTGGAACCCTAACAAAAAAAGAACAATAACATAGTTTTGTATTTGCCGCAGTGTAACAGACACCAGAACACCCACCCTCATCCCTAACCCCATGCTATAAATGCGGTACAATTATAATTTCATTCCGCAATTGAAATATCTCGTTTCCTCAATCATTATCGCCATCATTCCCCTGTCGCCGCACGCCTTATCATCGTTTTGTGGGATTTTTCTAAATAATTCAGAAAATGATTTTCTTGTAATATCTCCGTACTCGTATATCGTTTTCCATTCAACTTTTTGTATTTTTGTCACTTCGAATCGAATTGTTTTCCCATGTATCGTTTATTTCGAGATAAAGCGAGAGACGAAGACGATGAACACATTACAATGTGCACACATTTTGTGGATGAAATTCCAAGAAGGAAAATTTATTTATAGAATTTTCAATGATTTTCGATTGTACGTACAAAGCACACAAAACGGTAAAAAAATTAAATTCCAGCTCGTCTACGACGATGTCTCGTTTTGTTGTTTGTGTATATTTTGTTGCAGGCTCGTTGGTTTTCCAATGAAAACAATTTTCTTTCGCTTGTTTTCTTTTTTGTAATTTCCTTCAATTTGTTGTACACCAGTATATAGTTCTTCTTGGAATTTCGAATGGTTTTGATTTTCCATTCTGCACTCGCTATGGTATGTCTTATTGTAACGAATTTGATTTTTCCTGGTTTCGTATATACGGCATCCGCATTTGTGCCGCCTTCCGTTTCTACCCACCGCTATAAATTTTAAATAGCAGGAATTTTCGTTTGCCCTCGTATCATTGAAATGTTTTTAGAATTTGTCATTGAACCAAGAAATTTGCGTGGAATTCTGGGGAATTCTTAAAATAATAAAAAAAGAACAGACAATTCCGATTTAAGTTGGAAAATTGAAGTGTGTTTTATGGCGCCGAGGAACTCTGATATAAAATTTATGGAAGCTAAAAAACACGTAGGGTGTTTATAAGCTGTCGACTGGAAACACAGAACAAAAAGCCCAGTTTCGAACGGTATATATGGATACCTGGCACCATCCGAATCAAACTGCTTTACCTGTGTACTAAAGGTCTCTGCACAGATAGACATTTCTTTCTCCGCTACTCATGGGACAAACCCGGATTAAACTAATAATACCAAAAAAGAAGAGTCAGGCTCTTAAAATTCCGGAAAAGGATAGATAACCAACGTGGGGCTTTGACCATTAGGCATGGTTCGCAAGGCATACGAAGCAACCGGGAACATCATAGAATTTTGACCATAAAATTTTGAACACAAGCACGAAAAAGGCTGGTTCATCTAACGCAATTTCTAGGGACATGAGTGCAAGCAAGGATGGTCCCCTCGTATCAACTTACAAAACCAGAAAAAGGGCCTGGAAAGCCTTAGCAACAAAGCTCAATAAGATTTCGTGGAGAGAATCGACATTGATATAAAGCGCTCTCAAGTGCTAAAAAGATTATTGAAATGAAATAGGAGGGCTCGTCTGAAGACTGCCTACCGAAAAAGTAGAGATCGGTGGAGGAATCACGGAAGAATGCAAAGAGGTCTAAAATGCAGGAAACTGTAACTAGGCCTTCCCTAAAGTTATGCAAGGGTTGTCTACAAAAATGGTGAAAAAATAAGAAACGTGTTTCGCGCAATTCATGAATATTTTGGTCGCCATAACTGCCCAAATGAAACAACCATCGGTCGTTTGGTGCGTAATTTCGAGGTTACGGATTCTGTGGTGGATGGACCAAAGCCTGGCACACCAAAAACTGTTTGCACACCAGATAATATCGCTGTTGTAAGGCAAAGTGTGAGAGATAATCCAAAACAATCAACAACGCGCCGATCACTTGAATTGGGTATTTCAACGACCAGTTTGTTGCGAATTACGCTCAAGAACTTGAATTTACACGCATACAAGATCCAATTAAAAGAAGAGCTAATTGACGTCGTGTGGGTTCACAGATTGGCTGTTAGTAAACTAGCAAAACTGTCGCATTTGGGCCAACGATAATCCATGTGAATATCAAGAGCGGCCGTTTCATCCTCGAAAAGTGACTGTTTGGTGTGCTTTGCGGTCAAAAGGCATCATCGGACCTTATTTTTGAAAATGAGGACGGAAACGCGGTTATTATACATTCTACGCGATACCATGCAATTATAAGCCACTTAAAGGATCATTACATATAAGAACATAAATCTACTGCCTTTCTCTGTCACTCTGAAAAACCGACCACAAAACATTAGTTTTTTCAAACACATTTATTACCCCAAATAGATATATTTTTTGTTCATCGGGTATGGTAATTATGTTAGATCATCAGACTTACAACTCGTTAAACAATATCTATCTTAAATCAAACATAAAGATGCCGGACATTACAAATATTCAAGGTGTACCTGCGGGTGTGGTAAATCAACATGGATTATAAACAACCATAATCTGGGCACTGATCTTCTTCTATGTGCTACTAAAGAAGGACTTGCTGATATTAAATTAAAGGTAACATCTCGTTGCGAGATTGCGAGATTAATAAATGGAAACCGGACCTACGATACAGTTTTTATTGATGAGTACAAGATGGTGCATGCTGGATATATGTATATAGGTCTTCTGGTTACCAAAAGTAAATGTTCTAAAACATATCTTCTGGGTGATAAAAACCAAATACCATATATTGACAGATTACATCATGTCAATATGAAATTTTCCGATGCAAGTGGTTTCGTAACAAAGACTGAATACTTGAATATAACGTATAGATGCCCAGCTGATGTTACTTCTGCTCTCAAAGTATACTTCCCTAACATCACTAGTATGAACACAGTGGAAACTTCCGCCGAATTTATAAACCTGTGTTAGAGAACGCTTTCTATCTAAATTTTACCAGAGCTGATAAACAATTAATCTCCCAGCTTAAGATATCAGAAACCAGTAAAGTCTTGACGATCCATGAAGCACGAGGTTTAACCTCACCTAATGTAAAATGTATATAAGAACCAATTCTCAACCTCTTGAGCTGTTCGATAGTGTACCGCATGTCATAGTTGCAATCTCTAGACGCACACACTCACTTTCGAACTTATAATATTACTCAAAAGGTAAATCAACCCATAAAGTCCAAGAAAAAATTGATCTATGAGAAATATGCAATTTACTATCAAAACGTAAACAAAATGGCGTCAAAAGCATCTAAATTCTACAACTTCATTTTAAAATTGAACTACCTTATTTATGTAATTTGTGAAACTCCATCTAAAACCCGGTATAAGGAGCAGCGAAATTTTGGCCATGATTACGTTGTTTATAGATGCGATCGGTCTCCTGAACTAGTTCAAACAAATCGGGTGGTGGCGTACTGATAGCAGTACATTCTAAACTCTGAAATGTTCTAGAATGCCCCATCGAGAGTCGAACAGATTGGTGTAAAAATCAAAATCAACCAAACCAATCCAATCATATACGCAGTATATATACCACCTCAATCAAATAGTGTTCATTATGCAACTTGCATTGATGCGATTGATGAAGTTATTAATACAACAAACTCGTCAGATTTAGTTCTTGTGCTTGGTGATTTTAATCTTCCAAATATAACTTAGAATTTGGACCCAGAACTAAACTGTATTTCACAATGCAATACAACAACAGATGCGGAATCTTTATTTGTGGACGCCATGCTTGGTTATAATTTGAACCAAATAAACACAATTGCTAATAATCGTGATAGATTATTGGGTCTTGTCTTCAGCAACGACATTGACACCTTTAAAATTTCTGAATCCCTATTACCTTTTGTCATAAATGATGTCAATCACAAATCTTTGGATATTGTATTTGACTTAACTAAAATGGCGAGATCAGAACACCTACAACGAATCAAATACAACTTTAATTTTTTAAAGTTTTTACTAACCGTGTGGAGCTACAAAGTTACCTAGAATCCATCAACTGGCAAATAACTCTCAATTCGAATGATATAAACGAAAATGTGGACAATTTTAATGACATCATGCTTCAAGGCTTTGAACTTTATGTACCTTATGTGCTGTAAACCACAAAATGTTCACCCTCATTGGTTTGATGATGGACTAGTTAACTTAAAAAAATCGGAAGCCGAAAGCGTATGCCAAAATGTTGAAATGCGGGTTAGAAGCGGACAAAACTACGTTTCTACAACATAGTAATGAATTTGAGGTCGTATCTTGATCAAATTCAAGACAAAATCAAAGTAACTCCAGAGCAATTTTGGAAATACTTTAGGAATAAACGCGAAATTGAAGGATACCCTGCTAATATGACGTACAACAATACCTGCTCTCCAAACACCAAAGATATAGCTAATGTGTTCGTGTCGTTTTTTCAATCAGTCTATAGACCAAGCGTTACTGAGGACATCATTTTATCGGCTTTAAGGGGGTTTGGAGATGGTTGCGGTCTTGACGATATACTCTCTTCTATTCTGAAGGAGTACGCTAAAATTTTAACAATTCCACTGTGTTATCTATTCAATCATTCCTTGAGCACTAGCGTGTTTCCCGAAAAATGGAAAATTTCAAAAATTACTCCAATTTTTAAATTGGGTAAACGTGATGATATCCCATGCTACAGAGGGATATCAACTACATCATCAATTCCGAAATTATTTGGGTTAGTATTATGCAACAGCTTTAAATCCACATTTGCTCGTCATATATCAATAAACCAGCATGGGTTTATGCCTGGTCGGTCGACCCACATCGACTAATCTGGTTGAAATCACCAGTAAACTAAAACTAATTAACGAGATAGAAAAACACCGTCAAGTTGACGTAGCGTACACGGATTTTAGTAAAACATTTAATTCTATCTGTCATCATCAACGCACTCCAGAGTTTATTCGATTTTGGGTTTTCTCTCGATTACATAAATTGATTTCCTCAAGGGGAAATCCCCAAGGATCACACCTCGGGCCTTGTATTTTTATTGTTCTCATAGACCGAAGACCCGAGATAATCAAAAAAAAAAAAAAGAATTGAAAGCATTCAAAAGAAGTTCCTGATTTTTTTTTTGTTAAAGGAAAGTGACTATGGGATACGACCACAACTTACCATTCCATGAAAATGTGGCTCGCTTACCTCCATACTCAACAAGATGCACGGATTACAAAATATGCACGCTTGAAAATAGATGACTTCTCTTGGGCGCTGCTTTATTGGTAACGTTTTGCTTGGTCACGTTGATTCAGCTTACATCTTGGAAAACATATCAATTCACGTGCCATGCAGAACATTTCGAAACCATGAATTTTTAGCACTTGAACACCATTCTACTAACTATGGAGAAAACAACCCCATCAATAGGATGTCTAAATCATTCAACATAATCGACAACCTATTTGACTTTAATTTATCAAAGGACAACTTTAAAAATATATTTAATATTTCGCAATCGAATACATAATTATCTGTTAAGACAATTAAATTAAAAAAATTCTGATTGGCTAACATGAAGTAAAATCAGCAACATGATTATGACGAATACAAGATGATTTATCATGATTTTATTTCCAATTTGAATAAACAAAATTTAAAGGCATCATATATAAAATTCTGTTCACAGCATCTATAATTCAGCAACAATAATTCCGCAATAAAAAAATGAACTTTAGTCATTTGAATAATTATTTTATAATGGTTAACATATTAGATGGGCGGTCCATTTACGCACATGTGCGTGTCTTATTCGAAAAATTTGCAGAGACCTGTTGAATGATCGATTGATCATTCAATACTTATAACGAGATGATAAAAGTTTCATGACACAGACCAAATGAAAATTTTTGACTGATTCGCCGACCGATACTGGGTTGCGCTGCGCGACTATAAATTTTATGTACCATGGTATAATAACTTAAGTAATGAAAGCGATCGCATAATAATCATAAAAATTAATTAAAAATAATTTTTAATGTGATTTAAATTAAATGATACTGGTACTCGCACATGTAGAGTAATCAAATTTTTGGGAGGCCAAATAATTATATATAGACTTATTGACGCAATCTGTGTGTTTAAAAATATGGAAAGCGTAATACATAATGTATAAGATCGGTGTGATTTAAAATAAAAAAACACGGAACGATTAAACAAATTTAATTCGAAGACATTGCATTTAAACATGATCGGTGCGCGCATTGTCGTAGGTGTAGGTGGTCACATAAAAATATACTCTCCAAGTAATTTGTAGTCGATAAAACTGTCACATTTTTTTTTAATATTAACAATAACAATTTATAATTTATGGCATCGTGGCACCGTCTCGTTATGCTCTAACGCGTTTGTAATGGATTTTATTTTAATGAACAGTCAACAATATTATTAATTTTGTATTTAATTTTATTGCAGATTGACTCAGTTATAAAAATTTATTTGAATTCAATATGGTTATACGATAACTTGTGCGGTTAGAAATAACCATACGATGATTTCATATTGACGAGGTGCAATCGATCAATGTGACGGCATGGCAACCTTCCTTTTACTGAACAGAAATCACGACATGTAGCCGACATGACACAGTTTACCCCGAAAACACTCATATACTAACACAACGAAGTGAGTGCGAGGGGACACCAAATCTGTTTGCGTATTTATCTAGGATAGTGTCCGGTAACTATACCCACAACCATTCTGATGTGACAATTTTGATCGATCCCAATTAATTCGGCATAAAAACGCTAGTCACGGAGACAAAAAGAGCGTTTACATTTAATTTATCACAGAAGATCCCATTTCCAACCTTCTCATCCAGCTTTGAACTATCCACAGAGAAGAAGTTATCACCTTCCAGTATATACCGTGCTGCGACCCTCACCCAGTTCTCCAAGTAAGTCATCAATCTTAAACTCCCTACCAAGGATGGTATTGAAACAGCCTTGTCAGGATCTTTTAAAATAATGGCCAAGTTCCTATAACCATTTGTTTACCAATGATATCCAAGGATGACATATCAAAGAGAATATACAGTACTTGAGTAGGTTGGGTGTCCCTCTTGGATCCTTCAATACTTTAAGTTCCCCAGAACATTTACTGGCCGGCTGTAATCTCTCCCAAACAGTAATCTCGTATATTGAAATGGATCTAGTGGTTGAGATATAGAGCCAATGAACGGTGTGGCTATCCAAATATGATCCTGGTCTTGCCTTTCACTATTTGATCTATCTAGCTCAAAGAGTACGGAGCAATTTCCACCGATTACTCTTCGTAATTCTATTATTGAGATTTTGACAGCTTATGTGTCTCCATCTCCATCGAACTTTTATTTGGCATTGCAATGATAGCTTACACTATATTGTGAAGTCCTAGGTGTTGGGGATGGCATCTGACATAGTGAAATATCTTCGTCGACCAGTGTCACCACCTATTATTTTATTATCTTCTATTAGATTATCTATTATATTAATACTCTTAATTTTTTCAAACTATACCCTAAAATGACCCCTAAACATGATCCGATCCGTTAGAATTTTTCAGGGTAGGTCGACATAAATATTGCGGTGTGCATAAGCTATAAAACTCGGAAAAAATCGACCGGGAAGTACCCGAAACGGGTACCTCAGGTGGTTTCAGAAAAATTTCCAAGATTTGACGCTATGTGAGTTTGCCATGAGTTTGCTTTATTCAAACCCTGAATTTGTTTTTGGCGATTTTCATCGAATGTTGGTGCTTTGGGGTGGCATTTTGTAACATCACATTTGCGATACTTTATCGAAATTTATGTCTCTTTTTCCTAAACTGAAATTGGCGACTGTTTCATTTATAAATTATTTCTTTTCTAACCTACTAGAATAAATGTGTCAATATCTCTTTCTCTAATTTCGTTGAAGTTTAAATATATCACAATTTTTTAATCTAGCAGGCTTGAAAATTATAGGAAACATGAAGTAGTATCCAATTTTATTCTAGAGAAGCGAGAAACAAACTTCGATAAATTATCGAAAATGTGATGTTACAAAATGCCACCCTTGGTTTCCACGTCTACAAAAGGAAAGAGAATTGTCAAATTCATTGCTATGACAGTTTTAGTTCCCCTTGCTTCATAGCAAACTACGATTCATATTTTGTTCAGCCACATGTCAGCTACTTTGTTGCAAACCGCGAATATATCAAATTATTTTTATCGAGTCGAAATTGCATGATCGATCTTATGCTGTGATACGTCTATCTGCCCACCTACCGAATCAACAAATAATTACATTCGAAACAGACAATGAGCCATGGTTTCAGCTTCACTACGCACGTCATTTCCTATATACTGACCTTCCCCACTATTACGTTTACGTACACGGTGAATGGCAACTTCGCCAAAGAGGTGGAGAGAAGTATGTAAACGGCTGTATGCTTGAGAGATGAGGAGCGTTTTTTCCTGCGGCTGCTTTTGCTACATATTCGAGGTTCCACCAGCTTTGAATTTGTACGAACATTCAATGATTTTATTTACAAAACCTTCAAAGAAGCTACAGCTGCACGGGACCTGGTAAACGATGATGAATGGGATCACTGCTTAACAGAAACAGCAGTCTTTCAAATGCCAAGACAGTTTCGAGAGAATTCCGATTGTATTTGTTGCTTTTAAATATCAACCTTCAAGACTTCTTGATCTCTGGATGAAGTATGCAGGCTGTTGATTACAGCCGACACCATATTGAAAATGCAGCAAAAAATTTGGCTCTCCACGATATCAACATAATTCTTATACAGCACGGACTTTCTTGCGCTATGATCGGCTTACCAACTCCATCAAGAAGTGCCGTAGAAGTACAAGTCTTCGATACGTGAAACAACTGCTGCAGTGGATACTGAAAATGTCTCCAGCCGAAGTTGAGATTTAATATTTGTTTTGGGTGCGTAAGCGGACATGTGATCCCCAGCGCGCGTTTCCTGTTTGAGATTCGAATATATGGTTTGGGCGCGTAAATGGTAATTTGATCCCGAGCGCGCGCTTCCCGTTTTAGATATGAATATTTGACTTGGCACGTTGCAAGTGCATCAAATTTACATCTTAAAAAATCTTCTTAATCATTTCTTAACCAAAAATTCTATAAAATGTATTCACGTGACTGATTATTCAGTCACAGGTCAGCTAGTTATATTTTATTATTATTATTTCGCAATCCGCTCCAACATTCTTGGTCCTTCGAGCCGGATGGTTCGTGTCATGCCACAACAAAACAACCTCGTAAGAAAAATTGATATTTATGTGTTCAGTGTGCGTGACTCGTGAAATTAGTGGTTCGTGTGCATAAACTTTGATATTCGGATGATAAAACTAGCATAATTCGGTGGTGCAATCACAACTTGCGTCAAACAAGCGTCACAGCAGCGGGTCTTTAAAAGAGACGTGGGAAAGACCAAAGAGCTCACAATTAACACAGATCGATCACATTCGCATCCCCCGGTACGGTAAACGCGCTCAAGCGAAAGATTATTATCTCGTCGCAATCTTTAACTTTAAAACCATAAAGAGACAGTTTTAGCCACGAAAGAGAACATGCAAGATCACGTCAATCTAGCGCACCCATAGCCGTCGTTCGATACAAAGCTGCCTGGAATCTAGGTTGCAGTCTTCGACGACAACTACACTTGTAGCGTCCCAGTAGTAAGTTTTTGCAACCACGTGGAATTGCCCGCGGGGCGACACCGCGTTAAATTACCGGACGCATAAAAATAAAAACAAAAAACACAGGAAAAAGAGAAGAGAAAAGGATATGCATTTTAATAGTAAAGCGATGCACGAAGTAAAGTAGAGAGGTAGAATTTAAAAAATTAAAAAAACGTATTTGGGTAAGAAGCCATTTTGTGTATTTTCTAAATTTTATATTAAATAATAAAAAGTAAAATTTTATACTATAAAATTAAATTAGACATATAAAGTTGTCATAAATGTTAATTTACTAGTGTTGTATTATAACCAATTATATCGCGATACCGTGTGCGTATTCCCCATAATAACTCCTTTTGGGACAAGTAGGTGAACTAGGTTACCCTACCAGTTGTACCAGGACCCCTAAACACTAATTGGACTGAATTTAAGAATCTATTCGTCGAGCTCGCCCACACTCGCAAACAGCTGACCAACTCAGACAAGTTAAATTACCTAAAGATGAATTTAATTGAGGACGTTGACGTAGCGTTATTGCTCAAGTCTGTGAGCATCACCAATGATTATTACGAGGAGACATAGCACATTCTTCAAGATCGATAAGCTAATCGACAGTCATCTTCGAAAGTTCAAGCCATGCCTATGCACTACGCAAGTTGAATCAGCCATGGTACTGTGCAGAGGTTCTCAATAAACCGTTCGCACACTGAAAGTTGTATCCGAAAACGCGTCGATTGTGGGATATGTCATTAAACTGAGCACAGTATTCATCATATTAGGATCACATCGATTTCCTAAACGGCCGATGGCAATCACTGAAGATGATTTCCATGACGATCGAATTCATCGCAGTCACACAAAAAGGCTCCATCAATTCAGAATCCGCCGAATTAGAAAAGGGAGATAATGAAACTTATTTTCGAAACGGTTTTACTGAATCAGGTACTGGAGTCCCAAGTAAGAAGTGGCGCAAGTTACATCCTATCATCGATCCTTAAACTTAGGTCCTTTCTTTCTAATATTCTACAGTGAGAACCAGACGTTGCCAAACGGTGGAACTAATCTTCACCGGAATTCCGGGACATATAAACTAGAACGAAAGATACTCAGAATGGTATGCTTGTTGGAAACCAATATTCAAAGACTTGGAAATTTTAAATCTATTAAAGGCTTAGAGTTTGAATTTTGGGCTTTCAATAAAAAAATTGTTTCAAAATTTTGTATGCAGCTTTACCTCCGATTATATTACTTTTCTCTATGGTGCGGCTTATTCCAACTCAAATGGCTGCATTTCCTTTCCTCAGCTTCTCAACGATAACATCTTATTCCTCTACGGTGGAGTTTGATACAGTGGAAGCTGTGTAAGTTAGACACTCACGCTACCGTAAAAAATGACCAACTTATAAAGGTGTCCAACTTGAAAAGGTTTTAAACAAAAATCAAAATTAACAGGTTTACGATGTCCACGCAATAAAATTTTTGTTGAAGAATAATTAACAATGCAAGACAAAATCGTCCAACTTAGCCAGTTGATCAACTTAACAGGTTTGACTGTATATGATTAATATTAGTGTCGATTCACTATAGCTCGTATGGTAATTGTTTAAATCTTCATTACTTCAAAACTGCGCAACAGAAACTTGCGTTAGTAACAAACGTTTTCAAGAGATCTAGATTAAACCACCATAATTTCGCTTGAAATACCTTCAAATAGAACTGAAGTAACGAAAGATTTTCAGACAAGGTTATCTAGAAATTCCGGAGAATTTGTTCAAAACAATTTATTTTATATTTTTAAATTAAATTTTCATTCTGTGAAAAATTTAATTATCTAGCCATAGCCATCTATAAATAAATAGTTAAACTTAATTGATTGGTGCCACCTAACGAAAATGCCTAAACTAAAATCCAAGACACAAAGCACACGCTGCCATCTCATATCAAAAATGGAAACTTCATAAAATTTCTATTTTCGATATTTTTATTGAAGTTCTTTAATTTTGTATATTTACACATTTTTAATTATATAAAATTTAAATAATTGTTTAATAAAAACAATTTATAAATCATTATTCATAACAAAAAAATCTTGAAATAAGCAAATTTTAATTTTTATAATTTTGTAGGTATTAAGATTGTATCCCAATTTTTAATTAACAAAAAATTAAAATCATATTAGAGCAGTGTACAGAGCCAGTGATAGGTAGGTACTATGGGAACTGCCGTATTCTGGATTTTTTAGGCTAAAATGTATATGTATATATATTGTATGTATATAGAGCTGGGATTAAGATGTTGGTGGTGGACCTGTGATCGGAGGCGTTGTGTGTAATGCTTGAGCGGCCATCGCCGGATTAAAGTGTATTCCTTCAAGCGCCTGTGGAGGTAGAGTTGTACTTACGGTAATAGGTGGCATCCCGGGTAATGAAATCGGTGTGGTGACGGATGTACCGCTCGCACCACCTTGAACTTGGGGATACGTCGAATATGTCTGCATCGGTGGAAATGTCGGAATTGGTGATTGTGTTGGTACTGGGGCAGCGATCGATGCGGGTGGCGGTAATGATGAAGCAGGATAACTTAACAATGCCGGATTAAATGGTTGAGCTACAGAAGTAGCCGGGATACTTCCGGGAATCGGATGAGAATGGGGTTCAAACGGATATGAATTCATGGGTACGTAACCAGTTTGATGCGCATGCAATGTGCCAACGTCGGATGTCGCCGGCGCGTAATTATGTGACAGTAGCGGATAATTCGGGATTGGTGTTGGTGCCGGAACTGAAGTAAACTGGCTTGGTGAATACATTGGGATATCGGCTGGTGGCCCTGTTGATTGCTGAGACTGGCTGAATAGTTCACTTGTCGTGGCCGGTAAAGGACCAGTGGGTGCAAAAGTATGCACAAAATCGGTTGCTGCATTTTGGGCATCGGTCGCTTGGCTATTTAATGACAAGTTTGATAGACTGGTTGCCACATCATTTTCAGGTTTCGCCTCCACGCCCTCCTCTGGCGTTGATGGATGTAAATATTTGGAAAACGTATTAGCTAATGGGGGCACATATGGTATATTAGGATTAGATTGTCCAACAGCTGCTTGAGAAGCGGCTAAAAGGAAATTGAATGTTAAAAATTAGACAAAACTGCATATTATAGACGAACTTACGGTTTCCTGCGTACTGCTGAGAATTAGGCAATAAAGGCTAATAAGATAGAAAAGAAACCAATTAAAACACCATCCAGAGATTTATACAAATTGAACAAACTTACCGTTGCCTCTGTCGACGTAGGTGGGTCTGGGATTTTATTTCGTTTCTCGTCGGGTAAAATTCGCACTGGAATCCTGTGCAAATATCCGTAACCGATACCACAACCTAAACTGCCTTCGCCACCCCATTTTGAAAACGGTTTGATGGTTACCTCCCGACAACTGTCGTCATCAATGTTATAAACGTACAATTTCAGTGGGCGCCCTTCATGCGATTCAATTAATGTAAACAAATCTTCACTCTCGTGTAACACTGAATCAGCCCCAATTATGTAGTCGGAGAATGATCGAAGGCCGGCGGCCTCAGCAGGCGATTGAGGATGCACCTCTAATATATGCCAGACATTTTCGCTAGCCCCTTCAAACGAACAAAACCGTATACTAACACCGAGAAGGCCTTGCCCACCCCAACTCGAGGTTGGTGTTAACTTTACTTCGCGTACATTCTGAAATTTACTGCTATATACGGTGACCCGAATCTCTCGATCGATATTCGATTTGAGTAGCTCCTTTAACGTATCATTATCCTGATCAAGCCGCGTATTTTCTATCGCCACGATAAAGTCAAAGAACGCTTCCAAACCGGCACGAGATCCGGGTGAATTATCCTGAACCTAAGCGAAGAAACCCCGCAAAATACAAAAGTTACACGTCAGCTGACAGCCGCCAACCATACAACTGGCTCTCCATAAATTCAAACAATATTTACCCGTAGTACATGATATCCTTCTGTACCACCGCCGGGCACCGATACACTTTGGGATGATCCCATTGCAGCGAATAAATATTGCACTCCAAATTAATTAAACTCACAGGGTAATTTTTAAAATCGGAAAATACAGAAAATTCCAAAAAGAAACTTTTTCGTCTTGTTTAACAAAATATCTATAATGCACTGAACCTAAAACGATTTGTCATTTTTGATTTAAATGGAACCTGTACACGCCTCATCTATATTTGAATAGCGTAACTATTTATAGTATAGCAAGCAAAATTAATTTTTACGAAGAATTAGACTAAAAATATTTATTTTATGATGTTTAATGAATAATTTAGCTTATAATTAATAAAATTACCATCTTTTCTTAAATATGTAGTTTTATTGTTTATTTTAAGAATATTTGTGGAACTCATTTTTTGGTGTCTGAGATAAATTCCATATGTATGTTAACAAGTTCGGTACGGGTGTCTGTTCACTTTACACTATTTGGGCATTTCATAAATTCAGGCACTTCAAAACCTTTTTCCAGCCAGACAAATTTTTTTTGATGAATATAAATCCACAACACAAATGTGTATGTAAAAAGTGACATGTTGTAATGCCTTCCGGATTTTAACGGAACTTAGTTGAATCGGAATTCTTTTTGAAAAAAGCATTATAATTTGATAACATATAAATTATATAACATATTAATTATTTGTTTTTGATAATATATTAATTATTTTATTATTATTATAGTTATAGTGTTATTTTTCGGACGAAAACGATTTAAGTGTACATATGTTGGTCCAAAATTCATACAAAAATAAATTGTTGGCATGATTCTCTTACGTCACCCACACAATTTTGATGCAGGCTGGAAAAGGGATTGAACAAATTTTAATTTTAAAATTTGACTTAACTGGACGCAACCGTTTCGACGTGAATCAAACATAGAATTAAATTAAATTAATTAGAATAAATGATAGCAGTTATCAAGTGAGTCAAATTCGGAGGGCAAAAGAGAAAGCATATAAATCAACGGGCCGTATTTATAATTTGTTCGATCGAAATTAAAAACTACACAAATTCAAAATTATTTTTATTCCAATATAGTCGGAACAATTAATTAATTAATTACAATTAATTTTTATTTTCGGTAAAAGTCGTAATTATAGTATTCCAAACTAAAAAGAAATTATGAAAAATAAAACACGTAGTAATATGTACGTAGTAAGCACGTAGTAATAAGAAAAATGCGACACTGTAACATCTGTTTACAAAAAGAAAACTCCCAACAACAACAACAACCAAAATTTGTTTCTTAGATTTTTCTGATTTATAACTTAAATTAAAAATAGTTTTATCACAAATCACTTTACTTTTAAAATAATTTACATTTTATTTTATATAAACACTAACAGATGGCAGGAAATACCTTTTCGAAATTTTGGAGGTGCATTTTGGCAGCACTACACAAGACACTTCATTTCAATGTTCAAAGTTTTCAATGTTTATTAACAAACGATGCACTAATACACACTAACTGTTTTATTATATTATATTTATTTTAATTAATAATATCAATGATTTTTTAAGAACACAAAATTTAGCGCGTCACAACAACAAAAACTGGTTCGGTTGGTGATTTCTTTGACATATAAGACCGCCATATGCATTTTTATATAACCATTCTGCTCTGGCTTGTGACAGATGAAATAGCAAATTTTATATGGGAAAGACTTCACATTCACTCTACAGTATTTACCTCTATGGAATCAAAAGTAAAAACGTAGTTAATATAAACTAAATGTATAAATAATTTCTGTCACAGTTAATCAATTTTAAAATTTAATTTACAATCTAACAATTTTTATGTATACATTCAATGAAAATGATTTATGTTCCCCAGCCCCATACAATCCTACTGATTTTTTCTTATATTTCACATTTATTTTTTTCCTACAACCCGACTGTAGTAATCTTGTTCTATAAACGCAATAATCCTGTTATGCCAAAATCGTGTGCTGACAGATTGAAAAAACTACGTAATCTCGAATTCGCGATTAACTAGTTTGTGTCTGTCTAGGGTATAAGGATAATTTTGTTATATCATTAGACCAGAAGTTCATAAGTAAAACTCCTCATAACATAAAGGACAAAGGCTCTGCTCTGCTTACTTTTCCTTACTCGAGGTGAGTTGCTTTTCAACTATGTATATGTATGAGGCTAGAATGTGAATCTTCAATATCACGGTACACGTGGCTTGATCGAATGAAAATTCGACTTTATGTCGATATTAAAATAATGTACTTGATTATATTGGATTTAACAATAAAATGGAAGACATAAAGAATTTCAAGGTTGTATTTATGTTCTTGATGTAGTTGTTGAACATTTTTTAATTTTAGTAGCGTTCATAATAGCATCATCAAAATATCTCAGTGTGATTTAAAACATCGATAAAATAACAGCAAAGCACATGTTGGTCGACGTCTTAAGCCTTAGTTGGAATCACTTTAGAGGTGCCACTACTAATAGAATATTCAGCATTAATAGTATCCGCGTATCAGCCTATGAGTTGGGTTGAGTAAAAACTCGTCGTTAACCATTCCGAAATTCAAAACATATAACTTTACGAAATGGATCATGCGTTTATAAAATCGGAACTTATATTTTTATTTTGGTTTTAATCAATTGTAATTGTGTATTGTGATTGTTTTGTATATTGGTATATTTTAGCACTCGCAAATTAAATACACAATCGTAGGAAATTCTTCCATTTAGCGTCACAATCTGTGTGATAACAATTATGATAATCGACACCTACTTATACACAATCAACTTCCCAACCACCCCATACTTTTTCTTTCCTTTTTAACGCTGGATCGCGGATAAATTTGAGTTTTCGACTTACTCGTATATGGAACTTATATGTTTAGATAATACTTGTTAATGGCGTTTCAAGTGAATTAGTAAATAATATTGTCGAAACTATTGTTTTTTAAGTTTTAACTTGATATTTTCGTAAATATTTTGAGGTTACTTTTAGAATTTTTGAGTACATTCCGGTAGTTGTGTACATCAAAAGAATTTTTGTTTTCAACCGTCAAATTTTAATTTTAATTACATCCTCATCCGAGCTTACAAAATTTAGGACTCGGTTTTCTTTGATACATTTATTACATCGATTCCGATTTTGACCGGAATCACCGATAGACGTTTCATCAATGGCGGTGATTTGTATTGTCTGCATTACATTATTGTCTGTAGCGGAATTATCGGTAATTACAATTGTTTGCCTTCGCTCTTTCTTTTATAAATATCTTCATATTGCACTCATTCATATTAACTCATTTCATCGCTCGTTTTGAGCTCGGTTAATAAAGAGTGGCTTTAACATTCGATCTCCTGATGCACATTATACATTATGCTCGTAAAAATTATTTTGAATAACTTTGGATAATTTGGACCAATATTCCCTGATTGATTTTTCATTACCGGACGCAGTTTCACCTTGTAGTTGAAGATTATGTAAGTTTAGCGTTTTTTGAATTTTTCAAACCATCCATTACTGGCGGAAATTCGGTTGTCGAGGTAGTGGGTGTCCTTTCTTTATGGCTACATTCTCGATACCATGTTGCAAGCAAATTGCAAATTTGCACGCTGAAAATGTATTTTCAGATTCTCGGTCGTTTTTGCAACCGCGTAGTAAGCAAAGTAGCAAATAAAATTGCAACCAAGCTTTTGAGGTGGCAAATGTAAATACATCATGCGAGACAGTTTCTTAGTTATTAAAAGTTGTAAAAATAACAAATTTCATCTAAAATTTATTATTGTTTTATTTATCTTTATTGATATGATGTGGATTATACATCGGAAAAGAAATCAAGTTCCTAGAAAAGTATGCAGGGATAGGCAAAATCCTTTCGAATGTACTCATGAAATATTTTTTAAAACCTGCCAGTTTACAAAGGACACCGCTAATTTTATTGTTGAATTGTGTTCTACAGAGCTTGTAAGGACAATATTTCGAACCAAAGCATCTCCACCTTATTTAACGGTAAATATTTATTTCCCCTTTGGAAATTCTGCCAGAAAACTTATTACAACGTTTTATTTGCTTAAGTTCTTTTAAGTTTAAATGTTTTTGGATTTGGGAGTTTCTAATTTGTTTCTGGAGAACTAAACTACCACCAGCTTCTGCAATCACCTGTAAGTAAATTGTTAAAACAATTCTTAACAGTTTTGAATTCTAAATTAAAGATTTTGTTAAATTTAAGCGATATATGCCTTTTTACATTCAGAAAGTTCCCGTGATGGTAGAACGAACAACTCGTCAACGCTGATGTCGGGTGAAGGTGGCACAACTAACGTATCAAATGTAATTTGTGCATTCGATTGGTTTTGCTCCCTGGTTAAGGGTTATAAAAATGAAACTGAATGTATTAAAATTGTAAAATTATTTTCTTCGCTTCCAATTCATACATTATTAAACGAATCACAATACGTTGTAAATCCTTTCATTGCATTTTGGCCAGCAATATTAATAATTATTTCCTCATATGCTTTTAATTTTTTTGGAGGACCCCCACCAATCTTCTTGCGATCAGCATTAATTTGCGCCGATTTATTTTTTGTCCTACATTTTAAGTCCTTAAATTTACTCCGTAATTCCTCGCCAGTTCTGCCTACGATTGTATTGGCAAAGTATTCCTCTGCGACTTCGTTCCATGCATTTATTAATGCCGCGCCGTACAACTCAGAATCATCTGAAAATCGAGGAATAACCAAATTGTTTTTTAACACACAGCATGCAAAATGCAATACGTACAGTTTATTAGCTCTCGTCGTTTGTCTAAAATTTTTAATAATAAATTAATTTCCTCATCACAGAAATTGGGCTTTCTTTAATTATCCACGGTGTTTGTAGATCAGGGAAAGCTCTACACCAGGGTTGTGTTCACGATGTTTACATTGTTACAATATCGTAACAACTGTCATTGTAGAAATGACGTAATAGTTAACTATGAGATTGTCCCAAGTGTCAAAACATTGTTAAAAACATAACCACAGAATTAAGATAATGAAATTTATTGTTAAAACTAGGATTGCAGTAAAATTTGTTAGATTTGCGTAGACAAAATAAATTATGAATTTTAAGAGACTGAAATGTTTAATTGTGATACGAAGGAGTTTGTTGTGAATTTTCAATATAAATTTCTAACGGAGAAGCAATTGTGTGGCAGATTATTTTGAATTGTAATATTGGTTAAAAATTAATAATTTTTAATTAGATTAATCTCGAGGGAATCGGAATTGGAGACTAACTTTAAAATATTGTTTTTCAGACATTACCCGCCAGTCGTTTAGCTCATTTACCACCTGCCTTATAATCTGACAAATCATATGCACAGGAATATGTTCTTGCATTAGCCGTACTCCCGCCCGATGCAGACGACAAGACTGAGGCATGTCGTTCTTTTGCCCAAGTTGTTCTAAACAAGATTTTAAACTTAAATGTTGAGTATAAAATTGTTGCTTTGACCTACGCTACGCTATCCGATCCTTCCACTAATGTCGATGTCGGCAAAGCACATATTACAGATGGTATAATCCGTGTTGAGAGACGACGTGACCGCAAACTCGCCAAACCGGTAAGACAGAGCGGCCTTTATAAAACACAAGACTAGAATAAAAATTTTATTTATAGATTGAAGAATATCAAGCAGTTGAGGCAGCTGCTAAAAAACTCGTGTCTCAATTTAAACATCACAGATGCGGCATTCGTTCACGATACTATTAGACCTGTTAAGATTCCTAACGATCTATTATGAACGTTTTATGATTTTGTAAAGTTCGATTTGCCTAGAGGACAATTTTTTCCATAAAGTACGGATCGTAACTAAAAAATATACGAATAGTAGGATCTAAGCGTAGTATTATGGAGCATCAAAATAATCAGTGTATCCATAAAACACAAACTTATTTAAAATAAATATATCAAAAATTGAATGTTGTTCTTTATTTTCTTTTGCAAACATACACAATCATCATGTTGCTTCTGATACCTACACAATTAAAAATGACATTTGTAGAGGCAGTCTCGAGTTGGGTTGAGAATGACGTTTGTAACAATGTAGAGTTCGTGAACGAAAAAGGCACGTGTTCATTGTTACAATGTAGTTTCATGAACGGTGTTGAGCTGTCATTGTTAACAATATTGTAACAATGTAAATATCGTGAACAGGCTCCAGGTAAGATAAATATTGTTATAACCTTAAAAATTTCAACTATGAAATGTCAAAATTTAGTTCCGCGATGAATAATAAAAAATATGGCCGATTTGCTACACTTATCGAGAAAGCAGTTGCAGAGTTGCAATATCGCTGGTCGCAAATCAGCCATATTTGCTACGCGCAAGTTAAATATTTGTAACACGTTCGAGAATGTACCCGTTAATTTGGTTGAAAAGTTGAAGCGCTCCGTGTTTAATAGAATTACTATCTACCTTCCATAATATGATTACGTTTATAAGTTGAAAACTTTGCACTCAGTAGTACAACACCCCTCGCCACACATTTACTAATAGAATATTTCATCCACTTTATTGTTCTGACAATCGGCTCATTCTAATCATAATCTTTTGCCACAAAGGGATCCGATTTCAATCTATCTAAAATCTTGAGTTTGGTTTCTAATGAAATTAGATGCCGTTTGGTATGATTCGTTTTCTTGCCTGTTGTCCATGGTAGGTCTATAAAAATTGTATGTTAATAAGATTAAAACGAAATTTACATATTGTAAAATTTTCTAATATAAATTACAAAATTTTCCTACCTTTGGTTATGATAAATGTCGTTTTTACGTTCAGTTCATATGAATAAAACAACACAACTAAAGGGAATTTTCCATTCCAACCATTTTCGATTTTGACATTTCCTGAGAGCGAGTGCGTCTTATGGAGTAAAATACAAACATGAAATGACCGCGTTTAATGCACATTGAACATCGAAATAATAGTACTTTTTTAATATCAGCTAACATATATTTCTTTGGTAAATTTACACAAACAATTGCATGTAATCTAAATTGAGAAAAAATTAGCTAAATTGAATTTTTTTTTTACATTTACGAAAGCTAAATTGGATTTTTAGTTAAGGTGTCAGTTAAGGTTTCAACAATAGTTGGAATACCAAAGACAATAGACATAAACCTAAGTACTCACAAAGTCACAAACAACTATGAAATGTTTTCGGTAAATAGTCATATTACTCACAAACAAATTTCATCAGACAACCCAAATATAAATAACGTAAAGAATATCGCCCCTCATTTTCTCAAATAATCAATTTAATTTCCCTCATTCTCATTTTAATTTTGCATATTCACGCATACAACTGTACAGGCTTGAAAAGAATATAGAAGGGGAAGTGTTCTCGATAGTATACAAACAGCGACGAGTTTGTAAAGACGTAAATAAATAAAACCGTGAATTAAATTAGAAAAAAAAGATTGCTTTTGATTTGAAGCAATGAAAAGTGCTCGCAGTGTTCTAAATATTGTTTTTAATAGATTTAATTAAGTTACAACAAATTTTATTTTTCTAAGTGTGATTTATTATTATTATTTATACAATTTGTGCTTATAAATAAGTGTAGGGTGTCTGTGAGTCGTTGGTTAATTTGTAGAAAATAAACAAAATCTAGTGTGTTATCATTATTATTGTTATTATTATACTATTTTGTACCACTACTACGACGACGACTACTAATTTGATAAGAAAATAAAAATGGCAGATCAGAATGAGAAATTATTAATGGAATTACTAAAACAAAGTGGGAATAGTGAGTGCGCTGATTGTGGTAGCAAATGTAAGAAATTATCAAAAGTTAATCGTATGTTTTAAATTTTTAAGTCGTATTTTGGAACATTCTTAGAAACTTGGAAAAATTTAAGATTTTTTTTTTTAAATTTTGTTCTATGATACTACGCGATGACAGTCCAAACTTTGTGGGGGGCGGCTCACAAACACAGTTTGATTACAACATAATGTACACATACATCAAAACTTGTCTATATTATTTACACTTATACACAGAGAGACAAAATCAAAACATTTTCAGTTTTGTTTTGGTTTTCTATTTTTTACAATCAAAATATTAACACACATACACTTATTCATTGAAGATTTTTTTGTTGTTGGTTGTCTTGTGTTGTTGTTGTGCTTTACGTTTCGATTTAATTCAAATAAAAACAAAAATACGAATTATGAATGGGTTGGATCAAGGAGTGCGTATTTTCTATTTGTGTGCAACTTGATGGAAACATGAGATTTATTTAGTGATAAAATGTTAAAAACCCGTTTGTAGTGAAATATATTTTGACAGGAAAGATAGAAAGGCCAACAATTTCAACCCGTCAAGCAAGGTTAAGATAATTGAATCTCGTGTGTTATCGGAACAGAATTATCCAGAAAAATTATTCAATATTTTGGTAAACACATATCAACTGTTAATTTTATTCAAATCACGTTGCAATTTCACACAATACGCATAAAGGAAAAAATATGTAAATTCAAAATATACACGAGGAGATTGAGAACCCGTTTCACACCACACTGAGCTAACTCTGCTGTTTAATCTGGTGGTAAGCAACACAAACCAATCTGGAAAAAAAATATTTAAAAATCATAAAATATTAAGGACAAACCGTAACTACTATGGCTGTAAATGTGAAAATCTGAAAATGGACGAACATATATAAATAACATATGACACGTTAAACACACCCAGTTGCAACTATTTTTACTGGTCAGCACCAGGAATCGAATCCAGAAACCAACGAATAACAGAGCAAGCATTCTACTTACTAAGCTAAAAACAAAAGAGGCGAGGGCCACAAAAACATTAACATAAAACTAGTTTTTTTAATAATTTAAATTAAGTGACAAAATAACACAAAAACTCTTCTGTCGCTCTATCCCCCACGTATAATAACCGAATCCACCGAATCTCGTGTTGCAATAGTAAAGCATTGAACAAACAAGTTACGAGGTAAACTTTTAAGTTAGCATATCGGAAACCCTAGATAGCCAGCTTCATTCATTAGAAAAAGAGGGAAATCTCAGTAGCTAAAAATACATATCTAAACCTAGAACACAGTAGTGATTGAGAATTGTCTAGCTTCAATTCAAGAAAAAAACCGCGCACGGAAACTAATTTTCACTCAACCAACAACGAATCTGAAGAGTTACAAATGACCATATTACACTTCTGAAAGTGTGGCAAAATTATTTCTCATCACTCCTAAACAGACATTCGTTATCCTTCAGCGAGCAACCAATATCGTGATATCAATATAAGAATAACACCACTAATCACTCCATCTTACGATGAAGTACGAAATTCCAGACAAATGGAAAATAGGCCTATAATCCAGTCCGTTGCTGTCAAGATATTAATTTACAGCGAGCGCATTTTGGGCGATTACCAGTGCGCTTTTTGTCTAGGCTGGTTGAAAAACGTTCACCAAATTTTGTCGTTAGAATATTTCATTCGCCAACAAATCGGTCGCCATATCAACGAAGCAAAAATCAAAAAATATGGGGAAATTTACCAAGCAATACACAATGTAAAATGGTGAATCTATAAAATACTAGAAGCTTAAAGAAGTTTATCGAGCATTCTAGCCAGCAGTTACTTTTGTTAGTGAGCCTCGTTTAACGCTAAAAACACGGGACAGCCAAAAGCTTGCAGTATTCGTGTACAGATTAGAGCGTATTATGCC
The DNA here is from genome assembly GCA_947310385.1 of Nephrotoma appendiculata. Classification (NCBI taxonomy): domain Eukaryota; kingdom Metazoa; phylum Arthropoda; class Insecta; order Diptera; family Tipulidae; genus Nephrotoma; species Nephrotoma appendiculata. Next base: position 264,097,332 of record OX371225.1, on the reverse strand, counting down.
AGGTCCTTTTTTTGTGGTAGATATTTTGTGAGTAAAATGGTCTCTTTGTTTTCTGGGACTAAATTAGTCATAAACATTGTAAGATGCCATTAAAAATAATATTTTGTTCGAAAAGCCGAAAAAATCTAATAAAAATTATAATTAATATCTCGAACGATTTTAAAAACTTCTTAATTATATTGTGTGTTGGCTTAGTACACATACATAGTGAGCATTTCCAGAAGTTCCTGATTTGGTAATATAATTCGCTAAGTCGATAAGTTCTTATTTTGTACTATCGGTAAAAAGCAAGAGTTGAATTTTTGCAATTTGATGATCGTTTCAACCTGATGAATAGACCAACTTTTTATCAGTACGAAACCAAGCTGAAACAAGAAACCTAAGGAAGTTCTCATTTTTGTAAGGGTTTGTGTATTTTTACACGTTCCTTTGGGGGTGTAAACTGTAAACTGGGGGTAAACTGTTAAAATGACGAATTACCGATTTTATCATGGATGCTACGGCCATCAGATATTAATCTGACAACCTCACTTAAACCCCACATTTTATTCGTAGTTCGTTGGGAGGTGTAACTTCCTGTTAATTGTTGCACGTGGTTTATTGAGAGATGAATTTTGGAATATTGGAGGTAAGACGCCCGGTAAACCCAGCGTTTTACACGTGCTTTATGTGGTCAACCCGCCTTTAGTAGAGTTTTATACCACAATTTTTTGGTTTTACAGCAGTAATGAACGCAGTGGAATTCCGCAGAAGTGGGGAGTGGTCCCTCTGCCTCAAAGCTTCAAAAAAGAGCCTTATTACATAAAAAATGTAGAACTCTAGTCTGGGTCTCACAAGTTATCGCGGTTCGTTACAGTAACAAATGCTCCCACATTTTACAGATATGAGAAAAAGTTATGTAAAATGAATTTGTGTATCTCGAGGTTACCTCGAAACACAAAAACTATAGATTGTGGGCTAGAAAGAATGTGAATCAAATCTTAAGTTTCGGAAGCATTCCATAATTCGTTTTTTTACCAAAAGTTACTACTTTACTAATTTACTTAATAGCAATATTAAAGAAGCGGCTACCACACTAATAACAAACAGATTTTGTTAGAAGTATACCAAATACCTATAAACATAAATCTTCAATTAATCCCAAGTGGCACAGTTACATTATCAATTTGAATAATATTCAGATTTAAGTAATATCAACCCACAAAACCCACTAATCCATCGTACATAACACAGAAATTTAATTACGATATTAAACGCCGACATATACCGTAGGTATTACATACGTGTCCCATGACGAAATAAGAAAATCAATTTTCATAAGAAAATTATTTACTTATTTTTCAAAGTTCGATTACCTTTAGTTATTTCATCGGCCCGTCAATATATATATAATTAATCTACTAGGCGACAATTATTTTACGTTTCTATATAGACAAAAAGGTCACATACAACAAACCTCGTTGTCGTCGCGACCAAATCTTATAATATATATGTATATATTGCCCAATCGCGTACAGACGAATTTTTCGCGTTTTGATTCATCATCAAATTTCAATTATCACATGCGATAGAGGTACTCTACACTAAAATTAAATCATGAAAAATAAATAATGTTCTATACTTAAATATTCTTAAATGTGGCGCCTATTTCAAGAAAATTTTCGAGAAACTGAAAAACACAATCAAATAACACAAAAAGCGCATTCCGATCAAAATCATCTGAAGTTCTTATATTCGTATTAACAGGCGACTTTCAAAGTGAATACAAAAATATTTTTGATACCGCCGTCTAGGTCCACTTACATTAAAAAGAAAACCTATATGTTGTTTAAATGAAAATTATTTTCTCGTCACCACACATCGCATTTTACATTGAATGCATTTTTGTTGTTGTCAAAACTACAATAAATAATATGTATATACACAAAAATAATAAAATCTCTGCGCTCTTTAAAAATACAAACACATAAAACATAATAATAAATAAATTAATAGAGAGAATGAGATGGAGAGGCAGGCAGCAAGCAGTCTTATTCATAAATACAAAATGATGATTACGTTGACGATGATGATAGTGCACTGTGACGAGAGTGCATTCACCCTTAAATTGTGTGTATATAGTAAAAATGCCAACAACAACAACACTCAGCGACAATGACAACAACAAAAACGCTTCAAAACGATGCAGTAATAATGAACGATTGAAAATGCATTCATTATTTTTTTACGATATAGAATAGTGTATGTGTATATGTGCGATGGCATAGTATTTCGGTTCATGTTTTTTACTTCTCTATTGTGGAATTTATTTTTGTATTTTACACAGAGAAGAATGTTTATATATTTTTTGTTTTGTTTGGGACAGAGTTGAATTGGGGACAATCTATGAAATATGCGGCTCGCTCTGAACCTTAGAATAATCAGTAACTTTAAATCCGATAACGTTTGTCGTTCTTAAAATTCATTTAACCTATCCACCAGAACGTTACAAGATGCTATGAGACGCTATAAGACTAATTCTTGTCTAATTAAATGTCCCATGAAAAATTTCTTGGACTTTTCGTGTGTCGCTGGGCCGATCAATTTAATCTTTAATAACTTGATCAGAATCAGCTGTTATTGTCAAGTCGTTAACATTCGTGAACACATTCCGTTCCACATTTCAAAGAAGGTTACGTTAAAGTCCTCAGGCCAGCTATAGATGGAAAATTAATTGATTAAGATCATTGGTTTTGAATTTTAGTTTAGTAAATGTATAATAAGTAGAAAACAAAATTTCACGAAGAGAGATTAAGTTGTTCTGTCATCTTTAAGTTTTCTTAGAATTTGCGTTTTGTTTTTTTTTCCTAATTTAGGCCAATTTAATTTAATCGAGAGTAAAGAATTTCGTAATTAAACAATTTAAACTATTTTTATTCATCCATCTTTATTCTAATATTCATTAGATTTATTTTGTTAGTAATACTGTTAATTTAATTATATTACATGTGAAAAATATGAATTCAACGATTAACCACCCCACGGTGACCAGGACCACCTGCTTCATGCTTTTTTATTGTATTTGACATTATGCTGAATAGAAGAGAGACGCTCTATTCCACCACATCGAATTGGGTTTAGAGAAAATCTGCTCCAGTATTTTCCAGAAGATATGCTCCAGTATTTTCTTAGATGTAGCTCAAGCTTTCGACAGCGTTTGGCATCAAGGGCTTGAATTTAAATCGAGACCTGTCTAAGCAATTTTACCAAATTCTTAAATCCTACATAGCCGATCGACATTTTAGAGTCAAATTTGAAAATGAGTACTCTGAAATAAAAATAATATCACCAGGTATACCACAAGGTAGCGTACTTAGACCTATTTTGTTTATTTTTTTAAACGAGAGACTTACCGAAGCAAACTTCAAGATGCAGTTAACACTTTATAACTTTACAAATAAATATGTAAACTGTATTCCTGTGGTTCGCAACTCAAACCAGATTCCTTTTGGAAATATAGCTAAATACCTAGGCATGCCCCACGATGCTAAGCTAAGATGGAAACAACACTTGATTGTGTCAAGAAAACCAATGTACAAATGATACAATGCTTCCAAAATAAAGTACTGCGAGGGATTGTGAATGTCCTCCCATGGTACATTAGGAACGACGACCTTCATAGAGACCTGAAGATGGAATACGTCACCGATGAAATAAAGAACCAAGCAACAAAACACGTACAGCGATTATCACGACATGAAAATGCAGATATCTGTCGTATGTTAAACACCACCAACGGAGCGAGGAGACTCCAAAGGCAAACACCGCTGGAGCTGGGCAGTTCGAATTAGAACAAGAAAGTATTAATCCGAGAAACTAAAAAAAAAACATTTAATGAAGGACACAGTGTGAATAGTGAAAGCATATGAGAAACTAGGTATAATAAATTAATTTTTTGAAGTTGTCCACTCTTTTACTTAAATGAGCTAACCTGTCGACAGAAATAGTACGAGTATGTTTTAGAGACTATAAAGAAATCAGTTAATCATCAGAAAATATGGAATAATGAGCAAAGGGTTAAGTAAACCCAAATAATTACTTAGTATTATTCGATTCTTCAAAATATTTGGACGATTATTATTTGGCCCCCGGTTCTGATTGTGAAATAATTGGACTCCGATTAAGTAATGGAGAGAGTAGCATCTATGCACGGAGTTGTAAACTCTTCAATTTGCAGATCGGTATCGTGCTCCGCAAAATCGTGTGGTGACCACGTGCATTTAACTCTAAAGCTCTTAACAAGAGCCTGTGAGTCTCTATTTTTTTTAAAACTGTTATACTTTTAGTAAGTTATGTTTTTTTATAAATGAATTATTTTTTTTAAATAATTAAACGTTTATTTTCAATAAATTAAAAATATACAAACAGTTCCATGTCAGAGATTGAGAGGCTCTTGTTAAGAAGATATGTTATAAAATTATGTTAAGAGCCTTAGGGTTAATATAGCAGCAAGATTTTTTCGTGGCTGGTTTTCCCATGACAACGCGTTAACGTTTAAATGTTAAAAAAATCAGCCTAAAATACAAAATAATATCTTCAACTCCCTTTGCTGCCCAAACCAAAACGCAGCAAAAAACCAAATCAAAAAAAAATCATAATATAATTACCGACCAAATGGCACAGTCGTTAAAGCTTTGGCGTTTGGATCGGGAGATACCGGGTTCGAATCCCGATAGGGGCAGGATGCAAAGTGAAATTTCGTCAAGATTACGATCTGTGGGGAAATGTAACACATACATGACCGACCCCCTGTCGGTGTGCGAAACCCATGGGCCGACCCATCTTCCATGCCAGTATAGGCTGAAAAAAGTGAAATTTAGAAATAGAAGTTTTTAAATTTGGATTTAAATTAGTTTGATAATGTATTTGAGTAAATTATGATTATGTCATTGAAAAATTGAAAGAAAATCTTGAGCATTTAAGGAAATATAAGCGAAATTATACGAGCCTGGAAAAATAATCCCATATAATCAAATTTTTTTACAATGGAAAAATATAATCGCGTATGGCCGTATGCCGACACTAACACCAACTCAGTGATTTTTTTTATGTTGTCAAGGCCATATAAATAGCGGAAATGGTAGAAGTATAGGTTGTATATCCCTTTTTCTTGAATTGAAATCTTGTAGTTTGGTTCAAAAAACATACAAAAATAAATTTTTGACATGGTACTTTTTCCGTACCCACACAATTGTGTTACTGGGCAGGAAAAGAGTGAAATATAAAGAGTGATAAAGATTGAAAATCTTGGCCGGAAGGTTTTCCCAAATGCTGCTATTTGCGGAGATGTAGCTTATGGATTAAGAACCTGACTGATCTGATCTCTGCGTTGCATTCCTTGTTTTGTAATTCAAAAATCATCCCGGATACTCAAAAATACATTTCGAATAATTGAGAACAGTTGTAGAAAGTGAAACGGAACATTTCCGTACCTTAATTATCATTATCTTGTACTAGTAGTACTAGCGAATTACTTTTAAAGTCTACGAAAACCATTCTTTCATATTCGTCATCTAATTTAATTTACACACCAACTTCGGGTTATTGTTATTTTTGTTGTGGATATATTTATTTGTGAAAATGCCACCCGATGATATATTTGATTCCCACGTCGTCGTTCTTTTTCTGGTTTGTTGGTTCGCTTGCGGCAAGCTTCGGTATGGAAGCGCATGATCGTTTACTATCTCCTTGTACCGTTCTCTGTTCCATTGAGTTTATCTTTCTGTTGGTATCCAACCGTCTCACCTTTAAAATATTGTCACAGAATCTCTTGTTTTCACTGATATTAATTCAACATAAGCACCACATAAGTACCAAGTGGCCACGTTAAATTGGGTTTCTATTCGTAACTGAGGGGAGGTTTACTAGCGCCATATTTTTCGGAAAAATCCCGAAAGACCGGGTTCCATTATTTAATTTGTTTTCGGCTCGCACGATTTTAATAAAAATTGGTGGAAGGCGATAAATCGTCTACGGATTTGATAAAAACTGCAGTCATAAGAAATTTTCTAATGCATAAGGAATGGATTACGATAGGTCTTAATTTCGAGAAAATCCGTTTAAGAGGTCTTCCTCTTAAAGGTGAGGGGTCGAGTCCTGCTTATTTCAATAAAATTTTAGCTCACTTTTAACATCTTATTTGTCTGAATGATTTTTGATAAAATTTGGCGAGAAAAGGGATTTTGATTGCAAGGAAGCGATTCCAAGGAGTTTGAATTTCTGGAAAATATCAATTGCAATTGGTCCTGATTTCAGGAAATTTCGTTCAGAGGGCAGTACAGGCCCTAAATACCTTTCTTTAATTTAATTAGTCGGCTCGCACGTTTTTGATACAAATTGGTGAGACTGGGTTTTCGAGTATCGGGAGGTCATTGCGATGAGTGGTTTTTGGGAAATCCATTCAGAGATGCTGTCCGGTGTCCGGAATACGCTTGGTTCTATTATTTATTTTTTTTCGACTTGCCCGATTTTGGTAAAATTTTAATAGGAGATTTCAAATTCCAGGAATCGTTTTCAATGGGTGCTAACTTGCGAAAAATGCATGTAGTCAGTGGCGGTCGGGTCTCTTTTTTAATTTGTTTCGGCGCAAATGATTTTGATAAAAATTATACTGATAAGGTTTTTTTAATGTCAGGAATAGTTTAGTTTTAATTTCTGAAAAATCCGTTTAGTAGGTCATTCGGTGGACCCCGGAACTCTTTTAAAAAACAAATTTGCTCGAACGATTTCCATAGAAATTGGTGAGGGGTGATTTTCGAACTCCAGTACTTGATTACGATAAGCCTTGTTTACGAGAGTTCTCGGTTGGGCTTGAACCCTTCTTTTAACATTTTATTTGGCTTGAACGAGTTTGTTAAAATTTGGTGAGAAAGGGGTTTTAATGGTACAATAAGGAAGATTATACAATAAGGAGTTCTAATATTCAGAAAACTCTCCACCTGCTATTGCTATCTAGTTACGCTAGAAAATTTCGATCAAATGGCAATTGGAGACTCGCAATAATATGTATATGCTATCTGTATACTATATGAATACATGCTATGTCAGCAGAACCTGATAGCATGTATATACCTTTTCCTGCCTTCCACAATTGTGTGAAAAAGGCAAGAGAATCATGTCAAAAATTTATTTTTGTATGTGTTCGTCCGAAAAAAGAACACTATACCTATACACACAATTGTGTTGATTGTACTTCCAATCAAGCGAAATGTTTTATCAAAAACGCCATTACCTACTATGTTTATTACTCACACATTTGTGTGGTTAGGACTTAAATTGAGACAATTTTTTTTGGTAGCATGTATATTTTGACGTTTCTTCTATTTCAATATGGCGTCTACTAAATTGTTTAATTGCTTACAAGCAAAAAATGATGACAAAAGACGACAAAAGAAGATTTCTTAACGTCAAATTATAGCAGTCCGCGAAGCGACGGTCATGTTGCACCACATTGCATTTGATGTTGCATTTTGTTGAGAGATGTTGTGTGACGTTCCACAATATTGTGTGGTGTCGCACAATATTGCATCATGTTGTGTGTTGTTGCTTATGTGCACCATGTTGTATGATGTTACACCATGCTTCGTGTTGGGTTTTGTATTTGGAACAATATGAGGTTCCATCATATTGCGGAATGTTGCGCTATGTTGCGTTGGTAGTGTTACGGTCAAATGGTGTATGATTACGTTAATCGCGTCTTTTTCAAAATGTTGGTTATTGTGAATATCAATTATTGTGAATATCAATATTAATTTGTAACACTCAGCAGCTAATTGCAGCAGCAGCAGTTTTCACCTTACCCCCTTTTTCACATTTCTTTCAGAGGGACTAGGGTTCCTTTCTTTATTTTTTTGGCTCGCATGATTTTTATAAAATGAGGAAACATTTTCGAGTATCAGAAACCAATTACGATGAGCCATCATTTCGGGAAAATTCGTTTAGGGGGTCATCCTAGGTTACATTACTTGATTTATTTGGGCTCACACGATTTTGAATCGATTGCGATGTGTTCCGATTTCGGAAAAATCCGGTTAAGGGATTATCCGGCAGAATTGAGTTGAAAGGAGGTTTTCAGGTACTAGGGATTAGGAATCGATTGCGGTGAATTCCGCGAAAATTCGTTTATGGACTCGCGCAAACCATCGATAAAGAATGACGATTCCATAGTTTGAAGATATCTTCTGTATTCAGAATTAAATGAACAACTGATGTTTGTTTTGATTTTGAATAATGTATAAAATGCATTCTCCAGTTTATATGGCATTTCAATAAAAAATTAACGTATCAGTTTTGAAATTTTTGTACTTATGTTAATGACAGAAAACACTTTCAAAGAGGCCAACCAATTATCACCGAGCTATATGCTCGATGCTCCAGGGACTTTTTATAAAAAGTGGATGTCGGTTCGAAGGTGTTTCAGCCGGAGCAAGTGCAATAAATCAACTGCTACATAAAATTTGATAGGTAAAATAAAACAATAATTTTTAAAATTTATTTTCAAAACAATGACTTGCCCCAAAAATTTAGTAATATATATTTTTCAAAGCAGGACATAAAGCCAAGATTTGTTTCTTAACATTTTTTGTTGATGAATATAAAATCCATGAAGATACGAAATAACTAATATATTTTAATTCTAATATTCATTAATCGAAAAATTAGGAAATAAAAGGTTAACTTCATTTTACCTATATGTCATGCTTGCATTTCAGATTTTTGATATATTTCGCAGAAATCCAGTACTTATGTCGAGATTTATATTAAAATATTCGCTTCATATTAATTTCAACCAATAATATTTTAAAATATCGCACGTTTCGGATTTCGTTATAATCGGTTAACAGCATCCTATATCCATTTTTGTTAACCATATTTCAGAACTTTATCCGAAAGTCATATTATTGGAATCACAGAATCGGTCCGGAAAAACCACTGTAGTACGCCATATTACAGAACGTCACTCCCGCATTGCTGAAATTGGTTCAATAATAGCCTAGCACTATTCCATTGCTAAAATATAATATATTTTTATAACTATGGATTTGAAATACTCATCCGTTTTCTACATAGCGAGTGGTTTCGAGTTAACCATTATTTTACGTAAATTTAAAACCGGAAATTCCATTGCTCACTATTTTTGCACACATTTTATTTAGCTCTTGTATAGAAAACGTGTCACATATTCTGACTAAATTCAATTGTTTGCTTATCACTGCGGTAAAACCGTTTTCTTCCCAACTAATCCCAAACCGCAACCACCTCTAAAATTACGTTTACGTTTGTTACTATTTAATTATAAATAACAAATAAAATTATCTAGTATATACAAATTATCATTTCAAGGTAAATGTTGTACATATTTTACTGATTAAAAATGAGTTAAATATGTCGCGCACTACACTCGGAATGACGAACATTTGCACGCGCATCATTATCATATCGTGTACGTTTTGGTATGTACGCTTCTAACTATAGATCAGTGTTGGCAAACAATTTTATCGCTTATTGACACTTCATCTCGGTTACAGTGAATAAAATGCAAAATTTCACTCCATCAATATAGTTTAAGAGTAAAACGATATTTTAACATATTGTTCAATCAAGACAAAGATCAAAACCGGAAAACACATGTAAAGATTGGAATTCTTTTTGGATTTTGGCTGAAAAGGTTTAGATAAGATGGTTCATACACGCTGCATATGTTATGCAAAACTAATTCTCGGAATTGACAATAGAATGTTGGCGAAAATAAAACCGCAACTGTCGTTCTCGAAATATCGTGATGTTGCTTTATTTTTGCGGTATATATTACCACTTTCTTCCCCTAATTGGAAATAGAGAAAGATTGACGACAAATAATTCAAACCATCCAAAGCATCCTAGGAAAATTGTGGGTACAGACTGACATCCAAATGGCGCCATCTTTTTTTTGGGTTTTTGGAACTCAGAGACCCTAAAGTAAAAGCAAAGTATTTTTGGACCTAGTTCAATTTTGGTAATTTATCAGGATTTCAAAAGTTTGATCCATCGGACCAAAATCATGTGAAAACTACCCAAATTTTAAGAACTTTTAATTTGTATCACAAAATATTGAATTTGAATTGAAAATGTACTTGACTTGAAAAATTTGAATTTGATTTACAATATTTTGAATTTTATTTGTAACTGATGATAATAATTTTGAAAAATGTGACTTAATTTTATAAAACATTGAAAATGTTTTGGAAAAGTGAGCCTGATCTTTGGTGGTCCAAGTAAAAATTTTGTTATCAGCACTTTGGTTCACACAAATTCGCACCAGGGCCTAAAAGAAGTCTATGGCTTTTCATATAAGCGTCGGATATCATTGTAAATGTTCTGAAGGATATCGCATAATTACGGTGCCAGTCACTTCTTCCATTCTTAAATTAGCTTTAATTTCCACAGCCGTTTTTGTGTCTAAAGATCAAATTGTGACAAAAAAAAAATAATACTGTCTGTCTTGACTGATTTTCCTGACGTTGATTTGACGATCCGAATATTTTCTGAGTCGTTTTGCAATGAATTTTCTAAGTGGGAATTCGGAAAGTTCCCACATTTCCTGTTGTTTTCCGGGTGGTCATAATTTCAGACCGAAGTTCTGTTTACCTGGTCATGTTTCAGTCCCTAGGTATCAGGTGGTATTGGTGATGGTCGCATGCAGCTTCAAAGAAGTGTATCCCGTTACCAGATTAAGATGTCTTCACGTATGTCTCTATGCGAAGAATGACCCTCTAAACGTTGCTACAAACGTAATTGATATTTGATAGTGTCTTGGTTGGATCTTTGTTGAATGTTTCGCGTCGAAATCGAAGTTTATGTCAGTTATTTGACCTACTATACGTAAAATATTTTTTATTTACCAATTAAAAGGTTAAGAGACTGTATTGCTGTAATGCTGATTTTATAAATTGATCCATGTACTTGTATTGTTCTGATTTCCTCTTTAAACTTTTGATTTTAAATTATTTTGCTTAATTCCGCGCGGGCCTCTGAGTTTTTTATTTCTGATGGCATAGAAATATAAGATTTATTTATTTATTTATTTATTTGTTCATTGACATTACAATTTTGGTAATAGAAAAGCACATATGGAAGCAATATAAATGAAGAACAACAACCACCAAAAAAAATAAAAAAATACTTCCATTAGGCATAAAAACCTCAGATTTTTCCAAAAAACAAATCCACTCCATGCTAGTACCCTCCGTATTGAGCTCAAGCTCATTTGTTACAGAGAACACTGCAAGAAGTGAATACTTATATACTACATACAAAAATAATACAAATGAAAAAAATTATTACAAAAATAGTACTACATGTATTATCATTCAAGCGCGCCACGCTAAATAATCCGCTTTAAAATATTTAGGCGATCATCAACTTTTTTCTTTAAAAAAAATTACCAGGGACCTCAGGAGTGGGATTTTGCACAAAAGGCGAGAAGCGAGTTTACGTTTGATTTCTCGCCTTTTAGTTTTGTCCGACAGTTTTTTAGCGATTATGCACAAATCGACAAAAGTAAAAGGCGAGAAAATTGAGCAACTACGGATTTAGCTGTCAACATGTCATTTTGTGTTTAAAATTATTGTCATTTTGCGGTTTAGGGTTGTGGTGAATTTTTTTAGATTTTAATAATAATAAATAATAAATAAATTAAAATAATTATACGAATTATACGAACAATTTGCCCATTGCTATTGTTTTTGATTAAAAACAACACAACATGAGAGTGAAATCGATGATACAAGGTAGTTAATAATTAATCTTATAAACTTTATTTATATATTTAATTAATGTAATATTTAATCTAAAGATTCCAGGAATTATATCGACTTCCGAAAGGCTTACTAATTAATTTAATTAATAGTATCGAGGAATATTTTCCAATTCGGACATATCATACCGCAATACCGTGCCATTTACAAGTTAAATTAAATTTATTAGCATGGTTTTCTGCCGCTTTGTTATTCGCTCCATTATGAAAATACTGAAAAATATAAAAATGACAAAATAAAAAATTAATAAAAATATATATTGGCAGTATGTATTATCTTACCAACATCCAATTCAAACTTTATACTGTTTGACGTTTAGTATGAAAATACATACCACCTAAAAATCTTGTCGCCTTTCTTCTCACTATGCAATATACATAGTCGGAAATAAAAGCGAGAGCGAGTGTCTACTCGCATAGTGCATAATCGCTTTTACTCGCTTTTAGCTACAAGTCGCTCAAAAACGACGACTCACTGTGTGCAAAATCCCAATCTTTTGTGACATTCAAATATATTGATATCTCGCTCAATATATTAGACCAACCATGTATCAATTAGCCTCTGTGTCAAATGTCCTTATGTCAGCATGGCCTTATAAGATCTGAGGAAAGTGTAACCACACGATTCCGTAAGATATTTTTGTTGCGACAAATTTGTAAAACGCTTTGTCCGCTATGTCGGCGATTTCGTGGTCAATTTAGATGTGCTTTCTACCATGATTCAGCTCCACATATACCTTTATGTTTTTTATATTGATCGAACTTATCCTATTTTAACAATGATTTGTATCCCAACATACCAAAGAATAAAATGTAAAGGGTGTTTTTTAAGCCTGATAGACCTTGAAATTGTAAAAAGTAAAACAAAAAATTAAATTTTTATGAAAAATATAGTCTGGCAGATCTCAGTATACTCTCGCAAATCATCATGAATCTACTCACGCTTGAACAAGTCATCCGTCGAACTGTGGATAGACTTCGTACCACATACTCTCGAGAGGATGCAATAACATCAACACGTCGAAGGAATGTGTGTACTGATGGCGCTACGTGCCATAAGGCGACCGCAACCATAGACTCATTAAAATCAAAATTTGGTGATAAGTTGATTTCGGCCATGTCAATTGGCCTCCAATTTGACATCTCTCGATTATTTCCTGTGGGGCTACGTGAAGTCATTGGTTTATGCTGATAAACCAGCAATAATTGACGCCTTGGAGGCCAGCATTGTACGTGTTATTCGTGACAAACGGCAGTGGTCGAAAAGTGGAACAAAATTGGACGTCCAGAATGCGTTTCGTCAAGAAAAGCCGCGGTGCGCATATGTCCCATATTTTCAAATATTAATGCCATGCATGTATTGATCTTTCGAATAAAACAAAATTTTTGATTACAATTTAATTTTTTGGGTTATTTTTTACAATTTCAAGTTCTATCGGGCCTAAAAAGCTCCCCTTATAAAAACGTTGTGAGGAGCGTAATCGTGCAGTTTCCCATGTTGTCCTGTACACAATTCGATGATATACAGTAGTGAAGGTTCGACTGCAAATTCTATTCCGTTACGATGATCCACTCCTGGGTCGTTGTTGCTGTTTCAGTGTAAGGATGTTTACTGCATATTTTTCCGACGGGTTTAAGGTATTGTTCTTCCAGTTCTATCTGGAGCAGCATCTACAAGCCCGTTTTAGTCATCTATAACCTAGATACCTGATGCAGTTATGATATTGGTGGGATGGGCACTAACAACTCCCATTGATTTGCAGCATTCTTGACTTTATTTTGATTTCCTTCTTCATCCCGCCCATTACACCACATAAATTCACTACTTTTTCCCATTTTTTAGGCAGCATACGAATACCCCTTCGGAATAGTGCTTCATTTTTTAAGGCTAACCATGAATCAGCCCAATTTTTTGTCATCGATTGAAACAAGTGGTAATCAGACGGGGCAATGTCTGGTGAATACGGCGTGGGTTTAAAACGTCCCAATTCAGTGTTTACAAGTAGGTTTTGACCTTTTCCGCAACATTTGGACGAGCATTATCATGCAGGAGAATGAATTTGCCGTATCTGGAGTTGTAGTGGGCGCGTTTTTCCGATGTTTATACCAAGTTGATCCCACTAAATATACAACATGAGCTTCTTCCATGATTGTTCCGCTTGGTTGTCAATGTTGAAGCATGACCAAGTGGCTCATGATTTCTTTTTTTTGGGTTATCATAGTGGACCCATTTTTCATCATCGCAGTGACTAGCAAATCAAAAAACCGTTTGTTTATGCCTGGCATGCAGAATTTCACATGAAAAAATCAGCGTCCAAGATCTCCCGGGTTCAGTTCATATGGAAGCCAATTTCCTTGTTTTTAAATCATTCACAATGATTTTAAACGATGTGAAATTGCTTGTTGAGTTACTCCTAATATAAGTGCACGTTCTTCTTGAGTTTGGCACGAATCTTCATCCAATAATGCTTCCAATTCTGCGTCTATACCAGTCGTAGAATTTCGGCCTTCCGCTTCGTTCTTTGTTTTCGACATCAAATTCACCGTTCTTAAACTTTAGAAACCAGTCTTGGCGCTCAACTTCTCTCGTGCGCATTGAATATGCTTCAAGAAGCAAACGAGGCGCTTTAGCTGCAGATTTCCTTAAATTAAAGAAGTAAATCAACACTTCGCAAATGACGCTTATTCGGATCAAGACTCGACATTTTCACAAGAAACATGTTCTTGACAGATGTCAAACGTTATTAGGATATGACGTTTTACATCGGGCAATTTTGGTGGCACCATCTTTTGTCGAACATAAACTTCTGACCACTGTCAAACCGAAAAGCAACAAATAAAATCGGTATCACGAAGATCCTCTGACTAGATTTTTTTTTAGTAAATCCCTGATCTTTCAAAATGATCGTAAATGTTTCATTTTATCGGTCTGTTCTCACATTTTGTAATATTTCGATTCTAAGGAATCTAGTTAGGAGGATTAACTTAGTAAAATTTTACAATATCTCGATATAAATGAAAATCTTTGACAAGTTAAAAGGTATTTTCAGCGTTTGTCTTACAACCATTAATTTTATTAGCAGAAGTGTATCACCAACTAGTCTGGTTGATAACGTTGAATTGATATACAGGTAGACAGACCGATATCCGACCGATTGAACCGTAGAGCAAGCTTGAAATTCTGTCTATGTATTTCTAAAATCGGCGGCACTAATTAATTTTAGGTGAATCCTGCTATAAAGTCATCTTGCTTTATTAGCTTGGCTATAAGTTTTGATCTATACTATAAGTATGACTTATTTGCCAACAATTCGTCTGTTCAATGTTTTGATGCAAACATGAAGAGCGAAATTTTTTCTCACCGACGAGTAAGATTAAGTATTCTTAGTTGATTCTTAATAACATTTCCATGTGATATACTAATTGTTAGATCATAGGTTCAAGGATGGCCATAACTAAATAAATGAGACATCAATAAAACCTGTTCACATAACATTTAGTAAAAAATGGTGAATCCCCTCACGACCGAATACATTCCAACCCCTCCCAACCTTAATTAATTTAAATTATTCTGCGTAAGCCAAACGAAAATATGTAAGAAATTAAAAATTCTAGTCTAGTCTTACAAATACACGTACTATGCTGACCACTTAATTTTGCTTCTTTAATTTTATTCTTATTTTATTACTTATTTTTTCCGTTTTTATCAATCAAATTTCAAACATTCCATAAACTTTGTTATATTCAAATTTTTTTTACTTTATTTTTAGGTTATTTCATTGATAAAAATTTTAAAAGACATAGACCAATAACTTGTCTCCATTCAAGAATGTATACATGTATGTATACATAATTTGTATAACGTTGATAAGAGAAATCAACAGAATTCAAGTTCACAAGTAATAATAAAGATCAACCGGAACTTGCCTGGTAAAATTTATGTGATTGCAAATCAATTCTCGGTATTTCGAGATATCGGGCACTTCATATTTTTATCACGGTCACATTTGCCTCACATCGATATACCTATATAAAATGTAATTCACGGTGCTTATCTGCCGACCACAACCCAAATAACGCAATCGATTTTGTTAACATTAGAGTACGTAAAAACCAGTTTGATTGCCCCAAAAAAAAAAAATTATTTGGATCGTAAACTAAAAAATTTATGACTTTTTTTAAACTTGGGAGGTTTACAATCTTATCAGAGCGCGTGATTATTAGGAAAATATTTGTGAATTATGTATTTAATTGTACGGTAATTATTTTGTTTGTAATGCTTATAAATTGGTAATCAAGTTTAGTGGATCGGATAACAAACGTAAAATATTCTGACCGGATTTTATCAATGGGTTTTTAAGTACCAGTAATAATGAATCATTTCGAGATCTTAGATGGCCTGCAACCGAAAAATTTGTTCAGCAGCAAGTGTTTGGATTGATTTGATTTAAAATCTTCAAGTTTTGGACATCGATTAATCTGTTCAGAAGAAATCTTGCGTATACCCTATTCCTAAATTTTTTTTCTGGCTAACTTTCACTAATTTAGAGAAAAATATCAGCCTTCTTGTTCAAAACTGTTAAAACGTATCAGTTGCTAGTGCAAAAAATAGTGAATTGGGAAGAATATTTTTGTCTATATTTCTGACTAATTAAATTAGGTTAGGACTCACCAGTTGTTGGTAGAAGATTCAGAAACCAAAACAGCCTGCCAATAGCATCTCTATACAAACAAACGTTGAAGTTAATGCAAATTGTAGTTTTTGAGCTTTTACATAAAATATATTTATTCCATATTTACTAGTTTTCTTATGCGCCTAAATGTCGATAATGTAATCAATACACGTACAGTCGAAACAAATAGTTTGTCTACGATATACGAGATGCAAACGAATGTCACCAACTGTACTAATATGTTGTTCACAACTGTACAACACATTTTTATTTTTATTTATTTCTTAATTAATTTGCATCAAATTTAATATTTTTATGATTACGAACATAACATATTTTATTTATAACGCGAGTTTATGTCATGTTACAGCGGTAACCAAAACATAGTTTATTTTAAGATAAACGGCTGTAGAGTTTCTACATTTTTCTGAATTGGGCCATTAAATTAAATATTAGACTTGCTTAGTACCTGCTATGAACGACTACCTAGTATGAACTAATCATCAAGTTAGTTATTCAGACATATAGACAGAAACACAAACGTCAGATACACACTATTAGTCGCTACTCAAACAAAATGACAAAAATGACTTTTGTGTGATCATCTTCATATATAGTATATTATCCAGCTAATTTTTTTTAATGATAATAAAATTACATTTGTCTACTATATAAAACTAGCTGACCTGGCGAACCTCGTTCCGCCCCAAATTACTTCGTTCCGAGTAAATACTTTTGGCCTTCACGAAAATTGATTTTGATGAGAGAAAAAATCAAACAACTCAACTCAATTCTCAATAGACGATTGAGTTGAGTGGCCATTCCATTCTCTTTTTCATTGAATTCAACACTAAAGTATTGAAAAGGAATAAATGTCGATTGAAACTCAGGCATCTATCGAAAATTGAGTTGTTTTTTGGATTTTTGATCTCAGTGTGGAAATGAATTGGAGTCAGTTGGAATTTAAAAGAATTCAAGTACTTTATTCGAGTGGAATTAAATCGAATACAGACACAAATCAATATAATGCATTGTGGTAAACAATATTTTTCGTTTTGTGGTCCGGCGCGTAAATGAACAACGATGATGGTTTGCCAACTCTCGAACACGCAACGTGCAGCTGCTGACCTGATATGAGAAAAACACGGAAATTCCAGATTTATTCCGCACACTTCTAACGATTGATCTTTGGTAATTTGCGATTTGTTAATCGTCATAGCAAACGCCAAACGAGCTTGAAGTCGAACAGAATGTCAGTTGGAATCAGAAAAACTCGGAATTAGTACATCATCTCCTTTAAATTTGCCCTTGATGATCGTCGCTGGAATCACGTTGTTCATCAGTTTCTTTGCAGCAAATCGCGTTCCGTTACACAATCTCGGATGGTTTAGATTACGAAGCATGATTATCACAGATCCTACCCTGAACATCAAGTTATGCGGTGGTATTCCCGGCAAATCAAGCGCATTCAAAACCTCGGTCGGATAGTTGGTTGCTTCGTCTTGATTGGTAACACAGACAACGGATGTGCAGAGTATCAACATCCTTGTTCTTCGCTGCTAAAATCGCTCGTTCACTGAACCAATCGTGATCCATATAATTTCGGTGTATGTCCGAAAACACGTTCGTCATAAGCTCTACCTTCGACGTCGTGAACATGCAAAAATTCGAATACAGTCAAATCATCAACAGTAATTTGACTATTGCCAAGCACCAACAATTGTTTTGAAAAATCAGCACTTGATGAGTCGTACTGTAACGCGACTCTCACGTTCGTGGTCAACTGCAACTTCTTCACTTAGCGCCATAAACTTGAAATACCTTGGCCATTGCCGAGTTCTTGGCAATTGAGCACACTGGCTTGTCATTCGTGTGGATATTCATCGGCAACTTCAACGCAGAATGTGCCATCCGGCCGCCGCCAGCAATGTGGGTGCAATACCCGATGATGCAATGGCTAACGCTATTTAAGATCTCGAGCAAATTGTGGCCGAAACCAATGAAATCAGAAAGGTTTTACCTATTTCAGCGGGAGCGTCGAGGAAGAATATTCCATCGTTTCCTTCGCGAACTGCCTTCACCATTGCATCGTACACGTTCTTTTGCTGTGCAATCAAAAGCGGGACATTCGTTTGTACTATTTGCCTCATGGATTAAAAATTAATCATTAAATGATCGTGTATCGAATTGGTCTTGCCATGCTCAATTTCAACAAATAGCTGTCGCATATAAACACGCACATGTCTTGTCAGCCATCTCGTCCTTGTATTTGGTCCACAATTCCAATGCGTTCGATGGATTTGATTTGCCAGCGCAGAAACAGTGGCATCGGCGAGTGTTGAGTGTCCCAATGTGTGTCGTTTTCCAGCAAATTCAGATATTGGCAAGCTTCTCGATAAGTGGCGAAGTAGGACCACGAACATGGAACAAAAACAAACGAAGATAGAAGCATCCGTCTTATCGTGGATAAACGGTGTACACACGGCCAAGTACATCATCTGGTTCCCTTTGACATTTCGCAATAAAGCAATGTTCGTGCAAACGGATCGCTTTGGTAAATTTCGAAAAAATTCGTGAGTGTTGTAGCTCGTTGTGCTGCATTAGCTTCCGTGAAATAGACACGTTGTCCATTACCCAAGTGCATCCACAAATGTTGAACAGTGGGATGATGTTCGTGTAATGCAAATGAGAAAATACTTCAAATCGCCTCGTTGCAACTGACATAACGGCCCAATTGGAATCTTGACACTTCGTCATTTGCATCAGGAGCATCAATACCGTATGCTATAATGTTATAATATATGCAATTATAGGCAATTGTAGGCAATTATGATTTTATTTTTGTACATAGATAGCCAGAATTCCACACAACTTATATTTATAGTAGCCAGCAACACCATCTATTGAAAATAATCCGAAGTGGCTATATAAATGAATGATAACTGTCGAAATACAATTTTCATTGGTGGTGTTAAGTGTATTTCCATACAAAATGCAATTTCCGATTTTCCGATGTTTATTGATTTTCGGTTTTCCTTTGGGTTTTTGGCGAATTTTCTTTTTTCCTAAGCCGCCACTGTATTGAGATCAACAAAGCAAAAAAAGTATCATCCAAATCGGTCATGTCGTTCACGAGTTTTTGCGAGACTAACGCACGGCAATTGATTTTTATATAGATAGATAGATAAAATAAATAGATTGGATAAAAAATAAAATACTAATTTGCATGCATCATCCAGTGGGATTCGAATCCAGTACCTCCCGCCCCAAGCGCCGAAGCTTTACTGCACCCCTCCTGTCTCATAAAAAATATACATACAAAATTCATATAAAAATGGCTTTTTATTCGTTCAAAAAAAATTGAGCAAAATAGGTTCAGCCGTTCTCAATTGATGCACATGGGTCTCATACGAAACGACACATTTCACAACAGGATGTGCTAAAACAGGATGTCACAAAACAGGATATCACAAAACAGTACATGGTACGCTACAGTACATGGGACGAAACAGGACCGATTAAAACAGTACATCACAAAACAGTACATGGTACACTAAAGTACATGGTACGGAACAGGACCGATTAAAACAGTACATCACAAAACAGTACATGGTACACTAAAGTACATGGTACGGAAGAATACATCGCAAAACAGTACATATTAAAAGAGAACACCACAAAATAGTTAATAGTCAATTTTACGGTTTTAATAACTGGTTGTGTGGGTACGGAAAAGTACCATGTCAAAAATTTATTTTTGTATGTTTTTGAACCAACATACACATTTGTGCATTCCTTTCATTCCAAACGTATTTTCGCCCGAAAAAACACTATAACTATACACACAATTGTGTTGGTTGTACTTCAAATCAAGCGAAATTTTTTATCAAAAACGCCATTACATACTATGGTTTTTTACTCATACATTTGTGTGGTTTGGACTTAAATTGAGCCATTTTTTTTTGGTTAAAAAGGGATATATTTATTTATATATTTATTTAAATTTTTGATCTATTTTGCAACGATCAAGTATTAGCGATTTAAATAAAAATAATGTTATACAAATATTGTTCGGTGAAGGGATATTTTATTATAACTTAAAGCATAGCAATACATACTTAAAGCAATTATAATTCTATATAATATACTGTCTAATTACTCTAGGTGAAGGCAAATATCTACTTGATAATATCCTAATTACTAAACGTATTCAATAAAAAATATTTAACAAATCAAGCTGAAAAAATCCTCCAGCTTAACGTTCAGTAAAATGTACTTTAGTGTACCATGTACTGTTTTGTGATGTACTGTTTTTATCGGTCCTGTTTCGTACCATGTACTTTAATGTACCATGTACTGTTTTGTGATGTACTGTTTTTACCGGTCCTATTCCGTACCATGTACTGTTTTGTAATGTCCTGTTTTATTACATCCTGTTTTGAAATGTGCCATAGTGAACGGCTTCGGATGCACATACATACATTGTTTACACCATTTTTATATATACATGTAGAAGATGTGTAAAACGAACAACATAAATAGTGAGACGAACAACATAAATAGTGATGGCTGGCACCTGCCATTCAAAATTGTAAACAAACTTGACCATTGTCAGTAGACGGTGAAAGCATTTGCCTCGTATGAAAAACAAACATTTTTAAAAATAAGAGATCGGATTAAAAATTATTTGAGTTAACTACATTGAGAAGGTTCGAAATTATTGAGCTCGGTTTAGTGTTGATCAAGTTGAGTTTGTATTTATCCATGAAAAGTGATTCATAGGCGACTAATTTCCATTTGTCATTTACAGTTTTTACAATCTTAGAGATGTGAAGGTCCATCTGATGGCCTTGATTGTTTGATAAATATGGATAGTGATGCAGGTTCTTTCCCGATATCTAACTGGTAGTAAGTTTTTGCAGTGTGCAGCATACTTTATAAATGTCCGATGTATATGTGTATCTAAAACTACATTTCTCATGTATGGTTACTCAATCTTTTAGTTATCAGATATAGTTAACAGATTTGTGAGTGAACTTGTTTGATTCTAGAATTTCTCGTCGTATCCGTTTAAACCTGCAGCTTCAATTATGTATCTCTCTTCCCCATTGAAATAAGGTTCCTATGTGCAAGCGCATAGTAGACGGTTTTTTATGTGTTCCATTATGGTGGGAGTCGGAACTGATGAAACGTATAGTGTTAGTGGATTTCCTGAATATCCCAAATTGTTGACCTTTGTAATCACAACGTCACGATGTCCAAAAATGAAAGAACTCCATCTGGTTCTATTTCGGAAGTGTACTTTGTAGTTGAATGTTGACTGTTCAACCACTCCAAAGTGTGTTCCAAATAAAACCTTTTATATATCTACACCAAATTCAAGAGAGGAAAGGCAGGCTGCTAATCTTGTTTTTAAACATGCGCATGACAATGTTACGACCTCTGTCGGTATTTAACTGTTTGGCGCTGGAGGTGGACAGATGATATGTAACTTATTTTTGTAGTGGTGGCGAAAAATGCGTAAAATCCCCTGACACAAAATACCAAAGGATTCTGTAAAGTGATGCAAATATGACTCAGGTGGAAATTTTTATCGAACTAGGTAGTTAAAGTGAACTGTTAAACCGTGCGCTGGTGGAGTCATCAAAAAAATAAAAATTTGTTCTGTTAGACGAGCAAAATAGCTGGAAAGTGTAATAGCGCATTATAAATATATAACAGAAAGCACGACTAATAGCAGCACCATACTATAATCAATCTCAACCAACTACGTCATTTGAAGTAGTACATAGAAGTATCACTGCCAAATTCATGGCGTTGATTCTTATCTGTTTGAGAAATTTATTCAAGGCATCCCTGAAAATTCTTGCATGGGTTGGTCAAGCTATCAGAAGACTCTTGCTGAAATCCATCAACAAATGCGTTCAACAAAGAAGCACAGTAATTCGAATACATAAATTCACTGTTTCAACTTTTTACTGCTAAGACTCGTTGCGCTGAGACCACATCACAGACATTTGAAAAAGTGAAGCAAGCGGCTGTTTCTGGGGCCTTACGAGATTGTAAAAATTAAGGGCAAATAAAAGCAGCGGGTAGCGAAAATGAAAGACAATTTTTGTATAGTATTTAAAGATTTTATTGAACTAAATATTCTCCATTTTGATCCAAATATCTTTTGCCATCGTTCTGGCAGTAGCATAGTTCCACGTCCATAAGACTTCTGACCTGAAAAAAGGTGCCCAATCTAGAGAATATTGTGGGTGTGGTAGTACATCCCACCCAAGCTATACAAACTTGTATGAGGTCTTGCATTATCTTGGTGGAACACTTTACCTTTTCTATTGATCAATTCTGTTTGAGTGAATCATTCAATTTGTCCAGTTGGTGACAGTACACTTAAGAATTTATCGTGGTATTGTTCGGTAAAAGCTAAAAAACGATTCCTTTGAAATCACACCAAACAAACAGCATCACCGTTTGTTGATGAATATCTCAACTCCAATATTAATTCGCTTTAAAAATTAAAACTGGATCATTTTCTTGACGTTTGGGAAGCAGATCACAGACGTCAACGCAACGGAGCAAATTACTTTTTGTAAGAACATGTGGAACCCATACGTCGAGTTTTGAAACTAAACCAAGGCGTTTTACGTGATCATAATCGATCGAATTCAATAAATTTAATCTGGCAGTGATTCCACGAGTTGTTATTCGGCGATTTGCACCAATCAATGCCTTTATTTTTTCTTCATCAGCTTCAACTGGCCTTCCAGAACGTGGTGCATTTTCAACATTAAAATTGCCAGAACGAAATTTTGAAAACCAGTTTTGACCCTGACGTTATGTCATTTCATCTTCTTAATACATATCACACAACTTTTTTATTGTTTGAACAGCATTTTTGCCTTTTCGATAATAAAAAAGTAAAATACAGTCAGTAACAAAAGTCACAATACACCACTAAAATTTGCAAAATCGAGATAAAAGAAACAATCTAAATATTGTAATATTAATTAAATAATATAATTTAAACAAAGAAAACTATTATTGGACAAAAGAAAAATTAAAAAGAAAATAATAATTTTCTTAAATTTTAAAAATTCATAAAATTTATATCACAAAAGCCTACATACAGTTGCACGTTTCCATTTATTCAAGAAATATTGCAAAGTACCGTTAACTTTTTTTATATAAATACCTAGGCACATCTATCGACACTTTCAGTATTAACTTTGCATTCGTTTTCAGTGAGAATTATTTTTTGTCTTTGGCATTAAAAAATAGTGCGTCGAACGGAAGTGTCTAACGAAATATGAAATTTAATAATAAAGCTGCGGGAACAGAATAAGAGTTACAAGGATCTATCTAAAATTATTGGTAAAAGTCGAGCACCCATACAAACAATAGTGCGAAATTTTGATAATAGAGGATCGTAATAAATATCGATCTGGTCCTAAAAAACTTAACGCACGGGATGTTCGAAGCATAAGTAAAAAGTGGCAAGCAATCCGAGGAGTTTGAGATTCGGAATAGCACTGGTAAGGATGTTCATCCCGAAACAGTTCGTCAAATTTTACGTAACGAAGGGTTTAATGGAAGAGCACCAATTGAAAAACCATTTATAAGCAGCCTTGTAAATAAGCAGAAAAGGCTTGAATAAAAAATACGTTGATGAAGGCACTGAATTTTGGAGCAAAGTGCTTTTCACTGACGAAAGTAAATTCAATATATTTGGTTCCAATTGAGAGGGAACAATTTGGCGAGAAATTAACCAAGATATGGCTCCAAAAAAAATTTCTTCCCACCATTAAACACGGAGGTGGCATTGTAATGGTTTGGGGATCTATGGCTGCGCCTCGTGTCGAAAAATTGGTATTTATAAAAAGTAATATTGATCACAATAGAATGGTTAGGACTAGGCAATCAGTGGATCTTATATCAAGATTATGATCCAAAACATACGGCGATGGCAGTAAGACAATGGCTCCTATATAATGTGCCGAAACAACTTCATCCGCCCTCCCCCCCCCTCCAGTCACCCAATTCTGGGGGGCCAAAAATATAGGATTCATTAAAAGTGCCCTTTTGAGAGCATGGATTGAAATTTCGTCAGCGGTTACTGAGAACCAGATTTTATCAATACGCAGGCGACTAAGCGCTATTATTGACTCTAATGGTGGCCCAAGTAAATATCATTTTTAATTCATGTGTCTGACCATGATCCGTTTGGTTTTATTTACTGTATGTAGATTTTTGCGATATAAATTTTAAGAACTTTTTTGCAAATTACTTTTTTAAATTTTTTTTTGTTTAAATATATTATTTAATTAATATTACAATATTTAGTTCGTTTCATTTATCTCGATTTTGCACAGTTTTTGTGGTGTATGTAGACTTTTGTGACTGACTGTATGCGGATAATGCTGCTTTCGAATTTCCATTTCTAATATGGCACCAAACACAAACTATTAGGGAGAATCAAACAAATTACGCATTTGCACAAATAAGCTTTGTTATATCAGCTGTCAAAATGTATAATAACAATGCTGCTTAAGTTTGAAGTTTTCTATGAAACATTAAATTTTAGTCCTCTGTTGGGAAAAAACGAAATTACTTTTCGAACAACCCAATATAACAAACCATGAAGAATGGTAGAAAAATATTTCCAGATTAAGGATTTTAAGTGTTTAAGTAGTTTTAGCCCGAAGAGGCTTAAGGGTTTGAAACAAAAAATTGAATATAACACAAATAATTATGGAATATGAGTACTAAGTTTTCATTACACTTCCGGTCAGTAGTCACTTAGTCAGTTAATTGTTTGGTAATAAATCCATCTTGGAATTCGTTACAAGACGTATTTCGGGAACTGTCAACCTTCGAAAATAAATTCGGCTCAGTTCTTGGTAAAACGTATTTTTTATAATAACGAATCACACAAACTAGAACCTCTAAAAGTAAATTAGGCCAAAATAAATAAAAATTTATTAAAAATTTGTAATTTTTTTTAACTTACTCGTACCTGTTAACGTTAGTAAGGCATTTATTACGTAAGTGTAACTTATTTAAGAATTTCGGAGCACCGTTGCAAATTATATTAAAATCCGATTTCTACTATTGCTATGAATATGCGGTAACTATACGCAATACACAAAAGTTCAGCGGTTATTAAACTTTGTTAGAAAACAATTTCTGAGAATTTTCACCTTATTTCGTCACAAACCATTGATAAATGCGAGACGAGAATGAATTATACAACAATAATTCGATCGTGCCTTTGTTATTAACAAGAAAATGTGTTAATCATATAAGAGTTTAAAAAATAGCTTTTGGTATGATTCATTATGATGTGTATGGAATGTATACTCGACTAAACCGGCCTACCAACCGTTCTTCGCCTATTCAAACGGTACCTGATTAGCATATCAACGAACTAACTCAATATGTTTAGAATTTGGGAGGTCGACAGTTGGTAGATTCATTACAAAGTTTATGACCCCAAAAAATTTTGACATTATATATCTTTCCGCAAATATCACCCTTCAAGTTTCGTGTGTCATTTAACGTGTGACAGAAAACAATTTGTTTTGCGTTTTTTTTTGTTGGCTGTCCGATTACAATCTAACCGTATACAAAAAAAATAAGGGTAAATACTAACTGACTGCTGTTTTATATTTTTGGCAAACATAATTTTTATGCGGGGTTATAGCACAAATAGGGACCACACACTTCCAAATGTGTAAATAATTGGTAATTGTATATTTATGCAAAATATTGCGGGTTCAATAAACTGTACAGTAGCGAAAAATTTATCAAGGGATGTTATATATTATATAAAAGCACATGTTGTGCACACCAACAACCCCCATGCTGTTTTTGGTGTTCTAGACAATATACATAATAATAATAAACAATAACAAGTCACCAGGTATAACGGGAAAATTTGGTGAAAATTATTAGTAAATTTACGATAAAAATAAAATTGTTGGTTTCCTTTTTTTATCGTCTTTTTGCGCTCCGTAATCGTGACATGCATATGAATCATGGGAAATGGTGAAAATTTCTTAGTAATTTGGATATTTGTGTTACGTGTACATGAGCAAAACGAATTTCCATTGTTATGGGTTTAGAATTGTGGGTGTAATGCAAATTTTCCAGTTATACTGTCTAACATAGATTATGTGGGATATCCCGTTTGCTTTTTTGATGCATTTCTTGATTAGTACGTCTGATTCACAGAATCAAAAATTGTGTTGGCTGTTGGTTTATTGAACGAAACTGTCATCAGGAATTTAAATTAAAGCCATACAGAGCCATTCGTCATTTAAATTAAAGCCATACAGAACATAATTTATGCTTAAGACAAAAATTCTTGATGAGTAAAATAAATAATAATTTCTTATTTGGTTTTAATCTGTTTTATTCTTGTAACTTATCTTACCTTTAAGAGTAATCTCTTATCATATTTCATTAATGTAAGTAATAAAACGTTTAATAATTGTATGTTGGCATGTTTATATGTATCAAGGGTCTCGGAAATGGGTCGAACGATTTTCATGAAAATACTTGGAGTACCATAAATCACTTTCAGGTGGGTCCCCAGTCCCGTTTTTTTTTGGCTCGCACGATTTTGATGAAAATTAGTGAAGGGGTTTTCAGGAATCGTTTGTTGTTGGCCCACATTTTACAAAAGTTCATTCAGAGAATCGTCTGGGGGCTCCGGGTCCCTTTGATCGAAAACGGTGAGGGCGGGTTTTTGCATGCCAGGAGTATCCTGCGATGGGTGCTAATGTCAGGAAAATACGTTTTGAGGTTCGATAGGTGGGACCTGTGTCTTGTTATTTTTTTTTCGGGCGCAAGATTGTTATAAAAATTGACGAGGAGGTTTTTCGAATACCACAAACACATTGAAATGGGTCCTAATGTCGGGAGAATTCATTTAGGCGCATCCGGGGGTTGGGTTTCATTATTTTATTTTCCGCTGGCACGATTTAGATAAAAATTGGCGAGGAGAAAATTTTAATTGCCAATTTTAAATGCTAATTTCGGGAAAATCGTTTAGTAAGTCATACGGTGAGGTGTCGGATTATTTTTTAAATTTGACAGTTGAAACCGTCTTATTGTACCATGTTGCGTGTTGTTGCTTCATATTGCGTCTTGTTGCACCATATTGCAAAGTGGGTGGGTCGTCCCTTTGTTTTTTTTTTTTTTTTTTTTTTTTTGTAGGGATTTTCATGGTCAGTATTCGATTACGATGGGTGCTAATTTCGAGGAAATCAGTTCAGAAATTTATTTAGTAGTTCGGTTCGCATGATTTTTATAAAAAATTGCTCGGAGGCCATTTTCGAGTACTAAAAACCGATTGCGGTGAGTTCTGATTTCGGGAAAATCCATTAGTGAAGGTTGAGCTCCATTACTTAATTTTTTTCGGGTCACACGATTTTGATTTGGTGAGAGGGGTTTTCCAGTACCAGGAGCCGATTGCTATGTCAGACAATTTTGTTAAAATTCGTTCAGAGATTCGTCCAGTGGAAGCCGGTTTGTTCTTTTTTCGGCTTGCACGTCTTTGATAAATATTTAATCGGGGATTTTAAATTCCTTTACTTTATATGGGTGCTAACTTACGGAAAATCCTTTTAGATGGATTATAAGTGAGGGAGGAATCCCTTTTTTTAATTTTTTGGCTCAAACGGTTTTGATAAAAGATATAGTGACAAAAGGTTTCAAATGCCAGAAAGGGTTTGGAATTAGTTCTAGTTTCGGAAGAATCCATTTAATAGGTGGGGCCCGAGCCCCATTTTTTGAAAACAAAATTTGTCGCGAATGATTTTCATAAACCTTGGTGAGAGGTTGGGTTCTTTTTTTAAAATTTTATTTGTCTCGAACCATTTTGTTAAAATTTAGTGAGAAAGGGTTTTAAGTCCAAGGACCGTTTACATTTCTTTTTATCGGTTTAAACAACTTTGATCGACATTACTGAAAAAAATCGGTTGCGGTAAGACCGTATTTCGTGAAAATTCGTTTATACTCGTAGGATCCCCCTGTTAAGGCTGAGCTACATTTTTGAATTTTTTTTCGGTCCGAATGATTTGCTGCAGTACTTTGTTGCGTGATTTGCTACACATTTCGGGATTATTTTCTGTTAATAGAAGTCTGCTATTGCATTATATTTTGCCATGTTGCTTTTGTTGCATTACGGCAAATGTTGTATGTATGATTGTGTTAATCGCGCCCTTTCGCCTTTTTTTAATTTTTTGTCAATTTACTTTCAAGTTATGTAATTATTATGAGGAAAGCATATTCGTTTGTAGTGTTCGTTATAATTAATGTTCTTTTCTCAGTATTAACGTGTGTGCAAATAGTTTCTTAAGGTTTTCATATGGTTGAACTCTCTCTCTCTCTCTGGCACTATATATCCCATACAGGGATTTGGCCGCCTCAAATGAGGTTTCATAATCGTATTTTCATTTCGGATAATGAGTGATTAATTCATTGATCCTAAACCAGCCGTGAAATTTTTTCCTTGTCACCACCGGGAATCGAACCCGGGACCTCCGGTCGCTGGAGCAAGCATGCTGACCACTTTGCCACCGGGGATATGGTTGAACTACTTTTTTAAAAACGGATAAGAAAGATTTTCGAGTGCTAATCGATTGTGCGGAGTTATAACTTCGAATAAATATTTTAGGGAGTCTCAGATGGGGCCAGGGTTCTTATTTTAAAACAGTGGCTCGACGATTTATACGACGAGTTACATGAATCATTAATTATTTACACCTAATTAACAATGTAATAAATTCTCTATTTATTAATTAAAAATTATCTAAGTTAAGTTACCAAATTAAGTAATTCGCTCTTAATTTAAATTTAACAATGTGAAACAACATGAATCTTCTTGTCACCGCACTACTTCGCAATTAACCGGTGCACAATCACTTTTTGCCAAATTAATTTCCATTGAAAGAGAAATTAATTCACACTGAATTTAAATTTAACACGTGATCATCAATGTAATCAAACGTGCACAGGTTCAGACACACCAGTTCAGTTTGAAATTGTAACCACTGCTAGTTAATTTCAAATTGGTTCCTTTAGCAATCTCACAATATCTTAAAAAACCAGTCTTCCATATTCAATCCTTAATAATTAACTTTAAAATGGAAATACAAGAATGATTAATACGAGTAAGAGGTTCTTAAACTTTAGTTATACTCTTAAAACCAATTATGTTAACATATTACAACAGGCAATTGTAATGCCATTTCAGTTTAATACTCTAGAGAAAGTTTATTGTCCATTGAGATGAGAGCAAGGCACACCTACAAATCACGACGACAAAGTATTGGATTGACAATACCCGAAATCTACCATGCACAAATAACAGGTTGCAAGAAAACCACTTAACCTGACCAAACCTAATAAACCAAAAATATCCATCGCCGACGACGGACGTAAAAAGCATAACCGCAGAAGAACAGGTTAACCCTTGAGCCCCAAAACAAATCGCATAGTTAAAATAAAAAATAAAAAAATAAAAACGTTTTTTTTTTTTTTGAAAACCAACAGTCGAAAAATTTGGTTAAACCTCTAAACTAAACCTCGAAAACTTTTTACGAATATTACTGCCACCTACAAATCAGAATATAAGTTATCGGCATAGAATTGATGGCGTATTAAGAAATACTGCCTGGTACTCTAGGTGCCAAACACTTGTACCATGCTACAGTTGTGAAATTTATCTCAAATGTAAGTGAAATTAACTCGCACTGAATTGAAATTTAAACACGTTTATGAACAAAAATTTTCTATCTCGAATTCGGAATAGGAAATAAAAATAAGAATGCTTACCTTCTTATAAAATACTGTATGTAATTGACAAATGTCGTTTTTGTAAATCGAAAAAACAAAAATAAAAAACGGAGAGCGACACTTCGCACCCTCTCACTTTCGGTAAAGGAAAAACAAAAATTTAATTTTTTGAGTTGTTCCGTTCTTGTCACGTACGATAAATAAATGATTCGTTGGTGTCCCAAACAGTTTAACTTCAGTAACTGGTATTTAATCATTTAGTAGATATTAAGTTAAAATAATTACATTGGCATACAATGAAGCTAACATTAAACGTAATCCGGGTTGCTCTGGCACATTATCAGCCAAAAATGTATCGCATGGAAATTGTAATATGTTTCATGTTTCCTTGACACTTTGAAAACCAATCTTTTTAAAATTGTCTACAATTGTCCTCTCGATTATAGCATATATTAAATAACTTATATATATAGGACGTTCGTGCTATTTTTTCTTTTATCTTATCGCCGTAATAAGATTTTTTGTCACGGTGTCGCTTTTGTCGTTTTTTCGAACTTCGAAAAAAAATTCGAAGTAAAATCAAATTGTCAAAAAGTTTACAATTTTTGGTTGTCAAAGAAAATAATGGAAGTTACATAATGGTGTTCCTTACCACGTAAGAATCGTCGAGATTAATCTCATCAGTCATCACTTATGTAATTTGGACCAGAATCTTTCAAATCCTCTGCGTTGCCATAAATATCGATCGTAATGGTTTTTTTTAACACGAAACTTGATTTTCTTGAAATTACATAATGGTGTTCCTGGACATTACGTTTACATTGAATTTTAATTTATATTTCATATTTCGAACTATTATGTCGGTAGTTGTGTTGATTTTCGATTTTTTTTTCGAACTTGTACTAAAACACCTAACTTCACTCTTGTCTTATAGAACAAAAAATTTGGAACACGATTTTACAACAGTGCCGTGTAAAATCGTGTTCCTACTGTTATATTGATACTATTTAATTGATACTATTTATACTATTTAAGATTATAGCCTTATTAAATTAAGGACTCGTTTCTTCACATGTTCACCAGTCTTGAATAGTGGTGAATAGTTGGAATGTTGATTAAGCAATCTACATATACAAAACATTCCTTAGTTCTCTCTCGCAATCTTTCCAATAGATGTAACCTGGCCACAATCATTCCGATTTATAAAATTAGCGATTGTTTTGATTTATCAGACCATCATCAAATTTAAAGTGGTTATTTATAAGGATTCCGTACTTGTATTTCTATATTCCATTAATTCTTAATTTTTTTGTTAAATATACAAAAGTTTTTAATATGCGTTGCAATACACACTTCTCTTAACAATTTTATCCGATGGCGATTTTGACTTATGTGTCAAAAGTGATGTTACATGAGTTTTTACTATATTCCGGTTACTTAAAATAATTAAACAAGATTTTTGGTGAAGATCATTATTATCTATAGATGTTACTTGAGTTCGTAATACTCGTGGTTTGTCGGATTTTTGCCGAAGATTTAGTAGTCTTTATAATACATATGTAATACAATTCTTTTTTTCATTTCAGATGTTGAATGGGCTTCCTACAATATCGGAATATTTTTGTGTACACGATGTGCTGGTGTTCATCGTGCTATGGGTGCACATATATCCAAAGTGAAACATTTAAAATTGGATAAATGGGAGGACAGTCAAATCGAGCGTATCAAAGAGGTGGGGAATACAAGATCTCGCTTAAAATATGCCGAACGTGTACCTCCATGTTATAGGCGGCCCACCGAAGACGACCCACAGTAAGTACTGTATTCTGTATTAACTTGTGTCGTACGATTTCATCGTACAATTAAACTTTCCTATACAGACCTTTTTCGTCGAAATGCCAAAGTAAATATATACTGGGTAGATAATTTGTGTTCGTTCTTCGATGAAAAAATGGTGAAAATTATCAAATTATAATTGGTGAAATTATAATCTTGGTGAAAATTAGAAGAAATAAAGTTTGTGAATAAAATAATAATTGTGGAAGTAAAACTTTTTAAGCATACATATCAGAAGATTGTGTAAGCAATTCAAATATCGCGTTTTTCGTTGTGGGCAATAACCCACTAACTACGCGATAAGTGGTGACAGCAACTTTTTAAAATACGTCAGCCGCCATTATGCGATAATACTTTTTTTTGTCAAAATACCAACACTTTTTTCGGATAATAATCCATTGAATAATATAATACAGCGTATATTAATTAGTGATTGGCCAATATATGTACGCCAAGAAAACGTTTAATCACGGATATAGCAGCATTAGCAGCCATTACACAAATAAATTGAAAACCGCATGGTGATAAAATTGTAGTATGATAATCACTTCATCCGAATTCGAACACTACATATTTCACACACACTTTCGTTTTAGCAGATGTGAATTGACCAATCATTAACGCCGATTTTCTATTTAAATTCGGCATACATGTTGATGTAACAAGAAAATGGCTGGTTGATTCAGCAACACAACTATTAATAAATGCCACGACCATTCGCGTTAATACGCCTACATTACATTACGCGATCAACAATGGCTAAGGCTATCTGCTAAAGACGTACCCTTCCCTAATAGAAAAGCCTAATTAAAAGTTACCAGTACGACATTCTGTGGTTCATCATATCGTCGTCCGGTGCGCCATAAAGTGGCAGTCACAGAACGTCAGCATATGGTGAAATTAGGGATTTGACGATCATCGGCATGATTGGAGACCGTGTGGGGACTATCGGCGACTAAATACGATTACAATACCTGATACTTCGGATGGTTGTACGTCTTACTTCAAAATTGATCATGTCAGGGCATACCATTTAATTCTCGTCATTCCTAAAGACGTTTAAAAAATAGCAATTCCAGCAAACAGCAAATCTACAGCGCTTGGACCAATTCACTCCCACTTGGCCACTCTACTGAAGAAGCCCAAGACACCCAAGAATTTTCCTTGGTTCGTAGAATGCCAAAATGCATTAGCTAATTTAACTGATGTGAGCTCACTCGCTGAATAACGGAAAATTCAGTGTAACGACTGATGCAACGAACCCTACCATCGGGGCTGTTCTGCAACAATACAAACACGATTTTTGGGTACCGGTTAAATTACAAGATTTTTCTGGAAGAAGTCATTAAATCCCGAACAAAAATACTCTGCCTTTGATCGGAAATTACTCGTGATTTATATTTTGTTGAAGGTTGGGACTTTACCATTTTCGCTGACCATAAACCATTCACTGACTAGAGCAATTCAGTCTAAAACTGAACGTAATCGAGGCATTTGGATTACATCAGTCAATTTACCACGGATATTCGATATGTGAACGGTAAAGATAACGTTGTCGCGGATGTATTATCCCGCACAACCAATATCGATACAACGAGAGTCGAGACAGGTTCAATTCGACACGTTTATAACTGCACAAAAGGTAGACGTGGAACTTCAGAATTTACTTTCTGGTTCTACATGTCAAGCTAGTTCGAACGCGAAACTAGAAATTTAAAATTCTCCGAAACAAGATATGAATTCCAGTTCAATGACTAATGAGAATAACTAATGACTTTGTATTTATTGTCATTTATTGTCGTGCTACTCGTAAATTGATTATTGCTAGTTACTTCTGGCCCAGTATAAACAAGGATATCGGCGAATGGACACAATCCTGTTTATCCTGCGAGCGACCAAAAGTACAAAGACACACGTAAATACTTTTGACTTGATTCGAAAATCCACCTGGTCGATTCGCACATATCCACTTGGATGTAGTTGGTGCTCTTCCACCATGCAACGGATATTCTTATCTATAAGCTGACTGCGTGAACTATCATCTCAAACCATTGCCAAGTTTTTTATTAACCATTACATATCTCGCTTTGGTGCTCCACAAATCATTACGACCGATCAAGAAAAACAATTTAAGTTCAAACTTTTCACTGAGTTAACGAAACTCCCGGATTCTCATCGGATACGTACAACCGCGTACCATTCGCAAGCAAACGGCTTGGTCAAGCACTGCCAACGACAGCCTAAAGCTGCGTACAGGGCCCGAGACAACATCATTCATTGCAGCTCCGAATTACCAATCATATACTGCTTGGTATCTGGGCAATAGTAAATGAAGATTTAACGTGGTCACCAGGTGAACTGGTTTATGGCCAAAACATTAAGCTACCCAGTGAGTTCTTTGTCGAAAATCCTCTTTCATCTCTGTCTTCAAGCAACACAGTAATTGGTAACTCAAAAAGCAAAACAAAACGATATATTTTCCCCGAGATCGCTTGACAATTGTCATTTCGTTTTTATGCGAGTAGACAAGTTCCGCACAGGTTTACAACCACCCTACGAAGGACCGTATATACAGTTATATGCCACTTACGAAAACAATTCGTTGTCTCGATTGTCTTTAAACATTAATATTTCAACTGTGGGGAGGGTGATGTAGTAATCATTTGCGACATCATACCATATGATAGTAACACCAATCAATACTTCCCGACATTACTCGTATTCTCAGTGCACTGCATTAACGACCGACTTCTTGTACCGACCTTGTTCGACGGAATGTCAAAGTAAATATATAATGAGATAATTATTGTTCGTTTGTTAAAATAAAATAATTCGGTGGTGATAGTTAAAAGAAATCAAGTTTGTGAATAAAATATTAATTGTGGAGATTGGAGAACATTCTGTATGCAATTTAAATATCGCATTTGCCACTGTGGGCGTGATAAACAATACTTAATACAAACTACTTATAAAAGAGGATGCTACTGAAGTTAGCCGGAAATTGCAGCCGAAAAAACCCTGCATTATCGACATAATTTGTGTCAGGTGGTAGTACAAAATTCTGTTGGTATTAGTCGAAAATAACATGTTATAGGAAGTTAGCAGTAACGCCGACATTTTTTTCAAAAATCTCCATCGCATAATTCGAACGTTTAAAAGTAATATGACCTGGGTGAAGAAGTTCGTAACTATTTCGTAAATAGATGGATCCCGTACTTACAATTTGTCGTGTAAGGGGACTATGAATTTGAGTTGTGGCACTAACAGTGAACACCTGTGTCAAAAATCAGGCCATATTTTATGTAGCATCATAGTGAAATAAATTAAAAGCTGGACGCATATTTAGTGGTAATTTGGACTGGCTGAAGTTAAAAAATAATGGATGAATTTCATCATAAAGCAGCGTTTGTATGGTCCAGTCAAGATCGTTTTTGGATGTACTCCATTGAATGGCAGAAATGTGGTATGCCTCTTGCGCACATTTTGGTTTGGTTCGTCAAAAAAATCAGATCGGGTGAAACTGATTCCATCATTGCAGCCGAAATCCCGGATGAAGCTGTTGATCCAAAATTGGATGCAGAGATGTATAAGAATATGATCCATGGACCTTGCATAGTTTTCAACAACGACTCATCCTGTATGATCGATGGCAAGTGTTTCAAGCGATATTAAGGAGTGTCAACTCTTACAGTTGCTCGTTAACGATCCCGATTAAGACAATAAGCTCAAAAATTCCGTGATATCGCACAAATATTTTGGCAATAGCATATCTACGTGTTCCCTTTCGAATCCAAACGATTTGTAGGTGAAACACAAGGACGAAAGCAAAAATGGACAATGAGGCATTGACTATGATAGAAGACATGTGTTTATTGATGTCGAATAAAGTGTTGTTCTATTTGAGCATGATATCACCTAATCATTCCATGCACGATGATTCAGCCACGAATTACAACAAGAAATAACAATACGAAACTGAATCATTAGCCGAAGCAGTTCGTACGAATGTTCCGCAATTGAATGGAGCTGTGGACAATGAAACTTGTGTCATTTACTTTCTGGATGCTCCCGGAGGGTTTTAAAAAACGTTATTGATTTCATTGCTTTTGGTATTGAAGTTGCCCTGGCATTGGCTTCACCTGAAATAGCAGCCACTTTGTTGGAAGGCGGACGAACTTCACATTCTACACTGAATTTGGCACTGAACATGCGACCAGCTTTAATTTAATTCACTATGATACTACATAAAATATGCCCTGATTTTTGACACAGATGTTCACTGTTAGTGCCACAACTCAAACTCATAGTCCCCTTACACGACAAATTGTAAGTACGGGATCCAGCTATTTACGAAATGGTCTAACTTTACCCAGGGGGTCTAATATGAAATTTTCGACACGCGTATATTTTTCGACAACGTCGACAGTCGACAACGTCGAAAATCTCTATTATGAATTTTTTTGTTTCGACGATGTCGAAAAATGAAATTAATTATTTTTTATATGAAAATTTAAATTAATTATTTTTTATTAAATTTAAATTAATTAATTAATTTTTATTAATTAAAATTTTATAAGTTTAAATTATTAATTAGTTTTTACTAACAAACTTTTTTTATTTCTCAACACTTAACACTTTTCTTTTATGTACTCGACACCTCAAGAGCTGTCGTAAAATAGTCGACGTTATCTAAAAAAAACGCGTCGAGTATTTCATAATACCAAATTTTCGACAACGTCGAAAAAAAAACGCGGTCGAAAATTTCATAATACCAAATTTTCGACAACATCGAAAAAAATACGCGCGTCGAAAATTTCATAATAGACCCCCAGGTCATATTACTTTTAAACATTCGAATTATGCGATTGAGATTTTTGAAAAAAAAATCGGCGAAAATTTATTGCTTACTTCCAAAAACATGTTATTTTCGGCTAAAACCAACAGAATTTTGTCCCTGATATAAAATATGTCGATAATGCAGGAATTTTTTTCGGCTGTAATTTTCGGCTAACTTCAGTAGCATTAAAAAGGGGCCTTTAAAGACCATTAATTACGACCCTGCACCATTATAGCAAACCACATTATTTACACTTACGTACCAAGATTTGTTAACTTGTTGAATTGTAAATAAGCCAATAATACTAGGAAATAAAACTACTAATTTAGTCTTATCTAAGTCATTCTGCTGTCATCATCTCATAACAATATATTAACAACAAAAAAGAATCGTAAACCGAAACAACTTTTTTACATAACAATTGGCTGTAGTGGGTGTCTCAACAATATTTTTTACACACTTGAATCGTATAATAAAGTTATGAATGAATATTACAAAAAAAAATAATTACAAATTGGCCGTTTCTATTTCAATTCAATGGATTTACCATTTTAAGTAGCTCCGGAAGGATTTAATTAATTCTAGATTTTCTTTTACTTCTTCTTATATTTTTGTTGTCGTCCGCGGTCTTCTTTTTGGTTTGTGTTTTGTTGCTTGCTGGCGTTGTATGTTTGCCGTTCGTGTTTATTATTTATGAATGTCGGCAATTATCCAATATTTTATTAGGCCTTTGTTTGACTTAGCGTTTTGTTTGTATTATTCATAAATTGGCTTAAGTGTTTGATTTTATTGGTACAATTACACCGTAAGCAAAGTTATTTTATTTTTTGTTGGGAGGTTATTTCACGTGTTTATTGGGAAAAGGAAATGTGACGTTTCAGAATAAATATTTAGTACTTGTATGGTTGAGATTTTTGCGGAAGTAATGTATACATATTCGTACAATTGTATTCTAGATATATATTATAAAATAATACCTGAATAAGCGTTTAATATAAATTAACATCTAACCACCCCAAATCTCACCGACTTTCATCTTTACTCTTACGATAGTAAGACTCGTACTGCACACTAGTAATATGACTGATCAAGAGTCCAGACTATTCAAAAAAATACTTCATTTTTCATCATAATCTGTTTGCTTTGTGTCTGATTTTCGGTATAATGCTCGAACGGCGGGGCATAAAAAAAATTGAAAACCAATTTTTTTTTGTGTCGGCTATTAAAAATGTTTTTTCTTACTTCCTTTTATGATTTTAATTTTGGGCTACTGGATTCCTTTTGAATACTCTATCACACAGTAAGTTTTATTTTGAAGAGCTACAAACAAAAGTGGGAGATCCTTAGAACGATCCTAAGATCCTATTAAACAAAATTCGGCACCCGAATTGGTCTCTGCGTTTTTATCGATAGCACCATGGTTCAATTTAAAGCTACTATTTGAAAGGTTTTTATTTTTCAATCTAATTATGAATTCCGTCAATATAAGACGGCTCACACCGAGGGCTTGTTGATTGGAATTTCAAATCAAGCTGAGAAAGATGCTGGGATGCAATATCAATTTTGTCACAGTTTGGAGCACAAAATCTTTTTAAATGTTCCTGCAAATCCAGGAACATCATCCACCTAGTGGTGTGAGTTTACCAAATCAAACTGTAATTTTTTATTAATGAGTATGAAATTTTTAGAATATATACAATATATGACATTTCTTCTCTTCCTAAAAAGGTCTATGATGAAGCAGAATACGCTCGAAAAACACATGAACAAACCGAGAAGATTACTAAGGCCCAAACCAACGATATTCTTTTATGGTCATGATCTTGGTTGCTCAGCATGGTTTCATTACACAACACTGATCATTTACTTCAGAGAGAAAGTAAAATTCGTTCTGAAATTTGCAACAAGCGAATTGTACCTTATTACTAAAAAATGGGCAGAGTCCTCGGTGCCATTACTCGGCATATACATCTCATAATTGTATCAGAGCTTACAGGAAGCTACTAAATGTCTTACGGGAAGCTATACTATGATTGAAATTGCCAAAATTAGAATGCTCTCTAAACACTGCATCGACAAATGACATGGTTAAGTTATGAAATCTAACGTAATGTTTTTGGGAAGTTTTTAATTTTAGTTGGCTACTTACGTCAAACATTGGTCCTTTCCATATTGGTATTGCTATAGAAAAAAATTTAGAAATTGTAGGCATTCGTTTAATTCACCATTTCTGTTATCATGATGTGTTGTGGTCAATACTCGTGTGGAAAGAAACAATATCAATATTACCAAGATGTGTATCCTGCACAGGAATAATCGAGTGTTCTATTAAATTTACGCGTTTATGGAGACACTCTGCTCAATTAAATTTCACCATCAATATGCAAAAGATATCATTTAAATCCAAGTAGAATGATTTTAATATAAGTTTTTTTTAATAATTTTTATAAATATTCAGAAAATAATTGATGAGGTTTAATCAAAAAGGGTCATCGTAGGACTGACCAACGCACAAACTTTACCTTTTGAAAAATCTGCTCCGGAAAAACCGCAGGAAGAACCATTACTGTTAGATATATTTCAGAATATAAATATTTACTTACAAAATATTTATTTAAACGCTTGACTCACAAGGTATTCATGAAACCTTTTCTAAACACTCTACTACTCAAGTTGAAGGTAATAACTGGAAAATGCTTAAAATACGTTTGTAATGAACCAAAAGCCGATTTAAATCTTATATTCCTTAATTTCATGGAACTCCCTCTCCCACTCACACCCGAGGAATTCATGAAACTTTCTACAAAAATTCTGGTCCTGGCAATACCAATAAAGAACGTAACGCTTATTCACAAGTCATATCAGGTTCACGCCGCGGTTCTGCGGCAATACAAAATTAGAGGAATTTTAAAGCTAAAATCATGTAACTCATCAGTCTCAAGCCGGAGCAATTCTGTTACCAACATTAGTAGAATAAATATTTTAGGTGGCAAAAATACAAATGTGTAAACAATCAAAACATTCTTTTATAATTAAGACTTTAATATGCTGAAAATACCCAATGTTAAAAATGTGTTGCATGGCATGAAGTTTATATTACTACATATAATGCCAAACACGAAAGTTGAGGGCGGTCGCTAGGACCATTTAGCATTTTTGTATTAAAGAACACAGCAAGATCATCATAAAACCCATGTCCATTTATAAAACTTTTGTCGAACAAATTTTCCCGTTGAAGTTTCGTGCAACAACTGCTACAATCAATACTTGTTTTCATATGACAGAACGGGTCTGACACAAAATCAGAAAATAAAATTTTGCTACAATTGCATTGCTGAACGAATATTTCGTCAAAATGTATTCTATAGTAGTTGTTGTTAATTGGCAGATTTTTTAACCCTCATGTGAGTGAAGAAAAAATATCTTAATTTGGGTGATTAGTACTCGCTCAAGTTGTAACATTTCTCATTTTTAAGTATGATCATAATCTACCAATTGAACTAGAATTTAAATAAATTTAAAGTTTTTATTGGTTGTAAACATGCAAAAATAGACGTCTAAAAGTGCAAAGGTGCCTGGGTACCCACGTCCTCACATTAGGGTTAACTTCGGTCAACATTTGAGATTTTACTATGTTCGGTATACTGTTGATGAAAATAATAAAAATTCAAGATCCAATAAGTGATTTTTGAGAAACACCAGGGCCCTTACGAATACGAACAAAAGTTTTATAAATTCGTACGGTTGGTATTTTTGAATACGAATTCGTGCAATTCTAGAGGTCGATGCACATTTACAAAAATTTGTGCCGAACGCGTGCGGTGAAAAGATCTTCGCCGCAAATTAGGAATTGTGGACGTGTGCGGCACACGAAAACGACACAAAAATGTATGCCACATTCAACGCACACGACCCGAATGCGTTCGGCACAAACTTTTGTAAATGTGGGCCCACCTTAATATGAATTCGTACCTACTTGATACGTTTGTAAATTTCCCTTATCTAAAATGTATTCGAATAATATTTGTACGTTCATGAACGAGTTTTTGTTCGATGTGTATTTAATTAACGACTCCATTGAAAAATCCAAAATTAAATTATTCTTTACTAATTGTACTCTTCATAGACTGTAACGAACTTATGCCAGCGCTTGATCCAAAACTCAAAACATTTTCTATAATCAGTTTTCGGTAAGGCTATTCGTATTCGTTCTGTTCTTGACCAACAATCATGTCTTTCGCGTTATCGGAATCACGGTTCCTTTTCTGAATGAAATTGTCAAATTGCGATTTTCAGTCAACATTTCTTTAATTTTATCGTCGCTTTTCAATTTCAATGGCTTGCCACTGTGTTCCTCAACCTCGAGGGACTCACGACCACTTCTGAAGCGTATATGCCACGAGCGCGTTGATGCAAAGTTAATTGCATTTTTAAAATCGTAAAATTGGAAAACACTCACAGATATGGCAATCTAAGAGAAAAGTTTGTCAAATCATGTGACAGAGATCGTAAATTCATAACACGGTGGTTGCTCCTGAAACTTTTTAATCTTGGTGGTATAGAGTCAAATGCCTTCTGAAATCAGTGTAACCAACAATAATATTTTTCTATCTCGTTTATTACTTTAAGAAGTAGATTTAAAACTATTGCACAAAACTACTAGTTCCATCAAAGAATCTGGTTTTATCGTTTGGTTGATAGACAGACTGGAGAAATTCAGCACTCATGTCAGCTATCTCTTTGGCGTGAAGTGTTGATATTGTTGGCAGGGTACTCTTCAATTTCACGTTCAAGTGGTAATCTAAATTATTTCTACCTAACCTTGCTACCAGACAATAGCATTTAGAATTTAATCCCAATTTATTGTTTGAGAATAATCTCAGAGACCAGATTAGTTGGTCTTAAAGTTGTATTTTTTCCCGGCGTACACGGCAAATGGATTAAGTGATTCAATAACTGTCAGACGTTATGGTGCAATGAGGAGAGTATGCAATTTATTTGAGGTCAAAATTCCACATATCGAAGATTGAAATTACTAAGAACTAAATTGGATGAATTTGATGCATACTTAACTTCATTAATCGAATCAAGGCATTTCGCTAATGTACGCTGCTCAACTTTTGATAGGATTCTTTTGCATGGCTATTAATACGCTGCCAATGATGAAATGATAGAGATTTGCACTTTTCAATATTGAGACTCAGAGAATTAAACTCGCACGTTTAATGTTGTCGTTGCTTGTATTCTATTTGACGTTTTATCTCCTATTTCAATATATTGGATTCGATTACTCAAATAAGATTTGAACCAGGCTACGAACTGGGTGGAAAATCCGAACTTGAAAATGTGTTCCAAAATTTTACAATGGCTGATGAAGTCGAAAGCTTTTGCAAAGTCGGTGTATATTACATCAACTTGTTTGTGCTAGTAAATTCTATGAGATTTGTAGATACTGATGTTTTAGGCATAAACCCATTTTGATATTGTGATAAATACCGCGGAAGCACTGCTTTGAATGAGTTGCAGATTACTAGTTGAAATAATTTATTTATAGCAGATATAGATGTAATACCTCTGTAGCAAGAAACATCATTTCTAGATCCAGTTTTGAAAATAGGCGTCACTCTAGTTATTTTCCACTTTTGTGGAAAGGTTGCCAATTTTAATGACTGATTGAACAAAATGCTTAGAGGGATTGCGAAATTTTTAGAATATTTAAAAATGAAGCAGGAATACCATTAGGACCACATCCTTCTACGAATCCTACCAATGCTCGCTGGATGTCTTCTAGCTCGATGTGTGGAGTAAATATGAATGGAAAAACTCAGCAAACATGTTGGTTATGATCTGTGGATCACAAGACTTTTGATCATTAAATTTCATACAGGCTGCGTTTTAAAAATTTCCAAAAATGTCTGGGATCGTCTTTTATTTTATCCTTTAGATTGCGAATATAGTTTCTGATTCTCAGTTCAAAATAAGATTCAAAATTTTGGTTATAAGCAGTAAATTTCTGTTTACTATCCTGGGAACACACTTTGAGGTTTTCTTTATAAGCCTTGTCTTTTTTGTTTTAGAGACCGATAAATTGATCTATGATATTTGTTCGGTTTGCTCATAGACACGGGAACGAATAAATCGATTCCTTTAAATAGATGTGTGTAAAATTTGTCCACGTTTACATCTATGTCATCGCTGTTAAACTCGGCATTCCAATTTATTTGGTCAAAATATTGTTGTAATTGTTGTAAGTTATTCGAATTGGCCTTTCTGAAGTTGTAATATAGTTTTCGGTTTTTGGTTATTTTGGAACCTGTTATTCACTTTCGTTTGAAATATTATTTCTATTGCTTTAAGGTGCATAACAATAATAATGAAAGGTGCTTCTGTTCTTAATAAAACTGGTTCATTAGTAAAAATAAGGTCCAAGGTTCGGTCTCGTCCATTTTTTAATTCGCAGATTTGACTCAAATTTGAATCAAATGTGGTGTTGACGTCTGACGAATAGGTACTCATTATCCGAATTCACATTTACAGGCCTATTCTCGTTGGTTTCTTCATCATACGTTCAACTAACATTTGAGAGATTAAAATCCCCAGTTATTAAAATTATGTCTGAATGATCGGCATGCACTTGGTATATGATGATGTAGGCGAATCAGGTGAAATATACGCCACGTAAATTCGTACTGTTTTATTATTGATGACAATTTTAACACATAATTGCTCGATCGATGGATTCGCTAAATTTACCAATTCATTAGGAAGTGATGTATCGATAGCTATGAGTACTCAACCGGATTTTTTTATGCTTGTTTGTGGTGTGCGATCACATCTATAAACCACATATTGACTAGGGAAGAATTCCTCACTCAAAATTTTATCGTTGAATGATGTTTCACAGATGATATAAACCGGAAAGAGTGTTTTTAAAACAAAATTATGAAATCAGGGCAGCCTTTTCCCGCAATAAAATTTACTACTGGATTTGGTG
The DNA here is from genome assembly GCA_947310385.1 of Nephrotoma appendiculata. NCBI lineage: Eukaryota > Metazoa > Arthropoda > Insecta > Diptera > Tipulidae > Nephrotoma > Nephrotoma appendiculata. Next base: position 264,053,353 of record OX371225.1, on the reverse strand, counting down.
GCGCATATGAGCTGCCCGATAAAACGCCTTTCTTGACCCCAATCAAATTCTTTGACGAACAGTCCTGCTGATACGTAATCATAGTTCATTCCAAAGCTTGCTTTCGGCACCATGCGTTGGGCGAACTGATCGTCAGTATTCGCGATCTTTCTCACTAGTTTGCCAAACTGTTCATCCGGCACTGAATTATGCATTCGGCTAACGAAAAGCTACTTTCTGGTGCCACTCGAATCGAGAGACACTCAACCATTAATCCAACGTCATTGGTGTAGTTGTTTTAATATTAGGGACAGGTATAGTCGATTGTGATGCTCCAAGTAGATTATTATTTCGTGTTGTGTTTAAATGATCTATAATTTGTCGGTTTTGGATACCTGACGGTGATGTTAGTGATGATATCGTATGGTTATTGTTCACTAGATTTGGTGTTTCGGTCTGGCTTCTAATGTTGATTGGAATTGAGTTCCATAGTCCAGCACTTCTCACCAAGAATGAACCTTTCATGTACCTAGTACAGGTTCTAGGTAAAATTAGGTTGCACGTCCGCGAAGATTGCGCGAATATTAGTTTCTCAAATAAATAACTAGGCTGATTTGAGGCAATAATTTTATACAAAGAACTAAAATTCTAGAATTGAGATAATTTGTTAAGGAGCATCCAAAGATTTTATTATAATATGGTGTTACTCTACCATAGCGCTTAAGTCTAAACACATATCTTAAACATGAGTTGAAAACACGTTTAATTTCGACAATAATTAGGAGTTCAAGTCAGAGAATACCACATCACAGTATACAAGAGATTACTCAAAATAAGAGACTTTACTAGTATTAAGCGGACTTTAATAGGGGTAAAGGTAGCACTTCTCCATGGAGTTCTTAGACCATTATACATACTCTGTAAAACCCAATTGATATGGTCAGACCAATCAAGGTTCACTTCTAAGATCACACCTAAATTCCTTACCGTCCTACTAAAGGGTACAACATCTAGCTCGACTTTAACTCTATCTATAATAGAATCAAGCGGAATTTGTTTCCAATTCTGACAGAATATAATGGCTTGGGACTTTTTAGAATTAATTAGAAGCTGGTTGTTAAGCGACCAAGATATTATACTTCCAATATCACTGTTAACAAGAGCAATAGCATCATTAATCGCCTGTATTCTATCTCTCCCATCCAAATTAATTTCACGAACAATTTGTAGATCATCATCGAAGGTATGATATAGTTACAATATTGAATGGAATCCCCAATATCATTGATATACATGGAAAATAATAAAGGTCCCATAATCGAACCTTGGGGTAAGGTAAATAGATCTTGCACCATTAACTTCTACAAACTGGGAACGATCTGTAAGGTAAGATAAAATTAAGTTCGATGCCTTGGTAGTAAAATTGAACCGCTATCGTAATTTATCATATAAGTTTAAGAATGAGATTGAGTTGAAAGCTTTACTAAAGTCTAGCAAGCAAAGTAGGAGCTCTTCTGGCGTGGTTGGCTTCGCAATTTTTGGAATGGGAACAACTGTTGATATTTTCCATGAATCTGGTACCACTGCTTGCCTTAAACTACAATTAACTATATCAGTAAAATGTTCAGAGAACATTTGATTCTGCATTGCATCCAGCATGACAATTTTGTTTATACCATCTATTCCATATTGCGATTTTATTCCGCTTATTATTTTTAATATTTCGTTTTGTGATGTTTGTTGGAATTGAAATTTTTGTATGTTCAAAACAGCATTAGGAAGTTCAAAATCCGATATTTCAGGGATGTTACGGTGAATATCTACCACGCTGGACCCAAACGAGTGATTTAGTGCATCTGCTATCTGTTGTTTATCGGTGAGTGTTTTGTTATTAAATTGAATACTCCATCGCATCGTATTTTTAGTCTTATACATAGATTTGAGAGTTTTCCATAGCTCTTTTGGGTTATATTGGTTTTCAATGAACTTATTCTTGAAGTATTCAGATTGTTGCTTTCTTAACGATTGTTTGTAAATATTTCTAGCTTTTCTATAGTTTTCCCAATTCTCGCTTGAATTTATTAATTTCAGAATACTAAAATTACGCTCCTTTTCTTGTCTTAATAATGACATATTTTCTGAGAACCAAGAGATTTTATTTCTACTTTGAACAATTTTTGTTTGCGTCAGTTGTTTAATCGCATTCTTTAACTCCAGTATTAAGCTTTCAGCTTTTTCATTCAATTCATTTTATGTTCTGTAGTGCTGCAGTCTAGTGTTTAGGATACAATTTAATTTTTCACCAGAATAATTTTTCCGAGATCTAATTTCTTTAAATTGATCAAATAACTGTGAATTGTTTCTGCTTATATCCACACATAACATACAATGATCACTTATTTGTTGTTCTTTTATAATTTCACATTTTGTATTTACTGAATTAGATATCAAAAGATCTATTAAATTTTTGCTGGTTTGTGTGACTCTGGTATAATCTGGAAGTACTTGCGCCAATCTATAATCCATGATTAACTGCTTTAATTGTAAACTGTAAATATCGTTGCTTTTCACGTCAATATTGAAATCCCCAAATATATAGTTCGATTTATTATAATTGATAACTTCTTCGAACCATCCATCTAAATTATTTAAAAATGCTGCTTTTGTTGTTTGGTATGATCTATAAACTACGCCAAATATTCCAGTTGTATGGTATCCTTTTATGATCTGAATCGCCAAAAACCAAGCTCGGTCCTTCTCGATATTCGAAACTATTTTAAAGCTTATGTTTTAGTGAATATACATGACAACCCCTCCAGTATGACGACTATCCGAATCGCACCGTACACATTTATAATTTTCAATAAAAAATTCCGAGTCGTACATGTCTTCTGTTGTTCTAGATTCACTGAGTAATGCAATTGACGGTTTATATTGAATAATTATTTGTGATAACTCTAAGAAATTAGAGGGTAAGCTGCGAATATTAGTGTATAGAAGGTCTTTTGTTTTGAACTGCGATTGATAACTTATTTGGTTTTTCAATGTTTTCATCTTTCGTTGGTATACTGCACAAGAGGTGTCCCAAGTCGTGTGGTTAATAGCAACATTTAAATTGAGCTTTGTATTTACAGCAATGTAATTGCTACACTTTACTTCTTGACTTTTACATTCACTTAACTTATGATTCTCGCTACATCTTGGGCAACAAAGTTTGCCGGTACACCTATTGCTATGATGGCCATAACCATTACAGTTAAAGCATCGTGAGATCCCTACTGACTCTACGACATGGCATGTATCAAAATGTATATTTAACTTCTAAGCTTGTAAGATTTTTGTAAAATCTACGGAGCCTACTTCAATGAATGTATCCATTTTTTGAGAGTTTCTTCTGCAATAAGTGGTTATTACTTTGATATCACTATTAGCGAGAAAATGGTTTTGCTGTTTTAGCGCAGATACTATTTCATCACTTTCTAGCTTCTCCGACATTCCAAGTATTTTTACCCTTGGTTTAAGCTCCGTTGGTAGTTTTACTTCATAATCAGCTCCCATCCTTTCCGTCACGATTGTCTTTAGTTTCTCCTTGGCATCATTAGTGTTGCACTGCAAAATAATTCCACCATTCGCAATGTTGCGACAGCCCATTACTGGTATAGTTTTGGATCGAGTGACATTGTTAAATCTTCTCTAGTTTTTTTTATTAGCATGAGGTTGTTTTGGTTGTAACATAACCAACTTGTTGGGATTACTCTTTACTACTGCTGCAAAAGAGTGTGGTTGCTCCGTCGGTTTTTGAATTTCTTCTACTTGATTTTTAATTTCTCCTAGCTGGTGTCCTATCTTTAAATAGTTTGCCGTTAAATGTTGCTTCATTTCCATGATAAAAAGATTAATTTTGTTGAACTCTTCGTACAACGTATCTTCTTCATAACATTGGCACTCAAGACAAACGAATCTTGCATATGGACATTCTTTAAATAACTTTCCAAACTTTTCAAAGTTCCAATCTACACAAGCGTAATGATACAATTTCCTGCACCGTCCGAAACATCTAATTGTAGTCCGCTCTCTCGAATCAGTAGCTTTTTTACATTTTTCACAATTTGACATTTTAGAAAATTTTACCGTTCATTCACTTCACAAGATAAACACGCGTGTAAAAGGTTTAACTGTTCTGATTTTTATCGTAATTATGTGAAAAAATGCATTAGTTGCATAAAAATAAAAATAAAAATTTAATTTTTGCACTGGTGTCAAATGTTTTCTATTTTAATTTACTATTTTATTCACTTAATTCTCAAACTTTCACAAATCTTACATTACAACACATTCATCTTTAGTTCTTATGAATATTTTATAACTTTTAGCAATTAAAATTGCCGCTTACTAAATAATTTAATTATTTTTTCACGCACACAATATATTGATTACTACATCCAGAAAACAAGGTTTTCAAACTCTTCTTTTTCTCGTCTTTCAAACTCAACTTTATTAGATTTCGGGAGAGCAATAACTTTACTAACATTCCAAATTAGGATAATGACTATGTTCCAAAATATTATTAAAAACATAAACAAGATAATGATTGATGTTAGGAGCCTAATAAATTTTATAAGGATGCTATCGGCACCTACTGCATTAGATTTAATAGACGCCAAGGCTTTCAAGATATCATCATCCGTAATCAGAGAGAACTCAAATTTATTTTCATCATTATTGTTAGAGCTTCGATAAACCACACTATTATGTAATTGAGAGTTATTAGCAAGTGCCGGACACTTAACAAATTCCTCATTAAGCTGATGAGGAGAGAATTTAGCTACCTGCTCGATGGAATCTCTCGCAGTGAAACCTAGTCTATCCAAATTATTCCAGAGGCTTTTTGTGTCCAGCTTCGGGTCTAATTTATGATATAGATACTTCCTTTTTGCACTTCGGACCATTTTGTTGAATTGTTTTCTAGACTTCTATAAGTAAGTTTATCATTTTCTAAACGAGATCTTTTCCAAACAGTTTTCGCCATTTCAACTAGTTGTTTTTTTTTAACTTGGATCTCTCTTTTGTACCACGGAATAGGTTTGTACTTAATTTTTATTAATTTGAACGGGGCATAGCGATCCAATAATTTATATATGTTATCACATACGAAACTTATTTTACGGTCGATAGCAGGAAAAGTTTGAAGTTGGCTCCAATTAAGATTAAATGCATTACCAAGAAGTTCCGGAATATTAATATAATTAAATGTTCGACTACATATGTATTCGTCATAGTAGTGAAGAGGCAGTTTAAATTCAGTCGATATAAGCTCGTGATCAGTAAATGGCTTCTGGTAGAAGTTATAAGCACGCGTGTGAATATTAGATACCAAATAATCCAAAATTCTTTCCGTAGTATCACAAAACCTAGTTGGTCGAGTCTGAGTTGTGTACAGGTTTAACGGCTCAAAAATATTTCTTAAATCCCTACTCTCAACCATATTTAAGTAATCAATATTGAGATCCCCCATTACAATAATAGTATCATATTCTTCAACCAGACTTGATAACATTTCCTGTAGTTCATCCAGCGGTAGCCCCCGATGATGGATATACACTACACACACAACTACTTTTACATAGTTGATTAAAAATTCAATTAGTAGGTATTCCATAATATCGGAAGAGCCCTTGGATGGAACTTTACACGGTGAGCTTTAACAAAATCATTAAATAAACAAAATCATTACATAAAAAGTAACACCACCGCATCTTCTTCCTACTCTGTCGTTACGAAACAACTTATAACCCTCAATTTCAACACTTTTATTAGTGTGCGATGATTTTAAATGGGATTCTGATACTCCAATAATATGGTGCAATCTTTTAACAAATTCCATTCTTAATAAATCTATATTAGATGGAATACTAGTGCTGAAATATGGTATGTTAGCTTCTGGATTCACATAGCGCTGGGAAAATCTAAACGTCGCATGTTGCGTACGTATATAAGCACAAGTAAAATAGCAATCGAATGTTCATATTTAAATATTGGAAAACTGTAAAAATAATCAAAAAATAAGAAACATTAAAGATATATAAAAATAACACAATAATTACTAATAACATAATAACCGATACATAATGTTGAGTAGTCCGAAATAACTGCTGCTTAGGAGAAGATAATTTTATAAAAATTGCATTGCAATCAAACTGGTCTAGCACCTCTATTGTTCCCAAATTGGTCCAGCTCCTCTACTGATTTCACAATTAATGGGGTTCCTCTCAACTCAGATGTAACAATAATCATTCCTTTCCGAATACTAAATTTGTGAATAAGGCCCAATCTCTTCATATCTTTGGCTTTAATTAGGATTCTGTGTTGGCTTTTGCTCAGATATTCGTTAATATAAATAATGTTATTCGGCAACGCCGGATCAAATATAGCTAAATTAAGTCGTTTTTCCTTGATATATGATAAATAAGCCGAGATTAACCCATTTTTATTCAGTTGCTTCATAAAGCAGACCATAATAATTGAGGTACGTACACCACCGCCCTTACTGGGAATCTTCACTTCGTGCTCAATGTCATTAACACTGAAGTTTTGAACACCCAACTCAGCCGCAATTTTTATAAGGAATGTGTGATCATAGATATGTATGGCATCAGGAATACCATATAGCATTAGTATTTCTTTTATTTTTATGCTCCTCACGCTTTTCGAATTGAGCAAATCATTTCTCCATCAAACTAATGCGTTCCAATAGCTTACTATTTTCCAACGCCATTTCCGTTCTTAGCTCCGTCTTAACGTTATCACAGTATGATGTAATTTGAGGCCACATTAATTCCACCTTATTAGCCACCCACTTTTCCAGATCATTACTAGGTAGTGTATCCATAGCATTTTCTTTAAGGTTACCCTGAACCAGTCCGGCAACCACCCCACCAATGTTGCTACCTTTGATGCAGATTGCGCAAAACCACTTGGACTTAGCCTTTATGAGTTCAAACTATCTATACGTTTTTATGTCAATGCATTCGGCATGATACTACACTGCACATCCAACGCAGCAAGTCCAATATTGTTTTTTGGATGTAGATTTAGCATCTAACTTCGATTTCCCACACACACCACATTTATCTGTCATGCCGATTGAGGTTATGTCAGCACGTTGCAGAACAATTTATGAAATATAATCTCAGCACAATATAATTTTAGCTAATACACTAGATTATAAGCGCAGCAATAATTACTTGCACGACTCAGCCAGACATGCCTTCAAATATGCCTTATAATATTATAATTTATTTATTTTTGTTTTATCGCATTTGGATTTTGCTGTCAACCACACTTGACTTGACAAGTGAGCTGTTGTGTCGATTTTCAATATATATTTTTTTCTCTGTGATATGGTACAGAGAAACTGATCAACAAAAAGTCCATGTTTGCCTTTTGGAGGTTGATACTTTATCAGAAAGTAAATCAGTGGCGACTATGATCGATGACATTATTCGCGATAAATCTGGTTTCTGCTTTTAGTTTTTAGATCCGAATTTCTACTGGGATACATTATCCTGACTTCGTGGTTGAAGTCGTTGTAGTGAATTCAACTTAAACATCCGAGTGTCGCACATGATATGGAAAAGTGAAACAACTCAAAAATATATATTTTTCAGGAGAGCAAAAACAAAAAATACTAATTACGTTATTTAATACCAAAATCATAAAACGAAGATCGTGCTTTATCATTTTCGGTGAAGGAGAACCAAAAATGTTTTTATTGCAGAATATGAAATTTAACATTGTGAATCTTCATAGAAAAGTTCATTTTTTGAGTTGTGCCACTTTTCCATATCATGTGTGGCATAAACCCTCTTTAGAAGCATCAGAGTCCTCACAAATTTAATTTAGGCCCACGTTAATATTGACCTTGCAGTGAAGAAAATGTTTCACAGCTACCGTAAAATAAACCAAAAGCTATAATAAACCGCGATGTTTGGTCTGTATGTACTACGCTCTCAAGGTGATTGTGATTAATAACCGATAAAATATATTCTTTCGTCTTATATTGTCTATAATTAATACTTACAGCGTATTGTATTGTAAACTTATACTAAACGTGTCCATTATTGTAAAATTTGTTGTTGGCTATTAGTTTTAAATGTTATCATTTTTAATAAATATTTCCTTCCGGTCTTTAATATTTTTTATTAGATAAGCCACACACAGTAAGAAATTGTTATGCGAAGAGAAACTAAATAGAACCTACCAAAGATTATCTATTTACTGAGAATAGTGATTTCGAAATTTGTTTGTGTAAGATCACTTTCTCGTATAATTTAGTTGGAATTTGCTATTACCAGAGGGTTTTTATGTTATTTCCTGTTCCAATTAATAATTTATTTTAGTTGTTTTGCATAGAACATGGAATTTCCAAGAAGGCGTATTTTTAGACTGTAGTTTATCATCTTTCGTATCATCTACTATACACAGATGCTTTAATGTTTAACTTATCTTAAAATATGGGCATGCGCATAATTTAAGTTTTTGGTAAAGAGCTCACTAGATTCGTGCGAACCCAATTAAAACTTGTGATCGCAGCCCAGCAATCAGTTGTTGAACTGCTGATAAAATGTTTTTAAACATATCAGATCGACCTTCAGAATTTTATAACGAAAAAGCAAATTTGGTAACGCACGTGCCGCCTGCTCATTATAATCAGAACAATTTTCAATTTCCGGTCTCTAACCACCGGCGCCTGTATTTAATCCCAGACTAATTTAAAGCCAAACCGAAAAAAAAACATTTTAATCCCAATGCAAATAATTCATTCCGCCATCATATATACCAGGGCAAGCGCACAGACACAGCGACACACGCCAAATCGGTTTAAATTTAAAACAACTAAAATTAAATAGAAAATTCGTATACCACACTTGCTGTTGTAACCCAGACAGTGATGATTGCCGCACCGTGATCCCAAAAAACAAAAAAAAATGCGGCGATCACTTTTTAATTTTATATTTTTAAAAATATCGTGTGTCATGTTTTTGTTTATTTTTTAATATTTTTTTTTTTTTGTATGTCGAGTCGAGTCGCCTCTAGACAGTCAAAATACTTAAATCATTTCACGATTTTAATTTCACGACACAATTTTTTCTTTTTAATTTTTGTTGTTTCACCTCGTTTGTTGCTACTCTCATCATTTTACAAGGTGTCGCACAGGCTCGCCTCGCGTCGACAATTTTACCGTTAAATACGCGATAATCGCACCGGATTTCGCACCCAGTTACCAAATCGCGCGTCATATCAATTTTTTGTTTTATCATAACACTTTTCAAGTATGTTTATTGACCTATCATCCCACTTATGATCATAAATGATATATTTTCATATGTTAATTTTATAATCATTTCCACACATGCGTGCGTGTGTAAAACCCTATTAATATATATACGCTCACAATATAATTGAGGTCCGCACCACACAATTTTTATTTTATTTATTTGTGCCGTTTACGTCTTATTATACAGGCAAAGTTGAAAAATAGTATAAAGTTGCGTACATAATGGCGATGATCGCCACCGTGTTTTCTGTAAGTCACGTGTTCATCATAAATAATACGCGTATTATAGCTGTTAAAAAAAACAAAATCATATTCGCTTAATCGCTACTAAACGGGGGGGAAATGAATTGTCTCAAGGTTTATCTGAAAACGATGTTACACACATATTAATCTACGTGTATGTATAAGTGCGTGGGGTTCACGATCACATATTTACACTAAGCAGTAATTAGTCATATCTACTAAGTGATTTCACGTGTGGTCGAATATTTTATTGTTTTTTTTTTTTGTAGATTTCATTCATAAGTTTTGTATTGCTAGTTCCGTTTTACGCGTTCGCGATCACATTCCATTACAGTCTATGTATGTACATGATGAAAAAAATTTTTTTTATAGTTTTTAACGGTAAACCTAAATCCTTTTTATAACTGTTAAGTAAAGTACCTCTTGCATTTTGATGTTTTGTTATACAAAAATTGGTATGTATATTATTCGCCTTCAGATTTCACTTTTACTTCCCATAGATTCAAAAGCGACAACGAAAAGTATATGAAGACTATAGAAAAGATCTGTTCTACAAGAAAATGTTTTAAGAATTGAAAAGGTATTTTAAATAATTCATCATTCATATAAAAGCAATTTACTCGAAACCAATTCTTCTAAGTACATCATGAAAGTAAAATTTGAACGGAAGTTAAATCCATACAGCAAAAATGTAGTATGCGCGAGTATTCGAAATAACATACATTTAGGCGAAATTTAAAGATGCGCGTGTATTAATATGCTAAATAGCATTCATTTTTGTGTGATCTTGTTGCATGCAACAAATGGGGCTCGGACCAACAAAAAGTTTATACTTAACCAACTGCACGGTGGGTGAAACTTAGTTATTGTTGAAATAAGTAACAAGAGTTTTTGTAATTTAAATAAAAAATTTATTTTTATTTAATTTTAAGAAAGATAATTAATTTTAACTGTTTCCATAAAACGGTTTGTCGACATTTATAGTGCAATACACTATTTATTGTTGCAGACAGCTGTGTGGATCGGCCGATGTGATGTATGAGATCGCATGTGATAAAGGAACCCATGTTTTTGGGTGTAAGACTGGGAAGCGATGGTTACGAAGAACAACGCTAATGTAATTTCTATGTAATCTCAATGGACAATGTATTTGTTTGAGACCAATTGAAGTGCCTAAGTGAGCTCGTGAGGTCAAAATGGGGATGAGTTTTCAAAATTAAGTTCTGCCTTATTCATATTCCTAAGTTTGAGTATATTGAATAATAATTTCCGCTAGTTTTTAATCAATGCAAAAGTGGTATTGTGGTATTGGGATCCAAAATTGAATATTTGGTGAAGTTCAGTTAATTTTAACCATCTTATATATTAATACTGTCAATTTTTTCATACTCAACTAAAATGACCCCTAAACATGGTCCGATCCGTTAGGTATTTTCGGGGTAGGTCGACATAAATATTGCGCTGTGCGTATCTCAACATTTGAGAATTTTATGGGACGATCGAAAAGCAAATTTTTTTGTTCAAATTTGTGGCGCGCGATTCAAATTCAAAGTTTCAAAACAGTTGCAACACTGTTGGCTCAAATTCAAAGTTGCAAAAACTGTTAATGCGCTATTCAAATCAAAAGTTGCAAAACGGTTGGCGCGCGAATCAGATTCAAAGTTTGCTTAATAGTTGACGCGCGATTTAAATTCAAAGTTGTTAAATTGTTGGTGCGAGATTCAAATTTAAAATAGCGGATACAAATAAGACTGGATTGAAATTGTTTTAAAAAAGCGAGCATCTTTTTAAAGTAAAAAAAAGACAAAAATAACGATTTTCAAATAGTAATGAAAATTGAAATGTAAAAGTCGCGTGACCAATTTTGTGATTTTCAAATCCATACTAAATTGAATAAAAATCAAAATATTTTTATTCTGCTGATTTTAATACTGAAATGTGAAAGAAATTCAAAAGATAAAGCCGTAATCATCAAATCAAGCCTGGAGTATAAATAAAGCATCACTTTCAACGAGGCGTCCAGCGTGTGAGTCATTACCATTTCTCACCTCGAAGAGTCTTGAACAAAACTCTTCATTTTACTTCAAAATTCCTTGGAAATTAAGAGATCCTCGAAAACGAATAATATACGACCAAAATCGAAATTCACAATCCACAATTTCAAGGCAAGAACCAGTCCCATCATCATCACATGACACCACCCCATGGATCTCCCAAGACGCCAACACGCGATCAATCAGCTGATGATGGGCGCATCACAACAAAGAATGTTTTTTGTAGAGATTATACGCATGTAAATTGTAATGTAAATTCTTATTTTATTATCCTTTTGTACATTTCTTATTAAATATTTAGATTAAAGTTGCGCGCCTCACATAATTGTGTGCATTTCCCTTTTGAGATTTTAATGTTTAGTTTGGGCGCGTAAGTCGTCATGTGATTCCGAGTGCGCGCTTCCTGTTTGAGTTTTGAATATTTTGTTTGGGCTCGTAAGTGGTTAGGTGACCCCGAGCGCGTGCTTGCCGTTTAAGATTTAAAAATTAACCGCGTATATGAATTTACTTTATTTTTGATAAAAGTGCATCAAATTTACATCTTAAAAAATCTTCTTAATCATTTCTTAACCAAAAATTCAATAAAATGTATTCACGTGACTGATTATTCAGTCACAGGTCAACTAGTATTGGATTAAACTGAGTAATTTACTATTCGATTTTGTTAAACATTTCGATTGATAAAGCAACATTTGGAATTGATAAAGCTGTATAGGGGCTGGGCTGGAACCTCTCAAGGTAATGAGAACTTCTTTTCGGCCTGAACACTGATAACTCTGAAAAATACCGAAAATTTGAATACATTGGAAGTTTCTACTAGCAAATTTGATAGCAAAACGACTCAGAAAAATATGCTGTTCAGCAACTAATCTACTTTGATTTTGTTTGTGGTGAACTATCAGACTAGTTTTAACATTTTATCATGGTACTTCAAATCAAGCCCCCATTTTGATTTTTAGTCGTTTTATTGAAGCCTAATTTTTCCTATGAAACTTTATATCAAAAGTTATCTAGTTTCGATCTGAAAAGATCTTTTGGTAACATTTCAATCATCGCACCAGGGATTCCCCGAAAATTCTGCGACAAACAATTCATCGAAAAACAAATATGAAAACTATAATTTTACAATAACCAAATGTGCGTGAAAACAATTTTGCAAAAAACAATTCATCGAAACAGAATTTTCCACTGTAAAGTTACTATCAGTTTTTAGGAGTGGGAAATTAAATGTTCCCGGAAAATTTTTCGATTTTTCGGAAATATTCTCACTTTTTTATTTTTTCAATATTAATTTTTTATTTTTATTAATAATAATTGCTTCGTCAACCTTGCAGACACAGATCAAAGAGTTTTTATCGCTCTTATCGCTTCTTCTGATAGTGCCACAAATGTTAAAAAAATCAACATTGGTAAATATAAAATTTATTTGTAATGTAATTTTAATTCGTTGTATACCTCAGAGGATGGGCCTGCCCCAAAACCCCCGCTTTTCCAGAATTTATACAATTCTTCAAGTGTCAAATTTTATTTTAAACTAAGTAAAAAAATTGAAAAAACTTCAAAATTTTCCAAGAAAAATTGCAAATTTTCCCGGAAAAATTAATTGTACTGTCGAAAAACAGTTAAGATACAATCCTAATATCAAAATTTTTATAAAATTCCACATTTGTTTGTATTTTGAATAAAATAATACGCAATTCTTTTTTAAAAGTCAAAATTTGATTTTTCGATGATTTGTTCATTGTAGAATTGTTTCCGTGTAAAATTGTTTGTATTACAATTATTCGTCTCTGAATTCATTTCTAACAATTGTTTGTCGCACTTTTATGATTGTGTTAAATTGTGTTGCGCATAATTTTCGGGTTACCCTCACCAGGCCATGTTGACCGAATATTACAACAAAATGATCGCATTTTGCTTCGATTGCCGTTGAAGTACTTTTAAAAAATTTAATATTTTTTTCCAAATTTACGACTGAATCAATTATTTTTCATAATATACAATGGTCAGACTTAAACACGTTCCAAATCAATGCAAAGTCGCAGAAGTACACATATGCCCAAACACAACAAACCACTAAATGACAAAAATTCGTATAGATCGATTTCCTCACTTCCAATAATTTCAAAAATATTTGAGAAACTACTCCTAAAGAGGCTGAAATCAATAATAGCCGAAAAAAAATCTTCAAGAGTAGTTCAGGAGTATGGCGTAAAAGCTTGGAATATAAAATACAAAGAGACCACAAAGTATTGTCCTGGGACCATCTTTATATGTTCTATATATCTCGGACCTGCCAATGATACGCACATCTTAGAAACCGCTGATGGCATAGAAGAATCCACAAGCAAATAGCAAAGATGTACTAATAATGACAGTACCTGAACGAGGAGATGATAATTAAGAAAGACCAATTAGATTGAACTCTCAGCATACACGACGAACCCTATGCAAACACGGTAAAATATCTAGGCACAATAAATACAGAAAGATGGATTGGATCTTAGGAAGAAATTCTGAGCTAACCTTACATAATAAATTGCTACTATACAAGCGAATTTTAAAACCTGTATGAACTTACGGTATTCAGCTCAGGCTACAAAGAAAACCAATGTCAATATCATCCAGTCATTCCAAAGCAAAGTCCTACGTGGAATAGTAAATGCACGGTGGTATATAAGAAATGACGACCTACATCGAGATCTGAAGAAGGATTTCGTCAGTGAAGAAATAAGAAAACAAGCGAGAAAGACGACATGCAACGTCTTACTACATGAAAATGCCGAGATACGCGATGTATGTTGGATGAGTCAAACCCAGTTTGCGAAGGAAAAATCCTCTTTATATTCATTTTGCACCAATCTAGAAAATTCACATAAAATACCAGAAAATCAAGAACTTACACCGATTTTGCCAGACGACTGAGAACCAATATGGTACACGAATGTACCACATAACGGTAGTTTTGAGTTCTAAGGTTAACCACATTTGTGACATTATTTTCAGGACCTTGCCAATGTTATGCGTCCCGTATACGCACTCTATAATAAATTAATAATTTGCCACCAGTGCCAAAACGGTGGATTTATGCACTAAAATACTAACAAAATGGTTGCTAGTTCCAAGACCTTTTAAACGATATGCTACACGATTATATGAAAATAAGGAAACCTAGAACTGCTTCCAGAACCGCCACGGTTGTTTTGAGTACTAAAATGCTTCTGCTAAATGTATAGCATTTTTCCAGATATTTTCAATGATTTGTCACATTTGTAAATTCCACTACAAAACATTAATTTGGCGCCAGTGACATAACCGTGGATGTGTAAACTAAAATGGTATAACCACAATTATTGCCAGCCAAACCAAAACCTTTTAAACGATATACAAGGGTGTCCATTAGAAAGGTTTCTAATTACATTAACAGATTGTCAAAGAATTAAAAGAAAGAGGGTCTGTGAAAATTAAGCTAAAGGGTGTGCAACAACTTATAGTCAGAACACCAGAAAATATTGCTGCTGTACGTGAAAGTGTACGAGATAATCCATCGGCATCAATCAAACATCGTGGCAACAACTTGGACTTCTAGAATCAACAAAAACCTATATTTTGCATCAAAGCTTGGATTTATTCCCTCATAAAATGTTTTTAACACAATTAAAAAGAGAACACAATTAACAGAAGATGCTCTTGCTTGACAATAACAATCCGGATTTTTTTGAAAAATTAATTATGAGTAACGAGGTTCATTTTCATTTAAGTGGACTTGTAAACAAACAAAACAGCCTGTTCTGGGCAATAGAGAATCCACAAATAATTCATCAGCCACTATGACATCTCTGTCAAAGTGACGGTATTGTGTGCAATGTGGGCTGGGTTCAGCTGTTACAGCCACTGTTCCAACAGGACGGCATCACATGCCATACTGCTAGAGAAACCAAGGAATTGTTACGAGAAATGTTTCCGCAACAGTTAGTTTTGACAGACAGACGAATTTTTTTTGCTTTATCGGACTCAGGTACCCTTAAACTTCGACTTAAGTGTTTTGAAGCATGGACCTTTTTTGTCAAGAAGTCAATAACTGCGTCCTTTTGCTGCAGTTAATTAATTTTTTTGGGCAAAGGTCAATTTTGAAACCACGAGTACCCTTAGTTCGGCCCTATAAATAACAGTCAATATTTGGAATAGTTTTTGCATAAAACTTCAGTAATTTTTTTAAAACCAAAAATTCCTAAGAATATTTTATCGAAAGCCTTGCTGTGTTTTTGTGCTGAAAGTTCCAAGTGGCTCATCCCAGCGTTCGGTGATAAAAATGACAGTCAATATTTCTCACGATAGTTGCAGAATATTTCACAGAAAAATTGTGAGATTTTTGTAGAGATAATAGTTAGTTTATGCTGAAAGTGCCAATTGGTCGATCGTAGGGGTCTGCCAAATACATTTTTTTTAAATTAAAGAACCCATGGAATTGTTTTTTCTATAGCCTTGCTGTAATTTTTATGTAATAAGTGTCAAGTGGCCGAATCCAGGGATCAGTCATATAAATAACAGACAAAATTTAGAACGGTTGTTGTACAAAGAGCAAAACATTGGTTTTAATCAAAAGACTGATACCCCGATTACGCTAGTCGAGTCGATTGTCGTTTCAAGTGACTCTTTTAATATGAAACCATAGTCGCCTGTCTTGCCAACATATCTAATATGTTTATTATCGTAGTCACTTCAAACGACAATCGGCGTATTTTATGTTTTTTCGAGTCACTTCAAAATTTCACACGACTAGAAATGACAGTTTTTAATTGTTTTTTTCGTCTCAAGTCACTTATTGGCATAGCAACTGGCTAATTTTCATACAAATAGGAAATTTATATTGTCACTTGAAACGACAATCGACTCGACTAGCGTAATCGGGGTGTAACTCTCGTTTTTGAAGTGGTATTGATATGTAATTTATATGATTAAAAGTGCTAAATGGTTGATTGCGAGAGTCGGTATATATTTTGTGCTGAAAGGGTTTATTGGTCGAACCCATGGATCAGCCATATAAATGGGTAATACTTTTAACAGTTGTTGCAGAAAGCATAAATAATTTTGTTTTAATCAAGAGGCCCTTGACCATGGTTTATAGAGTGTTCTCGACGTATACTATGTTCGTACTGTTAAAAGTTACAAACGATCAAATTCTGCAACAAAGATTAAATATATAGAGATATTTAAAATGGGTTAATGAAGCCAAGAAACTCACGATAATTACACAACCATAGGAATCGAGCCAGCTTTTCCCTAAAATCTACACCAATTAAATTTCAGATAGACCCGTTAAGAATCTGACGGGTTTATTTGAAGAATATCGTAGCATGAAGCTGTTTTTTGGGCGACGATTATCAAGAGATTAATAAAAATGGTTAAAATATATTATATATAGTCACCCTTAACTAGCCAGTTCCTGCCATTTTAGACAATTTGAGTTTATAGGTAATGGGGAGATTCACACAAAACCACAACAAGAACATTTTCGGGCATTGCGCTTACTCCAATGTCCGAGGTGGGTTCTAATTTCCTTCCTCTCAGCGACCTCCAAAGCGTTTACACACTACTCCAAGTACAATCCCGGAAATAACATCCCGGAAGTAATGATTCTTGACTTTGCTAGATCTTTTTTTTTATCCCAAGGCTAAGAGTGCAAGGCTGATTTAATCTACAAATGAAATCCTGACCTCCTACCGAGGTTCTGGTCTTAAATGTTAAAAAAATCGCTCAGAGAGTGAGCAACAAAGTTAAAAGAACTGATTTATCGGCTGATTGGAGCAGCTTCTTAGCCGGTCAAAAGATTTATAAAGGAAAACCTCAGGATCCGCTCACAGTACTTCGTGTATTATTTTCCTATCAGCTATAGGCTCGATTCGCTTCGCTGCCCTATGGCGCCTTTACCTTTGACAAACAGGAAATTGACAAGTTATTATGTATTACACGAGCCTGACCAAAATTCCCAAATGTCGTATTGTTAAGCTGGATGCATATCGAATCTGTGCCTATATGACTTTTGGTTATTTTCCTGCTTCTTGGCATATTGTAGGTTTGGTTTTTCTATTCAGAGTTACGCTGGCAAGCTTACCTTAACAGTTTTAGGTAAATGTCTTAATGTCTATTCTGATTTAATGCCACGTCTCGTTGTAAAAATGTAGTGAATAGCAAGCCTGGTGCCTGGATAGCAAGCTTCAAAAATTCATTGTAATATTTTGTCAGTATAGAATAGTTTTTGGTAAGTTTAGCTAGCCTAGTAGTTCCGTTAAAATAATGTATTGAGAACATTATGTGCAGCAAAGTTCCGAAACACTACGGTGGAGTGTGCAAGTTGTAGTTCTTGTTACATTTCTTTCAAAACTAATTAGATAAGAGAATGCGGTGGTTACTTATACTCGGTTCAAAATGATTTAACCCTATAGCTCTTAACAAGAGCCTGTGAGTCTCTAATTTTTTTTTAAACTGTTATTTTTTTAGTTTAAGTTATGTTTTTTAATAAATGAATTAATTTTTTAAAATAATTAAACTTTTATTTTCAATAAAATTAAAAATATAAAAACAGTTCCATTTCAGAGAATAAGAGCCTCTTGCTAAGAAGATATGCTATAAAATTATGTTAAGAGCTTTAGGGTTAACATTTTTAATTTTCATTGAAAACATAATTTTAGTAGATTATTAGTAATCGTTAATTTCGGAAATGGTGACCCCGGGTCACCATGCAATTATACTTACCAAAAAATTGGCAAAAATGCGTCTAATCGGCATATTTTAAAATAGTTTACCAAATATCAACCATGAACACACCAATTTATTTACATATCGCGACGTCCGGATTTCATTTTGTATAAACCATTAAATTATATTCGCTTTGTTAAATGAAATTTTCAATTTTTATTTATAGTGTCCTGATAGAGCAATGGATACGTGCTAAATATGAACGCCGTGAGTTTTCCGTTAATGAATGTCCCAATTATACATCTGGTCATATGGAAGGATTTTTGATGAAGCGCGGCAAAGAGGATAGCCGATATCAACCACGAAAATTTATATTGTCCGAAACAGATGACACCCTAAAATATCATGTGAAAGAAAGTCGCGACCCAAAAGCCATACTCAGAATATCAGAACTAAATGTAGCGCTAGCACCAACAAAAATTGGACACTCGAATTCAATGCAAATCACATACATGAAAGAAGGTTCAACCCGGCATATATACGTATACCATGATGATCCCGAGGTTATAAATAATTGGTATATGGCGATACGATGCGCTAAATTACATCGACTACAAGTTGCTTATCCATCGGCGTCTGAAGTGGATTTGGTTGGTTTGCTAACGAGAGATTTTATACGCGAGGGTTGGTTATGTAAAACAGGTCCACGTTCATCAGACGGCTATAAAAAGCGATGGTTTACCCTAGATCACCGTAAACTTATGTATCACGATGATCCACTCGATGCATATCCAAAAGGTGAAATATTTCTGGGCCACCAATTGGACGGATATAGTGTACGTGTGGGTGCTCCATACGGGGCAAAAGATCAAGGTTACAGTTTCACCCTATTCACACCGGAGCGAATATATAATTTGTCGGCGGACAATAGTCAGGATCGAGACGAATGGATGACGGTCATACAGAAGGTTATCGATATACCACTATCACCTCAAGATAGTTCAAGTAAGTAATTTTTATTTGTCTTTATTTTTTGTGTACTCCATAAACGAAACCAATTAATTTTCAGTATCAGCCCGCCTAATTCGAAAACGAACCGGCACAAATATTTTTACAGGAGGAAGATAATTTTAATGTTATAATAGAATTTTAATTAGTTTTTGGTTAATCAATATATTTTTATTTTTTAGATTTATTTTAAGTAAATTAATTTACCTTGTTCAAATAAATATAGTTTTGTAAGCGTTAAATGTACAATTGCAATATATCGATATATATATTAAGAAAGATAAGAGTTTTGCATATGTTGGATGTAAAAATTTTAAGTTGTGACCTCACTTTATACTCAATCGATTTCCGTGTTTAAAAACTAACGTAACTTGCAATTTACTTTGTTGATCGATTTCGGAATGAAATACAGCTAATACTGTCAAAATGTGGCAAAAAATAACTTTTCCGGGTAGTTTACCCTGAAATAAGGAAAAAACGCCTATAAAACTTCTTTTGCTTATATCTTCGAAAGACGGCGTACAACGACCATTTCTATCCTCATTCATTACACACGATGTAATTTCAGAAGTTTGAATTGAACTGTAGCTGTCTGGTAGAATTTTTCAACCCTGGAAATAATCAAAGTTGGATTACTCTTCAAAACTGGAGTATCTATGCAACAGTTGAAACTTGGATCCCACAATATATTCAAAATATCAACTTCATCGTTATTAAGCAGTAAGATAGAACGATAATTTACCATATCACATTAATCCACAACAGCTACCGCCACATACGAATGGTTGTAAAAGAACTTAGTAGTTTCATCATCTATACCCGATGCGCCGTCTAGAATGGAATAAAAAATCTTGTCCGATGCACGTTACGCTTCTGGCATTGGCTTCAAATCTTTTAGTTGTGTTTTACAATTTTCTCAAATTCTGACTACGGTACTATATTTTGATTGTACTCTAAAAATTTAATTGGTAAACGAAAAGGACTATGTGTGTTTTATCCCCCAAAATAAATAACGGTCTTAGCTGTATATTATAATCGTCATTATTCGATGCCGGGCGTTGATCTTGTGACTCTTCCATCGTGACGCTCTTTCTCACAGATAAAATAGACTCTTGTACTTCCGGACCGACTGATCACTCGATATCTCCCTCGACCTGATATCTCCCTCGACTGCACCTCGTTTATTCTCAATCTACTCTTTCCATTTTAATTTTATTTTCAAATCTCGTTCTTTTACATCCTCATCGAATATGAAACTATCATCTGCCAGATATGGAAGTTTTTCCTTCAGTTAAACATGAGTTTCGCTGGACTTGCGTTGGTTGATTGGTGTACCGCATTCGAATACATTAGCAAGTAATTGCTTAATTCATCTTCATTATTGATCAGTTCCGTCTTTAAACTTTTCCGTTGGATGATGGTGAGTATGGTATAGTGTGCTTCAGCTTTACGCCCAATGTTTCACAAAACTGTCCAAATTCGTGACTAATGAATTGTGGACTATTATCGGTTATCGGTATTTCGGGAAGCCCAAATCATGTGAAAATTGGTTTCAGTACCTCGAACGTTTTTTCACTTGTACACGTCTTCATTATTTCCACAAGTACAAACAGACTATAATCATCAGTTATCACTAAAATAAAATCCTTATTAGGTAATGGGCCAAGGAAATCCATTCGTATCTGTCTTCATAGACAGTTCCGTTCTATAATCTGATTGTCGATTCTATAATCTGTTTGGTTTCTTTAGCATGAGCTTCACTTTCCCTTAGCTCAAAACTTTTATATTGATTAAATTCGTAATCCGCGAGCTCCTTTTGTTTTTAAATATTTCCTCGGAAATATCTTTTTGAGTTTTAATAAGTTTTTCAGCTACCTTATCCAAACTCCTGGCATAGCTTCCCTTTTCTTTGGATTTTCGTTTTTTCGCTGGTGGTTCAACTCTTCCTCAACTAGATTTGTTGAGTTCTGTGTATCCACAGCATCAGCTTCCCTTGAAGAAGGTCTTGGTGTTGTATCTATAGAAATATAAATGAAACACTATAGGTAAATCATACAATCAAATCAAAAATAATATAATTTACCTTCCGAAGCGTCTATTCCTTCAAATCCCCCCTTATTAGTAACACATGTAAATGACGGTCGATCGCCAATTATCCGATCTAACTCGTCAAAATATTTACAGGTTGCACGGGCCGCACCGGATTTATTATTATTTTTTTTTTGCCGCTATATAATTTTTTTTAAATTTTTCCACCGATATTCCACTTGCTTATTATCCCGACAGTTGTATCCGCGTTTAAGCATTTCATTTGAAATCATTTTAAAAATTTCAGTATTTCTGAAACGCTTGCCATCGAACAGATTCATCACTTTTTTCTGGTGAAATATATCTAATAAATCCGATGTTTCGGCGTCGGTCCAAAACGGTCGCATTTTTTAAAATTAAATTATACTACTAATTAAAAAAAATTAAATATGTACTATGTACTTATAAACAAAAAACTAAATTAAATTAAACTTAAAATAATACAACACTTAGCACAAAAATATAGCTACAATAAATCTATAAACTATATATAATATTAAAAGAAACAATAAAAAAATTAAAAATCGAAAAAATCACAAAAATATGCTGTCTAATTTAGACACAGACATGAAACAAGACATCGACACAGACATCGTACAGACATCGACACAGACATCGTACAAGAAAAATATGAAAAATTGCAAGTTTTATTTTTTAATTTATTGATTATTTTTTGTTGTTGTTTTCCGACTCGACTCCGGCCGTTTATATTAACCAGAGTTAACTCGACCTAAGACATTTTTTGGTTTGAGTCGAGTTAACTCCAAGTTAACTTTTGGTGTTTATATTGAAGGTTCTGTCTTATTTTATGTTTTTATATTAAAACTCTTTTTATAATTCTTTTTTATAATATCTTTATTTTATGTCCACATTATATGTTGACGAACACTGAACTGTGTTTAGAGCATCAATTGTATATAATAAGTATATAAGCTCTAGTGGCAATTACTAAAACTAATTATTAATTATACTTAATAAACACATTTTTATTAATCACTTGTTTTTTGTTTCGCAGAATTATTTTGAATAATTTTCAAAAGGTTTAAAAAATCACTCGATCGATTTCGACTTGTTAGGTCATCAAACCCATTTGCAGCCAATAGCTGTACGATTGGTTGGCAGTTTGACAAGTTCCCAAGTGTTGTTTTTATGAATCGATGTCATTTCATTCATCATAGCTTCGATCCATCCATCTTTGTGAACACTTGAAATTGCTTCGTTGAATGTTATTGGTTCACCATTAAAAGAAGGAAACCAAATTGTGTTACTAGATCAATTTCAGTAATCAATCTTTTCGGCGGAACGCCTTTTTTGGATCGATCGGGTCGTCGCTCTTGCACCACACTATCTAAATCGGCTTGTTCATATGATTGATTTAACACAATTTCACTTGCACGTTCATCACTGTTAATACCACCAGTGGTTAATTCAGGTTCGGAAATTTCATGTACATCTCTTAACGGAATAAGCGGAATCTTGACATCAACGCTCGAAACTTCACTATACTCAATTAATGGACTTTTCATTGTTGGTTTGGACTTAAAGTCGTTGCAAAATTTGACATCTCTTGAGATGATTACTATATTTTTGCTCGTGATGTAGCATTTATAAGCTTTCGAATCTATAGAGAACCCAAAGAAAATGGCCTCTTCCGCCTTCGGATCCAATTTTCTGCGATTAACATCTTGAATACGAACGAAACATTTTGCCCCCAAACCGTCGCAGATTTGTATAATTTGGCTTTTTATTATGCCAATTCTGGAATAAAGTGCCATTAATACCTTTACAGGGTAAAAGATTTTGCAAAAAATTTGCAGTTGTAATAGCTTCCCCCTCCAACAGAAGACATCTAGTCACCTCTATCAGCGATCTGTTTTTTCTTTCAGCGACACCGTTTTGTTGCGGCGAATAGGGCGCTGTGCGTTGAATTTGCACACCCTGTGTTTTTAAGAATTGTTGAAATTCATTTGATATATATTCGCCTCCGCCATCGGTTCTGAGCACTTTCAACTGTTTATTAAAACGATTTCTCGTCATCTCGTAAAATTGCTTAAAAACTACCAAAACATTCTGATTTTTGTGACAGCAAATAAATTGTTGTGAAACGGCTGTAATCATCGATGATTGTCAAAACATATCTTTTCCCACACGGGGTTTGGTTTTGCATCGGTCCACATAAATCACTATGCACGAGATCGAGAACTTTCGAAGCTCTATTAATGGACTCCTTTGGAAATGGTAGGCGGGACATTTTTCCCTTCACACAAACTTCGCAATCTATAACACATGTAGAACTACATTTTTGAATTTCCACATCATCAACCAGCCCATTATTTGGCAAATCCTTGATCACATTCATATCGCGATGACCGAGAACTCGATGCCAATATTGAATACACATCTTTGTTTTATTCTGAACTAAATTAACTGATTGCTTATCGCGCAACTTATATAAGCCGTTATTGATGTAACCACATGCGAGTTGAGTTCCATTTGCGAATGAAATTTCACATTTATTCTCGGTAAAATTAATGAGTAATCCTTTTTGTGTCAAACGTTTCACTGATATAAGATTACCACCAATCGATGGGACATATAAAACGTCGCAAAGTGGTATATCTATGGCTACACCAGCATCATTAACAAACTGCATGATCACTGATCCGCGACCTGATTGCATAATTTCATTTCCGTTCGCCACAGAAACTTTTTCGCGATGATTAAAATTCAATTCGGAAAACAGTTTCGCATTATATTGGGTCTACAAATAAATTTCCGACCTTTTTTACTGAAATAAAAGATATTAGTTTTTGTAGAGAATTAAAGAATGTTTTATTCAAAGTATGCTCCTTCGGAAGCTATAACCTTCGCCCATCGGTCAGGCAATAAACGGATTCCCCGAAGGAAGAAGTCTGGGGGTTGATTTTTTCCAAAATTCGACAAGTTGACGAAATAACCGCATGTATATTAGTAGTGGTACGTGTATTTGTATTAGTACGAATGTGTGCCATTTAATTTGTTGGATATGACATTTCTAGATATCATTTCCTATTATCATTTAAAATTTGTAAATGCAAATAAATATGCTTTAAATAAAACTAAATTTATTTAATTTTAGTTTTAAAATAATTTCTAATTCTGTGTTTCTGTGAAAACAAAACATTTATTCGACATCACATTGAAAAAAAAATTGAAATGTGTAGCTAAAATATTTTTTCCTTAACACATTGAGGCACACTTTCTAAATGTGTGTGCTACTCATGAACACATTTGATAACTTTTGTAATTGCAATGATATTTCATCGCGGAAAGGAATGTATTGTGAAAACTGCAAAATATGTCGAGTTATTCCTTAAAATGTGTTAAAAACGTGTTAAAAAACGAAAAAGTTGTATGACCGCTATAGCAGTAATTAACACGAACGTGTTAACTCACCACTCAAATACTAGGTGAGATGTCAAAAAACTGAGACGACGAAAGCACATAAGCACCAAAAAACTGAACCGATTTGTACCGATTCATAATTTTTGATGCTTACGTTCGCAGAAAACAAACAAATATAAATACAGAAAAATTACACACACTAATATAAAATTGTATACTATACTCCTTATACGTATACGAAAACGTCATTCGTCGTTCGTCGAATTTTGGAAAAAATCGACCCCCTGGTGGTTTCGAGGCGATCCAGACATCGATCCATTTTTTGACGTTTTCATATGAAGTGAAGTGCTGCTGTGCCACGGCTGAATTGACCGAAACAAGTGGTAATCAGAGGGAACAATGTCTGGTGAATACAGCGTGTGGAGTAGAATTTCCCAGTTCTGCCTGTCCAAGTAATTTTTGACAAATATAGCAACATGTGGCCTGCGTTGTCATGTTGCAAAATAATCTTATTGTGCCATTTGTCCCATTCCGGTCGTTTTTCAGCTAGTGCTTACTTTAAAGACATCAATTGTAGTCGATAAACTTGTCCCGTAATGGTTTCATGCTCTTTCAACAGCTCATAATAGACGACGCCCTTCATATCGCACCAAATACAAAGCATCGCCTTCGAATCATGGATATTTGCTTTTGGCGTCGACGGGCCTGGTTCACCTGGCTTGACCAACGCTGGTTTGCGCTTTGGATTGTCATAATGGATCCATTTTTCATCTCCAGTGATGATCCGATGCAAAAACCCCTTCCTTTGTTGTCGTTGAAGCAACAATTTGCACATGGTTTTCCGACGTTCCATGTCCCTTTCTTTCAATTTTTGTTGCACCCAATTTCCCAGCTTCTGAACCAATCCCATTGCATGTATACGTTGCGAAACACATTGTTGGGTAATATGTGTGCTCTTCTGACAACTGTTTTTTAATCTAACAAGGGTCCACATCAAGCAATTCTTCCAATTCTGTATCTTAAAATTTTCTTGGTCTGCCTTCACGTTCTTTGTCTTTTACGTCAAAATCACCAACTTTGAATCGTTGAAACCACTCTTAAGTAAAACTTCCCGCAAATATTGTTTTTTGGCACAAAATTCGACATCTTCAATTACATGAAAATAATTGTTGTTTACGCTTTGAACAAATGTCACTAGTAATTATTCAAGCTTGACATCTAACCTCCAAAAAACATGTATTGCCCGATTGAATAATATGCAAGCAGTGATACTAACGACTCCTATCTAAAAAGGTCGGAAGTTTATTTGTTCACCTAATAACAAATATGACAGGTCGCACCGGAGTCTAAAATCCATCCATTAATCTTTCCGACGACAAACAACAAATTATTATTAAATTGACCTGTCATGTTAGCATCATTTGTGCTTTTGTTGCACTGTTTGTCTTTTAACCATTTTGCGAACCTGCGGCAAACCTTCTTTTCATGGCCAAATTTCTTACAAACTGCACACTTAACACTTTTGCGAATATGTTGATTGTTGCTCGATTTATATGAAGAAACTTGTAGCGCAGCTGTCTCGGCTTTACCATCTCTCTCAATTCGTCGTCGGTATTCTTCAATAATTTTTGATCGAACGAAAGAATAGGTTGGTTCATCCACTTTTCGAGTTTCTAGAGCTGTAATGAGGCTATCATAGCTACTTGGTAGCGTTCCCAATAACGTTGCGGACATCAAAAACTCAATTTTTATATCGTTATTAAATGATAGAAGTTATTGGAAAAGTTCAGTCACTTTCTGCATATGCTGCTCGATGTTGGTGCTCTCATCGGCACGTTGCTTCATTATGGTGCGGAGAATTCGTACTCGGCTACCGGTTGAATCCTTTCCATGGAAATCTTTCAGCGCATTCCAAGCTGATTTGGCATTTTTGCATGTGCGTACTTTTCGTCCAAATTTCGGTAACAGGATATGGTTTTTCATCGGTGATTGCTTTCCATAACTCTTTCTCCTTCAATAGCATCTCAACACGGAACTTCCAGTTGAAATAGTTATCACCACTTAATTTTGGAATGCTATATTTGTCCATAGAAACAGCTATGGTTTATTTGTACGGATTTAATACGTCGCACAAAAAAAAAAACCGAAAAATATTTACAAAACTTCACTTTTATTTTAATATTGTTTATTAATTGCGATCCCTGGGCCCATATAACCTGTTGGAATCTCAATAAAAGTACTTAATTTGTTAAATAATAGAGCCGATGATTTTAGATTACTTATAATGTTTTATTATTAATATAAAAAAGCTGTTGTACACATGTTCTCTTATGAACGAAAAATGAATAAAGAAAGAAGAGAGGACATAGAAAATAATACATAGAAATAGTATTGCAAGATGCAATATGAAAATTACACTTCTAACAGCGCTAACTATAGTTTTAATTTGGACTGGCAGGCGACTAATCCAAACATTTTTTAGTAGCTTTCCGTCCGCTGTATCACTTACTCGGCGAAGCTCATTGAGTAAATGACTAGGACGTCGATCACCTAACTGTATGCCCGATACTAATTTCTGGAACCGCTGTTGCGACGACTCTGCATAAGCAGCGACCACAGCTTGTTTCAAATGTTCATATTGCTCTGATGGAGGTGGGTTATTTACCGCACTGTGGACCTGGTTGATGACTATTGTGTCTAATGACGCAACTACTGTACCGAACATTAACCTCTCTGTGATATTGTTTATAGCAAACCAATGATCCAGTTGCAAAAACCAAGTTTCTACTTGATCATCGTGTAGCCTCGGAATAGGAACCTTGTTTGACAATACATTCACTGTAAGTGTTTCAACATTTTTCTCGCCAGTGCCCGACATCTCACTGACTTATAATTTCAATATTTAACAGCGGCAACCGCTCTTACGACGATATTTTTGAGTTTATGAAACCACGTGGAATTTTTAGGCTAACTTTCCAACATACGCTCACACCGCCTTCGAATGTTCTCAAAAATGGCGTCTATTCACACAATAAATTTTCGACACTAACAATACGTACTATACAGCTATTTTATTACTCACTTTAACTATTGCGACTGTTCTAGTCGGTGGTCACCAGTAGGGGAGTGTATTTTGAAATATAAACGCACAAAATTAAATTCAAATATGTTTTTTTTATTTATTTTATTATTTTTGTATTCGCGTGTAGTTTCGTTAGTGGACGAACAAGAAAGAACATAATATATTAATATCATATCTTTATTCTTTTGTGTAAATGATTGTCGAAACGTAATGGAAGTGACTTCATGCCCCATAAACAATAAAAGTAAACCGCAAAATGTTTCCATGATAGATGGCACCACTAATATATATCGCGACTGCACCCATAACCTGATGAAATATATCCCTTTTTCAACCAAGAAAACATCAAAATTGGCTCAGTTTCAGTCCAACCCACACAAATGTGTGAGTAAGAAACCATAGTATGTAATGGCGTTGTTAAACCAACACAATTGTGTGTAAAGATATAGTGTTTTTTCGGACGAAAATAAGTTAAAAAGGAATTCACATACGTGTAAGTTGGTTCAAAAAACATACAAAACTAAATTTTTGACATGGTACATATGCCCTGCCCGCACAATTGTGTTAGTAAATCACTAAAGGGATATAATAAAATAAAACACGTTGCCTTATGATAATTATATTTCAATGTTTTGTTATATATTTGCGGTTCTTTGTACAGTCCAAAGCGATCTAATTATATAAAACAAAGAAAGAAAAACACAAGAGACATAAAAACCAAATACAACTTATACCCTATCTACTGTAACAACATAACACAACTCGTTATGTTGTTACATTTCCCCGTTTTTGTATCATCATTGATTAATTTTTCGCGAATTTCATCCTTACAGATACCCAGTATTAGCCTATCCTTTACGATTTCATCAACCGTTATCTTTTCGAAACTACATTTTAACGATTGTAATTTAATTCTAGTTAAATACTCTTCGAATTTCTCACTAACTGTTTGTGTGAGATTGTTAAATACAAATCGTTCGTACGTTAAGTTAATTTTCGGTTTGAAATGATTATCGAATTTTTGTACAAGCAACTCATACTTGATGTCTTCTTCTTTTATATTAAATGATTCAAAAATTTTACCTGCATCCTGACCGATTGAGGTCATGAAAATTGCTGCTTGAATATTTTTCTCCTTTTTATTAAGCTCCGTCGCTGTTGCGTAGAACTTGAAGGTCCTGATCCAGTCTAACCAATTGTTGCAGACGTCTCCACCCGTGCATACTAAGGGTTTTGGTGGTCGAATTCCCCCTTCACTCATTTTAATATTTTCGAATTTTTTAATATCGATTATAATATAATGATATCTTATAAACGCACAGTGAATAAACCGATAGAAGGAGAGAGCTAAAAGATCTACGTGAGTTTACTACGAACGCACACGATGAAGTGATACATTTTATTTAATTCAGTTTTGACAGCTTACTTTACATTTTGGGTATTAGTAAGGTGAGTACACACTACCCAACAAACCAACATGTGAAGATTATATATATGGGAATGCTTACACACAACACTCCTCCTTAATCTGAACATTGTGCACCGTTTCTAATTCCCATGGCTTCACGAAACTTTATTACTTTACACTTGTCGAGAGGTTTCGTAAGTATGTCTGCGATCTGCTCACTGGTGCTAATATGATTTACATTAATATCCCCATTTGCTACGGCCTGCTGTATAAATTTGTGGCGAACATCTATGTGTTTGGTTCTGGGGTTATATCCTTCATTTTTAGCAAGTTTTATGGTACTTTGGTTATCGCAGAAAATGTCCATTTGATGTTCAATACCAAGTTCATTTATTAAACCATTCCACCATAATGCTTCCTGTGTTATAGCGGACAATGACTGGTATTCCGCCTCACATGACGAGAGTGATACTGTTGGTTGCTTCTTCGAATTCCAGGAGACAGCACCACCTTGTGCAATAAATACATATCCCGTTGTTGATTTACGATCGTCTGTATCTGCAGCCCAATCAGCATCTACGTAGCCAACTAGCTTTGATTCCGCTGACTTGCAGAACATTAATCGATATGATTTGGTTGCCTTCAAATAACGTAAAACGTGCTTCACTGCACTCCAATGCTTCTGGCCTGGATTTTTATTGAATCTACTTAATTTATTTACTGCGTACGATATATCTGGACGTGTACATTGGGTCAGATACATGAGACATCCAACAGCTTCCTGATATGGAATACGCTTCATATCATTTACTTCTTCTGATGTAACTGGACAATCATCTTTTGATAACACCTCACTCGAATTCATGGCTGTATGAGCTGGTTTACAATCGCTCATTTGAAACTTTGCCAAAACTGTATCAATATAGTGTTCTTGGTCAAGGGTTATAGAAGACGATGATTGTTCCACTCTCATGCCAAGACAAAAACTAACCTTTCCTAGGTCTTTCATCTTAAATTTTTGATGCAATTCATTTTTTAGTGTATTTACGAGTTGTTCGTTATTAAAAAACAACAGTAAATCGTCGACATATACAGCAACAATAATTATTCCATTATCAACTTTCTTATAATAGACACAAGCATCATAGCTGGACTTTTTAAGACCAATTTTGCGTAACACTATGTCGAGTTCGTTATTCCAAACGCGACCTCCTTGTTTTAAACCGTATATAGCTTTACGAAGCCGACAATATTTATTTGGATTGTGCTTGTCTACGTAGTACGGTGGTTGCCCCATATATATATCTCTTCGCTCAAGTTTCCTTGCAAGTACGCTGAAACTGCGTCCATTTGCTCAACTTTCATGTCATTTTGAACTGCAAATGCAAAAAGGTATCGCAATGAACTGTGACGAACCACTGGTGAATACGTTTCGTCATAATCCAGCCCCTTTCGTTGCAAATGACCTTTTATGACTAGCCTTGCCTTGTAGCGATCGATGGCGCCGACGAGATCTCTTTTTGTTCGAAAAACCCATTTACAATTAATGGCTTTGCGATTTTTCGGCAGATCCTGTAACTCCCATGTTCCATTTTCATGCAATGCTTGAATCTCAGCTTCCATTGCGAGTGCCCACTGATCAGCATCTGCCCTGGATAACGCTTCCTCGGGTGTATCAGGATCTTGTAAAAGTGGCTGCAAAAAATTTCTACGAGTATTTCCTTCTTTAAACAAATATTCAGGATACTTACCCACTAGCGGGCACCCCTCAACGTTATGTTTCGACTCTTGTTGCATATTTACAACTGGTTTCTTTAAATACGATGGGGGTGCAGTGACTGCAGCGAACTGTGAATGTTGATCCAGTTCAAAATCTTTTAGGTCTGTTGGTAATCGCCGATTTCTGTCGCTCCGTTTCAATTGTTGCATCGCATCTTCAATTTGAACCTGATCTGCTTCATCAACATCTAAATTTTGTTTGATATTAACAACCTCAAACTCCTCGGGATTGCTTTGGATATATACAACACTGTGATCAAGCAGTTGTTCTTCTCTTTTTGAAACTTTACCCTCATCGATAAATACCACATTACAACTTATGATTACGATATCCTTATCTACATCGAAAAGGCGATAGCCTTTCGTCTTACTATCATAACCAACTAGGATACATTCGTGTGATTTTTCATCCCATTTTTTTCTACGTTGATCAGGAACATGCACCTATGGGTTTATATGATGTAGGGCTCTATATAATGTGTTAGCAGATGACATACATTCCCAAGACACATAGAATATTTCACGAAGAACGTGTGTATTAATTAATTCGAATTAAACACTTGAATGCTTATTTTAATTACACAACTTCAACTTTATTCACACAACTTAATATAATATTCTTTAAGAACTAAAATATAAATTTTTATATAAAAAAAATGTAAGAACTTAGACTGTAGTTTTTATGTCTGTTCCTCGCTAAAAACCTTTTTCGAATCTCATTTTTTATCAATCTCATTCTCTTTTTTTTTTTTCTAACAAAAACCAACAAACCAAAAAATGTACACATCCATTTTTTCCTTTCTGTATCGCATCGCCCAACAAGCTATAATGAAATGTATATTGAATGAATGACGCGCAACGCCACATACTCCCCCCTCAGTGTGATTGAATAATCGCACGATACTTATCTGAATCGACATGGCAATTTAATGACGCGTCCGGTTCTAGTAGCCGTTGCTTTGGGCACATGATCCCGCTCTGAATCCGGAATAGAAACGTTCGAACTATCTGAGGAGCCGACCAACGAATCAGTATCGGTATTGATTCCTGTCTGTGGCGTGGTTGTCCGTAACGTTTGTGTCTCGGATTGAGAATTGTCGGATTGTACTACAAAACAGGGCTTTAATCTATCCAACGAAATTCTGACACATTTGTTTTTTATATCAACTTCGAAAAACTTCTCGAAACGTTTGATCACCTGATAAGGTCCTGTATAAGGAGGTTGAAGAGCCCTGCGTAACGAGTCTGTACGTATGAAAACATGTGAACAGTCCTTTAAATTTCGACTAACGAAAATATTATCCGTAGTGTGCTTTGACGCTGTAGTTGGTTTTAATTCAGTAAAATGCTGTCTGAGTGTCTTTACAAAATCTGATTGTGGAACTGGATGTTTGTTCACTTCAAAAAATTGTCCCGGAATTCGCAAGTTACTTCCATACACTAACTCTGCTGAAGTAGCCTGCAAATCTTCGCGGTAACTAGTTCTTAATCCTAGTAGGACGGAAGGCAAAATTGTGGTCCAATCTGATCTGTCGTAACACATAATCGCAGCCTTCAGTGTACGGTGCCAACGCTCGATCATACCATTACACTGCGGGTGATAACTGTTCGTACGTCTATGTTGAAAACCTAATAAGATTGACAATTCTGCGAATAACTGGGATTCGAACTGGGATCCTTGGTCGGTTACAATGAATAATGGGACACCAAAACGTACGATCCATTCTGAATAGATCGCAAAAGCGACAGTAGTTGCGGTTATGTCGGATACGGGTATGGCTTCCGCCCAACGCGTGTATCGGTCTATCATTGTTATGCAGTATCGGAAATTTGCAGATGATGGCAATGGTCCAACAATGTCCAAATGAACCTCGGTAAAACGATCAGTAGTTGGTTCATATGATCCGATAGGAGTTTTCGTATGTCTGCTGATTTTAGCCCTCTGACAAGCGACACATGAACGAGCCATGAGTCCCACGTCTTTTCTTATAGACGCCCAAACAACTTGATCCGTAAGTAACCTCACTGAAGATCTTACTCCTGGGTGAGCTAAATTATGTAATGCATCGAAAACTTGTTTTCTGAACGCGAAAGGAATGTAAGGTCGGGATTTACCTGTAGATATGTCGCAATACAACGTTTTATCGGCACCAAAACGCACCGGAAATTGTTCGAATTTCAGGGTTGTACTATTGTCTTCGATGAGTTTTAACAATTCTTCGTCGCCAACTTGCGCCTCCGCGATAACCGAGTAATCGATTGATCCAGGGACCTCTATTTGCTCAATACGGGAAAGAGTATCAGCTACTATGTTGTTTTTGCCAGAAACGTGTTGTACGTCCGTTGTGAATTGCCCTATATAGTCTAACTGCCTTCGCTGTCTGGGTGATGCTTTTTCACTGTTTTGTTTAAAAGCATACACTAAAGGTTTGTGATCCGTGAACAGTGTGAAATTTTGTCCTTCAAGAAGAAACCTGAAATGCTTTATGCCTAAATAAGCCGCCAAGAGTTCTCTGTCGTAAGCGCTATACTTGATTTGCGTCGCGGTAAGTCGCACAGAAAAAAAACCTAATGGTTCCCAGGCTTGGTTTACCCATTGCTGAACTACTGCCCCAACTGCAGTGTCCGACGCATCCACCATTATCGACATACGAGCCGAACTTACAGGATGAGCTAAAATCGTTGCCTCACTCAATGCTCTCTTGCACTTCTCAAAAGCTTCGACGGCTGTGTCAGTCCAATTAATAACAACTTTGCTATTTTTTTTGTACCCTTTCAGAAAATCATTCAGAATGGCCTGATCTTTTGCGGCTGCTGGTACAAAACGCCGGTAAAAATTAACCATGCCCAAGAACCGTTTCAATTGTTGCACTGTTGTGGGTCGACTAAATTGGGATATGACTTGAACTCTTTCGGGTGAAGGAAGGATGCCCTTGTTGCATACTGTATGGCCTAAGAACAAGACTTCGGACTGAGCGAAAACACATTTATCCACATTAATGACCAATCCATTGTTAGAAAGTCTCTGAAACACTGTATCCAAATGCATTATATGTTCGTCTCTGGATTGTGATGCTATCAGTATGTCGTCAAGATAAGCGAAACAAAATGGTAATCCGCGTAATGTTGTGTGCATCAGTCTTTGAAATGATTGTGCTGCGTTTCTTAATCCGAAGGTCATTCTGCAGAACTCGAAGAGTCCGAATGGTGTCGATATCGCAGTTTTAGGGATGTCGTTTGGTTCAATTGGAATCTGGTGGTATGCTCGTACCAAGTCCAATGTAGTGAAAACGTTACAACCGGCCAGTTGGAAAGAAAAATCCTGGAGGTGAGGTACTGGATAACAATCAGGAATCGTCACGTTATTAAGGGCGCGGTAATCACCGCAGGGCCTCCACTCCCCATTCTTCTTTCTCACTAAATGTAAGGGACTGGACCAAGCGCTATTGCTAGGACGACAAATGCCCTGTGCCATCATGCTCTCGAAATGTGCTTTGGCTATCTTGGCCATCTCTGGAGATAAACGACGTGCTTTACAGCTGACAGGTGGTCCATGGGTCTCTAGACAGTGGGTGGTGTTATGTTTCACCGGTTTGAAGCCGAAACTTTCGCGTGTGATTTCCTCGTATTTTGCAAGAATATTCGAAATGTCTGTCCCGAGAGTTGTCTTGTCTAAAATGGACAGTGATGGGACCTGTGCTGCTGTCAGAGAACCAATGGTGAACAACGAAGTTAACGGATCTACTATTCGATTTCTCTTGAGGTCGACGATAAGACCAGTGTGTTTTAAGAAATCTGCTCCTAAAATCGGTATTGATACTTCTGCAACAATGAAATTCCACACGAAATCTCGTCTTAGCCCAATATTCAGATGAAGCGTGTGAGTGCCAAAAGCCTTGATACGGGTACCGTTTGCTGCGTAAAGACTAAAGTTTGATTTATCGCTTATGTTTTTGCTGAAATTGGCTGGTATCACTGATACATCCGCGCCTGTATCGATTAAGAATTTACGTTGTGAATTTTTCTCGAAAATTAAGAGACGACTGGAAATTGCATCATCAAGACACGTCGTCGAATGTTGATGTGCTATTATTTTTTTGAATTGACGTCCATCTGGTTTGCATCAGTGGATTTTAATTGATGTTTACATCCGGTAACGCACTTATTCGCTTTATCTTTAAAGCGCCTGTGGTAATAACATTCGAAATTGTTGCCTGATTCGCGAGAATTTGAGCGAGATCCGCGTTGGTTACTACGTCCTCTGGAAGCACTACGCGATCGGAATCGGGTGTCTATTAACGCTGATATTTCTTTCATAATGTGCGCTTCGAAATTATGCCACCGTTCATCTAGGTTTGTTACTGACGGAGTGCTGGCCATGGGAGTGGACGTCGGTTTTGTAACCGGTTGAGATGCGACGGAATGTATTTGTAAATGGGTCATCGTCTCCATTATGTTATCCGCTCGTTCAGCCAGGACTGATAGGGTCAAGTCGTTCTCAAATGGCGACAAAACCATTTGAACTTGCTGTGGCAAACGTTGCATCCACAATTGACGAATCGAATCGTCGTTAAACTTAGCACCGGCATCCAATCGAAATTTCTCGAGTAACTGGGATGGTTTTTTGTCCCCCAACGACAAACCGTGCAATAAATTATGCAGTTTGCTTTTCTCTGACTCCCCAAGTCCTTTGATTACCTCCTGTTTGAAAATGGTGTAGGTGTGTCTCCTTTGTTTCTAGTTATTAAACCAGCGAATTGATCGTGTAGCCGTGCGTCCAGTGCACTAACGGCGTGTGAATATCGAGTGCCTTCTCTGACAATTCCGGCCACATTGAATTGTTGCTCAAGAATTTCAAACCATACTACTGGGTTTTGTCCGAATAATGGCTGGGGTGACTTGAAAGCTATATGTGCCACTTCCGAAAATTTAGGAATTGATTTTTTAGAACCAGAGACAGTCTGCCTATCGCTACCTAACGTTTCCGAAGCTATGTCTGAATCATTGTCACTGGTAGGTGTAATCGTGACCTGCGCCTCAGATATTCGAGCACTAACTAACTCCCTAACACGCGCATCGATAATGTCCCGCAACTGCGCTGTCGACAACGTAACCGCGTCCGTAGCGGGATTGACCGAAGAAACCGTAGTCTCAGAACTCACCGAGGAAGGAGGTGTACCGCTCGCGTCATTCGGATTATGGCCGCTAGCCAAACAGCGAAATAAATAGCTGATTAACAAAAATGTGGTGGAAAAAATAAAGATTGCGCTCGCGAAAGTTATCATTGCTTAATTAATTGTTGGACACCGCAATAAAGAGAAAAAAAAATATGATGGTACTTACATGAACTATGAAAAGAAAAAACTAAAAAATTTTTTTTTTTTTTTTTTTTTTTGTAGTGTTGCTGCTATCTCACGGAGCCGCAATGTCTTCCAATGTTTGTACTGTCTGTTAATCCATTCGACGCTCATCCACAAAACTACTTTAATTTGATGATCCACTAATTTTGATGATTTTAGCCGCCATTAAAAAAAAATTTATTTGTATTGTTGAAAAAATTGGGTTATGTGTTCCGACCCGCGTGGTGAATGTATGTTTGCTCCGCTATGTGCGAATTTCGCAAAATGTATTTACTTTGCCCGTTTGTTATAGATCACGTCGTCGGTCACCACTTTATGGGTTTATATGATGTAGGGCTCTATATAATGTGTTAGCAGATGACATACATTCCCAAGACACATAGAATATTTCACGAAGAACGTGTGTATTAATTAATTCGAATTAAACACTTGAATGCTTATTTTAATTACACAACTTCAACTTTATTCACACAACTTAATATAATATTCTTTAAGAACTAAAATATAAATTTTTATATAAAAAAAATGTAAGAACTTAGACTGTAGTTTTTATGTCTGTTCCTCGCTAAAAACCTTTTTCGAATCTCATTTTTTATCAATCTCATTCTCTTTTTTTTTTTTTCTAACAAAAACCAACAAACCAAAAAATGTAC
The DNA here is from genome assembly GCA_947310385.1 of Nephrotoma appendiculata. Classification (NCBI taxonomy): domain Eukaryota; kingdom Metazoa; phylum Arthropoda; class Insecta; order Diptera; family Tipulidae; genus Nephrotoma; species Nephrotoma appendiculata. The sequence continues at coordinate 264,016,279 of OX371225.1, read as the reverse complement.
ACATCCATTTTTTCCTTTCTGTATCGCATCGCCCAACAAGCTATAATGAAATGTATATTGAATGAATGACGCGCAACGCCACACACCATCGCCACCGTTCCAAACAATTTGATATGCGATAAGTCTGGTAACTTGCCAGTCCACGCCTGTTCCGGCGTCATGTCTATTCCTGCTGACGGTGATCGATTTAACAAATAGACCGCGTAATTAACCGCTTCAGCCCAAAATTTTTTTTCAAGTTGCGCATCAATTAGCATGCACCTTGCTTTTTCCACAATTGATCGGTTGTTTCGTTCGGCTAGACCATTCTGTTCTGGTGTGTATACACTCGAGGTTTGATGTATTATCCCTTTTTGCTTCAACAATTCTTGCAACTGATTATTCGTATACTCATTTCCATTATCGGAACGTAGGATTTTGAACTTCCTCTCGGTTTGACGTTCGGCTTCATTTAGAAATTCTGTGAACTTTATCATTATTTCACTAGCTGATTTTGATTTTAAAAAATATACAAAAATCTTTCTGGATTTGTCGTCGATGAATGTCAAGAAGTATCTAGCACCACCCAATGATAAATCTTCCATAGGACCGCAAATATCGGAATGCACAAGATCGAGCAACTTATTAGCTCGGGATCCTGGTTTGGTAAAACTTTCACGAGTTTGTTTGCCAATGGAACACACTTTACAATCACTTTGCCGCTTGTCTCTAAATTCGATGCCAACCGATAAATCCCGTTGCAGTTTTAATAAATTTCTTGAATTCAAATGCCCCATTCGTTTATGCCATAAATCAAACGATGCATTTTTACCGACTGCAAGCACTTTATGTTTTGCAGTTGCTTCATTTAACATAAATAAATCATTTGTATGTTTACCAGTGACGATTACACGACCTTTAACAATTACATCACCATTTATTACCTTGACACCTGCATTATCGAAGAGTACTTTATGATTTTTCTTTACGATTTGGCTAATTGACATTAGATTTGCAGTAATTTCTGGTATATACTGTACATTTGTTAATGCTACAGTGGAACCATCACAACGACCTTCTGGTTCTAATGTCACATTTCCTTGCCCGATAATTTTCATTAAATTACCGTCTGCTGCTATTACAGTGCCATTACTATTTTCTTTGGAGGTAAATAACTCACTATTATTACACATGTGTGTGGTAGCAGCACTATCAAAAAACCAACTATTGTCATCTCTCTTTTGCATTGTCGACAATACGGTACATAAAGCGTCACCTGATTTTTGCACGTGTTTTTTTAGGTTACCCTGTTGTTTATTTCGACAATTTCGACCAATATGCCCGAGTTTACCACAATTCCAGCATCGCATTGGTTTCTTACCTCTGTTAGTGTTATTGGTACTCATCAACGCTGTGTTTTCTGAGTAAGGAACGTTTTCCTGTAACAATTTTGTTTTAACAGAATCTCCCGTAATTTTCATGCCAGAGTTCTCTAGTGCCATGATCATTGGTCTATATGTTTCAGGCAAACCGGCCAGTAACAGGACTCCAGTCCATTCATCCGGAACTTTCAAACCGACTCCATTTAATTGATGTGCTGTCGTAATTATTTCATTTACGTACATATCCATAGACTTAGAATTTGCCATTGATGTTGTAATTAACCTGCGTAGCAGTCCGACTCGTCTCGCTAAACCACTGTCTTCATATGCATCAGCGAGATTTTTCCAAATTTCAGCCGCAGACTTAGCATCCTGGATATGGGAATAACATACCGGATCAATACACAATTTTAATTTATTTCGTGCTTTTCTATCCTTTTCGTCATCAAGCTCGGCCACATTAGTAATTTCTACAACATTTGTCCACAAAATCATCCAAATCCAAAAATGCATTCACCGCTATTTTCCATGTAGAATAATTTTCACGACCTTTTAACCTTTCTATTGGTATTCCAGTCAACGATGATTGACTTTTGGCCATTTTTACAAAACTGGTTATTTAACTAAACTTTTTTTAGAAAAACGTGTTTTTATTTTATTTAAAACATGAGCCTGGGCCCATAACCTATAAACGCACAGTGAATAAACCGATAGAAGGAGAGAGCTAAAAGATCTACGTGAGTTTACTACGAACGCACACGATGAAGTGATACATTTTATTTAATTCAGTTTTGACAGCTTACTTTACATTTTGGGTATTAGTAAGGTGAGTACACACTACCCAACAAACCAACATGTGAAGATTATATATATGGGAATGCTTACACACAACATATCTCGACAATTTCTCGTTTCTTAGTATCGATTATAATGTTCGATTTATTTTCTGAAATTATGCCGCTTGTAGTACGTGTCGTAGAGAGCTTTCCTTTATTCAACAAAGTGGCGTTTCTTTTTTTTTATTTTTCTATCACTTTTTCGTATGATGAATTTAATACGACACTATTACTATTCCACACTGCGTTAATTATTATAATTAAATTATATTTTGATTTATTTTTAATATTTTAACTTTATTTTTAATTTATTTTGTTTTTTTTACTTCTGACACCATGTAATGTGGGTTTATGCAATGCCTTCTAAACTACTGGCCGCTTACACCAACTGATGACGACACGCTAAGTCGACGGTTCAACTAGATGGCAGATAAACTTTAAAAAGGAAAATAAGATCACAAAATATATTTAGTTGCAATTATTACATCGAAGTAGAAGGTTATTCATTTTTTATTTCCGTTTTCCAGTTTTTTCTAGTTTTTGGCTCCGCCTCGTTCTCATAAAACCAAAATAAATTTCGTCATACAAAATTACAAAACAATAAAAATATTATTTCTCTCTCCAGTTGTTTTGTAATTTTGTTAATTTGTTTAGTTTCGAACAAACTGTTGAAGCCGAAGGATATTCGTTTTTTAATTTTTCTAGTAATGCATGTACATTTTTATTTTAGATTTTGGCATTTTTTTGTCATTTTTATCCAACATAAGTCGATTTGTAATATCATCTAATTCAAAATTGTTGTAATTGGTACGTAGATTCAATAAAAATAGGAAAAGAAGTACGGATATCATGTAAAATACAGAAAAATACATCGTACCGCATGGCTTTGACTAATTATGTGACACTAAATGAAAATGACAATAAAATACAAAAATGAAATGACAAAATAGAAACAAAATGATCACATAATATTCTCTGCTCTCACGGTTTTATTTATATTTTTGTAGGGGAATACACTAGAACTTTGTATTACGTTATCTAAATAGGCGCATTTCTTTAAATTCTCATTAACTTCTTGAATGTAGATCGAAAAAATTCAATTTATGAATTAACAAAATCAATTACACTAAAATTGTTCATAACTTATTAATTTATTGAATAATAATTCAGATTTTTATTTGTTAAGTTTGTGAAATTTATTGCCGTCGTAATAAGAAGGCAAAGTGTATTATTTTTACTTAATTATGCTGACATCTGGTTGTCGACTTACGTTGTCGTCATCAGCAAAAAATGAATGTTGTCACAGGCCAGTACTATAGAAGGCATTGGTTTATGTTTAGGTTTATTTACAAAAACGTTAGATGACGTCATCAATATTTGTAAAGCAAACGAGATAGCATCCTTACAGATGCAAGCAGTGAAAGTAGAAAAAGAAGTTAACGTAGTTAATATTAAAAATACTAAAAACAATATTCGTAGTAACAAGAAAAATCAAAATAATAGTAATAATGATAGCAATTATAGTAAAAATCAAATAAAAATATTTTATTGCAAACGTTATAAAACCAAACATGGTGCGAGGTGTTGTCCGGCATATGGTGTGGTGTGTTCAATCTGTAAAAGGAAAAATCATTTTTCGGAAGCATGCAGATTAAAAAACAATCGCGATGTCAAAAGGTCAAACTACAAAGTTGACGAAATAAATGAGTCTGAAAATGAGGGCGAAGAGTTATATATTGATTTGCTAAATATCGAAAATAATAAAGACGGCTGGTACGAAAAAGTAAAAATTAATAAGTCACTTGTCAATTGTAAATTAGATACGAGGGCTGAATGCAACGTGTTGCCCAAAAATATTATAGTACAGTTAAATCTGAAGGTTGACAAGACGATGACAAAAAATCTAGTAACGTATAGCGACCACAAAATAAGGGTACTAGGCGAATCAAACATAACATGCGAAATACAGAACAAGTTAGTTAATGTAGTTTTTAAAATAATCGAAGGTAATGTCACACCACTACTAGGAAAAGCAACTTGCCAGGAACTTAATTTAATACGGAGAACGAACGAGGACAAAATTTATTCGCTTGACATAGATGAGACAATTTACGAGGGATTAGGTAACCTTAAAAACTATGAATACGACATAGACTTAATAGACAACCCTACTTTCGAAATATATCCACCCAGACGAATAGCGCACTCGATTCGAGAACAAATTAAAGACGAGCTCGATAAAATGGAAAAAATGCAGGTGATTAAAAAAATAACTGAGCCTACTCCAGCAGTCTCACCGATGGTAGTAGTTAAATAACGAGACAAAATAAGAATTTGGTTAGACCCATCGAATGTGAACAAAACATATTAAGAAGACATTATCCTCTTCAAACATTGGAAGAAATATCGGCTAGGATAAACAAATCAAAGTTCTTCACACTCTTAGACTGTAAGAAGGGCTTTTGGCAAATTATAGTTTCGGAGAGAACACAAAAATATCTTGCTTTTGCCACCCCTTGGGGAAGATATACCTGTTTAAGAATGCCTTTGGATTGGCATCAGCGCCAGAAATATTCCAGCAGATAATGAACAATCTTTTGGACAGCATACCAAATGTGGAATGTTCAATGGATGATATCCTAGTGCATGCAGAAACACGAGACCAATGTGAAAAAATTACCAAACGAGTAATAGAGTTAATAAGCAGTGCAGGACTAAAACTGAATAAAGAGAAATGCCAATACAATAAAACAACTCTAAAATTCTTGGGTCATATTATCACTGAAAGGGGATTGGAATTAGACCGTGAGAAAGTATCAACAATTCACAATATGGAAACACCAACTTCATCAAAGCAAGTACAAAGATTGCTAGGGATGGTCACCTACGTTGCAAAGTTCATCCCAAATTGTTCAGAATTAACGGAGCCATTAAGAAAGTTGATCAAAAAAGATAGTACATTCATATGGGACTGCGAACAGGAACAAGCGTTCGAGAAAATAAAAAGAGCACTAACTACCGCACCGGTATTAAAATTTTATGACACAAAAAAGGCAGTCAAACTATCAGCGGATGCAAGTAAAACAGCATTAGGAGCAGTTCTTCTCCAGGACGATCACCCAATAGCCTATGCATCGAGATCGTTGACGCCTGCAGAGATCAATTATCCCCAAATTGAAAAAGAAGCCACGGCTATAAGGTTTGCATGCAAGAAATTCCATGAATATATTTATGGGAAACAATTAACAATAGAGAGCGACCACAAGCCATTGGAGTCAATATTTAAGAAACCAATAACTTCAGCTCCACCGAGACTCCAACGAATTCTGTTTGATGTTATGATGTACGCACCGAAAATAATTTACATAAAGGGCACAGAAATCCCCATAGCTGATGCTCTAAGTCGTGATATCAAAAACAGGAATGATGAAATTGAAGAAGAAGAATTTGAAATACATCTAGTAGTACCTTTCTCAGAACATGCATTAGCGGAATTAATCGAGGATACGAAAAACGACGTTGACCTCCAAATTCTAAAAAATTATATATTGAATGGATGGCCAGACGAAAATCGGATACCTTTGAATCTCAAACATTTCTCTACGTTCAAAGAAGAATTGTCATTGTATAATGATATAATCACTAAAGGAGATAAAATAGTGATCCCTAATAAACAAGAAAAAGAAGTTATAACACCAAAACCTGTTCCTGAGTTACCCTTCCAAATAGTTGGGTCGAATTTGTTAACGTTCAACGGAGATGAATACTTATTAATAATTGATAGCTACTCAGGATTTCTAGATTTTGAAAAAATGACGAATATCAGTTCACTACAGATTATAAATCAGTTACAAAAGTGGTTTGCAGTTCACGGTACTCCTGAGGTACTTGAAACCGACAACGGGCCGCAGTTTTCGTCACATGAATTCCGAAATTTTTCAATGGAATGGGATTTTAAACATCAGACATCAAGTCCAAAATATCCCAGATCAAATGGATTAGCAGAACTTGGTGTCCAAACAGCAAAACTATTGCTAAAAAAATGTTTCATAGATAAAACTAACATATATAAAGCTCTACAAAATTGGAGAAATACACCAAGTAATGAAGAGTTAGGATCACCTAATGCAAGACTACTAAGTAGACTCACACGATCGCAGTTACCAGTAAAACGAAATCAACTGAAACCAAAACCAGTTCAAGATGTACAAGAGAATTTACAAACACTACGCAACAAACAAAGACAATATGCTGATAGAGGAGCAAGAATAGCACCTCAACTAAACATTAATGACCAAGTTAGATTACAGACTGGACCGAGACAGTGGATATCAGGAACAGTAGTTAGAAACGCAGAAGCTCCCAAATCAGTTTATGTAAAAACAGAACGTGACCATATATTTAGACGAAATACTTCCCATTTAAGCAAAACGAGAGCATTCATTCCCCAAAAGAGAAATTCGTTTGTTACACTCTTACCGCCATCAACACAAAACGAATCAATCCACTCAGATCAACCACATCATGTGCCTGAGCACATCTCTCACTCAAACGAGGGAACAAATAATAATGTTAAAACTTCTAGTTTTGGAAGACCAATAAAGCCAGTTAATAAACTTAACTTGTAGAAATATTCAGTATCTACTTAAAATTGAATTGCAATAATAAAGTAAAATATATTTTTGTCATTATTTATGTATAAGTTTTTTGTAAACGTTTATGTTTTAAAATAGAATCATGCATGCACACGTATAAAAAAACAAAAACGGGGAGAAATATTCAGATATTTCATTATTCAGCCTAAACACGTTGTTTGATATAAACCCACATTACATCTACCGTGATATGTTAGATTGTGAATTACATTATTCAACAAACATTTTGTCCGAGTTGAATTAAACGGAGTAGGAGGATGCTGCAATAACTGCCGTAATCATTACGTTATTTGCCCCTAGAGCGTGTTGTAAGTCTGTCGTGAACTAACTTATAACTGATATAATTCTTAGTAGACGACAGCTTCCATAGCTCCGATCCGAAGCCTCTACTATAAAGGACATACGTGAAAGATTTGAATTGATCTTAAACCCCTTAGTTGGGTACCTTGAGAAGGTAACTAGATTAACTTTCTCCAAATAGCAGTTGAGCTAAATGGTCTAAAAGTAAGAAGTTCAGTAGACTAACTAAAAATTATAAGTATTTTCCAAAATGAGTTCAATTTCCACTTTACTTTGGAATTTTTTCAAAGTAAATTTACCGATTAATCAAAACTGTAAATATTCATTTCGATTGAACAATTTTAAATTGTTAAGTTACGAAGTATAAATTCTGGGGGCTCTCCAGGCCACAACTTACAACCTACTCAAATATTTATTGTGCATAACTCAATTTATCTAAATAAAATTCTCAAATTTAAATCATTTTTGTAAAAATAGTTTTTAAGTTATACAGTGTGTTCAAAAAATTTTTTTTTTACAAATTTTTTATTTATATAATTACAATTAGTTAATTATTACGTACGCACGTAATAAATATAAAATATTAATTTTAAATTAAACTCATAACGGCGAACCGATAACAAAATCAGACACACATACACACACACAAAACACATCTAAATAATCTAGTCAAATAATATTTATATTAAATTAATTATAAATAAATAGTTCAAAATAATTTTTAATTATTAATTTATACATTTTTTTTTTGTTATTTTATTAATTAATAAAATTAAATATTAGTTTTATTAATTGATTTTAAATTCACAATCAATATTTTACGCGCAATTTAAATTAACAAATTGAGTATAAAAAATTATATTGTTTTATTTAATAATGTATATTATTTAAATATATTTTATCGCGTCTAAATGTAATTTAATTAAATAAATTTAGAAAAAATAAAAATTGCAAAATATTTTCATACAAAAATTAAATTTAAAAATTTACGTAACGAATGTGTATGGATCAAAAAGCCTTGTCTTCCACAATTAAGTATAATTTAATGTGCTTACCGGATAAGGATTTCTTTTATTATTGAGATTATTAATTTAATTAAAATTTTTACTTTTTATAAAATTTATTTAGAGGTTTAGAGGTTTGAAATTGATTGGTGCAACATATAATTAAACTTAGACCACTACCACTTGTAACTTTTGGTGTAGCTATTGTGTCGGGATGGTTTTTATGTTTAACACAAGTTAATTAGTCTTCGATTTAATTAAAATACATTTCACCACAAAGCAGTTATTATAATTAGAAAAAAAAACTGTAAAGTAACTGGTTAAAGTACAAAGTAATCATATTATGGAATTCTTAATTACGTTTGGCGCAATACTCTGCTCGAGTATTACAGTCAGATATGGTCTCCGTACCAATATCCATACGTAAATCGTAATGAAACAATGCAACGTAGATTCCTTCATTTTGTACTCCGTAGACTGCCCTACTGCGTCGCATTGTTGCTGATATAATCCTTATCCATCAATAGGCTATCGAGCAAAATCGAGACTCGAGCCTTTCTCGAATGAACAAATTTCAATTTAAAGCTTCGTGCATTAAGAACGGTTCCTGCATTTAGAACTGCAGCTCACAGAACTCTTTATGGCCAGAACGAACCCATTGCTACGATTTGTTCGCAAGTTTACACTAAAAAGGTTCCTCTATTCAAATTTCGTCTAATAATTTTTGTACTTTTTGTTTAATTCTATTTTTATAGCCTTCTATTTACTATTCCTTTTTAATTTTATTTTATATCCTTTGCTTTTTCTTCCTTATGCTTGGTTCTCGTATGCGATCAAAAAATGATTCGCGAATCAAGCCAATCTTTGAGCGTAATTATTTCGCATTATTACTCATATTTTTTTATTTTTTTGAAGTTATACTTCTTTGCGTCCGTTGGAGACTTTTGGGATGGGGTGCTGGTCGAGAAACCGCGTCACGCTAAAAAGTAAGACAATTCGATGATTGTACGTTTTTGTAGGCTTGTTCGTTAATGTTCGTTATTGTTTTTTTTTCTTTTTCATTCTTTTTTAGAAATCTCCAATAATGGATGAAAATACAGATAATGGTACAGATTCCGAGTTCGAGAACAATGACCGTAATGAAGAAACTCCACAAATGGCCATTGATGACAAAACTCTGGAGAAGAAAAGGAAGAAAGCAGAGACCAGCAGAAAATATCGGGCGAAAAAAATGTTGTTGACCGAAAAGAAACAACAGTCACAGGATGACAGAAGTCATAAGAGAAAATTAGCCGCCATCCGCGCGAAAAACTACCGGGATAGAAGGACTGTACAGAAAATTGATCAAATTGCAGACAACGATTCGCAATCAACTGAATTTACAAGTAAAGATGTACCACGACCCAAAAAAAATATTCATTGCTCGCAAATAGCAGGGCCCTCACAGAGACAGGTGCCATTTGTCCGACAAAATCCAATCCATGATTCGCAGATAGCGGGTCCGTCTACAAAAGAAGTTCCAAGAATTACTACTGGAGAGTGTCACGGGAATAATAGAAATGAACCATCGGCCGTACCAATTTCTAATGCTGAAATTGAAAGGGTAGAAAATGAAAGGACAGATATGACTTCTAGAGAAAGCGATTATGAAGACCATGGTCAGGAAATTGATTGTGATAATCTTGACAATAGCGATAGTGAAGACAGAGAAAACGCCATAAACAATGTTCAGATCGAAGAGTATCAACAATCAATGCAGGGTAATGTTTATACATCGTACAATGACCATATTTATGCAGATAAAGAGTTTTTAAATAAATTTATCAATAACCCATTGGGCTATCCTTGTCACGTGTGTGATCGCCTCTGGTTTAAGAAGGATTTGAAAACAGTGCTTAATCAAAATGATACACTAAATATTGCACTCATTAGGAGAATTATTACGGTTCATAATGAAAAATTCGAAATATGTTCTACCTGCTTCAGAAGCATTCAAAAAATCATATTCCACAATTATCCGTTTATAATGGCTTCAAATATCCAGAATACCCGGATTATTTACGTAATCACCCATTGGATTTGGTAACTGAACGATTAATATCTCCTCGTATTCCGTTTATGCAAATAAGACGCCTTCGACATATCAATGGTCAGTATGGAATTTATGGACAAGTTATAAACGTCCCAGTAGAGGTTGATAATATGGTTAAGAAGTTAGTCCGTGATGTGGATGATGATTATTGTATTAATGTGCATATCAAAAGAAAAAAAATTCATAAATCGAGTTTCGTACAGGGATTAGTCAATAAGAAGGTGATAAAAATATGGCTAAGATATTTAATACAGACGCCGTTATATACTACGTACCAAATTACAATTGATGATAGTTTTTTAAACTGTGACGAAGATAATGACTGTTACAACGAACAATTTCTTCACTTTCACGATGATAATGAATTGGCGGAAAATATCCCTATAGAGAAGAGTTTGGTTGCACAACAACAATCATTGATTTGAAATGAGGATTTCTACCTTAGAATCGCGCCAGGAGAACATAACGTGCCAATAAGTCTATTGTTCGATGAGCATGCTGAAGAACTTAATTTCCCTGGCATATACCTAGGGCACTTCAGACAATTTAGAGAAGGAGTTAATGTCACGCCTTTTATGATGGCAACGAGCGAATTAAGAAGATCAGACAGACGTGGTGTAACTCCATATCACTTATTATATATGGCCATGAAAATAATGAGAATCAGAGTCAAAGACTCTCTCAGTATAGCCTTTAAACATGTTGGGAAGAATAGCAACATCACTAAGGAACAGATACAATCGGAAGATTACATTCAAGGATGTATCGAAAGTAACCTAGCTTTTTTGAGATCTATACCGAATTCAGCTTGGTATTGGTCTGAGAAGAAGAAAGATTTATTTGCTATGATTCGTCAATTGGGGAAACCAACGCTATTCTTCACGATAAGCGCAAATGAGATTGGATGGCCAAATTTATTACAACTCATTTACAAATTACGGAAAAAGAAATTAATTTCAAAAAAAAGAAGCCGAAGAATTAGAATGCATGCAGAAAAGTACTCTAATTAACGAAGACGCTGTTACATGTGCACTGTACTTCAACAAATTAGTAAATGTTATTATGAATATATTACAATCAAAAAGATCCAGCCCATTCAAGAAATACAGAATTCTACATTACTTTAAGAGAATTGAGTTTCAACATCGAGGAAGCCCGCATGCTCACATAATAGCTTGGTGTGATAATGCTCCCAATGATCCACTGGGCAAAGACTATCAACAGGCTATTGATTTGATTGATGCACTCATTTCCGTATCAGCACCACAAGCTTCAGGTAATATTAAATTGAATACTCACAAGCACACTTTCACCTGCTACAAGAAAATCACATCCAATCGTGCGCAAGAATGCAGATTTGAAGCTCCGTTTATGCCATGCTAGAAAACCGCGATATTAATTCCAATGAAAGATACCGAAGATAATTTTCCAATTTTGAAAAAAAAGTATAAGGAAATAAGAAAAAATTTAGAACAAGACGACTACCCTAATTTTGATGAATTTTATACACAAAATAATATTGCTTCGGATGAGGAATATTTAAAAATATTACGAGCGGGAATAAAGCGTCTGTGAAACGCCAACCTTCAGAAAAGTGGCATAACCCCTTCAATCCCTTTATGTTTAATGTGGTGAAGTCAAATACCGACATTCAATTTATTACGGAAGAGTATTCTTGTGCAGCATATGTTGTTGAGTATGTGAATAAAACAAATCGCGGCGTGAGTAATTTGCAGAGGAAAATTATAGAAACTATGAATGAGAATCCCGAATTTGATATAATAGATATCACGAGGAGTTTAAGTGTTAATCTATTAAACAATACGGAAATGACTAGCCAAGAAGCTGCTTGGTACCTCATGAGAGAGCCGATGTCCAAAGCTTCTACTCAAATAGTTTATATACCAACAGTTTGGCCCGTTGAACGTCAAAGGATCAAAAAAACAATGAAAGAGCTCTGCATTAGACGGTAAATCAACAGATATATGGAAGGAGAACTGGTTCGACAAGTACGAACACAGACCGAATGAATTAGAAGACATTTCGTTAGCTCAGCTAGTTTCCCAATATTACAAAAATAATAAAGGCATATATATTAAGATAGATGAAAAGAAGATAATAAGATATCGGAATTATGACATTGGGTCGGATTTCAATGAATATAGAAGGGAAATGGTGACATTGCATGTACCATTTAGAAATGAAGAACAAGATATATTAGCGGATATGAGATTTTTAACGATCTATGAAGAATCTGAACAAATAATATTACAAAAGAGAAAAGAATTTGAACACAATATAGATATTGAAAAAACTATACAGATATGCAGGGAATTTTGTAGAGAAGAAACACCTTGCGATGACGATGAAGTTCGAGACGTCAGAGGCAGAATTCCGAAAGCCAATCCATTTGAAAATTTATATGACAATCCGAATGTTGACGGTAATGCTGATTTACGACTAGCTACTTTGAACAGGTGCCATAGCTAAAAGAAGGGAAAATGTTTTACCACATGCAGAGCTTTGTAAATCCATGCGTATGGCTAATGAAAAACAACTAAACCTTCTTTTGCAAGTAATTCACCATTTATTGTCTAGTGAAGATAATCCTTTGCAGATATTTTTTACGGGTCCAGCTGGAAGTGGTAAAACATTTGTAATAAAATTGATAATGGAAATATATAATAGATTTTCCGATAGCGCTGGCTACTGTAATGGCTACATAACTTGTGCTTCCACTGGCAAAGCTGCTGTTGCTATCGATGGAACAACCGTTCATACGGCCTTGAAAATATCTGTCAAAATTGTTACCAAAATAGTTCATCAGTATCGGGCCTTGTTCAAATACGTTAGAGTTATTATAATTGACGAAATGAGTATGATATCGGCGGAATTATTGGAACAAATTGATCAAAGATTGAAACAAATTACGGGAAAATTTAATGACAATTTTGGAGGGCTCGATATAATATTGATAGGAGATTTGCGTCAATTACCCCCAGTAAGAGCAACGCGCATATATAAACAAATTAAAAAAAAGATTACTGGGAAGTCCTTTTCAATATTATGAATTAACAGAGGTTATGAGGCAAGCTGATGCTCAGTTCTCATCAGCGTTGACAAAAATTGGGAATGGGGAAAAATTGGCCGAAGAAGAACTCCAACGTTTATTGAATCACGTTTTTTTACAAAAGAGGAAGCAAATAGATTATGTCCACATGGAGTACGATTATTCCACTCAAATGATTCTGTTAATAAATATAATAATTCTATTTTGAAAAATGCCGAGGATAAAGTCGTTTCACTCGTCGTTGATATTTACACTGGATGTCAGACTAAAGAACAGGAGGCTTTTTTTAGACAGAAATTGCATAAAATGTCGTTAATAGATACTGGTGGGCTACCGTACGAACTCACATTTGTTAAAGGAACATATTATATTATAACCACGAACATCGATGTTTCGGATGGTCTGGCAAATAGCACAGTCGGAAAATTATGCCATATAGAATTGAACGATGATGGGGAAGTTTCAAAAGTGTGGCTTGTTTTCCCAAATAAAATTGGGCAGAAGTTGCGCAAAAAATGTGCAGGATACATTGCACAACATCATATTGACCGCAATGCTGTACCTATCTTGCGAAGGTCTTCCGCAATACCAATGAATAATAATAAAACAATTAACGTTCGAAGAAACCATTTCCCATTGGTCTCATCGTGTTCAATTACGATACATAAATCGCAGGGTGGGACTTTTGATGAAATTGTCTATGAATACGACAAAAGCCACTCCATAGAATTAGTATATGTTGCCTTATCGAGAGTGCCGAGTATTAATGGTCTGTATATCACTACAAAAGATGACACCATGATTTTTCACCATGGCAGAAGAAATTCTTCAGGTACGACAGATATACAAAGAGAATTTCAAATAGTATCACTCAATAGACTACCAACAATTATTGAGTCTTTGGGAAGTTTCATTTCTAATAGTAGAGGAATAAGTTTCTATTCAATAAATAGCCAAAGTCTCACTGCACATGCACTCGATCTGAATGACAACGGATTCAAAAAATGTACATACAATAATTATATTATCGGAAACACATGTAAGAGATGGGCAAAACATCGACATTCCGAATTTTCATTGCATAGCAAAGTACAAACGGGAAAATGTTCCTGCGGGGGGAGTAGCTATTTATCACAATGCAAGTGATTTTTTTATTATGTTGGATGCTGCCGATCAAAATTTTCAAAAAGGTAAAATTATTTCATCTCGGGCGGGAAAATTTGTATATGTTTTCAATGATTTAATTTTCCTTTAATTCGCGAATCATTTTTTGCTCGCTACGTGAACCAAGCATTACTGCTTCCTTTGCTTTAATATGTTTGCATTTAAATAGACCAACGGTCGGTTATCCTTTTTTTAGGTAGGGTATCATCCTCCTAAACATAACAAGTATAGAATCATCCATATTAATATTTCAGTTATGCGAGTTTCAAGCTATTCGGGTCATAATAACAAAATTGATCAGGCCTTTGAACGCCAGTGATAATACAACCATCAAATCCCTGGTAGTTGATTATTTGACGATCTAGAATGAAAAATGGCCTAAAACCTCAAGATGGAAATATGCGAAGGCTTTCTCTGCTTATATAAAATTGGTGGAACCTTGTCTATATCTCGGATGACGTTTTCTAGTAAAAGGTCAAAGGTTCTAAACACTAAACAATTACTGATTCCCAATTAATTTCAAATGCTAGTCCCAATCTTGTTATACTATTTCTTCCGGTTAAAATTTGTTTTATTTGGTATCTCATCTATTTCGATTTTACACAAATTTAATTCAAATTAATTATTATTTCAAATTAAAATACATTTTTGATTTTAAATGTAAATAAATTTAGCATAAATTTAATAAATTAATAAACAAAAACAAAATGTAAACAAATGTACGTAATAAGAAGTAAATAAATTGAATTAAATTAAATTCGTAAAAAATGAAAATATGTAAATAAATTTAAAATTTGGACAATGAACAAATAAACAATATAAATACTCAAAATATGTATAAATAAAAGGAAAATTGTAAATAAATAAATAAATTAATTATTGGCGTTTTATTAAGAAACAGATTTTGAATTCTTTTATCTAAACAAAAATAATCTAAACTTTAGAGATGTCCGGCATTTTTAGGAATCCGATTTTTTTACACTTATTATTTTTAATACAAAAGTTTGCTGACCTTGGACTCTAAAAAAAGTTTCGCACTCCTGCTAAAAAATATCTGTGATTAAGAAACCAGGATCTGACAACCCCGAACTGTACAACTGTAATCAAAGTGAATCTTCCAAACCTTTTTTAAACTATTGTAACATAAGGAATTTTATGCTAAAATGGCCGTGACTTGTAAAAAAGAACTTCGCCTACCGACAACTTTCTATGGTGGTATCCATATCAAGTATTCAAACCACTCGCAGCAAGGTTTATATAATACTGCGCATGACCATAAAGCAAAATCTACATAAGAGGACTCATGTAGAGTTTCCGAGGTTTTTTTTTTTTTTTTTTTTTGTTTTTAGTCCATGCCATCTGTTTTGGGGCCGAAGCACTCCCTGCTCTTTCGCGGTTTATTTTTCCGTCTTACTTTACGCATAATTTTGCCAAATCGAAGACGTACGGCTATAGGTCCGATTTTTATAACCATCTGCACATTGCAAGCTCCATGCCAGCCTATACTGGCATGGAAGATGGGTCGGCCCATGAGTTTTGCACTCCGACAGGGGGTCATAGATGTGTTCCATTTCATCACAGATCGTAATCTGTAGATGAAAATTCCCTTTGCATCCTGCCCCTATCGGGATTCGAACCCGGTACCTCCCGATCCAAACGCCAAAGCTTTAACCACTGTGCCATTTGGTCGATCAAATAGATTAACCTCGTTTCCGAGGTTAATCTATTATACTTTTGGCAACATGTATAAGCCTAACAAGAACAATAAACTATAAAATAACTGTGCCGATATGTTTATAAGATACGTATATATTTAATATAGAAAAAAATTAAATTTGTGTATATCCCTTTTTCAACCAAGAAAACAAAAAAAATTTGCTCAGTTTTAGTCCAACCCACACAAATGTGTGAGAAAAAACCATAGTAAATAATGGCGTTGTTGATAAAAAATTTCTTTTGATTTGAAGTAAAACCAACACAATTGTGTGTATAGATATAGCGTTTTTTTGGGACGAAAATAAATTAAAAAGGAATTCACAAATGTGTAAGTTGGTTCAAAAAACATACAAAACTAAATTTTTGACATGGTACTTTTGCCCTACCCGCACAATTGTGTTAGTAAATCACAAAAGGGATATAAATATATTAAAACTATAAAATAAGATTAACCTCGGAAAACTTGCTTATAAAATTTGCACTACTTGATTTCTCTTATACATATATTTATTGCTCGATGGCATGACATAAAAGCAAAACAAACAGTATGTCATGTCATGATGCAGCAAAAATACAACGAACAATGGGCGCTTTCAGGCCCCTGTCATGATTAGAGAAGTCATCGCAAATTTGACTGGAAAATTTCATAACACTAAACATTTTCAAAACGTCGGCTTCGATTTTACTCAACATGTTCCCAACTGTTGGGTACCCTGAAAGCGACCATTGCCAAACGACAAGAAATTAAATATTAGTATCAACTGAACTCTTAATATAGACACCGTTTAAAGTGAAAGTAAATCGCGCCGATAGTCACATCTGGATGCTCAATATAATATCCCTGTATATAAGACTATCACATACCCATGGTGTCAGCGAAAAGTGGGCTTCATCTCCAGATTATTCTTCGGGAGTACCTCCAGGACGCACAAATGCATTTTAGATAAATAATCTATCACATATAGGTTGGCCCATGCAGTTTCGCAATCTGGGAATGGCTTGTTCCACCGCATTTAGACTAAGCAACGTGCTTTACTCTATCAAGCTATTCCCAGAATGAGAAACTGCTGTAGAAGCAACCACAAAATGGTATTCAAAGCAATGATCGGATCGATATCCGTTAGACTGATAAGTTTCACTTAGATAGATTTGAGTGAACCACAAGCGACCAAATAACATAAGCGGAAGCTATATAATAGACTAGGTGACGATTGATTGATCTTACTCCTTTCCTACCTTTACAAAAGCCGTCCAGAGTTGCATATGTATTGAATAATTCCTGGTACTTTGCTGTTTTCGATATACGATAGTGGCGTGCTTCTCTTCTCTGCAGTTTATACACAAGTCATCTTGTCTTCTTGGATGTTCCAAGAAAAGGTGAGAAAATGGGAATCCGTAAAACCGTTCTTAACTCTCATTTCGGCCAAGTTATCGTTTTATTTTTAAAAAAAATATGTTTTCGTAGCGCAACCTTTTTTTTAGTTTTTATTATTTTAGAGAAAAGCCGACAAAAATATGGAAGTTGATATAAAAATGTTGAATGGAATTCGTGCACTGTGTGTTTGCAATTTACGTACATTCATGGTAAAAGAAAGTAAGGTGCTGCGACCACAACATATAGATCCCTCAATTTTTTCCAATGTAATAATGTTTGTCCGGCTGAGGCTTCCGGCCCTTTGCGAGCTCCATCAGAGACAAACTGTTTAGGTCTTCGAAAGCTCCTTATCTCTTTGAAAGATGAGTCGTAACTCAACGCCACTTTAGACGTAAATTAAACAGATTCCAAGGATTTGATTGCCACATAAATTATAATTTCAGTCGAGTATATTGTATTATGCATAAACCAAGTCAAGAAAATCACCTCAGCTTCGCAAATCGCTCTTCCAGACTTATCTGGTAGGGCGAGCGGTCCGAACCTTGTTTTCGAAGCAAAAAGAAGACATCGTCTAATAAAGTTTCACTAACTCCGCCTTAAGCGAATCGTTTACCGTCGAGTGTCTGTCCTACTGCTGCCAGTCGCATAACCATATTAACCGCCACCTGCTTACGAAAAATATCGACCAGAAGAAGCCTCCAGGCTATTATAATATAACCTCTAAGATACCAGGCTATTCTCTGCATCTGGCCCAACATTTTAATGCAAATGAGTTTATTTGCACATACTGATTGCAAACCTGATCTCTTTTCAATGACGTTAATTTTTATTCAAATGACTGTTTTATTCAGCTTACTGTTCAAGCCAGTGCCCGGAAATGTTGCTTTATAGGTAAAAGTGAATTTAGTGACGTTTAAAGCAGGAGGGTCAACATCCGAAATTTCGAAATTCCATTTTATAAATGAAACCAGCACTGTCGTGGACGAGTTGACCTCAATGCACATCTGCTCGCTCATTTCTCTTTCTCTTTCTCATACCACGGTATGTAAACTGTATCTATAGTCTCCCCTTTACAGTATACAATTTGGGATGGGCTCAGCTACTATAGGTATATGCTTAATTCTACTTCGAATATAACATCTAACATTTTTCCATAGTCTTGAGAAGAAAGGACGATAGAGTTATGGGTCTAAAGTCCTTTGGGTAGCTATGACAACTTTACTCAGGTTTCGGGATTAATACCACGTTGACATCCGTCCATTTCCTATAGGAATGTAGGTATATCAGTTTTAACTACCTTATGAAGATTATCTCTAGCCAAAGGAAAATAACCTATGACTTGTACTCCATTTCCAGTCCAGAATAGCTTATTTAAATGGCTTAAACTCGTTTATCGCCAACCGGCTTCGTTTCATGTAAATCATGGGGTTCAAAATTCGCGTAGAGCTCTATGTGCTACTAAGTGAGTCTCGATAAGAAGCTCCAATAATTCCACACTTGAAGAAGTCTATGAATCTATGATCCATCCGGTCTAACCAACTAAACTGGGAGTGGTTGGATTAGTAGGGTTCTTCCCAAGATAAGAGCTCTCGGAGACCACTTCGATTTTATCACAGAGACGCTCCGCTACATTCTTTGCGCCTTCTTCAGTTGTTTTATATATTTTAAAGTTTTCATTGAAGGAGTTCTAATCCTGAGCCTTCCTAGTACTTTCAGCTATATTGAAAGCGTTCTACTTAGTTTTTGGTAAATCCCAAGTTCCGATGACCTGCTGACCCTTCTCGGAACTTTGCTTTTCTAATGCCTTACTGTAACATTTAGAGACTGGTTTCTCGGCGCTCATGATAGCATTCACCATTCCGTTCAGTTCTGCATTGTCTTCGTGAAATTAGGACCTCCTGTGAGGCGCTTTACTGTGAGAGTAGAAATATGTTTACCTATATTATTTTACCGAAGGATCCAGAATCTACTATTTCTCGGCTAATTAAGTGTACGAGTCTATACCCTTTCGCTTCAAAGCCAAAGATCCTGATATTATTTCAGTTTGGAAAGAAGAGCCGCTGAAGCTGCTTTGGTGTGGTGCAGGCTGATTTGAGCATATTGAGGCGTTTAATACACCGAGTTCCCGTTGCTACTTTTCCTCCCTTGAATCCGAAAAGTGTTCCTTGTCAGAAACGTGGGAAAGAAGGCAGTCCAGTCCTTCTATCAGTAATGACGTTTCTGCTCCTGTATCCTTGTCAGTTCCAGCATTCCCAAATACTGTAAGCAATAGTAACCCAAAGTCTTAAACAATAACATGGTTTGTGTTTGCTAGAAGGGCTACGGATTCCTTCTTTATCACCATAGTTTTCTCATGTTTGAAAGGGTGGCGAGACGTACCCCTTTTTGGGGTGCCTCTTTTCTCACAACCAATTTGTAAAATATATTAATTCAAAAATATGAAATGAGGTACGGAAAAATACCCCAAAACGATCAATATTTACATTTTTATGCTTTTGTATATTTAACTTCACGCATTTAAAAATGTTCAATCATAGTTTTCTTGGCCACTCCGAACGATTTGCAACATTAAATAATTTTTTTTGAAATGTGCGACTTTGTTATCCGCAGTACAAAGATTTATTAAGTAATGGTATGACTTAAGCTCCACCTTGTTTCTAGCTAATGAACGGTGGTAAAATATGACTGAAAAGACAAAGTGTAGCTTTTGTCGCTTAATGAAAATAACGATTAATTGATGTTGTGGCCAACATCTGACCCTTCACTATCACAAATGCGTCGGCGTCTATAGGCAACCAAAAAATTTCAAAATTCCCAGCATCTGAACCGCAAGTGTTGCGTTTATGTGTGTATGCTGCGCATTCTGACAATCTCAACCCTAAAGCTAGAGAACTAAAACTAAAAAGTTTGTTTGGGAAACAAATCCTTACAAAAATAAAACGAGAACTTTAGTAAAACAGAGTTTTTTATCTTCACCCCACCAAATTCCAGAAAATACTTGTGTGAAATCCCATAGCATACAAAACACTAGGAAAAAACAAGAAAGTTCCTACAAAAAAGTTTCATAATAAAAATCGTCACATCCGCCCAACCAACAGAAAATTAACAGGAATCATTCCTCTTCAAAATCTAATCCAGAACATTTACGTGCCTACGAGGCCTTTTGCAAATGATGCATCCCCAAAAACATTTGCAAACAAGAACAAGATCCCACAAAAAATGGAACCACAATCATCACTTCCTGACCCGACCCTATAACACATCCAATCTAGAATCCCTCTGCTCTCTCAAATGATTCCCTCGCAGATGCTACTTTCCAAAATCATTGAAAAAACGGGAAAGCTTCTACAAGAGCTGCCTCATGTCATCCGGTCGGCCGACGGCCGCGAAAACTCCACATGGACCTCCCAATAAATAAAAAATACCCAAGTATGAAGCTTCATCAAAATTAGTGAATCCGCTTGAGCTGCAGAGGTCTCATATCGACGCATAGACAGACACCTAATGGAACCCCCCCCCCCCCCCCCCCCCCTCCAACATTTCCACTCTTAAGGTATTAACAGAACCAGAGATACAGCGACAAGATACAACGCCTGTCAAATTAAAATACACATAAACCATAGGATGCTAACACAACCAATGTCGCTGGCGATGACGACATTCTCGCCGAATTTTTTTTAGAATCTATTCTAATTTTGTCGGTGGCGCTGCAGTACCACCAATATAAGTGTCAGATTATTATATTGGTAAACATTTTTTACAACTGTTTTTTAATGAATTTAAGGGGACATAGCACCTTCAAAATTGGAAAAAAAAGTTTTTCAAAGATTTTTTTTTAATGGAATAAAAAGAGATATCTTTTAATGAAACTTTCCATTGACATTTTATTTAACTGAAAGTACAAAAACAATTTTTTTAGATTTGTTTTAGCAAAAGGTCGTCTGCTACAAGGTTTTCCAAAAACACTGAAAATTCGCGGTGTGCATCATAATTACTCTCAGAAACGTCTGATTAAAAAAAACGGGGTTTTATTCAGCATTAAATCGCCCTTGGAATGAACTAGAGAAAAAAAAATTGGTTGAAAATAAAAAAATGGCGGTATTTTTTCGAAAATGCAGCTTTCTTGTCCCCCCAATTAGTTGTAACTCAAAAAATTGAAAGCCGATTTTTCCTTCGGTAGTTCATTCTGAGCAGAAATATATGTAGATCAACGTGTTAAAATTTTAGAACGATTGGATAAGTAGTTTTTTCTCAATCTTGCACGCCAACTTGAAAAACGTTATTACGAGATAACCGCGTTTAAAGTTCGTCATTTCGAGATAACCGCGTAAAAAACGACTTTGGTGCACTTCGCAATAAATAAAATAATTTTTTTTTTTGAGATTTTCATGTTTATATCATAAAAATCATGTTTTTAAACGTTCATTCTAACATAATCTATCATAAAAAAAATTTCGATTTTTTGAAAATTTGAAGGTGCTTTGTCCCCTTAAAGCAGAAAGTTAAAACTGAGGAGAGGCAAAGTGCTGTGTTGGTTTAACTATTGGACGCAATCGTAAAAAAGGAGAAATATTCATTGATCAGGAGCGATATACGAGGGCAAATCAAAAAGTCTTGCAATATCATATGAAAAAAAAGAGTGAGTGAGACAGCAATATTTTTATTTTTCGACATAATCTCCTTTAAGGTTTATACATTTGTCACATCGATCAATTAACTTACCTAAACCCTTTAAAAAAAAAGATTTCTTTTGCTCCATAAAATATTCATTTACAACAGACTGTACTTCATAGTCACTGGAAAATTTCCGGCCCCTTAGTGTCTTTTTCAAATTGGGAAACAGAAAGTAGTCACTGGGTGCCAAGTCTGGACTATACGGTGGATGCGGAATTTCCACGAAGCAGCAGTCCTTTAATGCAGCTTGAGCAATATTAGCCTTGTGCACTGGTGCATTGTCGTGAAGATGCAAGATTTTTTTCCTAACTTTCCTTGGCCGTTTTTCCCGGATCGCTTTTTTCAATTTTCGCAAAACCTCTGCGTAATATATGCCTGTGGTTGTGGTTTTCGGTGGCATATAATCGATTATCAAAATTCCTGCAGCATCCCAAAAAATTGTTGCCAAAACCTTACTAATAGACGGTTGAGTTTTGAATTTCTTTGGTGGTGGTTCACTACGTTTAATCCATTGCATCGATTCTTGTTTGGATTCCGGATCCCAGTGATGAAGCCATGTTTCATCGCTTGTTATTATGTTATCCAAGAAATTTTCTGGATCTTCTTTGTACATATCTAAAATCGCCTTTGAAGTTTAAACACGCATTTTTTTTGTTCTGCATTCAACAAACTGGGAACCCATCGCGCACTTACTTTCGACATGTGAAGGTGGTCATGTAATATAGTATATGTGGTACCGTATGAAAGAGAAAATCTCCACGCTAACCGCGGAACAGAATTACGCCGGTCCTCCAATACAATAGATTCGGCCAAAATTACGTTTTCATGGCTAACAGCATCTGCTGGCCGACCCGAGCGGTTGTCGTCATCTAATGACTCCCGACCACTTTTGAATAATTTTACCCACCTTGTTACTGTGGCATATGATGGTGCAGACTCGCCGTAAACTTTTGATGTATAGTTGAATATATAAATTGCATTTCGTCCATCTTTACACAAAAATTTAATAACGGCGCGATATTCAATTTCATTCATTTTAAGAAAAATTCAAAACACGTGTTACTAAATTGACAAAAACAAACGAACTATAAAATTTACATCGAAATGTTCTTCTAGAAGTTTCATCGCGACAAAAAATGGTTTTGAAAAATATATTGTTGTCTCACTCTCTCTTTTTTTTCATATGATATTGCAAGACTTTTTGATATACCCTCGTATAATAGAAATTTTGGATCGTTTCAATATGTCAGATTGCAAACCTGTTTCGACACCATCTGACCCAAACCAAAAATTAACAAAGAGTTCTAAAAAATCCGCAGACATGTAGAATATTACTTATCAAGAGGCAGTAGGAAGCTTATTATATTTGATACAGGGAACAAGACCAGATTTGGCATATGCAGTGAACAATGTTAGTAGATTTAATAATGACTTTGATCATTCGCACTGGACTGCAGTAAAAAGAATTTTTCGATATTTGAAAGGAACAGTTAAATTCAAAATAACGTATTCTAAAAATTCAAATTGTGAATTAGTTTGCTACAGCGACGCCGACTGGGCAGGAGATCAAGATGCACGCAAATCATGTACAGGTACAGGATATGTTTTCATTTTACAGGGAGGTGCAATAAATTGGTCTAGTAAACGACAACATACAGTAGCTCTGTCTACAACGGAAGCTGAGTACATGGTGCTATCTTCGGTAACTCAAGAAGCTGAATGGTTACGTCAGTTGCAAATGAATATCTGGAGTGAAAAGGAATATAAATCTATTTCAATGTTTTGTGATAACAAAAGTGCATTGAACTTGGCTTCAACCGATGCATATCATCCCAGAACTAAACATATAGATGTACGACATCATTTCGCTAGACAAAAACAAATGGAGAATCATATAAATCTGAACCCGATAGATACCGAGAATATGGTAGCAGATGTATTAACAAAATCAGTGACTAAAGTAAAGCATGATTTTTGTGTAGAGAAGTTTGGATTATGTTTGGTTAATTGAATTTTTGTTCTAGTGGGGGTGTTGGATAAGTAAACAACACCACTCAACCATAATCATTTGTTGTATTGTTACCGACTTCACTTTGGTGATGACATATTTTTTTTATATAATAAAACGTACTTATGTATAAACGTGTTTTCCGAACTATCTGTCTTTTATTTCTATTAAACAATCCCAACAGCAACACCCAGCCTTTCCGAATTCTTTAAGAATTAGTAAGCCGAAGTAAATAACACCGGTTGTGTTTGCTAGAAAAGCTAGGGATTCCTTCATTATTACCGTTGTCGGATATCTAGTCCCCTATAGTCTTTTCATGTCGATCAGCTTTACACGAACATGATACCAACTCACATCCATGCCATGCAGACCTTAACCTATTCTTGGCCGCCCCCATGCAAGTTCATTTTGCACCCCGCCTTACAGGCTGTCGATTGCTTCTAGAAATCATCTTGAGACCACTCTCTTTAATGATTTTATCAGTTGCAACACAATTTTCCTGGTCCATGTCACAAACTCCTACTCTTGGATTCCAACCTGTTTAATATTCTAAACGTTGATATTTGTAGTGCCGCTTCGATAGAGGAGCCAATTGCAATATCGAACCGCCGCAATTGTTATAAATGCCACCAGTACGGCGTCTCATTTGATCTTCGAATTTCTTTCCACGTGACGATCTGAGTTACATGTACCTGGTTGTTCCAATTATGGTGAGTATCGGTGAGTATACCCATTATACTCAGCAATAAAAACATTTCAAGATACAACATCTTTACAACTCGCAGGTAGCACAGTTAACTGCTAAGCTAAATTAGACCAAGACCACAGATATCTCTGAGCAATAAAGCCACAACCTAACAACTTTTTAACATTTAATGGAAACTGAAAGGCAATTCAGTTCGGCTTGATGTGAGCCTGAGACCGCGTATAAAAAGAAAAAACTATTTAAACAAACAAATTTTAATTATCATACTTTTCTATGCGAAAGCATATTTCTTTATTTAACCACTCCATCCAATCGTCAGTCACTTCTCGTTCAAGTGTTACCTCTTGAAAAACACTTGATCGACTAACTTCCCGAAATTTAATTTTACTAAACAAATTAATACTTTTTGAGTTTGTTTCACTAATTTTGGCTATTAACTTTTTACACCTGACATTTTCAGCTCCATACTTTAACATGGCCAACAGCGCTTCCAATCCAAAACCTTTCCCCCGAACTGATTGTTCAGCTATCATAATTTCTATTTCACCAGTCAATTCGGAATCTGATTCATCATTCGGTTGCAGAAATATATTAGTGTCGCCAATCAGAGATTCTGGAAATGAACAAAAAGGGTTAATTTAACAGTAACAAACTCTGAAACCTAAAATAATACCAATTTCATTGCCAGTCTCTTCGAATTTATTTCGATCTAGAATGAGGAATGTACATTCTGGAATTTAAAAAAACGCTATAAATAAATGGAAATTACCGTTTAATCAAAGGAATTACTATCATCATCGTTCCGCCAAGATTTTTGCATTTCATACTCTTCCTCAAGGGTTAATGGTTCGGATGCGGTGAGCAATTGTAATTCGGGGCTCTTCATCCATTCGTGGTATCTTTGTAATAAGAATAACAATTTATGGAATTTCTTAATTCGTACGCACTACACTAATTACTTACCGTTCGACGTGTTTTGCTTCATAAGGAATTAAAATAATTTTGGTTCCAATTATTTGGATATTCTCATTCAGTTTCATTTTGTTTACAGTGCAAAATAAACCTAACAAATGCTTATTGACAGTTCAAGGTTTGGCTATTGCGTGATAGGTGGTAGCATAGTCCACTCTTACAACTCTTTTGGGTGTTGTCTGTTTTGTCGAAATACAATTTTTCGAAATGGATTATTTTTATATGATTTTTAATTATAACTTTTTTAAATTAAACATTTAAAAATTACTTTTCTAATTCCAGTTTTGCTAACGGTGGTTTTTGTGACCCTTGAAAATTCATCATATTTCAATAAAAAAGGTTAATCATCTACGAAAAATACCTGTTTAAATTTTATGTAACACAATAAGAAAAATTCTTTATCGTGTTATTCCTACCACTCAGGCGACTCGGTGTAAACGATACTTTTTCACATGGTTCCATTTCTCCATATTCTGCAACAGTACTGATGGTTTTTTCATAAAAATAAAAATATCAATTTTGGGTTATTCTGGATTGATAGCCAGATAGTATTTTTACATCAAGGTGAGGTTATCAAGAATTGCATAGCGAATCATTATAATTCGCTACGGCATTGTGATTATGCTTTGATTAGTGCAAAGTATTTTCAATATTTTTGTAGTTTGGTCACTGCAGTCTAATGAGACGACCGAATTTTTAATACAAAAAATTCAATGTTTCATTAGTTCGAAACCAAACTTCCATTTTCTTGATAACCTCACCTTGATGTAAAAATATCAATATCTAATGGGAAGTTCTTCTTTCATTCTTAGATGAACAGAGAACTGTACAAGGCACCAACATCGTGAAATTGAATAGTCGACGGTTCAATTCCAATGAAAATTTTTATAAAAATTTACAAAATGATAATTAGAATCAAACTGCCAAAATTGTACGCTGTATCTACCGTTTGATAAGATATAAATTAACATCGCATTAATCTCTGATTTGTTTGCCATAATTCTATTATTATAAAAGTGTGTCTTTATCAGTGATAAAACCAAAGTGGCGCACTTTTGTTATGTATTACTTACAAATTTCGGTTATCTGCATTGATAAAGTTTTGCTGGTTGCAATTAATTTAAAGCAAAATTAGAAGTATATACCTCATATAGTACTCTATGAGTTTGGGGCTAGTGTTATTATTTTTATTATTTACTAATTAACATTGAGTCGTTTGGTTAGAGGCTCGTAACATTAATAAGTTTAGATTTATTGATTACCTAGAGCCAAATTTACCGACTACTCAAACAGACAATTGAAAAATTTAGTCTAATTACTTTGAAGTTAAAATCAAACCTTAAGACACCCAATATTTTTTTTCAGTTATTTATTAAAATTTCGACTTGCCCAATCTAACAGACACGTCGTTTGATGATAATATAATTCTGTGGCAATAATACAAAAGGGCATAACTCGAGTTGTGCCATTATACAAAATTATTTTATATAGGGAAAACTGCGAAAATCGTATGGTATAATAATTGACTATTCGATGTGGTAGAGTAAATAGTTAGGCGTCACGTAACACTTAAATACTTTTCCAAGATGCTGAAACCTTTTTTACATAATCATTTTCAACTTCAAAATGATCTCCTAAAAATTTTGGACAATGAGTTATGCCCTTTTGTATTATTGCCACAGAATTATAATTACAGCTAATGCAAATTTTCAAAAGCAAATCCAATGAATTTGAAATTTTCCTTGCAGATCTAAAAATAAAACACAAAACTGTCTCCCATTATGTTTAGTGTACCTCTAGCATATCGTGCGAATTTTTGAAATAATTTTATGAAATAGAGGCAGCACACATTACTATAACAGTACGAGTATGAGATTTGCCACATCGAAAGGTTTATCAACGATTAGCTATAGTTTTTTGAACTCAATGTAGAACGCTGTAGTTGAAAACTGAGCTGGAAACTCACTTTTTCCATTGAACTGAAACCAAAAATTATAAAGTGTTTTATAACGGAATACCGTAAAACTAGTAAGTGATCGAATTATGAATTATGGATGGGGCGGAAGAAATGTTCTTGATCAAAGAAATAGAAAGTTGAAAATTTTATCGGGCGCTAATATTGTATCAACTTATTTTAATTAGTTAAATCAAAAATTGAGTCAAGTTATCGATACCAATATGCAGTCCTGTATCTATATCCAACGATAACCTTACACTGTTACTCCTCAGCGAATTCAACAAAAAAATTAGGGTGACATTCGATAAGGACATTAATAATGCGGCGGCTGGATATAACCAATGCTAGTGACCTCTAGTGAGTCTCAACAAATCTTATGGGTATCAACGTAGTGTTAAGTCTAAGATTTTTATTTTCTTTCATTTGAGAATGTATGTTGAGAGTTAAAAATAATTTGAATGGCCTCAATTTAAGAATAGATTGGTAGTTTCGTTCTAAGTATCCGTCCTTAGTAGCGACAACTCAATTGTGAAGGGTAGCCTGATTTTTAGAGCGAATAACCGCAATGAAAGCCATTTTAATATACTATACAGTGTTGCTGTACCTTGATTAAAGTAGTTTGAAGTTATTGTGGATGTGGAACTGCTCTGTAAGTTTTGAGTGAACTAAAAGCAATATCTTTGCCTTGTACAACTCGGATGTTGGATTATTATCATTATGAATCCAAGAGAAGATTGTATTTCGAGTTGTGTATCGCTCTAGAAGTGGTTTAACTGTCCTCTGTGAAGTTCTAAAAATTCCATTTCTCTTTGCTAGGTCCGGTTAAAATCTGGTGGTAAAATAATAAATCCAAAATCTCTGAAAGAAAATTCTTGAGAAATAAAAAAAACTACAAATTTAATAACTATTTCATATCCTTCAGTAGTCTGTTTTGGCTCCCGATAAAGGTGACGCGACTCTTCCAGATGCCTAATTTAATATTTTGTTTTAGATATGTGCCTGTGGAGGAAATTTGGGTGGAAGCAGCTTCTAAATCTCATATACTAAATTCCTGGGATTTAAAAACTGGATTCCATGCCAATTATGATGAAACTCAGTCTTTACAGTGAACAATTAAGATTTCAATATGAGTTCTGAGTCCGGTTCTGGCAAATTTGAATAGAGCTAAACTATTTCTCAACGGATTGGGAAGAAAAAATCTTAGAATGATGGCCAATGGAGCAAGACACCTTCTGAACTTTCTCAAATACTTGGGATAAAATCGGGTGCGTTTCTGAATTTGAATGGACCACTAAACGGAAGCCTAGCGGCTCCGCTATGATAAAGATCAGTCTTTTTTCCAAAAGTATGTATACTAGTCAGATTCACAGCAATGGATCGCGGCCAATGTAAGAGAAATATGAGCAAAAATACCGATACCCTCGGCTCTTAAAGCTGACCGGCATACCTATATCTCAGACTTGCCAAATTGGGAGAGAATTTTTGGTTTTATTCAATTGAGTAAACAATAATCGCTTCTTTGATCTCAGGTTGATTAGGTACAATTCATGTACACAATGTATGAAATGTATTGAAATGTAGGGGTATGCAAAAGCAATAGGATAATCTGTGGAACTTGAAAAAGTCTTGGGGATTCTTCTGTGATAAAATGGAGGGCCACAGGTAGGCACGAGTTGTTATCGTCATAGAATTATTCATTACTCAAATCTAGTAACTTGCAGTTACTTGATAAAACTGGACAGCCTATTTGACAGCTTCGAAAGTAATACCTTCTAAGCTTTTCATCCAAACTTTCTTTGGTGGCTTGTACTTTCCTAAAGGCGAAATTATGTGGTATAGTCATCTTTGGATAAAAACAAGTTCAGGAAAATGATGGACAATGCTTGCACAGGATGTGCTCTTTGATCACTTTAACATCTAGTAAGTCTGCGCTAGTGGTTACTCGAATGGACTAAGCATGCAGGATAAACGAATTCGCTGGACACGGTTCTATAGCTGAAACCGGAAAGGACAACTATTGGAAATGTTCCAATATTCCGCTTCGGAATGAAAAATTTGACAAAGACTTTCACATGCACCGAAACAAATATAACCAAAATTGATCTTACACACGAATACCCTTGGGAAGACGATGGCCAGGGTTTTTAAAATTTTACTATAAATCATAATTCTACCTTTAGAGGACTCACATATCGTTTTCTCATATGGTTTTCACTATAACGCTTCTACGACGTCATTTTATGTAAATGCCCAAAATGGCCTCTTACACGCGCAGCAGTTCGACCAAGAAATAGTTTCAAACAGCAAGGCTAAATTTAAAATTTCAGTCATAATTCATTTAAAACACCAAAGTTAATCCAAAAATCAGAGTTTGATCTAGAAGTTTGTTAAAATTTCAGTCTTAAACATGGACTAAAAAAATTGTCGATAATAAGTCCCAACTTATGTAGATAAAAATAAGAACTCCATCATAAATACTCATTACAGTTAAATTTAAAAAAAACTGGCCAAAATTCTTAAGATATAGTCGATTTTCGGTTCTAAGCAAAAACAATTTCAAGAACTTGGCTCACTTTTAATTTTTACGACCCCAAAAACCGAATTAAATTGATTAACAAATGGCTGAACTCCATCTGCAAGACCAAATTCTAAGAGCCCTCTCCAAGAAACTGTCAAATTAAATTTAGCACTGTCATATATTTCAGAACTGCATGAAACATTTATGTTATAATTCGATGGCCGCCAAATACCGAGTTTCACCATAGTGGTAGAGGAAATAGGTGAATTACATTCAGCTTATTTCCTATGACAGCGTAAAAGATGGCTTGAAAAAAGTCTACGTATTATCAGTGTAGTATAGAGGTTTTATCATGGTCCTGTTCAAAGTATGTCCTGACCTTTGGATCGGAAAGTTCCGGGTTCGAATACCGACAGGAGCAGGATGCAAAAGATCGTTTTCATCAATGATTATGATCTAGGCAATCATTTGGCAGCATCGAGCAAAAGATTTTACGTAAATTGGGAAGTATTTTCTCGATTTGGCTTTGGTGAAAAAGGAACCTGCGAAAGCGTTGGGAGTATTTCGCCCACAATCTCAACAGCTTTTTCAGAAGTTTTTCGGCAGATCGCTTTGTACAAGGTATTTAGTATCCAGACATTCTATACCCTTGCTATGAGCTAATCTTTTTTAGTTAGGCCTTCGATGGCTTATAGTTTTTAGGTAAGTCGGCAAATTGTCGGCGCGTTCCGTTAACAAACCAAGCCAATATTATATATTTATATTTATATCGAGTACATGTGGTATCTTATAAGTGCATACAATTTTTGTAAACAGTAACAATTAAATATAATTTGTTATTTGAAATTAAAGTCGAGCACTGATAAGACGTACATATTACACAAACACTTCAGTCATTATGATAAGACATAGGATCGTGATAGAGCAATATACAACCTTAAGAAGACACTTAAGTCGTAAAATACCTTAGCAATGTTTGGAAACGCTGTACTGTAATTTTATTTGTGTGCTAGTAAAATATGAAATGGGATTGACCTGAACGACATTTGAGGCGTTAAATTATTTTGATATTTTGCACTCGTAGTAATTATGAATTATGATGCATCCCATATCGCTGTACTATATGAATGTTGATATGTATTATATGAATGGGTTAATCACTAAATACGTCTATAGCACATCTCTTATAACGAACATGTTTTCGTTAAGCGATAAGTTCATTCATTGTAAATTTGATAAATGTATATGATAACCCTTTTGCCTTAATTTCATACATAGAGAGGTCTGTAAATTTAATACGTATGTACTTTCGAAATTATTATACATTTCCAATACGGCTGTATGTGTGTACATCACACTATCTTGAGTATTTTACTAAGTACGATTGCGCGCGATACCAAAGCAATAGTAGAAAAGAAAGTCACTTTTGGGTTTTTGTTAGTTGTGTTTCGATTCTAAGACGTGTTGGTTATTAGTGGAAACATTGTTGTGTGATTTTAAAATATGTCGAAAATACTTAATGAGAAAGTTGGAATTTTTGGAAGGTATGATGGATCTCTCCGCTTAAATTAAATAATTAGAAAATGACAGCTAATATAGATTCATATTACAGTGGTTTGATCGGTCGATCATGGTCGATGTTATTCGCTTCCGTTGGTTATCAAGTAACCATGTACGATATTGTACCGGAACAAATCGAGCTAGCACTCAAATTAACCCGTGATGAGTTAACAAAATTAGAGGCCGGTGGCCTATTGCGTGGTCATTTAAATGCTGCGGAACAAATTGCGTGCATCAAAGGTACGACCGATGTCAATGAATTGGTGCGCGATAAAATCTTCATTCAAGAATGTGTGCCGGAAAATTTCGACCTCAAAAAGAAAGTGTACGCCCAATTGGATGCTATTATTGAGCCGCAGACAATTGTTTCGAGCTCTACAAGTACATTTAAACCGTCTACATTTTCGGCCGAGATGAAACATCGCGATCAGGTGATTGTATCTCATCCGGTTAATCCACCATACTACGTACCCATGGTTGAGATTGTACCATCGGAATGGACAAGACCCGAATTTGCGGCACGGACCCGAGATATTATGACGAAAATTGGACAAAAACCGGTATCACTAACTCGTGAAATAGATGGATTTGCATTAAATCGAATCCAATACGCGATTTTAAACGAAGCATGGCGTTTAATAGCCGACGGAATTGTATCATCCGATGATATGGATGTGGTCATGTCCGAGGGACTAGGTATGCGGTACGCTTTTCTTGGTGCACTCGAAACGGCTCATCTGAATGCCGAAGGTATGCGTAACTATTGTGAGCGGTATGCCAAAACAATTAATTCGGTTAGTAATACATTTGGGCCGGTTCCCTATATGGATGGTGCCGTAATGGAACAGATCAATCGGGATTTGGAAGCGAGAGTGCCCGTTGAAAAGTTACAAGCAAGGCGCGAATGGCGGGATGAGTGCTTAACGAAATTAAGTCAATTGAAAAATGATATGAATAAAAAATATAAATAATTTAGTTTTTTGTTATAAATTATATGTAATATAAAATATAAATAATGTTTTTACAAAGTAGGAAATGGTTGATGCGAAGCGCACACCATGACATCTTTAAATGAGTAGCTCAACTAATAAAATATGTATGGGCTGTAGGTTAATTCGTCGAAAGCCAATATGTCGATAATTTGAACAAGACAGCATTATATTTTGTTTCTTTAAGGTGAATTTTTTTGATTCTACAGCAAATTTTTCTGCAGAAAATTTTGCTACAGCATCAAATAAATTCACCTTTAAGACCCACTGCTTGTAATATGAGGTTTATGGACATGAGACACATCTAACAATGGACCCGATTCTCGTGAAATAAAATTGCTGTTGTTATTTTATTTTACCGCTTCCTATTGGAATTTGTATTGAAAAAACAAAAATAACATAACATAAAATTTTAGATCCCGGAATCAACCCCAATGTCTAGTATAAACTAACAATCAATTTAGTTAGTCGGACATTTAGACTGTGTGCCTGAGAGTGATTTTATCGACTAAATTGCCGACTAAACTAAATTAATGACAGATTCATATCATTCATTCAAAGGTGGCACTAGTATCTTTTAAATATGCTGTGCCTCCGATTGTAAACTAAATTGTAAACTAAACTAAATTATGACTTTTCATACGTCATATTGTTTTCAACAACACCGATTTTTTATTATTTAAAATCAAGAAAATAGCCAAAATAAAACAAATATGGATATGGAAATCGCATTATTATGAGTGTGATTATAAATTACAACCGAAATTTAAGAATGAGCTATTTCCTTTTAGACATTTTTACTCGTATGTATTCGATAAAAAAATAATAAAAACAAGAAATGAAAATGACAACTAAATAGTCAAGCAACCTCAGCAGGAGACTAAATGATAGAAACTGGTGGGTAATAGCATAACTACACATTAATTTAGTTTAGTCGGCAATTTAGTCAAAAAAATCGCTCTCAGGCACACAGTCTTAATTAGACTCCTGCTGAGGTTGCTTGACTATTTAGTTGTCATTTTCATTTTTGCTTTTATTATTTTTTTATCGTGTACATACGAGTAAAAATGTCAAAAGGAAATATTCTCATTCTTAAATTTCGATTGTAATTTATAATCACATTCTTGATAATGCCATTTCCATATCCATATTTGTTTTATTTTTGCTATTTCCTTGATTTTAAGTAATAACAAATCGGTGTTGTTGAAGTCATAATTTAATTTAGTTTACAATTTAGTTTACAATCGGAGGCACAGCATATTTAAAAGATAGTATTGCCACATTTGATAGAATGATATGAATCAGTCATTAATTTAGTTTAATCGGCAATTTAGTCGAAAAAATCGCTCTCAGGCACACAGTCTTATAGTGCGTTCATGACATAGTGAGTTAGTTCGGAAAAAATTCTATGGAAACACACAAAATGTATTAAAACAACAACAAAGATAAAACAATTTCAACTCGAGTTCGGAACTAGTAGGCGTGGTACAAAGCATTTCAAATAAATTGATTGGTTTTGAGTTAGTTAGCGAGTATGGAAATATTTGTTTCCGATGTCATGTACGCGACATTAGGCAAAGAAAAATCGAAAACAATTTCTTTTTTATATTCTTAGCCAGCTAGATTTACGAAATAAATGATTCTCCATAATTTTACTGAGCAAAATATCAGAGTGGAATTTGGAGAATTGTATCTATATTCTTTAAAGCTATAAAAAGCTACAATTGTCATCTTTGTTTAGCAAATTTACAACAACAATCCCATATATGTAATTCCAAATTGAAATAGTTTCAAAACAACTTTTCTGCTGGTATAGAATAATTCTATTCTACCTGTAATTTTAATGTTCACCACCAGGGCAGTTTTAGTATACTTTTATTTTTAATTATTGGCAATAGAAATATAAAAGTGATTTTTGTTATTTTGACATCGCATTTTTCTAAACAAGACGAGAAATTATTTACGATTTGTAATAATATTCAATAATGTTCTAGCACATTACTATTTGTTTGAATATATTTAGTTACATTTTTAGTTTGTTTTAAAATTTAAAATGTAATTGTTACCAACTAATAAAAATAATTTAAAAAATATGTTTGGTTGTTTCTTTGAGCACAATATTAATTCCTATTCAGAATGGGAATTACTTGCACCAAAGAACGACTACTAATATTACTTCCTCCTATAAAAATAGGGATACAAATAAATTTAGGGATATGTAAGAAAATGTATATGTCGTTGTCGCCATTACTTTAACTTGTCTACCCGATCTGGTATGTATATTCGTACTTGTTTTTGGCGCCAGATAAAAAATCAACCTACCTTTAAGCCGTTTTATGGGACGAATCCAAATTAAAATTTGAAATTTTGCTATTGTTCAAGTAATGGCTCTATTGTCAAGAATTAACCATAGCGTTTTACAATTTTATATAGTTCCGTAAGAAGCTTAACGAGATTTTCTTGTAGCATCAGTTTTTAAGAAAACATAAGAAGAAGTTATGAAATCCTTGCTGATAAAAATTTTCACGTTATGCTTGAATTCCGAAGTTGGCTTAACTTCGTCGAGATGATTGTTTCAGATTGTGGAATTTTGACAGCCAAAGAAGAATTCAAAAGTTAACCGGGCACTCCCAATAAATTTCCAAATACAAATTATGGAGGAGTTCTTCACTATAGTATGCTCCCAATCCAAGCATCGCCGTATAGGTAATACATTCACCCAATCTGTTCGTTCACTATACATAATAGCCATTTTAATAGTGCTATGTCATCTCACAATCATGCCGCATGACTTCGAATTGTGAGATGTTGGCGTATTCTTGAAATCGGTGAATATTCCCGCGTGCGGATTATAATTTACAATAAAATTCTTTATATTATTCGAATTTTTCGCCGGCTTCTTTAATCGTTTTTTCAAATTTGCTTGCAAGTTATCTACTATAAATCCGGGGGAATAAATCCGCATTGATTTACCCAGTCGGAAATTTCAACCGATTTTTGTTTAGTAGTGAAATAAATAATAGAAGACTTGCAAGCAAATTTGCAAAACGATTAAAGTAGCAGCCGGCGACAATTTCGAATAATATAAAGAAATTAAAGCAAATTATAATCCGCAGCCGGAAATATCCACTGGTTTCAAGAATACGAGCCCCGGTTATATTTGTGTTCTGTGTCAAGTGAAATTGCAGTTGAATGTCACCTCAAAAGCTTGTTTATCTGTTAGCGCTGAAATATTGCTCATTAATGCCCGGTTTACATAAGACCAACATTTTTCTTCTGCAAAATGAATAAGATATAACATTGACCTTTTGCACATGAGAGACAAGAAAAGCAATACATCCCAACAAAATTTTGCAGAAGTATTTTTGAGCAAAAATGACCATAAAAATGAAAATGTTGCCATAAAATATATTCGATCCGAGTATTTTTATGGCAACGTTTTTAAAATCGCATTTATAAATGTTGAGGATTCATAATAAAAACAGACGCCATAGATAAAAATGTAAATTTCGCATTGGAATTCATTGAAAGTAAATTAATAATGATCCTATACAAAAAATTACGCCATTACTATATATGTTTATTTCTTTCTGGCACATTGATTATTTTTATATAGCGGATTCTTTCTTATTTACCTGCAAAAATTTGCAGAAGAAAACAATTTTCACATGTAAACCGGACATAAAGCTACAAAAAACTTTAATACAATACTAGACGAAAACCATACCATTCATAATAAACCCATTCGGATTTTGTAGCCCATCGATAATAATCTAATAATCTTTCGATTTAATAAACTATATAAATCGATATACACACACCTATCATTTAAGCCTTTATTCCACAATGAAACATATTTTTTCAGTAAAAAAGGGGCGAGATAAAAATATAATTTCGCCACGTACCAAAACGAAACAAAAAAAAAGTTTCAGTAAAATTTACTGGCGGTAAGCGAGGAAAATGTTGCCATAAAAAGTATGAAACTCAATACTTTTTATGGCAACATTTGTTTGTCTTTATCACTCTAACGTAATTTTAATATGAATACTCTCTTCTTTTCGATTTCCCAGTATTTTTTACTGAAAAAATATGTTTCATTGTGGAATAAAGGCTTTATCCGATCAAATTTTAAATATGAAGAAATTTTGTTTGCTCTTTTTAAACAGGAAAAAAGTGCTAAATTTTTATTACTGTTATAATTATATTCCACATAATCCACAGTTTTTTCGCTTGCTTTAATAATATATTTATCTCTTTCATACAATTGAATAGATTTAATTTATACTCCAGTAATTTTCTGTTTCATTTATTATTTATTGAAAATTACCAATCTTGAAGGTGATTGTTATAAAAATTTAATAAAGGTAAACTAAACGTAGCTTCCATAATTATATTTTAAATAAGGTTAATAAGTTTGTTACTCGACTAACAGATTATAACAATTAATATCTATCTCTTTCACGCAAATGAATAGACGTCAGATTGTTTTGTATTTCTTGTAGAGGTATTTTGATATTCCACTGTGTGAAGCAAAAGTTCGTGTTAAACAAAACCGCGTTTAAAAATTAAAAAACGGTTAATAAAATGTCTATAAACCAGGGATCTAAGTTGAAAATTTTCTCGCTCCAAGAAAAATACGAGATAATCCTTAACTACGAAGAAAAGGGTATGTGTGTCAAAGTTTTACAAGCAAAATTTGGTTGTGGCAAAACCCAAATCTACCGAATGATAAAGCAACGCGATGAAATTAAAGCGGAATACTTGTCGGGTACAAAAAATCCGAAAACCAAACGTTCAGTTAAGTGTACACCAAATCATGCAATTAACAATAAGGTACTCAAATGGTACCGGGAGACTAAGGCAGGCGGAGGAAATGTAGGTGGCGTTGCAATCAAAGCAAAAGCACTTGAAGTGGGTCAATCACTCGGATTAGATGGTTTTAAAGCGTCAACCGGTTGGTTGCAAAGTTTCCAGCATCGAAATAATATATCACTTTCGGGCAATAATGAATCGTTGGATTTATCGCCGATTAAAATTTCAACCGAATCACGTGATTCTGAACCTTTAAACGATCCACTTCATGCCAATGATGATAACGTCGTAACTGACCAAGATGAAGTGGATGAGGTGCCGGTAGATAGCAAAATATTCCACCTCGAGCGTACTAAATTAGAAGAAAAATTCATGGAAATTGACACCACAATTGGTACAATCTGCGAAACTGTTCTGTATTATAATACTTTGCCCGACGATGTAACTGGAATGCACACCGACCGATTAACAATACTATTTTGTTATTACAACGATGGCAAACATGAAAAGCCATTGGTCACACTCAACGAGGCGAATTATGACGCTCTTCGAAAACAATTCTTCAACAATTTTATTGTCAAATCAACCACAACCGGTCTCTTAACATTACAGTATCTCATCGAATATTTAACGATACTCAATTCAAAATTGGCAGTGAACAGTCAACGGGTAACTCTGCGGATGGATAAAAAATTCGAGAGATTCACATTTGGACATTTACCAAACGTCGAACTTGTTTTTGTTGAGACTAATGGGGGCGCAATAGTAACCGATTTTAAATTACTTTATCGTAATCTACTATTGAATGCATATATCCCGTTTGCGTGCAACACTAACACCAAAAAGTTAACATTTTTAAAGCATTTCGATGTAAACGATGCAATCAAATTAATTTTGAAATCAATTGACAATGTAGATTTTGTTGGTGGGGACAGTGAAGGTACGCACGATATGCTTAGCGCGCTTTACGATAAAATGGTTATTTGTAAATTTTCGAATTTAAAT
Source organism: Nephrotoma appendiculata (assembly GCA_947310385.1). NCBI lineage: Eukaryota > Metazoa > Arthropoda > Insecta > Diptera > Tipulidae > Nephrotoma > Nephrotoma appendiculata. Next base: position 263,977,505 of record OX371225.1, on the reverse strand, counting down.
ACTGAGGATTATTTAAATGTGGATTCCGAAGATATTGTATGGGATGGTGGAGCAGAAGTCGATAGTGATGACGAGGATGCGATTATATCATTGTCCAAAGCAGCGATCTATTTGATTGAAATCAAGAAAATGATGAAACAAGGTGGTGATTATCGTTTAATAGATAAAGTTGATGAGTTGCAAAGTGAATTGAACGAAATGTGTTTCGAAGAAAAACGGCTAAATGTTTATAAAATTGAAGAAATTTAATATTTTTGTATTCTACCAGAAATATGTCTTTTATTACATTCAAAGGTGCAAGTTAGCTGGGCAATTTTGGACAATGACAAACCTGTGCTCAGATTGGTGAAATAAATTTAGTTGGCTTAAACAGAAAGTCTGTAACAACTTATGATTTGTTATCAACATACACATCAGGGGCCTTATTATGAAAAAAATGCGATTTCGCATTTTCATACGATATCGCATTTTGGTATTATAGACTTTCGCAAAAATCCGCTCTAGACTTTTTTCCTGCCTGTCCACACAGTTGTAGGTAACAGAATCATGTCAAAAATTTACTATGTATTTTGAATCAACATACACATTTTTGCAATTTTTGCACAATTCGATTTTTTCGAAAAATAACACTATAACCATAAATTAAATAACTTACTACTCGCTAACTCAGTGTGAACAACTTTAAGATGGAGAATAAGTTGTTCCTGGTTGCATACCTTTTATGCAGCTCGTTATTCCCCCAGCTACAACGGGCTAGATTGATACATTCCATTACATTCAAAACTAGTTTCATTTGACGTTGCCATTGCCAGTCTTTTCACTTCTATTCCAATTACCTAATACTTTGTCCCAAATAGTTTGTAATTACTTAGATAGGGATGTTGTAGCTTACGTCGTGAACTGAAGTTAGTTTTTGAGAGTTGTATTAAACAAAATTATTTCTGTTTTGATAATACATATTTCAAATTAGCTGATGGTTTACCCATGGCATGGGCTCCCCTCTGTCACCTTTGTTGACTGAAATTTTCATGAATTTCTTCGAACAAATGATCATATCAAATAACAATCCTTATTTTCTTCATATAATCTTTTGGTATAGATATGTTGATGACATATTATGTCTATGGAATGGAACTGATAGACTGTTAGACTCTTTCCTTACTTGGTTAAATTCTCAATATCCCACCATTGATTTTACGTTAGAAAAAGAAGAAAATAAATGTATTAATTTTCTAGATATAACAATAACCAGGATTAATCCTTTAACAGCGTATACAGGCGCTGTTATCCCTAGTTCTTCAAACCATCCCCATAATATTAAAATGTCAGCTTTCCACTCACTCATAGATAGACTAATAAACATCCCTTTGACAAATTCAAATTACAACACTGAGCTTAATATAATTTTACAAATAGCAACGAATAACGGATATGCAACTAGGACTATATTAAAGTTATTAAATAGAAAGCCAAAGCGTAAAACTCTATCGGGTATTTATCCACCGGATAGTCCAAAGCGGGAAAATTGGCGTCGTTTAGAGTATATAGGAAAAACGAGCCAACGGATTAGCAACATCGTGTCCAATTATACCAATATTAATTTTGCTTTTTATAATAATAACACAATAGAGAAAATTATTTTTAACAATAAACCTAGAGTTGATCGCCTTTCCAAGTCTGGTGTTTATAGGATCAATTGCAATGATTGTAGTTTCTCCTATATTGGTCAGACTGGGCGCAATTTTGGAGTTAGAGCTAAAGAACATTTATCTGGTTGCAATCAATCAACTTTCCATAACCATTTAACTTCAGAAAATCATACAGCTAGCTTGAACAATTTAGACATATTACATATACAACCCAAAGGCAGACGTTTAGATACCTTAGAATCTTACGAAATTAGGAAATCAATATTTCTTAACCAAAATATCCTTAACGAACAGAGAGAAATCCGGTTCTCACCAATTACAGATCCCGCCCTTTTCTATTCTCACGTACGCAATAATTTGACTAATACGTCGGGTAATTAAATGTACTTCAATATACCTTGAGTTTTGTTACTCAGCCGATGACTAATCGCCTACCTGTGCGATCCATAGATTAATTTTTATTCCTTATTTTTTGTCCCTCCTTCTTTTATTTATTTTTTGTTTTTTCTTCTATATAACAAAATTTTTATTTTTGCAAATCAGTAGATATTCCTAATGATGACCTAACAAATCGAAATCGATCGAGTGGTTTCTTAAACTTTTTGAAAATATTCAAAAAATATAATCTTGCGAAATAAAAAACAAGTGGTTAATAAAAATGTGTTTATTAAGTGTAAGTGTGTTTCGCCAAATGCCTACGGCAAATAGTGTAAAAAGAACCAAATCACCTAAATCAACGATACAAAAAATGAACTCCGATGCTTAATTAATCTGAAAAATAAGACATATTTTTATCAAAAACGCATTTTATATTTTCAATAATATTTGTTATGACATAAAAGTAAGTCGCATGCTTAGTTTAATTTTACTAAATGTTTATACCAACCGATAAAAGTATAAAAAAACTATTTGGCTGTTACTTTGGGCACAAACTTCATTCGAATAGGAATAATATTTCCCAAAGTAAGACCACAAATGTGGTAAACTAATATCATATATTATAAAGTATATATGTATACAGGTAAACCTCGCTTAACGAACCCTCTCTTAACGAAACCTCGGATTTACGAATATCAATTTTTGATACAAAAACCTCACTTAACGAATACATACCTCGGAATAACGAATAAAAAATTAACAAAAAAATAAAAAAAACCGCCTCTTTTACTTCATTTTTGTGGTAATGGCAACGCAAGCCGATTTTGAAGGAGTGGACGAAGAAGGCATTCGAGATTTGTTAAATGAGCCCGCAATATCACGTTCTGAATCATCAACAGAAGATAAAAAGCTACAAAAAAATTTAAGCCGCCACACTCTGAATGAAATTTTTTCAAAAATGAATGAAACATATGAGATTATCAGAAATAATCATCCATATGAAAACAGAAGTAGCATTGTGATTCCCGCAATCCAAAAGAATATGTTGTGTTATAAACAAATGTTAGACGATAATTTTTTTTTAAAAATAATTTAAGCATTATACACCCCGGCCCATACACGACACAATCATGCGTGCGCAATCGTGTGAGTGCACAATCATGATTTATCCACTCACGAGTCACGATACATGCATTTTTCACATTTATCAGTTTTAAAATATGTATGAAGAAACTTGCGTTGCGATTTTAATTGGACTAGCAATACGAATAAAACAAATAGACAACTTTGGATGAAAGAATGGTATAAAAAACGTAGTGGATATGGACATTCGAAATTCTAGCAACTGGAAAAACGTCCGAGGATCTTAAATTCTTTATTATTTATTAACTTTGCCATATTTACTGTAATACGACACAAACGAGTTAAAACATTAGACTGAGCAAAGTACACATACACGACGCAGTTTTGCATGCATAAACAAGAAAATATCAAAAAATTGGAAAATCACACAATCAGCATGTGCAATAACTCAATCAATATCATACCACTGTCGATCAGCATGCACAATCATACGATTGCACATGCATGATTGTGTCGTGTATGGGCCCTATAAGTGTTTTCGTTTTTATGATATGCTTTGCATTTTTTATTTTGCGATTTTAAATATTTATTTTATTCTAAATAAAACTGAATTTTTGTACTGAAAACTTTTTTTTTTATTAAATTTGCACTACGGGAAGCAAACTAACAATTTCTCATCTAAAACCATATAATTTGATACCTCGATTAACGAATCCTCGCTTAACGAAGCATTTCCAGGAACCGAACCCCTTCGTTAAGCGAGGTTTACCTGTATACGCTAATGAGTGGACCAAACAAAAATTTGACTCTTCCTTTATTGAATAAATATGTATTTTTAAATCAAGTATGTATATAAAAGTTAACAAATATTTTATAAAATAAAATATAATAAGCTAAGCTATGTAAAATAATTCCTGCAACGCGCGCGCTCTTTTGAAAAATAAAAACAAGACTGAATTTGAATGCGAATAACACAAAAATGCATGTACACAAAAACGGTAAAAGATAACAAGCAAAAACAAATTCACAGATAGGTCATGGCACAATTAATACTAGTAAATTTATACGCGGCAATGGACGCAGTAAGTAAAAGCGCAACGCCGCTTATATGGCATCATTGGTCCGTTAAGGGTTAAAACCGGATTCATAGATAAATGAGAAGAGAGACGAACATGAACCTGCTTCAAAGAAACACGGCAGATACTCGTAGGAAACGTTTTTCTGTTGCATTGATGATGCGAAGGTATGGGCCTATTCCACTACACAGCGTTTTATTTTGCAGAAAACTAGAACGAGATAAAAATATAGATTCTCTTTGTGTGTGACCCGCACATCAATATTTTTTTTTTTTTGGAAAATTTTTGTTTTGTTGCCATAATTATAAATAAAAAATATCAAGCAAACTATTTTTTATAACAACAAAACAGAACCCACTCCCAGCAAACTTTTATTTTTTTGATATTTTTATAGTGTGTAGTAACATTTTGCGCTTGGTGCGTTAATACAACATGCTCTTTTTATTTTTTTCGCCTGCTGAATGATTCTTTTATGTTTTCCCCTCACATAATTGATAGCAAAACAACTTTTAGATAGTTTCGTAAATTATCCAAATTAATCAAACATCATATTATTTTTTCATCGGAACAATAATCTTTATTTTTTTTAGTAATTTTTAGGATATAAAATTATTGTCAGACATTAATAATAAAGATTTCTTTAAATAATTTATAGGTTGGTTTTTGTTGATGTTAAAATTTCCCCAACTTTTTGTCCCATAAAATAAAAATGTTGTATCTTAGTCGCTCTAATCTAAATTTCAGTACTTGTCTTTGTCACATTTTCTGCAAAAATTTTGTAAAATTTTTCTGTTTTCAGGTGGAATAGTACCATTATTCATACCATAATACATACTCCATTTACATGCGACCAACATTTTCTTCTGCAAATTTTTGTAATAAATAAGAAGCATCCGCTATATAAAAATATTTAATGTGCGAGAAAGAAAGAAATTTATTTATGTAGTAATGTCATCATTTTTTTATAGCATTATTATTACATAATTATTTTTAATTAATTCAAATGCGTTGACATTTATAAATTTAATTTTTTTTAAAATTTTAAAATTGTTACCATAAAAATACTCAGATCGAATATGTATATTTTATGGCAACATTTATTTTTATGGCAACATTTATAGTGGTTTAGGCAGTATAGTGGTCTAAAAATTGTCTGCAAAATTTGGTTGGGATATATTTCTTTTCTTGTCTCTCATGTGCAAAATGTCAATGTTATATCTCTTTCATTTTCCAGAAGAAAAATGTTAGTCGCATGTAAATGGAGTATAATGGGGCATTTACATGTAGAAAATTGTTTTCTTCTACAAATTTTTGCAGGTAAATAAGAAAGATCCGCTATATAAAAATATTCAATATGCCAGAAAGAAATAAACATACTATATATGGCGTAATTTTTTTATAGGATAATCATTAATTTATTTTTAATGAATTCAAATGCGAAATTTACATTTTTATCTATGGCGTCTGTTTTTATTATGAATCCTCAACATTTATAAATACGAAATTATTTTGTTTCTTGTTAATTTTAAAAATGTTGTCATAAAAATACTCTGATCGAATATATTTTATGGCAACATTTATTTTTATGGTAACATTTTATAGTGGTTTTTGCTGTATAGTGGCTTAAAAATCTTCTGCAAAATTTTGTTGGGATATAATGCCCGGTTTACATGAGAAAATTGTTTTCTTCTGCAAATTTTTGCAGGTAAATAAGAAAGAATCCGCTATATAAAAATAATCAATGTGCCAGAAAGAAATAAACATATATAGTAATGGCGTAATTTTTTTATAGGATCATTATTAATTTACTTACAATGAATTCAAATGCGAAATTTACATTTTTATCTATGGCGTCTGTTTTTATTATGAATCCTCAACATTTATAAATGCGAAATAATTTTTTTTCTTGTTGATTTTAAAAATTTTGCCATAAAAATACTCGGATCGAATATATTTTATGGCAACATTTTCATTTTGATGGTCATTTTTGCTAAAAAATTCTTCTCCAAAATTTTGTTGGGATATACTGCTTTTCTTGTGTCTCATGTGCAAAAAGTCAATGTTATATATATCATTCATTTTGCAGAAGAAAAATGTTGGTCTTATGTAAACCGGGCATAATTCTTTTCTTAGGCGAATTATGTAAGCATTCCCAAGTATAACAAGACGAAACTCCAAATTGAGCTATCGTATTTGCCTTCGAAATATTAGAAAAAAGTCGAAGAATCAATACTTTAGTATTGGTGCGTATATGTATACTGTCCCAAGTATAACAAGATGAAACAAAATAGAGCTACGTATCGTATTTATTTTACATGTTCACGACATGAGTTTGGTAATTTTATAAAAGTATTTTCTTAAAAAAATTTAAAGATGTGCGTTAATTTAAATAAAATTACACCAAAATTTATTTTTATATTTATTCAAATTTTTTTTGTATAAATTAATTAATTTATAGTTCAGTTTTAAATTATTAAGTGGAAAACAAATGCGAAATAATAAACTTGATATGAGCTATATGGAAAATATTTAAACTTTTAATATTACAATCAAGGAATAATAACATCAAATCATTGTTTAATAATAAAAAATAATTAAAAAATTAATTATAATATAATTTAGATGTGTATATATGTATATATTTTTTTATACAATAAAATATTCATTGTTCTAAACCTAAATTTTTTGTTTTGCTTTACATTTGGACGCCATCTTTTTCCTCTAAAATCTATTTTCAATTATAGCCTTTTACATATGTCGCTGCACAAAATCGTTCCCGCCATATTGTTTTTTGTTGTATTGTTCACACATACATGTATACAATTCTATTTATTGAGTTTCGTCCAGTTTCGAATAATCGCGACACTTTTCATACATGATCTTACTCTAAGTCGAAAGCAAAACTATGTCAAAGTCGAAACTAAATATAAGTTTTTACTTCGAAAAATGACGAAAAAGTCGAATTTTGTTATACTTGGGTTACGAGTTAACACAAATGACGTCAAAAGGCCTTTTGATTTAAAGCATTCAGCGCATCCCCAATAGAATTTCTTATGACTTTTTACTTACAGAAAAGTATGAAAAAAAAACTTGACAAAAAAATATTTTTTTTGTCAAGTTTTTTTTTCATACTTTTCTGTAAGTAAAAAGTCATAAGAAATTCTATTGGGGATGCAGAGCGCATCCCCAATGCAAAATAATTTTTCCTTTAACTTTTTCCTTTAACTTTTTCCTTATGAAGAGCATACCCAATGAATAGGGAAAAGTCAAAGTAAAGCTAACTTCATTTTACAAAATTATTTTTTGTTTACCTGTTATTTTATATTATTATATTATATATTATTTATTACTTTTTCACAGGACACAAAATACAACACTAATTGTTAAAATACAAAAATGCATTCAATATTTTTTAATTTGTGACAAGCAGAAAAACAACAACAACAACCAATTTTGCAAATGCGGTTTACTTCATTGTATGTCTCATAAGGAAAAAGTTAAAAGTTTGATAACATTTTTCATAAGGAAATCACCAACCTAACAAAAAAAAAATTTTTTTTTCTCAAAATTTTTTTCATACTTTTCTGTAAGGAAAAAGTTAAAGGAATTTCATTGGGGATGCAGTGTCGTTGTCGTAATTTCGACCTTTTGTTGTTGTTTTAGTCGTACACATTTATAAATTCGAGACAAAAGTCGTACTATCTATTTTTTTCTTGTTTTCATTAACAATTTGTCAAAATTAGTTTGAGTCGAATCTCGTAAGTCGTACTCGTAATGCTTACATAATTCGCCCCCTTGTCTGTCATATGGAAAAAGTCAATGTTATATCCTTTTCATTTTGCAGAGGAAAACGTTGTTCGCATGTAGTAAATGGGGTTTATAAATCGTAGATTGACTATTGAGGGACGTTAAATTTTTTAATTACATTTCAATTCTATCGGTGTCATGCCTTATGCATTAATGGTGTGTCCTAGAAATTCAATTTCGTGAGAAGCGAATACACATTTTCTAATGACTACCAGTTATATTTCCTATAAAAAAATTTATTGGTCTGTTCTGATTCCGAGCAGTGTCTGTTCTGATTCCGCCATTCCCCAATTAGATTCTTTCGTCACAATTCTTTCCTCGTTTCCTTCCCCTTCATCAACAAACTAAAACTACTTTAAAGGTGAAGGGGAAGGAAACTAGGAAAGAATCACGACGAAAGAATCAAAGTGTGGAATGGCGGATTATATTTATATTCTGTGCCAAGTGAAATTACAGTTGGGTCGCAAAAGCCTGTTTATCGGTTAGCGCTGAATTGTTGCTCATTAAAACTACAAAAAACTTTAATATAATACATACTGGACGAAAACCATACCCTTCATAATAAACCAATTCGGATTTTGTAGCCCTTCGATAATAATCTAATAATCTTTCGATTATTAACTATATAAATCGTTATACATACATACTGATTAGAATAAATTGTTTGCTCTTTTAAACAGGAAAAAAAGTCCTAAATTTTTTTTCTCTGTTATAATTATATTTCACATAAGTTTCTTCGTTGCTTTAATAATATATTTGTCTCTTTCATACAATTGAATAGATTTAATTTATACTCCATAATTTTCTGTTTCATTTATTATTTATTAATTTATTGGAAATAACTAATCATAACTATAAAATTTGGAAAAACGTTAACACGTTAACACTGTTAAAATTATATTTTAAATAACGTTAATAGTTTGTTGCTCGCCTTACAGAAATTATAACAGTTTTATCTATTTCTTTCTCGCAAATGAATAGACGTCAGATTGTTTTGTATTTCTTGTAGAGGTGTTTTGACATTCCACTGTGAAAAGCAAAAGTTCGTGTTAAACAAAAATAAATTGAGTTTAAAACTTAAAAATCGGTTAATAAAATGTCAGTAAACCCGGGATCTAAGTCGAAAAAAAAAAATTTCTCGCTCCAAGAAAAATACGGGATAATCCTTAACTACGAAGAAAAGGGTCTGTGCGTCAAAGTTCTACAAGCAAAATTTGGTTGTGGCAAAACCCAAATCTACCGAATGATAAAGCAACGCGATGAAATTAAAGCGGAATACTTGTCGGGTACAAAAAATCCGAAAACCAAACGTTCAGTTAAGTGTACACCAAATCATGCAATTAACAATAAGGTACTCAAATGGTACCGGGAGACTAAGGCAGGCGGAGGAAATGTAGGTGGCGTTGCAATCAAAGCAAAAGCACTTGAAGTGGGTCAATCACTCGGATTAGATGGTTTTAAAGCTTCAAACGGTTGGTTGCAAAGTTTCCAGCGCCGGAATAATATATCACTTTCGGCCAATAATCAATCGATGGATTTATCGCCGATTAAAATTTCAAACGAATCACGTGATTCTGAACCTTTAAACGATCCACTACATGCCGATGACGATGACATCGTAACTGACCAAGATGAAGTGGATGAGGCGCCGGTAGATAGTAAACCTTTCCACCACCAGCGTACTAAATTAGAAGAAAATTTCATGGAAATTGACACCACAATTGGTACAATCTGCGAAACTGTTCTGTATTATAATACTTTGCCCGACGATGTAACTGGAATGCACACCGACCGATTAACAATACTATTTTGTTATTACGACGATGGCAAACATGAAAAACCTTTGATCACACTGAACGAGGCGAATTATGACGCGCTTCGAAAACAATTCTTCAACAATTTTATTGTCAAATCAACTACAACCGGTCTCTTAACATTACAGTATCTCATCGAATATTTAACGATACTCAATTCAAAATTGGCAGTGAACAGTCAACGGGTCACTCTACGGATGGATAAAAAATTCGAGAGATTCACATTTGGACATTTACCAAACGTCGAACTTGTTTTTGTTGAGACTAATGGGGGCGCAATAGTAACCGATTTTAAATTACTTTATCGTAATCTACTATTGAATGCATATATCCCGTTTGCGTGCAACACTAACACCAAGAAGTTAACATTTTTAAAGCATTTCGATGTAAACGATGCAATCAAATTAATTTTGAAATCAATTGACAATGTAGATTTTGTTGGTGGGGACGGTGATGGTACGCACGATATGCTTAGCGCGCTTTACGATAAAATGGTTATTTGTAAATTTTCGAATTTAAATACTGAGGATTATTTAAATGTGGATTCCGAAGACATTGTATGGGATGGTGGAGCAGAAGTGGATAGTGATGATGAGGATGCGATTATATCATTGTCAAAAGCAACGATCTATTTGATTGAAATCAAGAAAATGCTGATGAAACGAGGTGGTGATGATCGTTTAATAGATAAAGTTGATGAGTTGCAAAGTGATTTGAACGAGATGTGTTTCGAAGAAAAACGGCTAAATCTTATATAAAATTGAAGAAATTTAATTGTTTTTTGTATTTTACTAGAAATATATTATGTTAACTCTCAAGTCTTTTATTACATTCAACGATGCAAGTTAGCTGGACCATCAGGTTGGTGAAATAAATTTGGTTGGCTTAAACAGAAAGTTTAACAACTTATGTATTTGTTATCTATCACATACACTTCAGAGGGTCGAATATAATTTTTCTCCATAACATCGATTCATATTATTTATTATGTAGTTTTGTTTAGCTGCGTCGAAGAAAAACCGTCAATTTTTTTTTGTTTGAAGGTTTTAAATGAAATTTATTTATAATTTTCGAATAATAATGGAATCGAGAATCGGAATAAAAATGATGCTGACTCAAAAGAAGAACATTAAAAGAAAACGGCAACGTGATATGTAGTTGAATAGGTTTGGTTTCAGTGGTTGACACTTAGGCCATTTTTGGCCCATTGTGATACCACGCATTCACGCCACATCATTAACCCATTCACCTACTCACACAACTACAGTATACCACTTGCACATTGCAAGCTCCATGTCAACCTGTACATTGACACGGACGGTGGGTCGGCGCTGAATTCTGCACTCCATCAGACGGGTTGTGTTTATTAACATCACCGATTGTAATCGATGATGAAAATTCGATTTGCATCTAGCCTCTGATGGGATTCGAACCCAGTACCTCCCGGTCCAAGTGCCGAAGCTTTAACCACTGCACCACTTGTCCGGTTGATAGTTGGATAAGTTAATTACAAATTTTTAACATAACCTCACTTTTTTCCAACCATCAACGGATTTCTGTGGAGGACCTACAGAATAAAAATTTAGCCAACTGATAACTCACTCCATTTCATTCAAGAGACTAAAATGTCAAATTGATCAACATTTTGTTGTCGTCCTATTAAGGAAATGAACAAATTATTAATTTAATAACACGAATTTAATAATAATATTGCTTAAATTAAATTTTAATTATAACTCATATTTCCTAAACTTGTATATTTATTCACTTTTTATTTGATTCTATAATATGAATCACGATCTTCGTCACGTTGGATGCTGTCGTATACTAACGATATTATCGAGAGAAAAACACTATCGAAAATTTTTATAATCGCTCATTTTCGATACTATCAAAAAAAAAAAACACTTGAGAAAATCATAATAGACCCCTCTCCTTTTCAAGACCTACGATGTTTTCATAGCCTCCACAATAAAATTGCATACCACAGGCGCTTTCAGGTCGGCAATTTTATTAAAAAATTTCATAGTGCTAAACATTTTCATAGCGTTGGCCGCGATTTTACTCAACATGTTTCCAACTGTTCCCACATGGCTCGATTTTCAAGTAAATTAAATTTTATTTAACTAACGCATAATTTTCATTTATGTTATGATGCAGTTTGGTGTTAGAACACAAACAATACATACCCACATATATATATGTGTATAACACAACTCCAATCTTGCGATTGTTACATCAAGTGTCGGATTTCGAAGAAAGTTTGCGTTCTGCATCTTGTAAGTAATAATTGTCGTGCTATCCGCTCACCCGTACATCATTACTCATTTAGTGTAACCCTAGATACATTAATCTACCACTAAGTTTAATGGCGATCACAACACTGCCATCCAGTATCCTCGACAATACAGCCAAAGTTCAACATCACCAGTTTTAGTTTATTTGACCAGTTTACATAGATATTAGTATTATTCTTTAACCTCACATCGTACTATTCAGATTTGGCATCATACAGAAGTTTGGCATGGAATATGGATCAACTTTGCATGGTAACAGCTAAAGAAAATCACCAGATATGCTCTGTAATCAACACTCAGCTCAGGTATATTCTGAAGAAGAACCAGATACTACATCACAAAGAGAAGAGAAGAAAATGTGGGATCCTAAATAATGTGGACCATTTAACAAGTGGTTTATTTGGAGATGTTGACGATGCGGCATCTTGTGGTTCGTTTTTGTACTAGCGGTTATGTCGCCGCTCATAGCTCTAATGTCATATGTCAAGTGACAGAAATTCTCCCAGTGATCGAAATGAGCCAATGCACGCTTGTTGGAAATTATTTAACATTTATTTCCAAAGTAGTGACTCTACTGTTGCTGAAAGTTGCCGAGAATTGCCAACAAAATTCGACAGAAATGAACCGCTAATTGAAAACAGTCTGAGGAAATTTGTGAGTTCAGTTCGACTAGTGAGTTTGACTGGCATGTTAATCCGACGTCCAGTTCATTCGATGGAAAATATTGCTACCGTAGCTGTAAATGCGCCTAAACTAGCGATAAGACTTTGCGAAGAATTTTACACAAAAACCTGGGTGTGAAGGCCTATAAAGTTCAATTGTTTTAAGAGTTGAAGGCAGTTCACCATCTATTGCGTTTTAACTTCGCATTGTTACCAAAAAATCATCTTTTCCGATGAAGCCCATTTTCAGCCCATTTCATTGATTCTGGAACTGCTAGAATCACGAAATGCAGGGCGGGCTGAGCCATATTCACATACCTAATATAATTTGTAAAATAAATTAAATTGGAGGCTGAATATTCTAGTGGCCAATTTACGTATATACACCACACTAAAACTCTAAATATTTGTTTTAGTGTATTAAGCCAAATTTTAGAAGTAAAAAATCTTTATCAAAAATTGTACTTTCCGCTTACATTCAGAAAACCAATAGGGATTAGTTTTGTTGCAAATTTGATTTAGCATTTTCCTGATCTAAAATGATTGTTTTTCGAAAATGTTATATTATACAAAAAATTGCAAAAAACGAAAATGCTCATGGAACGTAAAAGAAAGTAAACTCCAATGCGCCTATATGGTTTATTAAATGTAAAAGGTCTTTATTAGTTGCAAAACACAAATTTTAAAAATTTGGTAGATTAAGCAATCGTATATAAGGTTAATGCCATCGGCTGTTCCGTTTACATCAGAATTACTTACCAAATTTCAACGAATATACTGATGATTGTATGATAATTACGGAAAATGAACCTGTCACCGCTATAAGGTCATCGACTATTATAATATAGCCTTAACAATGAAGTGATTAAGAAGTTACATAATGAATTTCAAAGTATACATCCGATCCGACAGGTGCACGGTGCGTTAATTAATCTCTTACAAGAAAAATGTATGGAAATCACCCAGCTTCTTTAGAATTATTCACATGAAAATATTTATTGATCATCAATCATATATTACTCATAATATTAAATAATTTTTTTTGAATGCAATTTGAAAAGTGATAGACAATATAATAGGCGTGTGCTGCATTTTAATGCAAGTGGTGTGCTGTACATGGACCGAGCCATCCAACTAATTAAGGAATGAGCGTGCAACTGAAATAGTTTTGTCATATTACATAATAGTTTTATTACATAAACTGTACGTGTTACTGACCACAGACAATTGAATCAAATCGCGAGCACGACCGAATATTAAAGCAATGTTAAATCGCGCATTAAATATTACAACAGATTCAACACGTTAATATGCCTATTTTTGGGCAACGCCATATAACAAGCAAAAACCTTCGGGCCGTTTAACCTGCACACCTGCGAATTTTGTTTATGACTTAAACACCACCCGCACACAACACGTAACTTGCTAATAACGTTGTAATATTCGTAAATTGAGGTCTTTACCATCAATAACATAATGCTTCGAAACAATTGAGTGAAATATTCGCGCATGCAATATGAATTTTGTTTGTGACCTTCCATTTTCCAAAACATATAATCATAGTACTTTGACCTGGTAACATAGATTCTAGCACGATTATGTAAGTATTTTGTCTCGTTTACTCAAATCGCACAACGAATATTGTTATCATATGGGAATTTTTTTTTATAATCTATTGTTGTTAATAAATTAATTGGCGATCAATCGACCATACATCATATATGTGCGAGTACATTAAATTACAAACTAGTAATACTTTTTTATTTGTAATTTTAACGTTATGCATCGATGGAAGTTTTGTTGAAATAAATGAAGTGCGTATGCACCGTAATTGTATTGATTTTAAATGTGGGCCAAATATCTACTAAATTCAAAGAAGTTCGAGTCGTAACAATTGAAATAAAGACTTACATTATTCGGAAGTATTTCTGGGAGGAACAAAGAAAATCATAAGTACACCACCACAGACAAGTAAATTGGGTTTTTCATTTGAACCAAATTAGTAAAACAAATTTATTTCTGGTAATCTCAATGCTAACGTTGTTTCTTGATTTTTCGTTAAACTGCGTTTATTATAAACCCACCCAAGAAAACAAAATAGTTTTGATTGTTATGCAACTATCTGTTTAAATATTTAACGTTGACAAAGGGCGACTTTTTTAGGTGGTCTTTGTTAATACTTTAGGTAAACGTTAGTATCTATAGTTAATATAAGTCTAAATTGAAGTTCAATAACAAAACTAAAAGTTTAGACAAATAAATATCTTATTGAAATTGATTGATGGTCACATAACCGCGTACAGTGACCATGATCCTCTCACCCTATGCCAAGAAAAGATCGATTCTGTTTCTGAAAAAGAAAAAACACAATCATTCACAATCAAGCCAATCATCATGAAATTAGGCATGTTGGATGGAAATAGGGTTTCAAAACGATTTTTGGAAGAAGTTCTAGAATATTGTCTGCTGGGATGGAGCCCAGCCAGTTCTTAACCGATTATGATCGGATTGAGCCTGTCGGATTAAAATGGGATAGTAATATGGTTTTTGGAGGAAATTTTGGAGGAAATTCGATTATGATGGGATTAGGTGTGTTGGTTAGGAATGGGATTCCAAAATTATTTGTGGAAGAAAATCTGTAGTTTGACGGATGTGTGTGCCATTTCTCCTATTAACCGTCATTTCCGCTTTAATTTTGGAAAACTGGTTAAGAACGGTATTGTTCATATTTTATTTAGAATCTCTTAGTCGCATAGTCGTTTTCTCGTAAATGAGATACTTTTCAAAATATTTGCAAAAAAATGAAAAAGATTCGTCATTGGGATCGTCCAATTTGTGAAAAAGCTTATATTTTGGAAAGTTGACCTGGCTCGATATTGTTACAAATTTAATAGAATCTTTTAGTTCAAAATCGTTTTTGTCGTAAATGCATAAAAATCGTTTTTCTCGTAACTTTTAAAAATTTTTACACTAACCGAAAAACGTAATATGAAAGCTGTCACTTCCAGTGGACCTATTTCAGCCAAAAATCAATTACAATGAAAAAAGCTTAAGTATGAAGTTTCATCTCAATCCGATAAAACGTCTGGGCTGTAAAGCGCCAAAAGATATTTCGTCGTCACTGAGCCACACACACACACACAGATTTTTTAAAAAGCCAATATTTTTTACTTCGGCAATATAGCGGTACATCTGCAAAAATCTCGGGGTCGAAACTACTATACTTAATTTTTCTACATAAAAGAAAGTAAAATGAATATCAGTCCCATTATACAAGCCGAATTTTATTACAATTTATTAAAAATTAAGGGGTGTATATGTTTTGGTCAATACACATGAACATAAATCTTCAATGGCAATCTTTCTGACAACATTATAAAACATAAAAAACCTACCACTTCTGTTCCACTGATTTTTGCCAATTTTCACAAGGACTTCCCAAATTAAAAGAACTGGCGTGTAAAGTTTAATACCAATTAGCGTTACTTTCGCCGATTTTAGTGAAGAATTTTATATTTTTGGAAATGTTTGTCATGAGACACGGTCTACTTTATAAAATAGCACACACATATTTAGATAGCCTACATCATCCCTTACACAATCGACTCAATGAGTTTAATTTTTTCGAAAATTGTTATTTCCTGCAGTTTTAAGGTCTAAACCTACACTTTTTAACGTCAGAAACGTAAAACCGTTTACACTTCTATGGTACTACTTTTTTTTGAGTTTCTAGACTTTTTTGAACTTTAGAAACTTGACAATTGGCTCAGGTGGTCAAATTCAAAAACTTCATTTAGAAACGATTTTATTTTCTCATTTTCATCCAGCAAATCCAATTCTATCATAATCGGTTAAGAACGTCCCAGGTAGTGAGATTTGAACATGTCCAAGTTCTTCATAACTGGATAAGAAACGACACACCTAATACCAACATGACGGGATTTTAAAATACGGGAATTTGAATAAGGGATTTTAAAATCTTCTCAAGCCTAACCCCTTCAAAATACCTCCGTTGACGCAAATCGAATTAGATTAACTTAATTAAGTAGAGAATATAGTTGAGCGTGCCATCATTCAGACTAAACTTATAACTAATAAATGTCACTCACGTCACTCATTAAACAGTAAGCGTTCCCTTTCTTTCATCTCTCCCCTCTCAATAAATTTTTAATTTTCATCATATTTGTTCGCCGAGCTTAACATAAACTCAACCAAAATTAAAAAACATTCGTAAACATGTATGCACGTACGAAAATAAAAATTCCTAAAATCCGATTGAATTTGAATAGGTGCCTTCATTCCACAACAAAAACGAGCGAAAAACGACAAACTAAACAATAACTACAGAAAAAATCCTCTATACCCCGGAACTAACGCGGAAACTCTTTCAAGAAGTCACAAAAAACATGAATTCCCTTAGAATCAAATTTACATACGTCTTCGACCCTTTAACGCTGGAAATCTTCAGTCACACAAAAAATCGTAACGATGAGGGAGGAGGAGGGGGGTGAGATTTTCCACAGAATGTATCACTAACTTAATGACCATCTTTGGGGTCGGTTTATTTTATAAAAAGTATATGATTTGATTATAAACCGCGAGAATAAACCGCATTGTTTTAAAAAAGTGGATACCGAATCGCTTCCAGTAAAATGGTTCGCCAACGCAAAGTCAACCGGACAAGTGGTGCAGTGGTTAAAGCTTCGGCACTTGGACCGGGAGGTACTGGGTTCGAATCCCATCAGAGGCTGGATGCAAAGCAAATTTTCGTCATCGATTACGATCGTTAATGTTAATAAACACAACTAAGACGCTCTGTTGGAGTGCAGAATTCAGCGCCGACCCACCGTCCATGTCAGTGTACAGGTTGACATGGAGCTTGCAATGTGCAGGTGGTATACTGTAATTGTGTGAATGGGTGGTCTGTGCGTGAATGAAAGGGGGGTATTATTTGATCTTCAAAGGACATTAAATCCATTGGACAATTAATACTTCCTGTTTATAATAATTTTCGAGGGTAATTTAATAGATTTAAATACGGATATGGGGGAAACAAAATATACGTACCTTACTGCTCCTGGATAATGCCGCTTCTCTTCCTAAGTTGATGTTTCTTCCGATCAATGCATCTTCCGTATTGCAACCAGTACATAACGGGGTTAACCAAGCCGAAAAATTAATTACCGGGAGTTTATGAAACTCTTTTTTTTTTGGTCCTCCGGTTTTCTCTGTTCTGTAATTAACCGGATCGCATAAAAAATTACCAATGGCAACATGGTAGCGGTTTAATTTTTCCCCGATTCGTCTAAACGAAAAGTCTTCTTCGGAAAGGGATGGCATTTTACACTTTTCCGTTTCAGATAAATACTTTTTCGCGATACTGAGTGTCGATTTTGTACCAAAAATGACAGCGCGAGCTGGCGAGGTGAACAATAATTTTGTGAACATATACTGTGTATAATATACAATTTTATATTTGTATTGTATTTTTTTCCCATGTGTCTGTGCATTTTGTTCGTCAATTTTACAATGGCAATTAGACCAAAATAAAAAGTTCCGGTTGAACCGGTTGAATACTTATGATGCTGACGTCTACCTCACCTCTTCTATTCGCATGCTTATGAGCAGTGGAATCGATTGTTTGCTATGTGATTTTGATTTTTCATTTTTAAATATTTGAACAACACGAAACCGCATTTGACACATCAACAAACAAAATGACGCTTATGCGCTCAAGCAAACCAATATTAATAAAATAACCACTACTATGTTTTTCCGGTTTGCTCACCTCGTGCTGTTGTTTTTGGTACAAAATCGACACTCTGATTTGTATTTGGAAGACTAATTAATACTATAATTTATTTATAGTTTATAAAGCTGAGCGAGAAAACTGATCAAAAGGCTACTATGGTTATATAATATATAGTTATGAAACAAGGCAATTTAAAAAAAATAATTTTTTGCTTAAAGCAATTGTACCTTGTAACGGTTTTTAATATTTTACTAAACTACGTCTTTATTCAACATTTTGCATTAGAAGTTTGGGAATTTTTTAGTCTGTTATTTTAAAATTTCAAAAAAACGAGTGGTTAAATAATTATGCAACTAATATGAATATAAATATTAAAATAATTACAGTTCAGAGCCGTAAAAACGGTAGGAAAATGGTCAATAGGTAATTTTTGTACAACTAAAATTTCCACTCAATTGGCTCTCACAATTTCAATTTCAATTGTCATTTTGACTTTGGCTGCATTAACCGTATTGCTATTGAGCCTTTCCACACTTTGATTCTTTCGTCATAATTCCATGACTTCAAAAAATCAATCGACGTCCACATTTGATTTCGTTGCGAATTTCTTTGTTTATGTATGTGTGTAAAATTATATTTTTTGATTTATTCGTAAAGTAATTCGTAAATTAAACTAAAATTAATCAAAAACGACAAATAAACAAGGTGTCCTTGAAATATTTATCTTTATGGTTATTAATTTGTTTAATATATTAATTTACACAAAACACATTTGAACACAGCAAAAAAAATACATAAATAACAAATTTAAAAAAATGCCCACTTTTATGCCTTGTTGCTTGTCAAAAATTGGGAATAATGTTTGGTGGCGGTAGTGTCGATCAAATCGAAAATATATCAAATCTTTCAAAAAATTACAATTTGATTGCAATCAAATATATCTGTCATTTTTGTGTCGCATAGGCTAATGCCACATTAGGTCTCACAAAAACCGTATTTTTCTTCGTTTCTTTCCCCGTTTAACTACGATACGGGTTTTATCTGTGCCTCAATTTCTTGATTTTATTGGTAAAGTTGAAACAAACGAAGAAGTTACCGAATAAAAGTTACCATAGTGTGGAATGAGCCTTAGAACGTAAAAAATTGATTTCGATCCAATATTTTTATTTACATCAAATATTTTTTTTCGAAAGAACTTCACGTTAGATATTGTGTTGGAGTGGTTGGGATTTTTTTTGCTGTTCGAAGGGATGTTCGATAACGTAATTTATGCACGAAAACGGCATTTAAAAGACGAAATAGATTTTGCCGAATAGATATAACATTAGTATTGTGGGATACGGTAATTTTTGTCACAATGTTTATTCCTTTGATATGTCGTGCATGAGGAGTTCTAAAGGAGGCAACCATAAAAATCTGTAAACCAGAATGTGTTCTTACCTCATCGAATGTTATAGCGGATTTTGATTTAATGACGGATACAATTATATATTATTTAATAGTCTCAACATGTAATTATAATTTTGTATGTATTTGTTTACATTTCTAAAATTGTAAATATTTGTAGATTTGGAGCATATGGGAATTTGGTAGAATTCGTTGTGATGTGGGAAGAGGTGGTGGGTGGTAGGATGGGTGGCGTATTATGGTTATTATTATTCCCCACTAGATTTTCAGGTTGGGGATTCCCGATCGGAGTAAGAGTTGTCGAGCTAGATGAGAGTTGGGATCTTGGTGAATGTATATCGTTCATATGATTTATTTGATACTCCTGTTGTTGCATTAAGTTTGGTGAAGTCGACTCTATAAATTTTTTATATTTGGTGTGGAACGACTTGATATTATTGGCTTTATAACGTAAATGTTGTCGATTCCGGTTCTCTTTTGCCGATTTTGATTACTTATCGCCCGGTTCTAATTCTAACGTAGACGCGATTGTTGATCGCTTTATTTTGTTGCCCGAATGAAAGAATCTCGCGTTATGCAAATCGTAATTGTATTGCCGGTTAAATTTAAATTTACACAAACTGCATGCTGTATTGCTTCAGTTTATTGTTACATTGGCCGTTGGAAATTTTCGAGCATAATCAATTTAAAAAAATTGATTTTGATATTCAAAATGTTCAATTTCTAAATGTAAATTTAATTGATACGATCGGGCAAATATCTCATCACACTTAGAACATCGAGTTGTATATGGTCCGTTCGGTTAACTACACTCATTTCATTTATATCTGCGGCTTCAGACTCAGAATCAGATAATTCATATTCGTAGCCATTTGGATTTGTGATTTGACAAAAACGTGATATAAAGTATTGCATTTGATATCATTAACAACGTATTGGATTAATGTATCATGATCTTCGATGTTTGGTGTAATTTTGGTCAAATCGAGTGGTTTCGCGTGCAGATCCACATTTTGAAACGTATTTTCATCCGTATGGCTCTGTAAATGTATTTGAAGTGGTCTGATATGTGTAAAAGTTATATCACATATTTTGCTTAATGCCGTCATTGATATTGGATTGGCTGTACGCTCACGGTTTGGGACAAATGATAACACACACAATTTGACAGATTGTCGAAGAGAGAGAATTACTGTTACATTTTTTTTTAAATTAGAGCCATCTATTAACACTACTTTAAAGATATTATCAAAAAGACTATGGTTTCTAATGACGCCTTATGGTTGGTGTTTGTTCGTTCCTTCTGAAAATTTTTTCGACCAATCATATTGCTCAAAAATGACGTTTTATTTCTTCTGGATTTTTCCATAAGAGATGGTTGGTCGAAAAAATCACCGAACGAACGCAACCATAAACTGTCGTCTCTCTAGTATTCTATGGTTATGTTTTGCTGGGTTTAGTGTGATCAGGAGTTGTCAACAATTTCGAAGCAACAAAGAACTCAAATAAAATAAATTGTTTATACATGCATAATAAATATTCTGCAATTGTTATTCTAGGTAATGACGTTTAAATTGTTTTTTTGATAAGATTTCAGTGAAATGCGTCAAATACGACCAGTTGTAGTCTCATATTTACACTGTTAACATCGTAAGCGAAATATCGAGTGACAATTATTTAAAATACACCCAAGAAAAAAAATTAGTACTGAAACACGTGTACATATAACAGCTTACCATACAGCTGGCATAAGTAATCGACTCTCTCTCAAAAAAATGAAATTAAACCACGCTACTGAAAAAATTTGTTAAATCAAAGAATTTATAGTCTTTGACGAAAATCTGTAGAAATCAAAAAAAGGTTTGATTACAATGATTACTTAATTTTTGTGTAAAAATCATAAAAGAGTATTGTATGAATTTTTAAACAGACTTTCTATGAATTTGTAACAAAATTTGTACTATATTTGCACACGCTAGTCCATTCGTCGATTATGTTTTTATCCTGTGAGAATCGGATTATAAAAATAATTCCGAAGTTTAAATAAGTTTCCTACGGTTTTAACACTCTAGTTTGTTATGGTTTAAAGTTGTATAAATAGAAGTCCTTTTCAAATTTCCCATAGCGGTGCCCGTTAAAAGCAAAATATTTTTATATTTTTAACCAAAAAGACTTCCTAAATATAAATTTTGGCATAGAAAATAGGGTGCAAATTCTATCGGGCCCTTATACAAAAACACGGCGTTCGCTATCTTTGTAAGTATAAAGGATATTCCATACTCTGCGATTTGAACGAAATATTTGCTTGCACGTGATTAATATTTTTTTAGATTAATAAACACGCAAATTAAACAAATACCTTATGACAAATTATTAATTGTGCCGTTTATTGTGAAAATGACGTTCGCAGATTCTTTATAAACAGGTATTTTTAATTTTTGTAGGAGTTAGTTTCATTCTAATCACTTTACTGTCGTTCCTCGATTTTTTATAATATTTCGCTAAACTGATTGGGGGGGTTCAAAATCTAAACAAATAAATGTCTGTAACTTTGAGTGTGATAATCAAGTGTTTTTAAAATTATTGTCTTGCGGTATATCTGTATGCGAGCACCGTTTTGGTTGTTCGGCTTTCACGCCAAAACCACTGCACCGAATTAAGTGTGCTTAAATAGATATGAGCTGTTTTAATCTGTTTTAAAGTCATAAAATAAAACATAATTAGGTCAGGAATGGCCATCCAAAGCGGTCGACATAGATTTTTCTGATTGAATGAACTGTCGGATTGGTCAAAGATGTATTCTACGGTACTAAACAAAATGTCCGCTATATTTAAGTTTGAAAGATTTCATAACTAAGTGATTTCTACTACCAAATAGCACAACATTTTTTTTGTATATAAAGGGCCGACTTCGTCTTTCAGCAAGCGTATAAGGAATTCAATTTCCATATAAATTATTTAAAAACAACCCAAAAGAGGACAGTGGCCTCACATATATGTAAGCAATTAAAATTTTTGAAATATATCTCGTGCTATAAAGATTGGGGTACTTTGCATTTTACTGGTGAGTGGTTTCTTTTCAGAATTCTGTAAAAGATTTTGAGTAGTTCGACATATGGTAATTCAATGATAATGTCTTCGACGGCGATTTATTTTAAGTTGGGCATGTTCTCATTATTTGTCTATGGGCTAGACAGCCATATATTTACTATAGTTTGATTTTAAACAACAAGCAGTTGATGCCGCATATTAAAAAAAATGTTAATGTGCGGTGATGTAAATTTCCATCTAAACAGATATGCCAACAAGCAAAACTTCTTCATTTGTAACACTAAATATCTACATATCATTCAAGGAAAACCTATATGAATCCGCAACGAGGCACTGTTTAGTGTAGCTTTTTAACAGAATCACTTAACCCCTTAATGCTGATAACGCTGTTAAGGTAGACGGCCAACGTTATCGTGACAAAATTCAAATCTATTTTCAGCCTTTTTGGGAGACATTGGCTCTTAATATGTATGTGGTTTCTTCTGAATATAAGAAATAATGGTTCAGTTACTAGCGAAATTCTTTGAATACGTTATCTCCGAAACAACAACTTCAATATACATACTCATTTCTCTGGGATAACGTGATAATTATGGTAATCGAAAGAACCCTTTATAGTAAGTTTTTAATTTTTGGTTAAGACTTAAAATGTGCACTGGATCTAAAGAGGCAGTTCATTAAAGTTGGAAAAGTGAAATACCCAGAGCCTAGGTCCGATACGTTTTCCTGTGGAAACCGGCCCACCGGAAAAATTAATTTTCTTAGTAAAGCTACGATATTTGAAATGCTGATTACGTTGATAGAAATAAAAATTTTTATTAACGTTTTTCACATAACATCCAAAGATCCAAGACGGAAATTGGCCACGAGTGTGAAGAAAATGCTAAACTTTTGCTAAATTCATTAATTGTGTTTGTGTTAGTGATATTACCTGGGTAAGACGGAAAATTATCGAAAATTAGAGTTACACAACCTCAGGTATATGGGGTGTTAGTTGAAGATCATATTAATTAGAAAATATAATCAGATGCTCCCCATCCAGGGGAGGGGGCAGGTAATCAGATTTATTATTATAACGAAATATAATAAACATCCTCAGGCTGACTGAGATATCCCTAGAGATCTAAACACAACTTCAGGTATATGGAGTGTTAGTTGGGAACCATATCAATTAGAAAATATATTCAGATGCTCCTCATCCAGGGGAGGGACAAGTTAATAAAATTTAGTATTATGACCAAATATAATAAAAATTATCAGGCTAACTTATCAGTTAGCCTGATAATTTTTATTATATTTGGTCATAATACTAAATTTTATTAACTTGTCCCTCCCCTGGATGAGGAGCATCTGAATATATTTTCTAATTGATATGGTTCCCAACTAACACTCCATATACCTGAAGTTGTGTTTAGATCTCTAGAAATCTAAACACAACTTCAGGTATATAGGGGTGTTAGTTGGGGACCATATCAATTAGAAAATATATTCAGATTTTCCCCATCCAGGGGAAGGGCAAGTTAATAAAATTTAGTATTATGACGAAATATAAGAAACATCCTCGGCTGACTGAGATATCCTTAGAGATCGTAACACAACTTCAGGTATATGGGGTGTTAGTCGAGACCATAACAATTAGAAAATATATTCAGATGCTCCCCATCCAGGGGAGGGGCAAGTTAATAAAATTTAGTATTATGACGAAATATAAGAAACATCCTCGGCTGACTGAGATATCCTTAGAGATCGTAACACAACTTCAGGTATATGGGGTGTTAGTCGAGACCATAACAATTAGAAAATATATTCAGATGCTCCCCATCCAGGGGAGGGGCAAGTTAATAAAATTTAGTATTATGACGAAATATAATAAACATCCTCAGGCTGACTGAGATATCCCTAGAGATCTAAACACAACTTCAGGTATATGGAGTGTTAGTTGGGGACCATATCAATTAGAAAATATATTCAGATGCTCCCCATCCAGGGGAGTGGCAAGTTAATAAAATTTAGTATTATGACGAAATATAAGAAACATCCTCAGGCTGACTGAGATATCCTTAGAGATCGTTACACAACTTCAGGTATATGGGGTGTTAGTCGGGACCATATCAATTAGAAAATATATTCAGATGCTCCCCATCCAGGGGAGGGGCAAGTTAATAAAATTTAGTATTATGACGAAATATAATAAACATCCTCAGGCTGACTGAGATATCCCTAGAGATCTAAACACAACTTCAGGTATATGGGGTGTTAGTTGGGAACCATATCAATTAGAAAATATATTCAGATGCTCCCCAACCAGTCGAGGGGCAAGTTAATAAAATTTAGTATTATGACGAAATATAATAAACATCCTCAGGTTGACAGAGATATTCCTAGAGATCTAAACACAACCTTAGGTATATGGGGTATTAGTTGGGGACCATATCAATTAGAAAATATATTCAGATGCTCCCCATCCAGGGAAGGGGGCAGGTAATAAAATTTAGTATTTTGACCAAATATAATAAAAATGTTCAGGCTAACTGAGATATTCACGAGTGTGAAGAAAATTTTATTAAATGGCCCCTCCCCTGGATGGGGAGCATCTGAATATATTTTCTAATTGATATGGTCCCCAACTAACACCCCATATACCTGAGGTTGTGTTTAGATCTCTAGGAATATCTCTGTCAACCTGAGGATGTTTATTATATTTCGTCATAATACTAAATTTTATTAACTTGCCCCTCGACTGGTTGGGGAGCATCTGAATATATTTTCTAATTGATATGGTTCCCATCTAACACCCCATATACCTGAGGTTGTTTTTAGATTTCTAGGGATATCTCAGTCAGCCTGAGGATGTTTATTATATTTCGTCATAATACTAAATTTTATTAACTTGTCCCTCTCCTGGATGGGGAGCATCTGAATATATTTTCTAATTGATATGGTCCCCAACTAACACCCCATATACCTGAAGTTGTGTTTAGATCTCTACGCATATCTCAGTTAGCCTGAGAATGTTTATTATATTAAGTCATAATAATAAATCTTATTACCTGCCCCTTCCCTGGATGGGGAGTATCTGAATATATTTTCTAATTGATATGGTCCCCAACTAACACTCCATATACCTGAGGTTGTGTTTGGATCTCTATGAATATCTCAGTTAGCCTGAACATTTTTATTATATTTGGCCATAATACTAAATTTTATTAACTTGCCCCTCCCCTGAATGGGGAGCATCTGAATATATTATGTTACTGAAATGACCCTCAAATAACACTCTATACAGTAGTTCAGTGTGTAGTGGTTGTTCTTGTTACTAATCTGCCTCGGATACCTCGATTTTCTTGTTATTTTTTTAAACTTTTATTAACCGCAATATACTTAGTAGAGAATATTGATTAATAAAATGGGAAATACAATACATATATGTATTATAATTTCTTCAGGTTTTTAAAAGATAATTGCCAAAATATAGTTAATAAATTAAAATATACGTTAATTTCCGTTTTATACAGGTATCATTTTTATATGCACCAACACATAAATATTTAGTATCGATTTCGTAAAAACTTCACACAGCTATATAAACATGTGAAGTTTTTGCTAATTTATTTACTAGTAAAACTTTAGCAGTATCTACTATCTAGTACATGCATAAATTGGCCCTGAGTTAATAGAGCCTCCATTGTCGATAGGAAAATTTATGTTTAAGGTTTTACGTAAATTGGCATAAGTTCATTGGAAAGTAAAATAAATCATCATTCATTATAAGAGTTTGGTTCAGGAATGTTGACCAATCCTTATATCTTCCCAAACTCAACGAGCCGATTTGAATTTTTAATTGGCAAATTGTCTAGACTCTGTTTAATCTTCGATCTTGGATAGACTGGACCAAAACTAATGACCAATCTTTACCCACGAATTTTTCACACTTCGGGAATCCTAAAATCAGAAGTAATTGGATATCAAAGTTATTCGCAAAATTTGTGAGTTTGGGTAGAAGGTAAATTATTACGGTTTTAACGAAATAAGGGAAACTAAAACAACTCTCTACTCTGAGAGTAGAACTTCTTTTAAAATATGAATTTTTTAATTTAGGAATGATAATGCAACCATTTTTCTCAGCGTATGCTTCTGCGGAAGGTAGTTATATAAACTCAAAAGTTTATTTCTATAATGAGTATGTAATTTGAACTACTCTGATTTACTTGCAAACGTTCTTATTCAGTTTTGTTCAAAGTATACGAATTCAAGAATTTGAAGCTTTCACAGCTTAAATGAATTTATTTGAAATTTAAATTAAATTGTTTTCTAGCACACAAAATTATTATTTTTCTTCGGGCCACACTATACATATATACTTCGAAAGCGATCAAGATGCGATTCCGAATTTAATCACATTTTATTCACTGAACGTAATTAAGGCTTGCAAATTCGATTTACTATTGGAAAACAAGTTTTATAAAAATTATAATTGAAAAATATTAATAAAAAATTTCAGAATTTTGTACAAGATTAAGATTTTTTAAGGTTAGACCAAATACTCAATTGGGTCAAAATCAAGTAAATCACTTCACTTTAAAACCTTAAAATAACATCGTGAAACCATTTTATTAACGACATACTATTTAACAATAATCCCCATTTTATCGAACAACATTCGATCTTGAGTTTTACAATACACTGCGATTTTTCTGTTAATCACAAAACTACTGTGTGAAAACTGAAAAATGAAAGACAAATAAATTTTAAACAACAACAAACGGAAACTATGTGTAGTGTATGCTAAGTATATGTATGACTATTGTCTGGCTACTCTCTCACAATTGTGTATTACACGCTACCCTTACCTCAATTCGCGAAATATTTTTTGATATAAATATACGCGGTTTACTGTAAGAAAATCATCAGTTACATCTAATCGTTTGATAAGAAAACGTTTAAACATAAATAGTAAAGTAAAGCTTTATAAAAAAAATATTTAAAAAATGGCAAAAATAGTAAGTGTATCGCAATATTATAGCGTATGGTATTTTACTAGATTGTATTTGTTGGATTACAGGTGTTCGCACTCGCTTTATTAGCAATCTTCGCATTTGTTGTTGCTCCAGCGGCAGCCCGACCACAAAACCAAAAATCAAAACAACAAGCCACCGAAGTTGAAACATTAGAAAGTGGTAACAGTGAAAAAGATCTAAAAGGATCTGAATCGGTTGGTTACGGATATTATGGTGGATTGTATCCTGGATATGGAGGCGGTTATGGATACCCAAGTTATGGATATGGTTACATTGGTGGCGGATACCCATACTATGGTTATCGAGGATTTGGTGGACTCTATAGTGGATACTACTGGTAATACGCGTGATTTAAGTACCTTAGCTACTATTTTATTTTTTTCTACGTCAATCAACTGCTACCAAAGTTTATTTTCCTATCATAATTGCACACGCACATGAAAAAATTTATTACTTCTACTTATTAGAGTTTTATATATTGCAAATAGCTAAGAAGCAGAAGTTAATTAATTGTTCTTTTGTATATTACAAACACAAATATGTTCAATCAAAAGTTACCTGAAATAAATTTTAATATTTTATGTTTTTTATAACATTAATTGATTTTTTATTTTTATCAACCGTCGGTCGAAAAGTGTTGAAATAAGAAAACCTTACTAATCTAATCTCGCCCTAGATTTTGTTTTTAGCCCCTATAATCCTTGCTCCGAGCTTCTTCATCTGGCGATTCATCGTTAATATAAATCCATTTACAATATTCTACTGGTAAATATTTCAAAGACTTCAGTTTCAGTTGGTGCCAATTTTAATTTTGTGCATGGATCATTTTCTGGATGATTTTTGTGCCAGTCCAAGTTGTAATTTAAAGTGCGGGAGGCAACTTGAACTATTTCATTGTTCATTGAATAATTCATTGCCTCTATTTAGAAATGTGTTATTACCAGTCCTCACGGAACAGCAAGACATCTAGTCGTACCATAGTTCAAGGCAATAACCTAATACTGAACGAGCGTGTTCAACTAAATTCCGATAAGGTTATATTGAACAGACATTTTTTGGTTTTAAATAGGCGTAAATTGCAGCAAATTAACTATGGATTTGTGCTCATAACCTCCGGTTTGCTTGAATATTTGTAAATTTTCTCAAACAACCTGTACAGATTTACTACTTAGGTAGACTAGATAATGAATTTACAATTTAATGACTTCATAAATCTCATTTTCTTTCTACAACTCAAATTTGTTCAAAACTGATTATGTAATGAACACGTTCTATTCAGTTAGATAAAATTCCTGTGAAAAATTGCCAGTCTAGATCTTAAAACCGCCTTGACAATAATTGGTTTAAGTAATTGGTCTAGTTGTATTCGGAATGTACCAGAACTTTGGTAGAAAATTCAAGAATTTCTACTTTGTTAGAAATACTCAATAAAGTTGTTTTTAGCATGGTCGAATTCCAGAATCTCGATCAAAATTTGTTACGAAACCCTGTTATTCATTTTGTCCAACCAAGGTGAAGCCGACATAATATCGTTAACAAGTTAACTAAGGAATCATCACCGCAGTTTTTGCCCGTTATGGCACAGTCGAGAGGGGGGGGGGGGGGGTGGGGGTGTCTTAAATTGATGGTGTCTTTCCAAGGTCTTAACATGCTGCTTCATAAACCGACGTTCATTAAAATCTGCACGGACCTTAACATGATTTTAAAAATTTATATTTACAGAATTAATAAATTAAACATTTATTAACAATTATGCCTCGTATTAATTTGACATTACATAAACTATTGGGTTTTCAAAAACACAAAAAACACATCAAGGAAATGAATTAATGAAAATCACTAAGGAAACCAAATACAGTTTATAATTATGGTAGACCCCCTACCTCCCCGTTACGTCCTCTTATGCGATTTAGTATGGTACAACACTCTACGTCTTGTATTATACCGTTGAAGGATCCAGATAGCGTCGTCCGCAGAGCTCTGCGAACCCGTCAGTCGGGTCTGAAAATAAAAAGGTAAACAAACAAAGATCCGCACCCGTGTCGGACAATCAGTACCAAACAAAATTATAAGGTTTCGTAGTGAATATGTATGTATATAATTTATAATGACGCCTCGTGTGGCGCTTCACAGTAAACCTAAAACACACTATACCGTTACAACCAAAAATAAAACAAGCACTTCCAGAACCATTAAACTCGCGGCAAATCTAAGAATCTTGTGAAAACAGCACCCGTATGTATCACTGTTGCCACTTTTACCTCATTGATGAGGTATGACACTGTATAGATGAACAGCTGTATATGACGAGTTTTTGTGGCGAAAAATTACCTATTAACCCTTTGAGGTCAGCTATCATTTTTCACAATATAAAAACTTATTTAATTGGAAAAATATATTTATTATATTTAATTTAATCCATTAGGATACAAAAAATAAAAAAAATTCATACTGAGGAGTAATGGGGAGGTGGTTAGTAGAACTGACCACTAGGA
This sequence comes from Nephrotoma appendiculata, assembly GCA_947310385.1. NCBI lineage: Eukaryota > Metazoa > Arthropoda > Insecta > Diptera > Tipulidae > Nephrotoma > Nephrotoma appendiculata. Next base: position 263,947,016 of record OX371225.1, on the reverse strand, counting down.
ACTTGGCGAAGTTAATTCAAATTTATTTTAAAAAGTTTACACCGTATGGTAAGCAGCAAAGCAATTTCTTTTATCATCCAGGCATAAACCGATATCGCACGTAGAACATTTTTACATGGTCCTGTGGAGTTTGTCTCAAGTACTACATTGAGCGCATCTTGCAGAAGCTGACCTTTTGGACATATGAGCGTTCTTATCATAGCGCACTTCCAATGGAACTTTTTTCTTATAGTTGTTCGAAGTCTCGACCTTTTTTGGAACTCGCTTACCGAACGAGTTATTTTGGCTTACACCGATTAATCCTGTAGCGATTAAAAGTCAAAATTCCTTTATGGTCATAACTGACTTCAACTTTTCTTGAAATAATATGTATAGGCATTTACAACACACGCATCAACAAAATAAAAGAAAACTCGATGCTACTACTTGGGATTTTCGGTCTATTTCGTATAACATTCGGTCTATTTCGTATAATGATTTTAGCATATCGAATTTATCCACGTACCTCATATTGCGATTATAATCCTTGACCATGCTCGGGCACGATTTGTTTTCTAGGGAACCATCTTTTTTCGCCTTTCTATATAGATTGCATTTCGGTAGGGTTGTGGAAATTTTCTAGAATCAAAATGGATTTTTTATCAATCCATTTTACGTGATCTCATCAACTTGGCGGGTATCATGCCAATCACAATCCCCTGATTTCAATGTTTTATCCCTGATCAATTCTGGCATTCCTTTTCTGTGTTTACGTACAGTCCCACAAGCATATATTCCATTATCCTATAAGTATTTTTGAAGTGGCACAGGATTGAAAAAGTTGTCGAAATAAACCTGGGATATTTTCCGACCATATACATTTTGTAAGACCATATACATATTTCAAATTAACATACATAGCCTGTTGAATCTGCTCGTACGCAAATCTTATATCTTCGAGTTATAGGTTTCATTTGTATAAATTGACGAATGCTGCTTATACCTTTAAACCGAATCATACATTCATCCACCGATAGATTTTCGTTCGGATTCATTGATAATAAAAACGTTTTGCTCAAGCAGTCGAGCATAAGCCGAAGTTTGTACAACTTATCGACATTTTTCTAAAACTTTTCATTCGTATTGATTTCTCGTTTTAACCGAACTTATATAACAGTCTCTCTAATGTCGAACCGTCGACGATCAATAATCTCTATAGCTTGGTAATTTTTTGGCACGAACACTTTTATTTTATCAACCGTAGTTGGAACAAAGGCATGTGTATTTGCTTCTTTCCTTTGTACAGCATACACATTAGTTTGAAACACAAATGTTCAAAAAGGTCGATTGGATATAAATGAAGGAAAACAACTACAGGATATTTGGCTGTTTCTGGTATATTTGGCACAGATGGCTCATTGAATAAATTTGGTAGAGTGTAATTAGAAATATAATCTGTCCAAACTTCTTCAATGTTATTTTATTATGATTTGGATTACCTGATATTAGATTAGCCAAAGATGTTTCATCATCGCGTCCCAAACACTTGCTGCATCATTTTCCCTTACATTTTCCAAAATTACACTTTCAGCAACGTCATCGGCAAATATTATATTCTTTTCTTCTATATTGAATATTTCACTTTGATTTCTGGTTTCATCTGAGAATGATGTTTCCGATTCGTTGTTAGATGGAATCTAAGCCAGAGAAAAATGAGAAAATATATTAGTGGTTGCACCGTGCTGCAATTAAGAACGTATAATTTTTTTTTTTAAGATTTGTTTTTGCAGACTAACCAGTAGACTTGAAAGGGTTAACTGCCGAACAAACCAAAGTAACGAGACGCAATTCCCAATAATCGAAAGTACGACACTTGTATATCAAATGCATCAGCACACCAGGTAAACTTCCGAATATTCGTCCTTGCCGTACAAACAAAAGAACGTAAGGCGCTACACCAAAAATTAACTTCGCATAAGACTTGATGCCACTTGGGTTAAAATTCACAGGGATTTGCTAGTCAAGTTATCTAGTGCTTTCTCTTGAATTTTTCCTCATATATATTTTTTTTTTAATAAATTATTTCTAATCGATCCGTTCGCCTCAATCGATATTTTCTTTCCCTCGTCTCGCCCGCACTCTCACGATATTTAAGTTATGAATTTTAATTCCGAGCGATTAAAAAAAATGAAATTTATTTTTAATCTTTATTGTTACAATCTAAAGGCGCACGTTGTAAAGAATCAGCAGTTTTGTAACTAAGCCGGGTGCTCCTCGAATTCCAAGGTAATTGGTTGAATCCTGAGTTGTTTGATAATACCTGGTTGATGAGTTGATCTGTTCCTCCTTATTTTATAAAGATAAATGGTCTGTTTGATTGAGAGGATAAATATAGCTATGCAAATCACAGCTATACCTCCAAGGTCCATAGTCCTGATACTTGATGCTTTATGAACAAATTTTGAATTTATTTTACGTTGTTTAGGTGTAAATCGTGGAGGTATTCTGGTTTGATCTTGATGCCTTTTTCCGTTTTATTGGGCTGTAGTACTGATGGTATGACTTGAGAGGTTCTAATCTCTCGGTTGGTGAATGTTTTTATGATTTCATTGTTATATTGTATTAAGAAGTTTCCTTTCGGATGTTTGTTCGTGTTGTTATTAATTACTAACGGATCCGTTAAAATTGCTTAGATAGATTGTGTTTTCGTTCAAGGCCTCAATTTAGTGGTTTAGTCACTCTTTATCTCTTCTATGTATGGTTCATCTCGCAAATTGTAGTTTTACGAAAAGAGTTGCTTGTCCCAGTGATTCCATATAATTCATGTTGGTTAATGAGCAGCTCTTTGTACTATAAGTATATTTGTTTGTTTTATTTGAACGTCCGACGTGAATATATTCCTGGCTGCTTGTCTTAGGTATTGATATTACCTATAAGATGATAGAATTTTTGACAAGCATCATCGGTTCCACGTATTCTATTACCTCTATTTCACTTGTGTATGGAAGTGTTTCGATTTCCGCAACCAACCGTCCGATTTCTACTTTGTCTAGTAAATTCGTGTTAATTATTTTACCCTTTGCAAGTTGTGCGGCTCTAATTATTTCATTGATTTCTTCCTTGACGATAGTGCGTCGGTTGAATAATATTTGTTGGATCCATTCTTCAGAGTCTTCGTGTAGTGAGTCGACAATTTTATTGTATTCATTAAGAATTTTTCCTGATGAGCACTGCATCAAGGTGGTATTAATTTGGTACTGTTGATTATTATTGTTGATAATTTCATTTTTACTGTTGACCATTTTGTCCCAGTCTGTAGCCTCTGCAGGTTCGTGCATTTTGACCCTTGAGTTCCGATAATATTTGGTTAATTTATTCAATTTGGTGAATCAATTGGGGTTGCTTTCTCGATCAATGCAGTTGATTTCAGGTGAAATTCTATCTATTATATTTTCAATATGAAAATGCTGGTCAAGTTAATGATATGTGAATCAGCTTAAATTTCCCATTGATAATTCTTGCGGTTCCCTGCTTGAGTGTTACCAGCGAGTGATTGTATTCATAGATGTTCAGGGACGTTGTGGTTGTCCAAAGACAGGAGCTAAAAATGACAGAGATAATTTTCATTCAGCTATATTTTTATGTGAGTTTCATGTATTTTTTTCTATGCAGTTATCACTGTGACAGTGTTGTTTTTTGCTACAATTACCTTTCTAAACTTCGGGATATCGCATTCGCAATTTTGTTAGTTTCTGTCTTGTCGGATTAACTCGCAAGTTGGTCTTTCCTAATTTCGAGAGTATTCGGTCGAAATTAGCCAGGTATTCTTCCTCGGTGTCCTCCGAATATGATAATGTCATCTCGTATTTCGAGATTATTTGTCTCTTTTTTGTGGTATCTGGTATATTCGGTGTTAAGAGTAAGTCGTTGTTTTTTCTATCGATGATGGCTCCTAGTTCCCTTAAAGTGTCGTCCCCGATTATTCCATCAAATGATTTGAGTCGGAGCAGTACAAAAAATTCGATTTGATTTTGTTAATTCCAACACTTTTAAAAAATTAGCTCACAATCTTCTCTTTTATTAAGAAACTCATATTGGTTCGTGTGTTTATGAGGAACTTGAGAGGGTTGTTATCTCTCGTTTTATACTCTAGTAGGGTATACGCTAGAGAGCCTGCTATCATAAAATTTACTTCGGAGCTATCTTCTTCTTCTTCCTCTTACTATTCGAATATATTAATGTCAGAATTCTCATTGATTAATTGATTGTATAGTTGTTCTTCTTCATCGACTTTTTCAAGGTGATAAACTCTTTGATTTTTTCGTGGCTCGTTCTGATACGAATTTAAATGCTGTCTGACGCAGTTAGCGTTTACCGGGCGATTTTGGTAGTCAGCTTGCCTTCAGTTAATAGAGGACCCTAATTCCATTGGTATTGGTGGTTTCGGTTCAACTGCCCAAGGGAGTGGTATCTTATTATTTGGTTGTTTGATGTTATAGGCCATATTTCGTTGTGACGTGGTCATATTGTGTTTCGGTGTTGGGATATACGTAGGCTCCTACGTATGTTTCTATTAAAACTTCTATTGTATCGGGAGAGTATTCTTCTGTTTTTATTTTGTTGACAATCAGCGAGAATTGGTGGTTAGTATTCGAATATAATTCGTCTATGCTCATATTTCTCTGAGTTATGTTAGATATTACTGAGTTGGTGTTCCAATGTTTAGAAGTCTCTTTTGTCAGCATAATGGAGAGACAAACATTTGTTTGATAGACGCCCAATCGTCGCTAAAGATGTATGATATCAGAGCAGCATCGGCATTGCCTATGATTTTTTGCCTGATGCTTTGAAGTATGGCTCTGTATATCGGTTTGTTGCGTACTATATCGTAATATTTCAATTTATTTTCGATATTGTGGATCGACGATATATATTGAGTGGGGTTGCCGTCAAATTTTTGCAACTCCTTGACGTAATCTGAGAGTCTACTAACTTCGGCTAGGTCTTGTTCCGGTTTAGTGTTTCGGTTTTGTGAATACGGGATTCTCAAGCTTCAATAATCTCTGTTAAATTTTTTTAGAGAATTCGATTTGAGCATTGACAGAATCAGCATTTTTATAACTAAGCCGAGTGCTCCTTGTCGTTAACTTATATATGTACGCTTCTTTTACCAAAATTGATCAAATCTAACTCTAAGCCCGAGATTCAACCGAAACAAACAAAATGCCATCTATCGCCTCTATCGAGCTTTAGTACAACCACACAGGACTATAAACTAGTAATTAAGATTAGTGCTTTGTGGTCAACTAAATATGCGAATAATATAGGAAATTGTACATCTCATAGTATAAATCTTAGTCATTTAACCGTAGATGAACGCAAAGTGACGATATATCGCAAAAATTCTATAAAAATCACAATCCAGCTTTACAAACCAAATATCAATATAAGCATTTCCAAATTCCGGAACGTAATCCAAAATTCATGTTAGATTCACAAAAGTGAGGTCGAGTATCGACTTTTGAGTTTCTGATCACAGTTATTAAAGGAGGTTTTATGATTTTATAAGATATGACCTTGAAACTCATTAGTTTGGGAATTTTGAGAAACTAATTTTTTTTTTTAATCGGAACCTAAACCTTTGATTTGAACTTTTAGGCTGTGTGCCAAACTTAAGGTCAAAGTCAATTTTAGGTAAATTTTTCGGTAAATTCAATTATTTTTCAAAAACTCTATGGCAAACTGTCGAAAAATCTGTCCTAAATCCGGTTTTTACCGCAGTAAACGATTTACTTTAAGTTTGGCACACAGCCATAGATAAATAGGGAAAAATTAAGCTTAGGCTGCGGGCCAATAGCTGGGCAAATCGTTTACTATGGTAAAAATCGAATTGAGAACAGATTTTTCGATCAGTTTGCCATTGAGTTTTTGAGAAATAAATGAATTTACCGAAAAATTTACTAAAAATTGACTTTTACCCGACTATTGGCCCGCAGCCTTACTGGAGTTTTAGTAAGGTTGTCTTGTATAATCAAAAAAGATGATGCCTGCTTAAATTTCAGAAAACTAACAGTCAATCCTCGTTGGTTGAAAATATAATCTTTAAATTCTTTGTCTTTTTTGTAAATGCTAAACTTTACAATAACATTGCAAAAATTTAAAGAACTCTTATTGAAGGTGCCACTTTTCCCAGATTTCCATCAAATTTCGTATTAAAAACGAGAAAGCTATAATTGTGGAAGCTACCACTTCCGGCGGACTGATGTGTGCCAGAAATCACTAGGATCTCCAAATTGATGGAAAAACTAAACTATCAATTAATTTGTATGAGCTATACAGAAACCGAATTCTTGCTGAACAACTTTTTTGTCAAACATCATAATATCCGCATAAAATTTTGTAAAACTGATCTGAACCGATATTATTGCAAAATTAATTTACAATTTATTAATTCATAGTCGGTTTTCTCATAAATGATATACTTTTTAAAATGTTTGCTAAAACCGGAAAAGCTCCTATTGAAGCTGTCACTTCCAGTAGACCGATTTCGGCCAAACATTTTTGGTAAAAGTTTAAGTATGAAGTTTCATCCCGATCAATCAATCCGGCTGTTCAAAAATCGTTATTTCCGCTTAAATTTTGGAACACTGGTACGGGCATAGTTGCAAGATTAATTTACAATCTTTTAGTTCTTAATTGTTTTTCTTGTAAATGATAGTTTTCAAAATATTTTCAAAATACCCATGTTGGTAATTTAATCTTTAAATTTACTTGAATCATTAAATTCTTTGTCGTTTTCTGTAAATGCTAAATTTATCAACATACATAATTGCAAAAATTGAAAAGCTCCCAAGGAACCTGTTACTTCCACTATACAGATTTCTACCAAACTTCTCAGATTTTCAACTAATAGAAAAAGTATAAGTATACAGATTTATTCCGAATAGTCAATCCGTCTGGATTTTAGATATGCTAAATTTTAGTGAAAATAAGCTTTCTATAAAAACTCGTCATTTCCGGTAAAATTTAAAATATGATATGAGTTAATTTTGTCTGAAAAATAATCTATAATCTTTTGGTTTTTAGCCGTTTTTTTCGTAGATGCTATATATTTTTCAAAATAATTTCAAAAAACGAAAAGCTCTTATGAAAGCTGCCACTTGTAGTGGACAGGAGTTTTCATGATTACTATACAAAAAATGGAGGGGTGTAATGATTGAGACCAACACCCGACATTGTTTTACGACAAAAGTACAAAAATCTGGAATAAAGCAAACTTACTTTCTAAAGTGAGTAATTAAACCTACTAGATTTGTGATGTGAAAAAATTGTTTTGTAAATACAATCTAAAGTCATTATTCATTATGCTTTCCTCAGAAAACCAACAACAAATATCGAAAAAACTCTTACGGAAGCTGCAGCTCCTGGTACACAGATTTCCACCACATTTCGCATATGGGTCTCCCAATTTATGGAAGGCGCTTTAGTATGATGTTTTATTCCGAATAGTCGATCCGCCTGGTCTATAGCAATGCCGAATTTTGGTAAAATAAAGAATTTTTTTATCAAATGTCGTCATTTTCGGTAAATTTAAAATATGATTAGTACAAATTTTGTTAGAAATTTAATTTAAAATCATTTATTTTAATCGTTTTTTCGTAAACGATAGATACAGTGGAACTTGTCAAAGCCGGAATCGTGTGGGGCCGAATAAAACTTCAGCCACTATGAAGATTCCGTCTCTCGAAAGTTCTTGATCAAATTTTCTCTAAATTAAACTCTAGTTTTAGGTTTCAATGTTCATAGATAGGCTGTGCGCCAAACTTTAGGTAAAACTCAATTTTACCGATCAATTAATCCGTAAGAGACCAATTTTTTTTTATTGAAAAACGGGTATTGGCATTAATTGTCATTTCAGCATAAATTTTGGAAAACTGATCTGGAACGATATTTTTGCAAAATTAATTAAGAATCTTTTTCAAAATACAAGCATAAAACGAAAAAGCTCCAATTGAAGATGTCACTTCCGGTGGACCGATTTCGGCTAAACATAACTGGGGCCTCCCAATTTATAGGTTATGCAGGGCTGAATTTTTCTGAAAAACTGTTTTACTGTCAAAAATCGTCATTTGTGGTTTGATTGTGGAAAAATGATCTGGGAAAATTTAATTTACAATCTTTTTGTTAAAAATCGTTTTGCTCGTAAATCATATACTTTTCAAAATATTTACAATAAACGTAAAAGCTCCCACGGAATCTTCCACTTCAAAATTACTGGTATCCCGAATTAATGAAAAAAGCTTAAGCATGAGGTTTTTTCCGGTCGGACAAACCGTTTAGGATGTAGAGAGCACGCAGACATTTACTCTGCATGGAACCACACCAAAAATTTCGTGGATGACAATTTTCATGATTACTTTACTTTATTTTACTAAATAAAAGAACGTAATAAAATTTGGAGCAAACAATTTAGCGTGAGCATTTATTCAGAGAATATTGCTCATTTAAGTTTTCGAAAATTATTATTTGTAAGATTAGTGACATCTAGGTTTAAGTATTTAGTAGCATTAGAGATATGTAGTTTCATAACAGTTTTGTTGTATAGTTGATCTAGAACAAAACCGCTGAGAATTTACTTCTGTTTAAATCCTGACGAGTCTAGAATTTTCCATCGGTATATAAATACGATTGCTAGATTCGGTAGGTTGTATTTGGGTTAAGGTGAGTGGTTGTAAGAGTGACAATCATGGTGTAGTTAACATTTTTTAAATGGTGTATTAAATGAATTAATAATAATATTTTGTTAAATTTATTTGTTGTTCTGATTTAGTGCGATGGCAACACCAAACTATCACTATCGTGAGATACACGTGGCTAATCATAGCATTCAGCTCGAAATTTTAAAATTACTTTCATGTTGTTTTAAGATATATTCATAATTCTTGGTAGCTTATGCGGACCTTAACTTTTTATTTATATGATGCCCGATAGTAACACTAAACTATGACTATCGGGGGAGTTTTATATCCCAGCCCGAAAAAATATCACTATCGTGAAAGTAAAATGTTTCTTGACAATCTGTCATGCATGACATTTATAACATTAAGCCTGAAATTATAAATGTGCCAAATGTAGTCAAAATTTTAACGATTTCGGCGATATATGTCAAGTGCATCCAGATAGTTGTAGCAAATCCCGCGGATTTTTGTTGAAAAAAATTTTTTTGCAAAAATCATAATTTCGGCTTAAATATTGGAAAACTGATCTAGAATGGTATTGTTGCAAAATCAATTTAGAGCTTTCTCAAATTGAGATACTTTTGAAAAATTGGCAAAAACATAAAAGCTCCTTGGTGCTTACCACTTCCAGTGAGCCGATTTTGGCCTAATATCACTGGGATCTCTAAAGTATTGAAAAAAGCTTGACTATGAAGTTTCATACCAATCAATCATACCACCTAGGGATCGGATTTATGTCCGTTTCTCAAAAAATATTTTGTAAAAGCCGAAAAACCTTCTATGGAAGCTGCCACTGGTGGTATTGTTATGGTGGATTCAGTGTTTCGTTCGTTCTTTCCTTCCTTCCATCTGAATTTTTTTTTAAATCAATCCAAGTTGCTGAAAAAAATTCACAAGAAAAAAAAAAACGTCATTTATAACCAATAACAATGAACGCAACTCTGAATCCGCCTTAATCGTCATATGAATGACTCAGACTTTAAATTGCTGTTAGTTTTATGAATAGCCTACCGAATGGCAATGCGATTTTTTATTATTTTAGCCTCTCCATTTCTTTTTGAAGGTAATTTAACGGGACCTAAGTAGTCAATCACATCCATTGAACGGATTAACCGACGAAAAGCCTACATTGGATAGGTTGCTCATAATTGTTTTGCAGTTTCAGCTCAGTGCTAATCCACTTCACATAAACTTGCAGCTATTATTTGTAGTGAATGCGGCTGCTTATAAGTTTTCGTATTTACTGTTCTCATTGTGAAAACGTTCTATAACTCTTAATATAAAATTTTCGTCTATAGAAAAGGTGCGTGAGATACAATAATTTGCTACTTTTAAATACTTCTTCTAGCATTCTCTAATCAATTTGCTACATTTGCTGGATTAGCCAACTTAAACAATTCCATTTAACCAGCCGTAACTTTGCTATATGCAATATCATTAGGATTATACTGTTGGCCTCTTGCTATTACTTTTAGGATTGCTAACGTCTTATTCGAACCAAATGCATTCCAAATTGCTAGATAATCCGAGAGCTATTTTAAAGTAAAACTGGGATATGTCCACGCATAAAATATTGCTGGTTCATATGCCGGGTGAGAGGTAGATTATGGCATGATGCAAAAGTTTATAAACAACTAACAATAGCTTGCTAATAAAGCTACAATGTGTATAAATTGTTCAGTGTAACTGAGATGCGAGCGTGATCTTGATATCAAACCCGGAGGCGGAATGGCATCAATTTTATGCCGTTAATTATCAAGGAATCACGAATTTATATTAAATTCTGTTAGATTTTATCTCGATTATAATTATCTATAATCTAATCTATCAGACATTCTCGTGCATAAACTCCATTCGTTAACATCTATGGGTATGGCCTGAATCGATAAACACAAAGCAAAATACAATTAAGTTTTCTCAAGCCCTTGGAATTATTTGCATTTTATATTCGACCGATAATTAAGATAATGATAAATCTACTAATCTATTAATTTGTAAATTATGCGGATCATTTGATTCGGAATTTATGTTTTATCAGGGTAACTTATTTCGAATCAGAGATATAGGAGTACAGCGAATTTTCTTGATATTTGTGTGAGCTCTCAGTCTTGTTAGTTTAAAGTGGTTTGAGGTCTTAAGAACTAATAGAACTCAAATGACACTTTTGCCTCTAGCTAAATAATAAATTAAAAATGTAAACCTGGTAATTATGATTGTACCTTATCTATCAGTCAGAATTTGTTAGCTGCCATATTCTGTTTCTAAGATTATTTAAAATTAACGTCTTCTTCTCTGAGCTCTGTATATCTACTCGGGAGTGCTGCACAGCGTCTAGTTTATTTATTGCACATAGCTAAACGATAGCTATATTGTAGAAGCTTCTACACATTAGACTCTTAGTCTCAACCACTAACCAGCAGAGCTAAAATACAAAATAAAATAATTGGAAACGCTTTTTTTAGCTCACTCAATGCAGTTCCTAAAGTGCTACATTCAAAACCTAATTTCTAAAGCGCATGGAGTATTTTCTAGCTGCGTAAGTAGGAATTTGGCCACAATATTTGGTGGTGTAATTTGGCAAAAGTTCCTTTATTCATTATATTGGAAATTCAACTTCACTCTTTGAAGATTATACCACCTCTTTATCCCCATCAAAATTTCTCCACAGTTGAGCTAAAGTTGGCCAATATTATGGCATTTCAAAAGATCATAGTGGCATCGATAATAAAGCTACATAATATAGATAGCCAGGCAATACAGAAATCAAGTTTTGTCTGATTCTGATTTTGTTCAAATCTCTCACTTTCAGATCAAGAGACATATACAAATCACCATATTTATTTAGTACATATGCCGTACGGTACAATTCAACTATACAACTCGTCCAAGTACAACTTATTCTAATCTTCCACCTATCCTTTGATAATAAAACCAAATTTGCACAAGCCTCGGGAATTATGGTAAAAAGCGTGAACTATGTAATTCGTGTGCTAAAATGAATTAATTGAATTTCTACTAATTTGGACGGAATTGCTAAACTGTGTTTGCTTGGCTTAATGTCTCCAATTTCAAATGCATAATCTATGTATGAATATCGAAAATCCTAATAGATTGATCAATAGTTCGCGATTTTTGTAAAAATTATATCGCAGCCCGTCGACCCTAGGGTTACTTCTAAATTGGGTTATTTTCAAAAATTTATAAGTATAGCTCAAAAATCGACCGTAAGCCACAAATTGATTGAAGCCACAAATACACGTACATTATGGCAACTAATTTGAAATAGCCAATTTAAAAACACACCGCTTTCCATAAAGTGTCTACTTTATCTGGTTTATAGGTTTATAAAACATTTTGAGTGTCCATATTATAACATATGGTACATATGAATATTGGTTCGCTTACCTAAGATCGAATGGTTTCATCTAAATTCTAAATGCATCATACGTGTACCATCGTTTGAGAATCGCTGCAATTAGTATATATAAAGTTTTTATTGTAAAATGACATTTAGGGGTTTAATAAAATAACCATAACCATTGTATAATCATTATATAGTAATGTAATGGTAGGTTCGTGAGTGAAATGGTAGATACCACTACTGGTATCGTTTTAAACTTTTTAAAGAATTTCTGCAATTACCTATCCGCCTAAATAGCATAACCTTCCCCTAAATGTAGCTAGAATATTTTATAATGCAACATGCAGAAAACAAAAAAAAATTCTATACATATACTTACAATGCGATTCATTACTATTTATGATACGAAAAAAATTTAGTTCCCATTTCTGTTTCTTTTCATATGAAATTGACAAATAAAATAACATATATATAATAATAATTAGCAAATACATAATTAACAAATAAAATAGTAATAAAAATAATAATTTTATATGAAAACAAACAGAAATGGGAACTAAATTTTTTTCTTATCATAAATAGTAATGAATCGCATTGTATTACTCATATAATGACGCTCTCATTATAAGTCAAAACAGTTTTTACGCTCAAAAGTAAATAGAAAATGTAACAAAGATGATGGAGAGAAAATACCGATCGCAACTAAGTTGGTTTTGTTTTGAATTGCAACAATGTTTTCTAAATTATAGACAAATAATTTTGAACGTTAAAATATTCATTGAAAATTATAAAAAGCTAAAATAATTGAAGATTGTCCATAAAAACGATCTACATTTAAATCCAATTAAAGATTATTTTAAATGATTTTGTAGGTACAACACATACACATTATTTGATTTATGTATTTGGTTTTCGTTTCGATAACTATATAGATAGACCACCGATGATATACATACTTATTTACACGCACACACTCAGCAATTCAATATATGTAAAAGGAAATCATACATCTACACACTACAAAGATTTAAAAATTGTTTGCAGGTTAATTTCGTAAATTTGTTCGTTTAAAATTTTATTGCTTGTCGTCTAATCGTAACGCATGTAGCTGTGTGTTTTCTTATTTTTAAACGTTATAAAAAGTTCATTTTGAAAATTTGTGTATTAAAACTTTTGTGAATTTGCGTGATAAAATGGTGTGTGCTTACAAAGACTGCTTAAATAAAATGACTGTAAATCCACCAGAACATTTTTTACGGTGGTGCATGACCATCGTCGTGTGTTCGACAAGAATAAAGTTACTTCCAAACGCATAACTATTATGAAGAACTTTAATTTTAATGATTTCAAAATAAGTAGTTTTAGAACAAAAAATATTTAAAAAACTGTCTTTCCCCAGCCAATTAATAATCTTGTTTGTAAGTGTAAGGTCAATGACATAGATGCACGATGCAAGCGTTTATTAAAATTCGGATTTTTTTTAAATAAAAAAAAATTGATTCCAAAAGTTTCGCGTACGATTTCCAACCAGACACACAACACTGAGAGTCAAACAACAAGAATATTGAAAACACCTGATTTCCCACCTATAACATTGAAATATGAAAAAGGGCCTCCAAGAACTTATTAAAAGAATTATCAAGTTCCACAAATTCCTCATGAATGCCCCATCTCACCATCTCAATTTCCTAGTCCGCAACATCAAATTGAAGACGAAAATAAAGAACCCGTTCAACCTTTAAACAAAATTCTCAGGTTTATATTAAATACCCCTCAGAAAAGTAAAATGCAAACAGAAGAAAACACAATAAAATATTAATTGATAATACACTTGACGATCGACCACAAGTAAACACATTTTGTACTTGCACAAATATTTCATAAATTAAAATTATCTTGGACCCAAGTTGAACAAAAAATGTATTTGGAATTTGATTTTAAATCACCTTCATGTTACAAGCATTTATTAAAGAAAGGTTTTAATTTGCCAGATAAGGATAAAAAATTGTATTATTCAGTATAAAAAAACTAGTACATGTTTTAAAATTTTTGTATGGGTTAAATTTTAATTTTATTTTTATGTGACTTAGAAGGGTCTTAGAAGGGTATTATGAAAATTGTAAAGAGATTAAAACTCTAATAAGCAAGTTAAAAACTACCATTGGCGATTGCATTCCTATTTAAAATACAATTTAGATAAAAATATTATTGTTTTATCTTATGAGAGATTAATTTGTTTTTTAAGATAAAATAAATTACAACAATTTAAGCTATTGTAGCAACAAGAACTTTCAAGAGCCCAACTGAAATCCCATTTAATTAACCTAATTAAGGTTAATTAAATGGGAGCTTTTATGAAAATAATGCTCCCATTTAATTAACCTTAATTTTTATTTAGCTCTTTGGTTCTGTTCAAAACGGCTACTTATTTCATTCTAACGCCCGTTGCACATTTCAGCTAAGCTAAGCAAGAAACGTAGTTTCTATTAGCATAGTTTAGCTCGCACAGCTCATTCCACTGCACATTTGAGCTAATTATATCTCTCACGCATACATTTCAATACAAGTAAAATCCTATGTCTGTCAAAAATTAATTAACTAATTTTATTATATTATTTAAGAATTCAACCACTTTTTTGAATTTTATCCACAATACCAAACACAACAATACTCAAATGTCATCCAAATTTCAATATTTTATAAGTACACATAATAATATCAATGTGAGCAATATAGCTGACTTTTGCAATCCAAAGACAACCCGAGCTAAGTTAGTTTGTATCGCTAAAAACAGAAAAACATAGCTCGCATAGTTTAGCTCAAATGTGCATCGTTCCATTAGGTCCGTTGCACATTTGAGCTAAGCTAAGCTAAGCGATGTCAGCTAAGTTCATCGCTCTTGGTTGAAAATAAAGAGTTTTAATGAAACGATGCACGCTTGAGCTAAGCTATGCGAGCTATGTTTTTCTGTTTTGAGCGATACAAACTAACTTAGCTCGGGTTGTCTTTGGATTGCAAAAGTCAGCTATATCGTTCACACATACATTGCTATTATTGTGTACATATTCGCCTATGTGACTATGTGATTCTAATAATATGTATTTTAGCAGACATATAGCATTTTACTTGAATTGAAATGTATGTGAGAGCGATGTAATTAACTCAAATGTGCAGTGGAAAGAGCTGTGGATGCCAAACTATGCTAATAGCTGCGTTTCTCGCTAAGGCCCCTTGCACACTTAAGCTATGTTCTTTTAGCAAAGTGAGCATGTTTTGAGATCACAGCTTTCGATTTACTTTGCAAAGCCTAAATAAGTGAAACCGAATTAGCGAAGCTTAACTCAACACACTCGTACGTCCCGATTTATTTAATTTCTTTATTTAGAGCTGTGGGTTAGAAACATAGCTGATTGTGAGCTGATTAATTACGAGGGGAAATCAAAAAGTCTTGCAATTTTATATGAAAAAAAGAGTGAGTGAGACAGCAATATTTTTATTTTTCGACATAATCTCCTTTAAGGTTTATACATTTGTCACATCGATCAATTAACTTGCCTAAACCCTCTAAAAAAAAGATTTCTTTTGCTGCATAAAATATTCATTTACAACAGACTGTACTTCATAGTCACTGGAAAATTTCGGACCCCTTAGTGTTTTTTTTTAAATTGGGAAACAGAAAGTAGTCACTGGGTGCCAATTCTGGACTGTACGGTGGATGCGGAATTTCCACGAAACCGCAGCTCTTTAATGCAGCTTGAGCAATATTAGCCTTGTGCACTGGTGCATTGTCGTGAAGAAGCAAGATTTTTTTATTAACTTTCCTTGGCCGTTTTTCCCGGATCGCTTTTTTCAATTTTCGCAAAACTTCTGCGTAATATATGCCTGTGATTGTGGTTTTCGGTGCAATATAATCGATTATCAAAATTCCTTCAGCATCCCAAAAAACTGTTGCCATAACCTTACCAGCAGACGGTTGAGTTTTGAATTTCTTTGGTGGTGGTTCACTACGTTTAATCCATTGCATCGATTCTTGTTTGGATTCCGGATCCCAATGATAAAGCCATGTTTCATCGCCTGTTATTATGTTATCCAAGAAATTTTCTGGATCTTCTTTGTACATATCTAAAATCGCCTTTGAAGTTTGAACACGCATTTTTTTTTGTTCTGCATTCAACAAACGGGGAACCCATCGCGCACTTACTTTCGACATGTGAAGGTGGTCATGTAATATAGTGTATGTGGTACCGTATGAAAGAGAAAGTCTCCACGCTAACCGCGGAACAGAAATACGCCGGTCCTCCAATACAATAGATTCGGCCAAAATTACGTTTTCATGGCTAATAGCATCTGCTGGCCGATCCGAGCGGTTGTCGTATTCAAATGACTCCCGGCCACTTTTGAATAATTTTACCCACCTTGTTACTGTGGCATATGATGGTGCAGGTTCGCCGTAAACTTTTGATATATAGTTGAATATATAAATTGCATTTCGTCCATCTTTATAGAAAAATTTAATGACGGCGCGATATTCAATTTCATTCATTTTAAGAAAAATTCAAAACACTTTTTTTTCATATGATATTACAAGACTTTTTGATATACCCTCGTATCTCCAAGGTGAAAATAAAAATTTAAATACATTGCTTTACAGATTGGGTAGACTCTGAGATTTATCTACAATATTTCTCTTATCACACTTTGGAAAGAAACCAAAACGTGAAGCTGTTAAATGAAAACATAGCTCATATCAGTCAAAATACTTAGCTCAATTGGGAAACGGGGCTTATAAAAGTTTTCTATATACAACCAAGAACGATGAACATAGGTCAGTTCGCTTGTCTTAGTTCAGCTGAAACAGGCCTTATTGTCTTATTAGTAGCCATCGTTCATGAGTATGCAAAATCATCCGAATTGATTCAAAGCGATTCAAGATGGCTGACTTTTAACCAACAAGCGCGCGTAATTTTTATGCCTTAAAGGGAAAATCTGTACATGTATCATCACCTTTACAGAGCTCTCACAATAGACAATTTTTTCTCTTAAGTAAATTTTTTTCTAAAGTTTGATTTTCAAACAAACTTCTAAGGCAAAATAAAAATTGTTTTATTGTGAAAGCTGTTTAAAGTCTCCACAAATAAATATTCGTTTCGGAAAGGTAATTAAGTATTAAAACGGTGTAAGACTAAATACAAATTAAGGTTAATTAATTAAATTAAGACATAAAAATAAAATTTTACAAATTTAGAGGAAAATAAAAACTGATTTTTTTTATTCAAAATAAAATACACACCACATTTTTTATTTAAAAAAAATAATTTGTATGGTACATCAAACTAAACAATTTAAAATTAGCGTTCGAATAAAGACGGGAAGTTAAAAGTAAGCCATTATTTATCCTTCCATAAAGAACTGAAACGTTTTTTTTCGGACAATGCTGACCAATCTCTAGCTTAACTACTATTTAAAAATAGTTTTAATTACAAAATAGTGAGCGGCAACCTAAACTCGTAAGCTATTCACTTGTATATTGAATTTATAAAAAATATCTTATAAACTTTCTTATATCCCTTTTTCAACTAAGAAAAATAAAAAATCTTCTCAATTTTAGTCCAACCCACACAAATGTGTGAGTAAGAAATTAACGTTGTTCATTAAAAATTTCGCTTGATTTGAAGTAAAACTGTGTGTATAGATATAGTGTTTTTTCGGACGGAAAATAAGTTAAAAAGGAATTCACAAATGTGTAAATTGGTTCAAAAAACATACAAAACTACATATACATGGTACTTTAGCCCTACCCGCACAATTGTGTTAGTAAAACACAAAAGGGATATGTAATTCATTTGAGATGGATTAATTCAGCCCCCAATTTAAACAATAAAATTTATTAGAGATTAACAGATTAGATTAACAGAAAAATGAATTTAAGTTTTGTTAGCGAACCTTAAATGCTCATAATTAGATTATAATTATACGCTCTAGAATTGCACACTGTAAACACCACATGACTCTCATTGGATTCTGTGACAAAACAGATCAAGTCAGACATGCTTTGGTTGAAATTATAACCTTTATAATGACATTCTCGTTTTTTCTATTCCAATGAGGAACAATCCCTTAATAAATAGTTGATTGAAAGACAATAATGAAAAACGACATACTATTGTAGTATGTCCAAGTGACAATTTTCCTATTTTTACGTACTTCTCTTACGTAATATTTTTTATGATAAAATCGAATTAAAAAATTTTATTTTAATTCTGAAACAAATATTGGGTTCAATGCCTTTGAACTTTCACACAGATTTGGATAAATAGAAAATTTGCCTTTCCATAACAATACATTGTTCTTAATGTATGTATATTATAAGAAAATTACTCGAACAAACATATTTTCAATTATAAATTACCATACTGTAACAGTGCAATCGACGGCATCCTTTTAAAAAATTGTATTTAGTTGTTCTATATAGATTTCTACATCGTTTTCATTTTTAATCTTTATTCGTTTGTGTTTGTGAGACAGATGTATTTAAAATAAACAATAATACACAGCTAAGTATGTACTCAATATATTAATATACATATGTATATATCCTATCGTTCATATCTCCTTTCCAATAATGGATTTATTTGATTGAACAATTCATATTCTTTTGCATTTCTATCATAGAAAAAAAATTATTTATGCTATGTTTTATAAAAAGAAAATTGAAGTAAGGTATTCATGATTTGTTTTATTGTTTATCACAAAAAATATTAAACACATTTTCTACATGACCTTGACAATTGTAAAACAATACGAGTTGAAATAAATATATTCTGTGTTAATATGTAGTATAATAAGTTAGAGTGAAGCAATACTATACTGGTTAATGGTATACAAAAATACGCCGTGTGTACTGTAAGTGTATTTAATCTTGCAAACATTTAGGCGAACTAGTAAAATTATTGCATAACTTAATTTCGATTAACGCGCTACCTGGATTTTCACCCTCTAAAGATTTTTTTCAAATGATGGTACTACTATATATGTATTGCTATGCCATAACTCATGATATAAAACATAATTCATTCATCATTTAGGCGACCTTTCCAATCTAACTGTTAACTCAGTATAATGAATTATGAACTACAGATTTGATATACGTAGTTAAAAGTATTAGATTAATTACCGTACCAATATGCTTCTTACATAAATTTCAGAGACACAGCGAATTTTCTCTAGTTTGCTAACATTTTCATTGAATAGATTAATTTATTGGTGCAATTAGATCAAGATATTATGTTGAAATTGTAGATGGAAATATTTTTTATTGTAGGTAGGTAGAAAAAAGTTTCGATTTTATTTTACAAATTTGCCAATGGTCCCACCTATGATGTTTTTTACCAGGACAAATGCAAATCATGGAATTTGTACCAATTATGAAAGGTTATTTAATTTTGAATAATAATCCGTTTAAATTGGGCCGAAACAACGTCCGTTTTTCGTGTAAACGGCGATTGAAACTGTAAAATAATCGACTGGTGAAATTTTTCATACTCTCCATACTTGCTTGCTCTCCATACATTTCCATTATTAATTGTATAGTTTAGCAAATTCGAACCTTTTTTATGCAAATGAAAAGAGAATTTAAATGATCTAAAATGATTTATTTATAATGCAGCCTGCTCCACTTTTTATAATTTACCGGAATAAGACGAATTAATAATAAAATTACACGAAAGGAATTTATGGATCATCTTTTTGACATAAAATTTAAGTTTTTATTTAATCGGGAAATAACTTACTGTTTGGAGTTCGACGCGGTTACTAAGGTGCTTCAGTAAAACTTGCACCATTCTTCAAGACCTTTTCTACCATATGCGACAAGTATATATTCCATAAAACGGAAAAATTAAGCACCATCGCCAAAACGGTAGATTCATGAACTATAGCGGTTTGTCCAAAAAAGCTTTCCGATTATCCGAAATAAAAATAAAAGATGATTGGCGAAAAAAATTAAATTGCAAAAGCCGATCTTATGATATCATCGGTACAGGCATCATATGTATAGACATCCAGACGAACTCGGTTTTTGGCTTCTTTGGGATCAGGGCCTTCAAAAAGTTGAGCAACATAGTTTAGGTTCAGAGTCACTTTCAGTCAATTTTATCACGTTGTCAATAGCTTGGTCTTATCTCTTGTTATTTTTAATCCGGAGAATTGACAAACTTTCAGGATTTCTACCTTGAGGGGGTCGGGTACCTGTTTTAGAAAACCTTAAAAACACCTTATACCATGACATTTCTTTACATTACTCCTTCATTATTTTCCTTAATTCAGAAATCCCCCGTTGGCGATGGTAGTAAATTTTTGTTTTGAAGGTGTCCTAAATTGTTCTGAAGTAGCTTAGTACTGAAAACTACCGTGGTTGCGCTGGAAACTGTTAGAATTCTACTCATTCCTATATAATCATGTGATGTGTGTATGTGTGTGTCCAACTATGGAACTTTCCCAGTGTTTGGAAAATATTGTTTTAATTCCATATTAAATTCCGTACTGCAAAATATCAAAGACACAAAAATATCGATTTTGGAGAAAAATAATTGTCTTTCTCTTTCTGTTCCGCGGTAATCTAATATTATTTATTTTTTTATAAGTTTTGTTTGTTGAATCTTTTATGTAGTTCTCAGTTTCATGTGACAAGTCGACGGGTGAATATGCACTCGATTGGGCATGCGTGTGTTTATTTTAATGTCTCGTGTTGTTTTATTTTATTAATTTTTAAATATTACAGTAACATTAATTTTATTTAGTTTAATTATAAAATGGTTCTGATCGGATTGGGCTAAAGATGTAATAAAAAAACAGTTTTGCCGTGGCGTCGAAATTTACAAATGTACGCAATTTTTACGTAAAAGGTTTTTGTTTTATGTTTTTAAGATGTTGTGTGAAAATCTATAAACAAATGGATGGCGCGTGAACATGCCAATCAATAACCTACACAGGGGTACTGTTAAAATTTAAATAAAAAAGAAATATGTATGTTTTAATTTCAATAGAAAATTATTATTAATTCTATGTAAAAATGCTATGGAAAGCTGTTCTATTTGCATGCGATAAAGTGTGTTAAATTAGTACGGAAGTGTATATGGAATTATCCGTGTCCAAACAGACTCAGATAGCACACGTAGATTCGTAGCTCTCTGCAATTACTACAGACGATTTATTCGTGATTTCACTTTAATAGCAAAACCTTCAAACAATCTGCTGAAAAAGAATTCAAAATTCATCTGGACAGATGAATGTTAAGTGCAATTGAGTCATTAAAATCGAAGCTAATCAATCCATCAATACTTCAATACCGAATTTCGATGAAGAATTTGTACTGACAACAGATGCATCGAATTTCATGTTGGGAGCAGTACTGTCTCATGGAGAAATTGGAAAGGATTTGCCGAATGCATTTGCGAGCAGGTCAATGTATAAGCATGACTTAACAAGCCAGTAATAGAAAAAGAACTTCTAGCCATTCCTATACGGTAGAAATTTTACAGTGGTAACTGAGCATATGCCACTGGTAATTTTGTTCTTAGATAAAAACCCATCCTCAAAAATGACAAGAATTAGACTGAACCTAATAGATTATAACTTTAAAATTATTTTTAAACAGGGAAAATTGAACACGAATGCTGACGCATTGTCTAGGATTGTCTGGAATACACAATCTTTGAAAACATTAATACCGTTGAAAAATGTCAACGTAGTCACGAGAAGTAAGAAGAAGAAAAATGAAGAAGAATTAACATTAATTATGAATACCAAAGTCAGAGCCTGATTAACTCTATGCTTATGAGAATGCACGCCAATCACTGAGATTAGAAATTTAAAACAATTACAATTTATGCATAAAGAAATAGATAACTCTCGAGAAAAATTAGTAAAACAGAATAAGTTACCAGAAAATATAGGGATTAAAAATAAAAATGAATTAAATAAAGTGACTGTATTTATAGTGATAATCCGATTTTGGAAATGGATTCAAAATTAGAGAAACTAATGACTCACATGCAAGAACTAAAAATAAATAGATTAGCGCTAAACGATAATGACATAATTTTCAGTCACATGAATAAAGAAAAATTTAAAGAAAAATTTAATAATCTGCAGACAAATAAGGAATGGTTAATCCCGAAGAAAAGTTAAAAATAATAGACGAAAATCACACAACTCCAATTGGAGGGCATACATGTATTAAAAGAACGATATGTAAAATCAAACAAAGATTCATATGGAAAAATATGAACAAGATGGTTAAAAATTTCGTAAATAAGTGTGAATTATGTAAAAAGAATAAAATTATTAGACATACTAAAGAGAAAATGTTAGTAACTGACACACCAGGAAGTAGTTTTGAGCTAATAGCAATAGATATAGTAGGACCTCTCAAAATCTCGAATGAGTATAGGTATACCCTCACGTTACAATGTGAACTAACAAAATACATTGAAGCGTTCCCAATGAAAAACAAAGAAGCAATCGCAAATGCAAAAACATTAGTAGAGAAATTTATATTGAAATATAGTATTTTTAAAATTTTAAAATCTGATACGAAAACCGAATTTCTGAACGAAATCATGAAAAATATCTGTGAGTTACTGAAAATCAGCCCAGTAAATTCCACTCCGTACCATTTTGAGAAATTAGGCCCAATAGAGAGAAATCACAGAGTTCTAAATGAATATTTAAATAGTTTTACAACAGATTTTAACTGGGAGGAATGGCATGTATGTGAAGTTGGCCCAAAACAAAAAACGCTGTGGCAACACGAAATCTATAATTTCTGCCACGTATGAACTGTCAGCCCAAAAAATCGTATATTATGGCATTTTAATGATGTCAGGCCAAAAAATAAAAAAATAATTTCGTTATAGATTTTTGAATTCAGCCCAAGTTTTTTTTATCACGACACTAACAATCATCATGACAGTTATATCGGATACACTCAGCCCAAAATTCAAATTTTCATAGTTAAAGGAACCATTGTTATCGTGTATAATAAATGTAAAAAGCCAAGAAGCGATTCTTATTATTTTTAATTGGTTCACGAAAATATTATTTTTAAGGAAACAGAATATGTGGCCCTTGAGTTTTAAAGGCGAACATATGAAAAAATTATCGCTTTTTCGAATTTTAACGGAATTTTTTTACTTTTGTTTACTATCTTCGAAATATGTAAACTTCTATTAAGAAAATCAGAGTTTCTGGATTTTTTCAAAACTAAATTATCTATGACGTATGTCAGCCTTTGTTAATAAACGTCTCATATATAAATACGATTATAGTCGATCCGTTCATTGACACTTTTATTTTAATATGCATATAATACTATATACACGCTTTTATATTGAGAATGACCTATATTCAGCCGCTTCAACCATAATATATAATGGAAGTTGAGACTTTCGGTGTTGGTCATCGGTCTCACTATGATTTTCGGACAGATCTGGTTCTAGCCTTTACGAGTAAGAAGTTTCACGAGGTTGTGATGCGGTCCTCATACCAAGAATGGCCTATATTCAGTCCCTTTACGAACAATCATAATATGTAATTGAAGTTGAGGTTTTTGATGTTGGTCATCGGTATCACTATGATTTTCGGACAGATCTTGTGTCAAACAAATACAAAAAAAATTAAAAAGAAACAAAAAATAACTAAAAATTGTGTTGATTATTTTATGAAATAATAAAAATAAATGAAGTGACAATCTATATACATATACATATAAAAATTAATTCCTGTTTGTTTGTTTGGTCCGAATGGGCGTCTCAGTCGCTCAACCGATCGCCATGAAATTTTTACCATGTACAAGTTGCATACCCAGAACCAACCTTACGATATTTTGGAAGGGGCTGGACCCCGGGGTCTAGGGGCTGCGGTACAAATTTTTTCGAAAATTTTAATTTTCTTTAAATTTTTCCACGAAAATGAGTTTATGGGGCTGGTTATATGAAATTACTGACATGTTCGAGTTCGAGGGGCCCATCCCTGGATCAAAAAATAATTTTTACATGTATAGATACAAATATTTGATTATTCCAAAATGACTTCTCAGCCGCTCAACCGATCGCCATGAAATGTTTACCATGCAAATGTTGCATGTTTAGGACCAAACTTACGATATTGTGAAAGGGGCTGGACCCCGGGGTCAAGGGGCTGCGGTACAATTTTTTTCGAAAATTTTAATTTTCTTTAAATTTTTCCACGAAAATGAGTTTATGGGGCTGGCTATATGAAATTACTTACATGTTCGAATCCGAGGGGCCCAGCCCTGGATCAAAAATTAATTTTTACATGTATAGATACAAATATTTGATTATTCCAAAATGACTTCTCAGTCGCTCAACCGATCGCCTTGAAATGTTTACCATGCAAATGTTGCATGTTCAGGACCAATCTTACGATATTGTGAAAGGGGTCTAGGGACCATGGTACACATTTTTTCAAAAATTTAAATTTTTTTACGAGAATGAGTTTTGGAATAAGATATATAAATGAATAAGGGGGGTTATATGAAATAAGAGACATGCTCGAATTCGGGTGGTCCACCCCTGAAATTTTTACCATGTATATGTTGCATGTTCAGGACCAAGCCCACGATACTTTTGAAGGGGCTGGACCCCGGGGTCTAAAAAATTAATTTTTACATGTATAGATACAAATATTTGATTATTCCAAAATGACTTCTCAGTCGCTCAACCGATCGCCTTGAAATGTTTACCATGCAAATGTTGCATGTTCAGGACCAATCTTACGATATTGTGAAAGGGGTCTAGGGACCATGGTACAAATTTTTTTACGAGAATGAGTTTTGGAAAGGGGTTATATGAAATAAGAGACATGCTCGAATTCGGGTGGTCCGCCCCTGAAATTTTTACCATGTTTATGTTGCATGTTCAGGACCAAGCCCACGATACTTTTGAAGGGGCTGGACCTCGGGGTCTAGGGGCTGTGTTACAAAGTTTTTCTCAAATTTCAATTTTTTTAAGATTTTTTGACGGGAATGACTAAGGAAAGGGGTTATATGAAATTAGTGACATGCTCCAATCCAGAAGTCTGCCCTGCATCAAGAATTCATTTTTACATATATAAAGGGTGATTTTTTTGTGGTTAGGATTTTCATGCATTAGTATTTGACAGATCACGCGGGATTTCAGACAAGGTGTCAAAGAGAAAGATGCTCAGTATGCTTTGACATTTCATAATGAATAGACTTACTAACGAGCAACGCTTGCAAATAATTGAATTATATTACAAAAATCAGTGTTCGGTTCGAAAAGTGTTTCGCGATTTACGTCCGATTTATGGTCTACATAATCGACCAAGTGAGCAAACAATTAATGCGATTGTGACCAAGTTTCGCACTCAGTTTACTTTATTGGACATTAAACCAACCACACGAATGCGTACAGTGCGTACAGAAGAGAATATTGCGTCTGTTTCTGAGAGTGTTGCTGAAGACCGTGAAATGTCGATTCGTCGCCGTTCGCAGCAATTGGGTTTGTGTTATTCGACGACATGGAAGATTTTACGCAAAGATCTTGGTGTAAAACCGTATAAAATACAGCTCCTGCAAGAACTGAAGCCGAACGATCTGCCACAACGTCGAATTTTCAGTGAATGGGCCCTAGAAAAGTTGGCAGAAAATCCGCTTTTTTATCGACAAATTTTGTTCAGCGATGAGGCTCATTTCTGGTTGAATGGCTACGTAAATAAGCAAAATTGCCGCATTTGGAGTGAAGAGCAACCAGAAGCCGTTCAAGAACTGCCCATGCATCCCGAAAAATGCACTGTTTGGTGTGGTTTGTACGCTGGTGGAATCATTGGACCGTATTTTTTCAAAGATGCTGTTGGACGCAACGTTACGGTGAATGGCGATCGCTATCGTTCGATGCTAACAAACTTTTTGTTGCCAAAAATGGAAGAACTGAACTTAGTTGACATGTGGTTTCAACAAGATGGCGCTACATGCCACACAGCTCGCGATTCTATGGCCATTTTGAGGGAAAACTTCGGAGAACAATTCATCTCAAGAAATGGCCCGGTAAGTTGGCCACCAAGATCATGCGATTTGACGCCTTTAGACTATTTTTTGTGGGGCTACGTCAATTCTAAAGTCTACAGAAATAAGCCAGCAACTATTCCAGTTTTGGAAGACAACATTTCCGAAGAAATTCGGGCTATTCCGGCCGAAATGCTCGAAAAAGTTGCCCAAAATTGGACTTTCCGAATGGACCACCTAAGACGCAGCCGCGGTCAACATTTAAATGAAATTATCTTCAAAAAGTAAATGTCATGGACCAATCTAACGTTTCAAATAAAGAACCGATGAGATTTTGCAAATTTTATGCGTTTTTTTTTAAAAAAAAGTTCTCAAGCTCTTAAAAAATCACCCTTTAGATACAATTATTTAAATGTTCCGAAATAGCGCCTTAGCCGCAAGTTTAGACACCAAAAAGGATATCTAGCGTGCGATTGTTATACACAAATCAATAATCATACCTCTACTATAATTGATTTAATTATTCAAATTAATTTTAGTAATTTAAATTTAAAACAATCTTTCATCACTTTAACTGAAGACAAATCTCTGAAGACTTATATTATCCATACTAATAATCCATTTTTACTGGTTTGACATGTACTGTTTAGTGATATCCTATTTATCATATCCTGTTTTGAAATGTACCATAGTCAGCGAGTTCTAATTTCCACAAAGCCTCAGAAATAATTAACATTCTATTTTAATCCACTATTGCAACCGGCGGGTTTTAATGAAAATAGTAATTTCATACTAAACGCCAATAGTTTATTACTTTATTTAGTTTATTACTTAAATAATCAATGATTGTTTCATAAAATCAATTCTAGGAAAGGTACTAAAAATATTGTACGTATAAACTGATTTACTTTGAAAAGTACTAGCGTTTTATATTTGAAAATAGCATCTTCTACAAGAAACATCCTTGGATTCAAATTATTATACGTGTAAAATTGCCTTAGTTTGAAAAAACTTCTTTTGTTTTTCGAAATGTCATTTTCAACCACAGCACAGTTCACGGTAAAACGTATCGAAGTGGACGTAGTTTTAATCGTTTTGAATAAATTAATATTAATTTGTGTTTCGGATGCCATTGTTCTCGATTACCTAGCTATATTGCAATAAAATAATTGTTGGTGATTATTTTCCAGGTATTAAATATTATTTCAAGTGAATATACATTCTTATTAGATTTAAGTTTTCAGTTTATAAACGTGTTAATCTATGATTAATTTTTGATTGTAGATAACATTTGATTTTGCTTAAAACAAATTCCGTAAGACATTTTCAAACACAGTTCGCGGTGAAACGTATCGAAGGGAACATTAAAATCGTTTTGATAAATTAATACTAATTTCTGTTTTGAATGCCCGTCATTCCTGATTAATTAGCTACACGTTTCATTTTTGCCTAGAAATGGTACCGAAAAAAGATCAATTGGGCAGGTAACTGCAAAGTCGAAGAAGATTAGAGCCACAAGGGTGGCTGAATCAAGCGAACAGTATGAAACACGACTTGCAAACGTTCGAAGCAGTACATCTTCTTCTAGAGCTAATGAAACAACTAAACAGCACGAAACACGACTTGCAAATGTTCGAAGCAGGATGTCTTCTTATAGAGCTACTGAAACCATTGAACATCGTGAGGCCCGGCTGGAAGGCGATCGGTTACGATATGGACGATTAATAGAAACTTTTAGAGGTGATTTAAAGTTAGAAGCATTCAATTAAGAGAAAGACTATGATTACAATGTTTCAATTGG
This sequence comes from Nephrotoma appendiculata, assembly GCA_947310385.1. Taxonomy (NCBI): domain Eukaryota; kingdom Metazoa; phylum Arthropoda; class Insecta; order Diptera; family Tipulidae; genus Nephrotoma; species Nephrotoma appendiculata. The sequence goes on along the minus strand of OX371225.1, from coordinate 263,919,093 downwards.
GCAAATGGAAAACATTTGTTTGTATTGTCATGCTTTAAAGTTTCACAATGTATCGCCTGGAATGTGTTGTTCAAATGGAAAAGTGAATTTGCCTCCTTTGGATGATCCACCTGAACCTCTTCTAGCTTACGTCTCCGGAACTACTGAGTTATCCAGACATTTTCTACAAAATATTCGAAAATACAACTCATGCTTATATATACCTCCCGTGCATCGCCGGGTAACTCAGCTAGTACTTGATAAAAATAACCTTATAGCTAAAAAGCTTACACTACGCACAAGGCACAATACAAACGTCGTTGTTCGAACTGTAATGGTAAAAAGTGTTCCAATCACACAGCGGTTCGAGATTTGAAGTTGGTCGAAAAGTTGATTATAAATTAAAAAATTACATGGACGGCCGAATTACGTGAAATCGGTGTGCCATACGAATTAAGTAAAAAATTTAAAATTGGGAAGATTGCAGAGACATGGCAAATATAGACAGTTTAAGACAATCGCCTTTTTCTTGCTTGTCACATCTTAGAATAATCCTTGGTATACCTTTTTGTTAATTAGTTAAACTGTTGTAATCTGAAGATAATGGAAGTTATTACTAGTTGTTAGAAGATTCCATGCCCATTACAATAAATTACTCATTGTAATAAATTTTATCTTACGACGATCTTTTTAGTATTTTTTTCAATTGTTTTTAAAATATTTAGTGGTCAATGGGGTCGATTCCGGGATCTAAAATTTTATGTTATGTTATTTTGGTTTTTTCAATACAAATTCCAATAGGAAGCGGGGAAATAAAATAACATAACAGCAATTTTATGTAGCGAGATTCGGGCCCAATATTACATTTATATAACATTCCAATTTGAAAAATATCGGAAACGGATAATTATTCAGAACGGGAGAGCACTTCAGATTTTATATATGTCTCATAAAAAAATATGTTTTAACAGTGTAACACTAATCCACACAAAAGATGTTTAGTAATCCAATTGGAATCATATACGTATACTTGCTAATTTTTTGTTAGAAACTTCACTGCCGTTTCTAAATTTTATATATTTGTCTCAATAAATTCCGTATTACAATTCCGCCTTATTATTAACAATGTAAAGGAAATGTTCGATTAAAATACACTGTCACCACAAATGATATTATAAAAATTATTGAGATGTCGCTTTCGAATGACAAAAAGCGACTGCAATGCATCTTGATAAAACTGAACTAAAACTGGAATGTAGGCTTACACAGGTAAATACGCCCACAACAATAACAACGAGGTTATGGATTTAGCGCATTTTTCGATCCAACAAACGATTCTTGCGATGGATTGCCATAACTATGTGCATACACATTGCACACTACCGTTTCTCTTGAAAATTGTTTAAAAAATCATACTTACCAAATCGTTTTTTTTATTTAATATCAATTTCAAGATGATTGCCATTTCTGTTACCACAGATATCACCGCTTCATTTCTTTGATATCAAGGTTTTAACCAGTAACCGCGACCATTGAATTTGTTCGATGACGATCATTAATAACTTTGAAATATCTAAACAAAACACGATCGCAACAACATGCAACATAACCTAAATTTCACAGTTTGCTTAATTAAATTCACACTCAAAATGATACCACAGTATACGAGAAACAGGTAAATAAATCGATAGATCGTAAAAAAAATTTAATCTCGGTCATATATGTAGCTAATCCAAAACCTACTTAGCAGTGATTATGCATCAGATAGGCACCAAATTTTATACATAGTGTACGGCAAATTATGCAACGTTGGCGCCACAATAGAGTTGCCTAACCAAAAAATATTATTAACGCGATCGACGTCGTCACTACGAGTGCGTATACACACAGTACAGTTCAATCAATCCGGAAATTAAACGGAAACTAATAACACGTTTTCATTGTTGTTGTTGTTGTTGTTGTTTTTGTTGTTGTTGTTGTGCCGCGACAAATCTGCAATCGAGTTGTAAAACAAATTTGTAAATAAGAATAAGTAATAAAATTTCACTTATCTTGATCGGTCGACCATGACATCTTTTAAATAATACTAAGACATTTTTTGCTGCTGCTGCTGCTGCTGCCAATTTTATAATTAGAAAAAAAAAATCCGTAAATTCGTAATACGGTGGTGAAGTAATAATCTTAGATCGCGTCTAAGAAAACAGAAAAAAATACTATGCATAATTGAGGTGTCAATCAACTTGGCTCGATCGTGTTTTTGTGATATAAATTATATGTTTTACGGTTGATCGTTGATCGCTCGACGCTGTTGGATCAAAACAACTTTTCAAATACCAACATGAAAAAATGTATATGCATGTTGACTCATTTTATAAATTATAAATGTAGCATTTATAGTTTTGTATGCAATCGTGTCCCATTCATTTAACGATCGCCCATACTATATAAATTTTTTTTAGTGTTAGATGATTATTGTTACGATGATGATCATCATGAGATCTTTTAAAACGTGATCATAATAATATACATTCTCTCGAACAAAGGTACTCGATGCAGCAGAATTAAGGGCTTGGTCTTTTGCAATATTATTGAAATACTTACATTTATATATATAGTACATACATACATAAATCGTGATCGACGTTGATCGTTTCTTCCGAAATAAAAAAAAAAAGTAGTCACGTGGTTAATTTAATTATAAAATTTTTTACTGTTAAATAACATTTATATCTAAAATCATACAGTCAATTTCATTTATACATAAAACTCTAAATTATTAATTATAATTTAATATCCTCGTGTGTTAGACAAGAATCACCCGTTCGTATACTTTAACTCGTTTTGGATATGTATAGGTTGGCGCCGCCACTATATAAGGCCGTCGTAATGGATACGCAAATCGTTGATGTGATGGTTGCGGCTGTACTCGTTGCGTTGGAGGCGGTGGCGGTGGAGGTTTTTCAAATGCTAATTTCTCGTTTGAATCGTTATCATCCCACTCGAACTCATCGCTATCACGTAGATGAGGTTCAGTTGTTTGGACGACCTGCTCTGTTGGAAATACTGAATGGTCCTTCTCTGCTTTAGCCTTCTTTTTATATTTAACCGCAAAAATTTTACCATCCGATTTAATCATAAACACTTTTGGTAGATAATTCGATATATCAAATATGTTTGAGTTGGGCACCGGTTGCTGCTCTTCACTGCTCGACGTATACTGATAATGTGTTTCGCTAGCCGCACTATTCTGTAATTTCGGTAATTCGGTTGGTTTAGTTTTCTTTTTCTTATTTTTCTTTTTAAAGATCGCAATGAACGTATCGTCATTATTAAAATCGATTCGAGTCGTTGCTGCTGTACGAACTGGCGTTTTGGTTGTGGCTAAAACTGTTGGTGGAACATATTTCCAAAAGATTACTTCGTCTTTTAATTCGGGCGTGGATTTATGGTTATTCCGCTTGACGGCCATCCGAATATTGCTCACCACATCATCGTACACATTAATCGATGGGTTCTGATTTTTTCTAATCAAATTTTTTGTGCTGATCGGTCGCGCAGACGTCTCGTGCGACGTACTATCGAAATCGTATATAGAGGGAATACGTGGGATCGGATTTATGTTCGATTGAATAAATTGCTCTTTAAAAATTGGATTATCTAGCGGATGCTGGCCAAAATATTTTGACTTCAGGCAATTTATTCGGTCACCGAGTTGGCCAAGGCGCTGATTTTTCGCATGATTTTCATTGTAGTCACCTTTTGGTATCGGTTTTGGCATATTATCGATTTTCGGCTCAAATCGATCACAGTCCACCGACGATTTTGTGTCATAGTACGATGAATATTTTGGAATGTTTTGTGCGTATCGCAGTGCTGACATTTCGTTTAGGACATCGGCAGGCAAATTGTAATACGGATATTTTTCGGGTACCGCATAACTTTCGGTATTTTGTGATCCACTCTCTGCCGAATCGCTATTCGAGTTACCTTTATTTTTAATATTTTTACGTATTTGAGATTGCTCTTTTAACACGGCTTCATGATCAGCATCATGATTCCTATGAAAATCCTCGTCTGGCGCATAAACGGACGAATTTTTTAATAACTCCGTTATGTAGTCAATCAATTCGTCCCCCTTTAAATTACGTACCTTCATTAAAGGGAGTGAGATTGGAAGTTCTTCGATCGCTTCGATCTCGTCCGATTCGTCTACGAATTCAGCATCGCGCCTACGTCGTAATAATTTATGTTTTTTATTAATTTCGATCTTCCCAAATTTATCTTCGCCCCCGTGATCATATTCACTATCCTCGTACCCTTGTTCTGTATACAGGGTGTGACTTTTCTCGCTTTTTAGACGAGATTTTGGTCGTAGATCGAAATCTGAAGCGTCGGATTTGGATGGCTCAATTGCAACAGTTTCCGATTTTCGTACCTGTGCAAATCGTTGCACCGGAATAAATGTATCATCATTTTCGCTGTCTTCAATCTCTTGGCCATCATCATCCAATGCATGATAATTTTCATATTTAAACGGACTTTTTTGTATACCACGTCCACCGTTTAAAAATCCGAACTTATCACCATCGTATTGTATTTTGTGTAACACGTTCGGCATTTTACGGTATGAGAAACCTGCATTAAAGTCGTTTTCGGTTTCGTGTAATTCCGGGTGATATTCACCATCGTCATTGTGATTGTCTAGAATGTCGAGGTTACTCGATTTACTCGGGTCGAGATGTTTTTTACGAATGGCTTCAAATTCGTTTTTCTGATTGTCGAAAAATGTCTTTTCGTTCGTGAATATGTCCCCCGAGTATGTTTTTTCGGGTACATATTCAGCTGTGTTGGTTCGAGATGCTGGCCGTTCATCGTCGTCATCGGTAAAAAAAACTTTTTGTTGCTGTTTTAACACTCCCACTTGGTCCCGTAGCACTTGGTGATTTTTTTTCATTTCGGGAAATTTATAGATGTGCGAATTTGTCGGGAATGGCGTCGGTTTATGCACAAAAGCACCACTATAATAGTGAAAGGGTTGCTTACGTCGTAAAAATTCCTGTTGCTGTTGATAATTACGCTGTTGCATATCCAGTTGGAATGGTTGGCCAAATTTGCGGCCACCACGTGTCCGTCGAAATGCATTCGACTGGAATACGACAGGTTTTATTTTTGCGATTGAGGCACGTGCGCCCGAGTTTGGACTTGATTTTTTTATTGTCGTATAGAACGGTTCATCGTACGTTTTTGATGGTTTTTCATTGAAATATCCACTAAAGATTGGGTCACGCACTGGTCCCACTGTAATCCCTTGGGTGGCGTGCACAATTATTTCACTTAACACTATCGTAATAAATATCACAATTTTCATTTTGTAAGAATTTTTTATTTTAGTTTTTCATTTCGCATAAGAGACACAGTTCAAAATTTGATTTTCACTCACTTTAGACCACAACTTATAACCAACCACTCACTGATATAATACAAAATTATACTGAATACTCTGTGTATGAGAGAGCTGTTCACTTCACAAAATTTACCGCGAAACTGTAACAGAAGAAAGAGTTGATTTCGCTTTTTATAATTCCACTTTCCTTTTTCGTCTTAAGAAACGATTTTTTTGTAATTTTTGTTTTGTTGTCGTCTTAAAGATTTTGTGCTTTCGGTGTTGCATATAAACGCGACTATATGTCGTTTAGATTTATTTTGGGTGCTTGTAGAAAGGGAAATTAATTATAAAAGAAAATTTTTGGAAGTCGTGGAAGTGTGCGTTGGATGGTTAAGTACCGTTAAATGAATTATGAAGCTCATCCAAATTTCATGGTCGTGATGTAAAACATTTTGTTACTCGTGTAGTTTTTGTTAAGTGTGCGATGTTTCAAGTGACATTCATTCAACTTAGAGTTAAATTGGGTGTGTGATTAGCATTAGTAAATGGTATATGCATTTCGCATTGTTATGTGTTTTGTAATTATTGCATTATAACAAAGTGTTTGGACATTTAGCGAGTTCTTTTTGCACAACAACGTTTTGAGTTGTTATACGTAACACACTCAAAGAAGCCAATAAACGTCGTTTTATGAATTGACCGCATGTTAAAAGTGGTGGCAAAATTTATGCACAATTTATTTATGAAATTATTGCTTTGGGCAACGTTTCATCTTTCATTGTTTGTTCTCGCCGTGAGGCGTGGGTTTCTTTGTTAACGTTGAATTGATTGAAAAACGGTTAAGTTTCACATTTTTAAGTATTTTACAGATTGTTTTGTATACAGAGTCGTACGAAATACAATTTGATCGATTCGAGCATTTTGGTGCTGAGCTCAATAACCGTTTTAATTAGAGTAATTCACGAGTCTTTTTCTAAGAAACAGACCGCAAAAGTACAGTTGCATAGCAAGTAGGCCATCTACCTACATCAAGGAAGAACAATGTCTTTCTTAGAAGCATTACCAAAGCCAAACTTTTTTAATACAATTTTGTACTAATAGACGTCAGTAGATGAAAGTAGGACAAGATAGGAAGAAGAACAGACGGTTCCTTTTTTCTCTGACCCTGAGCTTCTCCATATTGTGGCCGAAGTTTGGCCTTTGAGGACGTATTAAACCTCGTATATGGAATATATAATGTTACACGCAATTGGGAGCACTGTTTTAAGAGATTCATAGGGAAATACTCTCGGAAATGGCAATTCTAACTGTGTTTTTGGTCATCATTTTTATGATATCCCAAAATTGAACACCTTTGATTACGTTGGATATGGCAAACTGTGACTGAACCTGTATTATAAATATTTCATCTTCGAGTTCAGTACACAATACAACTTAAGCGAATGTTATTAACGGGAATGTAACCGAAGAAACGCATCATTCGAAACTTTATAGAGATATGGAGTCGAATGATGAAAATATCAATGACGGTGTTAAAGTTATGGAGTTGGATCTTAAAAGTACAAAAACTGACAAAACTTATGTGATCGGAAAAATTGTAGAAATTCGTTTGATGAACGGACCCATTTAAGATTTGAATTGGCTTAACTGAAAATCGTCTAACGTATCGTGATGTCATGTATATGAAGCTGGCCCGAAAACAAATATAAAATAGTGTCTGCTAAATCTATGAAATTTTCGGAAACTATGAAAAACTGCATTACCTTTATTTCTTATGGCACGATCGTTTTTACCAATCCGTATATGGGGGTGCATTTTTTGGATTTCCAATGGCCTATATTACTTCGTGAATTTGCCGAAGTCTCAGATAATCCCTTTGAAACCGACACCAGTTTACCGTACAACAATTTATCGTAGAACAGTATATCGCGTGCAGTATATCGCGTCAAGTACATTGCGTTTGTCGTTATTTAGTGTCTTGGTGTTGAAGTTTATAAAAATAAAACATTGTTCAAAATGTATTTCGTATAAACATTGACGGGATGTTGTACGTTGGATGGAAATGGTATTCTAAAATGATTTTTTGAAGAAGTTCTGGAATATAGCCATATGGATCGGAACACAGCCACTTAATATCCGATTTTAATGGGATTGAGTTTGTTAGATGGAAATGGAATTCTAAAACGATTTTTGGGAACGTTCTGGAACATGGCCACCGAACTCGGCCATTTCTTACCCGATTATGATCGGATTGATTTTGTGTAATGTGATTGGGATTCTAAAATGATTTTCTGGGAACATGGTCACATGAGAGGGTACTCGCTCATTCCTTAACCGATTATGATGAGATTGGGTGTGTTGAATGGAAATTGAATTCTTTATCGAATTTTGACAGAAATTGTGTAATTTGGTACTTGATTATTTCTCAACCGATTATGATGGGATTGCGGGCATGCTTAATTATGATGGAATGTGGCATGATGAATAGGAATGGGATTCTAAAATCTTTTTTGGAAGAAATTCTGGAATTCGGTCATTTCTTAACCACACAATGGTTGTATTTTTTTTTGAGTAAATAAAAATCTTCGAAAGACGACGAGTTGGTGATGCGCTCCACCCGACAGTGTGAGATTCTTACTCACTAAGAATGATGTTATCTCGATGATGTTATCCGGCGTAACATGTCCTACCGAGAACGTGAGCTGACTCCTCTCCCCTACGAACGCTCCACATTTAAACAAACTGTGGCAAACATCATTCCGGTCCTCTGGACAATACCGGCATTGGGATGATGCTAGTTTACCCATTGTATGGAGATAAGTACCGAAGTAACCATGTACCGTCAGAAATTGGCACAGAAAAAATCAATCTCGTCATGTCCGCGCTCGATCCAAGGGCCAAATTCCTTTATTAACCTTGCTGTCCATCGCCCAGTATCTCCATCTTCCAATCTATGCTGTCAAGCCCCCAGTGTCTCAGTACGTGCTACAGTACTTGCAGCTCTTCTTCCATGCTCAGCGCTAAGTATGTAGATTTTTTGGCGTTCTAGCGCCAACAAGTCTGTAGTCTGAGTTGATGCCATCCTCTTCCGATATTTCGCTACTGCCATGGCATTAGCCCATATCTCCGCCCCGTACAATAGATTCGACTGGACTACTGACATATTTAGTCTCCGCGTACAGGTTCGCGGTCCACCAACATTTGCCATCAGCCTACTAAGAGCTGTCGCGGCCGCCACAGTGACTGCCTTGTCGCAAGATTTGTGAATGTGTTCGTAATAGGTGAGCCGACTGTCTATAGTAACACCTAAATACTTTACCGCTCTGCTGGTTCGTATTTCCTCGTTATTAATCGTTAAGGGCGTTACGATTGGTATCCTCCGTTTCGTGAGCGTTACTATCCCCGTCTTTGCTGTTGCTAATTGCAACCGTGATTTTCCATCCAGTGATAAATTCTAACCAAGAGATTGCTTTGTATCCCGAAAGGTTGCCCGAGCACCTCGATAATGTCCTTCTAGCTTGCCAAATGAAAGGCATTCATGACATCTAGAGTAACCAGTTTGATGCGCGTATCCCTGTTTCCAACCTAGGTTTCAGCAGTTTCTCCATTAACTTTCCCATCGTGTCCAACATACAAAGAGGTCTGTATGTTGATGGTAAATCAGGGTCCCATCTCGCGTCCTTTTTGACTAGCGTTAGTAGTGCCACTTTCCACCGCGTGGGAAACACTCCTGCCAATAGGCACCTGTTAAATATGTCTAGTAGTATATCCGGCTAACTGCTGGCCACGAACTTTACTAATTCAACAGGGATTCCATCTGCTCCTGGAGCCTTTTTCACTTTCATAGACATCACTGCACTTAGTAAGTCTCCTCGTTGAGTGGGGCAACATCTTTACCATCAATCGCGGTATCCCTTTGCCTAAATGTCTGGAGAACCTATGTCTGGTTTTGTACCCTCTACCCCACCCCTCTACCAAGCTCTTTTTTCGCTGCTTTGTGCTCGGTGGATTTGACTAACGCGTCGTCCCTGCTCTGTGATCGCTGTGTAGTCCTTCAAACGATTAGGGTTTTCTTCCTTAGTTGAACAACCTCTCTGTTTACCAATATGCTTGTCGCTTTCCATGGCATGGATGAGTCGCAAGCACATTGTAGAAATTGCATTATCCGATCAGCCTCAGCGTCAACGGTTTGCCTTATACAAAATGGTTATATTATGGATCTAAATCTCAGTTCATATAAGCTCGTGTAATTCAAGAACATCAAAAGTGTAATCCTTGGTTCGAAAAGTTCTGGTTCGAACTCCATCCAGGTCGTTTTTGTTAGTAATACCTAAATTTTGTCCGAGACCTTTGTGAGAGTAGATAGTTGACCTGCCGCTCCAGTTTTACCTGAAACACGTTTACATAGCGAGTCACTTGCTAGAAAATAGTCGCCTGCTCCTGTTGGTTACACGGCACGAATAACGTCCCCTGACATTATAGTGTCAATGAACATAAGCAAAATTTTTTTTCAATCGTTTTCATTACACCGCCTTATTCATTTAGAGTTACCTAGCGGGCAAAGCGAGGAGGTATAAATCTAGGAATTTCCCCCCGCAACCATCAAATACAATTTAAAAAGACTGACAAGAAGACAAAGAAGACAGTTTGCCATATAGTTTTTGAGAAATAAATGAATTTACCAAAAGATTTACTTAAAATTGACTTTTACACTACTATTGGCCCGCAGCCTTAAGGGCCAACCATAATAAAATTATAAAATTAAAAAATTTGACGACACTAATTTTTAATGACACCCCAGCCATACTAGTCGTAACGAATATGCCGTAAATATTGTTGAATATTGAATGACAGCTATTTGTTATAATGACAGCTGTTTATTGTGTTTTTAGATAACACGATATATATTTTAATTTTTTATAAGTTTAGACGCAAATTTTCGCTCCAATAATTTTTATTAAGTGACAATTCATATTTAACGAAGCTTCGTTAAATTTTTTAATTTAAATTAATTTTTCCATGGGCGAAAGCACAGAAACGGCATTTAACGCAAACATAATTTTTTTAAAGTTACGTTTGTTCGTGATTAACGCTTATACCTACCGGAATCCTGCGACGTTTCTCAACCTGTAAAACATCCATCAATCAACAATCAACATATTAACCTAAAAGGAAAGTTAGACTAATAATAATCATATTAACTTACCAAAGGTCGTCCACCTAGAATATTATAAGAGGAATTAATTATTTATCTGTTTGAGTACTGTAATATTCACTTACTAGTTGTTTATTATTTTGGATGTAGACGTGTCTACGTCATATCATTAATCTTAAAGTATAAGCAAACTAAATATTATTGAGATTATTATACTTACCATTTGCATTATATCCAAGAATATATTTCTACCCTAAAATTAAGATATGTAATGTTTCAATAATAGTATTTATTCGATTGTATAATAATTTAAGTTATATGTATTTACTTTTAAGACAAAATGTAAACATTCTGCCATTTCTCGCTAAACGTCATATCTGTCCCAAAACACAAATCAAAAAAAGTAATAGAAGTTTTGGTTGCGTTTAGGTTTCACACTTTTAGTATGCGCTCATAAAATTACACGCATGCTGGGTAATTTTAGTATACAAATATAAAAATTTACGCAATAAGAAAATTACATACTACCATAGAAAAAATCAGTATAGGAACCAAGCGCACATTTTAGTGGAAAAAAATATTCGATATAATTTCTTGTAAATGCTAGAAAAACGTACGTCCAACTTTTAATATTTTTTTAATCATAGCAGACGTATGTCCAACTTTGATTTATTTTATTATGTTTACAAACAACTGGACATTTTGCATTGGTATTTGACGTTTCGATTTGTGTTAATTTGTGGCCTTTTGTGTTCTAAATTTGAATGAAATATTTAATTTTGAGTTCAACAAACAAAACTTTTTATTTTAAAGATGATCAAAAATCTTCATATATGTTTATAATTATAGCTGGTTCCGAATAATGACTTATGTAATTCCAAATAAAAATACTTAAAAAATTGGACCATGTATACATGTATTATAAAATAAATATAGTCAAATTATATTTGTAGATCAAAGCATCCATTCATTTGTTCAATAAAAATATAAATATGTTTAAAAAAATTTGATTATTTCTTTCTAAATAAAAAATAATTTCGCTTTGAAAATAACAAAAAAAAATTATCTGTACCTCCATATGTACTGATAAAATTTTGTCTAAATTTAGTTAGTTTTTATGTGGGTTGCATGCACAAAATTTGTATAGCACGTTGGCTGCATACATGCATTTTGATTTAAACGGAAAAAATTATATCGAATATTTTTTTCCACTAAAATGTGCGCTTGGTTCCTATACAGTTTACCATAGATTTCTCATTTTTATAAATTTAGAAACAAAAATGAGTTGAGTAAAAAAGTTCTAATAATTCCAATGTCATGATTGTATTTGTGACTTTTACATTGCGCGCAATGTAAAGTCACAAATACAATCATGACATTGGAATTGTTAGAACTTTTTTACTCAATTCATTTTTATCTGTCGATTTATCAAAATGAGAAATCTATGGTAAACTTATTTTTCTATGATAGTACATTGGAAAAGGGAACGCGAAGCCAAGCAGAAGCTCCTAATTATAAATACAAAAATGGCGAACGTATAAAAAATGAAACTAATGAAAAATGACTGTGTGCCCAAGAGCGATTTTTTCGACTAAATTGCCGACTAACTAAATTATTGAGTAGTTATGCTATTAGCCACCAGGTTTTATCATTTAGATTCCTGCTGAGGTTGCTTGACTATTTAGTTGTCATTTTCATTTTCTGTTTTTATTATTTTTTTTATCGTGTGCATACGAGCAAAAATGTCTAAAAGGAAATATCTCATTCTTAAATTCCGTTATAATCACATTCATGAATAATGCGATTTCCATATCCATATTTGTTTTATTTTTACTATTTTCTTTATTTTAAAAAATAACAAATCGGTGTTGTTGAAAAAAATATGACAAATGAAAAGTCATAATTTAGTTTTGTTAACAATTTAGTTTACAATCGGAGGCACAGCATATTTAAAAGATACTAGTGCCACCTTTGAAAGAATGATATGAATTAGTCATTAATTTAGTTTAGTCGTCAATTTAGTCGAAAAAATCGCTCTCAGGCACACAGTCTAAGTGTTATTAAATTTAAGTAAATAAATTTTGTTAAAATTAACTAAATGTTCAAACTAAATAAAGTTGAGTTATTATTTATTATTGCGTTACGGTATTATTAGTTTCATTATAGGTACGTATGAATAAAATTGACCCTTCTAGTATAAACAACAAAATAATCGCAGCATAAGCAATCGCATCCTTCGAGTATAATCAACAAAGTAATCGCAGCATAAGCAGTCGCAAACTGGTCCTTCGAGTACGCATGAACAAGTCTGGTCATTCGAGTAAGCACGTACAACGTTTATAATTTTTTTTAAATAATGTTAGTATGGTACCTCTTTAGTTGTTCTTTGAACAGAATACTGTATATACTGAGAACGTAAGTGAAAAATAAATTAAAGATGAATATTTTAAAATGAAACAATCTTAACGGAAACCTACTACACGCACATGCTGTATAAGATAGCGGAAATTTGACACCGAAAAATAAGAGATTACGCTACTCGCCGCAAATGGCAGCATTACCACTAAAGAGAATTTGTTTTATTATATAATTACCAGCGGAATTTTTTGATTTAATATGTATCACTTTTTTCACTATAAATAAAACTTCTCAGTGAATAAAATATTAAAAGTGATCCTTAAAAGGGAAAATTGTTTGATGTCCGAAGTAAAGGAGCTCGGTATCTGAAATTTTGAAATTTAACAATATTCCGCCTTTTCGCCATTTCTTTACGAATTTCGATGAAATTTGGATAGTAATATTGAACAGGGATTTTAAAGTAAGTCTTGGACAAAATTCTAGGATCTGTGCTAGACTAAACTGGCGATTTCATAACCAGTCCTTATGAATAATGGTATTTGTACATTTTACACGATATAAAAAAAATTTAAACTGGAGGGAATTTGACTATTTCCTAATTAAATTTTGCAAAAGTCTAAGTCCTAATTAAGTCTTGGACAAAATTCTAGGATCTGTGCTAGACTAAACTGGCGATTTCATAACCAGTCCTTATGAATAATGGTATTTGTACATTTTACACGATATAAAAAAAATTTAAACTGGAGGGAATTTGACTATTTCCTAATTAAATTTTGCAAAATTTGCATTTGATACAGGGACAGTTCGAAAAAAATTTATGGATTAAAATATAAGTAATTTTCAGTTTTTAGCCAATATCTCAAAAACTTAAACTGGTAACCAATGCTTTCGGCTATTTTTCTAATATCTAAGGTCCTAACACTATACGAAAAATTGGGGGAAAATTCATGGACTAGAATTTTCACTATAATTTATTGATTTTCTGCGTCATTGAATATCATAGCTCTGTATCGTCTTGCAACATTTAAGAGCCATGGACTATCACAATGTCCACTTAAAACTAATGCAGATCCATCCAACAGATTTTCTCAATTATAACAAGGGATAGCATTAAAACAAGGTAAGTTGGTTGCTGGTCATCCTTTCCTACCCTACCTCTTCCCTATTTTTCTTCATCCAATCTAGGATTGTCCAGTTATCTAGAATTACCCATACTAAACCCTGAGTTTAGCCGAAGAATGAAGACCACCTGCAGCTGGATGATTAATTTACTGAGCGACTTTCTAAAACCAGATGTTATTGAAAATTTACACTCACACTTGTATTTCCGGTGACCACACTTTTAATTAACAATTGGAAGAGATTGAACTCCAGGGGTGAGTTACTGCCATATAAAAATGTAAGAACCATCCAAATTTATTAAAAATTTTAACAAATTTTGAAAATATCCAGATTTAATTAAAAATTTACCCACACACGTTTCTCTAGAATGACACTATACTTTGAATTACAAATAAAAACAAATTTTTGTTTATCCCATAAAAGCGACATTGTTATCCTCCAATTGTCCAATTTTCTGGACAAATTTGACTGATAGTATGGAGAGGGACTAAAACGAACCAATGAAAACATTTTATTTGGTAAACAAAATTCCTCGGCATATTTTGCTTTCCCCTTTAAATTAAAAGTGTTTATTTTGGGTCAAATTTTGATTCGGAGATGTCATTTCACTAAAATGCTATATGTGTAAAAGCATTGTGATTGTTAGAATAAAGGTCAGCTGACGCAATTTATAAAGGTCAGGTGACGCATTTCGGATAGAAATGAACTAAAAATATTATTAAAAAAAACAACTTTCGACGAAATTAGTCCACCTGTGGCATTCAGGCATTAACATGTTAATATTATCTATATTTTATCCCTAAAAATCTCAGGAATTTTTCCCATGATAAGTTTTTCACTATTGTGAATCGATTCCAAAGGTTAGACACTAATGGAAAAATTTCAAATTTTTTCAATTTTACGGATTCTATCAACTGGTAAATCATCGTCAAATTTTTTTTCTTACATGTCACTAAATTTATTTTCATGAATTTGGCCGAATTCATTGAGGAGGGAGTACTGTTTAGTTTATGTAATCCAATCATCATTGGGGATATCAAAGAAAATGTGAGAGCTAGAATTATTGTCCATTTTAAAACAACTACTGAAAACGTTGGTCCTTGTTGTTTTTTTCTCTCTACCGAAGTCTTTTCCTCTTTTCTTTTAACTCAAACAAAACTCCATTCTTCCTTTTTTCTTTTCTTCACTCGCTGGCTTATTTAAATTATTAATTACATAATTTACAACAAGTAAAAAATAATATAAAATTAGGCGCTTTCCGTTGATAATCATTACGGTAGCCGTAACACTTGTCACTTAAGGAGGTTCTGCCCGAGCTATAAAACGAGAATACTCGTTTCTGCCATTCGAGGTGAATTATACGATTTACGACCCATATAATATCTGATAATTAATTTCACATTTTGAGCAGGCTGACTGTCATAACTGTCAGGCTGTGTGATAACTTAACCAACAATAAAAAATTACAATTAATTTTAAGACAAACGGGTTGCCATTAAAATTTATTTGTTAAATAACAGAACTCCGCTCCTCTTACGACTATATATAATACAGAATAAACCGATTGTTAAGAACAAGCCATTTATGTGATATATCATCATCCATATACCCGTAGACCTAAATTATTATACAATAGCGTTAATCTCTCATCTGAATGATTTGCATCTTAATCGAGTGTGGCGAGGCTTTGCTTATATTAAGATTAGATGAAGACATTTTTATTTATAGCGCGTATGAAAGTTAGCAAAACAACACCGAAAATATTAAAACGTCTCTGGAAGGGGAAAGTCATCAAGTCATCATAAATTTTAAATTTCATTAATGGCCATTTACTATTTGGATACGCATATCGTTACAATAATATTCAATCAAATGATTACGATATACAACAAAAACGGATGTACGCCAGTTTTACAGCAAATTGAAACATTATACACTCGACAAGAATATTGCGGTAATATACTTTCGGCGATTAGCAATAATCAAGCTTGATACCCATAAAAATACGAAATAACGTGTATTGATTTCCTTATTGCCGAAATTTATGTGTTTGCGGTGCAGTTCATTGAACTTCTAAATCTCGTGTGGTGCGGTTTTACCATACGCTACTATAATATATAAAATTTGCATTGCCTCGGCGATACCGAAAAACACCTTGACCGCCCCCTTGGTACGAGGTAGACTACTCATATCAATGATTGCGGGTTAAACTGATCGTTAAATATTTTTTTGTTGTTTTTGTGGTTTTGGTGCCATGTTGTTTGACGTTTTATTTTCCGGTTGATTGAATATTAGAAAACTAATAAAATCGCAATCAAACCGATAAAATTCGGAAATTGAAATTTATGTTTATGGTTTTATCTCGCGCATTTATGATTTTTGATTGTGTTTTCGTTTCCTATGTGCCTGCCATTATCAACTCATGAATGAATAAAAATATTCAGGATTTTTGGGGTTTACGAAATCTGATGTTGTTGATTTAGGTAGGTTATACGCGAGTATGTTACTCGTGTAACCACTTTGCCGTGTTAAATCAATAATGCCAAATAAAATTTAATAACTTTTGCTATGGTTAATGGTGCGAGGTTATATTTTCACTTCTCATTAGTTTTTTATTGGAATTATTAGCAATTATGTTGAATGATTTTGAACGGGAACATGGAAATGAAAATGTTTCACTTAAAAGTTATATAATGGTGTTAAGCTGGTTACGGTTAGTGTATGCGGTAATGTATTACGTTTTTTTGAGTGTTTGTCAAAATTTGTTTATGGTGTTTTGATACACAAAAAGTACCAACTCATCAGAGATGCTTGATTAGCCTCCATACTTCTTAATCGTTTCTAAAAACTCATCGTGCTAACACTTTTCACCAAAATAAGGCAGGTAATGGCTTGGGGTACCTCATTCGTGAATTCCATTAAAGTGAAATTTGTAGGATTAGAGATAACTGGAAAGTACCTTCATGCTTTCGGTTGATAATCGCCGTATATTTGTATTTATCGTGTGCGTGACGACGATTTAAAGCCTGGTTTAATACCCATCCTGCATATATAGAAAAGATCCAATTGTCAAACAAATTAAAAAAACACTCACATGATTTTATTTTGTACCTAAATAATTTTTAAACCTTTTTTATAAACAGTCATCTAATTTATAATACCTCTGTCCAAAAACGATTGATTCCCTTGAAGCCATTCAATAAAATTCGCTCTCACGTTCCAGGCCACAACCAACCACCTCCATTTTTTGGTCTGTTGAAGCATGCACAAATTCAAGTCCGTGATAGTGATCTCATATTATATAAACTGTGTTAAATTGGATTATCTCTAGAAGTTCGACACCGAATGCCACCAAATCATACAAGGACGTGGATAAAACGCAGCGTAGATTCTGTCTGTAAAAAATACTTTGCGAGAACAATTTCACCTCCAACGCGAAGATAGACGATGATGTCCCAGATTCACGGTAAGATTACCGTTTAAAAAAACCGTCTAATGTTTGGGTAAATCACTTCACTCGAGAACCCGAATTTCAAATGTTTTACCATATGTTCAAACAAGAGTATCAAGCAGTATTTAGAGATTTATCTAATCGATCATTTAACATTCAGATATTCAACCTTGACAAAACTTAAAACTAGCCCAGCGTACGTATTCCCATTTGTCGATATTCTGTAAAAACATAGCGCAGTCAACTTAATGAATTATTCAATAGCTACAGGTTGATCAAAGTGTGAATAAGGTTAATGTAGCCATTTACTCGTGTAAGAACGCCATAGGGAACAAATAGGGTCTGAAACCAGAGCTAGTACACTTGCTCTATATACGGCAGTGGTAAGCCCTGTGTTGATGTATGGGGTGGGCGTGCGGTGGCCAGCTCTGAAAAGGTAACATATAGGAAGATGATGGAGAAGGTGCAAAGAAAGGCCTGCATGATTATAAGCGGGGCGCTTAGGTCGACACCTACACGCGCTTTAGAGGTTATGTATCATCTTTTTCCAATCGGTTTTTTTGGCAAGCAGATGGCAGGACACATGGGAACACGCTAGAAGGCTGGGTCTACAGACGAATGAAGTTTGTAGAAGGTGTTTTGTAGGTGTGTATGGTATGGACATCCTTTTGGAACTCGCGGGCTGTGGAGTGCGAGATATTTTACGCTACATAAGTAGCTTTGGGTCGTTGCAGTGGGAGTAAAGGGGAGATAGAATCCTTGGGGGCACTATTGGCCTAAGTGTGCGATAGCAGCCACTCTAACCTAACCTAACTCAACCTACAGGTTGATCAAAGGGTTGACTAGAGAATGCAAAAAGTATCATAGTCCACGAAACATCCCATAATTTGGTAGCACAAATCGCAGCTGTGTATGTTGGCAATTTACACTATCCATATGGACAAGAAACATTCTGGCCCATCATTGATATAAGCCATCACAAGATAAGATTTTTGGATTCAACGACGGTGAGTTATTTGTACCAAATTTAAAGTACAAGTTTAAACCCAGGTTAATGAGGAATTTTCCAAGCCTCGTGTAGGATCAGTTCGACCTTTCTTAAAAGTTTCGGTTATATTGTGCCAATTTTTATTCATATGCGGTAAGGTTGAGAATAAATTGCGTCCAAGTCTTATGTATGTCTTATTATCGTTTTGAGTATGAAGTCCATCCATCTTGAATTGGTTGGGGAACTGAGTAGCGAGGCTTTATTTGGTGCATTCAAGAGATTCGTACATCTAGAAGAGGCGCTGTTAGAAGAATTCAACGACAATGGTATGCATTTTGGTGGCACTCTATATCGTGGCACTTCATCCCTCCTGCAGCACCGCGTTTTAGTAGCATCTGGGAGAAAGGCGGAATTGTAACAAACTATAAATGGCGACGTGTGATTGGCAGTGCCATATTGTGCTATGAATAAATGATTGCTATGCTCGGGGCTTTTGTTCGCTATTAATTCTGCAGACGTCGATGTACTCATCTCGTCGCATTTTTTTATATGGAAATCAGCCACATAAATTTCGGAAACCGCGGTATAACCAATTTAAGTTAACACAACATTTATAGTGACGCTGGGTTGTAGAATACCTTGCCGCCCTGAGAAAATAATCTTTAGAGTCACCGAAATAGTTGTTTTGAAGGTCAATGATACACCTGCTAATCAGTGGCCATTGTGAGAGGTGATTAGGATACACCGTGGATCCATTGGCCTAATGAGAATTGCCACACTAAAGAAATGATCCGGCGAATTAGTGCGCCCTATTGGTAATTATGCGTTCTTCCAACATCAAAGTAGGAGAGCTTTGATGTATCTACCATGCAAGAACATGGCCGAGTAAAATCATCTAATCTCAATGCCTGATGAGTTCCTGTTATATATAGTATAACTGCAACAACAGTGGAATTGAAAAATTGCCTACAAAATATCCGAAGATACTTCTAAAGTTTTCAGATGACATCATTCGTGGCAACTATTACTGTTTATACACCAGGTTTCATGGCACAATATAATATTGTTGAACATCTTCTAGGACTCCTACATGTCCATAATCAACTGGTTAATACATTCATAACCGCACCGGAGCAATTGCTAATGGATGACTATAAAATTTTCATTCGCACTGACAAACCGTCGGCCGGAGAGCACGAATACCCCTCAAATTAATGAAGTGGCTATTGTTGTGAAAAGAATCAATTCGAAAGGCGAGATACCATTATTCAGCTGTGTGGTGAAGCGCTGCACCGGATTTCCTAGGCATGTCGATTGTACGACGCCACACTCTACCCGTTGATGTTATGACGAGGTGAGCATGGTACCCATTTCAACATTACGCAAATCAACTCGGCTACAGGCCAAACAATCAACAGAAATGTCTCTGCGAAAGATTTCTACGGCAGTTCATTTTTGATGTGAACGCCAACATCGAATGTGAGCGTTTTTCTACATTCCGCTGAATCAAACGAACCTTTGCGCGAATTAATTGAATACACCAGTTAGCGAGATGCCGTGGCCAACAATGCGGATGTTGCCAAATTGGTAATTTTATTTTCCACTGTCTCAGGGAGTCCGAGACTTATGTAGGAATATGTCCAAGATGCAATGAAGTATGATTAATATTATGGAAATCCGGACTTCGTTATAAGATTCATTTACAATATCACTTAGCCTGAGATTAAAGAATAGCTCATATTCAGTCAGACATCAGTAGATAGCTATGACTTATACCGACGGTCCTACAAAAGTTATCAAAGTTGATGGATGTTTTAACAAAGATGCACAAGTATTCCATCGAATGGCAAAATAGAGGACTGTCACAGACAGACCTAGACCAAATCCTGCATGAGACGTTCCTGTATGTGGGGTATATGGCCATTATGCCGCTGCTTTCGAAGATGTTCCAAGCTCATAGCAAAGTTAAGTATTGTAATTCAGACAAACCCATCAAATATATTTGTAAATATGTGAACAAGAGCTGTGCTGGAAACAGACTTGACGAGTCACTAGCTATCAAATGGGCAGATTGTAACTGGGTGGCCTGGGTCAATTGTACCGCGAGTTCCAACCTGCGTATACAACGGCTATCTTACACAAAGCAACTCCATGTGTGTGCCACAAATAAAAAATTAAAATTAAACAAGAATTAGTTTACATAAATATTGAAGCTTAAATAATTCTATGAATATCACTGCGCGCTTTTATCACCCCATCAGTCTTTAATCCGTTACCACATCATTGCGGTGCTTAACCAAGCTTTGCAAAAAAGCATGTTTTAAAACGCGACTGCATTGGGTGTGGAAATTGTAAAATGAATCATCACTAGATCAATTATCATTTGTTAGAAATTATAGTTCAATGCAATCAGGAACTCTCTGTAAATGTTAACAGCTAAAAAGAAAATTAATTTAGAATTTTTTTACCAATTAATGTCTCGTTTGTGGGATAATAGTCGAAGAAGTGAGAATTTCCAGGAGCCACCAGTCAGCTTTTTAACATTTGATTCGGCATACCCTTCCGTAAGATTAGCTGCGTGGTGCGAAAGCGTCTCCACTCCACCTTAGATTTTTGTTTGGTTTCTTATATCGTGATTCGCCTTTTTCCACATTTCAGTTCGATTCGAAGTCAATGAACAGATTAATTAAACTATTTTCCATCGCTGTTTACGACTTTTTCCCACCTCTCAAGCAATTTTCGAATCCCATGTAGGAAAACGTTACGTCTTTTGAGGCGATCCAAGTTTGAGGCCATTTTTCAATTTATTGGAAATAAGTGAACCAGTGACCTGCCAAATGGTGTTGCAATGTCCGAAGAATACAGCGGGTGCAGTAAAATATCCCACTTGAGCGTTTCCAAATATTTTTTTACGATTTTTGCAATGTGAGGCCGAGCGTTTTCATGCAGAAGAATAGTTTTATCATGTCTTTTCTCATATTCCGGTCGGTTTTCTCATATTGCTGAGTTCAATGGCAACGATTGGCTGAACAAAGCGTAATATTTTTTCCTCTTGGAATTATCGTAGAAGATCCACTTCTCGAGTCACTATCCGGTGTAAAACACCCTTTCTTGTTTGCCTTTGAAGCAGCTGCTCACAAGAAAAAGTCGCCTTTCCGGCGATGAATCTCTTGGTTTCAGTTCATAAGGGATTCAATTCCCTTGTTTTTGAATCATGCCCTTAGCATTCGATCGTACGGAAACTGCTTGTTGGGTCACCCCAATGTACCGGCAAGCTCCTCTTGCGTTTGGGTCGGATCTTCATCGAGCTATGCCTCTAAGCCTCTAAGTTTTGAGCTAAGCGTCAAAAACATTCTCTACATGATTTATTGGTTGAACCACTGTCATCGTAAACTTCCAAAAGCATTTGATGTGCTTAAGCTGCAGATTAGACAAATTAGACATCTATCCAGTGCAAATGTGAAATCTTTTCGAGTTTATGTTACCAAGATGCAACCTATCAAATCCAAACAGCCTTTGAGAAAATTATAAGGAGAACGAAGATGAGGTCCCGTCCAACAACAACTTCAAAGAGCTGGCGAATCAAGTTCAAACTAATAAGCCATTTTTGGCGGACGAGACGATCAGAGAATAGTATTTTTTGGAAATGCGCTTCGCATCGGTTGGATTCTCTTTCGCAACATAGTCATTACTAACATCAAATAGTATACACTCGAGTTCATTCAAATTAGCACAGCCCATACATATAAAAAAGGTTAGGGTCCCCTGCCAAAATTCGAAATGTGGACAAATAATGAGATGAGAGCCGATCATACACACCAAATTAATCATCCTAGTGTTTTCGGAATATAGCCACTACTGCTGTCGTATAGTACACACTCGAGCCTATTCAAAATAGTTTACCACGTACATATAAAAACGGTTGGGCTTCCCTGACAAAATTCTAAATGTTAACAAAATTATTATGGGAGCGTGAATCAAATTAACGAATAGATTCATAACCAAATAATGGGCACTGCGCCACCACATAGAAGTCGGTGCCTTTATATATTTTGAAGTTGAAGAAAGGATCATAAATAATGCTTCAGCGAAATCTGGACCCACCATAACTATTGGGAAAGGCAAAAGTAGCGGACGTATTTATATCTCGCATGCCGCTGATACTACACAACTTTAATCTACCCTTTTGCTACAAACGAGACCAGTTCCTAGTTAGACTCTCATTTGCCATAACCATTAACAAAACTCAAGGACAATCTCTTAGGCCCGGTGCACTATTCAGCTAAGGTAAGCTAAGCGATATGAGCTAAGTTCATCGCTCTTGGTTGTTAATAAAGAGTTTTAACGGAACGATGCATGCTTAAGCTAAACTATGCCAGCTATAATTTTCTATTTTGAGCGATGCAAACTAACTTAGCTCGGGTTGTCTTTGGATTGCAAAAGTCAGCTATGTCGCTCACACATACATTGGTATTATTGTGTATATATTTATAACATATTGAAATTTGGATGACTTTTGGATGACGTCCTGCCTATATGATTCTAATACAATTTTGGCAGACATAGCATTCTGCTTGTAGTGAAATGTACTACTGTGGGCAAAAAAACGTAAGACTTTTTAATTTAAATTTCGCGCGGAAAAGCATTCGTCGAAATATTTTTTTTTCTATGTTGGTATGACTGTCAGTGACATGTGTACCAAATGTCACATCAAAATTATCATTAGTGTTTAGTATACGCTTGTCTTTCTGATGTACAAAAAGTGCATTCGGCGATTTTTACAATGAGTGGAATTATTCAACAAAGAAGTTCCATTAAATTTTGTGTGCGGAATCAATTTTGTGGTGCCGAAACGTTCAGAATGTTGCAAAAGGCCTTCGGTGATAATTGTATGTCGCGAGCAAGTGTTTTTGATTGGTACCAAACCACGTCAAAGCAAGTCAAAAATCAAGGTGATGTTGACAGTTTTCTTCGATTATTGAGGTGTGGTGCACTCCAAATTCCTTCCGACCGTCCATACTGTCAATAAGGAATACAATTTTGAGTGTTATGCGTCGTTTGCGTGAAACTATTTGTCAAAAGAGGCCGGTATTATGGGTCGACAACTCTTGGTTTTTGCACCACGATAACGCACCTTCTTATACTGCATTGGTTTTACGTGATTTTTTCGCCAAAAATTCCACCCATATCGTTCCGCAACCACTGTATTCGCCTGATTAGCTATTTCGAGGATTTAAAAAAAACGTTGGCACAAGTGTATTGAGGCCGAGGGGATTACTTTGAGGGAGACAAAATAGATTTGGAGAAATAAATAAAGAATTTTAAAATTATGAACAAAGTTTTACGTTTTTTTGCCCACAGTAGTATGTGTGAGTGATGTAATTAGCTCAAATGTGCAGCGGAATCAGCTGTGCGAGCTAAACTATGCTAATAGAAATTACGTTTTAGCTTAGCTAAAATGTGCAACGAGCCTTAAGCTTGCAAGCACGAATTTGGAAAATCCTTCCTTCTCCTTGAAGACCTTTGCTGGTAACTTCAAAAAATATACATGTTTCAGAAGCTAGTATATTGCGGCAAACCCCACTAATTATTTTTGTATTGATTCAATTCAATTCACTAGAGAAATTGTATTCAAATACTCGTACGCCTTGTTGTATTTCTAACTAGATATAAAATAATAAAACACCTTTTGAAATATAGCAGTTGAATTTTAAGCCGGGCAAAGCCGAGTATTTTAGCTAGTTTATCATATTTAAACTTTCAAGGAAGGGTCTCCAGGTGTTCGGCTCCGGTTTCGATGAAACTTTAATATGCTCAATCCCCTTCTAAGGGGGTGAAAACCGCCCTTGAAGTTGGGGGTAAAAAAGTGACTTTCGATAATTTTCCTCAAAAAACATGAAAAAATCTGCAAGTTTTTTATTCCAAAATAGGTATTTCAGAAACTTACATTATATACTATTTTTTCAAGAATTTTGGTACTACCTAGGGGGTGAAACTACCCCTAGGAAGGGGTTGAAAAATCAAAAAAACTGTCTAAAAAATCCAAATTGATGCGAAAAATTCTGAAAAAAATTTATATTACTCCATAAAAAAAAATAAGGTTGACGTGTTCGAGGGTTTTTCGAAACCACCCTTTCTCAGGGGGTTAACCACCCCTAGAGACGATTCTGGAAATTCGCTCAGGACATCTGATTTTTTCGACTGAAAGTTCTTTGTCCTCCTCAATTATGATCATTAACATAGATTTTTACCGATACCATTGATGTTTAGGGGTGAAACATCCCCTAACGGGGGTGAAATTTGTAAAAATTGTTAAAAATTCCAAGAAAATTTCGTAATTTGGTGGAATAATTCTAGAAAAAATATATAAGATCGCGAAATTGGGATAAAGGTTTGCACGTTCAAAAATTTCATGAATCATCCGCTTTGAATGGTTTCAACCGCACTTGAATTTGGGGGTGTAAAAGCGATTCTCCATAATTTTCCCTACAAAACATGAAAAAATCCGAAAGTTTTTTACTATGAAATACGTATCTCGGAAAGTCAAGATTTTTATTATTTGTTCAAAAATTTTGGAAATCCCGGGATGAAAAAACTCCTAGGAGGAGGTTGAAAATCAAAAAACTTGCATAAAATACCAATTTGATGCGGGAAAAGTGGAAAAAATAAATATCACTCAACAATGAAAAAGAAGTTTGAGGGATTTAAGGATTTTTTAGACTGGAAGTGTTTTGCTATCCTCCAATATGATGATTACCATCGATTCTTATGACTATCAATGATGTGTAGGGGTTGTCACATACCCTATCGGGAATCTAAAATTTCATAAATTGTTAAGAATTTTAAGAAATTTCTGAAATACGGCCAATTAATTCTAGAAAATATATACGCTCACGGGATCGGGAATAAATTAAACGAGTTTAAAGATTCCATTAAGCAACCCCTTTTAATGGGTTACCCAAGTCTGTATGGAATTTCCGAAATATCGAAACGCAATGCAATGAGTTTATCATTCGGAATTGATATTTTTATCATGAATATCGTTCCAGGGCTTGAAGTATCAAAATGCGAGTAAAGGAGGCAAACGTTCTGGGATTCCTAGAAAATTTTTCGAAATATTTCGGAAAAATCGTATGAAAAATTTCATTCGACTGTAATTCGACTATTTTTAAGGGTAAACAAAATGCCTCGTAAATGTATTTAAATTTCATGTATGGTATGTACCGTACATAAGACATGGAATTTTTATTTTCTGATTTATGTAAAATTCAACAATGCAGATATATAATTTTCAATAAACCATTATGTAATCTTGTATACTGCGGGTTGGGTAATATTCCATATTTAAATATGGAAATTTATAAAATTTGCCTAAAAATTACATAAACTATGAAGAATTTCATTGCTTACAAAACATGAGAACCACCACAAGCTCTTTCTTGTCATTTTGGTTTCGTACTGATAAAATGTTGTTTTGTTCTACTTATCAAGTTGCCCTTGCAACGACCAATCTGCAAAAATTCAAATCTTGCTTTATACTAAGTATTACAAAAGATCATATCGATTTGTCGAATTATATCACATTAAACAAAATAATTACGCGTCACATTTATTCTTGCTCGTAGATTTTTCATCTATCGTATTTATCCCCGACAATATTTTACATAATAATTATGGAATATTTTAGGAAAGGATGTAATTTTCTTTCAAAATGATGCAAAATTTTATAAGATACTTGTAGGAGTTGTTTCATCTCTGGGATTTCCAAAATTGTTGAATAAATAATAAAAATCTTGACTTTCCGAGATACGTATTTCATAGTAAAAAACTTTCGGATTTTTTCATGTCTTGTAGGGAAAACTATGGAGAGTCGCTCTTACACCCCCAAATTCAAGTGCGGTTGAGACCATTCAAAGCGGGTGATGCATGAAATTTTTGAACGTGCAAACCTGAGGAGGACAAAGAACTTTCAGTCGAAAAAATCAGTATATCGATTTTGTCTCGTGAGTTACTCATTTAAAATGAGTGAAGCAAAAAAAATCAAATACGTACACAGTGTATAATACACAAGTATGTCTTTGCATTTGTATTTTTCTTTTGTTCGTATTTGTGTCATTTGTATGATGAACAGTACCAAAATAACGCGATCTGGGCGAATCGGTTCAATGTTTATGGTGCTTATTTCCTTTTCTCAGCACATTACGTCTGCTCTCGAGCTGTGGAGTGACATTATTTAATATGCTAATATATTTAATATTTGATATTTTCTTTTATGATAAATTAATTTTATATGTATTAATAAAATTTTTTAAGTAAATTTATTTTAAATTTCATAAATTTTAAAAGTAAAATGTTAATTATAAAAAAATCTAAAATACAAAACAACAAATAAACAACACAAAAATATGGCGTTTACAATGGTTAACCCTTTGAGTGCCAAACAGTGTAATCGTGCTCCTCAATACACTAGCCGAAATCATGTTGGCACTCAAAGGGTTAATATGAATAAACAAAAAGAGAATGACACGTGGCTTGCATATGTAGTAAAACAATCATTCGCACGAAACAAACACAAACACAAACACAAATGCCACTACTATATCTTTCCGGTTACACTCATTTCGTTTCACACATTTTGAGACAAAATCGAAGAATCGTCTCTAGGGGTGGTTAACCCCCTGAGAAAGGGTGGTTTCGAAAAACCCTCGAACACGTCAACCTTATTTTTTTTATGGAGTAATATAAATTTTTTCCAGAATTTTTCGCATCAATTTATATTTTTTAGACAGTTTTTTTGATTTTCAACCCCTCCCTAGGGGTAGTTTCACAGGGGTAGTACCAATATTCTTGAAAAAATAATATATAATGTAAGTTTCTGAAATACCTATTTTGGAATAAAAAACTTGCAGATTTTTTCATGTTTTTTGAGGAAAATTATCGAAAGTCACTTTTTTACCCCCAACTTCAAGGGCGGTTTTCACCCCCTTAGAAGGGGATTGAGCACTTAAAAAAAATACGTGTCACTTATTTTCCACTCCTCTACAACATATTAAAGTTTCATCGAAATCGGAGCCGGACACCTGGAGACCCTTCCTTGTTAGAGCTCGTGGTTTCCCTTCTCAAATTTCACTTTTTGTGGAATTTAATTTTGTAGAACTTAGGTTTCAAGTTCGGGCCACCTGCATCTGTACGATTAATGATGTATTCAGGAGTGTCAAACAGGCTTGATACGTTAGATTCCCAAATTTGCTGATCAAGATTTCTATATTGCTCATATCCGATTGTATTGGCTCAGAGACAAAATTTCGATGCTGACTCTGAATTCCGAAGCTTTAAGCAACCACAACTAAAAATATATCTGTTGTACTTTTAAGACTTCTCGTTTAGTACAAATCATCAATAAAGCTATAGAAACTTCCGATTTCACAAAAACTCAAACATACGAAAGTTCAATGCAAAATACATGAACTATCTTATTTGAGCACATTTTTGGGTTCATTTAGCACTCCTGGATAGATTTATATAAACCAAATTTTGACCACATAAAGGCAGAATTTCCAACCCAAAGCTATCCTTACTTTTGTCAAAGCCATTTGAGAAATCAGTCACGTGTAGATTGGCTTGTTCACATAACCGCTGAGCTGAAATTGAGCTTCGTCAGAAAGATGATTTTGAAAATGCTCATCTTCTTCCAACCGATTTCGTTTACCGAGAATATAACACTAAGTTTCTGTCACTTGACAGATGACATTACAACTGACAGATGGCATCTGAAAACATACCATTGTTTAGGGCGAAAAACAAAAAAAAATCGATACAACGAAAATTTAATATTTATGTACTATACGAGTATATTCAAGTACATCTAAAAACTCCGTTTATTTAAAATGAGATGGCATTATCGTAAATACAAAGTTGTTACACTTCCGACATGGAAAGAATAATGAAAGCTTATCGAACTAAACGAATATAACCTGCCAATTAAAAATCTGTTCTAATTTCAATTTCTAAAAATATTTACGTAACCACGGAACGATATCGATTCTCGTTCAATTATATTGCGCGATATGTTTTCGATAATTTTATGTATACGGTGCACACCAGCAGTCACATTCGATTTTAACTTTCTTCTAAACACAAAACCAAAAAAAAAAATTTCACTTCTAAATAATGGTTCGTGCACTACACAATAATCATAATTGTATTATTGAGGCGAGATCAAAAGATTCAATTATAAACATTGTAATGGATCGCGAGATAATAAAATTGTATGATCAATCAATCATTCACTGGAACAGCAAAACAGCAAGTAATCAGATTATATTGAGTAAGACATGATAATTATGTAACGCACACCTTTGTGACCTTTCACTATAAATTACACAGCGGTACTTAACGGTCATTCACCAAATTTGTTTATGTTTATCTTACAAGACGCCCATGATCTTGAAAATATATAGAAACATCTTTCACTTGCAATATATCGGAACATGACCCACCTTCTGTACCATCTGATTATCATTGATTAAATCAAGTTAAACATTTTCATTCATAATTAGGGCTGCGCTTTACCTTTCTTCTCGACCAAGTATCACTTTCAATTTATAAAACCGGGGGGAATTAGGTAAATATACCATGGTTGGGCATAGTCCATAAGTATACAAGTTTCTTACTTGTGATATACCTTGACACTGAGGTTATTGCATAATAAGTAGGGTACGGTAATACACGGTGTTGCGCAAGCTACTCGTATATGGGCATTACATAAAGTTGGGTGGTAAAAATGTAAAATAAAATTAGTAATTAATACATTAAAACTGATCGCCTTGAATTTTTAGTTGATCGCGTTAAAATTATAGAAATAGTATAACGAGATTAATAATTAACAGGATAATATACGATCTACTGCTGGGGGCGGTTTAGATTTTATTTTATGTTGTGATTGTTAGAAGTTCACTCCATTCAAAACTAATTAATTGAATTTGATTGACTGGGTTTACCAATGTCGATATCCGTTCCTCTAATTCCCCTTACTTTTTTTTATTTCGGGGAACACGCACGTATAATTTACCATAAAAATATTACCCTATTGCCCTAAATACCGAACAACTTAATAAACAAATATTTACTAATGTCGTACTGCCTGATTGGGTCAACCTGCCATGAGATATAAATTGCTTTACATTGAAAGTAACACTGCGTACAGAAAAAAAAACCTTAGACTTATGTCATATGCCCATAAAAACGTAATGAAAGTTTTAAATTGGTCGCTGATACGTATAGCAGGGGTAGGGTAAAACGAGACACATTAAATTTTATAACATGTTTATATTATGCGAGATATAAAATGTCGAGCTTGAAATTACCAATTTTTTTTACTAAGCATTAAATAATACGTATAATAACGATAAGAGTTTCGTAAAAGTTCATTTACCTTTATTCAAAATGGGTTGACAGCTAATTGCATTAGATGCAGTATTTTTTGGGAGTTCCAAATTTTTGTACTGCATTTGTGTTTTGCAATTGATGCACGTTGCCTACAAAATGATTGGATGGAAAAATATCGTGGCAATTTTTTTTTAAAATATATTTTAAGTATTTATACATTTGGTAAAGGGTGATATTTTTGCTTTTTCGTGTATATATTCTTGACACAACCCGCGTGATTAGCGAATCTGTCAGAGTCAATTGTTGAGCGAGGAATGTCATTTCATCATGGAAAGATGTTACGACTCCACGATCATAATATTACTTTTCCCGTTTTTATTTTTATTTTAGGTTTTACCCACCCCTATTGTATTACGTAAACGGCGAGAGAATTATGGAGCGAGACCAATGTATCCTTGTGCGTGGATGTGACAAGAAAAATACCTTGTTAAAGTTAGTCGAAAGTTGCAAACCGCAAGTGAAAAAATCGATAATGCAGATAGTGTCTTGACTAGTTCAGCCGAAAGTTAAACAACACAGTATACAATTTTTCCACTGTGTGGAAAAAACTGCCCAAATGTCGTACTAACCCAGTATGCAATTATTCCACTGTGTGGAAAAAACTGCTCAAATGTCGTACAAAATTCCGTACTACAAAATATCAAATACACAAAAATATTGATTTTGGAGAAAAATAATTGTTTTTCTCTTTCTATTTCGCGGTAATATTATTTTCGTTTTATAAGTTTCGATTGTATCTTTTATTTTCAGTTTCTTCTGACAAGTCGACGTGCACGGTTGCACTACATAATTAGATTTTTTTTCTTTAAAGTGTTGTGTTTCATTATAATGTTTTCTATTTGTTAAAGACCTTGGAGTCTATTTTTTCCAAAATTCGACGAACGACGAATGACGTTTTCGTATACGTATAAGGAGTATAGTATACAATTTTATATTAGTGTGTGTAATTTTTCTGTATTTATATTTGTTTGTTTTCTGCGAACGTAAGCATCAAAAATTATGAATCGGTACAAATCGGTTCAGTTTTTTGGTGCTTATGTGCTTTCGTCGTCTCAGTTTTTTGACATCTCACCTAGTATTTGAGTGGTGAGTTAACACGTTCGTGTTAATTACTGCTATAGCGGTCATACAACTTTTTCGTTTTTTAACACGTTTTTAACACATTTTAAGGAATAACTCGACATATTTTGCAGTTTTCACAATACATTCCTTTCCGCGATGAAATATCATTGCAATTACAAAAGTTATCAAATGTGTTCATGAGTAGCACACACATTTAGAAAGTATGCCTCAATGTGTTAAGGAAAAAATATTTTAGCTACACATTTCAATTTTTTTTTCAATGTGATGTCGAATAAATGTTTTGTTTTCACAGAAACACAGAATTAGAAATTATTTTAAAACTAAAATTAAATAAATTTAGTTTTATTTAAAGCATATTTATTTGCATTTACAAATTTTAAATGATAATAGGAAATGATATCTAGAAATGTCATATCCAAAAAATTAAATGGCACACATTCGTACTAATCCAAATACACGTACCACTACTAATATACATGTGGTTATTTCGTCAACTTGTCGAATTTTGGAAAAAATCGACCCCCTTGTTAAAGTTAGCCGAAAGTTGCCAGCCGAAAGATAATGCAGATAGTGTCTTGACTATTTCAACAGAAAGTTAAACTCTCTTTATACTCTCGCTGTTATCGATTTTTAAACTCCTATAAACTGAAATAATTTCTCCTTCACCCAAAGGATATAACCCGATCCTACATTCATCTGCATTATCTTTCGGCTGGAAACTTTCGGCTAACTTTAACAGTATTTGTTAAAGTAAATAGTTTTAAATTTAAGTATACAATAATAATTATTAAGTTATTTAGTGATCGCGATGTACAAATTTGGACTAAAAAGGTAATAGAAATCTGTCTCACAATGGCGTCGTCGCGAAATACATTTACGTTGTAAATTTTCAATGCATTTTTTTCTTTTCAAGATCGGTTGTGCTTGTTGGGATGTTCAATTGGATGCGCGTATGGTGAACAAACCAGACGTATGGTGAACGTGCTTAAAATTTAATTTATAAAGTTTGTGTTATAAAATTTAATTGTGTATTTTTGTGCTAATAAAAAATTAATATTTATTTTATTATAAATGAAAAATTTTGTTTTATTTCAAATAAGAATTGTTATTTATTCCAATAGGAAAATATATACAAACACGTGCTTTCTGTTTCTGTGTTTTTTTTTTCTCTTTTTAGTTGGGATTCACACCGACACCGGAATTTTTGTGACACTTTTCTTTGGCGGGAAGTACGAATTTCCGCGTGATACACATGGTTCTTTCCATAGAAGCAGTGTGGTTTTAGAACGCGAATGTAAATGGAATTCCGTCGGCATTGCATATTGGGTTTGGATGTAAAAAGAGGTAATCAAGTAATTTTAAAATGGCGTTTTCTTGCAATTATAGAAATTTCTGATTTTTATTTTTCAAGGTTGTGCTTGTTGGGATGCACAATTGGATGCGCGTACAAGTATACTATAGCAATTGAGTTAAAAACACATCATTATCGTTCCGGTACAGTAACTTTACGTGAAATGACATGAAATTCGTCGTGAAGTGAAGCATATTTCGTTGGTTTAATTGAAGATACAAATGTATGTGCGATTCATGCCAAACGATATTCAATTAGCAAGACGTATGGTGAATGTGCTTAAAATTTAATTTATAAAATTTGTGTTATAAAATTTAATTGTGTATATTTATGTGAATAAAAAATTAATATTTATTTTATTATAAATGGAAAATTTTGTTTTATTTCGAATAAGAATTATTATTTATTCCAATTGGAAAATATATACAAACACGTGCCTTTTGTTTCTGTGATTTTTTCTCTTTTTAGTTGGGATTCACACCGACACCGGAATTTTTGTGACACTTTTCTTTCGCGGGGAGTACGAATTTCCGTGTACTACACATGGTTCTTTCCATGGAAGGAGTGTTTTTTTAGAACGCGAATGTAAATGGAATTCCGTCGGCATTGCATATTGGGAAGGTGTTAAATTGAAGATTTTAATTGTTGTTTGTTGTTGTCATCCCAACCCTATACTCAGAATCTACCTATGGTCATGGGCTATAGAATCGGCATAGTCAGATTGGTGTCTATATGATACTGTTAAAGTTAGCCGAAAGTTTCCAGCCGAAAGATGGTAATGTAGATAGTAAATTTGGTACCTCAGCCGAAAGATGGTAATGCAGATAATATCTTTGCCGCCCTAGCCGTTAGATGCTAATGCAGATAATAATTTTGTTATCCTAAACCGAAAATATTTTAAAACGTCGGTAATGTAGATTGTATCGATAAAGAAGATTAACTTCAATATTCAAACCGGAAAATGCCAGCAATACAGATTTAAAAGTTACAAAAGAATCATCAATTTTCTAAAATAAAATGAAACGCAGTCACGTTTAGCCGATGAATGGTTTGTATATCAAGATTTTGACAGATGAACTATTTGACTGTACCAATTGGATGAACCATGACCCTAAGTAGAATTTGAATATGTGTTTGTAGTAGGTTTTATTCGGTTATATTGGTGAAATGTTTCATTTTCGATTGTTTCGACGATAAATTTGTCCCAATCGAGATTTTTCCAGACTAATTTGACTAGGCTTGTTCAATATCACATGACCATTAGTAGATGTTGATGAAAGATTAAGGGTGTGTCTGAGGGGGTTAAAGGGATGAAATTTTGATATTCGAGTTATTCGATTTTGGTTATTCGAGATTTTGGCATATAGACACCAATCTGACTATGCCAATTCGATACGCCATAAACAGAGAAAGATTTTGTTTATAGGTTAGAGGTAAGTGTGATTGGGTGATAGAGGTGAAATTTTGATTTTCTCCATTTTTCATCGATAAAATCGTTCGTTATTCGTGTTTGTGGCATATAGGCACCAACCTGACTATGTCGATTCGATAGCCCATGACCATAGGTAGATTCTGAGTATAGGTTAGAGGTGGGTCTGATAGGGTTATAGGGATGAAACGGCATATCTGCCTCATACAGCCGAAAGTAGTCGATAAAGAAGATTTAACATTTTCAAGCATCGTCAAGAATCGTTCGTAATTCGAGATTTTCAGCATATAAATACTAATCTGACTATGCCGATTCGATAGCCCATGACCATTGGTAGATTCTGAATATAGAGTTGGGGTGGACCTGATGAGGTTATAGGGGAGAAATTTTGATCTTCCCCATTTTTCGTCGATAAAATCGTTCGTCATTCGAGGTTTTGGCATATAGACGCCAATCTGACTATGCCGATTCGATAGCCCATCACTGTAGGTAGATTTCGAGTATGTCAGGGGTAGTCTGATGGGGATATAGGGTTGACATTTTCATTTTCCCCATTTGTGAGGGTAGATGGGCTATCGAATCGTCATAGTCAGATTGGTGTCTATATGGCACAATCACGAATGACGAACGATTTTATCAATGACAAATGATCTATATCCCGATCAGACTTACCCCTAACATATAACCGAAATCTATCTCTGTTTATGGCGTATCGAATTAGCATAGTCAGATTGGTGTCTATATGCCAAAATCTTGAATGGCCAACGGTTTTATCGATGAAAAATAGGGGATATCAAAATTTCATCCCTATAACCCCCTCAGACCCAACCTTAATCTTCAATCAAAATCTACCAATGGTCATGTGATATTGAACCAGTCTAGTCAGATTAGTGTTCATGTGGCAAAATCTCGAATGGGACAAATTTATCGTCGAAACAACCGAAAATGGAACATTTCAGCAATATAACCGAATAAAACCTACTACAAACACATATTCAAATTCTACTTAGGGTTATGGTTCATCCAATTGGTACAGTCAAATAGTTCATCTGTCAAAATCTTGATATACAAACCAGTCATCGGCGAAACGTGACTGCGTCTCATGGCTATTCATATACATGCCAGTTATTGACATTTGGCATTTTCTTTGAGAAAATTGATGATTCTTTTGTAACTTTTAAATCTGCATTGCTGGCATTTTTCGGTTTGACTATTGAAGTTAATCTTCTTTATCGACACAATTTACATTATCGATGTTTTAAAATATTTTCGATAACAAAATTAATATCTGCGTTACGATCTTGTCGACAAAGACACTATCTACATTACCATCTTTCGGCTGCTATAGAAAATACAGTATCTGCATTACCATCTTCCGGCTGAAAACTTTCGGCTAACTTTAACAGTATAAGAAAAATAGATAGTGTGCGGTAGTGTGCGAGTGACGCGCACGAAGTGCAAAACAAGAAGCATCAAGGAGCGAAATTATTATTCGATAATGTTTTTTTTAGGTGCGAGAAATTTAGCTAGGCTGGTTTTGATTTTTATATTGAGCAGTCTTTTTTTGGTTTGTAAAAATAAACACGGTCGAGTGAAAAAATTGTAAACTTCAACCTAGGCGTTGTATGATAATTTTGTCGGTGAAAATTATTATTTTTTTATGAATAGTGCTTAAAGCCTAAATATTTAGTGAAATTAATATAAACATTCCAATTGAAGTTAACACAGTTTTATTCATTTTATAATTTATAAAATAAAATCCAAATGCGACGAAATTTCTTTTTGATTTTAACTTATGAGGGTGTTTCTTTGATACTTCGTTTGTCCATCTTTAAATTGTGAGTGAATTTTTATGGTATTATTCTGTTGCATTCGGTGATATCATTGAACACATATTTTCGCCATATTTTGCAGGCACCGTATACCTACTATTGCCGGACATTTACGGTTATAAGCCACACCAAATATTAACAAATATCAAAAGTTATATACTACGAGTGGCCAACTCACTTTGGGCACCTCATCTTTCAACATGTGTCGTCTTACATAGACAGGTACCCCATTTCCGACGGTACGCCGATTATTATCTACGCCTTAGTTAATCTAGGCACATTTTTACCAGTACGCCAAATTTCGAATGGTGATGGAATATCAGTGGGTACCGAATATAATTAACGCGCACCGCATTTTTTTTAAACCAACGGTGGATTTTGTTTTTAACTAAAGGCGGAAAGACGCCCAGCGGTGGATTTTGTTTTTAGCCATACTCGGAAAGACGCCCAATGGAGATTTCCTGTTTAATCTAAAGGCGGGAACATGCCCAACAGTGCAGGTTGCCAACCGATCAGTTTTAATATTTTGAATAGGCGGGAAGACGCACAACGAATTACAGTGAAAGACACCGCAACCTATTTTTATTAATTTTTTTATTTTCTTTATTTTATTCAAATTCCAAATTTTACAACTCCTATTTAAAATACATATTTGTAATCGAGTACCCGTTAACCGTTGTGGTACGGACGACTGAGTGCGTGGATTGGTTTCGCTTCATTGTTTGATCGGATTCAGCGACTATTTTACTTTTCTTTTCTAGTGAAATTTTTTTTCGTTTTCTTCTTTTACTCTCTCTTTTCTCTCTTGCCTTTCTTTTCGCTCTTCTTTTTGGGTGAAAGTTATTTAAATAAAAGAAGAGTACGGCGATCCCCGGCATTCGATTTTTTTTTTGTTTCTTCCTTGGTCGGTTTATTTCTTTCTTTTATTATTTCATCACGTCACCTAACTTTCTTCTTCCTTCGTTTATTTTGTAGCATTCTAAAATGAATTACTAAATTTTTTACGAGTCGGTATGATGGGAGGGGAAGTTCTCTTCTGTGTCGGTTCTTCGATTACAGGCTGGGCTTGTCACTCCCCGTCATCCTCTTGGCAGGGCATCCACATCGTCGGAATGGCGAGTCCAGCATATGTGTCGTCCATTCGGGGACATTACGTCGCCCTCGATAGCATAGTAAGTAGAGTGCTAATTCGGGGGTCTCGGGTTCGATTCCTGGTGGTGACAAAAAAAGTTATGACTGGGCGTTTTTAATGTGCTATATTGTGCATTGTCTTATATATCTCAAGTCATAGTTAACGGATTTAAAAAAAAAAAAAGAAAACTACCGTAAAATCCACTCGGTGTATTGTGGGAGATTCTCTGGAGGTCCCTCCGGATGAAAAGAAGCCTAGTCTGTTGAAGAGATGTTCTTACCCTCTAATGCTACTTCTTTCTGGCTGGCCATCGGTCTTTCGGGGTCGATGGGACCCAAAACGCTGAGATCTAGTTGGCAAAACCACCGTGAGAGAGGCCTCTATGTGTTTAGGTAAAATATGTTGAATGGTGTTGAACCATTCTGTAACAAAGACTTACACCTGACCAACGTTTACAAATTATTGAATTTTATTTTCAAAATTCGTGTTCAGTGAAAAATGTGTTTCGCGCTCTTCGTCCATTTTATGGCCGTCATAATCGACCTACTGAGCAAGCAATTCAAGCATTCAGCGACAAAATTTCGCACTAACCTCACATTATTGAACATCAGTTCACCAAATCTTGGTCTGAAGGCGTAAAAAATACAACTCGTGCAACGACTGAAGACAAACGACTTGCCACAGCGGCGTAGTTTTGGTGAATGGGCCTTAGAACATCTCGAGGAAAATATGTTTTTTTTACCGAAAAATTGTGTTCAGCAACGAAGCTCGTTTTTGGTTAAATGGGAACCTTAATAAGCAAGATTGCCGTATTTCGTGTGATGGGCCACCACAGGCGACGCAAGAACTGCCAATGCAACCAGAAAAAAAAACACTGTTTGGTGCGGTTTATGAGTCGGCCGGTGGGAGCATCGAAGCATTCTAGAGTTTGCACCACTTGGTTAATTAAAAGTGACAGAAGAAGTGCTCCGCAAACTTCTAGGCGTAGTAAGGTTTGCTTAACTCGGCTAGGTGCTACCCTGGTTTTGGACGTCGGTATAGTCATGTGGCAATTGTTTTATCTGACAATTCAAATCGTCTGTATATGACAGCTGCATAGGCTCTTTCTGACGCATCACAGAACCCGTGTAAACATAGTTTGTTTGGCTGAAGAATAAGATATGGTTCCTATTCAATGTGGTATTGATAGAGTTTCAAGCTGTACTAGTTCGTTTCGCACCATTTCGCTAGGATAATATCATTAGGAACCTTATCGTCCCATTTTGTTTTTGAGGTCCAAAGTTCTTGTAATATAAATTTGGCTGTGATGGTAATTGGCGATAACTATCTTAGAATAACCATCTTAGGATGGATCAAATTATTTTGCTACTTCCGAGGTTAGTTTTCTTTTTGTAAGTTTAGTTTCTGATAATACTTGGTTAATCTTGAATCTAAAGCAGCCATCGCACCTCATCATTCCAAATCATTTCTGCACCTCTTCCATACACCGCTTTTCAAGCCAATCGGCTTCCATATGGCTCTTGCTTGCACTTACCTTCTTCCATTTCCTACAACCACTTTCCTGATATGCTCAACACATCTCTGTTTCATCCAAGGGCTGTTGAAAAACTGATACGGCCCACATTGAACAGTCTTAAATATAGATATCACAATTGGTTGAACTTCTGCAAGGGTCGGTTGATGGCCGTCATGGTAGAGCTTTCGCTTCTGAAAGTCAGCACAGGTCTTATGAGTGCTTTATAAAGCACTTTTGCCTACCGAATCACCCAAATAACACATCAAGACTCATCCATTGTGTTTGTTGCACTCGCATTTATACACCTATCGAATACTTTAGATTCGTCTAGATTGCTGTCGTAGGTTGCTCTAAATTTCGAACTTGAAAAAATGGTAGATAGCTGAATGAAAAACAGCTTTCCTTCTTTATAACTCGTCACAGGACCGAATACCATCACCCAATGTAAGTTTGGGACTCTTACTCTTTTATCGGGTTGACCGTCTTATGCTTCATTGGTATGCATATCAGGGTTATACGTAAAAATTATATTAAGGTTTTATCTCTTTGAAAATTAAAGGCATGCTCTTGGACTACTCACGATTTTGTTATTTTCATCTATCATATTTTTATAAAGGCCTCTTGGTTTCATACCATTCATCATTTCAACAAGAAGTAGGAATTCCTAGGTTTCTCTCAGAACCTTCAAGAATATTAAGTTCAGTGTACTGTACACTAGTTTCGACTGCTACATTGTCTTTGTTACAGGATGGCTACTGCCATCCTGAAGATATCACTAAGCGCATGCAGAGGCCTCCACGGTGATATTTTGAAGGCTACGTTCTCAGGGAGAAGTGCGAAGGATCGTTGGGTTTGAGGCATGCATGGCTCCTGGCTTACACCGTGATTAACAGAAATTTGAATAAAATAAAAACCGCAAATAATAATAAAAAAACCGGATGTTCCGCCGAAATTCGTCGGACGGAACTTGAGGAACGAACAACACAACAATTATAAACCCGAGAGCGGTGCCTTGGTGCGCGCATCCATTCGAATTCGAACAGGGCAAAGCCCTGGTTACGAAATTGGATGCGGGCACCAAGGGACCGCAATCAACACGCCGACACAGAGGGAGTCCCCGCTCCCATCATACCATATCCAAAATTAGTAATTCATTTTACAAAAATCAACTTCAAAAATAAAATAAAAAAATAATTGCCGAGAGGAAAACCAATGGAGAAGCGAGACGCGAGACCAATGTACATCGAGCGCGCGAACACAATCGCTGTGCGGCGCTCGATTACAATATCCAAAAATTAAATTTAAAAAAATTTAAGAAAAAAGTAAAATTGTAAAAAAAATATAAAATAAAATAAACAAAAGAAATATAAAAATCAAAAAAAAAATCGTACCTTAAAAATATATAAAAAAAATTACTGGTGCGGCGCCGTCATGCCACAGGTGGCCTTGCCCCACCCGGATCGTTGCGGGGCCTTTCCCCGATACCAAAAAGTCGGGCAACCGGTTGGTTGGCTACCCGTCGTTGTGGGGCCTCTCACCGATATCCAAACAAATAGCCGGGTGGCCACTCAAACCGGTGCGAAGCCTCTCCCCGTAAACCAAAAAACAACTTCCCGGCTGGCCACCTGTTCGTTGCGACCTTGTGTGGATATATTATTGCAAGGCCTCGATGGGCCACCCGTTTCGGTATATTTTCAACGTTACACCCAAAATTTTGCCTTGTTGGGTAACCGTTGCAAAAAAATGCGGTGTAAGGCTGTGGCACCCGTTATAATTCGCGCCGCCCCAGGAAATTTGCGTACGTAAATTATGGCTTTATCGATTTGGCTTTATCAGACCACCACAGCCACAATATTGATTTTATCATACATTTTTTTGTTTTATCACTCACAAAAATACGACTTATATTATTTTAGAAATCAAATTATTAACAACAGCATACATTTTGTTTTTAAAGAACAAACTGAACTTAATTTATCCAAACGTAATTTTTATTTTAATTTTTTAATTTTACCAAAACAAAAATGGTTGAAAACCAACTCGAGTTGTTTGTTTTATTTTTTTACAAAAAAACTCAACCGTATTAAATTCCAAAAAAATAAATTCGACAAAATCACAACTCGACTTTCACCAAAAAAAACCAAAACTCGAATGTTAATCAAAAAAAATTCTTCCGCCGCACAAACGACGCGCGAAACATTCCAGAAGAATGTCTTTCTTCTCTGTTTCTCGTTTACATCAATTCGCATTGATGTAAACGAGAGGCATATAAGAAAAACATTCTTATGGAATGTTTTGCTTTACACACACTCGATGCGCATTGGTCTCGCTCTCTCGCCATTCTTCTCACCCCTGCGCCACCATAAGATGAGAAACAAAACTACAAATGTCGCTCGTGTGTTCAGTGCACCACACCAAACAATCCGCAGCGAAGACACCAACCGAGCGGAATATAAAAAATATAGCAGCAAAGACAACGATCGAAGGAAATATAAAAATATTGCAGTAAAGACACCGAGCAATAGGAAATACAAAAACTAAACACAGAATGGTGGTTGCGACCACACAGTCGTAACATTATGTTGCCACACTCCCGACTTCCGGCACTATCTGTGTTATTTTCACTACGAAAACTGTTCCTGAAACCAATCATCAAAACGTCACCAATTTCAAATGAAATGTGAAAAACCACATTCCCAATTATGGCCTGACAAACCATTGAAAATCAAAATTCAAGGATTTGCAACAATCACAGGACTTGAGTGGTGGAATTTTACGCGAAACATTTTCTGTAGGTAATTTAAATTTTTCTTTTTCTTTGTCGGAATTAACGGTTTGAATAGTTTTATCCCATTTGCTCAAGATTTAATTTCCAAAATATTTTCAGTTCTAGTCATTTAAGACATTTTCAATAATGTGGTTCTAAAACCAAACGGTGTATAATTTACAAATGTATACAGAAGAAGAATATCATCATTGAACCAGAAATTGCGCCCTGGTGGTGGTATTTGGTTTATATATTCTTGAAGGACAAAAAGTAAATTTCCTTTCCTTCCGCCCGTACAAGGATTGCCGAACTGCAGCTTCAAAATTATTTTTAACGTATAAACCAGAAAATGACGTTACATAACTTTTTCTAGGCATTGCGACGCAGAGAACGAGCTTCTTGTTCTCGATTGTATATTTGAGGCTTTACGACCCAAATTATTAATTTAGTACGAAGCCAGTAATGGCCTGGATAAATGTTACGGTTCGTTTTGTGGAATAGGCTTTTCTCGAAAAGCCACACTAGTTAGTCGACTTTCAAACGAAAATCGTTAGACAGTTAATGATCCGTTGTAAAAATAAATAAATATAATCTTAGTCAATCGAATTTTTAGAATAATTAACTATCATGCATTTAATTGTTTCTAAATGAAAGAGCCTTGACGTATATTTTTTATTTTCACTATTATTCAACCCACTATGGGTATAGACAATATAGGTATATGCACACAAAAACGTGTAATTAGACCTGTCCAAAAATTTTGAAATATATCTATTCAAATAGAATTCAAAACTCTACGCTAATCAATTGATCAACAACAATCAAATTAAATTCACTTTTCAAATATCTGCATTGTAAATGTAAATGTAAAAAACTGCACACCTTGACCTTTATGACGTATTCTCAATTCATTTTGAGATTGACCAAAAATTTGAAAGTTTCTAATTAAATTATTAATTTTTTGATTTGGTAAGTGGGGAATTTTATATGCGACACATGAAACATATAAAGGAATGTAAAAATAAGATCGGAGGTAAATGGTTAGAAATCATGTTCAGGCCATTGACTTTCCCACTATGCGCACACCGAAAATAATAAATAACAAAAATTAATTTTAATTTTAAATAATTTTTATTCCATTTCTCATGTCTTACGATTAAACCAAAAATTTCCGATCTGCAGATCAAATTCTTTG
This sequence comes from Nephrotoma appendiculata, assembly GCA_947310385.1. Taxonomy (NCBI): domain Eukaryota; kingdom Metazoa; phylum Arthropoda; class Insecta; order Diptera; family Tipulidae; genus Nephrotoma; species Nephrotoma appendiculata. The sequence continues at coordinate 263,876,901 of OX371225.1, read as the reverse complement.
CCACCGCGTCTACGGTAAGCGCAGTTTATGAAGAAATTATGAAATGTCTAACATTTTTTATTTATAAAAAGTAAAAGTGATAAAATTAAAATTAGACTTAAACTTAAACAAAATCAACCAGACGCGGAAACATCGCGCGGTTGACTTAATTTTTAACATAAAATATAAATTCTTAAGACCATAATACAAACACGCGTTATATAATTTAAAAACAGCCATGCATTGCACACACACATACACACACTTAATCACATACGTACACTATTACACCAAGGTACTGGGGGAAAAATATGGCGCCCTCATTACATTCGTAACCGCCGATCTGTGCTCATTACCGGCCGCCATTTATTACGATCGAGTCGTATTATTGTGCCAATACGATCGATACGATCGTTAAAATTGGAATGATGATCACGGGGAGTGTCATCGTCGATGACATCGTCAAATTCACCTTCCTCGAAGAAATCTATAATCGGATGGTAATTATAATTTACACGCTTGTTATTGTGCTCTAGATGTCGCGTCGGCTTGTTTGATGTTGTTGCAGCGAGCGTGGTATAACGTGGACGAAAATATATTGTGGACGGCCTATGTGTTGTCGTAGTTGTCGTTTTTGTAGTGGTTGGTCGATGAGTGGACGGTGTAGATGTACTCAACGCACGTATGATTTGTATTCGCCTAGGTCGACTCGTCGTAATTTCATAATCGTCGAATGTGCCGATTTTCTGCGTTTTAAATTCACTCTCACCTGATGATTGATCACGCCGCGACAATGGACGTCGTTTACGTTTCACTAGTGTGGTCGGGCTACTTTCTAAGCCACTGGTCGGTCCACGTTGTTTGAATGGATCACGATATTTAATAGAATCGTAAATCGATGTTGCCAAATTTGAATAATCGCGCGTCGGCGGATTAAGGTACGATTCGAGATGCGGGGATGATGGTAAAAATGGCGTATTATCGTTTTTTTGTATTTTCGTGCTCGATGCCGTGCTCTCGAACGGTTTGTATTTATACGTATCTGAGTTTAAGAACGAAGTATCAAAATTATAGTTAGTTTTTAAAGGAGTATACTTCGATGCGGTCGAATAGCCTGGCCTATCATCTTCTTCATCTTCACCACTTTGATCATCTTCATCATCATCGTCATCGTTATTATTTGTTAGTGACGGGTACGAATATTTTGATGGATCTTTGAGTAGCACGATCGAAGGTTTAAACGGTGTTTTGTAATCATGATCGAAACTTGATGCGGGCGTTTGGGTCAATGAACCTGACGACGAGGATGGTTTACCAAAAAATGGTGGATACGTTTCACGATACCCATCAACGTGACATGAACAACAGGTTGGAACTTTAAAAATGTCTACATGGAGGCCCCGCATCTTGTCCCAGCTTAATAAACGGTGATAATTAAACACTTGAACGCATCGCGATCGATAGCTGTCTGTTAAATAAGTACAAGTTTCTTGGGGCGTACTGTAACGAAAATATAAATAAATTATTTACATGATCGACATTTAGGCGCACATTTTTTATACTTACGTGCATTTCTCTAATCGCAACGTTTGTGAATGTTGTCCAGTGTTTACAATATATTTTACTTCTCCGGTGGCTGATCGCGCTTTTTGGGGTCTGGCGTACCGCACAACACTCGGACACATACCACCAGGTTGCTGCACTTCATCATTCCGGCGCTTTAAGTATACGAGATTTGCGTCCAAATGTTTTTCAGCGAATTTATCGCGATACTCGGCTAGTAGCGCGGTCATGGCATGTCGATTACGTCGAATGCTGCCCATAATCTGTTCCCTGTAATAAAAAGAAGTATCATTTATTCAATATGTGTAATTGGGCGAACAAATTATAACTTAATTGTGCGAATGTTTAATGATTTATACTCGATTTTCCCAAGAATAGTTAATAACATGCAATTATAGTAGTTTTTGGACATGCAACATATAAAATTCGTGCAATTTTTATACTTACATTGGATATTCAGGTGTTCTTAAACATAGGTTACCAAATTTTTCGCAATTACGCATTTCCATGCCGGTGGATAGCCCATTTGTGGGTAAAATAGGCCGCCTTTTCCGTAAACCTGTTTTCAATATTGTGCTCATTGGAACCCCATTTTTAACCCGAATACTAATTAATTTCTCGGCTTGCGGTGTATCCTCATCACCCGTCGAATTATTTTCATCTGCACTTTCTTGCAATTCTTCATCGGTATCATTTTCAGTTGGATCGAAATCTTCAAGTGTGGTTCCGTTTAATTGGGAGAATGATAATTTTTCGATTTCTTCTAGGGTTAAATTCTGTTTGATGTACGAGCGAATCGTTTTTCCTAAATCGTGTTCAGGAGTTGCTGGCTCATCTGGTTTCATAATTTGAAAGGCTTGTTGGGATGGCATGGCTAGTTGATCCTCGGCCCCATAAAATGCCGTCATATTTAGTTTTCTCTCGTGGTACGATCGATCAATTGATGTGAGGGCACTCGGATTAGGTAGGCTTTCCATGCTCGGATGGTTTTGAACGAGAATTCCATCTTGTTTCATAAGTTTATTTGAGACGTCACGAATTTTCCGGGACTTGGCACGGCTTCGGTCGAACGATGTATATGGAATTTCATCGGGAGATGAATAGCTACGTCTTAGTAATTGCATATTTGTTACACTGTCATGCTCTGGTAGTGGCTTATATGCACCCGCAGATTTTACAAGATTTGCAATGTCAAGTGTTAGGGGCAGAATTAAATCGGGGCGGTTGCCAAACATTTCTTTGACCTAGAAAAATAAAAGAACATGATTATAATAATTGTTAATACACTGTAACCATAATGGGTTAAACAATTTTATCTGTACACGTGGACTACAACTTATCGGGGCAAGTGGCAGTTGGTTGAGTGCTTTAACACTTAACACATTTGACAGTTACACGATTAGTACTTATCATTTGATTAAGATATCAGCTTTTAAAAAATCTATTATTGGAGTGAAAAGAATTCTCAAAGGATTAGATCACGGTTTGTTAAAGTAAACAGGTATTGAAATTATGGAATTGATATTCAATGAATTTAAAGAGCTCTTCAGCAATCTCAATTTCAAAATATATATCATGTGGGAGGTAAAGTTTTATTTAAAATACCCGAAAGCTGAAAAATTGATTTTTAGTATTCTTTTGTGTTTTTTCAGAACTTGTTGGTTTAAATAGCAAACCATACAACCAACACATAAATTTCTTAGTATAATGTCAAAGCTAATAAAAGCTAAGACTTAAGTGTATAAAAGTAACCGTCATTTTTAAGAGCGATCTTCTAATAAATGTTTGCAAAGTAGTTTTGAATATATCTTGGGAGATGTCCTAAAATCGGAATGACAGAGAAAGTTCTTGATTCCTGATTTCTTCGGAATTAGCTAGCTTGGCCAGCTATATAACTAGCTTCCTAAACAAAGAATTTCTACACTATCACTCTAAACAATCACTTGTTTATGCTGTAATGTGCAAGATCAAATCCTAGCTCAATAAATTTGTCAACCCTAGTCAAACTGCAAACATTTAATAATAAATCGCTCCTTGAAGTGACGATTTTTGTAATCAAAAATTACGGTGTTTCAATTTACATATTTTGATCATTTCATTTATCTCACAACTGCGTTTTATGTAAAAATTAATTTATGAGCACAACTTCCGATTTATGAAAAATAATTACCCATCTCGTCGTAGAGTATTGAAAATCGAAACAGTCTGGACTATAAAAGTAAACTGAATATCTGAAAAGATCATCTTGTAAATATTCAAAGTGAAATGATCGTCGTATGAATTTCAGTGAATTGCGCAGTGTCAAGTAGCCGCTGTCAAATCAGTACAATCAACAAGCGCACACAAAGTTAGCAACAGAACCAAGAATCAAAATAAAAGCATTCAATAATCTTGCCTTCTCTGTCTTTTTTAAGGCGATTCGGCTGACCGATAATATCCGCGACACCCATTGATCTGGATGAGTTCAAATTTTATATGGAAAGCCTGATCCAAATTTAGTTTTAGATCATAAGTTTTCATTTGAAATCTTGTTTCATGAAACATGAACTGAACCGGATCAGATCAATGCTGTATAAGATAGCGGAAATTTGACAGCGGAAAATAAGAGATTACGTTACTCGAAGTGGCAGCACTATCACGAAACAGGAATTTTGTTATATAATTTTTTATTCACTTTGTATCTCTTTTATCACTAAATAAAACATCTCAGCGGAATAAAATACTAAAAGTGATCCTTAAAATGGCAAATTGATTGATCTCCGAAGTAAAGGAACTCGGTAAATGGAATTTTGAAATTTAACAATATTCCGTCTTTCCGCAATTTCTTAACAAATTACGATGAAATTTGGATAGTATTATTGATCAGGGATTTTAACCCTATTCCTGCCGAGCTGTAACTTTGGATCACAGTTTAATTTTAATCTATGTATATAAAAATGGTGTAAAAAATGAATGTGCGCGCATCAGTTGAGAACGGCTAAACTGATTTGGCTCAATCTTTTTTTGTTTTGTTCGCAATTGCCAGGAGATGGTTTTTACGAAAGAAATTTTTTTATGATACAAATGGTGCAGTGGTTATAGCTTCCGCGCTTGGGCTAAAAGGTACTGGATTCGAATCCAACCGGAGGCTGCATGCAAATCAGTATTTTTTTTTTATCCAATCTTTTAATTTAATCTATTTATTTTCTCTATCTACAAATCCACTGGAAAAGTGGGAAAAATCGGAAAATCGAAAAATGATATTTTTCAGTTGCGAACAGCTTACCCGATTTAGCTCAGTGTTTTTTGTTATGTTCGCAATTCCCAGGAGATTATTCTTACGAAATAAAATTTTGAAAAAATCCATTAGAAAAGTCGGAAAATTTGGAAAATCGAAAAATGATGTTTTTTAGTTGAGAACAGCTTAACAAATTTGGCTCAATCTTTTTGTTGTGATCACAATTACCATGAGATGATTCTTATGAAAGAAAATTTTGGGAAAAATCCACCAGTAAAGTCGGAAAATTCGAAAAATCGAAAAATAATGTTTTTTAGTTGAGAACGGCTAAACCGATTTGGCTCAATTTTTTTTTGTTGTGTTCACATGTGCCACGAGATGATTCTTACGAAAGAAATTTTTTGGAAAATCCACCGGAAAAGTGGGAAAACTTGAAAATCGAAAAATGATGTTTTTTAGTTGAGAACGGCTGAACCGATTTGGCTCAATCTTTTTTTGTTGTTTTCGCGAAAAGAAAGTAAATTTTAAGAAAATCCACCGGAAAAGTTGGAAAATTCGAAAATGATGTTTTTCAGTTGACAACGGCTAAACCAATTTGGCTTAATCTTTTTATTGTGATAACAATTGCTAGAAAATTTTGGGAAAAATCCACCGGAAAAGTTGGAAAATTCGGAAATTCGAAAAATGATGTTGACTATGAAATTTTCAAATCAAATTGGCGATGATTTGACCAATCATGATAGGGGACCTGAAATCGCCCATGGTCATTTTCTTTTGTGCATACGTGTTATTTTTCTTGCTGCCATTAAATTGGAAATTTGAGTATTAACTCACTGTTTTATGATATTTGAATTGTGTGCATTGCAACCATAAACGGTACCATTATTATAATCATATGAAGTTGGGTGTGATTTTTACGGTTTCGATAGTTTTTTCCAGAAATTTTTTAGTGCGTGGCAAATGCGATTATCAAATTGGATTGCGGTATTGAGATTAATTCGATCTGTAAGTTCATTTTTGTTGATTAATGATTTCAAAGTAAATGAGTCAAATGAATCTTTGTAATGTTTAGGAAACGATTTTTGATTAAGAGGCCGGCTATCAGATGATCGAACCTAGGATGAAGAAACCGTAATTCACAATGAATACGTGATATCCGTGAGAATGAGATGCAAGAGCAACGTGAAGAATTAAAGGAACAGAGACGTGATTTGTCGCCCTCGTTTGCTTAGTAAGTAGTGCGCTTGCTCTGTGACTCGGGGGTTCCGGTTTCGATTCCTGATGATAACCAGTAAAAAAGTTGCGACTGGGTGTTTTTAATGTGTCATATGTTAATTATATATGTTCGTCCATTTCAGATTTTCAGATTTACAGCCATAGTAGCTACGGCTTTGTCCTTAATATATCGGACAAGTTCGCGCTGCACGAGCATCAGCTCAGGTTCAACAAAACGTAACTCGACGACGAAGTGCTGTGAACGTCGACTTGAATAGCGCTGCTTTCTATTATGACTGTACAATCTTCTTCAAAGATCTTCACTGCCTTGATATTGGAGCATTGTCTGCAGCGTGCTAACATTGCCAAGCATTGAAGTTCCAAGCAAAAATGCCAGGGCTATGCTATGCCGATGGCAAAGTCAAATTGCCGTTTTTGACTTCGCCACCGGGGCGATTGCGTACTTATCTCTATGGAGATACAACGCTATCTAAACATTTTCTCGCACACACACAACAGTACAATCAATGCTTTAACATGACGTCATTTGGAACCGAGGTTGTTGCTCGTCAATCCGGCTACAACCCCACCTATAAGATAATGACGTCACCGCATGTTGATCATTTCGATAAAGTTGAACGATTGTACTCATAATATTCAAAATTGCTCTCTATTTTATAAATTCAAGGAAAACTTATCATCGAAGCGGACCGTTGATGCCACCAGCCAATAAAGAACCAAAATTCCTTCAAATTTATTTCGTTGGAAATTCCGAATTGGAATAAAGTTGTCGTCTTGCGCTTTTCAATGTCTAAAAACGAGAGATAATCTGACAACTTCAATGTCTTATGCATGAACACAATGCGCTGGTTCCTTTGTTTAAAACCGCTTTGGAGACAATGTCTTCCGATGATCACAAAATATTCATCAGAGCAGACAAAAGACCAACCAGAGGCCATGCACGTCAGTACAATGCTCCAACTATCGAAGAAGTCGCAGTTATGAATGTTGTCGAAAATGTGGAATCGCGTGATTGCAACAATGCAAAATCATCATTTAGGACGAGTGCATAATGGCACATAAACGATCATTGGAAGCGTTCAATCGAACGATGAAGGATTTACAAATTGACCCAAGATGTTTTGGTGGATCGATGATTCTGATGGCCAGCGACTGTCGTCAAAAGCTACCTGCCATTCCGAGATCAACAGCTCAATCATTGAGATTGTGGGGCTTTGTGAGGAAGTTGCATTTGACCACTGCTGGTTTTTCCAAACAACTGTTGGCGCTTGGCAGTGGTCAAATTCCTATTGATGTTTCGACCGGATTGATTTCGTTTCGAAAGGAAGAGCTTATCACGAAAGTGTTTCCGGACATCCGCCGAAATTATATGAATCACGATTGGCTCAGCGTTTGGCGTTCGCGATGACGATTAACAAACCGCAAAGTTATTCGTTGTATTTGCGGAATAAATCTCGAATTTCCGTGTTTTTCTCATGGTCAATTGTACGTGGCGTGTTCGAGAGCTGGCAAACCATCATCGTTGTTCATTTACGCGCCGGATAACAAAAAAAAATATTGTTTACCACAATGCATTGTAATGATTTGCGTCTGTATTTAATTTCATTTGAATAAAATACAATGAATTCTTTTGAATTCCGACTGACTCCAATTCATTTCCACACTGAGAGAAAGATCCAAAAAACAACTCAATTTTCGATAGATGCCTGAATTTGAATCGACATTTCATTCACTTTTCAATATAAATTAGTGTTGAATTCGATGAAAAGTGAATGGAATGAATATTCAACTCAAACGTCTATTGTGAATCGAGTTGAGTTATTTGATTTTTTCTCTCATCAAAATAAAGTTTCGTGAAGGATACAATTATTTGTTCAAAACGACGTAATTTGGGGCGGAACGAGGTTCGCCGGGTCAGTTAATTAATTATAATTTCTCCGAAACAGCTTGTAAATCATCCATTCCTATTTCATCATTTATCTTTAAAATAAATAGGTAAATGATGAAATAGGTATGGATGATTTACGTATAGAAGCTATTTCGGAGAAATTATAATTAATTAATGTTAAACTGTGCTGTGACCCCAAAGTCACAGTTCGACAGGAATAGAGATGCTGGACTAAACTTGGCCATTTCATACCCAATTCTTATGAAAAATGGTATCTGTACATTTTACACGATATAAATAAATTTTAAACTGGAGGGAACTCGGCTAATTCATAATGAATAAAAAATTTCCGCTGAAAATTAAGTAACAAAAAAATTCTCTTTAGTGATCGTGCTGCCATTTGCAGCGAGTAGCATAATTTCTTATTTGCCGCAGTTAAAATTTCTGCTATCTTATACAGCACGTAGTGCTAGTACACGGCTGCGATAGAAATGTATGGAAAAATTAACAGCGGTATTGGAAACAAATATGAATTTCGTCTTATGACTTTATACAAAGAATATTTTTCAGGCGTCTCGTCATCCGAAACTAAACGGAAAGGTTATCTGACAAGGTAAAAGTGTTTCGAATTATCAGAGGACTGTCACTTGCCAGTTAATGATTACAAATTGCATAAAGTGTGCTATGAATTACTGCCACACCCACTGTACTGGCCCAACCTGGCCCCCTCCGATTTCTTTCTGTTCACCAACATGAAAACATGGCTTGGAGGAAAAACATTCAGCTTAAACGAGGAGGTTAACACCGAGACAGAAGCGTATTTTGAAGAGTTTGAGAAATCGTATTTTCTGGAGGGGTTAAAGAAATGGCAGAAACGTTTTGAAAAGTGTATCGGCCTAAAAGTTGAGGATACGTTGAAAAATAAAAAAATAAAGAATTTAAAAAACTTGCGTCTTCATTCCTAACACGACATTAATTAAAGATAATAATTTCTAATTATAAACATTATTTTTTCTGTTTGAATTTATTATTACAAATCAGTTAAATTCCGCCTTTCAAAAGCACAACCGGTCGTTATCGGTAAATCGTCGTGCTACCGGTTTAATCACGTTTTGTGACTCGCCATCGAGTGTTCAGGTTGAAAAAAATAGTGAATCTGATGTTTGGTTTACAGATGCCAGAGCATCCAAACACTGGGAATTCCATTGCGTGTAGTTATCTGAGCTACGAAATACATAGCAATAATGTCAGAAATGCAAATAACTTCATTTTGAAATTAAAGGAATAGGCACAGTTCTGATCAATCACGAAACAGCGGTTCTGATAGTCAAAGTAATTTTGATAGCGTAATTTTGAAATCAAGCGATTCAGGAGAGCAAAAAACAATGCTTATAGCAAGCGGTTTAACAACAAACAACAATAATGTTGATTAATCGAAAGCCATATTTGAGTCACATTAAGATTTTTGGGTCATAATGTTTCGTGTAAATTCCAAAGCAAACAGGGGGCGTATTATGAAATTTATCCGATATCGTAAAATACGAGATCGTAAAATCCGATCCCCGGCGGATATTCATATTATGAAACACGTATTTAAACTGTCAAAACCCGACCAATGAAATTAGTTCTACTAACCAAATATAGGGGAGTGAAGTCGTTTTTTTGTTTTCTGTATTTTTGTTGTTGCTGTCAAAGTAAATACAGTAAAACCTGGTTATAATGAAACTCTCGGGATCGCAAAATTTATTCATTATATCCAGTGTTTTTTATAAAGAGGGTTCTTTATTAAGTCTGATAATTTATTGTTAGTTATAAGAAAGAATTATTTGAACCATTATAAAGTTTTGTTTTATTTGAACGATATTATATTTCAACAGTAATACATTAATTCAAGTTAACGCGCATCCCCAATAGAAAACTTATGACTTTTTCCTTACAGAAAAGTATGAAAAAAATTTTGTTCGTTGGGTTGGTGTTTTCCTTATGAAAAGAGTGTACGGCAAAATTCATTAGGAAAATTTTTGTATATCGGTAATTTGTTTGTTTAAAAGTTGCATGTCTTATTTGATCCAGTTTTCTTTCAATATTATTAACAAATTGAAATTCAATTTGGCAATCCAAATCAAAAATAAATTGATATTTTGTGTGGCAAAGAACACGATACGCGATTGATTTTTTTGTAATGAATCTGTGAAAAATTGACATTCGATTTTCAAAAAATTTATATTGACTGTTCATTGTCAACAAATTATCAACACAATTTTTTGTCAACATAATTATTTTAACACTTTTCACTATGTTTTAATGCAAAAATAAAATTATTTCGTATGTCAAATTCTCACGGCCAACTAGTCAAAAAGTTATGATGCTTATGTTTATATTTTGAAGTGTTTATGTTTATTCGCGATTTCCAAAAACGCAGCTAACATCTGGTGAACAAAACGTGAATCGCAGTTTGCAATGAAGCAAGGGGGATAAAAACTGTCATAACAATCGATTTGATAATTCTCGTCCCCCTTGTAGACGTAGAAACCAACGCTATCTACATTCGATGAAAATTGCCATTATTTTTGACGTAAACATATTTATGTGTTTGTAAACGTCAAAAAGAATCTAATGAAATGTTGAGATTTTTCAAAATTGATTGCGATAAAAACAAAATCAATTTTTTTTACTTGGAAAGAACATACCACGGTATTTCGATCAACATTTTTTGATCTCAAATCAATTTTTTGATTTATAAATCAATTTTTTTTTTGAAAGAAATTGCTATGTTGAATTAGTTTCCATCGAATTTAAAATCACTTCATCGCTATCGTCTGTAACGATAACATTTTCATCTACAGTCAAATATTCGGGCAAATCGACATTTTCATTTAGTGTTTGCATTAATGAATTTTGCCAATATAATTCATACATTTCAAGGCAAACAATGTTGAAGTTTTCTTCAATGCTTGTAGACGTCTCGTCATCGCTAGGCCAAGGATTTTTAAAGCAGTTAGAAATAGTGTTTGACTGTACTAAATCCCATGCAAAGTTTATCGTCACACAGCCATCGAATACATAAAAATGAGGCAGGATATTGTTGTAATCGAGACTCTATAAAACTTTTTTGATCAAAAGTTTTCTGTAAAAAACTTTAAAGTTTTGTATAATACCCTGGGGGTCTATTATGAAATTTTCGACCGCGTTTTTTTTTCGACGTTGTCGAATTTTTGTATGACGCGTTTTTTTTTAGATAACGTCGACTATTTTACGACAGCTCTTGAGGTGTCGAGTACATAAAAGAAAAGTGTTGTGTTGATAAATAAAAAAAGTTTGTTAGTAAAAATAAATTAATAATTTAAACTTATAAAATTTTAATTAATTAAAATTAATTTAAATTTAATAAAAAATAATTAATTTAAATTTTCACATAAAAAATAATTAATTTCATTTTTGAAAAAAAAATTCATAATAGACCCCCTGTTCATTGGTTGCATTAACCTTGTAGAAATTGGAGATAAGCACTTAAATGTTATAAATTGTAAACCTTCAACTTCTAAATGCGACGGACAATTATCCACTATCAACAAAATTTTGATTTTTAAGCAAAGAATGGCTTATCAATATGACGAAGATAAAATTCCCACTCCTGGAAAGTCATCCAAGCTTTCAAATTTGATTTATATAAAACCGGTAGAGTGCGAATATTTTTGATACATCATGGGTTTTTATATTTACCAATAACTAGTACCGGTAGCTTATCCTTTCCAGTAATATTTGTCCCTAAGAGCACAGTAAGTCGATCTTTGCTCCGTTTACCTCTAAAACAAGGATCGTTTTTAAAAGCCATGGTTTTACCCGGTATCAATTTAGAATATTAGAACATAACATTTGTATTGTTTTTAAGTTATAAATATTTGAAGGGTAATCCATATTTATTTTGTATTGTAGTACAAAAACGCTTAATAAATTACAAAACAAAAATTACAAAAGTTCGTTCGCTATAACCAATACAACATACAAGTGTTTTATTAATTTGAACAGAAATGTTGTTCATTATATCGTTATAACGAGGTTCGTTATATTAAAGGCGGATTCATTGTTGTAGCTCGTTGTGTTCATTTCGTTCGTTCCGTTCGTTATGCTTTTTTGTAAACCAATAAGATTTGTCGCAAATGACGTTTTATTTCTTCGGTATTTTTTTCATCAAGGTGATCTATCTTCAACTATTTTATCGAAGGAACATGGCAAGAAAGAGACGACATGATGTATAGTATACTAGTAGAAACAAACAGACACGATATTTTTTTTTGTAGTATATTTTTATTTTGTAGTCATGTACGTTGTTCATTTTGTGTTTTGATGTTTTGTTTTTTCATCAACAATGAACCCAAAAAATAATACTGCAGAAAAACTACCGAACGAAAGGAACGGAACAAACACAACAAACTACCTTAATGAATCCGCCTTGAGAGTAATTTTTATTAGTTATATAGGAACAAAATTGGGACCGAGAGAATTGAGCGTTATAAAGAGGTTTTCGTTATATCCGAGGATTTTATAACCAGGTTTTACTGTACACAGGTTTTATATTTAACTTCGTAGTAAAGAAAATTAAAATACAAAACACGTATGAATAAGGGTTGGGCAATCGAGTTCTGGTCCTCACATACACATCAAATAATAAGAAAAACTACATAATGACTTTCTCTCAAATAGTGATCGAATACAGCAAGCAACACACAGATCATTGAAGTATGCAATGAAATTATGTCGGACATTCATCGAAAGAATCATTGCTCCGACTAATCGCACGAAGGCTATAAACTTTAACCTAACACAGAAACAAACGGTTGGGCAGAGCACAAAACTGGGGTTGTCTCTAACGATGTATCTGAATACCTATAGAGCTCTTTAGCAAAAATCGGCATTCCTTTAAACTAAAAAGTCGGACTCTTTTGTAAATCAGGTACCATTCAAGTGGGGAGTTATAGAATGGTCGGACATAATTGCCAGCAGAAAGCTTAGATGAGGTTTGGCCTGGTGCTAGAATGGCGATCACCATATGAAATATAGGCCAAGCAAATTTAAAGCACTGGTTTAATTAACAAAAAAGCAAATCGATTTAACGAAAACTCTGAAAATTCTGAAAATTGGCATCTTATGATGGACATTTTCAAAGTTAGAACATCTAAGTGCTAATTAAAAGTTAGTCTCTGACTGCACTAACAATGAGCGAAGGAAACACAATTAATGAATTGTCTCATTCTCAAATGACCGAAATAGAAATTTATTTTTCTTGGTCCAAGAACCGTGTCCAAGGACCGATATCGTCTGAAGAAACTTAACAGCGCAGGCCAAAAAGCAGTAAATTGTAATCATCCAGAGCAGTGTTGTGAGATCACATCACACAACAGGAGAATTATGGCACCGACCATGTGAGACGAATTACTTCTTACAGAGTTGGGCAGCTATGCATAAAAAAAAGTACTCAAAATGTAAAAATACGATTGAAGAAGCGCCTTACCAACGCCTGGAGATTTTATTATGGCAAAATGAATACGTTATTATAAAGAGGTTATCAATAAGGACATAATCATTTTGTATTTAAATAAAACACGGAATAAATGAGATATTGGACTGAAATTTATTCTAGGTGCAGTACACATGTTACATTTAGCTATGAAATTTGATCTCGTTCATATGATCACCGTGAGAACATTTACAGCGATCGATTCTTTGGCGACAATCTTCTACCACTCGTTCCCACATAACGGCCGGTTGGCAATTTCGAGTTCGATATTGCCCCTGAACTCCTTTAATGTTGTTGGCTTGTTGGCGCAAACTACAATGCGTTTATACGGTAGCCAAACTTCCCCTTCAATTGGTCAATTGTTTGACCAGCTATGTGACATGTGGCACTATCTTGTTGGAACCACACATAACTGTTATCAAGTCCATCAAATTTTGGCCATAAGTAGTTCAATCATACTTCCGGCATAAAAATCCCACCACGCGGTAGCTTTTTGTGGTTGTAACGGAGTCGATTGAAGCACATGTGGGTTTGTTGCTGTCCAAAAATGCTTATTTTGCTTATTGGCAAAGCCATTAAGCCAAAAATGAGCTTAAACACTGAAAATGATTTTTCTATGAAATTCAGCATTTTCTTCAAACTTTTGTAAAGCTAATCGGAGTAGTTTCGGCGCTTCAAATGATCAAGAGGCTTCAGTTCTGAGTTAATTTGATCTTGTAAGGGTGCAAACCAAGATCTTTATGTAAAATTCACCACAATGTGGTTTGAGACATTCCCAATTGCTGTGAACGGCTTGATATCTACTGATTTAGCTCATTTTGAACTAAAACACTTACGGCTGTGCCGGTGTGTCCCGTGAATATTTTCACTCGAACTTATCCACTATAACACGCAGAGCCTATGTCTGGTGGGACGATTATTACGACCGAAAATTGGACTAAGCGCTCTTAAAGTTGCGACCGCTGACTAAAAATTGCGGTATTATTCTGAGTCGGTGGTCGCCGCATTTTCAAAAATGTTGAAAAACATTCAAGTTTACGTTCATATTAAAATACGTAAGAATGTGTGAAATACTGGCATGAGTCATTTTCAGTGACCGAGTGGGACTCTGGATCTCAACCATCTTGGAGTCCTTCATAACCTGCATGTATCTATGCCACGCCTTTGAACAGCCACTCTAATATTACCTAAAATATTTTTTTTCCGGTGTCGTTTGCGGTGAATTATATACCACTTTTGGTGAACTATTTTTCAGACAAATGATTAAAACTGAAACAAAATCGAAAAACTCACCTGTTTCAAATTAAGTTCTTCGCCCGTATGTGCCGATACCTGCGCTGTGATAAGCGCGGCCAGTGCCAACTTCTGTGAACTCGTCATCACCTTTAAGATCGGTAGAATTTCGGAAAATTTTCTTTTAAGCGCCCGGTTGGCAAACGCTTTCAAAACAGTCGATTTAATGTTCTTCTGCTTCACATCGAACTTATTTACCGGTGACGTTTCGTCTACCGCCATATCTTGCTGCATATTATTTAGTGCCATCATTTCGGCCTCATCACTAAGGTAGTAATCATCGGGCGCATCAAATACAAAATCATCAAGTTCATTATCTGAATCCTCTGTACTGGCGGTGGTGTCGATCGAATTCGTAATTACACCGCATATCATTAAGATACATAACACTAATCGTATAATAATTTTAAACATGTCGACAAATTTAAAACATTTGTACACTGTTATAAATACACTTTAAAACACTATAATTTATTCGGCAATTCAGGATTCGGTGGCAGGCGATCAAAGTTCTACAAATAAAAGAGAATTTTTTTTTAATTAACAATAATTTTACTGATTTTGGTGTGCGGTATTTTCACGCGATCATTATTATATTACATCTACTTAGGTCACTGTATTTTCGTAATTTATGTGCGACGAAAAAAAATTTCACTTTGTAATAAAATTTAAAAACAACCATGACCTTGATTTACTTTTTATATGTTGATCGCAGTTTAAAGAGGCAACAAAGTGTTGTATATATGCATTTCCCGGTTTTCTCGCCCGCAGTATCATTAATGTTTTTAACGGTTTTCATCTGTGTGTTGGGTACATAAATTACCTTTCGATATTTTGTTATTCGGTCAAATTTTGCATTTTGATACCGAATACTTATAGACAAACATTTAAAATATTTATTGGTGGAATTTGATAATGATAATGAAATGGAAATCGATTGATAAGATGTGAAGAGTTGGTTAGGTGAATTGATCATAATCGAGTTGGTTTATTATTCGTATTACTCAAGATCGCAATAAAACTTTTGATTTTTAATTATGGTGATCATTTTATTAAAATTGTTTATTTTTAATAAATTGCAAGTCATTTGATTGCTTTATGGTGATGATTGTAGAATTTAATTAGCTCTCAGTTTTATGGAGATTACTTATCGTAATATAATTAATTTTGAATTGAAATTTCTCTAAATTTTAAGTTACACTCGTTTTTAATGAAATTTTTAAGCTTGACTAATTTGATTACAATTAGAAGATATTTTATGAATAAATTGGGTAATGAAATAATTTAATTTAAGCTAAAAATCTCACCAACGATTTCCATTTTAAACCCATTAGGGCAGTTAAGCTACATCTCACAACGATGTCAGCGTTCGTAAAGGTTTCCACCAAAATAATAAAATTATAATTACAATGCGCACACTAACAACCTTACAACAACAATTCATATTATAATAACTCATACACAAAACAGTTCATTCAAGAGAAATAAAATCAGAAATCGTTCCAAAAATTCAAAATGTGGCTTGTGAATTTCGTGTTAGTTTGGAATCTACGATTGGAATCTCACAAATTTATTATTATTTTTAATTTTTGTATGAATTTTTTTGGATGAATTTTACTGTTACGAATTTTCAGGATTCTATTTTTCGTGTTTTGCAAGAAACAGACCATCGTAAAGTTTATACCAAACGGATTGGTATACTGAAAGATTTTTCAGTAGAAGATATTCGATGAGTTTATACCATCTCAGAGTTTATACCAAAATGCAACTATTATAGGATGATTGCTATAGGCTTAACCTTTCAAATAAAATAGGTTTGAGTTCCAAACTAAAAACTTCCATTGTCTGCAAGTAGCACCCATCACTCCACGAATGGTTACAAAATGGAGGAGAATTTGTAGTTGGCATTCTCAGCAAGCAGGGCGTGAAACAACCTACCGAAGATATATCGGATGACGTCAAAGATGTATTCTTTATCGAGTTGGAGAAAATTATCAATAGCATACTGCACGACGGCATTAAAATCGTAGTGACAGTCAATTATACAAAAATTAGTAGGACTGGAGAAAATACACAGTACAAATGGTCCTAACAACTCGTACCTCGGCAGAAACAACAACGGCCAATGCGCCACTTACGTGGCAATAACGTTTAATTTAGTTGCATAAAGTAGATATTTGTTACATAATAGAATCCAAAAAGAACCGTGGAGATCGAATCATGAAAGAACAGATAAACAATTTGATCACATCAAGATCTTACAGTAGTGAAGTCACTGAAAGCGATCAATTGCTTGCCATATTCAAATACAAATGCAAATGTCATTTGCATTCAATAGACAAGGAGTAAAAACCGTTCAATGGAATGTTGATGCTTCAAAAGATCAAGCTTCTCTGCTCATGGTCTTTCGTTCCATGTTTGGTCAAATTAAATCAAATTAATTGCCAGGTACCAATCCTAACGCAGGATAGAGTATTTTGTCAACAACTAGCCGGAGGGCTTCGTCGAGGAAAACGCGCTGGTGTAACGTCGTTGCACTAGACTGTTATACTGCGTATAACGAAGTCGAAACTAGAAGGCGAGAATAACGACCTAAAATGAATAGAAGCCTACAGTGCAGGAGGCACAATTCATTCACGGGATGTGAAAGCTAGAGAGAGAGAGATTGAAATTCAACGAAGTGGATAAATGAAATAGACTCAAAAAATTCTATCATAATCCATTCTTCAGAAAATTCGTTCTATATTCTTTCTTCTAAGAGAAAAAATGGTTAAGCTTATACGAATTATCTGAAAACTGGCATTTTGGAACAAATCTTGCGATGTTCTGTTATTGGCCGATTAAATGTTACCCAAAAAATTCTGCTCTTGGTTTGGAAAGTCGGCAATGTCATTTGAAAGTTAAGTCTATAGGTGTCATTTGAAACAAAATTTAGTAAGAAACTCTGCGATGCCTTGTTATTGGTCACTAAAAGCATGCCACTGAAATTCCATGAGTGAACTGTACAAATTCTACTCATAAATTCCAATTTCATTTGAAAGGTTACACTTTTTGTTAAGTCCATAGGTGTCATCAGTATATAATGAAATTTCGGTATAGACTGTACGATGTCCTGTTATTGGTCATTCTATAGCGCAATCATCCGATAATAGTTGAGTTTTTATTTTATTTCACTCAAAATTTCGTATAAGAATTATGTTAACAGTGTACTTACTAATACATATTTATTTTTGTTAGAAACTGCACTACCATAGTTTTTTATCAGCATTGTATTTCTTGATCTTTGAATATATTATGATTATGATGAATTTTGACTTTTATCATCATATATCAACGCCTCACCAACTTATGACAAGCCTACAGAAGAAACGAGTTAAAATTGTCACGTTTTTTCACCTACACCTGAGTGGATTATGCTGGACCTGTTCTATCGAATGAGAGTGGGGTAAAAATTATGTTAACGATACATTGCCCTACATGTACGTTTTAATACCAAACCAACGCCTATGTCACGAATGGCGTGACTCATCTCTTCTGATTTCAACACGGCATCATGCCCGCTATCCAAAATAAAATTTACATGACGATGACGATCGACATGTTGAGATTGATGCTAAATCCTATGGGTTGACCCATTTTAACCCATTTATATATGGGTTTATTGTGCCATTCTCAACATACGGTTGGTCTTAAGATTTTTGTTGTAGATAAAGGTTGTCATATTGTATCGAAATCAAAAGAGATCAATGACGACATTTCAGGTTCCTGGTAACCATTAATTTAAATCCGAATTTTGTTTTTAAAAATTATTCGGCCATTTACACACATGAGCCCATAGCACCAATTCTAGCATACAAATGGTTTTGTACTTTATTCAAAAGTGGTACTCATTATGTTCAATCGATATCAAATGAGGTCGGTTACGAAACTTTAGGTTCCAGGGAACCATTCGTTTAAATTTAAAATACTTATATATTTTATTTAAAATGGACCACCCCAGGAAGCTTTAGCGCCAATCTCCACATCGTCCACGGATCCATCTCCACGGATCGTCATGTAAATTTAAGTTTGGATATCGGACATGGCGGTCACGACACGACACTCGTGGTTGCCGGAAACCCTTAATTTAAAATTTAAATCAACAATTCATACATTAACTGAATCGGCCAATCACATATGGGCCTATTGCGCCAATTTCAACATACGGATTGTTTTCTTATCCAAAGATCAAGTATTATCATATTTTGTGTTATTTCAAAATTTTCTGCGATGAATTTACAAATCCTGGGATGGGATATAACTGATATTGCCTTATGAACATTTTTATTTTTCTGTTTTTCGCATGGAAACCGTGGCAAATTATCTAGTAGAATACACAACCAGATAAAGTTCTAACCAAACTAAATATTGTAAAATAAATTGAGGAAGATAACAGTTCAGTGACAAACTCAAAGTTTTCATATAGAAAGCCTGAGGTTGTTTCTTAGCAAACGATGAGGGCCTACATTCAAAATTATGAGTGTCCATCATCATAAACTAAAAAGTGAATTGCGAGAACGCCCAAGATATTCATATCGTCAGGAGTGATCCAAAAATTAAACATTCAAAAGCCGATGTGCGACAAAAAAAGATAAGTCGCTGGAGGATCGGGTGATAATAATCAGTGCTATCGAAGCGGAAGACTTTATCTTATTTTATAAATTAAAAACTAGAAACAATTTCTAAAATTTAATCTCGCTGTGTGTATGATGCGACAATTATTACTTGTAAATATTACTGCTGAAATTCGAAATTTTCAGCAGAAAAAATATATTTTGCGCTAGATACACCGCTAGATACAGCACTATCACAAAAAGATTTTTTTTTTCTGTTGATATTGGATACTGGATTGAGAATTCTCTCTCTCTCACTCTGGCACTATATCCCATCAAGGGATTTGGCCACCTCAAATGAGGTTTCACAGTCATATTTTCATTTCGGATAGTGAGTGATTAATCCATTGATCCTAAACCAGCCGTGAAATGTTTTCCTTGTCACCACCTTTCCTTGTCATCAACCCTGGGACCTCCAGTTGCTGGAGCAAGCATGCTGACCACTTTGCCATCGGGGCGGCTAAAACGATTGAGAATACAGCTTTATAATATGACGGCTAAACAACAATTCTCGTATTTCACACCGCTTCGAGAATATAAACGGAAATAATTTTAGAATAATTTCCTATAATATTTACTTAGTTCCAGGCTTAATCCTACTACTTAAACCTAGATGTCACTAATCTCACAAAAATATAATAGATTCACCAAATTTTAGATGAGCAATTTTCTCTGAATATAAATGTCTCCCCTTCGCTGATTTAATTGTCCTCAAACCATTGATACACACTATTATGCAGAGAAGTCATCGGCGTAGTGCACATGGTCAGGTCACATCTTCATTTCATTTAACTAAACTTCAAGCATTCCAGATTGCCCTTGACGTCTCCTGCTTTGTTGATTGGCTCGATAATGTAATTAATTTTATCACGACAAATCTCATAGAATCTAGAGTAATCGCATCCAATATATTGATATACAAGGCAAAAGGTCGATTACAATATAAAAACCTCCGGTGTCCAAAAGGCTCTCACGTTGGCCCATGAATTTTCACAATCTTTATTAATGGTATTACTGAAGTGATAAAGCATTCCAAAATCCTGATGTTCACAGATGATCTTAAAATGACGATACCAATAAATTGCAAGAAGACATCGATAATGCTGCGATATGGTGGTAGTTTAATTCTCTGAGTCTCAACATTGAAAAGTGCAAATTGGTACCGTTTCGTCGAAAAGTCACACTAGAGTAATTACTCTTAGTTACTTTCGGTGAAAACATAGAGTACAACAGGGCCGATTTTTTATGTTTTGGTCCAATACACAGCGATTACATCGCGATTTTTTGCGTCCGTAACGTCGTCATTGTAGACAACGTCGACAACTTAAGAAATAAAGGTGATAATTAAAATATCATTATTTTTTCTTTATTTAACGTTAGCCGGCTAGATAAAATTGCTGTTTAGCTATTAGGTAATGGCCTTATTATCCTAGCGGCAAAAAAAGTTTACCTCTCGATACTAAATCACATAAATTTTTTGTTAGTATATGGACCGACACATACGGTAACCTAAACTACTTCTCGTTGTCCACGTTGACCATGTACGTACTATAATGAAGCGTTTGATCACGACTGTTGTAAAATCGTGTACCTGGTTCACATTTAATTAGTCCACTATATTTAAGGAAAAGTTCATCAGCTGCCTAGAGTCAATTTCTCAAAACAATTTTTCTGTAATGTCAATCAGTGTAAGAACACTGATCAATTCACTGAACACATTTATAGTTCAACATATTATTTTTTTGTTTGGCCAAGTTTCATTAGATGTCAGTAAAATATAAACGGTTATAATTGTATTACCATGTTTATAGAGATGGCACTGTGAATTTTTAATTGTGGTTTTAAAGCGAACATTCATATCTTAAACGTTATGTACGATTTACATGTTCCAATTTTTTTTTCTAGTAAAATATGAAGGGTTAAGTATATTACGATTTTCGTTTGCGAGAGGAGCACCAAACAAATTCCAGTAAAATAAAATTGGATTTTTTTCTTTATAATTTGAGCAAATGTTGTTTACATATGGCTGACTCTTTTTTACTAATAACTTTTTCTTATTTGCGTGCAGCTCTATTTTTCCGTAAAAAATTAGTTGGGAAAAAAAATTGGAACATGTAAATCGTGCATTATGCGGTTTTGTATAGAAAAAAAATTATATTTAGCCTGAAATTAACGTTAAGACTGCGTGTGCCTCATGCAATTTTTTCTTGTCTAAATTTCGTGCTAACAAATTGATGGATGGTCAAAACAAACCGCACCAGTTTTACAATTAGAATATGCTAAAAAATACGGATTTTAAACCTCCAAAATATTTCTAATTGGAGATTGGTATTTTTATTTATGAATATTAGAGACATCTATCAATGAGTAGTATGTCGTAAAAATTGGTAGTTGACGGGTAAAATCCACCTGTAAATTACATATTTGAAGCCTTTACGGTCTGAAGCTAGCTCCGTCCAGCCTGACACAAAAATAATTTATTATCCACCTGGATAAGGTTAAGTTGCCCCCGACAAGGTCCACGGAATAATGTTTGATACAATATCCGGTGGCGGTGTGGTGTAATAAATTATTAAAGGTGATAAAATTGTCGATACGTCAACATTCGTAACAATCTTCTATTAATTGTATACGATGAGCATCCACACATCGGATGTAACAACAATCATATCTGAAGAAAGAAATTTATATTGAGATAACAAAAAGAAATGTCGAACACAAGGTCAACGCAACGAAGTTCAAGACTTAATGAATGCATTTTCCATTTGATGAAAGTTTTTGTTGCAGTTTTATTGTCAAGTAGCAAACGTCAACTATAAATTAAATCGTTTACCTTCCCGTATATTATGAGTAAAAGTTATGCTAATTAAGATGATATGGCAGGTAAATATTTTTGTACCTTCTAACAGTCAAAGTATTTTTTGAGATGTGTGCGTTTCATCATCAACATCATGATACGCTATACTGAATTTTATTGACTATGTAAACTTCGTATAATTTTGATGTACATATGTCTATTAAATTAGCTACGGATCGCTTTTTTGTGTAGGGGGTACATGATAAATTAAGCTTTGTGTATTACATGTTTTGCCCATGTTCCGCTTTATATTACCAATTATTCAACTTTTTGAACATCTCATGCTATTTTTATGAAGATCGTGTGACAAAAATTATTATCTTCTTGTATTTATTTATACAAAGCCGTGTTATGACTCAGAGTTAATTATAAAGAGATTACCTCAGGATTATG
Organism: Nephrotoma appendiculata; assembly: GCA_947310385.1. NCBI lineage: Eukaryota > Metazoa > Arthropoda > Insecta > Diptera > Tipulidae > Nephrotoma > Nephrotoma appendiculata. The sequence continues at coordinate 263,854,305 of OX371225.1, read as the reverse complement.
TCCAATATTATAATAAACACAAATAAATAGCACCTTGATCGCATATTGAGGTTGCAAGCCAATTGACTTAATTCTCAACCACGTGCATATATGAAAAGGAAATAAACGTCAATTGATTTTATTTCTTTTTCAAAGTCACATGCAAGAAAATGACGTCAACGAAGAAATTTTAATTTATTACAAATATTATAAGTACAGTGGCACAATATAATACCATGTGAACTTCAAAATAGTTGCATGTTTCTGTACAAGTGTGATATTTCTGACAAAACTAAAACTACCCAAAGGATAGTTTGGTTATCATGTGTAAGCTTCTGTACATTTCACCAAATCTGCTTCGTTCTTTCTCCCTAATTTTCCACATATATCAAATATAGCAAATAATCGTGGCCAGCCTGTGTATTCTTGAAATCGGTGGATATTTCCGCTTACGGATTATAATTTGATTTAAAATTCTTCATATTATTCGAATTTGTCGTCGGCCATTTTCATTTGCGACATGTTGTGTAAGCATAATTGCGAAATGCTAGAGTTATTGGCGAATGGCATTCAGGCAGACCCAATATCCGATTCCCACCACGTCTTTTGTATTCTGTATTGATGGTCCCAGTTCGGTATGCTTGACCAGGTTAAAACGTGTGTCTCTCCTGTCTCTTTAAAATCCTTTATAATAAACTCCCTACGTCAAAATTTAAAATGTTGAAAAATGTAAAATTTTAATTCATTATACAATATCTCTGTTGGTCTATGCGGGCGTTATAAAACTTTCAAAATTTCCGACATTATTCGAGATTAAACCTGAGTTTGCCTTAAATTCGGTATCTCGCACCTAAAATATATTGTCACTGAATTTCTTGAACGCACTGACGTGACTGGGTGGCAAAATAAGTACCAGCTTATGCTAGCTGGCCAGATTAAATTTGCTTCTCTACATAAATGATCTCTACATAAATAGATCTAAATACTGCGAATTTTACATGTCCCGATAGCATTTGCATAAACTCTTAAAGAAACTAAGTATTCGGTTTTATTTTATTGCTCAAAATTTGAACGTTTTCGTAACTAACATCTTGCCATTTCCTTATTTTGTAACTAATCAATCGTTAATTGCTCCGGTCGAGGCTGTCCTGTACGCTCTAGTTATACCAAGAAGAATTGCTCTTTGTACTCTCGTTAGTGTTCTTCGATGGAGGCAGTTTACTCTATCTACCCATCCAGCGCAACCATAAGTCATGGATGCAACCACTAAGCCTTCGTAGTATATCTATCTTATGCGAGGTATTTTGTTTTAAATCCCAGAGGAATCAATCTGCCTCCTTTACTATGTTGTCTATTTTCACCATAACGTCGTCTTAGGACGAAAGACGTTTCGTTGAACCGTCGTTAACCAATTTCTCAGGTATAATTTACCAAAGATCGGCAGCAACTTGGTTGGCCTGTATGCTTATCGGTGCGGCCTCTATCACCGTCTTTCTTGATGATTACTCTACTTTACCGTTTTCCAGCATTTTGGAAAAATCCTTTTACCCAGACTTCAGGAAGCTAGTAATACTTGATCCAACGGTTGGTCAAGATCTTTGTATTACCTTGACCTCGATGTTACCTAAACCAGGCGCTTTTCCTTTTTTCATCGACATGATGGGAATCGTGACTTCTTCGCTGTTAAATCACTTCACTCTGATAAAACTTTCAGAGCTTAGGAGCTCTATAGCACGTTTGATGGTAAGATCGTTTGATCACCACGGCTGCTTAGATGTTCTAGTACATTTTCGACATATTTGATTTGTTGCAGGCACTAGATAGTGTTATGGCCTTAACCCGCTCTATTCTTTCTTTACCATCATCAGATGATACCTTTAATTGGCTAGCTAGCCCTGGTCATTTTATTCCCAGAAAACTAGAGAGTCTATCCAAGTTAACGTGCTTGAGTATGTATGATGACCTATGTATGACGGGAAAGCCGCTCAATAGTGAACATTATTATTCTGTAATCACTTGTGATCGGGCTTTCTTTCACTGACCAGTTTGTTACGACTGTGTTGTCTTAACAGGACATTTTTGTAAATTTGTGTGTTTCTATTCTCAACGGTTTCTTGCGTCTGGGTTTTTGCTGTCTAAACGTGGTTCGTGGTGGATGAATTCCTGTGTGTTTCTTGCTGTTTGGTTGATAATCATACGAGAATGGGAGAGAGAGAGAGCAATGCACATTGAGTGTGTGCAAAGTAAAACGTTTTAGAAAAAATGTTTTTCTTATATGCTTCTCTTTTATATCAATGCAAATTGATATAAAGGAGAAACAGAGAAGAGAGATTATTTCTTCTAGAACGTTTTGCGAGTTGTTGCGGCGCAAGAATTTTTTTTCTTGGAGAGTCGAGTTTTGATTTTGTAATTAGATGGTCAAGTTTTGGTTTTTTTGTTAAAAAAACAAGTCTGGGGTAGAATTATTGAGAATAAAGTTCAGTTTTTGTGTTATATAAAAAAAAAAGTCTCGGTTATAATTTCATAGAATGTAATGTGTAACTGTACTGGATTGTAATTTTTGAAGAAAGATATAAAAATCTCATATATTAGTTGTGAAAGAAAATGCTTGTTTTCTAATTTAATAAAAACTGGATGTGTTTTGTGATTTAAGAAAAGTTGAGTTATAAGGGGATAGTTTAAAACTATAAGTTCAATTAATATTCTTTAAGTTGTAAAATATTTTTTTCATTATAAAAATTGTCATGTGTATGAAACAAAATTGAAAATAATAAAATATTACTTATTATATTTATATAATGTGCACTATTTTATTGCATGAAAAGTGATTTGTTAAACAAAAGATTTTTCGCTGGTTTAGTGATTGGGTGTGGTTAATTTACATTGAGACGGGTTTCGGTGCAGGTGGTTGTGGCGTTGAACGTAGAGACCACACGACGATACCGTTTAGGTCATCGTCATCTAATTTACGAAGGGCCAGGTGAGGCCATTCGCAGGGTGAAATTTTGGCGAGATAGACGTCCAACGACAAAAGGATTTTGTATATTACAGTTATTTACGAATATTGGCGAGATAAACGCCTAACGATAGAAAAACATATTCCCGTTATTTGCGGACTTTGGCGAGATAAACGCCCAACGATAAAAAATATTACAGTTATTAGCGGATTTTGGCGAGATAAACGGCCAACGATAAACTATATTCCAGTTATTTGCGGCTGGCGAGACAACGCCAAACGAGGTTTTTTTTTGTGTGGTCAGTTGAGACCACACCATTTGTTATTTGGGTAACGGGGAAAGGCCCCGCAACAATACGGGTGGCCAACCGGCACCTCGTTTCATTTGGTATCGGGGAAAGGCCTCGCGACGGTCCGGGGGACAGGAGTCCCTTGTGGCATGACGGCCGCGCAAGGCCGCAACCCAGTTTTTCTATCGGGGAGAGGCCCCAACACGGTAACGGCACCAAGGCCGCAACGGTGATTGTTTTATATATCATATATAGTGTTAAGATACGATTTTTGTTTCTAATTTGCTTTACATTATTTTTTTTCTATTTTTTTTTTAATTTTCTTAAATTTTTTGATTTTATTTATATATATATATTTAAATTTTATTTTAAATTTCAAATTTAAATTTTGTAATCGAGCGCCGCACAGCGAGTGCGCGCTCGATGCACATTGGTCTCTCTTTCTCGTTTCTCTCTATCGTTTGTTCCCTTTCTCTTTTCTTTTCCTCGTGGGAAGTTGTGTTTCCTTATTTTTTTACGTGTCTAAATTGATTCTTAAAATGAATTACTAATTTTCGGGTTTGGTATGATGTGAGCGGAGACTCCCTCTGTGTCGGCATAGTGATTGCGGTCCCTTGGTGCCCGCATCCAATTTCGTAACCAGGGCTTGCCCCTGTTTGACTTCAAATGGATGCGCGCACCAAGGCACCTCTTTCTCTCTCTCTCTCTCTCTCTCTCTTATGATTATTTCGTTGTTCGTTCCTCAAGTTCCAATCGACGAATTTCGGCGGAACATCCGGTTTTTATTATTATTTGCGTTCCCCCCAACTTTCTGTTAATCACGGTGTAAGCCAGGAGCACATGCAAGCCTCAAACCCCACGACCTTAGCACTTCTCCCTGAGAACGTAGCCGGCAAAAATCACCGTGGAGGCCTCTGCATGCGCTTAGTGAAAATCTGCAGGTTGGCAGTAGCCAGCCTGTAACAAGTTATACTTGGTTGTCCAACTTCATTCACAATCAAGAGGTTACTACGTGCAATAAATTCTTCAATGATGGTTCACCTTTCATTGGTGTCACTATAATGCCATAATCATGACTGCATTAATTAATTACAACCACGGGTGATTATGTTTGGATGCATTTTTGGGCCATTCATATTTTTTGTAATTTGTTTACATAAACCATTGGACCATCTGAACATTGGAAGTAGATGCTTACTAGGTAAAATTAATATTGATGTATTATCAGCGTAGGGTTCCTGCATACAAAGAAGAGGAATATTATGATGTACTGAACATTGTCTGATATCGGGTCCAACTTCTTCTGCATTTTGCACTTTGGTGTCTCTGACATCTATAGACAGACCTTCTGGTCATGTTCAGAATCACACCAATGTCGACAAATTTGATCTTTTCCTTTGAAAAATGTTAGGATGTGCCGTTTTTATTGTTTTTTTCGTTGGTTGAAAGATCTCTATCTACGTGCTGTTTCGATCAGCACTCCTTTTACATGGACGTCGCTGACCTTTCTTACTGCAATATTGATTCCTGCTGGGTTTGTTATTTCCCGCAAATTAGTATTCACTTCGTTATTGTTAGCAAAGGTAGACTCTGTGGGGACCAAAAATACACAGTTCTAGTTTATAGGTCGAACTAGCGTGACATTCGGAACCAGAAAGTAAATTCTGAAGTTCTAGGTCTGCTTTTTGTGCCTCTATTATTTTCTGATAGTAGAAGTTGGTTTCGACTGACTCGATTGTCGAAAATCGAAAGCGATAGTAATAAAATGTTCTCTGTTCCTTTTATTTTTGGGTTATCATCTCTTAAACGGGTGTTTCGATATTATTGAATGTATGAAGGTGGAAATTCGGCAAAAAACGCAATTTAGTCTCCATCTTCCACTCCAATAGTCTACAAAGTGATAAAATAATATCGGGGGTTTACTATATTTGGTCAAAACATCTTTCTGAGAAGCTCAAATTGTTGCCAGAAGTCATAAACCTTAACCTGATTTGTTTTTTGTTATAGTGAACCCAGATATTTACCATCATCAATTGGTGGAGGAAGTAGGTCTTCACCAGACTCTAATATTTTGTTTGGGTATACCGTTTTAAGGCCCGCGCCATACCATATCAAAATTTGGAGTCATTACATGTTGCCAGTGTTAAAGTTTGGCTTGCATTGCAAAGCATAAAACGGCTTCGAACTGGTGCTGATAATTTTAGTAAAAGCTTAAAAAAAGTTTGTTTATGTTCATGGACGTTTAAATTTTTTAATATTTCTTTTAAATAAATGTGTCATTTTCAAATGAATTGGTAAATTTTTTAAGAAATATTTAAAATTTAGTCAGTCTCCGTATTTTATTTCCACCCCAACTCCGGGTGCGCAACTAATTTGAAAAATTTGCCGTTAATTGAGTAAAGTTCTTAGTATATCCCAAAAACAGCAAATTACCATTAGCTTAATTACCATTAGGTTCAGCTCAACAAAACATTGCATTTCATGAATAATCATAATCCACAAAAGATCTTCAAGTGTTAACACGAAACTTCTAGTGTGTTGGGTTTAGTCTTCGTCCTATATATTTTCTGACGTTCCTCTTTTCTGATATTTTCGCATTTCACCTTAGGATTAATCAGCTCGCGTATGTATCCCTCTATATTGTAGTTCCACGACATTTTTAGTTTAGGCTTACTAATCAGAGAAATAATTACTTTCTGTAAAACCAAATCCTGATGAAAATTATTAAAAATAACCTTAGATCAAACCATTTTCTCGACGTTTTGAAACTCTTTAATCCCAAAAATGCAAAGAAAATAATACCCTTAATAAACACATTTTATAAAATATTTTTTCGCAAAAATTAGATTTTTGAATATTTTAATTAAAAAATTTGTTCAAAAAGTTAAAAAAATCACAAAAATCGCATGAAAGGTCCGTATTATTAATGTTTCCATCTAACAGCTAATATCGGAACTAAAATAGAAAATGGTGTGAACACAAAAAGCAAAATCAGAAAAATTCTGAATCTTCTACGAGTATTTTGACCGTGACGGACGACCCACGCACCTTGTCGCACCTTGATGTGCTTCTTTCTAAAACGGAAAGGTAGGTCAGATAATTAACTGAATCCTGCCTGCTCTTGACTCACGACTCTGTAATTTTTGAAGAAATGGAAATAATCAAAGGACGCCACAGTCGTAGAGTTTCAGATCAGATATTTTCAGAGAAGTGTTTTAATGTACGTTTGATACTGTTGGGTCCAATCTTCTTCATTATTTATACATTCTAAAGTTTCCTTGGAATAATTTATCGGAAAGGTAAACAACGTGTTTATTGAATAACTCGTTAACTATTAGTAAAGTTTTCAAAGTAACCACTCTTTTGTTGGATTTCTCTTCGTGGAAACGAATCGAATTTAGAGATTTCGTTAAATTACTTAATTCTCCTTAACTCAATGAAAATAGGAGGATTAGAAGAGATACTCTCTGCCAAAAGAAAATATTAATTGTTCAAATCCAAAATGGCGCCACGAGTATTTTGGAGTAAAAAACACGTAAATAATCACGAAATGACATCCAAAACTTCTTAAAAAACAACACCCACTGAAATGATAAAACGGATTAGCGTCGTCATTGACTTAACGAAATTGATACAGTACACCGAGCAAAGGTTGTACTGGGTAAAATTATCCGGTGCGCATAGAGTAAAAAATTGTTTTTTACTTTGCACACTCTTCTTACACTGACATTAATTTCAGAGTAAAATTTGAAGAACCGAATAAGCTCGGTGTAAGCACAGTTCACAAATAAAAACGCAGTGTGCAGAGTAAAATTACTCAGGTTGAATAAAAAAACACAGGGTATTTTTTGACAGTGCACTGCTTGCTCAGGTTGAATTAAAAAATAGGCCCCAGGAATTAAAGAGTTTTGTTGAGTTAATAACATGGCGGCGCTAATCACTATCGTTCCCATGCTTGTCTCAATATCATTATTTGAACTAAAATTTTATTTGCAGCTTGACAGTAGAATACTATTGTCTACGCAATATAACCTCTCTTGATCCTATACTACTTTTGTTGAGTTAAACAAGATTGAAAAATTTAACGAAAATGCTAAATAATACCCTTTGCCGAGTTAGTTCAAGTTTATTGTGGGTATCTGTACAATTTAAACGAACTCTTTATGAACATTTTTTCAAAATATGATTAACAATCGTCGAATATCTACAGTAGATACTATTTCGCTCTGAAATGTTCTCAAAATCCAATATCAGGAAGAGGTTATTTCACATGATGCTGAGCAAATTTTTTAGCGGTTATAAAACTAGGTCAAGTAACCATTGGTGGTCAATCGTTATAAACGAGTCTAACAAAAACATCACTAATGACTAATCATTGAATCCAGATGGCCCTTGAAAATAGGATACACATGTACGACGTGCTCTAGACTGTAAAACATACATGTCAAACAATGTTGGAACGGCACTAAGTAGTTCTTCCCAAAAGATCTATTGCAATCTACGTTCATAAAAAACTAATAAGTAACGAGCATGACTAAGCATATTCATTAATCATTAAAACTCACCCACTAACCCAACAAAAAATGTAAATTTCTAATGCTCATTCAAGTGCGATCATCTAAAAACAAAACACTAAATTACAGTACAGTGAATAAAAGATAAAATTCCAGTTTCACCACATAAATCCTTCGTCGCTATTGATAAAATAATTAACCATTTTATTTTTTATAAGTAACTGTTATTTATATAAAACAACATCTTTCAATATTATTTTTTCGCGATCAAATCTTAAACGATCGTATAAATATTTTTTGTTGAAATTTCTAATTAGAGAAAAAAAAGTTATCTCCCCTGAGATGATTGAGGTTAAATTACAAGGTGGTATATTCACAATGTAAGTAATAATTACGCAGTCATTAATATCACTTTCAACAATAAAAATGTGCGATCAATAATGATCGACCGATTACGGACAAACGATCTGCAATAATCACTATCGTTTTTAAATTATGTATTGTGCTGATCGCTGTATAAAGTGAAAATAATGCCAATTTAAAGCATTTTTTTGTTTATTTTTATATATAAATGTTAAAATTCCGTTAAAAAAACAGTTGATCATAGTTTCCAGGCGGAATAACCGAACCGCAAGAATAAAATATTTTTTTTATTTACAATGACTACTTAACAAAAGACAACCACGTCGATAAACCTAGAAATTTAAAAATCGCGATCGTACGCAACACACCTTTTATAATATAAAATATATAAACACGATCACTATATAAAGCCACTATAATTCACATAAAATCACGTTTGTATTATTCCAAGAAAATCACTATAATGTGCGATCGAAACAATGAGCACTTTTTATATTTTATTACCGATCAAGACGATTGTATTGTATAAACTAAATTCTGTTGTCTTATAAGAAATGCGCGATCGGTTAAAGAAGTAAAAAAAAACAACAATACGTTGAACTAAAAAAAGAGGTATGTATAATATACGAAGCAAGATTGACTAAAGAAATGTCCGTGACCTAGAGACGGAAAGAAAACTGAAATAAAAACAAAATAAAATCTGATCAGCAAAAGAAATTATTAATGTACAAAATGGTTCGTAAGCGATGATCGTTTAATAAATTAATGCATTGAACTTGGTGTTGGAGGTATGTGGAAGCAATCGACCACGACTTGAAGGTGGTCTGGGTTCACTAGACAATGTGATACAACTTTTTTCATGCAGATTAATTTATTTACAATTTTAACAATTGATCTATATAATTTTTATTTGATTGATCGGTTTTAGTTGAAAACAAGTTTTCATAACATGTAAGTGAAATTTTTTGTAGGAGGTTGATCAGATTAATGATCTATATTTTGACGGATGTGACCGAATTACTGAATTTTACATTAATTAAGCAGGTTCATTATTATTTTTAGTGATGTTAGAACAGGAGAAGGAAAGTATGTCCTAGTATCAGCCATTGTGAAGTGAATTAGATTAATAGTTTTGAATCCAATGAATTCAGTGGGAGAAAGTTGAATTCTCAATAGAGCAGGTACACTAGTATGTTGGTTGTTCTTGTTGCTGCACTCCATTGATGGTAAACTATATATCATTAAATTTGAGTGTCTTTCGGGCCTATTTACAAGGGCTGCAGCAAAGGGCTCTCTTATTATTATTTTGTGTCTATCAAATTTCCAGAGAAAAAGGAAAATTATTTTGGTAAAATATTCTAGACCTTCAGTATGAAGTTTTGTGCCAATCACTTAACCCGTTTTTTACTATTTTAAACTTAAATAAAAATAAAAGTTTATTATCATCATAAGCCGTCCAGGACCCGATTTAAGAATCCCTACACAAATTTTTATAGATTTAAAATTCATCGTAATCGATTCTTAGTACTCGAAAACAATTTTTAGGAAAAACCGTTCTACCTGAAAAACCCTAAATGAACTTCCCAAAACTATGACTCGTCGCAATCCATTCATGGCAAGAGAATAACGTTATCACCGCAATTTTTATCTAAATCGTTTGAGTCGAAAAAACTAATTAATTAAAAAACCCGGGTGTCATCAGACAGCATTAAAACCGCTTGAGGTGGAAGAAAATGAGAGAAGAGGCCAAGTTTAAAACGATATTTAGTTAGCAAAGGTAACAAACCAATATTGTTACTCATAACAACTAACATTTTCAAAAGGACGCGAATAATGCAACCACCCAATTTCACTGTAACGCAGAAAACACAACATGGTGCAACATTACGCACATAACGCTAGATATCTAATTAAAGGAAAACAGAAGACCCACAAGCAATATGAAACAACATGGTACAAAATCAGGTATCATGGTGAACCATCACGCTACAAGGTGCAACATCACACAACGTGCAACATTCTGTAATATGACGGAACATCACACAACATCCCTCAATAGTGTGCAACATTAAACAATATGATGCAACATCACAGGACATAGTGATATATGACCCAACATGATGCAATTTCAACATCACACAAATGGATTATTCAGAAATTCGAACTCCTAATAGTTTATTTGCCCTCGAAACCCCTGTTCCGCTAAACTCCATAAAAATCTGTGCCAAATACAAAAGCCAAATAAAATGTAAAAAGAATGCCTTAAGCCCAAAAATCATCATGACTAGGGACTCATCGGAGTTGATTCTTGGCACCCGAAAATCCTCCTCACCAATTTTTACCAAAATCGTTAGAGCCAATTTTTTTTTTTCAAATAAATGGGACCTGTGCCCTACCGAAGGATCTCCTAAACGGATTTTCTCAAAATTGGGACTCCTGATTACCGCCAGATTGGAAAAAATGGACCTTGGCCCCACCGAAGAAAATCCTAAACGATTTTTTTTTCTAAATTAGAACCTATCGAAATCGATTCCGGTGACTTGAAATATCCTCTTCACCGGAGGACCTGCTAAATTAATTTTTCCGACATCCGGACCTATCTCAATCAGCAATTATTTCCTTTTCCCCTCCCACCAGATGACCCTTTGAACGGATTTTGCAGAAATTAGCACCAATCGCAATCGATTTCTGGCACCGAAAATTCACCCTTACCAATTTTTATAAAATCGTGCTAGTCGAAAAAAAATAAAGATATAAGGGACCCAGGGCTCGCCGTTCGACCATTAGTTTACCCAAAACTTAGACAAACTTAGATCAAACTTAGATTTCTCAGGTACTGTGCTCGTTCTCGTTCGATTCAATAGATGTACTGGCAAATTGGCAGTCTTCGCCCATTTGTAGATTATCTGCTTCTTTTGAAACATTGTTCGCGCAGATTTCACGATTTTCCGATTATCATGTTCCACACAATTATTCTGCTATACGGTACATTTCGCTAATGCTCAATTCCTATCTCATTGAAAATCTTTTCCAGTCCTGCTTTCACGAACAATATCCCGTTGTCTGATCGATAACATCACACTTTGTTGCATTTACATTACAGCGAACTTGATTTTTGCTGGTACCTCCCATTTTCGCATAAAAAATATATGCAACGAGAATATGAAAAATCGTCCTTTAGAAGCAAAAACTACCTCAGCAAAGCATTTGAAACAGCCTGTTGCGTCGAACTTCCACTACATAAATATTAGCGTTCTTCAGTAGTTCGCGTAACGAGTTGCTATTCGATTGCAATCGATAGCCACGGTCCATGACCTTTCCTGACAAAAACAATTTCATATGAACTTCGGGTAAATGTACAGGACATCCATCATGCGTCTACGGACCCATAAATCCTCATTGATCGCAAGAATGTTGATATTGCCATTTCCCGGAGCCATAATCTTTGCACAACTTTCCATCGTTATGTACGACGATGTCTCCACAAAGTTCTCGAACCATTCACGTCGATGACACCTATGGTCACTGGCTCAAGCCCAACAAACATGAATTATTATCACCACTTGATGTTGAACCATGAAATGACACAGAAACGCATCGTCTCAAACACTTTTCTGTTGCTTGTTATCTGAATCGTTCATTTTATCACACAATCATCGCATTTCCAATGACCATTCTCGAGTTCATTGTTTTTATTATTGTCTTTTGGTTTGCTACTATCGCTTAGATTTTCGTTTGTTGTTCTGTTCCGACGAATGACTTTTTTTTAATTGGAATTCTTCTTCAAAAAAATGAGCTTCAATGTGACCTTGCGACTTCAATCGCACACGTAAATTTATCATAGTTTGGTTGTCCGCACACGTTGATTTACACGCACTATGATAATAGACATATCCAGTTGGCAAAGACATCTTCGTACCTCGGTAACCTTCGGTCACTTCTTTACCTTGATCCATGAATTATTGCACGATCCATGAGTTTCCACATACATGTTGCAATATTAATGCCCGGCTTCTTTGTTGGTCGGCATTGAAGCTGTCGAACAGCAATTTATTGTTTGCAGCAATGGCTGCTTCTTGCACGTCTTCAAAATTGTATATCTTGCCTTGGAATCATTTTGTTTCGTCGAACACTTCACTGACCTCTTGAATTTGGAGTATCCGAAATTTTCATGTTATGCAATTTCCACCGCCTTCCAATTTTTCAAAGATCATCCGATCGTCTTCCATTTTGTTTCGTTTCGAAATTTGTACCGACATCCAAATGAATAAAAATCACAAAATAAAAATTCATGTTTATTGTCATCTTCCGAGTTCTGCTTTTCACACGATGATGAATTTGTAATAGACACTATTCCTTTTTCGACGCTTCTCAACAACTTCACATTACTAGCCGTATTATTAAATCGGTATGATGTTGGGGATGGTTAGGATGGTCAGTAGTAGTTTTGAAATGTGGGAATGTTCGCAAGAAAAAACTAAATTATTTAGATAAACTTATCAAAAGGAAAGTCAAATGTTGGATGAATTTGCCACAGAAAGCAAGTGCGGAGATAATATCCAAATTCGTATTTTGGTCAACCATACCCCTCACTACAGCAGTGATATCTAAAATAAAGCGACGGCCATTACATGAAGACATTGTGGAATACTTAAATCGATCACCTTGTAGAGACTGCAAGAAGATGGGGATTTTTCAAATATTTGGTCTATTGTTCGTAAAGCTGTTTACAAACCCAACTGAAAGTAATTTGTCAAAAACAAATGCTGCATTCAATTTTAAACAAACCTGACCAAGGCAATTATCAACACTAGCAGATGTATCTAATCATTATTTGCGAGCTGGCAGTTTTATGAGATTCGTAGATTAGCGATTCATTCATTGAGCTAGACTGAACACAATACCACACCACATGGCAGGCGGCTACAACAGCGGAACACTGCCTCCTCACTTAACAGCAGTAACTGTACGTGATAATGCAATCCAAGATCGTTTGGTAACTGCCATTCGATCGTCTAGATCTACAACTATAGTAAATCGGTGTATACCTGGGCTGCAATCAACAATAAGGCTTGCCATTGTGACAACGGATAAGCTTCGGCAGGTCACAATAATTGGTATATGAATCCTGAGGCATCTTCAAATTAACCACAAGAACGCCAGACTTATGAGTCGGCTAATGGTTAGCGATGTCATAAGATGGAGCAGAAATGTCTACGTGGATCATATGTCGATTGAACCTCAGGTATAATTATGAACCTAATAGAAGAAAATCCCATACGAGGATAGGATAGACAGGTGAAACGCAGAGCAGTCATCATAGGAAAATAAAAAGAAAAAATTAGAAAGAAGAGATTTTGGTAACAAAAGCGTACCTAAGGCATTCGGATCTAAACAAGCATTTGAAGAGGCATTATAGTCGATAAGTAGGTTTCCAATGTCAAGAATGTAGTGAGGTGTTTGATACTATAAAGCGTTGCGAGACGCATCAAAGCAACACGGGCCATCCGCATGGTTCAATGATTAATAAGAGAGCAACAAACACAACAACTGGAGGTACAACAATTATACGACAAAGTCCCTTAAGAGCAAGTAGAGCGAGATCCTGGCAAGCAGTTCTCCGTGCGTGAACTAGTGGCAAATAGTTCTACTAGGATAAATGGTTATGTTTCACAAGTTACTGACAACACCGGTAACGATCTGACAGGAACCACAAGGGCATTTCCCCGTGATAGAGTTTTCTTAATGTGGCCTGAGGGCAGAACGGACTGTAAAATTTATAAACAGCAGCGAAAACGCTTTTCCTGACTTTGTAAAGACGCTGAAACCACTGTGGGGAGCAGGGATCTCTGTTGCATACGTAGCTATGAAACGTCAATATATTTGGGACAATTCCAATACGTTTATAGGTCGTGTAAAATTCATAATACTCTAGATTTATCGCTTACAGCCAACCGATGCTAATATAGAACGATTTACTAAGTTTTGATAAATCACTTTGTAATGCAAGTTGAGATTCTGATGAATTGCAATCGAATGGATAACTCAAAGCCAAGTTGTCGGCAAATGCTATGGTCTGGCCCAACAGGCTGATTTACAAAGTGGATATCCAATCACAGAGCCCTGAGGAACACCACAACTCAAGTTACCTGGGTCACTGATAGAGCTTTCCAATTTTTCTCTTGACGACGAACCTCAATATCGTAAGCAGATTGTCATGATAAACTCTAATGAATGTCTTGGATATATCTAGCAGTGGCTTTTGAGACTTGTTTATGACCAAATATATATTGCTTACTAAGATTTCCACGCTGTGAAACCGAATTGTTTCTCGTTTAGAAATTTAATCATACCAAGATAGTTGAGCAGTCTGCGCTTCATCATTTTCTCAAATAATTTAGAAAAAGTAAATAAAAGAGCTGTATGTACCTAGTTATTAAGCTGCAACTCATCTCCTTTTTTATAAAGCGGTAATACCATAGCTAGTTTAAATAAGTCTGGAAACATTTCGGTATCGAGGCTCAAATTAAACAGATATTTCAAAATATTTAACAAAGACCAAGAATAATTTTTCACTAAAAAATTGTCAATCTCATCAATACCTTTGGATGGTTTCAACCGATTGTAAACGTAACAATTAGTGACGGCGGTGGGATTGTGAATAATAAGGAAAATGGTTCTCTCCGAATTAAAGCTTCCGCAATCAAAAAAGGAATTGAAACAGCGAGGTTTGGTCAGTGAAGGTACAAAAGCTACTCTTAATAACTGTTTCCAGGTTTGAATGGCAAGGTGCGTTGTCTGAAACAATTACCAAATCTTCAAGTTCATTTCCAATGTTTTACCAGTGCTGCATCAGTCTTGTCACCCACGCATTTGCTAGATGGGCAATGAACCTCTTCTCCGCTCCATTAAAACAACTCCTGCAGTAGAGATTGCTCCTATCAAATGGATGTTAGGGCCTCGTGCGGCTGGGAGAAGTTGAACTGATCTGGCACCAGCTACTGCACGGCCCCTTGTCCGGCGGCAAAATAAATTAAAATTGGTTTCATCTATCCAAACAATCTGTTTCCCTTGTTGAATATAGTTATTCAAACTTTGGACATATTCTGCTCTTTTCCTTTTATTTATGTCAGAGTTCATAGTGCAAGGTTCATTATGAACTTTCTTCGTAGTGAAGAGCCTGCCTTCTAGGTAATTGCCTTTGGTCAATATTTTTTGTTTTAATTTCTGCAATGTACAGCTGCAATCCTGTTCTACCCATGAAACAAGCGAATCAATTTGTGCCTCATTCAAAATTCGATGTTTTATACCTCCTCTTACTAACATTTTGTGTTGCCCTGATCGAATCCAATGAAACGCGGTCTTGTACTTGATGTGCAACGTCGCAGCTAAGGACACCCAATCATCACCTTTATTGGCACAATTCACGATTCTTTCACGATCTGCATTAGTATTTTTTTTGTACTTTTTTCGTTCTGTGATTTCAGTTGCAGTCAGAACAGCTCTGCAAATAGGACATATAGCATCCGGTACATTGTTCATATCTCTTTGACACTTTGTATGCAGTAGATGTCTGCATGGTAATAGCCTTATTACTTTATTCCGTGTCATTGAAGTGCAACAAATAACGCAATTGCCTTTAAACTCCATTAAAAAATATGGGATTAAACGATTTAAGTTTTCAGAAGAAATAAAACAAATTAATTACAAAGTCTTTTTTTTTAAACATAGAATATGACACATATTTTTGGTTACTATGTTTAAAATGATCATTTTTTTATGTATAATGCTAATGCAGTAAAATTAAGTACATATTGTAATTCAAATAACGTTAACATGTTCTGAACTACAATTGATACTTTCTGAATTACAATTGATACTTTCTGAACTACAATTGATACTTTCTGAACTACAATTGATACTTTCTAAATTACAATTGACTAATCTGAATTACATTTGATACTTTCTGAATTACAATTGACTAATCTGAATTACAACTGATACTTTCTGAATTACAATTGACTAATCTGAATTACAACTGATACTTTCTGAATTACAATTGGAAAAGGTGTAGTTTGATGGAGCGAATACGTGAAGTTCAACACAAATTTGAAACGTTTAAACAAGATCTACAAACGGAAGTTCAATGTCTAGAGAAGAAGCTTCAAGATATCAAGGAAAATGGAATAACACATCAAGTGATCCAGACAGTAACCGTAGTTATGTTAAAACCACCAACATTTGATGGAACAACATCCTTCAGTATTTTTAAGTCCCAATTTGAAAAGGCGATTAAGCAAAATCAGTAGAATGAAGAACATCGTGTTGGAGCATTAATTATCTTAAAGGCGAAGAGGCGGAAACACTACAAATGATTCCCGAGCAACGTTTACATCGAAATTCTATCGCATGCAATTGGAGGGTCGATATCAAAGAGGAGGAGTACCGCTACAGGAATTTTCATCGGCAATTGAGCGGCATGCAGATGCATTCTTTGATGGTATTCGAGATCCTGAGACACGCAGAGCGGTGATGTTGTAACCTAAGGCAACTTTTACGGAAACCATCGCTTGTGCGTTAACAAACGAAACTGCTCAGGCCATCATCAAGCCAGCAATGAAAATTCGCCGAGTGGAGATCGATTCCATATGTGGTGACATGGGCAGATTAAACAGCTACCTCGATCCCGATTTTTTGTAGATTCTGCATGAAGTCGACTCTGATCGATTTCAGTTAATGTGCAATACAACTCGGCTTCTGCACCGCATAAATTCGTTCCATTGTCAATGCGTATATCGATTGGCGTGCCTCGTCTTGCGATGAAATTGCGTATACAAGTAAGTCAACAGGACTTCCCCCCTGTTCTCCGTACGACGTTCAACCGAAACATCCATCGACTCAAAGTAGTCTATGCCAACATAAGAGAACGTTCGAGTGATGGATGCAAACCGAGCTATCGGTAATTCCGACATGAAGATCGTATTTGTTCCAGAACTGTGTTACGCCCGGCATTACGTATTGCCAATGGAGTTCGTTAACAACGGTTTCATGGTTATGGTGGTGGTATTTTCGATGGCATGACATGACTAGCAAATAAGTCACCCTATGATCTTTCGGCAGCAATACTGGTTGCTTTTGATTCATACCAGCTTCATCCGAACCATCAATCCTCCCTTTCATCCTTATAATACCAACGTCGTCTAAATAAACGCCGACCGGGGGCAAAGTGGTCAACATGCTTGCTCCAGCGTCCGGAGGTCCGGGTTCGATTCCCGGTGGTGACAAGGAAAAATTTCACGGCTGGTTTAGGACAATGAATTAATCACTGATTATCCGAAATGAAAGTATGATTATGAAATCTCATTTGAGGCAGCCAAATCCTTTGATGGGATGTATAGTGCCAGAGAGGGAGAGTTTAAATTTGGTGAACTTCTATAAATAGGGCAGCTTTTAAGAACGTTCACTATTTTATCTATTTTAAGTTCATCTATATTGGTTGCAATATTTGTACTTGCTTTTGATAGGCATCGAACTGGGCTCGTCGATAAAGTTCAGTGTGGCCTTTAACAAGCTCGGTTTGAGTGATAGGTCTTACGGTTACGGCAGTATTATGGTCTCTGCATCTTAGGTTATTTACATACCTGAATATAAATGGTTGAGACGAGGAAGGCGTTGCCAGCTGGAAAATCGCGCTACCTTGATTGCCGATGGATAATATTTAACCGTATATGCATGTAGTGAACACACCGTTCTTCAATGGGAGCTTCGTAAAAGACTTGGGATTGGTGAGGTCAACTCGGTTCACCTAGTCGAACAAATTCGGGCCCGTTCAGATATCGACTCGATGAATTCAAGCCTGGCAGTTTCTTCCATGTTGTGCCATCATCCGCTACATTATTTTTGGTGGGAAGCTACCTCCATTCCTTCAATTTCGTGGTTTGCATTATTTCACCGACACGATATGCCACGAACTAATGATATTTGGGATGATCGGATTGTACCCAGCACAGGACCGTTCGTGAATCGGATCAGAATATGCGCTCTGGAATGTGAGAGAAGTGAGTGGAGATCGCCAACGCGACTTTCACTCACATCGACAACCATCGATGAATTCGTATCTGCGCTATTTGTGGTAACAACTGGATCCATCTTTTCCACTTGTCGAATTGCTCGTCGTTTAACCGATCGATGGTCTCCAAATATCCTGCAGTAGAATTTTGGCGTAAACCAAAATAAAAAGCCAAAAGGCCCTCTCTTTGCCTCTGACGTTGTACTGACATTATCCAACGCTGATGATATTTCTGGATCGTTCGACCCCCAACCTCTTATTTCAAATCGTGTATGTTTGTGTATTTCTATCACCTGTTTTGCTAGTTCGATGGCCTCCACCGATGTGTTGACACTGTCATCCACATAATGTTTGTTCGTTATTGTGTCGAAGGCTCGCGGATACTTTTCGGCAAAACTTAGTGCATTCACGTTTTTTACATACTGCGCCGAACTGGTGAGCAAGTTGCCCAAAATGTTATAACCTGCATTGCATAAACATCACGTTCTTTACTTGAGTCCCCGCCTCTCCATAGGAACCGTTGTGATTGATGATCAACTACTCGAATGCGTATTTGTTGAAACATTTCCCTTATGTCACCACAGATAGAGTGACCATCTCTCCCTAAATCTTTGAATTAGTCCTGGCAACGCTGATGGTTAATCTGGGCCTTTCACGAGAACTGAATTCAATGATATTCCGTTGACTTTGTAAATGCGAACTTTATTCGGTTTATTCAGTATATTGTTGGAGATTAATCGATTAAATAATGTGGTAAAAACTTACGCACATAGCCCTTGGCGATATACTGATGAATTTTCTCCTTTAGAAATTTAGCCAAATCATTGTTTCGTTGCAAATTCTTTTCCAGCCAAGCTAATCGTTTTTGCACCATAGGTAAACTATCTGGGGGCTATACTAAATCATATTTCCAGAGTAGTCCTGTTTCAAACTGATGCTCTTGGCGTACCCTGGTTGACTCTTGTAACCCGCGCGTATATCAATCCAGTACAGTATCCAAAATAATGTCAGGCTTCTTCACGCGGAGGCGTTTTAACGAATTCTATAACCATATAGTCTCCATCTGTCGATCATGTATTGAGCTCACACATATGGGGACTATATAGTCGAGGCAATGAAGCACTAAAAATGCCAAAGATAGGAACATTTTTAGGACAGCACGTAGAGAGTTGCGGTTTTTTGCATTCAGTGACAAAAACGATTTAGATCATTCCTACCTAGGTTCTACCCTGCAAAAACTTCTGAGTGCATTGCTGCAGCCACAAATGCAGCCAAAAAATGCAATTTTTGGGAGGCTTTTCCGCCAATTTTATAACTTCGTAAAAAAGAGACAAAACCGGCTCAATTTGGCTACTCGGAGGTTTTTGGGGTCGCTGATCACGATTATGATGTTCAAATCGACCTTCCGGACACCTGGGGGTCAGGAACACCGATAAACGTCATCTCCGTGGAACACTTCAGGAATTTCGTGCGCTGAAGGGCAGAAATTCGGTATCTGGAGTTTTTTTGTTCCTTTTTTCCACACAACTGAACATTTTCCATACGCAAAATCTGCTCATGTTTATTTGGAAGACATGAAAGCTCTTGAGAAGCATATGAGTGAATCCGAGTTCAAAAAATCTACCACGCAAGGGTATTGGACGATTCGCAGGAGTGACAAATTTTTTAGCGGAATATTTACGGACCAAACTATTGAGCAAACACTCATGAGGTTATTGAAGTTTGAAGGTGGCTTATTCCGTAGAGGTGTTACTGAAAGTGTTGCACATCAATGGATAAAAACTTTCTTGTTCACCAAGGATCTTATCGAAGGGGTGGAGAATTTCACGAACTGTGCATGCGATAAAAATTACCAACATAAGGACTCAACAGATTCCAGAATCAAGGTAGACTTGAAATCTTTAAAAGACATTGAGAAAATCTTCGAGCAATACGATCCATTCCCAGAATCCATGGACTGCCTCATAAATATTGCTAATGGAATGAGTGGTAGTCCCGAAACTAATTGCCACATGGCTTTTGAAGAAGGTGTTTGGATTATGCAAAGCATTGCGGGATCAAATTATAAGGATTTAAAAGTGTCAAGATTGAAATTTGTTAAAACTCTCACATCTGGCAACTCTAAGATCAAAGTCGGAAATAAAGTAATAGAAATTGACCCCGACGTCCTCTTCTATAGAATATGGGCATTAAAAAAAGGTGATGAAGAAATTGCAGACTACCTCAAGTGGGAGTTGTCTCCTTTCCCTCAGTCATACTTCAACAATTTTGGAATGCTGAAGAATACAAAGTCTGATTTGTATTCTTTGTTCACAAAAACTTCAATGAATGTTCGTGATCGTGGAAGAACACTTTTTGTTGTGGATGGAGGATTACTCATCCACAAATAAGATGGACAATCGGACGAACATTCTCGGAAATTATGGAAAATTACGTCAAATATATTTTGAACCATTACGGCCAACGCGTGATAGTTATTTTTGATGGTTACCAAACCGTCAGTACCAAAGAATCTGAAAGAAACCGCCGTGGTAATCAGGGAAGTTCAGCAGATGTCTGTTTTACTGAAAATATGACCTTACAAATCCAGCAAGATCAATTTTTACAAAATAAAAATAATAAAAATAACATTATAAAAATGCTCCGGGCTAAACTAACCACAGCTGGGATAATTTCTGAGCAATGTGCAGCGGACACTGATCGTACAATTGTAACGACAGCTTTGCAAAAATCCAGAGACTCATTGACAAAGGTAGTCATTGTCAGCGAAGACATAGACATTGCCGTATTTTTTCCGCACTCTGAACGGCAGATAATGAAATGTTTCTACAAAAACCCCCAAGGGTCAATAAACCTGAAGAAATATACTCTTCAAGCAGCTTATCTCATATTCCTGTTGTTACAAAAAATATTTTGTTGCGCAGCTAATCCTGTCAATGTACGGTGCTCGACCTGCTTTCAGGAAGCCGAATGTTTCTGAGGAGGACAAGCCCAAGTGGGACCAGTTAATAGAGAAATATCGATTCAAAATGTATGCAAAAAACGCTGTGAGGGGGAAAGTTAATTTAGCTAAGATTCTCCCCACAGTAGACGCAATTCAGCAACACTTGAAAAGGATATATTTTCAAGTGCAAGATTGGTTACATGGAGATCAGGTGACCATGGATCCAACAGAGTGGGGGTGGAGCCATCAAGCTGATACACTGGTCCCTGTCCAAATGACGCAAAAACCTGCGCCCCCCAATATTATGGAACTCATATTTTGTGGATGTTCAGGACAGTGTAATCTCATGACCTGCAGTTGTAGGAAGCACGGCCTGCTTTGCAATCTTAAAAATTGTGAAGGCTCAACTTGCACCAATACTGAAAGATATTCAGTCGAAAGCGTAATTGCAGCAGAGAGAGAGGCCTTAGACGAGGAAGATGCACTACTGACGAATGGGTCAGTGGATGACGAAGAAAATGAACAGATTAACGATGTGTCACTTGATGCAGAATTTGATATTTAGTTACGGTCTTGAAAATCGAAGTTGAACATTAATGAAATGAGGTTGAGTCACGGGTGGATTATACTTGATTTGAGTTCAATAAAAAGTTTCGAAATGTCAATTACATGAACATGGACTTGGTATTCATTATCTTCCTTTCCTCCATCTATATTTACAGGGAGATAAATCAACGACCCAAAAAACCTCTATGAGGAATTTCAGTTTGTCTTGTTGGATGCTGTCAGGGGAAGCCAGTGAGGTTACACTCCAGGTGCCGGTAGGGTGTTCACCGATGCCATATTCGAATTCAGCGACATAAAAGACCCCCCGTAACGATTTTCAGTTTGTCTGATTCCATTCTGAAAGGAAAAGCCAGGAAGATGACGTCCAGGGCCAGGTCAGGCGCATCAGGTGCCCGTGGCGTCTGCACCGATGTCATAGCTGGGTTCAGCGGCCCAAAAAACCCCCCGTAACGATTTTCAATTTGTTTTGTTCCTTTCTGTAAGGAAAAGCCACGGAGATGACGTTCAGGGCCAGGTCAGGTGCACCAGGTGTCCGTGGCGTCTTCGCCGATACCATATCTGGGTTCAACGACCCAAAAAACACCCAGATACCAAATTTCTGCCCTTCGGCGCACGAAATTCCTGAAGTGTTCCACGGAGATGACGTTCATCGGCGTTCCTGACCCCCAGGTGTCCGGGAGGTCGATTTGAACATCATAATCGTGATCAGCGAATTGAGCCGGTTTTGCCTCTTTTTCACGAAGTTATAAAATTGGCGGAAAGGCCTCCCAAAAAGTGCATTTTTTGGCTGCATTTGTGGCTGCAGCAATGCACTCAGAGGTTTCTACAGGGTAGAACCTAGGTAGGAATGATCTAAATCGTTTTTGCCACCAAATGCCAAAAACCGCAACCCTCTACGTGCTGTCCTACAAATTTTCATATCTTTTTTGCTTCATTGCCTCGACTAATAATGGTAATGTGTCGATGACATAATCGGTTGCTTTGTTTTGGTCGTAAAAGCCGTGCACAACATATCCCAATCATGTTTTGATGGCCACCGGGTGCTGTGAGGTTCCCACCCTCACTTGTAATGGTACCCCTAGTTTCCAATTATCAATCTCAATGATAATGCAAGGGACTGCCTGTTTGTATTCCTTAATCGGAACTCTCTGTAGATGATGGTACTTGTCGGGCAGCTCTTGTGCTGTTACGGGTTGCACTGGTAGATGTAGCGAAACTATCCGATATTTGCAGCGAAACTATCCTAGAATCCTTTTCTTCTCGAACAGTGTCTGCCGACCATTTCAGGCAAAAGCTCTCAGCGGTTCCTTTTAATTCGAGCTCTCCGCTAAATCTATGTCTAATAGCGTTAAGGATGAGCCTTCATCAAGGAAAGCAAACGTATAATTACTGACGCGCTTTTTCTGTGGTTGTGCAGTCTGAGAAACTTTCGTCACAACCGGTTTTCTTTTACGGTGTTCCAACCCGATTTATCTTAATGAAGCCATTTGTGAGCACACTCATGCCAATACCATAATTTCGGTGCTCTAGCTTGAAGTAAAATGCCCAACTAGTTATTGGACATAGTTCTGTGCAGATATTCTGAGCAGGTGCAAGATTTTAATTTGGATTTAACAGTTTTGTTAGTATGTCTCCACAAAATCACACGATAACTTGAAATACGCTGAAGAGCCTAACAAGAATTAATTGAGAACAAACGTCTCCAAAATTTCATTATAACGTGTGCAATCATATTGAGATATTCTATAAATACGACAATACAAATAAATTCCAAGGAATGCAAAAAACTAACAAAAATTCTCGCACAAAATCAAGAAAAGCAACTAAAGTGTTTTGTTCAGTTAAATTTATATAAGCGCACAAACACCTACACACACACTTCTGAAACGATAAAGATCAAGTGTTGAACTTCTATTTTCAATGTCATTATATCCATCTATCTATCGTGTACTTTTTTAGTAATTACAAAATAATTTACAGTCTTTATACACACGTCTTACATTCCATTATTTCTTACAAACAAGTCTTTCTATATATTTGCGAGATAACATGACCGCGGGCCGCAAGTATGCAATTGAATCTGGTTTTTTATCTAAAGTTTCGATCGTAAATCGAAAGTTGACTTTTTTTCTTAATCTTTCCAACATGTATACTGGTTTGTTGTTGTTGTTGCCAATAATTGCATTAATTATCAGATTACAAATTATATATGTGTATCAAAGTAATAGAAATGAGGTGAAATTATATATTATATTCGCCTAAATGCTGATTATGTAATACAATAAAAAGTTCTTTTTACCGATTTTAGTGACATCGTACGAGTACTAGACTCATTTTAAATAGCTGCGTGTAATTTTTGAAAATATTTGCTGGATAAGAAATTATTAATTGAATGGGGAATACACAGGGACGACGTAACACAATATTACGATAATTTCATATGAAATTCAGTTCACGTACGGAATCCCCTATCTAAATATTATACACAAATATGACTGTGTGTATGTCATTTCCAATTTATATGCTCATAACAATATTATCGTTAGGTATATACGCCGTTGCTCTATAACCCCTCGATTATCTTTGTTAAATGCACTTTACTGTACGAACTTTCCCTTTTGGTTCGTTATACTTATTTCATATCCGGGGGTCAACAATTTCGATTTTGCGTGCTATTTTTGAAATAAAAAAATTTGACATGACTTATAATTATAATTGATTGACAGTTTTTTGTTTATTGTACGAAAGTGTCCTTTTATGCGATGGTAACGAGGGCGGAGTATTATATTCGTGTGTGCGAGTGCGTTCATAAATTAATTTCATTGAGCGTTGCAGTGCATAGCGTGAAAGTAAAAAGTAAATGGCAACAATGCGTTTAGCATCTGTCGTCTGATAATCATCGTTAGGAGTTGATTTTGAATGGGGATTTGATGGATTTATTGATATTTTAGGGATTTAATAGAATTTAGACACGCGATATTTTTACAATTCATCTGTTGAAATTGTTTTTCAACAAGTCAGGTTTTACTGACATTTATCGATTCTTTGAAATATTATTTGTTTGATTAGATTGTGAACAGATTTGATTACAAGTTTATTGATCATGGAAGGGTTTTTCTTTCCATTTTAACGGCTTAGTCTTCCTGGTTAGTTTGTGCAAGCTGTTTGGAATATTGGCGAGCCCCGGTATTGATTCGTCTACCGTATAGCTTTAAAACTAATCCTAATTCTTTAAACCCTGCAATCCTTTTTTCTAAAATGTCCCTAAAGTGTATATGGAAATTCCCTCCTACCTGTTTTTTTTAGCGAAAGGCGTTAGAGCTATAATAAGTGCTTTATCTTGTTTTAATGACTTCAATCTCTCATTTTCCATTATTAACGTCCACGATCCGCAGCCGCTCTCAAATTAGTAGTTTCGTTTGTGGTGCTAAGTTGAAGTTTCATCACAGCATTATCACTAATTAGACACTTCCAATGAAATCCAATGCATTCGGTGGTTCTTCGAACCAAATCTCAGCGTCAACGAGATCATCATATCAGTTTTTTTAACAACACACAGTAATAGCTGTTCCGGAACGCCACATAATTGGAAGCAGTTTGGGTGCATAAATAACAGAGATTAAATAATTAAATCGCCACTAAGCGCAGCAATTTTCATCTATAACTCAGCATAAGGCGGAACTTTGGAAAAGACGGTAACTATCGGAAAAGTCAAAGTTACCTACAAGAACGTATTGCAAAATTGAAGGAGCTGTATGCAAAATTTATCTAAGCCGACGAGAAAACCAAACGCGACGTCGCCGCAGAGTGATAACCGTTCCTGTCTTGGTAGCAGGAAGCCGGTAGCAAAAAATTACGAAATTCCGCTGGCGCTATCAGATCAATTACAATCGTCATAATTTAGTGCCAACAAGCCAGACGACAACAGTAATGATCAAAGCAGGCCGGAGCCACTTCGGATTGAATCGATCGAGCAGCTTGACAACAAACAAGACATGCTCATGCGTCAATTATATCAACATAAACTATACGAATCGAGTACAAACTGGATAATGAATTCGTTATACCCGAATACTTACACATAAACCAAGCTGCAAAAAAGGATGGACGAGATTGACGAGTTGCATAGGACGATCTTGATAGAAGCAGATGGGGAAGTTTAACTACTTCTTCAAAGAAGTAGTAGATTTTGGCCAACAGCCAAATATGACCCCGCAAGGGGTGCGCAGCATCAAACTAACGAAAATGAACATATAGAAACATTCACCGGAGATTATGAAACCTGGAGTTAAGGAGCATGGAATTTGAAACAGGTCAACAATCTCCGGCTTCTTGCGAACAAATATTTCAACTCGCTTTAATCTGCATCAACCATTCAAGTGGCTTCTGCAGGAGCAAAAAGGAACATACTTGACAATGCCACTCTGAACACCATCGAACTCTTAAAATTAAGTTCCACATTTGAATTATTCGTGGCATTTAAACCTCTTGGAGATATAATTCCAGTCTTTAGAAGCAATGGGTGCAGGGCTAAATCAACATCATGGAAAACACAAGGCAATTAATCGGCTGTACAGCCTTTAAAGCGGGTCAAAACTGCTACTGTTAATCCTGTTTGTTGGGTTAAAGCATGGCCAATATGGCCAATTTTAAAAAATAACAACATTGGACAGAGCTAGCTTGCACCAGGATGCAGTCACTCTATGAGTCTAAAATTAGCACCAAGATTCGATGGTGAAATCCGTCTAAACGTCTATGCATTGATTTTCGAGAAACTCATTCACAAGGTAATAGAAGAATAACTCAAGTTATTTATCGAGAAAGACTCCATTCCAGAAGAAAGAAATTGTACTGAAGAGGAAATAAGAATAGAAGAACTCTTCCAGACAAAGTACGAACGTAACCCTGATTGTAAATATACAGTAAAAATTCACTTTATATCCAATACTGCCGACACATTAGATGAAGCTGTGACAGCGGTGAATGAATTAAAAACAAAATATACTGAAGGTGGTCTCCATTTTCGCAAATGGGCATCCAACTAGAATGGACACCTTGAATATATTCCGAGCAAATTCCATCGAGCGGGCAACTTATCAATTAAGTTGAATTGATTGCGTCAAAATATTGAGTGTATGGAAGATGTATTTGAGTTTGATGTGTCAAATCTATATTTTTCAAACGGACAACAAAAAAGGCGAGCATTATTGTTGGAGTTGTAGCGTACTGTAGTGGGTTCATTCACCACAAATTTCATAAGGTATATTACAACGAAACGCTTCCAGTCACGAGCTCCAATACATATAAAGAATGGGTAATAGTCAAAGTCATCCAACTTCAAGACTTTAATCGAGAAATCGATTGTTTAAGAGCCTCAAACACCTTGAACCGGAAAATCCGACTGTTGCCTCTGAATCCAGTGATTGACGTCCACATTCTGTGTGCTGACTAAAAAATTCAAATCTACCAATTAACCCACAAGATCATAGAGGATGCTCACAGTAAAATGTTGCATGGGAGCACCCAATTGCCTTAAGCCTATCTAAGGGACTAACATTGGATTATAGATGGAGAAAAGACTGTACGCGAGGTAATTCAGTAATGCCTCAAATGCTTCCGAAACAAACAACACAAGGCGCAAATAATGGGCTTTTTACCCGCATTGATTATGCTGGTCCAATCCAAAAAAAGATAACTGGAGGAAGAGGTCCTAAGGCATATAAAGGCTGCATAGCAATATTTATATACATGGTGACAAAAGCCATACATATTGGTGAGTTCACAAACAACATAGACTTTCATTGCATCATACAAACGGTTCGTTTTAAGGGGAGGGTTGTGACTTCGTAAGGGCTGATACGGTTTCAAAAAAAAAACTACGATACCGTCATGACAATACTACCAAACAACATAGCGACTATATTAGCATTGAGAGTCAACATGGACTTATGAGGAATTATATACTGTCTCTGTTGACCATTGACACCACTGACCAACAACCCTGATGATTTAACGGCGTTAACACCAGGGCAGTTCCTAATTGGAGATTCTCTTATGACACCACCCTGCGGAGATATTGAGTTTTTAATTCTAAAGACAAGGTGGTGTTTGGTTGAGCAAATGGTTGGAAGCTTCTGGAAACGTTGGTCATCTGAACATATCCATCAACTTCAAACCCCAAAAAACTAAGTTAAAAGAAATCATGAGTTCTTTTGTTTAACTTTCTTTTCTAATACGATCTAGAAGCGTGTGCCTTTCCAATAAAATCATTTTTATAAGCTGTATTATCTTCTGTCAAATAAAAACGACGGTTTTGTAAAGTCTTTTGGTTTGTCAAAAAATTTTGTTGATTTTTTGATGACGCCAGCGTGAAATTAATATTGTATACTACAGAAAGTTGGCCCACTATCAGAAAAATATACGACACTAATGTAGATTTTAAAATGGTATCACGCACCGGGCTATTCACAACAGAATGCTTTTTCATAAATTCGTGTTAAAATTTATATACTTGTTTCGTCGCTCCATAAAATGTTGTTAAAAAATTGCGAATTTTCTTGGCATCGACGCATCGAAGTATTTCTTGACAATATTGTATCCTGTTTTCATGGTCAGCAGATAAAATGTCTTGTATACGTTGCACATGGTAAAGGTGCAACTGAATTCTTTTTAAAATTCGATGCATCGTGGACCGTGGCATTCCCGAACGTCTTGATAAGTTGACGGGCTGTTCCATCTCTTCTCGGATGGCCAGGATTTTTGCCTTCACTGTACATTTGATGTACGTTTTGAAATACTCTGTAATCGGGAAAGCGTTCCCGATTTGAATATCGTCTCTTGTATTCTCTTGCTGCAGCAATGAAATGTATTTCTGCATATTCGCGGTGCGACTAAGCCACATGGCTTATTCACATTTTAATTATAAACGTTCGAGTATGTACGAAACTACTAATGTGAATTACAAAATATTCGAATTGCACGGAAGTTGTGAGTTTTATCGAATTTTCACAATAAATTATAAAGTAGGGATGACCAAACGAAGTCAACTGGTGACCAATCTTCATCAAGTTATAAAGAACAAAAAAATTGAATTGAATAGATCTTATGTCTTCCACTTTAGATAATATTCTTTGAAAAATGAAATATTTTTATCTGAATGGTATATTCCAATTGGTTTTTTTTTATTAATTTTGTAAAATGAAATTCCCAAGTAAGCAACGAACCTGATTATATTTAATTAATACAATTTTAATTTTGTTTTTTCGTGATAAAAACTGACCCATTGATGACCAAACGCCAAAATGTGTTGATCAGTCCTAACCTAACGGTTACCTAATGAAATTTGATAAAGACGATCTGCTTTTCTTGTAATGAGGCGTTACCCGGAAAATTCTTTTCTTCTTGAATTTTTCATTATTTTTTGAGATGTAGATTTTAGTTCAAATTTTATTTTCTAAATAGCAGAATAAAACAATATAAAACAATTTTGTGTTTAAATATAAAATAAGGTTTTAAATTAGCAATAAAAATCTTGGACCGCTGATTGTTTTGCTCGTCGTGTTGTTTCTGAATTGCGCGTATTATGTCGAGCCATTTACTCTGTTTGCACGTACAGTGAGTATTGAGTTTGCGATATGTTATTTTTCCGATATGTACGATTATTATATTTGGTTGCAATATTATAACCGCTACAGTCTGCTTTCTTTAAAATGTGTGTCACGATGCCTCACAGTTTTGTCATTTTTCTGTCGACTTCCACGTCTAGCTTGATATCATTTCCATTAATCAATTTCAAGTTATTGATTGCCTTTAACACAATTTAACAAAAAGTGTAGAAATTTCAAATAAGCGGATTCAGATAAGTTTCAATTAAGGCGGATTCAGTTTCAATTTAGGCGGATTCAGAGTTGCGTTCATTCGTTCCTTCCTTTCGTCTGAAACTCTTTTTTAAATCAACCCAAATTGCTGTAAAAAATTATAAAAAAATACAAAATACAAGAAATACAAGAACAAAACGTCATTTGTAACCAATGAATTTGGTTTAAAAAAAAAATTCAGAATGAAAGGAAGGAACGAAAGAACGCAACAAAGAATCCGCATTTACAGAATTATTGGTGTCGGTTCCGTGTGCAAGTTCTATTTTGCTTTCTGTCTACTCTTCTAAAATTTGCTAGGCAACTTGATGTTCAGTTTAAATTTTGAACCGAAATATATAATTTGTTGTCTTCAGAATTGAAGAAAAGGTAAATATGAGATTTTCACCGTTTCGTCACCATTTATAAATATTAATTATTAACACCAAGATTATTAATTAATAGTCAGCTATTACCAAAATGATTTCAGGTTCATGATACTGGTTTTGCTGTATGTGTATAGAGGTTTGTTCATTCAACCATTATAAGAACAACATTAAATATTTTTGAGAATACTTGAGTTTGATGATATCCGATCATTTAATGCGACCTTCTATAGAATCTATGAAAATTCAAAATGTAGAAGTGTACAT
This sequence comes from Nephrotoma appendiculata, assembly GCA_947310385.1. NCBI lineage: Eukaryota > Metazoa > Arthropoda > Insecta > Diptera > Tipulidae > Nephrotoma > Nephrotoma appendiculata. The sequence goes on along the minus strand of OX371225.1, from coordinate 263,824,117 downwards.
TTTAAAACTGAAAACCGCTTCTTATGAATCTATAAGGGCCATTAACACCAGGCGCGGATCCAGCGTTTTCTGTTACGGGGGGCCAGTATTTAAGTTTGTGGTAAAAATCAATAGGCGTTAAAGGAAATGTATTTAATTTTGAAAGTTTAGTAAGAAAACATGTTCAAGTATTTTTATTCATCCCAAAAATTCAAATTTTATTTAGAAATCAAATATACTAAATTGATACATAACATAACAAAAATAAAAATTAAAAAACATATTCAGTCCAATGTATTTATACATACATTTTTTAAACTTATCTAATAATAAAATCTAATTTTCTCGATCCTTGGCCGAATTTATTAATCACATTGTCAATATGTACTTCCATCTCTTTATGTACATATATTTAATAAAGCTAACCCTACCAATCGGTCTTGGCTAATTGAATTCCGCAAATATGTTTTAATCTTCTAAGAGTTGAAAAACTTCTTTCTGCAGATGCGATACTTATAGGCAATGACACATACTATACATACTAACTAGCTCGATCATCCGCGGATAAATATCTTCATTCAAATTAAAAAAAAAAACATCCTCTAAACTGGAAAACATATTTGTTGATTGTTTTGTAGATTCTTTTAATTGGCATATCTCGGAATATAATTGATATTGAAAATTAGTTGGATCTGTAATAATGGTTTTCAAACTTTGTAACACATTTTCGATTTTAATTTTTATTTCGAAAATTTCTAATTCTAATAGATTTTTTGGAATTAAAAAATTGATGTCAAACATATTTATTAATCTATCCGAAAATCGATCATTTAAATCCATAATTATATTGTCCAATAAAAAACTGTGTTTATTCCGTTATTGGACAATATAATTATGGATTTAAATGATCGATTTTCGGTAGTGAAAAAATAGTTCTACGTTTGTGACAGAGACAGAAAAATTGTCTTTTTTTTCTTGAATCCGAATTTTCGAAATTCAAATAATGTAAACAGAAAACTGGTTCCTATGAGTTTTTGACGTTTGACGTTTTGACGACACGAACTCTTTTTTTTATTCGAAATATTTGCAGGTGCGCATTTGAAATATCAAGGGAAATCGCAAGAAGAAATTTGCATACAAAAATGGTACCACACGAATTAAATGAATAAAATATGATTTATAATTTAAATCATTTGAATATTATTATTTGTTCATTGACTATAATAATAAAAAACCAATTTCAGAAATTTTCTAAATTAAATCTATCCTCAATACGGTCCTATCTTTCGGAAATATTTTTTTAAAGCAAGAGGTGTATATAAACGAGCGATATGACTATAAAAAAAAGTGCTCCCATTTTTTGCAGTTGTTTTATATGGTTTCTGACATTCATCTCGTATCCATGTATATAGATCAGTGTTTTAAAATAATCCGATGGGCTTTTGTGTTCATCATTTTCCCTATGTCGCTGTCTACCAGCAAGTCTTGGTACTTTGAACTCTATTTGGTATGTATCACAGGTTTGTTTAATGTTTTTATAAATGGAATCAAAATCCAAATCACAGTTTGTTCTTCGATCCTTTGGTGTGCTGATAAGTATACGTCGATGTACTGTTTAGCTCTTAAAAAATCCATCGTTTTTTTTTTTTTGTAAAGGTTTCGTTACTGGAAAGAACAAATGCAAAACAGAAATTTGACATTGTATATGCTTACTAGAAAATGAACGTCTGTTTCACCATGCCACTTAGAAATTTCTACAAGAATCTGCACAATTTTATTAAAATTAGAGGCAAAATTTGCTATAGCTTCGATTTTATCCGGCCATCTAGTTTCGCAAAGTTTTTTTTAATTTCTCATCACAAATATTCTTAAATACGAACATTCGCTTGGCTGACATATTGAAGAATGCTATTATTTCCTTTATTACACCTATAGAGTTACGATCACTTGGTACCATTGAACACTTTGAGATAGCTAAATTTAGCGTGTGGTTAAAACATGGACATCGAAAAGCATTCGTAGCTACCTTTTATATCTCATTCATCGCACCTATTTGTTCCGAAATCATTACAGAACACGTCCATCTGGACCGATTCCAATTAAATAATTTGGATTTAATCTATATTTTTTTAACTGCTTTTTGGCTCCTTGCCATGTAAAATGAAACTTTGATCGGCAGTTTGATGAACATCCAAGATACCAATGAAATCTTCGAATCTTTTCCCATTATGAACATAAGCTAGTACTAAGCTTAATTGCGAAACCGTACTTATGTCGGTAGTTTCATCATTAATGACAGAATAATATTTGGCTTTTTTGATTCTGTTTATGACTTGATCCCTTATTTCAGCTAAAATGATATCAATCAGTTCATTTTGGGTAGTCTTGCTAATATATGTTGCGTTCGACTTCAAATTGGATAAATGTTCTTTAATCGGATTAAAATCTAATATGCCATCATCATGGTGACCATGAAGCGTTATATCCTGTCGTCCTAATAATATTAGCAGTTCAATAATGGGTTTGATTCGTTTACGGTTTTCTTCAACCGTTTTTGATATACCAATGCTTAAATTAACGAGTGACAAAATGGGATTCGCGAATATTTTGCAAAATTGCTCCGCTTTAGTTACAGCTATTTTGTGGTATTGGGATCGTTCGTGTAAGTTCAAATCTCCATCTTTTCCAGTTAGTTTCGCAAAGGTCGTAAGTGGTAGATTAACAAGCTTTCTATCAGAACTGTTTTCAAAACAAACACAGTATTTGCAGAATAATCCCTTAAATATATTGGAATACGTGAGCCATTCGTAATTTTTCAAATGATGCTGGTTAATGTATCATCGAACTTATTTGTTCTGTTTTTGGTGCAACGAAAACGGAAATTTGAAATTTGGTGGTGGCTTCCAAGAGTTTTTAAGAACTTCGTATTTTTGTAAATCGTCCTATTATTTATTAACATAGTTCCAAATATCAGCTTACTCGTAGAAAAGTTCACTATCAGATATTTCATCCGCAAGAAATACATTATTTTGATTTGAGTTCACTAATTCATTTTGAGTTTGAATACGTGTAAAGCTATAACCAGCGAGTCTGTAAGAAATTTAAGTAAGAAAGCGACATCTGAAAAATGTATGTTTATTGACATTACTGACCAGCGAAATTCAAAGTACTTTTCGTTCAGTTTCGTTAAATTTGAATTGTCATTTAGCAATTTGTAGCAAAAGCGAAAATTATCGTCCAAACTGAAGGAAACGTCAAAATTGTATATTTGCAATGGCGGTGTGTTAGTATGTTTACATTTTTATAATTTATGTGTACAAATATTTAAAATAAAAAAATAAATAAATTATGTACATATACCCTTAAATACTCGTAGTTACATTTATTGTATTTAGTCATGTGTAAATACCTTGTAGTATCCGAATCTGTCTCTTGTGTGATTTATTTTTTGTACCACACAAGACCGTTTTTTTTTATTTTTGCCCTTTCGCCTTTTAAAAAGGGTAAGAAGCTGTTCAATTCTCTCAAAAAGATTCATTTTTGGCGAAAATCGTGGTGTGGTTAGTTTGTAATTTTTCAGATTGACATTTCAAAATTCAATTGACAATAATAATCGTGTTACAGATTCGCTGGTCAAACTGTCAAATATTCTGTAACAAAACGTTCTCGTTAATTTGTGTAAGGTTTCGTTACTGACTCTTACAGACGCGCTGGTTATAGCTTTAGTTAGGTTGCCGCTATTATTGGAATGGTCATTCTTTTGTGTTGATTTTTTAAAAGTGTTCAAATTGTTGTTGTGCTTGTTTTGATCTTTTCATTTTCCGAAACGAATATTGGATTAAATAAACTGAAATAAAAAGGTTTATATATTTTCTCCATATGTATATATAGTATTTAGTACATACTCATACGTACATATTATGATTGTGTAAATTATGAATAAATTTATATCTACCTATAAACAAAGGTTAGTATTTAAAATACTACCTACATACCACACATGTTTATTTCGTATACTTTTAGTTAAGTTTACGTTTTAGTTTACTAAAAAGATAAAATACATTTGGTTTCGACGCACGTTCACGTTCAGATTTGACAATTGTTTTTGACAGTGTTAAATGCACTCTCTTCAGGCGCAAAAATGTATACACCAAAAATGTACTTTTTACGAACAGTTTACGAACGGTTTTTATACTTCCCACCAACACATATGTACATAGTACGTATTGTAAAAGAACTATTCGTAAACTGTTTGCAAAATTTACATTTTTGATGTAGACATTTTGATTGTATATTATAACAACTCCGTATTACCAAATTCCACAGTGCAAAAAGTCATTGTGCGTTGTTTTTTCAAAGAAATCGGTGCTGTTTTAAGAAACTGGGTTTTGTGCGATATTTCGTGGTAAAAAATTGATCATATTTACAAATTTAAAATTTAAATTATTTTGTTTCGAAATGCCAAAAACAACAGGACATAAAACAAAAGAGCAATAAGAAGAAAATGCTTGTAAGTTCCTATTAAAATATATTCCCAATTTTATGATTTTTCGATTATCTGTTTACTTTTACAGTTACAACATCTCAGAATTACCATTGATGCAACACATGAGAAATATATTAGGAGATGCCTAAAGAAAATATTAACAGGCGAGGCAGCCTGTTACTTTTCCTGGCACGGGCAGCACAATATCCATAAAATCGTATGCCATAATGAATATTTCGAAAGGTAAACTATTTGTACTTAGTATTTAAGCTATCTTATAATCATTATTTTATTGCAGAGGAGGCATTAGCAAAATTTCTCACTGCACGTGCTACGGTCGTGCAGTCAACCCTAACACTGGGCTTATGGTGCAAAAGTCTTCATATGATAAATATTATGATATTTAATGTGATAAAATAATGCAATAGTAAATAAAACAACCAAAATCGATAATCAATCAACATGTTTTATTATAAATCAATTTAAAATTAAATTCGTTCCATAAACAGTACGTAAATACTGTCCAAATTTAATTCGTAAACAGTACACCTAAAAAATACATAAATGATTCGCTTAAAACGTACACATTACGAACTCTTTTATATATACCACTACATACGCATGTGTTCGCAAATTTGTTACACTTCTCACATGATAAAAGTACGGTTTACGTATCATTTATGTTCTTTTCTCGCGTACAGTTTACGAATACCTTAGTAGTGTGAAGTCTTCGCAAAATGTACGTTTTCGATACGCCTGGTCTGGAGGGCTGAGTGTATTTTGCAATTGCACTGAGCAAACAAGATAATTGCCTGTTTGGAAATTCATAAATATTTATATTAGTAACGATTTTGCACATCTCTAGTACGATGTTTGGTATAAATATGTATACACATAAATATATGCGATGAGATTTTTTGGGTATAAAATGCGAAATGGAAAATATTTCATAATTAATGGGGTTGTGAAAAAACAAACATGGATATAATTATTTAAATAATTTAACGATACAACATTTATTATTGATATATGATCTTTAGGTTTCATGTGGGGCCATCGCCCTATGCCCCCCCCCCTCAGGATCCACCCTTGATTCACTTAATTCTAGAGATGATAGCATGAATCTGCGAGTACTGGCATTTCGGGGACACTTTAGAGAATTTTTAGTGATAAGCGGCATATCACTGCGACCTGCGGGGAATGGTACGTAGAATCAATAAAAATAGCAAAACAAGTACGAATATCATGAAGATAAAATGCACTAGTGTAGAAGAGTAGAGAAGTAGAAGATTAGCTAATCTCGATTTGGTTTGAGGTTTAGTGACTAAACTGGTTTAGTCAACTAATCTTCAACAATTTTGAAGATTTATCATATTTATGAGATTAGTGGGGACTACAAGTAGCGCCATTACACGTCGGAGTTTTTAACTCTTATGACATTTCATTGTTTGACTGCATTTGATTCAAATAGTTGTAAAATTAAACAAACAAAAAATATACTTGTGAATTGCAATAAACTCTGTTTATTCTACAACTGAAAATGATAAGTTCATTCGTTATTTAATTATTATATAACAATTAATTGTAAATGGATATTTGCGATGTTTATTATTAAATAATTAATTTATTCAATGAAATAATTAATAAATTCAAATGATATGTCATTTGTTATACTATTGATACCGTGCAATCGCGGCGCCACTATAGTATTTTACATTTGCACCGCAATTAACTAAACTTTAGTATGTCAACGCAAGAGGATTTATGATCGATTAGCTAAACGAGTTTAACTAATCTTGTTTTGTTAATCCATAGTCTGTCACACGTACAAATAAAATACATAAGTGCAATATACTGTTAAAGTTAGCCGATATTTCCCAGCCGAAAGTAAAAAAAATCGATAATGCAGATAGTGTATTTGCTATCTCAGCCGAAAATATAATCAGCCGAAAAGCATCAGACGAAAGTTACCAGCCGACATTTTTCAGCCGCCATATCTCAGCCGACATTTCTCAGCCGATATTTTCCAGCCGAAAGTTTTTTTAAACCAAAATTATTTTGTTTTCTACAAAAAAAAAAAAAAACAAAAAATATCAACTGAAACAGTTAAAAATAAAACACTAAACTATATTTTTAATAGCATTATAGATTGTTAAGAAAATTCATTTTCCAATAGGGAAACTTGTATATTAATATTTCGCACACATAAAATTTGAAAATTTCTAAATATTGACCATTTAAAGTGTCATGGTTGGAAATAGATTCAAATCAAAGGTCTTAGTGATGTTCACATCTGGAAAAAATTTCAGGTCAATTTCCATGTGGGGAGCTCGGGAAAACTCGATTGAATATATCGCACACACAAAATTTGAAAATTTCTAAATATTGATCATTTAAAGTGTCATGGTTGGAAATAGATTCAAATCAAAGGTCTCAGTGATGTTCACACCTGGAAATAATTTCAGGTCAATTTCCATGTGGGGAGCTCGGGAAAACTTTCAAAAAATTTAAAATTTTGTGTGTGCGATATATTCCATCGAGTTTTCCCGAGCTCTTCACATGGAAATTGACCTGAAATTTTTTCCAGGTGTGAACATCACTAAGACCTTTGATTTGAATCTATTTCCAACCATGACACTTTAAATGGTCAATATTTAGAAATTTTCAAATTTTGTGTGTGCGATATATTCAATTGAGTTATCCCGAGTTCTCCACATGGAAATTGACCTGAAATTTTTTCCAGGTGTGAACATCACTAAGACCTTTGATTTGAACCTATTTCCAACCATGACACTTTAAATGATCAATATTTAGAAATTTTCAAATTTTGTGTGTGCTATATATTCAACCGAGTTTTCCCGAGCTCCCCACATGGAAATTGACCTGAAATTTTTTCCAGGTGTGAACATCATTAAGACCTTTGATTTGAATCTATTTCCAACCATGTCACTTTAAATGGTCAATATTAAGAAATTTTCAAATTTTGTGTGTGCGATATATTGAATCGAGTTTTCCCGAGCTCTCCACATGGAAATTGACCTGAAATTTTTTCCAGGTGTGAACATCACTAAGACCTTTGATTTGAATCTATTTCCAACCATGACACTTTAAATGATCAATATTTAGAAATTTTCAAATTTTGTGTGTGCGATATATTCAATCGAGTTTTCCCGAGCTCCCCACATGGAAATTGACCTGAAATTTTTTCCAGATGTGAACATCACTAAGACCTTTGATTTGAATCTATTTCCAACCATGACACTTTAAATGGTTAATATTTAGAAATTTTCAAATTTTGTGTGTGCGATATATTCAATTGAGTTATCCCGAGTTCTCCACATGGAAATTGACCTGAAATTTTTTCCAGGTGTAAACATCACTAAGCCCTGTGATTTGAATCTATTTCCAACCATGACACTTTAAATGGTTAATATTTAGAAATTTTCAAATTTTGTGTGTGCGATATATTCAATTGAGTTATCCCGAGTTCTCCACATGGAAATTGACCTGAAATTTTTTCCAGGTGTAAACATCACTAAGCCCTGTGATTTGAATCTATTTCCAACCATGACACTTTAAATGGTCAATATTTAGACATTTTCAAATTTTGTGTGTGCGATATATTCAATTGAGTTATCCCGAGTTCTCCACATGGAAATTGACCTGAAATTTTTTCCAGGTGTGAACATCACTAAGACCTTTGATTTGAATCTATTTCCAACCATGACACTTTAAATGATCAATATTTAGAAATTTTCAAATTTTGTGTGTGCGATATATTCAATCGAGTTTTCCCGAGCTCCCCACATGGAAATTGACCTGAAATTTTTTCCAGATGTGAACATCACTAAGACCTTTGATTTGAATCTATTTCCAACCATGACACTTTAAATGGTTAATATTTAGAAATTTTCAAATTTTGTGTGTGCGATATATTCAATTGAGTTATCCCGAGTTCTCCACATGGAAATTGACCTGAAATTTTTTCCAGGTGTAAACATCACTAAGCCCTGTGATTTGAATCTATTTCCAACCATGACACTTTAAATGGTCAATATTTAGACATTTTCAAATTTTGTGTGTGCGATATATTCAATTGAGTTATCCCGAGTTCTCCACATGGAAATTGACCTGAAATTTTTTCCAGGTGTGAACATCACTAAGCCCTTTGATTTGAATCTTTTTCCAACCATGACACTTTAAATGGTCAATATTTAGACATTTTCAAATTTTGTGTGTGCGATATATTCAATTGAGTTATCCCGAGTTCTCCACATGGAAATTGACCTGAAATTTTTTCCAGGTGTGAACATCACTAAGACCTTTGATTTAAATCTATTTCCAACCATGACACTTTAAATGGTCAATATTTAGACATTTTCAAATTTTGTGTGTGCGATATATTCAATCGAGTTATCCCGAGTTCTCCACATGGAAATTGACCTGAAATTTTTTCCAGGTGTGAACATCACTAAGACCTTTGATTTGAATCTATTTCCAACCATGACACTTTAAATGATCAATATTTAGAAATTTTCAAATTTTGTGTGTGCTATATATTCAACCGAGTTTTCCCGAGCTCCCCACATGGAAATTGACCTGAAATTTTTTCCAGGTGTGAACATCATTAAGACCTTTGATTTGAATCTATTTCCAACCATGTCACTTTAAATGGTCAATATTAAGAAATTTTCAAATTTTGTGTGTGCGATATATTGAATCGAGTTTTCCCGAGCTCTCCACATGGAAATTGACCTGAAATTTTTTCCAGGTGTGAACATCATTATGACCTTTGATTTGAATCTATTTCCAATCATGACACTTTAAATGGTCAATATTTAGAAATTTTCAAATTTTGTGTGTGCGGTATATTCAATCGAGTTTTCCCGAGCTTCCCACATGGAAATTGACCTGAAATTTTTTCCAGGTGTGAACATCATTAAGACCTTTGATTTGAATCTATTTCCAACCATGACACTTTAAATGGTCAATATTGAGAAATTTTCAAATTTTGTGTGTGCGATATATTCAATCAAGTTTTCTCGAGCTCCCCACATGGAAATTGACCTGAAATTTTTTCCAGGTGTGAACATCACTAAGACCTTTGATTTGAATCTATTTCCAACCATGACACTTTAAATGGTCAATATTTAGACATTTTCAAATTTTGTGTGTGCGATATATTCAATCGGGTTTTCCCGGGCTCCCCACATGGAAATTGAACTGCAATTTTTTCCAGGTGTGAACATCACTAAGACCTTTGATTTGAATCTATTTCCAGCCATGACACTTTAAATGGTCAATATTTAGAAATTTTCAAATTTTGGTAGTGCGATATATTCAATCGAGTTTTCCCGAGCTTCCCACATGGAAATTGACCTGAAATTTTTTCCAGGTGTGAACATCACTAAGACCTTTGGTTTGAATCTATTTCCAACCATGACACATTAAATGGTCAATGACAAAATGACAGTGCAATGACAAAATATAAACAAAATTATATACTGTTAAAGTTAGCCGACATTTTCCAGCCGACTGATAATGCAGATAGTGTCTTGAATACAGCAAAAATCAGTCATGAACTTAAGAATTTACGAATTTAGGATCGGGTTGTATCATTCGGGTGAAGGGAAAATTATTTCAGTTTATAGGAATTTAAAAATAGATAGGAGCGAGAGAATAAAGAGAGTTTAACAAATAGTCAAGACACTATCTGCATTATCTTTCGGCTGGAAATATCGGCTAGCTTTAATAGGGTCAAAATTATCACATAAACATAATATTCTCTCTCATGGTTGACAATATGTGTTTATATTTTTGCAGTGCAATACACTAAAACTTCGTATTACGTTTTCTAAATAGGCGCATTTCTTTAAATTCTCACTAACTTCTTGAATATGGCTCGGAAAAATTCAACTTATGAATTAAGAAAACCAATTACACTTAAATTGTTCGTAATTTGTTAATTTATTATATAATAATTTAAATTTTTGTTAACTTTGTGAAATTTATTGCCATCGTAATAGGGAGGTAATGTGTATTATTTTTATATAATTATGTTGTTCTCTCGTTATCGAGTTAAGAGCTACAGACGGATCCGATTTGGTGGGATAGTCGCACAGATTTGGTCGGATTGGATATAAAATCGGATAGTGTGTGTTTATGTCGGTACGATAAAATTAAGTTGGATGTGTTGGAATGAAATTCCAACCGACCGTCCGACCAACCAAATAACTCGGATGGTGTGTATTGTTGTCGGACAATTTTAAGTCAGTTGTGTGAAATTTCAACAGAGAAAAATAAAAAACAAAAATTATTCGGTGTATAAAAAAAACATAAAATTGTAATATAAATTTCTCTCTCTCTTTGGCACTATATCAGATTAAGGGAATTGGCTGCCTCAAATGAGGTTTCATATTCATATTTTTTCATTTTGGATAATGAGTGATTAATTCATTGACCCTAAACCAACAGTGAAATTTTTTCCTTGTCACCACCGGGTATCGAATCCGGGACCTTCGGTCGCTGGAACAAGCATGCTGATCACTTTGCCACCGGCGCGGCAAACGAGACAATAGATTAACATTAACATGTAAAATAAATTTGATCAATCGAAAATTGTCAAAATTAGATGGCAAGTCTGTAGACAATATCCATTTTGGCCGTCCGATGGTCGGTCCGACCGTCGGATGTTATGTAGCGCTCTTTAGGTTGACGTCATGAAGAAGGTACTAATTAGTAGAAGGTACTAATTGAATGGACAAATCTCTATACACATATATTAAAACCAGTATCATGATCCTGAAATCATTTTGGTAATAGCTGACTATGAATTAATAATCTTGGTGTTAATAATTAATATTTATAAATGGTGACGAAACAGTGAAAATCTTCTATTTATCTTTTCTTCAATTCTGACGTTTCTACTATAAAAACCCGGTGCATAATACACGAACAAATTATATATTCCGGTTCAAATTTTAGAAAAATAGACGGAAAGAAAATTAGAACTTGCACACGTAATCGACACCAATAATTTTGTAATATTTTGCTTATTTGAAATTTCTCTCTGGCGAGTTTCCAATTTTCTTGTAAAACAAGTTCTAGTGGAGGTGAGATAAATATGAAATTCAACCCTGCCATAATCTATTTATGTAACTCTACACTTTTTGTTAATTTGTGAATCTACACTTTTGATAAATGTTGATAACTTCACACCGGTCAATTACTCCTTCTCATAGTCCTTACTGCCGAACTTGGAAAAAGTTGAATTTGAGTAACACGGTTGTCCCGTGGTTTACGAATATACGATTAAATGTCCATAAGGTGAGGTGCGTACGATTAATTAGTCTTTTATATGATAGTGTTCATGCATAATGTAGTTTACAATTTACTTTACTTACTAACAATCAGAACTAAATGGAAAAATTGAAATATAAAATTCCAGAAATAAAATATTAAATCGACATATTTTTTACTGTACGAGAAAATGGAGCGTCCCCTATCCATTTACCGATTGATTTGCGCAATATTTCAAACGAATGGATCCCATAATGCTTTTGTGCATAAAGGAAAATTATGTTCATTTTGTACTCGTAAGCGGAATAGCATTAACCGCACTAAAATCGGATGTGTCACACTTTAATGATAAATTATCAATCTTAGTAGTTTCATTCGAATACGGATAGTGATATATTCCCGTAATCGTTGTCATTTTTCATCAGGAGAAAGAAGCATCACCAACCAAAAAATCCATTCAAATCTCTTCCCGGGGAAAAAATAAAAATAAAAAACAAAATAAATTTTTCGTGGAAAACGGGAAAATGGTTTCGCAAAAAAGCTTTACTGCCTACTTCCTTATGTACCATCCAAATTTAGTTTACTACGTTTGGTTTCTATAGAGGTAAATTTATTCTGTTCTTGTATAGAGTTTTCCTCTACAATAAAATGAAAGAAAATGAATCCCATCATCATCCTGAAAATCAAGATGAATGAGGTTAGTTTTCGTTTTTATTTTCCGCAACAACAACAGACCTAGGCTAGATAAAGGAAAGTTCTCTCTCTATATATATAACAAATAGAATTACTGTGTGCAATATAAGAAATTCGTAAGGAGATGGTTGGTAAATACGAAGATGAAATAAAAAAAAAGATTTTCCTTTCAAAAAAATATTTTCTATTTTTTTTTTGCTTTTCTTGACAGTAGGAAAATTTCTTTGAGTGTTTCTTACATATAGTATACTTATATCTTGTATATATTTAGGTAGAGAGATAGAGGTGTACAGGTACCGGAGGATGATTTTGCCATAATTGAATTTTATTTTCTTCGTTTTTTTAGCCCAATTGTATGTGTCTTTATTACCTTAAAATATACAGGTACGCTGCCGATTTGGTTTTCCATTTTTTTTGGGGTACTGTGTAATGTAGGCGATAAATTATATTTTTAAGGTTATGTTTGTTTCTCGATTAAATTTTAATTAACTTATAGGGTTTTGTTATAGATTTTGTTTTATTTATGCCCAAATAGAGGAACAGAATTTCTTTAAATTTTATACGTAAAAGTGTGTCGGATATTTAAGTGGTATTGGGAATAATAAATTTTGTATTGTATATTATACGAGTACCTGTACAAATCGACTTAAAATTAGGATTAGATTCGAAATAAATTTTATGAATCTCTTGAGGGATTTAAGGTGGATATAACAAAGGGGTAAGTAGACTAATTGTTTTTTTTAATTAATGAAATTGTGGTTACCAAAATAATATGTTTTATATTTGTTAATATTTATAATAACAGGCTGTATCGTTTCCCCACCTACCCCCAAGTAATCCCACTAGGCTTGCAGACATAGATATCTCGTAAAATAATTTTTAAACAGCAGATAGTGATACAAATTGAACCTGACATACGGCTCGTCTTCAAATTGGCTGACAACCGCGTAAAAGTAAGGTCGGAAACAGCTAACCGCAAAAGAGTTGGAAGAGCATTGGCTCCAGTACAGATTGCAGAGATAATAAAAAAAAAAAAATAAAAAAAAATAATGGCTTTGCCATACTCGAAAAACCTCTAATGGAACACTATGCGTGTGAAATATGTGAAAAAAAATCCCAAATTTGTTGCATGCGACAAATATTGCATAGAAAACTCAAAAAATGTAAGAATCGATTTGAAATAAAAATGACCGACTAAACGGCACAGTGGTTAAAGCTTTGGCGTTTGGATCGGATGGTACTGGGGTCGAATCACGATAGGGGCAGTATTTTCATTATCAGATTACGATTTATGTGATGAAAAGAACACAACTATATGTCGTCCTGGCGAAGTGCAGAACTCATGGGCCGGCCCATTATCCTTGCCAGTCTATAGTCTGGCAGATTGTAACCGCCTAAAAGTAGGAAAAGCGAACAGAGTTTATTCCCACAAGATTCAACAAATTTCAAAAGACTGATATGTGGGTAGGTTTTCTGGAATGTTCATGTTATAGTACCTTGTCGGGACAGACAAATCGAATGATTCATAGGCTCGGTAACATAAATAACAGGTCTTTTACAGATGGGTTTTTGCAACAGATTTATTAATTGAAGCTTGTTGCATTAACCCCTTTGTAACAGACCCGTTATTTTTATCGCCGACCCCGGGAATCTTTTGTCTCGTTAAGTAACCATATCATGATCATTCCACACAACTTACCAATATGTCAAGCTTTTAATGTTTTTTCAACATATTTCTTAATTGAAAATAGTTGCAATAACCTACTGGGTGTGTAACATTTGTTGCAAGCAACAAATTTGGATTTTGTATTGGGACATATTTAACTTGGAGTTCACGCTTTGTTGTTATCGCAAACCTTTTGTGTGCTAGTGATCTATATAGTTTAATTTTTCTATTCCGGACAGTTTCTAGAGACGTTTTTATTTTCTCGACCCAGCCTTCTCTCTTGTTTCGTAAACAGAAGGTTTTCTATGAATAGGTTTAGGTTATATTAGATTTGGTTTTGGAAGTTGTTCTAAAGGAGTGGCACAGACAAATTTTGGTCATTAACCACACCCCATGGTATTTCCCTTACTTATTGAAACCATTCAGTGCTTGATGCTCGACAGGGACAGGTGTAATGCAAATGGAGTACAGACTAAAATTCATCATGGCAGCTATGACAGTAATCAGGTCAAAAAGCACCAAGCTACAGCGTGCTTACCTCTAGTAGCTCTCTCAACCACGCTGATATGACGCTGATATCAGATCTGACTAGTTGTTACACATGAGTAGAGGGTCACTATTCCCGAGATCATTTAACTCCCGCGAAACGGGAATTTTAAAATCTTATCCCGGGAATTCCCAGGATTTAAAATGTCCAATGAAAATTTTTAATGAAATAATGAAAATTTGTTTTATTAATTATACTTCATTTATTAAATGTCTTTTATTCTTGTTATCAGTCAATACTATTATAATAACTATTATAACAGGTAATTACTTTTCTTGTAAAAAAAAATACAATACAACCGCTTAGTACAAAAATCTGAAGATAACGAAAACACCAGTTCGCTTCCTATTGATGTTGGCTAAATGGTGAACAACGTGTCTAACAGTTTCTTTATATTTTTTATTGTGTTACCGGTAGCTAAATTTGAATTTCTTTTTGTAGCGTTCTCTTTTGGAGAACGGGACAAGAAACAGGTTTAGACATCATCAAGGCTGAAATATTTTCGGCCAGCATTTCCTTCAAATTCGGTTTTTCTGTACTTTACCAGTTTCCTTGCTCGTCATCTTCTGCTGCTGTTTCCAAACACTCAGTTGCTGTAAAACCTGAGACCAATTCCGAATTTGGTTGCTGATGTTTCTGACGATCAGATTCATGACACGATGCTTGCACTTCGACAAAGTCTAGTGACGAGCACTTAATGGTTGACGAATAAATTCACTTTTACATTTTTGTTGTTGTTGTGGTTTAATTCCATTTTTCACTATACTGTTTCACTTTGTCAATATCCGTGAATCGAAAAACCATCAGCAGAAACAAGTCTCGTAAAAATTTCCGCCATGGATTGGCTCAACTTTACCAATTTTTTTACTCACCGCCATGATTTGGGAATTCTGAAATACTATATGTTGCGCGCACTTTCTAGATGCACTTTCGTCTCAATCCACTTCTACAAGTCCTTTGCAACTTAAAACTTTATTTGGGCATATCAGGCACTTACAAATTTCTCCATTTCCATCTTTTTTGAAATGACTTCTGCAGACAAGTGAACGGTTATAAAAATATGTTATATGACAATTCTCAATTAATTTCTGTATTTGTTAATTCACAATTGATATGTTAAAAGGCTCAGCGTTTTTAACGAATTTGGATGAACTTCAGCTCGAAATAATTTAAATATATAAAATTAAATATATAAAAAATTATTAATTTTTGATTTTCGCATTACATCTACCAAGTTTTGCTTGACTTTTTGTGTTTTACAAACAAATCCCGGAAAAATCAAAAAAAAAAAAAAAAAACTGGGAAACGGGAAATAGAAAACCAACAAAATTCCCGGGAATTCTTAGCAAAGGATGGCGGCTGAACAGCTTAGTCGATGGTTTAATTGATGTCCTTGTTACTTAAAGTAAATAGACGAGTGCTCATGCATAGAACATGTGACTGAAATGAAAGAGAATCTTCGGTGGGTGTGCTCCTGAGTGCCCACTAGTGAACAAAGTAGCTATTCGTTGCACTGCAAATTCTTTAGGTTCACCAGAATATTTAGAACAGGTCACCAATCATTAACCAATCATTAAGAAAAGGAGCCTAAGAATTGAACTGCAAAACCAATGTTCGATGTTGCTCTCAAAAACCTAACTTTTCTCAATGCCACCTTTGCTAGAGTAAAGCGCTTTAGTGATTTTCTTTACTGTTTATAATAAAACCAAGTTCTTTACGCAAAATTCGCCACAATGTGGTTTGAGAGATTCTCAATTCCTGTGAACGGCGTGAAATCGACTAATTTTGATCATTTTGAACTGAAGCACTTCAAATGGTACGTTGTCTCACTGGTACAGGAACATCCAATAGTGAATATTTTGACTCGAATTAGTCCGCACTATAGCACGCACAGCCTGTTTGCTGAGACGATTATTGCGACCGAAAATTGGAGTAAGAACTCTTAAAGTTGCGATCACCGGCTCAGAATTGCGGTAGTTATAATTTTTAATAATTTCCAAACGTTGGTCGTTCGTAAACTTCAACATAATGAAAATGTTATGCTTAACTGACATTTTGAAGTTGATCTCATGAAAAACGTTCATTGTTATGTACCTATTGGAAAAACCGATACAAGACAGGTTTTATGGAAAGTGGTGTACTCGAGATCATTTATTTGGTTTTATTGTACCACTATTTCCATAAATAGAAAATTCACGATGTGATTTATGAAACAATACTGAGAGATATTGCAGAAAATCGCGATCCCTAGGGCACACTATAGGGGTTAAATTTTATGTATTATGGGCAAAAGCGGCTGCGGATATATAAAATCCTGTTTTGAAAGTTCTAGGAAGTTGCATCAACATACTGGAGTATTTTTACATCTTCAGTACGAATCACATACAAACACACATTTTAAAATGTGGTTAAAAGACAACTTGTTACCAAACATCCTGCATCGACTTAAAGATCAGATTAAGGGCCAATTACTTTTTCACTGTAAACATTTTCAAGCATTAAGTGCAAAAGGAAGAAAAGGATTTGCCAGGTGAGAAAACAGTTCATTACGTCGCTTCATCAGAATGAGCAAACGGAGCAGAAATCATAAATTTCAGAGTCATCAACATCACGATTTGTATCAACATTTCACTCACAAAATCTAACATTAATTCTTCCTAGAAGTCGCAAGTAAACTTCGTTATAGAATCATCATGTGTACAACGCCTGGAAAATTTAACCTGGAAGATTTAAAACGATAAACTTTAATGGAATCAATTTTATCGATTTGCATTTTTAGAGATGGCACCACTTCGTGTGATCACAATCTATTACTGTCAATATTAATTGTGACCGGCCCAAAAGAAAATTAATTCAACATCCAATTGGATTTAGTCGATGGCCAAAAATTATCCTTTCTCCAGAGAAATCTGTCTTTGGAGATCATTTTAAGAAACATCTGCAATGAAACTCAGAAGGACTATTAACAACATCAGATAACTGAAATATCCGGTAATGCATTTTATTCATTTTTATATCGACAAATGTTATTATCAGAAGAAGACAGCCATTATAAAAAATTGTTGGAGAACTGACTCAATTCATCCGTCATTTGAAGTTGAACACAGTATCATATGGTATGTCATCTTCATCGTTCTTGGCAACCAAAAAAATAAAATAAGCAGATCAAGAACAAAAATCTACTTCATCTCCGGCCGCTAAAATTATTTCTAGTGACATGGAAGTGGATGATATAATGGCAGGAGCCGAAAATGAGGAGCAAATCGTGTGGGGAGATGAAATTCCTGAGAAAATAAATTGCAATCGGTTACAAATGTGGGGCATGTGGTAAACATATTAAATCGCTTACCTTCAGTTTTTTTAAACTTTGAATAAAAGGACTATACACACCACGAATTAAAATTACCGGACAAGTAGTGCAGTGGTTAAAGCTTCGGCACTTGGACAGGGAGGTACTGGGTTCGAATCCCATCAGAGGCTGGACGATCGGTAATGTTAATAAACACAACTAAGACCCTCTGTTGGAGTGCAGAATTCAGCGCCGACCCACCGCCCATGTCAGTTTACAGGTTGACATGGAGCTTGCAATGTGCAGGTGGTATACTGTAATTGTGTGAATGGGTGGTCTGTGCGTGAATGAAAGGGGGTATTAATTGACCTTCGAAGGACATTAAATCCACTGGACAGTTAATACTAAAATAAAAATAAATAAAAAAAAAATAGCCCATGAATCATTTTTTGATAGCGGCATTTTGATGTGTTTCAGGAAGGTTGGGCTCAAAAAATTAAATTTTGATTTTTAAGCTATAAAAAAATTTAATATTTTTAAAAAAAGAAGAATCGAGAATCGGGATTTAGGAAATCGGGATTTTGAAAGTCGGGATTTTGATAAGTCGGGATTTTGTGGTTCTGGATTTTGTGCCGATCCCGTTTCAGAAATAATACTCATTAGTTCTTCGCTATTGGTTTTATTATTAATCGAACTAATAACGCCATAGACAATTAAATTAACGTTCTGTAAGGTATTATTTCTCGACAATATGTCGTCGATATAAAAGTCGCGTAGTAGCACGTCTTTGTGGTATGGATTTATTGATATTCATTAAAGTTGTATGGAATATCAATAATAATTCAAATAACCTTAACTGTAGTTTTGGTCCCACTAGGGAACTTTTTGTTTCACTAAATTTCCTTGCATTTCCTTGCAGTAAAACTACTGTTCGGCGCCAATATCAGTTAATTTTTTCTTCTCGTTCTACCCTGCGATATTCATCTAGGAAATCAACATTTTCTTTCTGCTCTGCACTGCCATCACCAATTCCCAGTTTACTAGTTCCCGGAACTAGTAAACCTGCCTTGAAAGGAAAACTTAAGATATATTTGAAATCCTGTGATCAGCTGAGTCCTTGACACACTTAAGGGCGAACCAGTCAAGAATAAGAACTTAAAAAATTAAAACCAAATTTTAAATGCACAACTTTTAATTCTTAAGTACATAATAACAAAATCCTGCGCAATGTTAATTTACAATTTATGAGTAAAACATGATTAGATTTTTATGTATTTTGATTAATTTATTATAACAAACATTTAATAATAGAAAAGCCACGATTAATATTTAATTTTAACTTTTTTACACAACCTGCACAATTCAATCTAATTTTTAGGTTAGGTTTCTAAAATTCAAAAATTTTATCATTTATAAATGAAAGATGCATGTAAAATTATTCAAATAACAATTGTGTGATGAGCTATCGCAACTTATTACCTCTAATAGCAAAACATTAAAAATGGATGGCACTAACAACTGGGTAACCGAAGAATTTCTATCTATTTTAAAGATAAGAAATGTCTTTTATCGTCTGAAAAACAAATATCCTAGTAACTGTTACTATAAAGAAAGATTCAAGTATTTTCGGAACTAAGTAATTTATACTAAAAGAGGGGGTGCGCTCCAACAATCTATATAGGAAACTCCAAAGCGATTAGGACGGTTCTAAAAAACTGATATTTAACAAAGATGATAAGTACTCTGTGAATCCAATTATTACACTGACTAACGATTTGTCTGAAGTTAAACATGAGCATGACTCATACGACATTGCTAATATTTTTAACGAATACTTTATAAACATTGGAAACTTAACTGACGGAACAACTAACCACGCTACAATACCCCATTTTTCCAGTTACTTAAAATATGAAGGGCTCGCGGAACTTAATTTCTCAGTTACTGATTTTTTGGAAGTTACTACAATAATAAATAATCTTAATCGAAATGCTGCATCAGGATATGATTCAATTTCAGCGAAGTTTATACGAAAATGTAAGACTATTCTCATCCCCTTAACCGTTAAATTAGTGTGTGTGTGTCAATGTGTTAAAATAATATTAGTTAAAATTTTGACCACCAGCCGAAACCGGGTTTAAAATGTTTTAGAGCATTAATTTAAATTTATTGTGCCAATGTGTAAAAATTAGTTTTCATTACAATTTTAACAGCGCCAGCAGTAAAACGAAATGAATCGCGCTTCAGCAGATAAAAAATACTTTGTGTTACTCCTTCTAATTTTGTTAAACTATAGGAAATGTAATTTACCAATTATTTTACCTAGTTATCGAAGGAAAATTAGAGAAGTAAACGTTTAGAATTCATTTTACATTCATCTATGTACATATAGTAGAATGATATTCGTTCTATCGTTTTAGCCAATAGAATATTGTAAGTTGCGGGTATTTTCCGATGACGTGAACGCAATTTTGAACGGAAATACAAGTAAAATGCAAAAACATCTCCGTGTTAATTCCAAAAGCTTTCAAAAAATCGTAGAACTTATCCCCCCAAACAACATGGCTGCAGGATAATAAGTATCAAGTCATTGTATTTTTATATTGGATGGCAACCGGTCGTAGTTACCGAGTAACTGGAGGCTTTGCTGGCATTAGTCGGTATATTCTCTGAAATTTTATACCGCTAGAAGATATAACCAATAATTTCGTAATTTCTAGGTTCACGGTCAAGCGAATAATACACAAAATGTTGGATTACTTTGTCGAGCACATGAGACACATCATAAAACAACCGAGTCAAAGTGAACATGCGGATATTGGGGAAAAATTCAATAAATGGTCCAAAACGTCAATTTTCGGGAACGCCATAGGTGCTTTTGACGGCTGTCACATGAGAATAAAGTGTCCAATTAGGAAACACGACGAATATTTGAATTACAAACAATTCTATTCCATCCAATGTCAAGCGGTCGTTAATAGCAGCCATATATTTAATGATGTATTTGTTGGATTTCCTGGTTCAGTGCACGACACACGAGTTTTTAAAAACAGTCGATTATACCAAGATGGCACTTACACGAATAATAACTGTCTTTTATTCGGCGATAGTGGTTACCCGTGCCAACTTAAGCCAATATCTGTAATAACTCCGTTTAAAAACCCCACTGGAAAACAAAAACAATTCAACAAAACACACAGTAGGGACAGAAACGTGGTGGAATGTACGTTTGGAATACTGAAAACGAGATGGAGGAATATTTTCAATAAATCGTTGGAACTTAAAATTGAAAACAGCATTAAAACAATTTTTGCCGCATGTATGCTACACAGCATTTGCGTATCAGGTGGTGATTTTGGAGAAGCCACGGATTATGAACGTTTTCCAGATTTATCCCCAAATGATGACATCATTAACACAGACGCAGATTCAGAGGAAGCTATTACTTTCCGAAATCTTCTTATGAGTCGCTTATAAAAACCACGTATTCAATATAAATTCGTTCTGCTATTAATAAAGGGTTATCCAATTCGAGGTTGATAAAGTAGAAATCTGTATATCGACATCTGTTAAAGATAAACGTCAAGTACGCTGTCATTTATTTAGTTGACATTCTGCCATTTAAGAATATGGAGCATTTAACAATCGACCAACGCGTTAAAATTATTAAATCTGCTGATGCTGATTTTTCGAACAATATTTTCTTCAGTGATGAAGCTCATTTTTCGCTTGGTGGATACGTTAATAAGCAAAACTGTAGAATTTGGGGCTCAGAAAATCCACAATTGATTGTAGAGAAGCCATTACACCCGGAAAAAGTCACTGTTTGGTGCGCATTGTGGTCTGGTGGTGTGATTGGGCCGTATTTTTTTGAGAACAACCATGGACGAACCGTTACCGTCAATTCTGAGCGCTATGGCCGCATGTTAACCGATTATTTTTTTACGAAAATCGAAGATTATTATCTTGACGATATGTGGTTCCAGCAGGATGGAGCAACCAGTCACGTAACACGAGCAAATCTAGATCTTTTGCAAGAGAAATTTCCTGGACGTTTGATTTCGCGATTGGCTGATGTCAATTGGCCTCCAAGATCCTGTGATTTAACGCCTTTGGATTTCTTTTTGTGGGACTACGCGAAAGATCGTGTTTACGCAAACAATCCTCAAACTCTTGACGAATTTTAAACTAATATTCGTAAGGTAATGGCCGAGATACCGCCCGAAATGTGCCGAAAAGTCATTGAAAATTACCTCAAAAGAATCAAGGCCTGTAAGAAGTCCCGTGGAGGACATTTGAATGATATCTTGTTTAACTAAAAATGGCAAGGATCAATCTGTAAAATGAAATAAAAATTACAATACATTCCGAATATTTGTGTGTTTTTTTTAAGTGTACTTTATCAAGCTTGAATTGGATAACCCTTTAATATATATTTTTATTTATAAATAATGCAATTTTTTATAAAATATCAAAATAAAAATTCATTCAATATAATAACCTATGGTTATAATTTTTATTTGCTCTTTATTTCTGAGTATCGATCTTGTTTTGAATTTTGAAACGAACAATAATTCTGTATACATTGTTTATAGAATTTGTTGTTCACTCATTTTAAATCGGCCTGCAGATATCACTAATCGAGAATTGCGTCTATTCTGAATCGGATGATATCGAGAGCGTTGAAACGCCAATATCCGGATAATCCTTTTGAACCATTTGGGCAAATATGCCCATTAGTCTACTAATCTTGTTATCCATTTTGCGATCACGCTTCTCCAGCCTGGCCAGATATTGCTCACACGACATTGATTTCTTTTGATAACTAGATGATGCGGGCGTAACTTTTGATGTTGATGATGATATGTCACTAGATGTGGATGGTGCAGGGCTTCTCTGACTTTCCTGTGAAACTACAGGTAAAAGTGACCGTCTATCGTCTATTTTATTTAAGTCGTTATGCTTATTTCTTGTAACACCGTCGACATTTTCTAATAAGCAAGGAGGAGGAAAATTATCTTTTTTTTAGCATAGTTATCGATTATTTCGAAATATGGCCAATCATCTTTTTCATCTTGATGCCTTACCTCATCACCAACTCTTTCGCCCGTGTTTAGTATAAAAAAAGACTGTAATTAACATAGTATATTATAACAAAAATGCCAATTATATATTATCGAATACTCACCTTGTACTTTTTCATAAGCGAATTCCACTGTTGCTTACCGCTTAGATGGCTTTTGTCAGCACCTTATCTTGTACCGCAATCTGTAACAACTTTTCTAAAATGAATAAAGCAATAAATTTACGAACAATATGGAACCTCTAATGTTGGTGTTTTGCGACGTAAACATGTCGTCTAGTTTGATTCTTGTTTCTAGAAGAACCATTCTTTCACTGGAAGTCCCTACAACAGTATGTAAAATATATTTTTGCAATATACTGTAACAGTCGAAGTCTGTTCCATATGTTTCAAACATTTAACAAGACACATGATTGTTCGATGTAAAATATACGTTGTCAACAACATTTTTTGACTCACTGTATATAGTATATTGTTGAATTTCGGAATTTTCAAGCAACGCATAACCCTTTCTTTGTAATTGAGATAAACTTCATTTATGTATTATCTTTGCATTACGTTGTGTTTGTAATGTTGCTGATTAGCTTCCGGTTTTTTTTATGGCCTTATTATTGTCTTGTTTATGGCCTGAATGCAAATTAAAAAAATCTACTTTACGGTCATAATCAGTTGTATAGTGTCTGCCGTGGAGTGTTAAGCTCGATAAAAATTGTTAAACCAAAAATCAATTGTGCAAAAGCAAATAGCAAAAGTTAATGCTATTACAGTCCGGCACAGTAATAGTGAACTTGTGTTTCTTTTTTGTACAAGTGTTTGTGTAAACTATAATTAAATCCGTGATAATAATACGTGGTATTGTGCGCGGTGATCTTTGAATTATCGCAGAACCACCGTTGTAAAAACTTACAATTTCTGAATACGGGATTAAAATACAAGGTAAACGATTTTTTTTATTATTTTTTTTTATTTGGTTTCCGTTTGGCGGAAGAATAAAAATCACGCGCGATAGCGTCGCAATTACCTAGCCGCTTTGGCATTGACCACAAAATTTTTCTATTGCCATATAGAATCGTGGACGAACGGTGTTTATCCGTATTGCAGATTTCCCGTTAAAGTCGTTGCAAGTACTCCGGTTACGCTTTAGCACGGGTATAAGGAAACGCAAGATTGCAAGATTCCACGGCAACTTTTTTTTTGTAAAGAGAACTAGACCGCACAATTTTTCAAGACGCTATAAAATTTACGCATAAATTCATACATCCGATATTAATGTTAAACAGCAATAAGTATACGTAATCAAAACTGTACACAACTAAGTCAGCAAGAGAATTCAACTTACGCCATATGAATGGAACAAAACTAGCTTAGTTTATTGTATATGTACCAAATTAGAAAATTTAATTAGAATTAAGACTTTTATTTTAACTATACGTCCGCCATGGTTCTAGAACGTATTTTTTTTTGAGCATGCCTGATACATATCTATTTATTATATTACATATCTAATTTATTTATATACATACTATTTTATTACATACTATATATTATTAATTATTTACAATACATACATATATATATATATATATATATATATATATATATTTATTGACATGCATTAATATTATTCTTAAACATATTTATTTGATTATTTATTTATTGCCAATATATTATTTAAGATTTCATATTGATTTAGTTATATGTTTATTAATTTCATTATAATAAAATTTGTGTTATGCCTTAATTGAAAATTCTTAAATCTTTCAATATTCATTTTCTCGAATTCTGCTTTTGTTGATTGCTTCGAATAATCATGTGTTTTGCCGGTTACGTGTTGTTAGTGATATATTATTAGTGATAAATTAAAAATAGAAAGAATGAGTGATTAAAGTGAACCAAAAGTGATTAGTTCAGCCTTACACTAGGGTACGCCATTTCGGTGGCGGTACAATATGGTTGGGAGGGTTTAGCGAAAGGTGGTCACAACATCTATGATCACCACCAAAGTTAAAACGGTAGTATCTGTGATAATTTATGAAACATTCGGTAGTTATCTAAAAAGGTGAGATCTCTAAATAAAACTATTCCATCGATCATCGATAAATTTATTTCAAGCAGCACCCTCAAGCTCCAGTGTGATTAGTGACAAGATCCCACCCCAACGGACTGCCACCTAGCCGGCAATGTGCTGCGTTCACTAATAGCGATCACTAGGAGATTTCTGTTAACGTACTTACCAGATATGCCTTCCCAAGGTTAAATTTTGAAACGGTTCGTTACAATACACAATACAATTATTACATTATAATACACAAGAATACTTACATAACGCATACGGCTTATTTATATTTTTCGGCGACTTTTAACATTAGCATCGCACATTTTAATTCAAGTTCTGTCAAGCTAATTTAAGTCCCGATAGATACTAAAAACGAGAAGGAATGAGGTTATGATTAATTTTTAACATGGTTGTCAAAATTTATAGATGCCTTTTACCTCGGAAATTTTTTGTCAAAATTTTATTTTTTAACACATTGACATACGCACTAGTAATTAATTATACAATTAAAATAATTTCAACCTTTATATTTAATAAAAATTCAGATTTTCAAAACAATTTTTTAAGTTATTCTTATTTTTAGGCGAGAAATAGTGAACACTATTTTTTTTAGTGACAGCTAAATTTAACGAAAGTTTCGTTGGGTTTCTTAAGTATAAATTAAGTTTTGCTGAGTAATAACACTGACATGCAGGGTTCTAAAATTCGCTCTACAAAATATATTATTCTTTCTTTACTGATCGAACAAATATTTTTTACTACTAATCGTCGCGAATAGTGAACAGAAAACAAAATTTTACTGATTAGCTATATTCATCTTGCATCGAAGCCGCTCACTATGGCACATTTCAAAACAGGATGTAATAAAACAGGACATCACAAAACAGTACATGGTACGGAACAGAACCGATAAAAACAGTACATCACAAAACAGTACATGGTACACTAAAGTACGTGGTACGAAACAGGACCGATGAAAACAGTACATCACAAAACAGTACATGGTACGCTACAGTACAAGGTACGAAACAGGACCGATAAAAAGAGTACATCACAAAACAGTACATGGTACACTAAAGTACATTTTACTGAACGTTAAGCTGGAGGATTTTTTCAGCTTGATTTGTTAAATATTTTTTATTGAATACGTTTAGTAATTAGGATATTATCAAGTGGATATTTGCCTTCACCTAGAGTAATTAGACAGTATACTATATAGAATTATAATTGCTTCAAGTTATAATAAAATATTCCTTCACCTAACAATATATAACATTATTTTTATTTAAATCGCTAATACTTGATCGTTGCAAAATAGATCAAAAATTTAAGTAAATTTATAAATAAATATATCCCTTTTTTAACCAAAAAAAATGGCTCAATTTAAGTCCAAACCACACAAATGTGTGAGTAAAAAACCATAGTATGTAATGGCGTTTTTGATAAAAAATATCGCTTGATTTGAAGTACAACCAACACAATTGTGTGTATAGTTATAGTGTTTTTTCGGGCGAAAATAAGTTTGAACGGAATGCACAAATGTGTATGTTGGTTCAAAAAACATACAAAAATAAATTTTTGACATGGTACTTTCCCGTACCCACACAACTAGTTATTAAAACCGTAAAATAAAATTGACTATTAACTATTTTGTGGTGTTCTCTTTTAATATGTACTGTTTTGCGATGTACTCTTCCGTACCATGTACTTTAGTGTACCATGTACTGTTTTGTGATGTACTGTTTTAATCGGTCCTGTTCCGTACCATGTACTCTACTGTACCATGTACTGTTTTGTGTTGTACTGTTTTAATCGGTCCTGTTTCGTACCATGTACTGTAGCGTACCATGTACTGTTTTGTGATATCCTGTTTTGTGACATCCTGTTTTAGCACATCCTGTTGTGAAATGTGTCGTTTCGTATGAGACCCATCTTGCATTGAATAGAAAACAAAAAAATATATTCTCTATTCCTACAATAGTGGAATATTCCATTATCTATTCAAACAAATATGAAAAGTAAAGCAAAAGAAGAGAATACATTTTTTATTTAGTTCTCGCAAACAAAAACAATTGAATAGTACAATCAATTTCCACATGGAAAAATATTTACTCTAAAATACGAAATGTATAAAGTATTCGCCAACTATTCGTTTAACAAGGAGCAGAGAATAGAAAAATATAATTTCTGATCTATTCAAAACATCGATCTGTTTGTTTTTTCATTATTCGCTCACTATTCGCTGAAAACTGAATATTATTCTTAATTTTTTATTTTACTATTTACGAACGAAAAAGTGGGGAAAAAATTAAAAAATCATTTTGAGAGAATATAAATGGAATAGAAAGAAAGTGAAGAGTAGTTTTGAACGCTGCTGACATGCCATTTATCGCATTCTTATTTTTTATTAAGTTTTTATTTCTGACTGGTTCCATTTTAAAGCTCTCAAAATTAGGGAAGAATCAAATCAATATCTAAGGCTGCGTGCCATACTCAAGATAAATTGCAATTTTAGTAAATTTTTTGGTAAATTGAAATACATACTGTAATAAAAATGTGGGTAAATATATTAGAAAAATGTAATTGATTGTTGTGCCGCCCCGGTGACAAAGTGGTCAGCATGCTTGCTCTAGTGGCCGGAGGTTCCGGGTTCGATTCCCTGTGGTGACAAGGAACAATTTCTCGGCTGGTTTAGGATCAATGGGTAATGAGTGATTATCCGAAATGAAAATATGATTATGAAACCTCATTTGAGGCCGCCAAATCTTTTGATGGGATATAGCGCCAGAGAGAGAGAGAGATAATTGATGGTTGTTTGCCTCTTTTTTTGACATTTGGCAAAGTTGAATCGTTCGGGGTTCCAAAACTTTATAACTTTACATGATTACTTATTTGAGTCTTTTCGCTCTAACTATTTTTTGGTGTACTATCAACAGCTGATTTATTCGAGTTTATGACACTTTCAGTAGTATGTGAGTTTGACGCAATTTGTTTGTTTCACTTTACAAAATGAAGCAACGTATTGTACTTTTTATACTATTTGCCATAGGCACTTGGCGAAATACACTTACACTTAATAAAGACAGTAAAAATTAATCTATTGATCGTCCCAGCCAACTGTTGTCTATACGGAAAAATTAATAATAAAGAAGGCTGAAAAATTAATAATATAGAAAACTTAACGTCTGCTTTTCGATTGTATATGTAATATGTCTAAATTGACATCAATCAACAATAATATAAACTCAAACTGGAAAGTCAAATTCACTTTTTAACTAACTTATAATATAACATGCTTAGGGTTGCCCGTTGTATAAACTGCCCTCCAACTTCTTTCAAAAATCCCATTTCCATGCCCAACACCTAATTTCATTATTAACGGCTAGGAAATGACCAAGTTCCGCCCCAGCTGAATTTTCTCATAATCAGATAAAGATGGCTTAATTCCATTCTAGCTTCCTCAATTCCAGGACTTCTTCCATAAATCATTTTGGAATCCCATTTCCATCCACAACACCCAATTTCATCATGATCGAAAAAAAATGGCTTTCTTCCATTCTATATGGCCGAGTTCCAGTTCTGCCGAAGCTGAGAATATTCCAAAACTTCTTCCAAAAATAATTTATAATCCCATTTCTATGCACAACACGCAATTCCATTAAGATCGGATAAGAAATGAGCAAGTTTCAATGATAACTTCACACACTTCGCTGCGTAGTCGTTATTGGGTCCACCTATATCTGTTTGGCCTTCTTTTACTTTGCTTCGATTCCAAATCACTTTGCCTCATTTTCTAATTTGTGAACGAAACCCAGTCATATATTGTCTTGATGTCTTGAACAAAATAAAATCATCACTTTTCATTGCGTGGCTTTATATTATGATTCTAAATTCAGCACTGATATTCAATGACCTAAGTCCGCATATATTTAAAGTACTTCCGGAATTATAAACAATTCTACTTGCTATTCGTTATTTTGACAATAAACATCCGCAGAATAAAATCATTTTGTACAAAGTTTGATTTCTAAAACGACTTACATATACCGCCGCCCCATGCCACCCATTTATATTTTCACTCGAATTATTTATCATTCGAGAAAAACTTAAATATCAAAAACATGGGAGTTAAGAGGAATCAAAATGACGACGAACAAATTTATGAAAAGATGATAAATCAAAAGGGAAACTTATTTGTTTTGTGCTCCCGCAAGGTCAAGTCATTAATTTAATGGCGCCAACAAAAATCGATATGGTGAACTAACGTTGATATACTAGTCGTCGTATACTAGTAGTAGTAACGGGTGTGGAGGATTGGGCGGTATTTATTTTTCTTAAATTTTGAGTAAACAAAATTTAAGGATATCGGATGATGTTTTTTATCAATTTAAAAATTTACTTAACAATTACTATAAGTATAATTAATCTACTTATATGTATACCGGATTACAAAGGTCATGTATAGCCTCACGTTATATTACAATAGAAATTTATGAAACTACATATGTGCAGCATCCTCAAAAAAGTTTTCTGCCAGAACCATATAAAGTAACTAGGAACAATCTGGCCCATTGCGCAAGATAGCTTTCCCCAAATGGTTGGCAAGTCTGAAAGCGCTATGAGCTGAAACCTCTCCAGGTAATAAGAACAAACGTCTGCAAACTGATAAGCTCGAAAATATTATGGAAAATTTTGTAAACAAGTTTGATAATTAATAAATTAAAAACTTTTCGAAATTCGAAGTTTAAATTTGCAATTAAACGTCAATAGAATTGTAAACTTTAATCTAATCTTACTTTAAAGTGTCAATTTATTGTGGTAAGAGACCAAATGAGACAATTTAGTCATATTTGCGAATTAATTGTCGTCTGTCGCTTTCGTCCTAAGTTTTTTTCATGATGCACTGTGGCGTTTTCACCCCTTGTTTCGAAATTCATCATCTAAATTAACACGTTCGCGGACAGTAGCCAAAATTGAACGGTACAAAAAAACACACTAACGTTTTTAAGCATTTTTGTTAAAAAAAATGCTATATGGTTTCGTACTGTTGTTATTTATGGGGTACTGTAACGTGTTACGCATGCGTTGGGCTTTGTATGCCTTCGTTAGGCTTTGTATGCCTTCGTTGGGCTTTGTATGCCTTTGGTGGGCTTTGTATGCCTTCGTTGGGCTTTGTATGCCTTCGTTGGGCTTTGTATGCCTTCGTTGGGCTTTGTATGCCTTCGTCCACCAAAAATTGGGCGTCCTTCGCCTTAAATAGCAAAAATGAGAGACCTCAACAGGCCACCCTGTACTGTACCGTTGCGGCACACCCTGGCCGGTAAATACTTTGGCCTCGACCGTCCGATTGTTGCGGTATAAATTGCTTTCACCATAAATAAAAATGTCAATGACCACGTTGTTGTTGTTGGCCACCCGTTACTATTAGGCGCCTGTTAATATGAGGCGACCCCCGTCGACTCGTAAAACGTGACGGCGTCTACCGGTAAATTTAAAATAAAACTGCGAAACCTTGAGCTGGCCGCCCGTCAAATAAATTTTGAGATTAGCTACTTGATACAATCTGTTGGCTTATAAAATTCTAGCGGCGCAAGCCCAATCAAAATTTTAGTTGCCTGTATTTCCAAGCGTTAGAGAATCTACTTTTCAATTACTCTACACGTACGACTTGTTTCACTGTATACCACTAAACACACTTTCGTATTTTCTTTTCAATTTATTTATAATACCAAACACGAACAAATAAACTTTTTTTTATCGATTTATTATTTTACCATCACATCAAATTATGAATTTTGTACCAATGCAAAATCCAATTCACAAAAATAATTTTCAGTTTCTTTTTTTTATTTTTTTTCAATATTTTCAAGAAAACAATAATGGTGGAAGCCCAGAAAATTTTTTTGTTTTAGATTTAACTCGACTTCTACATACCAAAATCAACACTCGAATTCCATCTTGTTCAAAAACCAAAACTCGAATCTCTTATAAAAAAAACTCTTACCCCGCACAGCGCGTAAAACGTTTTAGAAGAATATCTCTCCTCTCTGTCTCTCGTTGATATCAATTTGTAACGATATGAACGAGAAGCATATAGGAAAAACATTTTTCTAAAACGTTCTACCTTGTACAAGCTCGATGCGCATTGGTCTCGCTCTCTTTCATTCTCGTTCAGTTGCCAACACAACAGACAAAAAAACATGAGAATTCCACCATTTGCCGCGTACAGATGACAAATTTACCCCCCGGACGCAAACCAACCGGACACAAACCAACCGAGGGGAATAAAAATCATACAAAAAAATTTACCAAAGATGGGGGTGTAATCATTAAAAAGGACATTATCTTGTTAACGACAACACAGTCGTAACATTGTAAATGCATAAGCTTTTAACATCCATAAAACAAAATATGAAAGGCCTTATAACATTAAACCATTTACGGCCAAAAAATGGCACGATGCCAAATGCCGCCTTGCCCCTGCAATAATTTTTTTTGATGGACCAGGACAATGACGTGAAATGACGTCAAGTGGAAACCAAGTGGAAAAATTTGGACGGTCTATCCCGTCTTGTCCCTATACATAGAGACGGCATATGCCGATTTGTCCACGAACGTGTTAATTAAAACTGGCCAAAATGGTTAGTTGGGTATACTATTGTAGTATACGTCGGGTTTTTATTAGTTAAAATCATAGCAAGCTGTGAACAAAGAAAAACTTTAGTTTTTGTTTTTTCGTAAAAACGTAAACAATAAAAAATAGAAATTAGAAAAATATAGAATTGAGTTGAATTAAAATATAAAATACAGTGAAATTTCCACCTCTATATTTTGACCACCTCCATACATTGACCAATTTTTGGTAGTACCTTCAATTGTCTAAATAAATTGATTAAATATATTCTCTGTAAATTGGCCACTATAAAGTGACCACCCTCTGTAAAGTGACCACTTTCACTAGAACACCACAAATAAAATTGGCTTCTCTAATGTGACCAAATACCCTTGAACTTGAAAAGTTAAAACGTAATTTTAGAACATTTATAAAATAAAAATTTTGCAGGTGTGCGTAAATAAAAATTACAGTTTTTTTGCTTTAAAAAAAATATTTAAACGCAATTCTATTGTTCTGTATGGTCATGTGATATAAAATAATCATTCTTATTGGCATGCAATTTGCACTAGCTGTTACATGTCATGAAATTGTGTAATTTATTACCATAGTCGGCGTTGAAATTTCTATAAAGCAATTAAGTAGTTCGTGATTTTTTTCATTGGGATACCACTGTTCAAATTTACGATATTCATAAGTAAGAAAAGTGTATGGTTTGTTTTAGTTTTGCGTTGCAATCAGTTAGAGTTAGAGATAAACCAAAATTTTGAAAATGTCTGCAAAAAAATATAAAGAGTTAAACATAAATGATAAATTGGAAGTAGCTAAGTTTTTGAAAACCCATAGCGAACGGCAAGCAGCAAAACATTTTGGCATAAGTAAGACCACTGCACATAATTTAAAAAAACGAAAACATGAATTTGCGTCCAGAATGGAAATTGAAGCGAAATTATCAAAATGGAAAATGACAAAAAGAACCGGTTATGAAGATGTCAACAATGCCACATACCTATGATTTAAGAAGCTTAGAAGCATCAACGCACGAATTACGGGACCTATGATACAACGAGCTACGCTTAAATTTGCAGGTGATTTTAACTGCCGGATTCAGACAGTGAAGGTGATTTGAATGAAATTGCCCCGAAGGAAGAAGAAATTGAAAAAATGTTGCAACACATAAAAAATTTTGCATTAATGAAATGTGCAGACTTGCTACCATCTGTTCAGGAGTCAGAATTAATTTTTCAAAGATTTTTAGTGAAAAATAATCGCAATATTATCTAGACCACTATTGGTAAATATTTTACATCAAAATAGATAGAATTTTCTGATAAAATCCTATTATTTATGTGATAAGAAAGAAAAAGAAATGAAGTGCAATGTACTGTGTAAAATGAATTACATATTTTTACTTTATTGATTAATAAAAAGCGTTTAGTTTCTATGATTCAAAAACACTAATCCTTATTTTAAAATGATTGATTAAAAAAAAATCCTTAAATTGACCATCTCCATATTTCAAGAAAAACTTTTCTAACGCCTTTTCTGAAAAGGCTATTTAAATCTAATTTTATTTTCCTACTTTCAGCCATCCTAAATAAGAGGCAAACGAAAAATTATACAGGGTAGATTTACAACAAAAATTACCACTCATTTTGACGTATTTAGAACACGCCTATTGCGAGTAATACAAAAGTTACATAAACAACTTTGCGAGACTGCAAATTATTGAAACTACATACTTTGTGACTTGTCATTTTACTCGCCGCATGCAAAAATTATGTTCTTATGCGATCAATAGGAAATTGGCTGTTTTATATGGAAATGGGATTCTAAAATAATTATTACTAGAATGCTTTAGAGTACGGCCATGTAAGATGAAACTAAGCGATTCCTTATCCGATCACGATGAAATCAGGTTCTGCAGATACTATTTAGATCCTAAAATGATTTTTGGGAAAAGTTCTGGAATATGACCAGCTGAGATGGAACTCAGCCATTTCTTATCAGATCATGATGAAACTGAGTTTTGTGGATAGGAACGAAGCTCTAAAATTATAAGTTCTAGACTATGGGTACCTTGGACGGAGCTGGGCCGTTTTCAAACCTTGCTTGATGAAATTGGGTTTTGCAGCCGGAAGTTTTGGGAGAAGTGATTAATAGTGCATTCTGCATCATATCCTTAATTGTACCAAAGTGCTTCCCCAAGACAACTTTTGCTACATCATCGGCATTAGCAACCGCACCTATTCTAAGGGTAGAGAGGACACTTTCCAGAGGTGTTCCCCGAGCAACCCGGCTTCTGACGAAGACTTCCCTCATCCCCGCAATAACCCTTCTGCTTCCCAGCTAATCACTTGCTTAGCCTGGTTACTGTCTGTTCATTCTCGAGTGGCAGTAATCCTTTCCTCATTGCCTCCACCTTCACGTTGTTGAAAGCGCCCTCGATATCGAGAAACGCCACCAGTGAGAATTCCTGAAAATCCAGTGACTTCTCAATTTCCCGAACCAAGGCATGTAGTGCCGTGTCCACGGACTTACCCATATGGTACGCATGTTGAAACTATGCCCTGTTTTTGGGTACAATTTTCGAACGAATATAGACAACCAGCAGCTTTTCCATGATTTTCAGTAGGAAGGATGACAGAGATATTAGTCTTAAGTTCTTAGGGTTGCTGTGCGAGCTTGTACCTGCTTTCGGAATGAAAATCACAATAGCCTCGCTCCATTTCTTCGGTGTGTACCCCAGCCTCAGACACTCTTTGAAGGTAACTTCCAGCCAGGGAAGCAAGACCTCAGAGTTCTTTTGAATTTCTGCTAGTATAATAGCCAAACTTTTAATAGCCAATTTAGTCTACCGTGTATTCAGAATATTTTCCGTATACAACAGTTGGGCTTTCCGGGAAGTGAGTTTCCATCAAAAGATAAGAGTTTCTTCACTAGAAACTTTCGATTTGCCAACCGGTTTAATCAGATAGCCTGGAAAAGCTAGAACGCAGTCCATTCTATCACAGAAAAGCCTCCGCAAGTTCCTTTGCGCTATCTTCGCCTCTCTCTTATTTTCTCTGAGGTATTCCTTATAGAAGTGCCAGTCTTGGCTTTCTCTCGATCTTTTCGCTCCATTGAAAGCAGAGCCACAGACTTTCTGTTCATCAAATAGGTTTTTCGCATTCCCCTCAGCTTTGTTAATGTGCAGGCTTCCATCATAGAGGTATTGCAAGCACTAGTAAGAATATCCACCATTGAATCCAGATCACTATGCATATCGGAGAGATGGAATGCTATCCTCCAAAATATATAGTATCTACACGTGCCATACTCTCTTCCTGCGGGATTTCTTAAAACGTACCGATTTGTAATTTGGAGATTAAGCTTAAACATTAGATACGGATGGTCTGAGAAGGAATGCTCCTTCGCCATCCTCATTCTCTGATCATAGGTGAAATAAAATCGGAGACTATAGAGTAACATCCTCCTCTTGCTTATTTAAGTCTAATAATAAAGGTGGGTTCCTGACCTATATTACATATAATGAGGTTAGTTTTTAAAAGAAATTCAAGAAGTGACTCACCCCTGTCATTGATGTCCGAGCGCGTCACACGCTAAGATAATTCCGGTGTTCCTCTTTTCTGCATCACACACATGCGACTGCAAGCCACAATATCTTACCCTCCGTCTCTATGCAGACCGCAGTTAAGCCCGCATTGCAGTACTGCAGAAGTAGAAAAACATTTATAATATTGTTCACCAGTATACAATTATCTGCTCTTATCCGTCTCAAAAGTGTATACCAGGGTTTATCTTTGCTCGCAGACCACAGATATTGTTATTTTTGATCCAAGGTTCTTGGATCAGAACTATCTCCTCCCCTGACTTAGCAAGTATGAGAAGGAGCGCTGCCGAAGCAGTCTTGGTGTGGTGTAAATTTATCTGGACAATCCTTAAGCATTCTTCAAGGTTTGCCATCTCCGTGGGAATCCAGATAATTGTCCTAGGTCTGCTTGGTATTTCCGCATTCGGAACTGCTCTGAGTTTGGCTTTTGGCCTTACCTCACCTAACTCATCGATTGCCTTCCTACACAAGAAAGCCTATCCATGATCAGCGTACGCACGCAGCTTCAGTCATCGCTGATACCAAAATGCGTCCCTGCAAATTAGTGGGGGTCCCAGATGTTGTCCAGGCAGAACCACCTCCCCCTCCTTCACGATTTTGTTTTATTCGAAAGACAAAATAAAATCGATAATGTAGATAGTGCCTTCGCCTTGCTTGGCCATTCAATGCTCGATCTATTGAATTAGTGAAATTTTCCTAAATTACACCCCTGTATCCACTTCAGATTTTTTCCACAATTATGCCGAAGTTGACCGACATAGTGGCCTATCAAATGACCATAGTGACATCAATGACACGGCATCTTTATCTGGAATGTCAGGCCATTCAATGCTCGATGTATTGAATTAGCGAAATTTTCCTAAATTACACCCCTGTATCCCCTTCAGAATTTATCCACAATTAGGCGGAAGTTGACCAACTTATGACATATCAAATGCTTTTCAAATTATGCTTGATTGATTTAAACATTTGTACTTCACAATTTTAAATAGAATTAGGTTTTTCAACAAACTTAATAAAACATTCAAATTGGTTTCAGTTTATGTGTTGTTGAAATAAATTTTTCGGCTGATGACTTTCGGCTGAATGATGTTGATCAATGGTGACGTATTTATAAACTTTCGGCTGAGAAAGCGAAGGCACTATCTGCATTATCGGTTTTATTTTATCTTTCGGCTGGAAACTTTCGGCTAACTTTAATAGAATTGTATTCACAATCCAGCGATACAGTGGGCAGGGCAAAGCTGATCAATCTAAAACGGTATAATCTGAACTTCATGATGAGCAAATACTGTAAAGTAAATATGAACTCTACTAAGCGGACCAACAACAATTTGGGTCTTCAATTTTTGAGTCTAAAAAAGTTCAGTACACAATTTCGTCACCTCTGCCTTTTACCCTTTTCAACGCAATTGAATATATGGTGTGCGAATACGTCGGATCAACTATACTCGGTTCCAAATCAAAATACAGTTTAGGATTTGACTTCGTTCTAGCACGAAGTAACAATATGGTGGACTAGCTGAGACGGAGCTAAATATTTATAAAATATATGATTTAATTGGTGACGTACAATGTGTGGAGAAAAGGATTTGAATAAAATTTTACTAGTTTAGTGGCGGAATCGATGGCTCATTAACCTAACCCATAAATTTCAAGTAGAATTTTGAAGGCGAGAGTGATAATTAGAATTATAATTAGTTTTAATAAAAAGTCTAGATTATCTAATAGATTTAAATAAATTACATAATTTATTAATTCTCTAAAATCCGAACACTATGGCTGTGACAGTAATATATACCAAGCGGTCCATTTGGTCAGTAGGCCCAATAAAACATTTTACTGTGAATCACACATCCGCGCCGGATTGCTCTCGGTCCGACTGAAGGCTTGGACCACTCGGTGACGATAAAGTCGCATTACTATAGCTAGCTAATATTTGTTGTAAATCACTTAACCGCTCCTGTAAATCAATAAACTTTACACGTTCGAAATTTATGTTGAGCGAGTATTCCATCTCTAAATTAGAATATTTGTCACGCTCCTCTTTGAGTTGTTCACGCAGCCGCACCTCTTCCGAATTATCGATAGCTGTCACTCGCTTTGCATAAATAAATCGAAAATCCCGTATATTTGCCCGTTTCTTACACTGTGGACATAACTTATTTCGTGTAGTGTTGTCATTGAGCCAACGTTTAATACAGGAATTTCCAAATAAATGGCCACACTTTAACGAGGTGATACGATGCGGCCCGGCTAAATGCCAACTATCCAAACAAATCGAACATATTGATCCACTATCGTCATCATCGTCATTCTCATCTAAAAGGTCTGGTAGTGGCGTAGTATTTTTTCGTTTTCTTGAGAATTGGGATGGCGTAGGAACTGTATAACACGAATGACATTAGCTATAAAAATAATAAAATACATTTCGAAAAATATACCAAGAGATGCTTGTGATATTTCAGGAGCACTTTCAACATTTTCTCTAATTTCTGCCGACTTATCGTCTACTACTACTTCACTCATTTTTCGAGAAATATATGTATAAAATAAATAATTATTTTTATAAAGAAATCATAACAAATATAAAAAAAATCTGAATATTATTTTGAAGTAAGAAACACAATTTGTTCCAAATGCCAACTGATTTAAAAACGTTAAAGCTCATTATTTCCCGGTCGGCCGTATTCAAACAAAACATCCAATAACGACTCAATCGGTTGATAATTCCGGAGGCATTTATTTTGATGAATTCTCATAAAGTTCCGATTATTGGGTACTCGACTATTGGGGTACCACTCGCGTATTAGCTAATTTCTAAGAGATAACTACGGCTGAACTCTGGGTGGTTGTAATATTCATTCATCAGTTTGTATACCACAAAATCGAATTTAAACTGCTTTGACCTAGGATATTTCTAAGAAGAAAGTGAAATATCTTAGGACAACGCACCCGTGGCGAGGTGCAGCTAGCGGGGGTGGGGGTCACATGTGGTGGATAGTGAACGGCCTATCGATAGGTAGGTTAGCGGTGAATTAAATAAGCTTTCCCCAACCACAGCTCTGCTGGGAGGAGAGTCTCAGAGAACAGGGGAGTGGTTAACATCTGTTCACCAAATTCCGAGTGCCTAGGATACCCAGTAGGGAAAGGCGAACTGATGGCGTCATAAAACCATTGACCACAACCACGGTGAACTGAGCATCACGTCTCCCAGTGCTCCTGGGCCTCCAGGTAGTGAGTGGGGAACCCTATAAACGGTAACCTTGAATGAAGTGGGTCCCATTTGTTTGGGATATCCATATGAATGGGTGAATGTAGGAGGAGGGCGGGGGTGCGGGGGGTGGGGTGCTCGGTAAACCAATGGGCTGGATTAAGGTGTTACGCGAGCCGTGCTGATGATCGGCTAGACTGGGGGCCCATTTAACAAAGCCCAATCGTGAACGGAGCCCTTTGGATGCCTAGCGACCTCCAGTTGTATTTAGTAGTGCTTGCGTACACGGATCTCTGCGCAGGTTGACCTATATTTCTCCGATACTCGTGGGAGAAACATGGAAAAAGAAAGAAAGCAAAACTAAAGGGGCCGGCACCCTTCAAAAACCGGAAGAAGGTAGCAACTCTAACCGTGAAGGTGGAGCTTCATCATCAGGGGCAGGGTTAAGCGACACTTTGACATCAAGGCCAGGTGGAAGCGGAACCGCTAAAGGAAATACGGGAGATCGCGGGAGTTCAAAATTCTAGAAAAACTGGCTGCGACCCCTGAGGGGCAGCTTACAGTAGAACAACGAGGATCTGTGGCATGGGCTAACAAAACTGTCGGCTGTGATAGCTCGGACCGGCTCTTGTGTCTAAAAGACAGAGGTCCCAGGAAGAGCTGGAAACGGGCGACAGTAAGCGAGCCAAGATGCAAGCAGAAAAGACGTCGGGTGCTCCTAGAGATCAAAAACTGAAGCTATTCAGTGAGATCCTAAAGGAGCACGTGTTAGTGTCATTGACACCAACCGTCATTGACAGAAGTCAGGAAGATGGGAGCATCACGTCAGAGAAGTGGAGAGTAGTGTTTAATGCACTAAACTCCATTTTTCTGTGAATCCTGAAAGAAAATCCGGGATCCCCCCGTACCAGAGGTGCGTGAAGTTGACTGCGAGCTCGGAACAGAGATCGGTTGACCTTTACAAAAGGGCAGTGGCCCAAGTAGGCGAGATGTGGCAGGGCACGAGGCTTCAGGCAGTCTGCAGTTAGGATCTCGAGCAGGCCGAGGGCACGTATTTGGCTGTCAACCGAGCCGGATAAACCAGAAGAGATCCTCGAGATCATTCGGGCCAGCAATCCCGATCTTCCTACGGAAGACTGGAGGGTTGTAAAGCGAGAGGTAGCTAAGGGAGGCTTTAGATTGGCAATCATGCTGATCAATAAAGAATCCATGGCTTCCCTTGCAAAATTAAAGGGAGTGATTGCCGCCCCTGTGGCAAAGTGGTCAGCATGCTTGCTCCAGCAACCGGAGGTCCCGGGTTCGATTCCCGGTGGTGACAAGGAAAAATTTCACGGTTGGTTTAGGATCAATGAATTAATCACTCATTATCCGAAATGAAAATATGATTATGAAACCTCATTTGAGGCGGCCAAATCCCTTAATGGGATATAGTGCCAGAGAGAGAGAGAGAGATCAACTTCGAGTTCGGGTCGATCACCCTTAAAATATATAAAAAGGACAAGGCCGACGCAACTGTGAAAGAACAGCGTGGGGAGCATAGTTAGGGGAGGTAGCCTCCTCTCTCTGGAGCCTGATGGGGACATCCTGTCAGGCTCTCCGCGAGGGGAAGATAACGTCCGGAAAAACGAGACAGATGGCACTATCCCGATGCAGGGAGTGCAGGAAGAGGTGAGTAAGGTCGACTACAATGGTTAGCATTGTACAAATAAACCTACATCACACGAAGGCTGCCTCGGCAGTTCTACAGCGGTGAGCGCTGAGGTTGGCTGTGAAAAACTATGGCTAGCCTCAGCCTATATGGATCGCGAGAAGGAGGTTCCACCGGATAACCTGGGGGAACTGATCCGGGAAGCAGATCAAAGAAGGGTAGATGTTGTACTCGGATATGAGGTAAATGCGTATCACACAATATGGGGAAGCACAGACATCAACGAGAGGGGTGAGTTATTTTTTAATTATTTATTAAATACCAAACTTTTAGTTTGCAATATTAGACGAGAACCGACATTTATTGTTAAAAATCGACAGGAGGTTTAATATGTCACCTTTGTATCAGAAACGATCTTTCATATGATCAGTGGGTGGAGAGTGGCGAAAGAGCACTCATTCTCTGATCATCGACATGTAATTTATAACCTCGACATTAAACCTGTTACCCGGAAATCCTTCAGGAATCCCAGAAGAACGAACTGGAACAAATATGGTGAGATGTTGGAGGAATTATTGCCGCTGGAGGTCCCTGGACCTGAAAGAAGAATTGGACTGCATGTTTGATATTATCACAAAAGCATGCAATCTTTCATTTAATGCTGCGTGCCCCCTAATAAAGCCTAGGGCCAGGCAGAAACCGATATGGTGGACCAAGGAGTTTTGAACATATCGGAGTGTGTGTAGGAGAGCTTTTAATAAAGCTAAGAACACAAGGGAGGTTTGGGATTGGGACTCCTATTAGGAGGACCTCAGAAAGTA
This sequence comes from Nephrotoma appendiculata, assembly GCA_947310385.1. Classification (NCBI taxonomy): domain Eukaryota; kingdom Metazoa; phylum Arthropoda; class Insecta; order Diptera; family Tipulidae; genus Nephrotoma; species Nephrotoma appendiculata. The sequence continues at coordinate 263,783,110 of OX371225.1, read as the reverse complement.
CAAAAAAGAGTTGAGGAAGTCACAAAGGAGGTCTTGGAGACTCTTCTGTTGTAGGATGGAGGAGGTCTCTGAGACTTCTCATCTTAGGAAAATTCTAACTACTAACCCAACCAGTCCTAGTTATTTAATTAGACCAGATGGGTCATGGACAGCTTCAAGTGCGGAATCATTGGAGCTCCTCATCGAGACCCATTTTCCGGGAAGCTTAGAAGACTCGACAGAGCCTGGAGCTAATCAAGTAACACCTTTAATGGGGGGCATCGTGGATAAGGAGCGAACCCGTTGGGCGCTGAACGGGTTTATTCCTTATAAATCGGCGGGCCCTGATCGGATTATACCAGCCGAGGTCCAGAGGAACTCAGCAGTCATGCTCCCCTGACTGGAAGGTATCTTCGTGAGATATCTGAAACTAGTCTATATTCCTAGAAAATGAACGGAGGTCAGAGTGGTCTTTATTCCGAAATCGGGAAAAAACTCGCATGCCTATCCAAAAGATCTAAGACTTATAACGCTATCATCCTTTCTGTTGAATACTTTGGAAAGGTTGGTAGATATAGGTATTCGATCAAAAATTGAGCCCAGGAGTTGGGCAATGTCGCAGCATGCGTACTATAAAAGGAAGTCGGTAAACACAGCTCTGCATGATCTGGTACGCATGATTGAGAAGTCAATTTACTCGCAAGAGTTCTGTATGGTAGTATTTCTCGACATTGAGGGTGCCTTTAATAATGTTAAAACGGAGGCGATCATGGAAAGATTGCTATTTTTGAACGTGGACTACCCCATATGTAGGATGATAAATCAGATGCCGGTAAGCAGGATTATTACCTCGAAACTGGGGGAGGCCACCATTAGAAGGCGGGTGGTTAGAGGAACCCCGCAAAGAGGTGTAATGTCCCCCTTTCTTTGGAGTGGTGTGATGAATGGATTGCTCTTGGAACTACAGAGAGAGGGGATAGGAGTTGTAGCGTATGCGGATGATGTAGCGATAGCTGTCTCAGGCAAATATCTGGATACGATTAGGGATGTTATGCAGAATGCACTCCTGATCGTTACGAAATGGGCCAGCAAATGTGGATTAGGGATCAACACCTCCAACGCAGAGCTGGTACTATTTATTAAGAAATATAAAACTCCGGTAGTTAGTCCTCCTACCGTGAATGGCATTAGACTCGCTTTTCTTGACAGAGCGAGATTTCTGAGCATACTCTTGGACAGTAAGCTAAGCTGGAAGCCTAACATTGTAGAAAGGGTGAATAAGGCTAATGTAGCCATTTACTCGTGTAAGAAGGCCATAGGGAAGAGATGAGGTCTAAAACCAGAGCTGGTACACTGGCTCTATACCGCTGTGGTAAGACCTGTGCTGATGTATGGGGTGGGCATGTGGTGGCCAGCTCTGGAAAGGTAACATATAGGAAGATGATGGAGAAGGTGCAAAGAAAGGCCTGCATGATTATAAGCGGCGCTTAGGTCAACACCTACACGCGCTTTAGAGGTTATGTTTCACCTTATTCCAATCGAATTTTTTGGTAAGCAGATGGCAGCCAATGTGGCTACGAGACTCTCGGCTGTCTCAGTAGAAGTGTCTTCAAGCGGGACACTCGACGATAGTTAGATCGCTAAGGGAAGAACTGGCAAATCTAGATTATATTAAACCAACGTTGTGCTTCGATAAAGTTTTCCGGACCATCTGTCCTTCGAAAGAATCCTGGAGGAATGGATCAATACTGGAAAACGAGGCACTGCAATTTTTCACGGACGGTTTTAAGCTAGACGGCAAAGTAGGAGCCGGAGTCTTCTGTGAGAAGCTTAATCTTAATATTTCCGTTCGTCTCCCAAGTCGGGACATGGTTGAAGCATAACGTGGTATCCGTGAGGGATATCGCGATTTATGTGGACAGTCAGGCGGCGGTCAGGTCACTAGAGACGGTTTGTCTGAAGTCACGGGTGGCGCTTAATTGCCGATCATCTCTTAATTAGATGAGCGAGTATTTCAGTATCCAGACAATCTGGGTCCCTGGTCACTCGGACATCACTAAAAACTGCAAGGCGGACGAACTAGCTAGGTACGGTACGACTCTCCAGATGGAGCCGGAAAGGGCAGGTCTGAAAAGGTCTATGGCAGCGCTTAAATCGGCGCTCAGTAAAAATGCAATCGCCTTGATAAACGAGAGGTGGACCAACACCCTCACGTGCAGCGTAGCAAAACAGGTTTGGCCAAAACTGGACCTGCGGCGCTCCAAAGCACTAGTATCCCTGACAGACGAATGACTTTTGTAGAAGTTGTTTAGACGAAGAGGAGGAAGAGGCGCTAGATCACTTCCTATGCTCGTGTCCGGCACTATCATACAGAAGGCATAAGTATTTAGGTGTGTACGGTATGGACAGCCTTTCGGAACTCGAGGGCTGTGGAATGCGAGATATTTTACGCTACATTAGTAGCTCAGGATGAAGGTGGAGATGGTTTCAGTAGGAGTAAAGGGGCGATAGGATCCTGTGGTATCACAATGGGCCACTACTGGCCTAAGTGTCCGATAGCAGCCACTCTAACCTAATGTAACATAGGACAACGCACTTTTAATCCGATTTTAAGGTATACTCGTACAACTTTAAAATATTACATCCAGATTTTCCGGAAAAATCATGATAAGCATTGGATTGCGTCTAGTAGAAAGTAAAAATACCAATTGAAGCCGTAGTAACCTCTTACAAATATCTTACGATGAAACACTTTTAATGCGAATATGAGATATTCAAAATACACTGTTGACTTTAATTCACAAACTTTAAATTTGAGTATTTCGTTATGAAGAGTGGGCCGCCCTATTTCTAGATTTACTAATTGCAGAAAATATTGCGTACAGTTTTTCTTCAGTTTTTCTTGTCTAATCTCAATCGTCACCTGATTCCAAATTATGAAGGAGGTAAATAGAGGCGATTTGTTGCAGATATTGGATCGGTTAACAGGCAGCATTACTTTGCCAGTTCGATTAGACGCAAATTTAATTTTCTCATAAAAATATGAAGGGCCACGATTATTAATGACTTTATATAAAAGTAATAACGCTCTAAATTAAAAGAAATGAATCATAGTGCAATCAAAAAATTCTTTAAACTTAGCTGATACGTGGTCAAATTTGACTTGAGGTAGAATCACATCTTAAAAAAAAGAAATTCGCAATATAGTATGTGGGGAATTACTATAATGATCTAACCAACAAAATTCGAACATTTTTAGGGCAGATATTTTTATGAAGCTTTAAATTATACAAAGTAGAAACGATCTTACCACAAACATTATCTACTTGGGAATCCCAGGAAAACCTGTCATTTATACAAATTCCCAGATTATTAACATGATTCGCAAAATTAATCTTCACACCATCAATAAAGATATCGGGTATCACTGGGCAACTTCTTTTAGAAATCAGAATTGCTTGTGTTTTAGCGATGTTCAGTGAGATTCCATTAGACTTGGACCAAGAGTCAATAAATTGGATAGATCCAGATTAATTCACTAGTACCACCAAGATAAATTTGACAATCATCAGCATACATGTGGTATTTGCAGTATTTCATTGCCCGTCGTAAGTCATTAATAAAAAGGGAAAACAGAGTTGGGCGAAGTACAGTACCTTGAAATACACCTACAGGTATACGCTCAGGAACTGATTCTTTTCCATTTACAATGACTTTTTGATATTTATCTGTTAAGTAGCTAAACATAAGTTTAAGTGCTCTATTGTCAAAATTAAAGAAAAGCATCAACTTCTGTAGTAACAAAACAGTTTGGAGTAATCCAACAGTATTAGAATGACAAATGAGTTTTTTCCGTATAAAGATGACAAGCCAGATCGTCTACAACATGAAGCAGGATAGTCGTTGTACTGTGGTTATTACGGAATCCGGATTGAAATTTATTTAAATAATTACAATTAGTCAAATGCTGGCTGATTTGATCACGAAGAATGATCTCGAATACTTTCGAGAAGCGGTCTAAGATTATCCAAAGATTCGATACCCATCTTTTTTACAATCGAAATCATAGTGTTAATTTTCCAGATTTCAGGAAATTCAGAATGCATAATACAACTGTTAATCAGGAATGTCAAAGGTGATACAATATATGGTAAAATATTCTATAGAAATTTTAAGTTTATTTTATCATGACCGGATGAATTTGATTTAATAAGATACACGGCTTTGGAAACATCTAATTCACTTACGCTGCAGAAGGAGAGAGAAGTGTCCGTGACTGTGCGCTTCATCCCTTGCAATGGAATAACTACCGATGAATGTGGTATATTGCAAAAATAAGTGTTGATAATTGAAGGGTCTAAGTCAGTAGAAACGCCAGACCTGAGCTAGTCCCCAATCCAATATGGTTGAAATTGCTCCAGATTCGTTTCATGGTTAATTTACAAAAAATATATTTTTGTTTAGACACCCTAATCAAGCTGATCCCGTGAGAACGGGACTGATACCAAATGGTAGTAATTCCACTATGTCAAAAGAGTGGACTCCGATTTCTGTGAGAAGTGTTAATCGCTATGAAATAATCAGTTGCTCACCAAATTGTGTGTGACATTTAATATGGTAAATAGCAATATAATCAAAATTTTGTAATTGTCTGGAACAAGGTCACAAGAAACACAATATCCGATAAATGGCCGGTCAATTCCGGCGTGGGAAGTTGCGCCGTCCTGCTGATAGCACACGTTCTCGAGATCTACTTCAATAATTTGAGGCCAGTAGAAGTTGTTTATTATCTCACGCAGCATCATATGCGTTGTGGATCCGTGCCATTCTCCATAACTACACCACGTCATTATCTCATTCCAGAAATTGAAAAGGAATAGCTTACGGTTTATTTGTTCGTTGAAGAAAAACGTCGAAACGAACAAATCCCACTAGTTGGTGATTTTGACCGTGCCCTGAAATGAATCAAACAAATTTCAAAATCTCTCTTCAAAAGAAGAAAATTTAGGGAGAAGTGTGAATGAAATATATTTTGTGATTTATGATTTATTTACATAAATTGTTGTAGTAATAATACAGCAAAAAAAATGGGATGTCGCGCGGCTGTTGTATCAAAAAATATTTTGTTGTTTACGCTCCAGTTAATGATTAATTACATCATAATTTAAGAACAAGGCAAGAATTCATCCTTTCATACAATTTACGTCGAGTGTTTTTTACAATTACTAATTACGCACTCAAAATATATATTTCCAAAAGTATGCGTGTAAATTACCTATACATTCATAAATAACAAAGACCAAAATTAGGACAAAAATAGAAACCTTATATTATCAAAATTAATTTGCTTCTCGTATAGAACAGAAAAAAACGAGATGAATTCAAACCTCTTTCCTCTAAAAAACGATACATCTAAAATATCTATATAAAGGACACTAATTTGGATTAGGACTAGAAAAACAATGTTACATACTCGATATGGTTTGAGCGATGATCACCATCATATATACAACCCCTCCACATAAAAAGCACACACACAATATTATTTTTAAGGATTAATCATATGACAAAGATGGATTGCTTTTAATTTTACGGTTGATTAGAAACACATAAACCAAAAACTATACAATAACAACAACAATGCGGCAACAAGGACACAAAAATTTAATTTAATTTTTAGCTGCGAAAAAATTTATTTTTCCAAATTTTACTATAATAGGAGATTGTTTTAAACCCCTTTTTACTGACGGATTTGTATTATACGGTTAATCCTGTCGACAGGGTATTGTTTTTTTTCCAGTATCTGTTGTTGTTATTTTCTAGTACTCATTTTTGGGAAATTTCCCAATTCAATTAAAAAGATGGGTGCTAACGGTATACTCTTTGGATGACGAGAAAATATAGAGTGCCCGAATCTTGAGGGTCTTAGTTGTGTTTATTAACATCACTGATCGTAATCGATGACAAAATTTTGCTTTGTATCGTGCCTCTGCTGAGATTCGAACCCAGTATCTACCGGTCCAAGTGCCGAAGCTTTAACCACTGCACCACTTCTCCAGTTAAATTACATTGAAAGACTCGTTAGATGATATGCTTTCACATATCGCACATATGGACATTGAGACCACCATCAATTATATTTTAACGTAGTTCGAATTGCGTTTTTATAGCGAAAAGTTGATTTTGACAGCTCCAAAAAAATTTGGCAAAAATTTCTTTAATTTCAAAGCATGTCTGTGAAGTTAGCCCGAAAAATATCCCGAAGAAATGCGATGGCAACACTATAAAACAAATTTCACGACATTTTTCAGTGTCATCCCGAAAAATTTTCTATATCACGCTAGTTTTGAATGTCTTCCCGAATTGTTTTTACTATCATGATATTTTTTTTTGGTATCCCGAAAAAGAATTCCAATACAGAAAATTTCAGTAAACAAATAGAGACAGGTGTTCGAACCATCCCGAAACCAAAAAAAATATTGAAGCGCAGAAATTTATATCACGAGAAATTAATTTAATAACAAACAATTTACTAGGTAGCGTTGTTAATCCAAAAACTCAAAACCAAGCACTCTGGTTATTAGTAAGAAAATAATTGAGCCGATGATTCATGTAGAAATTTTGTCTGACAGACATAAATAATAATCGCTCTGATTGGTTAATATTTTTTTGTCTTATACGATCAAAATGAAATTCACACGTAAGCGATACATGTATAAAATTTTGTCGTATGAATATATTTTGACATTTTATAAAGCAAGCAACCTAAAAAGTGTTTTTATTTTTATTCGTTTAGAAGTTTTTTTATTATGTATTCTTGTATCTATGAGCAATGTTCCATTTTTAATTTTTGTCATACGATAAAAAAATATGGCCGACATTGAACCAATCAGAGCGATTATTATTTATGTCTGTCAGATAAAATTTATACATGAACCACCGCCTTTATTGTGGATCAAGTCTATGAGTATATTTGCTATGAGTCAGATTTTAGATATAGTCGTGTGAAGTATCTTGGGCACTTTTTATTTAATTATTTTCCATCTAGAGACCGTATATTTACAAAAAATTGTCTTCATTGCGGCGTAAAATCAAATAAACACCGTTAAGGTAATTTTAAATTAATTTTTATGGTTTTATGGCTCGAATCTGAAAATGTAAAAATTCTATAGCTGCAAAATTATAGAAATTGCTTCCAAAGAAAAACGTGTAGTGTTCTAAAAATTTAAATTCACAAACTGTAGACTTTTCGCTGCTGTAAATCAATACGAAATAAATTCGCCGCTCTAGCCGAATTATATTTTGTTTTAAAATATTCTATCAAATTCGATGGCAGCACTCGATTATTCACATAAACTTGATAAATAAAGTTTTTCTGTTTTATATTATCTGTGTTATTATTTTATCTAAAAGCTCAAAAACCAAAATTGTCATTATCTTCAACTTTTGTTAGTATAGACATGCACACAAATAGTAACAACATATATATGCAAAAGCCGTTTCAGAAAATGGCAATTTCTCGCAGACTAAACGTCCGTTTTCGTTCCGTTTGTCACAAGTATCGTTTTGCTTAGCTATTCACTTAGTTTGTCTTATTATAATCACAGAAGACCAATTCCAATTCGACAAATTCCATACCAACCTTGCTTTGTTAATTAATATTCTGTGGTGAAGATATAAAAGGTAATAACTCATTTTTTCAGTTTTTCAGTAGAGCATATTTAAAATTTTGTGGTGTTTCTGAAAAAAATTATCAACCGTAGGAAACTTAATTTTTGCATGGTTTTGGGTATATAATTTTCCAAATTTAAAATAAAAAAAAATTATCGATACTGTTTTTTATGGACATTTCGAATTAATGAAGAGATCTAAAAAGTAACAAAATGACTTATTACCTTTTATATCTTCACCACAGAATCTACTACGACTTCACACCACTATATCTAAAATTTTACTCATAGACTTGATTCTCAATTTTGGCATTTGAAAGGTGGATCCTTCCTCTACAAATTCAATACCAACCTTGCTCTGTTAATTGAACTCTACTACGACTTCACACGACTATATCTAAAATTTGACTCATGGACTTGATTTAAAATTTTGGGCATTTGAAAGGTGGATCCTTCCTATACAAATTCCATACCAATATGATTAATATTTACTACGACTTCACACAGCTATATCTAAAGTTTAACTTGTAATATCTTCTTGCCATTTTACAAAAATAAAATATGTAGTTCTATTTTAGTTCAGAGAATTGTTGTTTTTCTAATATTAAATATTTGAATTATTTTTTTTTATATTTTATTAATTATGATTATATTGATGTAAATTATTTTAGTGTAATTTTTTCGAGGTGATATAAAAATTTATCACGAAATGTTAAATTATAATATATTTTGTACATATACTTGTAATTGAAAATTTCGTGATACTAATTTAATATTACAAAACTATATAATAATTTACTATACATTATGGCTAATCTCGTGATATATTTGATTTTTATGCAGCAATATTAATTATATTCAAGTATATATCAGGATAGTATTAATATATTCTGTAAATATATAATAGTCTTGCCATATTTAACTATAATGGTTTTTCGGGATAATTTTTCACGCTAACTTCCCAGAGGTTTTATTGTTTATATATTATGTACGTGATTCATAAATTTTTGTATATCTGGATTTTGTCCTGTCGGGATTTCATCTTGTCCGTATTTTGTTTAGTCTGAACTTTGTAATGTCCGTATTTTATCCTGTCTGGAAATTGTCGAGTCTGATTTTTTAAGAAAAGTTGGGATTTTGTCCTGTCGTGATATTGAAAGTCTGAATTACAGGATGCTTCAATCTAGAACGGTATTGTTGTAATATTAATAGAGATTTTTTTATTGCATAATCGGTTTTCAAAATATTAAAAATAACCGCTGAAGAGAGAACTCAGTTGTTTAGTGGACGCACACCGCACGCACACGCAGAGATTTTTTAAAATGTACTTTTTTTACTTCGGCAAAGTAAGGCGCTTTATAGCGAATGGGAAATTTGAAAAGAATAAAAAAAATATGTGTTTCTTACAAAAACTATTGGCAGTTAAATATCAAGTGGACAATATCAACAGTAATTAAAGTAGAATGATTCGAATTATTTAAAGTAGAATGAACAATATTAATGCAATTTACAAGATAACAATTACAATGGTACGGCACCACTTTTGTTTTGCCTCCGAACAGTAATGAAATAAGTTGAGACCTAACGTAAGTTATTTAGGTTCTCCTTGGGTCGGCTCAAAATCCCGAAATCAAAAGACCGAATTATCCGACATATAAAAAACCCGACTTTCAAAATCCCTACAAAAAAAATCCCGATTTTTATGAAACCTTAAAAATCCTTTAAAAGGTTTTTTTTTAAATATTAAATATTAAATTTTGTTTTTTTATAGCTAAAAAATCAAAATTAAATATTTAATATTCTTTATCACTCCCTACTAGAGCAGGTGTCATTAATAGATTCTATATAATCCGCACCTACGTGTGGCACGCAGTGCGACATGTTTACTAATCCCGGCTCCTACGTCCCCCAAAGTTCAAATCTAAAGCCACTGAAATCAAAAGCCAAGTTCAAATCTAAAGAGGGCTAAGCGGGGGGAAGCGCAGCGCCTGCCCTTGTCCCCTTGAGAGTAATCGAAGCCGTTAGCCTCTACAATTATTGCATTCCAAAATGCTGGCCCGCGGGCGCCACATTTAAAAAAAAACTAAATAATCGGGCTTTTGAAAATCGGGATTGGATTTAACCAATTTTGTAGAAGCCTTAAAATTTGTGTTAGATCATACTGACTTTAGTTTCAATGGAAGATGCTCTAAACAAGGTGTTTATAGTTCTCCAAAAATACTTTAAAAAAAGACGAATGCATATTCGAGTAATTAGGCTTTTTCATAATATCTTGGATAAAATAATTATTCAAAAATTGGTTCATCGAAAAAATTAAGTGTCCGATACTCGTTCGTTTTGTCCGAGAAAAAAGTTTTCGAAAACTTATTTTACGAAGAATTATTTCTAAGTTTTTTTTCCGATTAATTTATTGAACCTTTCACAATAGCAAAAGCAAGACAAGCTTCGTCGCCAAAAGAGGACGACATTCGCGCTGGTCTTAATGGCTTCAAAGGCAACCTCGCGAATTCTATGTAGAGTATATGCAGTTAACTACCTTACACCGACTCTTCATCGAATTACGCAGTAGGCTATAGTAAAATATGGCATTTGTTTTGTTGTACTCAAGGCCTGCTCACATTACGCGATGAAAATGTTTTCACACGTCCGATTTAGTTGGCATTTGCATTTGACTGTTTTTGTTTTGTATCTTGAATTTATTTTATTTGTTAAAAACTTTATTTGTATTTATCTATTCGGAAAATGAATCAAGAGATTGTTATTCAGCCGGATGGCAGTACTGTTGATGAGACTGTCAATGTTATTGGTATGATTGGCTACCGTGTTCAACGTCATTTGTGTACTAATGGTTAATAATTTTAGTGTCATCACCACCACCCCGGGTAGCAAAGAAACGAAAACGTGCAACTCTATTGGCGGGACGCCGAGAATCGCCAAATTTATTAAATGAGCATGATGATAATGGCTCAACATGTTCGATTTGTTTGGATAACTGGGATTTAGCGGGGCCACACCGTTTAACGTCACTGAAATGTGGACATCTATTCGGAAATTCCTGTATTAAACGATGGCTTGATAATAATGTAACTCGGTATAAATTATGTCCGCAATGTAAGAAGCGGGCAAATCTACGAGATTTTAGATACATTTTCGCAAAAAGAATTACCGCAATCGATAATTCGGAAGAGGTGCGACTGCGGGCCCAACTAAAATCAGAATGTAGTAAATATTTGAAATTAGAGAAGGATTATACTTTACTATTAGCTAGATATAATAATGATATTACCGATTTAAATAATACCCGAGGCCAAGTGTCGAATAGGTCAACATACAAATTATCCTTAGAACGAAACATTCAATTGGAAAATGATGTCGGTTGTCACGTCATGGTGTATAATAGTCATATGAATTCTATTATTGTGACGCATAAATGGAGGCATATGCATCGCGGCTACGGTGCTCACATAATAGATTTGGCCACGTATAGTCCGAACGGGTGTTTCCGTTTGTCGCAAAATGATCCGCGGGATCTAGCCCTAAGCATTAGCGATAACTTATTGGTGGCAGCCTCTCTAGAAAAAACTACAGCAATTTATGATTTAAATAATCGGTCCACGATTGCAAAATTAAAAGCACCCACAAGTGATCTGCAAGCATTGTTTTGGTCATGCTGCTTCAACCAGGCGCGTAGCCAATTTTTATATTTAGGCACGAATCACGGAAAAACCTATGTTTATGATATAAGACAGCCGAATCAAATATGCGACGAGTTAATAACACTGCATGACTGTTGGCCAGTTATTAATGTAGTTGCAATTCCACCATTTAGTCCCGACATAGAACTTGGTGGAATTCTGGTGTGTAAACTTAATAACCTTTGGTTCTATGAGTATCAAAGTGCAAGTAATTTCAAATGCCACGAACTAAACATGACCGATTCGTATAATTCCATGTCGTACGATATAAAATCAAATCAAGTACTGCTAACTACTAGTAAAACACACGCTCTGAATGTGCGCTTCATCGTCGGGAACCTAATTCGAAGAAATTCGAAAATAGTTTTTGATATCAAAACTACTGGTTCATTGGCATTTGACTCAATATTACGTAGCACGATTATAAATATGAATAGTAATCCAACCGATTCGGATAAGTGCATCGTGGCCGGATACCAGGAAGAAATAAAACAAATGAATTTATGGTGTGCGAATACGGGGGATCAACTATACTCGGTTCCAATTCAAAATACAGTTTATGATTTGACGTCATTCCAGCACAGTAACAATATATTTCTAGCTGGACTAGCTGAATCAGAGCTAAATATTTATAAAATTTATGATTCAATTAGTGACCAAAAATTGTGTGGAGGTTATCGATTTGATTTGAATAAAATTTTACAAGTTTAGTGGCTGAATCGATGGCTATTAATTTAAATCTGCTCGAGTCATTGTTTAAGTAACCTTAAACGATAAATTTCCTTAATTCCTAATTATCCGATAAATTTCAATCACACATCCGCGCTGAACAGCTCGATTCGACTGAAGGCTTGGACCACTTGGTCACAATGAAGTCTCATTACTATAGCTAGCCAATATTTGCTGTAAATCACATAACCGCTCCTGTAAATCAATAAACCTTACACGTTCGAAACTTATGTTGAGCGAGTATTCCATCTCTAAATTTGAATATTTGTCACGCTCCTCTTTGAGTTGTTCACGCAGCCGCACCTCTTCCGAATTATCGATAGCTGTCACTCCCTTTGCATAAACAAATTGAAAATCGTGTATATTCGCCGGTTTCTTACACTGTGGACATAATTTATTTCTTGCGGACCTATCATCGAGCCACTGTTTAATACAGCAATTTCCAAATAAGTGGCCACATTTTAACGAGGTGATACGATGTGGCCCGGCTAATTGCCAATTATGCAAACAAATCGAACATCTTGACCCACTATTGTCATCATCGTTATTCTCATCTAAAAGGTCTGGTAGTGGCGTAGTACTTTTTCGTTTTCTTGAGAATTGGGATGGCGTAGGAACTTTACAACAACAATGACATTAGCTATAAATAGTCAAATACATTTGGAACAACATACCAAGAGATGCTTGTGATGTTTCAGGAGCGCTTTCAACATTTTCTATAATTTCTACCGAATTAACGTCTACTACTTCGCTCATTCTTCGAGAAATATGTATAAAATAAATAAATATTTTTGTAAAAAAATCAAAACAAATATAAAAATATCTGAATAAGTTTTTGAAGTAAGAAAAACAATTTGTTCCAAACGCCAACTGATTTAACAAGAATGGAGGGGTGTAATTTTTGTGGCCAACACTTGACTATCTCTTACGACAAATGTGCATTAATCCCGGATTTGTGATAATTCCTAAATTTCAGAAAACCTACTTCGTCGACCTCTGTTAAAAATGTATTCTTCATTGCAAAAATTAAAGGGGCTATTACGGAAGCTGTCACATCTGTCTGGTATACAGATGTCCACCACATTTCTCATGCATCTCCTACTTTATGGAAAAAGCTTAAATACGAAGTCTCATCTCGACCAATCAATTCGTATGGGCCAAATGAGGGGATCAAATTTTTTACTGAAAAAGAGCTTTTTGACAAAAAACGTCATTACCGCTTAAATTTTGGAAAACTGAACCGGTTACAAAATTAATTTGGAATCTGTTAGTTCATAACGAAAAAGCTCTTATTGAAGCAGTCCCTTCCTGCTAAAGTTAGTCGTAAAATGGTAATGCAGCCATTCTCTTTGCTATCCCAGGCGAAAAAATATTTTATAGCCGAAAGATATATATTTCTTGACATACCTAGTTCTACTACCACCTCCAAATAATCAGAAAACAACAAAAATCTGTCAGGAGTTATATTACTAAATTAATAAAATGTTTAGTAACTTCAAAGTATCCACTTTTCCCATCGATTCTATTATGGCTATTAGATAGGCCATATTCTTAGGTAAGCCCAGGCGGCATTCGGGGCAAGTCTGAAGGGAATAGGAGGATGCCGACATTTTTGAAACCAAATGTATTATTTACTTTTGAGTTACCCATTTTCTCATCTTCCCCCAAAATGCAGAACACTTTATTAATTTAGTTTCCAAAATTTCAAAAATTCTTAATCTGGTAGAATTATATAGCTCCTGACAGATTTTGCTGTTGGCTGATTATTTGGAGGTGATAGTAGAACTAGGTATATCGAGTAATATATCTTTCGGCTATACAATATTTTTTCGGCTGGGATAGCAAAGACACTCTCTGCATTACCATTTTCCGACTAGAAATTGTCAGCTAACTTTAACAGTATAAGCTTTATCCCGATCAGTTATTTCGTTTTAGCTGTAGAGAAGCAACAATATTTAGTGGGGTGGAGGCACTCCCGATGAATAATCTGCAAATGAAGACCACTACTACTCGTAGATAAAGTCGACAACTACTTGTAATTCGAGCCACTAGTGATCGAGACATTTTAGATTATTATTACTTCAAAATATATTTCTAACTAACTTATACTGGCGACCAGCCTCACAATCGCTATCACCTCCAGGTTCTCATTCTTCAAAACAAGAATATAGGTGATATGAGTGGGGCGGGTCACTCTAAATGGTGGCGGATGAACGTCCTGAATGGAGACCTCTCAATACCTGGCGACCTTCAGTTGTATATAGCTTTACCCGTGTACGCGGATCTCTGCACGGGAGGACCATAATTTTCTTCGATACTGGTCGGACCAAATATGGAATCAAAAAAATAAAAAGTTAAAGAAGTGGCTAGCACTTCTCAAATGCTGGTAAAGACGAGGGGTTTAAGACGCCAGCCGTTAGTGATGTTAGGACTGGTTCTGAGACCTTATTAAAGTTAGCCGAAAGTTTCCAGCCGAAAGATAAAAACGTCGATAATGCAGATAGTGTCTTGAATACAGCAAAAATCAGTCAAGAACTCGAATTTAGGGTCGGGTTATACCATTCGGGTGAAGTGGAAATTATTTCCGTTTATATGAATTTAAAAATCGATAGGAGCGAGAGTATAAAGAGAGTTAAACTTTTGGCTGAAATAGTCAAGACACTATCTGCATAATCAGCTGGCAACTTTCGGTTAATTTATCAAGGTGTGAATACAGTTATAAATTTGATGGCTTACAACAATACTCGCAATTTACACCGCTTCCGAAATATTCCTGAAAATTCTGAAAATAATTTAAAAATAATTCTCCAAATACTCACTAAACACTTAAAAACACAACAACAAATAATTTTCACTAATATTTATTATTAGTTTACTCTTCACAAAACAATTTACAATAAATCACACAATTTTTTCACTTAAAATACCACTAATAGTTTTTTTGCACTGCCCACTTTCGCTTTTAATCCTCCGTGTACCGTTTCTCAAAAACTACTCATTGTGTTCGTCGCACTCGTATTTATATACCGCTCGAACATTCTAGACTCACCTGGATTTATACAGAAAAAATATTCTCGATAATTCTATTCTAGAGTACCATAATCTGCAATACCACAAAACTGTCACAAAACTTCCTCTAATACTACTACTTAAACCTAGATGTCACTAATCTCACCAAAAATTATTAATTTTTAATGAACAATTAATTCAGTTCATTAAATCAATAGGCGAGATCATAATGTTGCTCCCCATTTAAGTCTGTTCGTCCCGAACAGGATCCAAACTACCATGTCTATAGGTTTGATCGTATGACGCAATCGAATTTTAGCGACTTAAGATCCAGCCTGTTCCACTTAATATTATGTTGCTCCTCCAAATTCCTGGCCATTTGCGCGCATACTATCCTTAGTTTTCATGCGGATCGTTTTCCACAGGGCGTTTGCCCGTCACTGCTCGGCACCAACTCCTAAAACAACCTTGACATATATGTATCTTCCACATCATGTGCAGGCTCATTTTCCGACCATTGCAATACACACTCTTCCCTCGCTCGATAAACTTATTGTGATTTCAATATTCTATATAATGCAACTACATCCGATTCAAGTATAAAAGCGCCAATAATCATCGATCTGGCCAGCATTCTGAAGCTGCCACAATTGTTGTTCAGCACCATACGGGAGCATCGAAATGGCTCAATATGCGACTCGATTCTGCATTCCAAACAGTTGAGCTTCCAAACATTCGTGTAATTCATGAACTGTGTCAATAAATCAGTTCAATTGGTCATCATTTTCGCACTGGCTCAGCTGGTTCTCTTTATGTGCTGTATTCTCGCAATCATTCGATTCCATAAAGCCCGAAACTTAGTTGATTGTGCGTTAAAAAAAAAATTTCACAACTGGTTCATAACTATGGATAAAAATCCCAAGATCAAACATCCGAGATTATTTTCAATTATTTTCAACTCTTTTGTATGAAAAGAGGCGTGTCTTTTGTCTAACTTACGTGATTTAATTGGTTAAAACGATGGGATGAAAGTTATGGACCGGCTGTCAAATTGGGATTCACAATGTCTTATCACCAACAAATCAACATTTGCGCAATATCGGTATTTTGAGGTGGTTCAGCATTCAGGAACTGCTCGTCGAACTCATAACTATCCGGCCTAACCCTTGCTTTCCATAGCAATACGTAGTCGCAATATTAGTTCATTGTTGCAATCATCCGTCGGTAAGCCATGCTGCATTAACTGGAATTATAAATCCATGACCGTCAAATCTTCTAAACCCACCCATATTCATACTCCCACAATGGTTCCGAAGTCGGTGATATTGATCGTGATCGCCCTCCAAATTCATTCCTGTATGTTCAGGCTTCCTTTTCACATCTAACGTATTGCGACCTGCACAACAGCTCTTTCCTATTTCATTTGTCCGAAAGTCGGCGACTCAGCAGCATTTCAATTAATTTCTGAGACTTGTAGAAGTTTATGTCTAGTAAGCTCATGTCTAGCGGTATTTGCAAAATCCCACCTTCACGTCGATTCGCAAAATTCTCTATACTCTAATCTCCTGGTATTCACAATCCACCGCTGTCACCAATTGTTACGTTTTTGCCTTGTCACTCAAGGTTCGAATCACTGGATTGTGAATAAATACAACTGCTTCAAATTTGAACTCACACAAATTTATTTACACAACAGAATAATTATACAACACAATATTAACAATTAATTATTCCAATTATAACACACTATTTAAATATCACTTTATTAATCGCCTTAATAATCACTTTAATAATCTTTCTATTTAACCTTCATTGTATCGAGCAAATATGTTAGTATACAAATGACGCCTAAATGTTGACCCAAATCACAAATTCAATTGAACCATTGTTTAATAACTTATTCTATTCTAATCTAGGTGTCACCGTAACAATAATTTGCGATACCACAAAACTGTCATAAAACTACCTCTAATGCTACTACTTAAACGTAGATGTCAGTAATTTCACAAAAAAAAAAAAAAATTTTATGCTTTATGCGAGATCGTAACAATACCCGTTCGTCCCGAACAGGGTCCAAACTACCGTCTCTGTATAGTTTGTATCGTATCATGAAAATCAATTGAACTTCACCTTCGTCGTTACTTCCCAACGACATCCAACCTGGCAAATACTCCTCATGGTCTATACTGTCTCAACCCAATCCTACTCGATAATTCACGCCATCACTGCAGGCGCAAACACGTCTGTTTTATACCTGACACCCCCTTATCACACATCTCATCATCTATATTGTCATCCTTGCAAACAGCCCCATTGTTTGCGAAAACGCGAAACATTTTGATAATCATTCTGCTGAATGGGAAAGGTTTCTAGGTTTTTCTAGGTATCAAAATTTTAAAATTCACGAAAATTGATTTGTCCATTTGGAAGGTTTCGATTCCAAAACAATAAACCAAAAAGTTGATTTACCGCGCATGGCGGAATTAAGAAAACCCCGATAGTTTACGGCGCTACTACCTCTGACCAAGAATGCGCTCTGTAGAGAACTCTGTAGAATTTTCGTTGATTTTATGAGACCATACCCACGGTCAAGAGATTTTAAAACAATAATTTTCAAAGTACTTGACCAGTTCTGCAAAATTGTGCTTTCGAAACCTTTGCCATCGGCAACGTCAAATAAGATTGCATCTTTTCTGAGAAATAATGTGGTTTTGAATTTCAACAATCCTGTACTTTATTTTGCGGTTACATTAATGAACGCGCAGTTCATTACAATAATGAATCTGAATACCATTGATCGGTAGATTAAATATTGTCCATTCTACTGGCTCAAATACTGAATCAAATTATGTCAATTTAAAGATTATTGCATCACCAATTTAATAATATCGCGTGTGAGTATTGTCTGTTCAAAACCAGGACAATACCAACAATAGAACACAACAACCCGAAAACACTCCTTCCAGGTAGCATCGGTTACGGAACTTGTGGCATTTATAAAAGTGTACGTTTTAAGGGAATTGTCATCATTCGCAAATCAACGTTTAACCTGAACGGTCTTCTATCGATTACGTCTTCATTTGGAAAAAGAACAAGAATACCACACATGAATACCAGAGCCAACCCAGCGTGATGGCCACTTTCTTGTGACAACTTCGTTGCGAAATCGCCGTTTGAATGCGGTTCAACTGGGACAGCGGCTTCAACATGTTTGTGAAGCCGAAGTCAGTCGGTAGATAATTAGAAACAAACGGACTGAAATTGATTCCAGCCCACCGACGAGTCCGTGTTCAGTTCGCTGAACATTAGGATTGGACAGAGGACCAATGGAGAAGTTCTGTTCTCTGACGAGTGCAGGATGTGTTAACATGGCAACGGAGAGCTATTTGAACACTGTTGCACATTGAGAAAGTACTCGTACCTTTTGCCGGGTTTATTGGTGAAAAGCTCCTGTACATGCAGGATAATGCAAGACCGCATACTGGTGGTATAGTGTACCAGTACCTTCAAGAGGTGACCCGATCCCATCAAACACGTATGGGACGAGCTGAAAAAAGAGTCGAGCCAAAAAAAATCAATGAAACATCGAATGGAAGCTACCAATCGAGCTAGGGGAGGAAATACTGCTGATTTGCATGTTTTAATTCGTCTTTTACCACTGATTTTCATGCTGACAAATTCACAAAAAACGTGTGATTTTTTGAACTTTTGTTGAAAATTGATCAATGTGTGAATTTTTTGCAACCAAGTGTACTGGACTCATTTAAATGATGTTGTCGCACGTGTAGTTCACGTGTGCCAGCATCATTTAAGTGATTCCAGTAAGTGGTTTTCAGCAAAACTCGTATCTGATTATCTCGCGAATTTTTCATCCCATTGTTTAAACCAATTAAATCACGTAAATTATACAAAAGACACGCCTCGTTTTAAACAAAAAAAAAAAAAAAAATGAAAATAATTGAAAAAATCTCGGATGTGGAATTTTAGAATTTTCATTCATAGTTTCAACCGGTGGTGAACCTTTTTTTAAACTCACAATCAACTAAGTTTCAATGAAAATTTCGAATGGAAATTATTTAATCGAATCTGCCCTCTAATGAAATGCCCATTTCGTTTTCTTTTAGCAGCGCAACACCTAAAATAAATTACTTATAGTGCGGCCGTTGTATTTATTCATTCACAATGATAGCCGTGTGTGATGGTGCGATGTCGTGGTGCAAAATCCATGAGTTTTCTTTTCACAAACTTGGCCTTTTTCGACGAATTGGCCCTCTCAAGCCGAGCGCACAACACTGTGAAATGCGATAATCAAAGAAAACAGTAAATGTTTTATTGACTCTTGATCGACTTCGACGTGGACTTTAATCATCAGTTATAATTCATTTTTTGAATCTAGGGTCAGAATTGATCCGCTCTAGTATGACTTCAGTGACCTTAACGCATACCCTTTAAATCAATATGTTAATGAAAATGAGTCGAAGTTGTTGCCCAACCAGAGACGAATGTGAAGAAAATGCTAATCTTTTGCTAGTTTCATTGTGTTTGTGTTAGTAATATAACCTGGATAAGACGGAAATTTATCGAAAATTAGAGTTTTTCTTAGATGTAATTATTAAATCCTATTAAAATTAAATAAATAATATAAAACTACTTTATCTCGACTCTAGTTACATGAATGTTTAATTTGACTCAAAATTATATTTAAAATTCTCAAAAAAACGAGCATTACACTACTAATAATCAAACTTACTGTACAATTTTGCCTTTATTCAGGGAATGCAAAGCAAATAATTTATAATGATAAATGATAAGGAAAACATGCTCATATTCAGACAGTAATAAAGATAACTGGTATTCATAATTCTAAACAACAAATTATACCGGATCCGCTCGAAACGCGATATTTCAAAACGCGATATTTTGAAACGCGTTATGGTACAGAATGTTCATTGCGAAGCGACGGAAGCGCAGCGACCCGATTGATACCGATCCTATATACTCTCACTCCAATCGATTTTGAAATTACTATAAACTGAAATTAAATTTCCCGTTCACCCACCTGATATAACCCTTTCCTAAATTCTCGTTTTGTACCATATCCCGTTTTGTACTCTATCGCATTTCGAAATATCGCGTTTTGAAATATCGCGTTTTGTACCATATCGCGTTTGATGTATCTATAGAGGTCTAAAAACAACTTCAGGTATATGGGGGACCATGCCAGTTAGAAAACATATTCAGATGCTCCCCATCCAACGGAGAGGGCAGTAAATAAAATATTGTATTATGACCAAATATAATAAAATTTCTCAGGCTAACTGAGATATCCCTAGAGATCTAAAACAACCTCAGGTAAATGGGGTGTTATTTTGGACCATTTCAGTTAGAAAATATCTTCAGATGCTCCCCATCCAGGGGAGGGGCCAGTTAATAAAATTTAGTATTACGACCAAATATAACTGAGGCCCCTCCCCTGGATGAGGAGCATCTGAATATATTTTCTAACTAAAATTGTCCCCGAATAATACCCCTTATACCTGAGGTTGTGTTTAGATCTCAAGGGATATCTTTAGTGAAAACAATTCCGTGTCGTTTTACAGTTTCCATTACAATATAATGTCTAAAGGTAACATAGGTCGTCGCGGTGGATTTTCCCAAAATTTTCTTTCATCCTCCCTAAACGTCCTGACAATTACGAACACAACAAATATAAAATTAGCCAAAACGGTCGAACCGTTTGTTACGATGTAACCGGTTACATTTCGGAAATTGTGTTGCGGTTAAGTTCGGAGTTGCGTCTTCGCTAAAGTATTCGATCTTTCGTGTTCACCTGTAGATGGACAAGGTACAGTGAGAGTAAAAAAAACACACGTAGCATTAAACGTCAAACGAGGCGATGTCTGTTTGATGAGAAATGAAAAACCAAAACTTCTTTTTGATCGAGCTGTGAAGTGGAGACCACGTACCCCGTCTACAACCTTATAGCGACCCAACAGCTTATAGGAAATACATCGGAAATACAGGTAACTCCAAATTGAATTTTAACATTGTGTAAGGCTGTTCTATTGAGTGTGTTACCCAAGCCCCAGCAGCCAAAGAAATCTGTCATGATTCTTTTTCGGGCTTTAAGTGAGTGTGTCAAAAATAAAATAGAAAACAGTCGGCTGATTACTAATTGGAAAGGTCGATAGTATACATAAAGTTATTCCACCTATTTATACTTGCATGGTTCATGTGTCAGTGTGGTTCGCGAAATACGGTCGATGCTCCATTTCTAATACCGAATAACGATCCCGTAATCGGTTGTACTAAAGGAAAAGAAAATTTCATTGCTGGTAATTTGGGTCCTAAAAAGTGATAACCGTCCAATACGCGCAACTACAAAATCCATCGAGGGAAAATTCGGCTGCCTAAGGAAAAAGGGCAGTTTAAACGAAGTGATCGAACTTGTGCAGATTGTATCGCACGGAAGGAGAACGCATGCTGTGGCTGAGGAATGGGTTGAATCGTGACACGTGAGAGTATCCTTTTTATTACAAAACAGTTAGAAAATATAATTTTTGTTAATTCGATCTTTAACTGAAACTGGTGATTTAGTAATTGTTGTATTGTAAATTAGAAAAAGTAAGGCAATTCGTAACCATTTTGTTCCGTAGAATCCGTGATTCTATTTTTTTGTTGGTATAGATATTTATTTACAGATCCTAGGTGGGTACGTTGAGCTCCTCGTGCACCATTACAGGACGTCGGATTTACAGTTGAAACGTGGGGTAATATTGACTCCAATTTCGGAGTGGGTAATCGTGGCGCGGGTTGCGAAACGGTTACGAGAAAAGAAATTTATAGAGCTTGTTAAGGGTAGGTCAACTATATTCAGGTTTATATTAAATAATTTTTGAGTCGATTTTATTTTAAAGGTCGATTTTATACCACTTTAGTAATTTATTACACCAGACCGCTACCCGATATTGAGTGAAATGGATCCCATTGGATGTAACTCCTGGATAAGATTGATCTACCCTTCACCAGGTTCATGGAGTATTATTTGACCTAATATTGGTGACGGTCTGGTTTTATAAATTATTAAAGGTGGTAAAAGCTAGCTTTAAAATTACACACTTGAAGCCTTTACAATTTGGAGTCAATTCCGTGTAACCTGGCACAAAAGTAATTTATTACACACTTGAATAAGGTTGATCTTCGCTTCACAAGGTTCATCGAGTAAACACTTAATCCAATATCTAGTGGCGGTGGCTCTTGTGTAATAAACTATTAAATGTGGTAAAATCGTTTTCTAAATTATTTGGAGGGAGTTCCGGTAACCTGACACAAAAATAATGTATTACACGCACGAATAAGGTTGATTTTTCCTTCACTATGTTTACGAAGTGACATTTGACCCAATATCTGGCGGCCGTCTGGCGTATAATAAATTATTAAATGTAGCAAAACCAACATTAGAATTGCAATTTGAAACCTACATCTTCTGATGCCAATTCCGTCTGATATAACAAAAAGAAATATTTTATTACACACCTGGATAAGGTTGACTTACCCTCGACAAGACTTCTAGTGCTCTAGAAAATCTGGTGGTAGTCTTGTGTAATAAATAATTTAAGTTGTTCAAATTGACTTTCTTGTTATAAATAATGTTTGGGATGAAATTTACCCTTTCGCAAGTTATAGGGGTGGTTTTGAATTAACTAATTCAATGTAAATAATTTGTAATAAATTCCGGTTCCAGAACTGATTATATGATCCCAATATACCACTCGTTCCTTGATAACAGTTACAGTTAAATCAAGATTTGTTGTAATAAATTGTAATAAATGTGTACAAATTATGGTATGGGTTTAATTGAGGCGGGCTAGTTTGCTCGATGCAGGTTTAAAGCATTGAATTTTTACTATATTTGGTCATAATATAAAATTCTATAAATTGATCTCAAGGACGTCCTCACTATTTTTCTTACTAACGTGAGCCCCAACTAATAATTCATATTCCTCAGGTTGTATTTAGATCTCTATTGATAACTATTGTGGCCCTAAGAACTCTCATTATATTTGTTACCATTTCTAAAAATAGGAGTTCCCTGCCTTTGGAGCTTGGTATTTTATTTTAATTTTTCTATTATCCCACCCATTTTATCCGAGTGAGGATTATAATTTCTCCGGTTATCTCATTTAATTTCATTAATTCTTCATTATGTAGTTCAGCGTGTAGTGTTTGTTACTAATCTGCCTCGGATACCGATTTTCTAGTTATTGTTTTTAAACTTTTATTAACCGCAATATTCTTATTAGTGAATATTGATTAATGAAATGGTAAATATATTATAATTTCTCTCGGGTTATTTTAAAGATAATTGCCAGATATTTAAAATAAAACTAATAAATTAAGCGTTACGTTAATTCAGCTTAATACAGGTATCATTTTGATATGCACCAAACCAACACATATAAACGTTTAGCATAGATTTAGTAAAAACTTCACACTGCTATATACACATCTTGTTACGTTTTTGCCTTGTCACTCACGGTTCGAATCACTGGATTGTGAATAAATACACTGCTTCAAATTTGAACTCACACAAATGTATTTACACAACACAATAATTATATAACACAAAATTAACAATTAATTATTCCAATTATAACACACTTTTTAATTATCACTTTAATAATCGCTTTAATAATCACTTTAATAATCTTTCTATTTAACCATCACTGTATCACGTTTAAAATAAGACTCAGCATTCCACTTCAACGTACGCCTTTATATACCAAAATATTTGTTTCTAGAATAATCCTAAAAGCGCATCAAACAAATATGTTAGTATAGAAATGACGCCTAAATGTTGACCCAAATCACAAAAACAATTGAACAATTATTGAATAACTTATTCTATTCTAATCTAGGTGTCACCGTAACAATATGAAGTTTTTGCCAATTTTTTTACTAGTAAAACTTTAGCAGTATCTTTACATGCATATCAGAGCAACACTTTTGCCTGGATGCCGAACGGTTTATTCCGTACTCAAACTTCTATTAGATTTAATGTCTAGTGACAAAGCTGTTTGTAGAATTACTGAAAATTCAGGCATAGGAGAAGTTTTGAAAATATGTTAGGTTATAGTTTGGGATTGATGTACTAAGGCTCATACCAAGAGACTATAAGCCCAAAATAATACTTTACAATAGCCGGTGTAATGGAACAAATTCGAGCATGCTTCAAATATCAAAGCACACTTTGCTTAAAAATACTAGTTTCGAGTTGAAGCAAGTGAGACTCATCAAGTTCCGAGTACCGCTTTTGAAGTAGTTTAATAGCGCTAGTTTGAGTTAAAACTAGTAAAACTCAAAGAACCAGATAATGCTGAAGTTCCGAATACACCTTTTGAAATAGTAGTGTTGATCAATGGTGGGTGAGTTTTTGTTACTAAAAGTTAATGACAGAATATCATGACTGCAATCTGTTCTGGGGCCGTAGGACTCCCAACTCTTTTGCGGTTCGCTTTTTATGTTCTATTTTACTGCCTGCCAAATCGAGGGAGGACGTACGGATATAGGCCCGACTATGCTAGTGAAGTTTATTCAAACTAATTCAAAAAATACAACAACAACAAACTCATTGTAATAGTATTGGTGTAAATAAACATTCAGGCGAATTTATTTTGTGTAATTTAGACGCGATGTGAATTTTCAATTGGCCTTAGGTACATTCCAAAGTCATCCAAAGTATTTTATAAGCATTTAGCGTGAACTTTAGTGATATTGGTACTACTGAAACGAAAAGCAGTGTCCATAGCAAGTTACATGGTTTTCTAATGGGTCTTTTATTTTTGAATGGATCTTAGATTGCCAACCAACGTCACTGAAATTCATGCTACATGCTTAGAAAATAATTTGATTTATTTTGGAGTGTATCTAAGGCCAATTACAAAATCGTATCTCGTCTAAATTACACAATATAAATTCGCCTAAATGTTTACTTACACCAATACTATTACAATGAGTTTATTGTGGTTTTAGTTTTTGGATTATTTTGGATAAACTTTACTAGCATGCCCGCACTTACGTAGAACTAGCTGCACATTACACAACTCCATGCCAGCCTATGGGTCGGCCCATGAGTTTTGCACTCAGACACGGGATCATTGTTGTATTCATTTCCAACACCGATCGTAATCATAGGTGATGAAAATTCCCTATGTTAAAATTTGACTACCTTGCTACAGCTTTTAGCCACAGATGTTGTAATATATTTATTAAGTAAATAAAATTTCTTTCTCTGCCCTGTTCCTCTTCCGTTCCAGGGTGAATTGGGAAAACATTGTATAGAAAGACAACAAATAAATCAATTTCCATTTCTAGAAAATTTATTTCCATTTTCATTCCTAGTGATGTCTTTTTAGCATTTTCATAACGGTTCCTTCACAAACGTCTTATATATATATTTTGTATTCGTATCTTGGGTAATTTTATTCATTTCGGTCGTTTCCTCCTCTCTGTTCGGTTTTGTCTTTCCTCTATTTAAATATGCGAATACAAAAGCGCGGGCGACAGCCAAATAGAACAAAAAAAAAAAAACATCTTACAGCACAGAAAGAAAACAGGAAAAAATACACAAATTTCCACATTTTCCACTTAAGCAAAATGAAAAACTACTGCTGCTTTTTTTTGCTGTATAAAGAGCATTATAATGTTGCCTGACTGGTGTATCGTTTTATATATACACACACACAAACACACAGTTTATAAAATGGAACGAAAATATTATGAAAATTGGAAAATGTCTTTTATTGTTCCAACAAATTAAACAAAAAGCTCCGCTATACTGCTGAGTTGCAACATCTTTTGCAATTTGTGCAACAAAACAATAGCGAGCTGATTACAATGTTGCAGATTGTGTTCGTAATTATTCCTGCGAAGAAAATTTGCTTGAGATGTATTAAGGAGCTTTTTTTCTACTTTATGCGATATGGGTAAAAGAAAATTTCCTTTATACACCATTCGCATATACAAAGACGTTCACAAAAGGATAAAACAAAAGGAAGGAAAATTTATGTTGATACAGTGAAAATTGTCCATATAAATTGAACAATGTCGTACATAAGAAAATGGATTTTTGCTATTTGTGCTGTGTTAGTGTGTGTGTGTTCATCCATCTATCCTGGTGCTTTTTAAATTGGAAAATTGACACGAAATTTTCGGTTCCTTTTACGCTTTATGGATGTCTTTTTTGCTGTTTTTAAATGGGATGACAAGAAAATTCTCACTAAATAATCATTTCACACGGCTGAGTGAATTTTCGGCGTATCTATTCGGTGCGATTATTGCCTATACGCTTTACTAGGGTTTCAAATAACTATGAACGTGTAGTACATTGAATGTTACTGGATTACGGTTTGGTAGATGTTTAGTAAAATTGGTAATATTGCGGGGGAACAGAAAATTTAAGAGATGTTCAGAAAATTTTTAAATTGCGAACGATTTACTTCCGAGAAATAGTTGCCCGCTATAGGTAATTTATGCGTCGAAGGCGAAGCACCTCGGACGGTTTTCGGTCCCCTTTTTCGATTCCCGTCAGTAGTGTTTCGAGCTGTTGTTCAACATCCGTTTTATGTACTCGTATTCTTCATTTGGTACATTTCTTAAAAGGTCCGATGCTGTCATGTCGAACAATTCTTGGGGTACCACCGAAACGATTTGCAGGTACTTGTTCGTTCAATTTGACATGCAATTTTGCTAGCTGGAACAATTGGGATACTTTTCGAAAAAACTCGCTAATACCGGACGAAAATATTCCGCATTCGACATTGAATTACAGGCATTTGGATTACACCAGTCAATTTACCATGAATATTCGACATATGAATGATAAAGATAAAGTTGTCGCATATACGCTATCCCGCACGATCGAACACGAAACAGCAACAACGAACGAACAAACGACAATCGGATCACTCGAAACGAATTTCGACTATCAGAGAATAATTAGAGTCATCTCCTGGTATCCGCGCTACTCAAGCTTGTTTGTCCAACGGCATACAAGGGCGCCGATTGGACGATTTGAAATTCGATATAAATATCTCTTTTAACCTGTGCCGGCCGATCACTCGATGGCCCGAACTTTATTGCATGACCGATGTGTCTGTTCAAACCATTGCCAAAACATTCGTAATTAATTACATATCTCGATTCGTCGTTACGCAAACATTAACAACCGACCAAGCTACGCAATTCGAATCAAAATTGTTCGCCAAATTAACGAACCTCCTTGGTTCTCATCGAATACGTCTGCATATAATTCACGCGAACGGCTTCGTTCGATTAATTGAAATGAAGAAGAAGATCTCAAGTACCCACCAGCTGAAATGATCTACAGATAGGCACTCCAACTACTTAGTGAGTTTTTTCCCCCGAAAATTCTCTTAGTTACACAGATACTTTGTCATCTCGATTAATAATAAAGTGCAATCAGTATCTATCGATCCATTGAAACTGGAATACGAAATACTTTGCCCTTAGCCTAAACCATTTACTCGTAACGTTAAATCGTTTTCCTTAGTTGGAGGAGAAATAGGTACTATAGCAACTCATTTATTCGCAAAATAATTGATACTACAATCATCGACACATTCGACATATTGATACCCGACATTCGATCAATTTGATATTTAATAACTGACATTTAATAATCGAAGTTTAATGGATGTCCAATTAAATGGGCCGTACGAATATACTGGCATTGGCGATATCAACACTGAAGTTGATTTGTCGTTTTTTGCTCGAATACTTTACAATTATTATTTATTCAAACAATTTTCATAGGAAACATACACATAGGGTATATTCAGGCTATGCAGGCCTCACTAAAAATAGTTGGCCTCACACATCTTATGGGCTGGATGCGAAATATCTCTGGACATACCTATAGTCGGTTTAAAGTTTTTTTTGACGTATTGTATTTGTTCGACATTGCAATCATGTGGCATGCATAAGTACTTTACTAACGATAGTTTTTAGTACCAGGGTGCTATGGCAAAATCAGCGGTATTCTTCAAGGCCATTTCAACGATTTTATATTTTAAATATATTTTATTAAAGGTATACGAGCATAATCTCGATTTTTTTCCATTTTGAATTGTTAAGCTTTTGAGACCAGTAAGTGAATCCAATATTATGTACAACTTTAAATCATTAACATACAATCGTGTAGCGTATCGATTGAAAGGTTTTTGTCCAAACAACTATTTTAACAATATCACTTTGGTTTATAGATTTTCCGTGTTGGCGCTGTTGTCAAATTATTCTGTTTTAGAACGCAGTTATGCTTGTCGTATATTTCAGTTTTGCTATCAGCACTTTGGTTCACAAATCCACCGTTTTGGCGTTGGTAGCTCATGATTGTAGAACATATTAGTTTTAAATATCATTGAAATTTTTTCAAGAATATCACAAATTAAGCACCCTCGACATGCTATCGTTCACAGGTCTTGTTCGACATCGTCCAGGTCTTGCTTAGACTATGTACGCTGACTGCTTGTTGATGAGATAGTTTTTTTATAATTTGTTATTTAAATCGATTGGCTTTAGTGGATCCGATGATGTCACAATCACCAAATAGACGTTTTCGAAATTCAAGTTTCCATTTTAATTAACTTGTCCGTGTACATTTTCCGAGGTTTTGTTGGATAAACCTGATAAACTAATCCGAGGTCTTTGTGAAGGGTTGATGTTTTTGTGAGGGTATAGGTAATTGGCTCTATGCTCAACCCACTTATCACAGTCCTACCTGAAACAAGTTTATATAGTGAGCCGCTTGCTACAAGACAGGCGCCTGCTTCAGTAGCCACTAATTTGGAGAACAGTCGTTGATAAAATATAAGCAGAATTTGACCTGCATCGCCTCACTACACCGCATGATTTATTTAGAGTTACCCCAGGAGCATCGCGAGGAGGTATATATCTATAACTTTGCTACCCGGGAACCTGCTATACGAAATGATGTTTAAATTGTATAACTAGTTCTTGCCCTGGAGTATTATAATTCTAACCGACAATTTACTGAATTTTTTCTGAATTTTTTTTTTACTCTTTAAAACCAGCATACTACGTGACGCATACTTTGAGATGCTACTAGGCCCGGTTTAACAGAAAACCTCGTTTATTTTGATTAAATTGAGGGCTTAGGATGTTTAGGACAGCCTAACTTTGCTCTGGAGTATTATAAATCAAATCTACAAATTTAGTCGTACAGTTTAGAACATACTTACCATCTCAGATTAACATAAGTTAATACACAAAACTTTGAGATATTCAATCGACCTTGACAGTACACACCTTACATGTCTGTCTTTCTTCAAGCAAGCAATAAATAAAATTGGCGCGAATAATCACAAATCACGGTAATTCCACATCATTACAAGAACACATAAAAAAAACTGCAGGCAAAAAGAAGTAAACGCAAAGAAACGATCTGTGTAAATAGCATTTTGATCTCCTCCTTAACGACGTTAATCTCTCACAACACTTTATTACTATTATTACATTTTATATATGTAAGCATATATATGATCATGATTATTATTATGGTTGGCATTAAATAGAGATGATTTCACGTTTTATTGATATACGCGGACGCGTACCGCGCGATAAGAGAAATTCGAGATTGAAGTTTGATTTTAATGGAAGCCACTCAATTTAACCACTTAACAATTTAAATGTACGGTAAGGTGCGCGCCCAGCTTAAATCGATCGCTTTGTTAAGAGTTAAGCTGATTATCGATCAGTGGGTTTTTATCGATCTAATTCAAAATCGGCGCGACAATGCCATTAAATTTCTTTTCAACCACATTTATATATACTTATGTAGATCGAGCTTATGTGGTGTACTGTTATATTGTATAGTAAAATAGATTTTACCTTAAATTAAGATTGCGGCTTTATCAAGTTCATCAACTTGCTTTGTATGCAGTTTTATTGTTTAAACAACTTTCCAGACATTCCATATAGCACACCTAAGTTTATATAGATTTAACCATCCATACAAAGTGTTAATTTCCAATTTGATTGCAGAATCACGAAAAATCCACTTTACACAGGTAAATATGTTCGGTACAGATCATCTTGATGACTTTGTTGTAAAAATAAAATATAAAAAAAACTTGTTGCAGTCTTGAGATATGCGCTACCTATGACTGGATTAATATTTCTTGTGCTTGTGCGAAGATGTGTACGAAGACAAATATTTTGCATTGTATACGAGTATACGCAGCTAATATTCAAATTTGAAACAACTTGTCAATCGCCATCATCGTCGTCATCATCATCCGGATCAACATCATGAAATGGTACATTTCATCCCAGGTCATTGATGTTGATTTTATGCAAATTTAATGTGTGTCTTGTTGTATTGTGTTTACTGTTCTATGATGTAGCCGGATGTAGGCGAGGCTTTAAGGCGCATACATTTTTTTTATAAATAGTTAGTTATTGTTCATTCTATGCGCTAGATTTATGTTAATGTTTCTATTTTAGCATCAGAAGTTATATTTATTGGAAAACCCCTTCGGTATTTCAAAATTCGGTATAAAAAAAAATTTTCGTATAGGGTAGCACGTTAATAAATTTTAGGTTATTCTGACAGAAAATGTTCGTTCAAGAATCATTCAGCAGATTCTTCTAAATATGCAGAGGCCTCTCTCACGGTAGTTTTGTCGACTAAATCTCAGGGTTTTGTGTTATGGGGAAGTTGTGGCTTGCATATTCCTAGCCTACACCATGGAAAAAAACAAAATATAAGTAAATACTGAAGCTTAATTTAATTTATATCAGAATTAAATCGGCCGAAATTTTAGGAAGCAACATAAGAAGGTACGGACGTCCTTGGGATCTCCCACAATTCACACTACGATAACTTGCGACTGCTGGAATGCCACGGGGAGACCGTGCAGATTTTGCCGTTGTCCCCGAATGGACAACACATTCACTGGACTCACTACTCCGACCCTGTGGATTTCCTGACAAGGGGATAAAAGGGAGTGGCAAGCCCAGCCTGTATACGTGAAACTGACAGCAAAGAAGACCCCCTCTCCCAACATACTGATCCGAGAATGTTAGGAATTAATTTTAAATAATTAATGACACAAAAATAACCAAGGAAATAGACCTAGGCCGGAAGAAAAATAACCAAACACCAGAATAACTCACAGTACTGGTGTTTTATTTAAATACTAGCTGAATTACCCGGCGCTGCACGGGAGAAATTAAAATTACTTTGAATTACGGATATTTTGCAGGTAATTTCTTGACGTCACTGTAGTTGCAATCGTATATGACAGGAATTCTTCAGGTACTGAATTCAGCATCGAAAACATCACCGGAAGCATTAAAAATTGAAGTTTTAAAGAACATTTTACCGGTGCCCCTAGACCCAGGGTCCCAGCCCTAATTTTACCAACTCAGAAACCTTCGCGCGTATACACGCAACCCATCATCAACGTTTCATCGCAATCAAAATATATTTTTTTATAATTTTTATTTCAATACCCAAAATGGAGAAAACAAAAAATCGGTACAGGCATTTTAGCAGCTCTATCCGAAATGATACCGAGAAATTGGAAATTGTATTTTAGTTAAAGTGAAACAGTAGTAAAAAAGTAAAAAAGTTGAAATACCCCAACCGGTATCGATTGTAGGATATATTTTGAAGCAGCTTGCTGAAACACACTGCACGAGCATTTAACGATCGGCCAATTGACAAGTAGCGCGTCATATGCTAAATGTCGTTTAAAAGTAGATATTTCTATATACTTGAAAAATGTTGTTGCTGTGTGAATTTGAAGAAAGGTAATATTGCGTTTGTCCCTGCTGTTTATCACACAATGTCTATATGCATGTCGATCGTGCATATTTGGTGCAATTCAGAGCAACTGTAAACTTTTGAAGACGATAGTTAATGGAGCTATGAATTAAATCCATTTTATAATTGAGCTTGTAAATTGCACATTAAAAGCAAACTAGAACTGCATCTTCGTTGTGAATGAGCTTTGATGCTCAAAATGTGGTGTGTGGTTTTGCAAAAATGTAAATTGTATAAAAATAAATAAATAAATAAATAAAATAAATAAATAAATCAGATGAATGGTACAGGAACGCAAAAGAATAGACCCCGTGATTCAGAGGACTCATTCCTAGGACTCGAACATGCCACTAATTTCATATAATCCCTTTCCTAAACTCATTCCCAAAAAACTCACTCCCAGGAAAAAAAAATAACGAAAATTGAAATTTTACGAAAAACTTTTACTGAGCCCCTAGACCCCGGGGGTCCAGCCCTGACTTTTCAAACGCAAAAATCTTCGCGGGCGTGCACACATAGAAGATTTTTCTACAAATTTTGTAATCAATGATTTTAATTTAGGATTACCAAAGAGCATTTCATTTGTCAGATTATGTTATTTACTTTATTATTTTTTTAAATCAATAGCTGTAATTAATCCACAAAGCGTCGATTGTTGCTGGTTTATCAGCAAAATCCCGTGAGCTTAAATAACCTTTCAGCCAATTAATAATGCGTTCATCGTAACGCTTAGTGATGAACGATATTTTTTGCCTTTCTGTCTGGAGAGAAAACGAATAGCGCTGATGGTTTAACTACTCTTGAGCACGCCACGTACAACTGAATGGGAAAAACACGGAAATTCAAAGTTTATTCCACACGCTTCCAACTATTGGCCTTGTGATTTATTAATCGTCATTGCGAATGCAAGACGAATCGGAAACTGATCACACTTAAATTGAAACGGCTAGTTGGTGGGAATCAATGGTATTCTTGGAATCAGAACATTCTCGACTTTGAACTTTTCTATGATTATCGTTGCTTCAATCTCTTTGTTCATCAGTCTCTTAACAGTGAGTCTTGTTCCATTGCATAGTTTTGGTTGTATCTGTAATGGAATCGATCGATTTAAATGAATGCAATTGGCCAGCGATTTGACTTTGAATTTTTATATTCAAATCGTCTAAGTCCTTATTTCCCACTGCCAAAATGGCTCGTTCGCTCAACCAAGCCTGGTTTTTGTGATTTGCACCATAATACGGGAACACTTTTGCGATCAATTCTTCTTTAGAGGTTGTGAATTGACAAAAATTAGGTGGTAACGAAATGAGTTGTTAATTTGAAAGTTTTTACGTATCTCCACAAATTCGATGTGTTTAAGCAATCGTTTACTTCATCAGTAGCTGTTGATCTTGGAATGACTGGCAGCGTTTGGCGGAAATCACCGGCCAGCAGAATCATCGTACCTGCAAAGACGTCCTGATTATTGCGCAAATCTTTCAACGTTCGATCGAGCGCTTCTATTGCTCGTTTGTGCGCCACCCTACACTCATCCCAAATGATTATTTTGCAAGTCTGTAGTACTTTCGCCATTACTAATTTTGTGTAAATGTTGCACGTCGGCTCATAGTTTGCAAATTCAGTAGCAATCAACTGATGCGCTAGAAAAACAAATTGAAGTTTTTCGGGTTTTCCGTAAGTTTCCGAGTTTTCCATTCATATTTTCCAATTTGTCTTTTATAAGAGACCACTGGATCGGATACGTGCAAAATTCCGTACAAATCATCATTTTTCGATTTTCCGAATTTTCCGGCTTTTCCAGTAGATTTTCCCAAAATTTTCTTTCGTAAGAACCATCTCCTAAAAATTAGGAACACATCAAAAAAAGATTGAGCCAAATCTAACCGTTCTCAAATGATGTGCTAGAATAAAAATTCAATCTTCTTCGTGTTTTTCCGGAAGTTTCCGAGTTTTCCACTCTTCCAAAATACCATCTGGATCGGAACCGTGCGAAATCTCGTACAAATCATCATTTTTCGATTTTCTGAATTTTCCGACTTTTCCGGTGGATTTCCCAAAATTTTCTTTCGTAAAAACCATCTCCTGGTAACTGGAAACACATCAAAAACAGATTGAGCTTAATCGAGCCATTCTCAACTGATGCGATAGAAAAAAAATTCAATCTTCTTCTGGTTTTTCCGGAAATTTCCGAGTTTTCCAATAAAATTTTCAAATTTTTCTCTTCTAAAAGACCATCTGGATCGGATACGTGCGAAATCTCGTACAAAAACATTATTTTTGAATTTTCCGAATTTTCCAACTTTTCTTTTCCCAAAATTTTCCTGACAATTACAAACACAACAAAAAAAATCAGCTAAATCGGTTCAACCGTTCTTTAGTGATACATGCGCCAATTGATTTTTATTAATATAGATTTTACACAAACCTAGAGGAGAAAGGAGGGAAAAGAAGAATTACCGAACGAGAAAATGAAATAAAATATGTAAACGTAAATAAAACTAAAGATAAAATAAAAATAAGAAATTGGAGTTTAAAATTCAGAGGCGAAATCCATGACCGCGTGCGCGAATCGACCGCTATTCGGTACTCGATTACATAGATTTGTAAATTTGAAAATGTAATAGTAAAGTTGAATTGAATTTAAAAATAAAAAAACCAAACCAACCATAACCAAAAAATATAAATGAAGAATAGCCGGATGGCCACCCCTTACGTTGCAGTGTGTTACCGATAACCAAAAAATATACAAATGACCTCGTTAGGAAACGGTGAATGCTGTGACACTCACTTGCAGATATAAAGTTATTTTAGGCCACTAGTCACGACTACCAGCTTTCATGCAATCAATCTTTCAATACAACCGTCAAAATATTCAGTACCGTTAGAACACCGTATAGGGAGGCGTCTTCCACCAATATCAATTTGCCTAGAATAGCAACCTGTATGGTTGGCGAAAACTGAGATTGCCGATACAAATTCACTCTACTTCTTCGTCAAAAACAATATTTGAATCAGGACCAAACTCACGAACGACCAAAACACAAGAAAACTTTGGTTAACAACAAAATTGACTCCTTTTTTGTCCAATTAGATATAACCACATTATCTTATGTAATCACAATATTTTACCGTTAGTTTGTATTAATTTTATTTCTTACGACTTAACTAACTTGTCTTTTTATATACAAAAGATCAATAAATCAGTCAATACTTCAATACTAACAATTTCAATCTACTTGAAAAACTGAACTTGTTTTTAATTTTAAGACTTGACTGATGCTCTACACCATACAAAACTAGATTTTATTTTTTTTACATTCCAAACTAAACTTATTCAAAACTAGACTCCAATTCATGTACCAAAAAAAATCTAGAATTATATTTTCGGTCAGGTTATTTTTATACTGTTAAATTAGCCGACTCGCTCTAGCCAAAAATGTCGATAATGCAGATTCGGCTGCATCAACTAAAACGAACTAGCCGAAAATGACGATAATGCAGTTTCGGTTGCAATAGCTAGAAAATATCAACCGGCACATGCCGATAATGCAGTTTCAGTTGTAACAACTGAAATTTAGCAGCCACAAAATATCGATAATGCAGATTAAAACAACTTGTATTATTCACCTTAAATCAGCAAGGCAGATTCGTGTAAAGAGCCTGCCGAAAAATGTCGATAAAGCAGATACATTATTTTAGTGTTAAACAGTAATTTCGGATCATTAACGTATATAATTCAAAATTAATTTTTTTTAAATTACAATAAAAACTGTTTTATTACTGAGAAAACTCGATGGCACAAACCAAGCAAAATTTCAAATATTTCAGGTCAATTTTCATGTGGAGTCCGGGAAAACTTGATTGAATATATAGCACACACAAAATTTGAAAATTTCCTAAAATTTACCGTTTAAAGTGTCATGCCTGAAAATAGATTCAAATGAAAGGTCTTATTGATGATCACACATGCAAAAACTTTCAGGCTGATTTCGTGTGTGCGCCGAATTTTTTGTGTGCGATATATTCAATCGACTTTTCCCAAATTTTCTACATGAAAATTGACCTGACGTTTTTAAAAGATATTTATTAGATAAAGTGCCATTTGCATTTCATGTCTTACCTCCCCAATTTTCTAATACAACACTTGAGAAATTTAGTTTTGCATTATCAACATTTTTCGGCTGGGATGTTACCGACATAAATCAACTGTCATTTTCGTTTGATTAATTTAAATCTACATTATCGACAATTTTCGGCTTGAGTCGGCTAACTTTAATAGGGTGTTATTTTTGTTTTATTTGTTCGTGAGCGTCACTCTTTCACTCCCTCTCACCGCTTATCAATCGCATCCAACAAAACGAGAAATGCACAACAAAAAAAAATTCATCTACATCTCCGCCGGTCGCACACATGCACAAGGTGTACACATTGGTCTCGCTCTCACAATTATTCGACGTTTACAATGGGTGTGGATACGAAGGCTAATTTACATAAAAACAAAACCCCTAGTACCAATACCATAGAATAAATGGTAATGCTATCAGTAAATTTTTATTAGAAATTAAAAATTCAAAAAAAAAAAAAAAAAATCACAAATTAAATAATGATATGACTCCACAAGGTGGGGGTAACTGCGGAAGAGAAACTTTCGAATTTTAAAATGAAACTTTGCATACCAATTAAGCCCAATTTGTGCTAATTAGTGCCCGCGGGAAAAATTTAGTGCTAGTCCAGGAGCCGGAAAAACTAGAAAAGAAAATTAAAAATTTCGCCTGAAAGCCGAAACAAATAAAACCCAATTTCTAGAAAAAACAGACATAATTTAAGCCTAATTTTAAAAATTTCAAACGAAGTTTGTGCTTATCAAAGAAATATAATTTTTATAAATTTTCATTCATAAATGGAGGAAAAACGAACTAGCCCCTACAAGATACTATACTACACAAACAAAATACAGCGATATACCGAATAAGCAATTAAGATCGCATATTCCTGTCAAGCATGTAGTACTGCAATCCATCCGAAAAACATAGTGGCTGAATTTGTGCCAATCCAGTATTAATCCAATTCCATTAAGCAACGTAATTACCTTTGAATGGACGATTTTCTGTCATAAAGTATTCTAGAAACCAACAAACTTAGTACTTTTGATTGCACATTCCTATCAGGTATGTTCATTACCATCCTATCATACTTTATAGGAATATTTCATAAGAGGTACCAATGGATTTGGGCCATTTCTGGATTAGCACAAATCTTAAGAAAATATATTCTGATAGAGTAGCCGTTTTTCCAAAATTGAATGTTAGGTATTTTGGCGATGCTTTACTGTTTCCCTAAACAGTTGAAGAACCTAATTGTGGTGAGAGACCGATACAGAAATAGTTTAAAATGATGAGCGAAGCACCTGCAATCGGAAATAGTACTCGAAGCTATCCATGATCCATCATTTTCCGAAAACTTCATGTAAATCAGATATTTTAGGTACCCACTAGCTCACTAATGGCTGCTATTTGGAATAAACATAATGGATTTCTTCAGTTAATAGCGCGGATACTGCGGCGTAGTTGGAGGGTTCAATTCTGTTTTTTTTGGCCAACGAAACAATTTTAATTTTATTTGTCTTCATCCAACGTTGGGGTCAATGTAGTTCGACTTTCATACAGTTTCGCCCATAAACCATGTGGTGTCCAGTACTGATGGCGCCCAACATGGGGCTCAATTGGGCCTCCAGTTTCAATCCAGGTTTCCAGCGGATTTTCAAATAATATGAATTTCATTCAGAATTTCTCTGTATTTGATTATGCGAATGCCGACCACGGTGCTATAAACAATTTCCTAGCTGAGGTTGATTATGGACAGTGCTGCACTGAGAAAAATTTTGGTTTGTAAAATTAAAAAACGAAGTTTTTAATTTCTCAAAGTTATAAATATTTTTGAATTTCAAAAGTATTTTTTTGAAATTAAATGAAATTTCTGCAAACTAATAAAAAGCTTTATTATTTTAAAAACATATTTTGTAAAATGATTTATAAAATACTTTTTAAGTTTAAAAAGTTTATTTATTTAAACATAATAATTTATTTCAAAAGAAGTGTTTTAGCATTTAAAAACAATTTTTTAATAATAATGACAACTTATGAAAATGTTTATATTTATTGTTTTGCCAGAAATCCCGTTGTTTTATTTTTCAATTCGTCTATATTTTATTTTTTGTTTTAAAGTGTTTTCGGCTATTTATATAATTCGCCAAATCGATATGTTCTTGTGTTATAAATACTAAAGGTATGAGGTTTGATTTTCCACAGTTTGGTCATTGCAACCTGATAAGTACAGCAGATAGCAACTTCTTATAAGTACGAATCCAAACTACCAATACCAAAGCAACTTGCGAGATACTCATTATATTTTTTTAAGGGTCGTCTCTTAGTTTTTGCTGACTTGAACAGTCGCAAATATTGTGAATGTCATTGTAATAGTAAAATGTATTACTACGGATTACTTTGAAGTAATAAAATTGTGTGACATAATTGTTAAAAAATAATTAAAAATTAAAATAAATTTTTTAAAACTAACCAATAGTATTTTATTCTTAAAAAACAATCGCTTAAAATTTAAGAAAACTATTTGACAAAAGTAAGGAAAGTATTTTTGGAAATAAAAACCATTTTTTTATTTTTACAAACAAATTTGGTGAAAAAATATATTTTAAAAATAAAAAGATTATCCTTTTGATTTTAAAAACGAGACTTTTCGCCTAAAAAGTATATGTATGTATATTTTTTTGATTTTATATGTATATTTTTTTATTTTTAATGGTTTTTTTTTCTCAGTGTGTAGACACCTTCAATCAGTTGTTAAATATTGCTACACGAAAGTTTGTCCCTAAAAAGATAATAAAAAAGCTTAACGCCCGTTATTGCTCATGGTTCAATCAAGAGCTCTAGAGAAGCAGCGTAATAAAGCTCACAGGAGATATAGGCATACTGGTCTAGCTTTCGATTTAGCTCAGTATCAGTTTCAGCGCAGACAGCTTTCCTGTTTTAACCGATTCCTGTACGAACGAGGACGATTTACGCTGTAACCCGAAGACATTTTGGAGATTTGTGGAACTGAAGAACCAAAATAACGGCTTACCGTCGTTTATGGAATTCGGTGGTCAAAAATCCGTTAATCCATTAACAATCTGCAATTTCTTTGCCGATTACTTCTGTAGCGTTTTTGTTAAGGATATCTCACAAACTCCAATGATACCTATCTCTAATAAATAAAAAAATGTTTTTTTCTGAGCTTGATGTGTTGCAGGCATTGATGAATATGAACGCGTCAAAGGGTCTGGGGCTTGATGGTTTACCAGCGTATCTGTTGAAGCTTTGCGCATTTGGTTTTGCCGCCCCTTTAAGCCAATTGTTTAATATGGATCCCGCAGGGATGTGACTAATTATCGTGGCATTGCTATTATGTCCTGCATTCTAAAGCTCTTCAAGTCAATGGTCAATAACGTAATCTCTTCCTATTCTAAGCAATGTATTAGCGGATGTCAGCATGGATTTTTTTCGGACCGCTCAACGGTCATTTATTTGGGAATTGTTCAGAATAAGTTAATCAATTCCATTGTTTCAAAACATTTAGGTCAATATGTAGTTTATATCGATTTCGCTAAAGCTTTCGATAAACTCAATCAACGATTATTGTTGAATAAGGTTAGTAATCTTATGACATTATTTTTTTAATGGCGATTGTTAATAAAGCCTATTCAATGTTGGAATTTAGTAAATGAAATTCTAAAGATTTTCACGAATTACTGACTTTTAAGCCATTGTACACTTCTCTCGTTCGTTCTCAGTTTCTGTTATTTGTTCTCAAAAAATTACCTACTTTACAACGCGACGATTATAGTCTCTCATCTTACTTCGACCGTTGTCGTTTCCTGGACCTTCAGTCACTGGCTTAATGGGTACATGCGGCTATGCTATTTCTGCACGTGATATTATTTGTGGTAAAGTTGATTGTGCTGGCATACTTTCACTCTTTAATATTTAGGCTTCTCAACACACCGTACGCCCGTGTGACTTTCTTCATACTCCAACTGCCGACCGTAACCACAGCTACCATGGTCCTGCAAAGCGCATCCAACGAGATCTCAACACCATTGCTTAGTATTTTGATTTACATATTTATCGCAATGCTTTCAAGAGGGCAATCGCTACTGTGGAGTTGTGACTTGGTGCCACCATATTGTTGTTCCTTCTCATCTTAAGAAATAAGTGAATGTAATTAGAAATTGTAATTTATAATTATTAATGATTGTTAATGGTTTGAATTTAATGCTATTTTTTGGTTTTATTTTGTTGTCTCGATAAATGTAAATGCCAATTCAACTTTCGTTCCAATTTCCAATCACCATGATTCAAATCTCCCATTTTTCGACGGTAATGTGAAATAATGGCATTCGTTCTATGATTTTTTTCGTTTCAACCGCACATAGACAACCAACCATATCCACTGCATAAAAATCCAATATCTCCTTTGTCAATGGCATAGTCCCGCGTATACATCCTCCAAATTTCCTATCATCGTCGAAATTTAGAAATCCTTCACCGACAAGTATCACGAAGCTACATGGATAGATGAACAATAGATGAAATAGTGCGAGATGTAAAGCCTCTAGGAGATCAAGTAGCACAACGTGACCCATGGTTAATCCTGTTAACAACCGATAAGCTACACGATGACACCAAAAAGATGTGAAAGTATGAGACCCCCGAGATTGATTCCTCACAATTGAACAGTTGCTGGGATTCCTAACCAAATGCATGAATTCCCTCATTGATACCTTTCCGAGACGCAGTTTTACGAAAAATCCATCGTCACATGCGAAAGGCTTTAATGCGGCACACCAAGCCCCGACTTATCCGGTATCCACTTGCCGTTGTATGAAAACGAAATACATAGAATCAATTGGCGACGAGACTTCATTATTAAAACAAATCGTTGTTTTAATTGCCTTTGGGAGGATCATAAAGTTACTAGTTGCAGGAGTCGAATATACATCGTCACAAATGTTCTAAACGACCCAATTGCATTATTTGCCGAAGCGAGGCTATACCGTGGAAAACTTCTCGGTTAATACACCATTAAAAAACGCCGCTCGTGTGAACAACTTGATAGGTGAATAACACAAGGTTCCTATTCTACCAACAGCCAAGCTAGATATTCAAGATAAATAGGGAAATTGGATAAGTTGCCGAGGTCTGTTAGACTCGGGCTCTACCAATAGCCGAAGTTCCACCATGTCCGAAGGTTTATTGAGGCAACTGAAGGTACTAAGAATTAAGGCTGATATCACTTTTATCACTTACATCTTTTTATTTTGCTATCGATATCGTCAAATCTACCACCGGAAAGAATCGATACATCATTATTCGTGTTGTATGATACCCTACCGCTTATGTACCTGCAACAGTAGAATTTGTGTTGGAATGTGAACCCGTCTTCCAGATTTTATTGGATGGTACGAATCACATAAACGAGGCGAATATCCATGTACTCAAAACACCAGGTTAGAATGGACACCTGAAGGTACTATACATACACATGAACCACAGAAATCAATTTCAATCGAAGCTGGCATCACATCGTCCCATGTTGAGGCAACTGAAGTACTTCAACAAACAAAGGCCACAGGCACAGAAAAAATTAAATATAAACAGAAGTAAAGCTGCATATAAAATTTTTACGCATATTATCATAGTAAAATATGGGGTCACGATCCGGTTTTATGTTGACCAAATTTAAAATTACCGTTATAATCTAACCGAAGAAAAATGAAACAAAAATATTATGAAAGTTAAAGAAACACTTAATGTATATTCGAAGAGTTGGACGTTCTAAGTTTATTATTTAAGGCTTAAAACGAATTTGTATTTTGGGGTTACAATCTAAAAAAGTTGGTTCAAAATTTTGTATGCACCTTTACCTCTGTTTATATTACTTTTCTCTATGCCACAGGCGTTTTTAGTTGATTGAAGAAATTATGCCAATAAAACCTCTAACCACAGAAGTGCAGTTACGTCTTGATCTATTTCATTCTAAGTTATACACAAGCCCTGCGAAGATGTTATGCACTGGAGAATAAACGATTTAGCTATAATGATAAATTGGACATGTCATGAAGATTTCCATCGTGAACGTTTGGAGCAGTCAGCAGGTCTTTTATTTACTACACCACTCCGTGATAAAAGAATCCAGGGCGTAAATTTTCTTTACGTATACATCGAGAAAATCAGGTAATGAGTATGAATTGTGGAAATTTTTAAATGCAGGATTGTTTACTATCAGTTTTTAGGAAGGGGAAGCTAAATTTTTCCGGAAATTTTTTTGATTTTCCGGAAAAACTTTCACTTTTTTTATTTTTATTAATAATAATTGCTTTGTCAACCTTGCAGACACAGATCAAAGAGTTTCTATTGCACTTATCGCTTTTTGTGACAGTGCCACAAATATTAAAAAAATCAATTTTTGTAATTATACATTTTTTTTATTCCGACTGGTCGGAGCTTGCTGCCGTTTATTATATGTTTTTTCGTTTTTTTTGTTGAGTTTACTATCGCATGTTATGGAGGAAAAACCCAAATTCGACAGTAAAATATTACTAGTTAAAGACTGTAACCTACAACCACAGCCTCACTTCACCTGCCACCTGGCAGGTAAATTTAACAGTTTGTATTCTGATGCAAGCCGATCTGATTAAAACCGATTTATATATGGGCGAATTGATGTCCGGTAGTAACAGCATCGCCTCGGAAATGACCGGCCAATCATTCATTATACTATTGACGAACAATCCAAAGAAGAACCATTCTGGGAGATTGCTGATAAAAGTCATCAGTTGAAGACTACTTTCATTATAGGGTATCATTATCAGCTATACACTGCCTAGGGTAACAAAGCGGTCTTACCTATAAGAAAAGGTCTATATCTTATATCCATAAGGTATATTGTCATCCGTCACGATTGGCCTAAAAATCATTTTCGGATGGTTTTGATTAGAGGGTGTTAATTGAGATGACGAGCTACCACCAACCATCCTGAAGAAGTATCTAAAAATTCGCAACCAGCTCGAACTGCTGACCGAGATAAAATTTCCGAGATGGTTATATACAGATGGGGAGAAATTAGAGTTACATTGATTCTCGGACGCTCGCGTTAGGTGACGAAAGTATTAAAACCAAATTCGCCTTCATCAAAGTGCACACCATTTCGAAATTAGAACTAAATGGCGCTATTTTACTTGTCAGACTACAAAAACTAACATTAGAACCTCTTAAGTTATCGAAACTATCATCGATTTACTTATATACCGATTCAACAATCATTCTGCAATAGCTGCCCAAACCGCAAAACATTCTCAAACCATTTCAGGTTAATCGTGTCCCTGAAATTATGCCCAGCACTAATCGATGGGAATGACGTTTTGTACCAAACCATGACAACCTACGCCATGATGAAATGTGGGTAAGGGTCAACCACAGGCTTTGCCAACTATGGTTGAACAAGGGTATGAAATTCCACGAGCGAAAGATTTAATCAGACGAATCATTCATTTATGATTTACATGTAATCGCCAACCAATAAACCAGAAGGACAACTAATGGCACAATCTGTTTTGGGGCCGAAGCACTCCCAATTCTTACAAGGTTCGCTTTTCACGTTCTACCTTATGCATTGCTTGCCAATTCAAGGACGTACGGCTTATATGTCCGATTTTCGAAGAACCATCTGCATATTGCTCCATGCTAGCGTATACTAGCATAGAAGATGGGTCGGCCCAGTTGTGCACTCCGACAGGGGGTTATAGAAATCAAAATTTAACTCCAAATAAACACATTTTTATTTAACGGGGCAAAACAATGCTTTTGTTGGCTAGGTCTACTTTCTCAATGACCTCAATCAAATTTTTCCGTAAAACTACGATACGCATTTAAAAAAGTACAAAAAGCCACCTTGTAGAGCAAGCCTTGTTCAAATGAGAGCCTCAAATAAAAGTATTGAATGGATACTGCGACTGCTTAGTATTCTCTTTTCATGTGAGTAAATTCTTACCTTCTCTTGTATGCTCTCAATTGTCATTAAAAATAAAACAAAAAATATTTTTTTTTTATAATTTTTCAGTTTTTTATTTATTTTTTTCTTGATTTTATTTCAT
Organism: Nephrotoma appendiculata; assembly: GCA_947310385.1. Taxonomy (NCBI): domain Eukaryota; kingdom Metazoa; phylum Arthropoda; class Insecta; order Diptera; family Tipulidae; genus Nephrotoma; species Nephrotoma appendiculata. The sequence goes on along the minus strand of OX371225.1, from coordinate 263,738,953 downwards.
TTGTTTTTTATGTTCATTGAATCATCGTATACAGTCCAGAAAAACTAAAATAAATAATAATTTTTAATTAAATTTTAAATTTTAATTTTCTTTCTTTTTATTTTTTTTAATTAGTCACACACATCAATATCCCTAAATCCTTACTATACATTTAAAATACATGGAATAATATTGCTTCCAAAGTGACTATTATGACTCTCTTAATATGGTTTCCATTTTTAATATTATTTTTTTTTCAATTTTTATAAAATTAATAAATTTTCAAATTTTTGTTAATTAATTTAAATAAAATAATAAAACTCTGTACTTACGGTAAGTCATCGGTCAACAAAAAATAAAAAAAAAACAACAAAACCAATAAAGAAAATTCAGAATCTGTCAAAATATATATCAGTAAAAAAATGGCGTATAAACAAAATAAAAAATATTATTTTTTCATATTTTTATAAATTTTTTTTATTAAAATTATTATTAATTAATTTTTTCTTTGTTTTGTTTTATATATATATATATATATATATAATAGATTTATTTATAATTAAATTTAATTAATTCATTTTTATTAATTTATATAATAATTACAAATTAAATTATTTATTTATATATATATTTTAATAAATTTATTTTTTCGATTTTATTTTATTTCTATATAAAAAATTAATAGTTTATATAATTAAATTATATATAAATGTGTGTGTATTGTTTTTGTTAAAGGGTGTAGTGGGTGGGTAGATAGGATTATTTATATAAAGGAGCCAGGAAAATGTAAGGAGATTTTATATTGAGTCTAGTACGTTACCCAACCTAATATAATATATCAACTAAACATAATATTTACAAAATTTTTGTTTGGGTTAAACGTCCATGCCATCTATTGTTCAGCACACTCATTTAACAAAATAATATAATATGTATTATTTTGTTTATGTTGTAAAATATTGAAATTAAATTTGTGTTTGGCAAGAAAATGAAATACTAATTATAAAATATTACAAAAATTCCGGAACAATTCTCGAAATATTTAGCCAGCTAAATATTTAAAGACCGATACGGGGGTTTTGAGACGGGTACGCCATTATATATTATATTTTCTTGAAATTATACATACGGTATATAGATGGCAGTATGAGACAGTTTAGAAAAATTATTTTTACATAATAAAATAAAAAAAATTGTTCAGTCTTTATATTTTTGTTTTATGTTTAGAAAATAAAAAAAATATTCAGATGGCGCTCGTGTAAAAAATAATAATATTGTAATATAGTATATTGTGTTCGATAAGAGATGGCACTTTTTTTTTGATTAAAATTTAATTTCAATATTTTATTATTTATTTATTTATTAAAATTTTTATTTTTATGTACACACAAAATGGTTTAAAACTAATTTTTTTAAAAAATAGCTACCTGTCTCTTTCCATTTATTTTTTTATAATTTTAATTTTATTAATTAAATATTTTTATATATTTTTGAAATTATGTATAATATATATTTTTATTTTTAATTATTTAATCACATATATAAATCTTATGTATATATAAATTAATTAATTAAAAAATAATTTATTTTTGTTTTGTTTACTTAATTAATTAATAATATTAATTAAATATATGTATATATAATTTTACAAAAAATTTCTAATTTTTAAATTCTAATTACGTATAAAAAAATTGATTTTTTATTTTTTTTTTAATTAAAGTTTTTTTTTGGTTCATTTTTTATTAATTTTAATTAAAAATAATTTAATTTCACTTCACTTGTTTTTTTTGTAATATTTTTATTAATTTTATTTTTGAGACTAGAGAGAGCGCTGCATAATTATTTTTTGTAAATTTGTATATAGTGGTTCATGCGACGATTTCACACACGACTTCATTAATTAATCAATTAATTAATTAATTTTATTATTTGGAAGAGAGATTATAAATTATAAATAGCACAAGTAGTAAAAAATTATAGTTGATTACTAAAATTACTAGAAACCCATCGAGCCGTGTCTGGTCGCACTGTTAACTATATAGGACCGTAATCACTTAACGCTTGCCCAGGCTGTGATCCTGGTAATGTTACAACAACAGAGACGGCACGCGGATCAACTGATTGTGCGGTGTTACAGCTTCCGATAATCGTATTTGTGGTCGCATTACCTGCTTGACCCCGCATACCACCATCTATACTAACACCACCCGGCCCTGTACCAATTGATGTGCCGCCTGCTGTTTCTGGTCATACATGACTTATCGGTTGTTTTGTTTTCATTAGATGAGCTTCTAGCATTTGTATCGTAGATGGTGAAACAGCCGGTGCTGTATGATTATGCCTTCGCAGAGATTCAAGCACCGTTTCAACATCATCATTTGCACCCGGTACATATGGCCGTGGCATTAATCGATCTGTTTTTTGTTTAATCAGTGCTTGATTAACACCCGTTTGGTCGGGTGGCCCAAATAATCGCTTCCAGAATTTTTTCCACGATTCAACTGTTTTGCCGGACCAGATCCATACACCAGATGTTATTCCGACCGCAAGCGCCATAAAATATTTTAACATTAGTACTGAGTATATCGGTTTATGACGCACTCCTACACCAACAAAACATGGACATGTTAGGCCCTGATTCCAATCGTCCGAAAATGTAGTCTCATATAGATAGCAGCCAATAACAATTGTCGCGGGCACCGTGTACAGAACACTAAATATTCCGATACGGATCATTAATTTTTCTAATTTATCAGCTTTGGTACCGGCACCGATTCCTCCTTGTTGCTTAATCACCGATCGGATACGGAATAATGACACAAATCCGGCCATTAAAAATGTTGTTCCGATCACGAGGTAGACAAATAGTGGGGCCAACACAAAAGTTCGTAGATTATCGTTCGATAGGTTTCCGACATAGCAGATTCCGGATACGGGATCCCCATCCACCGCGCCCAGTTGTATTACAGCCAGACTTTGTACCGTCGGAATTAACCAGGCGGCTAGATGTAAATATTGTGAATGTTTCGTGATGGCTTCGTTGCCCCATTTTAGGCCGGCCGCAAGGAACCACGTGAACGACAGCACCACCCACCATATAGATGAGGCCATGCCGAAGAAATAGACGAGTAAAAATATTAATATGCATGAATTAGGCCCGGTGGTTGAGTATCGGATTGCTCGATCATCGCACGCCACTTCTTCGTGCCCCAGAAAAACGCGGATCAAATATCCAATCGAAACCATAAAGTAGCACGCCGATAAAAATACAATCGGTCGCTCAGGGTACTTGAACCTTTTTGTGTCGATGAGGAACGTGGACAGTGTCATTAGAGTGCTCACGAAACACAATCCGGACCATACGGCGATCCATACCCCCGTGAATTCCTTTTCTTCGTTCGTAAAAAAGGCCCCTTTGCACGGGATCGCGCAATTTGGGACGCCTGCAACGCTTACGTTGAAGTCCCTCGTCATGGTCACTAGAGGCTGACGGCATTTGCACGCGCAATCTTTTGTCCCCCCTTTTTGATCCGTTGCTGGACCCGTTGGGGGGTTTTGGCAGTTTTTTGAATTTTTACCATTTTTACAATTTTGACTGTTGTAATGCGAGCCACCTTTACCCGGTTTTTTCGTTGGCTTATGCGAACTTGTTGAACCCCCGGCCCCACCACCTGCCGAGCCACCGCTACTCGATCCACCCGAACTACCACTCTGCGCATGATGATCATGGTCCATGCACAACATATTTGGATCACCGTGTTTCGGGAAATTTTCACAAGCCATCCGCTCCGGCCATTGAAAACTGTACTGTTGCATTATTGGCGTGCATCCATCACGCGCTCGTTCACAAACCGTTTGGCATGCGGGTAACGGTTTATGATAGTCCTCCATGCAAATCGGTGTATACATAGAGCACAAGAAAAATTTTAAATCTGGCGAGCACTTAATTTCGACTAGTGGCCAAAATTGATGTACCTCTAGTCCAGCCTCTTCTTGTGTCTCGTGATTCATTTCATTCGGGAACAGTGTTAAATTGTATCCGATTCCGCGACACATTGGTATCGTAATTTCTTGACACCGTTTTTGTGGTTCGGGTGGTATTATCGCTAAATCCGGTATTGGCGTCATACCATTTGAACCTGATAGACTACTAACACTTCCGCCTAAGCCTCCTAGTCCACCACCACCGCCGCCTAGGCCGCCACCACCGGCGTCATGATATCGGTCACCTCGATCACATTTCATATGATCCAAAAATATTAATATTACATAAAACACTAACGTCCAATTATATATCGCCATTTTGTCGTTATATTTGTTTATAATTTGTTATACTATTAACTAAAAGATGGCGCCACTAGTAATTAACTTTATATCCTTATTTTATTTGGTTTATATTTCAATGTCTCTCAATTTAATATAGAAATTTCCGCTCTGTTTGGGTATTACGACGAATCGATCATCGTTGTAGTAAATTTTTTTGGATATAGATGTCTCGAGCGTTGTTTTTTTCCTGAAAATAAATAAAACAAAAATTTGGGAACATTAGAATATTAATAATAATAATAATATGAAAAAGGGATTTTCATTAATTAATTAGTGAAATATTTTTTTGGGGATGTCGTGAGTTGAATTTTTAATTTTTTGTGGTTGATAGGGGAGAAAATATGTATGTAGAAATATATTTTGTGTATGTGGTTGCGTGCGGGTTAAATATTTTGGATGAACGTATTCGAATATTGGGTTGGTAGATTTTGGGGGGTGTATTAAATAATCGATTTAGGTCGAGTTTATTTGCCTAAGAACATAGGATGTTGCATGACATGTTGCACGTTGTTGCAACATGTTGCGTGCCACAAAACTTGGTTTTCTTGGAACAAAATCTAATTTATTATCGTTTTATAGCTCATTCTTAATAAAAAATTAAATAAATTACTGTTAATGTATTGACTAATAAATAAAAATGATAAACTCTTAACTCTAGCATGACGTTCATGTTTGAGGCGCTTATCGCGGATGTTGATAGCTTTCCAGAGTTCAAGTTATAATGACATACGTTTATAAATTTATGATCACAATGAAATGAAATATTTTTGTCGGAATATATTTCGAAATTAATTTTGTGTGAATTTTTGGTGACCTTTTGAAACGTTATATTCAATATGATAAAACGTCGGCTTCTTTCTTAAGAATTGTTATATTATGAATATTATTTTTGAATGCAACCGTTATAACCTATGCTAGTTTTGGTTCAGTTTACTCTCAACGGAGATTTTAATTATTTTTGTTTTACGAAAAGTTTAATGGAATTAGAACAAAAGTATCGAGTCGAGATAAACGCTACACTGGCGGAAAATGTCACCAAAAAATAAAAACTTTTTCGTAATTTTATTTTCAGTGCTATCAATGCTTGCTTTCAAAGATCCGTGCGTCGTTCAATTTGGTTGATGATAGATTTTTTTCCAATACTGCAACTAAATCTTTAGGTATCAAAATACACTTAACTAATTGCGTGTGTTAAAAATATTTTCTGGGCAGTTAGCTAGACGTAACTATAAATATAAATCAAATTTTATTAACAAAAAATTTTGAGTGATAAAAAAATTTATCTGACAAATTTTGAGTGAAATTTTAAGTTATGTTTAATAGAAATTTACTTGTAACTGTTTGACTCAAAGAAGAACTTAGCTAATTTTATTAGTATTTTAATAACTTAATAAAATAAATTCAATTTAATTGAAAATTACGTTAAAACACATTAAAGTTCGCCTAAATTTTACAGTGTTCTCTTTGAGTCAAATATTTAAGAGTACATATAATTTTGGTATAAATTTAAAAGTTTTTCGGCGTAAGTAATTTAAAATAAACATATCGATTTTCACTCAATATCCTTTGTGAGTGAAATTGGGTGTTTTATTTCAAAATTTGGGTGGAATTTTTTAATCCAAATATCACTCAAAATATATCTGTAAATATTAAAAGTGAGAGTGGACTTTAAACAGTTTTTCGCCCAATTTTGATTGATATTTCTACTTCGGCCTGCTAAAATTAAATTACCAGTGATAATATTTTACATCAAAACCACTCAATTTTTGCTAGCATAAAGTAAATCCAAATCCACTCATAAAGAAGTTCATATGAAAAATTATTATATTTATTAAATATACCTTGAGTAAAATGTGAATAATAATGGGTAAATTTTTCAATTGGAATGTCAATGTAAAACATGAGTTACAAAAGTTTTATCAGAAACTAGAAATACTGAAATATACGTTTAAAGTAAAATAAATAGAAATAAATAATTTTTTATAATTTCGAGTGAAATTTGGATGGAGTTTAACTCAACTTTTATTTGATAAACGTAATCGATTTAGGCCCAAAATTGTTTGTGAGTGAAATTGGGTGTTTTTGTAGTTACAATATTTGAGTGGAATTTTTCAAACGAAACTGCCACTTAAAATTATATAGCTATAAACATTAAAGTGACATTTTGGGTCAATTTTAAAAATATTTGCTATAGAAACTATAATTTGAGGTCAAATGTCACTAACGACATTAAAAGTGATATTTGATTTGGATTTTAAAAATATTTTCACTCGATTTTGACTAACAACTCAATGTTGGTGTTCTAAAATTACATACATTACAAATCGCATAATTTTACATCAAAAATCCACTCAATTTTTGTTACTTTAAATAAAAGCTAAATCACTCACTCATAAATCACTTTGAATGGTAATCGATGATATTTATGAAATAGACATTGAGTAAAATTTGAATAATGATGATAAAGAGAGGCTTCAATGTCGTGATAAATCAAATGGAAAATTGTTATATCGACAAAACCGGGTTTACTAGAATTTTATTTGTAAATATTTAACTCAAAGATGACAATTAATCTCTGTATGGGATTTAATCAATATCTGTTTGACCTAGAATTTCTAATCTTATTTTCAGTGGATAGTCTCTCTCTAGTTTAAATTCCCTATATGTAACTCTATTGTACATCAAATTCTACTTAATTATTTGAATAATTTTGAATGGAAACGATTATTTATGAAACACTTAAAGTAAAATTTGAATATAAATTAATAATTTGGAAGACTTTTAACGTCAATGTAAAATTGTCGACTTAAGAAATTTTTGAATCTATTATTAATTATTTTTTAAAATTCACTGAAATTGTAAATAATATAAATATCGATTTTTTTATGAGTCAAATTGGTCGATTATTAAGATAAAAAAATTGAGTTAAAATTGCAAATTCAAATGTCACTCAAAATTTAAACTATATAAACATTGAACGTGACATTTGGAGTGATTTTTATGATTTTTTTCACTCTTGATTACCATTTATACGTTAATCTGATTATAATATGTTACCACCTTGAGCATTTTATAATAATAAATTGCACTCAATTTTTATAAATTTTATTTGGAGCCAAATTTCACTTGGGAAGCATTTTGAGTGAAAAACGATTATACTTTTAAAATTCACCCAAACTAAATAATATAAATATAAATTTTCTCTATGAGTCAAATTGGTCGATAATTAAGATAAAAAATTTGAGTTAAATTTACCAATTCAAATGTCACTCAAAATTTAAACTATATAAACATTGAACGTGACATTTTGAGTGATTTTTGTGATTTTTTTTCACTGTTGATTATCATTTATACGTTAATCTGATTATAATATGTTACCACCTTGAGCATTTTATTATAATAAATTCCACTCAATTTTTATAAATTTTATTGGAAGACAAATTTTACTTGGGAAGCATTTTGAGTGAAAATCGATTATACTTTTAAAATTCACCCAAACTAAATAATATAAATATCAATTTTCATTATGAGTCAAATTGGTCGATAATTAAGATAAAAAATTTGAGTTAAATTTATCAATTCAAATGTCACTCAAAATTTAAACTATATAAACATTGAACGTGACATTTGGAGTGATTTTTATGATTTGTTTCACTCTTGATTACCATTTATACGTTAATCTGATTATAATATGTTACAACCTTGAGCATTTTATAATAATAAATTCCACTCAAATTTATAACTTTTATTTGGAGCCAAATTTCACTTGGGAAGCATTTTGAGTGAAAATCGATTATATATAATTATGAAATAAACGTTGAGCAAAATTTGATTTATAATTAATATTATGTTCAAAAGTTATTGTAAATAGCACGCCTCAAGAAAATTTGGTTTTGAATTCTTACAAAAATCTAACTCACAAATATTCGACTATTCATCATTCATCTATACGAATCTTCGTATATTTAAAAATTTATTAGAATAATAATTTTTCTTGTGTTAGACGACATACAGAAGCGATACATTCTGATAAGAAAAATATAATGTTTGTTTGTTTTTATGTGATCAAGTTCTACAGAATTTTGAGTCGATTTTCAATATAATCTTCATATTAAAAAATATTGTTTAATTCTATGTAGTTCGCTTAAAATAACATTGAAAAGCATTAAAATTAAACCATTAAAATTTTATTGCCATAATTTGGAGTGACATTTGGCTAAAAAATTCTACTCAAATTTAGTATCTAAATGAATGCAGTTTTCACTCACACAGAATTTTGGGTGTAAATCGTTTGTATTTATAAAAGGAACATTTAGTGAAATTTGATTAATTAGAATTTTCGAAATTTATAGTAAATTATCACTCAAAGTGTGGAGGTGCCAAGTGTGTGGAATTTGAGGCAAAATTTTCAGTGAAATTACTTTGAATAAGATTGAAATATATTGAAGGAATTTGAGTGGAAATATTAGAAGCGGTATTTGTTGAGGGCTTCGTATAAAATTTAATCATTTTTTTCTAATTCAAAACTAAATCAAAGAAAATTTTATAGTTAAATTGCGCTTCAGTAGTAATTTAAAAAATAAATTTTCTTTATACTTTGGTTCGCGTATATGCAAAATTCGCCGGTTAAGTTTAAACTTATTCTATCGGTTGGGAGAAATATTATGGTTGTATTTCTTGATGCTTGATCAGGGGCGGTATGTTGTACCATCACTTCGAATCAAAATTCGAAAAAAATCGAATCGATTGTCGGCATATTGGATCATTTTCTACTTTTATCGTTTTAGAATCTTGCAATACTTTTTCTGAAAAAATGTAAGCTAGATTTATTATAACTTCAGTTTTAAGGTGATGGTGCAACATATCGCCCCTGATGCGGTTCAGTTCATGTTTCGTGAAACAACGCTAAGGCGCTTATTACATTTCAAATAAAAATTTGTGATCTAAATGGATTACGCTCTCCATATAAGATTTGACCTGATCCGGATCAAAGAGTGTCATGAAACATGGCAAATATTGCCACTCACCAAGAACATTTGTTAAATTCTGAACAAATTATATTTTACCAAAACAAAAATCTCACTCAACTATTAGCAAGTTGTTAATTGTATGGGTCTAGATAAATTTCCTCGTTTAAAAATTGGGTGACATTTTAAAGATTTTAGGTGAGAAATTTTGGGAATTTTCCGGAAGACAAATTTCTGGAAATTCTAATGTAATAAAATTTGATGGAAAAACTCAATATTGACTAAAATTAAATATAATTTCGATAAACTATTTGAATACGCAATTTTTTTTTAGTTTTATAGATATTTGATAACTATTAAAATGTTGAGTGAAATTTCTTTATTTTAGTTTTAAAATAGGGCAGATCGAGAGCATTTTGAAAAGCTGCTAAAGTTAATATTTATTTAATTACAAACTTCATGTAGAAATATAAATTTGCTCTATCGCAATAAAATTGAGTGGAACCTTTGTAAATTTGAGTACAAATCTGAGTGAATTTTCGAAAAATACTATGTATTGTAATTAAATTTCACTCTGACCTGTTTATTTATTGTGAACCGTTTTGTAAATGGAAATCTATTAAATCAAATAATTTCACTCAAACTGTGTCAAAATTAAATAGAAAATCGTTAAAAAGACGTTTTGCCTGAAATTTATTCTAAAAATTTACATTAATTTTAAAATTTACGGTGTAATCGTTTAATATAGAAATATGGAACTTTGATAAATTTGAGCACAAATCTAATGAATTTTCGAATAGTAGTATTATAATAAAATTTCACTCAAACTAGCTAATATATTGCGAAACCTTTTGTAAATGGGAAATGTTGTTCTATTAAAGTCAAAATTTTCACTCAAATATTACAAAATAATTGGTTTCAAACGAGCGAGTAGCAAACGTAGAGTGATGTATCAAAAACTTTAAAAGAAATCAGCCAAAATTTAATAGAAAATCGTTAAAAGAAGGAACATTTTGAATACAATTTCTCTACTCCTTTTTCTATTTTCTTGTGTTACATATTAAGAGTTTGAAGTAAAACTCCTTCTAGATTATGTTCAGAAAATCTTTATGTCGTTCCCTAAAATGGGAAGAATTTTTTTTTTCAATAATGTTTTCATAGCTTGATAAAAGGTACTGTAAAGTAAACACAAAATTTTGATGACGGTTATATTAAAATTTCACTCAGGATTATTAAAATAAAATTGTTTAAAATATTGTGAAACATTTAGTAGTATGTGTAAAACAAATTTCAACAAACAACAAAACAAACAAATTTTCACTAAAATATAACAAAAAAATTTAGTTTGTAAAGAAAGTAGTAGTAAAAAAATTCTATTTAATTTTGAAAATTTTTAACGTAAGTACTAAAAATTTACATCAGTTATTTTTAAAAGTTTCAGATCGATGTAATTTTGAGTGGATTTGAGAAGAATTTTTTTTATTTTGAACTTAGTTTCTTTACTGTCTGAAAGGAATTCATTTAAAATATATTTTCATTCCAAGACAATTCCACTAATTTAACAAAACGTCACTCCAAGTTTGTTAGATATGCTGAATTCGAGATGAATGAGGAGGATCACTGAGTATCCATTTTTGGAGTTCCGAATAATATTTATTTAAGGGAGTTCTGAGTAAGATTTCTTTCTTTTAAAAGTGTCGAGTAAAATTTGGTAGATAAAAAATATTGAGTGAAATTTCTATTAATTCATTTAAAATTAAATTGTCATTCCAAAAAATTCTATTTGTTCGGTTTTAAACAAAAATTTTTCTCGAATTTATAAGAATAAATTAATTCAGTTTCAAATTTTAAAGGCGAGTGGAAGATGATATTAAATTTTGCTCAAATTAAAGTGGTGTTTGTAATTTAAAAAATATAATTTTACTCAATTTTGATTGCTGTATAAAACGAGTTGTACTGAAATAAAATTGTCACTCGTCATTTAAGTTTTCACTCAAAATTGATTAATTGTGGAAAATCTATTGGAATTAGCTTACGAGCTCAAATATAGTTCGGAATTTTGTTAACTTAAGTAGTTGAAATATTATGAGTAACATCTCTCTGGAATTTCTCTACTAAAAATTTTAGCGCCTTTATGATAAAAGAATTTTGATATGCAATCACATGCAGGCAGCATGTGGATAGGTTGCCAAACTGGTGACAATAATAAATTTCATAGAAATAAATTAAAAAATTGTTCCCAAATAAATAAAATGTAAACCCCATATGTGATTTTACCTCGTGAATCAAAAAAAGGCAGATGAAGAAAATTTTCTATTTTCAATTTTCTGTTTATTTTCCTTACTATTATTGTTATTACTCACTATATATAAAATACATAGACGCAGCTTCTCTGTATTTTCCGCATTTCATTTTAATTTTGAAGAAGCCGCAGAAGAAATAACTAGAGTATATGTATATGTAAAGAAAACAGTTATCATCATCACACTATGGTTTTTCTTTTTGTTTTATGTATTTTTCCAACAATTTTCATCATTTTCATGAACAAAAACAAACATCAGATCGGTTTTATTATAACAATCGCATCCCTGCCTGCGCACCGCGCTCACATAAATATACAAAGCGCGTATTATATACAGACAGACAGACAGATAGACATCATCTCGATAAACACGCATGCATACACCCACACAGAATGTATGGAAATGAACTCACTCTCACACATGATACCTACTATACATAAAGAAACAGTAAGATTTGACGCTCGAAATTGCACGCGGCTGGAGATTTCGCGATTTCATTTTTCTTTTACATTCCTCTGCAGTATCGAATTTCTGTATCGTGTAACTTGGTATGCGTGTATATATAGATGTTGTGTGAGATAATTTTCACACTTCATAAAATGCCAAAATATTTTTTATATTTTTCCGCCACCAAAACACCTTTTGTGCATTGGCTTGAGCGACACAATGCAAAAAGCAACTTTCATTTTTATTTTGTTTTGTTTTATTCCAATCGACTAAGCGCATATGTTGCCCGTCGTCTTGATCGGTACACAAAGAGGGTGACATTTGATACGTTTTTAACCCTAACGACGACCGTACAAAAAATTAAAAAGAAATTAGTCGTATCTGTATACACGAAACGAATATATTAGGTTGGTACAAAATGTCTTTCAAGATGCAATATTTTTTTTAGATTGCTTAAATAGTTAAGCGCTCATATAACACACCACGAAATCTGCGCGATGTCCCGTGACAAATTACTAATGAATTCATTGCAATGATGCTGCTACGAAACACATGTTTTTTCATGTGATATTTTTGGGAAAAAATTATTTTCGGCGCATATTCAAACGGAAAACGAAATACACAAGTAGAGAAAATAAAATAAAATCCAATTAGGGGATCTCAAGAATTAATGAAAATCCATAAATTAATCTTGTATCGTATACCATTGGAAAATTAGGAAAACAACATTAAATTATGATGTCGAATTGTTTTCATAGTTGCATAGATTATACGATACGTCGAGCGACTGACAGTTATTGGTTGGTTTATTAGCCCTGCCACCGTTTTACATATATAAAATTATATGGGAACAATTGAGCTGAACGGAAATGTCGATCGATCGTGAGATGCGGGAACCCTTCCTCTCGATAATATTTCTAATTTATCTGTTTACTATCCAACCACACATATGCAATCAAGCAAGAGTAGCGTAGCCATATTATACCTGACACTTCAATAAAACACAATTTTCAAGATTTTTTTTTTTGTTTATCTTTTACATCTTTTTTCCTCGTATGTTAATAAATCTTTTCACTTTTTGTCGTCTTCTTCGTTTTCGTTCTGAAAATTCGTCCGCCTCTCTATATAACAACAACAACTATAGTACTCTCTATATATACAAATTATAAGTCAAAAATAAGAACCTAGTTAGTCAAAAACCCATTCAATAAAATCAAGAAAATAAAGTTAAAATAAACAAAAGAAAAATGTCTTAAGTTTTTTTAACTCATCTTCACTCTGTGTGTGTGTGTTATTCTGTCTGTTTATCCACGATAAAGTAATTTCATTATAACGTATTTTCATTCCTTACGGTAAACAAAACAAAACTAAAAGTCTGAAGAACTTCTTGTTTTCTTTTTAAAACATTCGTTAGGTATTCACTGGACGATGGGACAACACAAAAAGAACAATATAAGAGACGTGAAGATTGGGTCATTTTGCGTCTTTTGTTGACCTAAAGCATAAATCGAGTAACAAATAATAACGGGTTAAATTGAATTTAAGATTATTTGAGAGTGTATGTTCAAAATTTTGTGCATATTCAAATTTCACTCAATATTTACTGGACCAAAAAATTTCAATTTGAAACTTTGGTGAGGCCTTAAGAAATCAGGATAAATAAATTTAGGAACGTATGTATTTAAATTTCACTCATATGGTTATCTAAAGATCATATCGTTGGTTTGGTGTAACAGTGGCACAACTCAAAATTTTTAGTTTTTCAGTAGAGCGATTTGAAAATATCACTCAAAATTGAGTTTAAAAATGTCGTTTTTCAAAAGTAAATAAAAATACATTCTGATTTACTAATCAAATATTTTTTTTTCTATTCTTACATCTTCATAGGATCTTAATTTTTATAATTCTTTAATATTTTGCAAATTTTCATAGGATAGTTTCCAATATCTTAAAATGTTAATATCTTTCGCGAATTGAGTGATTTTTCAAATGGAATATTTTACCTAATTTGCTAAAAATAAATACATTAGAGAGTATGTTTTGTTACAAAATAATAAAAATATGAATTATTGGGTATCGTTTGATTCGAATATCTTAGAAATGAGTGAAATTTGAGTTGTGTCACTATTACACCAAACCGACGATATTAGTGAAGTAAAATCGAACTTATCTTAAAATTGAGTATTTACTATTTAAACTTGAGTTTAAATTGTTCGATTTTTGTGTAAAAAATTCTTAAATATTGTGGCGACAGAGGACCATCGAAAAATGTATTCAGGTTCAAGAGAAATTGGCCATTTACATTATTTTCAATATGTGACATAGTTTTAAAAATTAATATAATTGTTTGGAAAAGTGAAGCTAACAATAAACACTGGCATTAAAAATTAGTGTTGATAAGTTTAATTTAAATTGTCTTGTTCTTTCAACCTACTATTGATTTGTTGCAAAGGATGTTAACCTTTTTTTGTTAGTTTCTTTAATTGGTGCATGTAGTTTTCAAATGCAAATGCACTATAATTATCTAGATGGCCGTACTTTTTTACATCATCTGACAGATTATCAATAAACAAAATGTCTGATAAAATGTTTCAAGCAGGCTTACCGCACTTTCATTGTTATAAAAACAATCTTGTGGATGACTCAATATCCTAACTGCACGGACCAAATGCAGGAAAAGCTTGTAATCATTTAATTGGAGGACGTCCTTAAAGTCAACCATGCCAGTATAGAAAAAAAACAAACGAAACTCCGAAGCTTTCCAATGTTCGATTTCGTTTAGGGTCCTTTGCTTCCTTTGAAATTCTATTGAAACTCCTCGTCACGCCTAGCAACACACAATGCACATAATCGATTGGGAACTGGGAAACTCTTCCTATAGTTATTGTTTCTAATTTGATGTTTAATTTATTGTAGTTTTTATCTGTCGTATAGCGAAATTCGTCATCTCTTCTTAAATCAGCCATACTGCCTGGAAAACAAACTTTGTGTTTTAAGTATATCCCCGTTATTTTACATTTTGTGCAGCTGGTATATCTAGGAGGCCTATTTGGGAAATCGATCCAAAATAAAATCTTACACTGTCAAAGACAAGGGAAATTATTTTTAATCATTATACCTGTGTCACTATTCTGGTAATGCCGCGGGAATAGAGAACTGGGGAAAGATTTTACATAGCTTTTATCTATAAATCAGTTTTTTTCTGGCCTACTGAGAAAAAAAGTTTGATGTAAATATTTGTAAATTGAAAATAATTTTTCCATAGTGAAATTATCAGGGAAAGTTATTCCCAATTTTATTTTGTTTTCCAAAAAATTGCCACTAACTTTTTACCTTAGTATGCCAGAAAAAAATTATTTAGATAGAATTTATATGTAAATTCTTTCGCCAGTTGCCTATTCTCGGGGAATTACCAGAATAGTGCCACTGGGGGCCTATTATGATTTTTTCGATAGTGTTTTTTGTTCGATAGTGTTTATTTCTCGACAATATCGTTAGAAACATAAAAAAGTAAACAAATATAAGTTTAGGAAATATAATTTAATTTAAACAATATTATTATTAAATTGATATTATTAAATTAATTATTTGAATATTTTTTAATTTTCCTAATATGACGACAACAATTGTAGATCAATTCGAAATTTTAATCTCTTGAATGAAATGGAGTGAGTTATCAGTGTGCTTAAATTCTCATTCTGCAGGCTGTCCAGCGAAAACCATGGCTGGTTTGAAGAAAGTGGGGTTATGTTAAAAAATTTGAAATTTAAATATATTAACTATTCAACTCTCAAATAGCCATTTTCTTACAATGTAAGCTGGTATTACTTCTTCTGAGTCATGATTATTTATAAAAATTCCGATGCTCTATTCCATTATTATAACAAAATTATAAATAAATTTCATTTCATAACTTCAAACAAAAAAATTTGACGGTTTTTCTTCAACAGCAAAACAAAACTACACCATAAATAATATGACTCGTTATTATCGAAAAAAAACACTCGAAAAAATCATAATAGGCACCCTGTAATTATAATTTAAATCTTGGCAATATTTTGTTGTTTAATTTCAATTACATATATTATTGTTTGGTCTTTGTCAGCAAACTTTTTCCAAACATCGGAGGATCGAATTGGCGGCGACATATTCCAATTTCATCCCAGAGCCGCTTATTTGATACACATGCATTTACAGTTAGGTTGTAGTCTTTCGCGAAGTCCGGATGTTCTTCCATAAACGTGACCAAAATGTCAAATTGATTTAAGGTCGTATTTCTCGCTGTCCTAAATTATATTCAATAAATTTTCAACACAATATTTTCACAAAACAAAATATTCTAGTAATTTAGGTAGTTTATTTATCTTAATTTATTAAAACCACACAAAAAAAATTAATTTTTTTAATTTTCAAAACTACGCTTTACCACACACGACCGCAACTACTAATTTTCTGTTTATAATAAAAACAAAATGGACGATTAGGTTTTTTCTTTAATGGTTTTTTATTCTGTCGAAGACAGCGCTGCAATTCTTTTAAAAAGTGTACAAAAGCGTACCATTGTCGTTACGTAATTCACGTACTCATTTTTTTTTGTTGGAAGGGATATTTTCGATTTATTTGAGTGCTCTAAGAACTTAGTAGTTTGAATTTGTAAAAACTGCCTCTATTATTAACACTCAATTTTAAGTTTGAATAAAATTATATTTACATCTTTGACTACTTTTTAAAAATTTAAATTTTAATCGTCATATTACTACACAAATTATAAAAATCGCTCATATCCTGCACCATCAAACGATTCCCAATAATCCATATTTTCATTATTTTGTATGAAAAAATACTCTCTTATGTAGTTATTTCTAGCAAATAAGGTAAAATTCCATATGAAAACCACTCAATTTGCACAAGAAATTAACATTTTAAGATATTGGAAACTAAATTTGTAAAATATTATGAATTATAAAAATTAAGATTCAATAATAATAAAAAATATGCTTTCAAACACGTTATTTTAAATTATCCTAACTAAATTTGTTAGACCATAAAACTTTTGTGTTAAATTTCGATGACCATAATTTACAACCTCCCCCCCCCCCCCCCCCCCTGTCCCCTACCAAGAAGTAGACATTGATCTGAATCTACATTTTTTTATTTGCAATAATATTTAATTGTTGAGTTGATTTGAATAACCATTTTTTTTTTGTAAAGGAACTTCATTTTTCATTGTTCAACTGTAGCTTATTTAAACAACTTATTTTACAATTACAAATTGGTACTAAAATTTACTGAACTCCACTCATTTTGAAATACTAAATAAAAAATTATTCTACAAAAAATAATTCTAAAACAAGAACAACGTTTTTTAATCATTTTACCAAAATTTTACAATAACAAAATTTTGAGTGAAAATTTGAGTGGTTTATCAAAATAAAATTTTAAATTGCTTCAGCTTAAGAAGTAAATTAAAATTCAATTTACTAAATCAGTGTACAAGTCGAATTTAGTCCGTAGTAAACTTTCACTCACTTTTAAGACAAACCCGAATTTACTTATGCGTTAGTTTCTTTAAAAAATTTTGTCTGTGACATAAACGTTTGAGTGAAGATTAGTTCAAAGTTTCACAAAAACTAAAAAATTTTTCACATTTGTATTGACATTTTGTTATGATTTCGGAATATAAACAACAAAACATAATATAATTATTGTTAAGTGAAATTTAAATACATATCGCCGATTCAGCAGGAGTGACACAATCCAAATATTTCAGTAAAGCGTTTTGAAAATATCACTCAAAATTGTTTGTAAAAACGGCGTTCTTCCAAAATAAATAAAAATACATTCTGATTAGTAAAATATTTTTTTGCTATTCCTACATAATTAATTGAATCTCTTTCTTAAAATGGTTTCCAATATCTTATAACGTTAATGTCTTTCGCGAATTGAGTGATTTTTTATATGGAATTTTTCTTTGATACAAAATAATAAAAATATGAATTATTGGGTATCGTTTAATTCGAATATCATAGAAATGAGTGGAGTTTGAGTTGTCTCACTTCTGCAGCAAATGAGAAACTTAATAAAAATAGATAAACTTCGAGTGAAACTTATAACTGTATTATTTACACATTGCGCATTAAACATTTTGTTGGAGTAAATTTAATCTGAGTATGAATTAGAATTTCACTCCAATTGAATTGAAAATTATTTAACAGTATATTAGTACTGTACTCAATTTCTTATAACAAATGGAATTTGAAATAATTTGAATTTCACTTAAAATAATGTAAATTAATAATTTATCATACTAGAAATTTGAAGCAAATCGAATCAATTTTGTACGCCCCTTGTAACATTTTCAGTTAAATCGTCTAATTAAATCTGTTAAAATTGAAATTTCACTCAAGTGCACAAGTCATAGTAGTGCATTTGAGTGAAATTCTTAAAACCAGACTGAAGAAAAATATTGGTCGAAAACTTTTGAGTGATATTTTTAAAATTAAATTAAGTTATATTTAAAAAAGTTGAGTTTAATAATAATATAATTTCAGTAATATCAAATTAATTTTCATTTAAAGTACTCAAGTAAATTTCAAAATTTGGCTCTCTGATGTAGATTAATGTTATTTTAAGTAACAATGGTCGAGTGTACGCTGTAAAAATTGACGTGCTTTTATGTTAGAATAAGTTGAGCAACTTGAAAACATACTGTTTTAATAAACTTCCACCATTGTTTTCGGTTATACTAACGGTAATCCAGCGATGAGATCGAGCCAGGTCGAACTGCGTTTAACGGATCGTTCACGATGTTGTTGGTCGTCTTTGTCTCGAGATTTAAAGCAAGTGGCATTGTTCGCCCTAGCTTGGTAGTCCAGCCAACACCGGTTTTTCCTGAGGCTGTCGCATATTATTTGGAGTCATAACCGAAGTTTGTACTGGGATTGAGTTTTCGATTTGAAGTTGTCGTTGTCGATGTGTTACTCTGTTCAAGCGCGATGCAAAAAGATGTTGCCCTTTACAATTACTTCACTATAATCGAGAGTAAATGCGGTATCCTTCCAACTTGTATAGCGCTCTCAGATGAGCATAAATTCGTCGAATGTGGCTGTTAAAATGTGCCTGCAAGCCAACCGAAAGGTGGACTCCCGAAACATCTGCTAGATTCTTGGGATTATTGAGGTTGCCATTGATCGAATAATCTTGTTAGTTGGGATAGACATTGAGATAGCTGCTCGTTCGAATCTCGATGTCACTCTGCTCTCCCAACAAAAAAAACGTCTCGTACAGTCGATTTGATTCGATCAAGTTACCACTAATAGTGATGGAATCTTACTGTGAAGGTGGTAGATTGGTTAATCGAACGATTGCTTCGCTAGCCAAGGCGTAGCACTGTTTGTCTGTGTCGTTCTCAAACATCACACTTATATAAATCTTTATTGATCTATATGGCCCTATTCTAGTTTTCCTCGGGAATGGGGAATTGGAAATTAGTGACATTTTTCTAGCAGTTGGGAATTTTTTATTCCCCCCCAAGTGTATTATGCCATTTGGGATATTTTTTATTGGAAAACATAATTCTATTTTATATTGCAGGTTTAACGTAAATTTTTCCCCATTATTTTTTTTTTAGAGAATTGTTTTGGGGAAAACAATTTTCCCTAAAAATAATTCCTAGTTCGCCAAAACAAACATTTGGGAACGGGAAATAAATATTTGAGAATTAGTGCAATTTGTAATATTTTAACAATTCCCAATTTCCCGGGAACGCCAGAATCGAGCCACTCAAACAGAGTCATTGCTGTGGTATTCTGCACGTTGTGCTACAGAGGGTTGTTTCTCTTCAAGCATTTTCCTTAACCTGCAGAATCATACGATCGAAGCAACTCAGTTGGCAGCTTCCCTTGTGCAAAGAGAATGGATTGTCCTTTGAATTTTCATGAGGGATCATGAATGGACCAATATTATTCCGATAAGCCTTGGCCAAATGCATCGTCTTCTTGGATCTTAGATGTGTCTTTGCAGCGATGAACAAAGACGTAAAGCTCACTATATAAGAGCAAGAAAACGAGAACCAATCTGATCAGTTTTCAATGCATGAAAATGTATATAGCTTGGAGTTCAAGGTTGAAATACTTGGCCTCCACTGATTCAAGGTCCTTGAATTATCCAGCATTAATCCGCACTGCAATAATTTGCAGCAGAAGAGTAGCCGAAGTTCTTTTGATATGGGGAAGGTTGATTGGTAATGAAACGTTTAACATTTAGGTGGAATCGTTCGCCTCCATCACAATTTTTTTGTACCAGGAGGCCAACAACTTTCTTCTGTTTTTTTATAGATTTTGCCAACTCATTTTAATTTTATAACTTAAGTTAATCTGATTTATATTCAACGCCAAATGGGGTCAATAAACGAAATCGACTTACGGCTTGATGGCATCGGAACTTCTACCTCGGGTTTGGAAACTGATCTCTTGAAATCAGATCATAAATAAAGCTCGCGAGCTTGATCGAACTCTTACTAATAAGAAAGTACGTGCTGTATCGGGTACCACTCCGCAAGCACAGACCAAGTTTCAATTTCCAAAATAAAAAATTCTGCGTTCGTGAGAACAACCCAGACATTACACTCTATGATGAAAAACTGCAGCGCTTCTGAGTGGAATATATAGTGACTGTGTTGTAGAATCGGCTAGATTGTCTGACTTCGTATCTCAATTGCTGGGTTGTTACCTGTTGTCATATACCTGGTTCTGTACAGAGGGTTGCCAAATGTTGGATATCTGGAATAGTTGCCAACTTAAAATCGGTGAACCTCCAAAACCTATTCTGATACGTACTTGGGTTCCGAGGCCTGCTGAGACTTCACGCGAACGCGAAGTTATAATTAACATTGGTCTGATGAATCCAAATCAACGAAGGAATGAAGGTTGGTCCTTTTTAAACAAAATTAGTCCTTCAAGTGCATTACTGAGTCTTGATCTGGTTTGCCTTAAGATAGATTTCAGTTGATAAGATTTTATGGTCATTTCAAGGTAATAAATTTTAATATTTTTATTTGTTTAGCTGCAACGCATACAGATTTGTGTATATTTCAGGAACCTTACCTTCTTGATGGTACTCTCTCTGAATTGTACCACAACATTCGCCGGATCTTATACAAGAGTTTTACTAATGCCAAGGTTAGAGCTTGAATTTTTATTTCGCATTATATCAGTGCAACGCTCATCCACGAATGTAGCTAAACTGACACCATTGTTGTGCTTAACCTTGTGGGCCTATTGGAGCAGGCTAGTCACTCTCAAAATCATGCGCTGTATAGTATTTTTATCTTTGCACCGTATAATGCCGTATTTCAACTCGGGCTCCCCCTCCTTCGGGATCACTTACTCCAACTTTTTTAAGCTCGCATTGTTTTGGGATTGTCTAAGGCATTTATACCTATTAGTCTCTCCCCGACCTTTCTCAAAGCTCTTGGAAGATTTGACGACAGATTTACCAGAGATCGTCACTTATGTAATACCCTACTCAGTAAGACGCAAAATCCTTACAGAATTGGCAAATCGTGTGAAACTGATCTTGTTGCAAGAATCGAAAGATCGGGTAACAGTGTCGTGAGTACCCTCTATAGCAACTCGTTTTCTACCATTATTGAGGCCTGCACTAATTTTGACATTGACCAATCAATCATTGTTCTGTTTCCCTTAAAGTTTCCAAAGGTTCCTTTCTTGTGGCTCTTAGTGATTGATGACTTATTTGTTAAAGTACAACAATCTGGATCAGAGCTATTGCTCAGAGCTATGCTGATGATAAAGTCTTCACTTTACGTCATGGAAGCTTCACTTTGAAAGTATATACTTCAATAAGCCACTACTGTTTTTGGCAATGTAGAAGAGCCTTTAAAGTAAATCCTGGGGTTTCATTCCTAAAATGCTGGTGTTTATTTACAGTCTATGTAGGGTATGTCATACAGAGCTATTACTGGTGCTATGACCTTGACTCCGATCTTCGCTTTGCATATCATTTTGTTCGTACCTCCGATGCAGTCTTTCATTCTGGGTACGGCGTGTTCTGCCGCATTCAGACTAAGGTGCGTTATTAATGACAAATTTTTACTAAAATTTGGCTGCGCTAATTCCTTCCCAGTGGTTTATCGATCAAGAGACTTTTGGTTGTCCCAAGACTACAATAACCGAGTGTCTGAGTCGGTATTTTTATTTTGGCAGACGGTTCTCACTCTTAATTAGATGCTAGTTAATTTCTCTTACGCTGTGAATGTTTGCGCCTAGCATCGTTGTTTCAACGACACTTTCAAACTGGTTAAGGGCTGTAACAATTTTATTTGACACCTGTTTTACAACAATAGAGTTGACTTCATATTGGTGGCGAGCCGGTGTGATATTAAGGCAAATGTAGAGACTGAATCTCTTTGGTAAAATGGGTTTACCTCTAAAGATTTCATCAGACCCAAACCTGTAGCTCTGCTGAGCTTTAATAAAGGCAACACAGCTATTAAGAATTACGTTCGGCACGAAGCTTAGCACAATATCCTTAATTCTTGTAATTTGAAGTTAATTAAGTATGTTGTGAACTCTGAAGAAATTTTAGGTCGAGTTTAGGGGCTTGCTCGTGATTCCTTGAATCATGACGGTTTTGAAGAGGTCGACAGCAGCATACACTTTATTTGCTTCTGTTCAACCTAGTTATGTTTCGGTTTCTTTATCACAGATCTCTGAATGTTAATCAGTCACTCTCACTGCCGTGATTCAAGCTCTTGCAGTTTGTCGAATCAGCAAAACGCAGTTGCAATTTCGGATAGAATCCACGCTTTGCACCATGGGCCTATTGTGACATTAAGTGCAAGGCCCGTTCAGCCAAACTCGACCCTCAGTTTAGTGGTACTATTACTGGTGTTGATGACTTAGTAATGTGTTAGAGATTCTTTAACGTCATCATGCTCTGGAATCTTGGATGTTGGCAAGTGTGGCGTTTGTGAACGTTTTCTAAGAGTCGAAAAATTCGAGCATCTACAAAAATGTTCTTTTTTTTGATAGAAATCATTGATGAGCAGTTTCAATTTAATTGTCTTACTTTGGTCTAGATTCCTTGAATGGAAACCGGCTGTTGTTGAGCTAACCAGTAGCTTGTTATAAAAGTTGGAGTTCGCTTGAGGTTGAAGCGCTAAGTGCATGATTCCGTGACAAACGACAGTTGGAAGTCAGAATCTAGGCCGCAGATATTACTATGGTTCGCGAAGCAAAAATAGAATTTTGAAGTTCCGTATTGTAAGTTTTCAGATTTTTGGTGTTTTGTGTACTTTCGGTATTCACAGTAATACATATATTTGATGAAAATATTCTCCTCGAGTAAAGTATGATTGTGATTTCCTGAAATATGCTTGTAATCCCACTTTGTAAGGATTTATGTAACCCAAACTTCCATTTCTAAGAAGCAGTTTAAGATTCTTATAATATGAAAGAGCTCTAAGTGCTTTGGAGGTAAATTTGAATGAATTCTAAAATTATGCCCGTGAAGTTTGTCCTAACTTTGTCCTAAAAATTACAAAAACAAAATTTAGGACATATTTAGGACAAACTTCACGCGTGTGTCCACGAGCGTGAAGTTTGTCCTAAAATTGTCTTAGCTTTTTTATTATGAGTATGTATTAGTTAATCTCTCGTTATAATGAATTATCATATTTGAACATACGTATATAATCAAATTTGAAATAAAGGTATAGTGAAAAAATCGTTAATTATCATTTACAATTCAGCGACTTATTTAAAGACCACGCAGAAATATTGTAAATGATTTTAAATGAAAGGGTGTATATATTGTGGCTTATCAAACTTCCTTTATCAAGAATATGTACGTAAAATGAATTTAAACGTGGTCATACTACACACGCCATTCTTACACATTTCCTTGAGAGTACTCGTGGACTCATTTTTTTTATAAGGTCTACCGTCGGGGCCTATTTTCCGTTTTAAATTTTATCATCGTCGAACGGTTTTAATAAAAATTGCTAAAAAATGAAGTTTCGAGTACCAGGAATCGATTTCATTAGGTCTCAGTTTCGGGAAAACTATCAACAGGATGCTCCGTTGGAACATTAGTTCCATTCAAATTTTCTATTATTTGCTGAATGCGTACTTTCAAACACCAGAAAAAAATTGATTTTGGTCTCAGTTTCAAAAATCATTTCTTACATTAATATCTGCACCAATTGCGGAAATATCTCATTTTCAGAATATCTTCCGTGTGATTTACGAGTATAGATTGAACGGCTTGCAGTTGGTACTGATATTAAAATTAGAAGCGGTTAATGGTACCGTGACATATATCGTTAGACTCGTTGAAGTGTCTTCTAGCATCTGACCAACATTCAGAGAAATTCTATGATCTTCTACGGAAATATCTCATTTTCAGTAATACCTTCCGTGTCATTTACGCGTATAGATTGAACGGCTTGCAGTTAGACTCGTTGGAGTGTCTTCTAGCATCTGACCAACATATAGAGAAATTCTATAATTTTTTACTTAAATATCTAAAAAATCATAGATTTACTTTTTTACTGGTTGTATGATAGAGAACACTTCAATAAGTCTAACGATATATGTCACTCACGGTACCATTAATCATTTTTGTTTGTTTGAAAGATTACGTCTTAGGATTTTGCTTCAAATCTTTGGTAATACCCTCAATTTCATTTGTAGAAAGTTCTTATTCGTTCAATTTCAATAGTTTCTATGTTTGTTGAATCGCAAAATTTATTTGTATATTAATTAATTTTTACGCACAATACCATCTTTTGATCATTAAATATTTCTCTGCAATTAAAAAGGTAATATACGATTTTATCCTTTATACCCAATTTGCATATAAAATTATTTTTAATTTTAAAATTCGTTATAACGAGAGTTTAACCAATCCATACTCATTTCAAAAGGTTAGGACAAAGTTAGGACATACTTCACACCCGTCTAAAATTTACGTAAGAGAATATTTTTTCACAATCGCATAAATTTTGAACGTTAATAAAATTGCTTTAAGGAAACTAATATCTATTCCCGAATGAAAGGGTTATCAGACTTTTCATTTTAGTATTTACAGTCAGTCACAAAAGTATATATACACCACTAGTCGAGGAACCATTGTGGTGTATGCAGACTTTTGTGACTGACTGTACTTTTAAACTTGATACTTTTAAAATTTTTACTTTCTAATTAAACGGTTTAGAATACCAAAATATAAAATTATTTATAATTCAGCTTTCCAGACCTTTACCAAAATTCTGAATTTGTCGGTTTTATTTTGATCCAATTTTCAATATCCAGATACCTAGCAATAAAGTTTCAATTTGAAAGTATACTTTTAGTATTTTTGAGGTTAAATTCAAGAATTCAATAATTACCGCAGCGTTTAATATTTAAATTTAATTTGTGTATTAAAACGGCACGGGAAGGCTTCCGTACAATACCAAAGGTTTCCGTTTCGTATACGATTTATAAAACTGACAACCCGCTATATATATTTCGAATAAAAAATATTGACAACAACAATTTTACACCATGTACGTAGTAATCAACATTAAGGGGTAATCAATTTCAATATAAATGTTGGTTGTTAGCTTTGTCCCGCATAAATAGTTAATTGTTGTAGAATTTTGGGAACTGTGGTGATATTCATACACACAATATAAGCTCCTTCATTTAATACAGTGGCGTGCATATACCAGGAAATATAGAAACCTTTCTTTCGTATAATTTTTCGTCGCGTAATATGAACATTATTACATGCATATTTTAATTTCCAGCTGGTATGCTTTCAACAATATCGTATTTATTTAAATTCCCAATTTTGTCATAAACTTCTTATGATTGTGTTTACCCTTCGCACAGTAAGACTTTTTTTTTGGCATAGGCATTATTTTCTCTCCGCATATCTACATTTAATATCAAGAACTCAAATAAAAACTAAAGCTAGATATTTACATATACATCTATATAGAGCACACATACATAGAACACAAAACAATCATTTTATGTTTACTTAATTAAAATTTTTAAACTTAAGAAATTTGACTTAAGATTTCCTTTTAAAAACTATATAAGACAAGACAGAATAAAAAAAGGAAAAGGAAATAGCACCCCAGAGAGTAATCACAATCGTTTTTGTTGTTGTTGTATGTGTGCGTTTATGTGTACTGGGTACTTGTTCTCTACTCCAAAATATTTAAACAACAACAACAAAATCCTCCCTAGTGTGTTTTTGTAAAATTTCGGGAATCTATATACTTCCACACGGTAGGGTACATTTTTATACGATGTGAGAAAAACTCATTTCCGTTTATTTTTTGTGTTTTTGTTTTTCAAACATCCGTTTTGTGTGCTAGAGAAAGGTTGAATCTGAAATATATAAAACAAACATAGACCAAATGACTTCGTTAAAAATGTCGACGCGACATAAACACAAAATTTTTCCAAATTTTAATTAGTGGAACGATTTTTTGTTGTTGTTGTAAATATCGAGGTCCCCAGAATTTCGATACACAATATATTTTTTCTAATCAATTTACAGAAATCTCTCTGTCTCGATTTTAATTATTATTTTTATTTACAAAGAACACAAAAATATCTTCTTTCTGTGTTTTATCTGTGGTTTTGCCTTTCTACCAGAACTTAAATACCAAAAACATGAGCAAAAGAAAAAATATTAAATTTTTTGTTTAAGTCACGATCGCCATTGATCATGCATTCGAACTAAATTTGATAAAGGTAATAATATATTTATACTCGGTACAAAAGAAGTTATAAAAGTTTAAAGTTAAGTAATGTACATGAGGAAGTCACGAGAAAGGATTTTGTGAAAATGATGATGATCAGATAAAAATATATTGGCTAAATTTTTCGTCGCTTTTTTATGTTGTTCGAAAGGTTAACATAGAATATTTGTATTTATATTGGCAACATTAAGCTGATTAATTAAACGAGCGCGGTATCGGTCTACTTGCATGTTACGATATTTTATTTTTGTTACCCATCAGCACCTTGATCGCGGTTGATCATTTCGTTATTTTGTTTGTTTGCCTATATCTACAACATTTAATTTATGATGATGTTTAACATGGACGTTTATTAGTACACAGAAACGCACAAAAAGGTTATCCACGAAAGCTGATAATAAATATAAAATGTTATTTTTTAATGATCGTGTTTTTGTTGTTAGTTTTGATGTGATCATTTAAATTTAATGATCCAGTCTACAACGCGGATAATTAAATTTATTTGAGTTAATGCATACAGATTTTTTTTTTGCATACGAGTCGGATGTTTTTAATTGACACCGTGGTGACACTAGATCGTGACCAATGCCAAAATATAATGTAGAGTGAGATCATTTGCGATCATCACAGTTTTGAAATGATTTGCACAATTTTTATATTTTTCGCCTTAAGCACTTGGCAGACTACTTCGCAACTTATTAACATTGAAAGCTTCTCTTCACATCATTCGGAGAGACATCTTCAAGTTAAAAAAAAAATCCGTTTTTTTAAATATTGAGTTCAAAATTTATGGGAGACTTGTATAACTGGTTGCATTTCAAGGGGGAAATTAAACTGGAACACAAATTATTAAGTTACTAGAACGATTATTTGCTTTAATAGTGACAAAAGCAGTCAGATAGTAGCAGAAACATAGAACCCCTAACAAAACAGTCCCTCATGAATTTTTTCTTTTGTTTACTAGTCTCAAATTTGAATGTTTTAAACTTTCGCCAAGCATGGTAGTATTTAAACAAAAATTCAACAGATTTTAAAAAATGAAAATAACCTCCCTAAACTTAAGATCATCAAAGTCTTTTGAAAAAAAAAAAAAAAAAATATTTAATACTGTGGAAGGCTTTTGTAAAACAATAAATCTTCGATAATTCATAAAATCTACGCTCGAGTTTGCTATTTCGGAATCGAAGTTCAAGATTCATATCTCAACCAGTTCTATCTGAGGAACACTAAACTTAATCGGGCACTGGGCTGGGTTAAAGTGTTAAGATTACCGTTCACATAGACGGAAACTACGTCAAATCACGTATATATGTGAAGTTATCCCAGAATTCTATCCTAGAAAAAAATTATTTTTAATCAGGCAACACTAACATATCAATAACCAATTTGCTCTTGTATGAAGTTAGCTCAGCCCAGAATTTTTATCAATTTTAATGAAAAAACGAAAAAATATAAAATTAATTAAATTCGATTTATTTTTCGTATAATAAAAAAAAATGCAACGTATAAAAGTAATGGAAAATTACAGGCAATGTAATAAAAATTTATTCCGTGGCAAGTTCCCGAACATGAACTCTGGGCTCGGAATTTCATTAATTTTTATATAATTTTTCGTGCCGCTCGATAAATTTAAAATTATTTCGCCAAAGCTAATTTAGCTCCTAGTGTATACATTTCAAAATCATCTAGCCCTGATCGGAGACATTTTTAGTTTTGGGCGAAATAATTTTAAATTTATCGAGCGGCATGAAAAATTGAATAAAAATCAATGAAATTCTCAGCCCAGAAGAGTTCATTTTCGGGAACTTGTCACGGAATAAATTTTTTCTTACATTGCCTGTATTTTTCCAGTACTTTATGCCACTCATAATTTTACAATTTTTTTATACGTTAGATTTTAATTTTATCGAATTTAATAAATTTGATAATTTTTCGTTTTTTCATTTAAATTGAAAAACAATTTTGGGCTGGGCTAGCTTCACACAAGAGCAAATTGGTTATTGATATGCTAGTGTTGCCTGATTAAAAAACATTATTTTCTAGGATAGAGTTCTGGGATAACTTCATATACGTCAGCAAATCCAACAAATTCGGAAAGTACATCTGAGGGAACTTTGGTGCCTTTTGGCGTGGTTTCCATAGTGCGAAAAAACCAGAATACTGGTTGAAATAATGCGGGTCCCACAAAAACAACACTGTGGAAAATAGAAGGATTAATGGGTTTAACAAGAAAATCTGTAGGTATATTATTATTAGTTGATTTGGTCTAGGGCTCTGCTGAAGGTTGTGGCTTTAGGGAAGTTCCATATTGACTCGCAGGGCACGATCTTGGATTAAAAAACTTAGTGATCTAAAGAAGATACGATTGTCACGTTGGAAGAACCACAAGTTGATTACAGGTAATTTATTGCGCTAAACGCAAAGAGTCATTGGCTGCTATGGTGAAAACAGCGACTTGGGTTCAATGTCACCCAACTGATGGACCAAACCTACAAAATACTATGAAAAATTTGATTCAACTGACGTAAATGGAAGTTAAATTGATCCGAGTTTCTGAATACATTTTCCCCGAGAAGATCGAAAATCGTTCAAAGTTAATCGTAGGCGACGAATCCATAAAATCGTGGACATATTATTTGAAATAACGATGCAAAAAATTTTGTTACGATAATGGTTCATGTTATAAATTAAATCAATCCCATTTATGAATAGGTCTTCGAGATGTGCTTTTGTACATTTAAATTTAGAAAACATAATGTTCTATCAGTTCTCTTGGCCATTCCGAACGATTTGCGGCATTAAACATTTTTTTTGAAGTATGCGATTATAACCTCAGTACTTAGATTTATTTCGTAATGTTATGACTGAATGTTAAAAGATTTTCCGACTGTTCGGAATGTTATAAAATGTTATTAAAAGAAGAAATGGTATGTGCATGTTGTAGCCAACAGGCGATCCTCCACACTGTACTTGAACACTACTGCTACTAAAGGCAACCAAATAATTTAAAGATTCCCATAGCATCTGACTCTCATGAAGCTCACATGTCAAAACACTCACAAATGCTACGAAAATTAAACGAAAAGTTAGGCGAATTTTGATAAAAAAAAACACTTTTGTCATCAAAAAAATTTCGCTTCCGGCCAAATTCCAGAAAAATTACCTCATAAATTTAGTTGCCAAGTCAATTTAGAGTCCATTGCATTTGTCGTAAATCACATAGTACACAAAGCAATTACGAAAAACGAGAATGTTGCTAAGAAAAATTTCCACAACAAAACCCGTCACTTCCTCCTAACTACGAAAAAATCAACGGGAGCCATTACTCTTCCAACTCCAATCAGAATTCGCAAATACTGCATTCCTCAAAATATTTGCAAAACAGATAAAGCTCTTCCAAAATATGGTTTCTATCAAAATTCGTTACTCTCAGAAAATGATCCAAACTAGCGTTGCTATACAACTTCAACCTACCATCGACTCATGGTGAAACAACAGTTTCTAACCAGCGCTGCTACACAACCAATCCAGAATCTCCGCTCTCAAACGATTCTCTTGCAAATGCTATTATCCAAAATATTTGGGCCATCCCCCGCCAAAATTCCTAAGAATGAAGCTTAGATACATAGATAGACACCACCTCGAAAAGCACCCCCTCATATTTTCAGACTTACTCTTACCCTATCAAAAGGTAACAAATACGAATTGCTATAGGAACGCAATCTATTTCATGCTTTGACAATTAAGGAACAACTTCTTATTAAAAGTAATCCATAGTCCACCATATCTATTTTAGAGTACCTCAATTTAGGAACTTTGCTCTGGTCACCACTCTACGTGAGCGTATTTGAAAATATTTTAAGTCTTTGGAATTAATAAAATCTCCAACTAGTATATTATTTAAGTGCGACAATTGTGCTAAGAGTGAACTTCAAGCAAGCTAAGCTGGTCGTGTTTGTTTTTGCACATGATATTTAATTTATATCATTTTTTTTGAATTTTCATTTTAATAATATTTAATTGTTTAGTTTAATTGTAATTCTATAACATATTACTAATTGTGTGTTATATAGTGTAAATAATTGTATATAATTGTAAATATTGTATATATGTAGTGAAATTTTGGTCGTTCCACTCAATTTGTGATCTTTTTGGGTGTTACTGAATTTTTTATAATATTGCTATAAATTATTTAAATTATGAATTGCTTTAAGTGTAAAAAACTTAGTAGAGGTGATACATTAGTCATTAAATGTGGTGGTTTTTGTAGTGAACGGTTTCACAAAAAATGTGTGGGTTTAACTGATTACGATGTTGAATTGATCAGTAGAGATATTGGCATAAAATTTGTTTGTGATGAGTGTTCCAATAATTTTGATTTTTTGAAAAGCAAATTGGTGGAAATTTTAAAAATTGTGGAAGTTAATAAGGCGAGCATAAAGTTAATGGACACTAAATTAAATAATGTGGCGGATTCAGTTCTGGTGTTGAATAATAAAGTAACCGCTAATTCAGCTGTTGTTAATTTTAGTGAGAAAGAGGCATCGTCGTCGTCGTATGCGGATATCTTAAAATTACCGGTTTATAATAATCCGAAGAGTGTTTCAGCAGATACGGTTGCTAAGGTGACTCAACAAGGAATTAAACAAGTTGTAAATCCTGCTAATCTAGCTGTGGAGTTAAATAGTGTGCATGGGCAAACAATTAATAGTGTTACGAGGTTGGGCAACTTGCCTTTTTCTTTGCCTTTTGATTCATCATCTGCTGTGTCTACGGCTGTCAATCATTTATCTACAGTTGCTGATACATCTGATTGTGCAAATTATGTTGCACCTGTTATTAAACCTGCAAGTCTTGACTTTAGTTCCACGTCTGGTGTATTAAGCAAATCATTTTGTGGGACTAAGTGCTATTCGGAAAATTTTGGCGTTAAAACGATTATGCCGAAGTTATGGTTGCATGTATCAAAATTTAATACTGATACATCTGAATATGATATTTTGTTGATGGCAAAAACATGTTTGGATACTAATTTTTGTAAGGTGTTTAAATTGGTGCCTAAGGGAAGAGACATTGGCTCCTTACATTATTCTTGTTTTAAATTGGGTTTACCTGCTGAATTACGAGATAAGGCTCTTGATCCTGATATTTGGCCTATTGGAGTTAATATTCGGGAATTTAATAATATAAATTTTCGTGCAAGGTTGCCTCATTATACGAAATATCGGATTCCAGCTGCAATCAACACGTTAATAGTTTAAATTTCCTTTCATGTAACATATGTAGTGGTATTACTGTTCCAAGTGATAATCTGCAGGTAAATATTGGTTCTTGTTTAAGGTTCGGCCACTTAAATGTTCGAAGTCTAGTAAAGCATTTTGATGACGTTACTGTTTTATTAAATGAGTACAAATTTGACTTCCTTGCGTTAACTGAAACCCATCTTAGCTGTAAAATTTTAAACAAGTCACTTCGTATCATTAATTATAATATTATTCGTTTTGACCGAATTAATAATACGCGATGGGGAGGGGTTGCTATTTATTATCGATCTGTATTAAATATCAAAAAAATATTCTGTGGTGCCTTTGGTAAAGTAGAAATTTTAGTTTTGGAGCATACGGAACGTATTGGTAAAATCCTTATAATTATTATTTACAATCCTCCACCTGCTTGTGCTGATGATGTTAATTATATTGAGTTGATTTTTTTACAATACCTATCACAGTATGAGAAAGTTATTTGTTGTGGAGATTTTAATTTTAACATGTTGATAAATAATAAGTTAAGTGATTGCTTGAGGTTACATAACTTGTGCTACTTACCTTTTAATCCTACTAGATTAGACAGCAGTTTATTAGATTTAATTATTTTATATGTGCCCGATAAATGCAATATAATTTCTTTTGGTCAATTAGCAGTTCCTGCCATTTCGGATCATGACTTGATTTATGCTTGCTACAAGTTCTGTCGTACTAGAGACAAAATTAATTTTTCTATAGTTCGTGATTATAACGCTATTAGCTATGAACATTTTATAGATCAGTTCTTTTCTTTTGATTGGAGTGGAATCTATTTTTATAATGACATCAATGATATTGTTTATGAATTTAATTCATATGTATTACAGTTAGATTCTGTTTGTATACCTCGGAAACGAAGTATTAAAAAATGCCCTACTGCTCCTTGGTTAAATGTAAAGATTTTGGACTTAATGGCGCGTAGAGATTTTGCTCACAAGAAATTTAAAAGATCCAAAATTAGTGCTTGATTGGGAATCTTTTAAATTTCTTAGAAATAAAACTAATGTTTGCGTCAATCAAGCGAAAAATAAGTTTTACTTTGGGAATATGCATAATCCTAAACTTACATGGAACAACTTAAAATTGCTTGGTATTTCATGTTCGTCTACTGTAGGAAATATTACTTTTTCTGCTAATGACATTTTAGACGGTATAAGTAATTTTAGTGAATCGTTAGGCGTTTTGCCTTTGCCGGATTCTGATTTTTGTAATTTTAATGGTTTTACATTTTCATTTGATTGTGTTGATGAGCTTATGGTACTGAATGCCATTAAGGCTATTAAATCAGATTCAATGGCATATGATATGGTTGACTTCAAAATATTAAAATCATTTATTGATTTGTTTTTGCCACATATCACATTCATTGTTAACCAGTGTTTAACGAAATCAGTATTTCCTGAGTCATGGAAAGTGGCTTCTATTATTCCTCTTCCTAAGAAGGATGTTATTTCCACTGTTTCTGACATTCGTCCGATAAGCATTTTGCCTGCCCTTTCCAAGGTTTTTTAAAAAAATATGCAAATTCAAATGCTTGAGTACCTTAATTGTTTTGATTTTCTTTGCAAATTCCAATCGGGATTCAAATCTGTTCATAGTACTACAACCGCACTTATTCATATAGTTGATGATATTTCTGCTACCTTGGATAAATGTAACTCATTTGTGATTTTAGTACTTTTGGTCTTCTCTAAAGCTTTTGACTGTTTCAATCATACGCAATTGCTTCAAAAGCTTAGGTTGTATTATTTATTTATTTATATTTATTTATTTATTCAAAAAAATATAACGAATTTTGTGCCGAAAAAACGGCAGAAGCAAATTCGCGTAATACATAAAAATACAACATAATCCTAATATTTACAAAATTAAATGATTAAAATGAGAATAAAATGTGATAAAAGCTTACAATAAAATGACTAAGATACTAATACTATTACTACCATTACCATTACTACTACTTTTACTACTAAATTTCAACTTCATAATATGTGACTAAATACATCAAGTTTTATGTAATAACCCTGAATAAATAGGAGATATCAACAGTTTCAAATAGCCATTGTTTAACTCTAGGTAAAAAGGACTTCAAATGAATGTCCTTCCTAATGTAAATTGGTAGCGCATTAAAAAAGGTTGGTGCAGCGACCAGAATAGAGCGTCGGAAGTGGTCATTGAAGAATCTTGGGATGTTACAAAGAAATTGATGGTTACCGCGAAAATTGTAACGAAAATCGCTTCTCATTATTTGTTGACCACTTCGATTAAAAAAAACTCTCAATACCTTATAAACATACAAATGTTTCAACGGCAAAATATTCGTCGTAAAGAATAAATTCCATGATGGTTCAGTTCTTGGTTTCTTTAGATATATTCTCAAAATCATTTTCTGTAGAGCATATAAAGGATACGAAGTTGCAGCATAACAACCACCCCAGCACGACAATCCATATTCCAATTTAGCCATAACTAGCGCACGGTAAGCTATTTTTAGAACCGACGGAGGACAATAATCACGAAGAAGGTAGAAAATTCTAGCAGTTGATGACAGATACTGGTGGACTGAATTAACATGCGTTTTCCAATTAAGGCAAGTATCCAAGTGAACACCAAGATATTTAAACGAGTCAACTTGTTCGATATCAAAGCACTCAGAGTGGCAACCACTAGACGCACAATCATACCTGCTGTGATTAGTCACCCGCGGCAAAATAGACGTATTAAAGCTACCAGACAATTTAAACAACATGAATTTAGTTTTCCGGCTTAAGATCAGGCGATGTTTGTCGAACCATGAGAGTAAAACCTTTAAATCAGAATTGATCATCGAAATAACGTTGCTGGGAGAATTCCCACAGTAAGCCAGAGCAATGTCATCAGCAAACCCGGTTGAATAACCATGAAGATTCAATTTAAATACGGAGTTTGTATAAATGAGAAACAGCAGAGGGCCTAATACTGAACCCTGGGGAACACCAACGTCAATAAATTTCGGATCGCTTAAATTATCATTTATCTTAACTCTCACCGATCTACCATCTAAATACGATGCTAACCACTTATTTGCCACTCCTCTAAACCCTATATCATACATAATACATAGCAGAAGCTTGTGATCAACCATATCAAAGGCTTTAGCTGTATCAATAAATAAAGCACCGCAGCTATTACCTTTATTTAAACCAGTGTTGATTGTATTTAGAAAATCTAACAAGGCCGATTCGGTACTCATACCATGACGAAAACCATGTTGATGGATACTCAGCACACCCGTTTTATCTAAAAAATTTGAAACCCTATTTTTAACTACCTTTTCAAGAACTTTTAGGATTACTGGCTGCAAGGCAATAGGTCTATAATTACCTTTATCAAGGCGATTACCATTCTTGAAAAGGGGAATTATAGTTGCTGTTTTCAGTCGATCGGGTACAACTCCCAACTCAAAGGAAAGGTTAAAAATGTGTGCAAGAACGGGACTAATATGCCCAGCAATGACTTTTAATATATAATTACTCAGGCCAACATTATCAATTGAGTATTTAGGTTCTAAAGCACAAATGATTGAAAAAACTTCATAACTAGATACTGGGGTCATAAAAAACGTTGTCGGACCGAAATCAAAAGGCAAATTGAAACTAGATGACGTGTTGACAGAGTCAAATTTAGCACCTAAATCTTTAGCAACACTAGAAAAATAACAATTAAACTCATTAGCAATTTCTAGATCACTCGTAAGAAGTTCTCCGTTCTGTGCTAAAATAGATTTGACTAGTGAAGTTTTAGGTTTACGAGTCAGAATCTCGTTCACTAAAATCCAGTTTTTTTTTATATCACCGCGGTTAGCAGAAAAACGCTTAGAATAATAGGTTTCCTTTTCATTTTTGATATCTACATTAATTATGGTGCACATTCTGTTATAGCTATCACGAAGTACTGCATTATCAGGACGCTTATTTAACTTGGACCGCAGTTTATTCCTTTTATTAATACGTTGCGCAAGGTCAAAGGAGATCCAAGGCTGCAGGCGTTTAATTTTAGACGAGCAATAAGTGTAGCAGCGTTCCAAGATAATAAAAATATTATCCAAAAATACCTCAAGAGCTAGAGATGGATTGTCGATGTTAAAAATGAACCCCCAGTCCATATGATTCAACCTTTCATATAACAACAACAGATTGAGTTTCTTTCTACTTCTCGTGGAATTTTGGTTCAAATTAGACCTTGGTAACAGTATCTGAGAAGCCTTAAACCGTATCTCAATCAAGTGGTGGTCAGAAATTTTTAAGTCCACAGCCGATGTTCTTATACCTGAAAGATCATTAGACCTAAGTCTAGCAAAAAAGTGGTCAATACACGTTGAAGAAGAAGCAGTAACCCGCGTGGGAGTACAAATCAATGACTCAAGCCCAAAACATGACATAAGGTTTAGATAATCAATGCTGTTGCTTGGAAACCCAAGAATATCAATGTTAATGTCTCCAAAAACAAACAGATTTTTTGACCTAATACTGCCCAAAACCTCGGCCACTTCCCGAACATAGACACTCACAGCTGTAGATTGAAGTCGATAGATGCATAAAAAGACATATAAATCAGAAGAAAATCTCCACTCAACCTTTATGATATCGGCTGATGGTAAGTTATGGGCACTAACTGAGCAATCTAAATTTGAGTCAAAAAAGACGGCAACACCACCTGCTCTATACGAATCATTGCACGCACCGAACAACGTATAACCATTTAAATTATATGAAGACAATTCATTAGTGTGAATCCAAATTTCACTTAAAAATATAAACGAGGGCCTTGTGTTATATGCATTAATATTGGCAACCAGTACGTCAAAATTCCTTCGAAGACTTCGAACATTTTGATGTACAATTAAAAAATCCGCAAAATCACAATTATCCATAAAAACTGAAAAGGTTATTGAATCGCGAGAAATGTACTGAAAAATAAATTACAAATACAATCAATACGTCTAAATAAGCAGATAATTGTAACAAATAAAGATCAGACAGCCAATTAATTTGCAAAGTTAACGTTATATTCATCTGTTGATATATCGAATTCAAAGCTATTACATCACACGAAGGTAATGCAGATATTCCAAAATGAATACACGGAAGTATCATACAAAAAGAACAGTCTGAATTAACTAATAGAATATTAGATGCGCCTAAAAGTCCTAAAAGTGTTAACAAAAAAAGACTTAAAATTACTGAGTTATGAAGTAGAAATGTAATATTTATGAAAATAAGAAATAGTTTATGAAACAATAATAATAATAATAGCATTAATAATAATGGTAGTAAGAACAATAAAAAATATTTAAAATTAGGTCGATATAAAATAAAATAGCAAGGATTCAAACTAATATTGTAGAACTTAAGGTGAATAAAATAACATTTGTAGGGTTTTAAAGTAATTTTACAATGAAAATGTATATGAAATGTAAGATTAACATAAAATTCGAAATGAAATCTGATATAATAAAATTTGACCGTGACCAAAAATAAAAATGAAAACATTAATAAAAACAGATGTGTCACTAATTTAAGATTAAAAACTATATAAGTGTTAATAATAAATTGTGATAAATTGTGGAAAGTACAATGAAATGAAACTGTGGTGATTAAAAACAAAAGAGTGGTGAATAAAAAGAAGAAAATGTAGTTTGTTGTGAAAAATTGTGGGCTTAAACTAGTATTATAATTATGCGAGACTAGAGAATGGAAGTTAACAGGTCTTAATAAATAATATAGAGTTATACTTATTTGTGCTTCATAATTAATTTCAGGAATCCAGGGCCTGCTCACTGTTCTGGTGTAATGTTTCAAGTTTACGGATATCGGCTTTTGACTGGATCCTGTTGATGGTAGCTCCTTCAGATTTACGGATGAGTATATTGCCCTCAGAAATCCACAGGTATTTATATTTTGATAACTTTTTGAGTTTAAGTGCTTCGCGAAATAATGAGTGACGTAAAGATGTGAGATGGTCGCGAAAATATAACTGAATATTTTGTTCCGATTTAAATCCAATTTCGTTGGCATATAGTGTAGGTTTTAAACGCTTTTTTTGTTGCATCGCCTTAGTTTTGGAAACTTGATCTTTAAATTTCATGATTAATTTGACATCACCAAATTTACTTTTATGTGAATTTTGTCTATTAAATTTGTTGGACGACATGTATTCGCAACTCGATATATTGAATACTAATTCCTGGCATTGTAAGTGGTTCAATAACTCCTCAGCTACAGCCTTTGGATCTCTCGAATTGTCCGGAAGACCAGCAACAATCACATTGGAATTCAATTCGCGTTGCTGAAAACCATCACATTTAAACTCCAGTTCGCAGATACGGATGTCTTGTTTTTTATACTCGTTTTCAAGGCGATGATATTTGTTTGTTAAAATTTCATTCTCCTTGGTTAGCTTCTCAATTGAAATTTTTACGTCATCCAGTGCTTTGCAGCAGAAACTTACTGAGGCTTCAAGCGCGTCTAACTGGTTTTTCATTGCTTGCAGGATAATAACCACATCGCTTAAAGCTGGGGTATCGTTGTTGAGTAAATTTGGATTGTGACTGGCATCGCCAATATCATCCAAGATGGAACTGTTGGATTTGCTGCGACAATCAGGGCACAGCCACGAAGTAGAACCACAATTAAGTTCTCTGAACACCTCGTCAGATATGCCGGCACATTTAATATGAAATAGACTCGCACAAACTCCACATTTAACACCAGGAAACCGCGCTTTGGATATTCCCTTGAGACACTTCTCACAATTAGAGCTCATGTTGAATTCGCGCCAAAAAATACGTCAACAAAAATAAACTTAAATTTCTATTAATTATTAAATTTATTATTAATTATTATTATTATTGTAGTTTAAACTTTTTCTTTTAGAATAAATGATATTAATTAAACTAATCACTCAAATTTTATGTTTTCTTTATATGGATTTAATTTTAATTTATTTAATTTAGAATATTATGACAGAACGATGTTGCTAGTAAGAATGTATTATGACAGAACGATGTTGCTAGTAAGAATGTATATGTACGAATGATAAGTTCTCTAATTCTGCTATTTTATTGTTACATTCATATTTTGATAATCGCAAACAATTTGTAAAGCACGGTGATGATATTTCCGTCCTACGGGATGTTTTTGTTGGTGTTCCCCAAGGCTCAATTTTAGGTCCTTTACTTTTTTCTATTTACGTTTATTTTAAATTGCCGTTATCATTTTTATGCTGATGATTTGCAATTGTATATTGGTGGGGACTTGTCGAATTTAGATGAAATTGTGAGTTATCTGAATTCCGATCTTAACAGTGTTTCGCTATGGTCCAAGAATAATGTGCTTACCATAAATCCATCTAAAAGTAAAGCATTATTTTTCTCCAAAAATAGCTCCCATGGTATTGTACCTGAACTCTTCTTGAACAATGATACTATTTTATTTGTTCCAGTTGTTAATAATCTAGGGCTTATCATGAATTCTAAGCTGGGATGGAATGATCATGTAAGTTCGTTGTGCCAGCGTGTTAATTATAGTTTGTACTCGTTGAGGTTAATAAAAAAATTTTGTCCAGTTGACTTACGGATATACTTGGTGAAAAGTTTGGGTATTCCAATTTTCTCATATTGTGATGTGATATTTTCAAATTGTGATAGTTCGTCAAAACGTTTGCTTCAGATTCCTTTTAATAATTGTGTTCGTTATGTTTACGACCTAAAAAAATTTGATCACATTTCTGAATTTAAACGTTCGGTTCTTGGTTGTGACTTGTTTGAGTTTTATAGTTTTAGGACCGCTCTATTTATTTTTCGTGTTATTAAATCAGGATGTCCTTTGTATTTGTTTGATAAATTGGATTTCTCCAAGTCACTACGAACACAAAATATCAACTATAACCTGTCAATAGAACTAATATTTATAATAATTCGGGGTTAACAAATGGGATTGTCATCACTTGGAACAGTTTACTATCTGCGGTGAAAAATGTAACCTCTGTTAATAATTTTAAAAAAGTTTTATTTAATTTAATATTGGATATTTAATTTTTGCTATTGTTATTGCACATATTTAGGTTTATTGTTGTTATTATTTTTGAATGTATTATTTCCATTGTTTTTAAGATGTTAAATAATTGTAATTGTTATTGTGTTTATGTACAAAAGCTTAGGCTTATACATTATAATAAAACAATATTATTATTATTATTATTATTTTGGGGAATGACTTGAATGCTTTAATATAATCCTCTAATCGTTTGGTTATGCGGTCCAACTACATGATTTATCTGAAAATCGTCAAATTAAACAGATAGTGGAAATAGTTTTTTTGCAACCAAATAATTTTAATTTGGACTGTCGAAGTTTTATAAAAATTAAATTGTTTAATGAGCTTTTAAGTTTAAAAGTTTTAAATAACGGTTATTTAGCTCTTTCTATATTTTCTTTATTAACACTTAAGCTTTCGGAATCATTTCGGTTCCATTTTCAAAAGTATATAAATCAATTTAACAAAAAAAAAAATATTTTCTATACAAAATAAAATAAAATCGAAATCAAGGCTAACTAAAACGTAGCTATTTTCGTGTAGATATCGCTCGCTACTAGAAAAAATATATTTTTTATTTTAGCAAAGCAATAAAAATTGATATCTATAGAAAAAACACTTTACAAAATAAAATTTGACTTTAAAAACATAAATTGAAAACAACTGTATCCATCTTAAATAATATTTGAATTGTGTAAAAAACACAAAAAAAATAATCAATATCTGATGTAGGCAAATCAAAATTCAGATTTAATATAAAATTTTAAAAATTTTATTTTTCCATTGTTTTAAAAAAGCGTATTCAGCTTCCATATTTCGAAATGAATTTTCTTCAAATGACCGTAATATTTGGAACATCGAATGTTTATATAAATCAATAAAAGGAAACACCTCTTTGAAACATGTGATTAAGGGCTCACTGATACAGTTTTTCCATGAAGGTTTAAAGCAAAATGTATAACATGCTTAATTATTTTATTTTCCAGGTCTTTCATATTTTTTGATTATTCTTTTTCAACATTTAAGAGGAATATTTTTCCGGGGAGGAGAGGATTTATTCCATAGATTTTCCCATAGATTTAAAATCATATATGTACGTTTACCAATCCACATCCAGCTGTTATCATTTTTAATTTACAAAATTGCCAATGAAAAGTAAAATATTATGTTTGACTTTAGATTATAATTAAAACATATTTTAAATGAAAAACAAAATTTGTACATAATTTTTTTTTCATAATATTAAAATAAAATAAAAATGAGACAGAAACAAGAGACAGAGATTGAATTGACGATAGCCAAAAAATAAGCACAGTAACTTAACCATAAATTGTTAACTAAAATATTGTACTAAAACAGTCGGGATGCAAACCAAATATACTGAACTCGAACCATTTATGAATTTTCAACTAAGTCTCCTGACTCCTGTTAAATGACTCTGACCCGAATCACGAACTCCGGAATTGGTTATCTAAATTTTGTTTAAATAATATCTGGCTATCCACCATAGAGTAGCGAGTAACCCAAAATTTAATTTCCAAATTTGAGCTATAAAGACATCAGTACACTTAGAAGATCAAAAATCGTAACAAAATCCCTAAGCCGTGCATCATTAGGTATAAGTGGCTTTAGTTGGGTGACGCAATTACCAACGTCATGTACTAGCCAGATCTGAATCCCAATCTCTTAGATTGGTCGATAATGGCCATTCAAATTTGAGTTTTAATGATATCATTAAAAAACTCGAAGTAGTACATTATTAGATGGCTATCGGTCATTCCCGGAGTTCGTGATTCAGGTCTGGTTGTACATGAAGTTGGTCATTAAAGCAACTAAAACCTCCACGTGGTAATAATGCAAGATTTCGGGTTTTTTACTACGAATTTCTAGGTGTACTAATGTTATTTTTACTCAAATTTGGATGGCCATTATCGGTCAATTCGGACGATAGTACATGAAGTTAGTTATTGAGTCACCTAAATAAACCATTTGATGCTTACAATGCTTGACTTTGGGTTTTTTATTTTCTAAGTTCGAAGTTTTATTTTCTAGGTGTTCCTTTATCATTTTCACTCAAGGTTTATTTTTTTGTTTTTACTATCTTTGCAATCTCGTTCGCTTTTTCCGTCCTTACTTTTAGGCTGTTGCCAGCCATTTCGAGGACGTACGCCTATAGGTCCGATTTTATCACCATCTGCACATAGCATACCTCCATAATTGTTATGACGTTATATTTGTATTCCATTTAATCACAGATCGTAATCTGTTGATGAAATTCTCTTTTGAATCTAGCCAAAGCTTTAACCACTGTGTATATTAGCTCACTCTGTGTGTCTGTTTGTATCGTCAAATTTTGTAATCAACTTTTCAACCACTTGCGGTAGTTAAGTCAATTGAGTCAGTTCAATAGTCAATAGTCAATTGATCTCCAATTTTGCATGCAGGCTTAACTTTGATGTCAATACAAGATTCTAACATTTTGGCCATTAAACATGGTCTGGCATAGTATATTTATTGATATTTAAACTGTAAGTAGTGAAGGCGCAAACCAAATTTGAAAATCTATAAAAAGTTTATCATACATAAAAACCTAAAATCTTTTTCAAAGTGCTGCCATCTAACTAAAAAGTATGAAAACTTTTCAATTACAGTTGAACGATCTATTTCTCTTCTTATAAAAAATATGACGTACACGTTTATGTCGTTGTAATTTGCATGTAAAAATGTTTGCATGGAAAAATGTTTGGATGTTTGGATTTTACACTACTACTATGCTGCCACTAAGACTGTAAAATAAAAACTGTAAAATAAAATACATTTAAAAAAAAACTTTTTAAAAAACCACGCTTATATTTAAAGGCTCTAAAAAGTAGATAAAAAAAGGCTTTGAAAAGTAGAAAATAAAATTTTTCTTCCTTACTCCTATCAAGGTATATTTATAACAAGTAGAAATTTAAAATTAATATGACTAAAAATATAAGCGTGGGGCGCTCCTTCTGAATGTATATACTATCTCTCAATATATCATTTTTACGTTAATACTGAACTGATCCAGCAAAAAATCTATTCTTAGGATACATCAGAATAGTCTGTTCCATTAGTGCTACTAAAAGACTTTACTTCATGTGTCTAGTAGTCTAAATTTACTAATGCCGTAAAGGAGCGCCGCACGCTTATATTTCTAGTCATATTAATTTTAAATATACCTTGATAGGAGTAAGGAAGAAAAATTTTATTTTCTACTTTTCAAAGCCTTTTATTATCTACTTTTTAGAGCA
This sequence comes from Nephrotoma appendiculata, assembly GCA_947310385.1. Lineage (NCBI taxonomy): Eukaryota > Metazoa > Arthropoda > Insecta > Diptera > Tipulidae > Nephrotoma > Nephrotoma appendiculata. Next base: position 263,695,493 of record OX371225.1, on the reverse strand, counting down.
TTTAAATATAAGCGCGGTTTTTTAAAAAGTTTTTTTTAAATGTATTTTTTTAGTTTGATTATATATTTGTAATCGTAATAAAGTTCCAATCTGTTTAAATAAAATCTCGGTAATTTTTTACTTGATCTTTAAATTTTTTCATAGTCTGTTCTTACAATAATTAAATTTGCAGGCATACTTAAAAGTTATTGGTGCTTTATGAAAGTTTTTGAGATGTGTTAAAAGTTCTTCAAATTTAGAAAAATTGCATGTTGCAAATTTGCTTTGCAAGTAATTGAACAATTTTGTGTGAAATTTTTTATTGACACATTTTTTCAACTGTCGCAGTTGTTCTGCCAGCTGCTCAGCTTGTGAATCTTAGTAAATCTGGAAAAATATCGATAGTCTATACAATCTCTGTGATGCAGAAGTGGCTTCAAATTCGGTTACAATTAAAAATAGCACCAAAATATCTGGGACCGGTCCTGTTCGCCACAACAAGTTACCCTTCATATATTGATCTAAACCGAACTTATCAAATATGTGAATATACAAATCCCATTGACGGGATCTAAGTAGTATAATTAAAACTATATCGACATCGATATCTCTTCAAAATCTAACAGATTTTCAATAAAACAACGTACGAATAATATTGACAACAACAATAAAATAAAATTGACAACAACAATTTTATTTGTACATAAAAAAATTGAATAGCTAACATTCAGGCACAATAATAAAATCGCAAATTTTCGTCTCGAATTAAAATCGGTTATTAGAAACGAGATAAACGCAACCATATTTTTTGGTACGACAGTGGCGTAACAGTTGGCTGACCCTCTACACAACTTTAAATTTTACTGCTAATAACAATAAACTATATATTATTTCCATTATTAACTCCATGAAAAGTATTCACTCATCAAAACATATAACGAGAAGAAGTTTACTGACTTTCACAGCAACATTATTTAGACGGAATACAGCGTAAACCGTATAAAGTAGGTAACGACTGTATGCGCGCACCACCAGAACCCGCATACCAGAAACGAAAAAGTTTATTTTATAAACACACATATTTTTTGTATACATATATATACTGTTATAGGTGCTGTTGTTGTTGTTGTTGCTGGGAAAATTGAACATTTAATTTTTTGTTTTATTATTTTCACAGATGGGTTTCTCTTTTGGTATTTTCATTTTACACAAATATAAAAAAAAATTATATGCGTCGAAAAACTAAAAAATCTGTTTGTTTTAAAATTATAATAAAAATAATATTTGAAAAAAAAAAAAAAAAAATTAAAATAAAATAAATTGAGAAAAATCGGGGAAAATTATTTTATACTGTGCGGTAATTTCTAGAGTAACTCGCATGTATATACGCGCAATAGCGCACAGTACATTTATAACGGTTTTTATTGTAATTGTACGTTATAATTCGATGAATGATGAAATGAAAATTTTTTTGTATTTTGATTTTTCATTTTTCCCAATTTTTTGTTGTTGTTGGCCACTTTATATTTACATTGTCTGTTTGTGTCGATCAATTATATTATTACTCCTCATCTCGTGTGCACACACACCCCCCTACACGTTAAATCTGTTGTTATGTTATTATATTTGATGTTTTCTTCATTATTCTAGAAGAGTTAATATTTTAATTAAGTTGTATATTTATTGGTATTTTGGATGTCTGTTGTTACCGAAATTATTAGTATTTTGGGTTGTGTTGTTTTGTGTGTGGAAAACAAAGGAAAGTCGGAAAATCAGAAAATTAACAGAAATAGTAATAATCAAAAGTGATTTGTATCGTGGTTATTAAATACAGAGTATATATAAGATATTGATTGAAATAATCATATGGTTTGCTTTTGATCTATGCAAATATCTACTTTAAGACATAATTTATGATCACACGTACAAAACTCAAAAAACTTATTTCGCACTTTGGAATGATCGAGAGCAGATTTGAAATGTTTATTGTATTTCGGCGATTATTTTACCAAATATAGATGCGATCATTTTAATTTTAAACAAATCTCGAAATGATCGTAAATTTTGTAATTTTAATATCACTTATGATCTGTTATCCTTGTAACGATCAATCGTAAATATTATTATTAACCTGTTTTTTTCAAAAGTAAGTTAGTAACCAAAATTGCCTTTAAAGATTTATGTGTGCATATTTTAAATTTTCTGGAAGTGTAATTAAAAACTAAAGAGTTTTCATTCACAAATTACCTGTACGATTGTAGCACTGAATGAAAATTCGATTGTATGATCAGAAAATTTATATGTAACATTGACTTGTTCTCTGAGAAATTGCACTTGGCAGAAATCCTTGAAAGCTAATTATTCACGGAAAACAAAATCAGAGTTTTCCGAATTTTTTCAATTTCTGTTTTGACGAATTAACACGTTTGGATCGTTGAAGCCAAATCTCTAAAGAACAACCCAAAGTAAGGAATAAAAATGATGTCCCTTTCTGCGATTTTATATCTAAAATTTAGGATGGCGCTCGATTTAAGCCTGCGTTTTAGTTTCAATCTTCGTTAATTTAATATTTCATATGATGGGTTGGATCATACTTATCGGCTAGTGATCCTAACCCTGGCAGATTACTTTAAGCAATATAGACTTCTTTTGAGAAAACGCACATAGTCTTCCATCCCGTCAATATCATATTCCTATGGTTTCTTCGAGAAAGTTTCCTCTCGAAGTACCTCGTTTGAGAAAGCTGTTTTGGCTACTTTGCTACATGTTTGATCATTATCCTAGTTGAATTACTACAAGAACCATGCAACCAGTTTTGCTTTATATCTGCTAATTCTATCAGTTCTGTTGGTTTTCAGTTTCATCGCATACTTGTCCTGAGCCTTTTTATTGGAATATTTTTATTTATTCAACTCGAGCTGTGTATTATGTCCGCTCATTAAATTTTTTGTGTTGCTCATTACGTTTTCGGAACCTGATTATAGATATTTCCACACGGTTCCATTATATATATACAATAAATACGCCAACAAAATAAAAGGCTTTCAAAATACCAAAATAAGATTTAGGCCTTATGGGAGTGACTATTAATTAAGAAGCTTTCAATTGGAAATCCAAACTCATGAATTTTTTTTCTCTTGGTAGCGTTGTGCTGGTTTGGAGGCCGATCCTAAAACTTTCGATGCGGTTTCATTATGTATACATAAAGTAACCTAACTGATAGGCTTTAAAAATATCAAGGTTGACGTGGAATATAGATAGTTTTTAAACTTCTCATTCAACAGAATTATCGATACTATTGAAGTATAATTCGCTGTCAGCTTTAGCACAATTGTATCTTCATTGCTGAGTTTTACGTCACACGCAATAAGTTTCCGCCGCTTCTCCTCTCATACGTGGCTGTTATATCCACCAAAACGTGTGTGTACCAATTTTCATACACTATGAAATACTTGAGTTTTTACAATTCCACCTGGCATACAGTTTTGAATATATTTGGCCACGGTAACCGCTTAACCCAAAATTGTTTTTTCTAATCCAACATCGAGGGCATACATCTGCTAAACCAGAGTATGGTTTGTTCTCTGTAAAACTAAATTTCAGTAAAACTTTTTTGATGTACTCACCACCTTGATCTGTTCGAAGAACCTTACTTTCCGGCCAAACATATTTTACCTCAACTCAACATGTTCTGTGGATCTCCCCAATGCTTCTTTTTTATTTTTCAGAAAATGGGTCAAGCAAGAGCTTTTCGGATCTAGTTTTCAGATGCTTGCGGACCAATACAAGCACAAGATCATTAAATTATCATAAAAGTCATATCACTTTGGCAGTTAATTTGCGAACAGAAAACAAATATCTACTTATTGATGGGACCCGCATAACACCGTTGATCTTTCCTGATTTCTTTTTGTATCTCAACCATTCATTATTAATTAATTTATTTTCGTACGTCCTTCCTTATGGCAGAAAAACAGCTCTACGCATTTCCCTGGAACCATAAGCATCATTTTGGAGATTAATATTCTTAAATATATTATTTTCGTAGGTTCAACGGTCTATTAAATAAATTTTAATAAGTTACGTACGATTATTTGTGAAGCCCCGATTTATTTCTATTATTACAATCTTCCATTAAACATGAATGATGTTTTCCAAATCGATTCAAATTTCAATAAAAATCACAAAACCTATGTGCATTTCAGTACCCTATTGCAAATAGTTGTAGGTGCGATTTGGTTACAAATAGTAAAATCACTCAAATTTAATTTTCACTCAAATAGAAATTTTACTCAAATAAAATGTTCACTCAAAATCAAAACAAATCATTAATATTATTAATTTTGTGCAAAAAATGTTATTCGGAATTACTGAACATTGCTTCAATTATTATTAACACTCAAATTTTACACTCCGATTACACTAATCGAGTCGTTTGTCATACCAAGTGCCTAAACAAATTTTGATTAGTGTAAAAAAAGCAGGTTGCAATGTCAATATATTAATAAAGCACACAATTTGCCGTTTGTCATTTGGTGTGTCTACGATAATAAACATACACATTTTGGCAAGGCAGCCGACTATGATTTCATAGTAAATGAGATACCATAAAATGGCAAACGACACGACTAGCGGAATCGAGAAGTTAGTTTGAATATAGCATCGTTTCAAAATTTATTTTAATTATTGTTGTTTGTTTACAAATCAGAATTTCACTCAAATTGAATTTTCACTCAAATAGCAGTTTAACTCAAATATAAATTTCACTCAAAAAATAAAATGAAAGCATTACCTGGTAGTTCTTTTTAACATTTAGTTTTTAGTTTGAATAAAATGATGCTTCATTTTACCTTTAATACGACATTGAACTAAATTGGACTAAAATTTTGCTTAATTAACTTATACAGTTTGAGTAAAGCTTCACATTATATTAAATTTTCAAATTAGTGAAAAATTAATAATTACGGTAGAAGTTAATTTTAGTGTTGTTTGTTTACAAACCAGAAATTCACTCCAATTTAATTTTTACTCAACTTCAAGTTTAACTCAAATCTTATTTTCACTCAAAAAAATTAAAACATTTCTAAAGAAATGCGCGAAAATTCAATTTGAATGAAATTCTGATTTATAAGCCGTATACATCCAAGTTGCTCAATTTATTCTAATAATTAACAGGTCATTACAAAATAACATAATTCTATATAAAGAGCCCAATTTTGATCAGATACAATTTCCTAATGCTCTAATCAAAACATTTTGATCGACTAACCAAATTCTTTTGTATATAAATCACGATACGCGTATACGCATCGCGCAATCCTCTGTAAATCAAAACAATCAGATTCATACGAAACTATTTCATGTGCACGCATAATCTAAACAAATACCAAAACTATATTCTAGTTTGTATTAACGGCCAGACTATATTTCAAAATTTCGATATAAATAAACAAAACACCGATATCTGTTAATTACACATAGTTTTAGCAACATGGCACCAATTACCATCTATCATCAGCATCAACATTAAATTTTATTCCATATTTAGTAGTACAGTACATCGAATTTTATGATGTACTACCTACATTACATATCCCGTGCATGTTGATGCATATTTATATCGTCTTCTGTATGTATATGGATGAAATTTATTTATTTATTTCACGTAAATTTCATCTTGAAAATACAACAAAAACAACTTCGACAAAAAATCGAAAATTGAAATTAAGAAGATGGTACATACACTTATGATTACAACGATACTCGTCTGTGTGTATCTTCACATATTCATATGAAACACTCGATTTTTATATTTAGAATCCTCTAGTCTAACATATTCGTAAGATTTTTTTGTTTATTTTAGTCTTAAACTTAACGTTTTTTTTTCTTTTTTCAAAACGCGATACGGTTGATATACAAACAAAACAAAACTACAAAATTGAACGTCTTAAGAAAACACAGTAAAGATGATGATGTTCTTGGTATATAATGTACGAAGATAAAAAAATATCATCTGCAGATCTTGTATATATATATGTATATGTCCAACCAAGGTGGATAAAATGTTCGCCTACCCAGCTAGAAATGCATAATATACGTACTAAGTCACCTTAGTGCAGTTGATATTCATCATCCCACTTATGCGCGCGCACAGCCACATTCACATTTCACACACAGCCTTGAAAGTGTTAAAGGTATAATATATCGTCTTAAATACATACGATAAATTTCTTTTTATCGTTTTTTATTTTTTTGTATAACGACATCGGGTAAAAAAAATGTTTGGTGCGCGCTAATCAGGTGCTGAACACGTAAATAAGAAGGGAAATAAGAAAATTATATTTTTTTTTTAAATTAAATTAATAAATTATACGCGAACAAGTCATGCAATCGCGGATATGTATATATAGTTAAAGGCCCAGAAGCTGTATACGTTTATGCGCAAAACTGACATAAAATCTTTGATTCATCAAACCTCGCCAATATATAAATTTTACGACCAAGTATTATAATGGTTACGCTCTTTCATCGCCCCTCATTCAAATGACCAAAAAAAAAACTGTTTTAATTTATGGATTTTACCGAATTTTATTGACCAAAACAAACCAGCGAATATTTTTTTTTATCGTGTATTAAGAAAATCCAAATATGACAAGAAGCTGGAAAAACTGTATATAAATGTACATAAGAAAAATGACATAAGTTGCCATTTTGTCGGTTGGCTTAGTATTTGGGTTGACGACATTAAAATAAAAAAAAAATCTTGTGCTTTATGCTGCTGCTGATGCTTTATGTTTGGAAAATCAAATAAATTGGGAAAAATGAAAATAAATTTTCTGGTTTATTTTTATGCTTACGTTTTAACTTATGTACATGGACATGATGGCTATACTTTGTACGTGTAATATACATGGTGAAGTTGTTAAAAATCAATTTTAAAAAGATAAATATTAATGAGGGTTGTCGTAAAATTTTTTTTTTGTTTGATACGCTCGAATGTCGAAGGTGTACAGTGTGAACCTAGCAATACACAATGTATAAACTTATCAAAACATATTGTTTCGAATTTGTCCTGGATTGTGAATATCGTCCTAGACTTTAACGGTTATAACAATTCTCTTAATTCACACGCTACTATTTACAAAACTACTGAAATATTCCCGAAAAAATGTAGGTAACTGCAGCAGGGAAACTTTCGAATTTCAAAATGAAACTTTACATACCGATTAAGCCCAGTTTGTGCTAATTAGTGCTCACGGGGACAAATTAGTGCTAGTCCAGAAACCGAAAAAACACTACACTGCCGAAATTTGAACTTATCGCAGAAATATAATTTTTATTTTAACTAGCCCCTGAAAGATACTATATAAAACCAAAAAATACAGAGATATACCGTTCAATAAAATTTTTTGTAAAACTTTTTGTCTTTCAAGCGAAATTGGAAATTTGATTTTCCCATTTTTTCGGCTCCTGGACTACTACTAATTTTTTCCCGTGAGCACTAATTAGCACAAATTGGGCTTAATCGGTATGCAAAGTTTCATTTTAAAATTCGAAAGTTTCCCTGCTGCAGTTACACACACTCGAAATATTCCTACAATAATATTCTCACTTTTATTTTACCATCACTAAATCACAACAACAAATAATTTCCACAATTATTCAGTTCAAGTTTTCTGCGTACCAAATCTCCCAATTTGTTGCACTCGTATTTATACATCGATCGAATATTTTAGATTCGCCTGAATTTATTCTATAGATTATGTTCTTGGCTACACAACAAAAATTGTTTTCCTTAAATGAGCATTTTTTATTGAATAAATGTTTCGCAAATGCAGATTTAATTACCAATCTCAATAGGCGAGATCGTAAGAATAACATAAAACGATTGAATTGAGCTACAAAACTTTGTTCATCTTTTTTTCGAATTTCAAGCGATTTTTGCATTATCGATATGAAGAAACAAATTTTAGCAATCAAATATTGCTGCACTCGAGTAAATTGAGCTACAAATTGTTAAAATCGAGTAGACATTTATGAGCATTATAATATACAGTAGATTGAGGATTTAATCGAAAAGGCTGGTAAATTTTACTAAGAAAATCAAAATTTGGTTGTATTTGTAGAAGCTGTATTTACCAAAAAAAAAATTGAGCAACTAAACTGGAAATTATGTATGACTAGAGAAGTCCATTAAACAAATTGAGCAACACTTCCTTACATACTAATAAAATAGTACAAAATAATTTCTAAACTGTATCAGGCTAATTTATAATGTTTTGTAAACAGTTTTGCTCAAAACTGGACTACAAAACCAATAATAATATTAACTGATAATAACTAAAGGAAGAATATTTGTAAAATTTATGATCAATTCGCAAAAACTTTCCGACTTCTTGTTGGGCAAGTATGCACGGAAACATTTGGGGCCCGTCAGCATCCGTGACAATTAAGACTCTGCAGTTTCTTGGGCTCCAACAAGGTTAATTTGTTACCGCTCCTTTGTCGAAAGAGGTACAGGAGGCGTTCCTGCTGCAGCACATGGCGCATAACCATTCTCGATAGATTCAATTGTTTCATCGGCTGCAGGTCGGCCTTAATTCAATAAGATGGGCGTAATGTCACTGACAAGCCTGGTCGATTATGTCTAGCGTACTCAATGTGCTCTTTGAAAGAAAGTCTCGTTACCCCAAAATATGATCGAAATATGTAATGATCATGATAACAAGATCATGTTTATCGGATTCGCTCGAAACGCGATATTTCAAAACGCGATATTTCGAAACGTGTTATGGTACAGAATGTGCATTGCAAAGCGACGGGAGCATAGTGACCCGATTTATACCGATCCTATATACTCTCGCTTCTATCGATTTTTAAATTTCTATAAACTGAAATTAAATTTCCCCTTCACCCGACTGATATAACCCTATCCTAAATTCCCGTTTTGTACCATATCGTGTTTTGAAATATCGCATTTTAAAATATCGCGTTTTGATAATTCGCGATTTAAAATATCGCGTTTCAAATGGGACCCCATGTTTATATTTGCTTTGCTTCGCCTTTAAAAGCTAATAACTAGGTAAAAAGCTACTCGTAGGTCATTTAAGCCGTTTACGATGCAACTTTAGATAACGTAGTTGAACGCGTTTTTAAGTCCATAGTGAGACATTGAAGCAGTATTTTTTGCTAGCTCCTTGTGATCTGCTGCGTTATTCTGCTTTTATATATCCATGTTTATCACTAAGTAAATCGCGTCGAGTATTGAACAAGCTTTTCTGAAACAAGTTGGTGTTTTCAGGGAATATCCTTTCCCAGGTTCACACTGTTATGATTATTATATTTTTAAAGTAATATAAATAAGCACTATGGGGCACAGGGACACGGAGCAGGTAAAGATTTCGTGTGGGTAAAGGAAAAAGAAGCAACCTTCTTTAGCTGGAACGACAGGGTAAGCCTCCCGTTTATTGATGATCTTCAGGGATTGCGGAGTTGCATAATGGCAAATACAAAATTACGACTATCTATGAAGCAGAATAAATACCGCTCTTGGAAAAAGTTTATGCAGATTTTGCCAGTGCCTTCGATTCCATCAGCCTTTGTGATTGAATACATTAATAGAACTGGAAAAAAAGAGATCGAAATTAGTTCAAGCTACGAGTACCACAAGGATCACATATTTGCCTTGGATTTTCATCGTTTTCCTTAATGGGATAACCGAACTAATACAGCATTTTCAGACCTTAATGCTCGCAGATGATCCTAAATAAATAAAACTTGTATACGACACCAATGAGAGACGTCACAGAATGGTGGTTACAGATAAAGCGTCCCAATGTTCGATAATAGCACCCGATTTCTGGAATTAGATCTATGACTGTTACTGAGAAGTAAAATCGTGACAGTAAATAAACGCAACTAAAATTTAACATGGCTTTAACAAGAGGATTCAACCTGCTCTTCCAAGTCGGCGAGGAGATAATCCACGCGACCTGGAAATAAAGATTGATTTCATAAGATGGCGAAGGAAGTCACGGCTTTATGCAGGCTAACGGCAAATATTGGTGGTCCGAAATAGCAATCAACGACTCTTCTGATGCCGGCTTCTGCAGTGATCTGGTTCAATTCGCTAACAAAAGACTTTTATAGAAAAAGACGATCGCAAGTACGTAACAAATTATATCATCATCGGGATACGATGAGATGGGTTACTATATGTAATACGGTTTATAAGTAGCCGTCTCTACAGATGGCAGTGGAAATCAAGCTTTACTGAGACAATTAAGAAAAAAAGCCAAAGAAATACAAAAGTTATCATGAAACTAAAGAAAAGCGACCTGGATGATAGTTGCCACCGAAATACACAGTGGATGTCGGAAAAGGCATAAAACGGAAGAGTCTAACCCAAAGAAATTTGTTAAACCGTTCTAGGATAGTACATGAGAAAGGGGAGGGAGTCTAGACGGCATTTCGCCTCAAGATTCCGACACTATGTATGCAAAAGCAGGATGAAAATCCGACTATTTTCGACCGAGATATAAGCAAAAACCAAAACCACTTATGTTTGTTATAGGTATTTCGTATTTATTGAAAACCACTTAATTGATAATTTTTGAGAATGTAGCATGAAATAAATGATATTTAAAACAACAGTTTTATTTGTAAAATCAGAAATAAATTTATAATAAACACTTATCTTGAAATAAGTTTTTATTTTGAATTTAATTTTGCGTTTGATATTTACTTAAATCGATATAAGTTTTTTTTTCTAAATGCTAATTAAAATTCTTGGGAATATCCGGTGAACTCAGAACATGTAACAAGTGCTTGAAGGCACAATAAATGCAGTTTAGAAACCTTGATACCCATGGATCCAAAAATAGTTTAGTTATGCCCCATAATTTTTTCAACAGATAATTTAAAATTTAAATTTGTTCCCCTGAAAAGTATTGGGCTAGAAGTGATGAGGAAATAGCTAAAGTCTACGAGGAAAATGTATTCACTCCCAACCTTCCAATTTTGGTGGTTCAAACATAAAATGTAGCAGTCAGATATGAACGAATTACAGGCAGAATGCTGTTAGATTTGCCTGAGTGTGCCTTTGGACAACTGAGTGCTGGAAACGGTAAACTATAAAAATAATCCGGAAGGATCATACCAAAGTCTCATCTTATTAAACCGGAATTACGAAATTTCATCCCTAAATCATCAATTTGGGTTCAATAGCTATAGAAATAAGGTCATACGAAGAGAAAAAATACTGCTCCGCGGTCTTTTTGGCTGTTGCTTAAGCATTCGCTAAGGTTTGCTATGAGAGTCTTCATAAAATTAATCTTAAATTGCCAAAAATTAACCAACTTATGAAGACGTATTTGTCAAATCGCAGAAATTATGTAAAACACAATACCTCTAATGTGATTGGTCCAACGTTATATTTAATTTTCACTTTGGACCTACCAACGTCTTTGCAAATTATGACGTCTATAGTTTTGCAAATGAAACGGCAGTCGTATGTACCCATAAAATCCACAAACGGCGCTTACTTGTCCGCTTGTCACAATGAACGAAAAATAAATCCGTCAAGCAAATGGAGCAAAATACCACGGCGTCCATCTATAGACAAAATTTTGGCGAAAACATATTGAAATGAAACGAGACCATATCAAATTAAAGGTAGATCAAATGCACTGGTTGAGGAAATATCCAACCACTGACTTTGAATACAAGCTTTTCGTGTATAACACATAGTTCGGGGAAATTATATCTCCAGTCAAGAAGTGTGCATCTTTTTAAGGCGACCCCCCTTTTGTTATCTGGTTGCCGGAATAAGTATACTACCTACGCTTATGGCTCAGCAATATTGATGGAATTATTTTACTGTTTGGTTACGGAAGGTGAGTAATAGCAGTTTACTCATTTGGCTGATACCGCTCTTTAAGCTTCTACTGGACCGAATCATGGTTTGCTACATTGCTTTAGTTTATCTCATTTGATTTCCGCTTCAAAAATTTGCTGATGCATCTTTCTATCCAATAACTATTAGCGAATAAGCAAATATGCCGAAGATTTTTGAAAAGTTTCCTTAACGAAAGCTCCAACCATTTAATAATGAATTTATCAAATCCAGCAACAGAGATCAATAACACTTCACATAAACATTGTTTTTGTTTTCAACATTTCACAGTCAATTTTAACAATAATTATTAAATTTCGTAGCAGATGGCGCATTTGTCATAAAAAAGTCGAAATTTTTTCATATTTACTTTACATAACGTAAAAAATAAGCTTATGTAATTAACATTTAATCTACCAGTAAAAACACTGCAAATTACATCGGTAATTTACGCGCTTAACAGTGCCTTTGCATCGTAACTGTTAAAGACGGATTACAAAAGATGCGAACCAGTGGTCAAGGGAAACTATCATCTCATCCGAATTTGCTGACGAGAAATATACAAGATTTATATTTTCTTCACGATTAAAAAAATAACGGTAGCTGTGACATCATAAATTATAAAATGTATTTATTGATAACAAGTAAATTCAGATTTACATAATTCCCTAGTGATTAATATTTCATAACTCGAGGTTATTTTATACTGTTAAAGCTAGCCGAAAGCTTCCAGCCAAAAGATGGTAATGCAGATAGTGCTTTTGCTATTCCAGCCGAAAGATGGTAATGTATATATTAATGTTGCAACCGAAAATATTTTACATGTCGATAATGCAGATTGTATCGGTAAACAAGATTAACTCCAATATTAAAACCGAAAAATGCCGCCAATACAGATTGAAAAGTTACAAATGAATAATCAATTTTCTAAAAGGAAATGTCGGTAACAGACATATATGCAATAGCCATGAGGCGAAGTCACGTTTAGCTGATGAATGGTTTATATATCAAGATTTTGACGGATGAACGACGATCTGACTGTCCCAATTTGATATTTTGCCAGAAACACAAATCCGACTACCGATTCGATAGCCCATAATCATAGGTAGATTTTGATTATATGTTAAGGGTGAGTCTGATGGGTAACCCCATCCGGGGAGAAATTTTTATTTTTCTATTATTCGAGATTTTGCCACATTGATCGACTTAATGGTTTCCCATTGTGCGATGTGTTGAAAAACCAAAATGCTTAATGATGGACGTAGCGTAAAACTGATAACAGATTCGGAATCAGCGTCGAATTTGCAATGGGAATACATATATAGACACCAATCTGACTATGCCAATTCCATAGCTCCTGACCATAGGTAGATTTTGATTATAGGTTAGGGGTAGGCCTGATGGGGTTATAGGGGTGAAATTTTGATTTTTCCCATTTTTCATCGATACAATCGTTCGTCATTTGTGATTTTGGCATATAGAAATCAATCTGAATATGCCAATTCGAAGCCCATGACCATAGGTAGCCTCTGAGTATCGGTTAGGGGTGGGTCTGATGGGGGTTACAGCCGAAAGTAGTCGATAAAGAAGATTGAAAAATATCAAGCATCATCAAGAATCGTTCGTCATTCGAGATTATGGCATATAGACACCAATGTAACTATGTCGATTCAAACGCCCATGACCATAGGTAGATTTTGATTATAGGTCACCCCTAACCTAAAGAAGTTTAAAAATTATCAAGCTTTGAATGGTTTGGATGGAAGACATACACAGATCCAGCTATGCCGATACGATGGGCTGTGATCATAGGTAAATTTTAAATACAGTTTTGGGTGGGTCTGATGGGGTTATAGGGGTGAATCCTTGATTTTGCCTAGTCTATAATCAAAATCTACCTATGGCCATGGGCTATCGAATCGGCATAGTCAGATTGGTGTCCATCTGGCAAAATCACGAAACGACTTTATTGTCAGAAGAACGGAAAAATCAAAATTTCAAAAATGGTTCAGTTCTTGGTTTCTTTAGAAATAATCTCATAAACATTTTCTGTTGAACATATAAAGGATACAAGGTAGCAGCATAACAACCACCCCAGCACGACAATCCATATTCCAATTTAGCCATAACTAGTGCGTGGTAAGCTATTTTTAAAGCCGGAGTAGGATAATAGTCACGAAGAAGATAGAAAATTCTAGTAGTTGATGACAGATACTGGTTGCCTGAATTAACATGCATTTTCTAATTAAGACAAGTGTCCAAGTGAACACCAAGATATTTAAACGAGTCAACTGGTTCGATGTCAAAGCATTCAGAGTGGCAACCAATAGACATATAATCAGACCTGCTGTGATTAGTCACCCGCGGCAAAATAGACATATTAAGGCTACCAAACAATTTAAACAACATGAATTTAATTCATTTCATTTAATTTTTCCGGCATAAAATCAGGCGATGCTTGTTGAACCATGAGAGTAAAACTTGAAAACATTTCAGAATTGATCATCGAAATAACGTTACTGGGAGAATTTTCATAATAAGCCAGAGCTATGTCATCAGCAAAACCAGTAGAATAACCATGAAGATTCAATTTAAACACAGAGTTAGTAATATTGAACCCTGAGGAACACTAACGTCTATAAATTTCGGATCGCTTAACTTATCATTTATCTTCACTCTCACCGATCTGTCATCTAAATACGATGCTAATCACTTATTTGCCACTCCCCTAAACCCAATGTCATATATAATAGAGAGCAGATGCTTGTGATCAACCATATCGAAGGCTTTTGCTGTATCAATAAATAAAGCACCCCAACTATTACCTTAATTTAAACCAATATTGATTGTATTTGGGAATTCCAACAAGGCCGATTCGGTACTCATATACCTTGACGAAAACCATGTTGATGAATGCTCAGCACACTCGTTTGATCTAAGAAACTGGAAAACCTATTTTTAACTTTCCTTTCAAGAACTTTTAGGATTACTGGGTGCAACGCAATAGGTCTATAATTACCTTTATCAAGGCGATTACCATTTTTGAAAAGGGGAATTATAGTTGCTGTTTTCAGTCAAACGGGTACAACTCCCAACTCAAAAGAAAGGTTGAAAATGTGTGCAAGAACGGGACTAATATGCCCAGCATAAGTTTTTAGTATATAATTACTCAGGCCAACGTTATCAATTGAGTATTTAGGTTTTAAAGCACAAATAATTGAAAAAACTTCATAACTAGACACTGGGGTCATAAAAAACGTTGTCGGACCAAAATCAAAAGGCAAATCGAAACTAGAAGACGTGTTGCTAGAGTCAAATTTAGCACCTTAGTCTTTAACAACACTAGAAAAATAACAATTAAACTCATTAGCAATTTCTAGATCACTCGTAAGAAGTTCTACGTTCTGTGCTAAAATAGATTTGACTAGTGACGTTTAAGGTTTACGAATCAGATTCTCGTTCACCAAAATTCGTTTTTTTTTGTATCACCACGGTTTGCTGAAAAACGCTTAGAATAATAGCTTTCCTTTTCTTTTTTGATATCTACGTTAATTATGGTGCACATTTTATTATAGCTTTCGCGAAGTACTGCAATATCTAGACGCTTATTTAACTTGGGAACCGCAGTTTATTCCTTTTATTAATACGTCGCGCAAGATCAAACGAGATCCAAGGCGGCATTTGATTTTAAACGAGCAGTATTCAGTATTTAGCAGCGTTCTAAAATAGTTAACACATTATCCAAAAATACATCAAGAGCTAGCGATGGATTGTCGATGTTAAAAATGAACCCCCAGTCCAAATGATCCAACCTTTCATGTAACAACAACAGATTGAGCTTGTTTCTTCTTCTCGTGGAATTTTGGTTCAAATTAGACCCTGGTAACAGTATCTGAGAAGCCTTAAACCGTATCTCAATCAAGTGGTGGTCAACAATTTTAGGGTCCACAGCCGACGCTGTTATACCTGAAAGATCATTAGACTTAAGTCTACCAAAAAAGTGGTCAATGCACGTTGGGGAAAAAACAGTAGCCCGCGTGGGAGTACCAATCAATGACTTAAGCCCAAAACAAGACATAAGGTTTATATAATCAATGCTGCTGCTTGGAAATCCAAGAATATCAATGTTAATGTCTCCAAAAACAAACAGATTTTTTGACCTAATACTGCCCAAAACTCGACCACTTCCCGAACAAAAACATTCACAGCTGTAGATTGAAGCCAATAAATGCATAAAAAAACATATAAATCAGAAGAAAATCTCCACTCAACCTTTATGACATCGGCTGATGGTAAGTTATAGCATCGAACAATAAATATATAAGGGAAATCAAGTAGTGCAAATTTTATAAGCAGGTTTTTCCGAGGTTAATCTTATTTTATAGTTTAAATATATTTATATACACAAATTTAATTTTTTTTCTATTATAACCCATATATACGTATCTTATAAACATATCGGCATAGCTATTTTATAGTTCATTGTTCTTGTTGGGCTTATTCAGATTGCCAATAGTAAAATAGATTAACCTCGGAACCTTTAAATGAGCCCTCTTATGTATATTTTGCTTTATGGTTATAAGCACTTACTGAGCAATCTAACACTGCATCCCCTTATGACTTTTTACTTACAGAAAAGTATGAAAAAAAAACTTGACAAAAAAATATTTTTTTTGTCAAGTTTTTTTTTTTCATATTTTTCTGTAGGTAAAAAGTCATAAGAAATTCTATTGGGGATGCAGTGTAAATTTGAATCAAAAATACAGCAACACCACCAGCCCTATATGAATCATTGCACGCACACCTCACCAAAAATATAAACGAGGGCCATATATTATATGCATTAATATTGGCAACCAATACGTCAAAATTCTTTCGAAGAGTTCGAACATTTTGATGTACAATTAAAAAATCCGCAAAATCACAATAGTCAAGATACTAACTGCATTATCGATTTTTTAGCTTTCGGCTGACAACTTTCGGCTAACTTTAACAAGGTAGTTATTTTCGTGTTGACCGATTTAATAAATAAATAAAATTGTAACAAAAAAAAATTAGAGATAGTTTTATAACAGTTTTATGGTATTGCAGATTTTACCCGAATTTGTGTGGAACAAAACCGAAAATCCATGAAAGATCTCTAATATTCACTGTGGTATATAAATATACGGGCGCAATGAGCACATTGAATTAATCATTTGGGAGATTCGGTACTCGAAATGTTAAAAGCGAGAAAATACTCCTAAATAATGAATTAATAAATAATTGTGGAAATTATTTGTTGTGGTGTCTTATAGTGTTAGTGTATTTTAGTGTAGTGGTGTAAGTGTGTGGGAAATTATTTCCGGTATTTTCGGGAATATTCCGAAGGTGGTGTAAATTGCAAGAATTGACGTTGCAACCGTCAGATTCTATATAGCTGTATTGTATTCACAATCCAGTGCTAAGAACTACATTTCTTAGCGAAAATTCGTAAAAATATGTAAGTAATTTCAATATTTGTGTGGTTGTATTCTGTAATTTGAGCAACGTTCTTCAAAATCAATCTTTTGTTGACTAGTTTCTAAAAAATTTGTGAGACAGACATTGTTTCTGGTTAATTGATAAGTAAATTCTTCATTAAACCTATTAACGACATCAAATGACTTTAAATTTAATTTCTGAATTTGTTTTTGCCTACTATATATAAGTCGATGTCATTTGTTCAATTGGGAAAAAAAGAAATCGACGTTTTCATAATAAAGTTTTGTCATTTGGACATGTTGCTCAATGGTGTCAGTTGACATGGTGATTTGGCATCAGTGTGTGAACAAAAAATACCAGATTAGATAGACGCCACAAAAACAACATGGCCGCGATAGGCTGCTAGCATCGACCCTCCCAAATTAGAAAACCCTATATTAACACGCTTTTTCGAAAGCTGCCACGTTATTTTGAAATCAAATAGGTTTCACATCACTGCACACCAATATATAATTGTTACGAGCGCAAAATAAAAAACTGAAATCAATTTAATGATTCATTTCCAATAAATTAGTCTGTAATTATTATGATTATATTTAAAACAACAACGCAACGTATGTATACAAGAAAATATTGACATAAATTAACATAAATTAATCGCACACAAAAAAAAAAGCTTAATAAATAAATAAAATAACGATTGATTGTATTAATGGTTAACATATTGTCAGTCAAAACCAAATTATAAAAAATGTTTGCTAAATACGCGAGGCGCACAACACAGCCGTACGCGGTTAATTAGACATGCGGTTATATGGTATGCGGCTGCGGTATCCGCGCAAACAATGAGTCGCTGCGAAACACAATAAATTCAAAACAATTTTGTTGTTTGTTTACAATTTTTGATTGATTGATCAATATACAACACAAACCAATGCTGCCTTATATATACAATAGAGTTAATGAATAAACGAATAACACGATAAGAAAATGTTTGGCGCCCCCCGCACATATGCCGTACAATTTTTTTTTATTTTTATGCAAGAATTAAGTATCTGTGGATAATTGGCATTAAATTTATGCAAAATAAAAAAAAATTTATTTATAAATTCATTTCCTTTCAGAAATTTATTTTTGTTGTACACCACCAGCAACAACAACAACGACAGCACATACTTTGCGTCTTGGCAATCGCTTCGTTCGTTCGTTATGATGTAAGAATATTTTTTTTTTGCTTTTCCAGTTCAGTTGCTAAATTGGTTGTATGTGCTGCTGCTTTTGATGAATTTTGAATATTGGAAGGTTATACATAAAAATTCGAGATAGTTAGCTAGAGAGCACACATGTGTGTTAAAGGAACGCTATTTATAGTCGTGCATAGTAAATTGATTTGATTTGCGCTGCGGGCTTGCAGTGTGCAATTTACTTAGAATTTGAAGGTAATTTGAACTAGGAACACTCTATATAAAGGTGCGGTTCAAATATTTTAATAACCTTCACTAATTACGGTAAAGTAGTTTACGCTAAAGTAGATTTATCGTCTTTTGGCCTTGGTATAGTTGCTAGGATACATGAGCGTAACCAACTCAAATCCACATAACCTATTTCCAACAAATCTGCCAAATTTTAATGTAATTTAATAATACGAGCTGCCTCGAAATACCTGCCCTAGGGCACAATTTCGTTAAGTAGCCACGATACGATTTTTCAAACCAATTCAAACCAATTCTGGACTAGGCTAGCTACATCTATATGGGGGGGAGGGGGGCGGAGGATCCTGATGTTTGATAGGGGAATGCTACACCGGCGGTAACTCAATCAACCCGGCAAGTAGGTGGGAAATGAAATACCAGCTGCAGATCAAAAACCGAAGGCAAACGGAAACTAAACCACATGTAGAAGAGGAAAATATGAGGAAAATTACTGCAAGCGAAATGAGGCGACGCACCAGTACCGATAGTACTGAAGATATTTCAATTCAGGAAGAGATATTGCGAATCCTAAAAGCACTTCAATATGCCGAAAAGGAGATTACTATAATCAGCACACTAATGAGGGAAAATCCTACAACTAAAAATCAGATTACGATGCTGTGTCAAGAGTGTGTATCGCTGTGTGCAGGCTATCGAACAGCAAACATGTGTTTGAAAATTTGTCATAGCAAACCCGATAGTAAATGAAAGACATAGAAGCTATGTGATGTCAGGACACAGACAAAAAAGATTATTGTCACGCAAACTAGCATGACCCTAGTCGAGAGGAGTTCACAAACAACGGGAACGAAAGCAGCTAAGAGCGAGTGGCAAAATAAAGAAATCCGGGGAAAATTCACCCGGGAATGACTTCACAGAAAGTGTTAAGTTAGTACATGCATAGATAAACCGGTCGTGACCAGTCTAGGTGAACGAGTATCACGAAAGTGTTAACATGATTAGGAATAAGTTGAAGCTGACGATACAGAGTATTGATAGTTTGTCCAATAGATATGCAATGTAGCTAAAAAGCTGAGAAATATTACGTCCAATGACCGGAAGAGCATGAGTGTCATTTAAACTGCTTCGATTACCACTGAGCTCTAAAAGATTTTGGAGTGCTGCTTCACGGATAATGATATAGGTATAACCCTATGCACCGGAAAGGAAAGACAATTACAGAAGCAAATAACCATTGAAAAATACACAAGTCCTACAATCCCGCTGAAAACGCCATAAGCGAAACTAAACGGGATTTCTCGACAGCCAAGAACTGCAAAAACAATGTTGGTGCACAGAGGTGATGCAGAGTATCGAGCAATCGAGATGAACCCATAGTACATAATCATCAGACTAAAATCACGTCGGATTTTGAGATCGCTCATATAAAGAAATGCGAATAGTCCATTTAAACTCGATCACTGTGTGCAATGCGTATCCGTGAATTCGTGTCTTTCACTTGTTTTTGCTAATAATTTTCTCGTACTTTGGCGCCTTTTGAGTTGCAGAAGCTACTGCTATCACTATCTAAGCGCGGCCTGAAGGACCGTAAATTTCAAAAACAATTGTGGTGGAAATGCTTCTTATGGTCTACAGAATTTTGCATGTTAATGTGAAAAGAAGCACCTGGATTTAAACGTCAACAAAGCCAATCAGTAAATGCGTTTTTCTACTGGCTCGTCACAGAACAGATAATGGCCAGTCCGAACTATTCCCAGAATATTATGTTGATTTCACTACCAGCAAGATCTGTCCAAAATAATTTCTCTATCCCACCTCTTAAAATAACGAAATTTAATTTTTAACTCATGATAATAAAGGGTTAGAACAAAAGTTCGTGGCCTTTTTTTGGGTGACATTGAAACAAAGAATTTGTTGATCCCATCACTGTAGAACTTTTGTGGTTTAGAGGCGAAAAATCGAAACAAGTCATTTTTGCAGGCGTCTTTTGAATTTAATGTAAAACCATTAAGATGCTTTTGCTTGGTTTGGAACAAATTCTAGTCCGATGGTGCAAGGTCAGGACTATATGGGGGGTGCATCAATACTTTCCAGCCAAGTTCTTTCAGTTTCTGCCGAGTCATCAATGATGTGTGTGGTCTAGCCTTATGATGGAACACAATGCCCTTTCTGCTGATCAATTCTGGACGTTTTTACTGAATTGCTTGCCTTAAACGCGTTAGTTGCTGACAGTAAAGATTAGAATCAATCGTTTGGCCCGGTGGGAGCACTTTATAATGCAAAATTCCTTTCCAAACACACTGCATTATCTTTAGCGCCAGTCCTGGCTTTGATACCATTTCGGAAGCTTCAACTCGTTTCGCCCATGATCTTTTTCGCTGTCGTATCTTACCCAATTTTCATAACTAGTTCATTTATCTCCATGTTCAAAATGTTGTATTATTTTATTATGTTACAATTACGACGTTCAGTTTTAGGCCACCTCATTTTAGTCCGGCTGTCTATCTCTTTTTGGTTGGTTCAACATTACGCAATCGGCATATTTCAAAAATTATTACTGGAATTGTCTGGGTTAGATGCTAAACTAAACAGATAACTCACAGGTTCACGGTTCTATCCAGATAACATTTTGATATTGAGAGGTCTAACTCATATCGATGTGGGCCTATGACTTTTAGTTGAATAAACTCATGTTACCGTACCTGTTTGTTGTTTTTATTCAACAATATTCGAAAAAAAAATATTTTCTTGTAAAATCTTTTACAATTACAACTCTCTATCGAACTTGTAAAATTCGCGGCATACGGTATCAGAAGTGAGATTTTGCTATTGTTGTGTGTCACTGTCTACGCATATTTCGGAATTATGTAAATGTTGGGGTCGAAAATAGTGTAGACAATTGATTTTTGGGTAGACAATGTCGATATAGGGTAAAGAATGTAGACAGTTGGTAGAAAATGTAAATAGAGTTTAAAACTACAGCAACTTGAACCCGTAAATTAATTTGTTGGCTAAGATAAAATTTTAATATTTTCTTATTTGTTCAATCTACCAATTGTTTTGGTTACAACAGTATCCGGTGTCGGCGGTCCTGTAAAAAATTTTCAAAGGACCACTGAATACTAACATTTTTTTACGTACATTGATGCACCTTTAAAAGCTAAAATGTTCGAGCGATATCCGGTTGCAAAAATCGTAACAATTTGTTCAGAACATTGGTACTGGGTTGAGATCGTTTGCTTACTCTCAAAAACCCGAAAATCAACCGCTTTCACAAATTTCCAAACTCAGGTTTTCAAAATCCTCATTTTATACTACGAAATTTTGTATTTTGGCCGAAATAAATGAAACTAGGCTATTTCTTAACAAATATATGTAAGTCAAATTTGGTTTGTAAACCACTGAGATATAGGGAATGAAACAAGCCATTTCTCCCCCGATAATTTTTGAAATTTGAAAGAGTTTGTAGAACTTTAGTGAAATTTGATTCTTAATGGAACCAGGCAGTTTATCAGCGTTTTTTATATTCATTCAATAATATACAAGATATCAATTCTGAATCAACTCGATTAACTCAAACTTTATCGAATATAAATGTATTCTATACTATTTTTTTTAATGAAATTTGAAATTTATAATTAGGTCATTAATAGGTTTCAACAGGGCTAAAATTCTGAACTTCATTCAAAATTAATGTTAAATTTCCAATCCTGCTACATCCTGCACACATTTCAAAATTTAATTTCGAATCCAAATCCGTTTCTCAATACTAGATTTCACAAGAATTAGTTAAGAATTTGCCAAATTCTGTACAGTGTTCGAATTCCAGAACTTCATTTTTAGTTCACCTCATCCCAATTTAGCTCTCGTAAAAATATTTAATTTAACCTACGTTTGTTACGAAATGGCCAAGAACAGGATGAACACGATTCGCCAAATCCAGAGTTTCAAAATCGAAATCCAAAAATAAAAATTCTGAAAAAGAACACTTTCATAAGTAAAAAAAAAATTCGAAATGTTGTAGCTATTATTAAACTGGTGAAATAATGGAATTTTGTAAATTGCTATTTCTTCTAAAATAAATAAATTTTGAAATTTTCCCTATTGAAATTCTGAATTTTAATTTTTATTTTCTGGTAACAGAAGTTTTGATTTTTTTTGCCGTGTATGGTTTTGGACTTAAGGTCTGTTCAATTTTTTGTTTTCGAATGACAAACGGCTTGATAAACCAAACCAAGTTGATATCCCAATCCAATGTTGGCTACCAAATTTGACGATTATTTTTTGAGAAATGGCTAAGTCTCATTGATCGGTCAAGAAAAGGCCGACTCGTTAATAAAAACTTAGATATACAACTTCACCATATTTTTATTGTTATTTAAGTATTACCCTGTTATACTAATTTAGGTTACCATTACCTGTGGTTACAAGGCGTAACCGCTTAAGTCGATATAAGTCAAGAGCAAGCTACTACACCCACGAGACGCGCTATTTTCCATTACGCAAACAATTTTTCAAATCTAGTTATTATTGAGGAAAATAGAGAATAAAGTAAAAAAAGACCCATCAACTTAATTGTATTAAATTTTTTTTATGTTTGTGCACTAATCGCCTAAGTTTTAAAAATTGAAAATTAGTTAAAATCAACTTAAGCTTTTTAAATTTTTAAAATTACCAAAAAAAAAATATAAATAACAAATTCTGCAGTTGTACAAAATAAATACAGTCTGAACATTTCCATTTTATGTTAGAATATGACTTAACCATTCGTGTCAAGTATTACCCTGTTATTCTGATCTAGTTTACCGTTACATAACACATAATGTAAGCGTAACATTCTACATAATATAAACAGATTAGCAAGATCGTGTCCGATTATACCAATATTCGTTTTGCCAGAATACGATCCGTACGATGACGTTTCAGATTTTAATATGGACGCTAAAAAGTTGATACATGAACTAGTTTCGAGCCCGTCACATACTGAGTATAAGGCAAGGGATGGAACAATATGGAGTGAAATTCTTCTATATCTCGTAAAAATCGTTCCAACAATATTTTAAAATCATCCACATCTGGACCAAGAAACAAAACTTTCGTGAATAATTCGTGAGAGAAATCGTAGAGGTGAAAATTACATAGCATGGAACAATAAAAATCCAGGCAAAATTCGTACTTGCATGGTGAGCCGATCGAATAACGGACATACGCAAGATTTATGGAGTACCCGAACCCATCCTCTCTATCGTGCTAACCTGGCACCCCTTCAACGATTTTTTACGATAAGCTATTTTATTAGATTTGATAATGGAAACACACGTGGCGACGTTTACTGACAAAGCAGCAGCTATTTCAGACATATGGCTTATGTTCAACCAAAATCTAAACGAATGTTTTATTGCTCGAGCAAACGCCACAGTGGAAGAGCAGCTATTTCTATATCGAGGTGGTACACGTTTCACACAGTATATCCCATCGAAGCCTGCCAGATATGGGATCAAAGTATGTTGGGTTTGTGATTTGAAACATTTTACCCAATCTAAGGACAAATATATACCGGGATGAGCAAAAATTCACAAAGGGAAACCAACCATGGAGAGACAGTGGTATAAAATTTATGTTGCAATCATTTTCAAGTAAGCGGCCGAAATATTACTTGTGATAATTTCTTTACATAAGCTACAATCTAGCTACTAGATCGATGCTGGATTACGAATTATCAATACTAGGTAGGTAAACAAATGACAACGTTTTATACCAGCAGAATTCCTGATTATTAAAGGCAAACCTCGACCAGCCTACCACACAAAGCTGTGGTTCTTTTGTCAACTATGCACTACGATAAGGAACCCAGGGAGCAGCCAATAAACCGATCATTGGCGTTCCAAAAATCCGCAAATAACACGTCATTTTGCCACTAAAACTGACCTCTGTGAAGATAGCCAAAATTTGTATCCCCGAAAATCGAAAAAGTTGCTTATGGCAATACTATACATTTTTATGTATACTATTGCGACATTTAATTATTAATTATAGCAATAAATATAAATTTGGCAATTATTCCAGAAAATTTTTGAAATGTTTTCATTTTTTTTTTACTTAGTTTGACACTTGAAGAATTGTATAAATTGTGAAAAAGCGGGGGTTTGGCGGCGGCAGCCCCCATCTTCTAAGGTATACAATGTATTAAAATTACATTAAAAAATATTTTGTATATACTGATAGTTGATTTTTTAACATTTGTGGCACTATCAGAAGAAGCGATAAGAGCGATAAAAACTCTTTGATTTGTGTCTGCAAGGTTGACGAAGCAATTAATATTAATAAAAAGACGGGAAAGGTTCGGAACCGAACTCTATAAGCATTTTTGTTGTCTATAAAGATGTGATGTATGATTTGCGTATTTCAAATATCACGAACACCCACATTCACCCACACCCACCTAACCACCGCAAACCACCACACCTAAATATTACTACCACCTCCCACCCACTATCCAACTCCTAAAACTCATCTCACCCGCACTACCCTATACCACACTATCCATATCAACACCACCTCCATCCTCTCTCCCACACACACACACCATACAAACCCTCATTCATCAAATCCCAATTCCCACACCAAACCCAAAACACCTCATCACATCCGCCCCCTCAACCCACCATTCTACTACTCCTACCACCCCCATAACCACACCATCCACACAAACCCACATCCACACGGGTTATATTTTTATTCCACATTGACATGCTCTATAAAATCAAAATAGTACGGAAAATTAAAAAAAAAAACATTCCCATGAATTGCTTGAATTTTTAATGAAAAAATTAAGTTGATATCTCTATCCGTTCTCAAGTTATCGTAGACACAGACGGACAGACGGCAAACCGAAACCATGTAGCATTTTTTTTAACAAAAATGCTTAAAAATTAAAAAAATTATTGGAAAAATAAAAAAGTGAAAAATTTTCCCCTCCTAAAAACTATCCTGCATTTAAAAATTTATACTCTTTACCTGATTTTATCGATGTATACATAAAGTAAAATTACGCCAAATATACCGACAGTGAAAATCAAAAATTACTTTAAATATTCCTCCTTCATCAAAATGCAATATTTTTACTCTCAGCCCAGAAAAATGTTTGTGTCATGATAGTTTTAGCTGTCATGACAGTAAATTTTCGAGGCTGATAGTAAAAATGTCGTGATTTTTGAGCTGAGAGTAAAAAGTATGTCATGATAGCAATAATTAGTGTTGCCATCGCATTTTTCGAGGATGGAATTCGGGCTATCTTCACATACATCTAAAACTGGAATTGTAAGTATGCCGGGACACACACTAGAATTTAAATCTTGTAATGATGATAACACATCTACCGCAGAAGAACGAGATGCTGTAGTGGTCAAATACGGCATAAAGGGAACTGCATAAAAATTGTGTCAATTGTAAAAATCTGGTTTGTGCACAGCATTCTCCAAATATAATAAGTTTTATAATTGAATAAAACATTTCACCGTACAAAAATTAAAAAAATTATGTTTGCGATAAATGCCGTTTAGTTAGTATGGAATGTAATTATGTTAGGGTTGCCTGATTTGTTTGATTTCTGGGATAGAATTGTGAAATAACTTTGCATACATACTTTTGAATACTGTCTTACGACAAGTGAAATGTTTCGGATGTTGTGTTCGTTCATTTCTAGCGGTTAAACTTTTATTGACTTCAGGAACTCATGAACTCAGTTCCGAATTTGTTTTAGCACACAGACACAGCCCAATAAGAAATATATAGCATTTGTAATTTGAGCACGTTACGTTAATTAGCTGCAAATTCAATGTGCGCACACATAATAGATTTTACACCTCGTAAATTTCAATAAAAATCCACCCCATCATTTAGTAGATCCAACAATCAGATAGCGCTAAAATTAACGATCTGATGATTTAGTCTGTCACCGCCTTTACACAAGGACTACACAATACGATTTTTTTGTATTGTGGCAAAGTTTTTTTTTTGTTTAAATACCTAACTAGTTTGCATAAATTAGCTAATCTAAATATTAGGTATCTCCGTACTATATATAGTATAGTTAGCAGGATATTATATGGGAAAACAGTTTTCATTCACTGATAACTTTAGAATTGTAATTAAAATTATAAAAATAAAGTTGTCTGTGGCTTAGAATATCGAGGCAAAAAATAAAATTTTTTATCAACTTTAAAACACAAAAAAAGTTGGGATACGCCATCCATACAGCGCACTGCACACAGTTTGTTAGTTAGTTTACTTTAGTCACGTAATTGACAGAACTTTTTATTTTTTTTTGTTATGCTCAAACTTCAGAGTTAATTTAATGCGATACAGATATATAGTTTATATCGTTACGAGGCTAGACTGTACACCATCTGTGTTTTGATAATAAATTGAAGATACATTAAGTTACAATTTTCTATATTTACTATTATTGTTTATCTTCAGCGAGTTGATGTCTTCCGCCTGATAATTAAATGTCGTCGCATTTAAACACGTTACCGTAAACGAAAAAAAATCAATATAATAGTTTCCGGTTGAAAAAAAAAATATGTGCGTGCCCGTAACCCATCACCCATCAATCAAATTTATCTTTTTTCCAAATCAATCGAGTCGCTTTATTTTGGTGAACGCATAGACAGAAGGATTCGATATGGTAATTTCGTTTAAAAATAAATTACGTACGTGCGGGGGTGTACATTTTATGTACGGAGAGAGTACAAAGCACATTAATACTTTTTATTATCTTTAATGCAGTTTAATTTATTTAAAACAAATATTTAAATTTTATATATAAAACAAAAATAAAATAAATTCTTGTAACACATGATCCATATAGTACACACGTATAGTACATCACTATAGATCTATAAGATCTAACATTTGGTGTCGTTTTTATTGTTTGTATACATATTCTTATAAAATTGGAGCACCAGAAGACGATAGCATCATTATCATCTTCAAATCATCCATATCTCCAATATACGATATTAAAATACTTTTATATGTATACATAGAAATCAATCGAATACCAGACACACAATTTCCACATATACACTGCAAGCACCTTTCTTTTATATATATATAGCGAACAACGAAATAGAAAATCTATAAACTAAACTAAAATTAATGACGCTGATCATTGTTGTAATGATGTAATGTTATTAATGGTAAAGTAATAATCATAAAAATAAAAATTTGTGTAGCAACGATACGCGTTATATAGCAGTGATTTAGATTGACTTGGAATATTTTTTTTTTTAATTATGTTTGAAAATTTATTTTATTATAATTGATTTTGTAGTTTATTTTCGCTTTGATAAATTAAATGCCCTTATATGCCAGGGGGTTCACTGGCCCGCTTTTGTCTCGAACTGTAAGTTATTTTGAACAGGCGGCATAATTGCTCCATTTTTTTTCAATATGAGCAAGGAGCCACCCTTACAGTTAGTGGAAAGCATTACTGAGAATTAGTGCCAAATTAAATTGCGAACGTTAGATGAACCTCCCTGGACAAGCTTGTGCTTCATATTTTGTGCCTGAGCAAAGCATTCGTGTGTTATTGGTTTAAAAAGTTTTAAGTGGAAAATATAAAATTGAAATTTATTTATTCTCGAAAAATTTGATTCAAGATTAACTGATTAGTCAAATACATGTAATGCTTGAGGGTGGGGGTGACATTTGCCAAAGCTTACCAATAAAAATGTTTTTTTTTTCATTAAATATTAATTATTTAAATTAATATTTGAGTCTGTTGGATTGGACCCAAACCCCTAGTACCTTGGTAAGTACGATCACTAAATATAGTGATTAATATCATTCTTGTTGCGACACAGAGCTTCCATTCAGGTCTGCTGTAACCAAATTTTCACAATTAAGCGTTTAATTATTTCGGTTCCTAGCGTGGCGAAGTTACGTTTTCAGTTAATGTTAAAGCCGATTTTATATTACGTGCGTCAGAATTCTCCGGAAAAGTTTGTCGCACTTTGAAGTGAAGTTGGCTCAGATTTGTCCTAATAATCACAAAGGCTTTACAATTCTTTGATTCCAAACAAAACGTTTTGGTTGGCTAGTTTCACTCTCTTTCAATGCCCTCAGTCAGTGTTTTGTCGGAAAAAATTAGACACATTAGAAATGAAGTTCGCTGATAATAGTTATGTTTTTTATTACTCTCAAACGAACACACAAATCAAAATTTGATTTTTTGTAAAAAATAGAAAATACATATATCAAAAAAATAATAAGCAATATTTAATCATGAGTTTGCATCTCTGCGTCAAAATTTAAAGCGAGATAAGCATTTTTTTATTGCACAGGGGAACACAAAACGTGTGAAGGGGAAGATTTGTTTGCAAAATAGGGTATTTTAGCCCGCCTTCAAATTATCCCAGACTTTCATCCTACGATTAAAAAAAATACACTATTCAGCACCAGCGTAAAAAAAACTCATTTGAGACTTTACATTTTATAGATATAGTACATCATCAGATTTCTTATTACACGATTTCCTTTCAACCCATACTCCCTTGACTTTCTCATCCCCCACTTCCTATTCCCATTCAAAGCAATATTTAGAAATAGCTGTCTCGAGCCCAAGTAACAAACCCCGTAGATCGTGGGAATCACCATAATTCAAATAAACTTAACACGGGAAACGCGCTTGTACAGTTTACAAATAAAAAAACTCTACCGCCAACGATTTAATAGGTCCGGAATTTTACTAATTTAGATAACTTCTGAACTTCAATGCCCATCTAAGGTGCGAGTAAAAGAATCCGTTAGTCACGAGAAAAATGAAATTAAAGTAAATTTGACATAGCGACACGGGAAGCGTGTCGGTTCCGTTGAAAAATAGAGCAATTCTCCGCAAATTATAACTTAGATCATTGTGACTTAAAAACTTAATTTTTTTTTTAAGTTTGTAACTAATAATTTTTATTAAAGGGGTAACCATATAAAAATTTAAAATAAATTTATTTAAATTAAAAAATTTAACGAAGCTTCGTTAAATATGAATTGTCACTTAATAAAAATTATTGAAGCGAAATTTTGCGCTCAAACTTAAAAAAAATTTAAATTTGTATCGTGCTACCTAAAAAAAACATAGCTGTCACTATAACAAATACTTGTCATTAATATCATCAAATCATCAAAAATATTTACGGCATACTCGTTACGACTAGTATGGTCTGAAATGTCATTAAAAATTAGTGTCGTCAAAATTTTTAATTTTTTTTAATTTTATAATTTTTTTATGGTTGGTCCTTAACATTCCTGGAATTAGGATTAAAAAATCTCAATTAGAGCCAAGGCAAGATTAGAATTCACAAATAATCTTAGAACAGCCATCCAACAATCATTCCATGGCTGTGTCCGAATAGTCGGGTAAAAATCAGTTTTAAGTAAATTTTTCGGTAAATTCAATTGTTTTTGAAAAACTCTATGGTAAACTGATCGAAAAATCTGTACTAAAATCGATTTTTACCGTAGTAATTGATTTACCCGACTATTCGGACAAAGCCCATGTCACAAAGTTATTGTCAACGGAGAGTCAAACGGGAACTGAATCTAAACCAAAAAATAATGAATGATGAAACGTTAACCGCAATCTAAACGTATTTTTCAATCGGTTTGATTTGTTTCCTTTCATTTTGAATAATTATTGGTTTAAGGCTAAGTATAAAATTAAAGTATTTGCACCTGTCCAAGAATTCTCAAGCTTCAATGTTACTAAATCTTCCAAAAGAATGAAGCGGAGATTAATAAAAGGAGATTAATAATTGGCGGAGATTAATAAAAGTTGTGCTATAGAAATAAGAGTTGATTTTTATTGAATAGTTTCTGTAGCGTAAATAAGCGTGACTTTTATTTTGACTAAGGAACGAACAAATTTAATTGAAATATATTTGGAAAATATTCTAGTCTACAAATTGAAAAGTAATTTGTCAAAGAATAATTTTGACCTCGAACCCGAAACTGAAAAAAATCAAATTAAAACCATACCCGTAAAACAAAACGTTGACAACTGCTAAATTAGACTTTCCGAGTGAAACCTTGCATGTCATTGGAGTTATCTTTAGCGTTGGAAAGATTTTGAAAATAACTAAATGAACTTCCAATAAACTGACCAAACGGTTCAAATCCCGATAAGGACCAGCAAACCGCGAAAGAGTTGGGAGTGCTTTAGCTTCAGATCATATTGCAAAGATTAAATCATAAAAAAAATGTTTAAAAAATTCCTTAAATGTCAAATTGATAACTAAAGACTAGACTAAGGACATAGATGTCGGAACGAGCGGAGTTGAAAAAATGGTTTTGATTTTTGGTTATCCTTTCTGCTGATATTTGTTAATTATTGAAAGAATTTCAGTTTGTTTTGCTTGTGATGGAATTTCATCCGAAAAAGCCTTTTGTTCTAAAAATGTTCTTTTTTGATAGTAATGTTAATTTACAAATTTATAAAAGACTTTATTATCCAGGAACAATCATCAAACATATATTAAATTTCATTCTAATTGATAATTGAACAACTAACACTGTTGCATTTGGATAAAAATTTGTAAGATTAATAAGACATGCATAAGATAATTTTAATGCAAGTATACGATGTGGGTAAAACGAGATTTTAAAATAAATTTTTGATAAACCTTTCTGCTGATACTTGGCTGTCTAACGAATTTCTGTTTATTCTGTTTAATTTTGTGTTAAAATTGTATTCGAAAAGACCTTTATTTCTAAAAATATACTTTTTCATCAATAATTATTATAGAAAAGAAACTTAAATTTCTTTCTATCTAATTAGCCGAACATTTAACACTGACTGAGAACGGTAGTCTTGAAAAGGCTTTTCTAGAACATGTCAGATTTAAAATTGTTTGTAAATATTTGGCTTCAAGTCAATACCTAGGTATGTTATTTGTCGATCATAGATTATTCATGAATGTAATAAATTTCCAGGTATTAAATTTGAAATTAATTTTTTTAATGTTAGGTTTATCTAGAAAACAACATTTACACTCGCAACTAATTGGCATTAAATTGTTTTTATTTTATTTCTAGCTCAATTGCGACGTGAACCTCGTATTTATAACAAATTATTTCGTAATGAACAACATTTTATCAAATACATATAACAAAAAGGCCTTTTCGAAGTATATTACTTAATATATTGTCGAATATTGACTGTAATCAGCAAAAAGTTATCAAGTGTGATTTAAAATTAAATTTTAATCACTATTTATCATAATATGGATCTAAAATATCACTTAAGAATTAAAATACCATTAATACTTTTCGCGGAATATAACCCTAGGTAATTTATAATCGAACAGTTAATCCCGATTATTAATGTATGTTTCAATAGAGAGAGAGAGAGAGAGAGAGAGAGAGAGAAAGATATTATTTGAAACGGCAATCTCTAAAAGGCCTTTTTTAAACATATTTTTGTTCAAAGATTGTTTGATATATTTTACACATCCATTTAAGCCAGTGTAGGAATATAGCAAGTAACAAAAAATTTGAATCTTATGATGAAAGAAGTATTTTAAATAAAATTCTAATTTATTTAACGAAACGATGAAATCTGGTAATTGTAAGGTGTGGTTTTTAACGAAAAACGTTGTACTAAATACATACTGGATGATTTTTTAAACCTAAAACTTTTAAATATCTCGGAAAATTTAATCATTACGGAGGGGACCTGCAGTGATCAAATTAGTACCCCTCCTCCTCTTCTTGTAGGTAGGGTGGCGGGTAACTTTGAAATTAAAATAGAAACCCCTATTTTTTGTTGCAGATTCGGATACTACGGCTTAAAGTACGTATGAGTTCTTTAAAACATTTAAAAAAAAAATTAATTTTTTTTTCTAATTTAAGAAATACAATTTGTTTAAGACTAATTTCAAGTATTTACATTGAAAATGTGTTAATTTTAATTTA
The DNA here is from genome assembly GCA_947310385.1 of Nephrotoma appendiculata. Taxonomy (NCBI): domain Eukaryota; kingdom Metazoa; phylum Arthropoda; class Insecta; order Diptera; family Tipulidae; genus Nephrotoma; species Nephrotoma appendiculata. Next base: position 263,662,754 of record OX371225.1, on the reverse strand, counting down.
AACGTAATCGTATGCATATGTAAATTTAATATCGTTATAACAGCGCCATCTATCACGAATCGAAAAATATGTTTCAAAGAAAAATCTGCAATAAAAAATAGTTGTTCTTTTTTTTAATTTCTAAGTTATCCCCTGCCCCACCTACAAGAAAGGGAGAAGGGGTACTATTATTTTTTGCCTCCTCCGCAATGATTAAATTTTGGCAATAAACACTTTTTTCGTAGAGTGCTTATTTTCCGAGCTATTTGAAAGTTTTCTTCTTGAAAGCTTAAAAAAATCACCCAGTATAATGAAAAGGCCTTTTCGATGTCTTACTTATATAAGTGGTTGGCAAATAGATAAAAATGGTTATGACTGTGACAAGAAGACAAAAACATATAACCGCTTAGTTTTTTATTCATCAAGAGAATTTAAAATATAAACTTATTAAAATATATTTTGATCGCTATTTATAGCAAAATCATACTGAAAAATAGCCAAAAAACTTCTGACTATTGTCTTATTTTTATCCACGTAAGGCAGTTATATCAATGTATATTTGAGCGAGAGAGATAGTGATCAGGTCATCCCAAAAAAGGTCTTTTATGAAACTTACCATAGTTCAAAAAATGTATATATGTATGTAATATGTGTAATATATTATGTAATATATTTCACTTCATATAAATGTATGTAATATATTTCACTTCATGTGTACAAGTAGCTGTGTTGTTTACAGAAACCCACAAAAAACATTTATTCTCAAAACTAACTAACTCGTCTAAATTATTTTTTATTTCATTTATTTAAATGATGAACGACGTCAAGTTACGAATAACGTTTTATCACCGATTGAAAAGGTTTTTGCATATTGGTTTACGTTTGATTAGCATTGCTAAATTAATTATTATAATCGGGTTATTTTTATAATTTCCGAGTTATTTTACCAAATGAGATGAGCGAGCAGATGAGATACGACCTCTGAAAGTCCTTATTTAAAGTTACCTTTCTAAAAACCGCCCTTTAACATTATGCTTAGTAGTGATAATGAATAGAAATGTCATTCTACTTAAATATTCCCAAGATTTAACTTTTAGCATAAGTAAATACATTACTTCATATCCCGTTATATTATAATTGCAATAGAAAATTTATCCGAAAAGGCCTTTTTACTATACATATCTGAATTTGCAATAATTTTGCTTAACAGCTAGTGTATGGAAAAAGTTATTGTTTCCAAAATATCCAATTTTGCCGATAATAATTTTACGGCCACATCTAGCGGGGAATAGCTAAAGTGTTATATTTTTAAATTTTGATAATTTACGTTCATTTCTGTCGATTGGACAATTAAAATAAGTCCTCCTTGGGGCAAAATAATTCAATGGACTATGTTGTTGTTAATTGAACCTGCACAATATATAAATCGTAACCGAATTGACTTTTTATTTAACTTATGTCCATTGGACAATATTTTGTCCACTTACCTTCTGAATATCAGTTATACGGTTGTCTGCTCCAACTACTCCAAATACATAGGGCTAGCGCGTCGTTCTGTAAATAGACAAAAAATAAATTTAAAAAAAAATTAAATTTTAATTAACGACATTGGCCAGCATTGTGTTAAAATGCACATTTGAAATTTAACACTTTTTTTTGTTTTGTTTTATTTATTTTTTAACTTTATGTACATTGCGTGTGTATAGATAGGTATTTACACATATGTGTGTTTATTTCTGTTCGATTGAATTAAATTAAACACAGAGAATACATAAAGCAACAAAATTGAATAATTAATTAATTATTCATGACAAAATAAATAAAATACAAAAAAAAAAATTGTAAATTTGTATTTTTTTTTTGTTATTTTCGAAAATTTATTTAAACAAAATAAATTCTTGAAAATAAAATATCGTGTGGGATCATTAATTTTTATATTATTATTTTTATGAACATATAATATACACAAACTACATACACGGGCACACACATGGTTTGGTTTGCATTTTTTTTTTATTCGCAACGGTTTGGACATCGCAATTTTCACATTAATTTTTTTATTTTTTTGGTTTTTGGTGGAATTTCACACAATCCGAATACGTATAAAATATAAAATTGAAACTGGGAATTGATTTGATCACAAAATCGGTTTTGTTGTTTAGTTAATTAATTGGATGCGCGCGAGATGTGCATTTTCGCTAGGCACCGCCGCATCATCCGTGGGTTGAGTTGAGATTTATTTAATTTTTGTTGTTGTTTAACGAGAAACAAGATTTATAAAATTTTTTTTTTGCTTTTCTGTACAGGTACATCTTGATGAGTTTAGAATAAAATTACAATAAACTTCCAACTGTGTTCTAGTGAATTATATGGGGGGATCATTTTAGCGGTTATTTATTTTGTATATAAAGTTCAAACGGCATTTTTATTTTATAGTTAGTATACAGAGATACACACGGTGCAGTATTTTGATGGTAGACAGATTGCATACCCATATATATATATATATAAGGCGATGATTTACATACCAAAAAAAATCATGATACAATATATCACTTTTCAATATAATGTGCATATATCTATAGTGGCGAGGACATCGTGGTGCAACCTTTATTTGCACATAAAATTGCATTTTGAAATCCCATAAAAACCTTATACGTCGTATATAGAGTTATAAAAATTTCCAGCAGAATTTATTTCTTTGAGATTGCAATCACGTTCCAAATCGTGTCTCTTATTCAGTTTTTTGCTGTGTTGTTGCTGTGTGCACATAGAGCACTCTATATACGTAGCCTATAGTAATGTATATTTTGTTGTTGTCAATTTATATATTATAAAAAAAAATCGTCGACATTTTTTTTTTGTATTTTATTTTCATTTCATTTCGACATAAAAATGAAAATTTAGTTTTTCTTCCAGCGACTATAACACTGCTGTTGTGCTACTATACATATACAAACATTACTTCTTGGATTTGTATGGTATGGTGGTTTGGTGCCATAATATACGAGTACATAGAAAGAGGAAGAAATAAAGTTAAATTTTTCTTTCAGGGTGACTGGATTTTTTATGTTTTATATAACTTGCCGCTGCTGTTCGATTCGGGGGTATAAGAATGAGTAACTCTGTATTACTCATCATTATGCTGTAGTTTTGCAGACTGGGTACAATACAAGGATATAATGTAACAACTATGACATTAGCATTTATGAATTTATAAAACAAAACTTGTAGGAGGACACAAATTATATTTAGCGATCTACAATTTATTTGGGTTCTTTTCCAATTCCCAAAGGGGAATATATTTGTCCAATTAAATTAGGCAAATTGATTGAAATGTTAAATATTATTTTGAAAAGTGTCTAAATATAAATTTAATACAACTAAAACAGGACACTGACCCAAATGTCAGTCTTACCAAATTTATCAAAATGTCTTAGTGAATTTCGAACGTTTAAAGTTCACATTATGATGAATCATATGCGATATTAGGCATTTGGCTAAAAGTAGTTTTGCCATCACTCGATTGTTCCATTTATCTCGCCAAGTTGCAATGGACGCTATTCGAATATCCGTTTTGAGCTTACTCAGAATATTTGATTTTATTTGATTGCCTAGAATTTGAACATTGCCGTAACTAACATTTTGTCGTTTCCATATTTTGCCACTATACAATAACTCCAGCTAGAACAGTAACCGTTTCGATGAGACTGTACTATATGCTTTAGTAATACCAAGGAGAATTGGCCATTTTGAACTTAATACTTTGGTGGTGACAATTTATTCTATCCACCCACCCAGCGCAGCCATTATGTCAGGGATGCAATCACTCTGTCTACGTATATCTTAGCAAAGGTATTTTTTCGAACCCCGCCTTTTGACTAATCTGTTTTATTATACTCTGCAAATCGTTTAATGTGCGAGGCTACATCATGCATTCCACTAAAAGCCACCAAAGGTGATCGTGCAATGTCAAGGGAACCTTGATAGCGAAAGCACAGGAAGGAAGACATTTTATTCATTATAGTAGACCACCTGAGATTCATCTAGGATACATGCAGGAAAACTCCTACGATGTTCTTTTGTTCTGACTCCTTTACAATGTTGAGCATTTGCACTGTAGTGTCCACTGTGGACCTATATTCGTGAAGCCGAACTGCTTGTCGTTATATTTACCGATACCCTCGAATATGTTCATCAATCAGAGAGTAATTAATTTCTCAAGTAAATTACCTAAAAATGGCTTTGGACTCGGTGTGGTCTCGATCACCGCTCTTTTTGATGACTATTACTCGTATTTTTCCAAGGTTTTCGAAATATTCCATTAACCAGGCATGCATTCGAGAAGCTAGTAATATTTTGTAAAAACCTATGTATTACGTTGATCGCGGCTCTCACTGTCCATCTTTATCGCTCTATGTCGTATCGGAAACAGCTATTTACCTCGCTACGACAGGGGGCCTATCGGATGTTTGATTTTCCCAACCTTGCTGAAAACCACCACTACTCTATTCTGTCTCCGGTTCACTTTCGCACCAGCCAGCATATTTCTGTGCAAGGGCCTGCTAAATCTTTCTATAATCTCAACGTTCGCTTTCAATTACAATTCAATTTTTTATTTTTATTTTGTTGAAGTTGTTTACCACTGCGAGTGGCTCGTCAACAACGATTGATTAAATAAAATACTACATTCGGAGGACGATGTAGTTTTGGGCGCTGATACGATAGAATTTGATCGAAATATTGAGGGAGATGACTCAGAAGGCCCCACCGACATAGAAATGGATGAAGAGTGTCCAAATGAATTTGCTGGTACTGACGAGCAGCATAACACATTAAATGTCTGGTATTCCGCCCGATTTAATCCGCATCATACACAAGTTGATGAGAATAAATTATATTCCACATCTGTAAAAACAGCATTAGAATATTTTTTAGCATATTTTCCAGATGACCATTTTATCGACGCAGCCACAAATACATTTAACATCTATCATTTAAAAACTCGTGGCACTGATCTTAAAACTACAGCTCATGAATTAAAAATAATGTGCGGCATTTGCCTAATGATGGGATGTATTGGATATCCAATGCTTGAGGCACTATCAAACGCTATGTCTAACAATCGATTTAAAACAGTTCACAATTCCTTGCATTACGTAAATCTAAATGAAAATTCGGGCGATTCTACAAATCTGTTCTGGAAAAAAGCGCTACTTATAAAAGCGGTGAGAGACAGGTGTAGCACCTTGGCAAAGAAAGTGGATTTTTACAGCATTGACGAACAAATGATACCTTACCCTGGTGCCCTGCCCGACAATATGTCAAAAATAAGCCTCGGCCGGCTTAAGAAATTTTGTATGCACGACGTCCGCAGGACTTGTAGTCGATTTTGAAATTAATCAAGGCGAGAAAACCGTGCTTGGCGATCGTACTTTGGGATTAGGACCAGCGGTCGTTCTTCGTTTAGTTAAAAAACTTATTACGATTCTATGGTCTTAACATTCCTTCCCTTCCCTGTGAGTGTGTAAGTTTGTTTTTATTCCATGGTAACGTATTATTTCGTCTGATCGCAATGCCACCTGTGTACGAACACGCGTCATTTGTTGTACTAAAATATTTTCTAAAAAGGTTTTTTTTTAAATTCTCGTTTTTCGCCGAACGATAATGCCGCGCGATCGCAATTAAATGGGAAAGCGAGACCAATGTGAATCAGGTGTGTGCAAAGCAATGCGCTCTAGGGGAATATTTTTTGTTATATGGTACGATTGCACCTGAAAACAGAAAAATTTTACAAAATTTTTGCAGAAACTGTGACAAAGACAAGTACTGAAATTTACATTAGAGCAACTGAGATACAACATTTTTATTTTATGGGACAAAAAAAATGGGGAAATTTTGACATCAACAAAAACTAACCGATTAATTATTTAAAGTATATGAAAAATCTTTATTATTAATGTTTGACAATAATTTTATATCCTAAAAACTATCTAAAAGTTGTTTTGCTATAAATTATGTGAGGGGAAAACATAAAAAATCATTCAGCAGGCGAAAAAAAAATAAAAAGAGCGTATTGTGTCAACGCACCAAGCGCCAAATGTTACTACACACCATAAAAATATCGAAAACATAAAAGTTTGCTGGGAGTGGGGAAATTTTTTCTGTTTTGTTGCCATAAAAAATAGTTTGCTTGATATTTTTTATTTATAATTATGGCAACAAAAGAAAAATTAAAAAAAAAAAAATATTGATGTGCACACACAGAGAGAATCTATATTTTTATCTCGTTCTAGTTTTCTGCAAAATAAAACGCTGTGTAGTGGAATAGGCCCATTTCTCGTAATGTAAATTGACGCAAACGAAACAGAAAAGAGAAAAGATTCTTCTAGAGCGTTCTGGTGTTCGTTGCTGTGGTGCGAGAATTATTTTTTAAAGTGAGTCAAGTTTTGAAATGTCAAAGGTTAAGTTGAGTATTAAGTAGAGTAAAGAAAGTTTAAATTTTGCTTTCAAGAGCACTATTTTTGTTTTTGATAAAATTATAAAGTTTTTTTTTTTTTTTACTTTGGTCGGATAAATTTTTAGTCGTACGGACATTATTTTGATGTAATAAAATGTTATAAGGAATAAATTATTGTGGTAATGAAAAGACTTGTTTTGGATTATTAATTAATAAACGTGTTACGATTTTTTTTTCATCCCAATATGGGCGTGTGAAAAACAGTTAATAATTTTTTTTCTCGAATGCAACAAAGATAAACTATGTGAACATCTCCATAAACGCAAATTATAAATCTCAACAACAATATTGGAAATAACGGAATAATCGTTTGAATTATTATTGATACCTACAGGCCGAAGCCGAAAGACTACATATAAATTTTCATAAGTTGGTTTTTTCTGATCCGTCTAATTTTATTTTGTCTTTGGGGAAGCCGTAATCCAGTATTATAAGACGCTTAACGTGATTTTATTCGGTTTAAGGCGAAGGACGCCCAACCAATTGTTTTTGGGTGGCCAGGTGAGGCCACTATTTTTTTCTTTCTTTCTCTCGCTTTTCTTTTATTGTATTATGGTTATTGACCTATTCATTGATAAAAAGAAATAAAACAATGAATTGCTAACTTCTTCTCGGTTTGGTATAGTGCGACCGGAGATTACGTTCCGTGTGCCCGCCTCCGATTTCGAAACCTGGGCGTTGCACCGTTTGAATTCGGACTCGATTATAATTATTCGTTCCGTTCCTCAAGTTCTAACCGACGAGTTTCGGCGGAACTTCGGTTTATTATTTGTTATTTGCCTTTTATTTTTCCAAATTTCTGTATAACCTCACGACCCATAGCACTTCTCTCTGAGTTATAGCCGGCAAAACATCATCGTGTGAGGCCTCTGCGTGTGTTTAGATAAAATCTGCGGGATGGCAGAAACCACCCTGCAACAAACTTCCCAAAACAGTTTTGTTTACTTCGACCGGTATTTTACCACGGTACCCCTAATGTTAAAATTACTTGATTTAGGATATCGAGCAACTGGTAAGTAAGTCCGAAAATATGTAGGCTGTTTTCGCAATTTTCTTTCGTATTTATTTTAGGAACAATAATGACTGAACTCGATCGCAAAATGGAACGGGGCGAGAGCTAGGAATTTGTACTGAATAATGGCGCTCATCAAATTGCTGTAGTCAAATGGAAAGATACAAAATGCGTAACGGTACTATCATCCAGTACAATGAGAAAATTGGTGAGGTTGATTTAGTGCAGTGATTCTTAACAGGGGGGCCGCGGCCCTCTGGGGGTCCGTAAGAAGTTTGCCGGGGGCCACCAAAGTTTGCAAAATTTCCTTCAGGATATAATAAAAAGAAAATTGATGTATAACCGAATGTCGTATTGAAAAGTGAAATAAGAAAAATAAAGTTTTCTTATTTAGTTTTTTTTATTTATTTCTTACTTCTTCCGGCATACAACTTTGTTAGTACAAAATAAATAAATGCAAATATGCTAACCGTAACCCCAAATTGTGAAGTATTAGGTTGGGAAAAAATATTTCCATTATTTTTACGTTATTTTCAGGGCTTTGTTTAACATTGTTACTATCATTCGTTTTGGCTCAAATATGTGCCGTTTTTTCGATAACTCGTTGCCATTTACAAGGCAATTGATTTTACCACTATCCCGAAACGCCTTGTCCCTATTAGCAAAAAACTGAGATAATCAGTTTTCACCAGCCTCTCTTCGGACCACCAAGAGCGTTTGCCATGGATAAAAAGAGATTTAAATCGTCGGAAACTCCGGACTATAAGGTGAAACGTGAAACAAAGCTCCCGGAGTTTATGGTGGGCCCTCATAAACGTGTGTTGTCCTGCGAAACACGGCGCCTCTAATATTGGCTAACTCTGACCGCTTCTAGTCAATTGCTGCCTTTAATTGGTTCAATTTCTGGCAGTACTGGTCCAATTTAAGCGTTTGGTCATTGGACAGCAGCTCATAGTAGATGATTCCCTCCCAATCTCATTCCAACTCACGTCGTATGTGATCCATTTCTTGTCGCCAGCTGCCATCCGCTTCGCAAATGGCTCGATTTCATTCCGTTTGGCCAAGGATTCCCAGATAGAAAAACAGTCCATCTAGTTTTTTTGAGTCAACTCGCACGACACCCAAACATCGAGGTTATTTTTGAAGCCTGCTTTATGCAAATAGTTTGAACTGATTTGTAGTCAATCTTCAAGGCGATTTTTTTGCGAATATTTAGAATCACACTTTACAACCAATCAAATTCCACCCATAATAGACAAAATATTTTTAATTTTAAGCAAAATATTCGCAGACGACCAACCTAATCATAAAAAACAAAAAAATTATGAGCTATACTGTGTCCAATAAATCGATGGAAAAGTGTGATTCTAAATATTCGCACAAAAATTCGCACTCGAACAATCGGCTTCAGCTCTTGGGCGATGCTACGACAGTTCGCATGCCGTCTACTTCGATAATTTTTAGGAATTTATTGACATTTTCGACGATAGGCCATTCAGTGCGTCATGCATCTTTGATATCGAAATTCCCGGACGTAATTGCACAAGATTGGCTGTGATAGTATCGCGACCATAGATAGATACCATTCACGATTTCAGCCGCCTGTGGCCCTATTCTGGCTTTCCCTGGGAATAGGGAATTGGGAAAAATATTTTCATAGAATTTTTTATTAAAATTATACTTTTCCGGCCTACTAAAAGAATAAGTTTAGCGCAAAAATTTTCAAAGCAAAGTGATTTGGGAAACTTTTGTTCCACAAAATTTTTGTAGGGAAAAGTATTTTCCCATTTAACTTTGTTTCGAAAATATTAGCAATCATGCTCCCTCAGTAGGCCAGAAAATTACAACTTAGACAAAAATGATATGAAAATATTTTTTCCAATTCCCTATTCCCAGGGAAAGCCTGAATAGGGCCACTGACTTGCGTTTTCGCTTTTATCGAAGCAAAATTGTAAAATACTACGAATTTTCTCTTTGTTTACCTCCATTGTTGAAACGCTATAACTCACAACTGATTCGATCAATCAAAACAGTGACAAAATAATATTTTTAGTACATGAAAGTACGTTTTAGTACTCCTTTTCAACGAATATAAGTATGGTCAACTGTAACAAATACATCACGAGAGATATGCTATTAATGAAAATATATTTCCCCAATCTAATATGAAAGTAAAAATAGATGAAATAATAAAGTTATTTTTTATATTTCTGTACCTCGGAGGCTTACCACACCATGTGAAAAAAAAAATTCAGAGGTATATGAATTTAGGTCCAGATACTGCCTTCTGCCTCTAACGGAAACTGCACATGGTATTATTTCAAACATGTGACCCGTAAAGACTTTAAGGATCACATAGTTTTATATTCCTTTAGAAAGAGAATTAAACATAATGAACCACAATGTGGACAGTTCATTTTGTGAAAAAATTAGACATAGTGTTGTATTCCTCCGGGATACAGATTTATTCTATTATATAAAGAGTTTTAAAATTGGCGATTGTAATAGTTGGAAAATCAAGCTAGCGGAAAAAATAAAAATTGAATTAACTATCCTTCAATGACATTTCGAAATAACAAAAATCACGCGTATTTTCAAATTGGCATAGCTCGTTGAGTTTCAAACTTTGCCGCTACGTGCTACTCGTGATCCTCTAATCGTCAATAAGAGGTTTCATTTTGAATAGCTCGCTATCTGGGCAGCTGTCAATTTTGAAGCTGTCATCTTTTGACATTTGACAAGTAAAAACTACGCCATTACTAAAAATGGTACGATACAACCAGAAACGTTGATAAGTTTCGCACTTACAGTTCGCAAAACTAAAGCAATTTTGGGTCATAGTGAAGCACCTTCTCGGCCGGCAATAATGAAACTGGTGGACAAGCTTGAGTTGTTGGGACAAGTTAGTGATTTCAAGAATCGAAACCGTGTGCGTCGCTCAAGAGCAACTGAGAATATTGCTGCTGTAGCCCGTAGTGTTGACGAAAACCCAGGTTTGTCAATTCTTCGTCGATCTTTGGAATTACACATTCCACAAACCACATTACACCGTATTTTGCATAAAGATTTAGGTCTTAATGCTTTTAAAGTTCAGTTAACACAGGAACTCAAGCCGGTCAATCACCATAAATGTCGTATCTTCGCTGATTGGGTCCTTCAAATGAAACAAAATGAACTGGATTTTCATCAAAAAGTCATCTTCAATTATGAGGCTCATTTTCACCTCGGAGGCTACGTTAATAAGCAGATTTGTCGCATTTGGGGATCAGAAAATCCAAAAATGTTTGTTGAAAAGCCTCTCAATCCTCAACGTGCCTCTGTTTGGTGCGGTTTTTGGGCTGTCAGTGTGATTTGACTTTACTTATTCGAAAATGAGGTTGGTGCAACGGTTACGGAGAATGGATTGCGCTACCGAGCTATGATTAATGATTTTTTATGGCCGAAATTGGAAGATGTTGATGTGGACGACGTTTATTTTCAGCAAGACGGCACTACGTGCCAAACAAGCAATGAAACAATCGGAATTTTGCAAGAAAAGTTTCCTGACCGTGTTATTTCTCGAAGAGGTTTAAAAATATTCTGAAGGACTATTTTTAAAATTTTTAATTGTTAAATGAAAAGTTGGTTTATATTTTTTTATGTTTTACAGTTTTTTGTTTGAATTTTCTGTTTTAATATAATTTTTGTTTAAACTACTGTAGATAATCTGAAATCATACATGTAAATTACAAAATAGATTTCTTTAAATAAATTAATAAATACAGCCGCAAATGTGCGAATGAAAAATTTCCAAGAAAAGCATATGGTGCTGCGAGATTAGCCGTGGCGGCCATTTGGCTGATATCGTTTTCAAATGTTAAAGGCATAGTTTCCTCTTTACAATAAACATTCATTGATTTCTCTTAAAAAATACTTGTTTTTTAATATCAAAATGAAACCTCGTATTAGAAAAACGTTTAAAAAAAATAAAAGAATAATAAACAAATTAATTTATTACAAATAAAAATTATTGAAAAAAATAATGGGGGCCACAAAATTTTTTTTAAATTATTTGGTGGGCCACAAGTAAAAAAGGTTAAGAACATTTTAGTGGATCAACTAATGGAATACTATCGTTATTTTATACAAACAAAAAAGTGGACAATAAAAGCGAGTCGTCATTTTATTGATTTGGCTTTGGTAAACGCCTGGACGGACTTGTGCTTCACCACTCCTTTGTATTGATAAACCTTACAACGGCTATGAGCATTGGTCCGTTTCAGGTACAATTTCTACCGCTAGAAGTTGTCGACTAGAGCAGTGATTCTTAACAGGGGGGCCGCGGCCCCTTAGGGGTCCGTAAGAAGTTTGCAAAATTTCCTTCAAGATATAGTGGAGGAGTGATTCTGTATTTTTTGGAAGAAAACGGTCCACCGGAAGTGGCAGCTCGGAAATGACGATTTTTGACAAGAAAAAGTTTTTTAACAAAAATTCGGCCCGTGATTTAGGTTTTCGCCAATTATGTCTTTTTCGTGGTTTTCGGGAATGCTAATTAGGAATATGGCAACCGTTTTAAGATCCGAGATGGAGAAATTTTGTTTGTGCGAGGTGTCATTTTTAGTACCTCCTACTAATATCTACGCCTATAATGCTGACATGGGTCTCATTTTCGTGGTTTCCGGGGTACTGCTTACATTACTGACTTGTTTTTCGCAAAGTGTGGTGGAGGGGGTGGTGTCAATTTTAGTACCTACCTGAGCTATGTAATTAGTACACTAAAAATGACATCCATGCTGACATGACTTTTTTTCGCAAGTCAAGATGGTGGATTTTGATACCTAATTATACTAATTGCGCCTATAATGTGGATATATTGTGTGTATTATAAGTTTTTCCACAGGAATAAGTTTAGAAATGGGTTTATATAAAATTAATGGCATGCTTGAATTTAAGTGGTCCATCCCATGGATCCCTTCTTATAAGTCTCTACGCCATTCATCCAATCGAATTCTAATATATCATAGGTATTTTGTATCAAAATGAGCACGTCTTCGTATTATTTTTAAAGGGGTTGGCCTAAAATTTTTAAAGGGTGTTTGTGCCGCTCACCATATCGTCATTAAATGTTTACCATGTAAAAGTTGCATGTACAGGATGGGGAAAGAGATTATATGAAATTATTGACAGGCTTGAATCCGAGGGGTCTGTCCCCTAGATCAAAGAACCCTCCTAAGTGTCCACACCATTTATCTAACCTGATCCAAACTTTTCACAGGGAATTTATATTAAAATGGGCAGGTTTTTTGTAATTTTTATGAAGGGGCGCCCCCTGAATCCAGGTATACCTGACTCGCCTGAAATGTGTTTTTCGATTTATTTATTTGTCGCTGTAAAATCAATTATTTTAGCCAAACGACAAGCAATTGGTCGTTATACACCTCAAGTACGAAATAAAAGTGCATCACGAACTTCAAAGCCAGTTTATATACGACGGATAAAAAGGAGTGTCTTTTGTATAATTACAGTATAACTCGCTGTCACATACAAGCAACGGAAAGCCAGACAATGAGTAATTTATGCAAACAATACACGAAGTGCCTTCAAATTCAAGAGAAAAAGAATGTGCTGTGCGGTAGGAAATGTGAAAACACCAGAATTACATTCAGTACCCGAAACTAAACCATTGCCGAACGAAAATTACAAATTTGTTCAAATCTATTTTAAACTAGAAATTATCGAAAGAAATAACTTTACTCGATCAACACAGAGAATTAATTCGATTTGTTAGATTATTAACGATTTTGCCTTTTTGAACCATTTTACTATGGCAAAACATCAAAAAATCCAAAAATTTCGAAAATCCGAAAAGGGTTGGGAACCATAGAAATGGGCAATCAACTTGAAATCTAAGTATGTTCTAGTCTAAACACTTCTATTTCCAAATATGCAATTGGTTAAGTCAGCTTCCGACTATGAGCGGAGTTTTGTGCAAGGCGCCTATGGGAAAGCATCAAAAAATCCAAAATCCGAATCAAAGCTCAAATTCCCATGTAATCTTTTGATAAGCAATTCCCATGTAAAATTTGAAGCTGAATCCGAATATGTTACTGGTTTTACGCTACGACCATTATTAACGATTTTGCCTTTTTGAACTTGTATTCAAAAGGACTTCAATAAACAGAATTAGAAATAAATACTTTCTTTCATTGTGTGGCATTGCAATGCATGCCGGGATTTGTACTAAATATATTATCGCTTTCAATTGAAAACCACACTAACGTTTGAGGGTAACAAAAAAAACATGAATTATTTGGTGGGCCGCGAGTAAAAAAAGGTTAAGAACCACTGGACTAGAGGATTGTAAAAGTCGTTCACGAATACGTTGCAAGAAATGCAATGTAATTTATGCCTTAACGCCGTTCATGGTTGAGTTTGCTAAATCACAATAAATCGAATGAATGAGTGATAAATTGATGAAAAGTTTTGAAGATGCCCGTAACAATCCGTTTCAATTTCGGCATTTGTAGTTGTCTCACAATTTGGCGGATTTAAGTAAAGTTCCGAGCCCAAAGGTCGTGTTAGTTCCGATATTGAAAGTGGATACGCACGTGATTTGTTTGTACAATGAGCTTCAAATTCTAACAACAGCATTATTCTAACGGATCGTACCTCGCCTGGGAGTTTTGCTCGTGATTTAATAGAAAACGGTTTGAATGGGCGTAAAATTATTATACAAACAATATGCGAGAGTATAAATATAAAATAAAATATGTATTTCATTTTTCATAAAATAAAGACAAAAGTGCAAAGAAAAAATTGATTAAATTCAGTCTAGTCCGATCTAGCCAATCTAATTATTTATTACTCTATCCTTCACTCTTCTGCTTATTGTGGTAAGGGATTACAATTGGCGCCGTGCATCGGTGTGATCATTTTATGGTGGCTAGTTAAATTCATTTGTACCAGCTGGTCGCCTATATCTGCACCTTTCGAATCCTTCGTAGTACGGCCAAATCGCTTAAATTATTGCTGTAATAGCGAATTCATTCAAAAGTTAAATGGAGATAATTTAGTGATTTAAACAAACGATCTACTCACATGACTACAGCCGTCAAACGCTTATTTAAATTAAGTTTTCAAGCAAATCTAATTTACGTTTATGATTATCCTGTTTTACTGTAATATTAGCGATGTGGCACAGAATCGCTTGAAATGGTAAGTGATCGCATCGCTGTCCTATTTCCGAATTTTATTCAATGTAATAATTCCGCAATTACACAACATTTTAGTACACAAGATATTTTGAAAATACTTCGCACAAAATTACAAATTGTTTTCACAATTTTAATACATCTATTAAATATTAAAATTAATTAATTATGTAAACGCACGACAAAATTAAAACACCAAATGCCGACAGTGAAAATGGCGCGTGTTTTGTTTGTTTTTGATATTGACGTGAGTCATATAGAAATGTCAGAAAAACAGCAAAATTATTTATCCCTTTCCCACTTACCCACACAATTGTGTGGGTAAGACAAAATTATCATGTTTTGTATGTGTTTTGAACAAACTTATACATTTGTACATTCCTTTCACACAATTGTGTTGATTGTACTTCAAATCAACCGAAATTTTTTATCAAAAGACATTACGTAGTTTTTTTACTGTGTGGTTTAAATTTAGCCGATTTTTTTTTTTGTAGAAAAAGGGATATAATGAGTGTCATTGTTGCTCATAATTTGTTTTTGGTTTTTTCTATGTTGGATGCTTGCGATCAAAAATTTGCCCAAAGATAAAAATATTTCAACTCAGGCGGGGAAATTCCAACGATTTGATTGGCTTGATTCGCGAATCATTTTTTGATCACGTACAGTATTGTGCGAATTAATGCGAACACAGGAAATTATTGAGACAAATGTTTTATTATTAATTTTTTTTATTGAAATGAATATTAATAATATATGTGTCCACCTTTGGCCTTAATGACATCTTACACACGGTTAGGCATTGCATTAATTAAATTTTGACAATTTTCTGTTATTTCTGGATCCGGGAACCAAAGCTCGATAACAGTTTCCACCCTTTTTTTACTGTTGTACAGTTTTGTTTCCGACTCTAACCTTACATATGGCCCATAAATTATCTATCAGATTACATATAGAGAGAGTGAACATGCTAATTGACCAACTCAGGACTAGAGAAAAGTTTTGTTCTCGGACAGGGACGTGCAGGGACAGCGTTCACGGTCTGTACGAGAATGTGGAGGGGGAAAATTGACAGCGAAACATTTCGAACAAACAGACAAAAATCCACCAAAAAGATGTTTTGGGGATGGTTTTCGTATAAGGGCACACACAATCTAGTACCCGTGGAATTCAAGATGAACGGCTTGAAGTATAAAGCTATGCTGGTGCGGAAATTACACCGTAATTAGAAAAAAGTCGATGTTGGCGAAAATTTTATTTTTCAACATGGTTCATCGCCATGCCATAAATCAAAGTTGGTACCAAGTTACCTTGAACAGAAGAATATTTAATTCCTCGATTGGGCTGATAATTTAACGGGCTTGAATCCGACAGACAATTTATGTGCCATTTGTAAGGTTAGAGTTCGACAACTAGGCTGTACAACAGTAAAAAAAAATTGAGAAAGCTGTTATCGAGGTTTGGTTCCCGGATCCATAAATAACAGAAAATTGCCAAAATTTAATTAATGCAATGCCTAACCGTGTGTAAGATGTCATTAAGGCCACAAATGGAAACATATATTATTAATATTCATTTCAATAAAAAAAATTAATAATAAAAAATTTGTCTCAATAATTTCCTGTGTTCGCATTAATTCGCACAATACTGTACGTGAACCAACCATTAAAGGAAAGAAAAATTATTTTAAAAATTTCCATTTAAAAAAATAATTTAAGTTCAATATATTTTTAAACTGAATCTAACGTGTTCCTAAAATTAATTAACGTTTATTTTCCCTGGACGGCACGGTATATCTAAATCAGCCTACACAATTGTACCAGTTGGACTATAATTAACATCATTTAAATTTTGGGTATTAAAGTTTACGAGAAATACACAATTGTGTAAGTTGGTCCTACACTGATCTATAACATATTTTTTAAGATTATTCACTAGAGCAATAAAACTTTACCCACACAATTGTGTAGGCAGAACAGGAAAGGGGTAATTTGAATATCCCAAACGATATTGAACTTTACTTTAATCACGTTGCGCTTTTGTATCAACTGTGGATACTACCCTTCTTGTTGGTTTAAATCCAGTTCTTAATCCTATTAAACATCCGATTGTAATTTCTCGACTCTGTTATGCATAACCATATTCTTCGTCTATTTTATTTTCGATACTGCTTTTCATTTCTTCTAGATTTTGCCCCATTTGATGATGTGGTTGCTTGAATTTTTGTCCTAATTGTATTTTTAAACTTTTGGTTTTGTTTCTCAAACTGTTCTTGGTTGGACTATCTAATTTTTGTCAGCAGATTTTCGGCTGGGTTTTTAAACATTTCACTCATAAAAACCTTCCTTTTAGAAAAATCGAAATTTCCGAAAGGTCCGAGAGCTTTTAGTACCATTTCCATCGGCGAACAACTGAAAATAACTTACCTGTGGGCAAAAAATAGTAGGACTATGTTCATAATTTTAAAACTCTTTATTTATTTCTCCAAATCTATTTTGTTCCCCTCAAAGTAATCCCTCCCGGCCTCAATACACTTGTGCCAACGTTTTTCTAATCCTCGAAACAGTTGTTAAAATCAATACCCGGAAAAGCCTCCAATGCGCATAGCGAGTCACGTTTAATGTCTTCAATTGACTCAAAACGATTTCTCCGGAGCGGTCGTTTGAGTTTGCTGAACAGCAAGAAGTCACACGGAACTAAATCAGGCGAATACGGTGGTTGCGGAACAATATGGGTGGAATTTTTGGCAAAAACATCACGTAAAACCAATGCAGTATGAGAAGGTACATTATCGTGGTGCAAAAACCAAGGGTTTTCACTGATCCTTCCCATATTTCAACGATGCCAGTAAGGTCGCTGACTGTAAATCGTTGATTCTCGAGCACCAATTCCTTGATTTTATTAACGTATTGAACATCAGTTGATGTTGATGGCCGTCCTAGACGTGGTTCGTCGTCAACACGGTCTCGACCCTCTTTGAACAATTTGTGCCAATCAAAAACACTTGCTCGCGACAAACAATTATCAACGAAGACTTTTGCAACATTCTGGACGTTTTGGCACAAAAAAATTGATTCCGCACACAAAATTTAATGGAACTTCTTTGTTGAATAATTTCACTCATTACGTAAAAATCGCCGAATGCACTTGTTGTACTTCAGAAAGACAAGCGTATACTAAACACTAATGATTATTTTGATGTGACATTTGGCCCAAATGTCTCTGACAGTCATACCAACATAGAAAAAAAATTTTCGACGAATGGTTTTCCGCACGAAATTTAAATTAAAAAGTCTTACTACTTTTTGCCCACAGTAGTATATGAACACATGCGCATGCCGTTTTCACACAATTCTACACTTTTCTTGTATGTATTAGTTTCACACTGTTAAATCCAAAGCTAATTAGAAAACATGGCCATTCCAATTGGATTTTAGTTCTAAAACATAATCTAATTGTAGTTTTGTACATGTTAACATAAATTTTCTTTGTACGATTTAACAAAGTAAATTAAAGTTATATTTAACGGAACGAAAAATATTGTATTTATAAAGTATTTTTCTTTTTAAATAAAGTATATTAAGATTCATTTAAGATTTATTCTATTTTACTTTTATCAAATAAGTATTTGACAAAAACTTAACTTAAGTGATAAAATTTTTTTATATACTTTAAACTTGTTGATACAATCACGCCAAATTATAAATTTATTTGGCCCTGTAATATAATAAATAATTTTTATAATGTTGGCCGCTGGCCATTTTCTCTTAAAAAATTAGTTACAAATTTGCTGATCTCACAAAAAAATTCGTTACAAATTTGCTGATCTGGTTAGGAAATGGCAATCAGACTGGCTGAATGATCAATTTAATAACCTATTAGAAGTGCTTACGGAACCTGAGTGCAAATCTCTGGGAAGTAGTGTTAATGGCCGTTTACCATTTTCGTCCAAACTCAAATTATGAATAAAAAAATTCGTTGCAAATTTGCTGATGTGGTTAGAAAGTGGCAATTAGGCTGGCAGGATAATCAATTTAGTAGCCTCTTAGAAGTGCTTACGGAACCTGAGTTCAAATCTCTGGGAAGGGGTGTTAATGGCCGTTTACCATTTTCGTCCAAACTCAAATTATGAATAAAAAATTCGTTGCAAATTTGCTGATCTGGTTAGAAAGTTGCAATTAAGCTGGCTGGATGATCAATTTAGTAACCTCTTAGAAGTGTTTACGGAACCTGAGTCCAAATCTCTGGGAAGGGGTGTTAATGGCCGTTTACCATTTTCGTCCAAACTCAAATTATGAATAAAAAATTCGTTGCAAATTTGCTGATCTGGTTAGAAAGTTGCAATTAAGCTGGCTGGATGATCAATCTAGTAGCCTATTAGAAGTGCTTACGGAACCTGAGTCCAAATCTCTAGGAAGGGGTGTTAATGGCCGTTTACCATTTTCGTCCAAACTCAAATTATAAATAAAAAAAATTCGTTGCAAATTTGCTGATCTGGTTAGAAAGTTGCAATTAAGCTGGCTGGATGATCAATCTAGTAGCCTATTAGAAGTGTTTACGGAACCTGAGTCCAAATCTCTGGGAAGGGGTGTTAATGGCCGTTTACCATTTTCGTCCAAACTCAAATTATTTATAAATAAAAAAAATTCGTTGCATATTTTCTGATCTGGTTAAGAAGTGGAAATTAGGCTGGCTAAATGATCAATTTACTAGCCTATTAGAAGTGCTTACGGAACCTGAGTCCAAAACTCTGGGAAGGAGTGTTAATGGCCGTTTACCATTTTCGTTCAAACTCAAATTATGAATAAAAAAATTCGTTGCAAATTTGCTGATGTGGTTAAAAAGTGGCAATCAGGCTGGCTGGATTATCAATTTAGTAGCCTATTAGAAATGCTTACGGAACCTGAGTCCAAATCTCTGGGAAGGAGTGTTAATGGCCGTTTACCATTTTCGTCCAAACTCAAATGATGAACAAAAAAATTCGTTGCAAATTTGCTGATCTGGTTAGGAAGTGGCAATCAGACTGGCTGGATGATCAATTTAGTAATCTCTTAGAAATGCTTACGGAACCTGAGTCCAAATCTCTGGGAAGTAGTGTTAATGGCCGTTTACCATTTTCGTCCAAACTCAAATTATGAATAAAAAAATTCGTTGCAAATTTGCTGATCTGGCTAGAAAGTTGCAATTAAGCTGGCAGGATGATCAATTTAGTAGCCTATTAGAAGTGCTTACGGAACCTGAGTCCAAATCTCTGGGAAGTAGTGTTAATGGCCGTTTACCATTTTCGACCAAACTCAAATTATAAACAAAAAATTCGTTGCAAATTTGCTGATCTGGTTAGGAAATGGCAACCAGGCTGGCTGGATGATCAATTTAGTAACCTCTTAGAAGTGCTTACGGAACCTGAGTCCAAAACTCTGGGAAGGAGTGTTAATGGCCGTTTACCATTTTCGTCCAAACTCAAATTATGAATAAAAAAATTCGTTGCAAATTTGCTGATCTGGTTAGGAAGTGGCAATCAGGCTGGCTGGATGATCAATTTAGTAGCCTATTAGAAGTGCTTACGGAACCTGAGTCCAAATCTCTGGGA
This sequence comes from Nephrotoma appendiculata, assembly GCA_947310385.1. NCBI lineage: Eukaryota > Metazoa > Arthropoda > Insecta > Diptera > Tipulidae > Nephrotoma > Nephrotoma appendiculata. The sequence goes on along the minus strand of OX371225.1, from coordinate 263,642,466 downwards.
AGGGATGTTAATGGCCGTTTACCATTTTCGTCCAAACTCAAATTATGAACAAAAAAATTCGTTGCAAATTTGCTGATCTGGGTATGAAGTAGCAATTAGGCTGGCTGGATGATCAATTTAGTAACCTATTAGAAGTGCTTACGGAACCTGAGTCCAAATCTCTCCCATATATGTATAACAATCGGATATTTAATTGTACAATAAACATTTTTATTGTATTTTAAATACAAATTCGTATTCCCAGCTGGATTCTGATAAGAGATTAAAATAAATCATGTACGCAGATACCAATCGAAATATTTTAGTACATTAAAATATTTAGTACGAAGCGTTGATCTTTCACCCGCTAGTTGTCATTAGAATGCGGTTTTATAATTTTAAAATTTAGTGTTGTGACAGTATATGTATATGGCCAAATCAAAAATTATTAAATTGGTGCGTATGAAGGTTTATAAAATGTAAACACATCATTTAAATATTGACGGAAAAATAAATTTTATTATTATGAACGGGAAATTTGTTTATTTATCTTCACTTTTAATCAATTGCTTTTGCACTTTTAGGTAGCGATCATTGGTTCATTCGCAATGGTTATTTTCTTGCTCAAAAATCACAATCCAGTAAAAGTTGTTGCAATGATTAATTATATTAATTATATTATAATTATATTGATTAATTATATTAAAAAGTTATCACAAATAAACTACACATTTGTAGGTTATGTTTTGCATTTTGTAATTTTTTGTGCTTTCCAATCGACACTTTAGCCAATACACATTTTCGCACTTACAAGTACTTGCGGTGGTCGATTGGAAAGCAACTAATATGACTATATACATCGAGCAATAAATATATAAGAGAAATCAAGTAGTGCAAATATTTTAAGCAGGTTTTTCCGAGGTTAATCTTATTTTATAGTTTTAATATGTTTATATACACAAATTTAATTTTTTTCTATATTTAATCCATAAACCCATATCTTATAAACAAATCGGCATAGTTAGTTTATAGTTCATTGTTCTTGTTAGGCTTTTACAGGTTGTGTAAAGTAAGATAGATTAACCTCGGAAACTCTACATGAGTCCTCTTATGTATATTTTGCTTTATGCTATATATAGATACTTTGATGTGTCAAACATGTTTATTGTTTTGAGTGAAGCTTTTGCTCAGTTTTTACAGCACCCTTGCACAAAATGAATTCACATTACCTTTATGTACCAAAATACATTGAAGAATACGAGCGCACTTTTATACTTTAACACTAGAACTACGAACCTGTCAAAATGACCGGTTGCATCATTTATTTATAACATTTCCTCTTTGTTTTATTTAATGTTTTATGATAATGTCATGATTTTTATTAAAGAGGAAATGTTATAAATAAATGATACAACCGGTCATTTTGACAGGTTCGTTGTTTTAGTGTTAAAGTATAAAAGTGTGCTCGTATTCTTCAATGTATTTTGGTACATAAAGGTAATGTGACTTCGTTTTTCGCAAGGATGGTGTAAAAACTGAGCAAAAGCTTCACTCAAAACAATAAACATGTTTGACACATCCAAGTATCTATATATAGTCATATTATGTCGTTGATTCTATTCAATTTTTATGCAAGCTTATAAAAATATTGAATCAACTTATCTAAACATTATCCTTTAATGTTTGCTCAAATAAATAGGTTGAATACCTATAATTAATCATTTCAACAACTTTTACTGGATTTTGATTTTTGAGCAAGAAAATAACCATTGCGAATGAACCAATGATCTCTACCTAAAAGTGCAAAAGCAATTGATTAAAAGTGAAGATAAATAAACAAATTTCCTGTTCATAATAATAAAATTTATTTTTCCGTCAATATTTAAATGATGTGTTTACATTTTATAAACCTTCATACGCACCAATTTAATAATTTTTGATTTGGCCATATACATATACTGTCACAACACTAAATTTTAAAATTATAAAACCGCATTCTAGTGACATCTAACGGATGAAAGATCAACGCTTCGTACTAAATATTTTAATGTACTAAAATATTTCGATTGGTATCTGCGTACATGATTTATTTTAATCTCTTATCAGAATCCAGCTGGGAATACGAATTTGTATTTAAAATACAATAAAAATGTTTATTGTACAATTAAATATCCGATTGTTATACATATATGGGAGAGATTTGGACTCAGGTTCCGTAAGCACTTCTAATAGGTTACTAAATTGATCATCCAGCCAGCCTAATTGCTACTTCCTACCCAGATCAGCAAATTTGCAACGAATTTTTTTATTCATAATTTGAATTTGGACGAAAATGTTAAAATAAAAAAGAAATAATAAATCTAATCAGAATTTTCACGACAATATTAATTATTTATTGTACTAAAATTGTTGTAGTTTAGACTGTCTATTAAAAGGTTTGCAACTTTGATAACTTATGTTTGTAAAATAATTCATATACTGTATCAATACAAGTTTTATTAATTTATATCTCTTATTCAAATATTTAGTTCATTAAAATTAAATGAAAATGATGAAATGGTTAGATTTTGTACTATTATGTAATTTCTAAATTCATAACAGTGTACTCCATTTACTAACACAAGCAAATTCAATAAGAATCTCATAGGAAAATAAATATTCCAGTAGGATTTGTATACTTACACGTGTGGATAAAAAATACAAAAACGGCATTCGCATTATGAATACCGTATCATAAATTTTCCCAAAATTTTCCAAGTAGTCTCACTATGACCTAAGGCTATTAGAAAAATAACCGAAAGTATTGGTTAGTGGAAGTTTTTGAGATATTGGCCGACAACTGAAAATAAATGTTATGGCCGCAGAAAATCAAAAAAAAATTTACAGTGAAAATTCCTTTCCGATTTGCCAGGCATTATAGTAGTTTTCTGGGACGGACGTTTTCTATTCCTTGGGTCACTTGGATTTTCTATTTGGAAATGTAATGTGAAAATTACTATATCCGTGTCCTAATTTATTGAGCTTAATACAAAAAAGTGGAAACTGTTGATAGGCCAGTATCCAAAATTCCTCTGTTAGATGACTAGACCATATGACGAGTAGCTCAGTTTATAATTGCGATAATACCTACAATAAGCAACATCATGCCACATTTTACAAACGACAAACAAAATTAGATAGTTTTTATAGAATTTATCAAAATAACTATCCAGTTAACCTTCCTAACCTCACTTTAATCAATAAACGAACACGAAAAAAAGAAAAATATTAAAACTGAAGTAAATAAATAATAGACAATCACCACATGATGTCTTAAAGGGTTACATGGATAGTCTCCTATATACATAAAATATTAATTTTTGTTGATCGTTTGTCATTTCAGCCGGTGTTCAAAACAATATTCACTGTGTGATTCTCGGTCGTAGTTGTACTCGTCTCATGGCTATAAAACCAAATACTTGTTTTATGTGTATTCTCAACACAGTACCAATAACAATTTTAGTATAAGAACTATAAATCATGATCTTGTTTCGCTGTTCGGTTGTCTCTCTCGCATTTCTTAAGAAAATGTGTATTCATATAAAGAGAAGGTTCTTACCATTTATGTAGAAATATGGTATTGGTATACAAGTAACCGAGAGGAGTACATTACAGAGTGAAAAATCACAGGAATCGCGAATAATTTATAGTTTCTTGATCTTTTCTTGTGCTGTTTTGTATATTTATTCTATAAAACGTTATAAGGTCGTACATAGAAATTTTGTTGTGCGTTTGTTTGTACTGAGAGATAATTTTTATTTTTTAATTTTTTTTTATGGTTGAATCATCATCCGTTACCGTAAGACAACGTAAAACAGATCGTTGATAAATTTATAGAAATGTCAATCGATCATTTTTATTTTTATTTTTTTTAAATTTTCCAATCAATTTCCTAGCTCGCTCGATGGATGGGTATGTATATATGGATGATTGATCGATTTCAATCAATTTATATTTTTATATAATTTTCGTACGTTCGTAATCAAATAAATTCGATTTTATTGTTGTTTTTGTTGTGTGTTTCTAATCGAGCCATCAATATTATTGGGAATGGATAAATATAAAAATAAACGTATTTTGGATTAGAATTATCTAATCTAAAGTTTTGAAAAAAAATAATAATAAAATAAAACTGAAAACCAGGAGGGTTTGGTGGTGTGAAATAGCATTTCACAGAAAAAAAAAATTCCAAATTGAAATTTAGATCAAATTCGTCACATTTTGAGTGACGGTCGATAAAATATAAAAACGAATACGGTTTCAGGTCAATCAATCAAATTTTTTTATTTAATAATTTTATTTTTTTTCGAGTAAAGAAGTTAACACGTGAGTGGACGCAATTGCATCGCACACCTTAGTGAATCTATTGTTGAACCCTATAATCCCCTAAAATCTATATAATTACAATGTACAACATTATCAATTACAATTCGTGCATCATGCCCTATAAAATATTTGGTTACCAACCCCCTCATTGGATTCATTGTAAACTCACAAAAAACCAGTAGCCAAAGTGTTTTTTACTTTGTTGTTGTATAAATACGCACACATTTTTTTATTTATATAAAGATATCATCATCATGTGTCTGAATATTCATATAAAATATTGAATTATTTCTTGTGTGTGCCTCCTGATAACACTCTCTGTTATCAATAATTTTTTTTAGGTGACAGACTTTGAAAAAAATGTTTTTTTTTACTTCAAATCAATCAAATTGACATGTGATAAACGTCGATTGAAAAAAATAAAAACTAAAATTGGAAATTCGATCGAAATTTTGTCGATTAAGTATTTTGTATATATACATACAGAAATCTGTAGCGAACGACACAATAAAATATTAACGGTAATTTTTCATCAGGATGTTTGATTACCGAGAAGGTATATAGGTAGGTACTCATATAGCTGTGGTATATTAAATAGCGTAGTTTGCTATTTTTATAACAAAAATTCATTATATCGAATAAATTTCGCAATACCTTCGCCATTAATTTCTGCTACATACAAGTTACAAAACTGCCTCGAAATAGAAGATCGAAAAATTTGTACTAACGAATATTTCCTAAACACTTATAATGCCCTGAGACAAAATATAATATTGTACATATCACCAATTTTATAAGTTCGCCAAGATAGTTGGGACTAAATAAGGGGTACCGAAACATTTAATTTGCTACCCTTAATTATTTACAAAAAAAACGTAATAACGAATATGTAAAATTATAGTTCATAAATTATGTAGTTAAACAGCATTTAACAGTTTTAGTAATAATACAAAAACGTCGAAATTAACATTAATAAATATCTAAATTACCCGTTATTACGAATTTAATTAATGGGCTGCACCGCGAGCTCTAAGGACCCCGGTATAATTTTTTTTATACATTTTTTTTACTGAATGGTTTGAAAGTGGTTAACTAAATTTAGTGGTGTGCCCCACTTTTAAAACGCCATTCAAATGAGCAAGTTATTTACTTTGGTGCAGGTTATCCTAAATCTGTCCTAAAAAACAACAATAACAAAATATGTGTATATGTGTTTGTATAATGTCTCGATAAAACGAATTTTACAATATATAGTTACATAAAAACAGTTTGTAACAAAAATTTTACTTTTCTCAATGTTTTTTGGGAATATCCTATAAAACAGCAAAATAAGTGAATTATATATTTGAGATGCTACTAAGTCCTAAGTCTTAACTAATAGAAAAACTTGTTTAGTTTGCTAAAATTGGGAGTATAGGGTGTTTAGGACAGCAACACTGACATCGACTGTCTTTATATCACTTCTAAAGATTGTCTAAGCTTTCTCAGAAAATCCTTGAAATCCAATACCCACATGACTTATATTATGAATAAGAATCTTCTGGGTCATATTAAACATAACAACAGCTCAATTTTGACCAAATTAGGGGATTAGGGTGTTGAGGACAGCGAAGTTGGCGTCTATTCTCTATAAATCACTAGCAAGGTTTTCTTATTTGTTTCCTCGGAAAATTCTAGGAACCCAACACCCACATGACTTATATTTAAAGAATCTTCTAGGTCACATTAAACATAAAAAAGCTCAATTTTGACCAAATTGAGGGGTTAAGGTCGAAACAGAACAAGGGCGACAACGACGAGCGTCGACGAATAAATAAAAAATATCGCCGCAATATCGCTGTAGTTAACAGAACAAGAGCGTGAGCGTCAGCGTATGGCGATAAAAAAAACAACCATAAATGACATAACGATGACATATTTTATTTATGTCAAAATTGATTCGAAAAATTAGCATACTCGGATAATAAAAATTTTAAAATTATAAAAATTGTTTGTGTGTTTTCCTTTGGCATATGACGTTAGGGCGTTACCAACTTATATATATATAAAAAAAAACAGTTGGCAGCATTGTTTCGTCGGTGATAAAAATAGAAATAGACTCTAAATTTATTTCAACGAAATAATCGTCGTCGCCTGCGTCGATGGTTGTTTTTGATTTGCATGTTTTCGGTGTTTTGTAATATGACAGGCGATTTGAGTCGCCGCCTTCGCTCGTGTTCTGTTTTGAGCTTTAGGGTGTTTAGGACAGCGAAGTTGGTATCTATTATCTATAAATCACTTGTGAGGTTTTCCTAAGTTTTCTCGGAAAATCCTAGGAACCCAACACCCACATGACTTATATGTTAAGAATCTTCTGGGTCACATTAAACATAAAAACAGCTCAATTTTGACCAAATTGGGGGATTAGGGTTTTTAGGACAGCGAAGTTGGCTTAAATTCTCTATTAATCACTTGTAAGGTTTTCCTAAGTTTTCCCGGAAAACCCTAGGAACCGTAGGAAGAAAAAAAAAAAACGTACGACAGCAAACGAAATTTAGCGAAAGATAAAAAAAATTACAGGTTCAGAACTATATGTTTTAGCCATTCGGGCACCGCATAGTTATAACAATTTTTTAAAGAATACTCAGTGCCTGTGTATGTATAGTGCCATTTCCAATATATGGAGTATGTATACCGGCCCATACAATATAAACACGAAAAAACGTTAACTTACAAAAGCGATGGAAATTCTTTTTAAATGGTGTGTTTTTTACTTTATTTAAAACTATCTCGTAAGTTCTCCGAGAAAAGTGAATTAAGTTTAAAGTATTAATTTGGGGGATTTTTTTTTGAAAATGGAAGACTCTTAAAATATAAGTCATTTTGGTGTTGGGTTCCTAGGTTTTTCCGAGAAAACTTAGAAAAACCTTACTAGTGAATTTATAGAGAGTAGATGCCAACTTCGCTGTCCTAAACACCTTAATCCCCCAATTTTAACAAAATAAACTAGTTTTTCTATTCGATAGGGCCTAGTAGCATCTCAATACATACTTCAGTTATTATGCTGGTTTATAGGGGATTCCCGAAAACATTCAGAAAAATTAAAATTTTTGTTAGAAAATACTTTTATGTAACTATTTATTGTAAAATTCGTTCTATTACACAAACACATATACACATATTTTGTTGTTGTTGCTTTTTAGGACAGATTTAGGATAAACTTCACCAACGTAAATTTTAACAGTTTTTCCTGCGAGATGATTGTCATATCGAGTACGATCTTTAAACATAAGAAAATAATCCCGAAGCAAAATGGCAATCGAATGATAGAAGAACGGGCATCAAAAGAGAGTATCGAAGTATCGAAGAGATACTCCACCAATATAATTTACGTTAGGTAGATGCCGTTATTGCGCTGAAATATCGATGCTAGGAGCTCTCAAACAGAACTCCTCAGCGTCAGGAAAGCCACAATCAAATTCCCTCGATAAAAGAATCGCAAATATATGAGGAATTGCATCGAAACCATCAGGTTCCAAGCGGTAAACGTAAATTCGAGAGACTGTCTTGTCAAAGCCAAAACTTTTTAAGACTTCCAACCAAGATCTATAGCGGTCACGAAAAACACGAATGGAGAACTGGGAACAAACGTGGCTGATGTTCTCTCAGTATAGTACTATTAAAACACGGAAGACCTACTCTGGCATCTAATTTTTATAACAGCAGAGAGAAATAACAGCAGGGTGTCGATTTTGTACCAAAAATGACAGCGCGAGATGAGCAAACCGGAAAAACATAGTAGTGGTTATTTTATTAATATTGGTTTAGTTGAGCGCATGCGCGTCATTTTGTTTATATATTTTTTTTTTCATTGATGTGTCAAATGCGATTTCGAATTGTTTATATTTGAAAAAGAAAAATCACATCACATAACAAACAATCGGTTCCACTGCTCAAAAGCAAGCGAATAGAACAGGTGAAGTATACGTCGGCATCATAAATATTCAACCGGTTCAACCGGAACTTTATAATTTGCTACTTGCCTTAGTAAAATTGACGAACAAAATGCACCGACACATTAGAGAAAAATTACAATACAAATATAAATTTGTATATTATACAGTGTATATGTAGACAAAATTATTGTTCACCTCGCCAGCTCGCGCTTTAATTTTTGGTACAAAATCGACACTCAGGTGTGCGACAGGGAGATGCAACCTAGCACTCGAGTACGTAACATGGAAAGTGATATTGAAACATCGGGTTGCATACTCAACAAGTCAGGTATAATTCTTGGATATGCAGATGATATCGCACTTCTTGGTCGAGAACCAAATGATATCAAGTTTATAATACCGCTTGAGAAGCAGCAAAACTGGTGGCACACATTTTACATCACAATTTAATTAAAGTTGCACTATTGAAATAAGAATTGCTTAGGTATTAAAAAATTTTGTCCGCCTGAAAATTAGATTTATTCATACCTCTAAAACAACAAAATGGGGGTAAAATTATAATACAATAATATTAATAGAGCATTCGTCTCGTAAAGAGTAACCCTTAATTGTCATTTTAAGTAAATCAGTTATTTATACATATCTCTGTAAAATTTCCACATGTAAAAGAATTGTGAACACCAAAAACTTAGTTTAGCCCACCACAAAAAAAAAGTGCGGAATATTATTTATACGGAGTGGACAAACGTTTTTAATGAAATCTGTTTAAAACTTCCAATTGGTTTGCTGAAATTTTGAGTAGCACAAGTCCGCTTTATAGTACAGATTTTCTCCAGGCGGTTCGAGCTCCCAACTTGCGGAGGATCCTTAACAACGTTGTTATTTTGTTCTGATTTATTACTAATTCCGTACCCCACAATACATAAGGATTAAAAAATAAAACATATTTGTTGTTTTATTTATTTATAGCTCGAGAGTGCATCGATTAGAAAATGTTATCAATACAAAACAAAATCAATCAATGAAAAATAGATAACGCATATATGTATATATGTACTTGCATATAAAAGAAAATTGTTCGGAAAATTGATTTTCTTTTACTGACTGGTATATATACCGGGTGTTTCTTTTAAACTGAGACGATCAAATATCTCGAAAAATAGCCACTCTACGGAAAAAAATCAAAATTTAATCATACCGCGGGGGAAATAGATTAGTGCAAAAAAATAGTCCCCCTCCCCCCCGCTTTGTAGGTGGAGCGGGGGTAACTTTTAAACTAAGATAGGAAGCCATATTTTTTATTGCAGATACGGATTCTACGACTAAAAGTACGTATGATTTGAATGAAATATTTTGTTCGGTTCATGATCGATGGCGTTGTAATCGACGAAATTCGATTTTTTCAATTTCTTCTTCTTAGACCACACGCATTCGATTCTGCAATACGTTTGAAATAAAAACATCACGTTTTCATTGGAAATACACGAAGTTCGACATCAAAACAATTTATTCAGTTTTGTAAATCACATTTAACGTTTGTGTTATTTCTTATCTTCATGTTTTTCGTAATTGCAAAATAAACGATAAAATACTTTAGAATGGAGAGTTTAAATGTGCCAGAGAAAATTGAAATGGTTCTGGTTTATGGAGAAGCTGGCAGAAATCTTGAAAATGCTGTTGCTATTTACGCTCAACGTTTTCCGAATAGGATTCGTTCACGTGCTTCATTTGGCCGTACTATCAAACAATTTATTACTGATGGAAATGTTCAATCGAAAAAGAGGACGCGTAGAGCAACAGTCACTGGAGAAAATAATGAAATTGCTGTATTGGCAAGTATCATCCATATCATGTGTCTTTACACCAAGATCTTCATGGCGCTGATTTCCAAAATCGGGTAACTTTTTGTCAATGGGCACGTGAACAAATACAACAAAACCCCAATTTTTTTCGTTGCGTAATGTTCTCTGACGAATCGTCTTTTACAAACCATGGAACGGTTAATCGACACAACATGCATTACTGGAGTGTTGAAAATCCACACTGGCTTCGCCAAGTTGAACATCAGCGCCCTTGGACTGTCAACGTGTGGTGTGAAATAATTGGCAACCAACTCATCGGCCCCCATATTTTTGAAGACAACTTGAATGGTCAAATGTACCGAGACATTTTGGAAAATGAACGACAGAACATGTGGTTTCAACATGATGGATGTCCAGCACACTATTCGTCAAAGTATACCAACAAGTACCAACAACATGTGAGAATATGATTGAGCGAATAAGAAATGCTTGTGCCGAAATTCCAGCATACACGCTTCTAAGTTGTGTACATTCATTTCAAATGCGGATTAATAAGTGCATTGAAGTCGAAGGCCATCATTTTGAGCACTTAATTTAATTAAAAGATGATGTCCACGTCGTTGTTCCTGGGTTACGCTAAAAGTAGTTTTTTTTAAATTTAAGAAATAGAATTTGTTTAAAACTAATTTTAAGTATTTACATTGAAAACGTGTTAATTTTAATGCAAACATATTGCAGAATCGTATGCATAATGTTCTCAGTAGGAGAAATCGAAAAAAAAATAATATCTCCTATTACAGCGCCATCTATCATGAATCGAAAAAAATGTTTCAACGAAATCCTACATACTTTTAGCCGTGGAATCCGAATCTGCAATAAAAAGTAGAGGTTCCTATCTTAGTTTACAAGTTGCCCCCACCCCCTTTACAAACAGGGGCGGGGGTCCTAATTTTAGCACTAATGTATTTCCCCTCCAGAATGATTTAATTTTGATAATGGTCATTTTTATCGTAGAGGGCTTATTTTCCGAGAAATTTGAAAGTTTCAGCTTAAAAAACTCACCCGGTATATATACATATATATACAGTGGGTCGCACTCGTATTCGTAAATTAAATATTTTCCAAAAAAACTCGATTAAAAAAATATACAAATGATATTATAATTTAATCATTTGCATAATTCTTAAGTACACTCTTAATCTTCATTATAGTATGAATAACAGGTTTCGATAACGGCGCAATTCAGAGAAAAAAATTAAAATATGTACATGAGGAAAAATAAGCGTCGCATTCATATTCGTAAAATTCCATTTGTGTTTGAATTTTACCGTTATTTATCATTATCCGTTTTTTGTTTTTGCGGTTTCGCTTTGCACTCAATATCAGTATAGCATTTAGTTTCGAATTGACTGGAAGTACCTTAATTTAATCCAAATTTTAGTAAAATGGGCCGTTAGCAAGGTGAAACATCAATTGAATTACGAAAATTAGTAATTTTACATCGGGAAGCAGGGAACAATTTTAAAGAAATCAGCCAAATAGTGCAAAGAAGTACTTTTAACGTCTAACGGTATATTGTGCGCGAAAATTAAAAGATATCTTCGTTTAAGTGCTCTAAAGTTAACAGCGCAAATCAACACTTATTTTAATAAAAATGTACACCCAGATACTGTTCGGCGCGTGCTAAAGAGAGCCGGATATAACGGTAGAGTAGCCAGAAAAAAAACATGGATCAGTAAGAAGAATTGGAAGATAAGATTAAATTTTGCAAAGTGTCATGTAAACAAGATTTTCGAGTTTTGGAAACAGGTTTTGTTTACAGACGAAAGCAAATTTAACATGTTTGTGTCTGACCGGCGACAAATTGTATGAAGAAAACCCAATACAGAAATGAATATAGAGAATTTACGACCTATAGTAAAATATGGCGGAGGATCTGTGATCGTATGAGGTTGTTTCTCGGCATCTGGAGTGGAAAAATTGCACATAATAGAGGGAATAACGAATAAAACAAAGTACATCGAAATTTTAAAGGCAATTTTACCTGAAAGTGTGAAGAAATTGGGCATACGAGATGATTTTATGTTTTCCCAGGATAATGATCCAAAACATAAAGCTTACGATACACGACAATGATTATTATATAATTGTCCAAAAGTCAGAGAAATCCCACCGCAATTGCCCGATATCAATCCCATTGAGAATCTCTGGTAAGAATTGCACAATAGAATTCGAAAATATTTGGTATCTAATAAAAACGATTTAATATATCGATTGAGGGCGGAGTGGAATAATATTGATACGAAAATAACGTTGGCTGATATAATGGTATATGACCATCAGCTGATTTAATATTCGCTTCTATTAGATTAGGTATATCGGAATTATCCTCATATGTCACCAAAATTTTCTCACAAACATTCTATCGTCAAACAACCTAAAAAACAACATCTAAAACAGAGCCACAATGATAATTTGGAGTACTGATATGTTAGCCACCATCGCTAAAATGGTGAATTTATCAAAAGAGCTGATAACAAAATTGTTCCTATATGAGAATGTGAAAAATTGTAATTGTTTCCAGCACCACAACGGTAGTTTTGAATACTAAGGTGCTTCAGCACAATATTAAATAAATAGCTACCAGTGTCAAAACGGTGGTTTTCTGAACTAAAATTGTATCGTCAAAATTCTTGTTTGTTACTACAGGTGTGTGATTTCCTAAGCCAGTTACCCGACCAATTTTGGTAGAGATTCCAAAAGCTTTTCGAGTTCACCGAGCTGAAAATAATAAAAGATTTGATAAAAAAAAAATTCAAACCATACAAGCCGTTCCTGAGATATGGTCGATACAGACATCGAGTCTTTCAGTCATCCAGACGGACAGATAAACTTTATTCATCTGTAAGATTAAGTTAATCAAATTTTGATAAAAATTATGAAAAATTAACTGGTCCAACACGATTTGTTTTCGATGTTTTGAAGCTTCCTGATCACAAAAATGCTATCAGTCCATCGGTCTTAATGTGACCCCTGATGTGGTTCAATTTGAATTTTTTTCGCATTTTTTCTTTTATTTTTCATTCGGATAAATGAAAAGCTCTTGGGATCTTTACATTAAGGGGCCTCTCTACCATAGGAAGCCTAAAAACTAGCCACTTGATCGTGTGGCATAACGTTTAAAAAGTCTTGAATCAGACAACAAAACGCTGTACGAAATCACCTTCGTTCATAAATCCACCGTTTTGGCGCTGGTTTAATTTTTCGATTATTATAGAATACGTACTTGTCGTATGTCATTATAAAGGTCTTAAAGAGTAATATTCAAAACTACCGTTATAGCGCTGGAAGCAGTTACAATTTTTCTTATTTCTATGAAATCATGTGGCATATCATTTGAGAGCCCAGGAAAAAGCAACAGTTTTACAACCATCATTTTTAATTGATAAATGTACCGTTTTGGCGCTGTTTGCTAATTATCGATTTATTATAGAATATATAAGTGTGTTTCACAAATTTAGCTGCAGCGTATTAGTACTCCAAATTACCAAATTAGATTATGGTGACGATAACAGATAAATCTTATCTCATTCTTCCAAATAAAATTATCTTGAGGCTTCTCATAAAGGAATTTCTATGAGATAAATGTTCAATCTATATTTTTTGGTACAACTTGGAATGATATCCATCCAAACTCTAAGGTAGGCAACTGAAGTCATTAAAACTGCCGAACAGGTACGTGATCTGCATCCATTCAAGTTGGTCAGCAGTGACCTTTAATCTTTCGTTCAAAAGGTTGTCTAGGGTACAAAAAAAATCTCTAATTCTACATTCTCAACTCGATCGTACTTTCAACTTGCTTCAATTTCCAAATCTGTTTGAATTTTAGATTCTGATACTATATTTCTATTACCATATTAACCTTATATATGATGTGGTTTCGCATTCAGCATTTCATACTTCGTCTGTTCGTTTCGAGTAATTCCATAAAAAAAATATGCAGCCATCTATGAATGCGCACATCAACCCATAATTTTTTTTAATAGTGCTTACTTGCCAGAATCATTCCCCTTTTGACTATTAAAGTGGTTTTCGCCCCAACTGATCAACCGTTGGTCAGTGTTTTTCTCGTAAGATTGACCTTGGAGAAATTGTATTATCAACGTAACCGTTCACTACTTCCATTCGGAATTCCTGAGACACTTATGTCTCTGTCTTGGCTAACAATATTAGGATCACTAATAACATCTGATGTGCGACAGGGAGATGCTCTCTGGCGCATGCGTACGTAGTAAGGAAAGAAGTATTTGTGATACTATTCTTGAAAAACTAAATGATATCCAAGACTGTTTAATGCCGCTTGACAGATAGCAAAAAAAAAACTGGTGGCACAAATTTTGTAGATATTTGTCCACCGATTAAAAACATTTTTAAATCACCCCCTAAAGCTATTCTATAGAAATATTTGTGTTAACATTTCAAGAATTTTCTAAAACACTCTCAAATTTCAATTTAAATAAATTTAATTAAAATTGAACTATTGGAAGAAGAATTGTAGGTATATTAAAAAATTTTGTCCACCCAATTATTAAACAAAATAAATGGGGATCAAATTATAATAACAATAATATTAATAAAGCACTCGTTTCGTAAATAGTAACTCTTAATTGTTGTTTTAAGTAAATCAGTTATTTATATCTGTAAATTTTCCACATGTAAAAGAATTTTGAACACCAAAAACTTAGTTTAGCCCACCACAAAAAAAAGTGCGGAATATTATTTATACGGAGTGGACAAACGTTTTTAATGAAATCTATTTAAAATTTCCAATTGGTTTACTGAAATTTTGAGTAGCACAAGTCCGTTTTAAATTATAGAATTTTCTCCAGACGGTTCGAGCTCCCAACTTGCGCAGGATCCTTAACAACGTTGTTATTTTGTTCTGATTTATTACTAATTCCGTACCCCACAATACATAAGGATTAAAAAATAAAACATATTTGTTGTTTTATTTATTTATAGCTCGAGAGTGCATCGATTAGAAAATGTTATCAATACAAAACAAAATCAATCAATGAAAAATAGATAACGCATATATGTATATATGTACTTGCATATAAAAGAAAATTGTTCGGAAAATTGATTTTATTTTACTGACTGGTATATATATGAGACTTGTTGTTGTTGTTGTGTTGTTAAATAATAATAATAATTTTTATTGATGCCAGTAGGTATAGAGCGGAGAGATATGTATTGTTTGGGTTTTTTGTGAGCCTCTTGAGATATAAATTAAAATTGAAGTGGAAATTTTTGTTGTTTAAGTGGCGTGTGTTTTTCTGATTTTTTCACTAACTATATAGTACATAGTATAGTTTTCCACTCATTCGTCGACTTTATATACACCGACTGTATAAGTACAGATTTTTTTTTTTTTTTTGTATTTTGGATAAAAATCGATTTTACTTCCCCTCTACAAAACCATCGTTATGTGAGTGGTGGTGGTATACATGGCTGTAATGAAACAATTCCTTTCCTCCAGTTTGCTTTTGTGTGACGAGGGTTGGCGGGTGCACAACATTACACAGTATATCGGGAGAGATATATTCACCCTAAAGTTATACAACAAAAAAAAAAATTATTTTAGGTTTTGTTTGGTTTTAAGGTGTTTCGTCTATCGTTTGAATTTTTCGCGATTTTTTTTTTATTTTTCGCAGTCGCTTTTGTTGTATAAACCGTAATTTTTATTGTACACCACGATTTTGGTGTGGTGTCTGTTATCAGAAATTATCAGTAGCAATTTTTTATTGTTCTCAATGTTACGGGAAACAAAAAAAAACTCCACCTTGGTTGTTGTAAGTAATACTGATTTGATTAATTAAGGTTTTAAGTTGTTTTATTATTATGGTTTGTTTACATTTGGGAATATGTGCCGTATGTATGTGTGGCGGCAACCAGGGACGCAGAAAGAGATTAGGCAATTTTGCGGTTTTATGGGTGTTGGTACCCACTGACTGGAGTGTCGTTGAACTCTAATGCAGTATTTAAACGTGTTTCTAGGATGATGACCATGTGTTCGAGAAAGACCAGATATCAGACATGAAATATTAAGTCTGTCTAAGAGGCCCTGTTTGGATAAAAATATAAAAGGTTAGTAGTTGAAACCTCTTGAGATGTGTTTCTGTTTTGCTCCAGTTTTGCCACTTGAATTCTTCTGTTGACTTCAATCAAAATCATAAAAAATCGTATTAAATCACACAAAATCATAAATCGTATCAAAACGTGTCAAATATTATACAGTTGTATCAAATCGGATCCAATGATAGGATCAAAACGTATCAAATCATCAAAAGTTCGTATCAAATAATATCAATTCGTTCTAAATCGTATTTAACAATATCAAATCGCATTAATTTGTTTCAAATCGTTTTAGTTTGTATCAAATCGTATCGTATCGTATCAAAATGTTAAATTTCGTGCCGTATCGTATTAAATCATATCAAATCGCATTGAATTTATTCGATCGTGTTAAATCATTCATATCCACCAGTATCAAATCGAATTATATAGAAATGTATCAAATCTTAACGAAACGTATCAAATCATATTAAATTGTATCAAAACGTATTGAATAGTACCAAATAGTATAAAAGAGTATCTAATCATATTGGATCGTACAATATTAAATCATGTTACCTCGTATCAAGTCGTATAAGGTCACATCAAATCATTAAAAACCATATCAAATTTTATTAAATCGTATCAAACAATATCAAATGGTATTAGCACTATTGAATTGTATCATTTTGTATCAAAACGGATCGAATCGAAACGAAGCGCTTGAAACCGTGTTCCTTTTTATCAAATCGTATCAAACAGAATCAAATCGTACTAATCCGTGACGAATTCTATCTTTTAACCGTTTCACTTAATATCAAGTTGATCAATTCGTACCAATTCATAACAAATTGTATCGAAATGTGTCAAATGGCGTCAAAACGTATAAATTGTATTAAATGGAATCATATCTAATCAAACAGCATCAAATTTTATTGGGCTGCGTCGAAACGTATCAAATCGTATCAAATTGTATTGTATCTTATTCAATGGTATCGAATCGTGCTAAATCGAATCGGTATTATTAAATCGTGTCAAATCGTAACAAATGGTATTAAATTGTTTTAAATCATACCAAATCGTATCGAATCGCATATAAAAACGTATATAATCATATCACTTCGTATAAAAAGTATCAAATCGTAATCAATTCTTTCCATCGTATCAAACCGCCAACAGAAAATTGAATTAAACCGTATTGAATTTATTCAAGTCGTATCACAACGTATCAAATCGAATTGAATTGTATAAAAAATTATCGAATCGCATCAAAACGTATCGAATCATCGAGTTGATCGTTTACCACTTATATCAAATCGTATGAAACAGCACAAAAGAAAATACATTAAAATGTTTTGAATGGTTTCAAGTCGAATCACATCATATCAAATCATAGTGGATTGTATCAAAACGTATCGAATCGTATCAAATCGTATCGATTTAAATGAAACTCAATAAAATTGAATTGTGCCAAAATGTATCGAATCGCAACAAATCGAATTAAATCGTATTGAATTATGTCGTATTGTGTCAAATGGTTAATCGCATCAAAGCGTATCCTAGAATACCCAGTTGAACGGTTTGAATCGTTTCAAGTCGTATCACATCATATAAAATCGTAGTGGATTGTATCAAAACGTATTGAATCGTATCAAATCGTATCGAATTATATCGAAATGTATGAAATAGTATTGAATTTTAACAAATTGCATCAAATCAATTCAAACCTTATTAAATCGTATCATACAAATATTATCAAATTGTGTTGGATTGTATCATGTATATCGTATCGCATTATGTCAAAAAAATTTAACTCGTATCAATTCGAATTATGTTGGATTATATCAAATCCTAGAAAATTGTTTCCAATCGTGCTAAATCAAATCAGTATTATTAAATTGTCACGCATCGTAACAAATGCTATCAAATTGTATTAAATCACACCAAATCGTATCAAAACATATAAAAAAGTATAAAGTCATATCACTTCGTATGAAAAATTGTCATATCGTAATCAATTCTTTCAATCGTATCAAAACGCCAGCAGAAAATCGAATTGCAACAATACGTTTTAAATTGTTTCAGGTCGTATCACATCGTGTCAAATCGAATTGAATTGTATCAAAACGTATCGAATCACCACAAATCGAATTAAATCGTATCAAATTATGTCGTATTGTATCAAACGGTAAATAAAATCCAAGTGTATCCAAGAAAACTCAGTTGAATGGTTTGAATTCTTTCAAGTCGTATCACAACATATCAAATCGCAGTGGATTGCATCGAAACGTATCAAATCGTATCGAATTATATCGAAATGTATCAAAAAGTATCGAATATTACCAAATTGTATCAAATCAATTCATATCTTATTAAATCGTATCACATTGTATCAATCGTATCACATTGTACAATCATCGTTGTATCAACACCCGCATTAGAACAAAATTCCAGGAATCACTTAAACATAAACAATTATATCAAAAATAATAATTCATCAAAGGAAGCATACACAAGTACAAGTGTTCTAAATAAGTGGTTTAGCTAGTCATCTAGGCGCCTTAGATTGTAGTCGGTTCTCTCATCAAGTAATTTTATAAATTCCAAATTTACTAATTAAAATTGAGCAACTGAATCAACTGAGGAGGTAGTTTGCACTTGTGGTTATTTCTCTAATATGCAGCTTTTTATCATTTTTAAAATTTGTATGAATTTTTATGTGGTGAAAAATATTCCCTTCACTTCATAAATTTAGTTACGTGAAGTTACTCAATTCTTAAGTGAAGGCTTGTGTGCTTAACTTGGCTGCTATTGCAGCCAACAACCAGATGTCATATTGAATCAAATGAATTAGTGTCAATTGAAAAGGCTTATTTTGTAAGTCTCATAATAAACCATGCTGGAATATATATTCATCATAATAACCAATAGTTTGATCCCAACCGAAACAAATTACATTTTCAGGACCCCGCCCAGAACACAGTTTGAAATGCTTCGGTATAGTTCAAATTTATAATTTTCAAAAACTGATTCAGAATTCGCATTTGAATTTTATTTACAGCATTAAAAACAAGATTTATACTAAACGATTACGAAATAGTTTAGTTCCATTCAAATTAACCAATGTTCAAAATTTTATCGACATTCACGAATGATTTTATTTCGACTGAATATATAAAAAGTTGATAATTCAGATTCAAATTTTCGTAATAAATATATCAACCGAGAAAAATGTCGGTAATGAATATTAGATCGTAACAATCGAATGGTTGTCATTCCACGCATCTGGATTGGTTGCTTATGATTTTATTTCGACTGAATATATAAAAAGTTGATAATGCAGATTAAATTTTTCGTAATAAATATATTACCGAGAAAAATGTCGGTAATGAAGGTTAGATCGTAACAATCGAATGGTTGTCCTTCCACGTAGCTAGATTGGCTTTTTTCGTGTAACAAACTTAAAAAACAATTATCCAAGAAACCCCGCCTAAACGGGCCAAATGTAGCCAACCAAAAAATGTCGATAAAGCAAATTAAAATTAACAACAAAAGTTACCAGCCCCAAATAGTCGATAAACCAGGTCTCTAAAAATATTACATTAGAAGTATTAGAGACAAAATATCCATAAACTGAAGCAGAAGATTAGAAATTTCCATAAACTGGAAACTGTCGATAAAACAGAATTATAGGGTCATATAAGAAGTATGAATGAAGCAAATTTGGCAAACTGTTAAAAGAGAATGAATTCAAATAAAAATGTCGAGAAAAAGGTACGATTCGAATGAAGTCGTATTCAATAAAAAAGATTAAAGCCGACAATAGATCAGTGAAAATTTTTGGAGTGTATACCGAAATAAAAACATATGAAAAGAAATATATTTCAAGATTTTCATATTATTTCAAACTGATAAAATATGGTAAATTAAATTTTCTTATTAATTTAATGATAATAGTCCAGCGTTCAATCTTTTGTTAGTTAGTCATTAATTTCTCTATGATTCGAACTCCTCAGACCTCCCCCAACCAAATAGTCATAGTGAGTTAATGATATACACTTCAAGCACTTCAGATTCGCCTCAACTACAAGTCTTCAAAATTTAGTCACCATCACGATTGATTTAATTGGCTTAATTGATTTCATTGACTGAATCTGTAAAAGACAGACACAATCTGCATTATCGACAATTTTTTTTTCGGCCGACACAATTCGAACGAATTTAAGCTGGAAACATACAAATTTTCGTAAACCGTTGTTTGCAAATTATTTTGAGATGCTTTCGGATGCGATCAGTGTAAGGTAAAGAAACAACTTTTTTAATTATTCTCTAGTTTAACGTTTCAGGGTCTAGTAATATAAACTTTTAGGTGTTATGCAATATTTACACAACATTACTTGATCGATTGCAATGTCAAAAGCACGCACACGATCAACTACTGTTTTCGAACATATACGCACCAAATTCCACACCACTCTAACATTTTTGAAATCTGTCCGAAAAGCTACAAAATAAATATTCTGTTTGCCTGGTTTTGTGTTACAGAACTAAACTCAAAAATAAAAGATCAAACGATCAAGATTTACTTTGATCAATTGATCAAATCGTTATTTTTTTCTTATAACAAAATAAATGAAAACAAAAAAGTCAAAACATCTTACCTTAATATTACACAGCATTTTCGAAAATATTTTTGTTATGTGCGCGTGTGTGTGTTCGCGTTCAATAAAAATTTTTAAACATAAAACATTATTTCGTTGTTAAAAAATAATAATAATAAAAAATTAAAATTTTTTAAAAAACATATTCCAAAAACACGGCACAGAGCACATGAACAACAACAACAACGATTTTCTTGTTCTTAAAATGTAATCACAATAGCACAAAAAAAATCTCCAATCTCATTCATCAAATTGTCTGAAAATAAATAAAAAAAAACAATTTCTTTAATTAATTAATCAATCAATTTCAAGTAAGAAAGAAAAAAATTTAATTCTAAAATTAACATTGCGCCGCGCCGCCGTGCACACCAAACATGATGGAAATTAATTATATCGAATTTCGAATATCTCTGCATTCGGCTATTTAAAATAATTGTTAATTTAACAAAACAATAAAAAAAAAGTTGTCTTCATTAACCTATCACGCGCGCGGCGCACACACACACGCAAACATTCCAATCACAAAATTAAATTTTATAAAAATTAAAACATCTGAATGAATGAAAATTCCAAAATAACAATACAGAATTTTCATTAATGAAAGTGACGATCGCGCGCGCAATAAAAATATTTATTTGGGAAATGATCAAACATTTTATATGTTTGTTGCTTGATCGTTACACATTTCAATGCGTGATTTTAAAAGTAAATTCTGTATTTGGCATAAAATATTATGATCGATCGAACGATCGCGCCCAACTTACATGCAAATTGAAAAAAAAAAATTATAAGAAAATTTTTGTCTTTTATGCAATCTTGCATTTGTGGAACAAAAAAGAAAGTGTGATCATGTAAGATAATGTCTATATACGCCGATGAGCGAGCGATCGTGTTACTTTAACTAAAAATTAAAATAAAAAACTTATGAGTGTGAAATTTTAATATTTTGTAAAATGAGATAAGTAAATTTCATGTTCAGATAACAGTAGAATACCAGGTTGTGATAACATAGATTTTGTTTCGAATTGTTGAGGAAGTTCATCAGCTTTAGAGAGGAAACTTGGCAGGATGTCTCATTTGTGTCGTATCGAATATAATGTAGTATTTTCAAATGTTGTCTTGACAAGTGTCAGACTGCAATTGGTAAATAAATACATGTGTGTAAGTAAGTTCATCCTAGCCGAGCGATTCAATGGATTTTGGGGTGATACATGCTCCAACCACCATTAGGTTAGGTAGAGTTCATTAAAAATTTATGAAACTTACGATGTAAAGAGATTAGGCCTACATCTGATCCCACTATCAAAAAATCCAATACCAATTGTCTGCAACTTTGCTTAGTGTTACGTGATAACCGAACGCCTTAACATCTGGTTCCACTATCAAGAAAACGGATACAAAAATCCAGCAATCTCGGTGAGTATTACGTCCTATCTGAGATTGCAAATTTGACCTGCTGATTAAATAGATTGGGCCTAAATCCGATTTTACTATCAAGTAGAGTAAAAAAATAACATCTTGTTGCTTATCTGATAATTTCAATAATCCGCTAAAAGAAATGGAACTTTCTGAATTACCTACTCACTCTCAGAAATTTTGCAAAGTTTTTCGATGTATCCTTTGCATCTCGGCTTATACGGCATTTCGGCGAATCTATTTGCGATGTAGTAACGTCTAAAACTAATGCACTAATTATTTCGAAACGAAATTTCATTATAAATTAACCTGAGGTTAAATATTGTATTGCGAATTTAAAATAATTCGCTAAGACATTGTGTTGACACTTTGTATGTTTTCGGTCAGTATTTTTCGTGTATTTGTACTATGGTCAGCAGTGCAGTTTGACGAAACATCTCAAATTTTTATTTGAGATTTTATAATCTTGTAAAGTATGAAATATAATTCAACAGGTTCTATTGATAAAAAAATACGTAGATTTCTTTCATTCAATTTTTAATATTTTTTTTACAGTAGATGCAAATAAAATACTAAACTAAAAAAACAGCCCGATTTTCTTTCAAAGCAAATTTGAATCAATCAACTAACTTTACGATGCAACTTGTACCGGTCGATCGCGACACATGCCAAATTTGTTATCGAGTGTGAAGTTTTATTTAACGTTGAATGGTTTTTCCTAACTTGTATACCAAAAATTGATGGCCAAATGATGAAAATTCACAACTACACACTCAAGTATTTTATTGTTTTGTTGTTTTAGTTGATATTCACTAGCAGATCGCATTAGTGGCTATGACAGAATTCAAAAATTACCAAAACTCGAAAGTTGTATATGGGGTCCCCACCAGCTGCATTGTACTTGACCAATTTAAAATTTTTGTTCCATTGGTAAATGAGTATTTGTAGTGGCAGCAGTATTCACCAGTTATCATCCTGATGTTCTTGGGATCTAGTGTAGGTAGCCTTGAAAACATCTCCTGTCTATAAATTCCCCTTCTTCGAATATCTGTTGATGCTGGAAAAAGTGTATCTAACTAACAATAATCTTATACTCGATAGGCCGTAATTTTTCTATTGAGTTTTCCCTTCTATAATTCGCCTAATATATATTCTCTTAGGACGATTCATATTTCCAGTTATTTACTAACATATCATCGGTGTAAGCTAATAGTAAAGGTAATTCTATTTCTAGATTTTGATTTAAACGGAAACCTGCAATTACTTTATAGAGTTGGTGAAAAAGGGCAACTTTGCTTAAATCCAGCACCTCGCTGGACGCGACGTTAAACAAACATAGCATCATCCATTGATCGATTACATATTAAGGCAGCTTGAAATTGGCCGATTTCAGCATGAATGGCTTCTAATGTAGTTAACAAAAATTTTGCATAAACTTGATAACCCGTATCGGATAAAGTTTATCGTCTGTATCAGTGACGTAGATAGACCGTAACTTCTTTGGTAAAGGATACTGAACAGTTTCCAACCCTTTATTTGGAGGAATATACTGCGGTGTGAAGTTTTTGGATACTTTTATAATTTGGACAGAAATTTACGCGAGTGTCCAAAACTAATATTTTGTACATTTCTAAGAAATGTAAATACATACAAAAAAAAAATTTGTTTATGAAAAAGATCAAATTTTTGTATTTCATATACAAAGTTTTGAGAAATTACTTTAATGATCAGGAATATGCGATATATCTAATTTTTGTATGAAAAGATGTCGTTATAGGTTATGGTAAATTACACAACACTCAGAAGTTGGCTCCAAATTATGCGTAAAAATATTAGTTTTGGACACTCGCGTAAATTTCTGTCCAAATTATAAAAGTGTCCAAAAACTTCACACCGGTGGTATATATAACAGTCATAACTGGATTCCTTATTCCGGTAAACATTGCAATAGATCAATTGAAATCTGGTCTAAACCAGGAGTGGTTCCTGTTTTAATATACTAATTTGTTCTCAATTTCTCCTTGTTTCGTAGGTAAATCTAACGGCCAATGATCTTTTTCGGACAGGCACCCGGTTTTCTGAGGTATTTGTTAATAACTGTTCCCACCTTGACAAAGGAAAGTGAGTTTATAAGTTTGGTGAAGTCGATTAAATGAATTTACAACATTTAAATCTCTAAAGAACGAATACCTCATCTACTTCGGCCTTTCTAAATTCTTCGCGCACAGGGAAACGACAATTTCTAGACAAATGCGAATAAGGCGGTTTTCTTTTAAAAGTTTACATTCAAAGCAATTAATGAAACTTTATGTTCTTTGGTTGGAGATTCTGGCTTATATAAAACTAAATTAGAGAAGTTTTTAATTGCATATACTAATTTTCTCCAAATTTCTTCAATTGATGCGGTTAATAGTAAACGTGGAGTTCCATCGGAAATTAAGCCCTTTATCTCTAAATACTTACTTATATTGGACTGATATTTTATCAATACTGCGGAATCTTTCAGTAAATCGATTTTCTAGTATCTAAACTTTCAACTTTCGTAATAATCATGTCGAACTTATTAATTGCTCTATACCTTTCTCTTTCATAGGGAAGCTTTCCTCTTACATTTCTTATTTTTAACCAGAATTTTCCCGGTTTGGATAATAATAAGTAATCTTACTGTGAGGACGAACTGGGGCGCTTGCAGGTTGTAAGACATGACTTGGACTAAATGGAGTTTGTCTAACTGTTTCTTTTCCAGTCATGATAATATCTGAGTTTGTTACGTGCCTATGTCAGCCAACACGTTTTTAAATCGGGTAGACTTCAACGGCATGTGGGGGTTCTTTGCTGACATACATTAGGCACCACAAAAACCTATCGTGTTGTATCTTCACAAAAGTCTCACATGATCCTCGCAAATAACTTCATCACCAACAACTTAGAAAACGGAATCACTTCATTATTTTAAACATTTTTATTATTATTCGAAAATCATTACATCAATTAAAACAAAAAAAGTAAAAATAAATTGTTGTTCAGATAAAAAGAGAACTTTAGGTTTGGATGCAAGAAGCAATTTTTTTTGTATTAAAGAATTCGTAAAAACTCACCTGTAGGTTTCCAAGAGCGCTCATTGGTACCCTACGGCCTGGAATATGCTGGAAATAAATTTATTGCTTCTAACAAGCCACTATACGCCCAACAATTTACTTTACACTAACAAATCACTAAGCAAATTGTAACAAAAATAATAAATTAATAATGCTTTACAATAATTCTATGTTTATCACAGAGTTAAGTATTTTTCGGTTTTTTTTATGAAAGAAATAATACGTATAACGGCTTCACTATACGCGTACCCAAATAAATATTAGTAAAAAAACTCCTTGAAACTGTTACTCGATTTGAACGCCTTATGTCTAACGTTGTTCCTTTTTGCATATAGCCGATGAATTAGTTCAATAAAAAATGAGGCCCTATTAAATAAATTGAAACTTAGTTTGTGACTTGCACAATTCAGAGGTCAAATGTAAGTCCTTACCCACTCCTAGTGACCATACATCTATACAGCTAATATACTGCACTTCCGTACTATGATTTAGTGGAAACTGGACAGAATATTTTCTGTTGCTGGATTTAAAGTTATGTCGCTTCTTCTTTCCACTAAATATTGCACACTTTACAAAAACACTAGCTAAGCAAAGAAAAGCACAGTTAACGCACTTTACTAAACTCAATATCAAAATTTCGCTTACCATTTGACTAAACTATTATCCGGAATTTCAGCTTATGATAAACACGGTGGTATTCACTAGATTTATTTTACTTTACTTAAATATATTTTTTTATGATTTTTATTTTTTTTTATCTAAACGATCAACTAGCCTTGGTGGCCTCTTAGTAAAATATGTCACATAAAATTCTATAAAATTTTTGACTAACAGATCGATCATTTATTACCCTGTTATATACTAATAAATTGTATATACAAATATCTAATTGCATTACATACCACCAAATTTCTCAATTTCTCATCTACAGTACTAAAGTACAATAATACCAAGTTAGTAAATGGGTGTAACAACCACATTCGAATGTATGTAAATACAATAGGGAACGTAAAAATGCAAATTATTAAAGTCAACCGAAATAATTATATAATTATCTTAGGACAACAACAAAACCAGCAAAGTTATAAGTTGGTAGACTAAAATTTGGTAGCACCTTAAAAGAAGGGGAGACTGCGTTTGCTATATTGCAACGAATTGTTAATGCGGATGTACGTAAACTAAGATCTCCACTATACAACTGTAACAAGTTATTAGGCGGAAAACACAATTACCATATATAGAGGCTCTCAAACAATTGTATAGCCTTGATAAGTATCCATCTGTAGTCTTTGGAAACTACAATTAAAACTTAAGCTGCCCCTAATAGTTTTTAATACGTAATTGCAAAGTAACATATGATGAGCGATAATGATGACGAAATTGTTGTTTTGGATTATTTTATATTTATTTATTTTACTTAACATATTAACACATCAGAATCCTAAGAAAGAGTGTAGTTATACCATTTAATGCAAGAGGCCCCTTTATTTACAATTTATAATAATTTAATAAACTCATCCTAAAGGCTTTTTCCATTGAAATGCTGGGTGTCATTAATTTTTTATTATTAATCCAAATGATAGAATTGATTGGCGTAAAGTAGCTAAACAGTGCAGTTGATCTCTTAGAAACATATACCCCTAAGGTCAGAAGGTGTAGCGTGGGGTGTTAATACAGCAAATTTAGCATACGATGAGATGACCTATTGATGGATGCCAATTAATTAATGATTCCCGCCAACTTTTTGCATTTAATATATCTTTGAACCACCATAATGTTTGAAAAGACCTTTTCTGGACGGTTTAACTAAGTATAATTTTAGAAATATATACAGGTATTTTCAGACAAAACTAGTTATTGAGTTTTCATAGATTAACCTTGCATCATAATCATTGAAAACTCAATTTTTATAAAAAAAGCCTTTTCGAATAAATCTGTTTATTTTTCATCATGAGCTTTTCAGACACAACAAAAAGTAAAGGAAACGCCCTAGTCGTGTCTGTGGTTAACTAATCCGTTTCTTATATTACCTTCAATGTGAGGAGTATTCGTTTTTCACATATGAATTTGATATTGGATTACGCTTACTCCATGAATGTGCTATAAATTCGATAGATATACCTTGGTGGTTGGCCTGTACGTCTCTTATGATATCATATCAATATCTGTTGTTGCTGGCAAAACTGGAGTGTTTAGTCAAGCTGTTAGTCTACTGCAACATTACTGTCAGCTTACCCAAAACACATTTAGTAAAAATCTATTTGTTTCGTCATTTTCGATGTAGAAAACAATTCAAAACCTAACTAATTTGACCATAAGTTCAATTACCGCCTACCATCGATTAGGTTAACAAAATAATGTAGCTCGTACGTTAAAAGAAATAAATCGAATTTTAATTGTCGTTTTATACGTCTTGTGTATATATGTATATGCGAGCACATAGTTCCTGTTGTTCTACAATAATAATAATAATAATATAAGAAATCTGTTTCTTGTATTATTTTTAATTGTACAACTTACATACGCGTACTACGTATGTACATACATTGTACACAATTTATACATGTGTCATATCACAATGGTTTTTGAAACGATTACGTCTAAAGAAAGCAGCAAAAAAAATAATAATAAGAAAACGGGCAAAAATGTAAAACGCGTAAAACATGAATGTTTTTTTGTCAGCTTGTATACATATGACACATAATATATGATCATATATCTGTATGAGATAGTTTATGATTGAAATGTGTACATACATAAATAACGAATAACACAAAAAAATAACAAAATTTATGTCAGTTGTGGGTTTTACTTTATGTTGTCTTATGTCTTATAAATTATCATAGATTGATCGTTATTATGGTGATCGTATGTCTTGAGTATTAATAAAGGTAAATAAACATGATTTTGTGAAGGATCTCTCGTAATGTTTTTATAAAATAACACTAATAAACATATCCGGAGCTTTTTAATTAAGAAAGATACAAAATTTAACCGGCATAACCTAATTCATGGTACTAACAAACAAGCCTAGCATAATTGGCGGCACCCACAGATACACCCATTGTGAAAATTATAAAAGTTTTTAGCACCGCTTACAGCTTTGCATATTGTGAAATATATTTGCGCTATAGAACAAAAAAAAAATCCGAAAATCATAGAAAGGTAAAAACTTTTTTGTAATTTCATGGTGTTATTGTTCACCAAAAAATTAAAAAAGAAAATATTAAAAATAAAACATGAATTTTCAATTTAAAAAGTTTTTAATTAAAAAGAAAATCCTCCACACCGCAGTAATGGTGTCGTATATATGACGAATAGAAAATAAGCGAACGAAAAATGGGAATTTTTTTTATTTTTGGTACATGGGGGGCGCGCACGTTATGATTTTATAAATACAAGCGAGGAGATTAACTTCCTATTAAATTGTTTTAGGAAACAAAAAATAAATAAAAAATTTGAGGATTACGAATCGTGAAGGTAATGTTGAAATTTACCTGACATGATGAAATCGTGTGCGTGTGAGATTTTCTAAATTTTTTTTTGTACGTGTGGACAAAATTGGTATAAATGAACGTGGTTTTCCCAAGGGCTTCTAAAAATGAATAATTTCCTTTCATAATACGAAAAACGGTTTAGTTCACAAAATCATTATTTCATAATATGGGATGCTCAAATAATTAAGACACGTACGCTTTACATTCCAATTGCTTGTGGCCTTTTAAACGGAGAGTAAAAAAATTGTAATGTGACAAAATAAATTAAATAAATTGAACAACAGTATTTAACTTCCCACTTTTCTACATATTTTGTTTCTACACTATTTCTAGCTACTTTGTTTTTATCATTCCCTGACCACTTATCTCTTCTCGCGTTAATTTACTACCAATAATCCAAAACATTTACATTTGGGGTTTTTTTACTTGTTACTTACATAAAAATAACCATTATAATTTTAAAAAGCGTTTTTCTCCTTAATATGTAAACCGTCTCAAAATTACTTTTCATTCTTAAAATTTTAGTTGTGGTGAAAGAATTCGTTTAGTACAATTTTCAAAAACTAGACCCTGGCAAACATCCGATACATTCCTGAATTGCAAATCATTAAGGTAATGTATTGCTAAGTTGCTTAAAAATTAATTAAAAAACTAGGAGTAAAATATCTGAGAGGCCTGAAACGAAACGATTAAAAATTTGACGAAAAATTTGATGAGTGTACCATAAAAATACGAAAAGGCTTTTTTCGAATATTCTCATTCGTACTTTAGAAAACGGACAAAATTATAAATAAGGGTATTGGGCCTTTCAAAGTTTATTAGAATATAGTTTATATAATGCCAATTAGGAGTGTTATACTCATAGTATAAGTGATATTTTAGTTTCTTACAATTTAAATTTAAAATAATTTTAAATTTCTGCTACATTTTAAATTATACGCAGTCTTAAATAGATTAGAAAAATCGATTGGCGTTAAATCACCAAGTTATAAGTCTGAATCAAATTAAACAGTATCTATTCTTACATAATTTTCAAAAAGCCTTTTAGGGCATAACTTTTCGAAATAGATTTTTCTTTATCAAGTATACAGCATTTTCATCTTTTTACGTGGGGTATATGGTTTATTAAATCTTTAAAATTACATTTTAAATTATCAAAGCCTTTTCGGATGTAACTATTACTAGCTTTTCGAAACCTTAGCTCACCACCATTATCATCGAAAATGCAATTGAAATAAAAATGACATTTCACCATCATCATGAATTATGATAGTTATGTACCGCGTGACGTTATAAATCCCACCGAATATACCTTTCATGAATATTTATACATAAAATAAATTTGAATACCCGGGAGTAATTTATTTTTATTCCAAAAAAAGTTCAGAATCGAGCTTTTCATGACTAAATAATGCTGGAGTGAAATTTCGGTTCAACATTATACTTGTAGTGAATGTGATAAAAATATTTGAATTTTATTGATGACGAATGTTGATGTTATACCTATGTTTGATGCTATACCTAAGATTGATAGCTCTTCCTTAATATCAGATAAAAATGAACTTGATAGATTTATTTGATACACAGAAAATCAACTAACTTTCCCGAGCACAGTCTTTATTTTTAAATTTTCCCGCCATTATATATCACATTACGTGAGTTTTAATTTTTACACGTAAATTCCAAAAAGGCTTTTTAATATGCCTTTGCGTGTTCATAAAACACGAACAAATTATAAATACGGGGGTCACAACTTTGGTTGTTTAGATAAATAAGGTTATCGGCTATAAGTTGGCTATAAGTTGGACGGAGACTTAATCTTCTTTTATGTAATCAATACCTGTGATATACGGTTTAAGAAGTTTTGCTTAAAAATTCATTTTTGACGATCAGTTTGTCGCTGATAAAATCTGAAAAGCCTTTTTTAAAGTAACAATTAAAAAAGACTTTTCAGATTTTATTTAACTTTAAAAGAGTAACTGGGTTTGAAGTATAACAGCCAGATACAGTGGATGACAGTATATACTCAACCGAATTGCAATCATACATATACATATTTATGTAGAACAATTTTAATGTTTGTTCTTCGAAAATTACAAGTAATCAGGTAATTTTCATTACAAGATATAAAGCTGATAAACATTTAATTTTAAAATGTATCAGATATTTGAGTTAAATTTATGACGGCTGTAAATAAAACCAACCAACTAGTTCTACCTGCAACACAATGGCTACGACACATTATGTATTAAATTTGCATGGAATATATATGTGCAAGTGAGACTTTAGTCTAGTTTGTAATTTTTGAAAAGGCCTTTACAATATTTGTTATATTTTCATAAATAGAAATGTTCATAAATAGAATCAAACAATTTTTTTAATGAAAATTAACCTAAAAGAATTTACTGTTTTTCTGATATATAAAAAATATTTGTACGGTTCAAACATTTCATCAATTATGAAATAATGGAAAATTTTGAATAAAAAAAAAATCTGAGTGATAATAATATTTCACACATCATCTCTTTTTGATTGTAAGAGGTTGTTATCAAAATATGGTGGGTTATAAGTTGTATGTGGTATACCAGAGATTTTTTCAAATGAAAAAAAGGACAATTAATCACGTCACTTCTACTACAAGTTATAGCAGAAGATTTAAAGTTTATTCTTGTAAAAGAAGGATTGATTTTTTGGTTTGATAAAATACAATTTAAATAAATTAATTAAATTATGATTATGAATCTCTCCTATAATTTTTAAATAAATTTGAAAAATTGACTTAAATAACTTAATCAACTCAATATTTCAAAAAATCTTTGAAAAAAAAATTTTTTCCCTCGATTTCGTAATCATATAAATATTGATGTGAAGCGGACAGCCAAAATTGACCTAATATAAGTTATCTATTATAAACAGTATTCTTCGGATGTACCAAATATGAAATTTCGTTTTAAAATTCATTTACATATATCGAGTTTTGTCGCGATGTATCGTTATTATCGACAATAAAGGTCTTAAAGAAATAAAGGTTTTTTCAGATCAAAGTGTTATTTTCAAAGATTATCAATGAATTATTTTCATTGAAAAATCAATTTTTATAAAAAGCCTTTTCGAATAAAACTGTTTATTTCTGATTTTTGGCCGCGATTAAAAACATGCTTGAAGGCAGGATACTTCTTGAATAGTGGCATTTATGATGAAAGGGCCTTTTCGAGATAACGAACATTCCGAACATTAACTTTTGGTTTTAAGAGATTGTTACTGAATTGAATACTATAAGTGGCTTGCCATACACCAGAAATTTAAAGTTTATTTTTCTCAAATGAAAAATCACGTTACTTCCACTACAAGGTACATACATATAGTCCGAAGAAATATTAAAAAGATTTACAGTTTATTCTTAGAAAAGTAATCAGCTTATTTCCTTTACTTGATATGGTATACCGTTTTGGTAACATTGAAAAACTGTAAACTAATTGCTGTATTTTAAAATTTATGAAAATATTAAATTAACTAATTTATTACGGATTTTTCAAAATTATTATCATGAAAATACATTTTTAAGAAAGACCTTTAAGAACCAACATTTTCAAATAGTCATCGCATTTTGTAAAAATTTTGGTTTATAAAAATATCCTGATATTAATATTCTGAGGAAAGTTCTAAATTCGAACAAAGATATTTACCGGCTAAACACCTTGATCATTATCATTTTTATTACCCCTCTAACCATTTACATATATGACACTTTAGTTCAAGATGTAAATCGCTGTTTAGGAAGCATGAACAAATTACATATAGATACAAGGTTTGCGTCGTTCATTTTTTGGTTTGATAAAATATAATTTAAATAAATGAATTTTATTAGGATTATGAATCTTTTCTATAATTTTTAAACAAATTTAAAAAATTGACATTAAATAATGCAATTATCAACTATTGAAACTCAATTTATCCAAAAATCTTTGAAAACCTACATATTTTTGAAAAGACGTTTTCGGGAATACTATTTATTTTTCCGCAAATTCCACTATCAAGAAAATATTGATGTTAAGTAGACAGCCATAATAATCGACTGTTAGTTACCTATTCTAATCAGTATTCCTGGGATGTAAGAATTATGAAATTTTGTTTTAAAATTCATTTATATCGAGTTTGGTGGCGAGGTATAGTTATTATTGAAAAGTTCTTTTTTTTTAATTAAGGTATTTTCAGATAAAACTATTTAAGTTTTAAGTTTTCGTAGATTAGCTGTGAACCCTTATCATTAAAAATTCGATTTGTATAAAAAAGCCTTTTCGAATAAAAAGTGTTTATTTTGATCTATACCATACAATTTTAGAATAGCGTAATTTTTGATGAAAAGGCCTTTTCGAGATTAGCGTTCCGAACATTATCTCTTTTTGGCTGTAACAGGTTACCATTAAATGTACCCAGAGATTGAATGTTTATTTTTCTCAAATGAAATATCACAAATAATGAAATTACTTCCACTACAAGGTATAATAAGAAAAAAACTTGTCAGAAGTTTTAAAGTTTATTCTTCGAAAAATACAAATAATTAGATTATTTTCGTTATTTGATATAATGCTAGGGTAAGACATAGTGCAAACTAAATGTTTCGTTTTAAAATTTATGAGAAATTTTAATTTAATTGCTTTATTACGGATTTTCCAAAATTATTATCATAAAAAGACATTTTTATGGAGGGCCTGTTACTAATGTTCATCACATTTTATGCGAACTTATATTTACAAATGTTCACCACATTTTATGCGGTAGTTGTTATAAAAATATACTAATATTTATAGCTTATTCTGAGGAACAATCATAAAACCCAAGAATGTCAATGTGCGAACTAATCCTTGTCTTAATCTCTTCTATAAGCACTGGCTAGATATTTCTCGCGTATACATCACGTTATACGTAAACAGTTTAAAGTAAAATTTAAATAAATCAATTTGGTATGATTACAACCTGTTCTATGATTTAAAAAAATTAAAAGAAAATTATTAACTCTTGGCGCTCAATATATCTAAAAATCTTTAAACTGCGGCAAATTTTCGAAAAGGCCTTTTCGATATTAGTATTTATTTCTCCTTTTTCTCTCTATCGATCGATTAAATATTGTTGTTAAGTGGACATTGATGACTGACCGATTGACGTGACTATAAATTATCTGTTATAATCAGTATTATTGGGATTATGAATTAATACAATTTTATTTTAAATTTCGTTTGTATGAATGGAGTTCGATAAATTTTCTTAAATATCGAAAAGCAAATTTTTAATAATATATAAAGGTATTTTCATACAAAACTGCTTGTTGCGTTTTCATAGGCTGTGATACATAATCATTGAAAATTCAAGTTGTATATAAAAGCCTTTTCGAATAAACCTGTTAACTTTTCATTATAAGCTTTTCTTATACAACAAAAAAGAAAAGGGATAGGAAGTATAACAGCCAAGTACATTGAGTAACGCTCAACGTACAATAATTTTTCCATCTTACGAATATTTGAATAGAAAACTTTTGTGAACAGTAGTTTACTAAATTTTTTCATTATGCTCTAGCAAACTAAAGATGGAAAATGAATACTTTAGTAACTTTTATGTTAACAGCAAGAAAATGGCAGCAATTTTTTTATTTAACATCTTTCTCAATCTCTCTCTATATCTTAATTTATGTTCTTTAGGTAATTCGCAATTTCAAAATTTGAATTCAAATTATTTCGGCTAAAGTAATAATTAAAAATGATTTTTCTCAGAACGTCCTCAAGCTCTCATCTACAAAATTTTCTTTAGTTACCTCAACAAATTTAAATTTCAAACCAATCTTACCAAGTTGCGACCCCACCAACTAACGTGTTAAATTGCATTGCATGTGTGTGGCATTCAATTAAAATCATTTCTGTTTCTCATTTAGTAATTCATAAACTACATACGAGTAAACATTGCACAAGTTTGAAATGTGAATTCAATTGACATATACCCACTTGAATATTGTACGCGCGCTCCGAGTGTAATAATACGTACCAACATATATACGCGTATACCGTATATTAATATAAAACACACAGACAATATTTTGACATAAATTTTCATGTAAATTTTTTGACATTTTGAAAACAAACGTAGATGATATGTTAAGGCGGCCTGTATATGTTCTCTAATATATTATAAGATAGATCGTGTCTTGTATACGTATTTAATTTTGTTATATGTCTTTTGATACATACAGACAACATAAGTTGAAAATTAATACAAATTTTCACTCTTTTTGATGTTGGTGCTGGTGTTGTTGTTGTTGTTGGGATTATTTCAAATTGAATTCAAATTTGTTTTGTGTTGTTATTAATTTTTATTTAATTTTATGAAAATATTTTTCCGGGGTAATTAATTAAAATGAGAACAATAAAACGTGAAAGTCGAAATATATGTGTTTGTAATTAAGGCGTGATTAATCAAAATAAACTACAACAACAAAAGTGTTCACGACTTATATCTTTTTGTTATGTATGTACTCGATTTCTTGGGACCTTTCTCGTGTATATACAGAGAACATTATATTTTGTTAGTTGATCGTGTTCAGCAAAAAAAATATATATATATAAATTACAAAAGTCAAAGTCAACATCAATCATAATAATTAGAAACATAACAACGAGCATATTATGGAATGGATATAATATACTGGTGGTGTTGGTGCACGACCAAGAGCGTACATATAAGAAGAAACTCTTAACATTTAAATGGTTGACAATTTTTGTGCTGTTCTTGTGTTGTTTATTTTGATATTCATAAATCATGTTGGCATAATAGTGATATTATTCCATGCTTTTGCAAACATTTCATGTGTTGGCTCAATTTTTGTAAAACTAATTAATTCGCGAAACACACTACAATATATATAATTATAATTTATATTTAACTCGAAATTTTTATCGCTCCAATTAAAATTCCGTCAAATTAACAACTTTTTTCTCCTATACCACTAAGTACAGGGAAAAAACATTAAAATAAAAAATATTTATGTGCATGCATTCGAGTACATAAAAAAGTTATAATAACTCATCATAATCCATAATTAGAATTGGCTTCAATGTCAATGTGCGCGATCTGTGAAGTTGAATGAATTTGAATTTCCTATGCAATGTTGTATATACGCGGCGACGACAATAACGCGCGAGTTGTAAAGTAAGAAGAATGCAACGAACGCAAAATTGTATTTTAGTTGGATGTGTTTCAAGACGAAATTATTTTATTTTTATGCAATAAGAAGTTTGCTTCGACCACAGTGATGACAGTTAATATATAAATATCATAATATTATTTTTCATCAAGAATAGGTTTCGAGTTGACAGTTTGATAAGATTGCCGTGACCGGCGGTCCTTACACCACCTAAATACTTCTTTACGGAAGAAAACTGAAAAAAGCCTTTTCATCAAAATATTTTTATAAAAATTTAGGGAAGTAAACGCAAATTTTAGTGAACAAAAAAACGATATTTCTTCAAATATTTTGATAGGCCTTTAATTTTACCGAATGTTCTAACAAATTATTAGTTTTCTTTAAAGTCTAATGAATGTCGAAAAAACAATTTTATATATCGAATAAATTTCGCTAAAATTAGCAGTTGACCTCATATTGATTTATTAAATAATGACAAGATTTACTCTAAAATGCCTTTTTCTGAAATAAACCTTTTTGATAATAATCATGATTTAAAATACTAAAATTAAATACTAATAAAATTTCGAAGATTTTTTACCCCAAAATTAATGATGTATAAAATAAAAATTAATCGCCCGCCTAATGAGTTGTACCCTCGGTAATCCATCATTAGCTGTCAATATATGTTTACATATTTCATTTTGACGGTATATCAAGTTAAGTTATTTATCCTTGCTCGATTATTTGTAGTCATTTTAGTAAGTGTGATAATTTTGCCAGTGGCAGATAAAATAGTTATTTTTTTAAATTTAAATGATGTCCAGAGAAAATATTTGATACAATAAAATAGTTTATGGCATTATTATTGTATTCTAATAAAATGATTAAGCATGAACATTATATTTTATACATTACCAAAAAAAGCCTTTTCCAAATTTACCTTCCGTTCTTCCTGGTCTACAGTATGTAAATGGTTGACAAGTAAATTGAGCGGTTAAATGGTATTAAGATTATACTTTATCAAGCAAATTTATTGAAAAGGCTTTCTATGGTGAACCAAATATAAAAATTTAATATGGATTTCTAAATGAGAGTATCATTGAGGAACAACATCCTAGTTGGAAAAGAATAAGGGATTAAGTATTGATTTTAAAAACGTTATGGTAACAAGATAGTCTTAGGGGTGAATATCTATGCGAGACAAAAACCACCAATGCAGCATGCATATGCTTCGCCACCAATCCATGTGAATTTCCCCCCTCCTCCCCTTCCCGGAATTAAATGTTTTCAATCCAGAGTAAAAAATTTGAAAATTTAAATTGGTGCCTTTGCTCCATGAATATGCTGGATTTTACTAGTATTTAAGTTCTTTAGGCACTTTTCATGCAGTTTTTCTGATCACGTGAAGTGATGGTCTTTATAGATCCATCTTTGTCATATAATGTGTGTTTAAATGATTAGTCAACTTTAAATTTTAATATTAATTAAAGTCGATTTTCCAATTCTTAGAATTATATATCGGAGTGAATCCTAACCCTCATGTAATTTAAAAATACTTGAATTTAAATATTTACGCTAATTATCTCTCCAGCTTTCAGATCTCATGAAAGAATTTTGCAATCTTCAGGAAATTTCTTGATTCGCACCTCATCGTTGTGCTGCATGATGCCAGAAAGGAAATTCTAATTAAAGCCAACGACATGACGTATCCCCATACCACAGCAGCGTCCAAGCCATACATACTCCCACTCAAAACATGCCAAATAATTATTCAACCAACAAAGGAGAACGATTGTAAACCAAACCTTTCTTAATAGCCCAGCATTCACGAATTTAACCTAGTTAGTAGTAGCAACAAGCACAAGTTACAATCTATCTGACATTTTAAACTTTGTTGAAAAATTTCTTTAGGTTGTGATCCTAAGGATTTGCTGCGGGCCCACATCTTAAAACTATAATCACACTTTTTAGGAGTATTCAAACCGCTGATGGCTCAAACGAAACTTCTAAGGACATATTAGTTCTCGCCGGAAAAACCTCCATCTCATAGGATAAAATCTAGGTAGCACTTGGAATACACGAAACGCTCATGCTAAAAATGTGAAGGTGCCACTGTACTTATTGATGCATGAAAACTAGCGTGACCATGAAAGATTTTTTCCTCTGCCTATTGTGGTTGGTAAAAGCTCATTCATAATAATGTATGAGGTTTTCCTTTTTCGAAATTGTCCCTTTTGCTTTCTTGCTTTTTCTTTATGTTTTATAAGTATTTCACATTTAATTTCCCTCGAAGTGTGAAATATTTTTGATGGACCAGGATACTTAGAAGCTTTTCGACAAATTGCTTTAGCTGCCAAGTAAAAATCAGCTTTCACCATCGAATGGCCATTCGGCTTTGTAATGCCCAAGATGTACCAGACCGTCATTGGAAGAAACTACTTGAACCGCATTGTTAATTGAATAAGTAATATTATCAAAACAACAATCAGGGGCGGTATGTTGTAACATCACTTTTTTCGTGTTTTGTCGAATATGATACAATATTACGAATAAATCACAAATATAATTTAATGTTTTTTTGTTTATCAGTTACGTTATTTCTATTGCGATCTATACCTGTTAAAAGAAAACATTATGTCGTTATACTCTTATTCTATCGCCTCCACATTTAATGAGCGATACTTTATCGAAAAACAAAAAAGAGATAAGTAAAAAATGTATTCTAGTAGAGTGCGATCGCAATAGAAACAACGTACCTGATAAACGAAGAAGCATTAAATTTTATTCGTGATGAAAAAGATACAATGTTCAACAAAAGTCAAAAAAAGTGATGTTACAACATACCGCCCCTGATTTTATCGAATGAAAAATTTCACCACAATTTTTGATTGTAAATGTGTTTCTAAATTTAATTAGGGCTTTATGCATATGCAGACACCGCCGTTTTCAATAAAATAAGTGATTAAATAATTTTTATAAGGGTTAGTTTGATGAGAGTTCACATCACTTGTTCATAGATGTCACCGTTAACCATAAAATATAAATTATTTAATATTTCACTGGAAAAGTTTGTTAAACGCTGGCGGCTTATACTGCATCTTGTTAAAATTTGCCGAAAGTTGCCAGCCGAAAGGGGAAAAGAAGATAATACAGATAGCCTATACCAATATTAATTTAGTTTCATGTGTAAGTTTGAAATCAATAAAGGTCCGAATAAAAATTGCAAAAAACTGTTTTATTGCTCAAAATGGTTCACCCTTCACTCCACGGAGTATTTTTTATGGTATTAGTGCAAATTGGATTTTGGAATAGTAGAGACTAAAAGCTTTACTAACTCTAATGGGCTCGTGGGAAATAATTGTGCGTTTCATGATGCTAAGCCCTCTGATGAGAAATAAATGAATGAATGAATGTAATTGTAGTTAACATGGTTTTAATTCGATATTATGCCAGACAGACGAGGATCTGACTATGCCAATTCGATAGCCCTTCCATAGATTTTGATTCTATAGGTTCGAGAATGGTGTGAAGTGAAAATGGGGGTGACATTTTGATTTTCCCAATGTTTTGTCCATAGAATCCTCTGTCATTCCAGATTTGGCCAGATAGACACCAATTCAGATATATCAATTCGATGGCCTATGCACATAGGTAGATTTTGATCATAGAGTAAGAGTGGCTTTGGTGAGGTTATATGGGTGATAGTTTGATATTCGCAGTGATTTGTTCATAAAATCGTTCGTCATTCCAGATTTTGAATGATAGACACCAATCTGACTATGTCAGTTCAATGGTCCATGACAAAATAGACACCTTCTATCTGACTATGCCGATTCGATAGCCCACCCCAGTTTGGGGTGGGTCTGATGAGTTAGACGGTTTCGACCATAGACCCATAGTAGCATTAAGTGCGGATTTTGTATAGATTTCAATTAACCCTGTAGAGTTTAAATTACTAGAAAATTAGGGTTTCTAAAATGATTTTTTGTCAAAGCTCTAGACTATGGCCATTAGCGACAGAACTTGGCTATTTCCTGACAGATTATGATAAAATTCGACATGTATGATGAATATAAGATTCTAAAATGATTTTTGACCAAGTTCTGAAATATATCGCCCATTTGTCCAGACACGCATAGCTTATCAAAAAATCATTTAATAATCCCATTTAAATCGTGTCAAATTTAAACATAATCGGTTAATAAATGGCCAAATTCCATCTCTATTAACCATATTCCACAGCTTTATCAAAAAATCATTATAGAACCCCATTTTCATCGCACGTGACGAATTTCAACATAAACCGTTAAGAAATGGCCTAGTTCCATCCCTAATGGCAATATTCCAGAACTTTATCAAACATCATTTTAAAATTCCATTTAGATCCCACAAGTTGGACATAATCGGTTAAAAAATAGTCAGGTTTCATCCCCATCCGTCTTGTTCCAGAACTTTATCAAAAACGCATTTTTTGAATCCTATTTAAGAAACCCACATATCGAATTTCAACTAAATCGGTTAAAAATTACCTAGTTTCGTAGCGATGGCCATACTCCAGAACTTTATCAAAAAATCATTTTAGAAATCCATTTCCATCGCACGTGTAGAATTTCAACAAAATCGGTTTTGAAATAGTCTAGTTCCATCTCTATTGACCGCTTTATCGAAAAATCATTTTAGAATCCCATTTCCATCGCAAATTCGATTGCAACAAAATCTGTTAAGAAATGGCCAAATTCCAATCCTATTAGCCATTTTCTAGAACTTTATCGCAAACTCATTTTTGAATTTTGTCAAAAAATCATTAAAGGGAGCCATTTTCCCACATGTCAAATTTTAAAAATGGGAGTTCCTAAAAATCGGGATTTTTTTTTATATAAAACCGGGATTTCGTTACACACGAAGTAAGCAAGAAAACTTACAAGCATACAATTGGAAGAAATACCAATTTATACGTGTATTTTTTTTAAATTTGGCAGCTCAAATTACCGTGTACCCCTTCTTTGTTTATATATTGAAATTTTTAATAAATGGGTTCTGATTTGGCCATATCGCTGATAGCCCATGACTATAAGTAGATTTTGATTATAGGTTTGGGGTGGGTCTGATGAGATTATAAGGATGAAATTGATTTTTCCCTTGTTCTGTCGATAAATTCGTCCGTCATTTGAGATTTTGCCAGTCTGAATTTGCCGATTCAATAGACCATGAGCTAGATATTGATTATAGGTTTGAGGTGATCTGATTATGATATATGGGTGAAAGGCCATATCTGTTTCATACATTCGAAAATTGTCGGGTTGCAGTTTTCGGTAAAATACACCCGAAAATTGTCGTGTTGCAATTTTCGGTAAAATGGATGCCTACAAACACCGATCTGACTACACCAAATCGATGGCCCAAGAAGATAGAAAGGTTTTTATTGTAGGTTTGGGGTGAGACTGATGAGCCAATGACCATAGGTTTACTTTGATTATAGGTTTGGGGTGGGTGAAATTTTTATTTCCTGTTGAAAACTTTATGATTCATTTGTGACTTTTAAAATTGTATTGCCGGTATTTTTTGGTTGAATATTTAAGATAATCTTCTTTATCGGCATAATCTACATTATCGACTTTTTAATGTGGACGTGTATATTTTGACCATTTAAACCTGCATTATCGATTTTTAATATTGAATCTGTAACCGAATCTGCATTATCGACACTTTTCGTACAGTATTTATACTTCTGCATAATTTATGTGCGTTATAATTAAATATCAGACAGATATCAATAGATGGCACTAAATATATTGATATTTAGTGCCATCAATTGATATCTGATAGAATAATATAAAGCTAGAAAAGTGTATATATTCATTTCAGCGGACAGCTCAAAATTTCGACACAATTTTGTTCTAATACTGAATTTTTATAGAATGGTTCAACAGTCATTAACTTGACAGTAATTTTACTTAATGTAAATTATTTTACAAAAAAGACATGACATCACTTTATTAAAGGTTTTTGCTTATAACTAAGCTGAACTATTCTGAGAGCCTTCATGTCTAGAAATTTCGATCTAAATCACCATCGAATGATGAGCTTACTATAAAATACAGTAAGTGTGTTCAAATAATTACCATCAAGTAAAATGAATGCTGAAATTGTATTTTCTCCATTGATGGTTATTTACCGTAAAATAAAATTACTTATGTCAATAATTGTTGAACGATTCTACATCGGTAAAGATATACAAAAACTGAAACAAAATTTATGTGGTTCTAATAAAGAAACTAGGTCCCTCATTATACATCGAGTATAGTTTTAGCGCCAGCGGAGGTAGCCAATAAATTTTACGACTACCAATTGTGAAATTTGCAAATATTTGTTACTTATAATATTCTGATAAATTAGAAAGTGGCACTTTGGACGCTATAACAAATCGTTTAATACTATTGAAATTAATTGGACCGAAACGCCCTCGCTACATGTCTGACACACCTTGAACATAATAAAACTGCGATCATCATTTTAAAAATCAGCAGTGTTTAGTCTCATTTTGGGGGGCATTGCACCCGCGTGTCGCCTCAAAAACCTAAATATTTTCATCCCAACAATAAAATAAAAATTTGAAAATTTCAAGTTTACCAAAAAATTCGTGTGGACATAAATTAAACCAAAACAATCTTCTCGCATATTTTATTTATTTATTTGTTATATATATATATTTTACTGTCAACCAAATAACAACAACAGCCACAAAGCCAGAATGATATACACAACTAACCAAAATTGGCGCGTAGGCAACAAAAAAAAAAAAAAATAAAGAAAAATGAAAAATCGCGAAAATATCAACATAAATAAAAATATACTACCGTTCGGTTTTACGATTTGACATATCAGGCAGCCGCAGCCGCATCAGCATCAGCAGCAGCAAGCAGCAAGCAGCAATAGAATTATATTAAATTTATGTTTATATTATAAGTGCGACAGACAGACATACATAAATACATGTGTACATGGCATGTCAGTGCCAAGACAAATTTATATATGATTATTTCGTATTTATTTCTGAGAATTAATTTTTTTTTTTATACACAATAGAAATCAATTTTAATTTGAGATCATATACATGCATCTTCTTATTTTCCAGCTTACATTTCATAATAAATATATTATGATTGTTTTAAGGCGAGCGAGTGCGAGTGCACTGACTCATCAATAATTTTTCCCATTTCGCACACACTCTGATTGCTATTTTGGATGCCTTAATAAAGTTCGATCGATTAAAATTTTTTTGTGCTGATGCATACCGTACCGTGCTCTACACGTCCTCTACACCAACAAAATTTTCTTTTGACGTACATATATTCTTCTGTTTAATTTATCGGTACTTAAAATAATTCGAGAAATTACTAAAAAAAAAAAAACGATTTTAATTAAGTGTAATAATTAATTTGTGTAATAGAGTAATTGGGATGCAAGCGAAGCGCATCTAACTAATTTATTGTAATTTAGTCGTGGGTTCTATTGTTGTTGTTGTTGTCACGTATAATTAAAAAAGTAAATTTTATTTATTTTATTCTTGTACCTTTTATGGTTCATGAGCATTGATTATGTAATTATAAGTATTTAACCTTGTTAGAAGAATATTATGTACATGTTGTGTATAATACAGTTAAAACAACTTTTCTTACCTCGTTTTCAAAGTTAGACATCTGGAAATATAATAAAAAAAATTTGTTAGACACGATATAAAATTAGCGAACTATATTAATTACAAAAAATAAAAAAATTACACCCATTCATTCATCATATATACGAAAGATTAATGTGGGAAGAAATTGTTACTTTGAAGCAGAAGGACGAAATTTTCAAAAACTTGCGAATTTTAATTTACTTGGATATACTTAACAATAATTAATAATTTCCGATTTCGATTTAGATCCGTACCAAAATGAAAAAGTCCCTTTTTACGACAGTAGTTTTGTCATATTCTCTTAGTCATATTCTTTTAGTCGATTGAATCATCGATTGAAGTGACAAAAATGGTATTCCGTTAGTCGTTTAAAAAGTTACATGTTACCTGAGGTGACATTTGTAGTCGTGCGAATTTTTTAGGAGATACAAGCATGGAAAGGAACAAAATGTAGTTTTAAGATTATTATTTTGAGACGGTTTGATTTATTTTTGTCACGTCACCTCATTCGACTAAGAGAATAACACTCCTATACTCTTAGTCGTGTTGTTTCATACGACGTCACTTCGTCTATAAAACTTTATTCTCTTAGTCGACTGAGGTGACGTGATAAAAATAAATGTAATCGTCTCAAAATAATAATCTTAAACCTACATTTTGTTGAACTAAGAAGATATGAAAAAATGTTTGTCGTAAGAAACGACAGGTGACATGACTAAGAGAATACGGGTGTAATTATCCTACGGAGAATTGAAATATGGAGAAAATTCTAATTTTAAGGACGTAAAGAACAGTAAAGGAGAATTTTTCGCAGTACAATGTAGTAGTTCCCAAATTTTGACCTCAAATCATACTGAAGTGAGTTTTTGGAACAGTTTTAGTATCGCATCGCAAATTTTTTGACAGTAAAACGATGGTGGCGCCTTTTTGATCAAAAGGGTAAATTTTTAGAACTAAAACAAAAGTGCCTCTGCTAAGTATTTTCGGAATGTTTAACTAGTGCCATAATATAAATGAACTAAAATTTAAAATTTTA
This sequence comes from Nephrotoma appendiculata, assembly GCA_947310385.1. Classification (NCBI taxonomy): domain Eukaryota; kingdom Metazoa; phylum Arthropoda; class Insecta; order Diptera; family Tipulidae; genus Nephrotoma; species Nephrotoma appendiculata. The sequence goes on along the minus strand of OX371225.1, from coordinate 263,597,708 downwards.
TACGTTAATCGTTATTAAAATAATGTTTAATCAAAAAATATTAAATTTGATTTAAAAATAAATCAAATTCAATATTTTTTTATGAATATATGCAATTAAGAGTGGGAAGGGAAGGAAATAATGGTACAATTGGGCGTAGAAGCCGGGATCAGCGAACATGTCGCACTGCGTGCCACACGTAGGAGCGGATTATATAGAATCTATTGATAACACCTGCGCTACTCTTCGCTTAGCCCTCCGGGGGTCTTAAGATTTTAATTTCGGGGGGCGTAGGAGCCAGGAGCCGCACGTAGGAGCGGATTATATAGAATCTATTAATGGCACCTACTAAAAAGAAAAATAATTGCACCCTTCTTCTGATAGTTGTACGCAAATACCAAGCGCATGTAACTTATTAAAATGTATATTATTTATAATTCATTTATTTACAAAAATTTTTTATTTTGTTTTAAATTAAGCATTTTAATTTATTTATGTTTCGCTAATTATTTAAATACATTTTGAGTTTTGTATTTTATTTATAAAAATATCCCTAAGATGGCAATCTTTATCAATTTTTTATTTAACAATTTTTTAGTTCAAATTATAACCACCTGAAACAAAATTATAGTAAATTTTAATTCAAAAGCGGAAAAAATTATAAATAATATGTAAAAAATATAAATACATATCTATTAGATGGCTGCTCAAAATGTTTACGTTTTTAGTTAGTATTATGTCCATTTTCATAAAAATGTCGCGACAGTCAATTTGCGATGCGATACTAAAGACTAGTCGAGTTTTTTAATGAAAACAGTACACCTACACTGCTCGAAATACGAGTAGCAATATGGGACAATCAATTTTTTTTTTCTTTTTAACAAACTCTTATTTTATTTTCATTTGTGTCAGATCATTTGCCGATGCAGATTGCATACAGATTTCAATTCGGTTAGATTTCATTGTATGTACACCATTGTGCACAACAGTTTATTCTGATTGGTCGAAGGAAATAGCTATATAAGACAAAACATAGGACTCATTTATTTTATTCATTAAATTAAGAAATTTCTTAAGAAATTATTTATTCATTAAGAACAAAACTACTAAAAAAAGTGCCTTTTTAGTAGTTTGTATGAACTTCATTGTTATTAATAACATCCATCAATTGTCGTGATATTGAATTTAATATCGTTTGGGGAACAGAAACATCAATTTTTGGAGATTACTCTTGAATATAGTTTCGGCCTGAGAAATCTCATCTGAAGAATCTTGAGAAAATTTTCAAATTTGTTACTCTCGAAATCTCGAGAAATATAAATTTAAAATTTTCGAGTTTCCCATTTCTCGAGAACTATAATCGAGATTCTCGAGAAATAATTTTTTTAGCGGCATGCAGGACCCATTGTCAATATTTTTTTAATAAGAATTAAAATAAAAATTACAAAAATTTTGTTTCTAATGCTCAAGATGAGATGTCACTTAAAACATTAAAATGTTTTTATTGCAAAATTATCTTTTGTATATAGTTAAACTAGCCAAACATCGGGTTAACATCGACATTTAACAAGTGTCCATAACTTGCAGAGAAAATTAAAAGAATCTTCTATCTGCGCAGTTCCTGAACCGACAACCAAAGAAATTAAACGCATCAACGAGTATTTTACAACTTCTGATAAAAGTCTCACACTGGCAAGAATTGTTTCTAAACTTGCTGCGAAACATGGAATTTCAATAAATACAATAAGTAAAAATTCATTTAACTGAAAAAGAATACAATTAAAAGGTTTTTCATTGCCAAAAAATCCATTAGATGTGATGAATTTAATATTTAAATTGCATGATACTGTCAAAAATCAAATTATTTCTAAGATCAGTCAAATGAAAGTGGCAAATAAAAAAATTAGTATATATATTGATGAATGGACGAGTTTCCGTAATCGTCGTTACTTATCAACAGAAAGTTTATGTAGATTTGATGAGAATAGAAGTTTCATGCCCTGCTGATATGGCCATAGAAATGGCTACCAGTAAAACTCGATCGTTTGATTTGAATAACGAAACAGACATTGTTTCTTTTCTACCACAAGTGATGGAGGCAGTATAATGTTGAAATATGGTAGGTTGTCGCCGGCATTTCAACAACTGTACTATAATCACGCAGTTCACTTGGCGGTTATAAAAGTTTTCTACAAAAAAAAAAAGTTTCTTCATGTAACACCTTTAGCCATGAGGTTGAGAATGAGGATTCAATGAGGATGAGGATCTCAATCTTAAAATAATATATTTAATAGTCTAACGCCAGTTAAAAAATCTATAGAGACAATAAGCCGTCAAGATGCGTCATTACTCTTTGCGAAAGGCTTTTTAAAATTTTTGTTCAAATCTCTTCAGATAAATAATACCGAGATAAATCGAAAATTATTAAGTGAAATTAAAAACTAGATTTTTAAAGAAGGGACAATTTGATGATTTCACTACTAAAGTTTCTTCAGAATCCTAATTACATTAATAAGCCTGAAGAAGATGAGTATTTTCATTGTACTCAAAAGAAGAAATTATCGAAACTGCTAAAACATTGTCCCGGAGATTATTTCAAAATTTAGAATAATGTTCAGCTGAAAACATTTCATCTTTTGACCATGATTACCCTTGGTAGTTTAACAACGGCTCAGGATGATTTTATTTCTTTAGAACAACATTTGGAGGAGAGTATTCGGGAATGTACACAACTGCCAACAAAAATAGACGATGACTGCCGCACTTTGTCTACGGAAATGTTGGTTTATGAAGTAACTGGTAAAATAACCAGTAATCTCGAAGACTTAAAGAATACTTTTTGTTAATTAAAACTACATCAACGGAAACTTTTGTAGTTTAGTAATTTTAAAACATTATTTTTTAAATATCGATAAATAAAAATAACTAGTTATGTAAAATTTTGATATTTTTGAACAATTATCAACTGTGTTTTTTATTATTTTAAATTTGAAAAGAATTTATTTATAGTATCTTATGAAGTGATATTAATTATGTTCCTTGAATTAATTAATTATTTATTGTTTTTAAAAGTATTATGAGAATTAATTTATTGTTAAAATATTTTTCATTTCTCGAGGGTAAAATTAATATTCCAATATCCTCGAGAATCTCAAGAAAATGTTTTGGAATTCTCGAATTCTCGGGATTGGATAATTCGAGATTCTCGAATCTCGAGAACGAAAAAATCGAGAAAACAGAAACTCTACTCTTGAATGACTGTCGTAAGCTCGACTAAAGTAGTAAATTGGCCTCCATTTCCAGACTTCCTTGGTGCACTTAGCAGCGTGTATAGGAGCGTTATCCTGCTGAAATGTCCAATTTTGACTATTACAATTGCCCCCCCCCTCTCCCCCCCTCCCCCAAAAAATATTTACTAAAATGTCCTCTAATAAGTGCGCACACACTTCTCCGCATTCATTTTATGGGAAACAAAACAAATTATGGTCTTGCCCGATAGCAGACGAATGACATGTTTGAGGTGACTTACGAATATCTCGCCAATAATTCTGGCATCCATGTAGTCCGTCAAAATTAAACTTTTTTTCATTTATTGACACTCTTTATCCCAAAAGTTTAATTTTTTATGTACCCGTTTCTGATGTATTAGATGAACATCTTCTTTTCAAATCTGTTGTATTCTTCGTTTAGTGACGTTCAGACGCGAGTCACGCTTTATTTGGAATGGACTGATATTTTTCTTAACTGAAAGATGCCTTATTTCCTTTTTATTTCTTGCGTTAACTTTAGGCTTTGGTCCTTGCCCTTATATTGTGCCGTATGTTTGGGGATTTTTAAAAAAATTTTAGGTTGTATTTTTATTTCTCCGTAGTTTTGTGGTTATTTGATGAATGGTAGCCGGATTCCCTAAAATATTCGATCCTTACTCGTTTATTAGCCGCTCGCGTTTATTAATTCTATAAAAATTACTTTTGAGTAGCCAAAACCATAATTTTAATGTAAACAGTAATTAGCTCCTCTTTTAATGCTACCGCATAATATTATTTTTTTTACCACACAATATTAAAATTAACAATAAAACATTTTTAAAAACGCACTTGCCCCATAGAGCTACTTCCTTCCACTGGCGGTTGTTATTAACAATAAATTAATATAACGGTAATTCCAAAATGAGGCGAAAAGAAATTTTAATTTCAGTCATTTGCTATATCACCAAAGTCTAAAGAAATGTTTACAATAGTCTCTGTGTGGTCGCCCAGACAGATAAACTAATCTGAAATTCATACATAAGTTTCTTGCTCTAAATTAGGAGATTCCAAAGATTTTTGGCCGAAATCGGTCAACGGGAAGTTTAATATTTTGGCTGATCTGTGCAGATTAAAATTTTGGGGCGATTAAAGCCGATACGAGGCGACTGTTCGGGGTGAAACATTTTACTTATAGTTTGTTCCATAAATTAGTAGATCCCAGTAGTTTTTCGTGTAAAATCAATCCACCGGATGTGCTGCTTCCATAAAAGCTTTATAGTTTTCTACAATTATTTTAAAAAGTATATCATTTATGACAAAAAAAATATAAAGAAAAAGATTGTAAATTAATTTTGCAACAACATCGGTCCACATCAGCTATCCAAAATTTAAGCAAAAATTAACATTCTTGAGTAAAACTGTTTTTCAACACAAATTCGGCCTCCAGCCCCGACGGATTGACTGACCGCGGCAAAAAATCATATTTAAGTTTTTTCCATATAATGACTGATACTAGTGATGCTTGGTCAAAATCGATTCATCTAAAGTAGCAGCTTTCATAGGCGATTTTTTGAAATTATTTTATTTTAATTTTAATTTTTTAAATTATTTATTTACAAGAAAACCGATTATGAACTAAGAGATTCTAAATTATATTTGCAATAATATCCCAGATCAGTTTTCCAACACCACAGCAAAAATGACGCTTGTTTGACAAAAAACGGGGGTGATTGATCAGAATGAAACTTCAAACTTAACGGTTCTTAACCGAAAAATGATTATAAACTAAAACGTTCTAAATAATATTTGCAATAATACCGTTCCAGTCCAGTTTTCCAAAATTTAAGCAAAAATGACGATTTTTGACAATTATTTGTTTTTCATCCAAACTTCGGCTCCTATACATCCCAGGAGGATTGACTGATCGGGATGAAACTGCATACTTTAGCTTTTTCTACAAATTGAGAGATCTCAATGATTTCTGGGGGAGTCCGGTCTACCGGAAGTGGCAGTTTCCATAGGAGCTTTTTCGGTTTTCGACTTTCACCTAAAAGATCCTATATACAATTTGAAACGAGTTCAATTCAAATTTGTTTTCCAATATTTAAGCGCAAAGATTAATTTTTGACAAAAAAAACTGTTTTTTCTTTTCTTTTACGTCGTAAAATAAAGTATAGTAATCAAGAAAAATTTATACTTCGGGGTTTTTGCAAATTTACCATTCGCTACATCACCGAAGTAAAAAAAGTGGTAATTTAAAAATCTGTGTGTGTGTGGTGTCATGTAGACTAAATGTTGTTGGTTCTCTATAGCCCAGACAAATTGACTGATCGAGATAAAATTTCATACTACAGTTTTTTCCATAAAATGGGAGATCCTAGTGATTTTTGGCCGGAATCAGCTAATCGGAAGTGGCAACTTCCATCGATGTTTTTTTTTTTGAAACTGTGTAAGTTGGACACTCACGGTACCGTAAAAAATGACCAACTTATAAAGGTGTCCATGCAATAATTTTTTGTCGAAGAATAATTAAAATGCAACAGAAAATCGTCCAACTTAGCCAGTTCGTGCAAGACATAATCGTCCAACTTAGCCAGTTGACCAATTTAAAAAGGTGTCCAACTTAACAGGTTTGACTGTAGTTTGAAATGTATATCATTTAAAAGATTCTAAATTAATTTTGCAACGAAACCGGTCCAGATCAATTTTTCAAAACTTAAGCGGAAATGACAATTTTAGAGAAAAAACCGTTTTTCAACAAAAATTTGATCTTTCGACATTGCAGACAGATTGATTTAATGGAATAGTTTTTGTAATTAAGCTTTTTATAGAAATTTCGATATCGCACTGATTTTTGGTCGAAATTGGTAAACCGGAAGTGGCAGCTTCCATACGAGCTTTTTCGGTTTTTCAAAATATTTTGAAAATTACTTAGAAAAACGTTGCCTGTATATAGCCCACACGGATTGATTGATCTGAATGAAACTTCATACTTAAGGTTTTTCTAAAAATTTGGAGATTACAGTGACATTTTGCAAAAATTGGTATAACGGAAGTGGTATAACGGTTTAGCGTTTATTGCAAATATTTTGAAAAGTATATCACTTATAAGAGAAACGTTTATACACGAAAAGATTCGAAAATAAATTTGCAACAATAACTGTTCTTTTAAATTCAAGCGGAAATGACGATTTTTAACTAAAAGCTTTTAAACAAAAATTCGGTTCTTGTACTGCCTAGAAGAATTGATTCATTGAAGATTCCAGTCATTTTTGTTCGAAATTAGTTCACCGAAAGTGGCAGTTTCTATAGAAGCTTTTTGTCTTTTGTTAACATTTTGAGAATTATCATTTTACTTAAATAAGAGGAAATGACGTTTTTTTATAAAAATTTGTTTTTAAACAAAAATGCAACCCTACACAGCCTCAGTGCATTAATTGATTGATTTTCGTAAATTGGGAGGCCCAGTACGTTTTGGCCGAAATAGGGCCGAACCCAAACGAAAATGTGACCATTCTCTAGTCCAGACGGATTGATTTATGAGGATGGTTTTTTATAATTAAGCTCGTTATACAAAATGGGAGATCCAGTGAATTTTGGCCGAGATCAATAAACCACCACTTAATTGATTTGCCCGAGCAGCTCTCGGACAAAGCATGTTTTGTGACTTGAAAAAAATTAAAAATTATACTGTATTCAGATTACTTGGTAATTATTTTCAAAAGAAATGTACAAAAAAATCTGACAATTTATGGACACGCTTTCTCAATAAATGCAGTCACTTAAGTGGTTAAAAGGTAAGTATAGAAATTCGGCCACTATACATCAAAGACGGCTTGAATGATCGGAATTAAGCTTCATACTTAAGCTTTTTGCTTAAATAAACTAACCAAATCTAATCTAGAGTGTGAATTTAATTGAGACTAACATTTTAATATATTTAAGTAGTTAGAAAATGACTTTGCTGCGGTTCGCTCTTGTCGTTTCTGTGACTAACATCCTTTCCTAAATAACCTTATCTGTTAAGCAATGCAGGCAGGGCCTGGGGGATCAAGATGCTGAAATATTATTCGCATTCAGATACAATTTGTTATTTGATTGTTGATAGGATTATGGTAACGTACCTAGGATCGCCGTTATGGTTGGCCTGTACGCCTCTATCATATCATTGCATATCATACTTAAGCTTTTTGCTTAAATGGAAAGATCCCAGTGATATTTGACCGAAATTGATCTACCGGAAGTGACACAATAAATGTGAGCTTTTTCGTTTTTTCGCTAATCTTTTAAAAATCATATCAATTAAGAGATGAATATTCGATGCACTAAAAGATCCTAAATTTAATTTGCAAAAATATCGATTCAGATCATTTTGTAAAAAATATTTAAGCATCAAGGTCAATTTTTGACAAAACCACTGTATTTTTTGTATATGACCTCGATTTTTTTGACCAAATTTCTGTATCCTCTCTACAGTTCAGACGGATTGATTGATCGAGGTGAAACTTTATACTTAAAATTTGTCCACAAATCGGAAAATCATACTGATTTTTTGCTGAAATCGGTCCACCAAAAGTGACAGTATCTATAGAAGCCTTTACAATTTTTGCAAATATTTTGAAAAGTAAATCATTAACGAAAAATTACTCGCAAAATTTGCATCGTAGGACAAACTGTGTGTGATGGGACACCGTCTTGTTTGAACCACTTGTTCTGTAGGCCTAATTGGTGCAATTCGAACACAAGAATGTTTTCCAACGTCCCCAGTAACTGAAAAAAATGTGCCGCTTTCCCCCATGGCGCATCATACTCTTACTTTACGAGGGTGTAGTGGTCTTTGGTGTGTCAATTGAGAGTATTCAGTGACTTAATAGCAGCTTTTCTGTTTATTAACAAAGCCAGCCACTGTAAATAATTTCAACGCGTCGTTGTATTGTTAAATGATCTATAAAAAAATGTTTTCGACCATTCTCTACGACTGTCAAATACGAACTGACAAGTGTCAAATACAAACTGACACATTTCAATACATCACCAGAAACAGAACATTTACATGCAAATAAATCAAAATGTATATGGGATCTGGCCAGACTCATATGAGATACGAATGTGACTATCCGAACGGAGGGTTAATAAAATGGAGGTTAATAAAATGGATTTGTTACGTTACTTAATAAATTACGAAAATTAAGTAACGTAACGAATACAAATTTAAGTTTATCGTTGAACAGATACCAAGCACTATATACACTAATAGCATTTACTTCTTTCAGCAGGCTAGCTGGAAATTCTAACACTTGATTTAGCAATAACATCGTCGATTATAGCCGTTACGGCTTCATATTCTCTGAAAGTAATAAAACCGACAACAAGAGCTTGGAGTCGGACTCCTCGTGAGTAACCAATATCGTCAATTCGTGATTATATCACACCTATAAGCCACCGTATTTGGTAGCAGGTTTCATTGGCGTCACTATAACATTTCCTTTATAAATGCGCATGTGTCAAATGAAGATAAACCAGATGACACCTAGCGTGCTTTCTACAGCAAAATACCACAACACGGCGCCAAAATAATATTGAGCGAATTCTACGTTCAAATCGGAGGCACTTATAGCGTACGTAGTAGTTCTGGTTTAGAAAAATCACTTTGTTTGTTAACAGAATGAGATAAGAACCAATGAACTATCACATCATATCGGTTCAGAAATTGCCCAGTTCCGTCCCAGGTCGTCATATTTCAGAACTATTGCAAATATTCATTTTAGAATCCTATTCCAACCAACGTATCCACTCCCATTATATTAAGTTAAGAATTGACCGACTTCTGTCTCGGGTGGCCATATTTTAGAACTTCATCAAAATTCACTTTAGAGATAAACTGTTCTACGGTAAATTGTTGTACTTCGAGGTGAGGTTACCGAGACATTGGATTTTTGGTTTCGACCTAATAAAAAAATGAGTTCTTTAAATCAAAAAATTCAGTCGTCTGCGCATTTGTTAATCTTTTCGTAACCTCAAATTTAAAAAACATAGTAATTCGCTAATCGCACAATTATACTTTGAAAGAGTATGCCACCTCAGAGTATTTTCCATAATTTTGTAGTTTGGTCATAAATTGTTTTACTATAAATTCAGTTGTTCACGAGAAACAAACAGCTAATCGAAATTAGATATTAATAAAAATTCAGTTGAAATTTCGAAGTTGATTACTTTAAGTAGCCAAACTTTCCAAGGTAGAAATTTTGCGCAGAGGAAATTGCCAAACCTTTGGAATAAGGAGCTTTGCCATGAACATATATAATGTATAGGTAATTTAAGAAATTTAGTTTTGTCAATAGGAATTAAATTTTCAAATTTCGGTTGTCTAGGTCTTCTGAAGATTAAGATATTTATGTTAATGGGAAATATTTCTAAGAGTTGTCAGATATAATGACACTTCGTGTTTTAACTTTTAGCTATTTTTGTCTAGTCTATAAAGTTTTCTCATAGTTCAAGGTTGGCGGTTGCTTCAAAACTTTTAAATAAATCACCATAATTGTTAAGCCACAATAAAAAATTTGTCTCAACCAAGAAAACCACTCCCAAAACTTCTTAAAAACCACAGAAAATAAAAAAACAAACATAAAACCATTTCCATCCCGAGACATAAAATTAAAAAATAAAAAACTCATAACATTAAGTAACATATTCATAAAAATTTGATACATAACATCTGTTGCCAAAAAATATGTATATGTTGTATATATGTACGTACATACAACATACAGCTACGTATGAGAAAAATTGAAAAACTGTCAAATCTAAATAATCTCATCGATCATATACTCGTACAGTCGTACATAAACAAAAAAAAAAAAAATCGGCAACATATTTTTTCATCAGCAAACATGTCAACATGAAAAAATATGATTTTTTTGTCATGATTTATTCGTTGTGATCGATCAATCGATCCTTCAACTACAAAGCTATATGGGTCTATATATAGTCACATTATATAAATAGAGGCAACCAACCAGCTAAACCAGATAAAAGCGGTAGTCTGTTAGTTTTGTGTGTAAACAGTCATTGCACATTACCGCGCATACCGCACGCTCGTCATTTAGACATAATGTTTTTATGATATTTGCATAAAACTATATGTACGAATTAAATTAAACCAAAATCGGCAATCATATGATATAGATTTTGAGAAACGCACACATTGACACACCAATCGGGCATCCATATATCGCGGGCTGTGTTATCTTATCGGCAAAAAACTAAAATAAAAATAAAACGACAAAACGTTGTTATTATTGAGTAACACACAATTTTGGTTTTCTAATTTGGTGTATTGATACAAAGTCATAAATTAATCAGTGCGCGATTGAATCGATGGATTGAGCGATTGAAAGTCATCAAAAATAAATAAGCAACAACAACAATATAACAAAAAAATATATTTTGATAGATTAAATTCAACTGTGACAAAAACAACAACAACAACAACAATAATATCACCGACGTATATAATTTTATGTCATACCAAAAATATACGGATTGTTTTGTGCCACTCTATATACGGGAAGTATGACTTTTCGGAGAGTTTTCCATTCCCATGTACAGTACATACTATTATACATCCATATACACATTATGTTATGAAGTTTTTCATAAATGGATATATGGGTGTGAATAATTTCATTCATCAATCAAAAATGGAAATAAAAATATACGGAATAATTTACGAAAAATATCCAACACAACACAATAGTTTAATGTACGTAGATATATTAAAAATGTATACTCGAAGGAAGGTGTGGCGGGCTAAACAAAATAAATAGTCTATTGTCCCCGCCGTGCAACCTCTCTGTATTATGTGTTTAAAACTTAAATTACAAAATGAAACAACAAGGGGGATTAGTAAATTAAAATAATGCCGTCATTGGTGTTGTTGGCTTCATTATATTAAGCTCTTATCAAACTTGGTCAAATTTCGGATTAAAATTGATATAAATCATGCTTATACATTTAAAATAAGTATCATTACGAAAATTTCGATAAAAAGTTTATTAAATTGCACTCAAACTTGAATCAAACTTGAATCAAATTTCGTTCAAACTAAATCAAAAATATAATAAATTGGCTTTAATTTAAATTCTACAACACAAAATTACTCAATGTTAAAAAATATTGGCCGAAATGGATTCAAGTTTTTCTCAAAGCTCTGCGAAAGACGTTTGATAGTTTTATAAAAACCAACTTTTTATCTATCTGTGCTAGAAAATTTTGTTGTATTGAAAGATCATTAAATTATTAAATGTTTGTAAGGGTACTAAGTTTGACATGAACCAAACTATCATTAAATGGATCGATTTTATGTTTAAAGCTCGCATTCTTGAGGCTGAGGTGAATGACCATTTAACGTTTGCAAAAAAAATCGAATTGGCTTCAGTATATTAAGCTCTCATCAAACTTGGTTAAATTACGGATTAATAGTGGAATAAATCACGCTTTCATTTAAAATAAATATCAATATGTAATTTGGATAAAATTTATTAAATTGTATTCAAACTTTCATCAAGTTTTGATCAAACTTGAAACAAACTACGTTCTAACTAAACTAAAAATTTGATAAAATGACCTTAATTTATATTCTGCAACACAAAATTTTTCAAAGTATACATATATTGGTTCGAAATTGATTCAAGATTTTTCTCCAAGCTCTGAAAAAGTGGATTGATAGATTTATAAAAACCAAATTTTTATCTATCTATCGTAGAAAGATCATTAAACTATCTGCTGTTTGTAAGGGCAATTGACCATTTATGAGTACCTCATGCTCTACGATTACAAATGCCTCTACTAAGTTTGACATGAATCAACCTATCATTAAATAGATCGAGTTCATGCTTAGGGCTCGCATTCATCAGGCTGAGGTAAATGACCATTTAACGTTTGTAAAAAAAAAATCGTCGCCCGAGGTTGTGATTGAGGGGACTAGTAAATTAAAATAACGCCGTCATCGGAGTTGTTTTCTTGTAACTCAACTTGGCTTCATTATATTAAGCTCTCATCAAACTTGGTCAATTTTTTGATTAATATTGATATAAATCATGCTAACATTAAAAATAAGTATGATTATGTTAATTTCGATAAAAAGTTTATTAAATTGCATTCAAACTTGAATCAAATTTCGTTCAAACTAAATTAAAAATTTAAAAAATTGGCTTTAATTTAAATTCTTTAACACTAAATTACTCAAAGTTTACAAATATTGGCCGAAATGGATTCAAGTTTTTTCTCAAACCCCTGGGAAAGTCGTTTGGTAGAATTATAAAAATCAAATTTGTGTCTAGAACAGGAATGTCTGGTTGTATTGAAAGATCATTAAACTATTAGCCGTTTGGAAGGGTAATTTTCCATTTAAGAGTACCTCATTCTCTACGATTACAAATGCCGTTACTAAGTTTGACATGTAACAAACTATCATTAAATGGATCGCGTTCATGTTTTATGCTTATATTAAATATCAATATGTATTTGAATTACGATTAACGATTTCATTGAATTGCATTCAAACTTGAATCTAGCTTTGATCAAACTTGAATAAAATTTCGTCCAAACTGGTTTAAAAATTTAATAAATTGGCCTTAATTTAAATTACACAACACAAAATTACTCAAAGTTTACAAATATGCAAGTTTTTTCTCAAAGCTCGGAAAAAGTCGTTTGATAGATTTATAAAAAACAACTTTTATCGATCTATCCTAGAAAATCCTGTTATATTAAAAGAACATTAAACTAAAACTGTTTGTGAGGGTAATTGTACATTTAAGAGTTCCTCATTCTCTATGGTTACAAATGCCTGTACTAAGTATGATATGAAACGAACTAAGTATCATTAGGATCGAGTTCATGCTTAGGGCTAGCATTCTTGAAGCTGACTGATGTGAATGACCATTAAATGTTTGTAAAAACACTGCCTCCCGAGGTTGTGAGTTAGAGGATTAGTAAATTAAAATAACATTGCTTACAACACCAATGTTGTTTTCTTGTAACTCAAATTGAGTTCAGTATATTAAGCTCTCATCAAAGTTGTTCAAATTTTGTGTTAATATTGATATACATTATGTTAACATTTAAAATAAATATCATTATATAAATTTTGATAAAAATTTATTAAATTGCATTCAAACTTGAATCAAATTTCGCTCAAACTTGAATCAAATTCCGTTCAAACTAAATTAAAAATTTAATAAATTGACTTTAATTTAAATTCTACAACACAAAATTATTTAAAGTTTACAAATATTGGTTCGAAATGGATTCAAGTTTTTTATCAAAGTTCTGGAAAAGCCGTTTGATAGATTTATAAAAACCAGATTTGTATCTAGAACAGGAATGTCCGGTTGTATTGAAAGATCATTAAACTATTAGCAGTTTGTAAGGATAATTTTCCATTTAAGAGTACCTCATTCTCTACGATTACAAATGCCGGTACTAAGTTTGACATGAAACAAACTATCATTAAATGGATCGAGTTCATGCTTATAGGGTTCTCATTTTTGAGTCTGAGGTGAATGACAATTTAACGTTTGTAAAAAACTGTGTCCCGAGGTTGTGATTTAGGGATTATTAAATTAAAATAATTTCGCCATCGGTGTTCTTTTCTTGTTACTCTACATGTCTTCAGTATATTAAGATCTCATAAAAGTTGGTCAAATTTTGGATTAATATTGATATAAAGCATTACACATAAAAATTAATATTTGAATTATGATTAACGATTTTATTAAATTGCATTCAAACTTGAATCAAATTTTGATCAAACTTGAATCAAATTCCGTTCAAACTAAATTAAAAATTTAATAAATTGACAAATTCTACAATACAAAATTTCTCAAAGTGAACCAATATTTGTTCGGCTTGGAGTCAAGTTTTTCTTAAATAAATTTTAACTCAATTTGATTGAATGTTTGTACAAATGTTTGTACACCGACTATTGAATACTAAGATGGATGGATTATTTTAAATACGATTCAAGATGATTTGATGTTACTTTCGGGCAAAGTTAACTGTATTTTGAATGAACTGAACAATTGAAGTTTATTCTAACGATTTTCAAACTATCTTCTAACAATTATGATATTCAAAACAAAATATTTGACCTTATTATGGGCATGACACCCCCTTTTCCCCTATTTTTAGGCACATCTATCAACCCAAACCAGTTAAAAACCAGATCTGAGTCTTGTTATAAAATGGTAGATTAGAATGTATTTAACCTAAGGTAGCTCGATAACAAGGTTATCGTTTACCTTCTAAAGGCTCTGGAAAAGTTGTTTGTTATATTTTTAAGAAACATCTTTTTATCTATTTGTGTACATATAACATGCAGAAGGCTTCTAGAACTAGAAAATCTTATTAGAAAGGTCATTAAACTACCAGTTGTTTAAATGGGACCTCACCTCGATGTATAATGGCTTATAATTCAAGAGTTTGCCACAAATAACTTTTGGACAAATTTGGAGATTAAAAACGAAATTTTGGTTAATATTTTATCAAAATAATATAATACCCCATCAAACCTACCACAAACATAAAATTAAATTTTAATAAGAGAATTTTCTCAGTGGGACCTTTTCATCAATAAAATAACGGAAAATTCAAAAGTTCACCTTTATAACCCAATCAGACTTTGCCTAGTTAAACCACCTGTAAAATAAAATTTTAGTGGTGAATAGACACAACAAATTAATTTTTCAGCACAATGCAAAACCACATGTTGAAAACATTGTGAAACATTATTTAAAAAGACATGACTGGGAAGTTCTATCCCAGCTCCTGTATTTACCAGAAACAGCTCCTTCAGATTACTACGTATTCCGGTCAACACGGTCGTCTCTTTCTGAAAAGGGATTCAGTTCTCGCACAGAGATCAATAAAAGATAAATTCCAGAATGGAGAAATCTATCAATCTGAGGTCTACTCTGGTCCTAGATTTGTTAGAAACATAAAAAACAATTCATATTTCTCTCATATTTCTTGACATTCCAGTAGAACAACCAGCAGAATGTGTACCGCGATTATTCCAGACGATTTTACATACTGGGATAAAAACAGTATTATAGGAGACACTGCTAAACCCATTGTCTGAAACCCCAAGCGCATCGACAAATGCGCCATTAGAAATATTACGTGAGTTGTCCGATTTAGTAAGATATTGGGCTAGAAGGAAGGAAAGCTTAAAATTTCGTCGATTGCATCGTTAGCGGATTTTTTGCGTAGATCCACAATGATTCATACTTTAACTTGTTCATCACAAACACAAGCGTACGACCACAATCAGAAAAACAATTTTAAAAAAATCATTCAGTATGACCCATAACAAGGAATTATGTCACCTGGTGGCCATCCATTTCGGATCCGTCGGTCTACAGTGAGGTAGAGGACATCCACACCGGTGTGAAGGCTAGAGTACATTTCGATAAGTCTAGTTTGAAAATTTTAATAACCGAATCAATTACTGTTTCAAATTAAATATTAAATTTTATCAAAATTTACTAGAACAAGTATTTGAGTTGATACTTCATTACGTTAAGTCTAACTGTAAAAATTGGCTCCCGTAGTGACTATTTAAGTTTGAAAAGGGAAACAAAATAATTCAGCTGGATTAAATAACAAATTAATAAGTTTTGAAGACTAAAAGCTCACTTTCGCTAAAAAATCTTGTTAAGATTAATTGGATAAAGACTTGTAGCTCAAAATTAACAAAATCAAAATAGAAATCACATTGGTTAAACTTCTACATTTCGACAAAAGGGCCGTGTTGTATGTATGTAGCTGCAGAAAAAAATGTTTTGATTTCAAACTAATATTTCATTTCGCTAATATCTCTTCTCGCTTTATTTTCCATTAATTTTTGTCCAAGAACTTGCCACCGATGACTTTCCTTCATTTCGAAATTTTTCCTGCGGAAAAACTGAATATTAACAGATTGCTGGTCATACCAGTTGTCACTTTTACTTGCAAGTCTTTTGCAAGAGATGTTTTGTAGAGTCTATTTTGCCTCCCGTTCTCGTGTCGGTGCCGTTCCACGAAAGAAAATTTACTATATCGATATTTTATTGATTGGTATTGGTATGTTACGACTGTATGGTCGCAACGACGATTTTTTTTTGTTATCTTATTCACCCCAGTTGTTGTCTTCGTTTCGTCCATCTTCTCTTATGTTTTTATTCACCTCTGTGTTTGTCTGTGAACGCACCCGCGACGTTTTGTTTTGTTCCCCATTGTGTGGTGGCGCGGAGGTGAAGAGAAGACGAGAAAGAGAGAACAATGCACATCGAGTGTGTGCAAAGTAAAACGTTTTGCAAAAAAATGTTTTTTTCTTGTATGTCTCTCTTTTGTACCAACGAAAATTTGGTATAAAGGAGAGACAGAGAAGAGAGATGCATTTTCTTCTAAAACGTTTTACGAGCTGTGCGACGCTCGAATTTTTTTTTTGTTTGGGCATTCGAGTTGGTGATTTTGTGATATGACAGTCGAGTTTTGATTTTTGTGAAGAAAATTCGAGTTAAGATTGTGAAAAATTCAAGTTTTGATTTTTTTTTTTTTTGGGTGATACAATTTTTCGAACGGGTTTGTTGTAGTTTAGATTCAAAAAAAAAAAAACTAAAGTTGGGTTTGATAACAATATACCGTGTATAATTAAATTAAGATTAACTTTGGGAAAAATACAAGATATTGTAAAAATAAAAATCAAATTGTAATTGTGATTCAATAAATAATTATTTACTTTTTTTAAAAAAAAAAAAAATATAAAAACGAGTGCTCGAGTTTGTTTATTAAACTTTACCAATCAAGAAAAGTGTATATAACGGCTACCCTCGTTGTGCGCAAGTCAAACGGGCGCTTACTCTGAAGAGGTATTTTCGTTTTAAGTGAGTTAGGTTAACAAACGGAAAGCGAGGCACCTGCAACGGGTCTAACAATAGCGAGCGTCGACCTACAGTGTGGTTATACATAACCATCACCATACATTAAAACGCATCGGCAGCAGTAAATTGAATAAGCAGAAAACACCTAAATCTACGAATTCGCCTAGCTCGAAAGTAGGCAGAAATTAATTGCATCCTTTCAACAACCGACCTTCGGCATATCGATTTCAAGAGATTTGGGGTCAACTATACTGGGCTAATTCGGCCGCATATGCGCTATTTGGTTTTGCCCTAACTCAACCCACGGTGCATCCAACGGTAGTGTGTTTGCGGTGGGGGTAATAACGGGTGGTCAACCGGCCTTTATTTTTTTTGGTATCGGGGAGAGGCCCCGCAACGTTTGGGTAGCCAACCGGCTATTCAATTTATGTTATATCGGCGGCCAGTTGAGGCCAGTATATTTTACCGGCGGTTGGGCCGCACCGGTGGAGCACGCTGTAAACGGCACCAAGGCCGCAACGGTCCGGGTGGGGCAAGGCGAACCTGTGGCATGACGACCGTACAAGGTCGCACCACCACGTTTTAAATTAATTAAGGTACCATTTTTTATTTTTATTTTTATTTTTTTTAATTTTTGATTTCAATTTTATAATTTTTATATATTATATTAAATTTAAATTTTGTAATCGAGCGCCGCACAGCGGGTGCGCGCTCGATGCGCATTGCTGTTCTCTCTCTCGCTCTCTCTCTCTTTCCCTCCTTTTCTGTTTTTCGGGAAGCTGGTTTTCTTTGTTTTGTTGTTATTTTTTTTTCTATAGTGAAATGAAATACTAAATTATTTTTCGGTCGGTGTGATGGGAGCGGAGACTCCCTCTGTGTCGGTTTAGTGTTTGCGGTCCCTTGGTGCCCGCATCCAATTCCGTAACCAGGGCTTGGCCCCGTTTGAATTCGGATGGATGCGCGCACCAAGGCACCTCTCTCCTCCTTTATAATTATTTTTGTTCGTTCCTCAGGTTCCGGCCGACGAATTTCGGCGGAACATCCGGGTTTATTATTATTATTTGCGTTTTCCCCAACTATCTGTTAATCACGGTGTAGGCCAGGAGCCCTGCATGCCTCAAACCCCACGACCCTCGCACTTCTCGCTGAGAACGTAGCCGGCAAAACATCACCGTGGAGGCCTCTGCAGGAGCTTAGTGAATATCTGCAGGTTGGCAGTGCCAGCCTGTAACAGTGGCGCCCAATCTTTGTCGCGAATTTTAATTTTGATAATTTTTATTTTTTTATGATTTGTAGCTGCACTCCCTTTGGCGTGCGCGTCCAGTGTCGAAACCGGTGTTTCACACTGTTTGAATTCGCATGGACGCGCACACCAAAGCCAGTCTCCCGGTTGACATTCCCTATCTACGATCGCCACCAGCACGGGCTGTTTGATTGCGCGTAGATGGGGGGTGTCATCCCCTATTCTTCAGACATCCGACTTCCGAGCTCTTTCCCATTTCCACTATGTTGTGTCCGATTGTGGTGGAGCTCGGATGTCATTTGTTTGGGGTTTAGCTGTTAGCTTCATTCTCCCTTTCCCGAAATTTCTTGACCGAAATTTGAGGAACGGAGCAACAATTTTTATTATTATTATTTTTCTTTATTTTATTATTTAGCTGACACGGAGTGGGGTTTCCACTCGCTTCATACCACTGTATTGTTGTATTGATTTGAAATTTTTTTATGTTTATCTGATTTTTGATAAATTGATATTTTTGATTTTTTTTGATTTTTGGGTTGTATTGAACCCCAGTGTATTTGATAATTCATTTTATTGTATTGATTCTGCTTGCATACCGTTGGGTGTGTTGGTAGATTTGGATCTTATTATTTTTCTTTCGTATCGTTTCAAATTTCAACGAGCCCCTCCAAATTAGGTTCTCATCGAAAAGCGCCACTTTGGGGGGTATCTCGTCTTCCGTCGTTAAACTAACCGTGGGAATACTGGACCCATAAACCACCACAAGGTAACCATTCCTTCCTTTTTATTATTATCTTATTTGTTTTTTTTCTTGCTACTTTGCCTCCTTATCTGGGTGTGTTGGTAGTTTCATTAGCTACGTTATTATTATTATTAAATTTTGTTTATTATTATTTTGTATGAATTCTAATCCGTGGGATACGCCAGAAAGACCTCAAAGACGTACAGTGTGGGATAACTCGGACGTAGAACCACGTATCCAACGTAACCATCCGTGGGATCGAGTGGAAGTTAACCAAATTCACATTCGAATTGAGTATTATCTAACGCACGGGGTAACTTTCTGGTTGTTTATCACGATTTGATATTCATTGATTGAATTTTTGTTGTAATTATTTTAACGAGCCCCCCCAAATTAGGTTCTCATCGAAAAGCGCCACTTTCGGGGGTATCTCGTCCTATCCGTCGTTAAACTAATCGTGGGAATACTGGACTCACAAACTCTTACAAGGTATCCATTCCTTTTCGTGTTATTTATAAAAATATTTCGTGTTTTTTTTATTATCTAGTTATAGTGGGTGTGGAATATCTTTAGTTGTAATTTCCTCTAATTTAAAACCTTTCGTTTGAGTTAGAGTTATTTTGAATTAAAATTTTTGTATTTTTATAAATCAATAAAGACTACGTTTTTTTTGTCGAATTAACCAAACTTACTCCTTTACCCTGATATAATCCAAAATGGACGTAAATCTACTGCAACGAGACGAAGTGGAGGTGGAGTGTCTCCTTCGTGATATACGCTTCGACACACCCGATGCAATTCATCAACTCGAGGAAGCGGTCCGAAGTGAGCAGGCCGATATTAAACCAACGCCCGGAAAAATGCATACAAGCGCATCGAAAAGACCTGATATCGAGATCTCAACGTGTCTCAAGAAATTGGAGGAGATTCGGGGAGCGATCACAGTGTTGGATCCGGCGACAAAAGACCTCATGCTATTGGTGCAACGGTACCACGCTCGTTTATTACATTTGGCAGGTCGGCTTAGCCACGCATTTAAATCACCGACATACGAGCAGTCCGCGCGTAAGGCACATCAGGCATGTTCGGCATTATTGACCAGTCTGCAGATGTACCTGGATGACCAGGAAAAGTTGAACGTTTCCATAGAAAGCGCAAAGGGCGTACATCTCGCGTTGGAAATACCTCCCCATGAGGAAACAAATGAAGATATTCAAGTTCAAAATCTCGGTAGCGAGGATGATTCCGACCACCCACAACCGCAGGAGCGAAGATGCACTTTGGAGGATCTCCTTGATCAGATTCAAACGAACCACACGGCGGTACAACAATCAAATGCACAGACCACCTTGTTGGAATCCATGCTGCACAAATTCGAATTGGTATCACAGCAGCTGGTCAAGTTGGATCAAAGACAAACCAACCTCCAGACTCAAATCGTTGGAAATAACCTGTTCTCACAAGACATCCCGATTCCAACCGTACACGATCGAGCGCCTCCGACGTCCACCAGTTCGCCAGTATCGCCAAAATTTGTCGATCGACGTTTGTTGTCCGGTAGTGGACTAAGTTTCACGGGATCTCCATCGGGAATCAACATCGATATGTTCCTGTTTCAAGTTGATACCATCGCTTCATCTCGGGGATTATCCGAACAAATCTTATTATTGGAGCTCCATACCATTCTAAAGGACCTCGCGTTGCAGTGGTACTGGACATTTCGTAAACACAACCCGCACGCGACCTGGTCAGAACTACGAAGCGGAATTATCGAGCGCTTTCAAGATCGTCGCACAAATTACGAAATCCGCAGAATGGTCGAGGCACGTAAACAACAACCGAACGAAAGCTTCCTGGATTTCTACAACCACGTATGGACCCTCACACTACAATGTCGCACGCCGTATTCCGACGAAGAGCTCATTCAAATTTTGATGAACAACATGAAGCCTACGCTACAATACCACCTTACAGATCGTCAGTTCAGCAGCATCAATGAACTAATAAAAAGCTGTTCTGCTTGGGAGGAGTCTTTTCGGCGGCTCAAAGCTCCGGCGGATCCTGCAATCCATCCACGACGCGTGATCAATGAGTTATCAGGCAGTCCGTATGATGATGTTGGAGCATATGACTCTTATGAGAATTATCCCTTAACTGATGTTCTGCCCGATAACTCAGTATCCGCAATTCAAACGGGGAGCAGGTATCCGTCGGCAGCGGCGAGGCGTCCGGGCGGACAAGTCCCAGCAGACAGTTCGGGATTGGTTTACAAACAACATGCCAATTATGGTAAAAATGTCGTCTGCTTCAATTGTTCAGATATGGGTCACACGTTCATGGATTGTCAACTAGCTCCAGTCGGATTATTTTGTTATCGATGTGGGCTTCGAGGAACGATATCTGCGCGTTGTCGACGTTGTGCTGATGAAAGAAACGTTCAATCAAGATTGTCGGAAAACCAGAACAGTGGTTCTTGGAGGACTGGGCCACGAGAATCACCACAACCACAACCGCAACCCAGACTGATGTTACCACGGACAAATCCACTCAAACCGATTCTGGAGGATGCAGCGAGCAATACGGACGCGGAAATCCGCTCCTATTCGAATCCGACGAAGAGGTAAGCTCGTCTGCCAGTAATGATTCCTTTCCCGATCCTTCTTCCTCATCCAATCCTTCCTCCCTTCCTGTCGCTCTTAAATTTTTCTATAATGCCCCATCATTGGCAAAGTTAGATCGTTTAAAGCGTTCAAAAAAATATTGGAACCGTCGCGTCGCAATGAGAAATGATGTGATTTCCTCCGTTCTATTCTCCGAGGGTAGTGACACTCGGCCTTACGCCCAGGTCTTTATAAATAAGATACCTTTTAAGGGTCTTCTCGACAGCGGGGCGAGTGTCAGTGTTCTCGGGAGTGGATCGGAGAAACTTCTGTCAAATCCATTTGTTGAATTCCATAACTTTCCTTCCACTATAACTACCGCGAGTGGCCAAGTCCAACGAGTTTTTGGTTATATCCGAGCTAACGTCGAATTTAACGGAGTCACTAAATTTATGAATTTTCACGTTGTCCCTTCCTTGGAACAACCGCTTTATTTGGGTATCGATTTTTGGAATCGTTTTGGAATTTCCCCAAAAATCTCCGCGTTGAATAATTCGGACGAATTAGGTGAAACTACCAACACACCCAAATTCCATATTTTAACATCTGATGATCGTCGTAAATTGGATCTCATTCGCGAATATTTCCCGAGCAGCGATATTTTAGGTTTGGGCCGCACATCCCTCATCACTCATATGATCGATGTCGGTCCCGCAAAACCAGTCAAACAACGTTTTTATTCCGTGTCCCCAGCTATCCAGAAACTCATGTATGCCGAGTTGGATAGGATGTTGTCTTTGGGGGTTATCGAGGAGTCACAAAGTTCCTGGTGTTCACCGGTCACGTTGGTGCGTAAAGCCAATGGGAAAGTTCGTCTGTGCTTAGATGCTAGAGAACTGAACAAGGCAACCGTCAAGGATGCGTATCCGCTGCCCATAATCAACGGATTGTTGGGTCGTTTGGGACACACCCGATTCATTTCGGCGATTGATTTGAAGGATGCCTTTTGGCAGATCCCACTCGACCCAGCATCCCGCGATAAAACAGCGTTTACGGTTCCTGGACGGCCCTTGTATCAGTTCAAGGTGATGCCGTTTGGCTTATGCAACGCACCACAGACGCTTTGTCGCTTGATGCACCGCGTGATCCCGTACCAACTGCACGATAAGGTCTTGGTGTACCTCGATGACCTTCTGGTCACATCCTCCACTCTGGCTGAACATTTCGATTTACTACAACAGGTTGCTGGATATCTGAAGGACGCTGGTTTAACAATCAATTTGACCAAAAGTAAGTTTGTGTTGAAAGAAGTCGACTATTTAGGTTATATTGTGGGTGATGGCTGCCTCCGTACAAACCCAGATAAATGTAAAGCTATTCTGGAGTACCCTATTCCGAAAACGACGAAACAGATTAGACGTTTTCTGGGAATGTGCGGATGGTACCGTCGCTTCATTCCAAATTTCGCCTCCTTAGCTTCTTCTCTCACCGATCTTACTGGTAAAAACACTAAAGTATGTTGGTCTGCAGCTGCTGATTCTTCTTTTAACGCTCTCAAAACCGCCTTGTCAACTGCCCCAGTTTTAACGCATCCTGATTATACAAAACCCTTTTTTATTCAGTGTGATGCCAGTGCCGTTGGGGTCGGTAGTGTCTTATTTCAGGTGGACGCCGAGGGGGTGGAGCGGCCCATTGAGTTTTATTCCCATAAGCTCAATGCGGCGCAGCGAAACTACTCGGTGACCGAGCTGGAATGCTACGCTGCCGTCCTCAGCGTGCGAAAATTCCGTCCCTACGTGGAAGGTTATCCATTCGTCATTTATACCGACCATTCCAGTTTGCGCTGGTTAATGAGTCAAAAAGACCTCTCCGGACGTTTGGCGAGATGGAGTCTTAAACTCCAAGCGCTGGATTTTCAAATTGGATACCGAAAAGGTTCAGTTAACGTTGTACCTGATGCGCTGTCTCGAGCTTTTCCGGATGAATCCGCTCCTTGTGAGGATGATTCCGAAAGTAAGAGCACGCCTGATCCTGGTGCCCAATTTGAGGATCCAGTCTTGTCGAGTAAAAACATCGACCCTTCCGTGAATGCGTTAATACCTTCTTCAGTCCCCATTCTGCACGTTGATCAAAATTCGGTTGCGTTCCAAGATCCAGATTACGTCGATCAGATCGCGAAAATTCGTTCATTAAAAGATTGTTCGCACAACTACAAAATCCAGGATGATAAATTATTAATATCCCCTTCGTTTGGTTTTAAATATGTGGATACCGACCTTTCGAACTGGAAATTAGTTATTCCGAATAGCTTGACCCAATCACTTGTCGAACAGGCTCACGTAC
Source organism: Nephrotoma appendiculata (assembly GCA_947310385.1). Classification (NCBI taxonomy): domain Eukaryota; kingdom Metazoa; phylum Arthropoda; class Insecta; order Diptera; family Tipulidae; genus Nephrotoma; species Nephrotoma appendiculata. Next base: position 263,573,628 of record OX371225.1, on the reverse strand, counting down.
CTCCCACTTCAGCACATTTAGGCGGCAGCAAAACTCTCGAACGCCTTCAGCGTCAATTTTACTGGCCTCATATGGCAAAACAAGTTAAACAGTACGTTGCTAGCTGCACTAAATGTAAAATGAACAAAGCTGTTAATTTCTCTACACAACCAGCCATGGGAGCTCAGGTCACGTCAACTCGCCCGTTTCAAAAATTGTATGTAGATTTTTTGGGTCCGTATCCACGTTCGAAACTCGGTAATACTTGCATCGTTATCGTTCTGGATCATTATTCGAAATTCGTAGTTGTAAAACCCTTACGCGAGGCGTCTGCCTCATTATTGTGTCGATTTCTAGAAAATGAGGTATTCCTTTTATTCTCCGTACCCGAAATTGTTACCTCCGATAATGGGAAGCAGTTCACCTCGAATCTATTTAAAGACCTGTTAGCGAAATACGGGGTAACCCATGTACGTACGCCGGTGTACTCGCCCCAAAGTAACGCTTCCGAGCGTGTTAATAGAACATTAATTGCCAGTATTCGTTCATATTTGAGCGATCACGACCATAATTTGTGGGACAAAAATTTGCAGGAAATTGCGGCTGCTTTACGTAATGCCATACACGATTCGATACATTGTTCCCCTCATTATGTCGTGTTCGGTCAACATATGTCGATGCACGGTTCGGATTACTCACTGCGACGATTACTCGATGAACATGATCCCGGTGAAGTCCATGCATGGGCTAAGCCAGATCGAGTAAATCTGTTAAAGGATCGTATTATACATTATCTGCGTGTGGCATACGAGAAGGGAGCTCAGCATTACAACTTGCGTAGTACTAAGCGCTCTTTTCGAGTTGGACAATCTGTCTTTATACGATCTTTTGCGTTGAGCGATGCGACGAACAAATTCTCCGCGAAATTAGCTGGAAAATTTAAACCCGCGATTATTACCAGTAAAGTCGGACAAGTGGCGTACGCGGTCGAAGATTTGAATGGCAAATCATTGGGCACGTATCATGTAAAAGATATCCGCACGTGACGCATGTTTTCCTCGATCGAAAAATTAGTTTGTCGCGGTACAATGGATGTACAATTCAATTGAACTGTTTTCTTTCGTATCGTTGTATTTTAGGCCCGGCTTATGAGACATCTCAGGGTGTGGGACGTTCCCACGTTTGTTACGACTGTATGGTCGCAACGACGATTTTTTTTTGTTATCTTATTCACCCCAGTTGTTGTCTTCGTTTCGTCCATCTTCTCTTATGTTTTTATTCACCTCTGTGTTTGTCTGTGAACGCACCCGCGACGTTTTGTTTTGTTCCCCATTGTGTGGTGGCGCGGAGGTGAAGAGAAGACGAGAAAGAGAGAACAATGCACATCGAGTGTGTGCAAAGTAAAACGTTTTGCAAAAAAATGTTTTTTTCTTGTATGTCTCTCTTTTGTACCAACGAAAATTTGGTATAAAGGAGAGACAGAGAAGAGAGATGCATTTTCTTCTAAAACGTTTTACGAGCTGTGCGACGCTCGAATTTTTTTTTTGTTTGGGCATTCGAGTTGGTGATTTTGTGATATGACAGTCGAGTTTTGATTTTTGTGAAGAAAATTCGAGTTAAGATTGTGAAAAATTCAAGTTTTGATTTTTTTTTTTTTTGGGTGATACAATTTTTCGAACGGGTTTGTTGTAGTTTAGATTCAAAAAAAAAAAAACTAAAGTTGGGTTTGATAACAATATACCGTGTATAATTAAATTAAGATTAACTTTGGGAAAAATACAAGATATTGTAAAAATAAAAATCAAATTGTAATTGTGATTCAATAAATAATTATTTACTTTTTTTAAAAAAAAAAAAAATATAAAAACGAGTGCTCGAGTTTGTTTATTAAACTTTACCAATCAAGAAAAGTGTATATAACGGCTACCCTCGTTGTGCGCAAGTCAAACGGGCGCTTACTCTGAAGAGGTATTTTCGTTTTAAGTGAGTTAGGTTAACAAACGGAAAGCGAGGCACCTGCAACGGGTCTAACAATAGCGAGCGTCGACCTACAGTGTGGTTATACATAACCATCACCATACATTAAAACGCATCGGCAGCAGTAAATTGAATAAGCAGAAAACACCTAAATCTACGAATTCGCCTAGCTCGAAAGTAGGCAGAAATTAATTGCATCCTTTCAACAACCGACCTTCGGCATATCGATTTCAAGAGATTTGGGGTCAACTATACTGGGCTAATTCGGCCGCATATGCGCTATTTGGTTTTGCCCTAACTCAACCCACGGTGCATCCAACGGTAGTGTGTTTGCGGTGGGGGTAATAACGGGTGGTCAACCGGCCTTTATTTTTTTTGGTATCGGGGAGAGGCCCCGCAACGTTTGGGTAGCCAACCGGCTATTCAATTTATGTTATATCGGCGGCCAGTTGAGGCCAGTATATTTTACCGGCGGTTGGGCCGCACCGGTGGAGCACGCTGTAAACGGCACCAAGGCCGCAACGGTCCGGGTGGGGCAAGGCGAACCTGTGGCATGACGACCGTACAAGGTCGCACCACCACGTTTTAAATTAATTAAGGTACCATTTTTTATTTTTATTTTTATTTTTTTTAATTTTTGATTTCAATTTTATAATTTTTATATATTATATTAAATTTAAATTTTGTAATCGAGCGCCGCACAGCGGGTGCGCGCTCGATGCGCATTGCTGTTCTCTCTCTCGCTCTCTCTCTCTTTCCCTCCTTTTCTGTTTTTCGGGAAGCTGGTTTTCTTTGTTTTGTTGTTATTTTTTTTTCTATAGTGAAATGAAATACTAAATTATTTTTCGGTCGGTGTGATGGGAGCGGAGACTCCCTCTGTGTCGGTTTAGTGTTTGCGGTCCCTTGGTGCCCGCATCCAATTCCGTAACCAGGGCTTGGCCCCGTTTGAATTCGGATGGATGCGCGCACCAAGGCACCTCTCTCCTCCTTTATAATTATTTTTGTTCGTTCCTCAGGTTCCGGCCGACGAATTTCGGCGGAACATCCGGGTTTATTATTATTATTTGCGTTTTCCCCAACTATCTGTTAATCACGGTGTAGGCCAGGAGCCCTGCATGCCTCAAACCCCACGACCCTCGCACTTCTCGCTGAGAACGTAGCCGGCAAAACATCACCGTGGAGGCCTCTGCAGGAGCTTAGTGAATATCTGCAGGTTGGCAGTGCCAGCCTGTAACAGGTATAATAACGGTTTTTGTGTTAAATAAATAATCCACATCAACATTGAGTCTATTTTGGACAATACCTATAATTAAAACATTGACATACAAAATATATAATAAACCAACTAGGAATTATTAAGTCAACAAAATACTGAATTGTCTGCGCGCGGTACACTAAACACATTTAAAAGGGGTCATTCAGCTGCAGATTACGTTACAGATTCCGCTGCCTTTATAACCGCAAACACACTTTAAAGCATATAGCACTTACTTTATACTTTGATTGTGTTTTAACGTATATAAGACAAAAAAAAGAGTTATTCCATTCTTTATTGTTTTAAGTATGAACGCAAAGTTTTTTTTTTTTTTGCAAAATCTTATGTATCGCATAAAAAAACACCATTCATCATTATGTTCATGACTCTGCTATTACTATTGTACATAACACAGAATATATTCTTAGTACCTTGCTCTCTTGTTATAAAACACAAGAGTGTGCGATAATACAAAAAAAAAATTATTAAGAAGAACAAACCGCGCGCACATAGCACAACAACAGAGTAATAATATAATATTGACAACAACAACATTTTCTTTTGACAACAACAACAACCAACATTTTGTACAGAAGAAACAAAATATTTTTTTTTTTTTTTATGAATTTTAAAGTGTTAATCAAACAAAACCAGGAAATGTTTAAATTGTTTAATCGCGATCAAAAAAATAATAAAAATGATGTGTATGTGAGCCCCTGTATATACCTGTTTATGTGTTAGTGTTTTGGTTGTTCATTTTATGTTTCCAATGTTTGATTTTCGTAGCAAAAATTTTTCATTTTTCACAATATAAATTTTTCATACTGGTTATGTGTGCGTACAGTGTTTGCAGTATATGTACGGATATTTGGAGCCATGGTTATTTCGAATATGTTGCTTGCGCATAATCATTATTTCCGAAAAGTATAAAAATTTAATGTTGCATGCTGTTGCACGTAATGTTGCAACAAAATATATCGCATACGAAAATAGTTGGTTTTTTAACGTTTTAATGACAAACTAGTTATGACAACCGGAAATTATGTTGACTTGTATATGTGTATATGTATATATAAATATATGCTATATGCGTGAATTAATCGCGTCTAATATATAAAGCAGTAAGCAATAATAGTAAAAAATAGACAATATATATACGTATATATTATGATGATGAACATAGACAGATTATATATTTTATGACTTCCATCTGTGGTTTTTTATTATTATGGTGTGTCTTTGAAAAAAAAAAATATTTATTAAGATGATCATGATGATGATATGAGATGGTGATTAAAGATATTTTAATTAAGATGTAAAAACGACCGATCAAAATTCCGCAATTGCAATCAATTATGGCGTAATTAAAAAATAGTTGTGCGCATCGTATATACTTACTCTCTCGGTTATGATATAACCGTTTGTATCTAAGTTATGGATATACGCGAACTTATATCGGGGTGTTGCTTTTAATTAGCGTATGGTTATATTAATTAAGACGCAGATTTGACAGGTGATTTAATTTGATTAATTAAATTGTGTTTTTTTGTAATATGTCGTGTAAAATGGGCATATATTTAGTACTTATATAGATAATTAGCTAAATTAAGCTTACTAATTATCGTAAATATGCAAAATTTTATAATAAATATTGGGCACGATCTTTATTCTTGAAATAGTGTTGTAAATACAATTTTAATCGAATCTGCATACGATCCTTCTACTCTACTATCTGGAACTAAAAAGTTTCACAAAAATTCCAAACTTGTGTTTATAAATTTTCTAACAAAAAATTAGCAAATCGTATCGGTTTTTTCAAAATATAATTAAACGTATTAGCAGTTGGCGCCGAAGTGAACTTTTTAATGAAAAGTGTAGCTACAAAAATAAAAGAAAAGTGTAAATAGAAAACTTTCACAAAATAAGATCATCAATGATGCAAATATCGGGATCAAATTTATCATAATAGTTCTAATCCGAAGGTTGGGGTTAAGTATTAAAAAAAATAATTCTTTAAATGTTTGAAAATATGGTTGATTAAAAAAATCTCAGAGATATTACCAAATGTATATAGGTATAAACCTTCTAATAGTGGACAACTTGAGCTGTTCAAAACAGTTAATCAAATTGAAATAAATAGTTTTGGGGTAACTCCACACAAGTTTTAGGGCATCAAATTCCATAAAAATTCAAATATTCGTCAAAATACCTCCTACACTATGGCCGATTCCAGTAAACTCAGAGATGTTACCAAGTGTTGGCAAATATTTTCCAAATTTGACAAATCATTATAGTCAAAACAGTTGAACACGTAAAAATAGAAAGATGTGCTTTGTAGTGTCGACATCACGTCGTTAATTAATCTAAAAATGGCGTCCTAAATAACGTTGACAATGTAGATAATATGTCGACAATGTCGATAGTTATTCTTTCTATTAGCAATCAGAAAACGTTAATCATTTATTTGTTAAATGAAACCACTTAAACATCGAGAGCTTCATTCTTACCACACATCGTCAGCCCAGTATTAGCATGTTCCGTACGCCATTTTTGGGTATTTTGTCCTGAGAATGCAGAATATGGTAATCGCATGCGCTCTTTCAGAATCTATTATCAGATTGTATAATCGTAGCCGTTTCCGAGATATTCGGTGTTTAGTTTGTTCCATATCCAGATTTTTGGCGTATGGAACAAAAATCTAATGCATTTTAATAATATTTTTTTGTTACATTTAGTTTGGTTCAAAATCATAATCAATTATGTATTTAAGCTTTATCAAATCTAGATTGTTCCACTGCATTACTGAATGATTTTTAATAGCATATAGCATATGGATAAAGAACAAAAAAAGCAAAAAATAATTGAAGATTGAATTGTTCAATATCCATAACTCGATAACACTAGAGGCGCAAAAGTATATAAAGGACCTGGTACATTGTTCCTCTTCAGTCGTGCTATGCATTTTATTTTTATTTGTTTATGTTTGTATTTTTTTCAATGATTGTTCCATATCCATAGCTGTAGATAGTAAAAGTTTGCAAAAGCATACAAGATACTTAGATTTCATTTCTTCAGTTGTATTAAGGTAATAAAAGGTTTGCGAGATGGATTCTCTGAATCTTCCTATGACTCCACAATCATTAAGGTAAGTGCACGTTACTACTTCGTTTGTTGCATTTAATTTTTTAATGATTTTTAAAACAGGAATGTGAATTCAAAAATAGAAGAACCCAACATAGAGAAACTACTAAATGATGCTGATTCATCGTGTGCGCCTTCCTCGGAATTGGCTTTTCTGGTATGTATACGTAACTGTCTTTATGCATAAACTTTTAAGTAAATAAAATAAATTTCGAATAGCTGATAATACCTATGAGGACCCCAACTATGTACCGGAGAAGGTCTTGAAAAATGTATGTTATGGTAAGTTTTATGAAAATCTTTAAACCGGGTTTGTTCTATTTAACTCGTTTAAATTTAAAAGATTCCAATGATGATCAAAATGCTTTGTCTCCAACAAATGATGGAGTTGATGAAGATTGGAGAGATTTACCACCTAATTCGAGTTTTTACGGTATAAGAAATTAACTGAATTGAAGTATATTATATAGAATATATTATTTAACTATGTAATAACACATTCTACAGGCTCGAAAACAATCGATGGCTGCAAGGCAAATGAAACCCGGATGTAAATCTACATACTTTTTCCTATGTACAAAAAATGTATCCGAAGAAGATCGGTAGAAAATTATTGAGAGCTTTTGGAATCTGACCGATGATGATAAAACCAAGTTTTTCTTTAAATTTGTTAAACGTGTGCCTGTAAAGCGGCGGCGAGTGTCTTCTAAAAAAAAAGAACTATTCATATAGATTTTTCATCCAAGCTAATGAACATGTAATTCGAGTATGTAGATTGTTTTTTCTAAACACTCTAAACGTATCAAAAAGACGAATTTACTATTGTTTCGAAAACTTTTCCGACAAAATAACGAGATGCTCACGAGTTATGAAACGAGGAGAAAATGTAAAAAAGAGAAACGTCGCCAGAAAAATTTGATGAAGTGCAAAATCACAAAAACAGTACCTAGAAGCGCACTTAAATCTATCCAAAATGTATCAATTATACTACGAACGAATGAAGAAACGTCCTGTAGCATTAGCCGTATACCGAAAAATTTTCAACAACGAGTTTAATATTTCATTCCATACGCCAAGGAAAGATCTATGCGATAAATGCTTCTTATTTAAACAACAAAAAAAAAACACCAACTCAGGAAGAAATATTGGTACATGAGACACATCAACAAGAGAAGATAGCATGTAAAGCTACCACATGCATTTTATGCTATGAATTGCAACGAGTGATTGCACTGCCGAAAGGAAATGCTTCGTCATTTTATTACAAGCGCAAACTCAACCTATACAACCTGACAGCTACAGTTATAATACCCAGGCACATAGTGGTCGTTCCGGCAATGACATCTGCAGTGCTTTAATACGAATATTAAGGGGACATAGCACCTTCAAAATTGAAAAAAAAAGTTTTTCAATGATTTTTTTTAATGGAATAAAAAGAGATATATTTTAATGAAACTTGCCATTGACATTTTATTTAACTGAAAGTACAAAAACAATTTTTTTAAGATTTCTTTTAGCCTAATGTCGTCTGCTACAAGGGTTTTCCAGAAACACTGAAAATTCGCGGCGTGCATCAAAACTACTCTCAGAAACGTCTGAACAAAAAAAAAACTGGGTTTTATTCAGCATTAAATCGCCCTTGGGAAAGGAAAAAAATTGGTTGAAAAACAAAAAAATGGCGGCATTTTTTCAAAAATGCAGCTTTTTTGTCCTCCCCAATTAGTTGTAACTCAAAAAATTGAAAGCCGATTTTTCCTTCCGTAGTTCATTCTGAGCAGAAATATATATGTAGATCAACGTGTTAAAATTTTAGAACGATTGGATAAGTAGTTTTAGAACGATTGGATAAGTAGTAGCGTTTAAAGTTAGTCATTTCGAGATAACCGCATAAAAAACGACTTTGGCGAGCTTCGCAATAAATAAAATCAATTTTTTTTTGAGATTTTCATATCATTAAAATCATGTTTTTAAACATTCATTCTAACATATTCTACCATAAAAAAAATTTTGATTTTTTGAAAATTTGAAGGTGCTATGTCGCCTTAAATCAACTGATGAAAGATTTTCCCTTAGCGAAACGTATAGTTTTGTGGAGCGATTCCTGTGTACCACAGAATCTTAACAAAATTGACACTACATCCATAAAAATGTTTGTCAACTCAAATCCACACTTAGAATGTGTCATTCAAAAATTTTCAGAGCCAGGTATACAAGAAGTATATTCAAGTATACAAGAAGTTGATTGTGTGCACTCGACTATCGATCGGTATATGAAAAACCTAGAAATACATAGCCCGCTTTATTTTGTGCGATTACTACAAAACATGAATGCTCGAAATGTTACTTTGATGGTTATAATACAAATGAAGCCAACGGATTTTAAGGCTTATTCGAATCCAGCTGGTAAGTTTGACTTTACCAGAGTTCTATTTTTTTAGAATTAAATCTATCTTTTACGAACAAGAAGAAATCGGAAGCTTTACCTTACAATACAAACTTTCCTTAAAAGAAATCAACTACAAGACTTGTTTGTTGCGAAAAATGCACCTCGAAGTTCGCTTGCCACTCCTCAAAATCTTTTTTCAACTGAAATTGCTACACTACCAGCACGTTCCACTGCAAAGGAGAAAGTTGCGGATATTAAAGACCTTTTCCCATTTCTGCCAATGGAAGATATAAAATATCTTACAACATTACTGATAAAAAAGCAAACTTTGACTGAATAATATGAATATTATTAAAAGCCTGAATTAGTACAATTTTTTTTGAAGCTACGAATTAAAACCAAATGGGGTTTGTTTTTAAAAAATGTATTTTTAATATGAGATTTAGAACCATATTTAAGAAAAGACTCATACATAAGAATAAAACTTATTTTATCGAAATAAAATGTTCATACCACGTAACTTATTTGGAACTTGGGGCTAGAATGTTGTATATGGAACCATTTTGTTTCACATCCTATAAAGAACACCATTTAATGCTAAACAGGTGGATGTGGGGACCAAATTTAAAAAAAATCTAGGTTCAGCAAAATTTTGATTGCTCTTTAAGTATTAGCCGAATTTTTCTAAAAACTTGCCTAGTAAATTCCGGATATGTATAAATTGCTCTAAAAAAAATGAAAAGATGTTGTACTTAATATACTTTTTTTTTCATTTAACATCAAACAAAGAAATCCATTTTCCCGAATTTCAGGTAAATGGCAGATGGACCATACTAATATTACAGCGACGACATTAGAAAAGATTGAACAGTTTTTATATAACACTGTACTGACATATATAAATGTATGTAATCTTAAAAATTGATATTTCTTGAATGCTTTAGCTGCCTTAGTATAATTTCGATAGATATCGATACTTTGAAATAGAATTTGATTGATAATCATTGATAGTTTCTGATAGTTTTGAAATCTGCAGACTCTGTATTGAAATGTCAGGATATAAATTTGTTTCCTCAAAAATAAATATTTTAATCCTCCTCTTGCAAATACATAGGACTATTGAAAGGATTTACTTTTAAAGCGGGACACTTGTTAAGGAAAACGAGAGGTACTTTATAGTGGTACTTTACTATAAAGTAGGTTAAGTTGTGCAGGTTCGATAAGCATCTGTGGGAACATTTTCTTCTAGAGTTTTTTAATATTCAATAGCTATTATGGAAAACCCGTGCCTAGTTTTGTTTGTTTATAAATATTTTAATTTTATATTATACAAAAAAAATTACATAACAACAGAGACGCATAATTTCCAAAAAAAAATTGAAAACTAACTCAGAAAATTGCCGATAGAAGTTCGGGGATTGTTTGACAGGCAAATAAAACATTTTCTTTTAAGTTAGGTTCAAATGGTAAAGAAAAAATGTATAAATAGACGAATCAAAATTTAATTTCTAGGTTAGGTTCAACAACAAATTTAATTTTTAAGTTTTATTTCGAATAAAACGTCAAATTCAGGTAATAAATAAAACTAAAAATTGAGCAATTTTCTTAATGTATCGCCAATTATTTTGTTCGATCCGATATTAGTTGTCCGGTTTAACTGAAAATTCTTTCAGTTGACCCCAATATTCATGGGACACTTATAATTTTTTTTCTATAATTCTGAAGTGACTCATAAAATTGTTTTTTTGTGGTTATCAGAAAGAATGTGATAATCACAGGCATATAAGTTATTTAGGTTCACATTCGAACATAACATTTGTGCGTTCTAGATCTTGTCGCAATACTAGTAATATTATCTTAATTCTCGGTATATGCTTTCTGTTCTTGCTTCTGTTGCTCTCGTCCTACCTGTCTCAGTTTTACCTATATGCATCGTCAAGTCATTCTGAATTAGTATGTTAATGAAGTTTATCCAAACTAATCCAAAAATTACAACAACAACAAACTTATTGTAATAGTATTAGTGTAAATAAACATTCAGGCGAATCTAAATTGTGTAATTTAGACTAGATGTGACTTTTAATTAGACTTAAACTATATATAGATATTCCAAAGTCATTCTCAGTACTTTTAAAGCATTTAGCATGAACTTCAGTGACATTGGTAAACTGTCTAGACCCAAAACGAGTGTCCTCAGTAAATTATATGATTTTCTAATGGGTCATGAGTTTTAGTAATATTATTGGACTACTTAGATCGAGAAGTAGACAATCATATAAATTACTAGTATTCCTAGTAATTTATATGATTGTCTAATCATTGGGCGTTGAGCAACACCTCTAACCCGAACTTCTCCTGAGTACGCTCTAAATAATTTTTAATACTCGCAAATCTTCTTTCTCGAATTTTCATCAAAGTCATCTAGTTTAAAAAAAATAAAAAATATCACGGGTCCCTCCGGATGACCTTCTAAACGATTTTTCCCGAAATCATGAACCATCACAATCGATTATTAATATTTGAAAACTCCACTTCAGTAATTTGCATTAAATTCGTCTGTGTTGAATAAATATTAAAAAAACAAACTCTGGCCTTTCCGGGGCACCAAACGACATTTCTTGAAATCAGAAAACCCCTCTTCAGCAGTTTTCACCAGAGTCATTTGGTTTACATATTTACACATTATTAAATCTCATGGTGTCCCCGGTCAGACCCATTAGAAAATCATCTAATTTACTGAGGACACTCGTTTGGGTTTAGACAGTTTACCAATGTCACTGAAGTTTATGCTAAATGCTTAGAAAATACTTAGAATGATTTGGAATATCTATATATAGTTTAAGTCTAATTAAAAATCACATCTAGTCTAAATTACACAATTTAAATTCGCCTGAATGTTTACTTACACTAATACTATTACAATAAGTTTGTTGTGTTTGTATTTTTTGGATTAGTTTGGATAAACTTCTCTAGCATTTTCTTGTAACCGAACCTCTTCCTTTTCACCCCTAATATCTAATGATCATACAAGTTCATCGATTCATGATCCTAACAAACCGAAAGTTTGCTAGAAGGTTCCGGTGATACAGGAAAAACTATCGTCGATTGATCGATCAAAAGAAAATAGATATTTCATATATTATTAAAAATCCCCTTCTCCCTACAAGGGAACACTAATCACAGCTGACACAGAATACTAATTTTTAATCTGGTAAAATCATACTTATACCCAACCCAATATTTATATGAAAAAATTAGTTATAGAAATCGTCGCGTGGCCGTCATATCTGTGAGCCAAACGTTTTTCATAAAAAACTGACAATTTATTTAATCTCTTTTGAATAGATTTTAAATTATGGAATGGATATCAAAGTTACGTGAGCTACCGGGTTACGCTTTAAAACACACTCATCCGAAATTCAAAGGTCAAATGTAAGCAATGCACTCAATTTAAAATTAATGAATGTTGATTCTAGCCAGTGAAAAGTACCAATATTCTGAAGAAAATGTCTCAATAATCGCGATACTCTACTCAATAAAAGGGTATATGGCCAAAACCATTGGAGGAATCGTAGAATAAAATATGATACATTTTTTTGGAAATTTAAGCCGGCAGGATAATTATAAGGCTATATTTGTTATATTCTACTACATTTTATTTAATTTTAATTACTGGTTTTTATCTGTCTGAATTTCTGTTTTTTGCAGGTGGCAGTAGACCTTGACAATTTATTTATTTAAATAAAATACTCCAACTAAATTAAACTGTTAAGTTTAGTTCAAATATTTAGTTAAAAAAGGAGCTACCCATTTGCCGAGTCATATTATGTAATATTTGGCGATTATGTTCGTTAATGACCAAAAGAAATTACGTTGCTAATAATAATTTTGACATTTAATTAAAATATGTTTTATTATTTTATTATTTATATTATTATTTTACGTAGTTTACGTCCTAATCTGAAGTAAGTATTTGGACTGCAAAAAGTTAATATACTGAAAACCCTAATTCGAACCGGAAAACTGTAAAATGGCGCTTCCTCCTTATAAAAGCACCAAATGAATAACAACAAACAGTTAATGATTGACATAACCCGTGTTTTATTATTCAAGAACTATCCGGCTCCGAATAGGGAATTTCTACTGAAACTGCAGCTACCTTTCACTGGTGTCGCCACTAATCAGACAGAATAAAATTGTACTTAGCTTCATGCAGTCGAATACAATTCCACTTTTGTGTTTATTGTTGTTTGTCGCTTGTTTATTTTTTTTTTGGTTTTCTTCAAAAATACACGGGGATCACTTTTTATTACAAAACTAACCTATTTCGTATAAAGTTCTTTCGAAACTAAAAAATAAAAAAAAAATTGACATTATGTCAAAACTTGTACACGAGAATGAAGTTTGCTTTGGTTTAAGGGTTGTACAAAACAAAGACATTTTCAAATTTCCCTTTGAAATTGCTACTAATTGTCGACACTGTCCGCAAAAGTCAGTAGTCTACTCTTTTTCAACATAAATATGTAGTCAATTTTTTAAAATACGTGAAGATGCATAACACTGGTTGCTTTATAATTATAATAATAATTTTTAAATCTGTGAATTTAATGAATATTCTAATATTCGTGAAAAACCTGCTACACTATGGCTAATTCCAGAAAACTCAGAGATGTTACAAATTTTGGGTCAAATATATACTTGGTATTATCTCATAGTTTTCTGGAATCGGCCATAGTGTAGTAGGCATTTCGACGAATGTTAGAATACTCATTATATTTACCGATTTAAAAATTATCGTGAAGCAACCCCAAATCTTTTTATTTTTACAAGATCAACTTTTAGAACATATATGCCCACACTTCGTAACATTTCTGAGTTCTCTGGAACCAGCCAAAGTATTGACGACTATTTGAATTTTACAAAAATTTTGAACAATTAAACTTTTGTGCAAACACCCCAATTCTTTTTATTATAAAGTGGTTAACTGCTCCGAACAGCTGAATCTGTAAACTATTATGCGATATATGGCCACACTTAGTAGGTTAGGTTTCAGTGGTTGACACTTAGGCCATTTTTGGCCCATTGTGATACCACGCATTCACGCTACATCATTAACCCATTCACCTATTCACCTACTCTCACAACTACAGTATTACCACCTGCACATTGCAAGCTCCATGTCAACCTGTACATTGACATGGACGGTGGGTCGGCGCTGAATTCTGCACTCCATCAGAGGGTCTTAGTTGTGTTTATTAACATCACCGATCGGTGATGAAAATTCGATTTGCATCTAGCCTCTGATGGGATTCGAACCCAGTACCTCCCGGTCCAAGTGCCGAAGCTTTAACCACTGCACCACTTGTCCGGTGCCACACTTAGTAACATCTCTAAAATTTCTGGAATCGGCCAAAGTGTAGAAGATATCTTGACGAATATATGAATTTTTATGAAATTTGACGTCCTAAAACTTATGTGGAGCCGTCCCAAAACTATTTATTTCTATTATTGGTTAACTTTTTTGTAACGCATTTAAAGAATTAATTTGTTTAATAACCCCAACCTATGGGGAATTAAAGAATTAATTTGTTTAATAACCCCAACCTATAGACTAGAATTATTTTGATAAAATTTCATCCCAATGGAAAATTAAAGGTTAATTTTAGCCTAATTAAATGAGCTATTTATTTATTTTTTATTCTGCTCATTCTAGAAAAAACATAAGGCTTTATCACTTCAAAGCTAGCAGAACATAATTCGAAAATCAGACCAAAACCGAAATTAGATCGAAAAAAACTTTTTCTATTTACAAACAAATAATTTTAGGCTCCAAAATGACCTGAAGTTTGGTCAAAAACGAGTGGAGCCCAAAATTGTTTAATGGATCATTTGATTAGGACATAATGAGCCTATTTGTATGTCGATTGACCTTTCTTGCGTTCTAATTTCGGTTTTGGCCCTATTTTCAGTTTGGGTTCTGAGCAGAATAAAAAAAAATTATAGGACATTAAATTAGCCGAAAATTAACCTTACTTTTCCAATTGTTTTTAAATCATTTTTTTGATATGGGTTCTGTTAACTTTTTCCAAAGCCAGCAGATCCCATCGTTTTAGTTGGAAGGGATGGAGACTAAAATTTTTTGACAGAGCAGTTAATATACATACTGCTTTGTAATGTAAACTTGTAGTGTAAACTGTAAACCAGAGAACTACCTCACTGAAATGTAATGAAATCATTTTATACACTAACATTATGTAACCCTGCTGGAGTAAGACTTGAAATTAGTCGAATCAGTAATCATCGAATATTATGCAGACAAACATAAACGACCGAATTGCTGCCAGACTTAGAGTTTTTCACGCTTAATCAAGTTTATTGCGATCTAAACAAAAGCACTCGTAATACCCGGTGTTACTTTCGGAACCGAGTGCAGTACCTTGATCTCAAACGAATGTGTATATTGTTATCTCTTTTGGAAGGAAAAGTGTCATTTTTAGTCCGAAGATTCGTTCCACATTCGTCACTCTTGTTGCTATATAGTAGGTGGTGTACATCCCGGGTTCGATTCGTGGTGGTAACCAGGAAAAAAATTGAGGCTTGTTCTTTCTAACGAGCCTACATGGCATTTTTAAGTTTGTTCACTTCTAATTTTCAATCATATTATTCGGAAAACGAATATTGGATTTGTATATGAACCAAGAGATAAAGCGGCTTCTCAGAGACAGCAGTATAACTGGATTTCTTAAATACAACCGAATTAGATTGCTCGGTCAAGCTGCAAGGGCTTCAAAATAACGTATGATAAAAGCTATGACAAAATTGCAGGGCAATAGCAATAAATCGAAATGAATGGAGGACCACTGTGTAGGGGGCAAAATCCTTTCATGGGCTGTATAATAACTAGGGAGAGAGAGAGAGAGCATCATAAGCATGTTTATTGTCATATTTAATTTATTTATTTAATTTATTACATATTTAATTTATTTATTTATACCTGTCCAAGTACTAGTTTACGTTTTGTTATGCAAAATTAGAATATACGGCGGCGATGTCCTTCTCATGGTAAAATTCATTGACTCAAACTCATCACTGCCTTTGAGATTAGGAATCAGGAAATAGTCGCTAGATCTGAACCGTTTTGGTGAATAAACTGGATGAGTGGTCAGTTAGTGATGAACATGATTCACTATAGATTGTACTATAATACAGTCGTCTTTATCAGAAATTTTTGTAAGCAATTTTAAAATATAACAATTGTAGTGGCAAAATGGAATTAACGAGTGATTGAGGCTCACAACATTTCAA
Source organism: Nephrotoma appendiculata (assembly GCA_947310385.1). Classification (NCBI taxonomy): domain Eukaryota; kingdom Metazoa; phylum Arthropoda; class Insecta; order Diptera; family Tipulidae; genus Nephrotoma; species Nephrotoma appendiculata. Next base: position 263,557,585 of record OX371225.1, on the reverse strand, counting down.
CGCATCTGTTTCCATTTCGAGGTTAAATAAATTTACACATCATATATATTTCTAACCCAGAAAGATTTGTTTGGCATGTGATGTACCGAACTCCTCCAGACTACAAGGTCAGATTTACAGTGGACAACAAACCGCCCTTCTCAAGTATGTTTATTATAATTTTTTATTTCATTATTCATGTCGCCAGTTATTGATGCAAATCTATCTCCGAAGGGGATGATAATATTTATCTTATAACTAGGTTTTTTTTTATCTAAACCAAACATGTAGAGATCTAAGAAAAAATTACGCTCTCCGACTTCTACAAGAAAAGTTAATGCAATTTACGAGTACGCCACCTGACGAGGGTTTAAATGTTGATATGCCTCCTCCTCATCATTTTTCCCAAAATTACAATATTTAAGTATGTGGCTACTCGTATTACCTTCTTCTGGATTAACTCCCGAAAATTATTATTCATGTATCTCTAGAGTAGAGCTGTAACGGATTTATCATCGTTCACTTAATATTGCCGAAATTTTACGATTCGTATCTAAAAAACAAATCGTTTGAGTTTCTCCATCTGAATGTTGAAGAATTTCAATTTCGTTGTAACAACCATTGATCAAATACCGTACAGCTTGTTCCACTGGCTCTCTGTTTGCTTCCAAGGAAGAACAATGTTGCCATCAATCTGCTCGATCCTGTTTATTTCAATAATGACAGTGATTTCATCAATATTACCACAGCTAACAATTTTCCACATTTTACAAACATATTGTTCACATGTTTAGTTAATTTGAAACCTGCGATGACAATACATATTGTGAATTCCATCTCTGCTTGTAACAGCAAAGTTGATGCCTAGTGGACTTATACAATCGTGTACGATAAACTAATTTTTATAACCCCTTCCACTTCTCGTCCACATCTCCAAATGTCATTACTTGAAATCTATCATCCAATTTGAAGGATGAGAATGTCCCCATCCCGAAGTATCCCCATCCCAAACAATTTGTGACCATGATCTGGTAGAAACGCCTCTAGAATCTTTAGACGAGTCTTTTTTTTAAGCGATAAAGCGGTTCGTCAAGCAATCTAATTTTTTCAAGCAAGCAATTTAAGTTCTTTGGCTAGAGCCAACGTTAATGTTAGTTATTGATAAAACCGTAGTTCGTAATGCGAATTAAAAATATGAATACGAATTTGAATATCCTGAATTATTTAAAACGTACTGTTCTCATCTAATTTAAACTGAAATACTATACGCTGGTGACTTCGTACCGAAAAAAAACAAAAAAGCAATTATCTACGCAATTTTCGACACCTACATGTAGATAATTTGGTGAAATTTTATACCCATGATTTAGTGTGGGTAACTGCAGCAGGAAAACTCGAATTTCACAATAAAACTTTGCATACAAATTAAGCCCAAATTGTGCTAAGTAGTGCTCTCGGGAAAAAAGCTGATAAAACGGGAAAAGAGAATTTCAAATTTCGACTGGAAGTCGAAACACATAAAACCCGATTTAAAGAAAAAACCAGAAATAATTTAAGCCTAATTTATAACTTTCCAATGGCGGCTAATCTGACGAAACTTGTGCTTATCATAGAAATATAATTTTCATAAATTTTCATTCATAAATTGAGGAAACACTAGGTAGCCCCTAAAAGATACTATATTAAAAAACAAAATACAGCGATATACCGTTCAATAATATTTCTGTTGAACAACAAAATAAACAAAGAAATAAAATGTTCTACAACCAAGAATAAACAATTAAGGTAGCATATTCCTATCAGGCCCGTTCATTGCCATCCGAAAAATATAGTGGCTTTTTTCGGCTCCTGAACTAGCACTAATTTTTTCCTGTGAGCACTAATTAGCACAAATTGACACATAAATATCTTAAACATGTTTTTTGTTGCGGCTCGGGTGTAACACAAAATTATAAACTTTTAGTACATAGTTATCAATGTACTAAAACAAAAAATTCTATACTGTATTCCTTACCAAAATTGTAAGATTTACAATATATAATATAGCCTCTATTTAAGCATTTAAATTTCCTAACACATACTTTTAGAACAAGTAATTTCTTTCATTTAGTACAAGTAACAATAAATTATGACTGAATTACAACTAAATCTTGATTACAAATGTAAGAATTTACATAATGGATTAATAGTTCAAAGTTTAATTATTATTAATCATTATTAAATTTCCGTTCGGTTAATGGTGTGAAAAATGTTGAAGTGTACGATAACAATTTTTTTTAGCTGTACTAAACAGACAAATACGAGGACATTAAGCTTTAGATATTTATTTATTCAAAATTTATTTATGGTGTTTAGGTTTAGCATTCGTGCATCGACTTTTCGTTAAGCTAAAACTTTAATTGAGGAAGTTGATTGATTTATAGAATATCATTGAATTGAAAATGTTAATTAAACTTAATAAAGATTGAATGAAAGCAAATATGTATATGTAAAACCAGATTATAATATTTGTATCAGCAGTCCGGGATATGCAAATTTAGCAAGTTTGATATTTGCTAATCTCGAACAAGAATTATTCATGAAAATAATCGCAAACAATATTGCCAACACATCCGCTGCTTACTATGCATTTTATTCACTCGCCGGAAATACATTAGAAAATTACATCAGCTAATATTGTGACACAGTATTTCTGTATAATCTTTTCTTAAATACTACTAAACGCGTATTATTAAAAAAGTGAAATACTAATCGCAGATCAGTCCTAAAAATAACCTGAACTTTTGACACTACAAATACACAAACTAAGATGAGAAAATTAAAAAAGAAAAACACTTTGAATCTCATAAAAAAAATAAAGCAAAACGAATACACAATTTAATCTCTTTAAGATTATCTAGTTAATCCTTCAAATAAAATACATAAGAGCCGAGTGTATATAGTTTAACCAAAAGAAATGTAAAAACTTATGTAATATGTGTGTTAAAGATATCTCCGTAAGTATAACACAGACTCATCAAAAAATATTCTTCTTATACAATTTTAACCTCTCGCATCCAAGAAAATGTAAAACTGTCGTCTCTGCGCGCGTATCACAACTATATTGTACCATAAAGTATAAAAAACTCATATCATTAAAAATGATTTATGTTTATTGATGATAAGGAATTTTTCTCGTCTTCATGTATACACACAACTACTCCATTTCTCCAAAATGGGTGTTTAGTACACGCGAGAGGAATACGGTGATGTATAACACCGCATACAGTGCTTTTAATCAGTGGCGCCTTTTAAAGCTCTGAGTTATCCGCACGCAATTATATTTTTTATGCTATATCGCCATCGTCTAAGAAATGCTCCTGTCATGCGTAAACTCGAACCCTCCGCATATTTCAAAAAAAAAAAAAACAAAAAAAAATACAATGTCATCCCCATAGTAAATATACGTGTATATAAAATCAATACACATAAACATATAATTGATTTACCTACTGTATATATGCCCATGTACATACAACAGAAAATTTAATCGTTACATTAAAGCAAAAAAAAAATGAAAAATTTGATGAAAATTCTTTATACATTTTCTTTACCCAAAATGTTTGTAAAAAGGGGGGACTCCCTTTGATTGTATTTGTTTAGTGTATAATATATATATAGAGAGCGGAGGCTAGAGCACACACGAAATAGGGAAAGACGGGAAAATACACTATATACGGAATTTTTCTTTTTTATTAAGGAGGACGAACAAGAACTACATGGCAAAGAAAATTGGAAAATATTACAAAAATTTTCTATACTTTATATGTGCACATAGTATGTGTATTAGTGTGACTGTATAGGTGGAATAGAAAGCTTCCAAAATATATATATTTTTTCCCAAGTCTCATACCACCCATTTCGATGATGACGATGACGACGACTAGGAAAATTTCAATCCCTTTTTCGTTTTTTTTTTGTTGTGTTTTATACTCTCTATGTATGTGTGTTGTGTATAATGTTATTATTTTAAAGATTTTTGAGGGTTTGGAAAATAGGAAAATATTTTTTTTATATATTTCGGATAAAACGAGGGAAATGTTTCAGGTTAAATTGTTTGCACTACACACTATATACATATAATATATTCACTGTATATACAGTCGCACAAAAAATTTGTTGTGTGTACTCATGGCTCATGGAATATTAATTCGATTATCAAACACTTAAAGAATTTGTCTTATCTTAAAGTCATAAATTATTATTTTTTTTTTTTTTTTAGTATACAGTGACTTGTACGATATTATAAAAAGTCTTAACTCTTTATATTTATAATGTTTTAGTTACAAAGCTGTCAATATAAAATAAATTTTGTATATTAGCTCAATTTTGATTGAACAAAAATCAATATGTATAGAACGGGATTCGCCTAAAGGAAATTAAAATTTGAAAGTTTGTTCAAATTTAAATAAATATTTCAAATATTCATCAAAAAAATTATTTTTTTTTTGTTTTGTTTAAATAAAATGTCAAAAAAATTCTTATCGCACTTACCAACAACAACTACCTACTTGTAAATAAAACGAAATCGTATTTAATTTGCACGTAATCTATAGCTTTATATACGATTTATGAGTACAGCGAGACGGCGAAATACTTATAAATATTTTTCCTTTGTGTGGCTACAGTGCGGGAATTTTAAGAGAGTCAATAACACTATGCGGGAGAATTTTTTTTTGTTGAAAATAAGCAGTTGCCGAAAAGCTAGAATACAATGTAACGATTAGGTGTGCGCAAGAAGAAACGCGGCTCCGAAGTTGGTTGCATTAAAATATACTTAAACGCATCCAAATCGTATATATGTAGTTGGGGACGATCCACGTCCCAAATAAAAAATCTAAAATTTAGTCTGCCGCTTTATTTAGTTATATTCTGTTACTAACTTATATACTAAAATTGTGCTAAAATTGAACTGCAAATGATTTTATATGGTGGGCCATCTGTTAGTCCTTTCTTCATTTTTAAATAAAGCTCATATTTTGCGACGAAAAGTAATTTTTATTTTATTTACAGGGAAAGGTGGTTCTATGCCATTTATGTACAAAAAACAATTTTCGTTCAGATGTCTACCCACCGGCTTCGTCTACAGGCCTGCATTCGAACATTAAAATTCGCGATGACTTTTTCCAATAAAAGCGGATCAATACCTCAATGTCGGCTCAAATGTTATTTTTAAGTTGTTGAATTATTTGTGGATGATTAGCATACACATTACGTTTCAAATAACCAGATAAAAAATAGTGAAGTGGTATTAAATTCGGGCTTCTTCGTGGCAAAGGAACTTCACAAATTTTTTTAAATTATGCGATCAGCAAATTTTGTCAGTACTAAGTGGATTGTTGCACGATTTGCGAGCATGTCGCTCCGTCTCGTTGAAACTAATGGTCCTTGACACGCAATTAATTCAGTTAACATGTTGCGACAATGTTCCTCATTCACTGTAAGGGCATTTTCCTGTTCGTTTTGAAAGAAAAACTGCCCAATGATTTCAGCAGCCCATTAAACCACACTGAACAGGGACTCTGGGATGATGAACTTCTGCTTCGTGAATAACATGATAATACTTCGCTCCCCAAATTCGAAAATTTTGCTTATTGACGTACTCCTTAAGTTGCAAATGAGCTTCATGTTATTCACAAAGCAGAAGTTCATGAAAAGTTTAGTTCTTGTTGTTGATACGGTCTACGACCTTCCATTGAACCGGTTTATTCAAAATGAATCAATAATTTTGCCAATTGCACGCTCAGTAAGACGTCCATGTCGACCAAAACTCTCACATAATTTCGCACAATGGACAATCAAAATGACTCAAGTCACTCCATGATGATAAACGGCATATTTTTAACTTTTCATATGTCAAAGAATTTTTTAGAACAGATAACATTAAGTACTAAAATTCATCGATTTAGAAGAAGACCAACAGATAACCCAACCTGTACTTACTTAAGATTTTCAAATGATAAGTGCATACTGATGTCCTTTTAACCATTGTCTACTTGTCCAAGTATTTGCATTTGAAGCGAGTACTAAAATTGGTAACAAAAGATACCAAAATTAAATCTTAATACTAATAATTGAGCCAAATCAAGGTTATCACAGTTAGGATGCAGGATTCTTTAAAACATTCCATAAGTACTAAAACTAACATTGAAGTGTGTTTTACATTTTAGTTCAAGTTATATATAAATTCGTGTACTAAAATGTAAATTGAACATTTAAATTGAGTTGCTCTCTACTACCACAAAATTAATAGTTCAGCTACGAGCTTACTATAATCTGGACAATCTTCACGTAAGTTTTAAGTTATTTTATGGTGTGGGTTGCATGTTTAAAGCTTCTACTTAATTTGTGAAAGGGACTTTTACACATTAAATAGAAGCTTTAAACATGTATGCCATTTAAAACGAGAATTTAGTTGAAAGTGATCTTACCTAATTTAAAAATAAATTATTTTAACTGACCTGTGATTTTATTATAACATATAAACCTGAGCTAATCAAATTTAGTACAAGATGTTTTAAAACTTTGTTTAGATATAAATATAAATGTTTAGATAAATTTAAGCTAAACTCAGTCGACATTTTATTGATATCTTCCGTTTGGATTCAGTTATTTGTACAAAGGTAATAACTAAAGCTCAACTGCATCCTACATAGAATTCAATTTTTAGTACAAATATTTTACCAAACTTTAATATTTTGCTAAACTTTTAAACCATCCATCTGATTCGTATTTGTGGTCCAGATTCTAAATAGCAATTTATTAAATTTCAACCAAGCCAATTTATTGTGAATTTAGTTTCGAGTTCTAAAATCAAGCTTAAAGTTAAGGGAATAAACAAAAAATTTGTTATTTAAGGCTACTTTGATATAAATATAGCGGAAATCACATTGCCGAACGAGATTTAATTATTTGTACTAAAAAGCGGTTTTGTAATTAATCACAACTCTTAATTTAGATTTTAGACTTGTATTACTACTGCTTAGCATCAACTTAACGTTATACCGTCAAAACTGTTTTTGTGCGGGTTTTTTTGTGCGATTTTTTTATGAGGTGTGAAAAAGGAAGTGTTTTTTGTAAGTTAACGATAACATTATGTGTGATAATCTTGACTTGCAAATAATCATACAGTCTAAACTTGAGTGCAAGGTGCTAAAATAAATTCATTTGAAAACTAAAGCCAAAACTAGTTCATTAAAGAGAGTAGATTTAAATGAGAAACTTTTTTTTGATATATGAAGACTCAACCACCCAAAACTCAAAAGTTAGAATTAATTCTAAAATTCTAAAAAAACATAACAATTCTGTACTAAAATTAAGCTTGACCCATATTTAGAATTAAATAAAAATACATTAAAGCGTGAATTTGTTTTTAGATACTAAGACTATTCCTAAACTTTTTAAGATCTTAAATTTTGAGGTCTAATAATTTTCAATAAAAGGAATGTTTTAATTATTAAATATTTTAATCAAAATTTAAATATTATTGTTTTATTTGGAATTAATAAGAACTGAAAAAACTGAATTCTAAAAGATGAATATCAATTGCTCTACCGGAAAAACAAAATTATTGTGAGTTCAAGCACCGAGTACTAAAATGAAAATTAAACTTAAAGAGATATTTGAATTAGATACTTTTAACTAAGTTTTATAGTTAAAGCTAAGCTTAAAATAATAGGTTCTAGCAAACAGCTGTGATACCTTATATTAAAAGGCTTTGTACATTGCTTGAGGTTCATTTTATATGAACTCCAAGTGAAACCAACGGAAAAAAGGTACAATGGAACTTTATATAAAGATACGATGTTGTACTAAAATTAGGCTGGTTTCTTAGATTTAGTTAAAGCTGAGCTTAAAATAATAGGTTTTAGCAAACATTGGTTATAATTTAGATTAAAAGCCTTTTCACATTGCTTGAAGTCCATAAATAAACACAGCTAAAACTAAGCTCGAGCTAATTATTAGTTTTAAATGACTCGTATCTATTTTATTTTAAAATTAACATTTTTTATCAAAATTCAATCCTGTACTAAAAGTAAACTTAATACTTAGATTAAGAATTAAATAAAACATAGACGATTGCGGGTTCAATATCTAAATATTACGACTTAAGACTTGTCCCTTCACTATAACAAATATTTTAAAAATAACATATTTAAATCAAAAATGTAATTTTTATTGTTTTATTTATTACTCCTCATTAAATAAGTTAAAAACTACTTAATGGATTTCAACATACATTTTCTAATGGAAAATAACTATACTATTAGTTCAAGTCTTGAGTTCTAAAATTAAGCTTACACTTAAACTTAAAGGATTACTTGTATTGCATACTTAAACAAAAAGATTAAGTTAAGCGTATTTTGACTATAGCAGTCTGCAATCAATATTAAGTAATTTACGTGTGTCATAGCGAGCTGAAGGAACTGAATTTGAAAATGAATTTCAAGTGGAATCATGGGAAAAGAAAAGCTTAAATTTAAATTAGTCCCGAGCTAATAAATGCTAAAAATAAACCATCACTGGTATTAATTTTATTTAAAATACTCATTTAACGTGGTACATAAAGGTTTTGTAAAAACTTTAAATTAAAATACAATGCTGTACTAAAACTAAGCTTCTCACTTAGTGGAGTGTCAATAACATTTATATCGTAAACCTAAACCTGTGATTTTTTATTCTTATTTTATAACAAAGCACATCTGTCAAAAGACGCAAACTCTAAAGAGAAGCTTGAAATCTAAAAATTTAATAAAGTTTGTTTTAATATCCGTAAAAAAACGGTTTATATTAAATCAATTATGTTTTAAACAAGGCTCGATTCCAAGTCCCAATTTACAACCAGAGTATAGGTTTAAAGGTTGTTCTAAAATTAAGCTTAAATTGTATTCTTAAAATAAATGTTGCCAATATAGGTTTTATCACATTTTATATTAAGATATACAATACTGAACTAAAATTAAGCTTGACACTTAGATGTAGACTGTACTAAAGAAGTAGTATTAGTTAGTAGTATTAGTTAAAAATACGTGCCACAATTAAGGTAATATTTATACCATTATCATTTTCTAATCGGTACTAAATAAATTCATAGTGTAAACAGTGTCCGTTATGCTTCAATATGTATTAGATTTGAATACAATTTTGTACTAAAAAAATCATGAGTAGTTTCTACTGGATTCAAATGAAACCAGAGTATGGCAAAGCAAAGTAGTACGGAACTCGGTACTGTTTCTTCTTACCAATTCAGGTTGGATATTCATACCGGATATGTAGCATAATTTTCGTTTTATTATAGGTTCAACAGCTTATCAGCTTGAGTTGACGAATATTTTCATCATTTAACGCTTTTAGACGTGCTGAATTTTTCTATGTAAGTTAAAAATTATTTGACATATCTTTGAGTTGATAAATAGCACAATATTCTTCCATCAAAAAATGTAGTTTAAACATTCTGGAAGATTTCCAGATGTGTCCATGCAGATGGACATTCTTACTCAAGTGTGGCAAAAAAACTACTAAATTAAGTACTAAATTCTCATACAAATTCGTTTTCCCTCTATTGGAGGGAAAACATTATTTCAAAGGATTAAAAAATTCGTCAAAATACTATTTTAAGATTATTGGCTCACCCACTTTCATCACAAATCAAGGTGAGGAGGAAACGTCAAGCAAAAGGTGAATTCAGTGGTTAAAATATAAATTTTATGACTAGCCTTGGGGGCTATATTCTAATTGATCTAAAGCGGCAATAGCAAACAAGCAGGGATTCGGCCGACGTTTACGAAGTATGAGGGCCTTTTGTAATAAAGCTTGCTTGTTTATCACATTTTCATATGTCAAAACCACAATGTTGCTCAATAAGATTAATACCTTAGTTGTCCACTTACTGCACTATACATTGAACCATAAATAGTGAGCAAAAAAAGTTCAATTTATTAGTGTTCAATAAAACACACGTTTAGTGGACAGTAAATAGTAGGCAATAAAAGTTGCTAATTTTTTGCTGCTCAGTTTAGCTTCCGTTACAAAAGAACCAATTAACTTTGTCGCCCTCAACACTAAATGAACTAGAAATACTTTATTCACGATTTTTTCGGATTTTCAGACAAAATATTACTTTTGATAGCACCCATACAATGTTTACAACTTTTGTAGTCGTAGAAAACAAACGGGTCATTTACTCACAATATTTTCACCAACAAAAGTAGAAAAATACACTCCCCCACCCATTTTATCCCCAAGGTACTAATATACACAAAGATATACAAGCCCTTATAAAAATGAGAACTGCCATAGGTCACGCTTGGCAGCTTGGTTTCGTACTGATAAAAAGTTGTTCTACTCAATGGCCCATGACACATGAGCATTTTTTCTATTTTGGCAGTTTTTTTCTACCAATGTTTTGTTCTGCTCTCTCTTAAATAAAATTTTAACTAAACTGAGTCAAAAATGTCCTTGAAATATTTTTTATTTCATTTATGTTTGAGTTGTGTGGTAGAACAGAAAATTTGTTTAAGTCGCAATTAAAACTTGTATCATAGGTAAACGGGGAAAGAAACGAAGAAAAATGCCGCATTTTTTTTTGTACGTGTGGCATGGGCCAATAGGTTGCAACGACCAAACTGCAAAAAATCAAATCTTGCTTTGTACCGATAGTACAGAACAAGGACTTATCGATTTGGCGAATTATATCACCAAATCAGAAACTTCAGGAAATTCTCACTATGTATATGTACTAAGCCAACACATATGATTAAAAAGTATTTCATAATCATCCGTGAGATTAATTTGTTCAAGATTTTCTCGGCTTTTCGGACAAAATATTACTTTAAATGGCACCCACACAATGTTTACGACTTTTCAATAGTCGTAGAAAACAAAGAGGCTATTTACTCACAATATTTCCACCAACAAAAGTAGAAAAATGCACTCCCCTCATTTTAACCCCTAGAAGACTCCTCTTTGGAAATATTTTAGTTCTTTAGTTCGTGGTCGGTGGTCCCGGGTTTGGTTCCCGGTGTTTTCCCCACGTTTTTAACGTGTCATAAATTATATGACTTTGCTCCTTAAACACCCTCTTTAGCACGAAGAGGTTCCTAGTAATAATACTACTAATAACAGCTACCCGTTTTTAGATCAAATTGTCAAAAGCAACTACTCAAGTAAGTTGTCTTGTAAAACAAAATTGTTGTAAATTTTGAAATGATCCAAACTCAAATTCCAAGTTATGCGTTTTTAGGGAGAGTGCTTGTTACGTTATACGGGGGTCCCAAGTTATATTTCTGAAGGTGACCAGAGTGAATAGTAGCTTAATTTGCTCAGTTTAAGGGCAACAATCCTTCATTTCAGAAATTGAGCTATTCTTCATTTAATTGAGTTACTGAAGAGAAGAAGACGTTCGTATGATACTCATAAATGTCAAAATAACTGGTTGTTCATTTTACGATTTTAAGTTTTAAATTATTTACGATTAATGGCTAATTTAAAATCATCAAACAAAATATCAAAAGAAAACCAAAACCTATTTAAAGTATCTACACGAGCACTCTATCCCTTCAGTTAATTCAGTTGCTCAATTTATAGTTGAAATGAAGGGCTGTCAAACACAGTTACCACTTCGGTTACTTCAGTCCACTCGAACGCGCCTTATATCACATATTGAAGCGGCGGAATTTCAATTCCTTCATTTCACATTTGTATCCTGTTAGTTTGAATTTCCTGGAATTTATACAATCGAGAGAAGAATTTTTGGAACTCGCATTTTCCCTAAAGCTGATAGCTTATTTTTTAATCAAACATTAAACCCATGTTGGGTTGGTAACATTAACATTTATTTGTTTCGTGATATACGATACGATGAATTTTTATGTTTATCTTGATTTTCTGAGAACTGCACATCATTTTTTTTATTGTATTGCTTGACAAAAAAAAATCTTGGGACAATCAATACGTAATGCAGGTACATCGATACATATTTTCTTGATTTTCTAGGTTAGATAACTGTTTTAATTCATTGTTGTCTATCGGGGAGATGCAACACACAGTGATGAACATGACAAACGTGAAAGTTCGTTGTTAGGTGGTGATGGCATCGGGGGCAATATAATCCATTTACTTTTCGTTTTTATTCTCCAATATACACCCGGCATGTCTTTCATGATGGCAACAACAGAAAAAAATACATGGAAAATTCATTTTCCCGTCGTCATTTATACACATTTATACATATACATCACAATTTTTTAAATTTAGTATTTTCCTTACCAAGAAGAAAATTCACTGTTTTTATTTAGGGGATGAAATCAAGCACGTATATAACAAAAAAAGAAATAAACAAAAACTGAATAAACCAAATACTCGGAAAATGGAAAATTCCCGTGTTTCACTTGTTTTATATATTTATAGGTAACACAAAATATAACACAATACTTTATATGCACTTCCACTATAATTTCCACATTTAAAAAATAATAAAATTTTCACCAATTTTTCCACTTAATTTGCATAATATATAAGGTATTCACACACGGTAATATTCACTATTCGATTCACCTTCGTATGTATTCCATATACACGGAGCACTGAATATTTAGTAAAATTCCCGGAAAAATTACTATCTTCTTCGTCGTACGACTATTTTACACTAAATAATTTTGCCGTCTATAAGGAAAATTGTTTATCAATTGTTTATTAAACATTTTTATTAAAATTAATTTTTCGTTTGTTTCGTGTGCGTGTACGTATTCCGCCGCCCGCAATCGAAGCCCGACTTATTATTATTTATTATTCAAATATATATAAAGAAAATGTACAATATTTTGTTTTATTGGTAAAATAAAAAAAAACGAAAAAAAATTATTTTTCGAGCGTGAATTCAACGTGTCTACATACGACGAAATTTCTCCTTCAACTAAATTTGAATTATCCAAATTGGTGTGAAACAGAGAAAGACAAAAACGTATCCACAAAACAAGAAATAAAAAATAAAAACAAAATCGTTCGATCGTGTCGTTTCTAACACGAAACGTATACGTATACAAAATCATACATGTATACGACCCGTTTTTATAGCTGTTTCATTATTGCGAGCGAAAATAAAACTGAGATAGCTATATAACGAAAGCCAGCCATTTAAAAAATATTCGTTTGTTTTGGTTTCGTATACATATAAAAAGTTTGTTTTGGCATGACGTTTTGTGACGTCGTCTATAAAAATGCGTACTCTTTTTGGTATATATATATATATGTGTTGGTGTCGATAAAAAATACTAAAAAAACCAACATGGTTGATTTATGATTGTGAATGTGATGCAAATACATACATACGTATAAATATATTTTACATTGGAATGAGATTTTTATTTCGGATCGATATAAAGCCGTTTGTTTTGTTTTGTAAAATTTTTTGTTTTTCATTCGCTTTTTACTCTCCTCTCTATTTCGTTTTCTGGATTTTTGTTTTGGGATTCGGCTGGACATGACAACGCGGGTCAGGTAGGCCACCCACACGGATCGTTTCGCTTGTTTTATTTTGTTGTTGTTGTGTTGTGTTATTGTTTTGTTCGTATGTTGCGTTAAAAATAGAAATTAAATTTGTAAAGCGAAAAGAAGATTGGGAACAAGAACAACCACAAAATACCGATGTACATAGGTAGGTACATATAATATAACAAGAACGTAAGTGGAGAAAATTATTATTTTTTTGGTCAGTTTTGTTGTTATGTTTGGATTTGGGTTGAATTGAAATACAGTTATTTCGTGTTATGTCAAAATGTTTCGGGGACGCGCGTTCCGCTATATCTAGTTTTAGGAAAGAGGAGAAAAAATGAGTTGAATAGGTTGGAATTTATTAGGAAGATCATGAATTCCGACATAAAATTGTTTATGCTCGGGAAAAATGACGGCCGTCTCTAGTAATCGTAGACAGAATTCCATTGTTTACAGCAACACAGGAGATGTAAGCAACTTTTTGAGAAAGTAAAGGTGTTCTAATCTCTTCAAATATAAAATTATTTAATGTCTTCAGGATTCCAAATCTTCAAATTTAACAATAATCCGTCTATCCGCCATTTCTTCCACTAGTAACTAATACCTTCGGTTGTTTTTCTAATAGCTTAGGTCATACTGAGACTATATGGAAAATTTGAGGAAAATTCATGGACTAGAATTTTCACTAGAATTTTTTGATTTTCTGCGACCATATAAATGATTTTCAGTGTTTGACCAATATCTCAAAAACATCCACTAGTAACCAATACTTTCCGTTGCTTTTCTAGAAGTTAAGGTCATACTGAGGCTATATGGAAAATTTGGAGTAAATTCATGGACTAGAATTTTCTAAAGTTTTTGGATTTTCTCCGGCCAAATAAGTGAATTTCAGTTTTTGACCAATATCTCAAAAACTTCTACTAGTAACAAATACTTTCGGTTGTTTTTCTAGTAGTTTATTAGGTCATACTGAGACTATATGGAAAATTTGGGAAAAATTCATGGACTAAAATTTTCACTAGAATTTTTTGACTTTCTGCGGTTTTCAGTTTTTGAGCAATATCTCAAAACCTTCCGAAAAGAAAATTCTATTCCATGAATTTTCCCCAAATTTGCCATATATTCTCAGTATGACCTAAACTACTAGAAGAACCACCGAAAGTATTGGTTACTACATAGTAGATGTTTTTGAGATATTGGTCAAAAACCGAAAATCACTTATTTGGCGCAGAAAATCAAAAAGTTCTAGTGAAAATTCTAGTTCATGAATTTTTTCCAAATTTCCCAAATATTCTCAGTATGACCTAAGCTATTAGAAAAACAACCGAAAGTATTGGTTACTAGTGGAAGAAATGGCGGATAGACGGATTATTGTTAGATTTCAAGTTTTCATATACCGAGTTCCTTCGGAGATCAATCAATTTGCCATTTTAAGGATCACTTTTAATCACTTTTAATATTTAGTGAAAAAAGTGGTGCATAATGAATGAATAATTTCCGCTGGTAATTACTTAACAAAATTAATTCTCTTTAGTGATAATGCTGTCAATTGCGGCGAGTAGCGTAATCTCTTATTTTCCGCTGTCTAATTTCCGCTATCTTATACAGCATATCTAAAATACTGTTACGAATTCTACTATACTCAAGTAAATCACTCCAGTGGTCGAGTGGAATTCAAGGTGTTTACTACTAATTGTTATCAATCCAAAGGTTGCGAGTTCGAATCTTGTCCATAATTTTATTAAGACGATAATTATTGTTAATATAAGCGATGTTGTTTGGGACTTGGATTTTAAATATGAATTCCAAGTGGAGGGCAAAAAAAAAGAATAATCTCGAACAGTGAACGATGAGTATATAAGCGCGAGCAATTTCGGACGCAGGGACAGTTGTTATTTAACCAGTGATCAGTGCAAGTTAAAAAGTAAAATTGCGAAATAGTGGACAATAAAAATGAACAGTGAAAGTGAACAGTAAAAGCAAATTAGTGAACAGAGAGTGAACGAGTGAAAATTATGAATTGCGGAAGAAATCAAGGTGTTGGAAAAATAAGATTCATATCCCTTAAATTGCTGAGTTGTTTTATTTGCAAAATCCGGTACGAATCAGTATCAAATGCACTTCAACGACTCTCAACCTTAGTTGATACAATAAGTGTACAAATCTGAAGACATATACGACAACAAACACCAACTAAACTTAAATTGGAACAACTTAATTGGTGAAATCAAGAACTAACCGATTTTCAAATCGGGAGAAGAAAGCGATATTTCATGCTACAGGGGAATTACAGAAACTACCCAGGATACCGAAGCCATTTGAAATTCTTGTGTGTAAAAGGCGTCAGTACAAAATCCCGAATTATGAAAATCCCGACAGAAAAAATCCTGACTTTCATAATCCCGATTTTCACAACCTCGATTTTCGAAATCCCGATTTTCGAAATTCAGATTTTGCTGAAACCTTAAAGGGTTTGGTAGATAAGCCTGGTTTTCAAAATCCTGGTTTTGCAGATCCTGTTTTTTGAAAACCGATTTATTTTTGTTAATTCGGGCCGGTCCACCCTCGGTTCTGCAAATTTTACTCCAAAATAATTGTCATTGTACGAAGAGCGTGCAAACTAAAAAACAGTTCATTAAAAAATAAACCCCTTTGAGTTAAAATTTCCTTAAATCTGTCTCATGACATATTCATAGGAAACGACTATATCAAGCATAGAAGTGTACCTTTTAGTACATGAAGATCGACATCTGGAGTAAAGTCGCAGAACGAACACAGTATTCGGTAGTTATCAGATCAACCAAAAGAGGCGCTTAGGATAAGGCGAATGTGAATTTCCTAGCCGATGACTTATTAAAATTTGGAGGAAATTCCAAAGGAATTGTTCAAAGAGGTTGAGAGATGCGTGTTCTACATTCTTCAGCCGAAAGTTATCAGCCGACAAATTATTTCAACAACACAGCAACAGAAACCAATTTTAATGTTTTAGTATGCAAAAGTTGTTGTAAAACCAAATTCTATTTAAACTTGAGAAATACAAATGTTTAAATCAATCAATAATTTGAAAAGCAATATTGCTAACCTTGCTTCAAATGAACAAAAACTATGGTGGGGATGCCACTATGGCCATTTGATATGTCATAATGTTGGTCAACTACGGCCTAATTATGTAGAAATTCTGAAGAGGATACAGGGGTGTAATTTATCAAAATTTCGCTAAGTCAATATGTCGAAAATGCATTGAATGGCCTGTTGTTCTAGGTTAGGATGCCTTGTCATTGATGCCACTATGGTAATTTGATAGGCCATCATTTTGGTCAACTTCGGCCTAACTGTGGAGATATATTGAATTAGCGAAATTACACCCCCGTTTGCGAAACGAAATTAAGGAACAATTTAACAAAATTTTCATAGTTCAATTTCTGAAAAATTCATTGATGCCACAATGACCATTTGGTAGGTCCTAGTGCCTATTAACGACAGTCCAATTTTGAAGAAATTCTAATGGATACAGCATTAGGGCCTATCAACGATAACAATGCGAATTTAGGTTAAACAAAAGCGCCAGGCTATACTATGAATTTTTTCAGAAATAGAATTATGAAAGTTTTGTCAAATTTGCACCCCCGTATCCCCATAAGAATTTCCTCAAAATTCGATTGTCGTTTACAGGCATTAGGGCCTATCAAATGATCATAGTGACATCAGTGGGAATTAAGGTTTAAAAACAGCGCCAGGCCATTCAATGAATTTTTCAGAAATTGAACTATGGAAATTTTATCAAACTAGACCCCCATTTCCCCATTAGGTTTTCCTAAAAATTGGACTGTTGTTAACAGGCCTTAGGGCCTATCAAATGGCCATAGTGGCATCAATGCGAATTAATGTTAAACAAAAGCGCCAGGCCAATGAATTTTTCAGAAAATGAACTATGGACATTTTGTCAAATTGCACTCCCGTATCCTCATCAGAGTTTCTTCAAAATTCGACTGTTGTTAACAGACTTTTTTTCCTTTATGTCCATTTAGGAGCATAGGGCGTGTACTAGACTGGACCATCGAACTCTATTTGGGGCTATTCTCCTTAGTTCTCTCCATGTCTTTTCGAGACGTTTTGCTTCAGTTAGCACTGTTCTTTTCCAGGTCACTGCTGGCCTTCCAACTTTCCCTTGCGGATTCCATTCTAATGACATCCTGGTTATGTCATTTGGTGGCTTTCTCAGCGTGTGTCCTATCCATCTCCATTTTCGCTTACTAATTTCGTTCTCAATGTCTACTTGGTTTGTTTGTCGCAGTAATTCTTCATTTGTGATCTTGTTCGGCCAGTAGCCGAAGTAAATCGCCTAAGGCATTTATTCACAAACACTTGGAGCCTTCTTGTTATTTTCTGGGTATGTTTCCACGTTTCACAGCCATACAACAGTACTGATTTTACACATGCAACAAGCGTATTTTGGTGTTTCTTGACAGGACGGATGTATTCCAGATCTTATGGATCATGTTAAACGTGTTTCACGCCTTGTTGATGCGTTGATTAATGTCCTCTTCCGTTCCACCTGTTTTTGATACAGTACAACCAAGGTATACAAAATTTTCGACATCGTCTATTGTATCTTGATTGATGCGAAGTGGTGTACTAATGCTTGTGTTCAGTCTCAGCGCCTTTGTTTTTCTTATGTTTATCTTAAGCCCGACATCTTGTGCTGTTTCTGATAACTTCTGTAGCTTTTGCTGCATGTCTGCCTATTTGTGTGTTAGAAGGCATATATCATCTGCGTAGTCGAGATCATTGAGTTTTATGATTGGATCCCATTGAATTCCGTTTGGTTATGCAGTATCTAGCTTGCGCATGACATTATCCAGTACTATGAGGAACAGTAGTAGAGATAGTACACATCCTTGTCTAACTTCTCGTGTATTGTAGTATGTGCCACTCTGTTTTCCGTTGTGTTGAACTTTGTTTCCAGCATCCCGGTACATTTCTCGGATAAGTTCGGTTATTTTCCTCGGGAAGCCTATTTCACAGAGTGCTTTCCAGATTGCGCTTCTATTGATGGAATCGAATGCGCGTTCGAAGTTGACGAAGAGCAGATATAGTGGTGGGTTCCATTCGTTGGATTGTTCGATGATAATCGCAGCCGTCTTTCCATTTTCGCGGAATTCTCTCAGTATTCCACACTTCTATTAATAGTGGTGTTAGTGCTCCTGCAGTTGCAAATGCGTCACCATTGAGTAATTCAGCTGGTATGTTGTCGGTTCCAGCGGCTTTGTTATTTTTCAGCTTCATTATGGCACTTGTAACTTCCCACTCCGTTAGTGGATGGGTGTTTCTGGTTTCGTTATAGTTGCCATCTGAAAGCTCCTCGATTGGTTCGCTATCTATGCAGTTGTTCTCGGAGAACTCTGTCCATGTATTAAGTTGTTGGTCGTCTGTAGTTAGGACTTGTCCATGTGAATCCTTTATTGGTGGTGCATTTGTAAATTTTCCGGCGATCTTTCTTACACATTGATGTAATGTGCGCATATTTCAATTTGCTGCCGCTGATTCGGTAGTCGTGAGAATGTCTTCTGTGTATTTCCTACTATCGCTTCTTGCCATTTTCTTCACTTGTTGAGCTGTATCTTCATATTGTCTTCGAATTTTCGCCGTATTTTGATTGCCTAGTTGTATTATAAGTTGGCGGCGTTTCTCGATTTTCTTCCACGTTTCATCTCTAATCCACAGTTTTATTGTGTTGTCTTGGTAGCCCAGCACACTTGTAGCAATTTTTACGTAGGCGTCTTCTATTTCTTCTCATTTTTGATCCATAGTGCTAGTTTCGTTATTCGGTAGATTGATTAGGAGCGTTTCATTGAAGATATTTCTTGTGTCTGTATTTCTCAATCTATCTATGTTGAATTTCCTCCGATTGGTCCTTGTAGTTTTCACAGCGGCTGGTTTGATTTTATAGGTTGCTATTACTAGTTGGTGATCGCTGTGTACAACTGCTCCTCTCATTCCTCTGACATCTTGTAGGGAGGATAGAAACTTCTTATTTACCAGCACATAGTCAATTTGATTTCTCGTTCTGCCATCTGGCGATGTCCAGGTGTATTTATGGATATTCTTGTGTAGGAATTTGCAGCCGCCTATGAATAGCTGATTTGTGACACAAAAGTCGATGAGTCTATCCCCGTTGTTGTTCCTTGCATAATCTAGTGCATGGTTACCCATTATTGTTGGCCATTCCGGTGTTATCAATTCCAATTTTCGCGTAGAAATCTCCTTGGATAATTTTGATGTCATTTCGGTGTGCACTTGATATGGCGGCTCGTAGGTGCTCGTAGAATTCATCTTTGATTGTGTTATCTGCTTCTTCTGTGGGCGCATAGCATTGTATGATAGTTGTATTTCTGATTTTTGAGTGGAATCGTTCTGTTATTATTCTGCTACTTATTGGTTTCCATTCAAGTAATGATTTCTTTCCTTTAGCCGTTGTTAGTATACCTACGCCTTGTTCGTGTGTATCTGCTCTGCCAGAGAACATCATATAGTTTCCTGCGCTGGTTGTTATGTCTCCGCTACTTCCATCTTACTTCGCTGAGGACGTAAATTTCTATATTGTATCGCTTCATTTCCTTCTCCACTTGTGCTAACCTTGATGTTTCCGTTAGAGTTCTTATGTTCCAGTTTCCAATTCGTGTCCGGACACGTGAGCCAATGGTCGATATTTGTGTGGTTTGCCAATTTGAATTATTTCTTCTAGTGTTCGTTTCTGTAATCATTTAATTTTGGATTAATGAATGATTGGTCCAGTGAATCCCAGCCAGCTTCCAGGGCTGCTGAGTAAGACATACCTGGCATGCCGGGAGGGAGGTTCTCATCTCGTTCCATTTTCGTCCATTTCCATTGTTACTTCTATGATGTTCCCAAGCGATCACCCAACTGTGTACTCACCCTAGCAAACGTTGCTTCATGTGGTTGGTGTAGTGTTATTCCTTTAACTGTTTCGTCCACTTGCTCCCCCGTTAACAAACTTTAGGGCCTATCAAATGGTCATAGTGGCATCACTGCGAATTTAATTTTTAAAAGAGCGCCAGGCCATTCAATGAACTTTACAGAAATTGAACTAAGAAAATTTCGTCAAATTGTACCCCCGTATCCCCATCAAAACTTTTTTACAATTGGTCTGCAGTAGACACAATATATCATAAACCGAAACTTTTATTTTAATATCAACTTAAAGAAGTAAATAAAATGAAGAAAATAGAATTTGTCTTAAGTATCGGCTGGTAACTTTTCGCTGAAATATATTGATCAACATTTTTGAATTTTTATTTTCGGTTATCAAACCAAAGACACAATCTGCATTATATTTTTTTTTTATTTTGGCTGGCAGCTTTCGGCTAACTTTAACAAAGTGTACGTGAGTGGAACATAATTTCTTATGTGGAGCAATAAATAAAAGTAAATTAATATAACTTTGAGCTCGAGTGAAGCTCGACGTGCAACAGGCCCAGGTTTCAAAGCTAAGGTAGGACGAGTGAAATAATTATTTTTTGGTTGACGTTATTTGGCTCATATAATAAGCCAGCTTGTGGTATTTTGTTGTGACCTATAGAATTCTTTCCTTTTTCATTTCCTTATGTGTTGGGTTTCACTACGTCCAAATCTACCAGCTCAAACGGATCTAGAACATTTTTGCGGGTATCCAAGCTACCGGTTTTGTCGACCTGAGGAAATCTGCACGGTCACACCATATATTAAGATTGATCTGAGCCAAATATAGTTTCTAGAATTATTTGCCAAGGTTTATTTCTAAGGTCCAAACAATTTTCTAAGTTCTTTATTGTACCACGGAGGACTCGGACAGATTATCTTTTGCCGAGTGTAACGTACTGAATGTTTAAAAAAGTGTGGAACATGTCTTTCACGAGGGGTCAGACATTTACTGTGTAAAATTGAACAACCGAAACGGATAAACCGATGTTACAAGGATAAGGACCATCGAATGTATGTCTATTAATTGGTTTGAATGGAATTAATATTTCGAACTATTCAATTCAATAAAAAATTTTATCAATTTTTTCGATACATTCTATATGAATCCTGACAAGGAAGAATGAAATCCAAATAGAAAATAAACAAAAACATAATATTTACAAAAGAAAATCTACGTCGACATAGTCATACCCTACATAGATTTGAGATGCTGTAATCGAATTTGTATTCCTGTACGAAGAAGACACATACAAACCAACTGATTGATCATTGAGATAGAGCAGCACTCGAACCTCCCTCGGCAAATATATACAGTAAAGATTTAATTTCATTTCGGACATATCCTTATAATTTTGTTTTTGTTATAGCTCAATGTGTACCAAGGATAATTTAATTTCAATTCCTGATTTCGAATTCGTAGAAATTTTCTATATACACGAGTACAATATGTATACATGTGTGACAGGTGAATTTTGATGAAGCAAGTTGGTTTTTCTATACTCGTACGGTATTCTACATATTATATTGGAATTTGGAACACAAAATTGAGTTATAAACTTGATTGGAATGTTTTTGTGTTATTTTCGTATCGAAGGACATCACCAACATTTTTATCTATTTCCTGGTACGGTGATAAAGGTGGTATAGTAAAATAAAATGTTATTGCGTGATCTGAATATATGAGAAAATTTTCTTGTGGTTTTATGTACACAAATAAAATTCCCTGATTCCTAAATAAAAAGTTTAAGTGAATAGCTTGCAGGTGACGTAGATGTGTACAGATGCGGGGACCAAAATAAATTAAATTGAATTTAATCAACGTATGGTAAACAATGCAAGTCTCTTTGACGAATCGCGTTTTTCTTGCTGAAGGCTGTAGAGATAATGCAACAACAACTTCAATAACAACCTGAAGCAGCCATTGCCACTTATTGTCAACCTGATCATTTGGTGATATGTTTGGCGAGGGTTGCCTTTGATATTTGGGGTTTATAGAAGACCAAAAACAAATTTTTATTTTTCAAAAATGGCTTTATTGTTTTTCAAAATATGAACTGTTATTTTTAAAGTGGTATAAGTCCATTTTTTCATGTATCGAGATATTTAAGGGTTTGCATTTGAATTTTTTTAAAAATATTGGCAAACGTTGATCAGTTCGTAATGTTTTTAACACTTTTACATTTTTTTAAATTTTATTATGAAATAATAATTATTGAAAATATTTAAAAAATAAACGTGTTTTTAGGTCCAAATGGACTTATACCACTTTCAAAAATAACATATTATAAGAAATAAAAACAAGAAGATATTAATGTCCATATTTTTATAGATATTATCTTCACTGAAATGAATTTTTTAATGTAAAAAATTATATTAAATAATTAAAATGAGAAGTAGTATTAAATGTAAATAGTAAATCAGTAATAAGCCAATAGTGAGCGAATAAAAAAAAATAAAAGGATTGATGATTTTTTGTTTGTGTGAGCGAACGGGATTTACTACAGGAAAACGTCGATTTAACGGACTAATTGGGGAGTCCATAAAATACGAATGTCCGTTAAATCCGAATGTTTTTAAATTAAATCGACTATAGATTTTACACTTGTTCTGGAATATGGCAACCTAGGGCAGAACTCGTTTATCTCAACGGATTATCAAGGAATCTTGTTTGTTGGATGGAAATGAGATGCACAAACAATTTTTGAAGAAATTCTGGTATATGGCCATCTGGGACGGAACTCATACATTTCTTAGCCGATTATGATATGATTGTGTTTGCTGGATGGATGTGGGATTCTTAAATAATTTTTGAAAGTTCTGGAATATGGCCATATGGATTATGCGCTCTTGTAATACAAGCACCTCAAAAGTGTAAATTTTCGCTTGGTTGGTTCTGAAGATCTTATGATCTTAGAAGGCAATATATTCCATGTTCCCGTGAACAGTTTTTGAAGTCGTTGTTGATAAGAATAATATAAATTTATCCGAGCCCTTTGTGTAGGGTTCATAACATGATTTTTGGGGAGCATAAGTAGGTGATCTGCCGCTCATGGGTGGGTTACGTACTGGCGATAGATGTTAAAGCATTCAGCCTTACCGGAAACATGTTAGCATCATTAGCCGCTTGCTTCAAGAAAAACGGCTGCTTATTATCGAGTTACGCCCTAGTTTAAATTACCGAGTTTCATGGCGATATTCCAGAATTTCTTAAACAAATCATTTAAGAGTTCTTTTTCCAATCGAGATACCCAATCCCATCATAATCGGTTAAGAATTGATCGTTTTCCGTCCCAGATGGCCATATTCCAGAATTTCTTCCCAAAATCGTTTAAAAATCTTTTTTCCATTCAACATACCCAATCCCATCAAAATCGATAGCCAAAAAATGGAAAATAAAAAAATTGTCCGTTAAATCGATTTCCGTTAAATCAAGCGTCCGTTAAATCGAAGTCCGTTAAATCGAGGGTTTACTGAACTCTTTTGCTTTAAAAATCAATAAAGCGAACATTCATTGTAGTAGTGAATAGATAAAATATTTATAATATTTTCTTCATTCATCGATCGAATAGTGAATATAACTTCTTTCTACATTATTCTTCATAAGTGAATAGTAAAACAAAATATTTTTTGTTGCTTTTCCTTATTCTTACTGATCAGTATTACAAATAACACTTTTCGATCACTAAAAAATGAATAATTCATTTTAACGAGCGAATTTTTGCCCATTATAATTATTAGGAATGGACTTATTCCACTTTCAAAAAAAAAGTTTTTGCGAAACCATTTTATAGCCAAAATTCTTTTACTTACTTTATAAGAAAACCATACTCTATTGAATGTATGATTATAAATATGGAGAGAAGGTGTCTATATCTTCCTAAAATTACCGTTAACTCAATTTTTTTGAAAAGTGGACTTATACCACTTTCAAATAAAACAGTTCATATATTCCACGAAGATCGATACCCTTTTGTACGCATGCAAAAGCGTTTGAACCACTTTTCGAAGTACCTTTTCCACCTCGATTGAGGTACCTCTAAAACATGCATTTTGAATGTATCAACCGCTTCTTCCGGTGTCGAAAAACGTTGACCTTGCTATTTATTTTTGATTTACGGGAATAAAAAGAACTCGTAGACTCATTATGTCGATGTTTTGACCGCACAAATATTCAGTTGTTTGAGACAATGAGCATTGCCGTGAGAGCTCGCATTGCCGTGGTGGAGAATGATTCGTCTTCGGCGGTTAAGACAAGTTTTTCCGAAAAATCAAGCAACCATTTGGTTCGAAGTACTCCGTGCGTGAGAAACTTTTATTGGATTTTGCTTATATTGGAACACTCATACCGTCGACTGCTGCTTGGTTTCGAGCTCATAATTGAGATTTAACATCTAAGATAAAATGGATTTCTCTTAGTTTTATTACACGTCATATCAGCCGGAACCAAAAAACTATGGCACAAGTAGCACGATGCATTGTGCACTATATGCTTTTTCAGTTGGAACCTTATGATTCCAGCCGAAACCTGATAAATCCAGTCAGAACCATACAACAGCCAAACCAACTATGACACTAGTAGCACGATACATTGTGCATCATTGTGCACTTATAATTGTTCACCTGGAACCTTATAAATCGAAAAATTTGCGATTTTTTGAGAGAGAAAAAACCTTACAAATTCAGCCGAAACCATGCTCTCTACAGCCAAACTAAGTATTTACATTATACACTATATAGTTTTTCAGCCGAAACCTTATAATTTTGGCCAGAACCTGATAAAGCCAGCCAGAACCATATAACTGCCAAACCAACTGTACAAGTCATTACAAATCATTGAGCACTATATAATTTTTCAGCCGGCATCTTATAAATCCTGAAATATACGTTTGTTTAGAAGAAAAAAACCTTACAATTTCAGCCGGAGCCTACAGCCAAATTAACTATAGCACAAGTAGCACGATGCATTGTGCATCATTCTGCACTATATGTTTTTTCAGCCGGAATCTTATAATTTCGGCCAGAACCTGATAAAGCCAGCCAGAATCATACTACAACCAAACCAGCTATAGCACAAGTAGCAAGATGCATTGTTCATCATTGTGCACTATATAATTTTTCAGGCGGAAGCTTATAAATCCAGCACTATACAGAATCTCAGCCCTTAAAATCATCGGTTGTTGTTTGTTGACCATCTTTTCCTGCAACTACAACGGTAGATGAACGTGAGGTAAACGGTAAAGAGAGTAACAAACTTTTGTACTTTTATTTTGAAAACTCTAGCTGTCATAAAATTAAAGGATGCGTTCGATAACTGGATTCACCTGTAGATATCTAAGCTATTTTCCTCTTACCGTTTCCCAGCAGCACCGTGTCCCGAGATGTAGTTTGTTCGCTACCGGTCACTACAGACATTAAAGCAACTTTTTTATTACACACGTGGGTATGGTCTGGGTGAAATACGACTTTGTAGAATTCGTTTGGAATTCTATCCCGAGCCAACTAGAATTCATGCACCAAAATATTGTTATCATGCAGAACTCGTTATATTGTTTGCACTTTCTCTCTTTAAACACTTTGTACGTGTTCTAAACGCCTATTGACTTTGTCTTCCTCATCGGGTCGGTCAAAATCCCAGCTCCTTCATTCAAGAAGCGCCGCAATTTATTCGTGTTGTAAGAGCAAAGCTTGAGCTTGAGTTTTCTTAGGGGTTCAACTGACTTCTCTAACGAAGGAATTGCTTTACCTCCAGAACAATACATCCCTCCCTCTTAACTAAAATTGTGGTGGTATAATACATCCCTCGCTCCTAACTAAAATTTCTGGTGTCTGTCGTTTATAAAACTGATCTGGACCGATATTATTGCAAAACTATTTGCAAGAGGATCGGATTATTTATGGAAGAGGATCGATTTCGACATGTCATTTGAAATTTGCGCTGTAAGTCATCATTTATAGAGAAAGCAACAAAGACGTTGATTTAGCGTGTCGTCATCATTTGGGGTAAATGGCCTGTAGTTTAGAAGGTATTGTATAAAGCCACTTGCCTGTTTTTAATGGTTGTCTTAGCCTTTATTATTAATTTAAGCGTGGAAACAGGAACGTTTCCGTTATATCCGAAAAAAGTTGTACTTATCCCAATTTTTAAAAAGGCGATAAATCTTGTATAAACAATTATCGCCCGGTTTCACTCCTGTCTGTATTTCAGAAAATATTTGAAAAGGTCATGAAAAAAAATTTTTAAGTTTTTTAAATGTTTATAACTTCGGATCGCAATACGGATTCAGACAAAACAAGAACACCGAACATCAGCATGTCCTATTTACTATCATGAATTCAGCTGTAATAGTAATATTCCGTGCGCCTCAACTGGTTGCTTTTAGGTTAACCAAGTAACTGAATTTAGATATTTGGGTATTATAGTAGACGAAAAACTGAACTGGGAGTCTCAAGTTGAAAGCTTGAAAAATAGACTTTTATTGGTTGCAAGGGAAATGTATGTCCTACTATTATATTGTCCAAATTATCTCCTGTGCATTGTGTATTGTACTTTGGTTGACTCAAATTTCCAATGTGGTTTATCTTGTTGGAGTCGAGCATGTTAGACTATATTATTTATTTTGTATTTATTTATATAATTTACCTACATGGTTACAATCAGTAATTATTACAATTATTAAAAATAAGCGACATGACAAAATTGAAAAAGTTATTTAATTTAAGAACGGTTATTATAAAATTTAAATAGTTCGTTCCTCAATGAATTTCTTGACATGTTAAAATCAAACCTATGAAAAACAAGATTAAAAACACGCGATAAGTTCAAGACTGGTTCAGATGAACAATAATTTGTGGCCACCGCTCTCGTAAATATGAATTCGTCCCGGCGACGCAAGCACCGTTCTGGAACATAAAAGCCCAAGCGTATCTGTGAGTATCTCGGCACAATCTAAACGTTAACATAATACGTCACGGACAAATATTGCGGATGAAATATACCGTCGGTGATCTAGCCGATGTAATCCTAAGAGAGCACAACGATCGCGATAAGGCGGAAGTACGTGCTCATGTGCCCGCATTGAAGGTAAACCTTTAAGCGCGTAGATAAGAAACTGTTTTTGAACACTCTCAATTCTCTCGGAATGGCATCGGTAAAAAGGTCACCAAATCTGTGAGGCATACTTCAAAATTGATCGAACAAATGAGACAAACAGAGATTTCAATGTTATCGGATCACAGAAATCCTTACAATTCCGTTTAATAAAACCAAGCATCATATATGCTCGGCTTATTATCGAATCAATATGCCTTGAAAATGTGAGATCTCGAGTGAAAATAACACCCAAATCGGATATGAACTTAACTCTAACGACTTCTACATTATAAAGCGAATACTGATGTATAATCGGAAAGCAGGTACGCCAGAAAGACATTGCCTTACATTTACTCACGTTCAGCAACAGTTTGTTTTCAACCGGCCAATCACAAAATCTGTTTAAATCCGCTTGGAAATTTATACAGTCGGATACGTTTGATATTCGTGCAAATATTTTCATATCATCTGCGTAAAGCAGGCAATCTGCAGAGACAAAACAGTTAACCACGTCGTTGACGAATATTGAAAATAGAAGTGGCCCAATGTGGCTACCTTGTGGCACTCCAGAAGTAACCCGAAATAGACGAGAAGATGACTCATCAATTTTAACAAACTGCCACCTAACTGAGAGGTAGGACAGCAACCACTTAGTAGGGATGGCTTGACAATTCAACCGCTGTAGGTTTTTGACTAGAATTAAATGATTAATTTTATCGAACGCTTTAGAAAAGTCGGTATAAATAACATCCAGTTGCACTTTCGAATCAATACGGCTGAATAAGTGTCTGCAAAAAGTCATCAAATTGGTAACGGTGGATCTCCCGGAGAAAAAACCATGTTGTGCGGGTGAAATAACTGTTTTAACATGGAAAAATAAAAACCTTTGTACCATAAGGTCAAAGAGTTTTGGAATGGCGGAGAGAATAGCTATCCCACGATAATTACAGATATCACTTCTTTTACCGCACTTGAAAATTGGATGTATATATGAAATTTTCCAGGGATCTGGAAAAATTTGAGTTCTTATTAACATCAATTTGAGACAAGCTGTCATGAACGTCATCTTCGGTGAACCGTAATTGGGTAAATTCCCCTCCGTTGCAAGAATTAACTGCTGGATCGATGGATGGCGATTCGTAAACGGATTCAAAAAAATTGGCAAATAAATTGCAGACTTCCGAAGAATGACTTGCAGAGGCATCTAGATACGTCGTCATAGGTTAGGGCAACCCAACGGTCTTTCTTTTCATATTGATAAAATTCCAAAACTTGTTTGGAGTAGAAGTTAAATCTTCCTCGATCTGCAGAATATAATTATTATACAGGAACCAGTTTAATGTTTTAAACTCCTTCCGTGCGGTCTCGAATTCATGATAATATTTCGATCCGTGTATTTTATATAGGGAGTGTAGTTTATTACGGCGTGTCTCTATGTCCTTTAATTGGTCGTTATACCACGGTTCGCAGAAGCAAGGCTTAGTTTTTTTCTGCGGGATATGTTTTTCTACACCAGCCTTGACAAGTTTGTTAAAAGACAAAACTATTGTATTTAGATTTCCTACGAACTGAAGAAATTCTCAATCCGAATTGAGCACAAATTCATTTAAGGAAGCGTAGTCGGCATTTCTAAAATCCAAAAAAAAATTATCAATAGGAAAACTAGTGTCGCATTTTTCATGAAAAATATTTAACATAACTGGAGTGTGGTATACGCTAGTACAGCCTGTAAGGTTCTCGCACGGTGAGACCTCTGAGTACATGTTATCGGTTGAAAGAATTAAATCCAGATATTTACCCTTAGTATTGCTCGTTCGGAAATTTGGGTTGTTGAGATGCTAGCGAAGTAGTCCACAGTAGTGATCCCTCTAATATCTGTGGAAGATGGTGTGAAAATACCGTTGATATCAGACCAGTTCACCTCAGGCAGTTGAAGTCACCGAAAATCAGCTGCTCATCAGGATGAACAAAAGGGACTATAGCAAGGTCGATGAAGTTGATGATCCCGATATAAGTATCCAGGCTTAACCCACATGTAACGTAAACGACCACGGCGAGAATTGACGAATCGGCTAGTTTAAACCGTACAGCAATGACATCATGAACTTGATGGGAAGCCACCATCTCATTCGGAATTGAGTTTTTCACGGCGATCAAAACACATCCACCTTTCATTGTTATGACATGGTTGTATCGATCTTTTCGGTAGACGATATAATCCAATGGGACGAATTCTTCGCTATTTATAGAATTAGTAAGCCAAGTCTCACAAATGATAATGACTACATAGTTATTGTCTAGGACACCCAACCCCGAAACTCTTTAGACTTGCCTCGAATACTGGAAGCGTTATGGTAGTAAATTGTCGAAGAGGCAGATTTTCTGTAATTATTGTTGTTATTGCAATTATAATTATTGTTGTTTTCGATGTTAGAAGAGGAGCAGCAGTTATTTAATATTTTAAATGGTAATAATTGTAAGTTTACTGCAGAACTATTGGATATAAGTATGTTGGGTTTTTTGGGCGATCAGTGAATTCTCTCACTGGAACACCCACTGGCCAAATTTTTGGTTGAAGTACTTTTGGAAATATCTCCAGATTTACCCCGATTTTGAAAGACACGAAATTGGCTGCATAAAAAGATCGTAATGCCTCAACCGATGTCGTGTTGGCAAACTTAGAGGCATAAATGTATTTTTTAATAGCAACTATCTTAACTGCGTCTGATACATTATTGCAGGTGCCAACAATAACTTCCGGTACAATGAGATTTGAGTGCTGCATATTAGATTGAAGAGAGCTCGGGGTTGAAGGCGTATCGGTATCCTTTGGCGGCACTTTTTTGGACGAGCGAGTTTTCATCTTTTCGGGATTAGCTCTATCAGTGGCAAGACCTCTAATGTCACTAGATAGGGATAGCATTTGCTTTCTAAATTCATCGATTGTCTGCTGCATTTTCCTAAAAGTGTCACGGCAGTCATCACAGAACCACTTTAGAGTCAGCAAAGCGTTACTCATTTTTATACATGCCGCGTGAACGACGCGAGTACACATACCACTACAGCTTATAAATTTGTCTAAGCACACAGTTTTACACGATGGAATTGCACAAATATTATTAAACCCAGTTTATGTGCATCAGAAGCATATAATTCGTATTATGGGCTTTAAAGCTACTTTGGACCATTTTTGGCCTATATATTTCAATCGTTCGAGTTATTGCCGTTACAACATTTATATGTCTTTAAGGTATTAAAACTATTTTACATTATTAGTGGAAATGATTTCGCAAACTATGCAGGTTATAACCTTCGATCTAACTTTCAGTTCAAAATTTTTTTCCGAAATTTAATTTAAATCTCCGAAGGTCCTTCTTTAGTGTGATCTCTCCAATATTATTCAATAATTTACCTACTCATTTAAGAATGTGTAGTGGTCTGTCTGTGTTTTCCAAAACTCTTCTTATTTGGCTGAAGCAAACTAAAAATATTCAGCATCTCCCTCACATATTTTGAATTGAAGCATGGATAGAAAGTGGTTTTCGGGATGATCAATATTTACTATCAATCATCGTGATTTTCGAACGGGCGCCTAAATATAAGTTCTATGCACATTAGCACACCAAACTTCATATGCCAGGGCAGGGAGTCATCTAAGAGTTCCCTAATTTATCGAGTATATCGGTAATGTTAGGTAGAGGGTATACCAATCTTCAATACTTAATAAACACATTTTTATTAATCACTTGTTTGTTCATCAACAAGTGATTAATAAAAATGTGTTTATTAAGTATAAGTGTGTTTCGCCAAGTGCCTACGGCAAATATCGTAAAAAGTACCAATCTTCAATATTTTTCACGTTTAAATTGCGCTAGTCTATTACTAATTGCCACTTAACTTTTCCGATGGTGTCCACCTTTTTCAGTACAATCCAAATACGAAGTGGCCAGGGTGAAATGCTTGGACGTGTGATTCCGTCTTGTAACATTTTATCGATTTGACGTTTTACTTTCTCTTTGTGAATATTAGAACATCGATAACTTTTGGTAAAGGCAATAATTCCTCGTATTGATGACACAACTTTGAAATTGCTGTATTTTCCTCTGCGTTGGGTTCTGTTGTCTCGAATAGAAGAATCGCAGTTTTGAAAGTTACAGCGATTGGACTCAGTTCGATATGTTTTCCTTAACAGTTCGGCTTTCATTGGCTGTTCAGTCACAAGGGTATGGGATTTGTTACCATAAGTATCGACTTCTAAGATTGCATACCAAAATTTGCAGTGATATAGTCTTTCGGGAATGACTAGATTATCATTGATTGTAGCAGGGGTGATGTATGTTTCCCCATTTTCAACATCACCTGGAAGGTCAGATGTAACCTTGCTTCTAGGTAATATTTGCTTCTAGGTAATATTTTGTAGGTTTAGTTCAGGCTGTTCTTCGTAGTACGCTTCTGTCACTTCTTGTCGATCTTCTATTGTATATAATTTTTTAGAACGGATCTTTGGGTAACCTATTGGCTGGAATTGATAATTATTTCTTGGGTTCTCGCACATTACAGCTTTTGAGATCACAGAGGATGTTCATGTTGTATTTGCCCAAATGATCATGTCTTCTGCCAGGTAGTGCGGGACTGCAATTTTCCCTGCAATTTCCCTCAACGTCAGAATGGCCCGAAACCCAGACCAACTGGATATTGAAATGCTCACTCATCTCGTTAAAAGATGTGTAACAATCTAACACCACCCTTGACGCCAGGGAAAGTGAATCCAACGAAAGACTGTCCACATAGAGTGTGTCTAGTAGTTTCATAGCGCGGAAGGTCCTTGATTGCGTCTGGGAAATCGTATGCATTTGAACAAAACATTCACTTAATTGTCCTTAGTTTCATTGATGTCATTGTCCGACATTCCTGACTTGTTTCGATAAATTGCGGCTTTTAAATATTCTATAACCTATACCCTTTTCGTCCGTAAAATCGTCTCTAACAGACGTTGTATTAATATTTTCTAAATTTTGGTTCACAACGTACTATAATCACATTAAGGTTTGTTAAGTAAATGACATTTATTTTGAAAAACGTATTTTAATTTTAAATAAATTATTTATTTTAAATTATTTAGTTTAATTTTTAAATTTGTTGGAAATTCTATAGAATTACGGTTTGACGCGCGTGGTTGAAAAGGAGTTCCACTAATACGTGTTGTTGTTGTATTGTCAGGTGTAGAGAATCGTAACTTCCTACTCCCTAAACTATTCCATATTATGACTAAAAACTAAATACTTACGTATTAATTAAATTAGTAATTAAGTAATTGTCAAGAGAACATGAAATTTATGGTGTACAAATATAACCGAAAAAATATTATCGCATACATTTTGTTGATGTCGTTGGATTGACAGGAAAGCCAACTTAACGAGAAAATTAAATTATTTCTTATTGTCATATTACTCTATAACTTTAGTTGAATAGTGTTGCAACAATTCAACAAAAAAATAATTTTTTTTTATTAAAATTATTACAAAATTTATGCCGTAGGCGTATTACCGTATCTTGTGTCAACTTTTCAACTAAGAAAAAATAAAATACAAAAAATTGTTTAAATTAACATTTTGCTTAAATTAAAATAAATAAATAATTTTATGATCGCTGTTGTTGTAGCTACATTTCATTCAAATATACAAAATTATATATACTGAATAATAATAATAATAAATATTTAAATTTTAACATTTTTGTTGTTGTCATGTATTTTAAATTGATTTTTAATCGATTTACAATTTAAAATCGTCTATTGTCTAGGGTTGAATTTAAATTATCTTGTTATACGAGTATTTTAAGAAAAATGCGATCGTTTTTTTATTTTCTAAATTGTGTAATGTGTTGTTGCGGTATGCGATCGCCAAACAATATTGTTTTTTTTAAATGTATCATGTTATGCAGCACCGCAGCTACCACCTTCACAAATTTAATGATCGCAAAATATCTCAAAACGATCGCATATTCTTCATATCACATTATCTTGTTTCCACAATCGCAATATTGATCATTAAACGGTGATCGTACGATAAATGCGATGATTATAAAAAATAAATAAATAAAGGTGATCGGTATACACAAACACACACGACTCACATACATTTTATTTTATTTTTGGAAAGCAAAAAGAGACATAGAGCTTTACAAAAACAAAAACAAAAAAACGATCGCCCACACAATAACTGTCAAATTTTAATTTTCATGTTATTCAATTATATAAATTAAAGATCAAATTTATTTATTTGTTTGTTTTATGTCTCGAACGCATCGTTGCTGGTTTACGTTTTATACGTATGACGTGAATCCGTGCTCGCATGTTATAAGGAACAAGACAAGCGAGCCCTTTTAATTTTGTTCGTTAGTTATAATATACCTTGATCTTGGATCTGACACACGAAAACAGTAAGAAAACATATTAAAGACGATATGGTGGTGCGGTGGTGGTTGCAGACGTGTCTAAAGAAGATTCAAAGAAATATTGTACATGACAAGTTTTTGGTTGTTTGTTGGTTTTGTTTTAAATATAATTTTTATTTTTTAGGTGTTGGTTGAATTTGATATGTTTGACAACAAAGTGAAAATAAATATGTACACGCAAGGGTACCTAGCGGATGTAATTTAAGAATGCCTGTGGGTGGTTCAAATTTCTCTTCTACATTCCTTTCGGATTAACAAATTTACTAAAACCTGATAAGTTTTACTGGATATCTTCTCAATGTAGGTTTCTCAATATACTGATAATAGAACTGCGCCTGACATGTGTTTTTGCCAAACTACTACAAACATTTTAATCCATTTCTCGGCTTTGTATAGAACACCAGCTTAAAGTGAAAAATGATGTTTGAAATGCTCGAATATGGCGCTATTCTGAATTTCTCTGGGTGTTAGGCTAAATATTGTCATAGCATTTTTGTCTGAATTGTATTTTTCTGGTAGATGAAATCTGTTTATTCGAGAAATACATATTTTAAAAAGATGGTGGAATGAAAAAAATTTACGAACTTTTTAGAAGAATGCAATTTAAATACCATGTTACGGACGGCTCACCAGCCAGCCCGCAAATATCATCTGAACCAAGCACTGGCCTCACACGGTGATTTTGCCGGCTAGATCTCAGACAAATGCTATGGGCCGTGGGGTTCGAGGCTTGCGTGGCTCCTGGCCTATACCGTGATTACAGAAATTTATATAAAGAAATAAAACGCAAATTAAACATAACAAAAAAACCGGTGGTTCCGGTGACGACCGGATCTCCTCGAGCGACAAGTTCAATGGCTGCTGAAGAAACCCTCCGAATCAGCCAACGACACCTAAAAGCCGATGCCCAGCCACAACGAATCAACATAGAAGGGTAGGGACATTTTCCCAACAGATAAAGCCTCTCTTCACCCGAAGAGCCCTCCAGCGAATCTCCCATAATTCACACTCCGACTAATAATTCATTTTATTAATAATTTTATGAGTTTAGAAAGAAAACGATAAGAATATTTAGAAAGAAAAAGATAAAGAATATAATCCTAATACCACCGTTGTCACGGTAGAATTTTTATTTAAAAAAAGGGGAACAAAGATTCATAGAGATCGAGGAAACGAGAAAGAGAATGATAAAAGAGGGCAAAGAAAAATATCTGTACTAAAAAAAAAAAAAAAAAAAAAATATAAAATAACTGTAGAAATCAACAGAACAAATAAATGAGCGCTTCTAAAATTGGAGCGAGACCAATGTACCCATTAAATGCGCGCCAAGCAACAGCTACGACACTCGATTACATAAAAATTAAAAAAATAGTATGGATTTAAATGAGAGCATGTAAAATTTGGCAATACGAAATTAAATTGAATAAAGCAAAAAAATTAAAAAAAATAAAAATAAAATTGTACCTGGTGGACCTGGAAAGGTTGCGGCGTCTCTGAATGCCGATCATTGCCGTCCGATTGCACACCTGTTCCACCGTTGTGGCTCACCCATCGGTAAATATATTTGGCCTCGATTGATCGTCAAAGGTTGTTGGGTTTACGACACCGTAAAAATAAAAAAAACCAAGTGGCGTCACCTGGCCACCCGTTAATTTTGTGCGTGATCTCGCCGAACAACCGTAATAATTAATATAACTTGGTTTTGGTTGGACGACTATCCGCCTTGGACCGCGAGTGAATGCTCACGGTAATATAAAAATGTTGGCCTACGAAATCGTGAAAATAGTAGCGGCACCGGTTGAAAATAGTAGCGGCACCCGTTGAAAACGTAGCGGCACCTGTTGACAAATAGTAGCGGCACCCGTTGAAAAATAATAGCGGCACCCGTTGAAAAATGCCGTGCCCACAAATTATCTGGTACCCGTAATGATGCTCGTGGTACCGTTCAACAAAAGGCGACCCTGAATCAGCCCCGTAACACGTGGCGGGGTCCGATCGGCCACGTGTAAAAGGTGGCGTCTCATACCGAAATATATCATGCGTATTTGACCTTGATGCCGTGACCTCACGTTCAAACAGTTCTGCCTCCTCGTGATATATCGCATCCGTGATGCGAATCAATTACTCAAACACAAAATCACTTAACAGTTTTAATTAAAAGTGCGGTCGTCAAAACAAATTACGGAATTGAATTTTCACACAAAAAAACCAGAAACAGTTTTAATTTTACTATCTGCATAAAATTGCTTTATATTCTTTTGTTGTCAGAGAAAACGCACTGAAAAATTTTTTTTACTGAAGTTTTTTTTTCATAATTTTCTGTAAGTAAAATGTCATAAGGATTTCTATTGGGTATGTATGCTCTGTTATGCGAGTACACCAGTAGAAAATACAAAACTTTTATTTTTATTCTCACTTAATTGTCTTTTTCAATTACTAATTTTTATGTTTCTTCTCATTTCTAGAAGAAAATTATATATTCTTTGTTTTTACACGCTTAACAAACCGAACCGATGAGACTTTTCCCAATTCAATTCTAGAAACAGACTACTAATAAAAGTTACAAAAACTCGCCTCGCAAAAAAAAAAATTCTCGCACCAAAAAACAGTTTTAGAATGTTCTTTTTTTTGCGATTGTCTTTTTTTTCTATCTACGCGGCACTTTCGCGCTCCCTCTTACGCGCGCGCATCAATATGATCGTATACAAAAAAACAACTCAAAAAAAAAAACATTCTATTTGGTCGGCTATTGCATACACACACCCGGTGCTCATAGGTCTCATTTCCACTTTTATTCGACGCTCATTCCGTGGTTCCACACTTTAATTCTTTCGTCGTGATTCTTTCCTCGATTCTTTCCCCTTAACCAATAAACTAATTTTTTGGCGGAAAAATTTTCAATTCTTTCTTCAGCAATATTTTTTTTTGATTCAACTGATTGTCGCACTACTACGTAGATAAAGATTTCAAGGACATCTTGTTTATTTGTCGTTTTTGGGTTAATTTTAGTTTAATGTTTGCTTCGAGTGCAAAAAATATATTGGGGTCGATTCCGAGATCTAAAATTTTATGTTATGTTATGTTAGTTTTGTTTTTTCAATACAGATTCCAATAGGAAGCGGGGAAATAAAATAACATAATGGGGTCGATTCCGGAATCTAAAATTTTATGTTATGTTATGCACGATTTACATGTTCCAATTTTTGTTTCCAGTAAAATATGAAGGGTTAAGTATATTACGATTTTCGTTTGCGAGAGGAGCACGAAACAAATTCCAGTAAAATAAAATTGGATTTTTTTCTTTATAACTTGAGCAAATGTTGTTTACATATGGCTGACTCTTTTTTACTAATAACTTTTTGTTATTTGCGTGCAGCTCTATTTTTCAGTAAAAAATTAATTGGGAAAAAAAATTGGAACATGTAAATCGTGCATTATGTCATTTTTGTTTTTTCAATACAAATTCCAATAGGAAGCGGGGAAATAAAATAACATAACAGCAATTTTATGCCGCGAGAATCGGGCCCAATAGCAACTTTAAGTCACGAGAATTGGGCCCATTTTTTCAACCAAGGAAGCAGTTTTTGCAGCAAATAATAAATGTTTTTTACTTTACGAATAATTCAAAAAACACAATTTTACGCACATACATGAAAAAAGAAATGCGCAAAGAAATCAAACGTTGACGTCGATTGATTTTTGACATCATAGAATCATGACGAAAGAATCAAAGTGTGGTGAGGCTCATTAACAGCAAAAGAAATATTAGATGTGTTGCTTTGAAAAGATTACAACAACAATGCGTCAACCAAACTCGCAAACTGCGTAAGTCCATTTTGGGGCATTTTGCATATTTGGTATCATTTTGAAGAGAAGGAAATTCCGCTTTATTTGGTAACACTAATTGTTTAATATTTTTCCCGCGCTTTCTTTTATGTCTAAATTAGAAATTTGCTTAAGTCCAAATACAATTAGAATTTTGTGTAAGTCCACAGTGTAACACAGAGTTAGC
Source organism: Nephrotoma appendiculata (assembly GCA_947310385.1). Classification (NCBI taxonomy): domain Eukaryota; kingdom Metazoa; phylum Arthropoda; class Insecta; order Diptera; family Tipulidae; genus Nephrotoma; species Nephrotoma appendiculata. The sequence continues at coordinate 263,519,537 of OX371225.1, read as the reverse complement.
TATCGTAGTGAATAGTTCGGTATTAAAATTACTTGTAAATATTAATTTGGTAAGTTATAATCTAATTTCTTGTTTTAATTAGTTAAATATCATATTTTTTATGTTTTTATATATTTTTTGTAAATTAAAATAAATCATTAATTGCTAAATGTACAATATTAATTTCTAATGGACTAAGGCAATATGCGAGTTGATTTATAAAATTATAATTTTGGACTTACGCATTTTTCTATATTTTTAAAACTTTTTATTTTCATCTTTATTAAACGGTCTTATAGCGTACTGACAACGAAATCTTATACTTCAATGCAAAATGTCACGTGGTTTGAGAATGATAAACATGGCCCTGGGACAAAATTTAACCATCGAAAATTTAATGCTGCTCGAGAAAAATCAATCGATTTTAACATGCAACGTTTAGGAAGATGGATCGTTGGCGATTGCAAATAGCACTCATCTAAATAATAATTCTCAAATATTAGAAACACATGAGATATTACAGAACTGCGAGAACGAAACGATAGAACAAGTAACACCTTTGCCTATATTTGTCAATTCAGAAAATTGCATTGCCGAACCAGGAAATTATATTGAAATTGTATCAAGTGACATTCAAACTGACCACAACGTTGAAAATACACCCATCTATAAAGATATTTCAAAACATGTAAACCAGGAATCAGCCTGTACTTCAATGGACCACATCGAAGAACATCCGTCCCAGCCGAATGCAGAACTTATTTCGTCAGGTTTGTACTAAAATATAATTTTGTTTCAAAACGTTTAAATATAATGTTAAACCTTTTAAAGATACTCTCTTAAATGCGGCAATATTATGGACCCCAGAAAAATCCAAATCCAAACGTTTTAATGTAAATAAAAATGAATGGAAAACAAGACGAAATGATAATCGCAGAGAGAAAGGACTACCTTATAAATCGAAACAAAACACGAAAGGCGGGTGGAAATATTACATAATTAAATCAGCTAAATCTCTAAAGCCTCGATGCAACTGTTAGATGTCAAAAAAGTCAACTTATATTATTAAATGTTTTGAAATTACCGAGGACGATCGTTTAGCAATATTTAAAGAATTTTGGGCTTTGTCTTGGGGTGAAAAAACTGTATTTGTAAAGGGGCTAATACAAATAGCAGAAAAGCAAAGGCTCCGATTGCGGTCAAATAATGAAGATGGCATTTCGCGGCGATCAAATTCATTCAAATATTTTTTAAGAAAAATCAATAATACTCCCTATAGGGTGTGCAAAAATTTGTTTGTTAATACCCTTGGTATAAGCCATAGCACCATTCTAAACTGGATTAATGGCAAAAACGAAGAAGTATGTGAGCTTATTATCTCAAATAATGATAAAGTTGAGCTTACTGTGTTCCAAGCACGATCGAAACTTGTAAAAGATTGTTTACGACGTTTCTTCGAATGTTTGGCAAAAATGGAATCACACTATTGCCGAGCATCAACCAGCAAAATGTATTTAGAACCCGAATGGACTAGTAAAAGCCGGCTCTATCAAGAGTTCAAAAATAACTGGTGTTCAAAACACAATATCGCGCCAGCTTCAATAACAGCCTTTTGCAATTTATTTGAGCGACTTAATTTATGTTTATACCAGCTAAAAAAGGACCAATGCGACATTTGCGTGGGCCACAAAACTAAAAATGTTAAAGATGATATTTATGAGGAACACCAAATAAAAAAAAAATTAGCTAGAACTGAAAAGATAAAGGATAAAGACAGCAATATTGAAAATGTGTTCACCATGGACTTACAGAGTGTTTTGCTATGTCCGAAATCAAATGTATCATCCCTCTATTATAAAACCAAGTTAATAGTGCACAACTTCACAATTTATAACTTGAAAACCAATGACGGGTTTTGTTTTATCTGGCACGAAGGAGAAGGAGGCGTTGGATCAAATGAATTTTCAACCATTTTATCACACTTTATTTTGACCGAAGTACTACCAAATGTAAAACATCCCGAAGACGAAATTATATTTTACAGTGATGAATGTGCAAATCAAAATAGGAACTTCACGCTTTCCAATGCACTTTTGAATATCGCCATGACGTGTCACGTTACACTTGTTCAAAAAATTCTTGAAAAAGGCCACACACAAATGGAAGTCGACTCCATGCATTCTGTTATTGAAAAGCAAATCAAAACTAGAACAATCAATGTCCCAGCTGATTATGTTGATATCTGTAGGCAAGCTAGACTAAAGCCTAGGCCGTACGCCGTCAAATATTTGGATCACACCTTCTTTAAAAATTTCAGTTCGATTCAATATTATAAATCTATCAGACCAGGAAAAGCCGTTGGGGATGCAACTGTTAATCAGATTCGATGCATTAAATACAACACAGATGGAAGAATCCAACTGAAATTAAATTTTAATGATGAATGGTTTGATTTGCCACAGCGATTAAATCGACAAATTAAACCAATTGATTTTGAAAACCTTTCTGGCCTTTACACTTCACGTTTACCGATAAAAAAAACTAAATTTGACCATCTTCAGTCTCTTAAGAGTACGATGCCTCAAGATTATCATTCGTTCTATGATGAACTTCCTTACGAATAATTATTAATCTATTATTTACATAATCTAATATTCTGTGATGAAATGTGATTTAATTTTTTAAAATATTATTTAATTTTTTTTACATTACGAGTGAAACTTTGTTAAGACTGAAATATAATAATTTTTATTTATTACTTATTTAACCGTTAATATTGAAATATTTAACTTTAACGAAACATAATTTAAAATTGTTTTCCTGATGATTTAGGGATCTGTATGGCAACATTAATAAGTTTATTTTTATTTCTAAGTTGTTGTCTCAATGAAAACTGCGTATGTCCACTATTTTTTTCAAAAATTCGCTGCGTTTTACATAAGTCTCAAAAATTAATTAATTTATATATTTAATTAAAATTTTTAAAATAATCTAATAACTTTTAATTTTTAAGAAGTTATGTTAATTAAATAAATGGTTGTTCATCATAAATTAAAGTTTCAGGAGGTTTTTTTCGCTTCCTGAAAAAACTAGATTTTGGACTTATACAATCTGCGAGTTTGATCGACGAATGGCATTGTGTTAAAGCCGATTGTCTTTAATATTAAGAAATTTTTTTTTAGGATTAGGGGAAATAAAATCATTTTATGATTATGGTGTTTACCGCAAAAGGCATTATTTTTTCTATTTTTTTTTTCGAAAAATTTATCTTGTAGTAAAATTTGGCATTTGTTATTTAATAGCAAAATACCAAATTTAATTTGTTCTATTTGATAAAATAAAAAAAATAAAATATTAATAAAATGAACCAACACAGAAAAATTAAAACGCATTAAAAAATTAAATCCAACAGTTCTTACTTTCACATTTCTTAGCTAAGCTAAGCGGATTTGCGAAAGCAACACCAAAACAGCGCCTCTATCGGCCGGTAGAACATTGGTGATCGACTACACGATTTGACAGACTGAGTTTTTCAATATGAAAGTTGCTTCTTCGTGTGCCAGTTTTACTGTAGTTACTGAACGCTGGTTGGGTTCATGCTATTGGCATTGCTCCATCTCCCGTCAAAAATCGGATAATAGGCCTCATTGTGCAAACGTCATCCATTATATCCAAGCCACACGAAGTAAAGTTGGACTTTTTAAATCAAAGCTACAAAAAGTGGAAATGTGTATGCTCTTGCAAAGCGGGTAATGGAGACAAATGTAAACATATAGCTGCTTGCCTTCTACACATTAACAGGTTTTTATAAGAAGTTTTGTTTTGAATTTTTTAAATCAATTTATGTTACTTACAGATATCCAATTCTTGGTAAAATAAGTTGTACGGAAATTATTGAAAAATGGGGAAAAATTGGTCAATCCATCGCCAAACAATATAGTTCTGTCTTTACCACGGAAATGTGTCATGTGCGCAAAAAAAAATTGTATTCGCGATTATGAAGTGACCGAAGATGAGCAATATGCTTTCAGTCGAATGGTATTATTCCGTTTAAGTTAGTACATTATTATTTTAAAAACTATTTAAAAATATTATTTTTAGCTACACCAAACTCTGGTTTGGCAAAATCACTAAAAACCGCTCGAGTGTCAGAAAATACATCGAGACCAAATGAATACGACGAAAATACACAAGAAGACATCGATGATTTCTTTGAGTTGATGATCAACCACAACTACTTAAAAACATTTGTACCTTTAATGCAATCATTAATTAACGAAGAAAACAACGAATATTTGAAAAATGTTAGGAAAATCTTGGAAGAATGTATAAGTATATGTAAGGCCACCATTTGCCAAACAAACGTTCAATGGTCGCTTGAACGTAAAAGGAGAATAACAGGCAGCATATCTTATAATTTATTTACATATGCAAATAATAAGCAACCTGATTGGCAAAAAAACATTGGCTTCTTTATATCAGAGCAATTTCAAAGGAAACGATGCTACACGATATGGATTATTTGCCGAAAAATTAGCTAAGGAAGTTTATAGCCAAAATTGTTTTTTTTTTGTAAGTGGGTAATTATTTCACCAGACCTTCCATTTCTGGCGGTAAGCCCTGATGGGATTTCTTTTGAGGGTGAAAATTGGAAGCTGGTGGAAATTAAATGTCCTGTTAAAGGAAAAGTTGTATGTGATAACGATTTTTTAAAGAATTTAAGTTACCTTCGAACAATTGATGATAATAATTATAGTTTAAGTAAAAAACATAAATATTATGGTCAAATCCAGTTGAGATTTGCCGTAACCAACTTGAAACTCTGTGATCTCGTGGTATTTAGTACTTCTGACAAAAGTATTGAAATCATAAAAGTAGGAAGAGATGAATTTTTTATACAAAACTATGTAGAAACATTAACAAATATTTATTTTATGCAGGTGATACCCTTCATGATCAGAAAATGATGTACCTAAATGTCCCTTATATAAAACTAATATGTGATATATTAAATTTTTTATTATAGATATTTAGATGTTAGATAATATTTGTGATACATTGAATTTAGGTTTATCACCTTTTAAACTTAGAATTAAAACAAAAATTTTCTTTATTAATTAGACATATGTCATTATATTTATGTACTAACTTTTTATTTTTTTTATTTATGTTTGAATTTATTATAAATTTTATTTTTGTTAAATAAAGCCTACAGACGTCTTACATAAATTTGTCTTCGTTTAGTAATGATTGTGTAATACTCGATAAAGCACAAATGACGGTCAAGATATCATCAACATACGGAATTACAGAAACTCCTATTTTTTCAGACAAAACCTTAAACATTTTTAGACGACCGATTCTTCTTTCCACGTGAACTCGTGCTGCAGCAATCTTTCTATTTCTTTGAGTTTCTTCCTTGGAAGCCGCTTCATATAGAAACGATGGTCTTATCATTTCTATGAAGCTTACTTAACAGGTCAGATTGGTTAAAAATCGCCTTATCAGATGACCGCCCAGTGGATGTCTTACTGACAAAGTAAACCAATCCAGACGGTGAAACTCCGATTAAAATCTTTATGGTATGTGTCCCCTTGTAGTGAGAGTAGGTACACGTACTACACGTGAGACAACGGAAAGTAACAATGCGTACTTCGGTACAGTCTAGAATAATCCTAACGTTAGGAAATTCTTGAAAGCACTTCGGCAGATTGTTTGAGTTTTGTTCCTGTGATTGCCAATATATTAATTTTTTCATTGTTTTCGCCAAAAGCTGAATTGTATCAGCAAAGTACAGTTTTGCACTTTTATCGCTTATTTCAAAATCAATTGCAAGATCAGAAAAAGAGCAATTAGATTTCAATTTGTGCATAGTGACTCGTTCAATACTGACTGTCTGGCAAACTTCTACCATTACTTTTAATATACTACTGTTTGGGATTCCCGTCTTTGTATTTAATTTTGCATCAGTGTTCCACAAAGAAGCTGCATTCACAAAACCAGTGAAATTAACTTGATTGCCTTTATCGGAACATTGAGGTGCACATTGTATGGATTCATCAGAAAACAAATCTGTAATTTGATCAGTCATATTATTTTGAGAATCATTTTCAGGCGACTGGCGATGATCAAAGCTAAATAAAATAATTTTTATTAATAATGTTTTTACTTAAATTTAACTTTTATATACGAACCAAGATTGTGAAGAAATAACTGTAGATCTCAACAACAAACGATTTGCTCTGGAATTATCTGAACAACGCTTTGTTTCAATCGTGGATTTTGGTAGGTTCTCGGTTGGAAATGCATCATCAACTAAATGGACTTTAAATAATTTCCCCGGAGAACGAAATGGAGTAAGCAAATATTTCACTTGGAAATGCTGGCTGCAAATTTTAAAATTTTGTGGGAAGTTCTTCCCCATTTTTAAAACAGCTTTCCATTTTGCCAATTCCGATCGGCACTTTAACACTTTCTTTGGAATTTGGTGCATTGATATTGATGGTGATTTATAAGAGTTGCACTGGGGCACTCCACAATGTTTTAAACCTCTTTTAATTTTTTTAATGGTTTCCATTTCGCCACTTATCGGTAAGTAAATGAATGTACATGTACACTTCAATAGGACACTTGTTTATTTTTGCTTCAACACCGTAACAGACATTTTAAATTAAACTTTATTACTAGCTTTTAATAAAGAACACAAAACAATTCGGCAGAAAATACACAGAAAATGATCGTATGTCAAAATAGTGTATCCCATCACAACTTACAATACCTGCCAGTAGATGGACGACTACAAACGTCAATTGATGGTTGATATTTTCATGTTTAGTCATAGAAATTTATTAGTATTTAATATGTATTTCTTTCTTTTCGGTGCGCATGCGTAACTCTAGTAAACTAATATAATGATTTTTTTCTTTGTATAAATAGTTTAGCCTAGTTAATGTTTATCTTAAGTAGTTTTCTTTAAATTTGCTTTGCTCAATTTATTTATTTACAATATTTAAAATTCTTTTTTAAACCATCAATATGTTGTTAAAGTTAAAATGAACTTTTTTGCAATTCATTTCATCATTTGGCTTTTTCGTTGATTTATCGTGATGTGTAAATTAAATATGGAGTAGTTTTTCTACAATGGGAGCTTAAGAGGACGTAAGTATTCAAAATGGTGGATGAGCTGTTGCAAATTTTACTTCTTTTTTTCATTTTTCTGCGGTTTACGTTAGAATCGTTTTCTGTTATGTTCTAACATTTATTGGAACCACCCCAGGCTGAGCAGCTGGCGAAATCAAACCGCGTTGGTAACATAATCGATGCAAATAAATTTTCTGATAACACAATGTAATTAGTGTAATCACACTGTAATTATCACTGAACAAAACACCCTGAAATTGGCACCTTCCATAGAAGCTTATTCGTTATTTGCAAATATTGTGATACGTATATCATTTTTGACAAAACTGCATTACCGATATTTTTCAGATGAATATTTTGAAAGTGCATCATTTATAACAGAAACAAGAGAGATAAAATAACTTAAATTTAATTTGCAACAATATTGGTCCAGATGAGTTTTGAAAAATTTAAGCGGAAATTCAACAAAAATTCGAACAATGTTCACCCCAGGTGAATTGATTGTTCGGCATGAATCTTCATATTTAAGCTTTTTCCATAAATTGGGGGATCTAAAAAGGCTTAAAGGCTTTCAAAAAGTTAAATTGTACTCACGCTAATTGCAAATTCACCACTGTTATTATTTTGAAGTAAATTAAATAACCAAAGCATCTAGCCTCCTAGCCAAATTTTTTTTTATCACCGTTAGCACCTAGTCCTCTTAAAACATTTTTCCATTTATTTTAAAATTGTATATAATTATTCAGTAATCATTGACGAGCAAGAAGTTTCATTTGAAGGTGATTATTTAAACACGGCTACCGAATTTTACATAAAGCTTCACGGCTATGACGTCATCACTCAAAATTTTTATTTTTATATAAATTATATAAATTATATAAATTGACTCTAAGTCGTGGTGGTGGTGTTGATAGAAAAGTCCAGACATGAAAAGGGTTTTTGGCTCTCGAAAAGGTAAAATTTTATTTACGACACTTGAAAATTGCGATGGATCAAAAATTGCTTAAAAAGGGTTTTCATTTGCCACCAATTGATTTCAATTGTTTCGGATTTCGAAAAAGTCGTCCGGTGGGCCCGGGTTCCCTTTTTTAATTTTTTTCGGGTTGCATGATTCTTATAAAAATTGATAAATCACGATTTTACCGTCAGTACCAGAAGCCGATTGCAATGAGTGCTTATTTCGAGAAAATCAGTTTTTTCGGCTCGCTTTCTAAATCTGGTGAATTCTGAGCCCCTGTGACGGGGGGTTGCGTTGAATTGGTCCTCATGAGTCCTTATTCACTAGGATTTTGTTGCGGCTTGGGGCTTTTTTTTAACATTTTGTTATTTAAGAGTCAACCAGATGTGCTGTCCTGTTGTATCGTGTTGCATGATGTTGCGTGATGTTGCACTACGGTGTGAGATGCTGCATCAAATTGCATCAGATTTAACCATGTTGCGTGATGTTGAACCATGATGCATCTTGTTTAGGAATGATGAGTGGCCATTGTGTTGCACCATGTGATGTTGCATATTGTTGCTCGTTCTTACAGCATATTGCATCATGTTGTTTCGTGTTGGGTCTTGTGCTTTACGTAAATTATATGTCTAGTGCTCTGTTCCATCAGTATATGCTGATGTATGATTGTGTTAATATTGATGTCTGCTAAGTCCGGATCCCCAACTTACATTTTTTTCGACTCGCACGATTTTTATAAAAAAAATTCAGTGGTGTTTTCTGTTGGAAAATCGTCAGATATGCAAAAATAAAAAAGGTAATTGTTTTAATTTTTTGTATTTGAAAATTTCAATATTTCTGCAATTATGTTTTGAGGTTAATTAAAACATATATAGGAACCTATTTTCTCGCTAGAACACACTGGCCAATTATTGATTTATATGCTGGGAGCGAATAGTCGGGTAAAACCCATCATTTCAATTTAAACCCGAATTTACTGGTGATTTTCTTGTTCAATTTATTTTGATAAAAGAAAACTATAAAATTAAATTATATACAGGTAGAAGTTTGAGGGTTCGCTAAATAAAAAAGTTAAATAACAAAAACCTGCTTTAAAGGTTCAAAAACTCGGTTTTCGAAATTTACGATTCTTGCGCTCAATATTAAATCTTCCAAGCGCATTTTTACCAGCTAATTGTTGAGTGGTGTTGTCACTGACCATTATGCGACATGCAATTGCGATAATGAATTTGTACCTCCTATTTTCACTTTTGCAATCGTTCGATTAAATTTTGTCTTTGATATCAAATGAATGTTTTATTTGGGTATTTTTATTAGTCGCCATGGGCTTGAAGTATCTAACGATGGAAAACTAGTTCCGAACAAATTTACTTCCAATTTTTATATTTATCTTGTGACAGGTGTATTTTCACTATTCATATAGAGCCTTCTAACCACCCTCATATAATCATAATAATAAAGAAAGTAAAAACAAAATAATTATGAGAGGGTCGTAAACATCCCTACCGCAAATTTATTTCATTGTGCAAACTAATAACGTTTTATGTATTTTGTTTTGCGTTCAAACCCCCTCTAAACACAAACATATATGATTTTTCCAATGAATCATCCAATATTTCGATTTAAGGCAAAATCAAATTATTTCACTAGAATATTATACAAAATGACAAAAAAACAACAAAAATCACTTCCTATTACCATCAAACGCAATATTTTATCAACCCCCCTTATTTTTCTCGTATCACAGCCACAATTTTTCTGCCCCGATGTTATATTCGTTTGAAAAAATGTCCTTTTTCGTTTGTATCATGCGTTGTCCTTGTATATAGAAATATTTTGGCCGACTATACATCTTAATTACGTCCCGTTGTTGGTCCTTCTCGTTTATATTGTGTACATACACAGATTCAATTACCAATAAAAACAGAAATCCTTTGATCCGGAATGTCCTTTAAAATTGATTTAATATGTGAATAATATAAATAAACCGAAAACCTAAAAAAGGATCAACAACAAAATGAAAAAGGATGTACATTGTATAAAACACACGAATCCAAAAATTTAATGAAAAAACCAACACAAAGTTAATTGATTGATAGTTTTTTCTGTGTCCTTGCCTAGTGGTATCCTTTCTAAAAATGTTTGTATAGAGCCAAACAGTAGGTGGTGCTAGAGGCACATCCCTATTAAATTTTACATTTTAAAATTAAAAAAATGGTAGAGTTGATGTGACATCGAATCAAATTGTATACCAAAATATAAGTTACGGCATAGCAATAAACTTAAGGAAAACTATTTTATAGTCGAACGCGTACATAAGTCAAATGATCCCATTTTGGGTTCAAATAAAGTCAAATACACTGAAGGTCATGTTAATTCCTTGAAAAATGCTTAGCATCCTTTTAGAATATGCCTCAGGCCAATTTAATAATTATTCTTTTTAATCTCAGGCTTATTATAAAATCATGTAACTGCATGCAACATGCCCTGACACCCCTTTGGTACTATTGGGGGTAGAAATAAGTTTTGAGTTTTTTTTATAACTTCGAAGCTTTATTTAGAGAAATTGGCGCGATTATTTTACTGAAAGTATTGTCTATCAAAAGCTATGTCTTTAGCCCAACTTACAGGCAGCATACGGATTCCGTTGAATCACCGCAATCATAAAAATATTATAAGTGTTTTGTCACAATCCGGCATGCCTTCAAAATGATAACTACAAATTCACAAAACCAGTAGCTACTTTTGGTAGCGATTTATGGTCGGTTATGGCACAAGATATCGATATAATTGTTACAATTCAATTAGGAAGGCTATGTTGGTTAGGCACATTCTAAGAAAACTCAGCTGTTTTATCGATAAAACAGGCCCTGCAGTATGCACAATTGGAAACGGGATCTAATTCCTTATTCCGTGGCAGGATGATGTTCAACAGGATCTTCACACGTGGTATCGGGGCCAAGGGCATGGAATTGGACTTGGACTTGGACTTGGACTTGGACTTGGACTTGGACTTGGACTTGGACTTGGACTTGGACTTGGACTTGGACTTGGACTTGGACTTGGACTTGGACTTGGACTGGGACTTGGACTTGGACTTGGACTTGGACTTGGACTTGGACTTGGACTTGGACTTGGACTTGGACTTGGACTTGGACTTGGACTTGGACTTGGACTTGGACTTGGACTTGGACTTGGACTTGGACTTGGACTTGGACTTGGACTTGGACTTGGACTTGGACTTGGACTTGGACTTGGACTTGGACTTGGACTTGGACTTGGACTTGGACTTGGACTTGGACTTGGACTTGGACTTGGACTTGGACTTGGACTTGGACTTGGACTTGGACTTGGACTTGGACTTGGACTTGGACTTGGACTTGGACTTGGACTTGGACTTGGACTTGGACTTGGACTTGGACTTGGACTTGGACTTGGACTTGGACTTGGACTTGGACTTGGACTTGGACTTGGACTTGGACTTGGACTTGGACTTGGACTTGGACTTGGACTTGGACTTGGACTTGGACTTGGACTTGGACTTGGACTTGGACTTGGACTTGGACTTGGACTTGGACTTGGACTTGGACTTGGACTTGGACTTGGACTTGGACTTGGACTTGGACTTGGACTTGGACTTGGACTTGGACTTGGACTTGGACTTGGACTTGGACTTGGACTTGGACTTGGACTTGGACTTGGACTTGGACTTGGACTTGGACTTGGACTTGGACTTGGACTTGGACTTGGACTTGGACTTGGACTTGGACTTGGACTTGGACTTGGACTTGGACTTGGACTTGGACTTGGACTTGGACTTGGACTTGGACTTGGACTTGGACTTGGACTTGGACTTGGACTTGGACTTGGACTTGGACTTGGACTTGGACTTGGACTTGGACTTGGACTTGGACTTGGACTTGGACTTGGACTTGGACTTGGACTTGGACTTGGACTTGGACTTGGACTTGGACTTGGACTTGGACTTGGACTTGGACTTGGACTTGGACTTGGACTTGGACTTGGACTTGGACTTGGACTTGGACTTGGACTTGGACTTGGACTTGGACTTGGACTTGGACTTGGACTTGGACTTGGACTTGGACTTGGACTTGGACTTGGACTTGGACTTGGACTTGGACTTGGACTTGGACTTGGACTTGGACTTGGACTTGGACTTGGACTTGGACTTGGACTTGGACTTGGACTTGGACTTGGACTTGGACTTGGACTTGGACTTGGACTTGGACTTGGACTTGGACTTGGACTTGGACTTGGACTTGGACTTGGACTTGGACTTGGACTTGGACTTGGACTTGGACTTGGACTTGGACTTGGACTTGGACTTGGACTTGGACTTGGACTTGGACTTGGACTTGGACTTGGACTTGGACTTGGACTTGGACTTGGACTTGGACTTGGACTTGGACTTGGACTTGGACTTGGACTTGGACTTGGACTTGGACTTGGACTTGGACTTGGACTTGGACTTGGACTTGGACTTGGACTTGGACTTGGACTTGGACTTGGACTTGGACTTGGACTTGGACTTGGACTTGGACTTGGACTTGGACTTGGACTTGGACTTGGACTTGGACTTGGACTTGGACTTGGACTTGGACTTGGACTTGGACTTGGACTTGGACTTGGACTTGGACTTGGACTTGGACTTGGACTTGGACTTAAACTTGGACTTGGACTTGGACTTGGACTTGGACTTGGACTTGGACTTGGACTTGGACTTGGACTTGGACTTGGACTTGGACTTGGACTTGGACTTGGACTTGGACTTGGACTTGGACTTGGACTTGGACTTGGACTTGGACTTGGACTTGGACTTGGACTTGGACTTGGACTTGGACTTGGACTTGGACTTGGACTTGGACTTGGACTTGGACTTGGACTTGGACTTGGACTTGGACTTGGACTTGGACTTGGACTTGGACTTGGACTTGGACTTGGACTTGGACTTGGACTTGGACTAGGACTTGGACTTGGACTTGGACTTGGACTTGGACTTGGACTTGGACTTGGACTTGGACTTGGACTTGGACTTGGACTTGGACTTGGACTTGGACTTGGACTTGGACTTGGACTTGGACTTGGACTTGGACTTGGACTTGGACTTGGACTTGGACTTGAACTTGGATTTTGACTTTCGGCCTTTTGGACTTTAAGACTTATACAATTTTGGACTGTTCGAATATTGGACAATTGTTCTTTTAGACTTATGGACTTTCAATCTTTGGATTGTTGGATTATTGGACTTTGAAACGTTTTGACTTTTAATTTTGTGGACGTATGGACTTTCAATCTTTGGATTGTTGGATTTTTGGACTTTGAGACGGTTGGACTTATAAACTTTTGAAATTTAAGACTATTCAACCTTTGGATTTCGGAACATTTGAACTTTTAGGTTTTTGAATATTTGAGCCATTGGACTTTTGGACTTTAATTATTTCTGAGCTTCTGAATTTTTGGGATTTTGGAATTTTGAACTTTTTAAACATTTGACGCTTGTACTTTTGAATTGTTAAACTTTTACTCTTTGAAATTGCAGGTTTGAACTCATGGACAGCGTTGGGTACCATTCGCAAAATTTCCATAAAATGCCAAATTTCAAAATTTCAATATACAAAATTCCCCAAAAAAAATTCCATTTTATGCCCATAGAGGTGCCCATGGCGCGCGCCTTTCAAATTTCCATCGGTATAAAGTGGATTTTATTTTAGGTAAATTGGATTATAATTTATGAACCGAATTCTGATTTCACAAAGAATCACAACAAGTGTTAATCAATATGGTAAATAACGGGAATCATGTTTGCGTATTAATTTTTAAGAACAATTAAATTAAATTTATTCAATTGAAATAATCAAATGATAATAATTAAATTAATTGGAATAAATCAATTCGAATTTTTGCAAAATGCTGCAAAGATTAAACTAATGAAATAATTGAATTTCGTATATAGAATTTTTTTCTAAAATAAATAAATTTTGGAATTTTCTCAATGGGAATTTCGAAATTTGATTTTTATGTTATGGTATTTTGTAAAATGGTAAAATGGACAGATATCATATATCACAATTAACCATTTTGTAAAATGGTTAACTGTGATATCTGACCATTGCACCCAAAAATTTTCGGCAATCAGGTTGGCTATGCATGTCTCTTTTCCACACAATGAAATGGACAATTCTATTTAATTTTATTCTTTGGCAAATCGTCCATCAATGTCCATACAAGATGATTTTTTTTTGTTCGATCGCTGCTACGTCTCGCTGCTTCTCCCATGTTCTTGGAATTTGTATTCAAAAATTGCACTAATAATTTTAGATTGTAAAAAATTATCGTTAACGCCAATAATCGTGGAGAAGTGGAATCCATCAGCGCTCCAAACACTCTAAAAGCATTATGAAAATTTTTATCTAGAGAAGTTAGTAGCTTGTTAGTACCTTTTTATATTATTTGTTAATCATGAAAAAATTATAGCACGCGAAGGTTTGTGCAAATAGATTGCGAATGGAGGCTTAGCGAAAGCCATAATGACATTCTTTCAACTTAATGTCTTATGAATGCCGTACCTCGTTCAAAAACCGAGAATTCTTTGAAAGCTACCTTAAGAAAAACCATCTGTTCCCATTATGCATTGTTTTTGTTTGTTTACCCAGTTGAAATAACTTAATTTAAAAACTCAAAATTAATTCGATAATAGAGATAACACTACTATCACACACTATATACACATTTTAAATTGCGGTATTATTATATTTCTTACACACGACTTAAGTGTTTCGCGCTGTCTTGCCCTCTCCATACACATCTCCTCTCTGTATTGTACTGTACATTATATAGTGTGTCGCTTCGGAACGCATAAATTACATAAATAATTTGTTGTTGTTGCTTTTATTATTGTTATGGTTTTTAATCCGATCAATAAAATAAAGATCATCATCATCATTACGATCATGATGATCATCATTGTTCGAAATCAATTTGTTCTATACATTTTTGTATGAATTCCTAAATTACTACTTACTGTGTCCATATACATTCTAATTATGGACCACAACAACAACAGCAACAACAACAACAACACACAAGAAAATTTAATAATGTTTTGTATAAAATAAGCTGGCTAACTAAATAGAGAGATGAAGAACATAAAAGACATAAATAAATAAATATTTAAGACGATTAGAAATTCTTTACGGTTGTTAGACGAATTCTTTTGCTTTTTTATGTATATTTCACTTTGTGTACGACGGATGATTTGATTCGGTATGCTGAGGCATTTAATGATTTGTTTTGATAATTTTTACGGTTTTCTTGTGTCCCAGGTGAGTTAATTTCCACGGTCGTACATGGCATGATGTGGCAAATTGTTTTATATTTTTGACAGTTTGATTGAATTACAATATGTGTTTCTATGTCGACACGTTTGCAGGTTAAAAATTATTGTGCTAGGTTACCTGAGCTCGTTTGAACTCTAGGGCAAATTAACAGTGCCAAATTGGCCAACACTGAGTGCACTAGACAATGTGTATGCGCTATAAAACAAATTGTTTTTGAAGTCTAACAGTGCAGATAATGGAACTCAATGACCTCTATAGTTGATGACGGTACTGCTTTAATTTAATAGGACAAAGTTACTAAAATCCTGATAAAAATGGTCAAAAACGGTCTGGAACCTAAATCAATCCTAAACTCAGAAAGTTCGTTACATAAATTTTGAAAAATAATTTTTGAGATATTCGAATCATTTTTTTAGGGGAAGCTCGAAAGGTAATAGAGGTGTGATCAGAAGGTTTAGTGGGGGAAATGCGAAAACAACTAATAACTAATTTAACAAAAACGCCTGTTCTACATGCTCCACAGATTTTAGCGAGTTAACGTTAGGCTGATAACCCCTTTAAATAAGATTATCGAAGGAACGGAACTACAGCACCTGATTTAATGTTATCGACTATTGAGTTTTATTTATTATTATCGACTGACCGCAAGGATTGCAAAGACTGTTTGGACTCATCCTATCAATGTATAGGAAGTTGGCTCGAAATGTCCATCCCGAAAAGGCTTTTTTAAATAAAGTGTGTGTTTTGCTAGATCACATAAAAATAATTCCATCCCGAAAATTTTATTGTTAAATTTAAGAAAAAAAAATATCCCGAGAAAATTATAAAATTATATTACTGTTTGAAGTAAAACGGCTTCTTCTCGGAAGTTTGGTGTGCTAATGTGCATAGAACTTATATTCAGGCGCCCGTTTGAAAATCTCGAGGACTGATGGTAAATATTGATCATTCTGAAAACCACTTTCTATTCATTCTTCAGTTGAAAATACCTTCATTACCAACTTTTCTCATTTTAGTGCTCACAACGTCGAATGCATGAAAAAAGGAGATTCCGGACACAAATAGTTTACCAAGTAAATCTAGTTCTCTTTGAGTTTTTTATTTGTCTTTGAGATATTTGGTTGGCGAGAACAAATTTTTTTCTGTTCTGTCAATAGAAAAAGCATTTTTGACAATTTAAAAATCAATTAATTGTCAATCTTAACATTTTTGTCAATGCCTACTCCACTAATGTTTAAAACTAAACGAGAAGACAAAGGAAATGAAGTGTGTCTTGAGTTCTCATTTAAGAAGTCATGATCTCGCAATTATAGTTAAGAAACCAGTAGTCTGTCTAGCGCATTACCTAGTCGTAATTTTTCCCATAGTAGGGGCAAACAATTATGTTTCTTAATTTAAAAAAAGAAAAGCAATTTAAAAAATGATTAGTAGGCGGCGTTTCGAATAATATAGAGAATTTCAAAGTAAATTGTACTCCAATTGGGGAAATTTCCACCGATTTCATGAATACGGTCTCAGTACGTTATCGGCTGTGATTTCGCAAAAAACAGGCCTGCTTGAAACGACATTAAACCCATCAGAGAATCAATGTTTTAGTAAATTACTGATAATCAAAAGGTTGTTGTAAATAGGTTATCTAAAAATTCACTGTACCCATATGTATACTTTCCATATTACATTATAATATTATGTACCACATATACTTGTATATACGTACGATTTTCTATGTTGCTATTAGTGTCTTTAGTCTAAGTAGAACAAAAAACCATATATGTTTCGTTTTAAGTCTAATTGAATATGACGCCGAACTAACATCCGCATAAAAAATTCATTTAATCATTTCTGACACAAAATGACGAAAAATCTTAAATTTTCCACCACATCGAGTGTATGCGGTTTTTATGTATATAGCAGCAAAATGACGTCAATCAAGATTTTAATGTCTCGTTGACTCATCTAATTAATTTCCAAGTGTGGCATATAGCAATGAGCATAATATACCTGTCGATTTCTCCGTAATAAAATTGTTTACACATAAGACCATAAACAGCAATAATAAAAGCGTATTATTAAGAAAATGGAAATGTACGAGAGACCACTCTCCATATATATGTGGGTGGTTTCCATTGTACAGCCTCGCGTATAAATAATAACAGAAAAACGCGTAAATCATACAAATTAACAATCACCATTGAACAGTCGATAAATTTTCACAAATTGTTGTTGTGCATTGAATTAATAATTATAATGATTATTATTGTTAAAAAAAATCAATGACAGCAACAACAATCGTACATTTTATGTCTTAAGGTGTGATTAAGAATTGGTTATTTCTTATAAAACATGTACCTTTGCAAATTGGCGAACGAGCGGGTGCAGAACTGTCTCATAAACTTTATATAGGTTTGTCGCGGACTAGTGACCGAGTCACTGTCACCTCGTTTGTTAAAAAAAATATTAAATTCCTTTATTATGCTAACTTTATGTAAATGTGTGCAATTTACCGGTTGTAATTGTATAGGTAATAGGTGTATGAAGTGGATTAAAAGCTATTCTCCCTCGGGCGCAATTTATAATGTTGATTGAATTTCAATAGATAATTGCAGCGTGCGGTCTCATTTGTGCTATAATAGTCTACTTTCAATTCGATTTGTTTGTTGTAATTATGGAAAGTTTTGTAAATGGTTTCATGTACCAACTGCATGCTTGTAACTTTTATCGTTTCCAAAATCACACTAAAAACTCTAAATGCATTTGAAAAGGCGAGAAATGAGTTTATTTGGCGCTGTTGTTCCGTGAATGTATTTTCATAAATTCCAGCGTGCATTCGAACATTAAAATTTTCGATGACTTTTTCCTATAAAAGGAGATTACAGACCTGAATTTTCAGCTCGAATGTTGCTTTTAAGTTATTGAATTGTTAATTTATGGATGATTAGCATACATCTTACCGTTCAAATTATCCCACAAAAAGCCTTTTAGCTAGCTTTTAGCTAGCTTTAGCTGTTTTTCTCCGCCCCCCCCCCCCCCCATTTGACAATTTTGCTTATTTACGTACCTCTTAAAATGAAAATGAGCTTCATCGCTAAATATGATTTTTGATGAAAAACCTTAATTTCGTTCAAGCATCCACTTAACAAAACTGTAACGGTTTTCCTCCACACTAAATGTTTAAAAACGTTTCAGACTCTCTAGTTGGTAAGCTCCAGAGCAGCATATCTCAGCCGGCTAGCAACAGTGGTTGTTCCTGGACCCCAGGAGAGAAAAAAAAAATGTAGGTAAACAAAAAAATTTAACGCAAAAATTAATAAAAATGTTCAAACGATTTATTAACATGAGAACTTTTCAGCGGCATTACTTTGTACGAAGTTTTTAGCAAAAATGATTTGTCAAGGGTGAAAAATTCTAGGTCTGCTTCGAAGGTTATAATTCGATACGTTTATCGAATGTTGATAAGCATTTTGTAGATTGGTCAGAATTTTTTGTTGGGTAGCGGAAAGCCTATTTGAAACACTATTAACCGAGGCTTGTTTGTCACTGAGTAAATATAATTCACGCATCAGTTGATAGGTTGAGCCATGAATTACCATATGCTGCCCGAATGTAAGCAAGTACTGCGAAAAGCCAGTTGAACTATGTATTGCGTTTCTTAGAGCACAACCAATTTCATCAATGTGATAGTCCCACTCGCGGTGGTCACCTTTAATAAACGCTCGTATGGCTGATATGATGGTCATGTTGACTCTGCCTGAGTCATTTGATTGTGGTGCATACTTTGGTGTGAATTGATGTATAACACCATATTTTTTTAACAAATCGGCAAGTATATGAGATTGAAACTGACATTCATTGTCCACGACTAGAAATCCAAGCACTCCAAATACATTAAAAACTTTCCGTTTTAGAAAGGATACGACTGCGTTAGATGTAGCATTTCTCAGCGGCTCCAGTAAGACGAATTTTGAATATTCATCTAATACGATCAAAAGATGTGTATTACCTAATTTACTACGTGGATATGAGCCCAGAAAATCAATGTCTAACCTTTGGACAGATCAAACAACTTCGAAATAATCTCCCATTTGAGGCTGAGTCTGTATATATGCCTTAACTTCGCGAGCCATTGCTGGCCAATAGTAATGGCTCTGCAGAAGATTCAAAGTCTTATCAAATCCTTAATGTGCACTGAATTGTGCGCTTGTTCCAATAAACTCAGAACTATTTTCTGTGGAACAACAAGCTTCCATATCGCGATATCCGTGCTATCATCCATTTTTGCACTAGACAAAATGTATAACTTGCCATTTATGATTTTAAAGTTCGTAATCGCCGGATTTTCCTTAAGAACTTTAACTCTGTCAGCGTACGCAGCGTCATTAAAAGCGTCTGAGGTCAGGTCCACATGAAGAGGGAGCACACCTGTATCATCGCCGGACCTATCGGGACCAGTTATGGTCTCAAGGTGGAGTCTGGACAAGGCATATGATACACCATTTTGAGTGCCCTTTCGGTATTTAATGTTAAAATTGAACCCTTGAAGCTTCAGATTTCACCTAGCCAGTCGTCCCGATAGGTCACGTTGGTCCATTAGCCAGCGGAGACTGGAATGATTCGTAACAATAGTGAACTTATATCTCTCGACCAAGCATTCTAACTCCGTTATGCTGTATTTACGCTGAGCAGAGTTAAGCTTATGGGAGTAATAAGCAATGAGATGTTTCTCACCTAGGTCGGATTTCTGAAAAACGATGCTTCCCTCACCACTTGTACTAGCGTCACACTGTATGAAGAAATGACGTGAAAAATCAGCGTTTCGCAGAACTGGAGCCGTAGTTAAAGCCACTTTCAGTTGCTTAAAAGCTTTCTGTGCTGCTTCATTTCACACAAGTTTTTGACTTTTCTTAAGTTGGTCTGTGAGTGCCGTTGTGATGCTTATGCGTGATTCCATATAAAACAACGATACCACCCCGTCATTCCAAGAAATCGCCGATGTTAAGGCACGGTTTTTTGAACTGAGTATAGTCAGCAATTATTGAACTTTGTCGGGCCCAGGTTTTTGGTCTCTTTGAGGACGGACTTGCTCTTTTCCACGTTAATTGTCAAGTTGGCGTCTTTTAGCATACTGGCAATGTTGCTTAGTTAATCGAAGTGTTCATCCAGGTCTGCTGATACCACGAACAACAGCAATTGGAGACGACCATACTCTCTGACTCTCCTCTATCACTCCCAACCCCAAAATCCTATCCAGTTCCTGATACATTTCGGCTTGGACTGCAGGAGACACCGGGTAGTGTCACTGCTTTACAGATGGTACATTTCCTACATCGATAGTGTGAGTAATCAGCTGAGTTTTTCCTAATCCATTTTTAACAGAACAGGGGAACTGTTCAATAATTTTGGCTAATCTATTCTCGTTATCCGAACTTAATACGTGCCTATTTTCCTAGACATGGGTTATGGCTCCATTGCCGATTTCGCTCACAATTGCTGGAGCTAACGCTAACAAGACCCACAAGCCCATACCAAGATAAAGCTGTTGGGTTAAGCCTGGAGCAATATGTAAGCGTAGTTTTCCCTAAATATGAGATTGGTAAAATAACATGGCAAAAATCAGCTGTTTCTCTCAACTAGCGGTGTTCAGAAAGGAGGATAATTGATTTACTTTAACGTTTGGATTGTGTAAGTATAACTCGGACTCAGCGCCTAAAACACTGACGTTTGCCCAACTATCCAACAAACCCAGATAAGAGACACCAACTAAATATATTGACGCATGGAGACAGCCAAACCAAGCAATGAATTTAAACAGGTATTGTTATGGATGCGGAGTTCCAAACGTTATTAAAACTAATTGTCCTACATGCAATCATTCTCAAACGGGAAACACAAAGAGGGAAACGAGCTCCCCTGGTACTCCTTCTTTCCAGGTAACGAATTCGACCAGCATAATTATGAGGGAAGCTGCATGAAATAAGCGCCCACGATGACGCGTTAAATGGTCTGGCGGCTTCAATTTTTGAGTTAGTTGATTTTTGTATGAGTGCAAATGCAAATCAATATGCAAAAACCGTCGTAGTGTGGTTCGTTACATTTTTGGTTCTTGTGAACCATGCCTGGTTGATGTGCTTGGTTCATTGCGAACACTTTCACTAACAGCTGCCACTGCATGAGGAGTACAAACTGGATGATCATGTTGATACGCTTTACAACCTGCCATTAAACCTGTTTCTTCAAAACGATCAATAATTTTGCAAATTGCACGCTCAGTAGAACGTCCATGTCGACCAAAACTCTGACTTTCACGTGAGTTGAACACAATTTACTCCCTTTACACCGTATGCTGGCCTGCGGCAACTATATTGCTTTTTCAGCCAACAATGCAATGCCAAAGCATTCAAATCATCAATCCAATGTATTTCTTTAACAGTTTCTTTCTATTTTGTTTCCTTTTTGCAGAGCGATACTCACTACGCTTAACATCGTAATGTCTGGTATACAGCTGCACCGATTGAACCTGTTCCAAAAATTTATATATACCTGCGTGTGCTATATGCTCCACAACATCTGCATCGACACCAAGCATTGACAGCACCGCCAAAACCTGTCAGCGCACCACCCCCTCCTATTGGAAGTGGACGGCCAATTGCACGATCTCAAATTGTTGAAACGTTCGCCCAACGTTTGGCTGCCGGTGCCCGCATCATTGATGCGCACTCACGTCGTGAGGAAATCAAATAAAATGTATTTTTAATCAAAACATGTATTTTTAAATGAACGACATTCGATTTTCAACTCGTTAAATAAATTGACAGATCGTTCTTCAATTTGTAGTTTTTGTTGAAGAGAAGCATGCAAATCCGCATTCACATAAACTTCCTCTTCCACATATTCAATTATGGCGGTTAAATCTAATGAGGCTTCAGCATTCACAGGATTTCCATCATTTTGGTGAGCTTTGCGATTTTGGTCTGGATAGTTGACGGAGTATTCTACTGGATGTTCATTCGACCGCAGTGAACTCACAAAATTCACATTGTCGGTGATCGACGCCTGTAACCGAAACATAAGCAATAAGTGAAAAACAAGTTAAAAACGAAAATCTTTTCATGAAAATGAAAAGAACAAAAATCAATTAATTCTAAATAAGCTGTTCAGCTGTATGTGGTTGGTCAGTGAATCATCCCACAATTGGGATTGATCGTCCACTCTTCCCGTTTGATCGCCAATTTCTCCTTTTTCACGTCTGCACAGAGAGAGTTGGATTCGTTATGGTGATGATTCTCGCCAGCTATTAGGTTAAGCTTCGATTCATAATATTTGTCACGAGGCACTTCTGATGAATTAGATCTGCCACTTCGCTGCTTTTGGATGGCAAATTATTGAGTCGGTGATATCGTATCAACTGTTTGACTGACACTTGCATTCGATAGAAATTCAAGTGCAGAGTTTGATTGAATTTCAGGTGCGAAGTCAATTAAAATTCATCATCTGGAATCGATTGAAATGCATCCGTCAAAGCCGAACGACACAATGAATTCAATGCCTTGGTTGACTGGCATTGTTTACATCAACAACCACGTTTGGCGATAGTGCTGTGTCTTCCTTCAAAACCGGCGCATCGCTTTATATTGGCCGAAGCCAATAAAAAAATTTGTTAAATTTGTTATTTTTCCAATTGGAATTTATTTTAAAAAGAAAATTATAAAATTGGACACGATTCTAAATGGTGTGAAGTCGAATCTAGAAATATCCCTGGAGATGTCCACGGAGTCTTAATAACATTTTCAAATATATGATACAATCTACCTGGTCTATTGACGATTGTCAATAGACCAAGTAGATTGTATCATATATTTGAAAGTTGGAAAACCCAGCTTGCGGAAAAAATAAAAATTAAATTAGCCTGCCGGTTCATACGACGGATAAAAATCTCGGATTTTTCTATCCCAGTTTTTTTGTTCAATTTTTTTCAACTTTTTTGTATGAAAAGAGGCGTGTCTGTTGTACAATTTGCGTGATGTAATTGGTTTGAACGATGGGATAGAAAAATTCGAGATTTTTATCCTGCTAATGAACTCGTTGTCAATGACATTTCGTACTAATAAAAAATATGCATAGTTTCAAATTGACATAGCTGGATTATTTTCAAATTGTCAAATTGGCATAGTTCGTTGAGTTTCACATTTTTCCGCTATGTGCCTCTCGTGATTCTCCGATCGTCAATTGAAACTAGGGAAAGTATAGAAAACGCTACCAGTGGAAAAAATGAAGATACTTCAGATATATCCGAGACACTTTTTCCATTTTAAAATTGATAATTTTAATATTAATTGTAGATAAATGCATAGTTTTTATATTTTAATGCATTATACAAATAATATTAAAGTTTCCAAGATCACTTTTCATAGATAATTCATAGAACAGCCCGACTAAACCCTTTTTCGTAGTAATAATTTTTTCCGCGAGGGCACACGGGTACAAGTCTCAATAGCGAATTGAATGTAATTAACGTTCAAAATAATTTCAAACGTGTATATAAACTGGAATTTGATGATTTTTAATTATGTGCCCCATCCATGCTGGAGATGTTCATAGGCTGTGGCCTTTTGTTTCCAATAGCTCGACCAGTAAACTAAAATTGTAGTGAACATTACTCGATTCTGATGAACTTTGCTTTGGTTAATATAATTTTAATAATTTTAGCCAATTTACTTTTTCTATATCACCGATCCTAAAAATGTCCACAGGTTCTTACCCACTTTTTCGAATAGATTTCACAATATTCTACCGTTATAGTGAATGACATCCTATTCTAATGAACATTGCTATGTAACACGTGGGCTGAAAAGCTCCGGGATTAACAAAGAAAACATGTTTTTTTTGTTCAAAATTGGCTTTATTCATCAACGTAATCTCCATCAAGAGCAACACAATCATTCCAGCGCCGCTCTAACATTTCAATACCACTTTTGTAGAACGATTTATCTTTTGCCTCAAAATAGGCCTCAGTTTCAGCGATAACCTCTTCGCTCGAGCAAAAAAAAAAAAATCTTACCGGAGAGCATTTTTTTGAGGTCTGCGAACAGCCAGTAGTCGCTGGGAGCCAAATCTGGCGAATACGCTGGATGTGGGAGCAATTCGAAGTTCAACTCATGTAGTTTTGCCGTTGTTTTGATTGGCTTGTGACTCGGTGCGTTGTCTTGACGAAATAAAATTTTTTTCTTTGCCATATGCGGTCGTTTCTTTGCAATTTCGGCCTTCAAACGCTCCAATAACGCTATATAATATTCACTGTTGATGATTTTTCCTTTCTCAAGATAGTCGATGAATATTACACCACGCACATCCCAAAATATCGAGACCATAACCTTTCCAACCGATTGTTGTGCTTTTGGCCGATTTGAACAAGGTACACCAGTTGCTGATCACTCAGATGTTGATCGTTTTGATTCTGGAGTGAAGTGGTGGATCCATGTTTCATCCATTGTCACATATCGATGCAAAAATTTCGATTTGTAGTAAACGCGGCACCCACTTTGAACAGAGCTTTCTCATAGTCAAATGCTCATGCAATATAGAGCCAACACGTTATTTTGATAACTTTACGATGTCAGCTAACACACGCAACTTCACTTTTCGATCATTCAAAACGATTTTGTGGATTTTTTTTATGTTTTCTGGTGTTACCACCTCATTTGGACGTCCACTGTGTTCTGCATCATCAATGTCTCTTCGACCACGTTTGAAGTCAGAAAACTAACGTTTTATTGTTGTTTCCGATGGAACGGAGTCCCTATAACACTTTTCAAGCCATTGCTTCGCTTGAACGGTATTTTTTCCCATCAAGAAGCAGTGTGAAATTAAAACACGAAATTGTTTTTGGTCCATTGTTTTGAAACTAACAAAGGTAGCGTCACTCTTAACACAATAACTCACAAACTAATGAATAGAATATAATGAAATTTTGACAACTGTCTTTTGAAGGTTATTACCAACTGAACAAAAAAATTGAACAAAAAAAAAACGTGTTTTCTTTGTTAGACCCGGGACTTTTCAGCCCATGTGTTATCTAATAGTATTTATGTTTGAATTCCCTGATTTTGAAAAAATATTGATATTTTCTTCTACAAGATTTTAGAAATATGCATCTCCAACTGATTTTTAATTCCCAAACAAGCGACAAACTTGTTTGGAAGATTTACTTAAATATCTGGAAAACTGAGGATGTTGTAGATAATCCGACCATTATTATGACATGGTGAGGTAAACTGTTAAATTGTAATACAAGCGGCGAGGATGGGCAGAACTCTGGTTTTGCGGTTTTTGCAAAATTTAAAAATTTTTGGAAAATTCTATGTGCTTTAATGTATTTTACAAATGTCTACGAGTACTCCTGCGAGACCGGCTTCTTTATATGTGACAAATGGGATACATTTCTGATGATTAATACTAAGTCTAAATGATTAAAAGATTTTTCAAATTTCGATTTTTCTCAAAATTTAATACCGTCAATCCTGAAGGCATGCACGAGTTCTGGCCTACAATTTCCTACAGTTTGTTAGAATATTTATTTGAGGGTGTTTTGGGAAGTGTATAGCAATGATCCATAAACAATTTAAGATCTTAATAACAAGATTCGAGCTAAAATTGAGGCCATTGAACTTTGTTTTATTTTAATAAATTATCAACAACTTTGATGTTCGTTATGCAGGCCTGTAACAGGACCCGTAGTAAAATCAATTAAATATTTTGAATTTCCAACATACATTATGTGTTTTTTTAATATAAAAAAAGCTAACAGGTCGAACATCTTTTATGATCTATTTGAAAATTTTATTAAGGCCCCGTGGACATCCCCAGAATTTGCTGGAATATGGTTTGAAAAATACGTAAATTTGTTCTGTAGATAATTTTAGATTCGACTTCACAACATTTAAGATCGTGTCCAATTTTATGATTATCTTTTTAAAATGAATTCCAATTGGAAAAATAACAAATTTAACAGTGTAATTTTTATTAATTTTTTTAAACACAAATTCGAATGATCTTCTTTTCGAAAGTAGATAGCAATCTACAAACGTTAGATGAGTGCTTTATGAAGTGTGAACTTGCAAGACTGCGATAGATGTTTAGATCAGAATAAAAGTGATTTGGCATAGAAAACTCACCCTCCGGCAGCGCTTGGAGCTTTTATTTCTGCCTGCATATCATGTGCTGCTAAAAATTTGGTTTTGCTACAGTTCAACTCCAACAAAGACACATTGAAACTTCGAGCTGCATTTAACAAGTCGGGCGAAATTCTTGGATATGCAGATGAAACCGTGCTTCTCGGTGGAAGACCTAGCGATATCATAAGGACACCGTTTCACACCGGTCGGTCGCCATGTAAGAAGACTTGGTGTTTTCTGGTCTTCGGTGAAGAAACACGATATATCATCTGCATATCCAAAAACTGTATGCACCATCGATAATAAATATTTCGACAACTGAGAAAATAAGAACAGAGAAGCTAGCCAATACTCCTTATTTCAGTGATCGAAATTTGATAAATCAACTCGTTGAAAAATGATATTTCATCATCATCGTAGCGTATGTTTGGAGGTACAATTTTGACTTGAAGGATGAGGATGTAGCGCTTCACCACTGGGTTTTAATATAGTGTGGAATTAGTCTGAGTTGCAAATAACTTAAATTTCATAAGATCTGCCATATCGCGGATTATGAATTGAACAGAATAGAGCAAAGATTGAATAATTTTTAATGTAATTTACACACATGTAAAACATCTCAAGTGGTCAACTTAGTTTCGGTCGGTGCGGCGGTAGTCAGTTCATATACCTACAAATAAACACACACAGACACAATTGGCGTTCTAATATCATTACCTTGATTGTCGATGTCAGCGATTCAAAAATTCGCTACATAATCTACGTAATAGATTACGTGTCGATATCCACCTAGATTACATGGCGTATTCTACATCGCCCATCCCTGAGCAAAATACCAAAAATACGTTTAAAAGTGCTTATGTTTAGCGTCGTGTGAAAGAAACACATACCCTTTGTACCAAAAATTGAGTTCTTTAAAATTTTTAGAATTCTTTTTTTTTGAATAAAATTCTGAAAAATAATTCTAAAATAAACAATCGAAGCACAACAACAATAATCTTGAGTAAATATTTAAGTAATTTTCAATAAATAATATTTTTGCTGTATTCTATAAATTTCACTGTCACCATCTCTTCATCGACATCATCAGCATCGTTAGAAACGCTGTACACCGAGTTTTTTAAACTTCTTCACCAACCCATCTAATCGAAAATTATAAAAACTGTAAGTATTTTATTGTTGTTATCTCTCGCACAAGTATTTTTTTTATATTTTTTGTTGTATGTAAATACGTAAAGACGTTGTTCATGCTCTTGAATAAGAATTTTATTTAATTTTGTTTGTCCAACCGACCCCGAAAAAAATACATGAACGAAAAGAAAAACACTTTGAACGAAATTTGCTACCCACCCGCGATTTTTTATACGGTGGGAAAATTGTCATTTGTCTTTAAGTATGCGATGACATTGGTAGAATTTTACCGCGATCGACGAGCGCATGAAGCGGGGAATGTCTAAACGAGTAATTACTAGTAAATATTTGCAGCTTCAGACGTAGAGCTAGGATAGGGGGAAATACGTAATACAGCACTGCACCATAGGCCCAGACTCTTTACATCATATTACAAACAACAACGAAACGCGCACCACCTGATTAGCTTTGCAGCATAATTTAACGTAAATTACATACAAATTTGTGTAATTTACATAAAATATGTAAAAAACATCTGAAAAATAACTGAAAATATTGTCTAATTTTAACAAACTTTTATTTATAAGGGCATCATAAATATCAATCAAAAATAACTAAAAGCCTAAATATTTTAGGCTTTTAGTTATAAAAAGTAACTAGAAAAAATTCACTTATAAATCTACAATGACATCTGTGTTTGTCTTAAACAAGCTCTAAAAACGATTAAAGACATCTTTAGGTTTAGTTTAGCTACTTATTATAGTGTAATACGTGCCATCTATTATCAAATTGTAGCATTTTACACGGTTCCTTCGTAAATGTCAAACAGTTGAGTAAACGATGAAAACATAATTTTAGCTATTCTGACGATATCGATCCATCTAAAGTAAGATAATTTTTTTCATTGCTAAAATTATAAATACGGTATTTACGATTGTTATTTTACAGATCCAAAAAATCATTGGGCCACCACCAAAAATAAAAATTCCTCATCCACATGTAAATGGGAATTTAATTCAACATTCAACTCTGGTCAATCTATTCTAATATAAAGCACATTTTCTTTTCTGGTATTTCAGCTAAATCAGTAGAAATTAAAGATCTAAATTTATAATTTAATCAGTAAATCTTTTATCAGCGTGTTTAAGGTTCAATCAAACTCGTTCTTATGTACAACTAGCGATTAATTAATCAACGCCGCGTATTCGATTAAATTTATCACATCCGGTTATAGTTTAATGCTTTGATCATCAAAGTATCTTGTATTTCGCACCATTCGTAATCGAAAGATTTATTCAGTGTGTTGGCATGTCTTTCCATAGCATACATAATCACTTAGTAAACCTCGGTGAATAAAAAGCAAAAATCGATTCTGATATAGCAATGGGTTTGCCTGTAGAATACAGATTTATTCAAGCAGCTTGAAAATGGTGAGACTAAATTATCGCATCTCATTTAATTTCCATGTACGTCCCATCAAACTTCAAAATTTGGTGATTGATTGAAAATTGCGGATTAAATAAATAACCTTCAATTGCGCGCAGACAAAATATTTCGTGAAATTCATATTCCGAGTACGTCGCCGTCCATCATCCAATTTATATTGTATTTTGATCGTTTCGTATATTTAAATAATGAATAAAATTAATTAAACAAAAATTTTGTGCAACAGAATCAATTTCGTGGAATTCGCGCACATTCAAATTTTATTTCATTTCAAATTTATATACAAAATTTATTAACTTGTCGTTTAATTTATTGCTTAAACTATCAAAACGACAACAACAAAAATGGCGAAATGAAAAAAACCAAATCAAACTGCATGAGATTTTTCGTATAGATCGGGCTAACCGCACGCATACAGTTACCAGCGAACCAGACACACAAGAGTGCGAGGTGAATACACATCAAATTCCATTCATTATATCGATTTGTTGTATTCCAATGAATATAAATTAAAATTTAACGATCTTAGCTTGTTTGTTTTGTGTATACAGACATAATTCTTCAAAAAAAAAAAATATATAAAAATAAATTGTAATTTGATCATCTCAATGTATTCTCGATTTATAAAAACGATCATGCGATCTGCGCGATCTTAAAATCAGATAACTGTACATAAACGGTATGTATAGGGAATTTGATTAAAACACCTACAGTATTTCATGTCATTGAATTTCACAAATTCGGTGAATACAGATATGACTACGAATGCATGATTAACTGAACAACATGGCTTCCTTTACTGTTATTGGCGTCCACCATTTTATAAAAATATGAATGGATATGAGTGCGCGGGTTAATATCGCATAATATACAAAATAGGTACGCTATGGTAAATTTAATTGTACGGGGATCAGGTTACAAATTTATTGGTTATCCACGATCAGATGACACCGCGCAGTAGAAATAAATGTAAACGTTTTTATAATATACGTGTTGGTTGTTGTTGTTCTTGTGTTCAAGGATAAATGGAAGATGTGGTGTTAAACGGCCATTTTATATCACCATTTAAACGCAGCATTTCATTGAACAATTTATGTAGGAGAATTTCCGGGATGTTAGTGATTCAAAAGTGTGTTTAGAGATCCGTGTTGTGCGTCTACGAATATTTCTGAATTGTTTACACGTTGGTGTCGAAAATAGCGTAGACACTTGATTTTTGAGTAGACAATGTCGAGAATTGGTAGAGTATGTAAATATTTCGTAGACAATGTAGATTATTGCTCTTTGCAATGTTTTTTGTCGTCATAAATTTGAAAAAAACTTCTGATAAACGAAACTGTTTATAAGTTTATTTTTGAAACTTATAGTATCAATTGTTACGTGCAACAAATAGAAATACCGTCAGATAAAAAAAACTACCACCTCCATGATGTTTAAATTTACATGTATCATCGATGTACACATTTTAATGCATATAATTTAGCCGAATATAACAACTCGAGCCTATAAATTAATTTGTTAGCTTAGATCTCGGTGAATTTTTTTTTGATACAGAATTAACAATTACTTCTAATAAAATTAACAAAATATGGAATACAATACAATTTATCAATTTAGAGAAGAGAAATAGGCAAAACATTCCTGAATTGATTCAATCTGACAATGGATTGCAAATTAGGATTAAGGGAATTCCAAAGCTTTACACCATACACGAAGAATGAACCCTGACGCGCTTTATACTTACAATTAGAAGGTAGATGGATATTGAATAACCGGGCAGATCTACGAAGGTTTACGATAAAAAATTATTTTATACAAAAATAAGACTGTAGTAAAGTTCAGATAATCAGATAGATCACAATTAAGGACCGTGTAATATTGAATACTATTCTATATTGCTCTGAAATAAAAAAATATATACTCACATAGTTCTTTAGCATCACTCAGCAAAAAATCAAATGACAATTCAAGAAAACCCGAATTTTGCTTAAAAGTTTGTGGGTTTGATTGTTTTAAACAGAAAACATTTTATTTTGGAGTGAAAAACTGTCAGTACGATCATTTTAAATTGTCATTTTATAATTTTGTATAACAATTCAAATAAACATTTATACGCTTCGAATTTAAGATTAAAAACCCTCTTAAATAAGTTGTTTCAGTGAATGCTAAAATGACATGTTACAAACGCCTGTTCAACAAAAGTATATTACAATTTAACATTTTTATATTCCTTTTTCTGTATTGCAATGTTGAAACAACATTAAAAAATTCTAAAACAACCACATCTCATTTTTTTATGTTCCCGTTATAAAACGCGTTGTTTCATGTTTCATAGAAGTTTTGAATTAGAAGAGGATCCATGCGTTGTGTAATTCGGTGCATTTATATTATAAGCAAATTTTTGGAAATTAAATTAAAATTACAGTGGTAGTGTAAAAAGTGGAAATTCATACTAGAATATTTTATAATTATTATTATAATGGAACGGGAAGAACATTTAAATTTAAATTCAGTTGTGTCATTCAACGAATGTAACAATGGTGCTACTGTGAATAACGAACAAACCATTGAACCACAACCACAATTAAATTCAGATTCTGCTTCGAATATTGAAGATGTAATTATACAACAAACGCAGGATATTAATAAAGTGTTTTGTTTTGATGAAAATGGAAAACTGACAGTGTTAAATAATATTAGTGAAATAAAAAATATTGATGATGGCTTGCGAGAACTGTTGGAGTCATGGGAACTTCCTGAAGATATTCTTAATTATCTAGCATCAAAACAAGTAAATTTGGAAGTATTAAGGTGTATGGAGTATGGGGATATTAATGACCTCTTTATGGATCACGATATGTTCGGTTCTAAAATTTTATTCAGAACGAAACTAATTAATTGGAGAAATGAAACTGTAAGTATCTGCAAATTTAATTTTAATGTGTTTTCTATTTTCTTTAGTATAAATTTGAATAGTTTTTCTTCATGAAATGATTATTGCAAAGTGTAATGGGCTTTCTACAATATGTTTGTTTAGCATATATTTACGTTACTTGTTTTTCGTGATATTTCATTAGTTTAAAAATATTTTAAGGAAATCCGATGACGACGCCATCCGCAGAAACTCAGTCAATGGATTCTAGAACTGAAACCTGGATTCGCGAAAATATCGGCCCATCACCATCCGTGACGACTAGTACAGTATCGTCTGAGTAAGTATCAACTTAATTCGGAAGTCGAGAAAATTTCAATGGGTGCTTTCAGGTTACCATGTTGAGTAAAATCACAGCCAATATCAAATTGGCGCTGATTTCACTTATCATGATACCAACGGTTGGCCGACCTGAAAGGGCCTGATGTTTATGTTAATTTGCGGTAAATTCAAATGTTTTCTAAACTTCTCGTAAGTAAGAAAGAAAGTTTGAAAGA
This sequence comes from Nephrotoma appendiculata, assembly GCA_947310385.1. Taxonomy (NCBI): domain Eukaryota; kingdom Metazoa; phylum Arthropoda; class Insecta; order Diptera; family Tipulidae; genus Nephrotoma; species Nephrotoma appendiculata. Next base: position 263,486,928 of record OX371225.1, on the reverse strand, counting down.
TGGTAGATTGTAAAATTTGAACTAAATCAATTTTTACTGTAATGATTTACTTGAATATTTCGTCGCTTTAATATTTTATTAAAATACTATTTTCAGAATTTTAGATCGTGAGATTACAGACGATATTCAAACAATTCTAAATAAAAGTATTAAAGGTAGAATTGTATTGGAATTTTTCAAAAAACGACAATTTCTAAGCACAGAGAGAAGAAAAGATTTGGTTCACGCGCTTACTGATCATTATCTTCTTCGAAAACGCAGACTTAATAGTCATGATTATGACAATATTGCCAAATCAATAGTAAAGGTTTTTCCAACAGAGTTATCGGTGAGTACTTAACTCAACTTTGTCAAAATCTGCAGAATTGTATAATAATTTAATAATTGAATTAGACAATGTACTACAAGCCTAGAACAGGCAAGGGTAAAAACCCAACCGGCAAGTTTTTTGACAGATATAACAAGCTGGCATTTCAAACCAAAAGCTTTAGACAACTTGAAATGGATAAACATCAAGACACTCAAGTGCAGGAAAGGGACACTGAAGACCTTGAAGATATTAGTATGTATATATACAAAATTTGTAATTAACACAATACCTTTTTAACATTTTGAATAACATTCTAAACATTTAGGTAATTTTGATGAACAGAAATTGTGGTTAGAAACTAACTTAAGGCCTTGGGAGACAGTTCTCGATTATTGAAAAGCAACTTCATTAAAAAGAATAGCTAATTTTAAAACAGCTAAGGATTCAACCATCACTCGATTTTTTTCAGAATGGCCCAGATACAAAGATGAAGGTGGAGATCAATTGGTGGGTAAACAATAATTTCAGTCTAATTCATTTCACGTGCAATATTTTATTTCTTTCAGTTCGATATAGATTTTCATGTAATGTTTCCCGAAAAAAACGATGGTTTATTGAATAATTTTTCTGATTTTGTGAACAAAAGTATTAAATTGTATGACGTAGAGATTAAGGATAGGATGAACAAAAACTTACTTACTATTCTCAAGACAAATGTTAATTTAAGCGAAAGTATGTTATTTATAATTTATTATCTAACTTGTGTTTAATTTATTATATTTTTTACTTAGATACTAGAGATTATTTAGCGGTTATTTTGATGCACGCTATATTGCAACCGTCAAGACAAAAAATGAACATAAAACCTACAATTTTAGACGGCCAGGAAGACTTTTGTTTACATATAAAAAACAAAAACGATTTAAAAAATCAAGTTAAATCTATAGAGGAGCGAAATAAGGTTGCCGGAAATAATCTACAACCAAGGATAATAGTTATCGGTGCCTCACAAACTGAATTGGACCATTTTTACATTTATCTAGATGGCGTACAATATAAATGTGGGACTTTTAAACGGTGTATTAGCTGTATCATTAAATTATCGTATGTACTAAACTTAAATTTTTCGCCCATTAGTAAAAACGTTTGGCTATTTTTACAGGAGTATTTCTATGGTTTTTCATCAAACAATACAAAAATTACAAATATAGTAAACACGTTACGAGCAATAGAATAGTAATGTACCATTGTCATTTATGCATAGAAATATTCCTGAATAGCCAAAATTTAGTTAAACATTTACAACATGATCATAAAGTTCCACCAATTTTCGAATTTCAATGTAAACATCATAACTGCAGCCAAAAATTTCAAAATATTTATAAATTCTCGAGACATTTAAAAATTCATCAAAAGCCCAGTGCATATTACGATATTCAGACAAATATAAGTTCAACAAATGTTGTATCTGAAGTATTGAGTCAGTCTAGTAGTGGTGAATGTAATTTAAATCATGAAATTGTTAGAAACGATACTCCATCTAAACCACAACTTTACTTGGTTGATTTAAATTATGTCCAAAATTCATTATTATCTCTATCACTTCATTTGCACGAACGGCCAAACATAACTAGAAAATTAGTATTTGAAATACAAGATCTAGTAACTGAATTTTTAACTATTCCAATATCCGATCATCTTAAACTTCTATTACAAAATACTGAAGATGAACATCAAAAGCAACAACTTCTTTCTATTAAAACCTTATTAGAAAATCCATTTTCAAATATAAAAAACGAGTACTTATTCTTTAAATACATTAAAGACATTAATATTTATGCACCTCCAAAATTATGTCTCATAAATAATGAACTCGCTGAAATTGTTTTAAATAGTGACCCAGTTTTATCCTCTAATAAAGTGGAAGGATACATTTTAGATATACATTTTCAAATAAAAAAATATTTCGAATGCAATAACATCCTGAAAGAAACCATTGCGAACATAGCACTTCTCGAGTCCTGCACCAAAATTAAAAATTTTGTAAATGGAAGTAGTTGGACGAAAATTAAATCATCTTATCACGATAAAATAGTAATTCCTTACTTTCTGTTTTTTGATGATTTTGAAATTAATGGTCCAATAAGTGCACATGCTGGAACTCATGCAATTTGTGGAATTTATTACTTTTTCCCTCTAATTCCGGAATTTCAATTGTCAAAATTATCAAATATATTTGTAGCTGGATTTTTTAAATCACATGACATAAAAGAGTTCGGAAATACAATGTCGCTTAATAAGTTAATTACGGATTTAAAATCAATAGAAACCAATGGGATAGAAATTAAAACGGAGGACAGAACTCAAACAGTATATTTTGTATTAGGGCAAATACTAGGGGACAATCTTGGGCTTAATAATGTTTTAGGATTTGCTGGATCATTTAGCGCGACACACTTCTGTAGAATTTGTAAGCGCAATAGAACGCAAACTAAAAATGATACAAGGGAAGTTGTGAGATTCTTAAGAACCAAAGAAAATTATAACAATGATTTAAAAACGAATAACATGAAAAGCACTGGCGTAAAGGAAAACTGTGTATTTAACATTCTAAGTAACTATCATGTTACTGACAATGTTTGCTGTGACATCATGCATGATCTATTTTTGGGTGTATGTAAATACAATCTTGCAAAAGTCTTGTACTATTTTATACAACAGAAAAAATATTTCTCTCTGGAAGTGTTCAATTACAGAAAGCAAATGTTTCAGTACGGCGATTTACAAATTAGTAACATTTGTGGTCCAATCGAAGAGATTTATTTGAAAAATGCTAATTTCAAATACACAGCTGCAGAAATGAAAACCTTATATCTTCTACTGCCCATAATCCTTGATGAATTAGTACCGCGTGAGGATTTAGTATATAAATTTTTATTGACATCGATCGGAATGATCGATATTATGTTATTACGTTCATTTAGCGATGGTACATTAAAATATTTAGAGAACATAATTCAGAAACATAACTATAACTATATTACTTTATTTCAAGAGCCATTGAAACCAAAATATCATAATCTTGTCCATTATCCTAACATTATAAGAAAATGTGGTCCACTTAGATATTTATGGGCATTCCGACTAGAGTCGGAACATCAGATACATAAAAAATACGCTTATAATATTAAGTCTCGAGTTAACATTCCCTTAACTTTGGCAACCAAAGCGTCACTTAGTTTTTCATTTCGAGTTCACACAAATAGTTTTTTCCATTATGAATTAATTGATAGTACTTTTAATAATTATTACAGTCCAAATTTACAATACTATAAACACATATTAGATTCGAATTTAGTTGAGTATAGATTTAGTAAATCAGTTATCTTTAGAGGTTCAAATTACAAAAAAGGTTATTTTTTATATGAATATACTGATGATTTAGTAGTATTTGAAATTTTTGACATATTTCTGAAAACAAATATTTGTTTTGTGGTTTGTAAAATGTACACAAATTTAGAGTATAATGAACAAACCTTATCATATCTCATAAATGAGCCATGCGCCAGTTTTCAAATTCGAGAAATATCAAGTTTTTATGAGCCTCCTATTAATATACATATCTTAAATAATGGGCGAAAAATTTTGAGAATAACCAAAATATAATGTAAAATAATGTGTAAAATTTAAAAAAATTAAATTTGAATTTTTGAATTAAAATAAACATAATGAATTAAAATAAACATATTTGAATTTTGTTATAGAGAATTAATTCGAAATTAATAGGATATATTCTAATAAAGAGGTGTAAAATGTTAAAACGAAATTCGTAATACTTCTCATTCGACGACTTTCAAAATGCCATTTCACCATATTCTCATCATAAAACAAAATTCCTAAATGTTGATTCAGTGGATTTGTAATGTTATTTTGGCATGATTGTTTTTTAATTCGAAGTTCATGATACTGTTATTCAAACGGTTTTTAATGTCGTTTTAGGCATTTTTTAATGGAAAAACAAAATTTAAAAAATTCTTTAATAACTTTTAAAATGATTAATACTGCAGTTATGTATCTTAAATCAGAATTTACGAAGCCGCTATTAAAACATTTATTATGGCTAAATTATTTCAGATCAGATCGTGTCGAATTGAAATTTGCTTCGAGGTAGAAAGGACATTGAAATGATCTTGGGTAAAAAATGACATTGAAAACACTTCGATTTCGTAATGAAAACATTCTAAAACAAAATTTTATTTTTCTGAGTGATAATCTTTTGGCAGATGATTATTGTAATCATTTTCATGGCAATATACCTATACATCCCTCCGCAACAATTCTCGACAAGCGAAAATGCTGCTTAATCTGTAAGTCTGTATACTTGGGTATAATTTCAAAAAAATCCTGTATCCTCGCTTTTTTAATACATGCTTCTTCATCTGAATCAGATTTAGATGAAAAAGATTTGGAGCTTGGTGAGACCGGAATAAACTCGTACCACTGCTACTTTCATTAAGAGCCTCAACAACAACCTAAAACAGATTATAATTAATCAATATATGCATATTTAAATATTTTTATTAAAAAACGCACCGCTTTAATACTCGGATCAATTGCTTCCATTTCGTGGTATTACACTCTACTAAATTACATAGTTTTATTTTTTATTTAATTACGATTTACTTAATCCGCAGCAAAAAATCGCTTGGTATTTCACAGAAATAAACAAAAAAATGTTTTTTGCTGTCATTTCAACATAGCCTTACCCTCAAAAAGCCATCTATTATAATTTTTTGAACCAAAATACCTACCGTCAATTGTATGCGTAACTACTTGCAACATCTACACCACAATTTGAGCATGGGTAGTAGATACACGTACTAGTGAGTAGTTTACTTATGCCAATGGAACACGGTTATTGACTGTGTGTAACATTACAAAAAAAAAACAAACTAAAATTTTAGCGGTAATAGGTTGAGGTTGAGTGGAGTGATGTTAATAGCCCATGCGAATATTTCTTCATTGATGGGCGATGGAATGCACGCAATTTCATGGGTTTCATGGGTGTTGGAAAAAACGGGGCTCGCATTTCACATTGTGAGATTGTGATGCTACTGAAGTTATTCGAAAATTCACCAAAAATTTCATCCGAAAAACCTGCATTGTCGACATATTTCGTATTAGGTGCTAGTACAAAACTCTGTTGATATTAAGTGAAAATTACGTGTTATTGAAGTTAGCAGTAAATTTTCGCCGCAAATAAAAATTACCGTAAAAAATCAGGGCATATTTTATATGGCATCATATAGTGAAATAAATTAAAAAGCTGAACGCATGTTTAGTTGTAATTTGGTCTGGTTGAAGTTAGAGCAATTCGTAAACGGCTGGATCCCATATTTATAATTTGTCATACAGGGGATGTCGCAACGTAAATTCTTAGCCCCGAGCACGACAAATTATAAATACGGGATCCAGCTATTTACGAATTGGTCTAGCTTCTCCGAGTCCAAATTATCACTAAACATAAAATATGACCTGATTTTTGGTGTTCTCAATTTTTTCGGCGAAAATTTACTGCTTACTTCAATAACACGTAATTTTCAGCTAATGTTACGGTAGCGGATTGTATCTGAATTCGCTGATTGATAATGATGAACGCAGTTTTGGTTTTTTAATTTTATTTATTATAAATTTATTATCATTTATTAAATATTAAATTTAAGTTATTTTATTGTTGTTAGCGGTGGTAAAAGTAGAAGTGAAGTGACAGCAACAGAGCAAATTTCTTTTTATGTTGCATGATGAAATTAAGTTGGTACACCTACACAATTTGGTTGCGCATAATGTAAGGTGTGCTGTGCTGCTCTGCAGATGTCGCTCGTGCTAAGTTAAATGAAGTATTGTCAATGTTGACAATAGTAATTTGACGTAAGTATTATTATTACAATTTAACATTAAATTTCTTTCATTACAGGGAATCAATTAAATATAAGGAATATAAATGTAATACATTGATAATAAGATGAGTATAATTGTTTATATAACTATAGTATGCAAATTTAACCTTAATTACATATGATTTGCTTTTAGATTTCCAGTGTTACAATAGGGTGATTTTGAAGTTGAATCAGTAACAAATAAATATTTACTGATCATAAATTAATGAATGGTGTTTTATTTTATGGCTTAGTTCTGGTTGTCTGACATCGGTTGTAGGTGAGTATTTGCCATTCCTGAAGAATCTCAACATGTCGCCCCCGTTGACGAATTAGGTGAGTCAATCAATGGTAGAAGCGTTACTTTCGTTATTGGGCGCTTGAATAAACCTTTCGATGTCTTGACGGTTACCACACGAACGAATCCGTCTTTGCCTGGATGTGTTTCTGCGACGCGACCCAATGTCCATTGTCCTGGTGGAAGATTCTCATCCTTTAAGATCGCTACGTCGCCCACCTTAATGTTGTTCTGCTTCCATCTCCATTTTGACAAACGGTTTAGAGTGGTGAGATATTCAGATTGCCATCGTTTCGCAAAATGCTGGAACATCTGTTGAGACATCTGCCATCGTGAAAGACGGTTAACCTTTAAATGCGTGATATCAGGCTCGGGCACAGTTGTGATAGGCTGTCCAATAATGAAATGTGCGGGTGTAAGAGCGTCGATGTGTTCTTCTAGTGATTCACAAATAGGTCTAGAATTTAGTAGGCCTTCAATCTGTGTCAGCAAGGTGTACAGTTCTTCATATCTTAGGATGGCCGGTCCGATGACACGTCGTAAATGGTATTTTACCGACTTTACGGCTGCTTCACAGAGCCCGTTGAAGTGTGGTGACGCCGGCGGAACAAAATGCCATCTGGTGTTATTGGAAGCTGCCCACTCAGCGATATGTTTTTCTTCCTTTGATAGTAGCTGTTGGAAATATTTCAACTCATTTGCAGCCCCAACGAAATTTGTACCGTTGTCACTATAAACGTCCGAACAAATCCCGCGACGACTTTGAAATCGTTTGAGTGCTGCAAGGAACGTATCCGTTGTCATGTCGGAGGCTAACTCGAGATGCATGGCCTTGGTTGCCATACAGGTGAATATTACAAGATACCCCTTGTAGGTTGTAACCTTCCTTGCCTTACTTGCTTTTATGGTGTAAGGACCGGTACAGTCCACACTGGTTTGGAGGAACGGTCTGATTAGGTTGACTCGGGGAGGTGGTAGCTGTCCCATTAGTTGTTCTTGTGTAACCTTCCTTTGTCGAAAGCATTTGACGCAATTGTAAATCACGCTTCGGATCAAATCTTTGCATCGAAGTATAGCGTATTGCTGCTTAAGAATTGACATCAACAAATTTGGTCCCGCGTGCAAATGTTGTTCATGTGTCTCGTTTACGATTTTTCGTGCTATTGGATGATTTCCTGCCAGAATTATCGGATGTTTTAGATCGTATTGTTCTCTGGCGTGTGCAAGGCGACCGCCCACCCGCATATTTCCCGCCTTATCTAGGTATGGTGATAGAGAAGAAATATGATTAGATTTAGACAATGGTAAGTTATTTCGTAAGTTGATAATATCATTCTGGAAACTTGAGAGTTGCGCTGCCTTCAGTATTATTTTGTACGACTCGTACAACTCAGCTACCGTCAAAACACCTTGGATTCGAGATTTAGCGTTGCGAAAATTGTGACTCGCTCGTATAACCCAAGCCAGCACTCGAACTGCTTTGGTTGCTCTGGAGAATCTCTCGATGATTCGATCAACTATAGCGATTTTGTTGACGTCTTCACATGCTGGACCTTCACTAGCGATATCGGTTAATGTTAGAGTAGTGACAGAACACTTTTATGATGGTGTTTCAGGTAACTTAAATGGTTCGTTTCGTAGCCAATCTGGTCCCTGCCACCACATTCGGTTTTCGATAAGCTCATCTGGAAGAATGCCACAGGAAGCAATGTCCGTGCTGTTTCGATTTAACATAGGACCATTGCCGAACGTTCGTTGAATCTAATATTTCTGTGACTCGATTCAACACGAATATATTTCCCTTTGTAGGTGGATTTGCCAGCCAAGCAAGTACGGTAGTGGAATCCGAGCATAATGAGACTTGTGGAGGTACAGGAAGTTCCAACGACTTGATTACGGATGCAAGCAATCGGACGAGTAGCAAAGCCGCGCATAATTCCACCCTAGCGGTGGAGACGTACTTGATCGGTGCGACCTTGGTTTTTGCAGCAATTATGTTCGTTTGCACCTTTCCATGGGAATTTACACTGCGTGCATAAATGACAGCAGCATATGCGGCGTTAGAGGCATCTGCAAATCCACATAAGTGCACTTGGTTGTCGGAGTTAAGCCATCTCGGTATTCTGATACCTTCTAATAATTGTAATTTGGTTCGAATATTTAACCAGCGATCTTAAACATCTGTAGGAAGTTCATCATCCCAATCGATCTTCAGCAGCCACAAGCCTTGAAAAAGTATTTTGATTGCGACTGTTACAGGTGACAACCATCCCATTGGGTCGAATACACGCGACGCTTCAGATAACATGTTCCTCTTAGTAGACCTGATGGATCCTGGCAGGACGACCTTAAACGAAAAACAATCTCCTTGTGGGTCAAATTTAATACCTAGCACTGAGATTAATTTAGTTCCCTCGGTAATATCACGAATAGAGATTTCTCGAACTTCTGCGGGTATGGTTTGTAGAAGCCTCACATCATTGGATGCCCATTTTCTAAGGTGGTACCCACCAAGCTTCATTAGGGAAATTAACTCGGTTTGGTTGGCCACAGCGACATCAATTTTACTCGCTCCAGACATTAAGTCATCCATGTAAAAATCCTTGATTAGTATGTTAGCGGCGTTTGGGTGAGTATCTCGGTGCAGCTCTGCTAATTTACTAAGAGCTTGCGTGGCCAAAAACGAAGCTGACGCCGTGCCGTAGGTATTGGTCAGGAGGCGGTAGTGTCTTATCCTTGCTGCTGGAGAATCGCGCCAGATGATACGTTGATCAGCCTTATCAATCCATAGCTGACGGAACATTTTCTCGATGTCTGCCGTGTAGATGTAGCGATGTTTTCGGAATCTTAATAAATTTCCAGAAGTGTCTGCTGTATGTTCGGCCCAACCATTAGCGTGTCATTAAGTGATGCTCCTGAGGTAGATTTAGCTGACGCGTCGAATACGACACGGAGCTTGGTCGTTGTACTGGATTCTTTGGTTACAGGATGATGCGGCAGGTAATATTTTTTCACATTTGGCAAGTCTACTTCGTTTTCTGGTATTGCTTCCATATGACCAAGTGATTCATACTCCTCTAGGAATTTCGTGTAGTTTCGGCGAAGTTCAGGATCCCTCGTTAGTCTTTGTTCCAGCGACTTGAACCTCCTAATGGCTTGGTTAAATGATTCCCCCAATCCAGGTTTATTGGGCTTAAAAGGTAGGCGTACTGTGAATTTACCTGAACCTTCAATCGTTAAATGGTTGTTGAAATGTTCGATAAAACACTTTTCTTCTTCGGTATAATGCGTTACAACTGGTAAGTCTTCTGTCTCCCAGAACTTCCTTAATGTTTGGTCGATGTTTATTTCTTCTGAGGCAGACAGACAGGTAGTGGTTTGTTGTGGCAAACCGGTTGATTCGTAGCTTCCTCCAATGATCCATCCTAATATAGTCTTCTGAGCAACGGGGTGATTTTCATCTTTTTTTATTTGGCCCTCGGATAGAAGTAGCAGAAATTTGTCACAGCCAATTAAGAGATCTATATTGCCCGGTATGTGGAAATCAGGATCAGCCAAGGTTAGGTGACTTAGATATTCGAATCGGTCTCGGTCTATCGATTTAGGAGGAAGGTTGGATGTGATTTTGGGTAGGATATAGGCAGTTACATCAAATGTGAACCCTTCGTTTGTTCTGGATCTTATCAACAGTGATGATACTCCTCTTGAGCAGCCCGCTCTTCCGCCATTTATTGTATTAATATTAAATCTTGCATTTGATCGTACGACGTTTAGCCTTCTAGCGCAGTTTTCGGTAACGTACGATCGAGTTGATGCGGAATCTAACAATGCCCGACACAATCGCCATTCGCCAAATCTATCCCTCACTTTGACAATTGCAGTTGGTAAGAGTGCATCAAAACATACGGGTTGCTGTGATGAGTGTAAAACATACACTTTATTTACATCAATTTCCTTCGACGTAATGAACATCGTAGTCGTAGGTGATTTTGCGTTTACTTCTTTTGCAGTTGAACTTTGTGAATTGCTGAACTCGGTATGAACCAACGTATGGTGTTTTCTTTGGCACTGGTAGCATCGTCCTCTCGATCTACACTTGAATACGACATGTCCTTCTGCTAGACAGTTGAAGCATCTGGAACTGTTGTTTATATATTGTCTGCGTTTTTCTAAATCCATTTCGATGAATGTAGGACAGTCACACAAACGATGTTGCTGATTCTTGCATAGCATACAATTCGGTAGTGGCTTTGTTTCATTGTTTGTGTGGAAGGTTTTGGTAAGAGACTCTTGTTTACCTTGAACCTTAGTTGTTGGTTGCTTCAATCCTTCGAGAGAGTTCATTCTTTTGTTTAAAAACTCTAACAACTCGTCGATCGTCGGAAAATCTTGATCTGAGGACTCGTGCTTCCACATCTGCAACGTGGTGTCGTCCAACTTTCTTTCAGCTAGGTAAACCAACCAGCAATCCCTTGATTCTGCACTTTGTCCTAGTGCCTTCAGTCCTCGAACAGTTTCATCACACGTATCGAATAGTTTACCTATAGTCTCAGCGGAAGGTTTAACTATTCGTGGCTGACTGATATAGGTTTCTATAAAATCGTTCACGATACTCCGTTTCCTGTCATAACGTTTGACTAGTTTTTGGAATGCTTCAATGTAGCTTGAATCATCCACTCGAAAATGGCGTACTAAAACTTCGGGTGGGCCTCGCAATTGACCCATCAAGTACTGAAATTTTTGAGCCGGCGACAGGCTTGTATTTTCGTGGACGGTACTCTTGAACAAATCATAGAATGATTGCCAGTCTCTGGGCTTTCCAGTGAAAATTGGTAGCTTTAATCGTGGTAGTTTGAAATCGCCAGGCAATCCTGAGGAAGATGTATTTAGAGTAGTTTCATTGAGGTTGCATGGTGGTGTTTGAATTTTCGCTCTCATTAATTTTTGTAAGGTCGATACGCAGGAATAATAATTGTCATCAACTGTATCGATGTCTGAGGCCACCTCAGGGTCGATTGAGAACATCTGATCTTCGATATTTACAAAACTCGTATAATGTTCCTTTAACTTCTCGAAACGGCTGTGCATGTCATCATAGGATGTGGTATCCTTACAGGATCTCGCATAGGTGTGCAGTTTCGTAATTTGGCCTTTGACAACTGACCTTCGCTTAAGTAAGGCCTCCATTCTGGATTTCACCTTTACGACGTTAGCGTGCTACGTATTTGCACCGAATTTCACCTTTGCCACGTACGCTTAATGTGATTGTACCGAATTTCACCTTTGTCACGTACGGTTAACGTGATTGCACTGAATTTCACCTTTGTCACGTACGGTTAACGTGATTGCACTGAATTTCACTTCTGACACTTACAATTAACGTGATTGCACCGAATTTCACCTCAAATTATTTTAATTCTATCGATGTGAACATATAACCATAAATCGAGTTTATTGATATGATTATTTATTGTTAAATTCGTTTATGTGTGAACGGATACGCAACGCGGATTTTATTACTCTATCGTGACTAGAACTTATATTCAAGCGATCAACAACTAGTTCCACGATAAATTTGCAAATTAAATAAATGAACTATATTTAGATTTATAAAGTATACTCAAGGTTTGCGTCCGATAAACTTCTCCAGCAATGGCGGTCCACGCGGCAATGAAATTTGGTAATGGTTGCTCTTTTTGTTTCCTCCACGTGTTTCGTCTAAATAAATCGGGATCCGGCTCGAAGGACCAATGTTACGATAGCGGATTGTATCTGAATTCGCTGGTTGATAATGATGAACGCAGTTTTGATTTTTTAATTTTATTTATTATAAATTTATTATCATTTATTAAATATTAAATTTAAGTTATTTTAATGTTGTTAGCGGTGGTAAAAGTAGAAGTGAAGTGACAGCAACAGAGCAAATTTATTTTTATGTTGCATGATGAAATTAAGTTGGTACACCTACACAATTTGGTTGCGCATAATGTAAGGTGTGCTGTGCTGCTCTGCAGATGTCGCTCGTGCTAAGTTAAATGAAGTATTGTCAATGTTGACAATAGTAATTTGACGTAAGTATTATTATTACAATTTAACATTAAATTTCTTTCATTACAGGGAATCAATTAAATATAAGGAATATAAATGTAATACATTGATAATAAGATGAGTATAATTGTTTATATAACTATAGTATGCAAATTTAACCTTAATTACATATGATTTACTTTTAGATTTCCAGTGTTACAATAGGGTGATTTTGAAGTTGAATCAGTAACAAATAAATATTTACTGATCATAAATTAATGAATGGTGTTTTATTTTATGGCTTAGTTCTGGTTGTCTGACATCGGTTGTAGGTGAGTATTTGCCATTCCTGAAGAATCTCAACAGCTAATATCAAACAAAATTTTGTACTAGCACTTGACACAAAATATGTCGATAACTTCAATAGCATTTGATTGTGACAATTCAGAATCGTATCGCTAATCACATTAAATAAATGGGGGTGACCTTAAATCATGGATTTCAATATCCCGAGAGTTAAAATTTCTGTAACTGCCAAATTTTGTATAATACAAATGGGAGTTCAATAAGAGTTCCGAGTGTGCTTCTACAAAATGGTAAAATTCCATTGAAATAAAACATTTTCCGAGCCAATTAAGATTGTGCGATGAATAACGATGAATACCAATGTTGATCTGAGAATTTTGCCTCTGAGATGAATCATAGGTTGCATGTTGAATATAAACATTTTCACAAACGAACGGGGTGAAATTTGCATTATTTCAAGACATCCCTTATCGACGAAACGGCAGCGTGGTTAAAGCTTTGGCGTTTGGATAGGGAGGTACCGCATTCGAATCCCGATAGGGTCAGGATGCAAAAGGAAATTTTCATCAACATATTATGAATAGATTTCCCCGAAATTAACGCCCAACACATTCGACTTCTGACACTCGAGAACCGTCACTCGCCAATTTTTATAAAAAACCGTTCAAACCGAAAAAAATTAAAGAAAGGGACCCGGGGCCCACAAGAAGACCCTCTGAACGATTTCTATCGAAATCTGGACCAATCATAATCGATCCCTGGTTATTGAAAACGCTCGTTCAAGATCGATCACCATAAAAATAATTTTAAGCTCATTATAAATTAAATCACCTAAAGCTTGATCAAAATTGTTTATTTGGCCATAATGGGTCTAAAATTATTTAAAGACCTAATTTCGGTTACCGGTTTTTGATGTGTATTCTTCTAACTGAAGTGGGGGCCTCGTAGGGTATTAAATGAGATTTTAATTTTCCAATTGTTTTTAAATCTTTTTTCGATATTGAATCCGCTAGCTTTTTTTACAGCTAGCAGAACACATGGTTTTAGTTGGTAGTAATGGAAACCAAAATTTTTAAACGGAACTTTTTATTCTACTAGGTTTAGGGACGTCTTTAGACAACATGTTGCCTATCCGGAACCAAGATCCAGGGTTTTCTGTTGATGCTGTAGGATGAAAACTGTCACTGCTGGCAGGTAATCAACCAGAGGAAAATCTTTGTAACTGTTCGAGTTACGATGTCATTTCAGTAAAATATTTTGCCATTGCAATTTTGGTTGTTTTTTAGATTTCACATACAAATACTCAAAATAAAATCTGTGTCGATCAAATCAAAGGCTCGGTTTGCGGTCAACGGATCACTATTTTTTGATATTATTCTATCGGGAAAAATTTACCGCCCGATTTGCATCAGGACCACGAGCAATGTGTGATACTGCACTGTTGTTCCAAAGTCGTACTTTGTAGGAGAACGGCTTCTATCATTCTGCAAGAAAGTTTCCCATAGAGGCTACTCGGCCATCCCGCTCAAAACTGCCTTAGTGAAGTCACGTTATTCAACAATACCGCCTTCAACGTCTGAAAATCCAGTAAAAATAAATTCATGCATTCGGCAGACTTTGACGTTAATGTTAGATCTTCTCCTAGACCTATTTTTCAGCCTTATACTGGGTTCACCCAATCACTCGTACCATCCACCTAAAATATTTTATAGTTTTCCTTCATTAGAGAACTAACTTCTTTTAATGGCTATATCACCAACTTCGTATACTTGGACACTATCTTTCCCTTATGCTGATTTAAAATTGACTGCCTCTCACGTTCACTCATCTCTAAGGGTTAAAGAAATTCATCCTCACAGATTTTAACTAAAATTGACATTGACTCCTCAGCAGTTTTCTACTTAACACCCATTACCAGCTCAACCTTATTTATGAACCTCTGAAACTCTATTACATGATTATATCACTCTATTGTCCAATAACAGTTTCGTCCGAATCAGAATGACTATTTCATTTATTCGTTCTACCTATACATTGCCCGTGAGCACTCAGTCGTTATCGAGTAAAGCTCAATTTTTCCTACTACATATTATTGGACAAATTCCGTCGATGCAAAAGATGTGTCCTTATCAAAAATAATACACTTAGATTCACCAAAAAAACTTTCTTCTGCCATTTAAATTTCTGGATACTTTCTTTGGACGTCGTTGTCTTCGTCGGACGCAGTCTGGTAAAAGATAAAACGCCATTGATATAGTATTTATTTATACATCTTAGCCGACACATAAGAGATCCAAATATTGAACGTATTGGACGTAGAACACCATCTTGTAGGTGCTTCTTCTTCTTCTAATTTGCAACTCACATATGAATACCTAATTCAAGACTGTTCTTGAATTATTCATATATGAGTTGCAAATCTCCGACATCTTAATTATGCTGCTTTTACTATAGTAATACTACTATCTTAGATGTGCAGTACACCTGGATTACGATTTTACGCATCTACGGGTCTCATTAGATAATTCGGGCGATGCTCCAATTCAAAATCACACATCACCAATGGGTGAAAGTATTGATCCTCGGAGGCACTTTTTTTCATCATGATTTCTTCCAAACTTATTTTGTACGCACGTGAATACAAAGATTAAACTTCAAATAATCTTTGTATTCACGTCATATAACTTTAATACTCGCTGACACATCAAAACCTACTTCAGCTGATCACTTGAATTTTTCTGCTGCGACCTTGCAGCAAAGTTATCGTTTCTCAACAAATCTGCCAGTGGTTTGGCTAGAAGCGAGTATCCTTAACGAACTAACAAAAAACTGCCGTTAGCCCCAAAAAAAACTTTGAATTTGCTTTGGAATTTTTGAATTGAAAATTTCTTGATGGTCTCTAAGTTTTCACCACCTGGTCTCACTCGTCCTTCTTCAATTTCGCAACCCACTTACCTGGTATTACCTACTTTTAAAAATTCGAAATGTCTGTAAAAATCGAAACATGAAACACCCATATTTTAAGATCAATATAACGAGAACTATTTCGACCCTTGTAGCTTTCTGTATCAATAGTAGTGGGCAACGTCCTCAAACTACAAATTGATTTAGTCTGCGGTAACAAACGCCCAACCGCAAAGAAGCATCTTTTTTTGTTGCCAGCTATGCTGATGCTAACTCTTTTGTATTGCGTACCCTTGACTCCTTCGGCGACAACCGTTTGAGTTTTTGGCATACCTTTTGCTAACTGTTTAAAATTAATTTTATTGGCGACTTCATTTTTATCCACTAGCTGAATTTTTACAAGTAACAGAAATACACCGTCTTTTGAAACCCATTTTTTCATCAAGATAGAATCTGGGGTTGCCACGATGATAGTTTTGGAAATTATCATTCTGTGCCAATGATGATATCCACTGGTAACAATCCGTCTGCAATAACATGAAAAACAGTTTGGTACTCATCGCCATCAATCGAAATTGTTTCCAAAACTTGTCAAATTCAGTTAAATCGGTTTGCTCGTACATCATACCAGAGAATGTCCCAATCCGCTTCTACGAATAAGTGGTACTCGGTGTATTGAATTTGGTTTCCGAAATCCGGATAATCACTACCGCTATATATTAGCGCCATCAGATTTTTGACCTTAAAAGGCATCTCCCGCAAGTTTTGTTTCATAGATTGTCCGTTATTAAAAGCCACAAGTGTTTTCTTTGTTTCACTTTAAATCCTAAAAAATTTGTTTGTTTGATTCAACAACCTGGATCGTATCTAAAGAATATGGAATTATGGAAAGATCATCCACCTTTCCAAATCTACATATTTCTAGTAATTCAAAAAGTTAAGACACAAACAATTCATCTTGTTTCAATATTCGTTGAGACCACTATTTATGTTCAACGGCACAATTTCTCTCACGAGAAATTCGGCCCTCAACAAATTTTTCATGTGGCGATATCATCGGCAGACCACACTGCAATTTTCGCAATGCCTTTGAGTAAACTCTTCCCATAAATGAAAATCTCCGTCTCGTCCTACTTAAATGCTTCTGCCGCTTCATCAAAGTCTCCAACTAGTTTATGAAACAGGTAGTAATAAGGTTGTGATTTTTTTTTAGCGGTCTAACTAACGATTTCGACATTTTTTCGAAGGCTATCGTTTTCCTATAGTAGACAAATGCGGAAAAAATAAAAATGTAAAGAAATATATTTACTATTCTTTTCTCTTTTGTTTCTACGCTTTACGCTTGCTATAAGAAAAAAATAGAGGTCGAAAGTTAACGTCGATTTTAATATTAAGACCTCAGAATTTCGTCCTAGTTGATTTAGCACTGTCAGCTCCTTGATTTTCGGTAATAACTAAACAACTTCTACTTAACGCAACAGCGACTGATTGTGTCACAAATATCAAAATAATTTCCGGTTTATAGGACGGTTGATTTTAGAAAAGAAGAAGAAATCATGCTCAATAAAAGGTAATTAACCGAATGTATTCTATGCGACACTGGGTCTTATGGTGCAACGGAGGCCAGTAGAGCAAGCTCATACGTGGGAGTGGAAGTTTCAAAAATATCTATATATTAGCATCAAGCCTACAGCGTATGATTTCAGAACGTTCAAAATTTTGAATCCAATTATTTGGTTGAGTAGCACAATAAATCATTGACTGCAATATTCCAAATAATATTTACCCAAAAGATTTTGGCATAATTCAAAAAAAAAAAAATAACGTTGAGCCCCAAAGCCAAAAGCTAACAAACTAAAACATTTTTAAATAATTCGTTTTTATCTCTTGATTTTCAAAAGGTAGCGCCACGCCGTGCCGCTTTATAAGATAAGCGATTAAATTTTGTTTTGTGATTGTTCCGAAGCCGCGCGCTAATTAAAGATGTTTTGTAATATTTGTTTGAATATAGATATATATGTAGTTTACTCGTAAGACACACGTGTTGATCATTCCAAAACAACACGATCATTTAGTTTAACACGATCACTTAAATACAAAATTGAATTCATTCAACTAAAATAAATACTTAAATGCATGCCATGTGAAACAGGATGCACGCTACTGTTACAAATTTATTTTTAAATGATCGATGAACATCATGTGATCGATGATCGTGATATTTATAGTTTTTTAAGACAAATGAAACGAGAAAACCAAAATATCAACAAAAAAATCCAATTAATAATGATTACAGTATTTTGGAATTGGAAAATGTGTTCAGTAGGAACAAAAAAATAATAATCCGAAATAAAAGAGGGGAAGTCGATCTTTATGTGATCTTAAAATTTTTTTTGAAAATTTAAACAAAAACATTTTTGACGATCAATCTTAATCGAGGAGATTAGTTGCAATTAAATGATGGCATTATTTTATTATCATAATATGGTGTGTTGTGTTTTATATCATTTGTCTGTTCGTGGAACCGGGTGTGGTATTTAATGTATATTATAATGTTTAATGATCGTTGATCGCGTACAGTTTCGGTTGTGATTTAAAATTCATCGAGTTCATGGCGACTTTTGTATATACATATATAATAAATTGCGCTGTGTAAAGTTCATTCTAAGCATCACGCGCCCCTATGATCATATTACTCGTGGCCACCATACATATGATGCACGTATATCTGTCGTATATCTGTCGGTCGATTGATCGCGTTAAAATTTTTCAAAAATTTTATGACACCAATAAATTGATAAGATTTAAGGCGCAAAGTATTAGAATTTCGCGATCGTTCGATCTTTAAATTTTTTTCAACATTCTTCGTTTCGTACCGTAGTTGTTGCTATAATTTTGTTTGCGCTCGATCAACAAATTTAACGATCATTTGAGAATTCAATTATCATATTTCGGATAAATATGTGAATACACAGCACACACAACATATAAACGAAATGGTTGGTCGTTCGCTCGATCGACCAATTCAATGGACAAAAGTAAATATTTTTTAAACTGTCTGTAATTAAATTAATGATGATGGGTGGTAAAAAAAAATGTTGAGTGATGTGATTTTGAGTTGTATATGGTATAAGAAGAAGAGTCAGATGACTTGCTTGATTTGTTGTTGTTATATTTTTATAGTGTGCAATGAATATTGGATTTTGTGATGATCTTGTTGAATATTGAATTTTTAAATTTCTCAAGAAAAATTGAAATGTTCGTACAATTGAAGTAGATAATTTTTAATTTTATTTTTATCTTGTAATGGGACACTTAAATTTATATTGTGATGAACGTTAAATAATTTCGTGGAAGTTAAATATCAGCTTGTGTAGGTGGATTTGTGTCTTGTCTTGTTCGAAATCAAGTTTACATGCGCATATCGCTCTACCACGAATTAACCATATCAGAATTCGCTTAGCTCGCAGGTAGCTGTATTAATTTATATATTATATAACGGTTACTATATAATTTGTTGGTGTAGTATCTGATTTAGTTTTGTGTAGCCCCACAAAATTGATCGGCCTAAAATTTTGCCCGAATCTGACCACATCGATCGTTTGGTATGGTTCACTCGCCCTTCAAAATTAGTGGCAAAATAAAAGCAATCGGACTTAACTCTAAACACAACAGCTCGCGGTTTCCGCTGGATACACAGCAGACAGCAGTTTGTATTTTTGCGTTTTCTGAATCGACCACAACTTCTCAGTACGTTTTCTCTATGCCATCGGTGAAAACGATGATTGTACTTCCAGGCCCACATGTAATATTTGACTTGGCTGCTTGAGAACACCATGTTGCGGTATATAATATTTCGGTATTTGGTAAGTGGTCGCTTCCTATTTCTTCCATATAATCCCATTATTCACATTGCTTCAGGAAGTCATGATGATCCAACAGCGACAGGTGACTCAGAGAATGGCAGCTTTACTATACACATCTCCGGGCTTCTTGTACTAATTTTGGAAGATAATTTCTCACACTTTGGCTTGTCAGGGATAAAATTTGTTTTTATAGGAACTGATTCGACTTCTCAAAATGCTCTTAGTGATGAATCAATATCGAAGAAGATATTAAAGTGTGTGGGAAAATTAACCTTTTGCTCAACAAATCTGCCTGCTAAAACACAGCGTACCAAAGTTTCATGCTAGCACCAAGCCAGTCCATCCAGTCCATCCAGTCTAGCCAGTCCATTCAGTCCGTTCAGTCCATCCAATAGATCCAGGCCATTCAGTGCATCCAGTCCAACCAGTCCATCCAGTCCACCCAGTCTATCCAGTTCATACAGTCGATCCAGTCGATCCAGTTTATCCAGTCAATCCGGTCCATCCAGTCCATCCAGTCCATCCAGTCCATCCAGTCCATCCAGTCCATCTAGTCCATCAAGTCCATCCAGTCCATCCAGTCCATCCAGTCCATCCAGTCCATCCAGTCCATCCAGTCCATCCAGTCCATCCAGTCCATCCAATCCGTCTAGTCCAGCCAGTCCATCCACTCCATCCAGTCCATCCAGTCCCTCCAGTCCATCCAGCACATCCAGTTGTACCAGTCCATCCAGTCTATCCAGTCTGTCCAGTCTATCCAGTCAATCTAGTATATCCAGTCCATCCAGTCCATCCAGCCCATCCAGTCTATCCAGTCCATCCAGTCCATCCAGTCTAGCCAGTCCATTCAGTCCGTTCAGTCCATCCAATCCATCCAGTCCATCCAGTCAATCCAGTCTATCCAGTCCATCCAGTCCATCCAGTCCATCCAGTTGATCCAGTCCATACAGTCTATACAGGCCATCCAGTCCATCCAGTCCATCCTCTCCATCCAGTCCATCCAGTCCTCCCAGTCCATCCCGTCCATCCAGTCCATCCAGTCCATCCAGTCCATCCAGTCCATCCAGTCCATCCAGTCCATTCAGTTCATCCAGTTCTTGCAGTTCTTCCAGTCCATCCAGTTCATCCAGTCCATCCTGTCCATCCAGTTCATCTAGTCCATCCAGTCCAACCAGTCCAACTATCCCATCCAGTCTATCCAGTCCATCCAGTCTATCCAGTCCATCCAGTCCATCCAGTCTATCAGGTCCATCCAGTACATCCAGTCCTCCAGTCCATCCAGTTTATCCACTCCACACAGTTCATACAGGCCACCCAGTCCATCCAGCCCATCCAGTCTATACAGTCCATCCAGTCCATCCAGTCTAGCCAGTCCATTCAGTCCGTTCAGTTCATCCAATCCATCCAGTCCATCCAGTCAATCCAGTCTATCCAGTCCATCCAGTCCATCCAGTCCATCCAGTCCATCCAGTCCATCTAGTCCATCAAGTCCATCCAGTCCATCCAGTCCATTCAATCCATCCAGTCTATCAAGTCCATCCAGTCCATCCAGTCCATCCAGTCCATCCAGTCCATCCAGTCCATCCAGTCCATCCAGTCCATCCAGTCCATCCAGTCCATCCAGTCCATCCAGTCCATCCAGTCCATCCAGTCCATCCAGTCCATCCAGTCCATCCAGTCCATCCAGTCCATCCAGTCCATCCAGTCCATCCAGTCCATCCAGTCCATCCAGTCCATCCAGTCCATCTAGTACATCCAGTACATTCAGTCCATCCAGTCTATCCAGTCCATCCAGTCGATCCAGATTTTCCCGTCCATCCAGTCCACTTTGTCCATCTAGTCCATCCAGTCCAACCAGTCCATCCAGTCCATCTGGTCCATCCAGTCTATCCAGTCCATCCAGTCTATCCAGTCTATTCAATCCATCCAGTCTATCTAGTCTATCCAGTCCGTTTATTCCATCCAGTCAATCCAGACCTTCCAGTCCATACAGTCCATTGTTCTACCAGTCCATCCAGTCTAACCAGTCCATGCAGTCTAAATAGCCCATCCAGTCTATCCAGTCCATCTAGTCCATCCAGTCCATCCAGTCCATGCAGTCTAAATAGCCCATCCAGTCTATCCAGTCCATCTAGTCCATCCAGTCCATCCAGTCCATTCAGTTCATCCAGTTCTTGCAGTTCTTCCAGTCCATCCAGTTCATCCAGTCCATCCTGTCCATCCAGTTCATCTAGTCCATCCAGTCCAACCAGTCCAACTATCCCATCCAGTCTATCCAGTCCATCCAGTCTATCCAGTCCATCCAGTCCATCCAGTCTATCAGGTCCATCCAGTCCATCCAGTCCTCCAGTCCATCCAGTCCATCGAGTTGATCCAGTCCATCCAAACCATCCACTACTTCCAGTCCATCCAGTTTATCCACTCCACACAGTTCATACAGGCCACCCAGTCCATCCAGTCCAAACAGTCCATCCAGTCCATCCAAACCTTCCAGTACTTCCAGTACATTCTGTCCATCTAGTCCATCCAGTCCAACAAGTCCATCCAGTCCATCCAGTCCATCCAGTCCATCCAGTCCATCCAGTCTATCCAATCCATCCAGTCCATCCAGTCAATCCAGTCCATCCAGTCTATTCAGTCCATCCAGTCAATTCAGTTCATCCAGTCTATCCAGTCCATCCAGTCTATCTAGTCTAGATCCAGTCCGCCCAGTCTTTTCAGTCCAACCAGTCCATCCAGTCTATCCAGTCCATCCACTCCTTTCAGTCATCCAGTCTATCCAGTCCATCCAGTCTATTCAGTCTATCCATTCCATCCAGCCAATGCAGTCCTTCCAGTCCATCCCGTCCATTGTTCTACCAGTCCATCCAGTCCATCCAGTCCATCCAGTCCATACAGTCCATCCAGTACATCCAGTCCATCCAGTCCATCCAGTCCATCCAGTCCATCCAGTCCATCCAGTCCATCCAGTCCATCCAGTCCATCCAATCCATCCACTCCATCCAGTCTTTCCAGTCCATCCAGTCCATCCAGTCCATCCAGTCCATCCAGTCTATACAGTCCATTCAGTCCATCCAGTCCATCCAGCCTATCCAGTCCATCCAGTCCATCCAGTCCATCCAGTCCATTCAGTTCAACTAGTTCATCCAGTCCATCCAGTCCATCCAGTCCATCCAGTCCATCCGGTCCATCCAGTCCATCCAGTCCATCCAGTCAATCCAGTCCATCCAGTCTATAAGTTGATCCAGTCCATCCAGTTCTTCCAGTCCATCCATCCAGTCCATCCAATCCCTCCAATCAATCCATTTCATGCAGTCCATCTAGTCCATCTAGTCTATCCAGTTCATCCAGCCTATCCAGTCCATTCTGTCCATCCAGCCCTTCCAGTCGATCCAGTTCATCCAGTCCGTCCATTCCATATAGTCAATGTCCAGTTCATCCAATCCATCGTTCATCCAGTTCATCTAGTCCAACCAGTCTATCCAGTCCATCCAGTCCATCCAGTCCATCCAGTCCATCCAGTCCATCCAGTACATCCAGTCCATCCAGTCCATCCAGTCCATCCAGTCAATCCAGTCCATCCAGTCCATCCAGTCCATCCAGTCCATCCAGTCCATCCAGTCCATCCTGTCAATCCAGTCCATCCAGTCTATCCAGACCATCCAGTCCATCCAGTCCATCCAGTCCATCCAGTCCATCCAGTCCATCCAGTCCATCCAGTCCATCCAGTCCATCCAGTCCATCCAGTCCATCCAGTCCATCCAGTCTATACAGTTGATCCAGTCCATCCAGTTCATCCAGTTCTTCCAGTCTATCCAGTCCATCCAGCCTATCCAGTCCAATCAGTCCATCCAGCCCTTCCAGTCGATCCAGTTCATCCAGTCCGTCCATTCCATATAGTCAATGTAGTCCATCCGGTCCATTGTTCATCCAGTCCAACCAGTCCATCCAGTCCATCCAGCCTATCCAGTCCATCCAGTCCATCCAGTCCATCCAGTCCAACCAGTCCATCCAGTCCATCCAGTCCATCCAGTCCATCCAGTCCATCCAGTCCATCCTGTCAATCCAGTCCATCCAGTATATACAGTTGATCCAGTCCATCCAGTTCATCAAGTTCTTCCAGTCCATCCAGTCGATCCAGTCCATCCAATCCCTCCAATCCATCCAGTCCATGCAGTCCATCTAGTCTATCCACTCTATCCAGCCTATCCAGTCCATCCAGTCCATCCAGCCCTTCCAGTCGATCCAGTTCATCCAGTCCGTCCATTCCATCCAGTCCATTCAGTCCACCCAGTCCATCCAGTCCATCCAGTCTATACAGTTGATCCAGTCCATCCAGTCCATCCAGTCTATACAGTCCATCCAGTTCATCCAGTTCTTCCAGTCCATCCAGTCGATCTAGTCCATCCAGTCCCTCCAATCTATCCAGTCGATGCAGTCCATCTAGTCCATCTAGTCTATCCAGTTCATTAAGTCTCTCCAGTCCAAACTACATAGATCTAATCTAATAAGGCGTTACGGATGTTCGGGAGCCAACTCGATAGAGGACTACTCAATGAACTCTGTGGGGGAAGGAAGGCTCAACCGTTGGGAGATAATAGGATTGTGGGAGACTAGAACATAAGAAACAGCTACTGGTGCAGAATACGAATCTAAACGCATTTTTGGCAGTTTTTCAGTTACCGGTATATCTCCACCGAGAGAACACCTAGATAAAGGCTTCCCCAAAAAATTTTAATGTTGAATAAATTTCTACCGATATATATGTCACTTCTCGAAATACGAGGGTATATCAAAAAGTCTTGCAATATCATATGAAAAAAAAGAGTGAGTGAGACAACAATATATTTTTCAAAACCATTTTTTGTTGAATTTTTCTTAAAATGAATGAAATTGAATATCGCGCAGTTATTAAATTTTTCTGTAAAGATGGACGAAATGCAATTTATATATTCAACTATATATCAAAAGTTTACGGCGAATCTGCACCATCATATGCCACAGTAACAAGGTGGGTAAAATTATTCAAAAGTGGTCGGGAGTCATTATAAGACGACAACCGCTCGGGTCGGCCAGTAGATGCTATTAGCCATGAAAACGTAATTTTGGCCGAATCTATTGTATTGGAGGACCGGCGTATTTCTGTTCCGCGGTTAGCGTGGAAACTTTTTCTTTCATACGGTACCACATACTATATTACATGACCACCTTCACATGTCGAAAGTAAGTGCGCGATGGGTTCCCCGTTTGTTGAATGCAGAACAAAAAAAATCGCGTGTTCAAATTTCAAAGGCGATTTTAGATATGTACAAAGAAGATCCAGAAAATTTCTTGGATAACATAATAACAGGCGATGAAACATGGCTTCATCACTGCGATCCGGCTTCGTGGAAATTCCGCATCCACCGTACAGTCCAGACTTGGCACCCAGTGACTATTTTCTGTTTCCCAATTTGAAAAAAACACTAAGGGGCCGGAAATTTTCCATTGACTGTAAAGTACAGTCTGTTGTAAATGAATATTTTATGGAGCAAAAGAAATCTTTTTTTTAGAGGGTTTAGGCAAGTTAATTGATCGATGTGACAAATGTGTAAGCCTGAAAGGAGATTATGTCGAAAAATAAAAATATTGCTGTCTCACTCACTCTTTTTTTTCATATGATATTGCAAGACTTTTTGATTTGCCCTCGTACATACGTGAAGTGAGCCGAAACGCTGCCTATAGGTAGAACTTTTGGGCCAATAAGAAAATCCAAAGTTAGCGGGGACCATAACCATGATCTAGCAGGTAGAGAAGGAACTATGTTATTTGAGTGGCACAGTGGTTAAAGGTTTGTCGTTTGGATCGGGAGGTACCGGATGTGTAGAGAAAAATCAATATCCAATTACGCTCTGTGCTGAAATTAACACAACTATGACCCCCTGTCGGTGTGCAAAACTCATAGGCCGACACATCTTCCATTCCAGTATAGGCTGGCATGGAGCTTGCAATGTGCAGATGGTCTTAAATCGGTCCTATAGCCGTACGTCCTCGAGTTGGACAGGAGGTGTAAAGTAAAGACGTAAAAAGCATAACCGCAGAAGAGCAGGGTGAGCCGTGAACCCCAAAACAGATCGCATAGTTAACAATAAAAATAAAAAAATAAAACTTTATATGATGACACCGATCTAGGCAAATCCTACAATGAAAAATCAAACAATGAATTGTGTCGAGAATGTAGTTGACTGGGCGGGTGACGTGCGATAGAAATTGAGGAGAATAAGTGAATAAAGTCTAAGAACCATATCATAAACCATAAAAGTGGTATTTGCACAAACAGAGAATTCAACAAGAGAAATCGACAAGTCTCAAAATTCTGTAAAGCCGGATTTAACCAGCGATCACCAAATAAGAAATTAACACGATTATCACAAAGGAATGGCACCAGGAATTGTATTGGAAAACGAGAGCCAGTCCCGCTAGTCTTACGAGTATCGGCCCATCGAAGGAATTTTTATTGATTCCCGTAAACCAGCTAATCAAGAACTGCGTAACCTAAGTGAGCAATTTTCAAGGGTCCACTGACTGTTAAATACTCAATAGGTGTCGTCGTCATCATCCAAAGTGCTGCGATCTAATTGTACTAGAAGACTAGACTGGAGCTATTTACGCCGTGCGTACACTGCTGGTGGGATTAGTGTATCAGCAGAAGGATGTCAATATGCTACAAAAGTAATTCATCGAGGTCACAAAAAATGAGATGCATCGCTGAAGGAAGGAATTAATTAAGGATCTCTTCAACGAATATTATCCGCTGAGGCTATACTATCGGAATGTTGTTATTTTGACAGCGGGATGAGTGTCACAATATGCGGAGGTAGAGAAAGGCAGAAGCGAGATATATTGGATACCGAAAATGCAGGTGACAATCCAATACAAGAAACTCCACATCAGGAAATGGATCGAGAATTCAATAACCCCAGCTGGCGAAAGCGGAAAAGTCGTTTTTAGAGAAGTAAGGTTGGAGATAATCGTCTCTCCGAAAGATGAATGCGAATGACCTTTGAACGAATTGAAGGGAGTTTGACTTAAAATTGGATGAATTTTATAATTGGACATCAAACGTAGAATGCGTTCTAATAAGTTTGTAGGAAAATACTGGATAACAGAGGACAGCCCCCTTTGGATTGGGCTTGTATATAATATCACCAGTCTAAATATAAGATATATCCGTATTTGTGAAAAAGGCGGCGATTGCTCTATTCACAACATAACTTTCTCTCCTGAGACAATCGTGAGTCGTCCTTGAAACTAGAAAGTTCTGAACGAGGAAAATCCCAGCGACCATTGTGTTACCGTGTTCCAGGCGAATACAGATCGATCAACTCCGCAAACGCAACGGAACGTTGTGTGTATCCAACACAAGCTGGTTGATAGATGAACTATATATGGGCAAAAAAGTCTTCGCCCAACCAACGAAGGATCTGTTCCTAAAAGCACTCCTTATTATTGGTTTGTTCACTCGCAACAGTTTCAAATTTCTATACTAAGATCTCTGAGATCAAAAATAGGATTGCGTTGAATTTGAACGGTATCAGTGGTTTGAACCAAACGTTACCCTCAATTAGATCGGTAATACGCGTCTGGGCATTGAAACACAGTTTCTAAACAAGGCCTGAGATGCTCGAGTTGGTTAATTGGTTAAATGAATTGACTACAGCCACACGAATACTCTAGTAAAAAGCCATATTAAGTATTTAGGGTCACAAGGTGTTTCAAATGTCATTCGTTTGGGTGCATCGCAAGATTTTGCAAAGCGAAAGCGCCAATTTACGGACACTTCTATGATTCATGATCATTATCAGAAGATGTGTCCAAACAAACGAGGCACCAAAGTGATTCTGCAGCAAAAATGGCATAAAATCATTTGACCACTCATCACGAAGCAAAGATGGGTACCGCATATAAAATGACCTGGGACCTATATGCAAACTGCGCATTGTACATCTAAATATGTAAAATGCTAAATTTGTTGGGCACGAGACCAGGCAATGTTAAAACATTATAACATTAACCTTCCCTGTACGCAAGAAGGCAGTCTATGTGGCACGATTACTACGGATCATGTTATCACTGGAGACGATGATAATACATAAGCTGCAAGTGACATCCTCCAGAAATTGAATACTGGCAGATTGATGAACATATTCCAGAGTAGTGAAACATACGGCGATTAGCAGTTCGGTTTCAAAGAAAATTGGTCCACAGGGAACACTATGGTGAAAATGGTCAACATAGTAAAGGAGTCAGAGCAAAAGTACATCTGAGGAGTATTCCTAGACATATCTGGAGCTTTTGATAATCTGTGGAGTTCTACTATAAAGAAAGAATTGAAAAGAATGGCCTGTCCATTTAATATTTATTTCAGCTATCGTTGTCTCAAACCACGACAAGCTTGCTAAAAGCGTAAACAAAGGTTCTCCACAAGTTTCAATATTGAGATCGTACCTCTGGAATATGCAACATTAGTATGTAGGATGATTTCCAAAGAGTGGCATTCGCGGACCGGTAATCCACGACGAAGCACTAAGGAGAAAGCGCAGAACGCCATAGAGAGAGTGTTTATCTGGTGCAATTGTAACGAAATGGAGCTGTCCTCCACATAGAGAGTTATAATCCTACTTAATCGTTCCCTTGACAAAAGGAGACCACATTTGGTGGCTGTTGGTGGAAGAAGAATAAAGATGGTGTCATCGGTATAATATTTAGTAGTTCATTTGGTTGAAAGGCTCGATGGAAACTCGCTCGTCAAAAGGGTTTCAGAGATTAGTAAATAAAGTAGTTTGGCTAAGATATACGATGGCTTATGGTTTGAGTTTGATGGGTTTATTATCCCAAAAACAACAATTCTCCTTATTGGTATCACTAAAGCGTATAGAACAGTCTCAACCAAGCGGTACGGCAAGATGTTAGTTACGGAAATATTCATATCCTAGACAGTGAAACAAGGTCGAATGCTCTGAGTATAAGCACTGGCCAGATTTGTGGAAATAATCGACTCATGACTTGAGAAACAAGTATCCCTAAGTACTCCATTTACGCAAATGCTATCGAGGCATGAAAAATTCGCAGCCGTGACTTGGTCTATCCGATACCAGAATTTGCGAATTTGGTAATAGCTCGGAAATGACTGATCACATTTTATTCGAATGTGGTCTCGCCGACAAAACAAGGTATCAGTTGTGTACTCAAACTAGTTAAGGCTAACGCATTTTGTAATCTCAAATAGTCACGAAACTTTTCGAAGTTTTTAATTCACAACGCCAATGAGTCAGAAGTAAAATATTACAAATAGCAGTTTTGCTTAGAATAGATAATAATTCTACAAGTTACAGAAATTAATGGAAATTATGCTGCGAAATGGGCTTTCAGCTGAAACAAATAGGAAAGAGCTGTTGTTGGGACTGCAAAATGTTAGATGCGAGCAAGAAGCTAAAGCATACAGTGATGTATTTGGAATTCGATCATGATCACCATCACCAACTTCGAAACCATCTGGAATGACTGATCATCAAAAGGTGAAAATTTCCAACCAACCGAAAAACAGTTCAAAAGTGAGGTAATCAGATCGGTGCGTGAAACAAAAGTATAACAATTGTCGTGCCATCGCGGAGACATAATGAATACTCTTACGTTTCAGGTGGAGAGAATAAACCATAAACTAGACAAGATTGCCAGATTCTAAATTTGAGCAGCAGGATAAACAACAAAAAGCGTGGATCGGGAAACTGAATCCACTTATACGGGTTAAAGAGCACAAAATAAGGGAACTGAAAGGTATGATTCAGTCTTTTGTTAAGAAAGTACAAGACGTTGAAAACTGATGGGACAACCAAGGTGAACAGTTTGAGTTAAAAATCCAGCAATAAAGCGCACAAACACAGGAAAGCGGCTCACAGATTGATCTGAACATTGTTTCCGAGAGCTCGATTGAAGTTTTAAAACCTCAGCATTCCAAGGTTCAATTAAGAGCAGACACTTCGTTTACAGATAAAGGTTAAATGTGTTGCAGAGAACCCTCAAGATAGAGAGATGTAGCTCTATTCAGAGTGGAAGGAAATGGAGCGAGCAATGAGAAAATTGGCGTACACCGTTCCGAATCATGAAGAATTACATCGAGCAAGTGTGAAGCCAACGTGAAAAGTAATGCTTGAGGAAAAGACCTTTGAAAGATGCAGAGCCCAAGATTCCAATACGTTTGACTAGAGTACATCGGGCAGTGGAGTTGATCGCTAAAGAGAGCGCGATTGATAAGGCCACGACAAAGAGACGTGCTAAAGCGGCATGCGCTGGAGGCAGATAAAGATAACAGGATGAGCCAATAGTAGAGGGCGATGAGAAAGACGAGTTAAAACGATGCAATAGTGAAACAGTACTTTGCCGTAAATGCCTCCTAGCGTGAGAAATATGCTGATTATAAACGAGGTTTTCACAAGAAGATTGGAAAAGTTCACACAAAATTGTCAAGAGCATCAGGAACGATGTGTATCGAATAAATGTAAGAATGGGAGGTGATAAAAAGTTGTGCAGATTGATAGACTTAAGCGATACGATATTGAATGTGTGAATTCAGTGACTTTAAGGCTTATGAATTTTAGTGGTTAGAGTATACACCATCAAGTGTTACCATCCTAACGGTTGCGATTTCGAATCTAGCCGGAGCCCATAATTTCATGAGGAAGAAGTCGAATATTAGTTCTTTTGCAACATACATCGTTCAATCATCAGTTATCCATGTATTTGATCTAATATTGACACTCAAAACTTAATCCCATCTCGCTGTGAAACAAAATCAAGCTGCCATTCAGAATAATCTAGAATTTTATTGTCTTGGTTATAATCTCGAGCCTCAATAGGGCTATAGCATCATCAACGGCACGATGGGTCATATATTTTAATAAAAGATTACAAATATATAATCCAGAACATTTTATAAGTAGGCCACATACCGAGTCCAACCCCCAAGAACAACCTCAACTAAATAAAAAAAAAAAAAAAAAATCTTTGGATCTCGTCGTATGAAAACGATAAAAATGTTAACGACCATCATGAATTTATATTTTACGACCAGACGTTATTATTATTATTTAGCACAATTTTTGGTTGACTTGTTTGCAGAATGCTGTAATCAGCAAATTTTATTATGCTCAACCGTTAATTAGTAGCAAACAACAGCAGCACGGTCAAGAGCGCCCATAAAACTTTGTCCTGCACAGAAAATGCTAATGAGATTTGTGTGTATGATGTAAATCCCTTTCTGGATCGTTAAATTTATTTATATTTATGAACTGGAATGACTGTGATGTACATTGTCGACTGTACTATTACATACAGTGTGCCTAAGTCATAGACCTAACACAATGTTAGGGGACACAAAATATAAAAATTCCCACTCGCATACATAAAATACAAAATATGTATTTTTTTTTTTCTTATTTTTATAAATCAGACGAACGAATGTCCATCGTCATCCTACAAAGTATCGTGTGCAGTATGTGGTGTATATTAGTGTGCTACAAGTATTTAGCCAATAC
This sequence comes from Nephrotoma appendiculata, assembly GCA_947310385.1. Lineage (NCBI taxonomy): Eukaryota > Metazoa > Arthropoda > Insecta > Diptera > Tipulidae > Nephrotoma > Nephrotoma appendiculata. The sequence goes on along the minus strand of OX371225.1, from coordinate 263,455,708 downwards.
GATTTTTTATGACTTTGCATATAAAATATTTTTGAGATCTGCAAGAAGAAGACGGGCTATAATTTTTATTTTATTATTACTAAGTGTTCGATAAATAACACTTGGTGTAGTGACAAATTCATATTGGATATGTTTACAATACGAATAAAATATAAGAGTTAAATTAAGAAGACAACGTCAAAGATGAAGCGCACACAGCATCAAGACGACGATGACGATACATATGAAGAAGTTCTCTATAAAGTAAAACAAGTACTGAGTATATAAGAAAAACTACTCGTCAAGAAGTACTTGGCGATAAAATAATTTTATAGGTTTGCTGTATAATGAGATTATCTCCAAATTTTATTGAAGTTGCACATAGGCATCTGTAATGTAGCATTTCCGGAGACTACTGCAATAAAAAGATATATTTTTATCTATGATTACTTTTGCTCGGGTCAGCCATATATCACGAATTTTAGCTCCTAAAGTTAATTAAAGCTGAGAGGTTACAAACAAGGTATCTTCAAGTCATCAAACTCCCAAATATTACTTGTTTAAATTATTGGCTAAGGTATGTTAGTATAGCCCAAGGTGAGTTAAGATTTTTCTGGTCCCTAAAATTAAGAATATTAATTACATAGACCGATTTAAGCCATTGGGAAAGAGTCCAAAAATCGCAATCCTCACAAACATAAGGCCATCGGAAGACTCAAATTAGTGACCTGAAGAGAAGATCAAATATATAGTGAGAAACTTTCCATACCGATTAAGCCCAATTTGTAATAATTTAGGCTCTCAAATTTCGCCTTAATGACGATAAAATCAAAAGCTAACGTAACTTAATTATTTTCTAAAAGTACACGCCTACTAAGGGAATTTCTCTTATCATAAAAGTAAATTAATAAATTTTCATCCATAAATTAATGAAAAACATAAAACCCCTTAAGGATACTATGTATATTTCATCCCGTTCAATTGTAAATATTTGTGTTAAATTTTAAATAGCGAATAAAATATTTAAAATACAACATTTTAGAAACCAACGAACTTGAGTAGTGGGTAGGGCGATTTAACATCTCGAAATTTCGGTTGAACAGCTGTTAAGCCTCTGAGAATTGGAGAGGGCGAGTTACAGTGGAATCATTTGGAAAGATTAAATTTTCAACAATTTTGACCATCATCGGTTAGTTGCTGCTTACGCTTGAATTAAACTGGGTTTCTTAGAAAATTGTCCCTACCCTGCGCCTCAGTTCAGTGGAGCGAACGGTTGTGGGCTATGTACGGATAAGGACCTAGACCGCACACAATAAAAAAAGAATTAGGGAAGCAAAACAAGTGGACAAGTGGTGCGGGGGTTAAGCTTCGGCACCTTGGACCAGGAGGTACTGGGTTCAACCAGAGGCTGGATGCAAAATACGAATTTTGGTCATCGATTACGATCGGTGGTGTTAATAAACACAAGAAGGAGTAAGGACACAACGGGAACTGCAAAATTCAGCGCCGTCTCGCCATTCAAGGCAATGTACAGGTTGACATGGATCCCATTGGAGCATTAATTGACCTTCAAAGGACTTTAAATCGGTTCCCCGAAAATTCTGCCACAAACAATTCATCGAAAAATGATATTTTTATTTTGATGAATTGCTCGGTAGTCTAATCAATTTAATTAAGGTGCACAAAATTTTTTTTAATTATTATGAATGGTTAAATTAATTTGATTATTATTAATTGCAATGGGCAGCTCAAAGAACTTTAATCTTATGTATCAAACATACGTAGTATAAGAAAAAATTTAGATATGCTGCTTGTATTCATAGGCTCCGGTAATCTACAGCTTCAAATTATTGGTTTGTCTGAAATTTGGATTTACGACAATGAAGTCGCGAATTATGGTGTAAAGGGGTATGATCTATACACTTCTTGTCTGCGTGATAAACGTTCGGGAGGTGTTGCTGTTTATGCCCATAGCAGTCTAAATTGCAAACAATCTAATCTTCTTTTCCAAACATCTTTTCCAGGTCTATCCCACTCTAATTAAATTATCATGGGTGATTTTAACATCGACTTTCTCAAGCAGAAAGTAATGCTTGATAGGCTGCTGATTTTATTATCGGAACATGGTTCGGATAATATTCTTGAACCAACACGAATTACAAATACCACAGCTACTTGTATTGAAAATGTACTCCATAGATTTGATCAAAGGTATTTTTCGGCAGTTTCTTACAGTGTATTAAACCTAAAAATTTCAGATCACTGTTTATTCGAAATTAAATTAACAGGAACCTTTAACATTAAATTTACAACTCGGAGAACCTCTGAAGTTTTACAGATTGATTTCAATAAGCTAAAGGAACTACTATTTTATGAAGTATGGACTGATAGTTATTCTTGTCTAGATGCTTCTAAGGCCTACGATAATTTTATTAAAATCTTTAAAGGTCATATTAAAAAATGCACTTCAATTAAATTGTTTGCAAATAAATCAATTAAGTGAAAGCCATGAATGTTTGATCACTTATTGAGACTAATACGTAAAAGAAATAATGGCCCGTATTCCGGGTTTTCAAAATTTTATGTTATTTTCTTATGTTATAACTTTTAAAAACGAGGTAACATAACATTTTTTTCAATTTGGTATTCTAACCATGTTATGTTATTTTAACTTTTACTGTAACATGCTCTTGTACAATTGAATAAAAAAATCTAGTACGTTTTTTTTGTCTTGTGTTTCTATACATAGTTGTCAAAAATATTTATACATAGAAACAAAATGTCATCAATTAAAGGTCGGTACAGAATTTTTTTGGTTATTTATAATTTTCAATGTAGTTTTCTGTAATTTAAACTTATTTAATTTTAGTAAAAGTTACACGCCAAGCTAAAACAACTCGCGAGCAATATGATTTATACGTGGCATTTATGGTGAATCATCCAGAGTTGTGTGCGAAGAAAGATTCGGATGATTCAGTGCAAGAATTATGGACTGAATTGGTTAATTTATTAAATGCAGCCGTAGGGGCTACAAGAAATAAAAACCAATGGAAAAAGGTTTAGTATACAATAGTTAAAAATATTGATGTATATTTATAAAACAACTTTTACTTTTAGATTTTTGAAAACTGGCGTAATGCTGTGCGACATAAAAAAAGAAAAATTATAGTTAGTTTAAACCAAACTGGTGGCGGGGAATCAAGTCAATTGAAATTGAGCAATTTGGCAGAGCACTTAGTGCCTGGGGGGTGATTGTGTTCGAAGGTGCTATAACAATAGAAGCGGGGTTTGGTTCAACTTCGGCTGTTGAACAACTATCCCCAGAACCGGAACCATCACCTACTTGTTCGGTACCTAAGGCTCCACCGAAAGTGTCCCGAAAAAGGAATCAGGATAATGGTATGAAATAATCATGCATGATTACTTTTAATTCTAACCTCAGTTTTATAGAAGACTCTCTCTCTCTCTCTCTCTAGCATTTACATCCCATGAAGGGATTTCGCCGCCCGCACTATGGTCCTCCATCCGTCTCGGTCCATCGCTCTCGTCCTCCAATTTCGACATCCTAATACGAGTAGGTCTTGTTCGACGTCGTCACGCCAGCGCAGTCGGGGTCTTCCTCTACGACGTACTCCGGCTGGTTGTTGATTGAACACTTTGTAAATCATTCGTTGTTGTGGAGACCTTGCAACGTGGCCGAGTCATCTCACTCGATTAGATTTGATGAAGCCGATAATATCGCTACCTCCGAGAAGTTGCTTTATTTCGTGGTTCATGCGAATCCGGTATTCATTGTTCGCAACTTTAATAGGACCAAAAATTGAACGGATGACCTTTCTTTCGAAGGTAGATAATAATCTACAGTCATTAGAGGTCATGGTCCAGCTCTCGCTTCCGAAAGTCAGCACAGGTCTTATAAGTGCTTTATAAAGTGCGAGCTTGCACGACTGCGATAGGTGTTTAGATCGCAATAATTTTGATTGGGCGTAGAAAACTCGTTGTCCGGCAGCGATTCGGGCTTTTATTTCTGCCTGCATATCATTCAAGGATAATATAAGTGACCCGAGGTATTTAAAATTTTCGACGCTATCAAAGTTATGGTCGCCAATTTCGAGATTTGCCATGGAGATGTTCCTGGGTGTTGTTAAATATTTCGTTTTGGTACTGTTCACCTCCAAACCAAGTCTTCTTGCGCAGCGATTGAGCGGCATGAAACTGTCCTTGATATCGTTAGGTCTTCGGCCAAGAAGCACGATATCATCTGCATATCCAAGAATTTGGCCTGATTTATTAAATATACAGCGCGAAGTTTCAATGTTGCTTTTCCCCACTACGTACTCAAGCGCCAAATTGAACAGCACAGGCGCGAGTGCATCTCCCTGTCGAACACCAGATGTTATTTGAAAAGAGTCTAATACAGTTCCTTCAATTACAATTCTACATGCAGATCCCGACGTTGTTAATTTACACAGAGAAACGAGTTTCTCTGGGATACCTAGGCATATGAGCGCGGCCCAAAGGTTGTCGCGGTTTATACTGTCATATGCCTGCCGGAAGTCTATATATAGTTGATGAATGGTTATGTTATACTCCCAACATTTTTCCAAGATCATCCTCATGGTAAAACACTGGTCAGTGGTCGATCGGTTGGTACGAAAACCACACTGATAGTCGCCAATAATGTTTTCGGCGAAAGGGATGAGTCTGGCAAGTACAACATTAGCCAACACTTTGTAAGCAGTGTTCAATAGAGCTATGCCACGAAAGTTTTCACATTTAAGACGGTCGCCTTTTTTATGCAACGGACATATGAGTGCGGTCTTCCAATTCTCCGGCAACTCTTCTTGGTCCCAAATACAAACGGTGAGATCGTATAGACTTGTTGCAAGAGTAGCGCCTCCGAGTTTGATTAATTCTGCGGGGATTCCATCGAGACCGGGTGCCTTGCCGTTCTTCAATCGACTAATAGCTGCGTCTACTTCCTCTACTGTGGGATACTCGACAAAGACCTCTTCACCTGGCGGAGCTATTGCTCTAATGGGGGTTACTTCGTCATTCCGATTTAGCAGACTTTGAAAGTAGGTTTGCCATACTGAGAGAACATCAGCCACGTATGTTCTCAATTCTCCATTCCCGTCTTTTATGGCTGTACTTCTTGGGTGGAAGTCTTTAGTGAGATTCCTGGCATTAGCAAAACAGTCTCTTGAATTTCCTACTTGCGCTTGGAAACTGATGTTTTCGATGCATGACCTCATATGATCGCGTTTCTTTTGTCGAAGGTATTTAATCGTGGCTTTCCTTGCGCGTAGATATTCTGCCTTAGTGCTTCGAGCCAACCATTTTTCACGAAGCTTTCGTTTATTTTCGACGACCAGGCGGCATTGATCATCGAACCAATCATTGCGGGATCTCGGCGGTCTTCTGCCGATAGTGTTTTGCGCCGCGGTGGTTATGGCTGACTGTATAGCGTGCCACTGCTCCTGGATATTAGGAGGAGCTCCTTCGTTGTTGCTGGGCCGCTCTAAATAGTTAGTGACAGCTGATTGGTAACTCTGCAGTGACGCTTGGTCTTTTAGAGCATCGACATTCCATCGATCGGTTTTTTGTGCTTGTCTATTGAAGGTTGATGACAGTTTGCACTTATATTTATATATGACAAGCACATGATCGCTGTCCATGTCTGCACCTCTGTAGGATCTAACGTCAGATATGCTGGTGGAGTGTCTCTTGGACACCATGACGTGATCGATTTGGTTTTCCGTTCTTCCATCATTCGATCTCCACGTTACTTTGTGGATTTTCTTATGTGGGAAAAACGTACTTGATACAACTAAGTTGTACATTATTGCCAGGTCGGTGACGCGTTGGCCGTTGTTGTTACTAGTTAGGTGCTTTCTGTTTGGACCGATGTGCGAAGTATTTTCTGAACTTCTACCGATTTTTGCATTAAAGTCGCCCACGATGATTTTAATGTCGTGGTGCGGTATGTTGTTGATGACTTCCTCGAGCTCGACAAAGAAGAGATCTTTGATGTCATCAGATTTATCTTCGGTGGGTGCATGCACATTAACGATCGTGATGTTAAATTTCTTAGTGCGAAGTCTGACCGTACATATCCGCATGTTGATAGGGCGGAAATCGATGATATGGTGCTTCACGCGCCGATGGATGAGGAAGCCAACTCCAAATTCTCCTCCATTCTGATGGCCGCTGTAATGAAGAGTGTAACCATTGGTGGTGTCATGGATCCCACCCCCAGACCATCTAAGCTCTTGTAGTGCAAGTACGTCTAAAGTGTAACTTTTTGCTTGGTTCGAAAGGTTCTGGAGATCTCCAAGTCTTAAGAGACTAAGCACGTTCCATGTTCCCATTTTTAAAGCGTTGTCCGTGTACAGTTTCCGAGGTCGAGTTTGTAATGAATCCGATATGGTAATCCGAGGCCTTTGTTCAGGGTTCATAACTTAAATGGTTTTTATAAGGGAAGGTTGTTGGCCTGCCGCTCAACCCGCTTGTTACGTGTGTGGGTCACGTACTGGTGAGAATCTTAGCACATCCAGTCCTACCTTGAACACATTTATATAGCGAGCCGCTTGATACAATAGAGACGCCCGCTTCAGCCGCAACTAACCTGGAGAACAGACGCTGATTTGGTATTGGTTTTGAGGCGCCAATAACCCGCCCTGACATGTAGTGTCCATGACTATAAACAGGATTTAGTCTGCTCGTCTCCACTACACCGCCTGATTCATTTAGCGTTACCCAGAGAGCACCGCGAGGTGGTATGAATCTCGTAATTCGCCCTCCAAGACTTCGAAAAGAAATTTTTGGAGCTCAAACAACAAAAAATAGACGTAATGAAGGGTTTACTAAAATCGCACGTGCTATGCACGAGATAGCGGAGAGTCTCAATAACGCCGCTGACGTTTTTATAGAAATGAGGGAAAAATAAGAAACCATTTTATGTGGTTTGATAAAAATTGTGACAGTATTTTTACAGTGAATTATTAATTTTATTTGTATTTTTTATTTAATTAATGAAATATATACTTTATTTATTTGAAATAAAAAAAAACATTAATGAAAATATTTGTTGATATACGTTTCCAGTAATCTGCAACCCAAATTATACCAAGTTCCATTATGTTCCATTTCATCCATGACACCTATTATATTATTTTCAGGGTTTATTTCTTCTTCGGGTACATCACTGTCTTCTGAAACTTCACCTGCATCCATTTCATCGTCCAAACTCGGATCCAAACATAAATTATGTAGCACAAATACTGCATATATAATTTGACATGCAACCGTTGGGTGGTATTGTAATGTACGATGCCGTAGTAGGCATCGGAACCTCGATCGACAATGTTCCTCGCCCTTATAAATTTCTCGTTGTATCGAAACTCCCTGCTTCCATTTTCCGGATTATTGCAAGGAACAAGCAACCAAGGTTCCAGTGGAAACCCGGAATCACACAATAGGATATTTGTTTGGTTAGAAATATTTGAGAAATTATCGATAAAATATTTCCGTAGTAGCGATGTCATCCAGATTTCCGAGTCGTGTACCGAACCTGGAAACCGCACATTTGCATAATAAATACGCATTTTGGAATCGCAACAAACAACTACATTTATACTGTGGTATCCTTTCCTGTTGCGAAATAAATTCCCACGAAAAAATTCGCTATCCTCAGGCGGTGCAATTAACATCTCAAATTTTCTCGCAAAGCCCGATTTTGTTTCCGCTTGATGAAGAACATCCTGTTAGAACTTTATGACATCATCTAATAAATATGTGCATATTTGACTTGTGAGTTCTTTTATACATCGCGATACGCTTGGCTCGATACGGCTAGATTATGGCAACTTCCAGCTGCTACTTGATATGACCCATGGCCATAGAAATGTAGAGCACACAGTAATTTAATTCTGAAGGGGATTGTTGATTGCCGTGACATGGGCTCCAATTTTAGTATTAAAAATTCCACTGTTCGCTTACTAAGCCTAATAGCCTAAACAATTTCTTGAATCGGAATGAGGGCAATCCATAAGGATCACTTTCATCTCGAAGCATCCGTAGATTGGCACGGTGTTTAATTCTAAAAATTAAAATTCTACGAGGGTTGCCTTTTATATTTCGGGATTGGACAACCCTTGTGTTGCAATCTGGCAACTGACAGCTCTATCGTAAAGTTTGACATTTTTGAGATTTAACGTACTCAGAACGTTTTGACATTCGAGCGCTATTTGTGTTGTTTACAGTACTCATTAACTCAACATCTCGGCGAAAAAAGGGAATTAAATCGTAAATATTTTCGTGCGATTATTTTTTACAACTTTCGATGTGGATTAAGGCAGCAAGAGTGCACGGATGAACTTAATTCAATTTTTGGCGATGAAGCTCCATCAAGGACCAGTGTTTATCGATGGTATGGTGAATTCAATCGAGGTCGTAGTTTACTCCAAGACGAATTTTGTGAAGGTCGTCCAGAATCAATTGTTGTTCCGGAAACCATTGATGCTGTGCGCGAACTGATATTGCAAGATCGTCATGTGACCTATCGTGAGATTGAGACAACCTTAGGCATTAGTGGGACCAGCATACATTCAATATTGCATAAACATTTGAATGTCAAAAAAATTTGTTCGCGTTGGATCCCACACAATTTGTCAATCGCTCAAAAAAGGCTCGTGTCGATTGGTCTAAAGAAAAGCTCAACAAATACGATCGCGGTGCTTTAAAACACGTCTATGACATAGTGACAGGTGATGAATCGTGGATTTACGCGTATGAGCCCGAAAGTAAACAGCAGTCGACTGTATGGGTGTTTCAAGTTGAGCCGAATCCAACAAAAGTTGCGCTTGCAAGCAAATGATCGCCTGTTTTTTTCGGAAAAAAGGGACATTTCGCAACCGTGCCACTAGAACAACGCACAACAGTCAATTCTGAGTGGTACACAACCATTTGTTTGCCAGTTATCTTCCAAGAAATCAGGAAAACCAACTATGCCGAAGACGGATCACTCTTCACCACGACAATGCGAGCTCTCACACATCAACTGCATTTTTGAGCACTCAAAACATCGATTTGTATATGTTTTGGAGATACCTCAATCAGAGTGGAAAAAGTGCTTCGACAATTGGTTCAAACGCATGCAAAAGTGTATAGATCTTCATGGGGAATATTTTGAAAAACAATAAAGCGATTTTCGATGATTAATATTTGTTTTTGTTCTCTAATCCCGAAATATAAAAGGCAGCCCTCGTTTCATCCTAAATAAATCAGGAATGCATTTACGTACCTGGCACGTCTTTCGTTTCGTTCTCTGGTATACCGTAGAATATATGACATTTAATAATTTTGGCGAATTATTTTAATTATTTGCCTGTTTTAAAAAATATGATTCTATCACAGAATTTGACGAATTGGATTTCATTTTTGTCTATAACATTTCATAAAAGTACCTAATTTATTGCTTTTATGTTATATCAAAATAACATAGAAAATAACATAAAATAATAAAATTAAAATAGACCGGAATACCAAAATACAAATTTTCATTTTATATAACATAATAACATGATAACATGATAAAATTTTGTCGCCGGAATAGGGGCCAATATTGGTCGCCTTGCAAAAAAACATAACAGCAACCGTAGATTGAAACAATATAGCTTGGCGTTGTGTGACTCTGTCAACCTACAAATTAATAGCCAAAAATAGCTTTTATTCTCAAAAGTTTATCAACAATGGTAGTGATGCTCGTAAAAATGATCCAGTTGAAATTAAAGAAATTGTTAATCAAAGAGGCTGCAAAATATCTGGTCCAGTACAGATCGCTAATGAATTTAACGAGTTCTTAACGAGTGTTGGTGATGCTAATGCTACCAGTCTTCTCTTGGATGAAGCTGACAAAAATAGATTAATATGTCAATATTACCAATCTATAGATAGTTGCGTTTTTTGCGGAAATTTCAACTTAAGAAGTGTACTTTACAATTCTTTCCCTAAAAAATAATTCAACTCCTGGTTTGGATGGGATTTCAAATAATGTTATTAAAAAAAATATTCTGGTTTTTAGTTGATGTTTTATTTTTTTGTTTCAATTTAAGCTGGTAACTTGGATTTTTCCCACATCGTTAAAGCGAGCCTTAGTTGTTCCGATCTTTAAAAATAATGATAAAACAAGTATGAACAACTATAGACTAATCTCTCTACTTTCGGTTTTCTCGAAAATATTTGAAAAAGCTATAAAAAGTAGAATGGTTTTCTTCCTAGATAAAAGAGACTTTTCTCTCCCGACCAATATGGTTTTAGGAAAAATAAAACACAGGTGTCTGGAAGGCAAAGAAAGTTTTCTCACGAACACGATCCGCCATATTGACGGGAAATCATCATCAAAGTCCCCAGGAAATAGAAAAAACTTACCCCCAAACCATACCTGTTTCTAAACGTGATTTTTTCGTGAATCCGTGAATATAAATTTCATGGTTGAATAAACATAGCGAACCCTTTTCTCCATGGCTCAAATTGGAATATTTCGAACAAGACACAGCATTTTTAGGCTCAAAAATAGTGAAAATTGTAGCCAGAACAATGCTCTTTGCGAGTAACATATTGCAAAATATTAATTTTGCAATTATATATGAGCAGAACCACAAAATATTTAGTCATACTCGCTTTTCGTAAAAAGCGGATTTTATTCAAAAATGCCAAATATCCGACGTTCGGTTGGGTTGAGGATATCCAGAAACTGTCTCTTGGGACTCAGACAAGTTTTTTAGGGATGAAATAAGGGAGCTAAAGGTTATGAAATACTTAGCTCAGTGAAAAGCATTGTTGGAAATGACAACATATTTATTTCATTACAAAACATGATTATTATTGCTTATTTATTCAATTTTTCTCATGAAAAATATATCGCTCCAAAAGAAACACCTCAATGAAGACATTATGAAACAACAGTCCCGGCTAATATATTCCAAAATTGTGTCTCTTTTGATACAACTCATTCGTTTTTTGTGGAAATTCAAATATATTTCGATGAGAAAAAGACAACAGCTGCTTTCAATCTAATCAGGTAATCTGGATCATCTAGATTATTAATTTTACGTCTATTCCAAAACATTAGGAATTCTCTATGTATCGATTCGCCAGCCTGCTCGGACCATAAACCAAAACCTTCATCATCGTTCAAGAATTCGATACTTGCTTCAATGTGGCATAGAGCAATATGAATTTTAAGAGTTTTAGATACGTCTATTGCGAGAAGAGCTGTCTTCAAATCTTTAATATGATGACTTAATTCGGATTGAACCCTCCTTACCGTAAAGCATGAGTGGAAAATGGTATCTCTCCGTGATAGTTTTTTGATACCAATTTCCGGAGCCATAGCAGAGCTTTTTCCTTCCCGAGAAGAGGTACGAGAGTTGTCCAAAACAAATAATTCACAAACCCTTGGAGAATGTGCAATTTGGGAATAATGCACTTTATTTTATTTATTTTGAATAAATATCATAAGAGAATAAATCTCGCATTTGATACATATAATACAAATTGATATATAAATATGAAATTGAATAATTACAACAATAAAAAAAGAACAAAAAAAATATTACAAAACATGATTTTTTTTTTGAATGGAGAGCAATTACATGAGCCTAACAATCAAATAATTTTAATTACAAAAAAGCTAACTTGTAATAGATCTTGACGAATTTTTGTGAAAAGCCAGAGTACTTTTATAAATTATTTCTTTTATAAATTTCGAAATAATATTTCTTTATATTTTGAACGAATTTATTTTTATCCAGAAGTTTATAACTGTTTGGAATTTTATTATGCAAACTTGATGCCTTAAAAAATATGGAATTTGTTCCGAATTTTGTAGATTTAGGTCTATTCGGTAATATGTTTGTGTTATAACGTGTGTTATAATTAGAAATACGGTTTGTTGCTATTTCTAAATTGGAATGAATTTGCTTGTTCTTAACTAATTGGATGTGTACCGTCAAACTATGATCAATTATTTGAGCTACTGGTAGCAAATTATTTTCTAAATGTATTTTTGTTGTGTGTTCTAATCTATTCTAATTATATAAATTTTTAATAGCCTTATTTTGTAACTTTTGTAACGCATCAATATTGAACTTTGTTGTACTATTCCAGAAATTGGCCCCATGCAATATAAGGCTATGAAACATAGAAAAATATATAGTCCTACGATATTTATGGTTAATAAAATTACCTAATTTTTTAAAAACATAGCATATTGATTTTAACTTTGCCTTTAAATTTACTATTTCTTTATTAAAATCTAAATTATCATCTAATATTATACCCAAATATTTATAATCATAGCAGCGTTGTATTACATTATTATTATAAGTAACTTTAAAATTGTTGATAGTTTTAGAATTGATAATCATAAATTTTGATTTTAGTGTATTTAATGTTAACCTGTTAGACGCAAAATATTCCGAAAGCATGTTTAAATCTTCATTCATCCATTGTTCAATAGAGCCGATATTATCTGGACTAGCGCTATATAGTAGTGATATATCATCTGCGTAAAGAAATATGGAACCTTTCAATGGTAAATTAGAAATATCATTAATAAATAATAAAAATAAAGTGGGACCTAGAGAGCTACCTTGGGGAACTCCAAACTCAACTAATTCAAAATCACTGGTTTGATCATCAATTTGTAAATACTGTTGGCGATTATTAAAATAATTTGTAAACCATTTCAAGCAAATTCTTGTTATACCTATTTGATTCAATTTATTAAGTAAAATTTGACGATCAACAGTGTCAAATGCTTTCGTTAAATCTAGAAAGATAACTCCGCAAGTTAGTTTATTATCGCAATTACCTTGGATTTGCGAAATCAAATCAAATAGTGCACTGTTGGTGTTGCTATTATGCCTAAATCCATATTGGTTATTACTTAATATTTTATTTGTTTCGATAAATTGATTTAATTGTTTATTTACCACTTTTTCAAGTATTTTATTTACTATTGGTTGCAAATTAATTGGCCTATAATTGTTTGGATCAGTCTTTGAGCCCGTTTTGTGTATTAAAATCATTTTGGATATTTTCAACTTTTGAGGAAGGTTGCCTTCTTTCAGAGATTTGTTGACAATTTGCGATATTACCGGTGCTAATGCAGTTTTATTCAACTTAAAAACTTGGACCTGATATCCATCAGAGCCAATTGATTTTGTATTTTTTAAACCATCAATAATCTTTTCTATATCAATTTGAGTAATTTGATCAAATCTGTTTAAGACATTATAATTTGTTATTGATAAACTGTTTGTTGTAAAATTATATTGAGAAGCTAATTGTTTGCCTATATTTGCGAAAAAATTATTACTACTGTTCAGTTTTGCTAACGTTTCGTTTTTATTATTACAGTCGGAAGTTAGTTCTATTTTATCTCTAGGCATCGTGCCATTATAAATTATTTCTTTGAAAATGTTCCAAATTTGTTTTGGATTTTTTGAATTTTTGTCAATTTTTGATGAGAAATAATTTCTTTTTTTTAATCGTTTTAAAGAAGTAACTTTATTTCTCCAGTATATATATTCTGATTTTAATGCATGGTTATTAAGATCCTGCATGCGTTTTAAATACCAAAAATTTCTAGCTTTGATTGCATTTATACATTCTTTATCAATCCACGGATTTTTAAAATAGTGTAACTCTTTTCTTCCTCTGTTCCGATAAGAGCAATCTATAATTTTTGAATTAAGTTGCGAACAAAAAGACTCATACATGTTTTCTATTTCCTGGTTTTGATTGATAATTATTGGGTTAAATACTAAACTTGCGTTTAACATGTCGAAATTAATTTTATTAGACATGAGTCTAACAGATTGTGTGTTTTTAGTTATTGTTTTCAATAAAAAATCAGATTCTAATAAAATAAATTTGTGATCAAACCCAGAGTAGCTGAATAACATAATATCAACTTTTTTATTAAAAACATTTGAATATATATGGTCAATGCATGAGTTATGTTCAGGTCTTGTACTATGTATTTTATTGAATATAAAGAAACCATTACTCTCTACTATGTCTAAGTATTTATTACTCGTATTGTTACAATCTAAAAGATTGATGTTGAAGTCACCTGTTAAATATGATTTGTAGTATTGTAAAGTGTAAAGGTGGTTATCTAAAACATCAAAAAATAAATTCATGTCATCTAAATTATCATAAGGAGCTCTATAAATCGATGATACTATAATTTTTTTTTGATTTATTTCAACTTTTATACTCAATAAATTTATTTTATCATTACTAAATTCAGAAAAAATTTCAAAATTATATTTCTTATTTACCAAGATTCCTACTCCACCGCCTGTCTTATTTTTCCTACATGAAAATGCTGCTTTGTAATTTTTAAAATAAAATGATTTAAGCATATATTCGTATATCCATGTTTCTGTTACTGAAATTATCGGAATTTCCAATTTTAAAACATCAAGTACTTGATATAAATCCTCAATTTTATCAGACGATAAGCTTCTAGAATTTAGATACAAAATTTTAAGCGAATTTGGATTTTTTAATATTATGTTCTCTGGCCCTTGACAAATTTGTATATCTGAGTTAATTGATAAATTATAATCTGAATTGAAATTAGACATCGAACTTTATTATATCGTCAAAATTAATAATTCTTTCTGATGCACAATCATCAGATTTTCTAATAAAAATATTACCATTCTTAACCCAGACATATTTCACTTTATTAAAACGTTTAAGATCTCTTCCCTTCTTAAATAAATATTGATTGTACGATGTTAATTGCTCTCCTACATAAAATGGTCGCTTCTCATATTTCATCAAATTCCTATCCTCCAATGAAACCCCATTGAGTATATCTGCAGTTTGCGGGGTCTTCTTCATCTTATGGGCTTTAATGATCGAGTCTCGAGTAGATTTTCTATTAAATTTCACAATAATTTTTGAAGGTAATCCTGAAGGTGTGTTGTGTTGCTTCAAACGATAAACATCATTCAAATCTCTTGAATCAATATCTATGTTTACGTTCTTTGCTATCGTAGCAACTATTTCAACCAAATGTTCTTCTTGTTTTTCTGCAATACCACAAATCTCCAAAGAACTTGACAACGCTTGTTGTTTGCTCTGATTGACAACAATTTCTATTTCACTTATTTTATTTCGAAGCTCTACATTTTCATTTTTAAGATTTTTATTCTCATTTGTCAACATCACTATATTTTTATCGACACGTTCTATATTAATTTTCATACTTGTTAGTGCTTGTCTCAAACATTTTATTTCCAAGTACACATCTTCTAACGTTATAGCCGTAGCTAATTTTTCTGGCAAATTAATAACATTTGGGCTTGTAAAGTCCTTAATACACGATTTTTCCCTTTCACCAATTTGTATTGCATCGATGTTCATAACTGGACTACAACTTATACATTCAAATGATGAAATATTTCTTTTTAGATCATCTTTATTCCACCCAGTGCACGCATCGTAATATATCTTCTGACATTTTACACATTTTGTAGTGTTGCGTTTGTGTCTACTGAACAATTTATCACATTTTTCACAAATATTTTGACCGTGCATGATTAATGGAATTAATTTTCGAAATGTCTTGTGGATATTATATATTATATTAAATCACTTGCCTAACTTGAATAAAAAAAATTAAAATTTATTTTCAAAGAAAAATCTAAAATCAAGAGCGAAAAATTATGCGTGATTTTATTTCAACGGCTTACTATACACTTCTGCAGTATACTTACTATACTATACACTTCTGCAGTACTGGAACATTACCATCCTCGACGAATAGAGGTGTATGTATGGTACTCCTGGACTTGTTCGCAACTTTTGTATCGCTACCCAAAGATACGAACTCTTGATAATCTTTGGGCAGATCGCCGTAAGTTTTCCTCGCCAGAAGTTGTTCATCGGGAAAATCTCCGTTGTTCTCCTCATTCGTGGGAGGATCAACCCTGTTAATGTCTATGCGATTCCTTAAATCTTGCAGCTTCACGAAGCAATATGGGCAAAGGAACGAGGAGGTAGCTGTTTGTTGGCCGTTGACAATTAGCAAGAGTTTTAGGTCAGACACAAATTTGAACGGAATGTCGTTTATTTTCATCAAATCAAATAATATCTTCATATTTTCATAACTCTCCTTAATCGCAGGTACTGTTGCCAACATAATTAATTTATGGACACTTGTTACTTCGTCCACTTTGCGTTTTTTTGCCGACGAATGATCTTCAGTTGAACCTGCGATGGATTCGGACAGATGATCCTCTGGAATGATAGTCATACATAGTTTAAAAAAACCTTGCCCACCATCAGCCATTATTTTGATAAGGTAATGGCCAGCAAGATTGCGTCTACTTATTACCGTATCCAAGACTTCTTCAGCATTACCCCAAATCACAAGTCTTTTCTGTTTGACAGGGTTTTTTTCTATCTCAAATTCAAAAATTCCGGAATAATACACATTTTCCAAGAGCTTAGCTCTCTCTGAAGCCTGCTTTGTATAATAGACTGGAATAGATTTTGCGCCCTGCTGTACTTCGAATGAAGGTCGCTAAATTCTTCATTTGTTTACCCGATGCTCCGGATTCAACTTGGTAGGTATTTAATTTTTCGGTCGAAAATATAGGTGATTCATCCGGTCTCTTGAGCCAAATAGTTTTAGTGCGACTAGTCGTGCTCAAACTAATCGTTGAAATTTGCACATCACCATTATCGATCCCCAGCCTGCTCACTTTTTCTGTGATAAGAGATGAACAAATCTGCTCCTTCTGTTTCACTGGTAGAGTACTAGACAGTTTAAAAATATTTTCCTTCGCTTTTGCCTTAGGTGATCTATTTTTGACACAGGTATGCCGTTTGCCCCTTCCCACTTCTTGGAAACAAAGTCTGCAAAGCTTTGTGATATTCTTTTCTTTTGAATCCTTGTTTTGCCCTTTTTTAGGGCTTGACTTACTTTTGAATGTTGAGATGCATGTACTCCATAATCGCGATGAATAACTATGCGCGGATCGAGTATTTCACCGATAGCCAATTTTTTCCTCTTCCTTGCTTGACCTTTGTGCCTGGCTGTTAAACAAATTTAACAATTACACGATGAGTCACCCAGTGCAGAGCTACATCTCGTAGATTTCTGAAAAAGAATATTTTCCCAATTCGGCATACTTTTGAATGGATGCGTACTTTCAGTTTTCTTGTGTTCCTGCAGAATAAGTCGGCAAGTAACGCATACCCCTTGTAGGATAACGAGGATCCTGTAGATTGAAATTCTTATTCAGGAACTGTTTTATCGACGATTCATGATCTGCTCTGATATGGAAAAATTCCAAACTTTTAGAAACACGATTGATTATCCTCCCGCACAATGCACAGATTTTTCTTCTATTCTCATCGTGATCACATCGATGATTAAGACGAGACGGCATGTTCACAAAAAATTTAACACAATACAAAATATTTATATTGACCACGCACAAGTACAAAATATTTATACTGGAGATGATACGTTATTTCGCTTCGAAAATTGAATGCTGACTGACAGAGTTCGTGTATACATACTTGTGTATACTTGTACTAGTACTTGTGGAAAACACCCGGATTCATGTGCGTCGTATACTCAATATTGATATGTTTACAAATATTTGTAAACAAATTTAAAGTCAAGCGAACGATGCTCCTACGGTTTCCTCACATACGAAAAACCTCGGCATTGTTATGGAAGTTTGATTTATTTGTTATGATGGCAAGGCTGGAAATGAGTGGATTATGTGCAGGGAAAGCCAGCGCCTCTTTCTTATGTGGAAAAAACCTTGTCATTGAATTCCAGTTTCTGAACTTCTGAAAGAATGTTTCTGGACATTTTCGACCCAATCGAACGTCGGATATTTGGCATTTTTGAATAAAATCCGCTTTTTACGAAAAGCGAGTATGACTAAATATTTTGTGGTTCTGCTCATATATAATGGAAAAATTAATATTTTGCAATATGTTACTCGCAAAGAGAACTGTTCTGGCTACAATTTTCACTATTTTTGAGCCTAAAAATGCTGTGTCTTGTTCGAAATATCCCAATTTGAGCCAGGAAGAAAAAGGTTCGCTATGTTTATTCAACCATGAAATTTATATTCACGGATTCACGAAAAAATCACGTTTAGAAACAGGTATGATTTGGGGGTAAGTTTTTTCTATTTCCTGTGGACTTTGATGATGATTTCCCGTCAATATGGCGGATCGTGTTCGTGAGAAAACTTTCATTACCTTCCAGACACCTGTGAAAAATACTGAACAAGCTATCGTGTCCTTCCTAGAACAAGTAATTGAACATATTGTTGAAGGGTGCAAAGTATCTACTCTATTTATAGATCTAACAAAGGCTTTCGACAGAGTTCAACATAGCACATTGTTAAAAAAGCTATATTTTTGTGGATTCAGACGGATAACCCGGGATTGGTTGTCCTCGTACTTGAATGGGCGAACGCAATTGGTTAGTGGGAGTGCCACAGGGTTCTGTCTTAGGACCCTTATTATTTTTAGTATATGTAAACGGTATCTTTCGACAATAATTTCGAGGGTCTCCAACTGCTTTTGCTGATTATTTCTCGTTTACATATGCTAATCCAAGTTTTCAAGATAATATCACGCTCATAGATCATGATTTAAAAAGTTTGTCTATTTGGTTGGAAGCACATAATTTTGTTTTAAGTCCCAAAACGAAATTATTACATTTTAGGGATACCCCATCGTCTTATCTTGAGACAACGTATCATACTTTCGAATGCAGTAGAAACAATAACACGCAATGCCCTCTTAATAACTGTTTCTTACCCCCCGATTCTGACGATAAGACGACTAAGACCATCTTAGCTAAAACTTTATTGTAAAGACTTTTTTTTTTAAGACTAAAGTCTTCATCGAAATTTTGAAGGCAGTAGTCTTAAATAATATATTATAAACTCTCCAAACACTTTTGTAGAGCTGCCAAAACAAATTTGCACCATATTGTTTCAAATTTATGAACGAAAAGCGACAGTTCAATTCGAAATACAGTTGGTCACAAAATTGAGCGTACACCATTAAAAAAACATATTTTGTTAAAGAATAAGTACAAAAATAACAATTTAATTAATTTTTTTTTTTTATATTTCGAAATATTACATATCTCTAAACTTAATTTATTAAAAAAATAATAATAAATGGTTTACAATTCATAATAATTAAACAGAAAACAAAAATCACAATATTTCAGTTTCACAAAATTGAGCGTACACTTATGATAAGTTTTTGGGAAGTTCGTAATTTTTACTTTATTAATATTTTGTGTGGCCACCTTTAGCGTCTATAACCGCCTGTAAACGACGTGGCATGGATTCCACCAGTTTCTTAGTATAAAAAGCCTCAATATTTTCCCATTTACCCCTTGTTCTATTTTTTAGCTCTATTTTATTGGACGGATTGCTATTTGCAACCCGTATTTTTAGTTCCCGCCACAAACTCTCAATCGGATTTAAATCCGATAATGAGGTGCAGTTTTAAGTTGGTGGCGAACGTTTTATAGCATCCATTCCTTCACTAAATATGAAGAATGCTTGGGGTCGTTATCTTGTTCATAATAATAATCAGCAACAAACCTAATATTTCTGCAGTTGGGCGCACATTTCTTTTGAAAATGTTTAGATATCCTGTTTTATTCATAGTTGTTTCTATAAATTTCTTATTTCCTACTCCACTCGCAGCCATAGAACCCCATAACATAACGGATCCTCCTCTATGTTTTATAGTTGAAACTAAGTACTTCATTTTCAAAGATTCATTCGGCTTTCTCCAAACAGTTTTTCTCCCGTCTGAGCCAAATAAATTTACTTTAGTTTCATCTGTGAATATTACTTTATTCCAGAAACTTTGAGGCACCTTGATGTATGTTTTAGCAAATTCAAAACGTTTCTGGATATTTATGTTTGACAACATCGGTTTTTTGAGAGCAATTTGACTGTTCAAATTGTTCTTGCGTAAAACACGGCGAACAGTTTCTGTTGATATAGCTTTTTGTGTAGCTTCTGACATTTTCAATGTAAGCTTTGGAACACTAGCTTTTGGATTTTTTTCATCTCACGTACAATAAATCGCTCGTCCTGCTCACTCAAAATTCTTTTTCTGTCTCTACGTTGTTTATTTTTTAGCGTTCCCTCATATTTCCATTTGTTTGTAATTTTCTGCGCTGTAGAATGACGTCGGCCGACAATTTCGCCAATTTCACGCAACAATTTTACCTGACTGCACAATTTAATGACCAATTTTCGAGTACATTGATCGACTTTTCCTCTTTTGCTTTTCATTTTTAAATTTTAAAGTATCCTTCCAACGTAAAACTCGCTATACAAATAACGTTTTTAAGAAATTACGCAAATTGAATGGAAAATTTGGAGTTCTCAATAAGTGTACGCTCAATTTTGTGACATTGAAATGTAGGGATTTTTGTTTTCTCTCTATTTATTAGGAATTGTTGTATTTACTTTATTATTTTTTTTTTGGAAATTTAGTTTAGAGATATTTAACATTTCGAAATATAAAAAAAAATCAATTAAATTGTTATTTTTGTACTTATTCTTTAACAAAATATGTTTTTTTTAATGGTGTACGCTCAATTTTGTGAGCAACTGTACATATAATTATTGTTTCTGTTTAAATGTCAAATTTATGACTCCTAAGACCACTTATTTCACTTATATTAACGAAGACAATTTTGTAAGACTACTGACAGATAAGACTAAGTGCAGAATAAGAATTGAAAGTTTATAGTCTTCGCTAAGACAAAAGTTTTTGCTAAGACTGAAAATACGTCTGTGACTGTACGTTAGAATCGGGGGGTTACTTAACACAGTTGATGAATTCCGATATCTAAGTATTATTTAAAATGGAAAGCGCACACATAAGGGTTGAAAACTAGACTATCATTAGCCTCCAGAAAAATGTATGTTTTACGGTTATTTTGCCCGCAATGTTTACTTAGGATGATTTACTTTGCATTAGCGGACTCAATTTAGCAATATGGTTTATCATGTTGGGGTAGTGCTTGCAATCCTACACTACGTCCTATCTACGTGCGACAAAAGCATTTAATCAGAACAATGTGCTTCAAACCCTCTTTTTCGCCTTTATGGCCATTATTTGGAAATCTCAGCATACTTCCTCTTCGTCACATATATGTCTTCAAGGTGCTTAGAATGTTCTATGTTAAAAGTGGGAATAATTTTGTGACTCATGCAGGGTATAATCTCAGATCAAATCATACCTTTTTGAAACATACTCGGTTTAGATTAGATCTACGGAAAAACTTTATTAATATCGTTGCACCAATCATTTTTAACAATTTACCGTTGAATATTCGTAAGTGCGGCAACTTCTATAGTTTTTCAAGGTACCTTAAAGAATGGCTTCATCAAACTAAAAATATTGACCATATTTTTCAACTATTAGTTTAAAATATTATTGTTCTTAAAATTATATATATTAAAATAATAAAGAAGTAATTTAAGAGGTTTAAATATATTCATGTCTAGTGAATTATTAATATTAGTCCATTTAAAATAACGGTAAAAGGTCGGGAAACACCGAATTTGACGAGACCACTTGTCCTCTACGTATTTTGGGGCGCTGATTACAAAAATAAGGGTTAAAACTACCTCCAGTGGTTGGAACACCCCTAAAATTGCAAAAACACCCCTAAGTAGGAGTTTTTTCGACTGTACTTGTTGTTTTGCAAACTAACTCATCTTATATGTTTTTTGGGTCGCTGATTTCAAAAATCGGGGTGTCGAGACTGGAAAATTTGTGTGACACCCCCCACATGCCAGAAACACCGCTCCCAACCGGTGGATTTTGGTGAAAAATTAAATATAAAACCCAAAAACTAAAAATGGAATATATTTTTATTAATAAATATGATATATGACAAGTATCAAACTTCTTACAAGATATCACTATTCAGTTGTATTCAAATCTAGTCTTGGAATTTTGGAAGAAGAAATTTCTTCATCCTCGTCAAATTTTGTTGTTGTTTCGGCCTAATCAACTTCTGAACTTATCTGTGAATCGCAAAAATCGCCCGTATCCCCCCGCTCGTATCGTAGTCAACATATTTTCGCTATTATCACAGTCGCTGCCTCTACATCCTTTGTAGAATTTGGTGCAACGCAATCCCACTTATTTGCAAGAACATTTCTTCGTACATCCCCTCTTGCAACTGCATGTAAACTTTTTTAGAAAATTATCAGGTAATAATGGTTTTGAAGTAAAAATTGGGATGAGTTTATTTCCGACTGATTGCCAACCCCAGTCAGTTGGATTCAATATTTTTAAACACCAATTCTGACACTGGAGATATACGCGTAAAGCATGTAAAGCATTTTCGTAATCATCGCCTCAAAAAACATATAAGATTGCTTAGTGGTCAAAACAACAAGTACAGTCGAAAAACACCCCTATTGAGGGGTGTTTTTTGCAATTTTAAGGGTGTTCCAACCACTGGAGGTAGTTTTAACCCTCATTCTCGTAATCAGTGCTCCATAATACGTAGAGGACAAGTGGCCTCGTCAAGTTCGGTGTTTCCCAACCTCAAACATTTTTTTGTAATTTAGAATCAGGGGACCAGTCACGTGATCTATTTGATCTAATGGTTCTCTTATCATACCATCTGAATCCAATGGTTCTCTTATCTTACCATCTGTGTGTACAGTACATGTATTTTATTTATAATGATTAAGTTGGTAATGAAATAAAAAAAAAAAAAACAATTATGAAAACTATAATTTTACAATAACCAAATGTGCATGAAAACAGTTTTGTAAAGACCAATTCATCGAAACAAAATTATCCACTGTAAAGTTACTATCTGTTTTTAGGAGGGGGAATTTATATTTTCCCGGAAAATTTTTCAATTTTTCGGAAATTTCTTCACTTTTTTATTTTTGCAATATTTTTATTTTTATTAGTAATAATTGCTTCGTCATCCTTGCAGACACAGATCAAAGAAATGTTATCGCTTTTATCGCTTCTTCTGATAGTGCCACAAATGTTAAAAAAATCAACTTTTATATTATTTTGCGCATACTTTTCGGGTTGCCATTGTGAAGGAACGGTAGGTTATGTTTTATTCAAAGTATTCTCCATCGCTAGCCACTACTCTTTTTATATTTCTGGCAACATACCAATACCACGTTGGAGGAACGCTTAATTTTTTGAGGATATTTGAGGATATGATGTGAAGCTGTTGCTCAGACAGGCCATTGGTTATCGATGGAGGGAATATGGCGGGTGGGATAAAATATCCCAAATGAGTGTTTTCAAGTAAATTTTGACCGGCGCCGCAACATGTGGACAAGCAATAGAATAATTTTGTCTTGTCTGGAGCAGAAGTGGGTGCATTTTTTCCTTAGAAAGCCCCAGTAATGGTTTCATTCAGAAGAATATTTGGTTCGGTTGTCGATTTTGGAGCATGGCCAGGTGATCCTCAAGATTTCTTCTTTTTGGGTTATTTTAGTGGATCAACCCACAATCCATTTTCAAAAAACTCTTATGCCTGGCAAGCAGCATTTCACTCGAAGAAATGTTCATCTCCCGGCTTCAGTTCATATGGAACCCAATTTATTTACTTTTGAATCATTCCTCATTTTAAACGATGTGAAACTGCTTGTTGAGTCACTTCCAATGTAAGTGCAAGTTCTTATTCCGTTTGGCATGAATCTTCATCCAATAATGCTTCCACCACTCATGACAACTTCTCTCACTTAAGGCAGCCTCACCATATCATCAGATTTCTTCAAACTATAAAATTAAATCAAAAGTTCCCACCAACGTGGCTTATTCAGCTTCACTCATTTCACCCAAAACTCGACATTTTTACAAGAAACAAAATATATGATTCTGGGACAAAACATCGAGCAATTGTAACCAAAACTTATTGGTAGCACTATCTTTTGTGGTGCTTCAAACGTAAATCTTTATGAAGAATATTCTACGTGCTGCCATAAGAGTCAGAGTCAGAGTCACACTCAGAATCAGACTCAGAGTCAGAGCCATAATCAGAGTCAGAGTCAAAGTCAGAGTCAGAATCAGAGTCAGAATCAGAGTCAGAATCACAGTCACAGTCACAGTTGAGAATCTGATTCTGAGTCTGAGTTTGAGTTTGAGTTTGAGTTTGAGTTTGAGTTTGAGTTTGAGTTTGAGTCTGAGTCTGAGTCTGAGTCTGAGTCTGAGTCTGAGTCTGAGTCTGAGTCTGAGTCTGAGTCTGAGTCTGAGTCTGAGTCTGAGTCTGAGTCTGAGTCTGAGTCTGAGTCTGAGTCTGAGTCTGAGTCTGAGTCTGAGTCTGAGTCTGAGTCTGAGTCTGAGTCTGAGTCTGAGTCTGAGTCTGAGTCTGAGTCTGAGTCTGAGTCTGAGTCTGAGTCTGAGTCTGAGTCTGAGTCTGAGTCTGAGTCTGAGTCTGAGTCTGAGTCTGAGGCTAAGTTTGAGTTTGAGTTTGAGTCTGAGTCTGAGTCTGAGTCTGAGTCTGAGTCTGAGTCTGAGTCTGAGTCTGAGTCTGAGTCTGAGTCTGAGTCTGAGTCTGAGTCTGAGTCTGAGTCTGAGTCTGAGTCTGAGTCTGAGTCTGAGTCTGAGTCTGAGTCTGAGTCTGAGTCTGAGGCTAAGTTTGAGTTTGAGTTTGAGTCTGAGTCTGAGTCTGAGTCTGAGTCTGAGTCTGAGTCTGAGTCTGAGTCTGAGTCTGAGTCTGAGTCTGAGTCTGAGTTTGAGTTTGAGTTTGAGTTTGAGTTTGAGTTTGAGTTTGAGTTTGAGTTTGAGCTTGAGTTTGAGTTTGAGTTTGAGTTTGAGTTTGAGTTTGAGTTTGAGTTTGAGTTTGAGTTTGAGTTTGAGTTTGAGTTTGAGTTTGAGTTTGAGTTTGAGTTTGAGCTTGAGTTTGAGTTTGAGTTTGAGTTTGAGTTTGAGTTTGAGTTTGAGTTTGAGTTTGAGTTTGAGTTTGAGTTTGAGTTTGAGTTTGAGTTTGAGTTTGAGTTTGAGTTTGAGTTTGAGTTTGAGTTTGAGTTTGAGTTTGAGTTTGAGTTTGAGTTTGAGTTTGAGTTTGAGTTTGAGTTTGAGTTTGAGTTTGAGTTTGAGTTTGAGTTTGAGTTTGAGTTTGAGTTTGAGTTTGAGTTTGAGTTTGAGTTTGAGTTTGAGTTTGAGTTTGAGTTTGAGTTTGAGTTTGAGTTTGAGTTTGAGTTTGAGTTTGAGTTTGAGTTTGAGTTTGAGTTTGAGTTTGAGTTTGAGTTTGAGTTTGAGTTTGAGTTTGAGTTTGAGTTTGAGTTTGAGTTTGAGTTTGAGTTTGAGTTTGAGTTTGAGTTTGAGTTTGAGTTTGAGTTTGAGTTTGAGTTTGAGTTTGAGTTTGAGTTTGAGTTTGAGTTTGAGTTTGAGTTTGAGTTTGAGTTTGAGTTTGAGTTTGAGTTTGAGTTTGAGTTTGAGTTTGAGTTTGAGTTTGAGTTTGAGTTTGAGTTTGAGTTTGAGTTTGAGTTTGAGTTTGAGTTTGAATCTGAGTCTGAGTCTGAGTTTGAGTCTGAGTCTAAATCGGAGTCGGAGTCGGAGTCGGAGTCGGAGTCTGTGTCTGAGTCTGAATCTGAGTCTGCCATAGTTTTAAAAATACTACTTTTTATTTTATTTTATTATTCCTGCAATCTGTTCTGCGGCCAAGTTTCTCCCAACTCTTTCACGGTTCACTTTTTTCACCCTTAATTTACGCAGTTGCCAGCCAATTGAGGCATACGAGAACGTACAGCTAATGGTCCAATTTTATCACCATCTGCACATTGCATAGCTCCTTGCCTGCCTATACTGGCATGGGAGATGGGTCGGCCCATGAGTTTGACCCTCTAAAGGGGTGTGTGTTCCATTTTATCACAGATCATAATCGGTCGATGAAAATTCGAACCGCGATTTGAACCTGGTACCTCCCGATCCAAACGCCAAAGCTTTAACCACTATGCCGTTATATAATCAAAAAGTTGTAGGATTCTGAGATACAAATTCTAATAGTAAATTTTAGGCCAAGATACAAAAAAACGTCCTATGGCAAGTTTCTGAAAATGAACAGCGGACTAGAATTTTCAAAGATTATTATTTAAATTTTCGTCCTGGTCAATAAATCTAGAATTATTTCGCTAAAGCTAAAAATGTACCGGATCAAAACAACATAATTTGAAGAAGTATACATTAACAGCTTATATATAAGTTTAAATAAGCAAAAGGTGTACCTACTTTCTAGGAACGATATTTTTTGCCTATTTGGCCTTATATTAGCTGCTTGTGTATACTTCTCCAAACTATGTTGTCCGGAAGTACTAAATTCAATTAATATGAGGTTCCTATACCTGCCTGGTAGTTTGCACCTCTTTGTATTTTAGTGAGTGTACTTAAAATCAGGGTTGTTCCTTTATGCGTAATCTACAATAGATTACATTTCCAAGTAATCTATGTAATCTACGTCATTTATGTGATCTATGTAAATTTGGCGTAATCTATGTAATCTAAGAGAGATTTTATTTAGCTGTTCTGTTTTTTCTGTTTTATTTTTAACATTTTATTTGTTTTGTTTGTTTGTATTCTATACTCTTTCTTCTCTCCCATAAAAATTTGAATATTTTGTTCATTATACATGTGATTTCTTCCAAAGTAAGGTTAAGTTAAACTTCAAACGCGAATTGCTTGGATAAAAAACTATTAAATTTTCGGTGTTTTGTTGATAATAATAACAATTTAAATTTAAAATAATATCGTGCAGTTGTGTATTATAAAATCAACTAAGTGAATTTCTAATAATTAAATTAAATATATAAGTATTCATATTTTAATTTTATTTCTTTTTATACGCATATGAAAACAAAAATGTGTCGAAATAAAAATTCGAATTTTGAGGAGTTGCAATTTTAACTAGAGAAAAATTCTGATAAACGTAAATGGAGCGCATTTGAAAAAAAACTGTGACAAATACTTACTGCAGTGTCGAGATTGGCAGCCCACAGGTAGTTTTAAATCACATATTTTAGAAAACAATTCATTTTAATTAACCAAATAAAATATTTTTAGATCAATTTGTAAAACGATATTGAGGCCTTCGGAAACAACCCTCACAAATACTGGAACCAAAAAGGAACAAAATATGTCTTAGTACCGTAAGTTGTGAATAATTTATTTAAAGAAAAGTTATGAATATGGATTTCTGGTTACAGATTTCAGAATTGTCTTCAAAATGGAAAGATTCATCTTGTGTCGAGCCACATGAAGAAACGGTAATCGAAGCTGCAACTAATCCAATAATTGATAACGAATGTGATACAGATTTGATTACAACCCAAGACAATCAAATATTTCCTACATACATATACCGTAATAGCTTCTTGCTCGGAATTTAGTTCAACATCTACCTCGCGACCTTCATCATCTGCCGCTTCCATTCCATCTACGTCATCAGGTTTTGTTTCAGAATTATCAAAGAGACCAAGGTCCAAGTTATCATCGTTCTTTGATAAAGTTAGTGATGCTGAGGTTTCAAACATCATCTCAAAATTAGCATCGTTTTTTTTCGGATGTAACATTCCATTTAATGTTATTGAATCGGATCACTTCAAAAAATTTATAAAAGTCTACGACGGCCTATTCATCGAAATTGCCAGGACGAAAGGCGCTTTCCACAATAGTGTCAGAATTCCAACGTGGTATCAAAATATCTTCATAAGCAATGGAAAATTATTCCGGTCTAATGATAGATGGATGTAAAAATACATCTAACAACAGCAAGCTAGTTGTGTCAATGATACACAATATTGGAAAATCTAAAGCTTTTTTAGATGCATGGGATGTAACTTCGGAGACGGAAACCGCAGCAAAATTGACAACCATTGTGAATGAATCAGTTCTTTTGGCAAAAAGTCAATATAATACAATCATTTATGCTGTCATGTAATGAATGTAGACCTGAACAAACAAGTTTTATTGGTATAGAAAGAATTCAAAAATTCGAATTTCGAAAAGGCTCTCGTGGTTGTTGGAGGTTCTCGAATCAAAACGCCTATTGATACCAGATGGTGCACTTATAGGGATTCATACGAATGTCTTATCAAAAATGTGCAACATATGAAAATATTAATCGTTAACGATGATCGTCTAAAAAAAATAAAGAACAACGTTAAACTACTTATATTTGACAACAAATTCTTAGATGAAGTAAGAGAAAATATTTCTTTATTTAATCCGATTTGTACCTTACTTAATTAATATTTGGCAAAATCCTGAAACTGCCATTGCTGAATCTACCTATTTGTGGATGAATTTGGTAATACCAGCAAAATTTAGAAACCATCAAACAAATTTAGAAAGAAGACGAGAAATGGCTTGCAATTTGTATGCCAAATGTGCATACTATCTGCATCCGAAATTTCACGACGAAGCTAAACAGAGATTAACCTAAATGCAGTTGGAGTATGTTTAAGAATTTTTAATAAATGAACTTGATTCCGAAGGTATATCTAGCTTGAACGAATTTCAAGAAACTAAAGGAATTTTTAGAATATTAAAAAATAAACAAATTAAACACTCGGTTGTATTTTGGAACATGACAAAAACACATCACAACTCGCTGGCTAATCTCGCAGTGAAATTAATGAAATTTCCTGCTTCATCTGTTTCAATAGAAACATTATTTTATAACTGGTCTTTTGTAAATTCACCGATTAGAAACAGACTCGACTTTGAGCGTTCAAAAAAATTACTGCATGTATATTATACCCTAAAAATTATGGATACAAATAAATCCAGCGACTGTTGAATTCAATATAAATTTCATAAATTATAATAAAATTTTATAATTTTATTGTATACCTTAAATAAAAATATAAAAAATTATATGTCTTAAAATTTATTATTATTAATTATTTAGATTACATAGATTACACGAAAAAGTCGCATGTAATCTTCGCGTAATTTACGTGTAATCCATACGTGTAATGTAATAGATTTTGTCTACGGCACAACCCTGCTTAAAATCTACTTTATGGTCTAAACAGTTGAAAAGTACAGAACGTGCTTTACATTGATATAACACTCTTTACATCTGGCATTTTGTCCCGATTGAATCATTATCTATTTCTGCCTTGCTTACCACCATATGCATTCGGACCACTCACATGGTTTACTGAAACAAAAAAATATCGCGTAATTCGATAATCTGTTTTGTGGGCAAATAATTTTTGGAAATCATAAAACCATCAACACACGATTGCTAATAAAATATATTCAATTTTGGCCGCCTGATGTATATTATACAGCTTGTACAGAGCTCACATAAATGTTTGCAATTAAAATTTATTGCCGTGTTGACAATTTTATTTAGTGGATTAATTTTAGGGTATATCAGATGAGATGATGTGATCGTGCGCCACACAAAATGAGACACAAAAAATTTCGCAAGAATTCATAAAGTTTATTATTATTTGCATAGTGGAAATTTTTGGTCGAAAGTTATCGGTTATTATGAATTTCTTGGATGATTCGTTTTTTGCGCCAACAAAAATAAATCGAATTTTTGTGCGTACATAAATTTTTTTCGCACTCGTCTGTGCATACACCTAATGCCACATACATCAAGAAACACGTAAACGCTAATCGGGGGTATAGAATGGAATTTCCATCATTCACTGGTTGATTTATGCTCGTGTTCACATAGATTTCATAGATTTATGGATTTTATGGATGGGTAGAAAACGACAACAACAATAACACAAATTATTAATGTTTTATGCGTGACATAATTTCTATCGTATATATTTTATGTTGTGTGTGTGTATTTTCGAGTTCCTTAAACATAATATAAATAGTAGATAGTAAAGTGTATATATAAGACAAAATCTATATATGATGGCAGCTAGAGATATAGATAAAAATTAATTTTGCTTTTTTATGGTTACGGTACGACAATGATGATCAACTTCGATGTGATTTACGATTCTCTAAATGGTGTTACACAGTAATTTAGGAGGGAAGATCGAGAGCAAAGAGAAAATTAATGGACCCATCATTTTTATATTGAAAAGTCAACAGCTTAATTTAGTGTACGAAATTTAATTCAGTGCGCTCATGGTGGTGGGCCCTTAACAATTAAATTAACAATTAAATATTGAAAACCATGTGCAAAATAACATATTTAACAAAATACCTACTGTGCGATTTTAAAATCATGTTACAATTTAATATCGTAAACCTCTTAAAAATACTCATTGTGTCCTTAATTTCCATGAACAATTCGATTATAAACGAATTTCAATTGATGCTACATGTGAGAGGGGTGTTTTCCAGGTAACCGTAATTTTTTTACTCGTACTTGTGATCCTTTTGTTGCCCTTGTCAAAATATTTTGTATATGCGTCGAGTTTGGGATAAGTACGATTGTATAAAGGACTAAAATTCTTAAGAAAATTAATTTTTGTCTTTCCTATGTGTCATTTCCAGTTTAAAATTTTGTTACATTAAAAGATTTTTTGTAAAATAACAAAGATTTTTATGGTGGATGACACTTTATAGTTTTTTTCAAGTTTTGGACAGGTGAGAAGTTTTTATGGTAATCGGCTGTAAATGAAAAAGTTTACTTGCAATTTATTTTCGATGTGGGGTTTGTAAAAATGTAAAAAAGGTTGTCACCGTAAATCTTTTTTTATATCATACAAGCAGAATAAAATCCCTTTAGGTGTTAAAACTATTTAAACAAAATCTACAATTCGGTTTTTAGTTGTGGTTAACGTGCGTTCACATTCTGTCAAGCAACACATAGTGGATCATGTGAAAATCGTATATATTCACAATTCACACCAGCAATTTTTTCGGTGATTGACCCTCCGCTTTATTGATTTTCATTGCAAAACTAGGCGCAGTGGACAAGGCTGGGAACCCTTTTAACAAAACCCAGTCGTGAACGGAGCCCTCTGGATACCTGGCGACTTCCAATTGTATCTAGCCTTCCCCGTGTATACGGATCTCTGCACGGGGTGACCATCATTTTCTCCGATATTCGTGGGAACACAATATGGATGTAAAAAACAAAAACAAAAAGAAGTGCTCAAAGGCTAAAACTGGTTCCAAGGCTGGAAAACCAGGAACTAGTGGCAGCAGTAAGAAGGAGAAGGTCATTGCTCTTTCGGTTTGGAGGACGACTCCGTCGAGTCCAATTAAGCGACGTAGCAATGCTGTCGCAATTAAGGTAAGAGAAGACTGTTATCAATGATTAGGTTTGTGCACCTAAACTTACATCACACCAAGGCTGCTTCGGTAGCGCTACTTCTCAGACTGGCTAAAAGGGTTACACGCTTTTTCACGCTTGTGGGACTGAAAAGAGCAGATCTTGTATATTGGTGGGAAATAACATAAATGTTTTTCTTCTTCCCCAGTATAGCAACTGGTTCCTGATGCAGAAAGAAGGAAGGTGGAAGTTATCCTGGGGTGCGACGCCAACGCGCACCATACCAGGAACCCACCTTTATTATTAGTAATAGACAAGAGGTTCTGGACATCACTCTGGTCTCTGAATTTTTCTCACCGATGATCAGGGAATGGAGGGTGGCGAAAGAGCATTCCTTCTCCTACCATCGTTACATAACGTTTATACTTAATCTCAATATTACAAAACAATATGTATTCAGAAATCCCAGGAGAACAGTATGGCATGTATAAAGGGATGTGGAGGTATTGGAGGGCATTATTCCATCTAGAGTTGCAGGACTCCCCGGCACGGGTAGTGATGTGGATTCAATGGTGGATACTCTGACTAGGGCTTGCAATACCTCGATGAGGGTATAGCCTGTCCTTTAACAAGGGAAGCGAAAACCTACTTGGTGGAACCCGGCACTTGCGGAGCGCCAGAAAGTCTGCGGGTCTGCTTTCAATAGAACGAAAAGATCTAGAAATAGTCAGGACTGGGACTTCTATCAAGAATGCCTCAGAGTATACAAAAGGGAGTTAAGGAAGGCGTAGAGGAATTCGTGGAGGCGCTTCTGTGATAGAATGGAAGGGGCCTTGGAAACCTCACGCTTAAGGAAAATTCTCTCTACCAAATACCAATCCAGCTGTTCCAGACTATCTTTTAAAAACGGATGGTGAATGAACGATTTCTACTGAGAGAGACTGTTGATCTCTTGATGGAAACTCACTTCCCGGGTAGTGAGGACGTGTCGACTGCGGAGCCTTTGGATGGTTGTGAGTCTAGGGATGACTGCGGGGTCCAACTATTGTGTACAGAGGATATTCTAAACACCAGGAGAATAAATGGGCTATTAAAGGGTTCACGCCTTTTAAGTCAGCTGGTCCGGATAGGATTGTACCAGCAGAAATTCTGGATCTCTTCTTCTTCCTGGAATTTCTTCAGAAGAACTTGGAGGTCTTGCTTTCCTGGCAGGAGGTTATATTCAAAAGGTGTTTGAAGCTGGGGTACATCCCCGAAAAATGGAGGGAGGCTATGGTGATCTTCATCTCGAAGGCGGAAAGAAGCTTGAACAGCAACCCTAAGGGTTTTAGACCAATATCTTTGTCATCTTTTCTGCTATAAAACCATGGAAAGGATTCTGGATGTCTATATTCGCTCAACAATTGTGCCCAGAAACTGGGCTCAGTCTCAAGATGCATACCATAAGGGTAAGTCTGTGGATACGGCATTATATACTCTAATTCGTGGAATTGAGAAGTCACTGGATTTTCAGGAATTCTCGTTAGAGGCGTTTCTCAATATCGAGGGCGCGTTCAATAACGTCAAGGTAGAAGCAATTATGGAAGGAAAGCTTGTTACGACTGTGTGGTCGCAACTACGATTTTTGTGTTATTTTATTCACCTCGGTTGTTGTCTTCCCTTTCGTAGTTGTCTGTTAAATGTGCGCTGAACGCACCCGCGACGTTTTGTTTTGTACCTCATCGTGTGGTGGCGCAGAGGTGAGAAGAGTGAAAGAGAGCGAGAGCAATGCGCATCGAATGTGTGCAAAGTAAAACGTTTTGGAAAAAATGTTTTTCTTATATGTCTCCCTTTTATATCAACGAAAATTGATATAAAGGAGAGACAGAGAAGAGAGATTAATTTCTTCTAGAACGTTTTGCGAGCTGTGTGGCGCAAGAATTTTTTTTCTTGTGTCGGCATTCAGTTTGTGATTTTGAATAAGAAACTCGATTGGTAAATTTTGTTAAAAAAATTAAAAAGTCTAGTAAGAATTGGTTGAAAAAAAAAATTCGAAGAATAATGTTGGGGATTGTGTGTTGCTTTCCCGTAATATAGTGTGATACACAAATAAAGTTGTAATAAAAATTAAAAATTCTTTGTAATAAAATAAATTAATATAATTTTGTGCTTAATTATTGATTTTGTTTTGGATAAATATAAAATAGAAACAAATAAAAATTAGTGAGAATTACAGTTTACTACAAAAATACAGTTTCTCTTGAATGGTTCGAAAATTAAATTAAAATGTGAACCGGGTTGTAGTTTCGAAACAATCGCAAATATTTTAAAGGACAATACTAAATTATTTTGGTGCGGGAATTTGCGGAGTGATTTAGCTGAGCACATACGCTTTTGTGAGTGAAGGTTTGGTGACGACCTTGCGTAATACGTATACGAAATTTCTTTGTTTGTGTAATTCAACGATAAAAAAAGGGCTGACGTCTTTGTCGGAGGCTCACGGATCATTTATTTTACGTGCAGCCAATTGAGTTTCGCCGCATGTTTGCGTGTGTTGAATAACGGGTACCGATTTCATTGGAAACGCGAATTTTACCAAAGGCTGATTATATACGCAGTTATTCTAACGGCTGGCTGTAATAAATTTCATGTGCTGTAGTTTCCACGTATTGTACAGATCAGTGAGACAACGCCCAATTTATTTACGGCGGCCAGGCGAGGCCACATTTATTCGGCGAGCCAACGCCCCACACATTTTGGGTGACCAGTTGAGGTCACACGGCGAGGTGCGGAGTCGGCGGCCAGTTGAGGCCAGTCGCATACGGGTTGCCAACCGGCACCTCGGTTCATTTGTTATATATTTATCGGTGGTCTGCCGCAACGTAGCGGTAGCCAACCGGCTATTGTTTTCTGGTAATCGGTGGTCTGCCGCAACGTACGGGTGGCCAACCGGCACCCCGTTTTCATTTGTATTTTGTTGGTATCGGGGAAGGGCCCCGCAACAATACAGGTGGTCAACCGGCCATTTGTATTTTGTTGGTAACGGGGAAAGGCCCCGCAACGAACGGTAGCCAACCGGCTATTGTTTTTTTTATTTATTTATTTTGGTATCAGGGAGAGGCCCCGCAACGACACGGGTGGTTCACCAAGGCCATTCGGGTTTATTTTTTATTATTTACGACGGGAAGACGCCCAACGGTCCGGGCATTGGAAGTTGCCTGTGGCATGACGGCACCAAGGCCGCAACCCAATTGTTATCGGGGAGAGGCCCCGCAACAATAACGGCCGCGCAAGGCCGCAACATTATTTTAGTATATTTAAGGTACGATCTTTTTATATTTTTTGTTTATTTTTTTATATATTTCTTACATTTTGTTTTTATAAATTTAAATTTGAATTTTGTAATCGAGCGCCGCACGGGTGCGCGCTCGGTGCGTATTGCTCTTTCTCTCTCTCGTTCTCTCCTGATGCGGGTGGAGGTGGAAAGTTGTTTCGCTTTGTTTTCTTTTTTTGTTTTCCTTTAAAAATAAAATAAAATGAATTATTAAGTTTTCGGTGTGGTGTGATGGGAGCGGAGACTCCCTCTGTGTCGGCATAGTGATGGCGGTCCCTTGGTGCCCGCATCCAATTTCGTAACCAGGGCTTGCCCTGTTTGAATTCGAATGGATGCGCGCACCAAGGCACCTCTACCGTTTTATTATTATTTTTATTTGATTATCCGGTTCGTTCCTCAGGTTCCGGCCGACGAATTTCGGCGGAACATCGGGTTTATTATTATTATTATTATTTGCGTTCATCTTTTAATTATTGTTAATCACGGTGTAAGCCAGAAGCACATGCAAGCCTCAAACCCCACGATCTTAGCACTTCTCCCTGAGAACGTAGCCGGCAAAAAATCACCGTGGAGGCCTCTGCATGCGCTTAGTGAAATCTGCAGGTTGGCAGTAGCCATCCTGTAACAAGCTACCTTTTGAGATCGAAGACCCAGTAATCAAGCTAATTATTCATTTGCTAGGTAGCAAAAGGGTCATAGCGAGGATGGGGGAAGTTTCCGTCAGGAGACGGGTTGTTCGGGGAACTCCCCAGTTAAGAGGCCTGTTTCCCCTCCTCAGGAATATAGTAATGAATAGACTACTATTGGAACTGGAGGGGGAAGGAATAGGCGTGGTTGCTTACGCCGATGACGTGGCGATAGCTGTCTCTGGTAAGCACTTGGTTACAATCAGGGATATGATGCAAAATGCGGTATCAATAACTACGGGGTGGGCCAGCAGACGTGGATTGGGGATTAATCCATCTAAAACAGAAATGGTCCTTTTTAAAAGGCGGTATAAAATTCCGGCAAAGGTTTTACCAAGCCTGAATGGTACTATGCTGGTCCTTACTGATAATGCGAGATTCCTAGGGATTCTTCTGACAGTAAGCTGATAGTAAGAAAGAGTAAAGAAGGTCACTGTGATGCTCCACTTTTGTAAAAATGCCATTGGAAGGAAATGGGGCATGAAACCGGAACTGGTGCACTGGCTTTACATGGCAGTTGTAAGGCCCATACTGCTGTATGGTGTTATCTAAGGCCCAGTGGAAATTGTAGTCGCTTGAATTCGGAAGGCAAATCGGTGGGAATCATCGAAACGCACAGAACTACTACATTTTCTCCTTTACTTTTTTTACCAGTCATAATAAGCGCTTCAATCATATTCAGCACCAGTTTTATCACAGACTCCCGTGTCCCATTGCACAATTTCAGTGGATCCTAATTACGGAGAAGATACCAATAGTACTTCATCCAAAAACCATATGTGTGGTGGAATTCCATATAGTACCAAAGAGCTAAGAAACTCTCTTGGATAATTCAAAGCTTGATCCCATCAATAACTGTGTCAATTAATTTGAATTCATTGGTAGACTTTTGGGAGTTCGCCTAAAGACCAGGAAAAGTTATTTCGGATTAATATTTGTTGATTTGGGATCAAGTTTTTTCGACTAAATACTGAAAATCTGCTCTTTTTGATAAAGAATCCCGTTGCAAAGTTTAAATCCGAATATCACTAATTCCGTATAACGCCTTTCCTAAACTAATTCCTCTAAAATTAAAAAAAACATTAAAAAATTAAAATAAATTTGTATAGGGCACCTACACTCTAGATTCAGCCAATTAAAAAGTATTGTATGGTTGGTTCTGACCATGCAACTTATGCATGGAAAAAACTTCATGATGATCGGTCGAGCGGCTGAATCCGATTGGATGAATAATATGGAAACTTTTAAGGAGGGTCTCTTTGATCTGGGAGGCGGATCCCTCTGATTCGAGTATGTCACTAATTTCAAATAACCCTTTTCCTACACTTATTCACGTGGAAAAATTAAAATAATATGAAATTTTAGAAACAATTTGTACCGGAGCCCCTAGACTGCGAGGAGGTCCGACCCCTTCAGAAATATCGTAAGATTGATACTGGACATGCACCTTATATTTACATGTTTAAATATCATGACCATCGGTTGTACGGTTCAATCTGATCATGGTTAAATGGTGTGGAACCTTATAAGGAGGATTGCTTTCATCCAGCTGATGAATCCCCAACATGTCACATGTGAAAAAATTAAAAAAACTGAAAATGTCCAACCAAACGTATAAAGAGACAGGTAGGAACTCATTTTTATATATTTTTCTCATTCCAAATGTTAAATATTATTTTCTTTTATAATGACTGCACTTTACTTGTGGTAGATTTGCATAGGTGAATGGTATAATATATACGATAGACCATTAGAACTCTCTAACAATATTTTTAGTGTACGTTACATTTCTAAGTTTGTTTAAATTTTAGGAGTTAGCAGTCTTTCGTCGAATGTTCTTAGTATCATGAGTATCTCCTGCAAAGTTTGTTTAATGTCAACATTTTTCATCTTTTCTTCGAGATTTTATTTGTACTTGCTAATTTACGGGCATACGTCAGCCCTTTAGTTCTCAATTGGATGGATTGTTGAGTAGATTGCATCTGAAATTTGCTGATAGTCTGAGGGGTAATTTGCATGCTATTATTTTTATTGTTTTATTGTTTCTTCATGAGATCATCTTTTGAGTTGACGCATTCTGCAGTTAGGTGGTGTCCGGCATACTTAACAAATCTTGGTTCTTTCCTCAATATCGCCGCGTGTGCCCATACGCTTGCCATCCTTTGCATTGCGGAATTAGTTTAGATTTTCTCAAAGCTTCTATTTTAGCTTTACAGCTTAATAAATTAGTTGTTCAATGAATTTTATTTATAACTGATTTGCAGCTGACTGATCGAATAAACAGATTTAATGGTCTCTTGTGTCTACAGCCAATTTTGTAAAACTACAATTAAGTTGCAGATTTCGTGCCATGACTCTGCCTATTTATTTTCATACGTGTAAAAGACAAGTCTGTTCACTCAAAGTTTTCACCAGGCTTCTGTAGGCATCTCCTCTTTTCACGTTTATCTTAATTTTGTCGTCATTCATTATTCTGTATGAAAGATTTTTCTGAAATACTCTGCTTGATTATACGATAGGAATTATGTCAGTTTTTCATACCGCCGACAACAATAGCTGGTGGTGGTACAATTGCGGCGCTCTTATTGCATCATGTTTGTATTGTGTGCTAATCTGGTGAGGTATAATAATGAGTGGCTTTTAGTTCTCTCAGAGACATGTTGAATTTACAGTTATGTATTATCTACATGTATTTCATACTATTTCTATAGGAACTCATTCAAATATATAAATTCATTGTAATAATTTAATAAATTAAAGAATACAAAATAAATTATTTAAAATAAAAATTAAAAAAAATTATAATAATTACGATCTAATTTAAAAAGTTATAAAAATTATTAAACTAGAGAATGTGTTCTTTGGCGTTTGATCGGAGGTAAATCAGATGACGTTGATGGCACTACAATGAACAGGTCTTCTACTTCCTCGTCGATGGCTACTGCCTCTGCATTTGTCTGGTAGCGTTTTTGGCAAAACCGAATATAATGTTTTGTACAGGTCGGCTTGATGCAAACATCGCACACTGCAGTTGTTTTTGTATCCCTCTTCGTGCCTTTGCGATGTACTTTACAATCTTTACACCGTTTTGATGTTTTATTATTTTTTTGAATTGGTGGACAAATATTTATAGTTCCGGCAGTATAACCACACAATTTTATGGCTATCATTGCAGAATCTTTTAGGTCACCTTCTTCTATAGGATTATTGATATGGCAATCAGCAAGTTCCACCGCTAAGACTTTAAGGAAAATCTTTCGTCTACTCGATCTAGCCTGAGACCACGACGGATTTTTCAAATTAAATAAACGACATGCTGCTAAAGCTGCTGTGTCGATCACGTTAGAAAACAATACCATCGGCCAGCGATTTATTTTTCTCCTACACGTGAACGATTTCACCATCTTATCGAATGTATCGACGCCGCCTTTATTTTATTGTTATAGTCCAGAATTATTATAGGTTTACGTTTGGTTTCATCAATCTCTCGTGTGACATGCGCCGTTGATAGCAGTAATACATTCTTTTTGTGTTACTTGTGTAGCTAACAAGGTAAGTTGGGCATGAAAAGCAAAATATTAAGCTAAATAGGCCTAGCTTTTTTGCTACATCTTCGTTGGCAAAATCGTGTGGCAGCTCCGGTTTGTTTGATCTTACTGTTCCCACCAGAGTAGTATTTTTTTAACAAGTCCCTCGGCTATCTGAATGCTGGTGAAAAAATTGTCCGTTGATATATTATATCCGCCATTCAAATAATTATCCGACAAATGCAAAACCAGGTCAGTTGCTACGTGTCTAGTTCGATTCTGAGACGCTAATAGATAGTTGGTGCGCGCGTCAACCAGCCAAAAATTTTTTAATCCATACTTGCATGGTTTACTTGGGATATATTGGGGAAAGGAGCAACGGCCGCTAGTAGCAATTAGTTGTTCATCAATAATTAGTTCTAGAGATGCTTTATACAATCCCTGCAAGTTATCTAAGAATAATTTCCATACGTACCAGAATGCAGCGAGTGAGTCATCAAATCAAAGGAAATGAGTCAGCTGTTCAAATCGTTCTAACGATATTACAGCACGATAGAACGGCATATTTGTTTTAAGAAATAATTCTTTTGCTGGTACTGTCGATGCTTTTTCAGAACCGGCTTAAAGAAGAACAGCAATGTAACCATATACCTCATCCTCATTTGTGTCATGCCACTTTCTTGTGTTCGGAGTGGTACATGTTTGGTAGAACCGCCTTGCCTTGCGATTTGTTTCAATCACCACGTTCGAAATAATATTTGGTGTTTGTAAGCATTTAAATGTATTAGCTTTTGAATCGAACGATTGCTTTACAATTGGAAGGCTGTGTTGCTTGCGGTTCTGTCCTGCTGCAGCAGTACGCTGCTCTTCAGGTTCATTCGGTAATGCCAACCACACATGATTATTATTTTTGTTTTGTGCCACATACCTTTTTATTGGTTCTAACATCTGAGCCGATGTCAAATTATTGTCCGCTACCACTACTTCATCCTCATTGCTCGCTGCTTCTTGTAAACCTTCGGCTAAATCCAGTATTCGTGGGTCTATAAGTGTATGTCCTACCATTGCTGGATCATCCATATCCGTGCTTATCCATACGTGCTTGGCCAAAATCTTCATCGTTACTATCAGAATCACTATCGCTTACTAATAAATTACAAAAATAAATACTGAATAACGTACAAGTATTTATATATACACTCCCGAGCATTTGATTATAACCATTTTAAATGTTGCCCTTATTCTTCATGTAGTTGTTGTTTTGCTATAATTTTTTTTATGTCTTTCCTCTTGTTTTGTACTAGCTGATGAGAGACAAGTTAAAATAAATCAAAGGAACACGGTCAATTCAAATTTTATGTTTTGCGAATATTTAAACATGAGCACTTGATTATAACCATTAATTAGGGGGGTTTGACATGCATGTCGTAGAGGAAAGACGCGTTTTTGTCTTTCTCTGTAGTATATAAAATTGAATTTTAAATTAACGTATCGTGTTAAAAAAAATGTGTTATATTAAATATAATAATAAAGTGTTAATAATTTAATTAAAAGTGACTTTAATAAAAACTGAAATTAATATAACTATAATAATTATAAATGAAATTAAAAAAAGTGTGTGGTGCGCAGCAATCGACGGAAT
Organism: Nephrotoma appendiculata; assembly: GCA_947310385.1. Lineage (NCBI taxonomy): Eukaryota > Metazoa > Arthropoda > Insecta > Diptera > Tipulidae > Nephrotoma > Nephrotoma appendiculata. The sequence goes on along the minus strand of OX371225.1, from coordinate 263,415,264 downwards.
TGGTGTGTAGTGCGAGCAAATGCAACACACTTATTTCTATGTTGAGTATGTTCCAAAGGATTCATAAGTTAAGTGTTTTTATTATTTTATATTATTTTTTTAATTATTTTTATTATTTTAATTCATGTTTGGTTGTATTTCGAAATTCCAATATAAATTTTAATTTTATTTACATAAGTGTGTTATAGTAGCTGTTGTGCTTGTGATAACAAATACGCATTTTTAATATGTCGCCATAGTGTGGTGCTGTATCTTTTAAGTGTGTGTGTGTGTATGTAGGATGATATAGACAATGCCTTCTAAACTACTGGCCGCTTACATCAAATGATGACGACACGCTAAGTCGACGTTGTTGTTGCTTTCTCTAGTTGCTTTGTTAGTGTAAATATCCTAAAATTATTATTGCGCAGTCTCGGTATAGACTTAAATTGACGTCATGTGCGAAAAATGAGAGTAGTAAAAGGCCAGTAGTATAGAAGGCATTGATATAGATTACAATAATTTTAGAAGTAAATATTAAAGGATGCGAAAAAAAGTTCGACCGTATGTTTTTAAATACATATATGTATACAAATTTGTTTTTTCTCTCTTGTATATCCCTTTTTCCAACCAGGAAAAAAATTGTTTGCTTCAGTTTGGGTCCAACCCGCACGGATGTGTGTGTAAAAAATGGCAGGTTGTAATGTCTTCTGGATTTTAACGGATCTTAGTTAAATTGGAAATATATTTGTAAAACAGTATAATTTGATAATGTATGAATTATATAACTGAATGAATTATATTATTGATTAATTTTTTTACATAACATATTAACTATTTTAATATTATTATAGAAATAGTGTTATTTTTCGGGAGTACATTTTTGGCATGTATTTTTTAATTTTAGTTTAGTTTTCGAGTGAACAGTGTTATTTTGATTTCGAATTCTTGTGTGATATATGGTATGTACATGTGTATATGCATGGGCATGTGTAAATTTGTGTTTGTAGGTATGTATATGTATGTTTGTGTATATATATGGGTGTATAAATATATATCTATATAATTAATTGTATATACTCCTTTCGCGTTCAAACAATTGCTTTTTTGCTTCAACTTGGGTTCGCCATACACAAATGTGTATGTAAATAACCACAGTTTGTAGTGTCTACGGATATTGATCGATCTTAGTAGGATCGGTTTCCGTTTTGAAAAATTTAATAATTTGATAACATATAAATTGTATAACTTTAATGACTTGTTTTTGATAAAATAATCAGTTTTTTGGAATTATTGTTTTTTTTCGGACGTAAACCAGTTTAAATGGTATGCACAAGTGTGTATGTTGGTCCAAAGTTCAAACAAAAGTCAATTTTGGACATGATTCTTTTTCGTACTTGAATTTTACATACACGATTGTGTATGCGGGCCGGAAAACGGGTATACATAATTGATTGTTTATTTGGAATTATTTTAATAATCAGTTTAACATTGTTATATTAATATTAGGGGCTTTCGATTGTCTTAATTATGCCGATATTTAAGTTTAATTACTAATTATTACTGAATTATATTATATTTTAATAGGTTTTATTCAGTAAAAATGTAAATTATTTCCTATTTATTAATAACTCTAAATATTTGCTTTAATGATTTATTTTGTTTAGCATTTAGAAGGAGTTGATGTTTCTGAAATTATAATTTTGATTCTATTTAGTCTTTTTATTTAGATTTTAGCTGGATTTTCAGATGACGGCAGTGACGAGCACTATATTGTATTGTACAAATTGTTTGGTAGTTTGAATTCAATTAATTTTATTTAATATTTTTCAGGATAATTGAGTTGGATTAATTAATACGAATCATCGCATTTAACTGTTTTAATTTTATTATTTAATACTTCAATATTTATCATGTATTATTAGTATTTCTAATAGTTAAAACGACCACTGGAAATACTATAAGTTATACTTCAGATAATTTAATATATTTTTAGGATTCGGTGATTACTGGGTACTATACCATAATATATTAACCAATTGCGTTATCTTGTACTAACCGTCTTACAATACATTGCAACTAACAATTTACTAGCTATTGACTACTTAGGTGTCTGAAACCGGGTCAATTTCCATAATAATTAATTCAACTTTCTTGTACCTCCACCTTGTTTATGTAAAATAGCATGTGGATTGGTCCGCCGTCAATCGGGAACCTTACCTAGGTTTGGTCACACATTCCAATCAATTTAATCAATCAGTCAAAATAACATGGTCTCCAGCTAACACTCCATATACCTGAGGTTGTATTTGTATTTCTGGGGATATCTTAATTGGCCTTAGAATTCTTAATATAATTGGTCAGAATAAACAATTCTATAAATACTCCCCACCCCTCGATGGGACTCGCTGATTGGTTTTTCTAACTGAGATGGTCCTCAACAAATACACCAAATTTTACTTTGGTTTTTTTTATCAATTGTAATGGTGTATTAAGTTTGAAAAGTTAATTGTTAAAATAGAATATAGTTGGAAATGTGAAAAAATTAAAATTTCGTACGCTACGCAGTAATTCGCTAGTAGTACAACTACATGGTATTGCTCTATATATAGAAAATATTTCAATGTAATAAACAACATCAGTCGTCGCGACCTGATGAGAAGACTGATTTTTTCAAATCATTAATCTCGTCTGTTCGAAACTGATTGTTGTGATTCTTACACATTAGCCATCTATAAGTCAAAAAAATTCAAAAAAAAAAATACACCAAATTTTCGCGGTTTGCCTTTCACGTCCTTACCTTGCGCAGTCGCCTGCCAAATTGAGGACATGTAAGATGGTTCGGTCAGTTCTGCACTTCGACAGGGGGTGATAGTTGTATTCATTTTCTTCACAGATTGTAATCTGGTGGCAGCCTCAAATCTGAGTCCTCGTATGGATTCATCCAATGTAATTTACATTCATGTATAAAATATGTAATGTATGTGTATGTATGTATATATATGTATGTGTATGTGTGTGTACATGTATGTATATGTATATGTATGTGTGTATGTATGTATGTATATATATATGTATGTATGTATATGCGTATATATATGTATATATGTATATATATATGTATATATGTATATATATATGTATATATGTATATATATGGATGTATATGTGTATGTATATATATATATATATATATATATATATATATATATATATATATATATATATATATATATATATATATTAATAGGCGTTTTTATTATTTATTATTATAATGTTTATTTAATTGGTTTATAGTTTATGTAATTAAAATCGAACTCTAGAACTTCTTTAAAACCTATTTCTAAATCCTCACGTAGTTCTGCATAGAACTTGATCAAAACTACACGTTAAAATCCCGACACAAGTTGATTGGTTCTTAGTTTATTAGAATCCTAGCCTAGCTTTACAAACTAATTTTGAGAATTATCGGTTATGAAACAGTCTGACTCCATTCATTATAACTGAATCCCAAAATTTAGTCCAAATACAAATTGCAACACCGAATTTGACCATCATTTGTTGAGAGATGGCCTAGTACCATTGAGCATTATGTTCGAGCACCAATCCAATTCTGCATACCATGTTTCATAGTGATTGGTTGACGAATGGTAAAGTTCCTTTGAGTATGGTATAAATATGTCCTATGTAGTATAATAAGACTGGTAATTAATTGAATATTCTTGGGTAACCAAATTAGTAAAGCATTTGAAATTTTTGCGAAATAAGCTAAATTTATTTGAAATATCCAATCTGGTTGTTAATCTGGCATTGATTAACGTTAATAGTTTTCTGGAATCATTGCCTTTGGGATGTCACATTCATTTTTTTTTTTTTTTTGTTTTACTATTTCTTGCGGTTGCTTAATTGAAGGGTTAAATACTAATGTATTTTAGAGTAATGGTAAATATATTGTAATTCAAATATCTATTTGGTTCCAGGAAATTCTATTGTAAGTTGTGAAGTTAAATTAATAAATGTTTATATTATTTAGGAAGCCAGAAAAAATTAATTTGGAATTAAGTTTCAGGAAATCTAAAATAATAATATTTCTTTGAAATATTAATTGCTGATTTTGTAAACTAGAATTATGTTGTCATTCTAGGTGTCTGTAACCGGGTCGATTCAATCAATCAAATTTTGTTTCGGAAGCCGAAAAGTATTAATGTAGAATTATATTGCAGGAATTTTCCACATGCACGTGAAATAATACTATTTTTTTCTCAGGTTGCTGATTTAGAGAAGCAATTCTTGAAGACCAATACCATCGTTATCCATTAAACCTGTTAAGCCTTTATCCTTCCTCTAGTAGATTAGAAGTAGATTAGAATTGTGTTGTGCCGTACGATCGCTAGGTGTCTGCAACCGGATCGTTCCGTCCCAAAAAAAAAAAAAAAAAAAAAAAAAAACCTTTCCTATCCTTCCTATTGTTATGTGTAAACAGGCTGTAGGAATAGGCCCGGCGTTATCCGGGACACTTGGCTAGCACTTGGTTCTACAGTCCAATCAATCAATCAATCAATCAATGAGCACTTGATTATAACCATTAATTGTTTTTAAACTTTGGAAGACCGAAATGCTTGAAAATTATTTCAATTGTTTTTTTTTTCTATTGCTGCGATTTATTTCCCGTCATTATTAATAAAAAATTTCCATTTTTATAACAATGGGTCGTGGTAAAACGTTGACAAAGGAAGCAATTGGTAAAATTGTTGCATTTAAGCAAGAAAATTATTCTAATCGGCATATAGCAATTAAAATTGGTCGAAATCATGTGAAAATCAATAATTATCTAAATAATCAAGAAAATTATGGGAAAAACCATAAAGGGCACACATCAAGAGCAACAACAGAACGAGAGGCTCGGTTAATTTTACGCGCTGCGTCGAATTCTGCTGCCACTGCTCGCAAAATAAAAGATAAAGTTGGAACTTCAGCCAGTATCTGGACAGTATGCAGAGTAATTAAACAGTGTCTGCATCTTAAACGGAAAAAAGTTATGCAAAAACCACATTCACTACAGCGTCATAAAGATGCTAGATTAGAGTACTGCCGGACACATTTTAATAGGAAGGAAAAATGGCATCAGGTGATATTTTCTAGATTAAGACAATTGGATGATTCCATATTGTTTTATGCCGACTTTTTATCACAAATGATTAAAATAATTTTTTTTTTTTTTTTTTTTTTTTTTTTTTTTTTTTTTTTTTTAGTTATTAAAATATTTATTTGTATAAAATAAAATAATAAAAAACATTAAACATCAATTTTGTTAAAAACTTTTCTTGTGTGATAATTAATTTATAAATTTTTTTTTTTTTATATATTTTATTAGAGACCGGTTTCGGAGTAATTTACTCCTTTGTCAATCTATTATATTTAACTATGACAGATAGTCAAATATAATAGATTGACAAAGGAGTAAATTACTCCGAAACCGGTCTCTAATAAAATATATAAAAAAATTTATAAATTAATTATCACACAAGAAAAGTTTTTAACAAAATTGATGTTTAATGTTTTTTATTATTTTATTTTATACAAATAAATATTTTAATAACTAAAAAAAAAAAAAAAAAAAAATTATTTTAATTTTGATATTTTCTGATTGATTGATTGATTGATTTTGAATGCACGACCAAGTTCTTAGACAAGATCTCCTGGGAGACGCCGGGCCCACCGTACACTTATTTTATATATAACAAAACCGAGGGATTAGATAGGTTAATTGGATGGGAGTGAATCAGCCCGGTTACAGACACCTAGAAATAGCCGATAGGTAGGCATGGTAAGGATAGGAAAAGGTTTTTTTTTTTGTTTTTGAAAGAACCACGATCGTACAACACAAGACAATACAAAGGATAAAAGTTTTAATGGTCATCAACAATTTCTTCTGGGAATCAGCACCTAACTAAAATAAACCTACACTAAGAATTATATTATTCTTCTGCCTCTAAATCTGAAATGTCAATTCATCATTAATTAAAGTAGGATTAATAAATTTTGATTTGATTTGAATGCACGACCAAGTTTAAAGCAGGAACTCCCAGTTACTGCTGCGCTTATCATACCCGTGCTTTATATACAACAAAAGGATGGGAAAGGTACGTTAGATGTGACAGACCTGGCCCGATTACAGACACCTAGAAATAGCCGATAGTTAGTAAGTTTAACATCACAATACAACACAGTTCTAAAACTACTTTCAAATTGTGTCAGCTTCCCTTTGGACCGCATCTGAAATTAATTATTATTTTGAAATATTTTAGTTATGTATAGCCATCAAAACTGCTTCCAGAATGCTTATCTCCTAGAGTCAACAAATTGTTAGAATTTGAATTATTTGCTGATAAGTGCTATTGATTCCGCAATTCTTTCCCTAGCAATCAATATTTAATTTAGTTTTATTATTATTATAAACCAGTTTTAAACACTACACTAACAGCAAGAGTATCCGTAACTAACCAGCACCACTCTTAAAATAGATTAACTGCTTTACCAATAATAAGTAAACTGTCTAACTTATAATAATTTATTATAACTAAATACTAAATTTACATAATAACACTGTGCTTGAATTACAAACTTTTTTTTCGTGACAAGCTGGGCGCCCGGTGGGTAAACCTAATTCGAGTATGCTGAATTCAACGGTGCTAGTCCCATTTTAAAGTTAGTCCCCATTTTTGAGATATCGCATTCGACATGTTTTGGCCCTGAGTCAAAATATACCCTCATTTTCACGTTGACAGCTCTTGAACCATTAAGATTTTCGTTATTCTTTCTTCACCAAAGTTATTGCGCAGGTCAAGACCAACAACTTTGCCGAAGATATCAAGACCGAAAAACCACATCTAATTTTTTTTTGCTTTTCATTTCGACGAAAAACACTGTTTTTATCATTTTTTATCATTTTGTTGAATTTAAATCGAGTAGAATCGATCGAATAAACATCGCATCGACAAATATAGATACAATAGAAACTATTTAAAAGAAAGCTAAATCGATTCAGTTGATTTTATGGTGATTTTTCCTAAAAAAAATTCCTAAAAAATTAACATTTTTCTTCTCTTTGACAAAACAATGGCGTGCCGTTGCGATAGTGGATAAAAATCCTGGATTTTTCCATCCCATCGTTTTAACCAATTATATCACGTAAATTATCACTTTGGGCGGCAGTCCAAACGAGTGACGTAAGCACCTACTGTGCTGGAAGTCGAACTCGTATATATACAGTACTGGGGAAAAAAAATTGGGTAAAAGTTTATTTTATTGCAAATTGGAGTCTTTTTTTGCTAAAATTACAAAACTTTTGAACGCAATTGGCTTAATATTTCATTTTAAATACATGTATGACGTAATTTGTTGAAAAAAAATGAACCTGCAATTTAGGGGAAAACCCCGAAAAATGCCAAAATATTCAAAATACGGTGATTGGAGTTAAAGTAATGGAATAAATTAAACACTTATTTTTTAATTTGTTTTTTGTTTTTTATTGATTTATAGAAGTTTTATCTTTAATATTAATATTTTGGTGCGCCATCATTTGCTCTTATTACAGCGATACACCTCCGATTCATTGAATTTGATAAATTTTTCAAAGTCGTAGGAGGTATGGATTCCCAAATCGTCATCAACAAACTTTTTAAATATTGAATCGATTCTGGGCACATTCTTGCTACTTCTAGCTTCATTATAGACCAAATATTTTTAATGGGATTTAAGTCTGGACTATAAGGGGGGCCAGCTCAACACATCGATACTTCTTTCTTCGAAGTACTTTTTTACCTTTAAATGAAAAGATAAGGAAAAAACAAGTTTTTAACAAATTATTTATGTTTATCTGAAAGCCAATTTTTCTATCTACAGTTCAAATTTAATAACTCACAATTTTGGCTGTATGACACGTAAATTTTTCCTGTTGAAAAATAAAATTGCAAGTCTCGCCAAAAAGCTTTAACACAGAAGGCTCAAATTCGTTGTGTAGGACCTGCAGATGAACAGCTGCTGTAATGCTGGAACTAAGGAAGCACAATTGACCGGTTTCATTTCCACAAAAGCATCTCCAGACCATAACTCCTTCATTTTTTGGTGAAACTCTTAAAAGGCATTCGTTGCCAAGCCTCTCGCTCGGTATTTTTCGTACGAGAATTTTTCAATTTCCAACATACAGCTTGAATTTTGATCCATCGGAGAAAATTACATCATTCCACATCTCTGAAGCCCAAGAAACATGCTCCTGGGCCCATAGCAAATGTTGTTTTTTCACTAGTAATGTGAACTCAGACTTCTGGACTGGTTTAAGTGCTCTCGAACCAGCTTTAACAAGTCTCTTTCTCACTAAGCTGGCTGAAATTTCTTTTTCTGTTGCTTGCTCAAAATCCCGTCGTATGTCCGATGAAGTTTTAAAACGGTTCCGACGACATTGTAGTATTATGAAAGGATCTTCCACTGGCGTTGTGTTTCTGGTTCTTCCAGAGCCTTTCTTTCTTTGTGTACTGCCCATCTCTCGCAATTTTTTAATATTCCATGCGACAGTATTTTTAGGAATATTTAATCTTTTTGCTATTTTACGCGTGGTTAAATTTTCACGCGCCCAAACCAACATACTGCTTTTACACTGCTCACTAACTTTTCCCTTTTATTTTAACTAAAATTGCACTTTATTCTTTATTTGACTAGGATCACTTACAGAATAACTTAATCTTACAAAATATGCACTATTTATGCTCAAAAAGTAAATTACAGGCAATAAAACATCTGCACGCTAATGTCGGCCAAGAACGATCGGCTTAAAATAAAATAATTGCTCGACCAATTTTTTTGCACATCAGTTGCGGGGTTGTACCGGTGTAATAAAAACAAAAGGCAGTCCACCAAAATATTAATATTAAAGATAGAACTTCTATAAATCAATAAAAAATAAAAAAAAATTAAAAAGTAAGTGTTTAATTTATTCCATTACTTTAACTCCAATCACTGTATTTTGAATATTTTGGCATTTTTCGGGGTTTTCCCCTAAATTGCAGGTTCATATTTTTTCATTAAATTACGTCATACATGTATTTAAAATGAAATATTAAGCCAATTGCGTTCAAAAGTTTTGTAATTTTAGCAAAAAAATACTTCAATTTGCAATAAAATATGTTTGTCCAATTTTTTTTCCCAGTACTGTATATATACGAGTTCGACTTCCAGCACAGTAGGTGCTTACGTCACTCGTTTGGACTGCCGCCCAAAGTGATAATTTACGTGATATAATTGGTTAAAACGATGGGATGGAAAAATCCAGGATTTTTATCCACTATCGCAACGGCACGCCATTGTTTTGTCAAAGAGAAGAAAAATGTTAATTTTTTAGGAATTTTTTTTTAGGAAAAATCACCATAAAATCAACTGAATCGATTTAGCTTTCTTTTAAATAGTTTCTATTGTATCTATATTTGTCGATGCGATGTTTATTCGATCGATTCTACTCGATTTAAATTCAACAAAATGATAAAAAATGATAAAAACAGTGTTTTTCGTCGAAATGAAAAGCAAAAAAAAATTAGATGTGGTTTTTCGGTCTTGATATGTTCGGCAAAGTTGTTGGTCTTGACCTGCGCAATAACTTTGGTGAAGAAAGAATAACGAAAATCTTAATGGTTCAAGAGCTGTCAACGTGAAAATGAGGGTATATTTTGACTCAGGGCCAAAACATGTCGAATGCGATATCTCGCGTACTCGAATTAGGTTTACCCCTTGGGTGCCCAGCTTGTCACAATTTTCAACTAGCACAGTGTAATTATTAACCAGGTCACCTTCCGAAATATTTCCTGTAAATTAACTTAAGATTAATGACTACCATTTCACTTTACAATATTCGAAAGTGTAGCCATTAAAACTGCTTCCAAAACACCAATGTCCTAGAATTTAAATTTGTAAGTAAATTAAGATGCATAGATACTATTAATTCCGGAATCCTTTCCTAAATCCGGATTAAATTAATTTTATTATTCCAATCCATTTTTAAAACATTATCACACCCGAATATTTGTCATTAATCAGCACCCATCATAAATTAGCTTAACTACTTTACCAAGTACATATAAGTATACTTTCTATCATACAATAGCATATTATAAACTTAATTCTAAATTTAATTTAATTTAAAAACTAGCATTAATATAATAGTGGTTGTTTTATACAACCCAATATCAACCTGGAGGAGATTTGTAGATATAGTACACAACCTGGAATACTAATAATATAATTATTCAACATTCATATTAGATAATAGAGATTAAGAATAAGATTAAATTAGCTGACTTCCATTTTATTTGTATAATAATGTTTATTATAAATATTGTATATGAACTGTAATGTGATTAATCTAAACTATAATTATTTTAAAATTTCATTTGTATTAACAATGATTAAATATTATTCTAAACCCAGAAATTTTAACACTTTAAAATGTATTATTATTAGTAAGTACAATTGAACAGCATTGATTGACTTTTTTATATAATTTGAAGATAGTACGGCTTCAAAGATCTTCTGATAAACCTCGACAACTCTAAACTGCTAAGCAAATTAAAATATAATAGTTTATTACTGAATAATTCGATAAAGGAATATTGCTAAAATTAGTTAATCTCTGAAATCAAAATACGACCAAATGCCCCGACCTCACCCATCCACATCTCACACATGTGACGGAAAAACAAAACCCCCAGTCACCCGAGTACAAACTCCGTCCATCCATCCCCAATTCTGATAAAGTATCCCGTACCCTCAAGCAAATCTTCACTCAGAATTTCACCAAAAACTCCATAACTTTTGCACGAAAGCTTTCCCCATGTTTACGTTCCACATACGTACAAACAAAGTCCCTACATTTCGAGACGATCATTACACATACACAATGAAACACAATTTTACAATAAATGTACAAGTAAATATGTACATATATAAAAGATAACGTCGTTACAAAATTACCATAATCAGAAAACCGAAAATCGTCGGTCATCAAACATGTTTACTCGCAAAAACAACAACAAAGATGCTTGACGAGTGTAGCAAAACAGAATTGAAATAACCCTTTCTCGCCCAAAAAACACCCACAATAACCCACTACATGAAAATACCAGTATTTTACACCTTTACGTGTTATAAAATACAGTTACCTAGCGTTTATATATTTAAATTTTGTAATAAAAATTATGTTTTAATATGTAATAATATAATATGTGTTAAAAATGGAAAAACACTTATCTTGAGCATCCCTTGGAATCAAGAGAAGTCCTATACATATTGAAAAATTACACACAATGCGTATGATGCATTTGTAACGACCGCCGTCGAAGTTGGCTGCCGTTAGCAAAAAAATTAATAATAATAATGTATGTATTTTTATTTTTAAGAAACTAAAAAAAAATAAAGTGTTCATCAGAGCACGCCATGACTTCCGCCGCTAGCTCAGTGGTGGAGGTAATAATGGCCGTGGGGTGGTGCTCTGGTCGACTCAACACAATCATGGCATAAAATTACACTATACGCAAGCTCTCTCCAACCCAACTCACCTTTTCCCCTCGCTCCGTTTGGTCGAATTTTTACTCACTCATGATAAATAATAAATAGACTGAATGATTTTAATTGTACACAATTCAATAATCCAAAAATTTTATTACAAAAAAATAGACTACGATTAAACATTATACAATGTCATTAAAGAAAAGGAAATAAAACAAAGTTGACTTCAAATCAAGATTGAATAAACTTATTGTTTATAAAAGAAAACTATGAAAATTAATAAATATAGACAAATTCCGAGTTAATCAGCATTACCCGAAAAATGTGAGCAAAGAAACCCAAAAAAAAAATACGGTATATATGTTAGTTTACCTCGACGGAGTGTCCTTGGTGATGAAGCGCTCCAACGACCTTGGTACTGCCTCGGGTCCTATAGTACAAATATGGCTATGAAAGAGAACAAAAAAGTTTTGATTAACTGGAAATTTTTCTAAAAAAAAACTTGACTTTGTATTCCAATAAGATTACTAAAAAAAAAAATTTTGTAATTTATACCCAAAACTAAATAGAACAGGAAATAAATTGAAAACTAAAACAAAGTATTGTAATATTGTTTAAAGCAAAAAAAAAATTCAAAAAATGAAAGAAATTTAAAATTATGAAAATATACTACAAAACTTAGCCAAAATCCTGATGAATAACGTTGTAGTATACTGCATTCCATGCGGCTGCTGCCACGCCTTCACCAAACTACCGCCTTCGGGTTAACGGTACACTCGATCAACCGGTCTACGCTGGAACTCGTTTGTAACGAAAATGCCGCCGAACAATGTTTTAACATTGCCGTCCAAAATATTCAGCTATACCCACCCGCTGCTCTAGGTATAGTTATAGTTAACAGAAACTTTCCTACCACACATGCAACCACAAACCGTTGCTTTAGGTGTGGTTCCTCGTACATTAACACCACACATGCGCACGCGCACCAAGACTTGAACGTAATAGTTTCGATCGGTTTTATGCTCAAATGTTTCTTTTTCTTAATGTGCCGAACTCATTCGATATTTCTTGTAAAAATGTCGTCGTTACGATTTGTATGCACTATACTCAAAATGCACAATGTTATTAATTGACCAACTTTAGGTTGCAATAATCCACCCTCGCTTGACTGTGTATTATTAAGCGAGTTTATTTCACAAAAACAAAATCACCATAATGTTTCGATGACTAAGGCACACACTTTATTTTACCAATCTTAATTTGTCTCTTATAGACCAAAGCAAACAAAATTTTGTATGCGTAACCAAACATCACCAAGAACACTTTTAATAATTTAAAAAAAAAAATAGTAAATCACCTAGTATTGGTCTTGGCTTTTTTAACAACAGTTTTCTGATGAAACGTATCTTGGGGTGTTTCAAATTATCCCAACACTATCATCATTTATAGGGAAAAAATTGTATCACCAAAATGCTTGACAACATGGACATTTTTCAAAGTCCCACCCTTTCACCAATTAAATTTGTATCTTTTTTTTTTTATTTGCACATTAACTTTATTTTATGTGGATTGTTCACAAGTTAATCCATCCAATGATTGTTATCGAATGAATATTTTAGCAAATTTATTTTGATGTTCTTCACCATAAGAAAAAAAAATCGGTATTTTACATACAAACACAGGAGAAGGCCGCTCATGCAACAACAACAAAAAAACATCGTATGATTTGCAGACTGTGTACGGTGCATACACCCAAAAATGCAAATCATACTAATAATATTACTTCGCATAATGTGTTTTATGGTATGGCGTTACCTGCCTACCTCGCAGGCGTAAGACCAATCCGAATGGTATTATAGTTGTGTGTAATAGTCGTTTAGGCGCAACGCAATTTTATACACTGTGCACAAAAGTTGCAAGCGATATACCCGCTGTGTCCATGTAACACACGTTACACATTCAACAATGGTATCGAAATACATATAAACGAAATTGTTATATACATATTCTGTGCCATTGCAAGCGCATCACACACAAATTATTATAACTATTCAATATGAATAACTTTTCACTTTACACTTTCACTACTTTTAAAACACACAAATTATTATTAATATTATTATTATTATTATTTATTCATATATGCACATATTATTAATTAATTATTTAATTTGAAAACATCTAAATTATTTACTTATTTATATAGAGGAGAGACAAAAACACGTCTTTCCTCTACGACGTTCAATCGCCGACCGGCATCAGGTGATATTTTCTGATGAAAAGAAATTTAATTTGGATGGACCTGATGGGTTTCAGTATTACTTCCTTGATTTGAGGAAATCTGAGCAGTTTCTGTCTCGTCGTCATACCACTGTTGGTACCGTCATGGTATGGGCTGCAATTTCATTTCATGGCGCCATTGGTTTGGTTGTTTTGGAAGGTTGGCAGACCTCAGCGAATTACATTGAACTATTAGAAATACAGAAAATTAATTTCTAAGAAATATTCAATGGCCAACGATGGATTTTTCAACAAGATAGCGCGCCCATTCATACAGCAGGACGTGTTAAACAATGGTTTGCACACAATAACGTGGAAGTTCTGGACTGGCCAGCTGTATCTCCCGATCTCAACATAATCGAGAATTTGTGGGGATGGTTATCGTGCAAAATTTATGAAGAAGGAATGCAATTTCAAAATAGGGATAGGCTGATTGCTGCAATTGAAGATGTTTTCGAGCAAATACCATTAAATTATGTACAGAGCCTGTTTAATTCCTTATCAGATAGAGTTTTTGAAGTTGTACTCAAGAATGGGGAACCTACACATTATTAACAATACAAAAAAAAAATCAATCGTCTACAATCTATAAACCAATTAATGATTATAATCAAGTGCTCAGGTTGAAATATTCGCAAAATATAAAATTTGAATTGACCGCGTTCTTTTGTTTTATTTTAACTAATAAAAAAAAAAAAAAAAACTTCTCCCTCATCAGCTATTATAAAACAAGAGAAAACGACATAAAAAAAATAAATTATAATAACACAACAACCACATGAAGAATTAGGGCAACATTTAAAGTGGTTATAATAAAATGCTCGGGAGTGTATATATCGAATTCCGTTATAAAACGATGGAAAAAACAATTTATTTATGCCATGGAAAAAGAAACAATTTATTTTTTGGTTTAGTACCGTTTTCAGAGAAAATAGTGCAAAATATATGGGAAAAATTTGGGGTGCTTTATGCCCCTTAACACGGTTATGCTAAAAAAATTCTTTACAAGTGTTTACCAAATACTACACCAATAAAGAGAATATGTATTATTTCCGAAACACTAAAGAAACCATGTATGACTTTCATAATAGTGTTGTTTCAATACAAATCCACTGCAAAAAACAATTTATTTTCATTCACAAATCGTATGGGGCACTGTATGCACCAAACGCGGTTTTAAGGTTAAAAAGCAAATACTATCAATTTTGTCATTTGCAAGGCGTGACCTAATTTTAGTACAGATTTGTTCTGAAGAAGAAAAAGCTCATTCAGTTTTTACGCTGGTTGGCGGAATCAGCAATAAGAATTTATAATTAAATTCAAAAATTTTTCCTTCGAACTGTGTTTTAGTTCTCTTCTTATAATGGTCAAGAAACTTAAAGAATCTTTTTTAGTTAAGAGAGACAGTGAAGCTTTTATTACTTTTTCAATTGCATTTTGCATCATCTGTTTCCTAGTTAGCTGAATTTATTGTTGGTTACGGAAGAATGGTTATCTGGTAGTTGTATGTTTTTCCTGAATCTGTTAATCTTATTAATAGTTTGTAAATCACCGATATAAGTGATTTTCTATTTAACTTGGAACTTGCGTTATAGACATCGAAGGAACCAGTATGTAAATACGAAGCTGATGGTTCCGTTCGCCTTTCATTAATTCGTAATTCTAGATTCGATTTCATTTCATTTGAAAGAATACCATTTATAGACTGCAGACTTGATAACATGTTGGTAATAGCAGCGTTCGCAATAACAAAATTTGCATCTCTTTGGCACAAAGCCTTTATCGTTAGCTTTATTGTCTCAAGCATATTAATAATCACCAAAAATAATTTCCAATAATTTTCACAAAATGAATATGAGGTTTAGTTCTACGATCGCCATCTGTAGACTAGACTTTACTTTGTAAACCCAATCGAGCATTATCAACATTCATAGTTTTAGAATCTAACGTTAATTCCAATTCTATACCATGGTTCAGTTTTACATATTTACATTACGAATTTTTGTTATCAGGGGATGTATAATAGGATTATGTTCAAATTGGTCGAATTATTCTGAATCTAAATTATGGTTATGTGAAATTTCATAGTTGTCTGCACCGAGATTTACATGATCCACGCACTCGTTTTCGGAATCTACAGTTTCTGGGCAATTTACTTCGTCAAAAGTATCAGCAGTTTCAGATAACTCATCAACGTCAATGACACCCAATTCAGAATTTCTATTCATAAAAAGCACGTCAAGCACTGCTAGCTGAATTCCATGAGCAAGGCAAGAAATTAATCGGTTAACCTGTTAATTTAAAACCGGTGTTACAATCATTAGGAGTAACTCAATACCCTTGTTAAACAGATAGAAGAAGTACTTAATTTGAAACCCATTGTAGACCTGTTTGTTTCAGACCACTGTGGCGATGAACAAAAGAGTAACAATTGTGCGATTGCATTTGCTGGTGGCAAAATTCAACCAAAGTATTCCTGAAGGAATCATAGTTCATTATCAAAAACGAAAATCTTCCTCATTTACGATGGAAATACAAAAAAGTAATTGGACAACATTTTGGCGTAGATGGAATAGTTCGAGCCGTGTCAAGTGGCACGGCAACAGGGATTCTTAAGCAGACACAAATTTCACACTACTACCAGTACATGTTAAGGACCTTAACCAATAAAAAAAATTATATCAATTTCATTTATTTTAAGGTTGTAAACCTTTCTTTCTCTCTCTCTGGCACTATATCCCATCAATGAATTTGGCCGCCTCAAATGAGGTTTCATAATCATATTTTCATTTCGGATAATGAGTGGTTAATTCATAGATCCTAAACCAGCCGTGAAATATTTTCGAACCCGGGACCTCCGGTCGCTGGAGCACGCACTCTGACCACTTTGCCACCGGGGGGTGGCTTATAAACCTTACCGTCCCTTTATTAATTACTGTTATTATTAAACTCTCACAGCTTAGAACGTGCCTTGGTATTGGTTACGTTTAAACGTCAACGATTATAAATATTTAAAATGTTTAATGTAAATATTTATGCACCCACACCTATAATTGCGTGTTCCAATCTACGCGTATAAACACAACTTTCTCGCTAAATAACTCATCTATTTGCACCGAGTGTACACATTTTTTATATTGTCTTAAAGTTTACGTTGCTATAGAGCAAATAAAAAATAATATATAAATTATTTATTTAATTTCTTCGCGATAAGATGACGACTTCTCCGCACCAAACAAAAAACACTGTGCACTCAATTTTTGCTGGTGTGAATTTCTATTTAATCTTGCCGGCTTCTTATTCATCCTCGCATCTTCGTTTCTATTTTCTTATAATTATGTTTGTTTATTGTAGAATAATAAAAATTATCTTTAGCACAATTTTATAATTATTTTTATTTTTATATTTTAAATCGTAAAGACAAAAATAATTTTTAAATTAGCTAATTAATTAATTATATTTGCACAACAAGCAGATTAGTAAATTAGTGTATATACACATACAACAAGACTAGCGTGGCGTTCCAACCACCGCGCAGCCAACAAGATGTATACGAAATTAATTCAAAATGCATAATGAAATATATGGATCAAGTTAATTAATGGCGCAACAATGTAAATATTGCATTGCAACATTCATTTTTATGTACTACCCAATAAACTACCAAATTTTTATTACACACATGTTTTAATTAAATTGAGTTAAGCCCGTAATTAAATTAACAAGATTAATTTGCTATAAAAACACAAAAACACAACAACAATATTATATGGGAAATGGAAGATGATGACGGTACGGTGCCATAAAAATTCTACAAATTGGTTTTTATGACCAGTTGCACCATTAAAATATTTTCTTGTTATGTACAGTTACTAGTCGTCGCCTTTAGTACGTGAAATAGATTGAGTCAAATGAATATTTTTAGATTATCAAATTAAATGAGATGAGCTAAGGTGGTTGTGTATAGCTGTTCATTGATGTAGAGAGTTCAAGTTCAAAATGCTACTATACAGAATGTCCTTAACGCGATATTGTTGTTTTTTCATTATCCATATTTTCCTATCAATATTTTCAATAATATTTGACCAATTGTGAGAAAAACGGACTCCCAAAGAAAGTCGCCTAGGTGTCATATAAAATACACTTAAGAATTATTTGATTCCTATAAAATCCAGAAACATTTAATAGAAATGGGAACATCTTGAAAATGGCGAACAAATAGATTAGTTCGTTCATAACTGATAGTGAGTATTATTTGATGTTGATTATCATAACTACAAGGGTTGGCGCTCAAGTGTTACCAACTTCACGCTGATGTAGCAACAAAACGACGTCTCTTAAGCTAGCAGAACCCATACAGCAGAACATTATAAAATAGTATGCCTAAAATTATTTGCTTATCAATAGATCTTGTTTTGCGTTCTAATTTCGGTTTTGGTCCGATTTTCGTTTTGGGTTTTGCTAGCTTCGATATGATAAAGCCTTTTGCATTTTCTAGATCGAGCAGAATAAAAAAATTTAAATAGGGCATTTAATTAGCCTAAAATTAACCTTTAATTTTCGAATTGTTTTTAAATCAATTTTTGATATGGGTTTTGCTAACTTTTTCTAAAGCTAGCAGAACCCGCGTTTTAGCTGGAATGGGTGGAGCCCAAAATTGTTTAATGGGGCATTTAATTAGCCGATAATTATCCATACTATTTTGTAATGTATGGATGTATGTATGGATGTATCTGTACGGGTTCTGCTAGCTTAAGGGACGTACCAAACGGCTAATTACAGCTCTCAATTTTGACAAGCGCTAGTCTGTTATGTTCTTTACAAGAATATAGAAGCCTTACGTTTTATGTTACAGTTACAAGAGTTATCGAGATACTCATCTCAACTCAACTCAACTCAACTCAACTCAACTCAACTCAGCTCAACTCAGCTCAGCTCAACTCAACTCAACTCAACTCAACTCAACTCAACTCAACTCAACTCAACTCAACTCAACTCAACTCAACTCAAATCAACTCAACTCAACTCAACTCAACTCAACTCAACTCAACTCAACTCCACTCAACTCAACTCAACTCAACTCAACTCAACTCCACTCAACTCAACTCAACTCAACCCAACTCAACTCAACCCAATGCCATTTACTGGGCAAGGAAGCAAGCAAGTTATACTGCTGCATGACATCGCCCGAACTTCACGTTTTAGAGGTGGATAAACAGTTCAAAACGCTTGGTGATATGCGTAAATTCGTCGATGATATTATCGTGTCGAAGCCTGAAAGTTTTTTTCGCGACGATATTCGTTTGTTATCTGAAAGATGGCGCAAAGTCATAAAAACGATGGACAATATTATTCCAAGTTTAATTTAGTTGTCTATTTTTATATAAAATAAATTTGTTGAAAAATCTGTAAAGCATACTCCTAATAATATAATTTTTAATTATGTACTTTACATTTTTAGTTTTATTTTAATAAATTAAAATTAATGATAGATATTTCCTATAAATTTAAGATTCAAAAACTCTTTTTAAAAAAATATCCGATTTTAAATCGGAAAAATTAATAATCGGATTAATAATCGGAAAAATTAATCATATTTTAAATCTTGAAAGCAAAATTATTTGTACCTTTCAGTAATTCGGGATAATTCTGTAATTAGACAATTCTCGAAACTTAGGCTCAGTAAGTTTCGTATTCTTTGTTTGCTCAATCATATCGTTTCAAGGGATCATCATTTCTATCATCAGACTTTCATAAGGTCTTTCGCACGTTTGTGGTACTTGATCATCACTAACGAAATTATTACAACTTCAGTCGTGTCCTGATCATCGCCGACAAGCTCGGCATCTGAGATCGAATCGTTATAATTCTCATATTTCACCGTTTTAGCCCCACGTTGAGTGCCACTATCGCAACTCAACTCACCTCAAATATATTCAAATCAAATCAAATCAAATCAAATCAAATCAAATCAAATCAAATCAAATCAAATCAAATCAAATCAAATCAAATCAAATCAAATCAAATCAAATCAAATCAAATCAAATCAAATCAAATCAAATCAAATCAAATCAAATCAAATCAAATCAAATCAAATCAAATCAAATCAAATCAAATCAAATCAAATCAAATCAAATCAAATCAAATCAAATCAAATCAAATCAAATCAAATCAAATCAAATCAAATCAAATCAAATCAAACCAAATCAAATCAAATCAAATCAAATCAAATCAAATCAAATCAAATCAAATCAAATCAAATCAAATCAAATCAAATCAAATCAAATCAAATCAAATCAAATCAAATCAAATCAAATCAAATCAAATCAAATCAAATCAAATCAAATCAAATCAAATCAAATCAAATCAAATCAAATCAAATCAAATCAAATCAAATCAAATCAAATCAAATCAAATCAACGCAACGCAACGCAACGCAACGCAACGCAACGCAACGCAACGCAACGCAACGCAACGCAACGCAACGCAACGCAACGCAACGCAACGCAACGCAACGCAACGCAACGCAACGCAACGCAACGCAACGCAACGCAACGCAACGCAACGCAACGCAACGCAACGCAACGCAACGCAACGCAACGCAACGCAACGCAACGCAACGCAACGCAACGCAACGCAACGCAACGTAACGCAACGCAACGCAACGTAACGCAACGCAACGCAACGCAACGCAACGCAACGCAACGCAACGCAACTCAACTCAACTCAACGCAACTCAACTCAACTCAACTCAACTCAACTCAACTCAACTCAACTCAACGCAACGCAACTCAACTCAACTCAACTCAACTCAACTCAACTCAACTCAACTCAACTCAACTCAACTCAACTCAACTCAACTCAACTCAACTCAACTCAACTCAACTCAACTCAACTCAACTCAACTCAACTCAACTCAACTCAACTCAACTCAACTCAACTCAACTCAACTCAACTCAACTCAACTCAACTCAACTCAACTCAACTCAACTCAACTCAACTCAACTCAACTCAACTCAACTCAACTCAACTGTAACACTAACTGATTACGTTCACAAAAACCACAGATCTGACTACATATGTACATACAGTAAAACTTCTATAAGTCGAATCACCTTTCGCCATAACAATTTGTTCGAGTAAGAGAAAATTCGAGAAATAGAAAATCCAAATAAAACATGTCAAATTTATTCCAATTCAGTATTTATTCAAAATACACAATTTACATACATACTACATATATCAAAACAATAAAATCAAGATAAACTGACACATCAAAAATCAGTTATTTTAGTTTGTTTATTACAGGCTGATCGGCTATCGAGAAATTTTTCTATTTTCTGAATGCAGTAGTGCATCGAATCAGGTGTAGCTGCTTGCATCTCAACAGCAGTTCGTATCACTTCAAATGATTTTCGTATTTGTTGACTCGTTGGTTTTTCATACTGAATTTCTTCAACTTCTTGGTCTGAAATATCATCATTATCCTGTGACATCAGTTCTTCTAAAATCGCCTGATCATCGAGATATGATGTAACATTAACATTTTCGTCCATGTTTAAATATTCTTCGGGTGATATGTTTGTAGATTGAAACCCCGATTTTTCCACCCACTCATTCCAAACCACTCGATACTCGTTATAGTCTGATTTCTCTTTCTCAACGCGAGCTCTTATTTCAGCCAAAGGTACTAAATCTTCGTCATCCCACTCTTCATTTTTCGTAAATCCAGCCTTACGAAAACAATTTTTGATAGCAGTCGATGTTACATCCACCATCCAAACCGATGATATCACTCTAACGGCATCAAGTAAACTTATGCCAATTGGTTGACCGTCTTCAATTCTATCGAGTGTTTTGCTTAAAATTTTTGTTCTATAATGGGTTTTGAGGTTTTGGATTATACCCATATCCATCGGTTGCAGCTCTGACGTGGTATTTGCTGGAAAATACTCTATCTTGATAAATTTTAATTTGGATTGAACCACTTTAGGGTGTGACGGACAATTATCGAAAAATAGGAGCACATTCCGTTTCTGGCGACCAAAATGGACATCAAGTTTTGTCAACCAGTCCTCCCATATGGAGCTTGTCATCCATGCTTTTCGATTATTATAATAATCGACGCTGAGCGACTTGATGCCACGAAAATATCTCGGGTTTTTACTCTTGCCTATTATCAAGAGTTTTAATTTTTCGGTGCCAGACATGTTGGAACTCACTAAACACGTAATCCGATGTTTACTATGTTTACCACCATGACATTTGTCGCCTTTAAACGCGTAGGACTTATCGGGTAAACACTGGAAAAATAAACCAGTCTCATCACAATTAAAAATGTCATTCTCATTATAATTTTTTATTAAGCGTGGCAGTACAATATTTTTCCACTCTTCACAAATATTCGAATTTACAGAAGCACTCTCTCCCCTTACGACTTTATACACAATATTATGACGTGCCTTAAAATTATCAAACCACCCACTACTTGCGGTGAAGTTCGAAATGTTCATTTTTTTGCGAATTCAAGGGCTTTTTTTCTGATTAGCGGTCCACTTATGGGTAAATTTTGATCTGTCACTTGGTGTATCCAAGTTAAAACGGCACTATCCACTTGATGGAATTTACAAACTTTAATTCTTTTTCTTGATTTCGTTAAGCTAAATGCACTAACACTTGTAATTTTTTCTCTGTTTTTCAAAATGGTTGAAATGGTACTTCTCGGTATACCAAATTTGATTGCTACATCTTTTTTACGCATAGCATTATCTACACAACGAATCACTTCTACTTTTTGTTTAATTGTTAAGGATTTAAGTTTTCGACGTTCCATTTTTGCTCTCGAAAAGTCGTCTCCAGAAATTATAATTTAATATGATTTAATTTTAATTAAATTATCAATCCAACTCACACGTCGTTAACAATTTAATAAGCCGTAAATTTGAAATAAGAAAGTAAAACCGCATTCGAACGAGTATCCTACCTTGTCTTCCAGTGCGTGAAGGAAACAAGGTACATATGTAGGTACAATATGCATGTACGTAAATGCGTGTAAGTGAAATAGCAAACTAAATCTCTATTAAGTTTTTCCAATTGGAAATTGAATATCAACACATAATATTGATGTAAGAATGGGCAACAGTATTTGAAGCGAAGAGAGCAAACATAAAATTATCAACCATAAATAAAAATCCAAAACAAAAATAATAAAAAATAAAAAATTTGAGTAAGAGAAATAAAAAGTTCAATTTCTTTTAAATTTTTTGTTCGAGTAGTAGAAAAATTCGAAATAGGGAAATTCGAATTACGGAGAACAAATTACACAGAAAATTTGCTGAAAATGCTCCTGCCATAAATTGACGTTCGATTTAAGGAATAATTCGACTAATAGAAGTTCGATTTATAGAAGTTTTACTGTATATTACAAATTTTATTACGAGAGATGCTTTTCAGAAGCTAATCTTCTGACTTGTTAGTAAAGTCATTCCGTTGAACAGAAATCAGCTTTATCGCTGAAGATGATTTTCCCATTAGATAGAGATGGATCAGATTTCCATTTTTAGATCTACTGTTGGAAAGCAATAAATTTATGGGACTTTTGTCCTGCTACATGCCAATCATTTGTGTAATTGTGTCTGTTTTAGAAAGAAAGTCAATAACCTTTTATCATCTACTTACATAAGACAAATTAACCTACTCACACAGTTGCAGCACACCATCTAAACGATGCTAGCTCCAAGTCAGCCAGTAACCTGACATAGAAGATGGATCGGTACCGAGTTCCGCACACCAACATGGATTATAGTTTTGTGTATTAGTAGCATTATTCGCAATTATGTGATGAAAATACCATTTTGAATCCTTCTCCTAGTATGATTTGAACCTAGTACCTTCCGATGCCGTTCGCTATATAGTTCAGAAACTGAAACGAGTATTAACCTACATCATCGGAAAACACCTCTACGCATAGATGTCAAAATTCGTTCGAGCAGCACGTCATAGTTATTGATGCAAAATCTTGGTAATATGATGCGAGTACCCAACGTCTTTAAAACCGGCATCAACCGGTACATCGTCTTGGAAAAATTGTTTTAAAACCATTTAGTCTCATGTACTCACACGTGTACAGTATGCCATCTGAATGCACGTAACAAGCACCTTGTTAGCTTGTACGTATAAATGGGTCATTCCCGAAATTTTTACTCCTCCGGACGCTTTTCATGATCTATCCATTTGTTATCTAAAGTGACAAGTTTTTTATCAATGTTGAGGAAATCCTAGCTACACAACAACAAAATTTTCTTGTCAATATCTTATTAAATCATTTTCTAATGATTCCCTATCTTGTTTTAATAATCAGTGCCATTTATTAAATCGTGGTTTCATGAGGATAAAATCCACCATTTCCAGCAATGTTCACACCTCACCTTCTGCGTCAAGCTAATCTTCCTGTAAACTAATATTGATTACAGAACTAATTCTAGAAACACATCGGCTATACAGATGTGTGTATCAGATCGAACAGACTGAATTATTTATGTTCGAGTTCATGCACGTAAAAAACGAGTACCATATTCAACCCTTTATTACTTCAAAATACCCATAAAATATTTCAACATTTATGGTTTTTAAAAATAAATAAAATAAAAATAATTTTTATAAATTTCCTATTACTCTGGAAAATGTAAATCAATTTCGATTTTCAAATGTTTTATTTTGTTTTTTTGCTTTTTTAAATTTCCTTGTTAGTTTTCCAACTCGAAATGTTATTATTTCGAATTATTTTTATTTTCAATTTTTTTTCATCTCCGTATGAGGTCCTACAGCAGTATATACGAGGCAGCAGCAGCTTGGTACGAAAGAAACGGATGTAACAAATCAATTTATTAGATAATAAAAATTAAATGAAAATTAAAATTGGGAAAATGATGATGATGATGTTGTGGCAAATTTGTACTTATGGTGTATTTCGTGCGGTGATAAAATATTTTTATCGTGTGCGTTTGGCGGCCGGGTATAACAATATCAAGCGAAATTGTAATTATTGTTGTGTTTGTGCGAGGGTGAAGAAAATGATTTTGCATGTGGAAATAAAATTAATAATTATACGGGATCATAAAATTATTCTTGTACTTCGGGAATATTTAAATTACACTCGAATAGCAGGGTTCGTATGTCTAATGTGCTTGTTTGTTATCATGAAGTTTAGAAATTTGAAATATCTTTTAAAAATAAAAAAAACTGTACAGAACGTGTAGCACCTTTGGTCAATTGATTTTACTAAGCCTTACTCAATTAACCAGACTCTAATACAACCAGACTCGATTGTACCTTACTGTATTGAACCTTAAACTTGAAATCAACAATATGTTATCAAATCACCAAGGTAATTATATAAATCTGCGGGAGCAGAATCCTCCTTCCAGAAAGTTTTTCTCGCCCGATTTAGAGGTATTGTATTCGACATAATATCTGCGCTTTGACAAAAATAAATTAGTAAATTTCTGGCATTTCAAGATTAATTTTATGAAGCAGACCCTCGTGCCAAACTTCATCGAATGCTTGGGCAACATCCATGAAGACAGCAGACCAGTATTTTTTCACTTCGGATGCGACCTCATTTCTGTAGCTACTCGGTGCACTTACTGTTTCGTGATCGACTCTGAAACCAAATTGCTGATTTTCAATAATTGCTTTTGGTCTATATGACGAGACATTTGACCGTTATATTTTGACCGTCCATCCCAATCCTTTTGCAATCCACGTCTGATTTGTACTGTAATTTGATAACAGAGAGATTTTCAGATTATTTTTTGGAAGAATGCAGGAACGAATCTTACCTACCTTTTTTACTTCATGCCATTATATTAAGTTCGTTAGAGTTCGACTTCTTTGATCGTTCTCGACGTTAGTCGAGACTTCTCGTTCGGTGTAAGCACCCTAACCAAATGTTGAGCGAAAATATTTGCTTTATCTACTTCCTACTCAGTTTACATAGTGGGCCACGATTACGTAGATCGTGTCCGCTAATCGACGATCTAATTGACTTCGATAGTAATATGTTCGGTCTGTACTTTCTACCAAGTTATTGAGATTATCTGGATGTTTGTTCCAATGCTACAAGAATGGATTGCGATTTGACTTTTTCTTTTCAACTAGAAACACCTAAAACACCAATTTCACTTTAACTCAAACCCGCGGTTTTGGTGCAGAAAAGAAATATTTCGATTAATATAAAAATACGTACCTTTTACTTTTAAACACACTATATGGCACTATTTAGGCAAAACAGGATTTTAACTAACCACAATTTTGAAACGAGCGAGGTTGAAATGTGGAAATTAAAGAACCGAGATTTTCGGTGTCTTGTAAACATCCAATCCGTATCCAATTAAAATCTATGTACAGTCAAGGGTAAATGGAAGAAATCAAAAAAAGTTTTATAGGTGGGCTTTTAAATCACCACAAGGATAGACTGCTAGTTTAAACTGTGCATACCGAAATTGTTATCACTTTTCATGAGAGTAATTTATTCCGCGTTAAAAACGCGCGATTATATTTAACGTGATGCAACTTCACGCAACACCACGCTCAATATGCTAAATTATCAATATTTGTACATCATTCAAGGCTTTTGTTACCATGTTGAAATTAAAAACGAAATTGTTGAATAATTCCTTCTTCGTATTTTGTAAAAGCAAAAAAAAAATGTTAAACCATCTTAGGCAAACAAAATGCTACAAGAATAACAAATTACGCTTTAATCAAACAACAATATAAATCAAATAATATTCAAATTAATAAATTAAACAAATCAAAACAATTCAAAATTAATAATAAATTTTTGGTTACGTTTTGTTAGGTTTTTGGTTAGGATCGTATAACAACAACAACAACAATGTACACCAACATTTTTTGTTAAACATTCATCTTTGTGAGATGCTGTATGTTGTATATTATGCTGTTGGTATGTTGTTGGTGTTGTGTGGTTTTAACAAATAATAAAATTCGATTTGTTGTTGTTGTTGTTTTCTTCTTCGTCGACCAAGATGATTATCTGATTTATGTTACATTTGTTTGATTTTGTCAGGTAACCAAATAAAAAAATCTATCCGTTCGGGAATCACAACAAGTCACATTAATTTATTCCGAAATCTTCTAGCGTCGTTTGTCTCATATTTCTTTTTATGTACTCGGTCTAAGACTATTATATTTTTAAAATATACCTTGCTCGTAGATGATTAATTAATATTCATGATTAAGTCATGCTTGTGTGTTATCTTAAACCAAACAATCCAAAAACAGAAAATTGAACCGCACCTGTGTACCAAACCGAACCAAACCACACCAAAAAATCGTATAAACGTTCAGAAATAGAAAAGACAACCAACCGCATTAAGTATAAGAAATGTTGTATAACCAAAACAATAGGAATTAATATTGTTGTTGTTTTTGTTGTTTTGTGGTTTCTTCTCGTTGACGTTGTCTTCATATACATTTTATACATTCAAGATATGATAAGATCGATTAGTGTCTTTGACATAACCATAAATTGTTTTTGAGTCAAAAAAAAGACTCTCGACCCAATCGGTTTTTTGTAGAAAAATAAAATTTAGAAATTTATTTTTATTGGTTTCTTGAGAAAATATCAAATGACGTCTTCATCGTTTCGAATGAACGTCTTATCTAAGATAGATGACAAGAACCTTAAGAAATTATGTATATATTTTGTTTTACGAGTATGATGGTGTACGTTCGAGTAGTACAGTGTTGTTTAATCCGTATGAGATAAGGGACCAATCGTAACCTGACCTTAGTTATAGGCTTTCTAGTAATTCGGTTTCTCAATTGTCGTTGTTACGATGAACTGAAAAATATATGTTGATGCAGCTGCTGCATCATAATACAAAATATTTTTAAACGGACAAACTTAATTACAGGATTCGGAAGATATAGAAGCAGATATCTCGGCCATTGGAACAATGGATCAGCATTATGAGGCATGCCGTTTTTCTATGGAACATCAGATAATAATCGAAGGACCACTAAAGCACAGAATTGACACCGGAACAAAGTCACCGGTTCGTCAAGCACCTTGGAGATTACCTTTGACGAAACAAGAAGAAGCGAATCGTGTGGAAAGAATGCTTGCAGAAATCCAATTTGATTGAGAGTGAATTATGTATGTGAAATGTGTTTGATTCTGAAATGGTCTGCATTTAATCAGCGCAGACAAAATGTTCATTGTTCTCGTTAGTGTGGAATTTAACTAAGAGGTATTACGAATGAAAATAAACGTAAAGGTTAATCATCTTAATTGTATTTCTGGTCATTTCGTATAACGAATTGATGCCTCATCTCATTGTTCCTATTTTGCAATTGATAATAAACCGGAACTTGGAATCAGAAGCCCAGTACCGGCTCTTCGGAATCCAGCAAGCGCTGTAATGTACAGATATACTGATAGATAGTGGGGGAATCCAAACTATAGCGAATTGCCCAGAGATAAGGGTATGGGATCAAGACGTGGTCCAGGCCAATCTTCGGAAGAAGCTGCTGGTCAACGTGAACTTAAAAAAGTGAAATATGAGAAACTTGCAGCCAGAAACCATACACCAATTACCTTGGTTACTATGGAAAAGACACCAGAGATGGATGCACAGGATTCCGTCCCTAGTGCTAATTCAGGAAATACAGGGAAATTTGCAACTAATCCAACAGGAGATAATTCAGAAAACTAGTAAGTTGTCTGTACAAAACGCAAGAAACGTAGAAACAGAAAGCGCTGGCAAAATAAAACAATGACCCCAGCTTGTCGACAAATGAGATTACAAGGAAAATCAAGGTAATCATACACCTAGTAGCCATGGCACCAGGGCCTATGAAGAGATAGTCCAAAGACCCGAATTGCTTAATAAATCAAAACTGACTGGATCAAAAATATTTTAAGGTTCTACATATGTATATAAAACTGGTGCGATGAATAAAGAGCCGCTCACTGGGTGGTTGGGGGGGCTCGGAAACTCATTTAACAGAAACTTCATTTATTAAAATACGTGACTATGAATGCTATTATGATATTCATCCAGGAGGAAACGCAATAGGCGGGTCTACCGTAATTTAAAAAAATAATATTAAACATTATGAAGTGCCCGGCATTGAAGAAGAAATTATGCAAGTTAAAACCAAAAAAGTTGAATCAATCAATAACAGGGAACTCAGTATCTCTTCTATTTACCGTCCCCCACGCCATTAATTAAAAAAAAGACTACAGTCGACTTTTTAAATCATTAGGACCAAATTTTATCATAGGCGATGATTTTAATGCAAAGAATACCTGTTGGGGATCTAGACTTACAACCTCTAAAGGGAAAGAGTTGTTTAATGCAGCTCACGAGAACAACTGTGAATTCCTCTCTGGCGATAAACCAACATATTGGCCTGTTGACATACATAAAGTTCCAGATCTTCTAGACTTCTTTGTAACAAAAGGAGTTTTAGAGGACTACACGTGTATTGAAAAAAGTGAAGGACTATCATCTGACCACTCACCTGTAATCATGACTCTGAGTACAATGAAAATAAAAAAAGATAATTCACAATTAGTGGAATATTGATCAAATCTCGGCGAACCAATTAGAAGGAAGGTGCAGGTGGAAGATGAACTAGAAATATTTAATAACAATATCCAACAAGCGGTTTCGGAAAGTTCACCAATTTCTCATACCAACACTACAATGAAACATAACTCTCCTCTTGAAGTCAGAGAGCTAGTTAAAGTGAAACGGAAAGCTCGCAAAATCTGGCAGCACTCTCGTGCACCGCAACACAAAACTATTCTTAATTTTTTGTGCAATAAATTAAAACAACTAATAAAGGAAATAAAGAATGAAAGCATAACAAAGCGACTTCGACGTCTTTCTGAACTAAAGAATAACAATTACTCGCTTTGGAAAGCAACGAAGGGACCGAAAGATCCAAAATGAATGTATCGCCTAGTCTCTCTATTTGCTGCTTATTTAGAATAGACTTTTCAACCGTTGCCGAGATTGAACTTTATTGATACTTAAAACAGAAATCAATAATAACTTAAGTATCAGAAAAGCTCAAGGTTATGACTTAATTACTGGTTAAATTGTGAAAGCAATTCCCTAGAAAGTTTTGCATAAACTACATCAAATAGTTAATGCAGCCTTCAGATTGAAATGTGTTCCACGACAATGGAAGGTGGCCGAAGTATAATGATTTCTAGACCAGATAAATCAGGAAACGATAAAAAAATCATATAGACCGATATCACTACTTCCAGTCATATCAAAAATATTTGAAAAACTGTTGCTTAAGAGATTCAAACCTGTGATAGAAGAGAGATGCTTAATTCCACCACACCAATTTGGGTTTAGAGAAAATCACTCTACAGTTGAACAAGTTCACAGAATAACGGATGTCATTGAGAATGCACTTGAGAATAAGAAAATAAGCTCCAGTATTTTCTTAGATGTAGCTCAAGCTTTTGACAAAGTTTGGCACTAAGGTCTAGAATTAAAACTGCATCGAAACTTGTCTAAGCAATTTTATCAAATTCTTAAAACCTACATAGCTGATCGACACTTTCGAGTCAAATTTGTAAATGAGTATTCTGAAATAAAAAGAATATCAGTAGGTATACCACAAGGTAGCGTACTTGGACCTATTCTATTTATTCTTTACACGAGGGACTTACCGAATATTGAAGATACTACAGTAGCAACGTTTGCAGACGACACAGCTATTTTAGCAGTTGGAAAAGATGTTTCGGAAGCAACAAGCAAACTTCAAAATGAAGCCAAGAAATCAGTACACGTCAACTTTACAATAATCAAAATGTAAACTGTATTCCCGTGGTTCTCAACTCAAACCAAACTCCATATGCAAAAACAGCTAAATACCTTGGCACGCCCCTCAATGCTAAGCTAAGAAAAAACACATCAAGCAGAAAAAATAAAAATTAAACATCAAATATAGAAAAATGTACCGGCTCATGGGTAGAAATTCTGAGCTCTCAATACACAACAAATTGGTTCTATACAAGCAAATGCTAAAACCAGTGTATGGACCTATGGTATCCAACTTTGGGGTTGTGCCAAGAAGACCACTGTATAAATGATACAATGCTTCTAAAATAAAGTGATACGAGGGATTGTAAGTTCCCCATGGTACTTTATAGGAGCGACAACCTTCATAGAGACTTGAAGATGGAATACGTCACCGATGAAATAAAGAACCAAGCAAGGAAACACGTCCAGCGCTTATCTCTACACGAAAATGCAGATATCAGTCGTATGTTGGACACCATTAACGGAGTGAGGAGACTCCAAAGGCCGAAATTCAGCTGCTTGGATTAGAATATGAAAGTATTATAAAATAAGTAACCAAAAAGTTACTCATCTTTATCCGCGAAACTAATTTTAAGAATTATAAGCTAAGAATTATAGGGCGCGCACAGACCCTTGCTCTCGCTGTGCACAACATAGTCATGGTTATAATGGCTGTCCAAATAAAGACAAATCTGCTAATTGCGCAAGCTGCAAGGTAATGCAAAAACCACATGATCACCAAGTAGGTTGCGTTTCCTACAACTCATATACAAACGTGCTATACAACGTTTGAAATAACACACATTTAACATGAGGATTAGTCAAAAATTAAGAAATTGTAACAACAACTACGTATTGCACATTTCATCATGAAGAGCGCTAAAATAGTTGGATCAGTGATATGTGAACGCATCTCCGAAACAATCAATGGCCAAAGTTAAGCATTTTAAAAAAGTTAGAAATACATATGCTGTATAAGATAGCAGAAAATTTCCAACAGAAAAAATGTGTTTTGCTATTCACCGCTAGAGGCATCACTATCACAAAAATGAAATTTTTTCTGCTGATATTTTTTTACACCAGCAGAAAATTTTTGATATTTTTATGCAAATTAAAAATTCTCAGCAGAAAATTTTATGAAAAATCAAAGAACTTATGAAAAAGAAGAGAAAATCTATGTTTAAACATTTTGAAGCGATGAAAGTTAATTTTCTTTAAAAAACGATTTGCGTATGTATAGTGTACGCACACTCACAACATAATTAAATTATCGTAATTAGGCTTTCCAAATACTCGAAGTTTTTCAATACTTGATTATCAAGTACTTTAAAATGTGATACTCGATAATAATCGAGTAATCGGTTATTTGAAAAATTAAACAAATAAATATTTTTTTTAAAGGTTTAATTATGAAACGAAAATTCATGTACATAAAGAATAAAAATATACTAATAACAGTATTCGTATAATATTCAAAATCATTTTAATTTATTATTATTAAAGAGGTATTTTAAGAATAAAAGTGAATTGAAGATTTCAAAGTTCAATCTGGTTCGCAATTTTGTTTTAACCATTCCAGCTGTCGAAAACACACGTTCAGTTGCAGTTGACGTTGGTCTAATAGCTAAAAGAGCATGATACAATATATCCAATAACGGTGTTCTTTTTTTATATAAATCAAATTTGCGAAAATCGTTTTTTAATTGTTTTTGCAAATTATTTTCAGCAACACTTTCTGATGCTGTATTAGTTATTGAATTTATCGTTTTTTGAAGCTCTTCGTGAATATTTTGATCACGAACTGCAGTTTGTTCTTGTATAAAAGGGTTGGATTCTTCAGAAATTTTGTGTTCGTCGAGATCTAATGAATCTTGAGGGAAAACTTTTTCCATAATCTTTACTGCTAACAATATTGTTACATTCTTTGACGAGTATTTGAATTGTTCGGTTGATTTAGGAATAACTCCACTATCGAGGTATATTAGTAAGGTCATCAAGACTTCATCTCGACATTCGTTCATTCTTTTCTTAACTGTAGCTAGTAAATTTGTACTAATGGTATTTTTGTTTTCCTCTAATTTATTAAATATGAATTTGTAAACGCCTTCGGATGTTATAAGAGTTGCATCATTTTTACTTAATTCGGTAACCGCCATTTCTATAGGCGTTAAAACTTCCAAAAAACTTTTTAGTAAAGTAATCTCGTTATCGCTAACTGTAGGCAAATGGATTTCTGTAAGTGACTCATTTACGCTATCAACTATATATAAAAATCGTTTCAACATTTTACACATTGAACTCCAGCGAGTTTTTACGTCGAGAATCAGTTTCATCTTCTTTTTCCCTCTGTCAATAATTTTTTGTTGCAAAATAGAATTTTTTAAAGCAGACCGCTTAAATATTAGAACAATTTTCCGTATTTTTTGCACTACATTATTTAAATCATCAGATAACGATAAAGCAGCATCACTTTCTTCATGTTGAAAATCAAAATCCGCAAACATTTTTCTATCTAAACAATCTTCCTCATTAGTTGGATGATCATCATCATCGTCAATGTCATCGAAATGTTCTTCATTTGCTTCATCGTCCTCGATTATATCAATATCACATTCCACGTTTTTCTTATAAAAACAGTCCATTATAGCCAAATGTAATGCGTGGTTGTGGCACAGCTGGCTAACTGGATTTATCATTTCACCATACTTACGCATTACTGATGCAGCGTCATGTGTAGAAGCAATAACGTCGTTATTTATATCAATGCTAAATTCATTTAATTTTTGCTCCACCAATAATTTAATTTTATCAGCGTCTCCTTTGCCTTTAATTTCACATAAACCGAGAACATATGAGTTACATGTTTTAATATTTTTCAAATCAACGACGTGAACAGTAATATTCAAATAACGAATGACATTACAATCAGTCCATTCGTCAACTGTTAATGAGAACTTTCTATTTTGTTTTTTGTAAGTTGAAAATAATTCACGCAATTCTTTGCATTTTACTTCATAAAAACGATTAATACAAGAAACTACTGTTGTAATGCTATTTGGCATTTTATACCCTCTGGATTTCACATATTCATTAATTGCCTTTGAGTGAATCATACTATTGAGTGACATTCCATCTACTGCTGCTATTCTCGCTAATATTTCTTCTAAAGATTCCTTCTTTAAATAATCCGATATACAATTATTTGATTCAAATTGCAATTTAATTTTTTTGTCTACATTATTCGGTGCTGTTTCTTCTCCATTTTTCTGCAGTTCTTTTATATGGAAATTTCTCATGTGATTTATCATGCCCGTTGTTGTTGAACCCTTGCAGCTTATTGGTTTTGAACATGCTTTACATATTGCTTCGGAAGAATTATTAGGATTCTTTTTAAAATGTTTCCAAATGTCTGATCGTTTTGACATGGCCTACAAGATTTTAAAACGATATCAAAATTATTTCTCGTATACATCAAATTTTGTCATCTTTTTGTGTTTACTTACCGCAGATGATAAACTATAACATACATACAGACAATATTTAATAAATTAGGATACTGATTATTGTTTAAACAACTATTTGAAATCAATCGGATTTTTCTCAATTCGGTTGGTGTAAAATAAATACAAGAAAATAATATGACAAAAATTAAATCAACACTAGATCGGACCCCCATCTATTTTTGAGTTTTGTAATGTTAATGATTAATAGCTGTATTCCTTTGGTAAAATTGGTTTAATGGGTTTGGTGGGCGATTGTTTTTGGGTTTATATAATGCAATTGTTAAAGATTTAAGATTACGAGTAATAATCGATTATTTAAAAAAATACTCGATAATCGAAAGAGGTAAAACAGGACGAGTAAAATCGAGTAATCGATAATCGATTACTCGATTTGGAAAGCCTAATCGTAATCATCATTATGCAAACACAGGGCAAAATCAAAAAAACGGCCATCGTTGAAAGCACTCCATATATTTCTGAAGTCATTATAATGTGAAATGTTTTCAGTTTTTTAACAAAAGTGTTAGAAAAACCCCCCTGTAACTTCCCACATTGTACGTTTTTATGGTAGCTGAGATCATAATCCATATACATGAGCAACATAATATTCACACCTGGCGTCAGTAGCCTCCCATATATTTTTGAAGTCATTTTAATGTGAAATGTTTTCAGTTTTTCAACAAAAGTGTTAGAAAAACCCCCTTGTAACTTCCCTGGGTGTATGTTTTTATGGTAGCTGAGATCACTATTGTTTCACTTTTGTTAAAAAACTGAAAACATTTCACATTAAAATGACTTCAAAAATATATGGGAGGCTACTGACGCCAGGTGTGAATCTTTGTTGCTCATGTATATGGATTATGATCTCAGTTACCATAAAAACATACACCCAGGGTAGTTACAGGGGGGTTCTTCTAACACTTTTGTGAAAAAACTAAAAACATACCATAAAAACATACACCCAGGGTAGTTACAGGGGGTTTTTTCTAACACTTTTGTTAAAAAACCGAAAACATTTCACATTAATGTCGCGTTTCTTTATAAATTTCGATAGATCTCGATAGATTGTATCCAGATGTTCTTAGTGTATAAAGCTAAATGTGCATTAATGCTGTATATTTTGATCAGAAATTAGTTTTTAATTCACATTTCATCTTTTTTAATTCATTGTTTTCAATTACACAACACACTAGTTGTATATCAAAATCCTGATTTTTATACCGATGTGCTATCCAAATTTCATATTTCCCCTTTCAAAAATTAAGAGGCAATTTTTGTACCTCCACCTTTCTGTTTTAGTACAATAAATAACTATCTTTATTCAAATCTAGTATGCTTATTAATAATTGCCAAAACATATTTGACAGTCAAAAGTCGGGTTTTATCTTTGATAATAAAAAAAACGGAAATGCAAATAATTAACAAAACTGTGAGTATTTAATTTATTATTTTCATTTCAAACAATTTATATTTTAATTAAAATATGTAATTATTTTTATTTACAATTACAACATGTAGGAACGGAAAACTTGGGCCACGAACGAAACCAAGGCATTGTTGTACTGCTACAAACTTCGAATAAACGAATTTGTTCATGTGAGAAAAAAAAATTTGCTTACCAAAATTTGGTAGAAGATTTGTGGGCTATGGATGTACTGGTAAATATATTTTTAACTATTCCAAACATGGATATACTTATAACATATTGCTTTTTTTAATTTTAGGAATCAGAAATAAATGCCACTATGGTGGAAACAAAAATTAAAAATTTAATCAAAGCGTTTAAATCAGCTAAAGGCAATGAAGAGCAAACGGGGGTCGCTCCAAGTATAATCCCATTTTACGAAGAATTGGATGAAATTTTGGGACATAGACCAATAATTTCAAACACCAATAAAATTTCATCACTACAAGTCAATAAACATCCATTGTTAAAAACCCCTCCACAGTCATCTTCAAACCAATCTTCAACGTCTAATTTTACTTCAAATTTGTCTAGCTCTTCATCCACTTCCATCAGCTCCCACCAAACAATCACAAACTTACTAATCCTGCCGAATTCTCTATCCACTTCTCCATCTTCTTACCAAACCACTACAAAATCACAAAGCACACCTAATTTCACCTCTAACTCGTACAGCTCTCAAACAAAACAACCAAACTTGCCTAATTTTCCCTCAACTTCCGCTAGGTTCCGTCAAGATACCACGAACTCCTCCGTAAATGGTAAAAAAATTTCATGCTCTCGTAAACAAAAATCTGAAGCATTTGAGAAGAAAAAAGAACTATTGCTTTCTTTAAATGACGAGAAAAACAGACGACACCAAGAAATTATCGATGCATTAACAAATCGAAACATTCACTACTCGAGAAAATAAATCAAGACTGCAATTTTTTTATAATTTTTATAGTTATAAATTTATTTATTGGAATACAATTTTTTTGTTATATTATGTTTTTATTCAACAATTCTTGAAATAACCTCTGCCTTCGATCCAAAGTTTCTCGCTCTGCAATACCTTCTGAAATTTGTTGGTCATTGGTATCATTCTGAGGAAGTATTTCATCAGATTCGAACTCTGCGTAATACACATATTATGCAGAACACACGATGAATATACAATTTTTGTAAGTAATGGCAAATCTATTTGTTCTGTCAAATGGAGCAATCGACGAAACCGTGTTTTTAACAAGCCAATAGCATTTTCGACTATCACGCGAGTTTTCGAGTGAATTTGTTGAAATTTTTATTGGAGTCTGTTAACGTTCCATTGTCCTTAAAAGAAGGAACGAGCCATGGTCGCACAGGATATGCACTATCTCCAAGGATGAACGTATTTGGAGGGAAACGATAATTCATATTTTCTTCGACACATTTAAAAATATCACTACGTCTTAAAACTCTGCCATCATGCAGTGATCCAGGTTCACCACAAGATACATCAATGAATCTTTTCTTTGCATCCACTACCACTTGCAAGGATACGCTGCAAAACTTTTTTCTATTAAAATAATCCTGTCGGTATTCCGTGGGGGCTTTTATTTAAATGTGGGTGCTGTCAATCACTCCAATAATATTTGGAATTCTATGCATGCTTTCAAACATTCTCGCATGAATT
The DNA here is from genome assembly GCA_947310385.1 of Nephrotoma appendiculata. Lineage (NCBI taxonomy): Eukaryota > Metazoa > Arthropoda > Insecta > Diptera > Tipulidae > Nephrotoma > Nephrotoma appendiculata. The sequence continues at coordinate 263,377,974 of OX371225.1, read as the reverse complement.
TTACTATCCTCGAGACTTGGCCACTTTAGGTAATCCTTCCCGATATCGATACAAAAATTAGAAACGCGTACCAAAACGTTCCACGCCGTTGATTTTGCAACGCCAAATAAATTTCCTAATTGACGAAATGTAAGCGTATTGCTGACGTACCAGATAAACATATACATGTCTATCTTTGCATCTAATCGTGGATGTCCTGGTCTTATTTCATTCAAATCGAACGATGATTTATATTTTTCTGTAAACAAGATTTGAAGAAAAAGTCAGATTATAATTATGAAATTTATAAAGGAAAAACTTACCAATTAATAAAATAACTGTCGACCGACGCAATCGAAAATGCATTTTGAAATCCATCTCGCTGTAGTTCTCTATAGTTTGAATGAAATTTTCAACCTTAGCGTGGTTTTTATTAGTGGATGTTGATGAAGTCACTGGATGAAAATAAATCCAATTCATCGCTGTCACTTGCACACAATACTAAAATCTAAAATTTATTTACATATTATTTTTATGTATTTATAAAAAATAATTTCTATTTACCTGTTCCTCCATTTATATATTTTGATAAACAAACAAATAATGAAAATAACAATTCTGATTGTCAAAAAAAAATCTAATTCTTGTTACTACTACCGCCCTGTATTATACAAGTGAGTAACCGCAAAAACAACAATTTCCCAATATTTTTTTTGTTGTATCTGGATAGCCGCTAACCAAATTTATAAAAAAACGCGACAATGGAGTGCTTTCGACGATGGCCGTTTTTTTGATGTTGCCCTGTGTTTGCATAATGATAATTATGATAATTTAATTATGTTTTGAGAGTGCTTACACTATACATACGCAAATCGTTTTTTAAAGAAAATTAACTTTCATCGCTTCAAAATGTTTAAACATACATTTTCTCTTCTTTTTCATAAATTCTCTGATTTTTCATAAAATTTTCTGCTGAGAATTTTTAATTTGCATAAAACTATAAAAAAAATTCTGCTGGCGTAAAAAAATATCAGCAGAAAAAATTTCATTTTTGTGATAGTGATGCCTCTAGCGGTGAATAGCAAAACACATTTTTTCTGCTGGAAATTTTCTGCTATCTTATACAGCATGAAATACATCCAACATTTATAAACTAAACCACCTCATGCATAGACGCATAACTATCGAGGAAAACTCTACCTTGAAGAACTCCTGAGGTAACTCGAAATAAGCGAGAACTAAAATTATTAATCTTAACAAATTGGTAGCGATCAGAAAGGTACGTATGCAACTATCTGATAAGGATGAACTGACAATCTGATTTATCCTGCTGATCAATAAGCAGCGAGTGATCAATTTTATCGAAAGCCTTTGGAAAATCGATATATACTGCATCCACTTATGTTACCTTTGTTCTAATCTACGATATACATGTTTACAATAAGGAACTAGATTAGCAACGGCAGACCTACTTGGGTAAAATCCGTACATTTTATTTTTATTTATTTATTTTGTTTAATATAAATGTTTGAAGTTCTTATGAACTTATTACATTAGTGGCAACTACTTATTTTAATTTATTTCTAGTTTATTAATTGAATTCATTTTTCATTTTTACATTGAGCAGGAGAAATAAAAGTTTTCACATGAACCAAAAAGTATTTCTGTACCATGGATTCAAAAAAATTTGGTAAATTTGGTAATCTTTTGCCAGATTTAAAATTCCGTCGAATGAAAGATAGTTTCCAGGGATCTGGGAAAAGCCCAGTATGTAGACTCTTGTTAAAGATTAGAGTCAGTGGGTGGGCTAAACTCTCTGTACAATTCTTAATAAGGATAGGTGGGAAACCATCATGACCAGCCTCCTTATTACCAGAAAACTGAGATAAGGTAACATAAACTTCTTCTTCAGTAAACTTTAAAAGTTTAAAATCAGAGCTATCGCGATTATTTATAGCCTTGGTACTTGAATGCATAGATATGTCATAGACGGGCTCAAAAAAATTGGCAAACAGATTAGAATTATATTACTTGCGGAAGAGTTGTGAAAAGACATTGGAGTAGGAAACCCAACAATCTTCTTTTTACCATTTATGAAGTTCCAGAAATTCTTTAATTGGAAGTCAAATCATCTATTTGCAAAATGTAATTATTATAAAGGAACCAATTTAAACATTTGTATAAAACTTAACGCCATGTAACTTAAATAAAGAATGGAACTTAATCCGACTTTTCTCAAGACGAAGCAGTTGCTTATTGTACCACGGCTCACGAAACCGAGGTTTGTTTTTATTTGAAGGAACATACCTTAAAATGCCAGACTTGAGTAGATCGTTGAACAATTAAATAGTATCGTTCATAGTTTGATCAAACTGTTCTCTATTCATTTTGATTTAGTTCATCTTTGTTTTTGAACTCAACTGAACAGTTCTTCAGTCACTCCTTGAGTTTCATTCAAATCCGTTGAACCGTTTACTTTGCATTTAATTCTCACTGCAAATTCAGTAATTTTTTTAAAAATTTAATTTACTTTGGTGAATGATTTACTCCACAATTTGCTGACAGCCCTAGTAAAGGATTTGGTAAATCGATTTCAGGAAATATTAGCAAACTTGCAAACTAATTTGAAAAAATGGTTAAAACAGTTGTTGAAAAACTCGAATAGACTCAAAGCGTCCTTTGCGAGAGTTTGAAATACTGGGTGTTGAAACGTCTAGGTAGATGTTAGTGCTTTTCTCTTTAACATAATATTTAAAAGCTAATGGGCTTCCCTGTGGTGCAGAAAATTTCTTAAGAAGGCTTAAGAAAAGTTAGCATTCTGTTTTTCAATTTCGATCTCTCATCCGACTGGGCACAAACTATACGCGTTGGCTTACTTAGGATTAGAGCCTCTCAAATAAACTAAGTGGAATATATGAGCAAAGTGTTCCTTAAAAATTTAAGAGTACTCTTTTAAACTACACCCCAGTATTCCCAATAGACTTAACGCAAACTCCCCAAATTTGAAAATGAAATCAAATTTTCAGCATTTTCGGAAAATTTTATGTGTGGCACAGTTACCTTGTATTACCAATGGAAATGGAATCAATCGACATAATCCTTCCTGAAAAATGCTCTGAAAACATCTGCTCTATTCACATGTAAAATACTTATTTGACCTTTACAATCCAAATCCTTCATACAAATTGTGTACGTACGTACTATATATGTACAATTCCTAGCGAATCACAAAATGTACATCCTTTTATTTAAGAAATATAATTAATTGTATAAAAACTAAGTGACACTAATGTCACATACAATAGCAAAATTAAAATGTATGTACACATAAAGCAACAACAAAAAATCGTAAAGGATATGCTTTAGTGTTTCTTCCTATCCTAACGTATAAAGCGTACAAGGTTTTCGTTGTTGTTGCTGTTGTCATCCATTAAATCCATTTAAAAAAGGATTAAAATCTATGTTTTTATATAGTTTTTCCCTCTCACTATTCACTATTATAATATAGAGACTGTCACTTTATATATGTGTGTGTGTATTTTTTAATCCTTTTTCTCTACTTATTTTAGAATTTTAATGAAAATGTAAAGTAAAAATGTAAAATAAAAAAAAACCTAAAGGATAAAAACTATTATCTCAACACGTTAGGATCGAAACTGTCAAAAAATTTACTTAGGTACTACGAGTATGTATGTATGTTTGTAATACAGGGCATGTGATATAGGAGGGAAGATTATGATAATGTATGTATTTTTGGCACTATACGTCATTTGCAGGTCACGTTTTGAAGTGGATGGATGCTTTTGATGAATGACTTTTATAAATGGATTAAATTTTGTGTATGCGAGAGTGTATGTTTGAGAGTTCATGTTTTTGAAACGGGTATATATTGATTCACATGCTCTTAGGCAAAATTTGTAATACGTGTCGTTTAATTTTACCAAAGTTGATTAAAGCTTTGATAATTTTGATAATTCCTAGATGATCTAGTTAGAACTTGAAAATTTGAATCTCTTTACCCGGAAATTATTTAAAAAACATCTCCCAGCAATAGTTCAGCAAATATTTTGTGTGAGTGGAAGGACTAACTGAAACGGAAAATCTGGGAGGGCTCGAGGAGAGCTAAGAGCAGTCAGCCGGAATAGACTGTAGATGCCCTAACCTCTTATTGGTCGTGGTCCTGTATAATATCGTCTTTCTTTTGCATTTTACCTAAAAATATTCAAATTGGTTCGGAGAAATGTCAAATGTCAATAATTATTATTAAAAAATTTTACTTAGGTATCTCCAATTTTTTTTTTGACAATGTGTCATAAAAATACCAATGCCTGCCTGTAAATATACCAATATAACAATTCTAAATGTTGTCAGTCTTTACGTATTTTTTATCTCTTTACAACTGGATAATGTTCGTAGGCACAGATATGTAAAAATATATAAGGCAAGAAAGAAAGTAAGACATGAATAAAACCGTAACACAATACAAACAGAAAGAATGTTGCATGTCAAACCGAAAATGTATGTAGATTAGTATTTCGTTATATTTGTATTGGCTCTGCATGTTATCGGTAGGTAGGTAGTTTGGTATATTGATCATTTCAAGGTAGCACAAATATTGATTTAGATGCATGTTTTGCTGTGATAAGAAATGTGTGTACGCAGCTAGCATAGGTCAAGACACACATTCTTTCGTTCATTCAAGGTTTCTTCAAACATTAGACGATCATCACACATAATAAAATTCGTCTATCATCAAATGTTTGTTGGTAATATGTTGTAATAGAGCATATTTGAATATTTTTTTTTTGTTTTGTATCTACAACATCCTCCCAAGCAAACATTTATACAAGTCTATATCCATATGCGAGTAAGTCAATAAATCCTTCGACACTTTCGTAAATAAATTTTTTTTTTGTTTTGTGTTAAGTACAAAAAAATTATTCGAAGAATTCGTATACGAGTACACTAGAAATATGTAAGTAACGTACTTGTACTCGTACACATATAATGTATATGCAAATGAGACGCTACAAACCAATTTCGTTTTGTATAAGAAAATTTATTTGAGAAATATTCGAATATGGGAGAAAAAATTAAAAAGTTAAAACCCATTTGGGGATTTCAAATTATACATTTGTTGTTTATTTGTTTTATGTCTGTCAATAAGCGTTGGAATATTTTACGTATTACGGCAACACTAAATAGAATAAGGTAAAGGAAGTTCATATAATATATGGCCACAACAATAAATTATTTTAGGATTGATATACATACATTGCTTTGGAATGCTTTTAACATCATCGTAGAATGATATAATGCATGAATGGTTGCAGTTATGCAATAGTGAAGGACCTTTGACTGATCAGTACCGGTATGAATTCCATTGGATACCAGAGTCACCGTTTAACACTTCATCGCATGATCACTTAATTGGACATTTAATCATGATATTTCACTTCATCTAAATAAAACATCGCCTGAAAAGTTCCCGGTCTAACAAAGAACACACAATTTTTTTGGGAAAAATACATTTTGATTAATCAACATAATTTCCTTCTAAAGCGATTCAATCAGTTCAACGCCTCGCTAATATTTCAATGCCTGAGATGATGAGCTTCACTTTCGGCAATCACTTCTTCGCATTGGACCCAAATCTCTTTCTCTGGACGTTTTTTTGAGGTCTACAAAAAAGTAATAATCGTTGGGGCCAAATCTGGCAAATACGGTGGATGCAGAAGTAATTCAATGTACAATTCGTGTCGTGCAAAATATGAAAAACTCGTTCCATTAAATATCTTTATAATGTCAGCTATCTCCCGCAACTTGAATTTTTTTATGTTTTCTGGAGTCACAGCCTCATTTGGGCGTCCAGAGCGTGGTGCATCATCGGTGGATGTACAACCACGTTTAAATTCAGCATACCAGTCAATGATGGTTGATTTTCCAGGCGCAGAGTTCGGATAACACTTATCAAGCCACAGCTTTGCTTCAACGGTATTTTTCCCCATCAAAAAACATACGAAATTAATTTTTTTTTCATTGTTTTGAAATTAACAAAAGTGGCGTCACTGAAACAACTGTAACTTGTAAACTTAATGATCGTATGTCATAAAATTTTAACAGTGCCGACATGTTGTTGCCAACATTTTTCATTTCGATACATTTGTTCCGATTCGAGCTTATGAGTAGACTGTATCTTCAGATGCTGGTTAATTGTGGATGACGCCCTCAATTACAACTTACTTGATGTCCAAATTGCAAATGGAATACAAGTGTTTTATTCACTGTCCCAGGTTTTTAATATTACAATTTGGACGGGATTCGCACGACTCGATAAATTAAATGTATATTACACTGGCTTTCGATCGGTTTCCGTTTTGTTTAATTATTTATTTTATTGTTATATACAGATATTTATTTTATAATTTATAAATTTTTGGTTTGCTCCACTTGCCGGCTTTCAAAAGTATATTGAATGAATGAATAATGAATTTTGCAAGATGACTTTTATTTTTTATTTTGTTTCTCATCTTGCAACATTCATCACAAAAAAAATGGACTCACATAATGAACTTTACTATACTATTAATAATTTGACAGAAGTGCCAACACCACAAACAAAATACCGAACGAGTGTTGTCATCTGTCTAACAATTAAATAGATTTTTTTGGTAAGTAAATAATTAAATTTAACATTAAACAATACTTAATATTAATTAATTTACATAAATTTAGATAAGAAATGGAATTGACAAACGGAGATTCATAGTGTCCTGGATAAAGAATCCAGTAATATAAAATTAAAGCTAAGTATCAATAGTGTTTGGTTATATGGAAATTAATACATGACTTTTCTCGTTTCAGAGTGAATCGACCTTTCATGGACATCATGGATTTTTGGATCGACCTGTCCTGGGCAATATGGATTTTCGTATGTCAGTATGTGTGTAATAAATGATGTAAAAAATGGTAATTTATGATGTTTTATTTAGTGTTGATTGGAGTACGTACAACATTTTCGATAGAATAACGGTATTTTAGAACTAATAATTTTACAAAAAAAAATATTTTTACTTCTAAAATACCGTTATTCTATCGCAAATGTGATAGTTACAACATGTCGGCACTGGTATCATTTGAAGGTTAGTAGAATTTAAAAATCATATGGATTTTAAATTTGTGGCACCATCTATGTGTCAGACCGGGAACCTTTCAGGCGATGTAATATATGGAAATCAATCAGCAAAAACTGGGAAACGGCTCGGCCCATTTGAATGATTCCTTTTTTTGGTTTGTTCGTCTCAATACTGTTGGTTTAAGAAAGTTCGGGAAAATCAAAGAAATTTTACAAAAAACCAAAGGAAAACTGGAAAATCGAAAAAAATCGAAGAAATTTCGGAAAACTCCAAAGGAAAAATCGGAAAATCGAAATTTGCGTTTTATGTGGAAATTTTGTATGAACATTTTTTATGGGACAAGTGGTGAAGTGGTTAAAGCTTCGGCACTTGGACCGGGAAGAAAGAAAAAAGAGGAAAAGGAAAAAAGAACTTTCGGAAAAAACTAAAGGAAAACCCGCAAAATCGAAGAAAATACACAAAAACCCTAAAGAAAAACCGGCAAATCAAAAAAATCAGAAAATCAAAGAAAATTCGGAAAAACCCAAAGGAAAAATCTGAAAAAGTTCGAAAATCGAAATTTGCGTTTTGTATGGGTATTCACTTAACACCACCAATGAACACTGTATAGGTATTAAACACAACAGAATAAAAAACAATAACCTAACCTTAAATATTACGTACATAAGTGAAAATTGCGTTATTTGTCAACAACATGGACTTAGTAAAATTAATAAAATTAGTTAAAACAATTTATATTGTTCTTTTATGTTATGATATTACCAATTAATTGTGTGTCGTATGCGTTGGTGGGTCAGAAAAGTGAATTTGAGCCGAGATCAACATGGCTTTTTCCGCAAAGGCTTCCTCTAAATGAAACAAAATGATCCGGAACAATTCCAAAAGGCTACCAGGATGAGTATCATTTACTTTAAGCTTTTGCTAAACCTTGTCAGTACTCGTTTGCAGAAGTACTCCCATCGGAAACCAATAAGCGACGAATCTAGGTTAGCTCTTACACTAATGTAAGTAACATTATAAAATTTAAAAATTCATTTTCTTACTAAAATTCCTCTCCTTCAAGGTATCTTGCACATAATTGTTCAATGCAAGTTTTAGCTTGGAGCTTTAAAATGGGAGTTTCGGCGGTACGCGAGATTATCCTAGAGACCTGCGACGCTATATGGGGCCTTAATGAAATTTACTTAGCAAAACCGAATTTGTTGGAATGAGTCAAAATTGCAGATGATTTTGAAATAAAGACTGGAATTCCAAATTGCATAGGTGCTCTAGATGGCAAACACGTTAACGTGAAATGCCCTAATAAAAGCGGATCCTTATATTAGAATTATAAGGGGCATCATAGCCTCGTTCTGTTAGCTGTATGTGATTCTAATTATATGTTTAGTATGTGATTCTAATTATTCATTCACAGCGATCGGTTTCGGGGCTTATGGAAGCCAGAGCGACTCCGGATTATTTAAAAATAGTGGTTTTGGCAAACAATTGGCATATGGCTCATTAGAGATCCCTCAAAGAAGAATTCTACCAAATTCCGTGATCAATTTTCCTTTTTATTTTGTCGGTGATGCTGCTTTCCCATTAAAACGTAATTTAATGTGCGTATTTCCGGGGAAATGTCAATCGGCCGATAAGGAATGCTTTAATAAAAAACTCTCATGCGCAAGAATACGTATAGAAAATAGTTTCAGTATACTCGCAAATAGGTGGCGAATTCTTGGCACTACATTAAATCTCCATCCAAAAAATTGTGAAAAAAATATACTGGCCACCGTCGCCATGCACAATTTTTTAATTTCTCAAAAGAGCGAGTTGTATTGTCCAGCAGAGTACGTAGATCATAAACAACAGGGAGTTATCATTACTGGAAACTGGCGTGATGAGGGCGAAGAACTACAGCAACATCGTATTTTTCGAGGCAATCGCAGCCAATAATTAATTCAATTCAGAAAAAAATCCTAACCAGTTGGAATGGTTCGTGCGAAATGCTAATCATCATAATATTCCCGTAGTTTCGAATATACAATGTTAGAGAGATCCATCTCTAATTCATGAACAACTGCCACAGGCAATTGTGCGTTTTGTATTTTCATCGCCAATGATGAGAATAATAAAGAGGTTGAAGTGGCTTTGGCTGGTTCGTCTATTTCACTAATTGATTTAGTCGCAATATCCAAAAAGTTTTTAGAGTTAGTGTATATGTCATTTTTGGACGATGATGCAGACATTTTTGCTTGTTTAGCTGGTGTAGATGTACCAATTACGTCATTAAGGCTTAAACTGGTACTATTATTACCAACATCTGTATATTCAATAGAGCTCTCAAACAAGTCGCAACTCTCGCTACTTACTTTATGATAATTTCTAATTGTGCTAAAAATATGTACAGTTTTATTCATTTCTTTATGGGAATCTATGTGATTTGAACTTACGGCCTTTGATCGTCAACGTTGTATAAGAAACTCATCAAATCGCAGTACTTATACTTTTTTTTTGTGTATCTGGGTCGGGTGCAGGATCTCCTGAATTAGACACCTAGCGACGAGCCCGCCGATAGACATTTCGCAAACTCTTCCATCGAGTCTTACATTCATGTTCTGAAATATTTTGAAAATAAAATATTTTTAATTTCTGTATAACGATATACATAATTAAAAATTTTCACCTGACGATTTCAGGTTAAAAGCAATTTCTCACCAAATTTTTGTTTTTAAATCGGTCAGTCGATAATTTAGATGATTTAAATCATAAATAAGCTCTATTAATTTTTCGTCAAATGACATGATGATTTATTAAAATTAAACAGAGCGATTTTTATTGTAGTGCGAAAACTTAGGTTAAGAAAAAGTTGACAGCCAAAAATTTGTAATTACCAACATAAAGAGATAAAAATCAGTTGGTAACATTGCAGCGCTGGCGACAAAATTAGAAATAGATTCTAAATACAGTTCGGCGACATTGGTTCTGTGAGCAGCATATGGTTTCTGTGTATTCTAATTTGACAGGCGATGTCGCTGTCCACCTCGGCTTATTTTCAATAGATGGCGTTGGTGGCGAACCTATCGTTTGACAGCTGCGCCATACATTACATATTTCTCATTCGATTATTCATTTCAATTATTTACACCGTGCGGTTGTTCTCAAACATTTCAGCGAGAATTTGTGAATTCTATTAAATTTAAAATTGTTTTTTAAACAATTTTAAATTTAATAGAATTAAAAAAATTAAAGTAAAAAATTTAGTGGATTTTGAGAACGATTTGGTTAAACCGAATTTAATTACATTTTGCGAACAAATCATTTTGATCAGCTGTTCAATTAAAGTAAATGGGCTTTGCAGGCTTAGACATAATCACATGACCACAAATTCATTCTAATGGTTTTTAGCGAAGCTTGATTAGTTAAGATACACAAAGACTTCAATGTTGAAGAAGAATAACAAGGTAATTTCAACAAATCTGGTTCATGTTTAAGTCACGATAACAATTTCGTGTCATTTTACCATATTCATTACAATAAAATGCCTAAAGTTTACATAGGTCAACGCAGTCATTCAAATGAGCGGCGATCTACTTCACGTGGGAACCGCACTGATGTCGAAATCCTAATGTCTAATGATAATCATTGTATTGGCATGCGAGAGCGCCTGAAGCTGAACGGAAAGCGAATAGATTCAGAATGCAACAAGCTAGTGTACATCAAACACAACGACAGCGAGCACCACACAATGAACATGGCCGATTATGCCGACGCTGTGCTCCGATAAACCTTGAACTAGCGAAGCTCCTGCTTTGTGTTGTGCAGGTGGGAGGGTGAAATTGCCACAATTTGTCTCGCCATCAGTGCTATTACGATTATTGGTTTCTGGAACAGGAAGTGATTCTACCCATTTCCCGGCCAACATCCAAAAATACAACAGTTGCTTCCAATTGACGTCATTTGGCACAACGCATATTGTACGGGACAATTCCATGCACACTTTCCAGATAAATACAATACAATTCTCTTTCGCACCGTTCGCTGTTGCATCACAAACACATTGCAATCATTTAACACAGTCAATTTCACATCACCATTACAGATTCAAGGGCAAATACCTCATTTAGTAGGAGCACTGTTGCCACCATCGGATGCAGACCGTCAATTCTTACAAATTTATTACATGGACAATTAGGATGTTGAAGTTAAACAGCGTTATGGTCAAAACATTGTCGGATAATTGAACACACTTCTTCATTAGAACAACGAATTGATCAAATGCCATCGTCATCAGCGACAATCGACGAAGTGGCTGTTATTATTTCGGAGAAAATTTCCAATCTAGAGATATCGTGCATCATCGTCGGAACAATGAATTGAAGCGCGTGTCAGAAACTCACAGGATTTACAATGCGCTTCACTATCTATTAATCTTTTGGCAGAGGAGGAGACCGAATGACTGACATATATACGTTGGAACCAAAATTCGCCCAAAATATCAGATCGAGTGAAATCGATTTCATCACCTAAGTCGAAATCCCGGATGAAGCCGTTTATCCAAAATTGCATGCAGTGGTAACTAAGTTAGTTTTCATGAACGACTCTTTTTTTCTGATCGATGTCATGTGTTCCAGGCAATGACGCATACCCGTTGTACCGTGGGCAATCAGCTGTTGACAATGGGCGTTATACAATTGTGAAGGTCAAATGACAAGTTGTTGATGGATTGTGCTGTATCCGACGATATTGTCCAAGGCTTTTGAGGCACACATGAATATGGAATACAGTAAATCCGTCAAGTCAATAAAGTATACACACGCAAAGATGTGAAAAATGAAAACGACTAAATATCTCACTACCAGATGGGTGGCTATGTGAGCAGCAATAAGGCAACTCGGCGCATCTTTTACTTTGCGATCCGCGAAAGACACCCTACTGTTGTACATTTGGCAGTGCATCTGGAGGACAACGTGGCATGGCTATCGTTGACAACATTGACAGGCTTATTCTCAGTTTGTCAAGCAGAAGATTTCGCTCCCACTTTGCGTATGCTGAAATGCCACGCTAATATTATTCTTTTTTGTTAATCTTCGTCTCTAATATATCGAGGGCGACGTATTTGCTTTTGAATATTTTATATTTTGATTGATCGAAATGATTCATTAATGAACTCAAACGTCTAAAAGTATTGTGTTCGCGCCAAGTGGTTAATTGGAATTAAGTTAATTTATAGGCAATCGCCTAGGGCTGCACGATTCGTCACAAACAAGTAACGCAGAATCGCTATCACGCGTGAGATCTAAAACAAGATGATTTTCAATTTGCGACACATCTTTCAGTCAGTATAGAACACACACAAAACGATCGATAATTTCCAGAGAAAGCGCGCTTCTCCACTTCTAATCAGAACAACAATCATCCTACAAGACTTGTGGCGAAGTAAGGTAGATTGGGATAACCTCAATGAATTTTCTGCAAAAAATGGAAAACAACAAATTCATTCAACTGAACAGATGTTAGGTAGTGACGAAGATGGCGACGAAGTACTAGGTCTACATGCATTTGGCAATGCTAGTGAGACACCTCATCCCTGTTTCTCATTTTTGCAATCTGGCAGATAAACAAGAAAGGTCGCGAAGGGATTTAGAAAAAATATTCCAGCGGAGTATTGGTGTTCTATAAACATATCTGGAATATAGGAGCCGGTGACATCATTAGTCGATATATTAAGTTATTCCAATACTCAAATATTTTTCTAAAATTCAAGCAGCCACAGCTGTTCATCAGTATATGACAAATCACCATATTAGATTATGGCGTTGTTAGGACGTGTGTAAATCATCAAATTTTATTTTTGAAATCAGTGTTCCTCTCGAGAAACGTTTCGCGCTGCTTTGATAAATGTATGCAGCCAACTCCCGTACGTCACCGAATAGCGTGAAAGCCATAGAGACACATCTTTTGGCATTTAGTGGTTAGCTATTTTTGATTGACCAGTGTTGTTGATAACCGTTAGATCAGCTGGCAAGAACTCATAATTTTCAAGTGAGTAAAAATCCCTAATCAGTTTTAGATTATCAGCATATAACATAAGGCTTGATGTTATAACTCCTCAGATATCGTTGATTTTAATGTAACTAATAGTGGGCCCAATCAATCCCTGCAAGGCGCCAGAGATCATCTCAAAAAAGCCGACAAGAAACGACTGAAACAGTTTTAGAATAGAATGTTGGAACAGAATATGACACTTTGTCAAAAGCCTTGGAAAAATGGGTATAATGTTCTATCTCAGATTTATCACGAATTTTGTGATAGGCGACAACAAAGATTACATCCACCTAACTGGAAAGTGAGACGTATTTGTGGTCCTGTTAAACTGACACGCGATCAAAGAATTCTTAAGTTTATTTTGAATATATTAGGGTACTATTGTATGATAAGAATTCAATTTTTAGAAAACATAAAAATATTGCTAGCCCCCTGCTAACAGATTTAAAGTGTTTAGCATATAGCTCACACATTTCGGAAGGATTGTAAGACGCGTGTCAGATTGAAGAAACATAAACCTGCGGTAATCAGACTTAGTGCGGAATGACCTGTGGTAATTGCTCCATCTTTCGGTTTTACCAACTACACAAGATAGGTTGACTACCTTTTCGGAAACTGGTTACGTTTTTTCATAACACGTATGGAATAGTGACCACCTCAAAACCACATAGCCTTAATCAGATAAATGCATACTTTTAATGTGCCAAAATAAAATGTAGCATGGCAAAAATTCGCGAAATTTAAAAGGAATTTAAAGGAATTTAATTTTTGTATTTAACGTTATTTCTAATCATTTTCGTGCTAGTCTAACTTCGCACGAAAGCAAGTACCTCATTTATTGATTAGTGTTGCCTGATGATTTTTATTTTATTTTCTGGCATACTAATTATTTTATGCGCCTAATTTTATAAAGCCACCCACCTATATAACCACCTATATAATAAAATTTAACGAATATAGAGTGTGAACATTTGCTACTCGACATTTACAACGTAAAATCAAATCGTTTAGAATTACAATCACGAATTTTTTTTATCGTGGAACATGAACACAATAAAATACAATACAATTTGACCTTCCGCTAACGTCTTATGCAAGTTTTACAATTTCTCACGATGCTTGATAATATAGAAATCGTTTTATTAAGTCTCGACAATTCATAGCTGAAGTATGTGCCGATCGAGTTTCAAATACGGGACCCGTGCACACAGTAAATAAATCAAAACTATCTTCACAAACAATAAAATCGTAAGACAAATTTATATTTTGACTTGTTCGTCTTACAATACACATCTAGAGTACAAAATGAATATAAAAAAAATGTTGGCCTTTTGAGCAAAACAAAAAAAAAAAAATAAAGAATTTAATTTTAACATCGATGATGGTGTTGGTATTTCTACTTGCCTTCTTCTTTTAGCCGTTAATACCGTGTGCTTATTTCTTGTTTGTTTGTTTGTTTGATGTAAGATGAAGACTATTGAACAGATTCAAATAGACAATAACTATTTAGATGGAAACAAACAAAACGCCTCATTAAATTGATTTATGTTTTAGTGAAGCGTACGACGAAGAGAGAGATGGCAATAACCGAAATTAATTGAAAATCATTTATTTCTTAGTAAAGTCTTGTTTTTAGTCTTCTTCTTAATGTCCATGCTAATTCTATATATTTATTAATATTACAGTGTGCGGCTTTGCCAGGCTCAGTATCATTAATTTTGTACCAAAATTTCATAAATCTTGATGCTTTCTGGTTATTAAAATTCATACAGATCAGATTCGCCAACAATATTATTTAGTGTGAGAACGACAAAAGTTGTATGCGAATAATCTGTTTTCTATTCCGTCAGTCTTATATTACAAGGTTATTTCAAAATTTAAGCGTTTTGTATTACTCGTTTCTCGTTACGTTTTCCCGTTCGAGTTATAACTCCGAATTCTTAGTATTGTTTATAGTCAATAGACATTACTGAAAAATAATTATGAAGAATGGTGTTATATCTGAGGATAAGGAGTATATAGAAGAAAAGTAGAAAATATATGACGACAAAGGAAATAAATTATTTTCAAAAGGACTAAAAATTAAAAAAACATAAAAATGATAAAATGGATAAAATGAAGTATAAATAGATAAAACAAAATAAGTCAAAATAATGTGGCATACTTACACACCAGCCGGAACCATAAAACCTTATAAAATCTGCCACAAATATACCCTCCACAGCCAAACCAATTATGGAACAAGAAGAACTTGCATTGTGCATCCTTAGGTACTTTCTGATTTTTCAGCCGGAACCAAATACTGTTAAAGTTAGCCGAAAGTTTCCAGTCGAAAGATGATAATGCAGATAGTGTATTTGCTATTCCAGCCGAAAGATGGCAATGCAGATAGTGCCTTTGCCGTTATAAACAAAAGATGGTAATGCAGATATTAATTTTGTTGTGCCAACCGAAAATATTTTAAAATGTCGATAATGCAGATTGTATCGATAAAGAAGACCAACTTCAAAATTCAAACTGTGGTGATGATTTGGGTGGGTCTGATGGGGTTATAGGGGTGAAATTTTGATTTTCCTCGTTTTTCGTCGATATAATCGTTCGTCATTCGATATTTTGGCATAAAGACACAAATCTCACTATGCCAATTCGATAGCCCATGACCATAGGTAGATTCTGAGTATATGGTTGGGGTGGGTCTAATGGGGTTATAGGGGTGAAATTTTGAGTTTCTCCATTTTTCACCGATATAATCGTTCATCATTCGAGCTTTTGGCATAAAGACACCATTCTCACTATGCCGATTCGATATCCCATGACCATAGGTAGATTCTGAGTATATGGTTGGGGTGGGTCTGATGGGGTTATAGGGGTGAAATTTTGAGTTTCTCCTTTTCGCCACGATAAAATCGATCGTCATTCGAGATTTTGGCATATAGACACCAATCTCACTATGCCGATTCGATAGCACATGACCATAGGTAGATTCTGAGTATATGGTTGGGGTGGGTCAGGGGGTTATAGGGGTGAAATTTTGATTTTCTCCTTTTCGCCACGATAAAATCGTTCGTCATTTGAAATTTTGGCATAAAGACACCAATCTCACTATGCCGATTCGATAGCCCATGACCAAAGGTAGATTCTGAGTATATGGTTGGGGAGGGTCTGATGGGGTTATAGGGGTGCAATTTTGATTTTCCTCATTTTTCGTCGATAAAATCGTTCGTCATTCGATATTTTGGCATATGGACACCAATCCCACTATGCCGATTCGATTGCCCATGACCATAGGTAGATTCTGAGTATATAGTTTGGGTGAAACCATATACTCAGAATCTACCTATTCTCATGGGCTATCGAATCGGCATAGTGAGATTGGTGTCCATATGCCAAAATATCGAATGACGAACGATTTTATCGACGAAAAATGAGGAAAATCAAAATTTCACCCCTATAACCCCATCAGACCCACCCCAACCATATACTCAGAATCTACCTATGGTCATGGGCTATCGAATAGTCACTTATAGTCACTTTGGGCTGGGATACTTCAATTTAATATATAATTTGTTTAACTTTCGACTGAACTAGTCAAGACACTATCTGCATTATCGATTTTTTTCGATTTCGGCTGGCAACTTTCGGCTAACTTGAACAAGGTCGGCACCAATATTAAGCCAACCCAAACCATTTTAATCCAGCCGGAACCAGAGTTTTATCAGTCGGAACCATTAGGAGTTTCCTAGAGGCCGATGCCCAGCCACAACGAAGCAGCATAAAAGGGTAGGGACGTTTCCCCAACAGAACAGCTCTCTTCACCCCGAGAGACCTCTAGGTTCTCTTCCACAATTCACACTCTGACAGCTTTAGACTACCGGAATGCCAAGGGGAGACCATGTAGATTCCACGGTCGTACCCGAATGGTTGACACATATGCTGGACTCGCCACTTCGACGATGTGGATGTCATGCCAAGGGGAACCAACATGAAATGAGAATACCCCCGCAAATGAGAATTTGCGTAAATAGCTGATTATGAATAGACGAAAATATTACACATTGAAAGAAATTGCAGATGACATCGACTTTTTATGAATTCTAATGATGAGGACACAGACATTGTTATTCTGCCCTGATCCGGATCAAGCTTCTGATGCACAAGGCTTCGATGATAATGAAATCAATGATGGGAATTCAGCCATGCCAAACTTTGGAAGTACATGTAAATAGTAACGAAGAAGAAACACAGAAAAATATTCTTCTTTACTCGCGGGAACCAATAAATGTACAAAAAGATAAAATTCATAATCTGGAAGAGCTGTGGCCTAAGAGCAGAAAATATCAAAACATTTATTGGATTCCTTCTACTAACCGGATATAACAAATTACCTCAAGAGGAAATGTATTTTTCATTAGATGAAGACGTTACATTCCCCTGGTACGATCTTGTTTATCGCGAAAAACGTATAGAAACTTACACTTCATGGATAACAATGCCTTGAACAAACAAGACAAATTGGCAAAAGTACGCCCTTACATCGAATAATTTATTCAATTCGGAGTATTTCACCATCATCTTTCATTAGATTAATAGTTGATTCCATATCGAGGACATCACTCGGCCAAAATGTACGTGCATGGGAAGCCGATCAAATTTGGGTACAGTACAAATCATGGACTATAGCCTCATCTTGCGGCTATGTATACAAGTTTCTTCTACATATACTGGCAAATCAAATTCTTCGGAACCCTTGAATGGTTTAGGGCTGGTAGGTAATGTAGTTGCCGATTTAACAAAATGTATACCCGATCCTCAAAATCACATAATTTTTTTCGACAATTTTTTACGTCGATTCCAATTTTATTTTATTACGAAAAAATCATATTTTTGCTTATGGTACAATTCGGGAAAATCGAATAACAGGAAATAATTTATTCGCTGGTTCGAAGGATCTGAAAAAGGAGGAAAGAGGATTTTTTGATTATCGTTTCGAAAAAAAAATTGAGAAATATTGATTGTTAGATCGAAAGATAGTGCAGTAGTTACAGTGGCTACAAATATTCGAACGGTTGAACCAATTAGAAATGTGTCTCGCTTCTCTAACAAAAAGAAGGCTTACATTTGTGTTCCGCAGCCAAACGTTTTCCAGGAGTATAACAAATATATGGGGGTGTCGATTTGTGTGACAATTTTGTATCCACATATAGAATACGAGTACGTGGAAAACAATGGTGGTGGCCTCTATTCTCCAATTTTGTTAACGTTTCTTTGTGTAATGTTAGAGACTATGGTGTGATCTACACCCAAACCAGAAAAAACCACTCCTAGCATTTAGAAGAGAAGTAGCCCTAGTATTGTTGAAATCATCAACGATAACTGCGACTTAAATTGACAGACCAAGCAGCCTTTCAAAACAGACACAACAACCATCATCTGCCATTAAGCCACATCACCTTGTACGTCAAAGTAAGAGAAGCAGATGCAAGGTTGCATGTCACAAACTATTTTTAAGTGCAACATTTGTAATGTGGCATTGCATGAAAAATGTGTTCCAATATATCACTCAAATTAAATTAGTAAAACTGATTTTTTGCGAAAAAAAACTTGAATTCTTTTTTCTCATTTCTTGCTAACGTTGCGTGAACGCAATATGCTTAAACTTTTAAACTATATGCTCCAGCCTTATATGTGGCTCGTGGCGGCTTAATTGTGACCCAACTAAACTAATTTTAGTCACCAAACGAAATTTTCAAGGCAGAATATAATGTGGCGAAAAATGGGTTAAAGTTATTTTACTTTTTTATTATGAAACTCAGGATGGTTAAATTTCTTGAAATGAATGGCCTCAACTGGCCATCCATGGGTTGCGGTGCTTTTCGTTGTTACAAACAAACTAACAAAGGGCCGGTTGCAACTGGGTTGGGCGTCTCTTCACCTTAAACTATTTTTTCTTTTTATTTATTGAAATTATTACAACTGATTACAATGCATCTAGTAATTTTTCTTTCTTATTTAGCTACTTGTGAATGAGAAGAAGCCCAGAGGCTATCTCTATTTATATAGGTTATTAACTGAAGTAGTCTTTGCTCTGGTATCCTTAATCCATTAAATCAATGGTTTCGTTCTCTGTAATCGTCTTACTGCATGTGAAGTGTCCAACATACCACGAAGCTCTTCATTTACGTGTTGATACGAGTAGATACGTTGTCTATGAATTACTGCACATTTTTTTATTTCTTCTTGAACCGTCGGGATATTTAGGTCCCTATGAAGGTCATCATTCCTCACGTACCACGGAGCGTTAACTATACCACGTAACACTTTGTTTTGAACAGTTTAATTTATTTTGGTGTTAGTTTTCTTTGTACAGCCCCAGATCTGTATTCCGTAAGTCCATACAGGATTTAGCACCTGTTGATACAATAGCAATTAATTTTCGGTTGACAATTCCGAATTTTTCCCGAGCAGTCAATATATTTTTCGATATTTGATATTAACTTCATCTTTTTTCTTTTTAGCGTGCTCTTTCCATCTGAGCCTGGTATCTAAGGTCATCCCTAGATATTTAGCCTTATTTGGATACGGAATTAGCTGACCGTTAATTATTACAGGTTTGTAACTGACTTTTAGATTATTAAAATTCACATGCGTGGATTTCGATTCAATGAGCCGATACGCCACATTTTTGTCCATTTTATGATTTTGTCACATGCTTCATGAAGTTTCGCTCTCGTTTCCTCGATAGTGTCTCTGACTGAGACAACTGCGCCACATCTAAGAAGATACTAGAACAAACCTTTTTCCTCTCTAATGTATTCACAATGACATCTGTAAGCCTATGAACCTTCTCAATAGTTGAGTGTTTCTCTCTCAAACCAAACTGATATTCTAGGATAAGCTTTCTTTGTTCTATGGTGCTTTTCAATCTTATGAGCAACAGTCTCTCAAACAATTTCGCTAGTGTTGGTAGAAGGGAAATTCGCCAGTAAGATTTTCTATCATTCGGTGGCTTGCCCGGTTTCGGAATCATTATTACTTCTGCTACTTTCCACTGCATTGGCACATGTTTTTCCCTGAGAATCGCACTGATTATGTGCAGTAATTTACGGGTGTCTTTTTCTGGCAGCTCCTTTATTATTTGCCCTTTTATCAGGTCGTAACCAGGAGCTTTCTTGACTTTTATGTTCTTAGTTTCAGCTTTTAGTTCTTTCAATGTCACAGTCCTGAAATCTTAGAAGTCAGATATTCTGGGCGTATCAGCATCGTTTTCGTAACTGGCCTGCCGGCCTAGAGGTTGAAATGTTTCTTCAAGATGTTCAGCCAACAGGTCAGCTGTGTCTTTCTTTTTCTAGCCAATTTCCCATCGTTTGTTTTGATTGGCAGAGACGGGGGGGGGGGGGAGGGATTTGCGTTTTTCGTGTTTTAACCCTTTTGTTGCTTTCCAGAGGGAATAGTCAGTATCTTTATTTGGAGCTAGAGATTAAAGGTGTTTTCCAATTGTTTCGTTTTTCACTGCTTTTATGAGTGCCTTAAGATTGATGCACAAGTTGCTTAAGGTGGTTTTAGCTTGCGGCGCAAGCGTATTCTGCGGGCTTTTCGTTTTTTTTTTACACTAATAACGGAATTTTCTTTCCTGGATGATAATTTGGGGGTGCATTCCCAACCCGACCATTGTATGACATCAAGGAGCCTGTCTAGTTTCTCTTCTAACTGCTTAAACAAATTCCAATTTGTTTTATTGTTTGTGAGCTGTGGTGAATTTGTTTTTTCTATGACATTTTCACTAACCGTCATAATAACAGGAGAATGATCAGATGTTAGACTTTCAAAATTTTCTAAGATGTAGTGTTCTGATATGCCTTTAGTGATGCAGAAATCTATAAGATCTGCGATTTTGTTAGGATCAGTTGGCCAGTATGTTGGTTTCTCTAATGAGTAAAATTCACAGTTTGAGTATTGGCCAGCTGCAAGTAATTCTTTGCCTTTGAAGAGGTTAATATTGAACACCAGAAGGTATTTTTTGCATTAAAGTCATCTCCAATAATGAAGTTACTTCCTAATTTCTGGAACAAGTTAATGTAGTCTTCTTTCTTTAGGTTATACCGTGGGGGGCAATATATCGCAGATATATTACAAGTGTTGTGATATCCAAAAATAACCGTCACGGTGGTTGCTTGCATGGTGAATTGAATATGAATTGAATATGAATTGAATATGAATTGAATATGAATTGAATATGAATTGAATACGAATTGAATATGAATTGAATATGAATTGAATATGAATTGAATATGAATTGAATATGAATTGAATATGAATTGAATATGAATTGAATATGAATTGAATATGAATTGAATATGCATTGAATATGAATTGAATATGAATTGAACATGAATTGAATATGAACTGAATATGAATTGAATATGAATTGAATATGAATTGAATATGAATTGAATATGAATTGAATATGAATTGAATATGAATTGAATATGAATTGAATATGAATTGAATATGAATTGAATATGAATTGAATATGAATTGAATATGAATTGAATATGAATTGAATATGAATTGAATATGAATTGAATATGAATTGAATATGAATTGAATATGAATTGAATATAAATTGAATATGAATTGAATATGAATTGAATATGAATTGAATACGAATTGAATATTAATTGAATTTGAATTGAATATGAATTGAATATGAATTGAATATGAATTGAATATGAATTGAATATGAATTGAATATGAATTGAATATGAATCGAATATGAATTGAACATGAATTGAATATGAATTGAATATGAATTGAATATGAATTGAATATGAATTGAATATGAATTGAATATGAATTGAATATGAATTGAATATGAATTGAATATGAATTGAATATGAATTGAATATGAATTGAATATGAATTGAATATGAATTGAATATGAATTGAATATGAATTGAATATGAATTGAATATGAATTGAATATGCATTGAATATGAATTGAATATGAATTGAACATGAATTGAATATGAATTGAATATGAATTGAATATGAATTGAATATAAATTGAATATGAATTGAATATGAATTGAATATGAATTGAATATGAATTGAATATGAATTGAATATGAATTGAATACGAATTGAATATGAATTGAATATAAATTGAATATGAATTGAATATGAATTGAATATGAATTGAATATGAATTGAATATTAATTGAATTTGAATTGAATATGAATTGAATATGAATTGAATATGAATTGAATATGAATCGAATATGAATTGAACATGAATTGAATATGAATTGAATATGAATTGAATATGAATTGAATATGAATTGAATATGAATTGAATATGAATTGAATATGAATTGAATATGAATTGAATATGAATTGAATATGAATTGAATATGAATTGAATATGAATTGAATATGAATTGAATATGAATTGAATATGAATTGAATATGAATTTAATATGAATTGAATATGAATTGAATATGAATTGAATATGAATTGAATATGAATTGAATATGAATTGAATATGAATTGAATATGAATTGAATATGAATTGAATATGAATTGAATATGAATTGAATATGAATTGAATATGAATTGAATATGAATTGAATACGAATTGAATATGAATTGAATATAAATTGAATATGAATTGAATATGAATTGAATATGAATTGAATATGAATTGAATATTAATTGAATTTGAATTGAATATGAATTGAATATGAATTGAATATGAATTGAATATGAATCGAATATGAATTGAACATGAATTGAATATGAATTGAATATGAATTGAATATGAATTGAATATGAATTGAATATGAATTGAATATGAATTGAATATGAATTGAATATGAATTGAATATGAATTGAATATGAATTGAATATGAATTGAATATGAATTGAATATGAATTGAATATGAATTGAATATGAATTGAATATGAATTGAATATGAATTGAATATGAATTGAATATGAATTGAATATGAATTGAATATGAATTGAATATGAATTGAATATGAATTGAATATGAATTGAATATGCATTGAATATGAATTGAATATGAATTAAACATGAATTGAATATGAATTGAATATGAATTGAATATGAATTGAATATGAATTGAATATGAATTGAATATGAATTGAATATGAATTGAATATGAATTGAATATGAATTGAATATGAATTGAATACGAATTGAATATTAATTGAATATGAATTGAATATGAATTGAATATGAATTTAATATGAATTGAATATGAATTGAATATGAATTGAATATGAATTGAATATGAATTGAATATGAATTGAATATGAATTGAATATGAATTGAATATGAATTGAATACGAATTGAATATGAATTGAATATGAATTGAATATGAATTGAATATGAATTGAATATGAATTGAATATGAATTGAATATGAATTGAATATGAATTGAATATGAATTGAAAATGAATTGAATATGAATTGAATATGAATTGAATATGAATTGAATATGAATTGAATATGAATTGAATATGAATTGAATATGAATTGAATATGAATTGAATATGAATTGAATATGAATTGAATATGAATTGAATATGAATTGAATATGAATTGAATATGAATTGAATATGAATTGAATATGAAATGAATATGAATTGAATGCGGATTGAAAATGAATTGAATACAAATTAAAATATGAATTGATTCGAAATACGACATATTATGAAATATGAATTGAATATGATTTGAAGGCGAATTGAAAAATAAAAATGAATATGTAAGTTTACAATATGTTACACACGGTTAATGCAGAGTCAACCAAATTCCTCTACATAATTTGATACCTACTGCTATACAACAAGCAACACGACATGTACCTCAAAATGCTTAACTGGAAAATAGAATATTCTAATTAATTTCTTTATATGTAAAATTGCTTACATTAACATTAAATTTCGATATGAGAAAAGAAAATTGTTACCGGTATATATTGCAGAGCATAAGACAGAAAATTAGAGGAAGGGCGGATGCTGCTTTAATATCATATAACATATTCAGTGACGATTGGATATCCATAAAGAAATGTTTGTCCCTACAGTTTGCCGATAAGAAGGACTCTGGACCATGGAGCATCAACTTAGTGGGATCGCACAAGAAAATACTAGCATAGACGAGTGTTATGGTAACATGAACCACGAGGACCAATTCAGCCTGACCACCAACCAAATCAATTAAACCGACAAGCCTTATCGAACCAGCATTCAAGAGGGAACATTCGGACCAGAATATACCAAGAAAAAAGCAAAGGATCTACTATTTAGAGCCAGAAGTAGAAGAGGGACAATACCACGAGATAGTCACCGATATTTCGGGTATCGAGATATGCGCCCTGGAGTAAGACCAAGAAAATGAAGGTACGGAGCTAAATTTTGTGACGGACGCCTCTCTTGCGTTCCTTACCTAGAATACAAGACCAAAGATAACAAAGTGCTCAAATTCCTGTACGATACCGGAGAAAACAAAAACTTGGTCAAACAAGAATTAGCAAACAAAACCCCAACACAGACTAATAACCCGTTTAACATAAAATCAGCTGGCGGAAGCATACCAATCAAGGAAAAGGTTGTCGAACCATTCTTTTCAAGAATCCATAAAAACTTGGAATTTTTCGTACTACTCGGGCTCCAATCTTTCAATGGAATCATTAGAGACGATACTCTAAAAGAGCTAAGAGCCATAATCGACAGAAAAAACAACATCCTAATTCTAGCAACAAGCTTACAATTACCACTGAAGGAAAAATGGTTATCACAGGCAAATAACCTAGAAATCCGAGATAATTTTCTCTCGGCAACGTCAAAAAAAGTTACAGAGTTTGCTGTCGGAATTTGAGGAAGTGTTTGGACCCGTCAAGAACCATGAACTAATAAATACAGGTATAAAAGCTGAAATCAGGACCACAACTGAGGAAGCCGTTTATTCCAAAACCTACCCAGAATCAACGTTTACGGGACTGCATCATAAGACCTTTAAAGAGCCCATATAACTCTCCAGTATGGGTAGTTGAGAAAAAGTTAGATTCCCAGGCATAAGAAATTATCGCATGGTCATTGATTTTAAAAGACCAAATGCGGTAACAGTATCGGACGCATACCCAATCCCAGATATATCCAACACATTGGCGAATTTGGGAAACTCAAAATTTTTCACAACCATCGTCCTCACCTCCGGCTTTCACCAAATTAAGATGAAGGAAGAACACATAAAAAAACGTCATTTTCCACAATGAATGGATTCCCTTTGGATTAAAAATGCTCCAGCAATCTTTCAGAGGATGATATATGATGTGCTGAACGAATTCATAGGGAAAATATGTTACGTGCACATAGATGACATCATAATATTCGGAGGGAATACAGAGGACGAGCACCTGAACAACGTCAAAAAATATTTTTCAAATTGAGAAGGCGAATCTACAGGCAAATTTCAACAAAATAGAGTTTCATATCTAATAACCAATCAAGGAATAAAACTTAACGAAAAGAAAATTCAAGCAATTCACAAATTAAGGATTCCAGAAAAGCTGAAGGACTTAAAATCATTCCTGGGACTCAGATCTTACTATAGACGATTTATAACGGATTTCGCCAAGTTGGCAAAACCACTCACCAATCTCGCCAGAGGGGAAATGCACAAATTAAAGCTAGTGCATAAAAAAAAGTTAAAGTCAAACTTTCGGAATTGTCGCAGGGCGAATTGGGCAAGGATAGACCCGTTACCTTCATCTCAAGATCACTAAAAAAGACGGAGGAAAATTATGCCGTAAATGAAAAGGAGATGTTGCCCATAATCTGGTCTTTGGATAGTTTAAGGAACTACTTATTTGGAGCAAATAGATCCAAATCATTACGGATCATCAGCTCCTGACCCTCTCATTGAGTAATCGCAATCACAACGCGAAACTGCAGCGACAGAAAGCACGTTTAGAGGAATACAACTATGAGATATGCTATCAACAGATGCACGATTCATAGCGCTAAGGAGGACAACACCAAATTAATTCCATGTTGTGACGCACTAATAAACGTATTTAAAAACCAATTTATCATCACGGAGGGAAGAAGCGTATACGCTTATGAAAAACCCCATCCTACCTACTATAGGCATTGCATCAGCTTAGGCCGGATAACCAAAGAATCACTGATGGAAGTTTTAAAGGAAAAAACTCAGCCCAACTACAATCAATGGGATCAAAATATCGAAAGAACACTTTCAAATGCTGCAGGAAATATTCGTGGAACACTTGGCCGAATACAAAATTCGGTTGACAGGGAGGATTATGGAAGACCTAAAATGCGAGGAGAATAAAATTAACGTCATCCAGGCAGAACATAAGCGTGCACATAGGAAGTGACAGGAAAATAAAGAACAAATTTTGCGAAACCTGCCTTACGAAAAAAACGACCGTCATCCCGAAAAGGTGAAGCTGCAACCAATGCCAATTCCAACCTATCCATTGGAGATCATCCATATATAAATATATATAACATCAAGAAGGAGAGATTCATCATGTGCACAACAAATTCAGTAAACTCAAGAAGCTTTTTCACATCTAAGGACCAAAATCATCAAAATACTGTTGCGGAATCATGAAATAGGACCGGAAAAATTTAAACGGATTTAAAAATATTTTAAAATTTATTAGATTAAAAGTATTCAAATTTACTATGATGGATGCAGACGTCTGTATAAATGCAACTTCTATAATATTGAAAGAGCAATGGTTAATCTCCTACAAAATTTTCGAAATTCATTTTTCTTGCTCCAGGTTCGTCGCCGTTTTATTTTATGAGATGGCATTGAAGTCTTTTGTATTTCAAAATTGTAAAAATTCCGGAAATTTATAATTATTTTGATGTATACAGGGGCAAGATCATGAAATCCGACCGGAAAAATGAATTGTTAGAAAATATTTCAATGGACAAACACAAAAAAATCCGAAAAATGGTCAAAGTTGAAATCAAAATTTAACAAAAAAATTTAATTCGACAATTATTTCACAATCGAGCAGTTTTAAACGGAAATGTTGTACCGGTAAAAAATGAATTTCGAAAATCTTGTAGAGGATTAGCCATTGCTCTTCAAATATTATAGAAGTTGCATTTATACATCAGTCTGCATCCATCATGGTAAATTTGAATACTTTTAATCTAATAAGTTTGAAAATAATTTTAAACCCGTTTAAATTTTCCGGTCGTATTTCATGATTCCTCCTCTGCACTACTTCACCATACCAAAGATAATGGTAATGGATATTGAATCCAGTTTTGTTAGCCCAATGATCTCGGATTACATCAAACAGTCGGAGTACAAATATAGCTTACACCTTTTCAAAAAAGTGAGGTAAACGGTACGGTAGAAAGAGTTTACTCGACATTCATCGAGATTACTAGATGTCTGATAGATGAGTATAAGGATCTTCTTATAAAGTACCTAGTCTATATCGCTGCAAATAGGTATAGTTATACCTTACGTTCGTTCGGTCACAAAAGAGCGACCTATTTTTCGTAAGAACCAATCGCGTCAACTACCATAGATCTGCTGAATTTCCAGGACCAGACATATATGAAGACGTGGTGCAAAGAATCCAAAACGCTTAACAAGCCACCATACGAAGTGAAAAAAGTAAAGAAAACAGAACCTAAAGCATACAAAGTAGAGGACACCATATACGTCGCGGTAAAACACAGTGATAACAGCTTCGGGACGGAAAATTCACAAGCTTCATATAAAGAATGCAATAGAATTCATAACATATTTTTTGACGTTCTTTCTATTTCTCATCTTCTAGATCCTGTGTTGTACCAAAACCAAGTTTAATTTCAATTTTCAATTTTAATCTCAAATTCAATTTCAATTTCGATTTCAATCTCAAGCCCAATTTCAATTTCAATTGGCCGTGTATCTTTAAAGCTGGAGGAGTTAACAATACGTCACTCAAGGTGAACAACTGAATCATCCAAATTCCTGTACATAATTTGACACCTACTTCTATACAATGAGCAACACGACATGTACCTCAAAATGCTTAACTGGAAAATAAAACATTCGTGGTAAATTCTTTATTTGTAAAATTGCTTAAATTAACATTAAATTTAGATATAAGAAAAGAAAATTGTTAATTGAATTTAAAGTTAGTTTTTACATAAAATTGTATCAACGAAAATTAAAATAAATAAAATTATTTTTTAATTCTGCGAACATCGTTTCGTTAACTTGTATTTAATATGAATTGAAAGTTAATTGAATACGAATTGAATAAGAATTGAATATCAATTAAATAAGAATTGTATTTGAATTGAATATGAATTGAATGTGAATTTAATATGAATGTATGTGAATTGAATATGTATATTCAATTCATATTCAATTCATATTCAATTCATATTCAATTCATATTCAATTCATATTCAATTCATATTCAATTCATATTCAATTCATATTCAATTCATATTCAATTCATATTCAATTCATATTCAATTCATATTCAATTTATATTCAATTCATATTCAATTCATATTCAATTCATATTCAATTCATATTCAATTCATATTCAATGCATATGCAATTCATATTCAATTCATATTCAATTCATATTCAATTCATATTCAATTCATATTCAATTAATATTCAATTCATATTCAATTCATATTCAATTCATATTCAATTCATATTCAATTCATTTTCAATTCATATTCAATTCATATTCAATTCATATTCAATTCATATTCAATTCATATTCAATTCATATTCAATTCATATTCAATTCATATTCAATTCATATTCAATTCATATTCAATTCATATTCAATTCATATTCAATTCATATTCAATTCATATTCAATTCATATTCAATTCATATTCAATTCATATTCAATTCATATTCAATTCATATTCCATTCATATTCAATTCATATTCAATTCATATTCAATTCATATTCAATTCATATTCAATTCATATTCAATTCATATTCAATTCATATTCAATTCATATTCAATTCATATTCAATTCATATTCAATTCATGTTCAATTCATATTCAATTCAAATTCAATTCATTTTTTTTCCAGTAGAGGGAAAATCTTCATGGACGTTGTGCCAGACTTCTACCGACTAAAAACCCCTACCTCACCTCCCCGCAGCGATCCATAAATTTGTTGCATTTCTTCGACCGCGGGATGTCTATTGTCCTCTATAGTTTTGTTCAGAGTGACATGGTCGCTTGTTCCTTCATTTTTATGGTTAGTATTACTCTAATCATCCTACTTATAGCATACCAACCATTCTCGTCCGCCAGCATCCTCGAAATGATTGTACCTGGTGTTATGGCTCCTACAACATCTGTACACTGCTTTCGCACTTGATCCCACCTTGCACAGTAGAGTATTGTGTGCTCTGGTGTATCCTCTTCGGTACAGTATAAGCAATTAGATGTATCCTTAATATGTATTCTAAATAGGTATAGCTGTTGAAACAACTGTGATCTGACAAGAACTGGGTGAGATGGAACGATCCACGATCCACGGCCACGATCCAGAAGCAGCGCTCTCCCCCCTCGAATCTGCCATTCTTGTATTAATTCTGATTTGGCCTCAACGCTTGGCCTTCCTTTATGAACCGTTGCTCTATATTTCGCCAATACCGTGATCGGCGGCATGTTAGCTATCACGAAAACTGCTTCCTTTCCAACTGTTCTGCATACAAGCAGTGCTAGGGTCCGTTGCCCACGCTCGAACTGTTCACGCGCCTTAGCAGTGTCTAAAGCTCGTATCCAGATGGGTGCCCATAAAGTATTGAGGATAAAACCACTGACGAGAGCAATTTTCTTTTACTAGCGCTTGGTCCACCAACATTCGTCATCCCCCCGATGAGTCCTTTTGTCGTCCGAGTCACCTTTTCTACGATTTGCATTACTTGTTCTTGAAAACAGCGACGGTAGTCTAACCATATACCCAGGTATTTAATGTGTGTAGTCGGTTTTACTTTGATTCCATCCACGTTGAATTCCATCGAGTTAAGAACTCTGCGACCTGCCATTATGACTGCTTCAGTTTTCTCTGAAGCCAACTACAATCACCTCTATTGCTGCATTCACTCGTTCCACTAGTTGTAGTTCATGTCTGACGGAGACAATGAGTGCCAAGTCATCTGCGTAGCCCGCTAATTTGGCTTCTTCGGGCAAAGGAATTCGGAGAATGCCATCAAACAAGATATTAAAAAGCATCGGTCCCAATATGGATCCTTGGGGAACCCCGCTCGTGACATCCATCTGAGTAGCAACACCTCCAGCTTCCACAATGATTCGTCACTCAATCAAGTAGCTTTGAAGTACCTTCCTCAGATATGGCCTAACTTGGAAATTATTAAGTTCTTGTAGAATTAACTCCCATGATGCGCTATTAAAGGCGTTTTTTATATCCAGAGTGATTACTACTGGGATACGCCGCGTATATTGTGTACCATCAGTGGCTGAATCTTTTAGCTTCATAGCCTCCACTATAGCATCTATTGTGGAGCCCTGCTCGAAATCCAAACTGATTATCAGCGAGTCCGCCTGCCCTATCAATTTCGTCGATCAGTCTGCGTAATAGCAAATGTTCGAAACGCTTTCCGAAAGTGTCCAGCAGGCAAAGTGGTCTGTAAGATGTCGGTACGCCATCCGGTTTTCCATCTTTTTTTAACAACGCCAATCACGCCGTTTTTCAGATGCGAGGGAGTTCCCCATTCACTAGAATGGAATTCATCACGTCTAGCACCTTTTTTGGGTAGGTTTCTGCAGCGATCCTAACGGCCTCTGATGGAATTCCATCTGGCCCGGGACTTTTCTTCGTTTTCAATTTCCGCCATGCCATCTCGAGTTCCTCAGTTGTGAAAGGTGGAATCTCTACGGGTCTTATGTTTTCATATTGCACTTGGTCGTGCGTTGGAAAGAGCGAAGCCACGACAGTGTTCGTGATATCTGCGGGTAATGTAGGCGTTTTTTGTCCAAATTTTTTCATCACGATATTATATGCATCAAGCCTTCGCCTGGCGTGATTGCAGCGTCTACGAAGTTCAGCGATTTCTGGAGACTACCAGTAGACAGCTTTTCGTGTATTTCCACTTCTAGATTCTAGCGCCTCTTCGCATACTCTTCTGACAGTTGTTACTAACTGTGTCGGTGTTATTACGCTAGGGGTGTCAAGGTGCTGTTGCATCGCGCTACGAAGGTGCGCTTGACTCCTTTACCAAACCTGCCAGCCTCGGTTGACCGGAACGCTGGTGCCCTGAAGTCTAGCTGGTGTCGCTGTGTTTATTTCGAACATAATATATCGGTGGTCACTAAGACTTTCTTCATCCAAAACTTTCCAGTTTTGGATTCGATTTATGGTGTTTTGTGAGACGAAGGTTACATCTAGGAACGAGCCATAGTTTTCTCTTTCGTAGGTAGGTGATTGCCTCGTGTTGACACTGCTAAGGTTACAGGATGCAGCCCAGTCTGCCAGTTGTTGAACTCTATTGTCTAATACATCTCCGGCCCACTCTGGAGATTTTGCATTAAAGTCGCCCGCTACAATCACATCTTTGGTTTGGTTCTGAACTACTACCCTGAGTTCGTCCAGCCTTATGATGAATTCTTCCATACGTTTGTTAGGAGAGAAATAGCAGCTCATGATTACAATGTCTTCTAGTTCTACCCAGACCACTCCCTTTCTTTTACCGATTCTAGCAACTAGAACGTCCTTTGGAAGCACCATTAGCGCGGCATCTTCGTCTAAGTCAACCTTCCAATTTCCCCTCTGAAGTGTTCGTCGGTTTGGCTCGCTCACCAGGCCCACGTCTATCTGCATTTTTTTGGTAGTAGCTATAAGGAGGTCCTGGGCCTGCCTACTGCGATGCGTATTAATTTGCATCACTAGCATATTGGTTTTCCTCTCATGTTCGATTAGTTGTATCTACAGGCGAGCTCTCTCCATCACTATTCTGTCTCTTCCTAAATGGCCTGCCTTGCGTTTGGCTGCACTCATTTCTCTTGTGCCCGTGTTTACCGCAGTTAAAACAAAGGTTTCTGCGGTCAGGCCCATTGCAAGTCATCGCTGTATGCCCTCTTTCCCAGCATTTGTAGCAACGACGGCCTTCGACACGTAATTGGACTCGACAAGAAATCCATCCTATTCTGATGCACCTACGCTCCACCAGCTGCTTCGCTCACTGTATTGGCGATTTTACTGTAGCGTTCATCGTATCCGAGTGAGTAGGCCTCATTGAAGTGACAAATATCTCTTCGCATCGAACCTCGCTTAATGCTGCTTGAACACCTTTCTTTACATCATCAGAAACAGTCCCTGCCTCCAGGTCGCGTACATGTATTACTGCCGTTTCTTTTTGGTTTATTTCTTTCTTTGCTTTCTGCTCCGCGTCAGGCTGCGAGACCTGCTTACGGCCTTTAACTTTTGTCTCGGCTTTTAATTTATTCCTTGTTTCTCTCTCAGCACCCTCGCAAATTTTGGTACATACTACGCTATCACTATAACAGCACTCCAAAATCTTACGCAAGTTTAACCTGTTTCTGACTATCGAGGTGATACTCAACTCTGTGCATTCCTGGGAGGCAGTCTTCATTCTTCTTGCCAATTCGATAAATTGTGCTTCTACCTCATTATCGTCTACCTCTTGATTAATATAGGCAACTAGCAAAGTACGTCCGTCACTAGCCGGCCGATTCTGGCCCTTTAATTCAATCCTGTCTGAGCTTCGTTTAACAGTAACGTCACCTTACTTAAAGTACTGGTTGTCAAACAGCAGCTGAAATTCCGTCAATAAAAATTGCCCTCGTTAACGTTTCACAATCCATAAAGCTGTTGCGGCTGATTTTGGTTACCCGAAACACTTTTTGTGGCCATATTCCTTTGAGACAGTCGCCCTGATCTCTTGTGTTGTCATCGCCGAGTGAATCATGTTGCAGAGCTCCTCGGTTTTCTTTACAATTTCCTTTGTGTCCACTGTTTGTGTGGTCCTTTGCCACAGTTTGTGTTTGTGTCGGGTCTAGATCAGTTTGGGTGGCTATGTTGTGCTGTGCCACGCGATGATCATCATTGTCAGTTCTACGCTTCTTCTCAGTTACGATGGGCCTATTACTCGATGTCTGTAGTGTCTGCTTTAAATTTGATAATTTATATGCAGTCATCATTACCCTCGACACCGCATCCTTTATTTGATTCTTCGTTGTCGGGTTAGCCTTTACCAATGATCTCAGTCCGCCGGTTTCCTTCTCGATCTGCTCGATCACTGCGATTAAATCTGCTAACTCGGCTTGATTGTCATCATGTTCTGCGTCTTCTGCGTCGCAACGACGTTTTGTGCCACTCCACATTGAAAGCTCTGGAACCGAGGAGTAGTGTGGTGGAGATCTACTTAAACGTTTTGTTAGTTTAAAGTAAGAGTAGTAACTTTCATCTATGTTTCCAGTAGTTGTTCCGGATGCTTTGACCTGGTCACTCACCAACAGCATCCTTCCATGTGTTTGCAGTTGATTGTCCCACCCCAGAATCCGAGGGACGATCCTCTAGCGCAGAGGAGTGGGATTCCCGAAGTGATTCGGTACCTACCTGGGGTAGTTTTTTGTTATAACCTTCCGGCCATAATTTTTAAGGTCTTCGCATTTAATAGTTTTGCCGACTACCACGAGTAATCGTTGTAGTCGCCCGGGTGGTACCACGCGGACGTAAATTAAACACTTGCTGGTTTCAGATAGTTGCAACGCATAATTCAATTAATATTCTATTTCAAACTATCTTTACAATAATTGTTTTCTTTTTCGATTATAGAACATTAGGTAACCCCAGTGAATCCGCAAAAGGTCACGTTTGGCAGTCATTAATTTTCATTAAAATTAAAACCCCAAAGCTTGATAAACATCAACTATTTTATAACTAGTTGTCTGCAATAAATATACATAACCAGTAAACTTGTATACATCAACTATGTAACCTAATCAACGCTATCGATCATCTTAGAACACAAATCAATTTTTTAAAGATTTTGTCATCTCAAGATTACGACGATGAGATAACGCAACTTAAAAATCAAGTTTTATTTTAATTTATCGAGGATGAATGTTTTTTTTATCAAGCTTGTCTTATCAACATTTTCTTATATGCGATGCTGCGTGTGACCAGAATTTTATAAAAATTTTAAAATATCGTAAGGAGAGATATACCATTTACGTAATTTATTCAGTTCGGGTTTTTAAATGACGAGGTGCTACGTAAACGGACTGCGTACGTGCTTTACCATTCGCTTTACAATAGCTTCGTCGTTCAAACTGTTCTGTTTCCTTTTTAACCTAAAATCATATTCCATCGATCAAAATAATATATTTCTAGACGAAAAAATAAAAATGAATCTAGATAAGACCACATTTTTATTACATTCAGGACGTGTTGAAGATGTAACCAAATCCAAAATGAAACTACAAATATTATCATGCGTTCAAGAAAAATACGTGATTCGATTTAAAGTGCTTTTGGTGGTAGGACCGTGAATTTAAATTGGGGTAGGTTATGAATTATAATTCCTTTGGTTCGGGACTGTTCAGAATTTGTATGAAATGTGTAAATGACGTACTATATTTATACTTAAATTTTTTCACAATTCTTGACGTCCTCCTTACAATTTGTTTAAGACTAATAACTGTAATTACCATTTTCCAGACATATGTATTTCAAATACCATCATCACAAATCAATTCAAAATGTGTACAACATAATTACCACCCTTATTTTCACACATACACGGTACTGATGTTTTTTATATTTTCTGATGCTATCGCATTTACTATTTTCATATCGTATAATACAAAATTTCCATTAATTACTTCAATCATTCGTACATAGACCTCATTCCACCTTTAAAATATGAAATATAGCTCGACGTATCTCGCAAAATAAAAAAATTGGCAAAAACACAAAAAAATCTCGTCGAAATATAATACAAATTGATTGCCACCTACAACTACACGAGACATATTGCGATACCATTTATCATGCTGCTGCTCTATACCTAACATCCGTCACACCTTGATTGTAATGAAAAAAAAAATATTTTCAAAATTTTCTACTGTGCAGTGGGACCTCTCGTACCAACAAATCATAACGCACACACCTCCTTCAAATCAATCGCTTATTACCTACGTGCTGTATATGTGCCGAGCTTTTTATTTGATTTTAAAAGCATTTTTGTTGTGGAGTACTTGGTACCGCTAATTGGTATACAACATACTCATACAGAACTACCAACCCTGTTTTATAGCAAAAACAAAATATTTTTCTTGGAAAACTACAACAACTATGTATACACAATTCTTCCTGCTCTGCGGAACAATGCGAACAATTTAATTTTATTATTTTCCAATTTTTCAATTTTCCAATTAATTTAATATTGTTTAATCGCAATGAATCGTAAATGTTTTTAATTAATATTAAAATTATGCGAATATCCATGGAGTTTGGTTGTTCGAATTCGTCAAGGGGGGTTGGGTATATTTTAAGGTAAATTTGTCGAAATAAACACTTAAAATTTTTGAGCAAGTTTAAGTTTCATTTCGACATAACTTTTTTCATACTAACTACTAAGGTATATAAACTCATTGATTAATAATTTAGTTTAAGATTACCCACCCTTTCAAGTTGAAACCAGAGTCTGGGCGCCTTTGCTGGTCTAGGGAGAAATATATAAACATTTTTTACCTTATTTGTTCCAGATGTGGAAACATTAGAAAAGCTCACTAATAATCGGAAAATATCGCAATTTTCCCTTAAGAAAATCAGTAGCATCTAAATTTCATTGGTAGAACTACATTTAAAACTACATATGTCTATAAAAGTTGTTGTTCAAAATCGGTCCAGGGGAAACCACGAAATAAGTACAAATCAATTAATAAAGGCGTTTGGGGGCAAAGGTTGGCGGATATTGGGCAGCGAGGATAATATAAGGGGGTAAGTCCTTCCTAGACACGATTTAACAGATGGTTCGAATGTGTCGATGGGCGACATTAAGTCCAGAATTTAATTTGCATAAGATTTGCTCGATAGGAAGAGGCATGGGCGTATGCAAGGGGGGGTTACTAGGGGTTTAAACAATAGAAAAAAGTAAATTAATAAATGTATCAACTTATTAAACATATAAATAAATTTTCCAATATAGATTTACTCTACCGCTCAAAAGTGTCTAGGCACCCCTTCTTTCATGTATTATTGATACAGTATTACATATGTTTACGAAACAACATTTGATTAAAATGAAATACTTATCTGAAATGCAGTTTCATTATATAACCACCAATGATATAGGTTTAATTTTACTACCCTCTACCTGCGCTTGGTTGGATAGTCCGTAACTGTTTTTTACGGTACAATTACAATAATATTCTGTAGGAATTTCCAGAAAAATTTATCAGTCTGGTTTATTCTAGGTAATGATGTTTAAATTGTTTTTTTGAAAAGGTTTCAGTGAAATGAGTCAAATACGATCAGTTGGAGTCTAATATTTACACTGTTAACATCGTAAGCGAAATAACGAATGACAATTATTTAAAATGCCTCCAAGAAAAGATCCAAGTACTGAAACACACCACGCTACGGTCGATTGTAATGTTAAAAAATATCGGGAAAGTGACAGTTTTTTTTAATAAAAGACGTAGTGGAAGACCAAGAGCGACAACATCTGTAGATGATCAGAGAATAGTGACTACTAGCAAGACGAATAGACACAAAACAGCCCAGGAAATAACCGCAAATGTTGGTCACCCAAAACTAGTTAGTGTTTCTACGGTTAAACGTCGTCTACAGGAATCCGGACTACATGGCCGTGTTGCAATTAAAAAACCATTACTAGTAAACAAAATAAGCAAAAGAGACTTAAATGGCCCCGTGAACACCAACTTTGGACGATAGACGATTGCAACAAGGTTTTATGGACGGATGAGTCCAAATTTGAATTTTCGGTACCCGAAGACAAATATTCATGAGAAGATCTGTAGGTGAATATGCCAGTAAAGAGTGTATTACCACTACCGTAAAGCATGGAGATTTTTCAGTGATGATTTGGGACTATTTTGCTGGTACTAGTGTAGGCGATGTTGTGAAAATTGACGGAATACTAAGAAAAGAAGGGTACCGACAAATTTTGAAGAACCACTCAATACCTTCAGGAATTTGACTTTTGAGTCAAAATTTTATCTTTCATCAAGATAATGATCCAAAACATTCATGTAAAAAGGCTACCTTCATCATTTAGAGGATGAAGGAACAATTAAAACTATGGAATGGCCTCGCCAGAGCATTGACTTGAACTCTATTGAGTTACTATAAGAAGAATTGGATCGGGAGACAGCAATCAGCTCCAACATCAGCTACTGTTATGTGGAACAAACTTCAATCAATTTGGAACTCAATATCGCCAGAAGCTCTAGCAAAACTAATTGTGAGAATGTCTCGTATGTGCGCTGCGATTGTTCAATCAAAAGAAGGTCACATAAATGAAAGTAAAATTTAAATTGAGCATTTTAATTTTGACATTTATTTAGTATATTGGCATTAAAAAATGTGTGTGTGTACCTAAAAAATAAATATTATCACATTTTTACTGAGTTTTTATATGGTTTACGCTGCTTTTGGCAGTGCCTTAACACTTTTGAGCGGTAGTGTATGTATGTATATATTAAATATTTATAATGAACAAAATTTTTCATTGGAGCACGAAAAATCTGCAAAAATCCTTTTGGAAAAATATAAAAGTATTACGAATTGCAGCATAGTTGTGGGCATTGGTGAACTGAAGCTATGGTGGCGCCATGCCTTAAATTCTTCGATTACACCAAAAAATGCTCATATTGCATTTTTATCATGCGACGAATCAATTTTCCCAACTGTTCGAAAATTACTTCAAGTATTTGTAACACTACCGGTTACAACATCAAGCAGTGAAAGATCTTTTTCAACATTGAGACGACTCAAAACGTATTCACGCAACACAACGAATGAAGATAGGCTAAATGGATTAGCGTTACTTAATATTCATCGTAATGTCGCGGTTTCTGTTGAAGCAATTCTAGATGAACTAGCAAAAAGTTCATGTAAATTAGAAATTCGCTTGTAGTAGGTAATTATGAAAAGAAAAAATGTTTTTATAGTGAAATAAAATAAAATATAATATATATTAGCTAGTTCTATTTCTATTACGTGAAAAAAAAATTATATAAAATATGTTTTCTGAAACCTCTCCCATGGCTTCATCCTGCGTACGCGCCTGGGAAGAGGAACCACAAATTGATGAATTCAGAGATGAATCTCAGTCAACAATATGTCATTTTAACAGTGCGCTACGCAGGCGTCACACGTTATCACGTTAGTCGATATTCTTTCAAAGTTTCATTGGTCTATTCAACGCTGCTGTTCATGCTATGAATGCTATGAAGCTATGAACAGTTTAAATCATAGATATAATCACAGAAAACCTATATTGTACGAATCTTACCCAATAAGTAAAGAGCAATTGCATTAACTATATGATCAGCACACGATATTACAGATGAAGTACTCCGTGGCCTTAATTTATTGGATGCCACCACAGATGGTCGAGATCGGAGTATCTACTTGTTACCCGAAAATATTGATGGTGACACGAAAGCGA
This sequence comes from Nephrotoma appendiculata, assembly GCA_947310385.1. Taxonomy (NCBI): domain Eukaryota; kingdom Metazoa; phylum Arthropoda; class Insecta; order Diptera; family Tipulidae; genus Nephrotoma; species Nephrotoma appendiculata. Next base: position 263,339,089 of record OX371225.1, on the reverse strand, counting down.
TGTGGACGTTTCCAAGAAAAATCACATATTCAACATTTAAATCTACTATACGTTTACCACATCTGCTTAGCCAATCGACTTAAAATCAAAGTTTGAACACTCGGGACGAAGAAAGCTCACCGTTTCCTCGATTGTTCAAAATACAATGACATGGAAGAGAGCGAGAATTCGGAGCATTACTCGTTTCCGGGTCATAAACCTTGATTATGCACGCCCGAGTCATGTTCGCAACAACTAGACTTAAAGCCTGCCTTAGACTGCCTGAGTTGATGGGCCAGGTTGATTTGAGGTGGATATCAATTATTTTAAATTATGGAAGACGGTCGAATCAAACCATCAAATAGCCACCTGGGGGTCGATTTTTTCCAAAATTCGACAAGTTGACGAAATAACCGCTTGTATATTAGTAGTGGTACGTGTATTTGTATTAGTACGAATGTGTGCCATTTAATTTTTTGCATATGACATTTCTAGATATCGTTTCCTATTATCATTTAAAATTTGTAAATGCAAATAAATATGCTTTAAATAAAACTAAATTTATTTAATTTTAGTTTTAAAATAATTTCTAATTCTGTATTTCTGTGAAAACAAAACATTTATTCGACATCACATTGAAAAAAAAATTGAAATGTGTAGCTAAAATATTTTTTCCTTAACACATTGAGGCACACTTTCTAAATGTGTGTGCTACTCATGAACACATTTGATAACTTTTGTAATTGCAATGATATTTCATCGCGGAAAGGAATGTATTGTGAAAACTGCAAAATATGTCGAGTTATTCCTTAAAATGTGTTAAAAACGTGTTAAAAAACGAAAAAGTTGTATGACCGCTATAGCAGTAATTAACACGAACGTGTTAACTCACCACTCAAATACTTGGTGAGATGTCAAAAAACTGAGACGACGAAAAGACATAAGCACCAAAAAACTGAACCGATTTGTACCGATTCATAATTTTTGATGCTTACGTTCGCAGAAAACAAACAAATATAAATACAGAAAAATTACACACACTAATATAAAATTGTATACTATACTCCTTATACGTATACGAAAACGTCATTCGTCGTTCGTCGAATTTTGGAAAAAATCAACCCCCTGGTTTGAACAAAAACGCAAAATTTGGGTGGACAGTTTGGGGAAATGCTGACACCGAAGCCAAAATAAATCCTAGCCTATACTTCACCCTCCTCGCAATATAGATAACACGTTGCGGCGATATTAGGAGGTGGAAGAGATTCGCGATTCCAAATTAACTGAGTTAAGTTGAACGATTCATCACGCGATTACCATTCAAGTCTGATCAAAACAACAGTGCATGTAACTTTCAGACGAGAACCAGTGTTTTGATCTGACAGGCCCAACCATTCTTCAAATTGTGGGCCATCGTGCGACATTGTCTTCTGCATTTTCGTCAGTATGATTTCATCGTATCAGTGGACATCGAGAATGTGTACCGTCAGGTATCTGTATGCGATGTGCACCATAGTCGTACCAATCAATCCTTTGGCGAAACGATAATAACTATGTGTTCATGTATCAAGTCACTACAGTTACGTACGATATAGCACCATCTTCCTTAGTTGTTATAAATATAAAATAAATGATTTCTCGAAGTCGGGATATTGCAATGTTGGGTCGTTACGTAACATTGGTTGCAGTTCTTAAAGCATTGTACACCCTGGTAACCCTAAAATTGGTTTTATCCGTTTTTCATTCTTATAGGTATGGGAAATTCCTGTATTGCGCTTTTATTTTCTAACATGACCACGGAAGGAGTTCTCTCATGAGAAGACTTGATTTAGACTCTTAATGTGTTCTTAAAGTGAAGTTGAGAAAAGTTATGTCCTTGTAATTGCTTGAGGATGATATCCACCACTCTTTGGAAAGTTAAGGCGCGTTTTTAAGTTCAAATGGCATACGCACGTACTCGTGTCAGAAGCTGTTCGAGCATTTTATTGATTTGAGAATTCACTTCTTCCTTGTGTATAAAGAGGTAAAAATAGGCTTCACATTGATGTGTTGAGTGAAAGCGACTGGTTTTCTTTGACAAATATGTCTCAAAATGTTTACACAATTTTAAAATCGCTTGGGGTTCTTCATGGTTTAAATGATTAATGCGTACGAGAATTGATATATGCTGGCTGTCTCGCGTATTAAAAGACATAATGGAGGGGTGGTTTATCTCGGTATTATAATATGATAATCGTTGTACGTTTACAAGTTATTCGAAAGGATGGATTTCTTTTAAATTGAGAAATTGATTAGGTCCATTTGATCTACTATTTGTATGGGTCTTATATAGAAGCTAACTTTTAAACAGTCTACTGGCACTTTGACTATTAATTTATCTCGTGCAGATTTTTTATATACTGAAGACTAGATTTGCATTTTTGCATTATTTCTAAACCGATGAGTCCATTAAAGTAATTGTGCAATCGAAAGGACAGAAATTCTAGGTATTCACTGATTCTTTTTGAGTTTGAGAAAGGGTTTTTAATTTTATGTGCTTTATTTTATTTATCCGTGAAGAATGAATGTATCTTGGATCAATTTAGAATTTGTTAGCAACAATGTCTATTAACATTTTTAGAGTACCTAGTCTTTGGATCAATTATTAAATTGGTATACGGTCATAAACCGGTTCAAATGAATTAATATTTATGAGTCAAATAGGTTGGCTGAGGCAAGTGTCAGAAAATCCTTATCGATTTTGCCATTTATTTCAAGTGTTTGCGATTCGTATTCGTGTGCATCATCTAGTTCTGGAAAATATAAGCTACTGAAAGGGAATTTATTGTATTTTGATTTTATCTCCCATATTCAATTACATGTGCGTTCCAAAACCGTGGGTATAGTAACTGTAACAGTCCTTTAAAATTATTACTATAAATCTGGCTGAGGAAGAAACTATTTAATAACCCCTTAGTTTACTAAACTCTGCATATCGAATAGCACTTAAAGGTTTTGAGATGACCCTAATGCTGCACCAGCACTTGTAGCACAATCCAATGAAAATGGTACTCGAATTTTTTACAAATTAATTAAAAATTTGTTACACAGAAAATTTTTTACAGGTCCCGTTATCCTGCAATTCGTGTGTGGGCTGGCTTTAGACAAAGCTACACCACACTTTTCGTATTTTTGTTAATATTTATTGTATCGTACTGAGGGTGGTACCGGAATTTTTTACAAATTAATTACAATTTATCGGCATAGTTCAACCCCAAAAAAACTACCCCTAAGGGGTGCAATTCTTCAAAAATCATATTTTTCTTTACAACATTCTTATCGCATTTCTGTTAACATATATTGTATCGTACTGGGTGTGATACTGTAATTTTTAACAAACTAACTACAACATATTAGCATAGCTCAACCCCCAAAACACTCCCCCTAAGGGAAGCAGTTTTTAAAAACCATATTTTTCGTCACACCACGCCTTTTGCATTTCTGTGAATTTTTGTTGTATAGTGCTGGAATTTTTATACAAATTAATTACAATAAAATTGTATAATTAAACCCCTAGAAAACTACCCCAAATGGGAGCAACCGTTTAAAATCATTGTATCATACTGGACACTGGTTCAATTGCCAAAAACTGTCCCTAAAAATGCAGCCCTTTAAAAACAATATTTTTTCTGTATAGGTAAAACTCCTCCAATAATTAGCACTGAATTTATTAAAACAGCCCACACCCAAAAAAATCGTACATAATGCATCAAATTGCTTTCCAATGCCAAAAATAGGTACCCCTGAATTTATTACAACAGCCCACACCCACAAAAGTCGATCATTTTGCATCGAACTTCCTTCCTATGCAAGAAATAGGTATCCCTGAATTTATTACAACAGCCCACACCCACCCACAAAAATCGACCATAATGCATCGAACTTCCTTCCTGTGCAAGAAATAGGTATCCCTGAATTTCTTACAATAGCCCACACCCACAAAAATCGATCATTCTTAATCGAACTTCCTTCCTATGCAAGAAATAGATATCCTTGAATTTATTACAACAGCCCACACCCACAAAAATCAAACATAATGCATTGAACTTCCTTCCTATGCAAGAAATAGATATCCTTGAATTTATTACAACAGCCCACACCTACAAAAATAGATCGTAATGCATTGAACTTCCTTCCTATGCAAGAAATAGGTATGCCTGAATTTATTACAACAGCCCACAACAACAAAAATCGATCATTCTGCATCGAACTTCCTTCCTATGCAAGAAATAGATATCCTTGAATTTATTACAACAGCCCACACCCACAAAAATAGATTTTTGTGGGTGTGGGCTGTTGTAATAAATTCAGGGATACCTATTTCTTGCATATGAATGAAGTTCGAAGCATAATGAACGATTTTTGTGGGTGTGGGCTGTTGTAATAAATTCAGGGATACCTATTTCTTGCATGTGAATGAAGTTCGAAGCATAATGAACGATTTTTGTGGGTTTAGGCTGTTGTAATAAATTCAGGGAACCTATTTCTTCCATACACGCAAAGAAAAATATTTCGCAAATCGATAGGTAAACCTAAAATTGTAAAATCAACATATTTTGTAGTTAATTTATTCTACTCTTTATAATATAAGTTAACATACGCTTTGTTAATTTAACTAAATTGATAAAGTAAAATAATAATTTTCGTAAAATAAATTATTTTTTTGAAAAATACTAATAGATTTGTAAAATTAACCGAGAGACATGCTAATTTTACTAATCTACAATGTAAAATAAATATTTTAACAAAAAATTTCTCTTGCAATGTAAAGTTTATAAATTGGTGTGTTAAATTTACATCGGCGATAGGTAACAATTATTATTGCATTTTCAATATAATTCGCTAGATCCATTGATCTTTACTTCATTTAAATTCATGAAGTATGAACATTATTTTCGTAGTTTGATAACTACATAATCTGATGAGGATATCGAATCTTTTAATTAAAAAGATTCAATATGTTTACCTGATCAGTTTTGAAAAGATGAGACCTCATCTCGACGTGATAACAAATATTTTGTTATCATACAAATGACCCCATTTCACATTTCAAAATTTGTGAAGTTTACTTTGAGTTACGTAGGCTCAATTTTAATAGAGATTTTAAGTTAAATTTACTTATATTTGTTGTAGACTTTATGCTATTATTTTTATAGTGTAGGTTTTATTTACTTTAAAAGGTTGTCGGTTTTACTTAATCGTTCGGTTAATTTTACCAAAATGCTATTCATATTTCACTTTGTATTTTAGTAAAATCTACATATATTGGTTGAATTTACTTACACAATAGTAAACTAAAAATTTTTTTTTCTAAATTATTTTAAAATTCTCTATGTTAATTTTACTATTTAACATTTATAATATTTACCAATCAATATGTAAGTTGAGTTTTTAACAATTTTTTGGTAAAGTTATCTTACATTTTTGGTTAATATGACCAATTATTTCTCTGCGTGTAGCAATGAAGTTCAATGCATTATGATCGATTTTTGTGGGTGTGGGCTGTTGTAATAAATTCAGGGATACCTATTTCTTGCATAGGAAGGAAGTTCGATGCAATATGATCGATTTTTGTGGGTATGGGCTGTTGTAATAAATTCATTGGTAATTATTGGAGGAGTTTTACCTATACAGAAAAATATTGTTTTAAAGAGCTGCACTTTTAGGGATAGTTTTTGGCAATTGAACTATTCCAATATATTGTAATTTATTTATTAAAATCTTCTTATATGTATAAACCAGTTTCCAGTATGATAAATGATTTTAAACGGTTGCTTCCATTTGGGGTAGTTTTCTAGGGATTTAATTATACCATTTGTAATTGTAATTAATTTGTATAAAAAGTCCAGCACTATACAACAAAAATTCACAGAAATGCAAAAGGCGTGGTGTGACTAAAAATAAGGTTCTTAAAAATTGCATCCCTTAGGGGGAGTGTTTTGTGGGCAGTGTTGTGCCTGTTTGAAATACGTATTTTACACATAACAATTTTTTACAAAATGTAAAATACAAAAACTATTCGTAACTAATTCAAAATTACTTATAGTTCATAATCTCAATTCTTACGTATCTATATAAAGAAAATTGGATATAGGTATGATGTAAAATGAGAATTGAACTTTAAATAATTGAATTGAATTGAATTTATTTATAATTCTTCTAATTTATTAATTATAATTAAAAGTAAAATATTTGTAGAAAAACATAAAATAATAATTTTTTTTCAAAGAAAATATGGTTTGTTTCTCAGCTACTAACTTATTTTTTAGAATAAAAAAACAAAATCCACAACACTATGGGATTGAAGTGTAAAACGATTAATCATCAAACTCATTCAATATTAATGCTATAACATTTTAATGTTATCTGTTACAAAAGTTGTTTAGATGATTACGAGAAATCATTACCATCTTTCGACAAGATTATTTAACTTGACACAGACAGAGACATCTGTAGTGCAATTTGTTCTCTATCGATTATTGCTTAAAATAAGAATTACATTGCTTAAAATAAACAACTTCATACTGCTCTAATATTGTAGCAAAACGAAATAAAAAAATTGTTGCGCTATATGACGTGAGGAGAAAAAATCCAAAAATATAGGTGTCATTTGTTATTGTCAAATTTGACATTTGACAATAACAAATTACACCTAAATAACAAAAAAACAAAAATAAAAATCGAAAAATAAAATCAGGTATATAAAAATTTAAATATTATATTATATCAAAATAATATAATTATATCCACCAGCTCCAAATACACCAGCTCCAAATACACCAGCTCCAAAACTAGAGGATTTTATTACGGCCAAGGAATCAAGGATAGTGCAAATTTGGTTGAAAACGATATTTCGTATGAATGAGTTGGAGTTCAAAACTATGCTTGTTCGATGAATCGCTCATCGCCTTAGCTATAAGAATACGGCAAATCAAAATTTGGCCCGAGATATTAAAATTTTACTAACCGTTTTCGAGTGAGTTTTCTATTATTTATTAAATTACAAGTCAAATGAAACTATACCAATGGCTCTTTGATCCGAATATTTTAATTTTCTTAACTAAGTAGAATTTTGACTGAAAAATAAATATTTTGTTTACTTATGCTTATAATAATTATTAATAAAAAACAAATATGTTGTATTTCAAAAAAATTGTTTATTTATTTATTATAAATTCAGTTTTACTTTTAAAAGTAACATTAATGAAATTTTGTTTATCGCAAATCTTCATTATCATCACTATCAACAAATCGAATTAGAATTTCTTTATTATTTAAAGAATAATATTAATAAATATGAATTAATTTTTTAGACCTATAAAATGTCAGGCTATTTCGAATTAGGCAAGGAATTTGACCCCGATTTAAAAATATCCGTTTAATCTGCTCTGTCGATGCTGGAAGATTTAATAATTTCAGTGCTAAGTTGGATACGTTTGGGTGGCTTCGCTGCAGTGCTCCAAAAAATGTCTGGAATCTTTTGAGTATATAGTTTGGAAAATTGCACTTTGTTTTTGTAAATGTGCCAATCCTCAATCCTCAAATTTCCGTGGCCAATTAAATTTGTCAGATACCAAAATAGTTATGGCAAATATATTAAAATTTATTTTTGATAAAGATTTAATCGAAAGCGGACAAAACTCAAAAGAATTGTTTGATCCCCTATGTAATCTTATAAACACTTTCCAACGTGGAAAAATTACTTTAGCGAATGCTGGTTTTATGTAGCTATCATTTAACGTGCAGGTAAGATTTAGAGATAAACTACAAATATTTTTCGAAAAACGCCGGAAAATGGCATTAAACAAATATGCTCTGGTAGCTTATTATGTGCATCCTTATTACGATAACGTTTTACACTTCAATCCCATAGTGTTGTGGATTTTGTTTTTCTATTCTAAAAAATAAGTTAGTAGCTGAGAAACAAACCATATTTTCTTTGAAAAAAAATTATTATTTTATGTTTTTCTACAAATATTTTACTTTTAATTATAATTAATAAATTAGAAGTAATATAAATAAATTCAAAAATTTCAAATCCATTTCTCATTTTACATCATATATCCAATTTTTTTTCATATACGTAAGAATTGATGTTTTTGAATTAGTTACGAATGTTTTACGCCCTCGCAGTAATTGCATTTGCGAAGTGTATATTTGGATAACGGCTTCTGTAGTTATGCTTATGTCGTATTTTATATTAATTTAACTTAGCATCTTTTATTAATATAGTTTTTATCGAATAAAATTAAATGTAAAAATATGATACAAATTTATATTTCGTATATTAAGGTTTGCGACTTAACTAAGATTTTAAAATACGCGTTTAATTTTATACAATATTATACGTTTTATACAGTAATTTAAGTATAATACCATTTTTTACGTAAAAAATGTATAAAACAGTTTTTTACATACAATTGCACAACACTGGGTGCAGCATTAGGATCATGGTTTTGAGAGAATTTAGCATCCAGAAGAATACTTACTGAATGAACACTTCTACATATTATTATTTATTGCGCGGAAATACATGATGAGTAATTTGGCAAAATTACATGTGCCCGTATTTTGTGGTCATACTTTAGTGTTACCTATTTATGTCGTTACACCAGAGTACAGTTAGAGCCTGTTCGATCCAAAAATTTAACCAATCAAAATGCTTCAACGCATACAAAATTCGTATTCTGTCTCGAAATCTTTTTAAATTTTCTTGCATATTTGGATTTGCAATGTTTGTTTTAATTATTGTATTTTTATATTTTATTTTATTTTATTTACGTAAAGTTTGCTTTGAATAATTGGTAATATTACAACTTTATTTGGTAATGGTACAATTAATTAGATTTTTCCTGCAAGAAAATATCAAAATTTGTTTTATAAATTACAAAAACGAAATAAATTTCGTTTCTAGTTGCTTTCCAGTCGACCAACCGCAAGTAGCTACTTGTAAGTACTTATGTGTAGTTAAATGTGTCTTAGCTAAACTGACGACTGGAACAACCAAAAATAAGTTTTATGACTAAAACAAAATTTAAATTTATTGAATTTTTTGTTTTGTGAATATACGTTGCTCACGATGTCAGAAATATCTAAAAATAAATTGGTCGTATAAGGAAACCAAATGTCTAATCCAAGTTTATGGAAACAGGCAGGAGGAATATGCGACCATTATTAAAAAAAAGCAGTTCTGGGAATCCATTTTAATAGATTTAGAAAATTTAAATATTATTATTAGTTTGTAATGAATATAATAAATGATTAGAATGATTTTCAAATTTTAGGAAAATTGCACGACAGTCAATCAAGTCTAAATTAAATGGAGAACGCTTTGGAGATTGTACAAAGCCTCCAAAGACCGAGGCAGCACAGCAAAATTTGCATTTTTGAATTTAATGGATGAATTGTTCGGTAGTTGTCCTACCATTTCTACAAAACATTGTCGGTGTATGGGTGTGATCCATGAAGCTATAGAAACTGTAGTAACTCCATTACAACTTGTAGAGCCCGAACTGGAATATCATAATGATGATAATATACCTACTTCTAATGACACACCCACCTATTCACTTATTCCACCTAAACGTAGACGAACAAAAAGTGAAAAGCTAGCCGATTTAAAAATTCAGTATTACGAACAAAAAATACAGGCTTCAAAAGATCGAAATGTATTGCTTAATATTTAAAGAAAAAGGTGGAAAGTCGGTTACTTTTATTTATTTATGTACAGTGACTCACAGCTTATTTGATCCAGTCGCATTTTATGAACAAAATTGTAAATATCTCGCGATGTCTTATTTTTTTGAAAAAAAACTAAATGTAATATGAAAGCTATATTTATTTTTATTATAAAACACAAAAAATAAAATAAAAATTCTAATGCATATCAAAATTACATTAAAAAGTTCATTATTTCAACCCAAAACCAACTCACAGCTTAAATGATCCACTGCCACAAACATACTAATACCATCAAATTTCGTCAAATTACTTTTGTTAGTATTGCGTTTTTATGGCATTTGGCATTATTGTTGTTGGTATCGATATAATGCATAGGAAACAAAACGTAGTAAAACAAAACAAAAATAAAAACCAAGAAAAATATTTCCACTACGAGTACAACAAAAATAAAAAAATTTGGTTTCACGATACAGTTAAACAAATTGCATACAGTGTGCAAGGAAAGTTTCTGAGCATCCGTCGCTTAATGTACTAATGGTGATATAGGTAGTCGATGCTTCCAATTTATCGAAATTGTTGTGCGAACCTCCATCATATTCCTAGTCATACACAAACGACTTTGATGCTACAAAGATCTTGCGAGGTAACACAATAATGCGATTACACTCTGCAATCGAAGTTCCTATATTTTCTAAATTTGTATTTGTTGATTAGTTCCGTGTAACAAAAAACAAAAAACAAGAAAAAAAAAGAAAAACCATCAAAATAAGATATCGCGAAATATTTACAATTGTGTTCATAAAATGCGACTGAATCAAATAAGCTGTGAGTCACTGTACATTCAAATTATTATTAAAGATTGAAATAGTGAATTAAATTATAAAGTTTTATTAAATGATATCGGGAAACATTTCTTGTAGCAATTAGTGTCTTCTATTATCGTTTTCCTCTATAATGAAATTTTCCTCAATCCCCGCATCAACTGTCGATCTTATGTCTCCTTCTACATATTCTAACAGATCGTGTTTATCAATGCATATATTGTGGAGCACACAAGCAGCTATAGTGCAGTTTACAACAAAATCGATTGAAATGTTTTCAAATTTATTTAATCTTCTAAAACAATTTTTTAGTAGACCAAATGCGTGCTCAACAACTACTCTGGTAGAGGAATGTTTTTTATTAAATTTTATTTGTGAATCTGTTAAGTTCCCTAGGTCTCTATAAGGCGGAATGAGCCAAGTAAGGCGTGGGTATGCAGAGTCTCCTAAAATGACTTTCCTATCTTTTACTAGCCACTCGTGGTTCTCAAAGCATCTTTTGGATAGTTCCGATTTTCGAAGCATACGACTATCGTGTATGCTTCCTGATTCTCCTACATGGATGTCATAAAATTTTTTATCCGGTTCCACCACCCCTTGAACCAAAATACCTTGGTATTTTTTTCGATTATAGTAATCGTTTGAATTTACCTTTGGCTTAAGTATTTGTATATGACTACCATCAATACATCCTAGCACATTAGGAAATCCTCTCACTTGTTGGAACTGTTGTGAGATGACTTGTTGCTCCCTTTCTTCTCTCGGCCATTTTATATGATGATGAGCGCTTCTTACCAACCAATAAGTAACACTTACCACGCATCTATATGCCAAACTTAAACTGATATTGAAAAGGTTAGATAATTCCCGAAACGTTTTTGTGTTTGCCAAGTACCACAATGCTGTAAGCACCCGTTGTTCCGCTGAAATTTCTTCAGACCCACCTTTGTTACCTCTTTTAATATCATTTTTATAATTATCTAAAAATAAACCTTCCTTTATAATAAATCTGTTAAACATGTTCACAAATTTGGAAGTTACCAACCAATGAATAAACTATGGTCCTTTTTAATCGAAAGTGACTTCTAAATTCTTCATCCGAAAATGTTTGTATAGTCCGTATGAAATTTTCAATGTGTACTTTTTTGGGTCTCGATAATTCTTCATCCGATGATGATCCAAATATCTCCACGATTTCTTCTATGCTTGAGTCGGACGAATCATGGAACTGTAAATAAAAAATATAGAATTGTTGTTTGCACTTAAAACTAAAAAACTACCTAAAACTGTACTTCAATCATGATATTAATTAAATATTTTAATTTAGCGAAACACGAAAACACACAATTAAATTCAAAATCAAATTGTATTTTGACAGAATACTATCACGCACGATTAAATTCAAAATAAAAAATCAAAGGCTATTTTGACACAAGAACAATAAAATATTCACCGGTTCACCTAGCGGACACATTTACGTAACTACTTCTAACTACTCATGTCAAAACAGCAAGAGCAGTTGCGAGTAGTTGATTTAGCAAAGACATAAACCTTAGTACTCTCAAGTACTTGCGGTTGATCGACTGGAAAGCAACTAATAATCTCGAAAATATAGTACAAGGTGCCGAGCCATAGATGGCATAGATTTACATTTGTTTTAAAATTCTAATCATATTTCTGAAATGGAATGCAATTTTATAATGTTTTAAATTAATTAATTCAGTAGTCGGTATTATCGGATTCGAAATTTAATGTTACAATGTTTTAAATTTTTTATCAATTACTACAGGGTGCGGTAACTTTTAGTTCGCTTTAAAAATGTATATTAAATAAAAATGTAACAAATATTTTATGTGTATTGGCTTCTCAATTGTCACTTGTAGATTTTTCGTACCCAAACGAGGTGAAAATGAGCTTCGTCGTGTAAGATGAATTTTTTTGTAAAAATACTCATCTTCTTAAAACATTAATAAAAAAAACTGACTCACTTGGGGGTTAGAGCAAATTTAGAATAATCATTTGGAACGTGAATGGAGTACAGCAGTATTTTCCAGAACTGGAATGTCGTATTGCTTCAGTTTATCACTCTATGGTCATTCACCTTTCGATGTTCCCTATCCTATCATACCATTCAAGTTCTTCCAAATGTGTTTTCTTTTGAGAATTTTCTGGTTGCATTAATCACCTCGTTGAAAATTACTATATTTTCCTGGGTGGTCTTATTTTGTAAAGCTTTTACTTATTATCCGACCGCATGAAAACAGACTTGTTAGTATGCTCCATCCAACAGTAGCATGCAATTTCCAGCAGTCCTTTCAATGGACCAATCATGCGGATTCCTAATGCGAAATTAAAATTGGTTATGTATAACGAAGATACGAAGTAAGGGGAAAGGGGGAGGGAGGGGAATGCAGCGCCAGCAAAATAAAAACTTGCAATAGGTTTTGGCCGTTGTTATTATTGTGAAAAAATTGTTTCCTCAAACAAAGTTAATCATTTAATAAAGTGTCTTTCAATAAAGACCTTCGGTTTTTAAATGTAAATAAAACTTTTTGTGTGTGAGAAATCTACTCAATTTTTTTTATTTGAAGTAACATTGGCTGTCGGTCCAACGATCCAGTCAACACTGTACGTGGTACTATTAAGATTCTGAGAACATAATATGGTTTTCTCAGCGGATGTTTGGAAGGCTGATACACAATATTAAAAAATTGTTTGGCGTACTTCCTCAGCCGCACCAATATGACACTACCGGCTCTTGATGCAGTAACCTGCTGCCTAGCATCCGCTTCGCTCTTAGCAACTCAAACATTGAAACAACTTGCTCAAGAAAACCAAAGTACATATATTACTGCTTGCATCGAAAAGCATCCCACGAGACATTTATGTGGACGATTGCAGATCTCCTAAAGAAACATGGACTCATTTTACGGAAAAGTCGTCTAATACAGCTGTCATAGAAAATTCGATAACGAAGAAAGGATGACGAAACTCACGACCCCCGAAAAAATCGATGATGCCACTTAAGAAAACAGTAAATCATTAAAGATATTAGGAATAACTTGGAATCCATCAACGGACGAGTTCACATTTTCTTCGGATATTCAATGTAGCCCAGAGTTAACCAAAAGAACAGTATTGCCTCAACCAAGCCATCTATTTAATCCGCTTGGTTGGTTAGCTCCGGTAGCCGTATATCAATGAAAATCTTTATCCTATACAAATGTTCTTTATCCTACAAGTATCATAAGTGTCCTACAAATATTTCAAATCTTTTAAAACCGTTTCAAAAAATGTAGGGTTTTATTAAAACTGTTTATAAACTCAGGATATTTCTGGGTTGTCCAAGATGACTAATTCTTGGGATCTAAATTTTAGTGAACCTGTTTAGGCACTCCACATTTAATATCGTATACAATGTACTATGACTCATTGGCTACACTTAACACTTTTCAGGGAAAAGTACTTGAAGTGTTTATCTAGCATGGGCCTATAACTGTAAACCTTGAAGGTCAAAGCAATACTCTGGTTTCCCAAAAGACATCAATCTCCTTTAAATGATTTTTATCCCAATACAGGAAGTATTTGATGAACATGTATAGTCGGCTATTGAGACCATAATGATAATGATAACCGTTTCAATCAAATCCCGATGTGGTAAATCTATAGTAAAAAAATCAATCAAATTTTCTAGACACGTTTAACAGTAACCAACCGTGTATAATCGCGTTCCTTACGTATCTCGCCTAATAAGCAACTGTACAGCAACAACAAAAATTTAATCACCGTGACTTCTTAATTCGTTTTTACATAGTATGCTGCTTAAGTAACAATCAATTACCATCTCTAATTTGTGTGAACGCCTCCTCCTTACCTTAAACCGTCCATTTATAAACGAATTAGAAAACCAAAAGATAGATGAAAAGACAAGCGGCAAGAAATTACAAAAACAATTCGATTCTACTGTTCATTCTTAAAAATTTCGTCAATATCTTTTCAGAACAGTCGTGTATAGTTGTTGTGGCCGGTGATTGTTAATTGTACACACATTAAGTGGCTTCCTGTCTATTAAAATTCCGTATTAACCGCATAATGAAGACATTTTATGGTTTAATCGGGTACATTGTCTAAATATTATAGTGTTTGGTCAAGGTCATTATGTGATGTGGGGAGTAGTGGTACGAGTGTTATGCTATACCGAGAGATTAAATCACTAAACTTTTTGTATCTGTTATAATCCGCTACCACCCTTGGTGTATTTTGCTTTTATGTAAACATGTACTTAACTAGATCGTTTATGTATACAAGTTTTAGTCCATGTATAGGCATATCTGTACGAGTACATTGATATGCGGTGAAACATAATTTTATTTTATTTGTATTTGCGGGATGCAACATACTCGTATAGCAATGTGTGTGTATCCAAAAACGGTAAGAGACACAACGGCATCTAGCATCTACCAGTCATCATAAATTTTATGGTTTTATCCATAAAATTCAGACATAAATTTAAAAAACATAAATTTTATGGTGAAATATACAAAACTTTTTCTTGCTTTTTTGGTTGGTTTCGTTTCGTTTTTCTTATCATGTGGCGTGTACAACATTTTATGCTCTCATGATACCTATATGTATGTCATGTGTGTGTATGTCTCTTAAATAAATGTTCTCTAGTATTCCAATATAAATTGTATGGATACAGTTGGAATTACACGAGTATGATTGATTTTATTTAAGATAAGAGTTTCAAGGAGTAGGCAGAGTGGTGACCGGAAAAAAGGTTTATTCCTATACTGGCACCTCCGGAATTTTGAGACAATTTTAACAGGATTAATTGCGATTTTATGATGCTAATTACATTGAAACCAAAAATATTCAATAACACATTTTTCCAGTACACGAATTATAAATTGAGCAAGTTACAAATCTGTTTCATGAGAATTTAAGCCCTTCTTGTACATAAGTGCAGATTTTTGCATATATTACCCAAGAGGAATTATTTTACACATTTCACTCACAAAGCATATTTTACGTAATATTAACATACAGATACCATCATCCTGTCACGCATGTTCATTGCCATCCGAAAAATATATTGACTGAATTTGTGCTAATCCAGAATTGGCCCAATTCCATTGAACAAGAAAGACCCTTGAATGAACGATTTTCTGACAAAAAGTGTTCTAGAAACCAATAATGTTGGCATTTCTGGATTTGGGCCAATTTTGGATTAGCACAAATTCAGCCACTATATTTTTCGGATGGCAATGAACATGCGTGACAGGATGATGGTATCTGAAATGCTAATTCTTTGATTTTATAATAAGTTATTTCATTTTTTAATTTGTTGTTCAACAAAAATATTATTGAACGGTATAGATCTGTATTTTGTATGTTCAATATAGTAAGTTTTAGGGGCTAATTTGTATTTCCTCAATTTATGAAAGAAATTATGAAAATCATATTTCTATGATATGCACAAATTTCGTCGGTGGAGCCACTTTTGTGAAGTTTTAAAGTTGAGCTTAAATTATTTCTAGTTTTTTCTAGAAATTGGACTAATTTTAAGCACTATTTTTTCCCCGTGAACACTAATTACCACAAATTGGGCTTAATCGGTATGCAAACTTTCATTTTTAAATTCGAAAGTTTGAATGCTACAGTTACCCATACTGTGGTTGGATGGGTTGTTGAATCCAAATAAATTAGTTTTCTGGATAACTTAAAGGCACTAAGAAATCCTCGGCTCCAAATACCAATGAATGTGCTAACAGGTTGCGGGTTCCACGATCAAACACAAATTTTGTCACAAACATGAATTTACAAATTTTTATTTTATCTGTATTAATAAAATTTTGTACAGGATTTCGCACGTATTCGATCCAGATGGTCTTTTAGAAGAGAAAAATTGGAAAATCTGAGTGGAAAAGTTGAAAGCTTCCGGAAAACCCCGAATAAAATGGATTTTTTTTTCTAGCACATCAGTTGAGAACGGCTGAACCGATTTGACTCAATCTTTCTTGGATATGTTCCAATTCCCAGGAGATGGGTTTTACGAGAGAAAATGTTGAAAATCTACCGGAAAATTCGGATTTTTCGAAATGATGTTTTTTGCGGAATTTCGCACATATCCGATTCAGATGGTCTTTTAGAAGAGAAAAATTGGAAAATTTAAGTGGAAAACTTGGAAACTTCCGGAAAAACCCAAAGTAAATTGAATTTTTTTTTTAGCGCATCAGAGGAGAACGGCTGAACCGATTTGGCTCAATCTTCTTTGGATATGTTCCAATTTCCAGGAGATGGTTTTTGCGAGAGAAAATTTTGAAAATCCAACGGAAAATTTGGAAAATTCGGACTTTTTGAAATGACGTTTTTTGCGGAATATCCAGATGGTCTTTTAGAAGATAAAATTTAGAAAATGTGAGGGGAAAACTTGAAAGCTTCCGGAAAAACCCGAAGAAATTTGGTCTTTTTTCAAGCGCCTCACTTGAGAACTGCTGGAGATGGTTGATATGAGAGATTGCGTTGAGATGTATATATTTGGTACAAAACGGAAAGTTTAAATTTCATCCTCTTCAATCAACCAAAATTACTATCCGAGCAGTACATTGCGCGGTGCCATCGTTTCGGACTGCAATGCAACCAACGTCGATCAATTGACTCTTCTCCCAGCGACATATGTTGGCAGCCCACGACATATGCATGAATGTGCGTATATGTGCGGCATTACGGACGGCCAGTTCATCACGTTCACATGCAATCAAAAATAGCCTGAAACTACCGGTAATCTACTGCCAGGGCAAACTTCCAGCGATCGCCACGATATCACCGCACGTGTGTTTAAACAAAAACTCAGGACACTAATAGACTTCATCGTTAAACACATGGTTCAAACAAAGCTGAATATTCAGATTTATAAGACGGAAGGAATAGTTCTGTTATGCAAAGTTTGCAATAGAATTATCATTTAGCTGCTCAGCAGTTTTTAGGCGAAAGCTCCAGCTTTTACGTGCGTTAATGACCCATTGGCACTAGTGTATTCTTCGGCCGATTATCTTTCGATTCATTTGCCATAATGAGTGGCATCAGACACACAAATATTTTGAAATTACCAAATAAACTATCTATATACCAAACTAACCACGATCACAAAAGCAAATTGCTCATGATAAAAAACAAAACGGTAAAGTATTTCGAACCCATTTAATACTATTCTAAGAACTGCGCTTAAAATCTATAACTAAACACCGTATGTAGAAACCAACAAACCTAAAAATATACAAACAAACTTACAAACCCGTACGGGGCTGTTTTTTCTCTCATTGTCTTCGTAGTTCGTCTCCTAGTGGATAGACCGATGAGTATATGGTAATTAAAATACCAACCGCGGACCAAAACTGATAAAGAATAGAATTCGGACTATGGAGTGAGCGTGTGGGCTCTCTACCGTCGACATTAACTGACCGCAATAGTGCTGCATTATGCCCTTGACTGCTGTGGCAGATATTGCTTCAAGCATTCTGTATAGGCGGAAACAAGGATAATATGTATCTGCAAGTAAAGGGTGGCAAAACGTCCACCACACCAACAAGCAAACTAGCACTTTAAATGTCCCAGCAATTCTTTTGAAATGCATTAACGGATCTGACAACCGTGCGGTCTCGGAATCTTCCGGAAAAACCCGAAGAAAATATAACTTTTGTTTTCTATGAAATTTTGAATGTTTTGCATTTTTTAATGATTGTTGACGCTGTAAAGCGTGAAAAGTCGATGCAAAGCTCGAAAAATCTTAGAAAATCGTGAAATAAATTGATAAAAACACAAAGATAACGAATTCAACTGATCCACTCGGCCCTATATATATATATATATATATATATATATATATATATATATATATATATATATATATATATATATATATATATATATATATATATATATATATATATATATATATATATATCGTGCATCCACGACGAAATGAATGCTTCTATCTTCATTTGCTTTTGTTCAAATCGCTTCGTACTATAGATGGTGTGTTGTGCGCCCCTTATCGATAGGCTTTCTAACGTCTGAATTTGCTGGAAAACGACGCATATTGGGATTCAACACTAGCCGGATGCCACTATTTCTGCGACGTGCCATCCATCGAACGCATTGGAATTGTGGAACAAATACAAGGACGGGATGGCTGATGACATTTTGCATCGAGTTCGCACTGAAAACATGTGCGTGCTTATGTGCGGCAGCTATTTGTCGAAATTGGGCATGCCAGCATCAATTCGTTCGATACACGATGCATTTAATCGTGTATTGCAACGAAAGTTAGTGTACGATCGAGATTTAATAAGCCAAATAGTAAGAACGTTAGCGTTAGCCGTTGTATCATCGAGAATTGCAGCCACATTGCTACACGGCGGCTCACGGCACATACTGCGTTGAAGTTGCCGATGAATATCTACATGAATAACGAGCCAGTGTGCTCAATTGCCAAGAACTCGGCGATTGCAAGAATACAAATTTATCATCTGGGACGAGTGCACAGTGGCACATAAACGATCATTGGTATAGTGTTCAAATGAACAATGAAGGATTTTCGAAGACGTTTTGGTGAGCGTTGACTCTGCTGGCCGATTTTTGTCAAACGCTACCAGTCATTCCGAGATCAACAGCTGCAGATGAACTCAAAGCATATCTGAAATCGTCGAGTTTGTGGCGCTATGTGTAGAAGTTGCAGTTGACCACGAACACGGGAGTCGCGTTACAGAACGACTCATCAACTGCTGATTTTTCCAAACAACTGTTGGCGCAAAATTTAATGGGAATGGTCAAACTCCTGTTGATGTTTCGACCGAATTGATTTCGTTTTCCTCGAATTTTTGCATGTTCACAACTTCGAAGGAAGAGATTATCACGAAAGTGTTTCCGGACATCCGCCGAAATTATATGAATCACCAAAGAAGACGAGCGAAGAACAAGGAACAGTCTGAATTACTTGATTCAAAACCAACTCACTAGGGAAATGCATTGTTACAAATCCGTTGACTGTGTGACCAATCAAGACCGCGAGGAAACCAATTATCTGACCGAGTTTTTGAATGCGCTCCATTTGCCGGGAATACCACTGCATAACTTGATCGTCTAAGTCGGATCAGTGATAATAATGCTGCGCAATCTGAACCATGCGAGATTGTTTAACGGAACGCGCTTGGATGAAAAGAAACTGATGAACAACGTGGTGCAAGCGACGATCATCAAGGGCAAATTCAAAGGAAAGGATGTTCAAATTCCAAGAATTTCTCTAATTCAAACTGACATTTCGTTCGACTTCAAGCGCATTCAGTTCCCCGTTCGTTTCGCGTTCGTTATGATGATTAACAAATCGCAAGGTCAATCGTGGGAAGTGTGCGGAATAAATCTGAAATGTCCCTGTTTTTCTCATGGTTAGTTGTACGTCGCGTGTTCGAGAGTTGGCAAACGATCATCGTTGTTCATTTACGCGCCGGACAAATTAAACGAAAATATTGTTTACCACAATGCATTGTATGGATTTCATTTAATTCGATTCGAATGGAATACATTGAATTCTTTTGAATTCCAACTGACTCCAATTAATTTCCACACTGAGAGAAAAAAATCCAAAAAACGATTTCTCTCCAATTGAGATTGAGAATTGTGTTGAATTGTTTGATTTTATCTCTCATCAAAAACAATTTTCGTGAAGGATAAAAATAACGAGGCGGAACGAGGTTTACCGTGTCAGCTAGTTCTATATAAAAATATTACAAATTTCTTATTTACCGCTATATAATCGATTAAGTTCTCGGATTAACAACTTAGTTTATACATTTTTATTCACTAAACTGAACCGTAAAATTATCTCCTTCACTGTTATGGCCTTAAAATGGAATCATCTAAAAAAAACTAAACTGCTATGCCTGCGGCTGGCTACCACTTTCTGTATTCTCGTTGGCTTGATATTCCTGCATATATAATCCACTAGATAAATAAATTATTCGATTCTTAATTAAAATTAACGAGGTGCTTGATTAAAAAACCCACCGTACTCGACTTTCCAACCATTTAAACTATTAAACGAAAACTAAAAAGTAGTCATCAATCAAACATTTTATTTAAAATATCTCACTCAAAGACGTCGTTTCTTATTTTTTTTTTTTTTTGAGAATGTGACACAACACATTCTTATCAGACACTTGAATCTTTCAACAGTGGGTAAGAGAAAAAAATTTTTTTTTTTTTTCATTCAACAGTTAAGTCAACAATGGAAATTCTCTGAAGAGGGAAATCTTAAATTTAAAACCAAAACACAAGACTCATGAAAACGTAAAATAAAATAATATTTTTATAAATTATATATTCTTGGATGGTTTGTGATTGTGTATAGTTGTTGTTGTCATTATTTTACTTGATTAAAATTTCCTAATTGTTTACCACCTCCACTATATGCTGCCTTCGTACCGTATATAACACTATATAGTATACGAAGATGAATGCGATAATGATCTGGATATGACAATACTCTCGTTTATTAATGAAATACGAGCACTTATCAATTCAAGCAAATTCATCTTGATAATTTTTTATTTTTTTTTTTTCGTATAGCATTGTTGTTGTGGTTGGTTTGATTGTCTTATGTATATGTGACCTCATCAAACCACTTAATTTAAATTTTGTATTGTTTGGTGGCTTAATCTTATATATGCAATGCAGAGTGTCGTTTACATAAATAAATTTTAATTGAAATTTAGCTTCACACCCATCCCGTGTGGATGAGTTTGTGGGTTGAGGTTTTTTTTGGGGCACCCACCTCGTTGTACTTACGCGATGTACGAAATAATCATAGGAAATTCAATTGTGTTGCTATGAGCAAAAATCGTTCGTATGCCAAATATGATGAATTTGTAGTTAGATTTTTTTTATAGAGGTTAGGAGGTGCGGAGTAATTGTCAATTATACAAATATATTTGAATTTATAAGTAAATATTGCTGTATATAATTAAATGTTGAGCAGCTATCCAACTTCAACAAACATGTAACAATACAATAATACTTAAAACGGGGTAGCATATGCATTCGATTGTTTTCGTTGTAAATTTCGTTGGCTAAATCTAAGATGTACCGCTCTATATTTCGTAAATCGTTTTTGTAGAAATGTCGCGAGTTCGAGCCTTGTCAGAGTCCTTAATTTTATTGGGAATTAAGTTTTAGAGTGGCATTCCATATGGAGGGGAATATGGTAATAAAGAAAGCAATTGATAAACGAAGGCGATAGTCATCTTGAAAAATAATGGAGTTAAGAGCGGCGTTAATCATCAAAACAAAGGAATTGATGACGTAGAATGCCCGCGAACCACTACAGGGTTGTGCAGCCAACTGTTAGTCATTTTCTCATTTGTATAAATACAAAATACACATTTTGGGTTGAAAAGTCAAAATTTTTTATTGATAAGGAAAGATGGGTATATGACATTTTTATATGAAAAATAATATCGTTTAGATGCCCACCACGGCCTCCTCTACGATTCCCCGAAAATTCTGTGACCAACAATTGACAACAATGAACAACAAATTATTCATCGAAAAACAAATAAGAAAACTACAAGTTTGCAATAACAAAAAAAATCATCGAAACAAAAGTTTTCACCTAAAAGCTTCTGTTGAACATAAAATTCGGGCGTCTCATCAGACTCTGCAGTGAGCAAACTACAAAAATAGGGTGGTTCTAGTGGGATTTGACAGCAAAACTGAAATAATCACGGAAATAAAATTTTTAAACAATTTTTTCCGAAGGAATGATATTAGATTCAAATAAATTATGCCCCTCATCACAATAATCTGTTCTAAAATCTACTCAATATCGATATAATATTATTTCGATGAATTGTAAAATCTCCATAATCTCCTTTGGTCCCGAAAAATGTGCGAAAATGAATTGTTCGGAGATACAATTCATCGAAAAAATTCATAATAACAAAAATTATCCTTATTTTAACCGAAGATGTCCTACTTTGCTTTCCGTATCAACAAAATTGAACCATTATTGGAAAATTGATCAATATTTTTTAATATTATAATGCTTTTCAATGAATTGTTTTAATTGTAGAATTGTTTCCCTGTAAAATTGTTGTTTGCATTACAATTATTCTTCTCTGAATTCATTTCTAACAATTGTTTGTCGTACTTTTGTGGTTATGTTAAATAGTTTTGCGCATAATTTTCGGGTTGCCTTTGTCTACAGGCCTGCATCAGAACATCAAAATTTTTGTCGGCCTCTTCCAATAAAAGCTGATCAATGACCTCAATTTCAGCTCGAATGTTGATTTTAAGTTGTTGAATTGTTTTTGGATTCACTGTTTTCCTGTTCGTTTTCAAAAGAAAACGGCCCAGTGGTGCTACCACCCCATAAACCACACCAAACTGTGACTCTGGGAGAATGAACTTCCGCTTCGTGAATAACATGAGGATTCTCCGCTCTCCAAATTCGACAATTTTGCTTATTAACATACCCATTATGATGAAAAAGAGCTTTATCGCTAAAGATGGTTTTTGATAAAAAGTCGTCATTTTGTTTAAGCATCGTATTATCAATTGATTGGTGAAATGATTAGTTCTTGTGAACGATGCCTGTTGATGTGCTTGGTTCATTACGAACACTTTCATTAGCAGTTGCCACTGCATCAGAAGTACGAACTGGATGAACATATTGAAACGGTCTACGACCTTCCTCTGAACCAATTTCTTCAAAACAATCAATAATTTTGCCAATTGCATGCACATCCATGGCGACCACAACTCTCACGTAATTTAGGAAATGTTGTTTTTTTTGATCGATTATTTTCATAATAAATTTGCACAATCAAAATGTGTTGTTGTATTGTTAGCGACCCTATGATTATAAATGGTTTTTTTTTACTTTTCATATGTCAAAGAATTTTTAGAACAGATACAATATAAGTACTAAAATTCATCGATTGAAAAAGGACCAACAGATGGCCTACTCTGTACAAACAAGTTTTACAATAGCACGCATACATCGCCAGATGTAATAAAACATAAAAGAAATAGTCTCGAACAGCGATAGATAAGTAAATATTCGCATTTTGGGAAGCAGAGAGAGTTGTAATTTAATTTAACCATTGAACAGTGCAAGATAATAAGTAAAAGGTAAATGGTACGAAAAGTTAAAATATAAATTGCACAGTAAATAAAAGTGAATTAGTGAACAGCGAAATAGTGAAATTAGTGAAATGCTGAAAAGATTAAAGGTGTTGAGGCATAAAGTTTGTAATTCTTATAACGCTGAGTGTTTGTTTTGCAAAATTCAGTACGAATTCGTATCGAACGCTCGAAATTCGTATTACATTTGGTGTCGTTAGTGGGGGATTTAGGATTTCATAGTGTTTTTTTTTCATGAAGAATTTTAACTTTCTTGGGCTTATCCGTTCTCGATGACAAATTATCCTTAAGTTTATCGTTCTATTAGAACTGATACGTGGTCATATGGATGAGATCCAATAAGTTCTGCATTTGCGACAGCTTCATCCGCCCATCTGCATTATTACTTCGATTTCACAAATGCACACAATTGCAGAACGCAGAAGATTGGTTTTCAAATTTTCAACGTCGCTAAGCGCCGTGTTTATTTTTATTCAAGCAATTTCTAAATAAATCATTTAATCCTTTGAGCAAAGAAACATTCATCTCAATATTCATTTTGAAAACCAGACGTGATAAGTTCTCGGTCGCAACGGTTAAGAACCGAACCGAGAGTGAAACTAACTTCAAATTTATGTTCATCGTAATCAGTTTCTAAATCGTTCACAATTTTCCGTACGAATGTGTAGAATATATTTAAATTTATTCCACACATTCGTACAAACTGAAAAATATTTATAATTTGGACATTTTACAGTTGAATTTAAGTTAAATTAAATCGGTTGACAATTATGTTTGAGGTTTGACAGATAACGACAATGCCAAACTAGGTAGTTATATATGTAGTTTAAAAAGTTTCCGCTACACATAGAAAGAAATATACAATTTTAAATTTGTTTTTGAATAAGTTCTATTCAAATGTAGCTAGATGTCATTTGTTTAATTATTTAATTATTTTAGAGCTTGTTCAAGACGAAAACAGATGGCATCGTAGAAGGAACAATGAATATTGTTTTGATTGTAATTTATGCTGTTAATTATAATTATAAATACACTTTTGTACTCATTTTTATTTATTTCGATAGACACACCTAAATGGCGCTTCTCTAGCATTTGGGAAAAATTTATTTGACGACCAGCTTTGAAATGGGAACAAAATGGAAAATGATTTGGTTTGGGTGGAACATACTAGTTTGTATCACGGTTTAAACAAATGTTTCCGTTGTTGTTGAAGAAACATTTTTAAGGACAAAAACAGGGCAATGAACAAAAGTTTATTTTAGATTACGTCGATCGAACAAAACCGGTCGAACGAATATCGGCAGTTATGGACATAAACCAAGATGAGCCCAAGCTGCGGTGTATTGAAAATTCCTGAAATAAGGCGATTAGCGATGAACAAGGGAGTGCAAATTTACCGATTTTTCAATTTACCGGTAATTTTGTATAAGGTCGGTAATTTATCGAAAATTTACCGGTACACTGAATTTAAATAATAATTTGAAACAATAGTATGCCTTAGGTACTAAACCAATTTAATGTACTTTAAAAAATAAAATAATAAATAAATTCATTATATCACAAAATAATTGTTTATACACAGTGTTTGGCGCATGGACCGATACATTTTATTGGGAGATTGGTGGGATCATTTGGAAATTTTAAATTTTCATAACTTTTTGTTTGTAGTCGTAAAGGCACGGAATAAATTTTATTGTATTCTGCTATGTGATTTTATTCTAAATACATTATTATTTAATACAATTGGTTTAAGAAAAATAACTTATGGGCTTCCAAATCTTAAAAAATTTAGAGAAGTACGAAAAATGTCACCATATTAATTCAGTTAAAAAAAGTAATGGTTATTTTGAGATTAGCTTTGTTTTAAAATTCTTTCTAGTTTATGCCCATTCCAATGGTATACTGGCATATCATAGAAATCACTCATTTCGAATCATCTAAGTATTCTACTACCATTCATTGGTTATATGCATGACAGCCGTCATTTTCAAAAACAAACAACACATCGTCTAAAACTAGTAAAATCAACGGGCCTACTATGGAAATCGACCACCGTCGATTTTTGTTCGTTGTTTATATTCAGCAATAGTAAATACT
Source organism: Nephrotoma appendiculata (assembly GCA_947310385.1). Lineage (NCBI taxonomy): Eukaryota > Metazoa > Arthropoda > Insecta > Diptera > Tipulidae > Nephrotoma > Nephrotoma appendiculata. Next base: position 263,313,272 of record OX371225.1, on the reverse strand, counting down.
ATTGCTTAATATAATCAACGAACAAAAAACGACGGCGGTCGATTTCCATAGTAGGCCCCCAGATTAGGTAGCTTCTTCTGTACAAATTGGAGATAAATATTTCCGGATAGGCGTTCTGACACATAATATGGGCCGATAAAGTTTAAACCAATAACACCAGCCCAAACATTAACGCTTTTTATAAAGAATCCTGCTTTTTCTTATGTGGATTTTGGTCTTTTCTGCCCCCAATGAAGCACATTGTGCAAATTTACAATTCCCTCACGACTGAAGTTCGACTCATTTGTCCACAAAATCCTTTTCAAAAAACTATCATTCTCAACATCTGTCTACAAAACTCCAGCCGTCAGTAATTGATTTTAAAAACAACACCAGGCAATTAACACCAAGTTTACTTATTTTTTTAAATCTATCAATAACTGAAAAATCATTTTCTTAACCCTGACACAAAATAACAATATAAAATAGTGTCTACTATTTTGACCACAAAATGAGTGATTTCTATGACATGTCAGTATACCATTGGAAAGGGCTTTAATTAGAGCATATTTTAAAGCAGAGCTAATTTCAAGATGTTGACGTTTTTCATAAATCTACAATTTTTTTAGGATTTAGAAGCACATAAGTCATTTTTCTAAAATAAATTGTATTAAATAATGATTTATTTAGAATAAAATCACATTGCAGAATACAATAAAAGTTCCCGCTGAGGGAATTCTATACCTTATATAAATCCATCGTTCGATTAAAACATGCTCTCCATTTTTTACAATGAAACGCGCATTATTAATTATAAATATATTGTTACCGAAAAAACCGGTAAATTTTTAAAAAGTTACCGTTAAATCGGAAATATATTTTAAACGGTAAATACGGTAAATCGGTAAACGGTAATACACTCCTTAATATTTCTAAAGTGATGTTATAAGTAGGGTTTATGCGGCGGTATTTACCGGTTTGAAAAAACTAGTAAATCGACCAGAATTCGGTAAATAAAAAATCCGGTTTTTTACTTTTTTACCGAACAATACATTATAGGATTTACAAATATCTAAAATGAAATAATTCAAGTAACTCAAACGCCTCTAAATACAAAATATTAAAAAGAATAAAACTAAAAAAAACTTTACGACACGCGAAAGTTTTCATTACAAAATCTGTGCAATTTGTTCTTTGGGTGCTGTTTATAAATTTGTTTTTCCTCGGACGATAAGTTTGTGCATTGGGGCATTTTTTTCTGATGTACTGTTAAAACTATTTTGTTGTTCTGTAATGTGTCGTTGTCTTGTTGTGGAACAATTAAAATATAAATTTTGTATCGTTCGTGAGTTGTGTAAGTATCTTCAACTCATCATAAATTGGTTATACTTAGTGAAACGTTTATTTAAATTGCATGGTTTCATAAATATTTAGATTTAAACTACTGAATTTGCTGACTTGTTAACATGGCAAAAAAAAATTCTTATGCTTGGAATTTCTTTGAAAAATCTAACGCTGAAGAAACGAAATGTAAAGAATGTTTTAAAAAGAATAAAACAAGAGGATTTTCAACACGTGGTCTGATTTCTCATCCTAAAAATCTGTATGGGATTAATTTGATGAAAAATAAAGCTGATGAAAATGATAGCTTTGATAGCCTAACATGTCAAAAAAAATTATTAAAAGCCAAACTGTTATTTTAAATTATGTCAAAAGGCAGAGTCATCGTTGTCAAAATATCCAAAAGAGGTAATGAAATTCGTACACAATTTTTTTGATCGAGTAAAACAAAAGATGGTCGAAGAAATAAATGTAGACGTCATAAATGGTAAAAAGTTTAACTTAACACTTGATGAGTGAACAAGTGTCAGAAATAGGCGATTTTTCAATATAAATCTACAATACATGACGGAAAAGGTGAACATCGAAATTTATGTTTGGTTCCGATTAAGGGATCTTGTGATTCAATAACTACGTTAGCCATTTTCAAGGATCATTTGAAAGAATTTGGGGTTAATTTTGAGTGTGATGTAATAGCAACAACAAACGATGGTGCCGCAGTTATGGTTAAGTTTGGTAGAATTTCTCCAACTGAACTTCAGCTTTGCCTTAACCATGCCATTCATTTAGCAGTCATTGACGTTTTATATAAAAAAGGGAAACCACAGAATCTGAACAACAACAAAGTGAATATGATAGTAATATTGACGAAGATGGAGATGCTACTGATGAGGATCGTGAGAATTTGAGTTTAAGCGTAGTCGAATACGAGGAAAATAATGTAGAACCATCAATTTATGATGGTTCTAAAGTTAGGAACAGTATTTTACAAAAATACGTACTGGAGCAAGAAGGAAAAGAATTGAATTTAATTTTAGATTGTAAAAGGAGGTGAAATTCACTCCAGCCAATGATCACTAGAATTTTATTGTTGAATTGCTGTATTAAACAAGCTTTATCTGATTTAGATGCTTTATATCTTTGGAACGAAGAACACACAACTATTTTACAAGAAATTTCGGAAATTCTCAAGCCAATTATGCTGACTAATTGTTAAGAGCTATTCTATTTTTATTTATTATTCTTTTAGAACTTCAATCAGAAATAAGCCGTGATATGTTAAGAGAACTAAATAAACGTGTAGGTGATAGTCCAAATAAAAACTTAATTTCTTCAGTTCCGTCAAAAGACCAGATATGCAGCACCATTTTTTCAACTTTCCTCCAATCTGGGATCATAAATTTCGCAAAAACACTTGCGGAAAGAATATTTCAGAATATATTTCAGGATGAGCAAGAGGAGCAGGAGACTAATAACAGCAGTTTAATTTCTATCCCAATACCATTAGATCAGCAGCTAAACAAAATAATTGCGGAATCAACAAAAGAAGCTGCACCGGTCAAAAACTTTTCTAAAAAACATTTACAGAAAGATTTTAATCTATATTTGAGGCTATTGGTGAGCGTACTAAAAATATTGAATTAATTGTTGATGCTTTAAAAACAGTAAAACCTACTTCTACCGAAAGTGAGAGGACGTTTTCCGGTGCCGGCAATTTTGCAACCAAAACTCGAAGCAGACTCAGTGATAAATCACTAAATTCTTTAGTGTTCTTAAAATACTATTTTATTTCTTTTGATAAAAAGTAAAATATTATTTTGATATTAAATTATAGTTTTTTATAATAAATGAAGTATTTATATTGGTGTTTTTTGTTAAGTTTATATTAATATTTTTACTTGAAAGACTGAAATAAAGTTTGACATTGTGATCTAAGAAGTAAAATGAAAGGTTTCTTTATTAAACCAACAATATTTTTTTAAAATTTAGTATATTTTGTCCAAAATCCATATTTTTTACCGAAACCGGTTTTTATCGATATTCTCAGATTTTAAATACCGAAAACCGGTTTGAGTAAAAACCCGGTAAATCATAAACCCTAGTTATAAGTCATAATTCATAAAGCCGCATTCAAGATATCTGCAGAATCCGCAACGATTCAATAGAAAGCCATAATTTAAAATTGAGAACACCTACTTTTCGGTACACTAGCAAATAGAATTAAAATGAATGGAAAAATTGTTACAGTTTATTGGGTAAGAAATTCAAAACAAATTAATCGCAACATTAGGTAAATTACTTTTCATTGTGGTCGGTTTTAACCGTTTCATCTACCTACTAGAAGGATGTGGAGCATAAACTGATATTCAGTGAAAAAAGGTTGGCTATATGAAAAAGGCTAAACTATGTCACATCCATATCCTGGCGATACATTTCATTCGATACTACCATAATTTAAATGTGAAGAGAATGTAAACATTTCAATCAGATATCAATACCAACCGTCCAGAAATTCTGTTTAGAATCATTTTTGAATAATATTGTTTTAATTTTCACGCAAGTAAAGAAGGCGACTGAGCTCAAGCTTGTTATCTTCATCTGGAAAAGATTTTGCAATATTCACGGAGGAACGTGACATTATGAACATATACGGAAATAGTACTATTCTGTAGTAATCTCTTGAGATTTAAAAAATCTGCCAAGACTGCCTTTGTTACTGGACTTTGTGACTGTAGTTACTGGAATGTTGCAAAGATGGAAAGTTTACTTAACGATAATACAATAAACGTAGAATTGGCGAAGTACCGAATATCCAAAGTACCGAACAAATATTGAGACCTTGACTTCAAGACAATTGATCTGAGTTTATAAAAAATGTTTCGACGCAGATACCCAAATAAACCCTACTCATTCGCGATAATTTGAGATTTAAGACCACCTCTAAAACAAAACATTTAAGGTTTGTTTAGAACCCTAGGTGCAGTAAATATTTCGAACAATCGATAAATCATTAATCAAATTTGGCATCAAGCACATAGACACAATATTCGATGAACTCGACTCCTCCGCTCAGCATGAATTGAAACGTTAAAATGTTTTTAACGAAACTCAACAATAACCCGTCAAAACATATTACGGTCATTGTATCCGTTGCCTTCGCGTTTGTCGAATCTAAATACTCCGATGCCTCCGTCCCAATAGCATTTTATGTATATTTTATGAAGCGTATTTGTGTTTTCTTAAATAAAATCTTGTACATCTGTACCACCGTCTCGCAGCATCATCTCCGTTTGTTTTATATTTTGTTTGTGTGTTTGACTAGTTGATTAATTGAATTTAAATGAAATAATTTATATTTGAAATTTATATGATTGATGGGTGAATTATTAACTTTATGTCTTTAAAATTATTTGTGTATAGTGTGCGGAGGAGATGATGAAGTTGTATTTTGTATATAAGGCGCAGAGTGTGTAGCAGGTCTTTATACGACACGACAAAGCAAAAACTTGTTGTGGGATTTTGTTGTATGTAAATATCTATAAAATTCAATCAAAATACTGACTCACTTCTCGCCGCATATATAATCATATAAAAATGGAATTAAGAAGTTAAACAAACTCAAATTTCACTTTAATCTGGTAAAGAATTTTTACTACTCGTCGCTGAACACAAACAACAACATCCAATATTTGACTTAAATTTTGATGTTGTCATCTTCTTTTTGTCGTCTTCTTCTGCTTCTTCATCGTGGACGTGGTTCAGCGCCTTATATATTTATACGGCACACATTATAATGCCACATTAATTTTGAAGATTATCGATATTTAATTCATAATTTTATTTATTCGTTACGTTAATTGCTTACTGGTCATCGTATTATCGTAATCCCATCAATAAATAGACGATTTTTGGAAACAATTTTTCCGGGTTGTTTGTATTCGAGTCTGTGTGTGTGTGTATTGAGATAAAATGTCGTAAAAAGCGCATACACATAATATAAAAGCTATAAAGAAAATATAAAGGAGAAATGAAGGCCGCGTATTATCCAATATTTTCCTCTCACCCATTTACAACCATTAACGAACGAGTTTGTCAACTCAAAAATGATTGCGTGAAGAAATCTTTTTAAGTCCCATAAAGTTTCGTTTTAAATTGTATTGAGGGATTTACAGAATTCATGTCACGTATATACTTTGAATTTTCATTTTGTGCCTCTTTCAATAATAATTTAGGATGCTGAAGTTCAGGAGATAAAGAGATTTAGATTTTTATCTCATTTTATTTATTTATTTTTATTTATTTTGGCGATATACGTCAACCTAAAACAAAGTGAATGTAGAAAGAAGTTTTTTGGTTTATGATTTTCAACACTCATTTTGCCAAAAACTATGTGTACTAGAAATCATTGGCTACAAAAAATTACCAATTGGACTAATTCTTTCTTTAGTATGAGGTGCGTTAAATATACATGAACTTTGTTTTCTGTGTACCAGAATCTATATTTAAATGCCCCTGCAATATATGCAAGTGGTTTGTTCCTTGGATAAATTTGGTAACCAAAATTGTATCCGTTCTTTACTAAAATTTACTTTATATTTTGTAAAATTAATTTTCTGTTCTAGTCATTGCCTTTTATAATAAACAAATAACTGCTTACCTTTGAAACATTTTTTATTACGTGATTTGCCATCTAGCGACATCAAAATTTTGCAAAAACTATCGTCGTTCAGGCGTAAAAAGAAAAAACGTTTCGTTAAGATCTAATTCTACCTAACAATTCTAGTACAATGAAATCTCAATGTTTGTGTTGTAGAAAATATTCAATAGAAAATCGGAAAGATTTTCTGGTGATTAATGGTCAGTGGTATGATGTGAGTAGTGGCCAAGGGGTAATGACCATGGCCGGAATGTAATTGTCCGAGGGGTAATGGCCGGGGTTGAGTAATGGCCAGGTGTAATGACAAGGTGTGATGGGTACGCAACAAATAGTTTTTCTAATTTTTGGTGACTTAAAATCATAGATCGTTGTATGAAGGGTTTTTTATGGCGGAAGAGGGGAACCTTCGTTTCCAACTAAACCACCACCCCCGATAAACCATGCCGTTTGGCCCCGTGGAACTACAGTTAGGTACTACTTCGCGAGGGAGGCTCAGCTTACGCTCCTTACTAAATTCTTGCTTCTTTCGAGGCATCTCACTCTCCCGTTATCAATGAGAATTTTCCCAGTATATTTTTCGGTGTTAGTTGAACACCACGTGCACAGATATTGCTTCTCTCCTCAGTGAATCGTGAATACTCATAAAGGGCAATTTGGTAACTTTTCGTGTTTGAATCTGAAGAGGTTTGATCTAAAGCAACCATGAACCGTCAGAAAGATGATGAGGGAATCAGACGATGGGTCCATCAACCCTTCGTCGACTCACTCCATCTTCTCTGCCATACAGTGATCGTCTCAGCCCGTGCTAGTCGGTGGTACTCTGCTTTTGTTCCTTGACCACGACGCAGGTACGTACTTTGGCGCTGCATGGCCAATAGATCTATTGGGAGCATTCCAAAAAGAACATACGTAGCATCTTCTGACACCGTCCGAAATGCGCACAATTCTCTTAGAGCACTTAGCCTCTGAACTGTTACTACTTTTTGCCTATAAGTATCCTTCTCCAACCGGTGCCCCACACATCATTATACATAGATACGACGTTGGCAAGCAGAACTCTGCTGCTCATCCGCGCCGCTCTTGTTTTCGGCATTATCCGTGATAGTGCCGCATTACCACTATAGGTACCTGATAGATGGTTGACTAACAATTTGTTGGGCTCTAATCTCTAAGGTAACGCTCTCCATTTTAGACTCTGTTTTATGTTCTGCTAGTTGCAGCCCAGTACATGTTACCCACTGTTGAACAAGTTTGACCGACAACTACAATTGCGTGGTCGTCCGCAAATCCAATCAAAAGTGCATCACTTGGTATAGGCAGTCGTAGTTCACTATCGTACATCACATTCTATAGTGTAGGATTTAACACTGATCCTTGAGGAACCTCACCAGTCACCTCGAAAGTTTTTCCTTCCTCAGTATCATAAATCAAAATCATCTCGCTAAAGTAGCTGGAAACTAGTCTCAGCTGATACTTCGGTACCTTCATCAGTGTAAATGCGTTAAATATTGTTTACTACGTGGCGATCGAGGACCGGATATCCGTATCTATAACCTCTTTAATCGCATCCAAGCCATACTGATGTTCTGCCAGGCTTCCTGCTCTAACTATAGCCTCTTGTAGCCGGTCACATACCACTCTCTCTAGGGTTTTGCCTGCTGTATCCAACAGGCAGACTAGGTATTATAATGAAGCTGCAACTATCACGATTTAAAAATATAACGAGAGCAGCAAACATTATAATGAAAAAACAATTTCCAAAATGGCGGCCATTACTAAAAACAAGCAATTGACATTTTATATCTTTCATTCATTCCAGTTTCTGGTAATGGACATCTAGCGGAGCTACAAATTTTATGAATTTGTATGTGTCCGTCACGCCAGCCGGAACCAGAGTAACTATGGCGTAAGTAGCACTATACATTGCGCATCATTGTACACTATTTGAGTTTTCAGCTTGAACCAGTTTTAAGCCAGCCGAAACCATTTAAAGGCAGCGGAACCAGAATTTTATCAACCGGACCATTAGAAATTTGCACAATAAGCACAATTCACTTGAATATTTCTGAAACACATAAGCTTTCAGCCGGAATTATAACAAGCTCAGCTGGAGCCACTACAATCGCAGCGGAAGCCTTATGGAACCAGCCGGAACCATACCCTCTATACAGTCAGTTCATCTATGGCAAAAGAAGCAATATTGTGAACTATATGATTTATCAGCCGAATCCTTATAATTGCAGCCGGAACCTGCCAAACCCTCCGGAACCATACCTTTACAGCCAAACCAACTGTGGCACACGAAGCGCAATATATTGGGCATCATTGTACATTATGTGATTTTTCAGCCGGACCCTCATGCACCTCGCAGCACAATGCATTGTGCATCATTGTGCACTATCTGATTTATAAGTTGGAACCTATATACTAAACCAGCCGGAACCATATAAGTTTTCGGCCGGAACCATAACAAGGTCAGCCGGAATCACTATAGAAGTATGCTAGCCGGAACCAAACAAACCATGACACAAGCAACAAAATACATTGTGAGTCATTGTGAAAACGGTATGGTACAAGTCAGAACCATATAAAGGTAACCGGAACAAAAAAATAAAAAGTTTCCATCTGAAACCATAGCAATGCCAGCTGGAACAACAACAATATCACGCAAAAACGGCAATCATGTCAGAACAATATTAATTCATTATGGGAATCTTCAGCAGAATGAGTGTGATCCCGCCCACCGGAATCACAGTGGCAACTAGCTGAACCAAAGAACCCACTACAAAAAGTTACAGTCGGCTTCTAGTTTTCGCCAGCCGGAACCATAAAAATCCAGCCGAAACAAAATGTTGACAAGACTAATTTTGGCGCTTACACAATGGCAGCAGTGCAATTTGTATTCTAGTGCAACATATGACGTTTCAGCCGGAACGATGAAAATGTAATCCATTACAATGTCAATTCAACCAGAACCAGCAAGACCAGCCGGAACTTTATGAATGAAGAAAAGCTAAAATATAACAAAAATCATTTATTTTGCAGAAGTAACATTTTATTTTCTAACAATTTTTTGATTATATTTCATGGTTTACAGAAATGTTAAATGCAGAGAAATCTTCTTCGTCTGATTTGGATTCTTGTAAATATAACTTTTTTCGTGAAGTGCTGATGTTGGTCTTTGGTTTTGGCTGTAGAGGGGTCATAATATTGTTTCATATGTGGTTTCGTTTTGGCATTTTAAATTTCGTTACAATCAAATAAACAATGCATTTTCCTGATGACATTGCCATCTACACAGTGGCATTGACATCGAAGTTTAATTGGGCATAGGTCTTAATATGATGTTTTATGTTTTCACCACCCCTATTGTACTACGTAAACGGCGCGAAAGTTATAGAGCGAGACCAGGGTGTACCTTGTGTGTGTGTGTGTGTGTGTGTGTGTGTGTGCGTCGAATATAGGTATAGAAATTTTTTTTTGTGGTACGTTTTTCGTTTTGCGTGTGTATTGATGCGCGGTAAGAAAGGATGGGCAAGTGACGCGCACGAAAAACGGAAAACTAATATTTTTCTAAATATGTATAAATAAAAATGGTGTGTAATTCCTTAATGTTCTGTACGTTGATTTTTTTTATTGAGCGTTGAGTATCCAAATTTTGAGGCGTAGCTGTTTGGATTTAGTAGGATATCGCTCAGGATTTCATTTTTCATATGAGTAACGAAGCTTATGATGGTCTAAATATAACAAATAAAAATAAAATTATAAAGAGCACAAATCAGCAATGGTACGCAAATTTATTTCTGCCAGTTGAGGCCTTTTAATTTTTGGTTAACTGCGGAAAGACCCTGGCGGGACAATGCCCAACGAGTTTACGGTTTTCGCGAGATAACGCCCAACCTTTTGGACGGCCTATCAAGGCCAAATTTGCGGGCAATGGTGGGAATACGCCCAACAGTTTCGGTGGTCGATCAAGGCTAAATCTGCGGTTTTGGCGGAAAGACGCCCAAAGAAATATTTTACTGGTTTGGCGAAACAACGCACAACATTGTTACGGTTCTTTGGTGAGCCACCGCCCAATATTGCCTTCGGCCTATGAAGGCAAAATTTTTGGTTTACGCCGTTAAGGCGCCCAACGATTCCTAAGGTTAACGGGTGGCCAGTTGAGGTCATTCCCATTGATCCACACTCTTCGGAGGCAGGCTCAATAGATTCTGGGCTAAGTCAATCATTGTTTAACCCATTTGAACGAAGTTCAAAATTACCCAGATCACCAAGATCTTCAACTGAAAATATATTTCAGTACGAGAAGGAAAATGCCGAACTTCGTGAACAACTAAGAGAAATAAAGGAATTTACAAATAAATTGAAAGAAGAATCTACAATTTTAAAGAAAGAGGGGGGACAACACCTAGCCCTGCTAGGATGATGACATTAATCCATTCCATACGGATAAAGAAGAATTAGATAGAGAAACAAATTGGATGTTGAAACGGAGTAAAAGACCAAGTAAAAAAAAGAAAGCTCAACACTCACCAGGAATGGCAGAGACTTTACCGTCAACTTCAAAAGAGGTTTCTAGAAAATATTATACATCAAGAAACAACTAGCGCTAGAATAACAACCAGCTAAACCAAAAGAGAAATCACCTCCACCAATAAATGTCGTTGAGTCCTCACCAGAGGTAGAAAAATCACCCGAACGATAACCAGCTCATCAAAATGAAGCACTCAACGAAACGAAGCAGCTACTCAGAAATCCAAAGTGTAATGGGTACGGTTACGGAACAAGAGTATTTACTGCTCTGAAAAATAATGTATGGAAGATTAACACTTCAAATCCAAACGCATACAGAAATTTGTCAATGAAGCTGAATACGGAAAAATATCAGTGGTACACGTATGAAAATAAAAACGATCGTCCCATTAAGGTCATGGCAAGAGGGCTACATCCAACCTTTGAAATTAATTCAATAATGGAGGATCTGGATAATAAAGGATTTAAAATCCTTGACGCCGTGAACATTCCAAATAAGGATCGAGCAAGAAATGAAGCATCTATATGCGTAGGGAGAATTATACATATACACAGGCCTCTTCAAATTCGAAAGAAAATGAGACCAACGGTACTGAAAATTTCAAAAACACTGTCCAAGCAATTTTAAATAGTCTTAAGGAACAGAATAAACTAAATAAGTTAATTATTGATAAACTTAATCTGCTGGAAATACCAAGCTCCAAAATAGTTAAAAATAAATAATGTATGCAATACATAGTCCAATTCATAATTCTGGAGCAGAAACCAGACATCAAAACTACTCATTAAGAATAGCCATATCCAATGCAAACGGATTAACACAACACCTAGAAGAATTAGAACTATTTTTAAATACCGAGAAAATTGATATGCTTAATATCAGAAACACATTTTACCAGCAGCTCCTATGTATCAATCGAGAAATATACTTGTTACCATACCACACATCGTGCATAACGAGCAAAAGGAGGGTTAGCTATATTTATTAGGAATAATATCAAACATCATGAAGAATTCAAAATAGAAAAAGTCATATTCAATTCATATTCAATTCATATTCAATTCATATTCAATTCATATTCAATTCATATTCAATTCATATTCAATTCATATTCAATTCATATTCAATTCATATTCAATTCATATTCAATTCATATTCAATTCATATTCAATTCATATTCAATTCATATTCAATTCATATTCAATTCATATTCAATTCATATTCAATTCATATTCAATTCATATTCAATTCATATTCAATTCATATTCAATTCATATTCAATTCATATTCAATTCATATTCAATTCATATTCAATTCATATTCAATTCATATTCAATTCATATTCAATTCATATTCAATTCATATTCAATTCATATTCAATTCATATTCAATTCATATTCAATTCATATTCAATTCAAATTCAATTAATATTCAATTCGTATTCAATTCATATTCAATTCATATTCAATTCATATTCAATTCATATTCAATTCATATTCAATTCATATTCAATTCATATTCAATTCATATTCAATTCATATTCAATTCATATTCAATTCATATTCAATTCATATTCAATTCATATTCAATTCATATTCAATTCATATTCAATTCATATTCAATTCATATTCAATTCATATTCAATTCATATTCAATTCATATTCAATTCATATTCAATTCATATTCAATTCATATTCAATTCATATTCAATTCATATTCAATTCATATTCAATTCATATTCAATTCATATTCAATTCATATTCAATTCATATTCAATTCATATTCAATTCATATTCAATTCATATTCAATTCATATTCAATTCATATTCAATTCATATTCAATTCATATTCAATTCATATTCAATTCATATTCAATTCATATTCAATTCATATTCAATTCATATTCAATTCATATTCAATTCATATTCAATTCATATTCAATTCAAATTCAATTAATATTCAATTCGTATTCAATTCATATTCAATTCATATTCAATTCATATTCAATTCATATTCAATTCATATTCAATTCATATTCAATTCATATTCAATTCATATTCAATTCATATTCAATTCATATTCAATTCATATTCAATTCATATTCAATTCATATTCAATTCATATTCAATTCATATTCAATTCATATTCAATTCATATTCAATTCATATTCAATTCATATTCAATTCATATTCAATTCATATTCAATTCATATTCAATTCATATTCAATTCATAAATTCATATTCAATTCATATTCAATTCGTATTTGATTCTAATTCGAGTGATAATCGTAATCAATTAAATCCATTTTCATATTTGTTTCACGATATTTATCATCGTTGCTGTGATACTGGCTAATAGTATTTATGTGAACGTGCGGGGTTCTCGGAAAAATACATATTGCCTTCATAATTTTACGTCACATTTTCTTAAAACTTTCTTTGTACTCGTGTTTGTTCTACGTGAGATTATCATTTCCTAGCAACTTAAAATTTGTTACTGCTTATTGTTTTAATACCATACACTCCACTCGATGGTTAGGACTGATTTGCAGTCATGCCTTATTTTTGTTCAAATGAAGAGCTACTTACGCATCGTGGGCAATCGAATACACAGTTTTACGATTCCAGACTACCGTTTTTTGTACTCTAGAGAACGCCGTAAACTAATTGATGGTAACTTTGACCGACCGTACCAACAATTAAAAGATTTGGTAACGAATTATTTTTTAGTTTGGCTTCCTAATTGTAATTTTTGACCTCGTCGATATTCCAAATTTAAACAATAAATTTATCTCGGATAACACCAATGCCATAAATTACACAAGAGACATAATATTTCTGATCACATAGGGCAAACAAAATAAATGTAAAGCCTAACCACGAAAACCAATTAAGAATTTTAAAAAAAGCAGAATAAAAATGTTTCCGAAGGAAAATGCTACTTGTACCCAAACCATACTTCAAAAAGTAGAAAATTTAATTTTTTTAATTAAAACTTATTTTCATTCCTGGACGACACCGCTCCTGTTCGATACCGCCCACAACGTTATAAACATTCATAGGTGGCGATTGGGGAGATTTATATTTTTATAACAACTGTAATTAAAGGATTATACTATGGTATACACAGGATGAATATTGCAAATCCGTTCCATTGTTTTGCAATTCGAACGCAAAATTTTACATAAATCATATAACTTTTGTTTTCCCGCAAAGTATAGAGGGAGGATGGGAATGTACATTTTTAATTGAAATATTTATTACATCGCGCATAATATACCTAGGTAGGCAAAATTTCAATTTTCCTCGCTTTATCGCTTGCCTTGTCACATCTCGTATATGTATACGGCACGAATACATCTTGTACAAAAACAAACCCACTTCAGCTAATTAAAAATGAAATGAATTTCAAACGAAATGAAAATCTTTTCAAGAAACTCATCCTTTTCATGTGTACACTCTTGATTCCCGTCTAATTAGAATCCTTGATTATACATGGCAGTTCCTCTATTTGTATAAAACATCACCGTCATACCACCGATTCGCATCCTTGTCGCACAAAATTTTATTCCAAATCAGCGAACATATCTATGCTGCATATATGGAAATTCATAGTTTTTCAAGTAACGATTCCATCTCATAAAAAATACACCATCTTGATGATGGATCATAATCTCGACATAAAAAAAAATCGTTTGATGTTTCAATTTTATTCTGTTGTTTGATTGTATGTATCTCCGTTGTATAATACATCTACATATTGTGATGAGTGGCTCTCTATTATCATCATCATCATCATCATCATCATGTTGGGAAAAAACATCAAATGGAAAATTATTTTAACATATGACTTGATGATGATGCCGATGACATTGTTGAAAAACTTCTGAGATTGTTTCGATGCAATAGATCGCATCACTTTATGTACAGTCAAAGTGATACATATCTCGATGCGTTATGTTCTTATGCATATGTGTCTCATATATAGAAATGCATTTGCATATCGATGATGATAAAACTCAAAGTTGAAGATTTTTGTTTATATGAAGATGCTCGAAAAATTTATCATGCGAGATTCGATTGTGGGTCTAACTAATTTTTGAGATACGTGCGCTCGTTAAGATAAAATGTGATGATGAGTTAATTAGTACTATAAGTACTGAAATCTCAATTATCTCCTTTAGTTCAAATATAAATAATGAGTAATCAAAAGAATTGTGCATTACAGCGAAATTTCAGTCGACTCAATCGACATCGACAGCCACTAATAAAACAATTCGTGCAGATCGGTTGTTTAAAGCAATAATCATTTTTTTTGTAAATTTGATAATCTTTGCGAGAAGCTGCATGAAAGAATAAATAAACATTTGTGTCAGCTTCGAAGCAATTTAAAGCTTCCAAATAATAATTGCACTTAACCCGAATCATCCTGAACGTTAATTTTTCAAATTTTTCAAAAATATTTTAGATGCTCAACCTCAAAACGCGAAGAAATGTATCATCAGATTTTTTCCAAAGGTCTCAATGTCCTCAGGAGGTCCTGTTGCCACATAGCAACGCCAGGATTGAAAGGCTACAGGATAGTGGCACATTGTAAATCGGTTTGTTCATGGATTCCATTCAATAAAATAGCAAGATTATGTAGTAATTCAGTTTTTATTTTATTCAGATAGTACTGACAGGTAATTACCTACTTTATCATTAGTATGGTAAGGCTTAAACAACGCAAGCAAAGACCTTTGACACACTTAGTCGAAGCATTTCGAACAATCGAATTACGTAGATCGCCCGCACAGCCTCTCTTCTTCTCTAGAGTTATAACTAACAAGGTGGTTTGCCTGGTCACAGCAAGAGTGGTAGCTAATGTGGTGGACTCCGATCAGCGCTTTAGACTTAAAACGCTACTATGCGACTTTACCGGATCTAAAAAATGCTTGCAATAATAAATTACAATTTCGCGTTTCAATTGCTTTTGTGTAATATCCGGATTGATACATAGATGAAGCAGTAGTGAATTTTGCAAACAAGCATCGATAATCCGTGTACACATTTATTGATTATATTCTGATACAACGCAAGGGAGAGTGACACCTAATTTCTTCCGTGCATGTTTGGAATAGCGAGATGCAATCGTTGTTGGTAACCTTAATGTGTTGATAGCATGCAAATGACTGAATTATCTACCCATTTGGTAAGACGAATCCCGGTTCCGTTCATTTTGATGGATTTGTAGTAACCACGTGGTTTTGTGTTCAATTTTTTTTATGTGCAATCGGACAACTTTTCGGAATTCGATTCTCAATGGAAAGCTCATAAATAATCAAAGTAAATTGAAAAGAGTAATTTTTGAACTTTACCAGATATTGACAAGGTGAGCAGCACGTTTACTGAATAGTTCTTCATATCTTGAGTTTGATCGTGGATTTTTTTTACTTGACACACATCGAAATTTATCATGTACCCGCTGGGAGTACATAATGAACTTTCCTTATATCCAAAACGTATAGGTTTTCCTTTTATGAACTGTTTACATCCGTGCTTTCCAAAATAAGCAATCATACTTTCATCAAAGGATAAATTCTGTTCGAGAAGGGAATGAAACAACATTTTTGATTTGATATGATAGGTTATCGGTCTCAACTTCGCTAATTTATCAGTAGAGCGCGCACGTTCGGTTCGAAATGTATCGAATGCTGTCTCTGTGTGTGCGCTACAAATAAAGAAAGGCATTGATAACTCTTCTTCTCCGTCAAACTCTTCTTCTGCTGCTTCTAATACTAACCTCAAAGTGATTAGTGCGATAAAGAAAAAACTACGTGACCATGACCTGATAGCGTGTAAAGCGGATAAAGGCAATACAATTACCGTGCTCAGAAAAGTCGATTATTGTAATAAAATTTCTGATTTTATTACAGCAAGCAAAGCAATAGTGCTTGGGAGGGATCCAACTGAATCTTTAAGACTTCGGTTGGCAAGTGTATCAACCAATGCCAGAAGTTGTTTGATGGAACTGGTTGGAAGTACTGAAGGCATTCCGATTAGACCAATAGTCGCGTATTACAATGCTCCTGCCTACAAGCTATGTAACCCAGTTGTACTTTGACTGACCAGTCGAAAATTTTTGCTTGAAAGGCAAATAAAAAACATGAAACAGACGTATAAAAGTATACAACAAAATGTTCGGTTTTTAAATTTGTATGTGTGAGATTATAATTATTCAGTTTGAGTGCTATATTAGCGCTTTTTGAGCATTCAAACGAGCGAATTGATGTAACAACGTTTATAATCCTGGTGATAAATAGCGATACTAGATCAAACTGTTTGGTTTCTTTTATTTCAAAATTATTCTACATTTTTTCTGGTAATAAAGTGACGTGTTGTGTTTATGAATTTACAATATTTGTTAAAAATTACGAATAGCTGAAGAAATTATAATTTAAATAAAAAAAAATTTATTTAGGTAACTCCAATACTACTAAAAAAAAACAAACGTACAACAACGTAAGTACGGTGATTATTTATTGTTACGGTGACACCTAGAATAGAATAGAATAAGCTAATTTCATTAATTATTCAATTGCATTTATAATTTATACTCAACATTTAGGCGTATTTCTATACTAACATATTTGCTGCGCATTTAGGATTATTCTAGAAACAAATATTTTGGTATATAAAGGCGCGCGTTGACGTGTATTGCTGAGTATTATTTTAAACGTGATACAGTGAAGGTTAAATAGAAAGATTATTAAAGTGATTATTAAAGCGATTATTAAAGTGATAATTAAAAAGTGTGTTATAATTATAATAATTAATTGTGAAAATTGTGTTGTATAATAAATTGTGTTGTGTAAATAAAATTGTGTGAGTTAAAATTGAAGCAGTGTATTTATTCACAATCCAGTGATTCGAACCTTGATTGACAAGGCAAAATCGTAACAATTGGTGACAGCGGTGGGATTGTGAATAATAAGGAAAATGATTCTCTACGGATTAAAGCTTGCGCAATTAAAGGAGCAACTGACACGGCGAGGTTTGGCCAGTGAAGGCACAAAAGCTAGTTTGGTGGAGCGACTACGTGAGGCCATGGAGAAGGAAGGTTTAGATCCAGACGTGTATGATTTCGAGGAGGAAAAAACGGATGAGATCAGTATGGATAAGAAACAAAAGGACGTACAAACGGTGGTCGAAACAACGCAAAACCCATCTGGAAGTTTCGATTTTTCGCAGTTGATGGCTGCTATGAATCAAATGATGGGACAACAGTTGGAGGGAATAAAACAATCGAACGAGGGAATGAAACAACAGATGGAGCAACAAGGAGCGGACATTAAACATCAAATGAAACAGCAGATGTTACAAGTGGAGCAACAAGGGGAGGACATTAAACAATCGAACAAGGAAATGAAACAGAAGATGGTACAAATGGAGCAACAAGGGACGGACATTAAACAATCAAACCAGGAAATGAAACAGCAGATGGAGCAGCAAGGGGCGGACATTAAAAACCAAATAGAAGATGGCCAAAAGAAAATAGACGAGAGGTTTTTGGAATTATCTTCTACACTACATGGTAAAGTGGAAAAACTGCAAACAGAAGTACACGCAGAAATTCAAAATGTTAAAGGGACGGTTCAGCAAAAATTTGAATCGGTTGAACAAGATTTTAAACGTCTCGAGAAGGAGCTCAAAGATGTCAAGGCGAATGGAACGCCACAACAAGTGATCCAGACGGTTAATGCAGTTAAGATAAAACCACCAACATTTGATGGAACAACATCCTTCAGTATTTTTAAGTTCCAGTTCGAAACGGCGATTAAGCAAAATCAGTGGACTGAAGAACAATGTGTTGCAGCGTTAATTGTGGCTCTTAAAGGCGAAGCGGCAGAAACACTACAAATCATTCCCGAGCAGGAACGGAACGTTTACATGGGAATTATGAAGGCGTTAGATCGAAAATACGGAAGTGATCACAAACGAGAAATCTATCGCATGGAATTGAAGGGTCGATACCAAAAAGGAGGAGAATCGCTACAGGAATTTTCATCGGCAATTGAGCGGCTCGCGCATTTAGCCCATTCAAATATGTCGGCCGATTACATGGAGCGAATTAAAATAGATGCGTTTATTGACGGTATTCGAGATCCTGAGACGCGCAGAGCGGTGATGTTGTCACCTAAGGCAACTTTCACGGAAACCATCGCTTGTGCGTTAACAAACGAAACTGCGCAAACCATCATCAAACCAGCAATGAAAATTCGTCGAGTGGAGATTGATTCCAGAATAGACACCGCACGGGCTACGCCAAGGTTCAGAGATGGAAGTGGCAGGATTAAATGCTGGGTATGTGATAGAATGGGTCACATCTCACGGGACTGTTGGGAGATTAAGAAGAAACGAGCAAGGTCGCCATCTCCTATGAAGCGTAGACCAAACGAAGAGCAGATAGAATCCAGAAAGGAGCGTCAGACGACAGCGGAGTCGTTAAACTAAAAAGAGTCAGCTTGAAGGGGCAGAAGCTGGCTCCCACAACCGATTGCCCCACAACCTCCATCCATGTTTCTAGAATAGCAAGGAACGGTGACAGCTTAACAATTGAAGCCGATATTGATGGGAAGAAATGCATGATCACGCTGGATACGGGAGCAACACATACGATTGTTCGTGAGGATATTATTGATGGAATTATGGAACCAGCTAATGGCATTAAATTACGAACGGCGACTGGAGAAAATTCAGCAATAAAAGGGAAAAAGGTCGTAAAAATAAGGATTGGACGAAATCACTTTCAACACGAGGTGCTGGTTGCAGATATTGTAGACGAAGTCTTCTTGGGAATGGACTTCATGAGAACGAATGGCTTCGTGGTGGATGTTGGACGGGGTGTATTAACCTACGATAATATCGAGTTGCCACTTCACGTTAGCGCCGTTATAGGAGAAACGACCAGGCAAATTATAATGGATCATCGGGAGAAGCTGCCACCGAACTCGAAAACAATAGTATGGGCAAGATTGGAAGGAGGTTCTGGGTCACCCAGGTTGTGGGTTGTGGAAGCCAATGAAGCAGAGAGCGGAGCCAGAGAAATTATGATCGGGAAAGTTTTAGTGAAACCAGACAGCGATAATAGAGTACCAATTAGGACTCTAAATCTCTCGGATAAGACGAAAACCATCAAGAAAGGGACAATAATCGGAAAATGTGAAGAAATATCGGCGATAGTGAAGTGCGAGCAGAAAAATCCGATTAAGACGGCTAACTCGCAAGTGCAGAAAGAGATTATAGATCAACTTATGGAGAAATGGACCGAAGACCTTACCATGGAACAGAAAAGTTTGGCAAAACAATTGCTCGAGCGGTACATGCCAATATTCTGCAGTACATCGGACAATAATGGGAGAACCACAATGGTAAAACATCGAATAGATACAGGAGCAGAAACGCCGATTCGACAATCACCCAGGAGATTACCATTGGCAAAGCAAGGAGAAGTGGATCGAATGGTAAAAGATATGCAAGCAGCAGGGGTAATCGAAACATCAAGCAGTCCATGGAGTTCACCAGTGGTGTTAGTCGAGAAAAAGGATGGTAGCATGAGATTCTGCGTGGATTATCGAAAATTAAATGCTGTGACAAAAAAGGATAGTTACCCATTGCCAAGGATCGATGACACGTTAGACACATTATCGGGTGCTCGAATATTTTCGACATTAGATCTGCAAAGCGGCTATTGGCAAGTGGAAGTCCAGGAGGAAGATCGCGAGAAAACGGCATTCAGTGTGGGTAACGGATTATGGCAATTTAACGTTATGCCATTCGGATTATGTAACGCCCCTGCGACTTTTGAACGGCTAATGGAGCGCGTGCTAAAGGGATTACATTGGAGGACGTGCCTCGTATATTTGGACGACATCATCGTTATGGGCAAGGATTTCGACGAGCATTTAAGGAATTTGGCAGAGGTTTTGGATCGGATACAAGCCGCCGGATTGAAGCTAAGCCCAAAGAAATGCAAACTATTTAGAACGGAAGTAAAATATTTGGGTCATAAGGTAACAACCAATGGAATCCATACCGATGAAGACAAGATCGCAGCAGTGAAGGAATGGCCACGACCTAAAAACTTACATGAATTACGGAGCTTCCTTGGATTGTGTACCTATTATAGACGATTCGTGCCAGGATTCGCCAATATTGCAAAGAGTTTACACGAGTTAACCAGGAAGAACAAGGCATTCGAATGGAAGGATGATCAAGAAGAGGCATTTGTGGAACTAAGACGACGATTATGCGAAGCACCAATCCTCGCATACCCTATACCCAACGTTAAATTCATTTTGGACACCGATGCAAGTAATGATGGTATAGGAGGAGTATTATCACAGGCAACAAATGGTGAGGAGCGAGTTATTGCATATTACTCCAAGATGTTATCAAAACAGGAACGGAATTATTGTGTAACACGGAAAGAGTTGTTGGCTATAGTGGAATGTGTTAAGCACTTCCATAAGTACCTGTATGGCCAAACATTTCTTCTACGGACGGATCATGGAGCTTTGCGCTGGTTGTTACAATTCAAAAATCCAGAGGGACAAGTAGCACGTTGGATCGAACGTTTGCAAAGCTACGATTTCCAAATTGAACATCGGAAGGGAACCGCACATGGAAATGCCGACGCATTATCAAGAAGGCCATGTCCCGTGGAATGCAAGCATTGTGGGCGTGTGGAGGGTAAGGAAAACATCATCGATATTCAGCTTATGCAAGTGCTACCTGATGAGGAATGGACTGATGAAATGATCAAGAAGGAGCAATTACGGGATGCTGACCTGTCATTCATCATGGAACATAAGGAAAAGGAACAGCGGCCCACATGGAGTGAGATAGCTGACAAAACTCCCATTGTAAAAGCATATTGGGCTCAATGGGATAGCCTCCACATAGAAAATGGTTGTTTAAAACGAAAGTGGGAAAGCACGGATGGTAAAGTAAAACAATTGTTGGTAGTGGTGCCAAAAGATCGGATAGCGGAAATCCTCAAGGAGTATCACGGAGGAGCAAGTGGAGGTCACTTAGGGATTAATAAAACATTAGCCAAAATTCGCCAACGTTTCTACTGGTCCGGATGTAGACAGTCAGTAGTAGAATGGTGTCGAAGATGTGACCAATGTGCGGCAGTGAAGGGACCAGCACGAAAAAGCCGTGGAACCATGAAACAATATAATGTCGGGGCACCATTTGAGAGAATTGCAATGGACGTGGCGGGGCCATTTCCGACCACCGAGAGCGGAAATAAATATGTGCTAGTAATAATGGATTATTTCAGCAAATGGCCGGAAGTGTACCCCATACCCAATCAGGAGACAACAACAATAGCTGATGCCGTGGTTAACAATTGTATTAGCAGATTTGGTGTACCGATGGAAATTCACACGGATCAAGGAAGGAATTTCGAATCGGTGGTATTTCAGGAGATATGCCAGATGCTTGGAATCAATAAAACGAGAACGACGCCTTTACACCCACAGTCGGACGGTATGGTGGAAAGATTCAATGGCACATTGGAGGAATATCTAGCAAAGGTTGTGGAAAGGAACCAACGTAACTGGGATCGACATATACCAATGTTCCTGATGGCCTACCGATCAGCGGTACATGACACAACAGGAGTGACACCAGCTAAAACCATATTTGGGAACAATCTGCGATTACCGGGAGATTTAAAATTTGGGGCTGTTCCATCAGCAGCTCTATGCGGACAGGATTATGTCGACCGAATGAAAGAGGAACTCAATGAAATACATCAATTTGTACGGGAGAAAATTCGGATAACAAGTGATCGAATGAAAGCTCGATATGACATACGAGCAAACAATCAAGGCTTCGAGGAAGGGCAATTGGTATGGCTTCACAACCCGCAACAGCAGAAGGGATTATCACCGAAGTTGCAACCCACATGGGAAGGCCCTTACACTGTCATTAAAAGGTTGAACGACGTGGTTTATCGCATACAGAAAGGACGGAAAGGTAAACCAAAGGTGGTGCATTTAGAACGTTTGGCGCTCTACAGAGGAGGTGATCTGGATCCTGTTCGGGACGAACAGGCTTAGGTGGGGGGTAGTGTTACGGTGACACCTAGAATAGAATAGAATAAGCTAATTTCATTAATTATTCAATTGCATTTATAATTTATACTCAACATTTAGGCGTATTTCTATACTAACATATTTGCTGCGCATTTAGGATTATTCTAGAAACAAATATTTTGGTATATAAAGGCGCGCGTTGACGTGTATTGCTGAGTATTATTTTAAACGTGATACAGTGAAGGTTAAATAGAAAGATTATTAAAGTGATTATTAAAGTGATTATTAAAGTGATAATTAAAAAGTGTGTTATAATTGTAATAATTAATTGTGAATTTTGTGTTGTATAATAAATTGTGTTGTGTAAATAAATTGTGTAAGTTCAAATTTGAAGCAGTGTATTTATTCACAATCCAGTGATTCGAACCTTGATTGACAAGGCAAAATCGTAACATTATTATATTGTTACGGTGACACCTAGAGTAGAATAGAATAAGTTAATTTCATTAATTGTTCAACTACATTTATAATTTATACTCAACATTTAGGCGTATTTCTATACTAACATATTTGCTGCGCATTTAGGATTATTCTAGAAACAAATATTTTGGTATATAAAGGCGCGCGTTGACGTGGAATTCTGAGTCCTATTTTAAACGTGATACAGTGAAGGTTAAATAGAAAGATTATTAAAGTGATTATTAAAGAGATTATTAAAGTGATAATTAAAAAGTGTGTTATAATTGTAATAATTAATTGTTAATTTTGTATTGTATAATAAATTGTGTTGTGAAAATAAATTGTGTGAGTTCAAATTTGAAGCAGTTGTATTTATTCACAATCCAGTGATTCGAACCTTGAGTGACAAGGCAAAATCATAACATTAATAATAATTCGAATGCCATCTGGCGACAATAATAAAAAGGAAACTTCCTTATCGACACCTTTTTGCGATTGCATCAGCGCCATCTACCAAGCAATATCTAAAATATGTATATTTTACCAATACTATTTAACGCTATTTTTAATACTACTCGGCTAGTATTCGAAGATTTTTCATGAAATGTGGTGTAAACTGATGCTGAAATTGACGTATTTTCGAGTGCTCAATATGATCACTAAATTAGCGCTTTTCGAGCACTCAATCGGACAACTGGGAAGGGTTCCATAAATTATTTAATTGTCATACTAATTTCTTTTTGGCTTACTCGGTTAAGAACTCGGTAGAATTGATTAACAAAATTCAAGACGTCGACGTTCCGTTACATTCAAAACTAGTTTCATTTGACGTTGCCAGTCTTTTCACTTCTAATCCAATTAATACTTTGTCCGAAATAATTTGTAATTACTTAGAGGGATGTTGTAGATGAGGGTTTACGTCATGAACTGAAGTTAGTGTTTGAGACTTGTATTAAACAAAATTATTTCTGTTTTGAAAAATGACTATTTTACATTATTTTGTAAAAAAACGTATAGTTCCTTACCCAGTGTACAGTTACACCCGCATGTAGCTTCCATATATAGTTGACCATATATCAGCCGTCGTTCATGCAAATTATGTTGAACAAAATTCGAATTCAAATTTTAAAATTATGTACCTTTCACAATTTTTATAAACTTTACATCTTCAACCGCTGAAAGAGGCTTTATACTATTTATAACGTAGCTAGTTATATTTTCATTTAATTTTTCTTGCCTAATTTGTTTCTTTCTAAAAAATTCATTTCCCAATGTTGTTTGTTTTAAATTGTTTTCGTGGTGATGGCCTGTTCTGCATAATTTTACGTAATTTTCTTTATGCAAGAAATAAGTATCTTGAATTTTGTACAACATCCTACACCCACAAAAATCGATCATAAAGCATAGAACTTCCTTCCTATGCAACAAACAGGTATCAATGAATTTATTACAACAGCCCACAACCCACACCCGCTGTTGTAATAAATTCTTGAGTTCCTATTTCTAGCATAGGAATGAAATCTGATAACTTTTGATCGATTTTTGTGGGTGTGGGCTATTGTAATAAATTCTTCGGTACCTGTTTCTTGCATATGAAGGAAGTTTTATGCTTTATAACCGATTTTTGTGGGTATGGGCTGTTGTAATAAAGGAATAGGTACAAAGGGCAAAATATATAAAAAATATGGTACAAAATATATAAAAAAAAAATAATTAATTTAAATAAAAAAATATATTTCTAAAAATCAAAAAAAATTCGGCCCTTCGTCCCATTCGGCCCTTCGACATATTCGGCTCTTCGGCACATTCAGCCCTTCGACATTCGGGATATCGACATTCGGCCCTTCGACACATTAGGCCCTTCGACATTCGGCTCTTTGATATCATACCGTAATAAATTCATTGGTACCTATTTCTTGCATGGGAAGGTAATTCGATACATTTTGATCGATTTTTGTGGGTGTGGGCTGTTTTTATACATTTATGTATACCTGTTTCTTGCATAGGAAGGAAGTTCTATGCTTTATGATCGATTTTTGTGGGTGTATGATGTTGTACAAAATTCAGGGACACCTATTTCTTGCCTAGGAATGTATTTCAATACAGAATGATCGATTTTTATGGGCACGCCCACGGATGTTATAATAAATACATCGGTATATATTTGAGGAGTATTACCTATACGGAGAAATATTGTTTCGCGCACAGTTTTTGGCAACTGAACTCTTCCAATATATTGTAGTTTATTTCGTAAAAACTTCTTGTATCAACCAGTACGATACAATGATTTTAAACGGTTGCTCCTCCTTGGGGTAGTTTTCTATAAGTTAAATTATGCGATTTTATTGTAAAATAAGTCCAGTACTACCCCAATACTACATACAACAAAAAATCACAGAAATGCAAAAGGCGTGGTGTGACGAAAAATAAGTTTTTTAAAAATGCACCCGCTTTTTGTGGGTTGAGCTATGCCAATATCTTGTAGTTAATTTGTAAAAAATTACAACACCGCCAGTACAATATAAGAAATATTAACTGAAATGCCAAAAGCATGGTTTAACCAAAAATTTGGGTTTTTGAAGAATTGCACCCCTTAGGTGAAATTTTTTGGGGGTTGAGCTATGCCGATCTGTTGTAAATAATTTGTTAAAAATTCCAGTACCACCCTCAGTACGATACAATAAATATTAACAAAAATACGATAAGTGTGGTGTTGCTTTGTCTACCTCCAGCCCACACACGAATTGCAGGAAAACGGGACCTATGTAAAAAAAATTCTAACTGTGTAACAAATTTGTAATTCATTTGTAAAATTTCCAGTACCATTTTCATTGGATTGTGCTACAAGTACTGGTGCAGCATTCGGGTCATGAAAATCATACAGCTCGCCCATTTGTTGTTATTGTTTTAGTGCAATAAAGAAACAAAAATATTTATTTACACTGTTTTCTGTGGCACAAAAATCTACATTTTTTTCTGATTGGAAATGGATTTGTTTACATCATTTTTTGTCTTTTTGTTTTTGAAAAAAATCCAAATACAAATCCAACCAATCAATTTTTTTTTGGATTTTTTTCAAAAAGAAAAAGACAAAAAATGTAAACAAATTCATTTTCAATCAGAAAATAATGTAGATTTTTGTGCCATAGAAAACAGTATTAGTTTGATTTTTATTCCAATAAGATTTTTTTTGTGGTCATTTAGGGGCATAACAATTTTTATTTATTTTGGGTTAGTTCTTCTTGTCAATGCATCGAGCCATCTAACTTTTGCTAGTAAACATAATTTAAAATTTAATTAGGGTGATAAAAAAAACTGAAAAATAATATGAGGTGAGCTCATTAGGCATAATAATTCCAGTTCAGTGCCTGGAAAAGAACTTTTATAAATCGCTATAATAAAAATTTGAGGTCTCTTGGATCTACTACTGGACGTAGCATACCCGGACATGAGACACACAGGAAAACAACGTCATCGAGGGATAAGATGGTTGTATGGAAAAACTGATGTGGTACTCGTATGAAACAAAAGGTACAGTACAACCAGGTTGGAGATTTTATTGTTTTTTGATATTTTTTTTACGTACGTACGTTTTGGTGAAAAAAAACAAGAAAAGTTTTTTTGAATATTCAATAAACGGTGAAATTTAGTTTAAGTGAAAGGAATACTGTCTTCATAAAAATTTTCTGTACAATTATAATATGAAACGGAACTATCGTTTTCAAAACAATTTTCTTCAACCCACCCCAGAGCGGATTTCTTTTGTAACTTAGCCGGAGCCCAAGTGTAGTGTGTCGATGTCATGGCGCCCAAATAAAACAAAAATACGAAACATCAAGTGTCATCAAAGAAAATTGTTTTGGAATGATTTATGGTGTGCTGAGCTTTTTTTTATTATATAACTTTAATTTCCGGTTGCTTTTCAGTAAAAGTTTTTTTGTGTGATGGTCTAACTCATTGTTGTTTTATTCTTTCATCTTAGGGCTAAGATGACCCGAACAAGATCCAGATGAGGATTCTTTCAGTCAAAATCAATATGGAAAATTAATTGTATGTATAAATGGCTGTATAAACATACATAAGTCATTTCCTTACCGTCGAGTAATTAAATGTACTTCGATCACTAATCACCTACCCACTATCCTCCTCCCCATTGTTTATTAATTCTTCGGTATGACTAACAGTTGGTTGGGATTATCAATAGATCAAATTTTATTGTGTATTTTTTGTCTGTCCTTCTTTTATTTATTTATTGCTTTTTTCTACTATAGAGAACTGACGGCAAAAAAATTAACCTTATTGGGTCTATTTTTGAATGTTAATTTTTTATTTTCATAAAGTATGCCGTGAAAAAAATTTCATGTAAAAATGACTCAATCAGCTTGAGCAGAAAATTTTTACTTTTACAAATCAGTAGATACTTCTGATGATGACTTAACAAGTCGAAATCGATCGAGCGGTTTTTTAAACTTTTTGAACAACTTTTTTAATTAAAATATTCAAAAATCTAATTTTTGCGAAATAAAAAACAAGTGTTTAATAAAATGTGTTTATTAAGTGTGTGTTTCGCCAGGTGCCTACGGCAAATAGTGTAAAAAGTATATAGACAAATTTTTGCTTGAAATGTTGTCGAAATAATTGTAATACGCCATAAGAACCTATAGATTCTTCCGATGTTTTTAATTTAATTAATTTTTATTAAAAACAAATACTTGTTTAAAGCGGCTGGTGTCGAAACTAAAAGCAACTATCAGGCTGGAAATACTGCTAGACGACCTAAAACAATGTTCTGCACTAATTTGTCAAAATTTGTTACTTACCATCAAATTTAGAACCCAAGAAGCGTATTACCATACTTGAAAATGGTATAGCAAGATTATTAAAAGAGATCATAGTAGAAAAGGAAACCCATAACAATTGATAATGAAAAGAGGAAATTTTTCCTTTTGATGCTGATGCGAACATTTCCACTGTACCCATTTTAATTGAAATTGCTTGATACTTTTGCGTTTTTATTTTGTACCGCTCTCTGCTAGAAAATTATCGTTTTTTTCTTCTTTATTTTGCATCTTTTTGTGTTTAATTAGTTTCCCGTCATTGAAGAAAATAAAATAAAATAAATTGTTATGTTGCTGCTGCTGCTGCTGTTACTGCTTTTTGTAAAAATGTCGTTGCTATTTGATATAGCATCCCTGTTTTTGGTGTTGTTGTTGTTGTTTTTATTATTATTGTCATTTCATCATATAACAACATGTCGACTGATGTAATATTTTCATTATTAACCCATTCAAAAATCGTGAATTAATAATTTCCCCCCATTCATCCCGAGGCTGCTATTATAATACGAAGACGCGGTAATCTCTGTGAATTTATAATAAGAAATTTCAATGGAGAGGACTCAAGGTAATTATTAATTCTAAGATTAAACCACGATTTCATCACATGCAATGCAACACAAAAACACTTTACATTTTTAGACAATGCGCGCTCTGTTCACGAAAGTGTTAAATATCTCTCGTGCATTATTTTGTGTATTGCGAGTACACATACTCCTTTATAAAATAAAGGATGGGAGGCTTAAAAAATATGATGAAGATTTTTTTGATTTCTTCATTGCTGCGCTCTATACGAGTGTACTCGTTACATGTGCGGTATGATGAAATGCGTGTTTTATCCGTTTGATCTTTTGCTTTAACAAAAACAACAATAACGTTAATAGAAACAAAAAAAAATAGGATTCTACTCCTTTTGATGCTTTTATCATTAAGTTAATCAAAGACGGATGGAAAATTAACCCTTTCGTTGGAAATATATTCAGAGACGAGGTAATTTTCAACGAGGTAATTAAAGCGCGAATATAAACGCGGTTGCAAAATATTATTCCATTATACAAGATGGGTGTTGACGCGGCGAGCTAAACCAAAGTATAAACAGCGTAGTATATTGAGCATATTTTCTAGAGTGGTTTTCAACAAGTGCTTAGGTATTCGCAAACACAAAAATCCTATCCCTAATCAGTCGATAATATTCGTAATTTAAACACCCTTGATAAATGAAAATCTAATTTCTAATGTCTAATTTTCAATTTCATTTCAACTATATTGAAGTACATTTTCCCAATGATTAGGAAGAACAATCAAAATAGTTTCGATGAATAACAATTCTTTTCTCTTGACAGTTTTTATTTGATAGACATTTAAACATCAAAATATATTGTTCTGTATATACCGACTATTCCTATATATGTGTATTATCGATGTTTTCTATGTTTTCGATATAAATAGTGACATTGATTAATGAATCGGTCATTTCTGGATTTGAGTTTTTTGATTAGAGCAAAAATTTAATTAAAACAAAACTAAAAACGTTAGATTGATTTAATTGATACGTATATGCCGTATGTGAATCGTTTGCAATGGCACAGGGTAATGGACCTTGGAGAATACTCGACCCATCCAACAGTTTTAGCTGCTTATATACATTGGTATAAATAAACCGCCCTAAAATTTATTTAATATACAGATATTTTCGGTTCCACAAATATCCACCCTCATGACATCGACGTCACATATTGGAACCTCATTTATTATATTTTTTTTTGGATTTGATTGACAGGTTTGATTAAAAATTTCATTTTGATTTCGGGATAATCGTATAATATTCATACACCAACACCTTGAGGGGAGGGTTAAACAAAATATTTTTATAGATATTTTTTTTTGTGTCTGTTGAAACATGTCACAAAATTTAATAATTTCAAAAATCTAATATTGACACCGGGGCATATCATAATAAATATGGAGATTAAACGGGATTGAAAGTCTACATAGATAAATATTATATATTGGTAATTTAATTAAATTGGTTAGTTGGTAGAAGGCAGGGGAGTTCAATTCCCCTTCATCTATCCTCAGAGGAACCAACGGGTTAGAACCGATATTTTCTAGTCCAATAAACCTATCTCTAGAATTTCAATCAGGCATAGCGTGGACAGAGTTGTTAACGATAACCAGTTGTAACACCAGCACACATCGCAACGCAAGAATTTTTTTTCTAAGAACAAAAATGTCGAGTTTTGTACCAAACAAACAACATTTGCTGGAAGCTTTGCTTTTCTTCAACTTGAAAAATAATGCAGCTGAAGCACGTCATTTCTCATGTTTGCTTGAGAAAGCCTCCGGCGAACATACACTATCGAAAACTACCTGTGAAGATTGGTTTAAACGCTTCAGAAGTGGCGATTTCAACATTGAGGACAAAAAGCGCTCCGTAAGACCAAAACGCTTGAAGACATTGAACTCAAGGTCAACTTGCGGAGGCATTAAACACAATACCCCGCCAAGGTATTTCCAAATGTTTACATGCTATGGGAAAAATTGAAAAGCAGGGGAAATGGGTACCGCATGAGTTGACTGAGAGACAGATGGGAAATCGAAGCATCGAATTGTTACGGGAGATGAGAAGTGGACCTTTTTCAAGAATCCCAAATGCAAAAGGTCGTGGCTTTCACCTGGCGATGCATCAACATCGACGACATGACCAAATCGCTTCTGAAAGAAGACAATGCTCTGCGCTTGGTGGGACTGGAGAGGAATCGTGTACTATGAGCTGCTGAAACAGGGCAAAACTGACAATGGGCAACGCTACAGACTACAACTCATCAATCTGAACCATGTATTGGTCAAAAAACGGCCAGAATGGAACACGAGGCACGAGCGAGTGATATTGCAGCACGACAGCGCTCCATGCCATTGCACTCCCATCGTCAGGATACCATCAAAACGCTGAGATGATCTGCTACCGAACACGCCTTATTCGCCAGACCTAGCCCCTCGGATTATTATTTGTTCCGGTCCACGGCGCATGGCTTGCCAGGGTTACACTTGGAGAGTTTTGAGTAGTTCAAATTGGTTGAATGTATGGTTTTGGTTGAAAGATGCGTCGTTTTATCATCGTGGTATTCATATATTGCGAGAGATGGCAAAAATGTGTAGATAGCTAAGGACAATACCTACTTTGAATAAATATTTTTTTATATTTCTATATTAAAATTTTCCATCTTTCAGTTTTAAAAAAAAAAACGAAAATCTAGTTGTAAATGCTAAATTTCTCAACGTTTATTGTATAATCGAAAAGTTCAATTGCAGGTGCCGCACTTCCATTACACAGATTTCCACCAAATTTCGCAAATATCTCCTTAATGGAAAAGTAGTAAGAAGTTTTATTCCGAATAGTCAATATGCCTAATAATGACTGTATCGAAATTTCGGTCGAAAATTAGAATCGAATCGGAGTCTATAATTTTCATGACCGATCAAGTATAACTTCCAATACTGATTGGAAATTTTAGAATCACATTCCATGTGGAGTAGACTATGGAGCTGAAGAAAGCAGTTATAATATAAACGACGATGGTAGTCATCCTGGAAAGTGTAGGAATTAACAACGGCATTAATCATCAAAACAGGGGAGTTGATGACGTGAATGATCGTAAATAATTTTCATACATAACAAGATACAATAAGTGGAATAATCTGGAACAGCGATAAATAAGTATAGAAGCGCGAGTAGTGCGACAAGTAAAAGTGAATTAAGTGAACAGTGATAAACAGTGAAATAGTGAATTGCTCAAAAAGCGAAAGGCGTTCAAATAAATAAAATTTTAGCTTAAACGAGTGGATTATTTGCTAAACTCAGTACAACTCCAAGCCGAAAAGATGGAATGATTAAAAAAATAAACACCTATATACAACCCAGCAATTAAAAGATGAGCTGAAGAGCCTCGGACTTTCAACCGAGAGAGTTGCTTTCGAGGCTTCAGAAAGAGTGTAAGAGGATTAAGAGTGTAAGGACTGTACGGTCGCAACTACAATTTTTGTATTTTTTTATGTATTCCCTTCGGTTGGTGTCCTTGCTTTCGGAGTTGATTGCACAATTTATGTAGTTTTTTTTATTCCCCTCGGTTTATGTCCTCGTTTTCGGAGTAGTTTGATGTTTGTTGAACGCACTCGCGATGGTTGTCAATTTGTACACATTTTTGTGATGGCGCGAGGGTGAGAAGAATGGTAAGAGAGCGAGACCAATGCGCATCGAGCGTATGTAAAGTGAAACGTTCTAGAAAAATATTTTTCTTATATGCCTCTCGTTTACATCAATGCGAGCGAATTGATGTAAACGAGAGACGGAGAAGAAAGACAATTCTTCTAGAACGTTTTGCGCGTCGTTGTTGCGGCGTGAGAATTTTTTTTTTTGGCATTCGAGTTTTGGTTTTGATAAAATAGGGTCGAGTTGTGATTTTTATCGAGTCAAGTTTAGATTTTTGGTCATTTTTTTTAAACTCAGTTGTTTATTTGGAGAATTTTTGTGGAAATTTATGTTTTACTTTATAAATTTATATATAAATAAAGAAATCAAGTTTCAAGTGACACAAAATAATTGTAAAAATGCTGACAACGGTTTTTTATTGCTTTTCTCGACCTCGATATCTCTTGCGGAGTTGCGGCGGATGGAATAAAAATTTATTTTGTTGAATTTTGGTGTTTTCTTTTGGCGTGCCCTCAGTGAAAAGTGTATGGTAGTTTTCAATTTCAAACTTTTCTGCAAGTAAACGCTGATTATTGATGTCGACGTCAAAATTGTAAAATATAATTAAAATATTCGAGTCGAGTGTTAATTTTGAATATAATTCTACCACCAAGTATTTTGGATAGTGTGAATTCCTGAAAGGCCTCCATTGTGATTTTACTGGTGAAACGCCGCAACGTACGGGTGGTCAACCAAGGCCATTTGCTTGTTACTTTTGTTAGTTAGTGGCAATCGATTGTTTAAGGGTGGCCAGCTGAGGCCATTCCCATTTTTACTGTTTTGGCGGAAAATCGCCCAACAAAACAAATTTACGGTTCGGTGAGACAACGCCCAAGGCGGCCTGTCAAGGTCATCCCACGAGTTTTCCGGGTGGTCAGTTGAGACCACTTGTTTTGGATTTACGGTTTTTCGGTAACGGCAAAGGACGCCCACCTTAGTGCCCATCAAGGCAAAATTTTGACGGCTTGGTATGTAGGACGCTCAACGGGGAAACAAAAAAAAATAAACAAAAAATATTGGTTAATCTAAACGCAAAACGGTCGCCCAACGAGAGAGAAAAAATACATATACGGGTTTTGGCGAGCTCGTGCCCAACGGTCCGGGCAGGGGTGCCTGTGGCATGACGGCCGCTCAAGGCCGCAACAGGATTTATTTTATTTTGATTTTTTTAATAAGGCGCAATTTTTTTATTTTTATTTTTAATTTTTTTCTTTGATTTTATTTTTATATATATTTTGATTTTTATATTAAATTTACAAATTTTTGATTGTAATCGAGCGCCGCACAGCGATTGTGTTCGCGCGCTCAATGTATATTGGTCTCGCGTCTCGTTTCTTCTCGCTTCTCTTTTCCTTTCGGCGATTATTTTTATTTTTGTAGTGGATTTTTTTTTATTTGTGTAAAATGAATTACTAATTGTTTTCGGTTAGGTATGGTGGGAGCGGAGACTCCCCTCCGTGTCGGCGTGTTGATTGCGGTCTCTTGGTGCCGGCATCCAATTTCGTAACCATAGGGCTTTGCCCCGTTTGAATTCGAATGGATGCGCGCACCAAGGCACCCCTCTCTCTCTTTTATAATTATTGTGTTGTTCGTTCCTCAAGTTCCGTCCGACGAATTTCGGCGGAACATCCGGTTTTTTTTATTATTATTATTTGCTTTTTTTTTATTTTATTTAACTTTCTGTATTCATCACGGTGTAAGCCAGGAGCCATGTATGCCTCAACCCCCACGACCCTTCGCACTTCTCCCTGAGAACGTAGCCGGCAAAAGATAACCGTGGAGGCCTCTGCATTCGCTTAGATGAAATCTGCAGGATGGCAGTAGCCGATTTTTGGCTTTCCAGACGTCAACAACGTAGACAACGTAATCCAAATCTGTCAGTTTTACAAGCATTTTATAAATTACAAATAAATTTAAAATCTCTAAACTAATGACATCTATCTAAAACTATTGAATATTTCAAATATTTCAATAGATTTAGGCTTTACGCGCCCTCTTCTCAAGTCATCTTGATGTCTGTATTTAAACATATAGCTATATTTAATTTATCTAGCTTATTAATTTTATTGCAGTTGGCTGAATTCATAACCGCCGATATAATTCTATTTCGAAACCATCCGTAGCCATACATTGCAACTTTGTAAGTGCCTTTGATTAAAAATTCTCTTAGAAATTTATTAGTTTTGGTTTTGTTTTTCTAGTTTTGTTAGCCAAAGAGGAAATATCACGTGTGCGGTTATGTGCACTCGATATATTAACCGCCTATCTATGCATGGTAGGGGTAAATGAATTGCCACGCAGCGATGTTAACGTTTTCCCAGAATATGTTTTACCTGCAATAGCGCCTCTTGCAACGGACGCTTAGACAATTGTAAAAGTACCATTCGCTAAAAATTTGCTGAAACAGCCATATCTTCGTCCAGAAAATTAACGGTAGAATTCGTAGAAGTTTTGTCAACATCACCATTATCTAGGAGTTTTCCAAAATTACATTGGATTCTAACTTACAATGATTTCTAAAATATAAATTCATAGTTATAGCATTGACCAGTAAATACGTATGAAAGTCATTAAAATTACGTGTGTGCTTCAAGTTTTCATGCAGCCGTATTTTTTAAAGATTTTTGGCACACTTCGCCTCATATTTATTATTAATTTTCATTAATTTGGTTCAACAATTTTTAAACAAAACTAATAAATTACTAAGCGAATATTTAATCAAAGGCACTTACAATGTACAGCTACGGAGAGATTTGATATAAAGTTATATCGGCGGTTGTAAATTCAGCCAACTACAATAAAATTTATAAACTAGACCAGTGGTTCTTAACCTTTTTTTACTCACGGCCCACCAAATAATTCATAATTTTCTTGTGACCCCCATTTTTTTAATAATAATTTATATATGTTAAATTATCTATAATAAATTTACGTGAAAACGTCATGTTTCGTCTGTCGGATTTTTGAACAAAATCGACCCCCTCTCAACAACATCCAATTCATAACCATATAAGTTTCATACAATAACGCATGTTTTTTACGTCTTAGAAATGTCGAGTTTTTTGCCTACATATATTACTATTTGCGGACAACATTGATTTTGTGTTATCATTTGAAGAAAATTGCTGCAGAATCACATCGAATGCTTGTCAAAGCTTACGGTGAGTATGCTCTTGGTAAATCACAATGCTATGAATGGTTTAATAAATTCAAAAGTGGTGATTTTGACGTGAGAAATGAAGAACGACCACCAAAAAAATCTGTAGGCAGTGAATTGCAAGCATTGGTGGATGAGAATGACGCAAACTCAAAAACAATTCGCGGATCAATTGAATGTATGTCTCCATATGTATAAAAGCCATGAGAAAGATCGAAAAGCTGGGAAAGTTGGTTCCGCATAAACTGAATGAAAGGCAACAGGAAAATAGTAAAACCACATGCGAAATGTTCCTCGCCAGACACAAAGAAAGTCAATTCTCCATCGAATTGTGACTGGCGATGAAAAATATCTATTTTGAGAATCCAAAGCGCAAAATGTCTTGGGTTGATCCAGGACAATCTACCAACAACAAATGATCAATTTGAATCGATCTTTGCGTAAAAAACGACAAGAATATGATAAAAGACAACACAAAGAGATTTTGCTTCACATGATAATGCACAAATGGGAAAAATGTATACTTTGAATAAAATACTCTTAATCATCATCATAAAAAAATCCGTGAGGTGTAGGCTGCTGATATAAAATATGAAAATCTGTTTTTTTTGGCGATATTTGAAAAAAGAAATAGATTTCGCAGGCGGAGACACAAGCAAAATTCAATCAATGATTGACAATGAAAAACCGATAAACGTAAATTTATGGCCGGAAAATCATGTATTGAATTGCATTGTGGATAATGATGGCTTGGTACGTCTTTACGAAGATCTTAATTTGAACAATGTTCCTGAATCCCAAATTACATCCAGTGCAGTAGTTATGAGTACGCCAATTTAAAATATTGCTGATCAAAACAATAACATAACGCAGCAACCGGGTTGCTCTTATTTGTCGTTTAAAGAGGATTTTCGCACCCCATTCAACAAATCTTTTTATTATCTGGAGGCTTCAACTGAAAAGAAGAAAATTGTCAAAAGGAAAATTACTCCTGATGCAATTACATCAAATAAATATTTTGAACATTTAAAGAGAATTGAAATGAGAGGAAAAGAAAAAATTGAAAGAAGCAAAATAGAAAAGAACGGAATAGTTTATAAAACGAAATTTCAATCAAGATCATAAAGCTAATTTTCAAACAGATGGCGGACCGAATGTAAAGTAAATTTAAAAAAAACTTGTCCTTGCGATTATGTCATAGTTGCATACGAAGGATACTATTAAAGTAAGCCGAAAGTTTCCAGCCGAAAGATAAAAAAATCGATAATGCAGATAGTGTCTTCGATTTCTCAGCCGAAAGTGTATAAATACGACACCGTTGATCAACATTCTTCAGCCGAAAGTCATCAGCCGAAAAATTTATTTCAACAATACAAAAACTGAAACCAATTTGAAAGTATTATTAAGTTTGTTGTAAAACCTAAGTCTATTTAAAATTATGAAACACAAATGTTTAAATCAATCAATCATAATTTGAAAAGCATTATGTTAACCTTGTTTCAAATAAACATATAGTAAAATATGGTAGGCATGCCACTATGGCCATTTGATATGTCATAATGTTGGTCAACTTCCGCCGAATTGTGAAAAAATTCTGAAGGGGATACAGGGGTGTAATTTAGGAAAATTTCGCTAATTCAATATATCGAAAATGCATTGAACGGCCTGTCATTCTAGGTAAAGATGCCGTGTCATTGATGCCGCTATGGTCATTTGATAGGTCACCATGTTGGTCAACTTCAGCATAACATTGGAAAAATTCTGAAGGGGATACAGGGGTGTAATTTAGGAGAATTTCTCTAATTCAATATATCGAAAATGCATTGAATGGCTTATCATTCTAGGTAAAGATGCCGTGTCATTGATGTCACTATGTTCATTTGATAGGGATTTATATACTTTCGGCTGAGAAAGCGAAGACAATATCTGCATTATCGACGTTTTATCTTTCGGCTGAAAACTTTCGGCTAACTTTAATAAGGTATACGAAGGAGAGTATTTCCCGGGGTCTGTACTGGAAGTAAAAGAAAATGAAACAATACAAATGAGTGGCCGAAACTGGAAATGGCCGAGCAAGGACGATGCTATTTGGTATAAAATGGAAGAAGTATGTAGTGTTATCAGCCCACCTGCTCCACTAAATGCTAGAGGAATTTATGCGGTTCCTGAAATCGAAGCTTTCCAAAAGAATAATTTTAGTAAAATTGTTACTTATGTATCTAGTACCTGAATTATTTCTGTTATCGTGTAGTTTTATTATTTTTTGATTGAATTTCAAAAGTTAATATCCTAGCTGTGAATTAGGAGGACATAATTTGTTTATAACACGTAACGTTTAATAAAAAATACGAAAAATAAAAGTCTCTTTTATTGAAAATTAAGTTTTTGTTATTTTAGCCTTGAATATCTTTCCCTTAAACTTTACAGTGCCAATAATACGAACAAGAGCTTTAGAACATAGATTTTATGCAATGAAATTATTTAATTTTTATGACTAATATATGAAAGAAGCAGACCCGAAAAAACAAGACCCGAAAAAATATCTTAACAAAACGTCAACGAGATTCTTATACTGTCGGTAATTGGTACATTTACCTTATACATCATTTTTTTTTTATCGCTAATGCAGGTCGCTATTGCAGGTAAAACATATCAAATAAAAAACCTCTTAACGAGGTAAATGTTCGAGTGACGAAAGCCGAATTCAATTCACAAAATTTCTGATATCAAATTTGTGCCGAAAAAAACAATTGCATACGATTTGTCAACGATTTTTCGGAATGTTAGTGCATTCAGCGCGTTGTTGTTGAACATTCCGAAAAATCGTTGGCAAGTTGTTGTTTTTGACAGCTAGAAAGAAAAATGTAAACAAACGCGCCGAATGCACTAACATTCCGAAAAATCGTTGACAAATCGAATGCAATTGTTTTTTTCGGCACAAATTTGATATCAGAAATTTTGTGAATTGAATTCGGCTTTCGTCACTCGAACATTTACCTCGTTAAGAGGTTTTTTATTTGATATCAATGATTTTGGCACGGCAAATTGAAAATGAATTGAATTGCGATTCGTTTTATTGTTTGTCAGTCAAAACAGTTCACACACACTCGATAGCACACAATTGGCCGCTACGTGTTATTGTGGCTTAAGTCGTATTCATACGACAGATAAAAATCCGGGAGTTTTCTATTCCATCGTTATAACCAATTACATCACGTAAATTATACAACAGACACGCTATTTTCATACAAAAAGTTGAAAAAAAATCTGGGATAGAAAAATCTGAGGTTTTTATCCGACGTATGAATACGACTTCTTACACAGACGCGCGGCATTGAAATTACGAATAGCCAGAGGCGAAGAACGAATTACGCATACTTTCACACAGCTGTCGGCTGTATGTTACGGAGTGTGCATGATTCGTTTTTCTTCTCTCGATATTCGTCACTCCAGTGGCGTGCGTCTGTGTATGAGGCACAATGCTCTATTCCACACTTGATCTCACAGAAATTATAACTTTCTTCTATTCTTTCCCCGTTTACCTATGATACTGGTTTTAATTGCGACTGAAACAAATTTTCAGTGAAATCACACTAACACAAACATAAATGAAATAAAAAAGACGGGAAAGGTTCGGAACCGAACTTTATAAGCATTTTTGTTGCCCATATAGTATTAACAGTATTATTATTCCGTGTCTAAGAAAAAGAGGTTCTATGCAGTGTGGTTTGTGTATTTCAAATATCACAAACACCCATATCCACCCACACCCACCTAACTCCATCTACACCCAGCCCAACCGACCCCAATCAATCGCAAATCATGCCTCCTAAACATTACTACCTTCGCGACCCACTATCTAATTTAAACACTTAAAACCCATCTCACCCGCACCACCCTACACCGCACTACCCATGTTGAAAAGTAGTAGGATCAGGTCTCATCATTAGGTTCAGATAAGTATTTTTTCATTATGTTCAGGACGATAGCCTACGTTCTGGTGTACTGTTTCTGGTGTGTGCAGTGTTGTGCCTGTTTTTTACGTTACGTAATATACTCGGTTTTTTACATGTAAAATACGTATTTTACACATAACAATTTTTTACAAAATGTAAAATACAAAAACTATTCGTAACTAATTCAAAATTACTTATAGTTCATAAGCTCAATTCTTACGTACGAGTAGCTATAAAGGAAATTGGATATAGGTATGATGTAAAATGAGAATTGAACTTTAAATAATTGAATTAAATTGAATTTATTTATAATTCTTCTAATTTATTAATTATAATTAAAAGTAAAATATTTGTACAAAAAAATAAATATAAACAATTTTTGTAACAGATTACATTAAAATGATAGCATTAATATTGAATGAGTTCGATGATTAATCGTTTTATACTTCAATCCCATAGTGTTGTGGATTTTGTTTTTCTATTCTAAAAAATAAGTTAGTAGCTGAGACACAAACCATATTTTCTTTGAAAAAAAAAAATATTATTTTATGTTTTTCTAAAAATATTTTACTTTTAATTATAATTAATAAATTAGAAATAATATAAATAAATTCAAAAATTTTAAATCCATTTCGCATTTTACATCAATATCCAATTTTTTTTCATATACGTAAGAATTGATGTTTTTGAATTAGTTACGAATATTTTACGCAGTGTTCCTCGCAGTAATCGCATTTGCGAAGTGTATATTTGGATAACGACTTTTGTAGTTATGCTTATGTCGTATTTTATATTAATTTAACTTAGCATCTTTTATTAATATAGTTTATATCGAATAAAATTAAATGTATTAATATGATACAAATTTACGTTTCGTATATTAAGGTTTGCGACTTTACTAAGGTTTTTAAATACGCGTTTATTTTATACAATATTATACGTTTTATACAGTAATTTAAGTATAATACCATGTTTTACGTAAAAAATGTATAAAACAGTTTTTTACATACAATTGCACAACACTGTGTGTGGTAGACGATTCTATTTCTTTATTTTGCATGCATTTTTTCAATCTTCATTTTGTAGTATTTTAGTAGATTTTATTTCAGAATCCTTTACCACATGCCACAAACAGGTCATGCCGGGTGTGATCTTATTACACACCCAATTCTCGTAGGCTATCGGCTGAACATTTGTAGTTTAGTTTTTAGTGCATGTTACAGAGTAGTAAAAATTTAGATCAGATGCATGTGTTTTTGGTAGAAATTCGATTGAGTAATTCAACAATTTTTTTTGCATGTTTCTTGCTGTTTTGTCACTAACCGCATGCAGCTACCATTCATTTTTGATTCCTTAAACAATACAATAAAATATTCTTATTTTAATATGTTAGTTGGAAACAAAAATTAATGGTAGCTACCCTCTCGCTGATATTCCATCTTCATGCAATGGGAGGTTAGATAAGATCTGTTTTTTTAAAGAAATCATCATAAAGATTAAAAAAGTATCGATTTAATGCAAGGAGACTGTGAAATGTTCAATGTTTTTAGTGATTTTTTCATTCACATCAATTTGTCAGTTTTTTAATTTTTTTGTTATGAAAACAGGGTCACTGGTAAAAATTCTCTTAGCAATGATAACAATATGATGTATTTATATTTGTTTCAGTGTAATACGTTGATTCACTATCATTATGAACGGCAACGGACCGATATTAGGGTGCATTTGAGCCAAAAAATGAAATTTTGCAAAAAATTAGGGTGGCTTTTAAGTTATGGAGGCCAATATCTAAAACATACGAGTTTTCTGGGACATACGGTTGATGTCATATTGTAGGTGAAGTTTGTGGCTAATAATCCTGAAAATATGAACCAAAAGTCTTGGGCTCATTTTTTAGCAATTTGGCCGAATGTGGCCGGCCGATTTCGCATTTTTCAGTTTTTTGGCCAAAATGACCCTCCACCCTAATTTTTTGAATTTTTTTTATGCTATTTGATAGCTGGCGTCAATACCTTTCCAACGATATGCATATGTCCAGGGTATGTCGAATAGGTTCAGCGCTGTGGGCGTGACAAAATGGCCAAAAATGGCCGTTCAGAGGCTGGCCGCGGCCAACATGGCAGTCAAATCAAAAAGTTGTAGAACAGAAGTTGCTTATTTTTTCAAGTACTACAAACCCTAAAAATATGAGATCAAATGAAAGAGGTACGGACAAACAAACAAACAAACATATATACCAAAGCAAGAATAAATGGTGACGTCATAGAAAAATTTAAAAATGTCATAACTTTGGTTAAAATCATCCGTTTACGACGTTTGAGGTGTCGTTGAATTGGTATTGAGGTCTACAATCATAATTTGCTAGTTAAAAAATAATTGGGGCACTTTTTGGGGCAGTTATACCTGAAAAACTGATTTTTTGGGGCAATTTTCGGAAGGTCATATCTCCACTCAATGTTGGAAGAAATTTATGTTTTTATACATTATTTGGGTTTATTTTTTAAGACCTTTCCAATGGTATATAACATGACCCTGGCGGCCTCAGAGGGAAAAAGTTCGAAACTTGCTGTATATATACTTCGTTCGACTTCCAGCACAGTAGGTGCTTTCGTCACTCGTTTGGACTGCCGTCCAAAGTGATTCTGGGAAAACGTTAAAATCACTGCGTGGCAATTCATCTACCACTACCACGCATAGATAGGCGACTAATGAATCAAGTGCACATACTAGTACACAAGGTATTTCGTTTTTGGCTAACAATAACTAGAAAAACAAAAACAAAACTAATAAATTTCTAAGCGAACATTTAATCAAAGGCAATTAACATGTGCCGAGGGATTCGATCTAGAATTATATCGGCGGTTGTGAATTCAGCCAACTGCAATAAAATCTACAAACGAGTCAACTTCCAGCTACACAGATGCAAAAGATTGCTGATCACATGCACATCACCAAGAACTTTTTTTTAATACTTTTATCGTTGAGTGCTTAACACAGAAAAAATCTCTCAATATTTTGACATTACCTTTACTGTTATAATAATATTTTTTTTTAAAGTTTCTTAAAATTTAATAAAAGTTGTCACTAAAATGAAATTTTTAACTATAAAGTGTCTTTATATGTAAACGAATAATTAATCTTATTCGAAGTTACTACAATAAAGCAAAATTATAAAAATTATATAAACAGTCATTATAAGTCATAAATTAACTATTCATTCACTGCGTATAGTTATGAATGGCAGAAGCTTAAAAATTGCATACGAGCTAAATCACAATACACTCAAATTTTATTAAAATTCGCAAATTGAATTTAACTTTTTTCGTCAAACAATTTTTTATCGATAATGGATAATTATCAATTTATTACGCAATTTATGACATGAATATTAGGCACAGTATGTTTCATAAATAAAGTGTCTGCTATCACTCAGTAGTATACAGACAATTCATGCTGAGTTTTATTATAAGTTTCGATAGATGGCGTAAATTAATTTATCAAGTAGTTCTCGACGTTGTCGACGAGTTGTCGATGTTGTCGACGAGTAGTCGACGTTGTCGACGAGTTGTCTACGAAATCATGTAAAAACTAGTAGTCGACGCGTAATCGCCCATCCCTGACTACGTGGAAGGAGCTTGCAAGATCTAGAAACAGAGGTGATGAAATTAACACGTGTCAAGCTTACAAGCTGGAACGTATTGAACGGACTATCAGAGATGGACCCGTTTATCAATGCTGTTAAGGACAATCATATGAGAATTGACTTGAGAATCAAAGAGGTAAGGCCGTGAATGAAGTATCGTAGTTAGCTTCAGCACATGAGACTGCTAGAAGTTTAGCCACTGACACAGTCGAGCGAGAATACCGTTAAAATCACACAACTTGGGGCACATAATGTCG
This sequence comes from Nephrotoma appendiculata, assembly GCA_947310385.1. Classification (NCBI taxonomy): domain Eukaryota; kingdom Metazoa; phylum Arthropoda; class Insecta; order Diptera; family Tipulidae; genus Nephrotoma; species Nephrotoma appendiculata. The sequence goes on along the minus strand of OX371225.1, from coordinate 263,270,116 downwards.
CTGTTATTGGTTTATTGGCAAAGTGTTAATGCACTTTTACACTGGAAACCGGAGTTTAAAGATCAGTTGTTGGCCCTGATATGGTAGATCAAGAACAGATTCATCCTACATTCTATTATAACTATCTATAAAAATATACAAGTGCACACAATTGCGTGTCATAATCGAAGACGAGGTAGAGATACCACAGATATGCGAAAAACTAATCTACGCGAAAAGAAACGGTAGCCTTGGGGATACCAAGAAGGAAATTGTAGTGCCTGTGATTATCAAAAATAACGAATTATTATGTGCGAAAACCTAGTTCAAATTCTAGCAGAAAGTACTAGTCCGTATTTTGACCGTGAGTTATTGGTACAGCTGTTGGAATCAACTAAATATTGCCAACTGCCAGTCGAAACAATTTGGCAAACCGTCAAACGACAAGAAAAAGAAAATTATTCGCTCACTGTTCAGCCATCTCACAGCAGAACAAATAAATATCGCATTGGATGGCTTAGCCGATGTATTTGTAAAAACCAATATTATGCGACATAGAATCGACACAGAAAACTCTACTTCGGTCTGTCGAGCACCATCGTCTTGGTCGTTTTGATTAATCGCGGCTCGCGATTCAACAGGAGACAGAACTAACTAAAAGTCTTGCAGCCCATAGAGATCGTCAGTGGTTCTTATCCAAAAAAGGACCGTAATTTAAATAAGGTGACGAAGAAGGACAGTTGAGGCCAAGGTTTTTAGTACCTTAGATCTGAAAAGCGATTATTGGCAAGTAGCAATCCGCCATGATGTTAGAGCGAAAATGGCATTTTCAGCAGAAAACGGTTTTTACCAATTTGATGGAGTGCAATTTGGATTATGCAATTTGGCTGCTATATTTAGGCTTCTAAATTGGAAAATTGGTTTGGTTTATTTGGATGACATCATTATACTAGACCACATATTTGATGAAAACGTTAAAAATCTTAAAAAAGTATACTACAAGCTATCCAGATGACCAGATTGTAGTTAAGTGCAACAAAATTCAGATTGTCCTGCATCAAAGGATATTCAGCTTCGACAAACACCTAAAAAAATCCTAAGATTCAGTGGAACACAGAGCTTCAAAAATTCATTTGAAGAATTAAAGAAGAATTTATGAAGTTTAAGGAGCCCGAGAGGTAAGTAGCTCGATGGATCAAACAACTGCAAACCTGCACTTTCAGGATTGAACACCGGCATGGTATGTGGCACAACAATGAAGGTGGATTATCAAGTATGACGGAATACTAACAAGAATCTGGGAATCGGTTAACGGTGACAATAATAAACTGCATTATTATCTATCACAAGCATATTTGAGAATCAATAAAACTTTGAAAATAATAATACACCGATTTTATTGGTGTATTTTGAAGTGTATTCAGCGAGTAAGGGACCGCAAATTCGGACGAAAGAATACAGCAGCATACAATGTTCGATTTGCAGGTGGAAGTCAAATTAGAAATTTTAGGTCCTCCATGTTTCAAGAACAGTGCAAAATTATTTACATATTGTGACACGAAGACTCATACCACACAATTACATCCACCCGGGCACTGAAGTACATTTGCCGGAAGAAGTCAATACCAATCTGGATAACTGGGATCGAGGTATACCCCTGTTCATCTTAACGCATCGTAGTGCAGTGCACGATACGGCAGGAAAAATAAATGGTTTATTGGGAAATGCCAATCAGCAGTTTCCATTAAAAAAGGCTGCACATTTAAACAACATCAGTTGCCCTTCAGATAAAAATATTGCTGACCTTCAAATAGCAAACAAAGCAAACCTCGCAATAACTAGGGCCAAACTAGAATAGAATCTTAGGATTCTTGAAAATATGACAAATATTTTGGAATCTAGCCCAAATACTCGATCCTTTTGGTTCTTTGCTAAACTAAATGGAAAGGAATTTTGCTGGCAAAACTTCATCTGTAATACAATTCCGATAATTAACCAAAGCTCTGCAATTCCCTAAAGTGCCTCCTTAAAGTTGACTCAAATAGGCTTAAAATATTTTTCCGTTCCTGGATGGTTACCAAAATTTTAAGGGAACTTAACCCAAGCAAATCAATTGTCCCTAACGGTATTCCAGCAAACATTGCTATAAAACCCTCGCTAGACTGCTTAGCAAACTATTTGACCTGTCAACGAAGATCGGTATCTTTCCTTCAATTTGGAAAACGGCGAATATTCAACCGGGTCCCAAAAAAGTGATAATTCATCTCCTACAAACTTTCAACCGATAGCTTTGCTACCTGTTTTGTCGAAAGTAATGGAATCTATCGTCCACTTCGATCTTTTTCCTGGCTGTTTGAAGACGCATACTCTTGCCGATTTTGAATACGGATTTCAAAAAGGCCGGTAAAATCATTACTTGACCGACAAACTCATACCGTTGGGACCGAGGAACTGAACATTTTACAGAATCCAGTAGTCTTTCAATATTTCAAAAAGATTGAATAGAGTTTGGTATGAACGTTTGATAAGTAAACTTCATTTGCCGAATTTACGAGCCTCTGTATTGAATGGACGGCCCGCGAAATCAGATTGTCTTAATTTAGGTTCTCATGAAATGAATGCACGTGTGCCACCTGCGTTACAATGCTGTCTAAGAAAGGTCATAGAAGCATCGATCTATTTCTTCGTGAAATGTTGTTTCTCGGGACAGCTTAGGCGATATTATTGAATCCTGCATCAACTCGAGCCCATTATGTCATCTTTTACAATACTATCAGCCGACATGCATAGCGAAGGTCAGCGAGAGCAGAATGATTGGCTTCTACAAGTTGGAGAAGAAACACTTGCAAGAATTCCTTCTTCGCGACCTGAGCTCATACCACCTCATCCGCATATGATTGATTATATTAGCCATTTTCTAGAACTTTATCGCAAACTCATTTTTGAATTTTGTCAAAAAATCATTTAAGAGTCCCATTTTCGCACATGTCAAATTTTAAAAATTCAAACCGGGATTTCCTAAAAATCGGATTTTTTTATTCAAAACGTAGATAGAGCATAGAACAATTATGAAACAGAATGATCGTCGCTGCAAGCAATGCTGAAGCTTTTGAAATAAATCGAGAAATAATCCGTTCGTAAGTCTTTAGTTTACTACCGATTCATTATTTTCCGAAGATTTTGTTGATGCTCTTAACTTCACTGTCGAATTTCTAAATGAATTGGCACATTACAGCATGCCTCCTCATACACTGTTGATCAAAAGGAATAATTATCCTTCTCCGGAGAAATTTGAGTCCTAAACACACAATCACATACCCCTATCATTCTGCCTCCCTCCCAAAAGGACAATCTTACCATTTGGTGGGAATCGATATGCAACTTCCGGTATTCGGCCACGGTATTTATATCGCCTTTTGGCGTGCTCACAATGGTGCCAATATCGAAGTAAAAATTTCATTATCTCAAGAGCAAGATCAGTCATGCTTCATTACGACTAAAATTTGCTCGGGAAACGTAGTGATTTAGAATGTTTTTAACACCTTAAACACAGGTGGATATCGCAGTGTTAGCAAACAAGCGAACAATTCAAAAAAAATAAAATATTACCACTGCGATATTCACACATGTTAAATGTGCTTAAAACAATCTATATAACTTGAGCACGTTTGGAGAGAAGTTTCGGATGGCGGAAAAAAAATTTAAAAACTAAAAAATTTAGTTAACATTTAATAATTCTTCGGGATTTTTTGAAATTAAAGGCACACAGATCATCGATGATGTTGAATGGTTTTGACAACTTACCAATGGGAATGTTCAGATTCCAGACGAGATTTGCATTACGTTTTTAGGGGACCGGGAGTAGGGACTCTACCTCTACTACATCGATATGTGTAATAGTTCCAAACAACAGAATTTCGTATTTAATTTACCTCTGCCCTGAAGGCCAAGTGTATTAATTAAGAGCCGAACTGCTTCGAGGCTGAGATAAATCTATATAAAACGTTTTGTTGTTTGATCCGAAGATTGGTATAGTGGCTTGGCTAGAAAAGAGTAAATTTGATATTAAAAATGCAAAACTTTTGTACTACTTGAGAATTTGAGGTATCTGATACAAAATACAAATACGTTGATAAAACAATACGTTGGAGGCCACATTGGCTAATTTTACGAATTATATTAGCTTTTGCTTAATTGCCCAGAAAACTAAAATTCCCTAAACTTCTACGAAATACGAATGAAATTTATTGCAGTGTTCAAATTAATGTTCACCAACAAAAACATATCATATTTTGTATGCATTATTCAAAGAGTATATTATGAAAAAAAAATAAAAATTGTTTAACAAATTGAACCACAAACAAATTTTCATTCAACTACACAAATCCTCCCTAAATTTAATCTTATCATATACAAAAATACAGTTGAAATACCAAAAGTTTTATTTCGCAATTTCCCATTAGAATTTTACAAGTTTTCCCAATTCAATTCCATTTTCATCTCGAATTATATATCCATACTTGTATATAGTCATCTAGTGTACCGCACACACGACCATACTTGAGGTTTGTTTCGATGTTTTTTTTTTCATCTCGCAGCACACAAATAAAAAAAAAAAGAAAATTGAATCCAATTTTAATGCGGACATATTATATGAATTTCCAAAATAAATCGGAACAGAACCGGAAAAATTTACATAATAAAATAAAAATCACTTTGCAGTGCAAAAAAAAAGAAAACTATATTTTTTCCAAAAAGACAGAAAAGTTTTCCTTTTATTTTCCAAAATGTACAAAAAAAAAACATAATGAAACACAACACAGAATCGAGCAATGAAAATGCAATTTTCTAGCACAAAAAATACAACTACAAGAGAAAACAACATGATCTTGATGATTCAAAGTTGATGGAAAAAGTTTTTCGGTTTTTTGTTGGTTTATTATTAAATTTCCACATGTTTTCCACCCCTAACTCTTGTCGTCGATGTCGTCTTTGTCCATGTCGTTCGAAAACTTCCCTGTTTTTCTATTTTGGCTTTAAAGTCTAAAAAAAGTGATTTCTCTTGCGGATGACAATATTGTTTTTGTCGGATAAAAGTGACATTCGCAGAAAATTTTAAAATTTCGCAAAATATGTCGAAAATGCAGATTTTTTCTGAAATTCAGTAGCATGAAATTGAAGACTTTTTAAATTATTGTTGACCCCTCTGATGCAATTTGCAATATGTATTTCAGAATTCCAAAGTTGGTTATTTTAGACGATCCTGGAGATGTTTATGGGGTGACACCTACACGTTCGGAGAACTCAATCCAATTTGTATGTGGATAATGAACGATTATAACGGTATTAATATTTATTTATTATTATTTACATAATATTTATCCGCCATGTATAATGGCGCCTCCTATTTCGACGGATGGTTGATGCAGTGCCTTCTATAGTACTGGCCTGTGACAACATTCATTTTTTGCTGATGGCGACAACGTAAGTCGACAACCAGATGTCAGCATAATTAAGTAAAAATAATACACTTTGCCTCCTTATTACGACGGCAATAAACTTCACAAACTTAACAAATAAAAATCTGAATTATTATACAATAAATTAATAAATTATGAACAATTTTAGTGTAATTGATTTTCTTAATTCATAAATTGAATTTTTTCGATCCACATTCAAGAAGTTAATGAGAATTTAAAGAAATGCGCCTATTTAGATAACGTAATACAAAGTTCTACTGTATTCCACTACAAAAATATAAATAAAACCCTGAGAGCAGAGAATATTATGTCAGTGATCATTTTGTTTCTATTTTGTCATTTCATTTTTGTATTTTATTGTCATTTTCATTTATTGTCACATAATTAGTCGAAGCCGTACGGTAGGATGCATTTTTTCTGTATTTTACATGATATCCGTAATTCTTTTCCTATTTTTATTGAATCTACGTACCAATTATAACAATTTTGAATTAGATGATATTACAAATCGACTTAGGTTGGATAAAAATGACAAAAAAATGCCAAAATCTAAAATAAAAATGTACATGCATTACTAGAAAAATTAAAAAACGAATATCCTTTGGCTTCAACAGTTTGTTTGAAACTAAACAAAACAAATTAACAAAATTACAAAACAACTGGAGTGGAGAGAGAAATAATATTTTTATTGTTTTGTAATTTTGTATGACGAAATTTATTTTGGTTTTATGAGAACGAGGCGGTGCCAAAAACTAGAAGAAACTGGAAAACGGAAATAAAAAATGAATAACCTTCTACTTCGATGTAATAATTGCAACTAAATATATTTTGTGATGTGTTTTCCTTTTTAAAATTTATCTGCCATCTAGTTGAACCATCGACTTAGTGTGTCGTCATCAGTTGGTGTAAACGGCCAGTAGTTTAGAAGGCATTGGTTGAGGCGATCTTATTGAATGTAAAATTAATTTTTGTTAAAAAAAAAGTTGTTCGTTTTGTTTTGCTTGTATTCGCCGTGTGGCTGTTCTCTTTCTTGGAATACTCATCGTATTCTTGTTTGTTTAGTTTTGTAAATATTGTTACGGTGACACCTAGAATAGAATAGAATAAGTTATTCAATAATTGTTAAATTATATTTGTGATTTGGGTCAACATTTAGGCGTCATTCGTATACTAACATATTTGCTCGATTCTTGGTGCGCATTCAGAATTATTCTTGAAACAAATATTTTGGTATATAAAGGCGTATATAATTGACGTGGAATGCTGAGTCTTATTTTAAACGTGATACAGTGAAGGTTAAATAGAAAGATTATTAAAGTGATTATTAAAGCGATTATTAAAGTAATAATTAAAAAGTGTGTTATAATTGTTGTATAATTTTGTAGTAGTCGCGGGATGTTGGAAATTTAATTTTAAATAAAAACTCAAAATTTTACTTATTTTATTTCACAATCCTTTATTTACAAAATTATTTTTATTATTTGTGTTTATTATTGAAAATAAATAAATTTTAATCACCTTAATATAATAATCGCTTATTACACGGGGCAAAACAACCGGAAGTCGATTTAGAGTTTTGCCACTAATATGTGTAGTACCAAGAGTATCTATTTTTGGTCGTCCTTCGATATCTAATTATGACGATTTCGGATTTGCTTTCTGGTTCACATAGTTATGCGGTCACAAGGTAAAATCGCTTAAGTCGAGATAAGCGAAAAATAAATTTATGTAACAACCATATTAGAAATGAAACTTTTTTTTGAGCAAAAGTTCATACATAGATTTAGGTTTATTTTTGTAATAGTTATGCATAAAAACATATTCACTTAAGTCAGATGTAAATCAAATGATTTTGATGCCAAACCAAAATTTCGTTTGAAAAACAAAGATTAATTTTGGCCAATATTGTGCTTTAGGCTCATATAACAGCGAATCCTTTTTATCTCTAGCCTTCTAAAAGTGGAAGATAAAAAGTATCAAAGAATGATTAAAAGTACGACTGCTCCAAAAAACTGTATCCGCACTCAATCTATTATCATCTCAAACTAGACAAACAACTGGATGTAGTATGTTGTCAGAAATTATTTTGGTGAAACGTTTTTTAAAAAGCTTCGTTATGAAAAAACAGTGGATCATTGGAGTAATGCAGTGCCAAAAAATAAAGTTCCATTGCTGAAGATAAATGAACTTAAAACTCATCTAGATAGCTTTGCGGCTTATGAAAGCCACTATACAAGAAGGGTTACGAGTTGAAAATATTTACACGCCGATGTAACTTTGGGCAAAATGTACGGATCATATCGTTCAAAATCTAAAAATTCTGTAAGTCTCTCAAATAAGGTCTCAAAAATCGGTGGAAGATACTTCATTTAAAATTTACCTTTCGACCTTCAGCAGTGCCTTCCAATCCCTCACCAACAAATATGAATGTCATTCTACAAGCGCCAATTATGGACAGACAGACGACGCAATAGGAGGTCGCGGTAGAATTGACATATAGTGTTTAATTTCAAATGATAGCGAGCTTACCGCTGGTGAGGGCTCACTATTTCTGAATTAAAATTATTTTTGAAAACAAAACTAAAACGTTACTGATATAATTTCGTTCTGCTTTATTATTGAGAATTTAGTTCTTTATATACAAAAATAAGTGCTCATCATTAAAATTTATGTTAGTGCAAAAAATGTTGTATTATATGTCACTAGACAATTTACACGATAATTTGATGAGTAAGCTTATACATTATGTATGTTACAAGCATGCTTACTTATATACATATTACATTACAATTATAATATTTGTGCAGATCGATGCCCTGTTGATGTTGAACTCAACATATTCCGGGCCGCCTACTTGTGATGATTAGACTTCTGCACGTTGAAGTGGCGTAGATGGTCGGCGAGGACTCGCTCGTCTTTGTCTTAAACATTTGATGCCCCAAATGACACCTAAAACTAAAAGGATCCCAGAAACGACATGAGTCATGGTATAATGGTGGATATGATGATTCTTTCCCTCATGTAGTTGGATCTTCATATTTTCGAGCGTCTTTATCTCTTGTTCCAATTTGTTGGTATCTTGAAGCGTTACATACTGTGGATGATTATGTCGGACTGGGCTATCTTTGATCCGGGTGATGAACTTCTTTATAAGTGAATAGATTCAGCTAACGTATTAACCGATCTAGTGAATCCCTTTTCCAAATGGTTAGAATAGGATCCGATTGCAACGATATAAAAGTTTGTATCCCGTAGCACACAACCAGCTTTGATTTTTACTATGCCTGATCCTTGAAGGTTATACGATTTGCTTTCATGACCGCATATTACATCGATTGTTGTTTCATTGTGAATGGCATATACCCACTGATTGTTGGCATTAAGTTTTATCCAGTGATTTGATGCATTTACGGTTCCAATGGAAAATAATTCCTCAAGATTCCTCTTCCATTGTAGGATTGCCACCTCGCACTGAGCTTGGCTGCTCATGATGTTATATATTGGCGATATTTCACACAAAAATCTTCTTCCTTGAAATGATTGACAATTTTTTACTTGCTCTCTAGTCATTAATGCGAGCTGTTCCCGGTGAGCATCTATTGCTAAAAATTCTGCCTTGGTGTCGATGTAAGACTGCGAATTCCTGTGTTCGATATTAGGCACTGGAAAAACGGCTAACAGGGTGTACTCCCGCGTAAATGATAATGAAATGGTGAGTTCTACTATAATGTTCCTTGGAGTTACTCTACTGCGTATCTTCATGCTATGATATATGTGAAGAAGATCCGGAATGCCATGCCCAGGTATGGTGATCGTTGATGGTATATATCTTTTAATAATTTCCAGCTTTTGATCCAATTGAGCCGGGGAGAGTAATGAAGGATGCAAAATGTTCTTGTGTGCATTATGGATTACGTCAAGTAAGGCTTGTTGCGTGTCCTCCAAATTTTTCAATATTAATATCAATTCAATGCTTGAAGTTAATATTAAACGAATTTGCTTTTCTCGAATAAAGTACTCGTTCAATTGTTCTAGTTCAGCATTTAGCATTCCATGATCATTTATCAGTTTGTTTAATGATTTCATAGTAAGAATTGAGTTGTGCTTTATTAGCTTAACTGTGTTGTCTATTATTGTGGTATGATTCCTTATCAGGGCCTCTAATTGATGCTGATCATCGTTTATGGCTTCAAATTGACTTTCATATTCTCTTGCTTCACGCTCTGTAAGAATCCCAAACATGTCGCCTAACACAACGCCTATTGTGTCGCCTAAACCTCGTTTTAGTCTGCGCACTTCTTTGTTGCTGGCTAATAATAATTCATTATCTGCTTCCAAATTATTGAACTGCCATTGAATTTGTTGAAGAATTAATTCGCAATTTATTTCGACAACGTCTATGCAGGACTTCTTCAGTTGACTTTGCGCGGTCTTGAATGCTTCAATTTCCTCCCAGTAATTACTCATATTATAATAGATTATTAGTGACCATTTCATGGCTACTACCTCGAGTCTGCCTATTGATTCAAAGTGTATGCCTGTAGAATGGTTGAATGGAGTAATGTCTATGTTGGCCTGAGCAAGTCCCAAAATGCAACATATGGACAACGTCGCAAGGATCAGATGTTTCAATTTGCTCTGGTTTTTCACTTGTCGATGAGGTTGCTGCCGCAGAAACCTCTCGGAATTCTTGGATATTTGCGACTCCTTCTCCTCTTCACTCTCGTTGGCTTTCATGGGCATTAGATCCTTTAAATTTTCCTCAATTGGTAGTTTGCACAATTTCACAATTGGCCGCTTGAAGATATTGTTCTCGCACTTCACTGTAGCTACTCTAACTAAATCATCGCTTCCGACATGTGTCTCGATAATTCGCCCTAGTTTCCAACGTGTGGTTGGTTGTTGGTCATCCTTTATTAACACCAAGTCGTTGATTTTTAGGTTCGCTTGGCTACATTTCCATTTAGTTCGTTGTTGTAGTTGATGGAGATATTCAGAGGACCATCTTTTCCAAAAGCCTTGCACCATTTTCTCAACAAGGTGCCATCCTGTTTTTAAACAGATGTTATCTGTATCAGCGACCATCAGTGACTTGAGAGAATCACCTATCAAAAAATGTCCTGGTGTTAAAGCTGATAAATCTGTTGGATTATTGGTCAGTGGAGTTAGCGGTCGAGAATTTAGACACGCTTCGATTTGTGTAACTACTGTGTAAAGCTCCTCAAAGGTGAGGGCTGCCTCTCCTATGATTCGTTTCAAATGGAACTTGATAGATTTAATGCCCGCTTCCTATATGCCACCGAAATGGGGTGTCATGGGCGGTATGAAATGCCAATTGGTTTCGTCGTTGGCTATCATAGTGGCGATCTCGTCCGGTAATGTGGTTATTGCGCGATGGTGTTCTTTTAACATTACCTTGTTCGCTCCAACAAAGTTTGTCCCATTGTCAGAGTAGATATCCGTGCATAATCCTCTCCTGGATGTAAATCGCTTGTAAGCAGCAATAAATGATTCGGTTGTTAAATCGCTTACAATTTCAATATGTATAGCTTTTGTTACCATGCAGATGAACAGTGCAATGTAACCTTTGTGAGTTTTGTGACCTCTTCCCTTGGTTGTTCTCACTTGAATGGGGCCAGCATAATCGATACCCGTTTTTGCGAACGGTCTTCCCGGCCGTACTCTAGCAGATGGTAAGTTTCCCATTTGTTGTTGTGCAAGATGCTTTTTGTTACGAAAGCAAATAATGCATTTTTGAATTACTCGACGTACGGCACGTTTACCGTCAATAATCCTATATTTATTTCTCAAATGCGACAATGTTAGTTGGGCACTCCCATGTAGGGTACTGACATGAGCATTTTCTATAATTCTTTGTGTTACAAGGTTGTGTTTATCCAGGATGATGGGGTTTTTGCTGGACCTTGATAATGTTGAATTTTGAAGTCGTCCATTTAGTCGTAACAAGCCATTTTCATCTAAAGTTGGATTCAATGATAGTAGCTTGCTTCTTTTGCTAATTTGTTTAGCCTGGTTAAGACAGCTAATTTCATTAGAAAAATCTTGCTTTTGTAGTGCCTTGAGAATTGTTGTTTCCGCATCCCGGAGTTCTATACCTATTAGCTGCTTATGATTATTGTTGCCATGCTTGGCATTGTTGATAAATCGTTTACAGTACGCAACTATGCGTTTTAATCTGCTGTAATTCGAACATCGCTCAAATAATTCATTAAATACGTGCTCTTCTCTGCTTATTGTCATTAGTTTTGAATGTTTTTCTTCTAATTCTTCACGATGATGTGTATGAGTAAGTGAGGAACTATAGATTTCCTTCCAACTAGTTATATTTTGTCCCAGAAAGTCCAATCTTTCCCACCATAATTTGTTGTTTGTTAATGCGGATGGTGGTATGCCTCGTGAAGCTATATCAGCTGGGTTGTCGCCAGATTTTACGTGATGCCATGTTGTGGTCGGTATGAAGGATTTTATAGCAGAAATTCTGTTTGCCACGAATGCCTTAAATTTGTTTGGCTCGCCTGTGATCCAACATAGTGCAATGGTTGAGTCTGACCACGCATACGTCCTGCAGTTGTTTAGATTTAAGGCTTCTTGGACGTGTTTGAGCAGTTTTGATAATAATAAAGCTGCATTTAGCTCTAGTCGAGGAATTGACAACCTCACTTTAGTTGGAGCGACTCTTGTCTTCGATGTTAAAAGTTGTGTTGTAATTGTTCCATCTTCGTTTACTGTTCGACAGTATATAGCAGCGGCATATGCGTATTCCGAAGCATCAGCGAAACCGTGAAGCTCTATGTCGGTATTTTCAATTGTATTGATCCACCTTTGAATCTTTATGTTTTTGATATCACTTAATTCTGCCTTATATTTTATCCATTTTGTGTTGATATATTCTGGTAGATGTTCATCCCATTTTATTCCGCTTAGCCATAATTGTTGCATCATAATTTTTGCTGTAATTGTTAGTGGAGAGAGCCATCCGACTGGATCAAATGGTTTCGATGATTCGGATAATAATGAACGCTTTGTAGCTTGGTTGCTGGATAACTGAAGTTTTGTAACATCAAATTTAAAGTTGTCTTCTTGTGGATCGTACAAAATACCTAGGGTCTTGATGCAATCATTTAACTTGATTTCCATATTACCCTTACCGTGCAGCTCTCTTGGTACATGTTTTAATAATTCACTTGAGTTAGAGAACCATTTTCGTAAGTTAAATCCACCTCGATCTGTTAGCAATTTTAATTCGCGAACTGATTGACATGCCTCCCTTATATTGTGGCATCCGGTCAGCAAATCGTCTACATAAAAATCTTTCAATATGATGTGTGCTGCTATTGGATACTCATTGGCTCCATCAAGAGCTAACTGTCTCAATGCTCTTATCGCCAAGAAGCTGGCTGCTGTTGTCCCATATGTGACTGTCTTGAGTTTATAAGTTGTCATTGGTTTAGACGGTTGAGTTCTCCATAATATTCGTTGGTAATTCTGGTCTTGTTCGTTTATCCAGATTTGGCGATACATTTTCTCTATGTCCGCCGTCATTACGATTTTGTATTTTCGCCATCGCAATAGTATATCCGATAGGTCATCTTGTAATTTGGGACCATTCATCATGCAATCGTTTAAAGATACTCCTGTCGTAGTTTTAGCCGAAGCATCAAACACTACTCTAAGTTTTGTAGTGGTGCTATCCTGTTTGATTACACCATGATGCGGTATGTAATAGGTGTTACTTGCTATATTGTGATCTTCAACCTCTTCCTGCACAAGTTCCATGTGCTTTATATTTATGTATTCCTGCATAAATTGATGATATAACTGCTTCAAAGACGGATCTCTCTTGAACCGATTTTCAATTTGTATTAGCCTGGCAGCGGCTTTTTTCTTGGATTCTCCTAATTTGATATGATTATCCTTGAATGGAATTCTTACCACATATCTTCCATCTGATCCCTTTCCTGAGGTTAACTGGAAATGTTGTTCAACCATGTCTTCCTCTTCCGTATTAATTCTGTTTTCTGGTATCGAATCTACCTCTATGAGTAATTTCAATTGATCTTCAATGCCTTTAGTAGCTATCATTGTTGTTGGCTGGTTTGTTCTGGTGCCGCCTCTGCTGCCTCCACCCGATTTCAGTTTGTTGTGTCATTGGTTCTAATTCACCTCCTTTTATGATGTTGTTGTTTATGATTGCTGGATAATAGTCGCAACCAAGTATGAGATCAATTGGTTGTGACTTGTTATAATAAGGATCGGCGAGTTGTATTTGTTTGAGATGGGTCCAACATCTTGCATCAAAGTCCACCTCCGGTAACTGTTGGTTGAGTTTATCAAATATCAACGCTTCGATATTTAGTTGAAAATCGGTTTCGAATCTTCGCAAGATTTGTATATTGATTGTATGTTTACAATCACCTGCTTTCCCTCCTCCTATACCGGAGATAGAAACGTTGACCTTCTTCTTCTTAAGGTTGAGTAGATTAGCGGCTTTTGATGAGATTAATGTCACCTGTGATCCAGGATCGACTAATTCTCTTAGCAAGATTTGATTTCCCGTGCAAGTTATGGCTTTAACTACTGCGGTTGGTAACAAAACTTGTCCCTGTTGATTTACTATAAGGGTTTTCGCGTTTTTAACTCCAGTTCCGCCATTTGATAATGCGTTATTGCAGTGTAGTAGGGTGTTATGTGACCCTTTACATACGACACATGGTTCTGACTGACAATATTTACTTTGGTGATGGTTTAGGCAACGTACACAAAGGCTTGCTGCATTTATTAGCCTTGATCTATCTAATGTTGACATACTTTTGAACTGTTGACATTGATCCAAGTTGTGTCGTTCCTTTCAACTATTTACCCAACATGTTCTGCTTGCTGTGGTTGTATAGGCCCGTTTTAGCGGTGGTATATACTGTGATCGGCTTGTCGTTTGTTTGTTGCTGCCCATGGCTTCCAGTGATTGAAATCTTTTTTCAAGGAATTTGAAAACTTCTTCTAGTTGTAGAATATCTCTGGGTTTATCTATGGATGATTCATAGAGCCTGATGGATTCTGGGTCCAGTTTTTTCATTAATATGAAGCTTACGAATGCTTCAAAAGATGAACTTATGTTGAGCCGATTTATGTTATGCAGAATTTTTTTTGCTGTATCGTGCAAGTTCTTTACCGCTTGTGCGGACGCCATTTGAATTATTGTTAGTGATAATAACGCACTGAATTGATGGTTGGCGAGTAACCTCGCGTTGTTATATCTATTTTGTATTATGCTCCAGGCTGTTTGGTAATTGTCACCTGTTGTTGTTAGATGACTTATGAGTTGAGCTGCTCCTTTTTGTAGGTGTGATTTTAAATATGTCATCTTCACCGTGTCAGATATTTTGTTGTTTTGATGAATCATTTCGGTGAATATATCGCTAAATGTTTCCCATCGGTCATATTCACCGTAAAAGTTTGGTAGTTCTTTTTTTGGCAGTTTCATCTGGACTGATTCTGCCGTAGTTATATTATCGCCGTGAAATCGTTGTAACTCGATCATTGTGGTTTCTACTTTTTCTTGTAGCTGGCCAAAATAATCTTTTTTGAAGTAGTCAGACGTTTGCTCGTCTTCTTCTGTCTCTATTAAGATTGCAGTGTGTTGGTTTGCTACTTCTTGGATGTCTTTTTCTAGTTGTTTTAATTTTATATTTATGTATTCCTTGGATATGTTGTTAGTCTCCAATGAATGATTGATTGACGCCAATTTTTGATACATTTGGCGCATGAGGACATCTTGCCGTTTGAATAACTTTTTGTTGTTGATTTCTTTTGAACTAGTTTCTTGCTGCGCAGTTTGCCCTGTTGAACTAGTTGATGCGGTATTTAGGCGTTCACGCATATCCGTTATTATTTTTGGTATGCGTCTGTGACTTTCTTCCGTCTTTCCAGATATGCATGGCCCTTTTCTAGAGGTGGGGTCATGTTCAAGATTTTCGTATCATTATCGACGTAGTCGTTATAAATCGCCTTTAGAGTTGCCAACCTTTTTTCCAAATATATCTTCGTTTTCCTATCCTCCCCGTCTTTGCGGTAGTTTGTTTCCATTTGGATGATTTTGTCACCTGCTTCATCTTGTTGCTGGAGTATGCTTTCCATTTTTGTTGTTATTTTGATGTGTACAGGTGCCTTAACTTAACTTCAGATTTGTTGTTATTCTTAAGTTTTCGTTTTTTTTACTGTTTTTAATGTAAACTTATCGCGTTTAACTTAGCGATGCCAGTTGTTTTAATGGCTCGAAGGACCAATGTTTAATAATTTCAAATGATAGCGAGCTTACCGCTGGTGAGGGCTCACTATTTCTGAATTAAAATTATTTTTGAAAACAAAACTAAAACGTTACTGATATAATTTCGTTCTGCTTTATTATTGAGAATTTAGTTCTTTATATACAAAAATAAGTGCTCATCATTAAAATTTATGTTAGTGCAAAAAATGTTGTATTATATGTCACTAGACAATTTACACGATAATTTGATGAGTAAGCTTATACATTATGTATGTTACAAGCATGCTTACTTATATACATATTACATTACAATTATAATATTTGTGCAGATCGATGCCCTGTTGATGTTGAACTCAACATATAGCTTCATGTCTTACAAACATCTAGCTCAACTATCCCAAAAAGTAAAATCCATTACTTTCTATAATGACAATTGCGCAAGGCATAATAAAAAGTCTTTTCTTAGCGTTATGATTATGATTTTTTTTTGGAGAGCAGTGAAAAAATTTCTACTATTAACCACAAGTTCCCAATAACAGGCAAAACTCCATGGACCAAAGACGCATTGTCACAGTTAGTAATGTCAATGAGCTGTGTCGAAACATCATTAACCATGTCAGTGTTACCTACTGCATTGATAAAGACAGGGTCAGGGCAATTATGCCGAGTGGAATTCGTGCTGTCCATTCAAGCGTGCATAGCACCGACCATTACTAATATTAGACCTCCAGTAGCAGTCAATCATGAATTCTTAGATAAGCTAAAAAACGAAATGCTAGCAGATCCGAGTCCAACCAATAGCGCAAGAGTTGTTATATTAATTGGGGTGGACCACTTCTGGTCATTGTTATTAGAAAGACAACTACGCAAAGAGAATAAAGTCATTGCTCAAAACAGCAAGTTAGGCTGGACTGTGACAGGAACCGCCAGTAAGAATCAAGTGGCATCTGTCATGTCAATCATGATCGAAGAAAATATAGAGAAGGCGCTTTCGAGGTTCTGGGAAACCGAAGAGATATTTCCAGACAGCATAGACGGAAACACTATAGAGCAAAACATTTGTGAACAACACTACTTGGCCAGTTATACTAGAGACGGTGACGGTCGATATCTCATGAAATTACCATTTGTTGAAGTACATGAACCATTAGGAGAGTCATATTCAATTGTGAAAACTCTGTTTCTCGCGATGAAGCGGAAATTCAAGAGAGATCCACAATTTCACCAGTTATACAAGTCGTTCATGAAGGATTACATAGACCTCCAACACATGTCATTAATCAAGAATCAGGGTTCGAAATTCGCGGTTTATCTTCCGCACCACGGCGTAACCAATGAAACCAGTACCACGACCAAACTAAGGGTCGTCTTCGATGCGTCGGCTCGAACATCATCTGGAGTATCATTAAACAACACATTGATGGTTGGACCAACCGTACAAAACACCTTATATCATATCCTGATAACATTCCGGAAACACAGCATCGTATTCGGACCGGACATCGAGAAGACGTATCGCCAGATATGGATCCATCCTACCAACGAATACTATGGCGAGAGACCGAAGAACATTACATCGATATATGTATTTACGAACTAAACACCGTCACGTGTGGTATGGCCTCCTCACCGTATTTAGCTACTCGGTACGCTTCAGTTAATTGCCGATGAAAATAAATCAATGTACGTAGATGATGTATTGAGTGGTGCGGATAGTGTGGAGGAGGCTATGCGAATTAGTGGCGAGATTGTGAAACTGCTAAACCAGGCCGGGATGAATCTGAGGAAATGAATCTCCAATTCAACAAAATTATTAACCAAATTCAATGAGAACGTACGATCTGAAACATCCATTAGTTTCAATCTGAGTGTAGCACACAAATATTAGGGTTGAAGTGGAGCCCGAAGGCTGACCAGTTAATTTACCAATTTAACTTAGATGCAACACCAACCTTCACTAAACGCAAGGTATTGTCAGAATTTATCTCCGCCTATTATCTCCGTTCACAGTAAGGGCAAGATGATGTTTAAGAAACTGTGGATGTTAAAATTACCATGGGATGAACTAATGCCACCAGAAGCACATAAAAGATGGTCAAAGCTACGCGAGGAAGTTACCCAATTGCAATCAATTGCAATACTACGATGGTTAAGGCAATTCAACGAGAACAGCTTGCTGCATGGTTTTTCAGATGCCAGCGAGAAGGCGTACGCTGTTGCCGTATCATATTTGTGTCATATTTGGTGACCAATGTTAATGGGATCAGAGAGTGTCGGTTAATTACTGCGGCAAAGTTCACACCGTATCATTGCCAAAATTAGAGTTATGTGGAGCCTTTAAATTACTATCGCGGCAGCGTTGGTTTCATGTTCCATCCGCCAGCAATGCAGCAGATTGTGCAACTCGGGGTTTAGCACCAGAATAATTACAACAACATCGATTATGGTGGCATGGTTTAGATTTGTTACTGTCATCCCAAGAAAATTGGCCAAAAATCGACAAGAAACATAAATTTGAATCGGTTGAGAGGCGAAAGCAGATCGTTTCCATGCCGTATCAGCAAAACTTGCGGATAAAATTCATTTACGACCTACAAGAAGGGTATTCGAGCTTCATAAAATTTATAATGGTGTTTGCATATGTTGGCCGTGCGATCAACATTTGGACCAAAAAACCAGAAACTAATATCCAAGGGTTACTTACCAAGAAAGAGATGTCTTAAACTACCGAAAGGGTAATTAAGGTAGAGACTGAGGTCCGATAAACTTATCCCCAATGGAAGTCAATTAACAACGCTCGATCCAATTATTGATGAGGTTGAGATATTAAGGGAAAAATCCAATTATTCTGCCATCAAACGATCCAATTCTAAAGAAACTAATCGTCGAAATACACATTAATAACTTTCGTTGCGGTCCATCATTCTTGTTGCATACGATACGTTAGAGGTATAGGATAATTGGAGTCAGAAAAACTATTCAGGGTATCTCGTATCTTATGGCTAGTGGGCCATGTATTAAGCAGGAGCCAAATCTTATCCAGCAAAAAATGGGTGTATTACCTCATGAAAGTGTTGAACACGGAAAGCCGTTTCAGCGAACCGGTTTAGATTTCTTTGGAGCACTACAAACCTACTTAATTCGCAAAGCGAAAATTTCACGAACTAAATCAATATGTGATCAAAAATGCAGACAGATTGGAATTCTCGGTGCTTAAAAAACATCATTTAACATGGAATTTTATACCAGCAAAATTTTGTCTATGGAAGAATTACAAACATTATTAGTTCAAATCGAAGCAATTCTAAACAACAGGCCGTTGAATATCAGCGGTCCCGAAGTCCAACACGTACTAACGCCAGCACATTTGTTATTGGCAACACGATGGGTATCACTACCAACCCTGGAAACTAGCACCATACCATACAGTCCAAAAGATGTTGTAAATACTGTGGATAGATGGTACAAGGAATATGTACATACCTTGCAACAAAGATGGAAATGGAAAGGGAATGAAGCAAACTTGGCAATTGGACAAATTGTCCTAATTATAGACGACAATCCGTTACTGGAAAATGGAAAATGGGCAAGATTAGTCAACTACATCCTGGCAAAGATGGATAAGGTACGACTTGTCACGTTAAAGACCATGGTCCAGTCCATGGAGCAAACTTCCAAAAAATAACGGAAATTGGTCGCCTTCCAAAATAATACACTTATGGCAACGAATAATCCAATCATCAATAAATCGTGGTTAAAACTTCGGCACTTGAACCAGGAGGTACTGGGTTCGAATCCCATATAGCCATATTTCAGTATTTTCTTCCTAAAATCATTTAAGAATCCCATTGCCATCCAGCATACCCAATCCCAATATAATCGGCTAAGAAATGTCTGAGTTCCATCCCAAATTAAATTCGATCGAATAGATTAAATTTAAAAATATTCGGATTTAACGGACAATCGGATTTAACGGACTCCCCAATTAGTCACGTAAACAACGCAACAATTTAATGCAACATTTAACATGAACCCGAAACTAGTCCCGTAAATGTTTTACCAAACATAAAAAAATATTCTCGTTTTTTATTTAAATTTGAAATTAAATCTCGAGATAAAAGTGCACAAAATGAATAGTGACGTTTTAGGCTTACGAGCTAGAATTTCGTTCAACAAATTACCGTTTGGTTTTTGTATCACCGCGGTTAACTGAATTTCAATTGGAAATATTTTAAATTTGACATTGTTAATTCTTGGTATCACTTTCACAACCATTTTTTAAACTGTAGGAAAGTGTTACGCCCTTAAATCGGCTAAACAATAACAAAGCCTCTCAATTTGCCCGTTTATCCAATCTCTGGTTAATAAAACTTTTTCATTCAAAGGTCAAGGGATTTAAGAATCTGAGAAGGTGTTGCTTCTAAGAATACAAAATTGCGAGTCGCGTGATGAGGCCCAGGAGACGATTGAACACTTTTTATGTTCGTCTCTCTCATGCTGTTCAGGATCAGAAGATGAAAAGAAAAATATTGATTAATATGTTGTAATAAGTAAACAAAATGAATTGTAATTAATGTTAGATACTTATCTTATTTGAAGTTGAATTCCTTGTGACACTTGGCATTTAGCCATATTTGTAGTATAACGCCGTAGATGTACTTCTTAATATGTATACCTATAATAATTGAAATTGTAAATTAGTTATTATGAATTTGTTTATGAATTTTGTTAAATCAATTTTACTTACCCAAAAATGTTGAATGAAATCAGCTGTTGTGTTGACATTTAGAATTGTCATCATGAATGTAGATAATGTAGGAAATTGTTTATCGGCAGTTTGATATTGTAAGATAGCGCTCTATGTTTGAATAGTTTAATTAATAATTATCAGCACAAGTATTCAGCATATTTATTTGAATGTAGATTACCGCTTTTTCCTATGCTGATAAGCTCAAGCTGTTGAAACTTACATTTCTCGTTCACTTACCTTTTGACCGCAGAGCAGCTTCATCACTTTTTTTCAATACAAATAATTTTGTGAGTTAAATAAATAACATTATAATTATAACGAGCACCACAGTAGTTTTTTTTGGTGTTTTCTACAATTACACATTGGAATCAGTACACATCCGTTCACATGCCACTCATAAATTACATATTGTTTCGATTCACGTTTTCTAGCCAACGATTTGCTACAATGGCCCATTTAGCAACTGAAAATTGACAAACCAAAAAGTTTTGCGTTATCTTATTTCAAATACCCTGTAAAACCTATATTGTATACATTTATACGCAGGGATACCCTCAAATATTATCTAAACCAATAAATCAAAGCTTTCTCTTGTGTTAAACAAAATAATGTCTTAGTTTATTCTAAATCTAAACTATAAACAACAAAAAAATTATATATACATTTTCTATTTACTGATAAGAAAATGATAAAGAAAATTACCATATTTTTCTTATGAAGAAAGGAACACAAATAAAAACACTTTACTCCAAATATTGACAGTTTTTTTTTAGCATCATACCCATCATCCCGCATCTCTATACGTATTGTACGTACGTATATTTGGTGTGGGAACAGAAACATCCGTTTACAGATGAAACAACAATGGACCGCCTCATTTCCATCATCTTTAGGTATTCCCCATGTCCCGTACGTAACTATATATATATACAGATAAATTCATATTGGGAAAAGGATCTGTTTTCTGTGCTCTCTCGTTTGGATTAAACGAAAACAGATTAAAACATTCAATCAAACGAGAGATGGATGGATGGATGGATGGAGTTATGAATAAAAGTAGAGCAACAACAATAAATATAAAGAAAAATGATAAAGTGGGTGTGTGATGGTAGATGAAGTCTATTTTTACTAATTCCTGTATTTTTTTTTTTTTTTTTTTTTGGAAAATGGAAAATTGATTATTTTTAATTTAAATTTTATGCAAATAATTGGATTATATAAAACAACAACAATGGGTACGAATTACGAATTTAATTTTTTTGTTGTTCAAAAACGATTATAAAGTGTTTTTGGTTTCTGTTTGTGTTTCTTTCCTATTCCACCCATCAATCATGATTATGGCACTCTATAATATGTACGAGAAGTTTTTTATACTGTGTGTACACACACACACACACACACACAGTACCGCCACATCATCGCACCAACCACAAAATTAAAAGCGAACCGAATAAAAATTTCCGCACCAGCCATGGGAATTAATTTTTTTTTTTAAGTGAGTTTTAATGGATATTATTCACGTTATGGTTTTTTATGTAAATCATCCTCAATGCATATACCATACATAACGGTAGTTGGTTCGTTTCGTTTATGGCTGGGTTGTTAAACATACATAACATCATAATTTAACGTTGTCACACATCATAAAATTAGCAATGATTGTAATGTGTGTGCATTCCTTATATGTTATCAAATATATGTGGGAACATGCAAACACAAATTGGTTGGTGTAAAAATTATACAGTGAATTTTATTATAATAGAGAACGCGAGGGTTAATATTATATAATTAAATGTTATCTATAAAATTATTTAAATATCAAATCTCAGCTATTGCACAGTTAGGTACTTGCTGTGGTTTGCTATCTGTTTAAAACACAGCTGTAAAATTATTTTTCATAAATAACTCTAATCCCTTAAGTGAATGAATTTTTAAACTTGTAACCCTTTCATAAGCACCGTAAGCTCACAAATAGAATAACTGATATACTCGTGTTTCACATTTTAAAATTTAGAACTCTGGAAAATCGAAAAAATGATCCGTTATGTTGGTCCACGAATTCCACGAAACACATAATTCCTATACTTATTAATTCTACTTAACACAAAATCCTCTAGACACGGATCTGGGAGTTGGCACCCTTTGGCCTGTGAAACTGCAAATAACACTTTCCAATCTTTTAAAATTTTCCTAAAATTAGGAACAAAATAGGGAAATTAAAAAGATCTCAGAATCGGCTTCAAAGCTATCAAGTAATTTAATTTGATCTCGCGGTGTTGTCGCTGTCATAAAAAAGCATTTAAGTCAATTCTGCTAATCACAGCGCTAATTCTATATTGGAACTTAAACAGTTAGTTTAGTATCAGCTGTTCTAGTTTCTTGTGAAGTTGAAATCATCTACAATCGTTCAAAATGTATGGAACGGTATTTAGATGGTCGTGTTGATTATCATAGGCTATCTGGTACATGGTTCTTATTGCCAAAAAGGCTGAACTGGGCAATCCGAACGTGACAGTATTGAGCCTGTAACGCATGAGTTCATCTGATGCCTCGCGTTTCCATAGTATATGCGTTGAAATTGCGCGACCATTTCAGCAACTTGGTTGTCGCCTGTCACTGCTATTTT